>CM052972.1:9430678-14230678 GCA_028554685.1 Agrotis ipsilon
GTATTTCTTTCTTTTTCCTTTGAAACTATCCAAACAAAGCATTCAGTGGTTCACCTGATCAAATGAAAAGAGTTTTACTAAGAAAACACGTATTTGGCCAGCACTGGGATGTTATCGGGTAACAAAGGACTTGGTTCTTTATAGGAAAACCCGAAACCATTTTACAAAGGAGCTCCAGAGTCGTCCATGAGACGTCTCATTGATCTCGTAAAACCTGGGAATGGGAACGACTGAACCTAGGAAGGTATTTCCAATTCTGACACACCCCTATCCTCTACTTAACAGGAAATAATTACTTATAAATCATAGCTTCAATTTCCTCAACAAATTACAGTATAATGTAATTTTAAAGACAGCTATCGACCAGCTGTCACTTAGAAAGCGCTTTCAAGATAGAAGCCGCGGTTTTACACAAAAACAACTCTAAGAAATGAAATCTGTACTAGAAGCCTTCGAGGCATAAGCATTATTGTAGCTACAACATCAATAAAGGCGAAATCTCGAAGTATTTTAAACTGGGAGTAAGATAAAGTCTTTCCCGCCCACTCTTTTCACCATTTTCTTTAACAATAATGTAGATACAACCTTATTTTAATATCGCATAGTATCTATGGTAAGCATAGAGCATGGAGACGTCTCTATAACGACCATAAGAGGTTTCACTTTTGTCTCTTTTCATACAACCATGCTGAATCATACTTGTTTATTTTTAACTTAAAATTGTGTTCACTGATCACACCTACACAGGACAAAACCTAAAACATACCTCAACAACATCGTCCTGTTTGATTAGTAAAGCGATCGACGCTGTACTTGAATGTACTTTCGAAACCTCGAAGTTTACTGTACTAAAACAAATTAAAGATGATGTTGCACTATGGTAGTATTATCTCCGAGAATTAAAACCAAATAGACCAACTAAAAACAACTGCCGGGCACATCAGGCACAACACTCTGATCCAGGGATCTCCCCTTTCCAAACGGGATTTAGGAATTCCACACCCTGTTCCTAAAACACTTAAGATGGCGCCAAAAAGACGTTAGGTTGATGTCACCAGACGAAACATGTCGATTCCATGCTCTGTGGCCCTAAATGACGACCATAGCAGTAGCATATGACATGTGCTATCTGCAACGGTACACCCGAGTCGTTGAATAAAATGCAAAACAAATGCCAATCGGCAACTCGTGGGCAGATTCGCCCAATAATACCACAGAAAGCAATACTCTTGCTCTTTTTATGCACCATAGAACACAAAATATACGATTCTAAACACAGATAGTGTAAACATTTACATTTTGCCGAGACTCCTACCTATGTTACTTGTCACAGGTACTTTTGAACTGAGTAAAACGTATGAAGTTATGACGGACTTAAGTTGACAGCTTACCAAATTACTAGTTATAAAATAACAGGTATTCGAGCAGTAACAGTTACTTATAATCGTCTAGTTTGGTTTTGAACCTGTTTTAGGTTAGGTCAGATAAGAGGGATGAGGCTGTGTCTCCATGGATTACCATACGTCCGGGTTTCCTCGTATTAGTCCTAGTTTAGAAAGCAACCGGGGAGCGTCCGGGGGGGGGGGGGCTTCATTTGTAGTCCGGGTTTACAAATTTAAAGTCTTAGGGCCGCCCGCGACACAAGCATACTTCACCGTCCCCCAATCCCTCCCGATGCAGTTGCCACAATGCGCACTTCCACCCATGTCTACTCCAAAATCCGGTGTTATCACGCGTCTTGTCCTGGTTTCCAAATTTTAGAGATGGCAACCCTACCATGGATAGTCGTCCTGACCTCCTGAATAGCAATGCTTTGATAGTTTATGCTTGACATAAAATATGATAGGGATATTTCTAACGGGAGGGCCTGCAGTGACGTTTGTAAGATGATGTGGTTATGGAGAAAACATCTTTCCAGTTTGTAATGTTCCTGATCAATTTGGCGCATCTTTAGAGACTATGTCACTTGGAACTTTTGAAATGACGGGAGTGACTGCTTGTGTTGGTGTCTTGATCCAAAACGAAATGTCGCTTCTGGCCAAGTTATTTTTAGGGACATAACATTTATTATGTAGTATTTTAACGACCAAGAATATATTCGATTAATGACGAGGCCCCCTCTCAGAGGGCTAAAGCCTGCCGGGGTCGCGGGACTTATACCATCACGTGACCCCGGAACATAAAGGGCTATTGAAGGACACCGTGGATTTTAGTCAGTACAAGTCTGACAGAGACAGTCCCTCCCGCCCTGCCCGGGGTGGGAGGCCTCATTTGATGATTTTACCACGATAAAAAAAGAAGTATATATTCGACTAGCTTCTGCCCGCGGTTTCACCCGCGTCATGTTAGGCGTTTGGTCCTATGGTCCCGTCTCCATCAGTTCCCTTGAAGAGCGCGATTTCCGACGTCGTGGGCATCTTCAGTTGTGGCTGGGGCGAGAGGTAGACGATGTCTTCATTCATTCCCCTTACATGCCACTGAATCTTGAGGTACCTCCCGAAACGAAAACCGGTAGGACTGCGTCAGACTGAAGGTGAGGACGCAGCCCGTAGCCTTTCCAAACGATCCTCAAAGTAGGCCGGTCAATATCGACATAAAAAAACAAACATTGCAAACGCGCATGTAACTAAGATTCTTTTATATGTTGTTAGGTCCCTTTAGAGTTTAGAGTATTTAACACCCAAGTTTGCAACCCTTATAACCCTGTTCTGTCAATGTCAATGTCGAATCAAAATCCGTTCAGTAGGTTTTGCGTGTGTATCTCATGAACCGTGACCGCTAGAGTTGAAATTTTCACAGGTGATGTACTTCTGTTGCCGCTATAACAAAACTTACTTAGAATACAATAAATACGTATTAAGGGGGACTCCCATACAAAAAACGTGTTTTGTTTGCTGTTTTTTGTAGATAATGTTTCGGAGGCTGTTTCTCATGAACCTTGATAGTCACATAGTTTAAATTTTCATAGATAATGTATGTCTATTCCTATTGCCACTATAACAACAAATACTAAAAACCGGCCAAGTGCCAGTCGGACTCGCGCACGGAGGGTTCCGTACCATCATTTCCAAAAAGTGCAAAAAAAATCTGTTGTCCGACTCGCACTTAGCCAGTTTTTAGTACCTATTGGTTGTTATAGCGGCAATAGACATACATCATCTGTGAAAATTTAAACTATCTAACTATCAAGGTTCGTGAGAAACAGCCTTCGAAACATTACATTACATTATAACATCTACAAAAACCAGCAACAAAATCACGTTTTTTGTATGGGAGCCCCCCTTTTTTTATGTGGTAAAATCATCAAATGAGTCCTCCCACCCCGGGCTGGGAGGGACTGTCAGACTTGTACTGACTAAAATCCATGGTGTCCTTCAGTAGCCCTTTATGTTCCGGGGTCACGGTAATGAAATAAGTCCCGCGACCAATGAGAGCCCCCCTTAATATTTATTGTATTCTGGTGTTTAGTATGTTTTGTTATAGCAGCAACAGAAGTACATCACCTGTGAAAATTTCGAATCTCTAGCTATCACGGTTCATGAGATACACACGCAAAAACTAATGAATTGACAGCACAGGCCTTTCAGGGTTGCAAATTATAACAAAATGGTAGTTACATTATGCGTTTGCAATGTTGGATGTCGATATTGACCGGCCTAAAGAGGGATTTTATCGACGCAATTTTGTGACATATTATCCAGCCCGTCATTATTTTGTCGCGGTATTATTTTGAAACTGTGATATCTCCTAAGATATTCATTGAAATCAAATGATGTAAAGGGCAATTTCGTTCAAAATTAAATGCTTGTGATGAATAACGTATTTATATGGATAAGGATTAATATCATATTAATGAAAACACCTTCGCAAATAATGCATTACTTAAAAACAAATTTGGTTTCCTTAAAAAAGGTTATAGTGACTTAACCTTTAAAGATAGATATATGGTCTCGCGGACTTTATTTTAGGAAATTTTATGAGGAATAATTCCGTAGTACATCATTTTTGCAAAACTCTAACCGTTTACGCAGCGCACGCAACGGAAGCTCTAAAAAAGGAATACATTTTCCCGATTTTGAAACATTTCTCATTACTGCTCCGCTCCTATAGGTGATAGCGTGATATTATATAGCCTATAGCCTTCCTCGATAAATGGACTATCCAACACAAAAAGAATTTTTCAATTCCAACCAGTAGATCCTGAGATTAGCGCGTTCAAACAAACAAACAAACAAACAAACAAACAAACAAACAAACAAACTCTTCAGCTTTATAATATTAGTATAGATTAAAAAAGTAGTTTTTACTTATTTTGTAGTCGTATTAGAAGAAGGCTAGTCCACTCAGAGTTTTAGAAAAATATTGTGTGAGCTGTTTGTTATAATTTTCGCAACTATGTGCCCATTTTTACATTCATAGTTTCCTATTACTAAATTTCAAATAACATAACGCTATAAACAGGTAACTAATTTAAGATTATGTCACTAATACACAACATAAATGTTTAATTTAATAGCGACAGGACCATTGAGCCTTCTTAAAATTTGCATAACGATTGAAACGAAAGACCTCCTGGCTTAAAGTGAAGAGTGTTCCATAACTGAGTAGAAAATAACAGAAGTACCATTACGATCAGTAGTTGGAAATGGTAAAAAAATATACCTATATACAGCTGACTACAACAAACCAGGCAAGCGTGCTTCACAACATCTTCGCTAACCAACAGGCGATATAGTGGTCGAACGCGACACTAACGTTAAATAAACAACATATATTTTCTATAGATAAGCTGTCAAACCACCATTTTTATTCCTCAGATAAAAGTTATCTGACTCTTGAAAATTCAGCCATAACTTAAGTAACAGAATATTATTTTAATTAAAAAAAAATAGAATAGAAGCTATTTTATTATTCACTTTTCAGCCCCTTATTTTTTCAGGAACACAGGTAGTATGATACTCTGATGATGACATACCTGAAACAAAACAAAAAAAAACTTGTAAAAACCACTTATTAAATTAATGAATGGGACATTTCTTTTAAATTAACATATTCCAAAAAGCAAACTGCTAATCAAACACAAATTAATCTCAAAACCTGGTAAAGTAATTTCATCTTTTTTTCCCCAGAAAAATGGCAAACCAAAATGGACCTTCTGCCTTTATTTTGTGGTATAAAAGAGCTTACCAATAACAATTATCTGTATGTTAACATGCATATCGAATATGAATCTAGCATTTAGCGACTTGTCTGGTCTGTCTTAAGTCGAGAACACACGAGTGGACCTAGATAAAGGCACTAGGAATTTTTTTAAACAAAAATTATCCTTATTTTTCTGGAAACGATATTTTGAAAATAGAATAAGAGTAGGTGTTTTCTAGTTAAAAATACATTTTTTTTTTTTTTTACCAAACTCCTTTGTAGAATATTCAGGCGCGGGGTTTTAATTTGGATCAGAAAGATAAAACGGCACTGAGGTTACTTGAAAAGTGTTATATTCACACGGAGTACAATAATCGATGTTGTTGTTGTTGTTGAGGCGTTCGACACCAGACTGCCCGTTACATTTTTTTTTTTTTTTTTTTTTTTTTTATGAATGGCATCTCGCAGGTCAACCTAGAAGAGGTTGTGTGCTGCTTAACCGGACTTTTCTGTGGATGCCATAGATTTTACTCTAAGGCCTCCAGCCAGAGCTTACAAGCTAGGCAAAAAACTATAAACTAAGTGACCGTTCGCTAAGGGCACCCCCTGTGGGGTACGGACCTCGGCTTAGGACGTCACTGACAGAGGACAGCAAGGGACAGGCTGGATCACAATAATATCTTATTTAGGGACTAATTTAAAACTACTGGCTCAGCATCGCGGGCTGGCTCTTGCAAGGGTCGGGGGGGGCATTGACTTGGGCGTCGCGACGGGCGGCCTCGGCGGCGAGGGCGGAATGACGGAGTCGGTCTGTGTCTGTGTTTCCTAAGAGTACTGGTTTCCCTACTGCTCTCCTGGAGGAGAGTGATGGGGTCGTCGGGCTCTACGAGGGTGTGCTTAGGGCGTCGGGTGGTACTGATACGCGATGGTTCGTATCGGGCGGCCGATGCGATCAAGGGATTGGGGGTGCCTAATAGCGGAATCGAAGAAGCGCTTGGAAGGGCGCTTCATGAACTGAGCTACGGTGGGAATTCTAAGGTCGAGGTGGAGGGCGTCGTTACGGACATAGTACGGGGCTCCCGTGACTTTCCTGAGAAACCGGTTTTGGAGGACCTGCATTTTATAGAGGACGCGAGGGTTCGAATGAGCGAAAATGACACACGCGTATGTCATGATGGGACGGATAACCGCGGTATATAGGCGCATTTTGCACTTAAGTGACAATGAGCTTCTCGCAGTGAGCAAGAAGTGAAGCCTACCCATAACAAAGGACGCGCGGTCGCGGGCCTTTTTGATATGTTCGCGGAAGGAAAGGTGACTATCGAGCGTCACACCTAAGTACTTGGCTTGCTTCGCCCAGGGGATCGGCTTGCCGTACATAGAGATCGGAGAGAGGGAAGGGAGATCACGTTTGCGCGGTTTGGTGAAAAGAACCGCCTGACTCTTATCGGGATTAACCTCAATTCTCCATTTCCTAAACCAAGCGCCTAGGACGTTGGCAGAGGTCTGGAGGGTTTGGGCTATAGCGGTTGAACTGCGGCCTGTGTAATACAGGGCCGTGTCGTCCGCGAAGAGAGCTAACCGAGCCTTATTGCTCTTGGGAATGTCGCTAGTAAACAGCGTGAACAAGAGGGGAGAGAGGACGGCGCCTTGCGGGACGCCAGCACGTATCGGGTGCGGGGAGGAGAGGGCGTCCCCTATGCGGTAACGGAAAGTGCGGTTCGACAAGAAGTCTCGTATGATGAGCACGAGACGGTCTGGCACACCCATGTGGTAGAGCTTATATAATAAGCCGTTGTGCCAGACTTTGTCGAAGGCCTTCGCGATGTCGAAAAAGAGAGCACCAGTCATCGCACCGCGCTGAAAGCCCGCGCTAATGTGCTCGACTATACGGTGGACTTGTTGGACGCACGAGTGTCCGGACCTGAAGCCGTACTGCTCGTCAGGAATGAGGCGCTTTGATTCGGCGTAATCATAGAGTCGCTTATAAATAAGTCTCTCATAGATCTTGCCGAGAACGTTCAGGAGACTGATAGGTCGGTAACTCGTGGGCTCAGACTTGGGCTTGCCTGGCTTGGGGAAACCGATAACAGTGGCCTCTTTCCATGCCTCGGGAAAGATATTATTGCTCAGAGCGCCATTGAAGATGGCGGTCAACAACATAATGAGCTGGGCGGGGAGGAGTTTAAAAACCCTATTATTGATACCGTCCGTCCCGGGGGCTTTCCGGGGGCGGAGCCCTTTTATGATGTCGTGCACTTCGTCCGGCGTGGCCGGTGGCAGAGGATCATCAGGGTCTTCTACAGGTGGGAGAGAGGACCTACGTTCGACTTCCGAGTCTACCTTGAGGAGGTGACTGCTATCTACCGGTTGGGTGCTAGGAGTGCACTGAGATTCCAGGCTGTCGGCCAGGCACTCGGCCTTCTCAGAGTCGTCAAAAGCGACGCTCTTGTCGGGACGGGTGAGGGGAGGGACGGTAGCCTCCTCGGTAGCACGCAACTTTCGTTGCAGCTGCCAGTAGGCTAGGTGGGTGGGCTCGAGTTCGCTCAGCATGTCGTTCCAGCGATTCGAACGAAACTCAGCGATGCGTTTCTTTACAGCACGCTGTAAATTGCGCATGTGAGCTTTGTTCGAATCGCATGGAAAGTTGCTGTAGGCACGGATGGCCGCGTTCTTCTCGGTTATCAGTTCACGTACGTCAGCGGGGAGATTCCATTTACGATCGCTCGTATCTGGGACTTCCCGTGAGCAATCCGTCAATACGGATTGCACGTGTTCTGTAAACGAGTTGATGGCGGCCGTCGTGTCAGCGACGGAGACAATGTGGTCGGGGATGGAGTCCAAGTGAGGTGACGAGGTCGATTTCAGCAATTCGCTTACTTTCTTCCAGTCAGTCAACACTTTGGTAGGAGGAGGCTGGCTAGGGTCAGAAGGACCCGTGCGCGGGGTCAGGTGCAAGAGCACAGGACGGTGGTCAGAATTGAGCTCGTGTAGCGTCTCAATGGCGTTCAACTTAAGGTTGACATTTTTGAGCAGCGCTATATCGAGGACATCGGAACGACAGTTGGGATCGTGGGGATAGTGCGTATGCTCATAAGGAGCAACGGGGTCAAAATTGAGGGTGGAGCTAAGGTTGAACACTACTCTTCCCCTAGGGGTCGTAATAGTGCTATTCCAAGCTGGATGTTTGGCGTTGAGGTCTCCCGCTAAGATAACGGAATCACTCATGCCGAAGATAGAGGTGAGGTCTCTAACGAGAAGGGACTGATCCTCTGCACCGGTAGCAGGAGGAAAATAG
The DNA here is from genome assembly GCA_028554685.1 of Agrotis ipsilon. NCBI lineage: Eukaryota > Metazoa > Arthropoda > Insecta > Lepidoptera > Noctuidae > Agrotis > Agrotis ipsilon. The sequence goes on from CM052972.1 coordinate 9,439,119, forward strand.
GCGGAGACTATGGTGATGGGCTGATGACCGGTCATGCCTAGCCGACAGACTGAAACCTCGAGGAGCGACTCGAGGGGAGGAGAGACTAGCGGGATACAATGCAGGGACTTTTTATAATAAATGAGAGTACCACCCTTGTGGCAACGCGACCTATCATTACGAACTAACTGAAAGTTGGCAATTTTGGGATCGCGATGGTGTGGCTTTAGGAACGTCTCCTGGAGAAGGAGAATATCTAACTGGTTATCGCGCAAGAAGGTAGCGAGTTCGTCCCGCTGACCTTGCATGCCGTTAACGTTAAAGAAACCTAACCTGAGGGACCGCGGTTTGAGAACGTTCCTATTCCTAGTAGCCATTGGAGATTAAACTAGGTGGAGGGCTTTAAGAGCTTCCCCAACGTGGGGGTGAGAGGCGAAAATAGCCTTATAAGCGTCGGGACTACCGTTGGACGCCCTGAGTTGGGCGGCCAATTGTCGTGCCGACGCCTTAAGGATATTTTCGTAATTCTCAACGGACTTATACGCGGAGATGATGACCCGCATGTCTTCATCGTCTACAAGGGCCACGGGGCCGGAGCCTAACGGGGGGGACACCAAAACCGGGGCTGCAAGAGCGGTCTTGCGAGCGGCTGCGGGAGCAGTCACGGGAGCCACGGGCTGGGGAGTGGGGATGTCAGGGAGAGGAGGAGCGGGATTGGAGGGCGCTGGGCCAAGGGCTGGGAAAGCCCTTTGGTGGTTTAGCGCGTTCCAGGGAGATGGGCGTTGGGGACCTAATCTATTGGGTATCTGTGAAGAGGGAATCTTCACAGATGGGGATTCCCTCTGCTGGCGGGCGGCAGCGCGCTTCGCCAGTTTGGGAGAAGAAGATTTGGGGGCTTTGGGGCAGCCGCGGTAGTTGGCCGGGTGGCCGACTTGACCGCAAAGGACACAGCTTGGTGGATCTTGGCAGAGGGCCTTATCCTTAGGACGGGGGCAGTTGACCGTACTATGGTCACCTAAGCACTTAACGCACCTGGGAGGTGCGAAGCAATGAGACTGGCTGTGGCCATACTGTTGGCAGTTGTGACACTGACCAACAGTATGTGCTTTGTAGGGCTTCTCTATCGAGATGCCCGACAGGGAGCACACGGATTTGATTTTAAAAATGGGATGGGGGCCTGATTCGACTGGGTCGCAGATAACCAGGACCATGTCGTACAAGTCGCCGCCCCTTGCCTTGTGAAGGCGGTGGACGGCGGAGACGGGGATTTGTTGGGCTTTTAAGTCCTCTAAGACGTCTTGGGTGGGAATCTCCTTGGGGATCCGCCTGATCACCACACGGGTGGGCTTCTCCTCAGGGAGAGAAAAAGAATGGTGTGGAATGTTCCTCGAACGAAGAACACGAGAGAGTTCCCTATAGTCCGAAGACGTAGGGGTCGATACCTTGATACCGGTATTGGTACTGGTGGCCTTTATGAAATTGATTTTTAGGTCCACGCAGACCCTTGAAACATCAGTCCATTTGGACTTTTCGTGAATAAAGATCGGAGGGGGAAGTTTGGGCTTCTTAGAGGGAGCCGCGGTGGGGGTAGCCCTAGGGCTGGAGGGGCGGCTAGCGGGGGCCGGGGAGGGGGTGGGGGTGTTAACCCGAGTGGTCGGAGGAGAGGGGGTAGGCAAAGCCGCGAGGGACTTTTTGGCCTTTGAGGACAAGGAATGTTTCCCCTTGCGCTTACCTAGGACCACGGTAAAGTCCTCATCAGAGGAACCGGCTGAGTCACTGATCTCACAATCAGACTCGACTGGGCCGGACGTGTCCATACGTTCGGGCAAGGGAGGTTGAGGGACTGAAGGTCCGGGGGTGGCATCGGGTTGGGTCGGGACGCGGATCGCGGGTTCGCGGGACTTGGCAGACTTCGGTAGAATGCCTTGTTCGGCTAACGGGGGAGACAGGGGAGAGTCGCGCCTATCTTGAATGAGTTGCTCAATAGCATTGAGCCTAGTGACATACACATCGCCGAGATTGTTGTTCTCGACGATGTCTCTGAGTAACCCCACAAGGAGGTCCTCAGTAGAAGGAGGAGCCATCCTAAGTGGATGGCATGGGAGTGAAGCTCCCTTAGAGATTGGGGAAAGCCTAACCAGACTAACTCCCCGGGTGGGTGTGCCCGGGGATGAGTAGCCTCCCCTGCCTAGGGATTGTGTACGGCAGGGAGGTGAGTACCTATGGTGTGCCCTAAGCTTGTAAACCTGTTGCCAATCTTAATGTGCAACAGGGCCCTATTTGGGTCTGGTGCGAAGGGGTAGACACACCCAACCGACACCAGGTGTGTTGCTGTGAACGAAACCAGAGACTGGGTTTGACTAGGAGATCCCCCAAGGCCAAGGTCCCAGCTCCCGACTCCAATAAATTAACCTCGCCCTGAAGGGGTTTGGCGGGATGGATTGGGGCACCACCCTCTTGGTTTCGTTGACACCGTGAGGTTTCCACCAAGAACCACGAAACTGTGGATTTTCCCTGAAGGGGCAAAAACACGTTTTTGACGATTGTCCTGAAAAGGACAGTTTTGTTTGGTAGTCGAAAGACTACCGAGACGTTGTGCGAGCACAACGAAACGCAGCGGCGAACACAGCACGGGCACGGAGCACACACGGGGAGACGTCCGTACGCGGCGGCGGTCAGGCGGCGAGTGTTTTTTGCTGCCCGTTACATGCCCCCCGCGCTATATTTATACGCTCGACCGTAGGCGAGGAGTGGGGGTGAATCGCCCCCACGCTTTCTCTCTCTCTTCCCGCCTACGCTCGTCGTTTACACACACATGTATAGCGCGGGGTATTTTGTCTATTGTTCTATCATGGTATTTTTCTTACAACTAAAACTATATTAAGCATTGTTTCCTTATAACAATATAAAATGGGCTCTGGGAAGCCCAGCGTTATAAACATTACAGTCGGCATTTGTTAAGGCCTTAGACAATTAAAATAAGGCCCTAAACGTTACCTTTCTGACAATTACTTTTTCTTAATTGCTAGTTTACAATGTAGTTTCTCTGTATAATAAACATTTAAACCTTGCAGCTGTGCGAGGCTGCCAAAAGGCCTGGGCTCGAACAATACTTTATTATAGCTAATATAACTTCAAAGCGTGAGAAACATACTGGCTTAAAACTGAACAATTAAATAAATCTACACACAGAAACTATTTACTATCTAAATACTTATTTACTATGTACAAGAGTGTTTATTTATCAGGATGCTGTGCTCCTCAACATCTCCACCCCCCGTATGAGGGTTCAACCGACCATACTTCCATCGGTCGGGAGCACAACAACCTTCACAACTGGTCTTCGTAGGACTCCATGGTTCGTTCGTATATCGACCACTCTTATAATAGAGTCCGCACCCGGGAAAACACTTTGCACGACCCCTTTGGTCCACTGGTTTCGTGGCTTATTCTCGTCCACTAACACTACCACATCGTTAACTTTCACGTTCGGCTCGTCAGCCGACCACTTGTTGCGTCGTTGGAGCGTCGGCAGGTACTCGCGAAGCCAGCGCCGCCAAAACAGGTCGGCCAGCGCGTTCACCCGGCGCCACATCCGCCGCGCGTCCTCGTCGCGGGCGTGGCCTCTCGTACATGGCGCATCCCCCGCGGCAGTGCCCAGCAGGAGATGATTCGGCGTGAGTACCACCGGTTGCTCGACGTCGCTGCTGACGTAGGTGAGTGGCCGGCTGTTTACGACCAGCTCGGCCTCTAGGAGGAGGGTGTAGAGGACCTCCTCGCGGGGGGCGCGCTCGCGCAGGGTCGCCTTGAGCGCGTTTTTTACAGAGCGCACCAGCCTCTCCCAGCATCCGCCCATGTGTGGGGACGCCGGGGGATTAAAGTGCCACGCGATGCCGCGGCCTGTAGTCTCGTTCGCCAATCGTGAGTGATCCATCTCACGGAGGGCAGCGCGTAGCTCGGTGTGCGCCCCGACGAAGTTGGTACCCCCGGTCGGAGTACATGTCCGATGGTCGCCCACGGCGCGCAATCAGGCGCCGCAGGGCAAGGATCGCCGAGTCGGCACTCAAAGATGATGCCAACTCCAGGTGCACGGCGCGGGTGGTGAGGCACGTGAACAACACGCCCCACCTCTTCTCTCGCCGCCGTCCGATGGAGACCTCCATGGGGCCGAAGTAGTCTACCCCGCAGTGGACGAACGCTCTCCGTGTGACCTCCAGCCTGGAGATCGGTAGGTCACCCATTTTTGGTGCCCTTGGCTTCGCTTTTTCAATGCGGCAGCGCTGGCAGCTTGCCGTGACAGCTTTAACTGAGGACCGCAAATTGGTGACCCAGTACAATTCTCGGATGCTGTTCACGACGGCCTCTTGATTTGCGTGCAGCGCCGCCTCGTGATGATGTCTGATGAGCCGGCGCGTGAGGTCGTGCCTCCCGTCCAGGATGACGGGGTGCCTCTCGCCGAAGCTCAGCTCGCTGCAAGCTCTCAGCCTGCCGCGCACTCGCAGGAGTCCATCCTCGTACAGCATTGGGTCCAGCGTGCGCAGCCTGCTGTTGGCTGGCAGCGGGCGGCCGGCTCTAAGGGCCGCGATGTCCGATGCGTAGCATTCCGCCTGCGCTAGGCGGAGTAGGTGTAACCTTGCTTCGTCAAGGTCTGCAGCTGTCACGGCACACGCCTCCCGTCGTTTACGGCAGCGCGCCGCGAAGATAAGTACGCGCGCCATGACGTACAGGGCGCGCGTCCAGGTCGGCAGCCGGGCGTACGTCAGCATCGGCTCAGGTGGCATGCTCGCAACGTGTACGCCCTGTACCCGCTCCAGGTCCGCCTCTGCAACACCGCTCATGTCGTCGCTCACCGGCCACTGCTCCTGTGGACAGCGAAGAAACGGAGGGCCACTCAGCCACTCGCTGCTGTTATTAGGCCAATCCAACCTGGTTGCCTTGTCTGCTGGGTTCTGCGCCGAGGGAACCCAACGCCAGTCCGACCTCTTTGACCTGTTATCTATTTCTGCTAACCTATGAGACACGAAACGTTGAAACTCGGTCGCGTCCGAATTTATCCATTTTAGTACGGTTTTACTATCCGTCCACAAGTATTTCCGTTTTATGGTGGCTCCTAGCTCCCTTTCGACGGTTTCCGCGAGTCTGCAAGCCAAAACGGCTGCCTGCAGCTCCAACCGTGGGATCGAGACCACTCTTTGAGGGGCCACCCTGGCCTTGCCCATTACGTTCGCGACGTTTCTCTCCCCGGAGACGTCCACCCCGACCAGGTAGACTACCGCTGCGTACGCGGATTCGCTCGCGTCACCGAAGGCGTGCAGCTCTAGGTGGTCTGTACACAACCCGTACCACCTAGGCACCGATACGTTCGCGAGATGCTGCAAGCTATCAAGCCAGTCAAACCAGCAGCGCGCCTCAGTTTGTCTCAGCTGTTCGTCCCAGCCGATACCCGTGCTCCAGATCTTTTTCATTAAAATCCGTGACTGTATGACGCACGGGTACAAAAATCCAAGTGGGTCGAATATCGACATGATGAAACGGAGGAACTCTCGTTTCGTGGGTACCACCCGCCCTTCCGTGATCTCCTTCGGCAATCTCTTGAAGGACAGATCAAAAGCCAATTCGTCAGTGGCGGGTGACCACGTGAGTCCCAGTGTCCGTTCCACACTGTCCTCTCCTTTGTCCAGCGATACTTTGTCCGGCATCTCAGTGCGTAGCCTGTCGCGCAGTTCCTGAGAGTTTGTGACCCACCCCCGTATCACAAATCCGCCCTCGGCGTGGATGTGGGTCACGTCCTCAATCAACCGACCGGCTTGCTCGACAGACCACGTACTGTCCAGGTAGTCATCCATGTAGTGGTTCCTCCTGATCGCTGCCACTGCGTCGGGGTGACTTTCTTCATATTTACTCGCGTTTTTATTTAATATATAAATCGCGGATGTAGGCGACGATACTGCACCGAATATCATAGAATTCATTTTATATATTTCAGGCTCCCTGTTGCTGTCCGCTGCCCACAAAAACAGCTGTGCCCCGCGGTCTTCCTCCCGGATTCGAACCCGGAGAAACATGTCGGCAATATCCGCTGTGAACGCGACAGGGCCCAAACGAAATTTAAATAGTACCCCTAATAATGGGTTCAGTAGGTCGGGTCCAGTCAAAAGGTGATCGTTTAGCGACGTACCTTCGTATTTCGCGGCGGCGTCGAACACTAAACGTAACTTGCCCGGCTTGTTGGGGTTAGTGACCCCGAAATGGGGCAGGTACCACACGGGCTCAGAGTTGAGTTTACCGTCTACCTTGCTGGCGTACCCTTCCTTTAACAGTCGTTCTATTTGAACCATGTAGGCTTTCTCATAGGTCGCGTCTTTCTTGAACCTGCGCAATATTCCTGACAGACGCGACTTCGCGTTGACGTAGTTGTCAGGCAACTGAGGGTTGTCCTGACGCCACAACAGACCCACTTCCCAAGCTCCACCGTTTGACTGGCGGCTAGTGGTGTCCAAGATGTGGTTGGCGCGCTCGATGTCTGCGTGCTTACGCGGTACTTCCGATATCCCTATGGCCTCTAACTCGAATTGTTTCTTCACTAAATTATGCAAATCCGCAGTGCTTACACTAATACAATTTACAGATTGCCTATTATAATTAGTTGAACCTAAAGGTCCGTGCACGACCCATCCTAGCGAGGTCAAAGAGGCAACTGGCTTACCTGATTTGCCCCGGCGCATTTCCCTGCCGACGAGCAGCTCCCAGTTGTCTTGGCCCAGCAGCAACAGCGGCTTCGCTCCACACATTTCCTCGCATCCCAAGTCGCGTAGGTGGGCATGCTCCGACATGACGGCGGCGGGCACTGTTTGCGAGGGCAAGTCCATGTCTACGAGCGTGCGGCACTTCACTTGATGTATTTGTCCGTTGGGTCCGCGCACTCCCACACTAATCACTCGCGACGATTTGTCCGTTATTTGTTGTCCACGCGCACTTTTAATCGTTAGCGGCACCCGTTCGCCCTTGGCGTTCCCGGCCAGGACGCTGTCGATCAGCGATACCGTCGCACCGTCGTCCAGCAGAGCGTAGCAGCTCTCTTCTTTGCCTTCGCTGATGACGTGCACCGGCATGATCTTGAGAAGCGCCTTGCCGTTGTAATCGCTGACGTTCGTCACACTTTCTGGCTTCTTATCGACGTGTAGGAGGTTGTGATGCGCGAAGTTGCAGGTGGCGCATTTCTTCTTGCGGCACATTCTCTTCGAGTGCCTGCCTTCCAAGCAATTAAAGCAGAGCTTTTGTTCTTTGACGAACGCCCAGCGCTCGTTGACGTCCAAATCATTGAACCGCTTACATGATGCGAGCGTGTGTTTTTCTTTACACAGATGACACGAATCTTCTACGCTCGGAGCTCGCGTGTTTTCTTCCTCATTGGCGTGTACGTGCAGCCGCTGTATGTTCTTGGCTATCCTCGCTGGTGGCGCGCTTGCTCGTGGTTTGTTCGGCGCAGCCGCGGGCATGTCCAGCTGCACGTAGTATGACGACGCACGTGCCAGGTTACTCAGGAATTCTGAGAGCGTCTCTAGACTCGGAGACACCCTCATGTCCAGGCCTTGACTCGCCGCCATCCCCATCGCGAAGTCTCCGTACTGTGCGCGATGTACCGGCGTGAGCTTATTCAGTAGCTCGCTCACCAGCTGCGGGTTATTCAGGTACCCGTTAGCACTCACACTCTTCAGCAGCGACACGCAATTTCTCACCGTGGTTGAGAATCTCCTTAATTCGCGGCCGCTTTCAGTCACTTTCGGTAGTTCGCGTACTTTCTTCAACGCGTACTCTAAAATGAGGTTGGGGTGCCCGTATTCTTCATCCAGAGTCTTCATGATCTTTGACGGGCTGGCCGATGCTCGAAGTAAGTCTTCCACCGCTATTCTCGCCTCGCCTTGTAGCGACGTTTTCAACCTTGCGAGATTCTCGTGCGGCTTGAACTCGTACATCGTTGTCGTGTCGTGGTACATGTTCTTGTAGGACAGCCACTCCGCCGGGTCGCCTTTAAACGTTGGCAGTTCGTAGGCCTGTCTAGGTACCGGCCGCGGCCGTGCGAGGCGCGCGATTTCTTCCTCCAGCTGGTCTATTTTTCTATCGTGTGTATACCTGACCTTGTTGACTTTTTCGGCGCCCATGTCCCACTCGGGTACGTCGCGATTCGACGCGCGTGCTGTGCCAGCGTTAACTATCGGAGTCGCTGGGTACGCGGGCTCGCGGTGCGGGACGGGCGCGGGCGCACTCATCGGAGGCGCAGGTATTCGCTCGGGCTGTACCAGTGGCGGTGGCATGTTCTGACACGTCGACACTTGTTCTTGACGGGTCGCGACGGGCGTCGTGTGCGTGACCCACTCTTCTACGCGGCACGCGGTTGTTTCTTCCGCTTCGGAGCACAAATCATCCTCGGCGGCCGCGTCGATTGCTGCTAGGTCTGCTTCTAACTTCTTTTGCACTAATTTTTCTCTCATTTGTATCAACTCTCTTTCAGATTTTTCTCTCATTTGCACCAACTCTTTTTCAGATTTTTCTCTCATTTGCACCAACTCTTTTTCAGCCTCATACTCGGCTCGTCGGTATTAGTGTAAGCACTGCGGATTTGCATAATTTAGTGAAGAAACAATTCGAGTTAGAGGCCATAGGGATATCGGAAGTACCGCGTAAGCACGCAGACATCGAGCGCGCCAACCACATCTTGGACACCACTAGCCGCCAGTCAAACGGTGGAGCTTGGGAAGTGGGTCTGTTGTGGCGTCAGGACAACCCTCAGTTGCCTGACAACTACGTCGACGCGAAGTCGCGTCTGTCAGGAATATTGCGCAGGTTCAAGAAAGACGCGACCTATGAGAAAGCCTACATAGTTCAAATAGAACGACTGTTAAAGGAAGGGTACGCCAGCAAGGTAGACGGTAAACTCAACTCTGAGCCCGTGTGGTACCTGCCCCATTTCGGGGTCACTAACCCCAACAAGCCGGGCAAGTTACGTTTAGTGTTCGACGCCGCCGCGAAATACGAAGGTACGTCGCTAAACGATCACCTTTTGACTGGACCCGACCTACTGAACCCATTATTAGGGGTACTATTTAAATTTCGTTTGGGCCCTGTCGCGTTCACAGCGGATATTGCCGACATGTTTCTCCGGGTTCGAATCCGGGAGGAAGACCGCGGGGCACAGCTGTTTTTGTGGGCAGCAGACAGCAACAGGGAGCCTGAAATATATAAAATGAATTCTATGATATTCGGTGCAGTATCGTCGCCTACATCCGCGATTTATATATTAAATAAAAACGCGAGTAAATATGAAGAAAGTCACCCCGACGCAGTGGCAGCGATCAGGAGGAACCACTACATGGATGACTACCTGGACAGTACGTGGTCTGTCGAGCAAGCCGGTCAGTTGATTGAGGACGTGACCCACATCCACGCCGAGGGCGGATTTGTGATACGGGGGTGGGTCACAAACTCTCAGGAACTGCGCGACAGGCTACGCACTGAGATGCCGGACAAAGTATCGCTGGACAAAGGAGAGGACAGTGTGGAACGGACACTGGGACTCACGTGGTCACCCGCCACTGACGAATTGGCTTTTGATCTGTCCTTCAAGAGATTGCCGAAGGAGATCACGGAAGGGCGGGTGGTACCCACGAAACGAGAGTTCCTCCGTTTCATCATGTCGATATTCGACCCACTTGGATTTTTGTACCCGTGCGTCATACAGTCACGGATTTTAATGAAAAAGATCTGGAGCACGGGTATCGGCTGGGACGAACAGCTGAGACAAACTGAGGCGCGCTGCTGGTTTGACTGGCTTGATAGCTTGCAGCATCTCGCGAACGTATCGGTGCCTAGGTGGTACGGGTTGTGTACAGACCACCTAGAGCTGCACGCCTTCGGTGACGCGAGCGAATCCGCGTACGCAGCGGTAGTCTACCTGGTCGGGGTGGACGTCTCCGGGGAGAGAAACGTCGCGAACGTAATGGGCAAGGCCAGGGTGGCCCCTCAAAGAGTGGTCTCGATCCCACGGTTGGAGCTGCAGGCAGCCGTTTTGGCTTGCAGACTCGCGGAAACCGTCGAAAGGGAGCTAGGAGCCACCATAAAACGGAAATACTTGTGGACGGATAGTAAAACCGTACTAAAATGGATAAATTCGGACGCGACCGAGTTTCAACGTTTCGTGTCTCATAGGTTAGCAGAAATAGATAACAGGTCAAAGAGGTCGGACTGGCGTTGGGTTCCCTCGGCGCAGAACCCAGCAGACAAGGCAACCAGGTTGGATTGGCCTAATAACAGCAGCGAGTGGCTGAGTGGCCCTCCGTTTTCTTCGCTGTCCACAGGAGCAGTGGCCGGTGAGCGACGACATGAGCGGTGTTGCAGAGGCGGACCTGGAGCGGGTACAGGGCGTACACGTTGCGAGCATGCCACCTGAGCCGATGCTGACGTACGCCCGGCTGCCGACCTGGACGCGCGCCCTGTACGTCATGGCGCGCGTACTTATCTTCGCGGCGCGCTGCCGTAAACGACGGGAGGCGTGTGCCGTGACAGCTGCAGACCTTGACGAAGCAAGGTTACACCTACTCCGCCTAGCGCAGGCGGAATGCTACGCATCGGACATCGCGGCCCTTAGAGCCGGCCGCCCGCTGCCAGCCAACAGCAGGCTGCGCACGCTGGACCCAATGCTGTACGGGGATGGACTCCTGCGAGTGCGCGGCAGGCTGAGAGCTTGCAGCGAGCTGAGCTTCGGCGAGAGGCACCCCGTCATCCTGGACGGGAGGCACGACCTCACGCGCCGGCTCATCAGACATCATCACGAGGCGGCGCTGCACGCAAATCAAGAGGCCGTCGTGAACAGCATCCGAGAATTGTACTGGGTCACCAATTTGCGGTCCTCAGTTAAAGCTGTCACGGCAAGCTGCCAGCGCTGCCGCATTGAAAAAGCGAAGCCAAGGGCACCAAAAATGGGTGACCTACCGATCTCCAGGCTGGAGGTCACACGGAGAGCGTTCGTCCACTGCGGGGTAGACTACTTCGGCCCCATGGAGGTCTCCATCGGACGGCGGCGAGAGAAGAGGTGGGGCGTGTTGTTCACGTGCCTCACCACCCGCGCCGTGCACCTGGAGTTGGCATCATCTTTGAGTGCCGACTCGGCGATCCTTGCCCTGCGGCGCCTGATTGCGCGCCGTGGGCGACCATCGGACATGTACTCCGACCGGGGTACCAACTTCGTCGGGGCGCACACCGAGCTACGCGCTGCCCTCCGTGAGATGGATCACTCACGATTGGCGAACGAGACTACAGGCCGCGGCATCGCGTGGCACTTTAATCCCCCGGCGTCCCCACACATGGGCGGATGCTGGGAGAGGCTGGTGCGCTCTGTAAAAAACGCGCTCAAGGCGACCCTGCGCGAGCGCGCCCCCCGCGAGGAGGTCCTCTACACCCTCCTCCTAGAGGCCGAGCTGGTCGTAAACAGCCGGCCACTCACCTACGTCAGCAGCGACGTCGAGCAACCGGTGGTACTCACGCCGAATCATCTCCTGCTGGGCACTGCCGCGGGGGATGCGCCATGTACGAGAGGCCACGCCCGCGACGAGGACGCGCGGCGGATGTGGCGCCGGGTGAACGCGCTGGCCGACCTGTTTTGGCGGCGCTGGCTTCGCGAGTACCTGCCGACGCTCCAACGACGCAACAAGTGGTCGGCTGACGAGCCGAACGTGAAAGTTAACGATGTGGTAGTGTTAGTGGACGAGAATAAGCCACGAAACCAGTGGACCAAAGGGGTCGTGCAAAGTGTTTTCCCGGGTGCGGACTCTATTATAAGAGTGGTCGATATACGAACGAACCATGGAGTCCTACGAAGACCAGTTGTGAAGGTTGTTGTGCTCCCGACCGATGGAAGTATGGTCGGTTGAACCCTCATACGGGGGGTGGAGATGTTGAGGAGCACAGCATCCTGATAAATAAACACTCTTGTACATAGTAAATAAGTATTTAGATAGTAAATAGTTTCTGTGTGTAGATTTATTTAATTGTTCAGTTTTAAGCCAGTATGTTTCTCACGCTTTGAAGTTATATTAGCTATAATAAAGTATTGTTCGAGCCCAGGCCTTTTGGCAGCCTCGCACAGCTGCAAGGTTTAAATGTTTATTATACAGAGAAACTACATTGTAAACTAGCAATTAAGAAAAAGTAATTGTCAGAAAGGTAACGTTTAGGGCCTTATTTTAATTGTCTAAGGCCTTAACAAATGCCGACTGTAATGTTTATAACGCTGGGCTTCCCAGAGCCCATTTTATATTGTTATAAGGAAACAATGCTTAATATAGTTTTAGTTGTAAGAAAAATACCATGATAGAACAATAGACAAAATACCCCGCGCTATACATGTGTGTGTAAACGACGAGCGTAGGCGGGAAGAGAGAGAGAAAGCGTGGGGGCGATTCACCCCCACTCCTCGCCTACGGTCGAGCGTATAAATATAGCGCGGGGGCATGTAACGGGCAGTCTGGTGTCGAACGCCTCAACAACAACAACAACATCGATTATTGTACTCCGTGTGAATATAACACTTTTCAAGTAACCTCAGTGCCGTTTTATCTTTCTGATCCAAATTAAAACCCCGCGCCTGAATAATCTACAAGTTTGGTCCCAAAAGGTGATCGTTTAGCGACGTACCTTCGTATTTCGCGGCGGCGTCGAACACTAAACGTAACTTGCCCGGCTTGTTGGGGTTAGTGACCCCGAAATGGGGCAGGTACCACACGGGCTCAGAGTTGAGTTTACCGTCTACCTTGCTGGCGTACCCTTCCTTTAACAGTCGTTCTATTTGAACCATGTAGGCTTTCTCATAGGTCGCGTCTTTCTTGAACCTGCGCAATATTCCTGACAGACGCGACTTCGCGTTGACGTAGTTGTCAGGCAACTGAGGGTTGTCCTGACGCCACAACAGACCCACTTCCCAAGCTCCACCGTTTGACTGGCGGCTAGTGGTGTCCAAGATGTGGTTGGCGCGCTCGATGTCTGCGTGCTTACGCGGTACTTCCGATATCCCTATGGCCTCTAACTCGAATTGTTTCTTCACTAAATTATGCAAATCCGCAGTGCTTACACTAATACAATTTACAGATTGCCTATTATAATTAGTTGAACCTAAAGGTCCGTGCACGACCCATCCTAGCGAGGTCAAAGAGGCAACTGGCTTACCTGATTTGCCCCGGCGCATTTCCCTGCCGACGAGCAGCTCCCAGTTGTCTTGGCCCAGCAGCAACAGCGGCTTCGCTCCACACATTTCCTCGCATCCCAAGTCGCGTAGGTGGGCATGCTCCGACATGACGGCGGCGGGCACTGTTTGCGAGGGCAAGTCCATGTCTACGAGCGTGCGGCACTTCACTTGATGTATTTGTCCGTTGGGTCCGCGCACTCCCACACTAATCACTCGCGACGATTTGTCCGTTATTTGTTGTCCACGCGCACTTTTAATCGTTAGCGGCACCCGTTCGCCCTTGGCGTTCCCGGCCAGGACGCTGTCGATCAGCGATACCGTCGCACCGTCGTCCAGCAGAGCGTAGCAGCTCTCTTCTTTGCCTTCGCTGATGACGTGCACCGGCATGATCTTGAGAAAGCGCCTTGCCGTTGTAATCGCTGACGTTCGTCACACTTTCTGGCTTCTTATCGACGTGTAGGAGGTTGTGATGCGCGAAGTTGCAGGTGGCGCATTTCTTCTTGCGGCACATTCTCTTCGAGTGCCTGCCTTCCAAGCAATTAAAGCAGAGCTTTTGTTCTTTGACGAACGCCCAGCGCTCGTTGACGTCCAAATCATTGAACCGCTTACATGATGCGAGCGTGTGTTTTTCTTTACACAGATGACACGAATCTTCTACGCTCGGAGCTCGCGTGTTTTCTTCCTCATTGGCGTGTACGTGCAGCCGCTGTATGTTCTTGGCTATCCTCGCTGGTGGCGCGCTTGCTCGTGGTTTGTTCGGCGCAGCCGCGGGCATGTCCAGCTGCACGTAGTATGACGACGCACGTGCCAGGTTACTCAGGAATTCTGAGCGCGTCTAGACTCGGAGACACCCTCATGTCCAGGCCTTGACTCGCCGCCATCCCCATCGCGAAGTCTCCGTACTGTGCGCGATGTACCGGCGTGAGCTTATTCAGTAGCTCGCTCACCAGCTGCGGGTTATTCAGGTACCCGTTAGCACTCACACTCTTCAGCAGCGACACGCAATTTCTCACCGTGGTTGAGAATCTCCTTAATTCGCGGCCGCTTTCAGTCACTTTCGGTAGTTCGCGTACTTTCTTCAACGCGTACTCTAAAATGAGGTTGGGGTGCCCGTATTCTTCATCCAGAGTCTTCATGATCTTTGACGGGCTGGCCGATGCTCGAAGTAAGTCTTCCACCGCTATTCTCGCCTCGCCTTGTAGCGACGTTTTCAACCTTGCGAGATTCTCGTGCGGCTTGAACTCGTACATCGTTGTCGTGTCGTGGTACATGTTCTTGTAGGACAGCCACTCCGCCGGGTCGCCTTTAAACGTTGGCAGTTCGTAGGCCTGTCTAGGTACCGGCCGCGGCCGTGCGAGGCGCGCGATTTCTTCCTCCAGCTGGTCTATTTTTCTATCGTGTGTATACCTGACCTTGTTGACTTTTTCGGCGCCCATGTCCCACTCGGGTACGTCGCGATTCGACGCGCGTGCTGTGCCAGCGTTAACTATCGGAGTCGCTGGGTACGCGGGCTCGCGGTGCGGGACGGGCGCGGGCGCACTCATCGGAGGCGCAGGTATTCGCTCGGGCTGTACCAGTGGCGGTGGCATGTTCTGACACGTCGACACTTGTTCTTGACGGGTCGCGACGGGCGTCGTGTGCGTGACCCACTCTTCTACGCGGCACGCGGTTGTTTCTTCCGCTTCGGAGCACAAATCATCCTCGGCGGCCGCGTCGATTGCTGCTAGGTCTGCTTCTAACTTCTTTTGCACTAATTTTTCTCTCATTTGTATCAACTCTCTTTCAGATTTTTCTCTCATTTGCACCAACTCTTTTTCAGATTTTTCTCTCATTTGCACCAACTCTTTTTCAGCCTCATACTCGGCTCGTCGGCGCCGGTACTCGGCGCTCTTCTGGCTGTTCCTTGACGAGGTGACGCTGGTACCGGATCTTATTGTTCTCGCTGCCACCGACCGCACTGACGTCGACATACCCCGGTAGTCTATGACTCTACCGGGACCTGTCAGTGGGATGACTTGCGTCTGTTCCGGGTGTAGGGTTGGCGCTGTTGATGTTGAGCCTGGAGCCCTGTCCGAGGGTACGCCGGAGTCCGCTTCGAGAGCCCTCTTCCTTTGGACGTCCTCTTCTAACCGCCTCAGCTTGCTTCTCGTTGTGACGGCACTTTTCTCACTCATTTTCACGTTTTTCGCTTTTCACGCTATCTTCCTGATCCGGCTCGAAGGACCAAACTTGTAGAATATTCAGGCGCGGGGTTTTAATTTGGATCAGAAAGATAAAACGGCACTGAGGTTACTTGAAAAGTGTTATATTCACACGGAGTACAATAATCGATGTTGTTGTTGTTGTTGAGGCGTTCGACACCAGACTGCCCGTTACATGCCCCCCGCGCTATATTTATACGCTCGACCGTAGGCGAGGAGTGGGGGTGAATCGCCCCCACGCTTTCTCTCTCTCTTCCCGCCTACGCTCGTCGTTTACACACACATGTATAGCGCGGGGTATTTTGTCTATTGTTCTATCATGGTATTTTTCTTACAACTAAAACTATATTAAGCATTGTTTCCTTATAACAATATAAAATGGGCTCTGGGAAGCCCAGCGTTATAAACATTACAGTCGGCATTTGTTAAGGCCTTAGACAATTAAAATAAGGCCCTAAACGTTACCTTTCTGACAATTACTTTTTCTTAATTGCTAGTTTACAATGTAGTTTCTCTGTATAATAAACATTTAAACCTTGCAGCTGTGCGAGGCTGCCAAAAGGCCTGGGCTCGAACAATACTTTATTATAGCTAATATAACTTCAAAGCGTGAGAAACATACTGGCTTAAAACTGAACAATTAAATAAATCTACACACAGAAACTATTTACTATCTAAATACTTATTTACTATGTACAAGAGTGTTTATTTATCAGGATGCTGTGCTCCTCAACATCCTTAATTGTTTTTACTTAGAGATTTTAAGTGAGGTATCGTAATAAATATTGCAAAGAAAAACACTAAGCCAGAAGCCAGCCTTTTGGTAGCCACATCACATTGCCGTCAACCGGCCATAAATCCCAGGCACCTACATAATCATTGTAAATAATTATTGCCTTTTTACTACTTCACACAGAAATCTACCAGAAGTCAACATCATACATTGTATACAATAAGCCAGTTCATAAACCGAAACTGTAAATAATTTTCTTAGTAACATTTCGCCATAACTTAATGCCATAAACACACAAACCTCAAAACCTTTGCCTTATGGGCTCTAACAAGTCATATTTTAATGCCTCGTCAGCGGTGTGCACCTGCCTTATAACGACACATTACACTGTTCGCGAGTCACCGCTAGGCTCGTGTGTACTGCCTTTATCTTGCAACATTTTGAATGCAAGTGAACGGGAAATTCTGTCATATTATACCGTTATTTTTAAACTGTGTATTTGTCACAAGAGTATTAGCCTTTTTGACGTGTTATTGGAAGACTTTATTTACATTAGAACTGGTCAAGGATTTGTACCAAATGATTATTACTAGTTTCGGAGCTACTCTGAGCAGGAGGTCCTGTGTTCGATTGCCAAATCGGTAGATTTGCTATGAAGTTGTGCCACCTGAGGGTAGCTGGGCGAGGAAGATGAGCAGCTCGAGCTATGCGATGTATTAACAAGCCTAAATGGCAACACTACTCAAGACCATCCATTGCACACATCCAGAGCGACGAAGCTACAGCATACATCGTTAAATAAGACGGGAGATCTTATTTAACGATGTATGCTGTACCCAGGGCAGAGCGGGAGGGACTGTCATCAATAGCCCTTTACGTTCCAGGGTCACGGTAATTTGATATGTCGAAAGGCTTTGGCCCTCTAGGGGGACCCCGTCATTATGCTGACACTCTTTGAGGCGCGCGTTGAACACAACGTGCTGTCGACCCGGGCATGGTCCACGGTCGGACAGCGAGTCGCCCTTTACTTCCCGCCCGCATGCCCTCGCCTACGGTGCCGGAATCGTCTGCAGACGTTCGTCGCCTTAGACGTCCACCACTGCGGCTGGGGCGGAGGGAGGACGCTGTCCTCCCTCACACGGCCCGCCTCTTCCTTCGCGAGCATGACTGCGATGCAGAAGGAGGCGACCGCTTTGAAAAGCACCCTAAGAATATGAATTCTCCTAGAAGTAAATGTTTAGGTAAAACTTAGACACCTAAACATCTAAAAAATTGACACTCTCAATACTGCAATAAAATGCACAACTGTGACATCACGGTAATAACCACGGTGCTTGCCAACGGATAATAATCATAATATGTACATTAGGAAAGATCAGTATTGCTCAAGTTCTAAACATAATCCTTAGCCGTTTTATGATTTCTGTGTGAAATGAGCACTTGGCATTTTACTATTAAGTGGTCTAGGCATAAGCTTAGCTTACTGAACTGTTTGTATGTTTTACTTTAAGATTCGATTCCTCTACCATTTGCCTTCAAAACTAATACATATATAAAAAATCTTGTGACATTGACAGCGATGTGGATGAATTTTTCGACGCCCTGTAATCTTTAGTTTTATTTCAATCATTTTTGTAAATATTTTACCTTTATTTTTAGTTTTTAAATGTAGTATATTAGTAATCAGTTAATTTGGATTATAATAAATAAACCTTCAAAAAAAAATTGTGACACCGTGTTTGTGGCTACATTCCTCTGAAACGGCTCTCTCGATTTAAATGTTTTATTATATTACTAGACATTCCCCGTGGTCGTATGTAGCATGATATTTTATAGCTTTAAGCCTTCCTCAATAACTGGACTACCCAACACAAAACTAATGTTTCAATTCGAACCAGTAGTTTCTAAGATTCGCGCGTTCAATAAAACGAACTCTTCAGTTTATGTTCGTAAAATATTTTTTTAAACTTTTATAATAATTTTAACAAAATTTCAATCAAACAAATTATGAAAATGAAAAGGACATGACACATATTTAATAATTTTACCCATACATCAACTAATTTTCTAGTTGACCAATTATCTTAACGCATCAACAAAAACTAAGCAGTAAGACCTTAACCCAATAAATTCAATATAAAAACATGCCACAATTTAATAAAGTTCTCACCAAGCAACGTTCAACAACTTATTCTATTACCTAGATTACATAAGACCTGAGCCGTCTCATGCATTTGTATCAAATGTGTTTGTCATGGCCAATGGAAAGGGCGTGGTTATGTGGGGCAGCCATGACACAAGTGCCTTTGGGCTGTTAAGGTCGTTCAACACTGTGGCTGTCCCGGGAAACGCGGGATTGTAATTTTGAGTGTCAAATCAAATAGTTTATTTCAAGTCAATTGCGAGCACTTTTGAATTGTCAATCAAAAGACATAAAATAAAATAAGTACAAAAATAGTTATGATATAATATACTGTCGTAAGCAGTAAAAATAAAATTAGGATAGTAATGCTTCATTTACGTTTCTTATTCTAAAAGGGTGAGGCGGAGGTGTTCGCTTTTATTTAGGTCTTCCATATTTTGACAGTGATTTTAGAGTACTAGGTAATTAATAAGAAACGCAAAAAAATGCTATCCATAAATATGAAGCTGTAGGAACCGTTTTTATTGTTTAACTGTTTCTAAATTTTTCATTTTTATAAAAACAACATCACCTAAACGGTTTTAACTTGAAAATGTTTACAATTACACATTATTTGGCATATTATGTAATGAACAACAGAATATAACTTGATTTTTTTACTTAAAATATTAAATTAATTACAAAAAACACTGTGACCCCTTTCATTCAGTTATCATTTATGAAACAAGGCAAGCCTGACAACCTTAATCCCGGGAATACGGGATCGTATCATTCTACACATGCCCTAAGTTTAAAAAAATATATACAACAAATAACTGAACTTAATCTTACAAGAAATCTTGTTTTACAATGTAAGATTATTATAGACATCATAATAAAACAATATAGCGTTTATGATTAAGTACTTCACTAAGTTATATCGAGGAGGTGGGATTAAGTTTATAGACTCGTATCGTATAAATGCGATGTAGTAAAAGTTTTAGTACCTATATTGTTAGCTGGTGCAAAATCAATTTTGATGTTAGAACTACTTCGGTGTACATCCGCCTTTATATATTTATTATTTTTTTAATTTCTTGTGATATATATTTTTAATTTTACGGTTTTTTCTACGTGAAAACATCACTAAATAAGTTCAGGACTCTACTGTCAGACTAACATTGACTAAAATCCACAGTGATCTTCAGTAGCCCTTTACATTGTGGTCACGGTTAGCTGATGAGACAGTCCTGCGACTCCGGCATTTCTTTTTCATTTGCCATTTTTTTTTCCTAAATTGCTTTGTTGTTATCTACCCTGTCAGGAGGCAAAACCACAAAACTCTTCACTGTATTGATTTTTCAAAAAGAACCTTGTTAGAAAACTGTTGTCTTATTTTTTTATGTAAAAATTCAACAGTCATACATGTGAACGAGACCTTACTATTCAAATTTTTAGTTTTCTTTCACATAAATGTTAGTACATCATTAAAATTTGACCCAAATTTTCACCTGAAATTCGACCCCTAACAACGGTACCCCACAACACTCCACAAAATTACTTGGTCAGTTTATATTAGACCAAATTTTGTGGAAACCTCATGAAATATTCATGATATTTTCGTTCACTATATCGAGCGCCGTCCATCATTACTGAGCTTATGGTAAAAATACATTTTAATGGCTAACGTACTTAGGTACGAAGATTTTTAGTAACGATAGCATGTTTAATGAGTTGGAAAAAAGTAAAAAGGTTTGGTAATTGAGGTTTTTTAGTGTCGAAAAGTCACTATTTATTTTGAAACCAAGTCTCCCGCCACGTCTGTTTGTTTGTTGCCGTGTCGTGTGTGCGTTTACAAACATAGAAACTCACAATCACCGAAACCCGGAACTACTACTTGCAGATCATACAAATAATTGTTCTCTGCGGGAATCGAACCCACGACTCATAGCGCAGCAGTCCAATTGCTCAGACACTGCGCCAAACGCTAAATTTTTTAATTAAAAAACGAATTAATATTTTTTTATGAGCCAGAGTGATTCATGAGGAGAGTTTTGGTGTATTATTAGTTACTATTTTTGTTTAAATTAATTGAATTATGACAATGCTTATAAATTAATTGGAAAAAGTCAAATCCCCTGGAAGCTTTCGTCAAAAAAGTTGCCTAATCCTTGAGATATACCAAAATACGTAGGCTTCGAAAACAGTATAATGACGTCACAATATGGCCCCTTCCCAGTTTCATTCTCATCCTTGTCGCGTTTATGACTTCACCGCTTTAAAATAAACTTAACACCAACTTACCTAACATTCAAGTTAATGCTTACCGTCATTCACACCCACTTTGAGTTAAAACATTCATAGGTATTGATTAAGTACATAACTGCTTAGTCACTTAACTGTCACTTAGCCACCAATATCACTATTACTGGCATAAATCTGCCTTTCAAGTGTGAGTTAAGTTAGTTTGGGTCGTGCTTGGGATACACACGCCCACACATCGACTATCAAGCTGTATAAAACCAGTTTGTCTTGGTCTCGCTTCGTACGATTTTTACACACAATGAACGGTCAGCTAATACTGGTTTTGCATAGCTTGATGTGTAGCAGTGTATACTTATAGTGTCATAACAGTTTTTAGTGTATTTTTAAGTTACAGACAGATAAATGGAAGTCATCGTCATTTCGTGACAACATTTTAAAATGAGACGCTGGCGAACATTGAAAATTAATAATCAATTTTATACCAAATCTTAATCTGTTTTCTTTGACTGCTGCTTACGATTAGACATCAATACTGAACTTCAGAGATCGGGATCAAGATTGTAAACTAGATACCTAGATTATTAATTTCCAGCAAAAGAAAATTAATTCAAAGTTGTGAAAATATGGTTGGATGTTGTATTTGGTCTTCCGGTTCGAGTACCGGTTGGGTATATTGAGTTATTGGGATTTCTCAGCAGAAACAATAGAATCTGTGCCTGGTAGCTGTTTTAATTCTAAAACATCATCATCATCATAAGCCGTAAGACGTCCACTGCTGAACATAGGCCTCCCCTTTAGAATAGTAGGACCGGTTGTAAGCGGCTTCAAGCGTGATCCTGTGGCCTTCATAAGATCGTCTGCCCACCTAGTGGGTGGACGTCCTACGCTGCGCTTGCCGGTGCGTGGTCTCCATTCGAGAACCTTACGGCCCCATCGGCCATCAGTTCTGCGTGCTATATGGCCTGCTCACTGCCATTTCAACTTGCTAATTCGTCGGCCTATAATAACATAACTGACCAAATGCTTGTACAAGTACTATTGAGTACCTACTTTTGTGGGTAATGCGAATATTATGAAAAGATATAGTTTAAAAAGAGAATTCCTTGCACTAAGATGAAATTCTAAAAAATTTACCCAAGAAATAAGAAATTCTAGATTTACGAAACAAGTTTAAATATATTAAGATAATAAACTAGACCAAATTACAGCAGGATATCACTAAAAGCGTGCCTTATATAGTCAATGAATTAAAAGAAATGCCATTAATCTTTCCGTGCTCATTAAAGTTGAAATGAGCTTAATTATATTATAAAATATACATCATTTATCACTACAATTCCAAACTACTTTTTATTAATCTAGATAATTATTAATGAAACCATTCTTTTATAAATAAGATTTGAATAATAAAAACTAATGTGTCCAAGAGTCTGGCAACGAGATGAAAAAGACATACACATTGGTTGCAAAAATGTCGTGAGGAAACCTAAATAACCTCTGAAACCATTACAACGGTTTTGTGGGACTTAATTAATAAGTTTGTATTACTACGAGAAAATAAATAAAATAAAAAATTCCGCGCCTCGACTGACGTTCAAAAGGACTTTGATTAGAATGGACAATTAGACATGTGACATCTAATAGTATTAACACGTAAAATAATAGCAGTTTTAAATCATTAGACTCCGATTTATTCAGCATCTCTCTCAACAAGTTCAAACTGTTAGTCTCGGAGATAGGGGAACGCATAAATCAACCTACTTAATAATTTCTTTGTCAATTTCTTTCTTTCTTTATTATTTTTTTGTTTTCAAATTTCTATTCATTTTCATTTAGTTTAATAAATATAAAATTATAATTTAATATTTTTATGGTAAATGTTGCGTATACCTGTCATAGGCGTACATCATACCAGTACTAAGTTTATATTTTTGTTTTGAATCACTTACCTTAAATAAATAAATAACACGTAGATGTTGCCAATTTTTGGCACGATCGCACTACCTAGTTTCGAACAATCTTATAGAATAAGAGCTATGTATAAAAACCGTGGATTTTAGTCAGTAGGAGTCTGATAATCCCATCCGGCTCCGCCCTGGGTGGGGTGGATTCATTTGATGATTTACCACGCTAAAAAAAATGTATAAAAAACGAGAAACTTCTGCTACATTAGTGCCTCTGTAAATAATAATAATTAAACAAGATATAAATAAATAAATCTAACGGGTATTATAGTAACTTATACTAGTGGATTTACTACCGGTGATACTTTCAAACATTATAACTTTTAATTCATCGTTAGATACCGCAAAGACCAGACGCGAATTAAAAAATAAATTATTAAAATTTAGTAATATCCCTACTAACTTTACTATGGGCCTCGTTAGTAAGCTCAGTATGGTCCAACGAGCTATGGAGAGGGCTATGCTCGGAGTCTCTCAGCGCGATCGACTCAGAAATGAGGAGATTCGTAGACGAACTAAAGTAACCGACATAGCCCAACGAATTAGCAAGTTGAAATGGCAGTGGGCAGGCCATATAGCACGCAGAACTGATGGCCGATGGGGCCGTAAGGTTCTCGAATGGAGAGCACGCACCGGCAAGCGCAGCGTAGGACGTCGACCCACTAGGTGGGCAGAAGATCTTATGAAGGCCACAGGATCACGCTGGATGCAGGCCGCTTACAACAGATCCTACTGGAAGTCTAAAGGGGAGGCCTATGTTCAGCAGTGGACATCTTACGGCTGATATGATGATGATGATGATGAATATCCCTAGATTGTTTATAAAATTGTAAAATGATGTATAAGTGACCATAATTGTTAGTGAAATTAAGTAAAAAAATCGACATTATTACTAACCCGGATTTAAGCCCGGTTTTAACCTCTATTGGCCTACAGGCCAATAGTAATACATCCAGTTATAATGATGCTTACATAAATAAAAGTAAGTATATTGATTTATGCGTAAATTACACGTCTTGAAAACTTGTTCTTTGTGCTAATGCGTAATCTTAATGAGGTATAGTTAAGCGATTAATTTAATGGTCCGTTTTGTCAATAATGCTAAATAAACTAATGAATTTTAAACAGACACAGACAGATGTCAATTTGAATATATTTTAATTAAATAATATGTAAACTTAACGTAATCATGAATTTAATTTTTTTTAAAGTTTGCCCTGAGCTATAATTTCTGTATCGTAGATGCGTTAACAAAGAAAAAAAGACGTAAAAAAACAAAATAATGTTGTTTTTATTTAGACTCTCAATTAGTTGAAACAAAATTATTGTCATTTTACTTATGCGCCCAAGTATGATTCCATATCTCAGGAATCAGACTAACTTGCCCCGCATTCTGCATTTAAGCCTGGGCCTTTTTTCAATTAATTCATAAATTAAATATAAAAATTCCTTGTTACAGAGCTAGGTTAAAATACTTTTGTTTCAGAAGGCAGTGATTTCTTCCATTCAGATTACAATCGAGCCAGTCCACAAAAGATGATCAAATCACAATTTATCTTACCTAAAATTCTGTTCAATAATGAAACACAGATGTTAAACTTCAGAGAAAACGCGGTACTTGCTTTATATAATTTGAATAATAATTATAAATTTCGCCGAGTACGTCCCTGCATGTTAATCAGCGATTAGTGAACCCATAAAGGATTCAATCTAAAAATAAAACAACAAAAAACAATTACTTAATTTAAGCATTAACATTTTTATTGATTAAATTCACTTTAAGCTAAGATAATAATATATACTTCATCCGTGTTGAAAAGTACCTCCTGTGGTGAATACAAGGCTTTTGGAATTAGATTTGACAATGTTATTATAATGGGTATGAATATATTTATATAATGGTCCTTGTCACACTTTACAATTAGTATAATAAGGTGTTTCTTGGCACGCTATGAGTAAAAATAGCTTTGAAGGAAGTTAGGAATCCAACTTAAATTTAAGATATATATGTTTTAAGTTAGATTCATAAATTCCTTAAATCTATTGGTGAATAAATTCAAAAGTTATCATCATCATGATTTTAGCCGTAAGATGTCCACTGCTGAACATAGTCCTCCCCCATAGATTTCTAATAGAACCTGTTGAGAGAGGATTTCATCCAGCACGATCATGTGGTCTTCATCAGATCGTCTGTCCACCTTAGCTGACAAAATCTAATTTTATTATCAATTTTATTGAAAACTAGTGACCCGTCCCGGCAG
Organism: Agrotis ipsilon; assembly: GCA_028554685.1. Taxonomy (NCBI): domain Eukaryota; kingdom Metazoa; phylum Arthropoda; class Insecta; order Lepidoptera; family Noctuidae; genus Agrotis; species Agrotis ipsilon. Next base: position 9,463,881 of record CM052972.1, read on the forward strand.
CACACGGGTGGAAGTCTCTAAAACCCGGTCCCGATGGTTACAAACATAACAAATAAATAACTATCCGAAGCAGTCCAGCCGTTTTCGAGTTATAAGCTTAGCAAAGCAACACATTTTGTAATCCATTTTTATATGATGGAAGATTATATAGATACTGTACCAAAACTCGGAATTAAAATAAAGTGGATTTTTTCAATGATTCTAGCTACATTCTTTTATTTTTATATGAATGGAATCGAAACGCGAATTAATTTATGCAACACGTTTTTTAAATAAATGATTTCCTCGTTGTTTCTTAATAAGAATACAAGTAGGTAATTTAAATAAATTCTGAATGATTTAACATTTATTTTTTTGCAACTTTATTAAAAAAAAAATTATGTATTTTTATTTCATTAGTGATAACAAACAGTAGCGTATAATAGTGTAATCACAATACTATGTGATAGGTATAACAAAAACAATACCAGTTTTTCAAAATCTTTATAAAAAGATCTGTAATCATAAATAAAGTATGTAATGTAATAAAATTGAAGAGTTTGTTTGTTTGAACGCATTAAGCTCTAGAACTACCAGTCAGATTTAAACTTCCATTAACAATTAAGTAACTGAAACTAATCATATTATAAAAGAGTTTTTCATAGGTTTATTGTCGTGTCGGTGAAACATTATGTTGCTGGATAAGCCTGTCGTCGAAAATGATGAAGATGAAAATATCTGTCAGCGAAAGGAACTCACGTAAAGAGTCTGTTGATGAAACGTAATGTATATATAGGTATATATATATATTTCATTTATGTATTAGATCGTTCTGTCGATGAACAGTGCGATAATATTGTATGTGAGTTTACTGTTTTAAATGCACCCAAAAAGCAGGAGAAATTCGTAGTACGAGGCAAAGTTTTTTTTTTTGGTAAAATTAGCAAATTCGTCCTCCCACCCAGGGCAGAGCGGGAGGGACTGACAGACTTGTACGGACTAAAATCCACGGTGTCCTTCAATAACCCTTACGTCCCAGTAAATCGTTAGTCAATTCGAATTAGAACGATTGTTGAATCTTTAAAGAACAACGAAAGCGTCGATCTAATCTTTAGAACAGGAATATTCTTCGATCAATTGTTGATCGAAGGGATTATTAAATACTCTGACGTACTTAAACATAACAAGACACATACTTAAAATCAACAAAGATTTAATGAGTTAATTAGCTAAGGTATGCCTGTGTTTGCTAACAGGCTAGCAGACAAACGAACAAACACACAGTTTCACACGGACACTCTGCGGTAATAATAAAATCATACATCTGTAGGGTAAACTTCCTTTAATGGTTGGTCGGGATAAATCCTCATTTTTGTTTTTGTGTGACAATGTACTCGGTAACTTAATTAGTCACCAGATTTCTATTTTTCGTACAATATTATGACTATCTTCCCAGTACATAGAAATATATACTACTAAATAGAAACATTCGTTCCTCATTCGTATTTCTTTTTGCATTTTATTCGCATTTCTCCGCACGGGTGCAATCTCTAGTATTTATGCATGATATAAACCTTCCTCTTGAATCACTGTATCTATTAAAAAAACGCATCAAAATCCATTGCGTAGTTTTAAAGATCTAAGCATACATAGGGCAGAAGGAAGCAACTTTGTTTTATACTATGTAGTGATAAATAAAAAGTAAAATTATAAACAATAGTAAAAACTTGTTTGTTACTGGGCCACTTATGTAGGTTATTTTAGAAATACAGATAATAAAAACACCTCATTCAAAAGATAAATAAAGCAATTAAAAAATGTCCTCTATAATACCTATGTTTTCATTATTAAATTTTATTACAGTAATTAAATTTTACAACAAGCAAATTTATGTAGTTTGTAATAAAACTCAACGTATTTTAAATTTAAATGTATGTTAAAAAATATAGAATGTAAATAAGAAATAGTAATTAAATCGTAAAAATGTTCTGATAAATATTAAAATCTTTTTTTGGTTTGGCTTTTGATGTCAAACAATCTATTCTTTAATCTTTAGACATTACATAAATGTCTGAAAAAAAAAAGTTATTGTGAACACGTGGGTGTAAGTCGTAACCTAATACGGAAAAGAGTTTCTAAAACTAGAAATCAATCTTCATTTATGTGGCATTGTTGAAATACCAACTTCCTTATAATAAAACAATCCTTATTTGGACCATCTGACTGTTTTGTCTAGCTTTATCATCAGTAATTTGCCTAGTTTTCTAAATATTTAAATCAATGCGAAAGTAAGTTTGATTACATGGGTTTTATGTCTTAACCGCTAAACCGATTTTTAAGAATTGTAGGGATCCTGTAGACGACTGCTTCTTTGCATTAGACTGGCTCAGAAGAAATGAAGTAAATTAGGTGAAGATGCAGGCGAAACAAAGTAATGTAATAGAAACAAAACAGTAATGTAACTAAATAAACAGGAATACCCGTCTATTTATACAAAACATATGTTTTCGTAAAACTATCTAAAATATTTGTCCTAAACTTTTGGAAAACATGGCTACCCTACTAAATTCCATGGAAATACTGCCACTATAGTTACAGTACTCCTTATGACGTCACAAGGTGTTAACCAACGTAGCGCCAGTCAGTAGTCATATTCCATATTTGTAACAAATGTCCCTATTAGGATACTTTTCCATTTTAACACCTCAGAAACATGCCTTCTGTCATGGAACATATTTATGGCAAGCTGTGACTTTTTTACTTATTAATAAAGTCTCGTGTGTTTTAGTACAAGAATGATGGACTACTAGTCGTTGCCCGCGGCTTCGCCCGTATGTAACTTGAAAGTTATCCCACAGGTTTGCAAAACCGGGATAAATGGTTTCGGCACATAGTTTAAGTAAACAATTAACGAATAGCTACGCTATTATGAGCTATTCAACCACGACAAGCTATACAACGAGCTATTCTGCTCTTCACATTGTTAATTTATATGTTTGTTTGTTTGGCGCCGCCTCAAAATTTATTTTTTTCTTTTCAGTTCGATGTTTCGTCGGTTTGATTTTTTTACAAAAAGGACTTATTATAATAACCTATTTGTGAAAATTAATAACATTTCATAATCATCATATATTTCAGCCTCATTGAGAAACGTTTAGCCGTTTTGACATGAGTGCCAATCATCTATCCATTCAAAAAATCAAATTCTCTATGAATTATGTGGTACTCGATAACGTTTGAAACCCACTCACGCCACGTTACAGGAGAAAGGACCTTATCATAACTGACGAAAGACTACACATCCGCCCAACACTTTACAGATAACAGGCACGATATCATGACTAACAATTACCGAATTCTCACAAAAAAAAGTAGAATCGAAATTATACATTTATTAGTCAAATCAAAAACCTCATACCGTATAAGTCGGTAGCGATGACTCAGAGGTCAACGGACTTGACCTCGCGCGTGCTAACAACTATTAATAATGCGTGCGCGCAGGTTTTCCGTTCGCTTATCTATATGGATTAGATTGATCGTTCTAGGTGTTAGATTCAGGTATTGTTCTGTTGTAACGAGGTTTTATGTATGTTTTAGAGTTCTGTCTGTAAATGATAAAAACGGGACAGTGAAAATAAGCCCTATTATTATAATTAGGTCTGCCTCTTCAAATTGTCAATTGACGACACGGTTGGTGCAATGGCTGAACGATCGACTGATGAGCAGCATGACGCGGGTTCGATCCCCGCATGGAAAAATTATTTGTATGATCTACAAGTAGTTGTTCTGCGTCTGGATGGTTATGTATGTGAGTTTTTAGGTTTGAAAGCATCCACGGCACAGGAAGAAATTAGGACAATTTTAAAAAGAAAATACAAGAATGTATATTTAATGTTTATTAACTTCTAGGCCTCTGTTTAGCCTAGAAGCAAAGATGAGACCTAAGATTGAGCAAGTTTACACAGAATCGCGCCCCCGGCAGTCTTTGGCCCTCTGAGGGGGTTTGGCCCGAAATATTGCTGACAGCTCCTTAAGTGGCGCGTGGAACACGAAGAGAAAGATCAATAATAAATTGGATCATCGATCACACTTCAGTTTTTTTAGGGGCCTCTTTAACACTTGCGCAAATATGAATCGTCAATGTCAATTTTTCTATAATATGAATCATAGTGTTATTTTATCCTCATTTAGTGAAATTATTTGTTTTAATATCTAATTCTTGCTACTGCTTCTGGATCTTCTGATTGTTCATCAATTCAGTTGATGATTTTAGATTTCAAATCAAAACAAGATTAGAATTAAGGCCGCGTTGTTTGATCAGTAGTTAAACTTTTTTTAAGCCCATTTTGCGGACAGCGAGTAAAGGGTATCTCGCTGTCCGACCATGGACCATGTCCGGGTCGACTGCGCGTCGTGTTTCACGCGCGCCTCAAAGAACGTCAGCAAAAATGACGGGGCCCCCTCTCTGAGGGCCAAAGCCTGGTGGGGTCGCGGGACTTATTTCCATTACCTTGACCCCGGAACATAAAGGACTATTGAAGGACACCGTGGATTTTAGTCAGTACAAGTCTTACGTCTGACAGTCCCTTTCACCCTGCCCGGAGTGGGCTGGACTCATTTGATGATTTTACCACGATAAAAAAAGAAAGGCCTATACATTTCATATCTAAGAAAAGTACCGGGTTTCTCACAAAAAATAGTATAACTATTGTGCAAACAACTGACCCTCAGCTTGAAATTAAGTCATGTAATAGGTATCTTTCAAAGTACTTGTATTTCTACAAATAATAAGTCTTGAATAAAATTCCATGTATTAAAATCAAAGTTAAAATAAAGGCTATTATATTCGTAAAGTTTCTTAGCGTCAAATTATCATCCATTGTCTACGCTTAAACAAATTCTCATTAATTGAGATTAATCTTGTCTATGAAAAGCACCGTTTTTAGAGATCCTTTTGTCTATAAAATTCTACGTTCATTCAACTTTTTTTTTCTATAGACAAACCTTTATGTTCTTCGGTATATTATTCGTATGTAGTACCTATATTTTATTACCCTCATCATTCTCACTTTTTTTCATCACTCACGTTTCGAGACATAATGTTTCTTTCTTGAGGTACATTTGAGTATTTTATGAGTCACTATATATATTTTTGGTTGTATAGTTTGTATAGTGTATGTATGTATAGTTTTCACAGTAGCCGATCATTCCTGAAAGCAGTGGTGTGCCTAATACATATGTCCAACATATACTCGTTCGCGTCCTTCCCTTCTTTATTATATCTATGGTCTTCCCATGGAGGTAGGCAGAAACTACAGAGCGGCACCTGCTACGATCCTTACATACAGGAAATGTGAATCGAGCAGACCCAGAATGAAGTTGAACTCCTGCGCACTGACAAATCACTGTTTAATAACTATTTGGCGCCGGATTCCGACAGGATGGTGGTTGCAAGTCAGGCAGCCCAGGTGAGGCCTTTTTTGTCGTGGTAAAATCATCAAATGAGTCCTCCCACCCAGGGCTGAGCGACTATCAGACTAGTACTGACTAAAATCCACGGTGTCCTTCAATAGCACTTTATGTTCCGGGGTCACAGTAATTTGTAAGTCCTGCTACCCCGGCAAGCTTTGCTCTCTAAAGGCGGGCCCCGTCATTATGCTGACACTCTTTGAGGCGCGCGAGGAACACAAAACGCCGTCGACTTGGGGTCCAGGTGAGGCCTAGGTAGCCTGGTGTGCTGTTGTCCAGTATGGACCGCTGGAAATGATTCCGACCCACCCCTAAACTCATACTTAAAAAGATTACGTTGTTCTATTGGACTAGTTCAGTACCTTTTCATTAACTAGCCTTAAAAGAAAGCGAAGGCGTCGTATTCTATGATAATTCGTAGTGTGGGCACAGTACAGATTCTTAAAGTATTGTTTCATCACCTGTACAAACACAAATGAATCATTATTTGATCGACCGTACTTGTCAGTAGTTCGAACTTCGTGTTTACTTATACGTGTGTCATGGCGACACAAAAAGATTTAGGATACAAAATACATGTGTGCGATGACAGGACCTGCTAGCCATCATCATCTAGCTAGCCTTTTCCCAACTATATTGGGGTCGGCTTCTAGTCGAACCAGATGCAGTTGAATATCAGTATTTTACATGGCGCGACTGCCTATCTGAACTCGACAACCCAGCAACTGGGTAATGCGATACCCCATGGTAAGACTGTTTATCTGACTAGTGCTTCTGACTAACACTAACGACTGTCAAAGATCTTCAAATGACAGCTAACCAACGGCTTTAGGTGCTTTCCGAGGCAAGGAGGAAACTCGCTATGACAGAATAGTCAGTATCCACAGACCATCCTCGGCAAGATGCAGACCTGTGAGGCTGTAATTATTTAGCGACGAGCTTCCGGAAACTTTCTTCCAAAGACGAATTATCCAATTTGGTGCAGTCGTTCAGAAGTCATACGCATCTGACAGACTTTGTTTTTGTTGTTAAGGTAAAAACTAAGACTGGCCTGGTGGTCTAGTGGTTAGTGACCCTGACTGCTATGCCGGGGGTCGTGGGTTCGATTCCCACCCAGGACAAATGTTTGTGTGATGAGAATGATCATTTGTTCTGTGTCTGGGTGTAATTTATCTATAATATGTATGTATTTAGAAATATACAAGTATGTTTATCAGTTGTCTAGTACCCATAACACAAGCTCTGCTTATCTTGGAACTAGATGGCGTTGTGTGATAGTTGTGGAATATTGTTATTATTAAAAAAGATATCGAGGAACCCAATCACAAAACACAACTAATTATATTTATCTAAGTGCCTCCATAATTCAGAACCGACAAAGACAAATTAATGGCCTCTACCCACTGAGACGTACCACCATTATTATTATTGTATCGTCGAGAGCATACACGCGTGCTATTCATAACTCTTCACCTTTTTATTAGCTGGCTAGTGTATTATTATAAGTTACGCCTCAGTTGATAACGGGTTTAGCATACGGTAGCTCATTTTTGTTGGGTTACATTTAGAAGTTATTCATTATGTTGATTTGAATTGTTATTTCATTTTGTTTCGAGATCTTTCTGTGGGCCATTATTCTTTTGGTCTATTTTTTATCCATTCATTTTTGTTTAAAAAAAGACTGTTGCCAGTGGTTAAAGAGTCATTCTACGGGAACATAATATCGGAATCGATACCTGGTGTCCTTATTGTATGATATAAAATCATCAAATGAATCCTAAACCCAGACGTACTAGTAATCAGTTTTTACACGATTGAGATACAATTGTCCATTCATCTATTTATACAAAGATCAAAACTTCAGAATGTACAATATTAGTTAGATTAAACAAACTAAAGTTTTTATGCAAATGAACTTAACATCAAATTAAAAACCTTGTCGTTATAGACTTGTTGATGATGATTTGTTTGCAAGGCAAACCTGTAGAGCAGGAGTGACAAACCTATGGGTTCAGTTAGAATTATTTAAAAAAAGAGATTAGAAATATTTATAATGTAGATTGAACTACATTGTGTTAATCATCATGGGGTTTAGCATTTAAAAACCAAAAATAAGACTTAACTCATAATTTTCTTACACATTAACATTAAAATTGTTAGCTATATATATGGGTATTATATAATTACCGAACGAATTTAAGTGAAGTATTTCAAATCATACTTTTCACCTCGCTAGAACGTTCCCGTGGGATAGTTAACGGCAACAACACAGATGAAGCCGCGGGCTAAAACGTGATTATGTATCATAATGATTCTCCTGTCCTTATCAAAATTTATTTTGGTTTAAAGCAGCATGTCCTGTTATAAACATGTGATAGATATCCTTCCTAAATAACTTTATTATAAATACGATACGAGATTATGATACGATACGAGTTTGTTACGATTTCACGCGTCAACCGCTGAAATGTTTTGATGTGTTTTGGTACACACGGCTACACATCAAGCTTATAAAACCAATTTGTATAGCTTGATGTGTAGCCGTGTGTACAGCAGAGATAAAAACGGTTTTACTTGGTTGATTAGTATTAACAAGAAGTAAAACCATTTCTATATCTGCGATGCCTTCCTACGATCCATCTATCCAAGTAGGAAGGATGTTAGTTAGAGACGTTATGTTCACAGTTTGGGTGCCCTTGTGATTTTCGACAGGTTATAAAAGTTAATGGGTGAAATGTGTTTACACCGCGGGTCCTCTAACTAAACACAATAGTCCTTCAATAAGAACTGGCTAATTACAAAATTAAAGTAAAGGTAGTGAAATAAATGAAAAAATCCCAATGAACAAAAGGTTCACAACCCCTGTTGAAAAATATCGATCGATTGCATCGCGGTATCGAGATCTCGTCGAAGCGATAACACACACGTTATACAACAATGTATGGACACATAAGGGCTGCTTCATAGAACCAGGAAATGCAGTTTGAAAAAGTTTTGCTTGCAAAGTATGCCCTATAATGTTTCCACAACTGGGACATAGGTCTTATATATACATTGTGATATCTTAAAAATCTGTAATCTGTAATCCACCACGCGGGCCCTGTACGAATTTTACCTAACAGCATACCTGAAGTAGTATTGTATAGCGATTAAAAACTCCTCTAGTGTACAAACGAGGAAGTATTTTATTCCATCATATTAACGTTTTAGTATATTTACGTGAAAACTCGTGAAAAGCAATAGTACATTGTTCACCGAGAGGAGAAAGTGACCGATTACCTTCGAGGGTATCGTTTAAAGGACGAGCCGTAGGCGAGGACTTTAAAATACCCGAGATTGGGAATCGCACTTTCTCTCGAGTGATACATAGTGCTTTATACTACACCCACGAGGAAAATAAATTAAATTACTTTCTACGAAAACTGAATCCTCAAACAACAAACAAATTGAAAAAAGCGTCTGCAATTTTCACATGTTCTTTTTTCAAATTGTTTATCCTGCCGCCGCAGGCTCGCACTACCAGCCCGACACCATCCAACACACAGCTAGTGGCCAGTGTCATTTTGCGAACTTGGAGATAAAAACTCACAGTAAAAACTTTTTACTTTTGATATTTGGGTTACCGGCGCATAGTCTTACCCAAAATTAAAAAAGAAAAACCACGTAAGAAATGGATTTTCATACACTTTTCTCTCCCGCTCTGATGCGTTTTCTCCCCGCATATTTGTTCGATTTGCAATGACGTACTTTCTACCGTAAATTTGATAAAGTATCAAGGTACTTTCCAAGCAGGTGTAGTATAAAGTTATTTTACACTTTTTGTTTTGTTTTTTTTTGTAAATCTTTAATGTGATAGCAAAGAAATTGAGATATTATACCTACTAACTATAACCTAGTAGTTATTATAATAAAGGCATTGCAACAAAACCAGCCTTATAAAATGTTAGCTTAATCTGACAAAAATGTAAAAAATATTCAAACAGAATTTCCACAGCACTAATTCAAACCCTAGCACTCAACAAACAAGGTACACTTTGTCTTGTAACGGAACTTTCCCATTCCCTTTAACACTGTCGGGTCTGAAATAGGCCTTACTGCGCCATATTCTGGCCTACTGACCTCTACCAAAGAGTAGTAAATGAACAACATATTTGTTTTCTGCCTACACGCATGCTGCTTTTTATAGACTCGCTAATTTGTGAAGTACACTGCGTTATATTACGCAAGTGTATTTTAAACGCAGGTGGACGGTATGTACAGTGTACGGTAAGAAAATTGTGCTACTTAGATTCTGCCTTTTATGGTATGATAAGTAGTTGGGGACATAGAAACTTGTCAGGTGAGAAAATATGAAAATGTGTGACAAGGTATTAGATGACAAGGGAAAAATTACAAGGGAAACTGTCTTAGAAGATCAGTTTAGTAAGGTTTTACTGCTGTCATGATGAAACCGATATAAAATATCAGTTCGACGATCAAAAGATATGAAATGTAGAAAAGATCATGACCTTATTGACCTTTCTCCTTATTGGAGCTCCATTTCCAGATGTATACGAAAAAAGATTTTTCAATTTGTGTAAAAAAATATTTTAATTTTTTTGCCGTCTTCTGGAGGTGACAATACGGATGAAAACTAAAAAAAGAACTCTAGTTCAATCTGTACCTAGTTTTGAACTAGTAACACTAATAATAATTAGGAACTGGTCCTTCTGACCACCAGTTTCTGGCCACCATAACTTTATTACCCAAACGCTACTGTGGGCGATACTAATTGCCAGGTTATAGTATTTTATGGCTTATTGTGAGTTTAATAATTGACGGGTAGTCGTGAGTTTTATTGATTTCTTTTGATAAGCGATTTTTCGTGTTTTTTGGAGTAAAATAGTCCACTGTTTAATTTAAAGAAAAAATAAATCACTTTAAGTATTTCATGAAAATGGCAACATACATTTGACATTTCAATTAAGTCGGTACTAATTTTGGATGTTTCTGAAATATTTATATCTTTTTGGCGAGTTTGTTATAAAAAAATTTTTACGCGGCAAAATCAATATTCGCGGTTTCTACTCTGAAAGAGAAGAAACCGCGATATCTCAGTAGTTCCATTGTCTAGTTCCATCATGGAATCACTAGGACTTTTTTCACCTAGTAGTTCTCTCTCGTTCCATGGAACGAAATAGCCAAAATAATCTCAGAAGACACAATTACTTTTAAGTCTGTAGAACATATTGTTCAAATCATACGAAGACCAGAAGACCATGCAGGTGTCTGAGATGTTCTTTTGAAAAAAGAACAACACGAATTCGAGTGGATCTGTCCAGTCAGTGCAAGCTTTTGTTAGATATAATGTGCATAGTTTGCCTCTAATAATATCTTCAAGTAACCATTTATTACTTGTTAACTATCGTCATAAAATATTTTATGGACAATTAAGATTGTTGTTAATTACAGATGCAGAGTAATAAGCTTATTCACATTTCGTTTATTAAACGAACAGGATGATAAATTGATTTGTTATAGACGTCGTGAATTTCGTAGAAACAAAAAAGTATCTATATTTTGCTACAGTTTCCAAAGAGGTCTTCATATTTTATCTAGAGACTGCAATTTTTATCATTCAACGACTACAAAAAATTAAAACTTCGTAAGTAAAAACTGTTCAGTCATTTGACATCTTGTTAACATGGCAGTAAGTATTCTTTCTGGTGACACTTTTTTTAGATATAACGGTGTTAAATGAGTCCACTGCTCCAGTAATAGCGGATGGTACTATCAGATTTGAATGACTAAAAGCCAACCTGTTTGTTCATCTGCCCTTTACGTTCCAGTACCGAAGTGCTCTTTTAAGACAGTCCCGCGACCCTTTCTGGACAAATCAGCCAGATATGACTTTAGGCAGAATACTCTCTCTTCACAAACAATCAAAAAACATTCCTATCTGCGAACTCCTCGCCTCAATCAGCCATTATTATCAGCGGGAAGTGGAGACGCCCACGATTCGCCTTGGGCATCCGAATCTTTAGGAAACCACGATTTATCTCCAACACATATTAACACACGTACGTTTTAACTCGCGATGAAAGAAGCCGAATGCTCGCGGCGTATGTAAATTTTTTCTCGACAATTACTGCACAAGAATTGATTGGACTCGACAAAGCGTATAACTGCGATTGGTGGAGAAATTCGCTAGAGGCGAAGGAAGAATATACGGAGAACGTGAGGCAAATGTCTTTTTCTTAAGTATTTTTGTCATTGAGTTATTCGAGAATTTTCCTTGAGGGAACTATTAGGTTTACTTGACCCAGAATGTAAATCGGTAAAGAATTTGTTAATAATATAATCGAAATGTTGAAATTGGTCCTTCGGGCTCTCTATGTGTTCCAAGAACTGACAGGCTCGATTGTTAATGTAAATTATTGAGTTGTATAAAAGATGTGGTGTCTGAGAGACGGCAGACAACCACACACGTTGATATTCTGAAAGAAATCGTCTTCCCTTCCTTCTGTAGAAGGATTTTTAAATTGGTAGATTTTGCAAATTATTTAATGATATCGATATGCAATAACTTAGCACTTTAGCCGTCATCTATGATAAATCACTGCATAGTATAAAACAAAGTCGCTTCCCGTTTCCTGTCTCTATGCTTATGGCTTTAAAACTACGCAACGGATTTTGATGCTGACATATAGAGTAATTCAAGAAGCAGATTTTTATGTATTTTACATGCATAATATTGTAGAGATTGCACCCGTGTGGAGCCGGGAAAGATCGCTAGTTATTTATTTAAAAAAAATTCATGGGATCTTATATGAAAACATGATTTATGGATGTTATATCTATCATAGTAGTGACTGCCGTTGGTACAGTAGTCGTAAAAGCTATTGTTTAGCTTGAGGCAGGCTTCAATCCTAAATCAGAGAAATTATTATTTATTACTAGCTGACCTGGCAAACTTCGTACCGCCTCAGAATAAATTTACCTTTTGAACCTTCCCTGGACTTTAACAATTAATCAGAACCAAAATTAGCCAAACCCGTCCAGCCGTTCTCGAGTTTTAGCGAGACTAACGAACAGCAATTGATTTTTATAATATAGAAGATTTCCATTAGATATTTCCCAGTAGCAACCCAGTAACGAATGCCCGGCTGATGCTAGAACGTAAATTCTAACATTTCTAAACTAATAATGGTCAGTAAAGACGCTAGTAGCCGTTGAGCGAAACACGTCTGAGAGACGTGAAGCGACAGTTATGCCAAGTATGTTGATAACTGCGTGAAGTAACGTTCAACAGAATATTGTTGCATAAACGCATAACTGTCCGCGCTACTGAGGCTCGAGGTAGCTCTTAGTTGAGGGTTGTTCATACTATAACATAACAATTTGCCTGATAAATGTCAAAGGAGGATCCTACTACCATCAACCGGGTATATCCAGATTCTATGGATGCCCATTAATAACTTGCCAACTTGAGTAACAAATCAGCAGATGCACAAAAGTTTTTGCTACTATTAGGTATAGTTTAATTCTAAGTATAAAATATAATAAAGGTAAAATATTTAGGTACACACGGGTAGACATCAAGCTATACAAAACCAGTATTAGCGGACCGTTTATTGTGTGTAAAAATCGTACAAAGCGAGACCAAGACAAACTGGTTTTGAATAGCTTGATGTGTAGCCGTGTGTAATTAATTTATTCAATATTATGAAAATCTGAATATTCATAACATCATTGATGACCAACTGATTTTAAAATAATTAAAGGATTATTTAATTCATCTAATAAATATAAAAGGTCGAATAGTCGAAAAAAGTTTAAATAAATCATTACATTTGTAATTTCTGAAATCACTGTTAATTTTTATTTTTATTTGTTGCACCTAAAAAGTACGTAAACAGTCGCGTGGGGTGCATATCACCCCTGCCATATATAAAATAAATAAAATAAAATCATTTAATTCAGATGTCCAAAGATCCATATTAAGATTTTTTACAGTCATTCATTAAATTAAAATCATTAAAATATAAGAATTAAATACATTAAGATTCAATTACAATAAAAAATTCAAAGGCACCAAGTAGATATTAAATACGTAGAAATTATATTAAAAATTAATTAGCATTATTATCAAGTTTAATTATTAAATTACCCTTCTCACAAATGACCGCCAAAGTGGGGATGAGATTCTGTCCGCTACAGTCTCCAGGATTTTGTTTCGGCTGCCACGCAATCTGCTGATCAGAGATACCGTCTTTTTGCGGATAACGGCGTGAAAACCGTCACGTCAGTGCGATATAGCGCGAACATCCCCGATGCACTACAGAATCGGGGCAGCCCCAACATCATCCTGAAGATATTGTTATATTGGATGCGCAGGACATCCAGCGACCTTTTGGTGTGACTGACCCACAGACTTCCCGTGTAAAAGCTCTGACAATATGCTTTAAAAAGCGTAGTCTTAACTTCGTCAGAGCAGCGGGAGAATCTGCGGACCAGCATATTACCTCTGACCGCTAGAGCCCTGCGCTCCCTCTCAATATCTACATCATCCTCAAGGCCGTCGGTAAGGAAATGTCCCAGATATTTAAATTTAGTTACACGTAAGATATAAGTGATACGTTACATATAAGTGATTATTGATCATTAGATACAAGTGTTGTTAAAAAGCTAACGGGAATTACAGTAGTAACACATTTGAAAATGTACCTACTGGGGTATGCAATACCCAACGCGACAATATGAGATTTAAATGCAAAAATAAACAAAGCTTTTACACAACAAGGAAAGCCGCCTTAAAAAACACCTTAAGACTTAGAAAACCGTGGAATTACAAATTACAATCACCACGGCACTAAAGAATTAACAACTAATTAAATTCGTTTAGCACACAAAGCTAAGACAATTAGAAAATGGAAAGTGACTTAACTTTCTCTTCGACTGTATGATTCACCACGCCCACTGCCCAGCCTCTTTTGTCACGAGCTTTATGCTTATGTAGATGTTATTATGCCCTTTTGAAGTTATGCTATTATTAGAAACTGTTATGCTGATTTTATCTTAATATTGCAGATTTTTATTATGCAACGTTATCATTGAGCTATTACTAATACGTATAGAGACGACACCACGCATCACCACTGTGTCCCATCCAGGATGAGTGCGCGCGCCTAGAGCACGCCACAGAGCTGTCAAACAACTGAATGAAGTTGTGCGCGTTGTCTCATCCTGGATGGGACACAGTGGTGATACGTGGTGTCGTCTCTATACGTAGTAATAATAACTCAATGAACGTTATACGGAATTTTTCTTCGATCGATTTTACTTTTTTTTAACGTTGCCCTGTACTAGGAATTTCTCTTGTTTCTTGCGTTTACAAGTATATAAACTCACATACACAAACGCCCAGACCCGGAACAGCTATTTGTAGATCATACAAATCTTTACTCCGTTTAGGAATCGAACCCGCGACACACAGCGCAGCAGTACTATCGCTAAGACACTGCACTAACCGAGTCGTCAAACTATTATAATATACTAGTATATTTACTAGTGGCTTCAACACCCTGCATGACGCTCTAAAATTATCGTGTGGTAAATTTCAAGTTCCGTGGTACGGTATCCTATATGTGTTATTCCAAACTATACTTATGTCTGAGCCGTTCTGAAGACACCCATCCATCAACCATCACATAGGTAATATTAGTTAGTGTTTAACATCACCCTTAAAAGCCATGCTTCGGGTTAAACCATCGGGGATAGCTAATCATTGATAACAGAATAAAATGAGTAGTCATCGGCTCGAGAATTAAGTCACCTTTCCAAATCTAGGTACCATTATTTCTAAAATTAAAACAAATAAACTTTAAAATACGACACACATAATATTAAAATTGCGTGCCATAGAAACTGGCACCACATGCAACCAATATAATTTATGGCACTACTTAAAATTCTAAAAATAATATATTACTGCTTTCGTACTAAAAACTTCACGGCTTAGTTTTAAAAAGGAAAGCTATGTTAGATGATAAGTTGACCACATTTTACACCTTTTTTGTGACTTGCAACACGAAGTTACTATGGTAACATTAGGACTACACGGACTGCTCGAGCAGGTAGCCAGTGATCAACATTCATGGACTGCTCGAATAGTCAAATTGTACTTGAAGCTGTCATTGCTGACTGCTCCAGCAGTGGGTTCCACAGCTCCTGAAGCAGTTCGACTCCTCAAGCAGTTTGTGTGAACATAGTCTGACTGTGAATATAGAAGACTGTAGCTTGCTATGCAGTTGCAGCTTGAAGCAGTTGATACTAGCAAGCAGTGTATAAAAATAAGGCCTAAGAAATGCATATGCGACGACCTATTTGGTGTGACTGGAAATAGAAAGATACGCCCTTTACAGCGTTTATAATAAAAGGACAGAAAAGGAGAAGATGTAATTCATCATCATCATTAGCCGAAAGATATCCACTGCTGAACAAAGGTCGATCCGATACTCGCGTTCATTGATCGCCCGCAACTCTCACAATGTCGTCCCGTCGGTCCACCTAAATCCTAGATCCTGCCAACGAAACGTCTTTCAATTTGTGGTCGCCACTCTAGAACTATTTTTCCCCATCAGTTATCAGTTCGAAAGATGTGGCCTGCCAAGAACCATGTCGATGATTCCGGTGAATATCCACGTTCCGGATTTTATTACACAATGAAACTCAGAGCATAGTTATACATATAACTCGTTGAGTGACTCTTTCTCTAAAGGGCCATCAGTTAGGGACTCTTTCTCAGTGCCATGATAAAATGTCATCACTGGCAACACACAATGGTAAAACACCCTGCGCGGGCATGCGGGCGGCGAGTAAAGGGCAACTCGGTGTCTGACCATGGACCATGTCCCATGTCGACGGCGCGTCGTGTTCCACGCGCGCCTCAAAGAGCTTCAGTATAATGACGGGGCCCCCTCTCAGAGGGCCAAAGCCTGCCGAGGTCACGGAACATAAAGTGCTATTGAAGGACACCGTGGATTTTAGTCAGTACAAGTCTGACACTCCCTCCCGCTCTGCCCGGGTTGGGAGGACTTATTTGATGATTTTATCACGAAAAAAAAAATGGTAAAACACTCTACAGCCTACTATTTGGTATGACTTCTACACTAACAATCTTTCCTCGTGCACGCTCGTCATTCTCAACAACCGTATGTATACAAAGTGGCAAGTGTTCAAACGAGTAAATTCAATAATCTCAGCATATTTGTCGAACAGTTATCGTGTTGGTGTGTCGATTGTAGCGTGTTGTCGTGTCGTGTCGGATAACGGACACATCAGGTCGTGTCGTGAGGTAGGTAGATGGACAGATGTGTACCGTAAAGAAGTGATTTATGAATGTAAGGTTATCTTTATGTACTTTCTACTCTGTATGACTCATCTGTATCAATTGGGTCTAATTTTATGTATTGTGTGAACAGAATGGAGGAGTATAGCATAGCATAGTACTATAGTATATCATCTTGGGATAAATCTTTAAGGTCAAGCCGCACATGTATTGGTCGTTCTGAAAATGAGTGACCACGTTTTTCTTAAAACTGCTTGACACCGGACTCCACCAGGACGGTGATCGCGAGCCAGGCAGCCCTGGTGAGGCCTACCACCACCATTTCGATCGCCGAGGGGAGGCAGGGTGGACCGGTAGGTGTCCACAAACCCCAATATTATCGCAATCATAACACTATCGACTGTTACGTAGCTCATCTGAGATAAGGTTTCTGTTTGTAAACACACCCAAGATACAAGAAGAAAAGTCTTAAAAAGAAGATGAGAAGATATTTCTGGTCTTGTCTCAAACAAGCTTTATAAGAATTTATACGCTGAGATTATAGAAAATTCAGTTAGATCAAATAGAAATCGTCCTCACAACTGCATAATATCGTCAAATATCCGTAGCTATCAAAGTAATTTCCATGTCTATTGCTCACTTCATATACACAATAAACCATGGCCATAAACATAGTTACAGTACATGGTGTATGAGGTACTTGTTACATACATACATAAACCAGCTTATGTTAGTTCCTCTTATCTTACAAGAGGTACTGTCACGAGCACAAGTTGTATACCTACAGTTAACCGATTTTAAAAGGAATTTTCTCGTAAGGCCGACAACACAATCATTGCGATTTTTTTCCAGCGTGAAGATTTTAATTGGTAAAACTTGAACTTCGATTTGTCATTCGCAGTGTGTGTTCCTTCATTATACAATTCCCTATCTCACAGTAGTAGAGTGGAAGCAGTGTTTTTTATGAGTTCTGAGGCAGTATTTTGTAAGAAAAAAATAAAATAAAAAAGTAATACAAAATAAAAAACAACGCTTTTGAATTTAACTTTTGTAAAGAAAAGAAAAAACTTTTTTCACACTACTTGCTCGTAAATGTCATATTATATGTCAGGCAAACCTACTGTAAAGCATGACATTATTCCCCCTCGCTCGAGCCGGGAATAATATATGTACTGAATTTTATTATTCCCGTTGGAATAATGTGATTTGAATTTGGAACCTCAAAGAAAACCGTATGAAAACTTTCACCAAGGAGTCGTATCAGTAATGGCGGCCGCTGGCCGCAACAGCTGATCGCTTGCAGTGGTGCCAACTTCACGTTCGAAGGTTGTCGTACCTCATCAAATTTCAAAAATCGAATTTATTTTTCCTCGCAGTAGGTGTGAAAAGTAGAGTACGCTCCTCGGGAGTAAAGCTGCCTTGTCTTGGGCTAACTTGAATCCCTCGCTACACTAAGGATTCTTAACTTAATTCCCTCGTTTCACTCGGGAATTAACACTTGAACCTCCTCGCTGCGCTACGGAGGTTCACCCCCAGAATCCTTAGTGTCGCTTCGGGATTCAATACGCCCGTGACGTATGGCAGTGCTTTACTCCCTTGTTGCGTAATCTACTATTTTTTTAACTTTGCTTCACACTAGAAATTGCTACTATATCGTGGATGCGTTTACAAACTCACATCAAACACACAGGCCCGGAAAAAACAACTTGCAGATAATACAAATATTTGTTACGTGTGGGGATCGAACTCGCGACACGTTGCGCAACAGTCGAAACGCGTTTTTAAAATTTATTTTCGTATGTGATACATCAAGCTATGCTCCATATGAATCGCAAAAAATGGAAAGAAAACAAGAAGTAGCGAGTAAACCCGCGAAGCATAGCAAATATACACATATTCGTGTTCGTGACTGTACAGACAAGATACAATAAAGTTACAAGTAGTCATATCAAGTCATAGAGCACGGTGCGCGCGCATTAACATTCTGCGCACGCGCGGGACGCCATCACTGACCCCCCTCGCTTCACACCCCTCCCCCGCACGCGACTCACGCGCAGCACCCCCGCACTAGCTCGTAGATAGTGGTAGCCCCACATAGGCAGCTATGCTTTGCTATACATATATATCTGTGTGTCGTATAGTCCATAGTCAATAAAAAATGGCTAGAATACTTTTAGTTGCTGAAGCATTAATCTGACTGATTAAGACGGAAATAGACAGTTGTGGTAATCACTTATAAAACGAGACAAAAATATAAAACGATTGGAACCAATTATAGCTTCTACGATACAATCTTAAAATCTAAACTACGATCAGTATAAACTAGTTTGTCTATGACAGAATAGACAAAATGACAGAATGTAGAAAGATTTCTATGTATTGCATGGCGTTATACACGTGGTAATTCGAATTGTATTGATACAATTTGTCAATTCTTGGTAGAATAGCGATAGATCAGATAGATTCTATCTGCTAGTACTTTTATCATCAGATTAAAGCTACATAAATCTATCGCTCATCTAGGTCAGTGTGACCACATCTTAAAATAGATAACTCAAACAAAACTGGTGTGGTAGCAACGGACGATGGAATTCCCAAATTGTAGCACGTTTTATACCGTGTAATGAGACAAACATACCTTGTTTGTCCAACGGTGGGACTGGTACTAAAAATAAAAGATTTTCTTGGAAACCATTTAGAATATAAACTTCTCTGGATGAGGTTATAGAAGCCAGTTTTTTATTTTATTTTACAGGTTTTTTCTCTCGGACTTCAAATTAACTTTATAGCGGAGTGAAAATTACTAGTGCTTGGAGGATTCTGAGTGAAATGTTTAATAAAATTATTAAAAACAACGTTTTCTAAGCTGTAATTGTGGAGGCCAAAATCTTAAATGTTTCCTCAAAAAAAAAACAAAAAAACCTAAGAGTTGGTTTGTTTGGTTAAATGCGCTAATCACAGGAACTACTGGTTAGAAAGAATTTTTTTTTTTATTGTGTTAGATAGTCTATTTATCAAGGAAGGCTATAGGCTATATAACACCACGCTGCGACCTATAGGACCCGAGCATCGGGGGTAAAAACACGAAAAACAGCTAGTCGCCAAATAATCCTTGTACCACTGCATCCAAAATGAGATGAAAATTCATCTTTCCTTCTAAGAAAAGACATAAACGAGATGATAAAAATTTATACATTTTTTTTATTTTTTTACCTGCTTCCAAAATGAGGAATACTAACGTTTTGATATAAAAAATCTTTTGGTACCTAATTACATAGAAGGTATAATTTTAAAATAATATTTGAAAATGTCCATGGTACAACTAAATGTTTATATTTGGACTGCATAAATCAGTTTTTTTTTATTTTTCATTCAGAAATACACCAAAAATAATTCCGTATAACAGGAAGATATTGGTAATTTTTCGTCCGAAATTATATTATAATATAAAAATTGTACCTATCCAGCTAAATTCCTCATGCATTAAACTTGACAAACCACAATTTAATCAAACGTATTGTTAATTTAATACACAAAGTCGAATGTCAATCAAACCAAATAACGAGTTTATTACATCTGTCAAATTATTATGCTTATCTTTATTTATTTGACATCAAGTCAAATATACTGCCCATTTCAATATAATATGTAATCCTAATTTATTTAGTTTGAAAATATGTTTTTATATTTTTTGTTGTTGTCCTACGAGATCTCATAATTATCTAAGAACATGAAGTATCTTTATTATATTATTATAGATTACTTATATATAATTATATTGTATCAGCCTATGTCTGTACATTAAACATATTGAAGAACAACTAATATAGGGGTCTTTCTTAGAGCAACAGAAAATAATTTATTATATTATAAATTGATTGATTTTAGTTTTTTTATAATGTTATATTTTTGTCTGTCTGTATGTTTGTACATACTTACGCATCACGCAAAAACATGCTGCATAGAATTCGATGCAATTTTCTCCAATATTTTAGCAGGGATCTAACTTAAAATATAAGCTCTATTATGCTGTAGTAAAATACAATTTCTATTGAAAAAAAATAATACATACTACGATTTAAAATTACAGAAACACACAGATTTAAAATTCCATGCGTAAAAAGTCGCGTGCAAAAGTTAGTGATTAATAAAATACAACATGTTATCGAATGCCAATTAGCGGGCATGTTATAAATATTAAGTCTATATTAAAGTCTGACAGGTAGTCTAGAATAATATCGATGTTACGCTGTCGATAGGTTCTGCTAATAAATTAGCAAAGAATGAGTTGTTAGACAAGATAATAATATTTTTACCAGATGTCCGACATGCTAGAACCTCTTTAAAAGAGACTTTCTATTAAAACTGTTAAAGAAAGGAAAATAACATGATTTCGGAGAACCTAAATTCCAGTATGTCTAAGTAAAACCTTTTAGTGCCCCTTTTTAGTAAAATTTTGAAAGTGCCTGTAACTACGGAAATTACGGAAAGACCTCATTAATAGTCGAAGAAGACAATATTTAATTGCAACTAGAAGTGGTCTAAGGGGGAGGCCTATGTTCAGCAGTGGACTTCTTCCGGGTGATGATGATGATGATATTCCTGTTTTGATCAAAGTACTGACTTTGATCAAAACAGGATGTAGCGAGACCTAATCTAGAAGTCGACCAGTAACTGAAAATCAACCATTATTTATTTAAATTGAAACATTTTTAAGGTACTATTGTCAAATGCTGACAGACGGAATTAGATTTTATATTAATTGTTTTTTTTTAATGTTAGGATCGCTTTTGACCACTAGCTCGACTGATGGAAAGCGAAGAAGTATTCGACGATGAAGCACGCTTGCCTAGAAGTAACCTGTGCACTTGACTTGAAGACCCCAGGGTTATTGGCAGACTGTTCGTGGTCGTGGATAGTTTGCTTGGTTGAAATACCCCAGGGTTACATCTTTCGGGAGATACAGACGACGGCAGGGAATTCCACTCCTTACCAGCGCACAATAAAAGTATTGGCAAAACGATAACGCGAAAAAAAAAAAAAAAAATATTATATTAATTATATTATATCAAACCCATTATACAACCTGTTTTTTTTGATATCCCATAACTCTAGGGTTATATTCTGTAGGTAAAAATAATACTAAAACTCCTAGAATAGGTGGTCCAAAAATGCATCGTTTCGGAGATATCATCAATCATAGTTAAATTAGGTCAAAAAATGTCACCAGTGTGACGAATCTTTATTTTTGCGAGGTTGCCAAACTTCGCAGTAGAATAGACCCTCGATGTGTCTAGGTATCTAAGTTTCATTGATAAATACTAGTAATTCATTTTTATTCAAACCAATCATTCATATTTAAAGCTAAGAAAATGCGACGTTGTCATATTTCACGTAAGGGTGTTTTACATTAATAATCGTGACTTTGCCGAATTATTTTGTATGAAAAGTGAAAAAAAGAAATAACGAAGGTTTGGAACATAACTCATATGCCAGTTGATTCTTTGATATGGCCTCAATCATACCCTAGAGTTATGGGATATAAAAAAAAACACGTTGTATAAATATTTCATATCAAAACAAAAACAATATCATTCTAAACAGTACATAATAACGATCGAATATCGATAAATGTTGAAACTATCGCAATAATAGACAACTCGAAACAGTCGTGTGTTACGTAAAGTTCATACAATTCTGTACGTTATTTCGTACAATTGTGATTATTATTGTGTCATTATGTTATGATTTGTTTCGTTATTAGTGATTTGTACTGTCTTTTATAATGATTTCAACGTTTATAGCTATAATAGCTCAATTGTTAGATCACGTATTGTCGAGCAAGTGGTCTTGAGTGCAGACCCTATTGAAAAGTTTCGAAGTAAGCATATTCTGTTTCGATCAAACTCAATGACGTAGCGACAATGATATTATAAATGAATAGATACGTTACCTACACGACATTCTATCTTCAAAAACGGCACACTAACGCAAACATGAATAACTAAATATTGCAATAGCA
Organism: Agrotis ipsilon; assembly: GCA_028554685.1. Classification (NCBI taxonomy): domain Eukaryota; kingdom Metazoa; phylum Arthropoda; class Insecta; order Lepidoptera; family Noctuidae; genus Agrotis; species Agrotis ipsilon. Next base: position 9,486,680 of record CM052972.1, read on the forward strand.
CACTACATCACCCTTAGGATGGCATCGCAAGTGAAAACGAGTCAAGTATAGTCAAGGTTTGTCAATTGACCACATTCGAGCGCGTCACTTTCTGAGCGCGTATAACGTATCTACCTACACCTTTTTCCTATAATCATTGCGTAGCGAGACCTAATCTAGAGGAGCGAGGCCCTTTTTACGCTGCGCGAGGCCCCCTTGTTTTTCCCCAATGATCTAGCAACTATAGGGCCTCACACGGGCAGCAAAAGCGCTACACCTAATTTGATTGTCGGTCACATCAGCTTTGCAAGGCCTCTTTGTTACTTTTAGTTCCCAATCTTGGCTCACTTTGAAATGTTTTTTTTTTGAAGAAGCTGTTGTTCTTTACAAACTGTGAACACATCTGTGATAGCCGATGTTACCAACGATTGCATAAAAATTGCCCACAGGATCAAGTTAAGTCAATACTTCTAGTTATACCTACGAAATGCCATTCACAAAAAACAACAACAACAGACAGGAAGATTATACCTTTGGCTAAAACTCGGCTAGTCAAAACGTTTCTATTTGCTTGCGATTGTTTAAGATTTTCCTACAAGATAACATGACATTCTAGTCAATTGGACGGTCAACGCAATTCGGGTGCCGTTTCACAGAACCAGTACAACGACACCATTTTGGGGCCTATAGCCAGCAGCGATATAACAAGAAATTATAACAAAAGCCATTGTACCGGAGATTGGCGCAGCCTAATAATCACAATGATTTATCACAACACTCACACCTCAATTTACAAAAGAATAGAAATACATATTTTATTAAATCGACAGTAAAAATGACCGCCCACGGAAGAATTACTATGTCGAAGATGTTTGACCCGTAGTTCTCTAGACTCAGATACAAACCAGCGCCGAAACTAAGTCGTTAGTAAATTTTCAATATTATGCTCTATAGCTTTAAGTTCAAAATCTAATACAATATCGTCGACGAACTCTACGTATTTCGAGAATACCAATGCTAAAACATTATGTATAATATGCATTTTAGCCTGAGGTATAATCGTAAACAACGAAACATGTTAGTAACGAAATTATACATTTATTTAGAAACGATTTTGCAATGTAATAAAATGTATAGAAATATTGGATTTGCAAAATGAAGATTATTATTTATATTTATTATATAGGCTAGGGGAGATTCTACATTGTTTTTGAAATGAAGAATAGCAAATGTTTTTATCAATATATTTAACAATTTGAAGGTTTTTGAAGGATCGCCTTGGATTTTAATTAGACAAGTCAAACTATGGTCCACCTCCTCAATTGTACTCTGCGTACCTCCACCTGGACTCTAAGGGAACTTTCCGAGGCCACCACCAACGCCATTAATGTGGCAGATATTTGGTTGAATACAATTTAAAGGAATCATCGACACGACAAAGAATAAAGACAGTATACAAGTCTGGTAGTCACTACCGCCCCGCCCTGGGTTGAAGGACTTATTTGATGATTTTACCAAAATAAAAAAGGGTTGTAGCTAGCAGGGAACACAGCTTTTAGCAGGGATTTCTCCTCAGCTGAGCACCGAACGAAAGTATTTGTACAAACGATTCAACAGACAATATGCAGAACGAAAGTTACTACACTATGATCAAAGCGATCGACGCTAAACATAACAATAGCAATCATTCTTTCATCTTCGAAGTATGTCATTATAGTCACGACTAATGACAATGCACTCTTACGCCTAGTTCATAGTAACAGGTGCATCTGACAGGTCTCGCTAGGGAAGTGCGATACTAGTATTTTTGTCGATATTTTGGATCGATACTGAGGACAGCCATACAATACTTTTTTTGGGATCGTTTCGCAATTGTGTTGTGTAATTCTGGGACCGTTTTAGATGGGTTCGATTTGATCCTAATATCTAATGCGATCTATCTATAATATGTATGTATATTATGTTTTTTTTGTTTGTTACATATTTATGTTTAATTTATTTATTATTGTAGTTTTTAATTGTCTTTATTTGTATGTATTTTGAAATATATAAGTATGTTTATCAGTTGTCTAATACCTACCCATAACACAAGCTCTGCTTAGCTTGGGACTAGATGGCGTTGTGTGCTAGTTGTGGAATATTATATATTATTTAATTGTAACGAATTGTCCTTTACGATTTTCTGAGATACCTAAAAGAAACGAGACAAAATATCTAAGCATCGTGCCCTTTCTTTGTTGATATTCTCTTTTGAAAATATTTCTGAAGAAATTACATTATCAGTTAATTTTACAATGAGGTGTTCATAAATTCAGATAGGTACTGGTATTTTAAATCGATTATCGTAAAAATCTAAATACCGGAGTATCGTATCTTTTGGTATATCGATAGTGCAAAGTATGGAATCGGACCATCCCTAGGCCTGACTAGTTTTATAATAGTAAGTAAAACATAAAATAATGAGTCACCGGGTATGAAGCTGTAGTAAAAACTTTAACGTGGTGTAAACTAGTTTTAAATGTTAGCGGAGAAGACTTTTATGGATTAAAAGATGGTATATGATCCATGTGAAGGCTTACTAGAAGTATTACTATTTACAAAGATGTTCTACACAACATAATTTTTAAGATCTCAATGATTTTGCAACGTCGTCGGGAAGTAAAATCGAAAATAGGGTGATTACGCAATAACACGAACGCAATGTGAAACGGGCACTATAACGGGCATTTCTTAAAATTTTGGAATGAAAATATATTCACTGAATTTGACAGCTATCGGCACCCATGGCTTTGTCTATTGTCATCAGTACTGCCAACCAACAAATGACGAAATGAAGGAATCTACGAAAGCTCTTATTGAGAGTAACATAGAAGCTATTATAACCGCGATTAGGCGAGACGACTTTTACTTAAAAGACACTGCGTTCAACTAAATCGATTCATTTCGAATTTCGATTGAAATGGGCCGAAATTAAGGACTTGACTGACAATGTACACACAGCCACACATCACGCTATACAAAACCAGAATAAGCTGATTGATGAACGTTTGACTGGATAACGGAAAGCGAGACCACGTTAAAGTGGTTTTGTATAGCTTTATGTGTAGCCGTGTGTACAAACTACAAATGTTGGTAATACTGTTGATTCAGTATTACCAACATTTCTAGGATTCAATTTGGTTGCCCCATCCAAATGGAAATACGTATAAGCGAAACAATTTCAAGATTACAGTGTATTAGCACTAATTGACGCCTATAAGTGCTTATCACAAGCTATTACTCTACAAGTCCATAGGACATAGGCTGGCCCCAAAAATGGTGGCATTGCTTAATGGCTGTACCAGACACGGTGACTAAAGGCAATGCCTAATTTGATTTCAGATCTAGAACTAGACATTTTGATTTCCTTTCTTGTTGAATTGGAATGGTTATGCTATTATCTTCTTTTGGTATCAAAATATTCATTAACCATTGCAAAATATACTTTGAATGGATAGAAATTGATTTGATAATCAAAATTTGCCATAAAGTCATCAGTAGGTGCTCTTTAAAGAAAAACATTATCTACAACTGCAAAGAGTCTTAAGAGGAGATAGCCAAAATTATCTAACTATCCTTTAGTAGCAGAACAGCTTCCTCGGTAAATGGAATCTTCAAATTAAATATCCAATCTAAAAAAAAGGAAAAATCAATTTGAAGCAATAAAGTTCCAGAGATTAGCACGTCAAACCAAACAAACTCCACAGCATTATAATATTAGAAGACAGCACATGCGCTTTGGTCGGATCTTAGAACAATATAACTTCGGAACAATAGCTCTATCATTAATTAATCTATGCATTTAACAGTTAAGTCACTAAAGGTGACCGCCATAAACCTAGATATTACACAAAAGAAACAATTAAATATCTAATCAAGTAATATCCATTGACCTACAAGTAGTGGGTCACCTTCAAGTGAAGTGCTTTAAATCAGTAATTTTAACAAATCCGTTGATTTTCGAAAGGCTTGAACGTTTTGATTTCTTCATAGCTAACGTGAAGGCTTATTACTAGAAAATAAACAAAATAACTGACCCAAATGAGTTTTACGCCAAGTTCTTTTCCATTATAAACAAGCAATTTAGTAGTATTTTTCCATTGAAAACTAAAACGGTCTGTCCAAAGTTCCTGTTTAGTGATTGGGCAACCCCTGGTATACGTAAAAGCAGAGCGAAACTTTATGAATTATACGGTCTTAAAAAATATATAAAAACAACTAGCTTTCATCAGTATGTAGCAAAATATTCAAGAACTTTTAAAACCGTGTGCAAAACAGCGAAAGCTCTTTATATTAGTAATAAAATAAAATTTGCTGATGACAAAATAAAAGCTGCTTGGAAAATTATAAATAATGAAACAGGTAGAAATAAAAATCGGAATACTGAATTTAATTTAGAAACTGCACATGGCCCTATAAGTAATGACAAAGAAATAGCTCAGGAATTTGAAAGCTTTTTTTCTAGCATCCCTATTAAAACTACTGAAACTTTGAATTCTTCAGCAACGCTCTCATCTGCCTTACTTAGACAGAATGTTAAGGCTTGCCCTGTGGTGTTTAGGTTTCAGCACACAAACCCCCAAGCTGTCATTAAAGCTTTTAAAGATCTTAGAATTAAATCGACAGAAGATCTTTGGGGAATGTCTGTTAAAGTTTGTAAATCTGTAATAGAAACCGTAGCTCCTTATTTAGCTTTTATATTTAACAACAGTGTAGATCAAGGGGTCTTTCCAGACCTTATGAAACACAGTAAAGTAGTCCCTCTCTTCAAATCAGGTGATAGCAAGGAACCGAACAATTATAGACCTGTATCAATTTTGCCAGTCTTCAGTAAGGTGTTTGAAAAGTTGATGCTTACTCAAATGTTACGTCACTTTAATAAAAATTCCATCTTTCATGAACAACAGTACGGTTTCACCAAAGGACGTTGTACAACTGACGCCGGTGTAACCCTACTTAAGAACATTTTTAACTCCTGGGAGGAAGCACAAGATGCCATTGGAATCTTTTGCGACCTCTCAAAGGCGTTCGATTGCGTTGACCATGAAACACTTCTGCTGAAGCTGGAGCATTACGGAATAAAAAATACTGCTCTTGATTTACTCAGATCATACTTGAAAGATAGAAAGGTAAAAGTTCAAGTAAACGGTATGAACTCGTTAGGGTCCAAAATGACAATGGGCGTTCCGCAAGGCTCGATTCTGGGTCCATTCCTCTTCTTAGTTTATATTAATGATTTACCTCACTTACTTAAAAATCAGCCAAAGATGGTTTTATTTGCAGATGATACCTCGTTAATTTTTAAAATAGACCGACGTTCAAAAAATCTAAATGAGATAAATGACTCTATTCATCAGGTTCAAAATTGGTTTACATTGAATAATCTTGTACTTAATGAAAAAAAAACAAAATGTATGAGATTCACTTTACCAAATGTTAGAAGTAGCGAATGTGACATTAAACTGAACGGAGAAAAAACTGGAATTTGTTAATCAGACTGTTTTCCTGGGAATCACGCTAGACGATAAATTGCAATGGGGCCCCCATATAGCATCTCTTGCGGGGCGATTAAGCTCAGCCGCTTACGCTGTTAGAAAGATAAGACAGTTAACAAACGTTGAAACTGCGCGTATGGTATACTTTAGCTACTTTCACAGCATAATGTCTTATGGCATTCTACTGTGGGGCCGGGCAGCTGACATTGAATCCATTTTCATTCTGCAAAAAAGAGCTGTCAGAGCAATTTACAATCTACGTCGTCGCGAATCTCTTAGGGAACTATTTAAAAAGATTAACATAATGACAGTGCCTTGTCAATTTATTTATGAAAATATAATGCATGTTAGGAAAAATCTTCATCTTTTTAAAAAAATAAGCGACAGACATAATTTTAATACTAGAAATAAAGACAAAATTGATCAACCTTATTTTAGATTGTCTAAAGTCCAAAAATCTTTTATGGGGTACTGTGTTAAATGTTATAATAAAATACCTAGCGAAATTTTAAATCTAAATGAAAGGAAATTTAAAAGTTATGTAAAAAATACACTCAGTAAACAAGCATATTATAAATTAGAAGACTATATCCAAGATAAAAATGTTTGGAAACATGCTGGTCCTGCTCCATAGTACAATGTAGGGCTTAAACAGAATCAAGCTGGTTGAAATTTTAATGCTCACACACTCCTTTATTGTATTTGTAAAATAGCTTTAATTGCAATGTTTTGTTAAAATGTGAACTCCATGTACCTTTTTGCATTTTTTTTATTTCTTATTATTTTATTTTTTAATCATATTTAGTCTAGTTTTTCAAGGTACATTGCTTTTACATTATTATTTCAAAGGATGTAAAAAAATATTGTAAAACATTTTTAAAAAGAGTAAGTATGGAGTTTCTTGCCCATTCTTCTTCATACAACCTACCTTTGCGAATGGGTGTAGAATCATTCCCATCCCATCCCATTTCCTTAATTTTAATTTATGCGACGTTTAAAAGTGCCTCTTTGATGGCCTAATTGAATAAATGATTTGACTTTGACTTTGACTTAGACTCAACGATTATATTCGCTTTGCTTAGTTAAAAAAAACATCCATACGATTGGGTTTTGAGATCGGTTTATGGCAATACGGGAGTCCTCTGCTTTTTTGGGCTTAACATCATCATTTCATCATCATCATCATATATTATCAGCCAGAGGACGTCAACTGCTGAACATAGGCCTCCCCCCATAGATTTCCAATAGGTCTGGTCAGCGCGATCCTGTGATTTTCATCAGATCGTCTGTCCACCTTGCTGGTGGATGTACTATGCTGCGCTTACTGGTGCGTAGTCTTGAATCGAGAACCTCACTTCCCCATCGACTATTTGTTCTGTGTGTTGTGTGGCCAGCCCATTGCCACATCATCATCAGGCTATAAATCTTCCCACTGCCAGCAGTCCAGCGAGTCCCAGGACTCAGGCCTCCGCCTTGTGAAAGGGAGTGGACCATAATACACCATGCGGGTCCATTGTGATGGTAGATGTCACATGTCTTCGAATTTTTGGTTCTAGGTTTCCTCACGATGTTTTACTTCACCATTTTGAGAGCAGTAATGTGCCTGGCTAGGTTCGAACTCGCGACCTATACTCGTAAGTCGGGGTTGATACAACTGGGCCACCACTGCTCTCTTTCTTTGATAAAATACTTGAAATCTATTTATCAACAACCTTTCAGTCCTTTTCCAATACAATGTATGTTGAGACACGCTACATTTTACGTTACAGATTTAGACCAGCCAATAAAATAACTTGTCAAAAGAATTACACACATTGATTTAAAAACCCATAGAAAAGTTAACCAATGACAAAGAAAGTGACAGAAAACCATAGATTATTCTTAATCGAACTCATAAATCTTCTTGTAAAACGTTTGGCAAAGGCAGTAGCCACGTTCAGCCTATAGTTCAATCTAGTCTGACAGGTAGCACTCTCAATGCTCTATAAGCATTATGGTCTAAGTCTAGAATTATAATTTCAAATGCGCGGGTTTTCTTGATATATTTTCTGTCACTTTGGAGTTTGTAAGAGATTGATTGAATTGTGTTTGTGACCTGACCGTGAGATAGTGTGTGTGTGCAATTTAGGGTTGTATCTGGTGTTCAATTGATTTTAGAAAACCCAGTAAATACATTACGAGGAATTCCACTTAGGGCACCCGCTGACAATGGCACCTGAGGTACTGATACCTTATCTATTCAAACTAAGGCTCCTGTCAAAATTTTTCAGGTGCCAGCAGATGCCCTAAGTGGAATACATTGAGGAATTCCACTTAGGGCACCAGGTATTCCACTTACGTACGGTTGGAGCTATAACGAGACAATCACAAGTGTTATTATTTTTAAACACCTAAAAGAAGGAGCCCTGCTAAGCGGGGCTCCGCCGATAGCACCTGTTTCGTATCCAATGTTCCACATTATTTTAATATATCATACACAAGTTAAGGTGATAGTAATATTTTGCCAAATATATTTCAATCTTCTGCAATAGAGAGATCCTTTGGCTGGCATTCGCTGATGGAAAAATCCAAAAATACTTTACCTTGCCTGGGAATTGAACCCAGTAATTTATGCTCGGTAGTAGCGTTAGGGAACAATTGACTAACAGGAAGGAAGGTCACAGGTTCAAGACCTGTCCGCACGGAAATTTTTATTTTCACAAAAATCCTTATATGTCTTTATCTATATTAAACTTTGTTCCATTGATAAAAAAAAATGGTTTACCTAAGATTGTATTTCATTTATTTACATTATGTATGTACGTAGATATCCTGTTTGTAAATAGCAATATCTCAAGTCAATTAAAGTTGTAATAACTTGCTAGATTCTACTGATAATTTTAGTTTTGCATATAATATTTACTGGTGTTTGGACCTTATTAAAATGATATAATAGTAGGCTATGATTTACACTGCATAATGATCATTTATTTTCTGAGTGGATTCTTAATAATGAAGTTATTATATACAACGTGTAACGTTAAAAGCGCAAAACCTCTCGTGGGGTAACTCAGCCAATGCTACTGAACAATGTAAAAATATAAAACTTTAGGAAATTCGCGAAAAAAAAATAGTTTTTCATAATGATGGGCTCGATCAATTTTTTTTTTGCGAATTTCCAAAAGTTTTATAACAAACATTGTTCAGTGACATGTGCTGAGTTACCCCACGAGAGGTTTTGCGCTTTTAACGTTACACGTTGTATAACGCCTGATTGTACAAACGGCTACACATCAAGCTATACAAAACCACTGACTGTCAAACTCGTACTGCCTAATCCCACGGTGATCCTTCAATAGATCTTTACGTTTTAGGGTCACGGTTAACTGATGAGACAATCCCGCGACCCCGGCAGGCTTTGGCCCTCTAAGGGTGGCCTCGTCAGATTGCTGACAGCGCGTGGAACACGACGTGCCATCGACCCGGGTACGGTCCATGATCCACCCTACGCCTCAATATGGTGTTGCCTTTATCAAATTAATCAATACGTGCGTTTAGCCGATACAAAATCTAGACAATGGAAAATGCGTGAAGCATTTTGACAGCTGTCTCAGCCTATGCTACTCAGCAATCGCCATTTTTCTTTCAGTGCTGGGGTGCGTTTAAGTTAAGCCGGTGAAATTTTCGCCGGATAAAAATTAAACTAACGAGGGTTCGCTGAACGGAGTCATAGGTTTAACTGTCAAATTCAATTGACAGCTCAGCTTGTTATTAATTATTCTCATTTTTTTAAATCTTATGTACTTGTCACACACAAATAAAATTCACGGAGACGATAAAATAAGTATTTGTTAGAAATATTTGTTTCTAGAGAGCGAATTGACCACATTAAACAACAAACAGCTCTATGTCAAAGTCAATCTGACAGCGGGATAAGATTTAGCGAGGTAAAAAGGTCGCTAAAATTTATCCTAGTAGGCGAAAACTTATACCAGCGGACGACCGTGAACGGGGCATATTAAATTTTAGTCAGTTAAATTTTTCACCTCGCGGTGTACTTGAATATGTTTAACGTTTAGTCCGTATAAATTTTAAACTGCTTATTTGACTTAAACGCACCCTTGTCAAGATTTTGTATCGGCTAAACGCACCCAATAACTTTCCTCAGACTACGTAGAAAAATACAACATAAATCCTCATAGCAACTACAACAAAACAAGTGAAGGACAAATAACATCAATTAACTTTGATACTAAAACTACTTATTTATGTGTACAGTACAAGGTCGCTCCACTGCAGTGAGTCAGCGGGCATTCATCATAATTGTCTCAAATTACCCCCATTTAGGTACAGGGAAAATAAACGACCCTCTAGATTCGTGTCAAAATAAAAAAAAATGGTGTTCTGTGGGGCTGATTTAAACGAGCGACAAAAGAAAATTCGAACTATAATTTTATTTAAAAAATTACTAGCGAAGTTTTTTCTTCGTCGTGCCATAATGTTTCCTTTTATCTTTTTAAACTTTAACCAGCATTGCTATTCTCTTAGTCTATGGATACAGCCGTGACTGCAGCACTGCCACAGCTGTGACTGCAGCACTGCCACAGCTCTGAAATTATGGAATTTAGAAAGAATTGTTTCGTCCTGAGCGATGTTTAAAAATAAGAAAATTATTAATCTTCCTATTCTTAAGACTTAATTTCGGCAATAAAATGGCAAATGGTTTAGTCTATTTTTGTTAAGATAGGGATAGAATTGGCCATGCCATGCGTCCAAGTGATCTGAGGTTCTTGTCTAAAAGAAAAGGTGCATCTGGAACCTTTTTTTAAATGGTAAAAGCATACAATGAGTCCTCCAACCCTGGATAGAGCGGAAGGGACCTGCAGACTTGTACTGATAGAAATACCCTGTGTTCCTTCAATAGCCCTTTACGTTCCAGGGTTATCTGTTAAGACGATCCCGCGACCCCAGCAGGCTTTGGCCCTCTCTGGGGGACTCATTAGATTGCTGACAGCTCTTAGCGGCGCGCGTGGAAGACGACGCGCCGTCGATCTGGGCATGGTCCTGATCAGAAGGCGAGACCCATTAGGCCCAGTTTTGAAGTGGACAAGTTGCTCCCTAACCCTAAAGTCCAATATGGAAGAAGGTTTAATATTTATGAGTTTTTTTTCGAATCTAGTAATCGTCGCTCGTTCGTGTTAGGCCCTCCGTACTTTAATCATGATCCTGCTCTTGTTTCGAGAATTATAGGAAAAATATAAATTACTAGTTTGTTGATATAATGTTCGGTTTGTGTTGATGGCTTGTGGAGCTGTGGGCGCAATGGAGTGATGGGTCAATAATGGTGGCAAGTTTGAGTCCTGATTTCAATGTTACTTTTTATTTTTTAAGTTACTATTTTTTTATGACCGTAATTAATATGTAGGTATGGGGAATTTTGAGTATTTAAGGTCACATCATCCTAACTCTCTCACAATAGTGGAAGGTTAATATTCGAGTAGATTGACCTGCTGGTGTCTGTACAACTTATTTTTTTAAAACAAATAAGCGTGAAGATGATTATGCATATGAATTTATAATTAAATTTATGTTAAAAGTTACTAATGTGGTACTCATTTTGAAAATGGATAAGCTCAGGGCAACAATTGTTGTCAACAAATTATATTTATAGATATAGGTTTTTAGGTTAAAATATATGATGTACTATTATGTACAGACGCCAGCAGCAAGTCAACCAACCCCAATCTGTCAAATTTTACCAATCGAACATTAACGTTCCACTATTGTGATAAGGTTAAAAATCTATTAAAGAAATTTGACAGATTGAGGCAGGTTAATGGTGCTGGCGTTCTTATCATGTGTTTTTAAAAACAATGATGTCATAATTACGATTACCTATGCCTACATTTTGTTAAAAATTGTTATATTAGCAGTAGTTGTTAGTATCACAAACCTATTATAATAATCTATTATAAACTTACGAACAATCCAACCATTATTCACTATATTCCACAATAGTTTGAAACCTGTTGTAATTATCAAAAACACATCGCCAGAGTTTATATATAACTTCGGTTTATATACAAAACTTGATTGTGAAAGTGAGAATTAATTGTTTACGTTTCACAATGCTATTATAAAATAACTATTCTTTATATCTTCGCCATTTTATACCGCGAGGACAATACTGACTGACATCATAAAAATAATTGACTTAGCCTATTCTGGGCTGCGACAATTAAACCAGTAATTATCGCGAAGGAAAAAATATTTTCCTTATAATAGACACGACTGACATACCTACATAAGGCCAAGAAAAAAAACAAGTTCTAACACAAGAACGCACACAAAAATGAATTATATATAATTCAAGCAATGAAAAGTTATAACGTCGTGACGATGCCATAATAATAAAGCACACCCAATTAAAACTAGCTTAAAAATAATAACTCACCGAAAATGATCCGAAATGTTTTCGTCGAATTTTTGTCGAAATATCCAAAAAATGTTGAAGCACAACACTAGTTCACAAACACTTTGTATTATTCGTTATGACAGAACACAAGCACACACACTTTGGAAAAAGAATTTTTCAAAAATACGTTCACGTGATTGGTTGGTTGCGTCGGCGCGCGACCGACTCCTGCGCACGTTGGTTAGAGACTGGCGCGCTTGCGCGGTGTGGTGCGCACCTGTCGCGGTAAAAAACAATGGCAAACAACAAACATAGTAGCCTGGAGTTAAGGCTAAAGCCTTATAGAGTGCATAGTTCAATAATAATATTGAGTAGGTCATTTGTTGGAGGTTGTAAGAAGACTTGTTTAGAAAACACATCGTAATTCATTTGTATTAGTCGTGTTCCTAACATTCGAGTCTTATTTTTCGCGTTTTCCATTGGAAAACATATACTTCTCAACTAAAGGAAAAACTTTGCTCAAGCGCAATTGCCCATCCTCTCATCTTCTCATCATCTCGCTTCGGTGTGCCCGAAACGTGGTGCATGGCGGATTACATCCTACGTCCTCTTCCAGAGAGGAGGCCTGTGTCCCAGCTGTGGGAAACAGGCTATGTGGGAAAATTATGCTTATTTTCTTGCTTCAAAGCATGAGCCTATTCATCATCCGGGATAGGAACATGGTACCAGCATTGCTAGGATGAGTGTGGAGAATGTTAATGTATCCGGGGCACCACATAAGTGTCGAGGAGAAAAATTATTGTGTGGTTTTACTTAGTAGGAGTCTGAAAGACCCCTCCTCTGCCATTAGGAAGGAAGACATCCATTGAGGGCTCACAATGTTCACAATCAAGATTATGACATGATCAAAAAAACATTAAAAAAATTTAAGGCATCCTGTTTTTTTCGTGGTTAAATCATCAAATGAGTGCTCCCATCCAGGATAAGACGGGAGGGACTGGTAGACTTGTACTGACTAAAATCCACAGTGACCTCTTACTAGCCCTTTACGTTACGGGGTCACTGTTATCAGATGAAACAGTCCCGCGACCCCGGCAACGTTCTCGACCATACTTTTAATTATGAATCACTTAGGGATTTCATCTCAAAATACGGGGTAGAGCAGAAACACAATAAGAATTGCGATAAAATTCTTCTATTTTTATTGTTCTACATTATGTATTCATATTCATATCTTTATTTGGATTCCATAATGTTAGTTTACAGATCTTACAGCTAGTTACAATTATGGACCCTGTAGGGCACAGCAAACATTTTAAAAATAAAATTCTACATAAGTATGAACTATTAAACAATGGAGAAAATGTTGTTCGTAATAATTATTTTCTTGAAATAAACATAAGAATTGTATGAGAAATTATATAATAAGGGAATCAATGTATGTATAGATATGCCCTGAAAACCCGCTGCATCCGTTTGGACCGAAAACCCTAAGGCATGTTTTGAGTATTTTTCTTTCTTTCAGAGTAAACTTGTCAATCATCTACACAATTCTTAGTAGCTCCTAAACACCTGTAATGATCTAAAAGTCCATTTCACACCTAACAGCTGTCGCGTCCGACATAAATTATCCAGGCTATGTTCCCCTAGGCTTCCTAGGAAACCAGTAATTGTCAATAGAGGTGCGTTTTGCATATTTTATTTTAATGGTGTTAAAATAATGATAGGCCACTGTGTTTCTTCCTGTCGGCAGCATAAAGAGGGTTTAAAAGGAAATAAATGTAATACTTAATATGGCTCGGAGGTTTAGCACATCGCTTCTCATGCATGCGGTTGCTAGTTCAAATCCAGGTAAGTACCAATGTGTCTTTTTACAAGCTATAATTTAGTTTCTCCTATCTTGTTGTCTGTTGTATGTTAAATTTGATCCACTTCCCGGTTTCGTGATAATGCAATATAAATATGATGACATGGAGTTGATCTGATGATGGATCTGGAAGTTGGCCTTAGGAACTCTGCAATGAAACGCCGCTAACCCATCGAGTTTAGTCCCGTTTGATTCGTTTTGATAAGTACATTGTCTAACGTAAGTATTCAACAATGAAAGCTACTTTTTAAGCTTTTTTATAATGACTAACTTGTTCAATTCTTATTATGTACTTTCTAGGTTTATCTTGAACATCACTGACTTCGATGAAAAACTTGGGAACTACATAAGAATTAAAGTTTCTGACCAACGAATTTGGAGAAACAGATTTCCATAGAAGAGATAGTGTATTCTTATTTAAAGACAAACTTTACATAACAAAATCTAGACAACTAATAAATTAATCATTTCTATCGCAGACTTTTTTATTTCTGCTTCGACTTTCGACTGTCACTTTGTTTAGCATAATTCATCAAGATGAGATGACAAAGTGATGAATAAATTAAATATATTGCAAACTAGTTTTTGCCCCCACACGTCTCTGGAGTCCCGTCTACCTCTGTACTAAAATCAATCAAAATCTGTTCAGCGGTTTAGGCTTGAAATCTAGCATTCGACTTTTTCGTTCCACAAAATACCAAATCATCTATTATGTCAACCTGAATAAAATACTCAATCAACACCGATTAAAGCCGAACAAGTGCAGTAATTGCTCCGGATCGGCTTTGTAGTTTGACAAATATTGCCGAACCGAAAACGTATATAGCCAGCCTATAGGTAAAGCAGTTTAATACTTATGTAGCAACTGCCATTCGCATTAATAATACTAAATACTAACGATACTAACTGAGAATTTTCTACTCCTCAAATGCGGATCTAATACGGTCACTTAGCAATATTCCTAACAATTCACTCCATGAATTAATAATGATTTTGCGGGAAATTTAAGAAGTGAATCATTAGGTGTATTGCTTAAAGTGCATGGCCATTTTAGATGCTGATGTTGGTAAAAGCTACCAAAAATAAGTCATCGTACATAGCTCGTCTCATAGACAAACTATTTAAATAATTACTTAGGTTTGAAACATAAATCCTTGTGGCTCTACGTGTTGTTTGACTGACAACACAATAGAGGTCTCGCTCTACCACTCAAATGGTTAATGACTCTATAATTCACTCAAACGTAGACCATTTGTTACATAGTTGAAAAATGTTGGTAAAAATGTGGGTTGACTTGAAGTTGGTACCAAGTGTTTGTCCTTTGGCCTCTACGGTTACAAAACAAAAAAAATGTTTAAAAAGGCTCTACAGTTTTTCGTTTTTGGCTTAGGCTTAGGTTTTACGATTGATAGAGAGCCAACAGACGGACAACGTATTAAGGTTCCGATTTTTAGCTATGAAACCCTAAACAGAAACTCTGTAGATACAGTTATAAGTTCTTATAAGCAGTCTTATTTATTTATTTAAAGGTACACCAACAGCAAAACATACAATGCAGTAATTGAAAAAAATATACAGTCTTCAGTACTTAAGACGAATAAATGAAAACTATGAAAGAAAATGACATACTGTACTGACCGAACCATTGTGATGCGGACAGGAATTCTGATGGGGAAAGTTAATCCAGATTAAAAAGAAGAGTTTTTAAGTATCCTTTTATTTTTGTCACTAATACTGTACATCTCCTAAAGTCCTAATCACGTATCGGACTGAAAATGTTTAATTATAATTTAATATTACCATTATGGCAAGCAAAAATCACGCCTACTTGGATCTGCTGCGATATTTACCCTTTTCTCTTCATTCATTTTATTACGTCTAGGAACAATGAAATGTTGCAAAATCAAAAATAGGTGGTGCTAATAGAAAACTAGCCTTAAATCAATTCTAAACTTTCAACTTTATATCTCTACTCCATATAAGTAAAAAACTAATGAATATCAAATCAGATAGTTGAATGCATTAAATCATTCTGCATCAACTTGTCATGGACCAAAAGAATGAATGAATTTCTGACCTCAGACGATGACATTAATATTAGTCGCGTATTTTAATTTATAATTAAGTCGGTTACTCATAAAATAAGTTTCAAATTTTCTAAAACACTGATAAACTCGTCATAGAAAAATATTTTTGGATTAATTATTTCAAAGACCAATTAGTTTTGAAAATCTTGTCAAAAACTGGGCAACGCATCATAAACCAATTTTTTTTCGTCCAAAAACTAATTTAAGTTTTTTTTTTTAAATAAATAATTTACATATCATTTGCAAAATAGATATGATTAAATGTTCCTAATCAGAATATTTTGATGTTAATAAAATTGATGCATGGTTTAAAAATGTTGCTCATTTTTTTTTGTTAAAAATAGCAAAATTATTAAAAAGTTTTTAAAATGTTTTTTGAATAAAACATCTGTTTTCATGAGTTATTAATATTATGTGATTTTGTAGTGTGAAACATTAAATCTATTATGTTCTTGTCTGTTTTCTAATAATTATTATTTGAAATTGGTTTTGTGATACATTATTACATTATACTAAAATATTATGGCCCGTTTTCTGATGTAAATTATTGCAAATTGATGAGTTTCGTTCTGCGAAATGACATCGTATGTTTATATTAAGTATATAATTATGTATTAAACTATTTATATGAAATATTATTACGATATAGAAGAATAACATGTTATCAGCTTATCGCAGTCCACTGCCTGACTCTATACCAGGCTGGGCCACATTATCGTATCCTCTACCTTCCGCATCCAGTCCATCCCAGCGACTTTCTTAAGGTCGTCGGTCCATCTAGCAGTGGTGTGTCCAAGACTCACTACGCTTGTAGAAATCTCCACTCCAAGACTCGACTGCTAAAATTGTCCTTCGACAAACATGGCGGTTTTAATCTTCTATTTTTTGGCTGTAGAATTTTTTGACAAGGTTCCTCATGCCATCATGCATGTGGGCGGTGAGGACTTATCTAATTACCGTGACCCCAGAACGTAAAGGGCTATTGAAGGACACCGTGGATTTTAGTCAGTACGAGTCTGACAGTCCCTCCCGTATCCCGATCAGGGTAGATCGGGAAGATGATGATTGATATTATGATGAATAAATTATAATTATTTATAATTTATTATTTTAATTTGATCATCTTTTGATGATTTTACCACGATAAAAAAAGGTTCCTCATGATGCTTTCTTTTACTGGTTTGATAGCAATAGGAAATATAGTAGACAAAATTGCGGTTATTGACAAAAAATCTTCGTTTTATAACTTAGTAAAACATTCAAGTACAAATTCCGCAACTAAGTTAGAACTAAGCAATTTCCAAGTAACTCACGTGTGGTCCGTCCAAGTAATGTTAAGCAATGATTGTCGGTATCTCGAGATAAAGTAGCATGATAAGCAACATTTTTTATTCGTAATCTACTGCAGAACTTAATTAAATTATAACTACTAGCTTCTGCTCACGACTTCACTCGCGTTTATATTTAACGGGTTGCAGGTACTCTATTTGTATTTAATATAATTCAATCATGATTTGAAAAAGTCGTAGTGCCATCTATTATCGTAAGAAACGATACTTACTAGAAGGGTACCCAATGTTGACTATAAAATCGCTCGCAGCGCGCGATTGATAGGAATAAAAACTAATTGACAACGTTATGCAACAGAATCGGTTGAGTCGTTTAGGAGTAAAAAGATAACAAACAAACTTACTAAAGCGTTTTAATATTAAGATAGGATTAATATTATACATATAATCTTGTTGCAGTTTTTGTGCTCTAACGGCAGGATTTTAAATGGAAAGATGACTTTTTCTTATAGTTTTCTTCAGAAATGTTGCATTTCTCTTCTATGGCCTTGGAACAGTTAGTCTCTAGGGCGAACCTGATCAGTTATCAATATTGATGATTTATGTTAAAAGCATCAGACTTTTTTGAGTGTTCTATAAATATTTGACTTCAAAAATGAAAGAGGTTAAATTCAACTATCATCATCATCATCTTCCTGTCCTTATGTTATTCCAGTTGGAGTTGGTACAACACATTTTCTTCGTCCATCCTCCTCTGCAGTCGTCATGGCATAAGTTACTTGCTTAAAAAATAAAACAACTTAGATATGGAATATCAAGCATATATTGTATTGATTATCATGTCTTAAACATATTCTTGTAGAAACATTGTTATATTATATTGGACAGGATAAGTTTCTATAACTGCATAAAAAATAGACTTATTTTACTCTATTGTTCGATTTTTGACACGTTTGATTTCCAACGGCCATTTTTTATGTTCCAAAATCAAACGTTACGATTTGTCATCGTTCAATCAATTTCCTCTAGATCTCAATTTTTGATTTTAGCTTCATCATTTTGAATTAATTTTTTCATTGTCCACAACGTCTACAAAAACTGGACAGTAATTAAATTTAATGACTAGAACTCCAAATCTATAGTAATTATTATCATTTAGTTTAGATGTGTGTAAGTTATGATGTAATCTTTGGAACTGCTGATTCAATTACGATTTTTTACAATAATGAAAAGCTACGGTATCCCTGAGAGTCATAGGATTTATTTAATTAGTTTTTCCAGACTAATTTCTTAAAATAAAGAAAACGAAGTCACGGAAAATACTAGTATTTAGTATTTTGACCTATCAGCTAACTAATAAAATTTTGATGCGTGTCTTGGGAATTTATAACCAAACGTCGAATTTTCCAGACATGAAGTTTAATAAAATATATTTTACAATAATGGTTGTTTCTTGTACGAAATAATCGGAAGTTGCTAGCTCGCTGCTATAAGATGGCGGATACAGATTTATTGCATTTACCACAGAGTATCAATTTTCGGACAACTAGCGCCACCCGGTCGCCTCGTTGGAACTATTTAGAACATACTCCCGCCTTGAAACAGTGAAAATAATCTAGGCACCTTTAAAATTGAAGCTGTTTCAAGTCTAGAAAAAATTATACAATGTTAAATTTGAATATTAGTATAGCATGTTGAGTCTAAATACAAATGAAAAAAACAAAGTAAGGTCTAACTACGTTATATAAAGGTTTCGAGTACTAAAATTTTAAAATTGAAAATTGTCATCAATCGGCAACGGACAGATATTATTAAAAGAGCGCTTGATAGTCGTTCCCTTGCTGGTCTTTAAGGTAGCCACACGCACGATGCCATCGCGTCCAGGGTGCACGGCGATGATCCTGGCGAGGGCCCATTGGCAGGGCGGCAAACGCTCGTCCTTGACCAGGACGACGGTTCCTTCTGCAAGGCGAGTTCCCTTCGCACTGCGCCATTTAGTACGCTCCTGCAGCAGGCCGATATAGTCTCGAGACCATCTCCTCCAGAATCCTTGCTGTATCTGCTGGAGTTGTTGGTAGTGGCTTAGTCGGTTGGCCGGGACATCATCATAGTTGTAGTCTGGCAACGAAACTGTAGGTCTTCCGATGAGGAAGTGGGCTGGTGTCAGGACATGGATAGAGTCGGGTTTGTCGGATGTGGGTAGAGGACAAAGGGGACGTGAATTCAGGATAGACTCCACTTGTACTAGGATTGTCGAGAATTCCTCGTAAGTAAGCAAACTTTGCCCTAACACCCGTTTTAAGTGTAGTTTACAACTCTTGACAGCGGCTTCAGCTAGCCCTGCCATATGTGGAGTGTATACTGGAATAAATTTCCAATCTATACCTTGGTTGGAACAAGAAGTTGTCAAATCTGCCGTATAATTTTGTATGAATTCATAAAGCTCTCTCAAATCGTTGTTAGCACCAACAAATGTCGTACCATTGTCACTTACGATTTCCTTAGGTTTACCCCGCCTCGCATTGAAACGTCTGAGCGCGGATAAAAAAGCCTCAGAATGTAGGCCTGTTATTAACTCAAAATGAACTGCCTTCGTAGCAAAACACACAAAGATACCTATATAGCACTTATAGGTTTTGTACCCACGACCTCTTCTGTCGCGTAAAAGGAAAGGACCTGCATAATCCAGACCTACAGTATTAAATGGCGGAGCTGGATTGACTCTGCTACTAGGTAAGCTGCCCATAATAGGTATAGTAGTATCAGGTTTGGCTCTGAAGCATTTTATACACTCCCTAACGACCCTATTGACAAGTACCTTACCCTTAATAGGCCAAAAACGTTCGCGTATTGATGAAAGTAAAAGCTGAGGCCCCGCATGCAGTAGACGTAGGTGTTCTTGAGATATTATTAATTTCGTAAGTATATGTTCGTTATGTAATACAATAGGGTGTTTTTTATTATAATTGTACTGTGATAAGCCAATTCTACCACCTACTCGTATCACCCCATTGTCATAAAATGGATTTAAGCTTTGAATTTTTTGGTAAATCTTGTTTAGTTTGTAAGAGTTCGTACTCTTTAGGAAAAGAATCTATCTGAGCACATTTAGCAAGCGTTTCCATGGATTTATTAATTTCCTTTGTTGTAAGCCAGCCACTAATTTTATTATGTTTATGTTTACAGTTGTGTATGTATCTAAGTAGATATGCTAAGATACGTACTATTTTTGTAATATCTGACCATTGAAATACTAATTGTTGTATTATAGAGTGACTAGGTTGAGTCTGTGATAGGTGACATTGTGTAGTGTTTTTGTGTGTTTGTTTGAGCTCTGGTATAATATGACTGTCCTTCCTATCATCTAGTTTTGGCCAATGATCAGAAATTTGGCAGAGCCACAACGGACCCTCCCACCAAAGCTTAAAAGAAATAAGCTTCTCAGCAGTTGTACCTCGCGACAGTACATCGGCTGGATTATCGGAAGAAGGTACCCAATTCCAGTCGTTGACATCAGATAATTTTTGTATTTTTGCAACTCGGTTTGCTACAAAAGAATTTAGTTTATATGGTTCTGTTCTTAACCAAGCCAAGACTATACTGGAATCAGACCAGTATTTTACATCATTAATTTGACATTTTAAAGCAGATTTTACCTTGACCTGCACTCGGGCTGCGCTGCGGGCCTCGGGGGAGCTCGATCGCGTCGTGTCGCGTCGTTCCCGCCGACAACTCCTTGACTTGCACTCGGGCTGCGCTGCGGGCCTCGGGTGCCGCGTCGATCGTATATGTCGCGCCGAATAAACCGCAGTGTGCCAACTCGGGCTCCGTTAGCGGCCTCGGGCTTCGCGTAGCTTGCGTAGTTGCGTGGCGTCGCGTCGATTAAACCGCAGTATGCCAGCTCGTGGTTCGTTGGCAGCGTGGGCGTCGCGTCGCCTGCGTCGTTTTTCGCCAAAAGAATTTCCGCCGCACACGTAGAAAGCGTGTATGATCACGTCGGGGTCACCAAAATGTCTTGGGAATTTATAACCAAACGTCGAATTTTCCAGACATGAAGTTTAATAAAATATATTTTACAATAATGGTTGTTTCTTGTACGAAATAATCGGAAGTTGCTAGCTCGCTGCTATAAGATGGCGGATACAGATTTATTGCATTTACCACAGAGTATCAATTTTCGGACAACTAGCGCCACCCGGTCGCCTCGTTGGAACTATTTAGAACAATGCGTTTTGGTTTATGCGACTATAAATAAGTGAATGATTTGCAAAATAATCAAAATAAATTAGCATATTTGATCAAATTAAAATAATTTGTTGCTGTATCGAAATATTTATTATTTTTATTTGCATTAATCAAAACTTTACTAAATTAATCGATTAAATTAATTAAGATTTATTAGGTTTTTTTTTATTTTCATTGTTTTGGTTACCAGGTTATGTTAAAGTTACTTGTAAATAACTTTTTGTATTTGGCAAGCTGTTTACATACTTAAAAACTAAACAAAAGGTCATAAAAGAAAATGACAAAACAAAATACGTCCTTTTACAAAAAGAATCCAAAATGTATCTTTTCAATACACTACAACCCGTTACACAGTACGGATTATAAGAAAAATCAAAGAACGACGCTTAAAAAAACAAACAATAATTATTAAAGCCAATTAGAAAAAAAAACAATCCCACTATGTTGTAGGTAGGTACTTACAATCAGTCTGGCCAATAACCCACTACTGGTAAAACCCATAAAGCCTAGAATCCCACTTAAAACAGTATTGTTGTCATTAAAATTTACTAGCCAATGCATTTGTTATAACATTCTATATGTGAAAGTTTGTCTGCCTCGACGTCTGTTTGCACCAATCCACGTGGATTACGGTCCACTCCCTCTCACAGAGGGGATGCCTGTGTCCCAGCAGTGAGAACATGATAATAGTCCTCCTGACATTATAGTGCACAAGTGTGTCCGTAGGCGCAAATGCACTCTGTGTTCCCTTACTGTCTTAGTCCGATGGGACGGCAATGAGACACGATAGAGAGATCGAATCAGGCGCAGGACCAACTGCTTAACGTGGTTTCCGAGGCCTTTTTGATTTGTTCTCGTGGGATAAGTAATGTCCTACCTATACATAAAGGCGCTCCCTCACCGCGAGATCGTTACATATTACAGAGGTTTTATTCAACAAGGTACCTTCTTGCTCTGATATATTTACATGCAATAAAGGGGCTAAGCAGAATTCCTTGTCAATATTTCATCAAAATATTCAAGGTTTTGCTTCAAAGCAATTAGAAATTGAATTGTTTTTGGAAAGGACAATGTACGATATTGTTTGCTTCACTGAACATTGGTTGAAAGACTATGAAATGATAATTTATTACGAAAACTACAATGTGTGCAGTTGCTATAATAGAAAATCTAAGATGCGTGGGGGTTCACTAATCTTAGTTAGAAATTGTTTAAAAGCTAAGCCTCGTAAGGACATAGTTGATCTATCGGTCGAACATAGCATTGAATTATCTTGTGTAGAGCTAGATAAGCATATCATAGTGTGCGTATACAGACCCCCTAATTATCAAAACCACTCTATATTTGAGTCAGTAATGGAAGACGCTTTAGCGAAACTTGGAACTTGTAAAAAAACAATAATTATCTGTGGTGACTTTAATGTTAATATTTTGGAAAATAATGTATATAGCAGTAGGTTTTTAAATCTCTTTAAATCTTTTAATTTATCGAATGTATTTTCGGAACCAACTCGAATTACTTTAAATACTGCCACATGTATTGATAATGTTTTTTGCGATTGCGAATGCTTAGATAAATCTATTGTAAATTACCTTCCTTCGGATCACAGCGGTCAAACGGTCACTGTCGAGTCCAATATACAATTACAAAAAGTTCAAATACAAACTAGACAAATAACACCGAACAACTTAGATAGATTTAATTATATGCTAATTAATAGCTTACATATTTTACCCCATATTGTTAGTTCAAATAATGTAAACACATCGTATGAAGACTTTTTTGAAGCAGTTCGTACCGCATTCAATAATACTTTAAAAATTAAAATTAAATCGATCGGCCCAAAATTTGTTTTTAGTGACTGGGCAACGCAAGGTATTAGAAAAAGTAGGGAACGATTGTTTGAGCTGTACGGCCTTAAGCCTTTAATGAACTCTGAAACATTTAATAGATATGTTGCTACTTATTCCAAAATTTTCAAAAACACTTGTAAGGTAGCTAAATCCATCTTCATTAGCAAGAAGATTAAATCGGCAGATAATAAAATAAAAACAGTTTGGAAAATAATAAACAATGAAACTAACAGAAGTAAAAAACGTAGTAGCAATTTGATACTAGAGACCTCACGTGGTCTCATAAGCTCAGATCAAGAAATTTCTGAAGAATTTGTTAATTTCTTTACCAGTATCCCACTTAAAACAACTGAAACTTTAAATTCATCTCCCTTGCTTTCTATAGACTTATTAAAAGCGAACGTTTCAGCCTGCCCAAACGAATTTAAATTTAAACATATAAACCCCTTAGCCGTCTGTTGAGGATGAGGAGGCTTGATAGAGTTAGAAAACCACACTTTTTCACAGAGTTTTAATATTTTGCTGGATCTAGTTACCAGATATTTTTACATACTTTTCTAAGAGTGACATAAAGGAAAAACATAAGAATAATTCTATAAAAAAGAAACATAATAATATGGGTATAAAAAAGGTTGGTTGCTGTCGCCAACATGGCCCCCGACGGTGTGAAAACACCAATTTACTGGCCGGCGACTAGCAACACCACTTTGCGAGTGGGTCTACGCAGCACGCCCCCTTTCGTGGTGACGTCGACAACTCTCACTACCCCATCCCGCCCCGGGTGCACTGCCGTGATTCGCCCTCGGGGCCATTGGTTCCTGGGTAGTGTGCCGTCTGCAATAAAAACTAGATCGCCCACTCTTAACTGATGAGCCTCCTGTAGTCGCCTCCTGGGTGTGAGTGTGGGCAGGTACTCTCGTACAAAGCGCTGCCAGAAGTGGTCTGCCAACCTCTGCGCCTTTCTCCAGTTAGCACGTCGGATCAAGTCGGTATCGTCAAACACATTAATCTCAGGCTCGTTGCTTGGGCTTCCAATTAAGAATGTGAAAGGAGTCAGGGCGTACTCTGCGTCTGCATCTACTGAGACGTGTGTCAGGGGTCTTGAATTAATGATGCACTCCGCCTCTAGTAGCAGGGTGTTTAATACCTCCTCTTTGGGCGTCCTTTCCTTCAAGGTCACGGCGATGGTATTTTTCACCGAGCGGACTAGCCGCTCCCAACAGCCCCCCATAAATGGCGCGGATGGGGGAATGAATCGCCATTCTATTTTTCTATTTGCGCAGAAATTGAAGAGCTCTGGCAGCATCCTTGCTGCACCAACGAATGAAGTCCCGTTATCGGAGTAAATCCTTGACGGGCATCCCCTTCTAGCGATGAACCGTCTAAGTGCCATCAGGGCGGAGTCCGACGATAAGCTTTCCACGATCTCCAAATGCACGGCTCTCACTGTCATGCATGTAAAAAGTGCAATCCATCTCTTAGCTGTGCGTCTGCCAATAGAGACGCTCAGGGGACCAAAATAATCCAACCCTACGTGGGTAAAGGGGCGCTGGTGATGTGCTAATCTGGCTTCTGGCAAATCTCCTTCTGGTGGTGATTCCGGTTTCGCCTTTCGATTGCGGCAAAACTGACACCTCTGCGAAATTCCTCTGACGGCTGGCCTAAGGCTTAGTACGTAGAACCTCTGACGCATTTCATTGACCACTAGTTCATTATGTCCGTGGGCGTATCTGACGTGATAGGAGCATATCAATAGCTTGACGATAGGATGTCGGCCATCTAGGATAATCGGACGTGACTCTACATGCTCTGCGTTGGCAGTGCGACCAGAAAGATGAAGAAGCCCGTCTTCACAGAGTAAAAGCGAAAGGTTCCGAAGCCTACTATCACTTGAAACGGGACGTGCTGCTAGAACGCGCATCAAATCGTCGGGGAAGGAATCTTGTTGAACTTTACGAAACAAGTGAAGCTCAGCAACATTGAGGTCCTCAACGGAAAGGGCGAAAAGGTTGCGAGCATCTCGAAGTGCGCTTTGAGAAAATTTAGAATTTGGACGCAAAATTGAACGAAACTTGTCTAAACACTGATGGGTTCGCGCTGTGGCGCGAAGTAACCGTGTCCAACTGCTAAAGCGTTGGTGATCCACTACTACCGGTAAAGGTAACTGTTGTGGTGAAGCAACTATCACTCCCACCGATTCCGAGACTCGTTTCAGCTCTTCGGTCACCGGAGGGACGGCACACATTGGTTCACATGGCCAGTCAGAGGGTGGAGACAAGAGAAACGTGGGTCCTGTGAACCAACGTGATGAAGTTGTGAAATTATGAATGTCTCGCGTAACGTCGTCTGCGACGTTTAAAGCCGTGGGGACATATTTCCAACTCTGAATTTTCGTTGTCTCAGCTATCTCTCCCAACCGGAACGAGACAAAGGCTTTAAATGTGGTGACGTCGCTACGAAGCCATTTCAGAACGGTTAGAGAATCCGTCCAAAAATAAACTTGATTAGGTTTTCGTCTGTGCGCTTCAGTCACATAGGCGCTGAAACGCGAAGCGATCAGGGCAGCCTGAAGCTCCAATCTTGGGATTGAAACGGGTTTCAGAGGCGCCAGCCTACCCTTTCCCCCTATCAGGGATAAACTTACGTTGTCATTGTCATCTGTGAAGCGCCAGTAGGCCACGCAGCCGTACGCGCGTTCACTGGCATCGGTGAATACATGAAGTTGGGCATTCTTAATGCGCCCAGTATCACGAAAGTAGCATCGGGGAACGGAACTGTTGCTTAAATTTTGAATTTCGAGCAACCAACTTTTCCAATCTTCGATCAGATCAACCGGCAGAGTCTGATCCCAATCAATGCCCAACTTCCAGGTTTTCTGGAATAGTACGCGGCCCTTCATAATAACAGGAGCTAGAAAACCTAAGGGGTCGTAGATGGACATTAGTAGGGACAATGTTGAACGTTTTGTATACTTAGTAGGGATCTTTGGAAGATTCTTGACGAAATGAAGCTTGTCCTCGTTAACGTTCCACGTAAGACCTAATACGCGAATTTGTGAGGGAGACGTCGGGCCTAAACTCACCTCATTAATAGTATTTGTCACGTGTAAATCCGAAGGGATTAACGCTAGGGCTTCCTTACAATTCGAAACCCAAGAACGCATTTCGAAACAAGCCGCTTTATGTATGGTCAATATTTCAAATGCTCGCTCTGCCGCCTCGCTGATGCTGTCAAAACTCCCTAAAAAATCGTCCATATAATGGTCTTCGACGATCGACCGCACGGCGTCCGGATATCGCGACTGAAATTGACTGGCGTTTTTGTTTTTTACCCATAGCGCAGTACATGGGCTAGACGCTGCGCCGAATATCATTGAGGACATACGAAACTCTTGGAGCGGCAAATTGGGACTATCTCTCCATAAAAAACGTTGGGAGTCCCTATCCTCGGATCTAATTTTAATTTGCGGGAACATCTCCCTGATATCTCCCGTCAAGGCGACCGGGCCTTCCCTAAACCTCATGGCGATGCTAAGAAGCGGTTGGAGTAGATCGGGTCCAGTCAGCAAAAGTGAATTTAGGCTGACACCAGCGCACTTAGCCGCTGCATCGTGGACAACCCGCAGCTTCTTTTTGTGTGGGTGGATAACTCCAAAATGTGGAAGATACCACGGGACCTGGCCGGACGGTGGACCCGTGCATAATTCAGCGTACCCTTTGCTAATCATAGCTTGAATATTTTGCTTGTAGGTATCGGCATAAGTACCGTCCTTAGCCATCTTGCGCTCGAGGTTAGCAAATCTAGATAAAGCCAGGTCGCGGCTTTTAGGGACGATAGTAATATTATCGCGCCATAATAGGCCCGCTTCGTACCTGCCAGAATCTAGACGCTTGGTAGTCTCCTCTAAAATGTTTAAAGCGCGTTGTTCGCTAGCGCTACGATGGTCTACCTTCGTTATTCCTATAGAGTCCAGTTGAAAGTATTCTTTGATGAGGTTGTCCAACGAAGAATCGTTATCGGCAGCGACAGAAATATGATTCACTGAAGCGGCAGAGCTAGATCTACTACAAATATAACCGTAGAGGACCCACCCAAGTGGGGTGCGAACGGCCGCAGGTTGTTCACGAGTGCCATGGCGGACCTCTGAAGGGAGTGACACGTGCCAATTGTCCGCACCTATCAACAACATGGGCTTCGCATCATCATAACACACGACGTCTACTAAATCTGATAAATAATCGTACCTGGCGACGTCGTCTAAACGCACGGCCTGCCTTTTGATGCCTAAGTTGGGAATGGTTCGTGCTCTGATGTCAAAGCTGTCCTTACCAAGTCGACCCTTTATTGTGATATTAACGTAACTCACGTTGGCCTGCGTTCTCAATCCGCCAATGCAGTCAATATTTAGCCTACACATAGGGCCCTCAGCTCCCACCGAATCTGCTACCGATTGGTCCAATAAAGTTACGGAACTCCCGTCGTCCAGCAACGCACACGTGTCAACGCACCCCAGAGGTCCGGAAACAGTGACCGCCAAAACCTTGAGGAGTGGCTTAAGGCAGGATTTGAATGGAATAGAGTTGTGGGCTACGGTGACCGATTGCTGCTCTTCCTTCGACGCACTTGGCTTCTGCACCTTGGGATCCACAATTTCAGCGGCTGAGTGTACCTCAACATGAGCTGTTGTCGCAGGTTGAGCTCTATGTAAGAGAGTGTGGTGCCGCCTCTCAACCGGGCAGCCTTCGAACTCACACTTCTTCTTGCAGTGGCGATATTGGTGCGAGCCTTTTCTTAGGCATCTACGGCAGACCTTGTTCTCCATCACCCATTTCCACCGATCGTCCAGAGAAAGCAATTTAAAACCTTCACAATCGCTAACCTCGTGCTTACCGACATGACAGTACTGGCATACATAAAAACTTTTTTGCTTTGACATGTTTGACACTGTCGCAATTGCGTAAGTTTTGTCTCTGACTGTTTTGACGGGTTGACACTGACTTTTGACAAGTGTTGGCTCTGGCACTACGACATCAAATTTAATTTGTAATTTCGCCTCAATTTCGAGGAAATCGGCCAAAATTTCAAATTTAAACTTACCAGGGCCAACCCTTGACGATGCAAAATCTCTCCATTTAGATCTGAGGAGTGGAGTCAATTTGCCTAAGATGATGTTGAGGAGGTCTGGTGAAGCAAGGTGCTCGGGCAGATTGAGCAAGCGGATGATCTCGACGCAATTTCTGATGCGACAGGCAAAGATGTTCAGCTCTCGCGCAGACTCGTTCATAGTTATTTTAGGAAGGGCTTTTACCTCTGAAATCTGTTGTAGTACGATAACTTCCGGCTGAGCAAACCTGGTCTCTAGCGCTTGGACAATCTCCTCCGGGTCGTCAGCTGCAATTAGTCTGATGGAGACTGCCTCTCTGGCAGCTCCGTGCAGCGCCGCGCCAAGTCGTGAGATGTTGTCGCTAGGGGAAAAGTGCACCTTGGATTGTTCGTATGACTTCTTGAAGTGAAACCAATCCGAGACGCGACCATCAAACTTAGTAATATCACAAACCTTTGTTGTCTTCTTCCCTGTGCCTCTAATAGCGTCGACCAGCCGATTAAATGATGTACCTAGATCAGGGCTATGATTTTTATTTTTGTAGCAACAATTTTTATCTATATCAAGTGTGCCTGAACCTAGTGCGTGTGGTGTGTGTTCGGCTGGTTCAACTGATGAGGACGCGCCCACAGGGAGCGTACAGACACAGGGGACAGGGTGCGTCGAAGTACCGGCGGGGACGGGTACGTCGACGGGTGAGCAGTCTGGCGCGGTGGCTCATAGGTGAGGACAGGGCGAGTGCCGCGGGCAGGGTTCAATACATCTAGAGGATGATGTGTCACTTTCACTGGACCATCTCCGAAAACTGTGGCGGGCATCGAACGCGGTACATCGCTAAAAAACCTCGGCTTGTTTGCCACCCTGTCGACAAATGAATGCGCTTTATTATCTCGCTTAGGTAACTTATGAAATGATTTAGCTAACCAGTCTTCGACTCTGTGCTGTGATCTGGAGCCGTGAGAGTTGCCAGAGTGACAGGATCCTGCATGTGAAGAGTTGGCCTGAATAGTGGCGAGCTTCGCCTGCAGTTCCAACTCCGCAACGGCGTTTTCACGTTCCACTTGGCGACGAGCGTGCTCCGCCCTGGCGGTCAGGATCTCTGCTTTTAATGTGCTGATAGAATGGCCTGACCGTGCACTCTGTGGCACGATGCTCGACGAGGCCCTGCTGACGGGTGGTAAAGTCTCGTTAGGGTTGGCGCAGGACGGGGCCGGCGCGATGGCGCCTTTAGTGGAGGCTCCGCCCTCTTGAGGAGCGCCTGGAACGATACCTAAACCAGTCTCCGCCATGGCGGCCTTTGTTTGAGATCTTGTGGTGGGCATTTATTTTATATAGTTTCTTTTAGCCGTTCACTTTCTGACACCAATGTTGAGGATGAGGAGGCTTGATAGAGTTAGAAAACCACACTTTTTCACAGAGTTTTAATATTTTGCTGGATCTAGTTACCAGATATTTTTACATACTTTTCTAAGAGTGACATAAAGGAAAAACATAAGAATAATTCTATAAAAAAGAAACATAATAATATGGGTATAAAAAAGGTTGGTTGCTGTCGCCAACACCGTCATAAAAGCTTACAAGCAAATCAAGATCAAATTAACTGAAGATCTATGGGGTATGTCTGTCAAAGTTTGTACTTCAATTATTGAGACTGTAGCACCGTATTTAGCTTCGATATTTAATTCGTGTGTGGATCAAGGGGTCTTCCCAGATCTAATGAAACACAGTAAAGTAGTACCGCTTTTTAAGTCCGGGGATAGTAAAGACGCCAACAATTATAGGCCTGTATCCGTGTTGCCGGTTTTCAGCAAGGTGTTCGAAAAAGTGATGCTTGATCAGATGCTCAATCATTTTAACATCAATAAAATATTACACGAGCAGCAGTATGGTTTCACCAAAGGACGTAGTACTACTGACGCCGGTGTTACCTTATTAAAACACATATATACTGCTTGGGAAGATGCTCAAGATGCCATAGGAATTTTCTGTGATCTCTCGAAGGCATTTGATTGTGTAAATCATGAAACCTTGCTCTTAAAACTTGAGCATTATGGCCTCAGTAGTCTCGCGCTTAATTTAGTAAGATCTTATTTAAATGATAGACAACAACAAGTACAAATAAATGGCGTCACTTCAAAGGGGTTACGGGTAGAAATGGGCGTACCACAAGGTTCAATATTGGGTCCTTTTCTCTTTTTAGTTTATATCAACGATCTACCCCATTTATTCAAAAACCAACCTGAAATGGTATTGTTTGCCGACGATACTTCTTTGATATTTAAAATAAATAGACGCGCCACACAACTTGACGACGTTAATAGCGCTCTACTGCAGGTGCAAAAGTGGTTCACCGCTAATAATTTAGTACTAAATGGGAAGAAAACTAAGTGCATAAGATTTTCTCTACCGAATGTCAAAAGTAATGATAGTGACATTGTATTGAATCAAGAGAAACTAGAATTCGTCGATAAAACGGTTTTCCTAGGAATCACCCTCGACTCAAGGCTACAATAGAGTCCTCATTTAACATCTCTTGCAGGACGGCTAAGTTCAGCAGCATACGCTGTTAGAAAAATCCGCCAACTTACTGATATAGATACCGCGAGGCTAGTCTATTTTAGTTATTTCCATAGTGTTATGTCATACGGTATTTTGCTATGGGGACGGGCTGCAGACATCGAGTCCATATTTATTCTGCAGAAAAGAGCTATCAGAGCCATATATAATCTAAGTAGGCGCGATTCTCTACGGGAATTGCTTAAGGATATCAACATCATGACAGTACCTTGTCAATACATATATGAAAACATCATGTACGTTAGGAAAAATCGGCATTTATTCAGTAAAAGAGGCGACAGACACAACTATAATACTAGAAATAGGGACCAATTAGTTCAGCCAGGTTTCAGGCTAGCTAAAGTTGACACATCATTCATGGGGTACTGTCTAAAATGTTACAATAAAATACCTCCTCACATAATAGAACTGAATGAAACAAAATTCAAATCATGTATAAAACGCACACTATGTAGGCAAGCATATTACAAGTTGGAGGATTATATTAATGATAAAAACGCTTGGCTCAATGCTGGTCCTGCTCCACAACTATAGGGTTATTAATTAGGTGGCACGCATACTTATTAAGGAAGCTGCAGAAGACTAAAATGTTATCTTTGCATTGTATCGATTCAATTTCTTAGTATTATATAATTTTATTGCACATGTGTGAGTACTATGTAACACTTATTAATTATTATTATTGACTCGATTTTACCCTGGTGGTTGAGAGAATGTCATGCTCACTCAAATGTCTCGCTGATGGTGGCACGTGTGTCGGATCATTTAGCTCCCTTCAAAATGGTTGAGCTGATTGGTGCTGATACGTGTGTCATGTTCGTGAACGGGCGCTGTCAGTTGGGACTGGTCATCTCTAAGCTGCCACGGTTTTTATTTTAATTATTGATTCATTTATTTCTAAATTGTCTTTTTGCTTTTATAATTCTTACTGTGGACACTTTTCACTTGCTACATCGTTCTCACATAATGCACCACCAATGAATGATGTAACAAAGGTCTTGTAATAATTTTTGGCGATCTAAAAAGAGTGTCCATGGAGTTTCTTGCCCGTTCTTCTCCATAGAGATCTACTTCTTGGAACGGGCATCTACGGTACTTTCACAGTTTTTATGTCTGTGACTGGGACTGTAGCACCATAACTTTGTAGTATTTAATTGTATTTTTTATGTCTTTGACATTTCGAAAGTGCCCTATTGGTCTATTTGAAATAAATGCTTTTGATTTGATTTGATTTGATTTATTCGAACATTTCATCAGTGACTGAAGATAATCGAAAAGCACAATGCCTTGTATCAAATCTATACTAAATGTACGCGAATGCTCGTCAGTCAGGGAGGTAGTATTGTAATGTAATGCTCAAAATGGAATCTATAATGTTACATTACATGCGAATGCTCTCGGTGAGGGAGTGCCTTAACACTATACAGGTAGAGTCGCGAGTCAAACCTAGTACAAGATATAAATTACGCGAATCGTCCGTGTAACAACTTTAACCGCTTTGTAAGTTATTGTGTAAACAAACCAGGGTAATGTGCGTTTAAGCTGACATTGGTGACGAGGAGAATTGATAATAACCGGTTATTGTTGATAATTGAGTGCGGGGTGAAAGTTAGTGAAATGGGTGCTGTATTTGTTACCATGGGTGCTGTACCAGCTGATCCACGCGGTTTCACTCGCTGCTCAGCTCCTGTTGGTCATAGCGTAATGTTATATAGCCGCTATAGCCTTCCTCGATATAATGGGCTATACAACACAAAAAATATCTTTTCAAAAATCTACAAATAGTTACTTGACAGACTTACTTAGAGGTATTGTATTACCCAGTAACTGGGTTGTCGTGGAGGTAAATATACAATCGCTCTATATAAAATTCACTGTCTAAAAAGGCTAGGCAGATGATGACTGCGCGCTGATCACATCATCTTTGGAAAGAGGCATTTTTCTATAAACAGAATGTGTTCCATTTTACTCTTCCAGAAACAATATTTACGCACTGCAATGTCTTTCGCGTCGATGATTAGTCTCCACTGAGACTGTCCACTACAACGACGATATTACTAGACTCCTAATAACAGGCGACCGATGTCTATCTACACATTAGGCAAAAAAGTCTTATATCCGTCTTATTTCGACCTCTCCTGTGCGCCGTAAACATACCTTGGGACAGAACAGACCTTGAGTTAGCCAATCACAACGCAGTACCCCGTCCCCCTCGCTTACGTAGTATCTCAGCGAGTTGCCAGAATAGTTTTTGTTCCTTAGATCGTGCATGCGGAGTCTAGTAATATAACGTCGTTGGTCGACTATGACCAACATTCGGTCATGAGGACTTCTATTCTTGTATTTTACAAAGAATATCCCTTACCTATCTATAGAAGTATAAAAAACAATTTATTGCTGTTCGTTAAAACTCGAGAACAGCTGGATCGATTTGGCAAATTTTTTATTTGAATTATTTTAGGAAGTCCAGGGAAGGTTTAATCCGAATCCAACTCGGCTGGGCAGCGTTCGGGAAATTGCGTAACGTTTTTCTCGTCCAAATACCTCAGTGCCTCAAGTCGAAAGTTTTCGACCAATGTGTGTTACCAGTGATGACGTATGGCGCCGAAACGTGGTCCTTTACTATGGGCCTCATTAGTAAGCTCAGTATAGTCCAACGAGCTATGGAGAGGGCTATGCTCGGAGTCTCTCTGCGTGATCGACTCAGAAATGAGGAGATTCGTAGACGAACCAAAGTAACCGACATAGCCCAACGAATTAGCAAGTTGAAATGGCAGTGGGCAGGCCATATAGCACGCAGAACTGATGGCCGATGGGGCCGTAAGGTTCTCGAATGGAGACCACGCACCGGCAAGCGCAGCGTAGGACGTCCACCCACTAGGTGGGCAGACGATCTTATGAAGAGGAGGATCACACTGGATGCAGGCCGATTACAACCGGTCCTACTGGAAGTCTAAAGGGGAGGCCTATGTTCAGCAGTGGACGTCTTACGGCTGATATGATGATGATGATGATGAGGGAAGGTTTAAGAGGCGTGTTTTTTTATTAGATTCTGAGGCGTTATGAAGTTTGTCGGGCTAGCTAGTAATCAGATATAAAAATATTTCACTACGCAACAAACAAAAGAGTATCGTCAATGCGTTCGACGTTGATAGAGGCAACAGGTGCGCACACGCAGCTGTCATGGCGCGTGCTCTAGCGTAGATCCTCTTGTCCAGGGGTTGCCACAAACAGGGGATGTAGCGGAAACTAATTATATCAAACTTTTTTTGTGGGAATAGAAACTTTTAATGATTGGAGTTTAGGGGTTTTTACAATGAGAAGGGGAACTAGACTCGTTTGAATATGATTATCATAATGAGACAGATAACTCATTATTGGTCATTATAATTATTGTAAGATAAGATTTCAAACTTATTTATTCGGTACTATGATTAATGTAAAGCTCTTTGTAAAACTCAATGAATAATGTTAGCGGGAAATGGAAAGGGAAAATGCAGTCACTTGAAGTTGCAAACGTTCAAATAATTTTCAGATCTGCTGTTGTTGAAATAAAAACAAAGACCCTTGGTTTGATAGGATATGGAGTTTAAAAAAGGCCCTAAAAATGCATCGGCCCAAAATGGTGACGAGTTTTAACACTGTTATCAGTTTTAACAACTCCTATTTGTAACGTAATATTTGCCATTTTATGCATCAATGAAACAGATGAAGCACAAAGCCATAATTAGATCGACGGATTCACGATTCTACCTCTATTCTACCAAGGGCTGGATCAAAATTATTTCTATACAATTTGACACTCAAATCAAATAGAATCAAATTATTTTGAATTGTCCAAGAAAATATTAAATACTACAAAATTATGGTGCTACAGTTCCAGTCACAAACACATAATAATTGTTAAAGTGCCTTAGATTCCAAGGAGAGGAGGAGAGTGAAGATCTTTATGGAGATGAACGGGCAAGAAACTCCAAGGACATTCGTTTTAGATAGCCAAAATTATTACAAAACCTTAATTACGATGATGATACATTATGTGAGAACGATATAGCAAGTTAAAAGTGTCCACAGTAAAAGTCACCATAAAAGACAATTCAGAAACTAAATAACAGTAACGTTTCTTTTCTAGATTTTAAACATAGCCATGCTCAAGAAAATAGAAATTCAATTGTACTGGGTCATTTGTGTCATACTACGCGTTCTGAATTAGTATTTTCTGATCTTGGAGTTATCATCTGCCTAGCCTTTTCCCAATTATATTTGGGTCGGCTTCCAGTCAAAACCAGATGCAGCTGGATATCAGTATTTTACATGGAGCGACTGCCTGTCGGACCTCCACAACCCAGTAACTGGATAATACCATAACCTATGGTAAGACTGGTTGAGAGAGAGACCAACAGGACTTACTGTCAAAGAACTACAAACGACAGCCGCGACCAACGGCTTTACCTGCTTTCCGAGGCACGGAGGAAACTCGCTATGACAGATGGTCACGACGATGACGATGGACGGCAAGCGCGGCTTAAACTGGAAGATCGGCCGGTGCGGCTATAATTATTTAGCCACGAGCTCATCGACTTCTGATCTGATCCTGGAGTAAGCGTGTTTAATCTCGCGTGACCATAAGCGAGTAAGTTTCAATGGTTCACACATTACTGATGCTATTGATAAAGCTCTTAAAGATTATCACTTGGACTTGCGCTACAAATGCAGGCTCCTGCGCTTATCTCATTTAAGTTCTACATTCTTCCGTCAGCAAAGGTTACCTATATACGGGAAGTATTGTAATAAACTGGGTTACAATATCATCATTAAAGCAATTATTTTGCAAAATTATGTCGGTCATCTTGATACGATCGTAGCCTTGAAGACTTGATGCTTTAAAAATGGGACGTTATTTTTAAAGAATGCTTGCTATGTGGAGTTTATTAGTGTTTCTATATACTGTTCCAACTTAATTAAGTACAGACGCTTACTAAAAAAGTCAAATTCTAAGCTTTACACAGCTTCTACAAGATGATATTTATTTCAAGAGTTATGTTTCTACATACAAGGTTTTTCTTTGATTTGTCAATGCAATGGGTGATAAAAGTCCACAAGATTGTAGAAGAAGTCGTTTTAGTTTGTTCATCTGGGTGAAACAATGCCGAGGTAAACATAGGACACCGCTTAAGACCAGTCAATTCACCTGGATGATGTCACCAAGGTAAAACTTTCGCTTTTTTATTGAGGAGACCAAAATTCCCACTTTGATCACCTAGGGTGGTATCACTAGTGTGAACAAAGTTGAATAAAACCTTAGGGTGGGCGAGGTGTTCCACGAAGGACACCCGCTGACAATGGCACCTGAGCTACTTGCACCTTATCTATTCGACATAAGGCTCCTGTCAAAATTTTTCGTAGGTGCCAGGTGCCCTTCGTGGAATACCTCGGGTGCCATTCATTCGTTCCGGTGCCATTTAAGCGGGTGACCAATGTAGAGGATGGCCACATCCTAACAAGAAAAACACAAGACGTAAGATAAACCAAGTTTTCAAACGAAAATGAAAGTGTTCACAACAAATACCTAATATTTGTTGCCCGGTCTGATATAATTGATGGTACCTACACTACATCCACATCGGTGAGAAATATACATTCGATAACGTTTTTATGTGCTTCCGTTCTTCTAATTAATTAACGGAAACAAACGAGTTTAACTAGCTAATTATTTTTAAGAAATGCTTATATTTTGTTGGTTAATCTTAAAAGAGATCTATCTTTTCTAAAGTTTTCCTACATAATATAGCAGTTGCCAGCGCGCCTGTATGTAACTGAAAATGATCCCACGAGAACATTATACCGGGATAAGCTGTATAATTGTATATGCTATATGTGTCCCGACCTATATCTGAGTCAAAAGATGGTTGGCGCAGCGGATGAGTGGTCAACTGCTGTGCATCGTGCCGCGGGCTCGATCCCCGCACGGAACAAATATTTGTATGATCTGGAAGTAATTGTTCCGGGTCTGGGTGTTTGTGTATGTTTCTATATTTAAAAACGCACCCACGATACAAGAAGAAATTCCTAGTGAGCGCCAATGTTTTATGTTAAAAAAAAAAAATTCAAACAAAGTACTTACATATCTAATTATTTGTTCTGTGGTACCAATAGTTTGCTGGATAATCCCATGCGTATTTTGTACCTTGTATAAAGTGAGGACCCCACAAACTTGACTTTGACATTACGGATTGTAAAGCTCTGACAAATATACGGAAAGTCTACAAAATATGTTGTCCAGGGATTGCAGAACAATCCAAACGGGTAACCGTGGAACGTAAAGAACAATTGAAGAAAGACGATGGATTTTAGTCCGACCGAGACTGATGGTTCTTTTCGCTCCACCAAAAGATAAGAGATCATTTCATTACTTTACCACAGAAAAAAAATCAAGTGTAAGAATTTTATGGCAGAATTTCAGTACACCACATCATAATGACTTGTTCTAACACATTTAAGTAATAAAATCAACATAGCAATGATAACACTGTGCCCACTGTAGCCTAACACTAATCACACACGATCATTACACGGTCCGTCTATCCGCCTGTCCGGTTGTCCGGCACCGGACCGTGACCGGACGATATGGTGCTTTACTTCTCTGATTGATAACGTGGTTTAGATTGTTTTAGAAACAAAAGAGGATTGCGAATCGTCGAAGTCTATTTCAATTGAACTAGGAAAGATTTGAATCAAAAACGATATATTACTAGACTCCGCATGCACGATCTAAGGGACAAAAACTATTCTGTCCACTCGCTGAGGTACTACGTAAGCGAGGGGGACGGGGTACTGCGTTGTGATTGGCTAACTCAAGGTCCGTTCTGTCTCATGGTATGTTCACGGCTCACAGGAGTGGTCGAAATAAGACGGATATAAGACTTTTTTGCCTAATGTGTTGACAGACATCGGCCGCCTGTTATTAGGAGTCTAGTAATATATCGTCGTTGATTTGAATGGTCCTATGTGGAATACCTCAAATAAATTCCTCCGTTCCTTAGAAAGTTCCCCAACAGTACATAATTGTTAAGTTTCAGCTCTTGTGAATCTTGGCCTGACTTGCTCAATATGTCTGCTTCATCATAATTTCTTTTAAAAAAAATCACACTTGCTTTTAATTTCATTTCAATAGATTAAGACATTAAGATAGATTAAGGTTAAGTATTACAGTAAATTAGCTTACTTACACGACGAAAAATCAAGCAAAAAATAGCTAAGCCGCGGTAGCAGGCTCGACGGCGCGTTGTTTTCCACGCGGGCCTCAAAGAGCGCCAGCATGATGACGGGACCTACAGAGGCCCAAAGCCTGCAGGGGTCGCGGGACTTATTTCCTTACCGTGACCCTGGAACATAAAGGGCTATTGAAGGACACCGTGGATTTTAGTCAGTACAAGTCTAACAGTCCCTCCCGCCCTGCCCGGGGTGGAAGGACTCATTTGATGATTTTACCACGATAAAAAAAGCCACGGTAGTAACAAAAGTATGTACTGAGAACTTTTAACATTAATGACTTTTCTGCCCAATGATAAACTTTAGGCGATAATAAATGATGTACCTTTTGTAAAATACACGACGTACAATTAACTATAGGAACTAAATTATTAAAAGGATTGCTTTCCGACGCCATTACAAGGATTTTCTTTGTCAAACATTGATTTATTATACTAACATTCGATTCGGACAATAATAGGCATTGTGGAGTCGTTCTATGGGTGGACTGGCACCTTGATTTGATGGTTTTTCTATACTTTTGTTGTATTTCTAATGGATTATTATGGAGTAGTAATATACCTATAATTATAGTAATTTTATAGAGTACGAAATGGAAAGCACTTAAAGATAGACAAACATTGTTGAAGGGAAATGGGAAAATTATATAAGAGTCAAGGCTTTGGTTCGCGGCTATTTCTAAGCAGGAAATATAAAGGGCGTCTGATGGAGTAGAGTTGTTTTAGTCAGTAAGAGGCTGACAGTTCCTTACGCTCTATCAAACAACTCATTGGATTAACCCAAAAAAAAGAGAAGGCTTTATGTTCAAAACACATTTTTTTACTGGTAGAAATTCTTTTGCCATATATTTTAAGATACATAGACAAACCCGCCGGGAGACGCTGGATGCAGGTCACTTCCAACCGGTATATGTGGAAATCTAAGGGGGAGGCCTATATTCAGCTGTGGACGTCCTATGGCTGAGATGATGATGATGAGATAAACCCCAGGAGGTATTTCTAAGCGATGAACAAACAACTCTTCGCAACTCTGGCAACCCCTGAAATTAATTGACTTTAATGAGTCCGATGGAAACAATTTAATTGTTTGAGAACCATGTGGGGTTAATCAGAAAATAACAGTAAATAAAAATATAATTTCTACTTCTTATAAGTTAGAGTTTCTTACTGCTTTTGTAAAAACAAATTTTAAATACAATTTTAAACAATAACTTAACTACTATGTACAGAAATAGACTCCAAAAGAATTAAAATTCTAAACAAAATAATAATAGCTGGTAACATGTACGAGTATGTAGTAGAAAAAATGAGTACTTTATTAGCCTCATGCTGCAAATATAACCGGATTAACAGCTTTTGTTATTAGTAAATAGGCGTAAAGTCACTCAAGTGAGCATTTTTCTTTGAATATAGAACTAACTGGGAGGAATCAAGGACCCTCTATTTTTGTTGGTGAAATCATCAAATGAGTCCTCTCGCCTTGGGTAGAGCGGGAGGGACTGTCAAACTAGTACTGACTAAAATCCACCGTTTTACTACCACAACCCTCACCGTTTAAGGGTCACGGTTACCCAACGACGATATATCGGTTACCTGATAAGACAGTCCCGCGACCCCGGCAATCTTTGACACTCTACGGGGTCATTATTATCAGATTACTGACAGGTGTTTGAGACGTTCATGCGAGTACGACGTGCGGTCGACCCGGGCATGGTCCGTGATTAGACGGCGAGTCACCTATTACTCGTTTACTGCGTTCATTCTAACGCTAACGAAAATTACATGTAAGGTATGCCAAAAACGGCACGGTTTCATTTTCCAGAAAAGTGTCGCTTAACAGTTTTAAAAGATTACCGCGGCCCTGAAATAAAGCGGCCTAAGGGCAAATCGTTATGAGTCAAAATGAACATATTTTGATGAATCCAAACACAGCTTTTGTCTTAAATAAAACTCGTAATTCCATAAAAATTAGGAGATCAGCAACAATTTAGAGTAACCAGTCCAGTTCCAACCACAATTCAGCCACTATATAACAGTATATAACAACAATTTACTCTATTTTCTTTGCAATTCTATCACGAACAAACGTTCTTACTGACCGACTTGTTCCTACAAGCCGTATTAACTGCAAAATACAAGAAAAACTGAAACAGTTTCACGATTTATCAACAAAAACTTCAACAAAAGCGTTGAGTGAAATGTTTCTATAATAATAGCGGCGTTGAATTAAAAAAAGAGGATTTGTTTCACAATTCTTCACGGTAGATTTAGCTTTAGAGCATTTTCACACTAACAATTCATCAGTAAAAAAAAAAGTATTTAAAAAATCGGCCGTGTTGCCAGTAGTAGGTACTGACGCCCAAGAAAGGGAACCATTTATCTATAAAATGACCAAAAATCATGTCTGATTCATACAACATGAGAGCTCTCTTAAAAAAATATTTTTATCTGTTTTTTGTCTTCTAACAGCGACAATAGAAATAAATAATTTGTGGAAATTTCGAGAGATAGTTATATAAGATAATGTAGCCTGTTGAACGATGGACGGACAGAGGAGTATCAGTAATAGATTCCTGTTTTATCTTTTGGGTTCATAACCCTAGAAACTGTCAAAAAATGTGTTTATACTATTAGGTACAGTAGGCAATCAAAATTGCAGTGTCTCGTTATCAAAGAAATAGCTTAACGTTTAGTTTGACTTACGACCTTCTAATTTCGAGATACACAATAATCCATCAACATAATTTCAAGTAGAGTTCATAATTTCAACGATAAAATATGAGTCCAGCTAGCTCAGTGGTTAAGGCGTTTACATAATTGCGTTAATCGAAAGAGGTGCGAGTTCAAATAACGTGCAGCAGCTGTTTACTTTTTGTAGGTTAAATATTTTTACACACAGGCAGAAATGGCCTTGTTAGGAATTTCTGTGTGTTGTTGGTTAGTTAGAAAAAAAAAATGTTAATTTTTGTTTTAATAAACAAAACTAAATAATATATTACTTCTTTGAAAATAAACAATAAGCGTAAATATACAAAATAATAATAAATTAATAAGTTATTTATTAATAATATTGTCACGAATTCAACAATACTAAATGAAAATAAAAAAAATGTCGTCTTTAAATTAAAGATTGATTTCAATGAAAACAAAAGAACGTAGCTAAGATTCGAACTCAAACCACATTGATCATGACCCCACGCTATCCGCACAGTCATGTTAGATCATTAGTAATGAAAGCAATGCAATGGTGACCATCAGTCTGTTTTTGTTAGTTAAAAATTTCCACTAGTTTCGTTAGTACTGCTTATTGTCATATTATTTCGTTTAAAATTTTTACCAATGATGATAATTTATCCTACAGGGCTTAGAATAAAAATGCATGTTTTGTAATTTAAAAATAATAATTTATTTTAGTTGTAATTATTGTAATTCTATGTTTTAGCTATAGTTATAAAACTGCTAAAATTATGAAGATTCGAGCTGAATATAATGTTAAATAGTTGTCGTAGTAAATCGTCGATACAATTTTTATTATTTAAACATAATTATGAAATTATTTAAATGGATCTTTGACGTAAAAAAATAGTAAATAAGAGAATTTAAAAATTTAAAAAAAATGTGCTCTTCAAATTAATATAGGTGGTTTTAAGGGTACTTCGTTTTATTATGCGTCGCTAATTAGCAATTACAGGGTATTTTAATTGCGAACATCTTAGTATGTTATTTTCTATAAGAAAATTAATAAAACCGTATTTACTTTACCAAAAGAAATAATAAAGTTATCATTATTAAAGTCGTTTATTTTGAAATAATAAAGTTATCATTAATAAAGTCGTTTAGTATCAAGACACCGCGGCCCTGAAACGCAAAGGGCCAGTTGCCTTTTGCGTTCCAGTGCCGCAAAACCGAACAAGGCGAGCTTGGTATTCGGGTCACCCCGACTCGGACATGTTAGATTAGGCCCTGGAACGCAAAGGGGCAGTTGCTCTTTGCCTTCCTGGGCCGCGAGAGTAAGCGAAGTGAGCTCGGGGTTTGTGTCACCCTGACTCAGACCGATTAGGTTAGGTTAGGCCCTGGAATGCAAAGCGCTAGTGGACCTTTACGCTCAAGTGCCGCTATGTCCCGTTACTGTTCCAAAATAAACGCCTTTTAGCATGGCAGCCCTGGAACGAAAGGTCCAGTTGCCCTTTGCGTTCCAGTACCGCGGTGTCAAAAATTATTGAGCTTATCAAGTTTTTTCCGTTCCACCAAGTTCAATTTAGAGAAAAAAAGTTACATACTATCAATAAAAAAATACCCTGTTACAAGATATTGAGGTATGTTTAAGGATCGTTTTCTTTACGAAAAGATGTTTGAAACCAAACCTCAATTCTTAATCCTTAAATAATAAGTTATCAATAAAATGATGTTTACGTTTTCAGTCTATTTACAATAAATAAACAAAATTCATATCAAAAAAAGGTCCTCGAGAAAATCATAACTTTTTTTTATTCCCATAAACGTAACGGTTTATAGCTGATATTCGATGATGTAAGCCTTCAATGTTGACTGCACGATGAACGGTTATTATTTTCGTGTTCAATTAAGTTGAATTAATTATTAATTTCGTGTTACACGGAAACCAAATTTTCCTTAGTATTCATTCGCTGACGTCCCTGTTTATTCTTAACAACTCATCTCATCATCATGCCATATCTCGTATCCCACAGACTCATAGTATTACGTCACTAGAACAAAACATAGAATACTATTATTATCTATATGCAAAAACAGCTGTTGATCTATTTTATTATTAAGAAAAAACTGTAATATAATAGCACAATACTAAGTATCAATCACTTTTCTTTTACTTTTAAACAAACTCTTTTGAATATGGAACCTTATTTATAAAAGAATACTAACATGTCATGTGAAATAGTTAAAATTTAAATGTTAGTACTCACACTTAGTCCGGTTTCTTTTCTTATTTTGTTTTAAGTTTCATCCACATATTTTATGCAGGGCTATAATGTTCGCTCTTAATATTTATATAATTCCCACTACTACTAAATATTTCACTGCAAAACCATAACAGTGTAATGAAACCGTAGATGTAAATAATCGTCACATAAAATAACCAGGAATCAATAACGTTCTATTATGAGCATTGACTTATTATGAGACTCGAAACGAACTAACATAGTTATGTCTACCTCACAAATAAAAATAATTTACGTTTGTCACTTTTGTTTCGT
The DNA here is from genome assembly GCA_028554685.1 of Agrotis ipsilon. Classification (NCBI taxonomy): domain Eukaryota; kingdom Metazoa; phylum Arthropoda; class Insecta; order Lepidoptera; family Noctuidae; genus Agrotis; species Agrotis ipsilon. The sequence continues at coordinate 9,530,114 of CM052972.1, forward strand.
TTTCTGTGATCTACCTACAAAGCTTTATTATACTAAAATTATGATCATAACCACAGATATAGATAGACCATCTATATCTGTGATTACAACGAACGACACGCAACACTAATGACTAATATTAGTAATTATAACAAAAAACAAATTTAATTATCAAATTCCTACTAAAAAATGTATTAAAAATAACAAAAAGAATAAAGTAATTATTGAAAATTAAATTAAATAAAGTAATAATTTAAAAAAATGTGAGGATCGATCCATCGCCGCAGCCGTATGAATCCTACGACGTTAACCACTGCGCTAGCATTACTTGTAGAATGATGGTTGAAATTATGAACTACATCATAAGTTAATTTGATTTGTATAGTATTAAAACAACTTATAACAAAAGGTCATAAGTCAAAGTGAAGCGTCAGTCTATTGCTTTAAGAAGTTGATACTGGATTTTTAAACCTGACTGTACATGATTATTATAAGGATTATACCGTGCTTAGTATAGTAATTTATATACATATTTATCTGAGTTGCTGGCGAATAAGAGGGGCGGATCGCCTCGCTAGCAACATGCTTGGAAATCGCCAGTGTGTTTATTCCCTTACTTTTTATTTAACAATGGGGGCTATTTTAGGCCTAATCTTGTTCTAAATCTTGGCGTTAGAATCTTGGGGTAAGTTTTTGTTCAACAGTAGCCGACCTGCTTTACAACCTTCAGATTGAGTCTGCTTATTTATATGTCAATCGAATAGTTTCTATTTCTTTGGTTTCGCCTTTAATGGCTTCAAAAAGAGGCTGTTTTGATATAATGATGTAGTTTCTTTACTTTACTTTCAATCCTATTTATTTCGTGGCATCATTAGAATTTAATCAAAAATTACAAAACTGTTTCAGATGGCATTACTTCTGTTTATCATTGTAGGTAAAAAATTAAAGCAATCCAGATTTATCGAATGTTTTTCTACGATATATTGATATAATATCTAACTAGTTATAGATTTTCAAAAAAAAATAAAAACGATGTAACTAATCGGAGTATTTTAAACTTTATATCCTTTTTTCAGCTTCCATTTAATTCGAAATTAAACATAATGACCATACCATAATAACCATACAATAGCTGGCATTATTGATAACAGCCGCATCCAGACGGTGAAACGAATGAAAATGAGATGCGCGTGAGATTTCCTATTGCGGGAGTGTGGGGTGAGTTTGAGAGCTGGTGCGAAATTTATTTATTTAAAACTTCTTGCACATGGAAGTACAAAGGCGGACTTAATGCCTTGGGCATTTTCTTCCAGTCTACCTTAGGGTGATCCAGAGAAGCAAACATAAATACCGAAATTAACACCACGCAAAAAAAAAAAACATAGGTCGCGTTTCTTTATATGGATCTTGGGCTTGTCATAGATCACGGGAAAGTCTTAAAAGTTACTGTGACACTGAATTGCAAGGGCCAACCAAAATATTAGGATTGTTTTATATAGTCAGTGTCAGAGCCTGGTCCATGCCGCTCTACCTAGGGCATTTTCGTGGACACGTCCTATTACACAGCTTTTAAGATCTGTGTAATAGCTTTACATAATCATTTATGGTTTGATTATTTTATTGTTTACGAGCTGCCAAATGAGCTAAAGCTTTGCAGCTGTACATTACTTTGACACATACAAAATGATAAAAAAGCAAAAAAGCGTATCCAATAAAAATATCAGTGGTAAAATGGGATGATCGACCGTAAGGTTGAGTAAATGCCTAAGACAATCGAAAACAATATTTACGTTCTGAAAATGATTGAGGATAGATATTACTCGTACGAGCAGAGAAAGAAAAAATACCTAAAGATGGCTAAACATTGAATGAAGAATGATTTCATAGCAAGGAAGGGGAGGACTCCTGAGATTCTAATAGAAAAATATAATCAAAGAACCCATGCTTAAAATAAGTTGTCATAAAGGGCAGGCTATACACGATAATCCGCCACAAGTGTGCCCCCATCCTTAGGCGCCGACAATCCGCGCCATCAACATTGTCATTCCACACACAGCGGCCACATGACACAAGCCATTGTGTGACTAGGCCATTGTCCAGCATACACCATGCTTTACGACCGTTACACCATCGGGAGTTATTGCATGTTCCTGTCTTGTGGTTTCTGGAATTAGGAATAGGGCATAAAAATAAGTGGTTGGATTAACATATGGTTAAGGTTGGATAAATCCACGCTTTTTAGGGGAGCAGAACTCCACCTGCTGTAATTTTTACATCTCCTTTCTAGTCGTCCGCGTAATTTAGGTTACTGCAATCTATTTTATTCGGGCATGCGGGCGGCGAGTTATGGGCCACTCGCTGTCTGGTCATGGACCATGCCTGGGTCGACGGCACGTTTCGTGAATGAATAATAGAAGTCGCTGAGCTAAGGAATAATGCCTAAAGTGACCAATTCAGTCCCTTTGGTCTAGTAGGAACATTTTCTATAACGTTAGATATCTTGCTATTTATTCATACATCGAGTTGGGTGGACAGGTGCTATAACAGGTGCCTCTACAACCAAATTCATGAGACCACGACACGACTTAACGTTAAGGGGGATTAAAAACAAGATAAAATGAGCCAAAAAAATTCAATGCTTCAAGATAATAGTGACAAGAATCATTTGATCGAATACACATCCGATTATCATTACCGTTAGAAGTTCTTAAAAATATCATCATTTTTGGAACGTGCTAAATTTTACTGGATGTTTGAATACCCCCAACCATTAGGTTTAGGAACAGTCACGGAGAATTAAAAACTCCTGTAAAGATACAACCTAAATTCTGCGGAATGCTGAATTTTTGTACCATTATGAAGTATTTAAGAAAAGCCGATGCATTGATTTATTTTTAAAACCACGATATACTGGCTTATCTGTTTTTTGTCTATAAGCAGAAGCATATACCGGTTCACAATTATTTCTACCAAAAACATAATACAACGAATCAAAACAATATCTAGCCACATTAATCAGTAGCCATTTCTGGAAGCCATAAGCGGTCAGGGCAGTAATGTTACGAAATTTCCATAATTCGGTATAAGTTGTGCCTCTCCCCCCGCCCTCCGGAGCTGCCTACCCCCTGCCACTTCCGGACGAAGCGGCGCGTGACGTGGTGGTCACGCACTTGTGGGGAACAAGGTGGAAGAGATGGCGGACAGCCAAAAATAAATATAACAGTACCGCTTTTTTTTTTTTTTTTTTTTTTTTTTACGTGGTAAAATCATCAAATGAGACCTCCCACCCCGGGCAGGGCGAGAGGTACTGTAATTCGATCATTCCCTGATGAAGATTTCATGATTTCAAAAAGACAAGTTTATGAAGCCAAAATATTACTACTTAAGACATTGTAGGCTGCAATAGATATTGTGGCAATCTCTGTAAAGCCCCATTGACACCTTGATAAGCCAGTAGGAACCACATGTAACCCCGCCCTGCAAATAAGCACCTAAGTAAAGTTCAGACGTGCTTTCTAATGAGACCTCTAAGCTCTGCTACGCATCAGTGAATACACCTTACTTAGTTAAGCAGGTGGCTGAACACGGAAGGGGTCCTGGCATCCACCTGTCCATTCGGTTCTCTTTACCGTCGTACCCCAGTGCTCCTGTTAACACGGGCGAATACTCATAGCGACCGAAGTATAGACAGGACAGAACTATGAGTGCCCAAAAAATAGGAACCGAGGGCAGAGTCATTCAACCTGAAATAAAGATGGCGGGGTAGGCTTGAATGTGAAAGGACTAGCAGTAGCAAATGCGTGGTTGTCATTGGCAGTGGCTGAGCGATCGGTTGTTGCATTGTATGTAGAATTGTAGATGGTTTGATTTTTGCGCTGAATAAAGACTAGTAATTGTTCTGGGGCTGACTGTTTATATGTTTGTTAACGTACTCATGATACGGTGGACGCCCACGGCGTCGGACGTCGCCGTGGATTTTAGTCAGTACAAGTCTGACAGTCTGCCAATAACTGAGGAAGAGTTTATAAAGTCAACAAAATTAATTCGTAGGCGTACCTTAGACAATGGACGGAAATGGATAGGCGTTGAGATCGAAACCGCCGTGAGAAAACATTTAGTTACCACGAAAGATAAGTTATTCATTGATTGGGCTACTTGTCGCTTTATTGATGATGTGGACATAGTACGCTGTTTACATTGTCAACAATTCGGTCACGTTATGAAATACTGCAATAATAAATCACCTACCTGTGCTAATTGCTCTGAAACACATGAGACAAATGATTGTCCGCATAAGAATAATTTAAATTTTATACCAACTTGCGTAGCGTGTAAACGTTTTAAAAAACCATTTGACCATCGTTGCGGGTCTCACGAATGCACGACTTACAAAATCAAGCTCGAACAGTTAGTTCTCAACACTAATTACTAAAATAATGGATAGTTTAACCATAGGTCAGTTAAATCTCCACAACGATAGGGTGGCGACTTCTGAATTAGACAAATTAATAATCGATTATAATTTAGACATAGTACTGGTTCAAGAACAATATCAAAACACACACTTACGTCACAAAGTCGTACAGTTGGATGGCAAGGCGCGGGCTGGAATTTACGTGTCACGTTCTTCAAAGTTTACAGTAACGTCTTTACGTAACCTTATGACGCCCCACTGTGCAGTTGCGGAAGTCTCATCTCCCACTTTCAAAGTTTATGTTGTGTGCTGCTACTTTCAATATTCAGACCCCGTGGGTCCCCATATTCATAATCTCCGTCACGTCTTGCGGTCACTCGCGGGCTGCAAAGTTATCGTAGGCGCAGACGTTAATGCGTCCTCGTCCTTGTGGTATGGCAAAGTCCGGTCCACGGATTACGTTCGGCGTTGCGCTGTTGAAGACTTCATTGCTGAAATGAACCTAACTATTCATAACACCCCCGACGCACCACCTACTTTTTGCAGCCAAATGGGCGAATCTTGTATTGACGTCACACTTTCTAGTGCAGACGTACGCTTGGATAGGTGGCGTGTCCTGCCGGACGCGTCTTGCAGTGATCATCGCTTGATCGTGTACGAATTTGTTCCGGTTTCTACTCATGGTTCTACACATGTAATTGGTAACTTTAGGTATAAAAGTAAGGGTGCTAATTGGGAATTCTTTAGATCGCTTTTTGCGTGTCATGCCAAAGATTTCACTCGTGATGGGCTGTCAGCTGAAGAAAGTGCTGAAATTATGTCAGACACCTTCATTTACTGTGCTGACATTGCCATTGGTCGCGGACCTATGACCAATATACGTAGATGTGATTGGTGGTGTGACTACCTAACCGAACAGCGTAAAACCTATCGTCGAGCCCGTAAACATCTTAACAAGCTTAAAAAACGTCAAGTCACCGGAGACTCACTAACCTCAGCTTTAAATACATTTAGAGTTGCCAGGTCCCGTTACAGAGCGTCGGTTGAAAAATCTAAGGGTAATTTGTTGCGTAAAGTAGTTGATAAATTAGAGAAAGAAGGTCCGTGGTCTCCTTTATATCATGAGTTTAAAGCCAACCGATCGGTCGACCTCGCGTTCGTTCAGAATATTAAAGTAAATAATAAACACACCACCGGTATTGAAGAAACGACGGAAGTTTTATTAAATACTCTTATCCCTGATGATTCACCCGTTAATGATAATGACTACCACCAGCAGATTAGAGCATGGGCTACAGTCGCGCCTGAATCACCAGCGTCAGACCTACCATCCACTGACGAATTCATTAATGTTGTTAAGAGACTGCCCCTTAACAAATCATCAGGTGAAGATAAAATATCTAATCGTATGATAAAGGAAGCGTGTAAAACAGCGGGCGACGCGTTATTAACTGTTTACAACCGGTGTATTGCTGAAGGCGTTTTTCCTCGCATATGGAGACATGGCTTTATACGAATATTACCTAAAAGCGGCGACAAGCCACCAGATGACCCTAAGTCTTACCGGCCCATAACATTATTACCATCTTTGGGAAAGCTCCTGGAGCGTCTTATCGTCCCACGATTGTTACCGGACGGGCCCAAATTCCATAAAAATCAATTCGGTTTTACTATCGGGAAATCAACCGTTGATGCGGCACTTTCTGTTAGGAAAATGGTTAATAGCTCCGAGCACAAGTACGTACTTGGAATCTTTCTAGATATTTCCGGGGCTTTTGATAACGCATGGTGGCCAATGCTACTACTTAAAATAAAAGCTCGTGGTTGCTATAATAATATCTTTAATCTTCTTTGCTCGTACTTTTCTAATGGATCCGCGAAACTTAAACTCGGACATCATTCCATAACGAAACCTCTTACCATGGGCTGTCCTCAAGGTTCGGTTATCGGTCCTTATTTATGGAATCTAGGCTTCGATGATTTCCTCGCGATTCCACTTCCAAGTGGTTGTTCTTTAACTGGTTATGCGGACGATGGCCTTCTGCTCATTCAGTCAAATACTCGTGCTGGACTCGAGAATTTGGCTGACACTTGCCTACGATTAATATCTCAGTGGGGCAATCGAAACCGTCTGACCTTCGCACCACAAAAAACCTATCAACTAATTTTAAAAGGTGAGCTTAAATCGTTGCCTAGTATTAAATTCAATAATGTTCCCGTCAAGAGAAAACAATCGGTGTGCTATCTTGGTTTAGTCTTAGAGAGAAATTTCACATTCATAGAACATATAAAAACAGTTGGTGAAAAAGCTAAAAATAACTTTTATGCCCTAACTAGAATATCAAAATCTACTTGGGGTCTGTCATTTCTAACCTTAAAAACTATTTATGGGGCTACTTACTTGGGCTGTATGTGCTACGGAGCACCTGTTTGGGCCGATAGGGCCACCATAGGGGCGGCACGACGTAAATTGCTCCAAAGTCAGCGCTTGGCTTTGTTATTCTTAAGTAAAGCGTATAGGACCGTCAGTACTGAAGCTTTGCCGGTGCTTGCTGGTGTACTTCCAGTCGATCTTGAAGTGCAGCGACGTGCTGCAATGTACTTTTCCGCACGGGAGACCACTGACGCTGATTTTCTACCGCAACGTGACCGTGATAAGATATCTAGATTGTTCAAAACTCAGAGCGACGTCTGGGAGGATCTTTTATCCGAATGGCAAAGTAGGTGGGATAATTCTATCAAGGGGCGGCACCTCTACCAGTTCTTTCCATCCGTTCGTGAGCGGCTGGCTAGGACGTGGTTGGAGGTGGATCACTGTGTTGCCCAATTTCTCACGGGACATGGTAACTTTAAAAGTAAATTGTTTTCTTTTAAGCTAGTTCCCTCGCCTTTTTGTCAATGTTCGACACCTGACTGTGAATATGAACAATCAGCACATCATATTCTTTGGGAGTGTATTCTTTGGCAGAACGAACGCAATATTATGTTGGACACTGTTCAGACTACATCCGGAGTCATTTATTATTCGGACCTTGTGGAAACTCGAACAAACTACCGTGCGTTCAAGCGTTTCTGCCATACCTATTATTGGAATCAAATATAGCAGCTCACAATTTAGGTCCCATTAATATTATTAGTCATTTTACCCGTGGTGCTAGGCAACTGGGCTTCTCCCAGTTGTAATATCCCTTTGTGCCTATTGGCCTTGTTTTGTTCTGTCTCCTGCTTGCATGGAGGGAAGTGGAAACATATTTTTTCCTACTCCTCCACTATTCTTTTCTGATTAATTTCGTTGCAGGACCCAAGACAGGTAAATTCATTCTCCGGGACACGTCGAGCTTCATTGTCTCGGCGCTTTTCTGGTGGTTGCCACTGTTGATTCTGGCTCTCAGGAGTTGCAGTGGTTTGGGAACAGTGTGGTGGGTTTGTCCCAAAAAAAAAAAAAGTCTGACAGTCCCTCCCGCCCTGCCCAGGGTGGGGCTCATTTGATGATTTTACCACGATAAAAATTACTAGTGAAGGGCAAAGTTAAAAAATAGCAAGTGGTAGAGGGTCGCTTTTGCCCAGCAGAGTGACGGTACAAGCTAGTTAAGTTTAGCCGAGGTAACTCATTAAGACCATCTTAAGCTTCGGTCACGCAGAGCACTCAATTCAAACCGAGGACGCGGCGACTATTCGCTGCGAATAGCCTGTCACAGCGATTACTCGCGGCGAGTAGACATTTGCAAATCGCAGCGTTTAGATACTTTGGGTGGTCACCCAAAGTGGCTAAACGCTGCGAAGCTTCAATACCATCAGCAGCCTCTTATGACTTACGCGCAGCAATAACACGTAACTCGTCCTTTGTTAGACGCCCTTTTCCATATCTTTTATTTCTTTATTTCACGCTTTCGACTTGAGAAATGCGCAGGATTCTCACTTGATACAGTTGTTACCATGGAATGTTAGTAATAGGGATTGTAAACCCAAGTTGAGATAACAAAAATGTACAAGGATATTTTGGCGCGTGGCCAGTCTTTTTTCTAAACGTAATTTTTAGGTTACAATTATGGACAGATAGTTCGTTATTGACGTTTTTAAAGCAACAAAAAAAAGGAGGAAGTTCTCAGTTATTCCACACGTATATCTTTATCTATCGAGTCCAGAGTGCACTCACATTTTATACTAACGAAAACAATTTGGAAGCATTTTTGGCTATAATTTAAAAAAATAATTGCTAATTACATTAATCCATTACACGCATAAAATTCGATGGGTAGGCAACATTTGCTTGCACTCCTTCAGAGAGGGTCGCAGGAAAAGGACAAAGTCTGACCTTATGAAATGTCCTTGTGAAAGGTTACATACGTAGTACTCCAAACCCTTATAAAACAAAAAAGGTAAATGTTTCATCGTCAGTAAATCTTTGAAGGTGAAAGATCAGGGGGCCGATTCTCGGTTTTAGAGATGGTGTCGAACTCGACAAAAAATTCTAATGACGTCATTTTTTCGACAAATTTTACTGAACTCTAACGTTAGCCTTCGACAAATGGCGAACTTGACATAGCAACTTTTAAAATTTGTCGAAAAATTACGTCATTAGAAATTTTTGTCGAGTTCGACACCATCTCTAAAACCGAGAATCGGCCGCCAGGTCGCACTTAATTGCGAGTCTAGTAGATTTACGAAATCCCAGAGACCTAGATATCCTTCTACACGCACACACAGCTTTAAGAACATAACTTGAAATTAAAGTAGGTACTTTGATTTGGACCGTCAGGAATCAAACTCTTTCACCCTATTTTTGACTATATTATGCCAGAATTGCGTGAATAAAACTCAGCTAAATCCCCGAAAAGGGAGATTTATTATTTTCTTCGAAGACTATTAAAGGATACTAAAATACAGTACAGCAGAACCCTTACTTATGATTAATGGTGTTCCCTTACGCATAAAACGTGGCTTTAAGTGGACGAAAATTCCTAATTAGTTTCACCCCAAACCCCAAGATGGTGGTGGTAAAAAATATAAATTCTTTTAGCTCGATGTTATGTTACAATCTGGGTTATATGAACCGTATCCTGTGCTTCGCGTGCGTGCGTTCGACCGCTCGATATTACTTGTACGGTGGATTAGAGTGCGAGTTTTGAGAATGTCTAGATTAGATAGGTACAATATTATCGAATCTTATTAACAAACGTAAATAGTAGAACAATGTGTGCTATGTTTTTCACTATTGGCCTATATTTAATTCCTGGAAGTCAACCATTATGTCTTATAGCGAGTAGAGTAGTTCCACCACTGTGGAAACGTGATGGACGACTTGTATATATAGTTTTGTCTCTTTCCCACAGTGTAACTACTCTCGCTTTAAGACTTTATGGTAGGCCCCCTGACTTCTCTCCGAAACTTTTCTATTCTAAGGGCTGATTTTTCAATAGTCATTTAACGGAATAAATATAGCGATTTGTCATATTTTCTTTAGATAAGCTGTCAAACCGACATTGTTATTCCTCAGATAAAAGTTATCTGACTATTGAAAAATCAGCCCCAAGTACAGTTCACTCATCACACCCTACCAACTCATAACTTTGTGTAGATATTAATGTTTTATTTACTTACTGCTAAGACAACCGCAGGCACCGCAACAGTTGCCTTGTTAAACACCGGAGGTACTCACTAGATGATTTACGACACAGTAGCACAACCATGAATTTTAAAGGACTCTTTACACCAAAATCACAGATTCACCAACATTTGTATCGGCAAATAGATACATAGTAAACACCTGCGCCACGAAACCTAAAAAATATTGTGGGTAGATTTGACTTGAACGCTAAATACTTAATAATAAAGTTTCATATAGCGCAGGTTCAAGTCCTGTCCGCTCGGACTCGTATGTTTCCTTCCCCAGAAATCATGAAAAATACCGATGATTTTATCGTCGTTATTTTTCATTGGAATGATTAAAAGCTGCAGTTGTTCAATACCTACTACTATATTCATTAAATCCACCACCAGCATGTCGGTGATTTGCGGCATCATCTCATACAGTAAAGCCGTCGACAACTAAAATATGTTGTCTACTGACTAAAGTAAGTCGGCGCTTTCGGTATGCAAAGTCCATGAGCGTAAGGCTGTGGGTCGGCGGTTTTGATGTGAAGGAGCCTTTACAAACACGAAATAATAGCCATCCTTAAGAAATTACCATCCATTACAACTAGTAGACACCAGTTAGTCATAATTCCAACTGTCATATTATTTTAAATCACGCTAATAAGATGTGGTTACGTTTTATTGCGTAACAGCTACGTTAAATGGCTAATTTTCTTACTGTAAATGTCACCGCAAATTCTATTTCTGTTTTGTAGTGGGTAGTTCATTATATTGTGATTCTAACGAATTATTGTTGTACGTGGTCGGAATGATAGTTTTCTCCGCAGATACGCAGAGGAATTGTTTTAATAAGTTTGTGGGCAGTATTCGTGTTTTCGTTTGTGGCAATTTTTACTTCGTTCAAGAAAGTGTCTGAAAAATCTGACTTTTGGGTGCCAACTCTCCTAAATACTAGTAAGCCAAGCCGCAGCGGTAAGATTTTTTGTATCATAAAAGGAAAAATTACCTACTCACATCCATGAAGGAAGTAAGGTCTATTTCCTTTGCGTGTGATGGATAGGATGTGGCCATCCTCAGGTGTCAGAGTTAATTAAGGCGCCTCTGGGAATGCCACAGTCTTCTAGCTATATCCGGCAATAATAACGCCAAATTATTAAGCGTGTTAGGCGTTGCGTTATCCGCCCAGCTATTGCTGTAGGAATTACGTACCCACATAAATTGAATTTTCTTCGCAAAAGTGAGTTCTCAAAAAGTGTAAAAGCGAGTTGAAAACCGTTTCTCAGAGACCTCGGACCTATTCTCCTTTTGACCTCTTCTTTGCTCAAAAAATCCTTTAATTTCAGTGCCGCAAGTTCACATAAGCATTTCGTTAACGTGAAACTAAATCGGTGCACCATAATCAATCGCGCAGCTAACATGTCGTTAATTTCAAGTGTAATCTAAAAGATCGTAAGCAAAGATTGTACGATTGGCCCTTTGCGTGCAGCGGTGACCCGTACGAGCAACCACATTTGAACTCACACTTCTACTAGAAAAATGACCCTTACTACTCCAGAATTAAAGGTGGAATAACCTAAATTGCTACTCTACATAGCCAAACATAAGTGTTGCCGCTATTTCGGTTATATAATTAATTTCTTTTTTATTGTAAGTCGTGATTCTGAAATTTTGGTCTTATCGTTAATTCCTATGTTGACTTTTAGTATCGTGTTACTTATGAGGGCGAAATAACTGATGATCTTTCTATTATATAAGAGATTGGAAAAAGGTGTTATCGAGATAAACTCCTCGATCCAAGCTAGGAAGCTCTAAAGTCAGTCTGACGACCAGTCTGACCATGGGCCTAGGTATGAGTATTACCCAGTTACTATAGGTTATAGAGGTCCGACTCGAAGCCAACTCTAACATAAGTAATTGAGAAAAGGCACCCAAAGGTTGACTGGCAGGCTGCTAAACTGGCGCTATTAGCCTGTAGCTATCAAATGGACACAATTTAGAACGACTCGTTGTTACACCAACGACATGTTTATCGATGTTAGTTAATAGATAGGTGAATGCCTGTCTGATCTCCACAACCCAGTCCGTACTGGTTAATACGAAATAATACTAAGGGGTATTGTAGGTACTGTAAATGTCACCGCAAATTCTATTTCTGTTTTGTAGTGGGTGGTAGAAGGTATAATGCTTACAGACGACTAGTGTTCTTGCGGACGGTGAGTAATGGATAGCCGATCGTCCGATCAAGAATGAAGCATAAGACAACGGCGCGTTGTGTTCCAAAAACACCACAAAGAGCTGTTAGCAATCTCACTAAGGCTCCCATGGGGCCAATAGCCTTGCAATAGCAATACTATGACCCCAAAAATAGGTATCATTATAGATACGAAGGTGAAAAGTCAGCTAGGTGGATCAGGGTCTCCAAATCTCAATTTTCGGGGCCAACAAAACACTAGCTTAATCGTTTGCAGCTGTAGGTAATCTTTCTTTCACCATCTCCGTAGAATTGCCTGTTAAAGTTACCAACAGCAATCTCCTGGCACATACATTGTTGTATGCAAACGTGGCTAATGTTTGTGCAGTACATTATGTCGTCGTATCTCTGATTGATCTCCAAGGGAACTTATGTAAGACTTTAGATTGTGTTTTGTGTTGTGATTGCTTCGAATAATGTTTTGTAACAGGTCTGCGTGTGGAATTGGGGGTTTTATCGTGATGCAATTTGGATTAGGGTTGGCACCTATTTAATTATAAGTTAAATTCTTTTGTTTAGTTTTAGGTGGGAGCCTGTGAATGTCCCCGCTTGATTGTAAAAGGCTTGTCCACTATTACATGAGATTTTAACAAGATTGGCGAAATGTAAGTGTATTTTGGCGTAAAAAACTGCTTAAACCTCCGGAAAAGCTGGATATTATATCTTATTAGACAATTATGCCCAAAAAATCATGGCAAACTGATATGAGATGGGATTCAATCGGAATTAAATTTCTTAGTGATCCTTCTTTTTGTCACCATTTGTCGTTAAGAAAGAATTTTTATACCATTCCCCCTCGAAAAAGCTACTTTTACTCACGGAAAACAGTGCGTAAAAGTAGTCTTTTACGCACTGTTTTGGTGTTTGAATTTAGAACACTTTAGTACATTCGACATCGACCGCGATGCTGGACAACCCCCTTGCTAATATGAAAATTACCCTTAATTCAAACCATTGCTCCGATTTTAACGTCAGCTTGTTGGCGCAGTGACCGAGCGATTGGACTACTTCGCACCCACGTGTGTGTGGAGCAGACTTAGGTATTAAAAAATACTTTATTTTGTTTCGTTGAATATCTTTTATCGCTCAAATCTTTCTTTTTCTTGTAGTCATGGTATAAAGTATCGTTTGCAACTCTTGGATAAAACGGATTTAAATCGAGGGCCTGAATCAGTCGCGTCGCTCAGGATTTAAATACTTGAATCACTCGCTTCGCTCGTGATTCAATCATCATGAATCACTCCCTACGGTCGTGATTCAGTAATTAAAATCCTTCGCTTGCTCTTGATTCATATAATGGCCCTCGCTTTAAATCCGCTCTTTATTCAATCGTTGCAAAATATACTATTATACCATTCCCCCTCGAAAAAGCTACTTTTACTCACGGAAAACAGTGCGTAAAAGTAGTCTTTTACGCACTGTTTTGGTGTTTGAATTTAGAACACTTTAGTACATTCGACATCGACCGCGATGCTGGACAACCCCCTTGCTAATATGAAAATTACCCTTAATTCAAACCATTGCTCCGATTTTAACGTCAGCTTGTTGGCGCAGTGACCGAGCGATTGGACTACTTCGCACCCACGTGTGTGTGGAACAGACTTAGGTATAAAAAAAAACTTTATTTTGTTTCGTTGAATATCTTTTATCGCTCAAATCTTTCTTTTTCTCGTAGTCATGGTATAAAGTATCGTTTGCAACTCTTGAATAAAACGGATTTAAATCGAGGGCCTGAATCACTCGCGTCGCTCAGGATTTAAATACTTGAATCACTCGCTTCGCTCGTGATTCAATCATCATGAATCACTCCCTACGGTCGTGATTCAGTCATTAAAATCCTTCGCTTGCTCTTGATTCATATAATGGCCCTCGCTTTAAATCCGCTCTTTATTCAATCGTTGCAAAATATACTATTAAAATCAAACAATGAAATATTAATTTATAATTTTTATTTTCATTTGTATGAATTGTATTGGCATTTTTACAAAATATAATGACCCCTTTATTTTAATGGAAGAATTAAAACAAGGCTTATATTAATTTGGCAAATCCAAATTCACCTCAGTAACAATTACACTATGTATAAAAACTCCAAGTAAATAATTATAATAAAAATATACATTTTTTACAAAAATGTAACATTACGTAAAGATTACAACTACGAGACTATTGTATTCTTGTTATAAAAATACTTAACATCGACTAATATTGCTAAATAATTAATTAGAAATAATAATAGTCATAAAGTCAAAATTCAGATATGCAAATTCTTTTATAAAACGTATTTTTTTATTCAGATTATTTACACAGATTTCTTAAACTAGAATAATAATATTAAATATGATATGTACAAAATGTACAAGTAGTGCTTAAATATAAAATATTGAGTACAAGAATATATCAACTTTTTTAATAAACCAGACGATTTTTTGTAATTTTGAATGTGTGATCAAAAAATGTAATTTGTTAAATAAGTTTATATATTTTTGTTCACAAATAACTAAAAAATAAATTCTTTAGTTATAAGCGTTGATGAGGTCCTTTGCTGATGAATTTGACAAACAAATAAATAGAAAGGATATATTTAGGTAGGTTCCCTAAACTTTCAACGTTTATAATTAAAGATGGCTAGGTTTAAACATAAGAATGATAATGAGTGAGACAAAAAATGTTCAGTACAAACTCAGATCTGTTACACACATGGAATTCTAAGCTATTGATATTACGTTGTATATTGCACGTTTAAAACGACAATGTGCCCGGGTACGTTCGTCGGAGACCTAGAGAATTATATACTGTTTATATATTTATTAGCTTCGTATATTTAATACAACTTCTTACTTAAATGATGAATATTTGTGAACACAATATTTATTACTGAATTTATTTTTATAATATTGTTTGTAATTTCATATAATTTCTAGGTCAGTTTGAAACAGTGTGTAGGGCAAGTACTCCACATATCTTTAAGCCTTATGTACAAAGCTTTCTTTTTGGCCTTTCAAGTCCTATTTATTCGGTGGAGAGAACCCTAATCAGATATAACTTTTGCAAAAATTAAAAACATAATTGCAAAGTTAGGCAATTTGCAATTTATTTACTGTTGTTTTAAGAAAGATTCAATTTGGGAACAATTTTAAAGTTTTTGCAAAAATTATTTGTGTTTTATTTCTTTTTTTATTTTATCTACAGATGAACTTAGTCGGTGGGTCCGCAAATTTACGTATTTTTATTTACAAAGTGACCGTAACCCCACATTATGTTCTAATTACAATAAAAAAATATGTTTGGCATACATTTTGTGACTCATCATACAACTACTTTGTACCTATTTACCCCCGTCTGGCATGCCATATATGGCACAATCGCAGGCTTTAATATCAGGCACCAATAATTAAAAGGCACAATTTTTCCCTGAACTACAAGTAACATATTTTTTGACTTGGCTACATTTGTAATATCAATATGAAAATGTGTTGTAATATTTTTGTATTACTAGTTTATTATATACAACTTTAAAATACATAAGTTTACCTATATATGGACGGGATTTTATCAAATCATACTTGTTTTCAGGAGTTTTTAACATTCAAAATTTTGTTCTATACTTTGTACATACAATACGATACATAATAGTGGTATAAAATGAATAAGATTCAATATTGTAATCTTAGTTTTATGGCACTCTATTTGCACACATACGTACATGTATTAGAGTCCGGATATATATAATATAACCAATATAACACATATATAAGTTCTCGCTCAGTCTTCGATCCAGAAAATCTCAATAGGCAATAATGATCACAGTAATATTTAAATATTGTTTATTTGCAAATTTTTAATGGTGCCATATTTTGCCATAGGCCATACTAGAGCTGTTTTGCATCGGTTGGTTTTAACAAATTGATCATGAACCTGTTAGGTCTAGAAATAATTGCGAGTTACTGCGCAGGATTTGAGGTGCAAATTGATTTTTGCCTTTCCAAAAATGACATGAAAATTCTTTCGATGGCAATGTTTTTATGGAGTTAAAAATATCTGCTCAAATCAACAGAATATCTTTAACTCTGCCTCGCAACTCCTGCGCATCAACCCAACCAACCTAATGAAAACGGCGCACCTTTCAAACCTGTACACCCAGCACTCTGTCAACCACAAAGTCATACCTCACCTCATCAGTCTTAGTATCATCCTTCGCCTCAGTGGGCCCCTCGAGGTTCAAGCAGGGGTTCTTGCACTCCACAACCTCAGGCACCTCCTGCGTGGTCGCCGGGAGGTCTCTACGTAGCTCGTACGAGGTCTTAGAAGACCGTCCGTCGGGAGTTCGTCGTTCCTCTAGATCTTCTTCCCAGTCATCCTCTGATAGTATTTCGTCGCCATCTTCTCCGGGTAGGAGAGGGATTGTGGTTTTGGTGCGAGTGAAGAAGGCCATCTTTTCTCTGTGGAGAAGGAAATTGTTCGTTAGAAATTGCAAAGACATGCTAAAGATTTTTTTAGGAATATCAGGAGGACAATTTGATCGATAAAAGAGGTTTGTGCCACTCTAAGTCTCAGATAACCAATTACCATCGGGTTGCTGCTCCAACATACATTTGACTTACCATTGCTTTAATATACGGTAGCACACTAAGTGATCAATCTTTAAATTGTTGGTCAGCCATGATAGGAAAGCTAAGTAAGTAACTTTGGATCTTCTTTGGTTAGAAAAATTAATTAATTAAATTAAAATTAGGATTGGATTGGTTGAGAAGAAAGGTAACGTCTTATAATTGATTGTCATAGACTGATAAATCGGTTATAACTCGGTCACTAGGCGCGGCGGTAAATATGCAAGATCACAGAAAACACCAGTTTAAGTATGTGTTTTGAAGAGACCTCTATCCACCTTAGACAGCCACGTTTTTATTTCCCGACCGCTATAGCCTTGGGGTTTTCCAAGTCCAGAGTGAGTAGGTTTCATCTTCGTTTGCCATAAGGCGAGATAGTGGTCTATGGTGGTGTTGGTAGCATTGCACGGTTGCCCGATACTCTCACGATATTGTCGGTCCATCTAATGGGACGCTTGTCTACGCTACTTTTTTCCTGCTCTCTAGCCATAAGACAATACTCACTTGAAGGTGACGAGGTCTGGTTTCCGTCCCCCTTGCCGGGACCTGCGCAGGCGGTAGATCTCGCGACACGTCCTGTTGAGCAGGCGCGCGGCGCGGGCGGCGGGCGGGTCGCCGGGTGCTACCAGACGACGGAGCGTCTCGTCCTCCGCCACCCACGCCGCCACAGCGGGGTCGCCACGCGTCCAGGCTTCTTCCAATCTGAGATGGAAAAGAATTGTTAGATGCTAAGGATAAAGTGACTGAAAGGAGGGGCGACGACGAGCGGGATCTCTCACTGGTCGTTGATTAGTCTTTTTTTTTAGTGGAAAATGTTTCAACCCAAATTCTAGTCCAATACATAATCCATAGTACCGGTAATAACATCGAGGACGTATTAAGTCGTCTTAAAGCCAGAGTTGTAACAGTGAGTGAAGGTGGTGGCGCTAGACGACTTGTATTACATTGTCTCTTTTACTTACTGGTACAAGTCTGGTTTTACGAGGCCCCTGAATGGAACTTAAAAGGCTTTTGAAGGACACCGTGAATTTTAGTCAGTACGAGTATGACAGTCCCTTCCCTTCCACTTTGCCCTGGGTGGGAACTTTTGTTTTAGGTGTGTCTTTTTTTTACTTTCGTTACTGTTATCGTGACAAAATCATCATCATTTGTTTATTTTACCACGATAACAGTAACGAAAATTACTCATTAAATAAAAACTACTGAACCAAACTGAAAGTAATACAGTTGCAAAGAAGACTTCCTCCTTATTTTGAAGCTAACGCCATAATGGCAGAAAATGCCTACGGCATTAAGTCCGCCTTTGTACAACGCTGTACATAAAGTTTTATAAATAAATAAATAAAAGCTTAGTTTACCTCTTCTTGAGCGCGGTAAGGTTGGCGATGTCGGTCCTCAGATGGTGCAGCCGCGAGTGCTGCGCGCGCAGGTCCAGCGCCAGGTCCAGCGACGTGCGGGCGGCTGGAGGACGAGCGCGAGCGCGAGCGCACGAGCCCGAGCGACCCCATCTGTAGGGAAATGGAACATTAATGCCTGAATTCTTCATAGACTGTTGTCGGTCGCGTACGTTTGTTACGTACGTATACCGCGCGTACGAACATTCTTTGTGTGGTTGAGAATGCCTTGTGGCATGATGTCCGCCTAGATGTACCATTATTTATGAAGTATTAACAATAAAAAATAGTTATTAAATATAAACATCGTACTGCGACGCTAACGTCAGTAGCGCAAATTATGTCACTTTTTGTCACTAAAATACGCGGCCAACCTCACACAAGGGATGCGACGTCAGCAATCAAGTCTAGAACCACTTTATTCTACGCAAAGCTATCTTTCTGATTTATACAATAGCGAAACTATATTTGGGTCACTAAAAATTAACGACCACAAAAATGAATTAAAAAACCTATTTTATTCGTCAAAAACTAACAAACAATTATCAAATTACATCGAACTTCGTATTATGGACATAAAATCTTAAAATGTACAAGAAAAACAATTCAATAAAAAGTCATACCTAAGTGAGCGTCGCTCGCGCACGCTGCGATCGAAGGGGATGCCAGAGGGAGGCGGCGGATGTGACGTCACACGACGCGCGTACGCTGCCATCGATGAATCCGACTCCGAACGATTCAGTCTGAGGACGAACGAAATCACAATTAGATAAAACAAAATATAAATATTATGCAGTTTTCGAAGATAATACTTTATTTATTTTTTTTCTGATTATTTAAGAAAGAAAATTGGGACTGAAACGGTTCAAAAATACGAAAATTCAAAAAAAGTCCTAGAAAAGTTAAGGTCCCTAGAAGACCATCAAATCATAGGATGATGCGTCAGTCAACTCAAATAATCAAGTAACTATTTGGGCATCTCCTGTGACTGTGGCGTACAGGACGTCGCACAACTTCGTAACCGGTCTGGTTGGCGCTTGCCAAGGTTGGTCTGTGGATGGGTGACCATCTCTTATAACGAGTTTGCTCCGTGCCTCGAAAATCACGTTAAGCCGTCAATCCCGGCTGTCATTTGTAGACCTTTGACAGTAGTTACTATTAGTCAGAAGCTCCTAACGTCTAACAACCAGTCTTATCGTATTACCCAGTGCTTGGGTTGTGAAGGTCCGATAGGCAGTCGCTTCAAGTAAAATACTGATATTTAGCTGCTAGGTTCGACTGGAAGCCGATCCCAATATAGTTGGGAAAAGAGTAGGCAGATGATGGGACACCTAAGGGTTGGAGAACTATTCTAGATGGACTGGAAGCCGACCCCAATATAGTTTGGGAAAAGGCTAGGCAGATGATGAAGGGTGAAAAATAATGATGGTATTACTAACCTGCAAATGT
Organism: Agrotis ipsilon; assembly: GCA_028554685.1. Taxonomy (NCBI): domain Eukaryota; kingdom Metazoa; phylum Arthropoda; class Insecta; order Lepidoptera; family Noctuidae; genus Agrotis; species Agrotis ipsilon. The sequence continues at coordinate 9,549,806 of CM052972.1, forward strand.
ACTGTGCTTTGGCGATGCTCTGAGGTTGTGGCGAGAACGTTTGTGACCTCTTGATGGTGGCGAGGGGCTCGGAGAGGCTGGCGTTCACTTGTTGGCTTTTTCTATAACCAAATTATAATATATTGTAGAAATATAACTTATTTGAGTGTTTGTTAGTAGGTGCAGAGCATTGTTTTAGTCAATTTCATAGTCTTATTAATTTTTAATTGTAGAAAAATAGAGGTTATCAAATTCGATGCTATAATAATTTAACATAGCTATGGTATTACTACAGTAGTTAAAAATGAAAATGAGTTTAACAGTCTATATTATCTATGTATTTCTATGGTTACAATCAAAGGGGTTTTGTGTATGTGAGTTTAAATGTTTATAAACGCACCCACGATACAAGAGAAATTCCTTTCTTGTGAAATCAAATTTTGGTTAGTACCTACTTCTGATTCCCTAAAAATATCTAAATTTTTGTATAGTTTGGGTAACATTTAAATTTAAAGAGGAAAGTAGATGAAATTGACTAAAATAATGCTGAAAAAAACACAGATACATTCACATTGTGCCACGTTTCATGCTTGTTCATGCACATAACACTTTATAATGTTTGTATATAACATGCGGGGTGACATACCCAATACATTACATATGAATAGAATATAATTTCCACACAAAAACAAGAAAATATGGGTTCCAAAAATTAAACAAAATGTTTGTACTTCATCACAATTCAATACTTTTCCACTAGAATTCTCAAATGCCACATAACTATGGGTAATAAAAGGTACTATTGCTCGTATGCAACATCAAAATTAAAGTTGTTGAATTTCAACTCATGGCGCTCTACCGAAAGTTCAATATTTAACACGGCGTATTATTTTAGTTTTTTCTTGGTTTGAAATATCCAAAACGGAATTTATACCACAAAAACGCACTTAAAAGTCACGTCAATGATTTAAATGGTAATAAATGGAGATACGATTTTTTCTGTTGTTGAATTAATGCATATTTACAAAGGTATAATCAACGCTTCTTTCGAGAGACGTCAGAACCAAGTAAAAACCGTACTTGCTTGTTACTTATTAGCAACATTATGGGCCGTGTTCACGGACTTTAACCGACGTTTAACCATCTATTTGATGTGAGTTGTCATACAACAATTTACGATTTTTAAGATACGATGTTTAAGAATTCATCGGCCGATTACTCAAACATTGGTTAAACGAGAGTCGGTGAACTCGGGTCTTAAAGTATTGTATCGTGATTGATCGACCGTCCTAATCGACTCAGTTCGGTGTATGACAACTGAATTACGTTCATTAATCAATCAGTGTAATTAACGGCAGTTGGGTTTGGTCCTTCGAGAGACCAAAAATTAATTGGCTTTTGAGAATTCTATCATCAAAAATATTAAGTATATCACCCGTATTAATGAAGGTAAAATCACCCAGTGTATAAAGCACCCGACACAATGTAAACATACCTATATACAACTATGTACACTTGGGTCTATATATTATTTCTCTAGCGGCGCACGCGTCGGCCGGCCGTCGCCTGCCGCGCGTCTCAACTTCATATATCTGAGAGGAAAACGAAACATTGTAGCCCGACACCAGGGTTAGTAAGCCGAAACTATGCTTAAGGAATACTGATTTGATTTTTATGTTTATTGTAATATAGTATATAACCCTACAAAATAGGATCTACAGTTTAAAAGTTTAGTTAGTCACAAGGTTCTTTAAATATCCTTTTTTTCTTAAAAACTAAACACTTTCAAATGAGACACTGAAGGTCTGCCTCATATTATTAAATAAACACACAAAATTAATTTTAAAAATGGAAGCCTGAATTAGCAAGTCTGATGATTATTTTTAAATGCTTGATACAAACTGATTTATTGAAAGTAATGGCAACATACATTTCAATATTACAAATAAGGCAATTTACAGCTAAAACAAATACCTTAATTGCTTTACAAAAATACGTTTCATTGGATACCCTAACTTAACAAAAATCTACTTCACCCCAGAAATTACTCTAAAAAAGGCACACCCTACAAAACCTATAAATTAACACATCTATCTGTATTGTTATGGAAGAGCGGAGCCTTCCAACACAGGCATTGTCTGCCTAAAAGGAGACCTCAAATACAAAGTTACAATACCCGGATTGTGACAATTTTTTCAACCCTAAAATTACTTCAACCAAATCATAAACAAAGTTTCATCTATGCAACTGTCATCTTTCCGCTTTTGGGATATAGTTTACAATCTACCACCAATAAAAATAACCATCACCTCAGCCCAAGATTATTAAATCCTCCTATACCCTAAAAATACTCAAACAACAGTTACTTATACCAAGGCTTATATAACATACCGTCTATGCAACTGCCTCGCTCCTTCAGGACAGAAGTTACACTCAGTGTTGGTCTCCTTCTCAGCCGTGGTGGGGTGGAGGTACTCCTCCTCTAAAGCAATGTCTTCTTCCGGAATGTAGTCCTCGAATGAATCCTCTTCCACTATCTGTAAAGAGGAGATATTTAATTGAAATGTTGCTTTTATGACAATTTTATAATTTATTTTAATTTGCACCCCATTTTTTAGGTGGTAAATCAGCAAATGGATCCTCCCGCCTTAGGTAGACTGCCCGCGTTAAGTAGACTGAAAGGGACTAACAGACTTCTGAATCCACAATGTTATAACAGTTACCCTTTACTTTCCAAGGGTACCTGTTTAGATAGTCGGGAGAATTTTGTACCCCTTAAAAGGGATAAACAGCATAATTTAGCTTGGTGTTTTTTAGGGAGTCATAATTTATTATCACATATCAGAAAATGCACAATGCTCACATACCTGATTAAGTGGCTCTCTAGACTCTTCGTCCTCCGATGCTGAATTGTCACCACAATCCACGTTGCATTCCGCGCCCGTCATACTTTCTGGTCCTGTGGAATGAATAGAATTTTAGAATATGCTTCAAATACAGCCGACATTTTACTTTAACAATGTTATATTTACCACCCCAGAGAAACATTATATTATTTAACATTTGTAAAATTATGTCAAGAAACGGTCATTTATAATTACCATCGCACAAAATATATAGTAAAATCTTCCTATCTAGGTCACACCATCAAAAAATCCCAAAAATAACCATAAATGAATGCAAAAACTACATAAATTCTTACCTCTATTCCTAGTCAACGTAGAAGTCTGCGACGATATAACGGTAGACTCGTCAGAGCTTTCATCTCTTCTCATACATCTGAAGCTGAGCACGTTGTACCACTTCTGAGACACAGAATCCGGCTCGAAGTCCGCTAGACTTACTTGAGCGCAACCCTGTGGGGTAAAAGGTAAGTATTAATAATGTGGGTAATGGGTAAGTAAATGGGTTGAAGGTAAGTAGAGTCAGAAGGAAATCGCTCTCGCCTTGTGGGGGTATTCACATGGCACTCAAGGCTTAAAGCCGAATACTCGAATTTGGCTAGTTGTCATCATTATAATTTAAATTCATTTTTTTATTTCAAAACAATGGGGTAAAAAAGGCAATTCAACGAACGCTTCGGCACCTACAGCCCACAGTTACTGTGTATTGTGACTGGGACTGTAGTAGGTACCATAATTGCATATGTTTTTATGTATTACATTTTTTGCCTTTGGAAATTCAAAGATGCCTGTAACTGGTCTATGTGCAATAAATTATTTAATTTTAGTTATATCTAATGTCACAATTAACGGGTTGTGAATTTACCTAAGTGTAAGTTAGTAAAAGTTACAATCTTTGCCAGAGTTTATGGCTGGTATTTCGGAAATAAAACTCTTTAGAAAACGAAACTTGTATCTTTTAAACAATATAAAGTGGTAGAAGTTAGGTAAGCCAAAAAATTAACCCATTTACCAAGAAATATAGAAATAAACAGAAAAACCAAGATATTACAGAAATCATCATCTTTTTGTACTCACCAGGCACTCAGTCCCAGCAGTAAGGTTGACCTGCAGCGTGGCGGCCCGTAGTGCTCTAGTCCCGGCCAGCTGTGCCTTGTGCGTGTGTCGCCACGCCAGCTGCGTGCCGCGCCACGCCGCACCGCACGCGCCCCACGCCACGCCACATCCACCGCCCACTACTAAGGCACAACGGACACCACTGTGGAGAGGGGAAGGAGGTTATTGGAGTGTTTTCGAAGGTAAATTTGAATTTATGTGTAAATGCAGTCACGCCTACGTCTATGTATACTAATATATCAAAGAGGTAAAGTTTGTACTTAATGAGGGAAATTTTCCAAAACCAATCGATTAGAACCCCATGTTGTCGTGTTAATATTGTTGCATATAAGGTCTAGTATCACCCATTTCAAGGAATGCATCAAATTACAAAACACCCTGTACACAAGATTCAATTTGAAATTTAAGGGACTTAACACATGACGCGATGCGATGCAATTCGACCGTAAACCACGAAAATCCACCTTACTACTACGACATACGGCGCTGCAAACAAAAGACAAAAGATGGCGCCAGTGACGGGTAAGTCTGCAATCAAATTCGTTAAATACGAGTAGTTTAAACTGTGAGTACGGGTCGACAGAGATTCCATAATACGTAATCAGTTGATCGCTAGTTGAAATCCTGCTCATGTCATATGACAACAAATAAGGCGCCTAGATAACAATCGATTAACAACATCTGTCACAATGACCGCTGATTATTTATTAAAACAATCAGAATCTACCAGTAGACATCGAAAGACCGCACCTTTATAAGAGGCTTACACTTATCTGTATCACACCATTCATTGCTTGTCTTGAATGGTGTGTTTTTCTCATTAATGATGTAGATAGTAAAGATAATGTGAAGTTTTTTGCAATGTCATTGTTTCAAGTTGCTGGTAAACAAATATCAACTGTTGGTAGGTGTAAATTGAGTTGATTTCTGAATGACTATTAAAAAATACGGGTGGAAAGTTTTATGTGTGAATTTGAAAGGCTATAAGGGTTATTATGGCGCTACACGACTTGCATAGCTCTGTCTCTTTGCCACAGTGGACCTGGATCTCTTGCCCAGGAGTTGGGCTTGAGACCAGTAAATCAACAAAGTAGCCCTTGAACTTTATGTGTGGGTTTTAAAGTGTTGTGTGTTTTTCCTAAAACACGTGTTTCATTACATAGTAGTGTAGTGATACTCACACTTGAGTACCGATATCGATGAAGAGCGCGTGCAGGTTGCGCGCGCGCAGGATTCCAATCTCCAATGCACTTTCTTCCACACAGTAGCGCAATTTGATCTCAATTTGGGCACTGTTCACTGTAAAATAATATATTTGATTAGATGTTATCAACTATAATAAATATTCGTATTTTAAGCGTTTTGGTTTAAAATTACAATTTTATTGAAAGTGCTATCTTGTGTAATCTAATGTTTATAGGTCAATGTACGATATTCCTCCTGCTCTGCGACCGGACTTTAGTCAAAAACCTCTGCCGCTGCCGTCAAAGGAAACTCAACTTTATACATCTCTACCGTACAATACTTTTGTATAATGCAATATGAAAAGAGGTGATTGTTCGCCTCTACTCATATTGCATTAAGATACAAAGTTAATAAATTACCAGCGTTAGAAGGATCGTTAGCCGCCTGCGCCGCTTCAAACACACCAGAGTCGCCGGCCACTGATTCGTCACTCACTGCCGCTGATACTGATCTAGTGTTTGTTCCTGTAAGATATAGAAAGTTTTATTAATACAGGATATAATTTCACACACTATCTCTAAAGAATAACGTAGAGAAATAGACGCATTTTTCTACATGTGATTTAAGTCCCATATCGTACTCTTATTGCAAAAACCGATTATCTGCATCAAAATTCGAGCGAAAATGCGTTGTACTTGTAGCTTTGTCGTGACTTGAGGATTCGATTTCTATATTTAACTGAATGTTGGTTTAAAAATGCATATAATCGGTTTTTGCAATAAGGGTACGTATAATAGGGAGTGAGCCAGAAGGAGTCATGAACCGGGCAAAGGTCCAGACTCTGTAACTTCAGTTATTAAAAATCTAAATAGAAAATTTTACTTTGTCCAAATTTGGAATTGAATCCAACACAGGGTGGCCTACCATAACGTCTTAAACCGTCGATTCTTTAGGCTGTGGAAAAGAGACAGAGTTATGTTAGTCGTCTAGCGCTATCTCGTTCCCTGAGCGTAACTATTCACGCTTTAAGACGTCATGGTAGGCCAACTGATCTTTGGCTGTAGTTTTTGCGTCGAGCCCTAAACTAGCAATGGACCAACGACGATATATTACTAGACTCCGTATGCACGATCTAAGGAACAAAAACTATTCTGTCAACTCGCTGAGGTACAACGTAAGCGAGGGGGACGGGGTACTACGTTGTGATTGGCTAACTCAAGGTCTGTTCTGTCTCAAGGTATGTTTACGGCTCACAGGATTGGTCGAAATAAGACGGATATAAGACTTTTTTGCCTAGACGGATATAGTCTAGCAATATATCGTCGTTGCAATGGACTAACGATTCTATAAGCTTTTTTTTCGTCTCTTTTAAATAAGAGATACAAGCAGACAAGATAGAAAAAAAATAGAAATATTTAAGTAAGAATACTGACCACTAGACGAGGGAGTTCTAGGCGATGGTGGCGGCGGCGTCTCTGATATGGGCGATAACGGCTCACACGGCCGACCGGGGCCTTGCAACTGTACTGGAACTAAGCATACAATAGGTACTGTTAATATTTTAGAGTAGCTGTTACCAGCGCGGTTTCACCCGCTACAATTCGGTGGAAACTTAAAATCGGGATAAAAGGTAAGGTAACTAAGTATCTGTGTGCCAAATTTCAACCAAATTCGATCAGCAGTTTTTGCGTGAAAGAGGAACAAATCAGTAGGATACTGCCTTATGAAAAGAAAGCTCTATTTAAAATATTAATATTGATATTCAGTTGCATCTGGTTCGACTGGAAGCCGACCCCAATATAGTTGGGAAACGGCTAGCAGATAATGATGATACTTATGTAAAGAAGTGTGGATAGTATCAATGTAGAAGTTGTATGGCTTAGTAAGTACAGTGTAAAATCAGATGCAATATTAAAGTTACTGGCAATAAAGATTGCACATCGACTGTTAAAAAGAAATAAACGGCTAGTTTTGGCTTCATCATCTCTGTCGCTCCTGTTTAAGCAATTAAGGCGCTTGTATAACTGAGGTGCATGAATGGTAACCATTGGGTCTTGGACAACGCGCTAAAAGATCTGCTTAGAACTATAGACATAATAGTAACGTAAAAATCAGGTAGTCTATTACCAGTCTTCCTATTTTAGAAATTAGGCAATTTTGATTCTTATTGACTTATCTACCTACATTTATCCTTAATTCAGGAAATTAAACTGAAATATTTGTTTTGGTAACAAGTCTCACAAAAACATGTTGGAAATACATAGTTGTAATTCTTTGTTGATAATGTCATCGATAAAAACTTAATGAATCATTGTTAATCATGATAGAATTTTATCTGTTTATAAAATTAAATCCTGACATAATGAATAAACAATGCAATTCGGATACGAGTACTTAAAAGTGCGTGATTTTTGACACGTGTTAATAATCTGAACTAAAACCCGCTACCATTTTTTCAAAATAATTCCGGAAAAAAGCTGTCAGACTTGTACCGACTAAAATCCACGGCGATACTTCAATAGCCCTTTACGTTCCAGGGTAACAGTTACCCGATGAGACAGTCCCGCGACACCGGCAGGCCTGGGCCCTCTAAGGGGGACCCCGTCAGATTGCTGACAGCTCTTTGAGGCATGGTCCATGATCGGACGGCGAGTCGAGTCACACATTATTCACCGTCCGCATGCCCAATATTTTACTATATGCTGTCTTTGTATGATAGACGCCAATCTTAACTGTTAAATATGCCAATAAAATTAAAAAAACTTACTCGTAGCAAGTCCCGTGACTTCGTTGAGTCCAGTGGCGACACCTATCCTCATTTCTGCTAACTTCTCTTCCAACTCTCTCTGTTGCCGCCTCTGCCTCTCCACCTAGAAAAGAAAAAATAATTAATAAAAAAGCTTTATTAGATTATTAAAGTGATTTTCTGAGTCAACGACGATATATTACTAGACTCCGCATGCACGATCTAAGGAACAAAAACTATTCTGTCAACTCGCTGAGGTACTACGTAAGCGAGGGGGACGGGGTACTGCGTTGTGATTGGCTAACTCAAGGTCTGTTCTGTCTCAAGGTACGTTTACGGCTCACAGGAGTGATCGAAATAAGACGGATATAAGACTTTTTTGCCTAATGTGTTGACAGACATCGCCGCCTGTTATTAGGAGTCTAGTAATATATCGTCGTTGTTCTGAGTAGACCTACTAACTGGTAGGCAGTTAACTCCGGAATAAAAAGCTATGGTAAGCTTCAGAAAAAACTCACCCCTTTTGTTAGTGAAATACTACCAAAAGGGTGAGTCTTCTCTTAAAGCGAGAGTAGATCCTTTGTGGGAGAGAGACAGAGCTATACAACGCGTCTAGCGCCATCTCGCTCCTATAGTGGAAATACTGTTGCTTTAAGAAGTCGTGGCAGGCCACCAGGATTTTCTCTATATTTTTTTTCTTTTAGGTAAAATTTTATTTTGTCATGTTTTATATTGTTGTTCTGTCCTGTATGAGTTCTAAAAATATCTTGAATATGAATAATGGAAACATCATGCACCATAACAACGATGACGAATTCTGTAGAACCTGTCTATCTATTTATAAACATTTTGGTTATGTCATACAAGTGTACTTTCTCATACAAACACACAACATTAGAATGACAACAAATAAACACTAATCTCGTCTATTTACCGTTCATAAAGTGAAAGCAAGTGACAGGCGAGCCCGGGGCGGTTTATATGATTTAGTAGAAAAACATCTGATAATGTTATAATTTGACATGTTGCATCTTAATGTTTGCCAAAATAAGAACTACATTTGAGATTGTCATCATTACTTATTTAAATATATTTAAACATTATACTTTTATTGGTGTAGCAAAGTAAGTTTAATGACATGTGGCATTTTTGGAAGTCGGTATTATGACGTCTAAAATGATGGTTACGATATATGTTTACTTTTTATTTAAACTTTGCCCCACACTAAATGATAAAAATAATTTGTGTTAAATTGTGTTGTAATTTGTGTTAGATTAGTTATCCGCCTTGCGTAGCCCTAGATACAATGTTTCCTTAGATATTTTAATTATGTTACAAATAAGTAAACAGCAACCTTATTGTAAAGAAAATAAAGATTACTATATAAATTTATTTTGACGGAAACACTTGAAAAGACTATAGGTAACTACTGAATATCTTCAAACAAACCACTATGCTACAGTCACCCCACGTCATACAATCAAAAACGTCACATAACATGCGCACACGCCGCGTGTACACCTACAAGACACATTCGTCACTCGTGTGTACACCTCAGGACACATTCGTCACACTGCGGCACAGCCATGATTGGCAAATGCGGTGAACACCGATAAATGCGCACAATCGTGTGTCAATTACAATCACATACGCTTTCATCTTTAAGGTTAGAAAAAGGTTGTTTATGTAAAAAATGAGCATGTTTGTTTTGGGTATTTTTAGAGAGATGTGGAATTTAACAGAAATGCTAAATGATAATAAATAAATTGAAAGGGTAAACCCGGCTTTTCGTGTATTGTAAGGTGTACCGTGAGCGAATGAATGATATTGTAGTTATATGTATTGCCGTTTTGTCCCTTCTCATATTGTGCATTAACTCTTCTATTCGATTCCTGTCTCAATTCTTACGATTTCTTCAAAATACTATATTATTAACTCATCAGAATCGTCTCTTTTCAGTTTACTACATCCTGACACGATATGGTTCCTGAGTTCCTTCAATTATAAACACCCAGTACATTTGCCAGCATAACCAGCCTAAAAAGTTCACACTGGAAAAACACAAGCGTCCTTCAGAGAACCTTTACTAATATTAATAAAAATCATTCTTATTTTTTGTAACATTAATGCTAAAATTCAAAATTCTCATCTTACCTGATTATAAGACGGTGGTGGCGGAGGTGGACTGGCTGAAGATAGGCTACTTCTCGGAGACAAGGATGGTTGAGAGGGAGAACTGCTAGCACCAGGAGTGGCGCTTTCCGCGTTATAGCTGGTGCCGCGTAGTAACCTGATGAAAACATACAAGTTTAGAATGATATTCTAGAGGAAATCTTTGGATATGAGGAATTTGAAACACAAACACGAAAAGAGGAAGACGCACGATAGTATAATAAACTAGGATATTTGTGAGTTTGAATGCAATTAGTTACCAAGCAAAAACCGTCGCTTCAAAACAATAATCATAAAGAAACCATTTAAGTCATCACCAAAAAACTGTCCTACTAAACTTTGAAAGTATGAGAATTCATAAAAACAAAAGGCAATAAGTATGTCACTACCTGTATCAGTTAACCATACATAGGACAAACAAAGATATGCAATGTAATGATTTGGTAATCCTAGGAGAAAGTAACTTTGCACTACACAATCCTTTTAAGGTTACATTTGCAAATATTTGGACTGAGAAAGTAGAATCGATCCAAGAAAGTTCAAACCATAGTCCGAGTTAAAATTTATATCATAATCCTACTTTATAAAGGTCCTAAATCGAGAAATTAGCATAAACCTATCCGGATGACGCATAAATTCACTTGATGTATCGCCAAACGTGTTCATAATAATTTACTTTGACGTTTGAATAGGGAAAAGTATTTTGTACTCACCTTTCAACTCTTCGATGCAAATCGACCATGTCGATAGGTTTGTCAGCTGAGAACGACGTCGCGATTTGTGGTCCACCGTAAATATCGGTAAAGCTGATGCCAGAACTTAGTGAGCCTTTACTACTTGCAGTAGAAAGAGACCCTAAGCTCGAACTACTTGATACTGAAAGCGTACTTGCTGATAGCGTCTTCAACTGTCCTTCTAAGGTCGTCATTGATGTTAACGCGTCTTTCAACTGTTGTAGTAGTAGTTGTTTCTCTTCATGTAACCTCAGTCGGTCAGCAATGCACTTGTTCGACATTTCAAAGGCATTTTTCAGGTCCTGCTCTAATCTCATGCACTCCGTTTGGATTTCCGTCATCTCTTGTTTAGATCTTGTTCTTGGAGTTATACTCCTCAGCTCTCTGAGTAGCTGTTCTTTCTCTTGGAATAGCAGCAGTCTATCCTTGTCGGATTCTGCCTGTCCCGGTTGAACTTTGTCTTCTAGGTCGGCAAGTTGCTGTTGTATTTGTTGTATTCTCTTCCTCGCTTCATCGTATTGAAGACGAACGCGGGCCATTTCAGCTAGTCTCGTGCCGATAGGAACTAAATCGGCACAAAGGTCAGTTTGAGAGGCAGTACTTAGTTTCTCCTGAGGGAGAGATAGGGTTGACAGATCTGGTGATGCGTCCCCAAGTTGCAATCTCGTCAAATCGTCTTTCAGTTTGGCTAACGACTGCATTAGGTCTGCCCTTTCCTTTTCCCCGGAGGTGAGGGATTTCTGAATGTTTTTCAATTCAGTCATGATTGCTTGGGCTTCAGTGATGTTGTAGCAGCCCTGTTGGGCACTGATCTTTTGCTCCACTCTGAAAAGAGTAATTTCAAATTAGTACACTTCATTACACCTAACCATATGACAAGCTAAGATTGAAATCCAAACCAACGTTTTAGTGTTTTGTTTTTACAAACCTTGGTTAGATGCTAGAACTTCTGGAAATCAGAAGTTGAGTTTCATCGTACTTACCGACACGCTGATTCGTCTCCAGATCTGCTGATCAAACTAATTTCATTCTTACCGCTATCTAGTCTGAGTAAGAAAGGCCCATGATCCCATAAGCCTCTCTAGGCTGCTGTCCTCACCAGTCTTCGCCACCGAAAACCTAAATCATTCTCACACAAGCATACTAACTCTGCAAGCGTATCAACTCCGCGTCGTGCACTGGCGACCTCCGCCCGGGCTTGCCTTAGCTCCTTGCGTAGCTGGGCCACCCGGCCGCGTGCTTGCGTCACCTCCGACCTCAGAAGATCCGGGTCGTGCCGCGAAGTGGTCGACGTCGTCGTCATCGACGTCGTTGATGAACACACTGCGATGAAGAAGGACAATAACCTTTAGGAACTGGTAGCAGAGTTTGGATTTCAATGAGGAAGATCAAATTCTAGATGGAAGCATTTCCCTAAAATATAGTGATGCCTAAAATATACTATGGGTCTGTTTTAAGTTGTAGAACATACATATTCATTGAGCTTTAATGATCAGATAAACGAATTGGTGTCATCAAAGCAGAACAAAACAAAAAAAAGTTAAAGCCGTCGGACTGGATTATAAAAAAATAAACAATTAAATTCAATAAACGGTCACGGAGCATAAACATCAGGAGCAAGTTTTTGCGATAAAATGTGGACACTATATCTATGGAATCTGATAAAAATAAAGCCTCATACCTACACTTAAGTTTTATTGGAAAAAATAATTTTAAATTAAAACCCTTGTACACGCACGTCGAGGACATTGTATTTGACAGAAATATTAGTACGACAGTCGTATGAATGAAAAAACAAAACAAAAATACAAAACCAATTGATTTTTATTCGATACGTTCCGTACATTCATTTTGTAACAAACTAGGTCGGACTTGGATACAGAAAACTACATTGCCTGTTTATTTTAATTTGCTGCAGTAGCCAGGACAGGTCAAATACTTGCATCTCAAGTCAATAGATTCATTTTTCTTACATACCGAAGAATTCCCAGCATAAAATAAGAGAATCTCAATCGGCAAAAATTATTCTTAATTTATTCACATACCCATCTTGGACATATGCAAACGTATTAAGTACTTCTATATTGATTACAATTTACTATCTAGTCCAGGCGACGACGACGCTAAGCTTTTTAAGCTCTACTTAATATTAATTTATAAAAGCTTCGGTCGATATGCCTGACTGTTAAGTGGCTTAGGTTCTTGGAAAGTGTTTTCCATAACGATAAGTTTCAATACCTCAGGCTTTTAAAATTCCACCTACATTTATCATGGTTCTATAATATTTAGACTGAACTATGAAATGAAAAATTCTCATAATCTGTATAATAGGTGATCGTTTCATTCTTTAGGAGCGTTATTCTTTTTTCTTACTTGGTAAAATCATATAATCCTTCCACCCGGGGCAGAGCAGGAGGGACTGTCCGACTTGTACTAACCAAAATCCACGTTGCTTTTGCTAATTACTATCATAACATCACGCCTCCCTGATATATAGGGGGAGCCTAATCTCGTCAACCGAGCTCTTATACGAGCTTGACCTTTTTAATTATCACCAGGAGTTAACTATAAAGTTGCAGTAGTGTTTAGTATAACATAAGTGTACTTACGACTAGTCCTAGAGGCTGCGAGCGTGGATAGCGCATTGTTCAGATGCTTGTACTCATCCTGGGCTAAACACAACCTCTGCTTCTTCACATCGTACATCTCCTTCTTCGCCTGGGGACAAAAAGAGACAGACATAAATATAACAAGTTGCAATCAAGGAAATGCTGCAATTAACCTCTATTTAGTGGATTCTTGAATACCAATTCAGACGAAGACTATCAAAGCCTTTTAATCATAGTTGGTTGCATAGTAAGTTTTCGATTTTATAAGTACGCGGGCGGTATAAGTGTACCATATGATTACCATATAATAACTGGAGAACATGTTCGTATGATAATATAAATAATGAGAATGACTATATTGAACTTGAAATTCTTGTGCCCTTTAACATTTAATTTTTTACAAGTCTAAGATCTGAGAGCGTATGCATTTTTTTACCCACAGCATTTTCTTGCCATTTCATATTTCAAGAGGTTGAGATGCAAAAATTTTGTCTCAAAATTAATGAGAACTTAGTGAAAAATACAAGAGTGTAAACCTACAAACAATGTTACATCCTGGTTTAAATCAAACCAACTATTAACAGAATATCCTGCTGACCGAATACCAATATTGGCCAATCTATCTATGAGATTTGAAACACAAATTAACAAAATTAATGTGAGCCGATGTCAAAGTACGATGCTTTATTAATAATTATTGCAAATAAATAAATAAATCAATTCAACTAAAGATTTCCTTTGGCTTAAGCTAGCTCGAAATAAAGTCGTAAAATACTAAACAGAACGTTAAAGGTTCGTCCCATTTACGAAAATCAATTTTGAAGGATGTAATCAAGTGCTTAAACAATTTAATTTCATCAATAATTTCTTTAGGAGGAAAATACTGAGCACATTTGATTAAAAAAGGGTACATAATTACGTTGACGAGTTGTTGATCAGCCAAGTTTTTGTTGATAACATAAAAATTGATGGAATTAAAGACAAAGTTGTACATAAAAACTTAATTATTTTGCTACTGGTGCTGAACGATGTTTCACGTCAGAGTTTGTTACTATAAAACGTTTGACGACTGTTCACGGTAAAACCTGACTATCTCTTAAAGGTATTCCGCCAGTTATCTTTTGACTGCTCGATAAATATTTAACAAAATCGTAAGATGTAATGTACCAGCTAGAATAAACTTAGTTAAGCTGCCTACGTGTTGGACAAAATCTTTTCGCATAGTGCAAAATCTTCCAGTTCACTTCAATATTTGTCTTAAAATATTTACATTAGACATGAGCTAGTAAGTATACGATGATCATAAAAAAGAATGGAACTTAATAACTAACTAAGAATACTTAAAGCTAAGGTTAAACTCGCAAGTCCATATAAAATTTATCAAGTCACATACAAAATTAACGAGTCATTAGATCAAAATATCGAAACACGCATTTTTTGCTCCCAGGCAGCGTTATATACGGTATTATAATGGGCAATGACTTTTTAAGTTTGGAATTCGTGTAAAAACACCTTCGAATCATCGTACTGTTATATCCTGTTCTGTAAAAAATAACAAATAAATAACTTAGAGCATTGTATTCGCGGCAATGACGTCAAATACTAGGCCTAATGTGAGCATATTTTGAGTGGAAAAACAAGTGACATTTACGGTGAAAAGTCGCAGCGATCCATTGAGCCTGCATGCTTGCTGCAGCCGACTCCAGGTGTGCGGCGGACACTGCGGGAAGGTTCCATTCCTGCTGAGCACCTGCGTAGCCACGTAACCTTGACCTTCGTAGTAAGCCACTTCGGAAACAGGCACTAAACGCACTTCCGCGGAACGTATTTGACGCACTGACAGTATGTTTTCATAAATAGCTTCGTCCTCTAGGTTTTGACCTTCGGGGCAGAGCCGGTAACCGAACTCGCGACTGATCTCGTCGAGGTTAGCGTACTCGGGTCGCTTGCGCATCTCGTCTATGTTCTGATACTGGGGTTCGTCGCGCACGCGCAAGCCAGCGGGGCGGACGGACGAAGGGTCGACACGGACGCCGTATTCGGGAGGCTGACGGACCATGCGCGCGAGTTGGCGGCTGCCGAAACAGCCGCGGCACCAGGTGTGCGCGCGCTCGCGGACCGTTTGCGTTTCGGGCTCAGGGGGAGGCGGCTGGGACCACATAGTGAGCGCTCGCCGCAACGGACACATCTTAACCCCCAAAAGGGCGCGCGTCGACTGGCGCGGGCGCGCGGAGCTCGGATGGCGCGCAGTGGAATGCGCCCGCGCCGCCGAAAGAATGCAATCTCGGGCGCATTTCGGAGGTCGATCTCTCCGAAGGGCCGGGGTCCGCGGGCGCTCCCGCCTCCCGGGCCGCGGCCATCTGTCGTAATAAGTTCGTCGAATCGAAACGCACGGCCCGCCGAGGTGTTGGTGCACGGCGACACAATAACGGACCATCACTGACCTCATCCCCCGCAGAATCATTCACAGAATTCAGTTAAATACATTTTTAATTATTTCCATTTGATTGTAGGACAGGTAGACCTCAAAATTCATAAACTCAAACACAGAGGCACAGTGACCAATTACATTTCCTATGAGCGTTTCAACCGATTGCGACTGCAAAATCTCAGAAATAATAAAACATCGTTTAACAACACCTACTTACTTAATTCTCTATTTAAGCCCCAACACTTAAAGTTCTTAGTAATAGCAATAAACTGGCAACCCTAAACGTTACAACTGTTTAATTATTCAGAATCAGCTTAGGCTCGTTAACTAGGCAGCGATAAACAATCGTAATCGCAGCAATCGTCGGATGACCGCGGCGACAACAGCGCTGCGGAATGCAAAAAAGCCGAGCAATTTCACATGTGACACTGGCCATGTAGCGGTCACGCGCCCGCAGTACTTAGCGCGCGATTTTCTCAGATTTTCCACGTAATCAATTTACATGGTTTAATGGCGGTATGCGAGGGGGGTGCGCGGCGGGGGCGCAGGGCGCATCTGCCGCTGCAGGTAGAAGCGCACATTTTTGTTCCGGAATTCCTTTACACGCATTTGCAATCCCGTCCCGGCTCCGAGCCTTCTTATTGATCCGAAGTTCGGAAGTAAGAAAAAAATTAAAAGCAAGTGAATTCACGTAAAGTGTTTTTCAATCGATCGATGCAGCCTGTTGCTATTCTCACGCTGGTTCGATGGAATAGCTCGCATTTTTTCTAGCTAACTAACCGCATAATTCTGAAGCAACACATGTGCGCGCATGTTTGATTTTTCAATAGACACGGGCACGTTGTTCTACAATGTGATTTTATGTAAAATACATTATGAATATCATACCATGAATTGAATACAATGCAAATATTTGAAAAATGTTCATCCATAACTTGCCGGAGAGTATTCTTGCAATGCTCTTTTGTTTCGATGCTATTAAAATTCAATGTTGTGCGGTATAAACCGCAGTTAAGTATAACGCTCTGTCAGCATGAGCTACAAAATAGGCAATTTAATTCATAAAACTCAACGTTAACGAGATGATGGTGTACAGGCAGGTAATTTGGCACGGTGCCTACATTCCATCGTGCGGTATGTACGACTAATAGCACCATGTGTTTTTTGCTAAAAAATACCGGTAAAATTTCAGGTAATGACGAAAATAACACAGATAATGTATCTACGATTACTAGTTTAGATGTTGAAGACGAAATTCGTAGGAATTTCGATGTTTAGCACGAAGTTTCAAGAGCGCTGCACAGAATTTGTATGAGTCAACAAATTAGATGCAATTATGGTAGAGAGGAATTGAAATTCAAATATAATTTAATAATTCTGAAAAGTAGAACTCGTTTAGGTGAAAGCTTGAGCTCCTTGAATGTTTTGTGCAACATTATCAATCCGTCAAATTATATTCAGCCAGTGATCACTCATCACTCCTAACTCAATTGTGACATAAAAGGATTAAAAATCCTTTATTTTAATAAATACTACAACTGGGTATTTGAACGCACAATATACTTTATCAACATCGCTCAATATAATGTCGATAGGCCCCTCACTACAATGCACTTCAACATAGCTGGCGATTATGTTGGAGCAAGGTACACCACTACCTAGCTCTTCAGGGATGACGGGCGTGATGTTATGGGCCATATAGCCACGATCATGTAAAAGAGGTATGAAACCTTCGTGCGAGGTAATTTCATTTCCCATGCGAAACTCAGAATCTAGATAAAAGGCTTTACTGGAATTGTTTTTAATAATTATTTTCTTATTGTTGGAATCTGTAAGTTTGCCGTAGGGGTTTCTAGTGAGAGCATCTGCCTCCCCTGGACCGGTTGCTTTTCGACTCACTCTACCATGCTTGCATCTCTTTCCTTCTTGTACGAGTTTACTTATAGAGCTGTCCTTATCACACCTGCAGCCAACGGAACTAATTTTACGTCTTTTTCTTCTCGCTGGCTATCTGCTGTAAACGACCGACACATTCGAGTTTTCTTTCCCGCTCAAAAATATAATATTATGTATTATTTAAATACTAATTATATTTTTTACACCTTTATATACCAAAAACAACAAACAGCAGCAGTTGAAATCTAATTTCCTCATTATTTTTTTTTAATTTAGAGGTATTTCTAGATTCAACTCAATACAAAACATTTAAAAATTAGCACACGGAATCATTATTTTTTCTAACTAAACAAAAATGATTGTTCACGAAGCACATTATGAGAGTAATAATTCAAAAGTTTGAAACAAAAGCCGAAGGTCTTGCTAGATAATGTCTGCTCATATCCAAAATTCAAGTTGGTCCGTGGTTCCAAGTTTTGTTTTTATTACTTTCGGATGGCGGCCAGCGGCCGGGGGCCTGGATGCGATTAAAATTCCTGAGATACCTCACGCCTGCCTTTCCTTGGGCGTTGCGATGACCATAGACCGGACAAGCCGTGTAACTTTCCTACGCTATTGTTGCTCGGTACTAACAAATTGCTGATTTTCTGATAAAAATGTACCTTTTTATAAAACAAGGTAGGAAACCAGGTGTCTGTAGCCACGCTTCAGTGTAGTTATTTTAGTTTATAAAGCAGACAGTTTTATTCAAAGAATAGTATTTATAATAATGTTCTTTTTTTATAAATATTTATAAAATAAAACGTAAGATTATACATAAATGTAGTAAGTTGCACTCGATGAAAGGACTATTGTTATGGTTAAAGCAGATGTAGAAAAAAAAATAGTTTTATAAATTATGGCGTTGTCTTGTCTCAACATTATAAAGGCGAGACACACCACGGGCGCCTCTGAGAGCAATCTCCTGTAAGAAGCAAGCCCACGGGCTGGCACTGGCATTACCATATTACAGAAATTATTACCATTACAACATAATACGACGCTGCGGAGCGACGCGTCTGACACGACTACGAAAACTGATTGTTAATATTTCAAAGATGATTATAAAATTAATAATTAATACATACGTCTATTTAATGTTATGTTTGTGTGGTATATAGAGAAATGATGTCTAATGAAATGATTATAGCGTAAGTAAATAATAAAAAAAATGTAAAAAATTATGTACATAATCAAATAGATGATAAAACAATAAATTACGTGATCATTTTCCTTAATGTGTTTACTTAAATTCTTAAAAAATACTACCGTGAAAAATGTACGATTATCAACACATAATATAAAAAAGTAGTGTAATCAAATTATTGGAATTACAAAAAGAGATTTTCATACCCAAAAAATATAAAAAGAGATAAAAAAATGTCATATGTGCCCCGCTAAGACTTTTTCTATGGAAGAAGGAATCTTAATAGGAGGCACAAATATTACTCTAGCATGGCCTTAGAAGACTGAGGCTTCATATAGCACACAGACTGTGGAACCATGCCAGGATCGAACTCACGACCACCTGAACGCGCGGTTATGGCTTATACAACTTAGCCATCCGCGCGGTGTAAATTTCGTTGAAAATTGCCTATATATTCAACACATAATTATTCATATCATTGAACTTATGAAAATATATTATCTTTTTAAATACAATGATTATTACTTTTTAAAAAGGTACATATTTAATTTAAGAAAAAGTGAACTAAAAAAACAACTTTATAATTAATAATTCAATCAATAAAAACTTTAATTCAATGGATCGATCAAGTGTCAAAGACTTATTATTACGATATTTTAATTAGCAATTCCCAGTAAAAGTTAATAACATGAAACACAAAATGGACACCATTAAATTCACGAAGAAAATAAAGATACAAAACGGGCGTAAGAGCGTGGTACAAAAAGTCATGTTACTATCAATATAACAAAAAATCAAGGACACGCATTCACACGAGTTTAATCTCATCCATCATACATACAGACGTACGGACAAGGAGAAGAATGTACCGAATATTCATATTAATAAACTCGAGTCGAATGCGGTCTAGCGTTATACACGATTATCCTTCCAGGGGGAAAAGAAAAAACGATGGTAAAAAAAATAATATGACAGAAGGCGGCGGAGGGGGAGGCGAGGTGCGCGGGCGCACGAAACACGCGGTTTGACGTATTCGTTTTTTACGCTCATATTCTTATTATTGGGTCCAACCGCTCCCGGTGTTACGGGCGTGGAATGCGCCATAGAGTCAACTCAGGCGCAGACGCGGCACCATTTTATTTACCATGTTAAGTATGTTGAAGTTGTTTTGATTTTTAGTCTGTAGTTATGATTGGATGGTTGACGTCATTTTTGATAAGTAGTTACTTTAGAATCCATAAAAACTACCAAGCAAGAGTAATGCGATATTCGAATAAACTAAATAGTACATGAACTTGAACACATTATATCTAATTTCTGGATTTGTTTATTATGATTATGTATGCAAATATCGTGTTGTTAGTATCGACTTGAAAACTTTACTTGGTACAGAGGGCTATTCCTAACCGGTATAAGCTGATCGTTGAATGTACGAAAAAATCACACAAAGTAAGACCACGATAAACTGGTTTTATAGCTTTATGTGTAGCTATTTGTATGCCAGAGAGTGCGTATGTTTACGAATTAAATTAAGGAATAATTTCAAAGGAACCAATCAAGCTGCTTGTAGCTTAACCCTTCACACCCGTAGTTCAGTGCACCCTATTACAAAATTCATTTCATAGTATACGCCTATTATCAATTCCATAAATATTTTTATAGTAATCAACCTATCAGGTTGGAACGCCAGTCCGCCGGCAAAGTGGCTATTACTAGATAATTGCACGCACTAAACTTTATGAAATGACATTCATCACTGCCCTTACAAAGGTTGGGAGACATTTTAACAACTAAACACGTTCTTGATATTTTTATAAAATAATGTTCTGATTTTTAACACCTGGTGTTTGATCAACATGATTTCAAATCAATAAATCATGTGCGGTTGCACAAGTACAAAAGGTGTTGGGAATTTCCCCAGCAACAATTTTAAAGTATTGTAAGTTGTAAGAATAAAGAGTAGTAAACGGTACAATAACACAAATAACCTAGCACTTATTTAACAAACAAAAAAAAGTAAAAAGGGAAACACACCAAACAAAAATACACAGCCAGGATGCAGATCTACCTACGACCTTCATAACGTAAACATTTCTGGAATTTGTTGAAAAAACAACAAACGAGCGAACACCCTCGTGAGAAATGGTTGAAAAAAAAACAGAGATCCTTTGTCGTGGATGAGAATCGTGAGTTCCAGGAATTCGCGTGCCATCCATACAATAAATACGTTTGTTCATAGCACAGGCACCGCCGTTGTGCGGAGGAACGCACCAATGACTGCTGCAGACGTAGATGTTAGGAAAAAACCGCTGGAGTTTCAATTAGATGATGAACATTCCTAGGTTTGTTTTTGTTTCGCTTTGTCGGGTTTCCTTATATTTAAAAAAAAACTCTGGAAGGATGTTTTCTTAGAATCGGGCACTACATTACCTTCAATCTTTTGCAAACATTCATAATTGTATGTGTTCGAAAGATTGATCTCCTGGAACACTAGGCTGTTTCCACGATCATCAATTTTGCTCAACGAAAATAGAAAATCAACAAATTACAATTTACTTGGAACAGGTAAATTACACTATGGGTAACAAGCTCGTAAATCACGCGTGTGCCTTTAGTAGGCAAGCACGAAGACGAACAAATGCTGTACCCCCAGGCAATGCGTTAAGCATCCCTTTATGAGGCCGTTGTTACAGCCCACTTGCGATGTTGATAGATCTAAGATTGATCCGGGTCAGTCTTACATAGACTGTGAATCAATACGTGAAAGGAGGAAATGTTTCGAATTTAGAGAGGATCAGAACAAAAGTACACACGCGCATGTAACTGAGACTGGAAAAAAACAAAATGAGAAGCGTTAAAATTAACGCCTCAATGACTAGCAAAATGGAACCAATGTTTTTCTAAAGCCTCTAAAACATTTTTCAAAAGGCATTTTTTAAGACTGGTAACCTTAATACTTAAACATAACAAACGTGCCAGTGTAGGAGGCAAAGACCTACAAAAGGCTGCAAATAAAGCCAGAATTAAGGACATTCTTCACGGCATTATTTGTGTTACGTTTCAAGTTTATACTTATTCATACTGCTGTACTAAATACTGCCCACATGCGCATAGCTCGCGTAACGCAAACGCGGTTAAAGGCATGAATACACATAATTGCAAGTGCGTGAGTCTCCAATGTAGGGTTATCAGACAAAAGACTCGGCCTGAAAGTATCGCCAGTTTCTGAAACGCATTGAGATTTTAAAGCATGCTCTATCAGATTTATCACGAAGTATTTCCAAAATTACAAGTCTATGTTTTAGATTTATGGAAGACCTTTGACCAAATCCCTGCCAATTTGTCTTCATAGATGATTCAGGCGTAAAACTCGAAATAAAATCTCCAAAATTACAATTTTCGGAAACTATTTCTCTGGTAACCCTACTCCAAGGTCCAGCGCGGAGGTCGTCCTGTGCGCACGCGTCTCCCGCTTCGAAAACAATCTCGGGTTACGAGCAGCCAGCTCGTGTGGGCACGAAGTACGCCGGGACAACACGAACTCGCCCGATTAACATCCAGATTGATACGCCCGTGCAAAAAATGTGTGTCCGAAAATCCGAAGGAGAAATTGCGTTCGTGAAAACATTTTCAGAAACGTGTGCTGTATTCATGACCATCGACACGTAGAGCAAATCTGATCTCTCAAGTATATGATTGCTGATAATGCATTAGTATTCTGTAAACAACGTTGAAGTTTAATAGTGATGTCTAGATGGTGGGAACTTCCTCGACGAACGAAATGTTTTTGAAACATTCTTGTATGATTCAAGACGTGTTGCCGACCCAGCAAACGGGATGAACAACCAAGTGTAATAATCCCAGATTACTGGAAAAACAGGCATGCAAATTCGTAAAATGTGAAAATGTGTCCACGTTGGCTGGGAGCGTTGGTCACGGTACGCGCACGCAAGTTTACGACGGGTGTAACATTAGCCGGGCGGTGAAACAATGGGCGCACGCGCTGAGGTCGCTCGCCGGGTCGAGGACGGGCCGGGACAGCCTTCCCCGTCCTTCAGCCCTGCCCGCTTTATTGTGCATGTTGCTACGGACCTATAGCTTTAAGCTCAATATTTAGGCTCAAGCCGGATTTATGTTTTAAGACTTTAACTAGAAGCAGCTCCGTTTCAACTTTGAAAATAAATTTAAGGAGTATTAAGAAGCATTTCAAAATCAATTCATGATCTAAAGCTACTCAGCCAAATGAAGAACCAAATCTTAGTGTAAATCAAGAATTTCAGGGACCTTCCAAGACACATCCAAAACAAATGTAATTCAAATTCCAATGGAAATTATAAACCCATAAGAAGCACTGTAATTCAAATTCCAAAATGAAATTGTGACTCAAAAGACAGTCACGTAACAGAATAATGTCCATAATTCAATTCGTGTTGAAACATTTCAGAGTGTTAGTTAAAAATGCGACGCCCGGGGACTCATGTCATCTGCTTATGATTGGGAGGACGCATTCCATCGTTGATGCACGGCCGACATGTCTTATGGGTGAATACAAATAAGATAGAACATGAGTTTCTTTTTGTTTTTGTTCAATTTTATGTTGGGCTTAATGTTGTGTAGAAGTGCCTTGAATTGAATTTGAAATTTCACTATTATTTTTGTCACGTTGGTCTTAAATGGCTTTTTTAAACGAAATATTTTTGGAATTGAAATTCTTGTCACAAATTATGGCATTCTCAATATCTCCATGAACAAAACCGAAGGTTTGTATAAAATTAAACAAGGTTTCAGGATTGTTTCTTAGATACTAATTAGAATCTCATATCTATACAGCAACTCATAAATGTTTCGTTCCATCTCTTCAGACTTCTCAAATCTCAATTTTGTTACATACCTACCCACCATAAGTTCTATAGTTTCTACTGCTGGTTCATTTACATCACCGGAGGGCCCGGCTCTACATACCACGTCAAACTTGTTTTATTTTTATGACAGAGATTTAAAAGGACAATGTGTTTCGACTACTGAGTTACGCCGAGATAAGATAATATTAAATGATCCTTTGTGTAAACTACTAGCTCCTAAATTTTATTCTTTACGACCAGCGTGTAAGTTGCTATCAATAAGTTATGATGTTGGCTGTGTAATCGTATTAGGAATTTTGGGATTAAATTTTTTAAAGGTCTGTTTGGAAATATGAAATAAACATTTATATTTTATGATTATAACTAGAAGATATCTTGAATGGCTTCTTCATCTTCAGCTCAATATACAAAAGGAATGCAATATTTAAAATGAGGTTTACAACCCATTCATTATTCTAAGCATGGCGCCACCGGTGATTCGTCTCGAGTAATCTATATTTAATAAGCAACATAATTACCCAATTTAAGAGATAGTAACATTACATAATTAATTACCATTTCTTATTTTGTTCAAATGGGAACTGATAAAAAGTCTTACTTTCACTCTGTACAATAATAGCAGATCATCAAAGGCCTCGGGCCAAACAAATACGTAGCTTAGCATAAAAGACGTTACAAAAACAAATTCTACGATACTATTCATATTTTCAATAAAGAAAATGTTCATTTATATTCATGCTAACCAAAGAAATATCAAAATAATCGTATGGACCAGCGTGACCTTTAACGGCGTACGGCTTTGACAGATGGTGTCATTAACTGCACCGGCCTATGCGCACGGTGAAAAAAAAAACATTTAAAAAGTTAGGAACGCGTCTATAATTATAATGAAGCATGAACGCATCGGGTCAAAAGAGTGTGGTAATGTCACTGGTTTAAAATAAAACGTATGGAATGTTTATCAAGAGAATTCTTTAGTTTACGACGAGGGTTGGACTTGAATGTTTTGGGGTAGTTTCAGTATTTTTACATCATTAAGAGTTTTCTCGTTTGTTTTACAAATTAATAATAAGTTTAAATCATGCATTATCATACATTATTTGTTGTCAAAAAGTTACCTGACACTAAAATGACTACAAATAACCAAACTCTACCGCGACGTTACTTAAAAATAAAAAATACTAAAACACTCCCAGAAAATTCCAATCGTCTCTTAAATCTTCGACGAGACGAACCAGATGCGCCAAACAGGTATAATATTAGCGCAACATTTCAGTTCATACCCCAACCTACAATTATTGGGAAAAGAACAACCCGTAATTTATCTACAGTAGCCTGCACGTATGTAATAATTATTTTTAAAATATTTAAAAATACAGGCCAATGTAAATTGGACTGTAAGAACTACTCATGAAGTCTTTTGAAATTGTATGCATCCTAAGTATTGGAGGTAAAGAATTCAATGTCATTTAAGTTATTATACTTTGTTCTTGCATGCCTTAGTGTATTACTCATGATATAGTCCTTGAATAAGTTTAAAAATGCGCAATATTTAACACATGTGGTCGTAACGATAAGTTGAGCACGTAACAAAATATTTTCGTTGTCATAACTTTGTATTCAAATGCAAAGGCAGAAGGAGCACCCTAAAGAATTCAAGGGAGAGTTACCCTAGCACTAACATTGATTTTCCATAGAAACGAAGTTATTGATTTAATAATAAGCCGACTAGAATGCACAAAAACTGAGGTGTTTACTTAGAAAATATGTATATGCAAAAGAAGTAACACGAAAACCGGTTTATTATCCAATACCATAAAAGATGATTCAAATATTTTTCCGTAAGCAGTAGTCACTATAATTATATCTTAGAGATAATTTTAAACCTCAATCCAAGTTACGTCAGCAGTCAATAAACGTAACATATCAACATGTTGGAATTTTCCCATAAAACTCCGAAGTAGATCTCTTCCAAGATAATTTATAATTATACAGTATGTTACAAGAATTGTCGAGAGGAATGCGATATACTCATGACCCAACGACCCGGGTGCTGTCAACATTTTTATAGATTTATACGAGACGTTTTATGACAATCGGATTTTAATGCCAAGCTTAAGTGTCAATGGCATTTTAAATCGACGAGCTAACATTCTCATCGATATACCGAAGTACACTGATCAAAACACGTTTTATTTTTATTGTCCTCAATTTCAAACAAGGGGTAACAAGAACAGCTTAATTAATGGCAAAATTCTGGTTAATTTTGACATCGACAGCTGGCAATCAGCTCGTAAAGTAAAACATACGATTCTCATAATTCATTTATCTCGAATGCATCGATCACATTTCTCTTGTAAGCCATTACCACAACTTTGGGCCCAAAAATATTCATTCACGATTACAAGGTGAATTTTAAAACGCTACCGGGTGAAACATCATGGTCCACGCGACTGTATCGAAAGGTACTTCTTAAAATTCCAACATTCTCATGATAACGATGGCTTTACTCGTTAATGTTATAGCCGTTACATGTTTTATACGAGCCAACGATAAAACTGTGGATTTTAAACAAAAGCCTTTTATATTTGATTGCACAAGACACTTAAGTTCGCAGGAAAAAATATGGGACGAAAGTTAAAATAAGTTTAAAAAGTTATAGTGTTGAAAACTGCTTTTAAAAGTTTCTTCCTTCCCAATTATGGGAAGGAAGAAACTTTTAAAAGCAGTTTTAAACGTTGGTCAACTTGGAAAAAGATACACAACGTTATTCACTGTAAAGCAAAGCGACATACAAAATACATTTTCTGAAAGTTACGGTGGATATTGTACCAAATAAGAAAATAATATAACAATCCAATAAGAATTTCAAAAGGACACGGAGATAAACAAAAACGTAGCAATCGTGTTGCCACTTCAAAGAGACAACAAACATGAAATCTTAATTTGACGTAATAAACCTTTGAAGACTAAAATGTTACAATAAAAATACTAAAGAAAAATGTTACCGCTGTATGCTCTGTCATCGTTTAGTACTTTCGAGTTTTTTATTGTCCGACTGATCCCCATTCTGAGCATTCCAAGGGTATGACTGTATGATGCACGTGTTTTAATGGCTGCAAAGGATTCGAAATGGTATTTGAATATGAAGGGGATTTGTTCGTTGGTCTCTTGTGAGACTGGCAGCTCAGTGTAGAAAGATGATATGGATGACTGTGAAGTAACAGGAATTGGAACTATGAAGATTGAAGTATTAAATTAATTAAAAGATAGGAAACTCTTGCAACAGCCTATTGCAAAGAATATAAATCTACTAGGCAAGATAAAACTTACAAGAAGTCAAGTTTAAATTATAAGTCATATTGACTAGAATACATCAGATGAATGCGATGTATTAGTCTGCCACGTTAATGATTACAAAAGTTTAGGTTACATATTTTCATAGCACAGATTATAATCAAATATTCAAATCTGTCTACATTGAAGCCAAGTTACGCTTGCATGGAGATTAAAATACATGTCATTGGATTCTTATGACAAATGCGTAGGGCCAGACGATTTATATCGACGGTATTTTAATGGATTTAATCAATTCCCCTAGTGCACTGGTGCGTTTACGATGAAAAATGGAAGAATCGCTTTGCATATTATCTAGATGTATCGTTTCCAACCGCCACAGAGAACGTCCATTTATTATGGGACGTATTGAAATAATGCTTTTAAACTTTCTACGTGATATCTGTGAATGATATATCGTATAATTCCGTAGCTATCGGGTGACCTGTGCAATTTGTTAACTAAAATTTTCTCCGACCATGGACCATGAAATTGGCGTAATAACCCACGCATCCTCGTAAATTTACAGCCCGAAGGCTGTATAGGGCGAGGCGGCGTGTAATACGAGCGGCAGATATATCATAATCAAGCCAGCATCTAGAATCAATATATTATCTGGGCGGTAGCCAGTCGAACGGTAGCCCAACGTTGCATTACATTAACAAACGACCCGTTTCTAACTCAGCGGCCTTTTATTATAATATTATGCGATATTGTACATCCACTGTAATTACGTGTTGACCTGTTTTATGGTCAGCTAGTGTCTGGTCATCATTTTGCCTGTGCTGTCGTTTATTTCTAGATTATTAATTTCAATGTTAGCTTATTTTAGTATTTTATGGCGATAGTTATAACAAGAAACTGGTTTCCATGTCCACATGCTTCTTCAATCTCGAATGCTAATCCGTACGTGAGTTATACGTATAAAGAAACATTGGTCCATGGTAAGGAATAGAGCCCAGGAAAGTTTATGCATGATGCTGCAACAGACATATGTGTACCACCGACCAGCCTGTCAAGCTGACAACTTTACGACAGCGCTCTTCTTTACGATTTCCGATGGACAAGACCAAGATCGGCTGTATCCAATTAGCAGGTACATCAATTTCTGTGTCATGGTTATTACTGCCAATTAGGGATGGGCGATACCTACGCCGCGGGACCGCATACAGATCGACTTTTTAGAGCAAGTCGGGATATAGATCGGCTTCGTACAAGTCCGTTTGTGCTGAAGTTTGCTATCATTATCGATGGTTATTAAATACTAATTATACTACATGCTGTTTATCGTATATTTTATTGATACAGCAATAATATCATTATCGTTTATACTTTTCAATATAATTAGGCACAGCATGATATTCTACTTCTTCATTGTGCACACACAGTGCTGTTTTGATGAGATATATTGCAATGTAAGTCACCAATCAAAACCTTATGTAATTGTCCATCCCTACCAACTTTTTGAATATTAATTTACGAATTACATTCATTGACACAACCAGCTTATCTAACATCTCGTTAGAAAGAATCGATTTCAGAAGCACAAGAAGAAAATTA
This sequence comes from Agrotis ipsilon, assembly GCA_028554685.1. Classification (NCBI taxonomy): domain Eukaryota; kingdom Metazoa; phylum Arthropoda; class Insecta; order Lepidoptera; family Noctuidae; genus Agrotis; species Agrotis ipsilon. Next base: position 9,578,521 of record CM052972.1, read on the forward strand.
TTCAATTTACTAATTACTGTAATGTCTGATTTAAACGAGTGAATTTAAATGGTATGAAATTTTATTGGATAGATAGATTGGCCGTTGGTTGCCGGATGCTATGTTATATCATAGATATAACAGGATTTTCGTTGCCCGCAGATGTGGTGTAAGACAATAAATCTGTCTATGCGATGTTACAATTCACATTGGTGAATTGTAATAGAATCGTTGACAAAACTCGTATCCACTAGTTATCTTTGACCATGTTCTTTAGAATTTGTTGGATCGATATGGTATTGACGAGGAATTAGCTGATCTGCTGAACTATGAAGTGCATACCCCAAATAAAAAGGAATAAAGGACAGGGATCCCAAACTCTCAGGGATCCATAGAACCAAAGACCTTCCTAGATTTCCTAAATCCAGGCGAACCAACATCAGGTCATGGCGTCATAAATTTTACGCGAACCGTACGAGCTTTCCATGCATGTGTTACTTAATTACCTAATACTGATTGCGTAAACATATTTTATGAGGATTGACGTGTTCTAAAAACAGCTTATCGCTACTAGCGTTACGATAATAGTAATGTTGAAGTAAAAATTTCTTTGTTTGCGTTTTCAATTGACGTCGCTTTAGATTTACGTTTTTTAACTGTTTATGAAATGAGTCATTGGGAGAAATTGTTTGATCAGGCACAAAGTTGTTGGACTTGCGACCTGTGATGGGCATGAATCGAACAATAGGCGAAGTTGTTTTGCACGGAAGCCATAATATATAGTTAAATATTATATTAGATACTGACACTGTAGATACTGTTCCAAGTGCTTTCATCGACTATGCTTAGGTACTGTAGTAAGAATAATAAATATCTTTTCACACTACTTGCTCGTAAATGTCACATTATACGTCTGGCAAACCTACTGTAAAGCATGACATTATTCCCCCTCGCTCGAGCCGGGAATAATAAATGTACTGAATTTCATTATTCCCACGGGAATAATGTGATTTGAATTTGGAACCTCAAAGAAAACCGTATGAAAACTTTCACCAAGGAGTCGTATCAGTAATGGCGGCCGCTGGCAGCAACAGCTGATCGCTTACAGTGGTGCCAACTTCACGTTCGAAGGTTGTCGTACCACATCAAATTTCAAAAATCGAATTTATTTCCTCGCAGTAGGTGTGAAAAGCAGAGTACGCTCCTCGGGAGTAAAGCTGCCTTGTCTTGGGCTGACTTGAATCCCTCGCTACACTAAGGATTCTTAACTTAATTCCCTCGTTTCACTCGGGAATTAACACTTGAACCTCCTCGCTGCGCTACGGAGGTTCACCTCAGAATCCTTAGTGTCGTTTCGGGATTCAATACGCCCATGACGTAAGGCAATGCTTTACTCCCTTGGTGCGTAATCTACTATTTCTTAACTTTGTGTGTACTTATTGTTCCAGAAACTTACTACCCACTACTGAGTATAAAGTCATACCACAGATAATTTCAATAACTTAACTAATATCTCTAAGGCAGTTAGCAAAAATTTTCAGCAAATGAAGCAAATTACTGTCGCAACATTGAATGAGATTAATGAATAGGATTACGACATGAGTAATAACTAAAAACAATGATGCACCAACATTTAGTCATCACCGCATCATGCCCTTGTTTGTATTGTTTGACAAAAGCTTGACGTGGAATTAAAGTGAAGAACGTCATTGCAGATCTCAAACATGTTTCTAATGATACAATAAACGCCTTATCATTTGCTATAAACATGATATTATAAACACCTGTTCACACATAATTAAATATACTAGTAAGAAAATCACATTATAAAGATGCACATTAATTTTGATGGTTGGAGAGGCAGAAGAAGCCAAAAAATTAGAAAAAGAAAATGGATGATGAAGAATAAATCTATACTAATATTATAAAGCTGAAGAGTTTGTTTGTTTGTTTGTTAGTTTGTTTGTTTGTTTGTTTGAACGCGCTAATCTCAGGATCTACTGGTTGGAATTGAAAAATTCTTTTTGTGTTGGATAGTCCATTTATCGAGGAAGGCTATAGGCTATATATCATCACGCTATCACCTATAGGAGCGGAGCAGTAATGAGAAATGTTTCAAAATCGGGAAAATGTATTCCTTTTTTAGAGCTTCCGTTGCGTGCGCTGCGTAAACGGTTAGAGTTTCGCAAAAATTATGTACTACGGAATTATTCCTCATAAAATTTACTAAAATAAAGTCCGCGAGGGCATATATCTATCTTTAAAGGTTAAGTCACTATAACCTTTTTTATGGAAACCAAATTTGTTTTTAAGTAATGCATTATTTGCGAAGGTGTTTTCATTAACATGATATTAATCCTTATCCGTATAAATTTAAAACGTTAATCATCACAAGCATTTCATTTTGAACGAAATTGCCCTTTACATCATTTGATTTCAATGAATATCTTAGGAGATATCACAGTTTCAAAATAATACCGCGACAAAATAATGACGGGCTGGGTAATATGTCACAATTGCGTCTATAAAATCCCTCTTTAGGCCGGTCAATATCGACATCCAACATTGCAAACGCGCAATGTAACTACCATTTTGTTATAATTTGCAACCCTGAAAACCCTGTGCTGTCAATTCAGTAGTTTTTGCGTGTGTATCTCATGAACCGTGATAGCTATAGATTTGAAATTTTCACAGGTGATGTACTTCTGTTGCTGCTATAACAAAACATACTAAAAGCCAGAATACAATAAATATTACGGGGGGCTCTCATTGGTCGCGGGACTTATTTCATTACCGTGACCCCGGAACATAAAGGGCTATTGAAGGACACCATGGATTTTAGTCAGTACAAGTCTGACAGTCCCTCCCAGCCCGGGGTGGGAGGACTTATGTCATGATTTTACCACGTAAAAAAAGGGGCCCCCCTTTTTTTTTACGTCCCTTACAAAAAACGTGATTTTGTTGCTGGTTTTTGTAGATGCTATGAAGTAATGTAATGTTTTGGAGGCTGTTTCTCACGAAACGTGATAGTTAGACAGTTTAAATTTTCACAGATGATGTGTGTCTATTGCCGCTATAACAACAACATATAAAAGAATCGTAGTTACATGCGCGTTTGCAATGTTTGGTTTTTTATGTGGATATTGACCGGCCTTCTTTGAGGATCGTTTGGAAAGGCTACGGGCTGCGTCCTCACCTTCAGTCTGACGCAGTCCTACCGGTTTTCGTTTCGGGAGGTACCTCAAGATTCAGTGGCATGTAAGGGGAATGAATGAAGACATCGTCTACCTCTCGCCCCAGCCACAACTGAAGATGCCCACGACGTCGGAAATCGCGCTCTTCAAGGGAACTGATGGAGACGGGACCATAGGACCAAACGCCTAACATGACGCGGGTGAAACCGCGGGCAGAAGCTTGTATGAAATAAAAAAAGAGTCAATGATAGTGTGACGAATGACGAATAATGACGATAGACAGCGGATGAATGTGGCAAAAAGGCTGTGCGCTGAACGTGATGCTAATAAATTCATCTTAGGATACAAATTCATCTAAGGAAACAATTGCTAATAGTGTTGAAGAATCTACAACACGTAATTTTAAACAAGGCGATTATTTCAGCTATGTCCTTCATACAAGGAAGTGGGTGCTTAATCAAATGTATAGGTAAGTAGTTGGCATTTACCGCGTTGTAGGTAGGTACCTATCATCCCACAAGAAAGGTGACATTATCTATCGGCCAATCATTTCATCATAATATAACCAGGGGCCTAAGTCTACTAATTTATATACGTCACAATGGTCTCTCAATGGTAAGTTTTTGACAGATTTGCCATACAAAAACTATCAAAAACACACCATTGAGAGACCATTGTAACGTTTATAAATTAGTAGACTTAGGCCCCAGGTTTCAAAATAGAATAATGGGATAATCCCAAATGAAACAGACGAAGAAATGGTAGTAATAAACTTTCAATGTTGACGAAGAATACCTATTAAGCTACTTATGAATAAAATTAAAACTGGATTAACAAGAATTTGTTGTATTTCCAACTATTGGAATTCCAGTAAATATCTTACGACAGACGGGGAATTTCTACGGATTTCCCGCGTTAATAGACCTGTTTTATTTACGATTGCTCAAAACATTACAATTTAAATGTTGTACAAAAGTGTTTCAAAATCATGGGTGTTAAACATGCAAGAGGGAATCTAATTTAAGATTTTTATTGAATAGATATTCTAAAACCTTACAATTATCTTGTTTCTCGTCTTCAACCACAGATATTACGTGTCCACAAAATACAGCCTCATTTGTCAGCATCTAATAACACCTTGTTTCATAAAAAGGCTGAAGTAATTGCTTGTGGAGATGCTAATTTTCTTTTTAAACCTCTGAAATTGGCTGTACTAGGAATAAACCTCTGCAATTAGTACCAATGAAGTGAGTCCTATAACCGGTTGATCGCATGTTCGAACCGTTACTACATGGGACTCTGATTACCCCTCTGTAAATTAAGTATCCTATGTGTCATATTAATGTATTATGTTCTCTTGATGCTTGTTTTCTTCACAGGATGGGCTAACTTTATCAAATGTCAAGGTACGTTAATGTTTGCTGTTTGACTAGTGTAAATTACGACCCAACGTTTTCTTATGAGACATGGCAAAGTTACGACCCGGAAAATATGAAAGGGATGCACAGAATTAAATCTCAACCATGCCATGAACAGTCTTCCTTCACCCCAGTCACGCAGCAATACAGTAATGTAGAAAAACTTGTCTACAAAAATGTCCTGAACAAAATTTTAATTGCGTCAAAAAGCATAAGTTCCATACATGGTTACTCGACACTTCGAACATTATTGTTTTTTCAATTAAAATATTTCGAGACCCAAAATCGAATGCGGGTTGGGATTCCTCGGTTGAAAGCAATACTTCTGATAAATTATCGACTGCGTCGTTTATCACTGGCAACATTGTAGAGGTAATAAAAAACTGTCGGGGCAAAGATGTGTATCTGCTGCTGGTGCGTTCGAAATCTGAGGTAATGCGAAAGTTCTGGTTTTGAACAAAGGATTTTTTGTTGTGATTTACTTGCACGCAACGACTAAATTATTTATTTTAGTGATTGCGATATGAACAGCTCGGTGAAAGGTAACGAAACTTCATCACCTGCTATCATTAAGAGTTAATTATCTTGCGGAATATTTTGCCAATATATTTCTTATCAAAATGTCTATATTAACTTATCTTCAATGATCACGACTATTCACCATTCCCCAATTTCTAAAGTCATCTTCCTCAAATTCAACATCATCGAATCCTTTGTTGAGCCTTTCATCAACGTTTCCATTGCATGTCCTATGTTTTCAATTCTTTAATTTTCATCGAATAGCCTGTCTCTTGCACACTCCTTATCCAACAGAATCATTCTCACAAATCAAAACGTTGTACATTCTCGCATTTGCCTGATAAAATAAAGTGCATGCCACACCAAGCCGTGTTCCTCACACACGACCCTCCATCAGACCTCTCATACTTTTTGCTTGCAGCGTAACCTGGTGGCTGTATCATAACTATTATTTATGGTCGGTTTGTTTCGTTTTAAATTTAGTGTAATGATGAGTCTTGGCTGCTGCCGCACACTTCAGTTTAATAGTTGCCCGTCTCGGGTATGCAGGTACGGAGTGAGTTGAGGATTTTTCTGGGTTTACTGAAGTTGGAGTTGGTGAAAACTCTATAAGAAGGACTCTAAGACAATTCTTTGGATAATTTCAGATTCATAACATTATTAATTGTTCTCAAACGCATTTTTTTGAGAACTTTTGCTTAATTTTTTTGAATATTCAGAACCTCTACTCCAGCCCTGGTCGATGAGACTGTTAAAACAACATTGTAAGTCTTCCTTAACTGACTTATTTTGTATGTTTGCTTATTTTTACTACTTCTTTTACGACTTTGGTTTTGAAAAGTAGCACTTCCTAAGGTCATTTTTTAAAACAAACCCTTGTTTTCTTACTCAGGAATTCAAACTCAAACCCTTGATAACCCAAAAGATATAAAGTTTATGGCAAAATAAAACAAGGTACCATCTGAAGAAACTGCTTTAGTATCACAGATATGTCGATTATTTTCATGCACAAATGCAGCAAAGCTTTCAAGTATAATTTAATTGCTAATGCTATCAAGCGCTACAGACATACACAATTACAAATGTCGACTTGTAATAGAAAAGTTATAAATAGAGAATTTATCAAAGTTCATGTACAGCCACTCTGTCTCATTGGACAAAGATGAGACTATGGAATGTCTGTGTTTCCTGTTATTTTATATTTCTGTGGCTACGCAGTTAAATGGAATTCTGTTTGCATAATGTTTTATCTTTTCATATTGTTGCTCATCCTTTTTATTACACACAGTATAGTCTAGAAACGTTCCTTTAAGGAATCTAAATCGTAGGAGGTACCATCTGGCTACGACACTGATTCAATTCCAAGGGAAGCCGAATTCCTTACAGACAACGAAAAACTTTTAGGAATTAGTGGCGTAGTTTCTGAAGAAAATCTGACACATTTAAAGGCCGAAAAAATAGGACACCGACATTGTTTTAGGGCCTTGCTTTCAAGAGTAACCTCGTATGTTGACATTTGTCAGTTTTTAATGATAATGACCGTAATCGGGCGTTTCCGAGAATGTGGACAGAGGTGCCTCACACAGGAAAGAGCCTTAAACAGAATGCAAAGCGGACATCTTTTATGTAATGTTTGTTTTTTTCGTCAAAACGTTGAGGCAGGTTCGAAAACTTTGCAAGTATTGGATTTAAGTGGAACGCCTTGAGAAACATAGACAACAGTAGACAAGTTGATTTATATTCAAGTATTTTTTAAAGTTAGCTTCACTCACAATGATTTCATAGGAAAACAGGTTTTGGTACGCTGCCATCAACATTAGCCTGTACCCAAACATGCCTTCTAACCCGAAACGTATCATTATAGTTCATTAAACAAAGCTACCATAAACCCGTATTCCCAACATCCGAAACTTCAAAATAACCTTGTCTATGGTTAAAAAAACGATCTGGAAGCTGTGCCCCTCCCCCTCATCTGTGCTGCCTGGGGCTGTGGTTCACGTCGACCTTGGTTCCAGGAACGACCCGGGTCAAAAATAATAACCGTTCGCAGCAACCATCAATTTTCTACCATCACAATCAAAATAATTTAAATTATATGTATCCCTTTTCGGGGTTCCGTATAGAACACATAAGGAACGTATTCGTTTGAAAAAAAGTTTTTAACAAACGAAATGTGTGATTACTTGCACTGCATTGTAGCACCAATAACTATTTTTTGGTGCTACAATGCATCGCAAGTAATCGCACCAAGAATAGGTACAACTACGGACATTGAAAACATTATTTTAGAAATATGGGCAAGAAATCAAGAATTCGTAGCATCTTATCACCTAAAACCTACACGGGTCCCTCAAGATAAACGGGGATAAGACCTTTTTCGAAAATTCGATTTCAAAATTGTTAGTCCCATAACCAGTTGTTACAGCGCATATAAAATGTACAGGGCGTGCTCAATTAAATATGTATTAGCGTATGTTACTGCTCAGCATTTGAATACATGCAATGCTAAACAGAATTTGCAGTTGCCTGCTGACAATGAAGCCAGGAGAAGTCTTCGTTGAATGGCAAAGTTTGTAAATATAGGGAACAAAGATCCGTGGAGTTGCATTTGAGAATGTAATTGTATTAATTAGACAAATCTTCACGCTGTGCTCGGCTCTAAATCTTTATTCAATTAGGCAATTAGAAGGGCTTTGAATAGTAAGTTGCTTTGCTACCCACTCGTACTGTTGATTTTGCTGAACTTGACTTTAAAATATATATTTTACAGTAAAGGAAGTTTAAAAAAACTTGAAATCGTGGTTTTAAATATAAACGAAGTTTCACCAATGCACAATGCAATAAACAGTTAGGTTTCTGAAGACAATCAAACATGAAAGAATGGAATTCCTATCATCCATCTACACATCATTCTACACCAAGATTAAATTAAACAATGTTGTATTAACATAGCCAAGGCATTCCATCTAAAAAAGATAACGGACAACAGTTAATGATACTGTTATAGGTTAAAAGAAAAATATATTACAATGACCACAATGACAAAGATAAAAAAATAAATATGGGCTCTATTGTTAGTGTAATACTAAACAAAGGTGACATCATGGTGGTACCGAAAGTGACGCTGGATGATCGAATTACTGAAGTGGAGATATGAAAACAATAGGCCTGTTACGGTTTAAGCCGGAATGCTGTAATAGACAGGAATGTTATAGCTCCTAATATGGAAACGTTTGAGAAATCTTGATGAAGCACTTTATGTGTGGCTTTATCAGAACTGGCTTTTAGAAATGCAGTTTCTTGCAATAAAGTTATTAAGCAGTCGTAAATATGGATTTTATTATAAGGATCGAAATCTAGTTCGCATTGATTGTTAAGCTTTTTATATACCTAATAAAATAAAGAATAGAAACAATGAAAAAAACGTAGTCTTATCTTGAAATGTTCTAAACACCTGCTTGCAAATAACTTCAAGCATTAAGGTCCTTTGTAATCGGATAGCGTAGTGGCACAAGACCCGTGGCGCACGCGCATAATTCGAGGAACATGCCAAATCTGTCTGAAGCCGTCCCGGAAATATTTTTGACTACCTAAAATATTATCTCTCGAGGGATTAGGTGAAACAATATAATTAATTTTGTGGAAGGAATCAATGTATGTATCTTCAAGAGGTATTAGCTTAGTGACGGAATGGTGAGGGTTCAATCAAATGTTAAAGTAACAAAAGACTCAGCAAATAGGCTTGTATGTGATCGCATTTCCGCATCAAATTCGTAGTAAGACCTCAAAATAGACATAATTGATTCATAACATGCAAAAATATACATAACTCTACCTGTACTTAATCCACCTAGCTAGAGCATGTATTCCCAAAAGAGTGATACGTTTTTCTTTAGGCACACGCAACCGCATTCCACGTTACAAAATTAGTGGCGCGAGAAGGATTCTAGGAAGCGACACGAGAAATTTTATGCTTCTGCGAAGGACTGATGTCTTATAGACCAAATCTAATTCTGTAATCGCACGATACGACGGAAATACCTGGAGTGTATGCAAAAATAATGTGAGTGCAGATCTAGGTTGAGGAGAGTCTCTACATTATCGTAATGGGTCTGTTTAATAAGTTAAACTTGGTTTGGGGTTTTGAAAATGTTTCTCAAATTTTGTATTTAATAATGCTACCAGATCTTGCAACATACTTCGCCCTAAGCACTGTTCTCTTTCTCAGTAAACGATTAAGTAGATTTCATCACTTAGCTCTCATTAAGGCCTTTTAACGAGCACAAAATACAATCGTCGATCAAGCTTATAACAAAGATTAATCCGTTACTTTATTTATCACCTATAACGAGAACAATTATCACAGCCAGTTTCTAGGTTACGTAGGCGACGTCCCAATTAAAATTCTATACGAAAGCTTATTTGCTAATTAGTAAGCACGATTTTATTCATATTGCTAAACTCTTTGGGTAGTGCTAGTCACATCTTCCTTGCGCAAACGCGTCCATACCAGGCTAGGCATGTATGCGATTGGACAACGTTAAATTTTCTGCTTGGAAAATTTTAAATTTGCTTTATTCTGCAGGCAGTAGAGGTTGTTTTTGCTTGGAGTTTGTTTCGTCTGGTGATAAAACGTTTTGTTTTAATTGTGTGCACATGCTTGCACGTCCCCATAGTGGCGAGGCTTCTGTACTATTATACTCGAGATAAGTCGGTGAATTTTTATATGCCACTCGCATGTTGACTGCGATGTTAGAATTGAATTACTTTGTTTATAAAGTTGGACGTTGTATTTGAAATGTGTGTTTTATTGTGACTTGATAGATGATGAATTTATAAACCGAAATTGAAGGAAACATTAATTCGATTGGTCTTAAAGACCTAATATGACCTTTTGTATATGAAACAGTTGCAGAAAGAATTTGAAAGACTAAATATACGAAGAGAGAACAAAACCCATATCTAAAGGCTATAGTCAACTAGCATTATCGGTTCAAAGCTCCAAGACGATTTGCAAGTTGACTAGACGGCTGCTATCTTCAGCTAAGTGACTTTGATGGCCTGTTCAGCTATCTGCTATGATAAAACTCTCGTAAAACGTACAATATGCACAACTTTACTGCTTATGTCTTTGTTATCTTAAAAGTATGAAATGGGGCATCAAGTGTCGATACCGATTTACGATGTGTCGATCGTTTATGAGGTAATAAAAGAGGCTCTCTGTTATTGGTGTAGCTACATATTTTTGCTTTCTTTTAATATGTTTTAAAAAAAAACATGTTTTTTTTGCAGAATTATTTTTTACTTGTTTCTTGCACACTCTAGCAGCATCTTGCTCTTTCATAGTATTTCTGTTAGTAGGTATGTTTAGATTCTTCTTCAGTCTTGCTTATATCAACCTCTAACAAAGATTATATATATACATATAGATGACTGGCCTGTTGGTCTAGTAGTTAGTGACCCTGACTGCTATGCCGGGGGTCGTGGGTTCGATTCCCACCCAGGACAAATGTTTGTGTGATGAGCACGATCATTTGTTCTGTGTCTGGGTGTAATTTATCTATAATATGTATGTATTTAGAAATATATAAGTATGTTTATCAGTTGTCTAGTACCCATAACACAAGCTCTGCTTAGCTTGGGACTAGATGGCGTTGTGTGATAGTTGTGGAATATTTAAAAAAAAAAAAAGTAAATATTTATTATTTATTTATATTAAATTAACCTTGATTCTTCCCAAGAATTCCCAAAAAGAAAACTCTTGTTTTATACCAAAATTAAAGCAGACGCGAAAACCTGCGCACGAGTCTATTCGCGGAACAACTCGCTACGCAGAATTGGAGCGCCTATCGAAAGATTGACTCACGCATCGGAACGCAATATCCGATCAGTTAAATGTGTATGCACGCAACGTGTATTACAATTTCGTGGTTAACGTGTTAAAAAGGTATTTGACCATTGCAGAAGATGTTTGGGAGGTCAGAATCAACATAATATTTGGCCTACAAACAATTTCCAATACAAAAACCTAAGGTGTAGGTACTTATTATTTTAAAGAGATACGTGTTAAAATTGCCAAATTAGCGGGATTGCTCTGGTCCCAGAGAAAGATCGACCCGGAATATTCCTCTATCCGGAACGAAAATAGAGGTAGATACTCAAAAAGTACTAAAATTTTCACCAGTCCATTCAAAAAGTCTCCAACTAAATCCAAAGCTATACAGTGAATAACTTAATCGAAAAGCAAATGTTGACCAAGACGGCCATATCATAAATCCTTGACCACTATATCCTGATGTGGCTCGCTTTTACAGCGTGTTTGAGCATCTGATTCATGCAGGTTGTTTAACCTAATAGCTTAAAGAGTTATGAGAAAAGATACCGTTGTGTGTTACAATTTCCTGGGCAGATATTTTCTGTGCCTACAGACTTAAGAGAAATAGGAGTGATGTGAAAAAACGGTGAATTGAGTGTCGTATGCTTTGAAAGGGAGTGATTTTTGAGCTGATGACTAATAAAAAAGGAAGAATACTTCTTAAATAATGAAGGAGACACTTTTATGGCCAAGACTTGTGGTAAGGATGACAGGCAGTGAAATATAAGTGCAGCCATCTAAAATCACTAATATTTTAGTTGAGTAAGTTAGCATTGCATATTTTATTAGTTAGAAAACCATCTGACACAAAGTAACAAACAAAAAATCCTTCGTAGTTATTACAATTTCTCAATAACAACAAGTTGGTAAATCCCAAACTGCGAAGGAAATTCTGCGTTACCACCGGTATGCATACCTTTTCCGGCCCCAGCCCAACTTACGACACCTCTGTTTACATATTTTTAAACACCAAGACACCAAAACACGTGGGGATTACATAAATGATGCTAGAATGCCATTTTCTTGGTAATATGACTAAGCAAACGTGTTATGCGAGCTTTATTGTGAGATAGAATATCTACAAACTATTTTACAACATAGTTTTATTGTTAGAAAACATTGAGTCACGTTATAAGCTCAAATGTCAACTTTTCTAGGTAATGTGAGGACTTTGTAGAATTGAAACTGGAAGGGGATAGCATGTAACCAAATATCGTTCTAAAAAGTAAACCGAGCGCCCAAACTAGTCGCAAATTATACTTTTCCTAATCTTTAGCATAATTAAGAATGTCATCGATATTTTGGATTTTGCAATTGATTCCGTCAACAGAAGATCTTATTTTCTAGGTTCTCGAATGCGACTTCTGAAGTTAACTTGCAACGTTTTTTCCAATTTTTATAAACATAGCACACAAAGTAGCCCAAAAATTCCATCACTCATATAAAACTACAAGAGACTTAATAGTTTCTCTGGTAGTCTGATATTAGATGACCCGTACGACATTTTGACAGACGCAAACAGACAAGAAAATAATGACAGAGTGCATTATAATCTTCCTACTAAGAACAGATCCACATCAATTTGCGCTTGCGTTTGCGCACAGGTCTAAGGTCTTGGGTTACGGTAATTGATCACTCTAATGTATCTTTTTGTTTACTTGCACCGCAGTTATCAATCAATTGACGTCAATTGGCAGAAGTGAAGGTTATCGCTGATGACTGCGAGTTGTCTATCTATCGTCTGTTACTGTGACGTCTGTCGCATTCCTGTTAGAAATTACTGTGCTGATTGTTAGGTATTTGAAATGTAGGTAGATATTATGAACGCTGCTGATTATGGTCTCGCTTTTTGAGAATGTGTAGATTATTTACATAATATGATACTTTTAAATCTTCATAGTATTAATGTTATAGCTAAAGCGAAGTTTTCGGTACCATTTAAAGTAATATCTACGTTGTTGCAAATTCCAAAATGTCTCGGACATAACAGCCTCAGAATTTTGACAGTTGAGAGCAAACTAATTGGAGCCAAATATCAAGGTTCAGTCGTTGAAATTGTGTTCATTTAAATATCATTTCCTCCATATTGCATTACTTAGTCTTGATCCAAAGTACTGTTAGTATGTTGGATTACGTTAATTTATTTATAAGTAAAGTCTTTATCATTCCAAGGCTTGGAAAACAAATTCCTAGGTTAGCCTAAACGAATCATAATTTATTTCGCCTTCTGATTCTAGACAATTTAATTCTACACGCAAAACCAGCACTGATCAAGTTATTAAAGCGTAGATAAAGTCTTTTTCGAGACTTCACGATTCTGGTTCTAAATAAAATCTCGAAAAACCAAATGCGAAGGTAAAATCACGTATGTTCTCGCTAAACGAATGCAGATTCGTCGTGATAACGGTATTCGGAGTGCGAATGTGGACGTGAGATGTTTGAAGTCCATAACCTAGTATTCGTAGGCAACAGGAAACTATTCCAAATATGCTTTTATCATTTTCTCTGATTTCACGGCAAACCCGAGAAAGTTTAATGCAAAAATTCTTAACTTTAAATGCCAGATAAGTATCAAGATAACTTTACATATACCAACACAATAATTTGGAAATTAAATCAAGCACAAACCAAAGAATTTTAAACGCAGTTGCAATGACACAGAAATTAAACCACGCTTAATAAATTAACCCTGATTTTGGCACTAAAGATATTTTGTTGTTATAATCAAAATTAAAATCAGCCAGTAAGGAAGTATGTTTTAACCTTAACTTGTCACTATAATCGAGATAAATATTGTGCTAGCAAACAATTGTATGTAAAGCCCTTTTATTATTGTTATTTATTTAAGCCTATGATCTTAGATCTACAAATGACTTTGACCTTCACCACCACGTCAGCTGTAGTATCTTTTATTTATGTTTTTCTATGGTTGATGATCAGATATTCAAGCCTTAGGCTTCTACAGAATCAAATTGGGTTTACTGTTGACTGCTGTACACTATCTGTATTTAAAACATATAATCCTCCTCTTCTTGTCTCATAGTACTTGAATTTGATGCAACCCGTTTTCATAGATATGAACTAACATGAAACAGAATTCTTCCATACGAATCATGTCTTCCTAAATTGACTAAAATGACCAAGTATCTTTTACCCCAAGTTTTCCTTCAATTCAAACGCTAAGAAATTAAAACTGAACTGCGTTCAACTTCACTTCCTGAGTGAACTTTGATCCATCAGTCCCATCTCATTGCGTGCTCAATTCGAAACAATACCGCAACCACTTATCTCTTATCTCTGTATCAGGGCACGATCGCATTCCATCGTTATCTGTCGGAGAAGCCACTAAACGAGTGTTTAATGTGTCTGTGAGCACATTAATTATAGATAGCCGAGTTTCATTTAATTTCATCACATTTTGGTTAGTGGGTTAACCTTTGATTTGTTCTATATCTTCATTTGTTTCATCATCATCATCATCGATTTCTGGATAAAAAGTTCTTTGTCAATTAATTTTCGTTCACATCCATATTGAATATATATTTCATCTGTTTAACAAATACAACTATGTATATTTGTATGCACATTCGTATACGTCTCTCCACGGAGATAAGACTTCAACCTTTGACAATGGCAATATACATTGTATGTATTGTTAACTATAAACTTGCATAATAGACAGTGGAGCGATATTATCACGTTTCCACTCTAGATAACAATTTCAAATGAATACGGCACTTGAATAATTATATATTCATCAACCTCTCATTACAGGAAGCACTCGAACTAAAGTACACTTGAATGGTTTCATTGAAAAAGACCACGTTTTCGAACAAGTGGCAAAAACTTAAGCGGGATGTAAATCAAAAGTACGTAATGTTACGTTAATAAATAAAAAGGGTCACGGTAATGGCAAATGACATTTAAATCCATGAACTTGATGGTCGTGTACCGCTAAAGAAAGTCCAAATGACACGCAAAACGAGGCTAATTCTGTTTTCTATTCCCACCGCTGTCAATATATTGTATTCATGAACAGATGCTCCTCCCCCGCGGGTGGGTAGAACTGTATGGTACTCAACTATCTCTCATACTAAAAACTCAGAAGATTTAGGTCAATACGATAACAAAGAACATGAGCGACAAAATCACATATTGAACTTTGATAGATTACACATATGTTTACTGATTAGATTGGACTGGCATACAAACAGCTGTAGACTGCTTTATTCTGATGATGATGATAATATCTGATAAACAGTTATGTAAGACTGACCACATATTGATCGCGAACCATGGGAATATATTAAGAGCAAAAAAGGCGCGCGGTCTAGTCATCTAGACTGAACGTCACAATTTAACGAAGTTAAAATTAAATCCAATGACATTGCTCCACTGATACAAGCTAAAGCGTTTATCGATGGATGTCCGATAAGTAAACCAGCTGCACTCGATAGACGATGGAGTCAAGTTGAAATTATCGACAACATTGCCTTCGTATCAGCACATTAAAATGAAGCTGATCGATTGATGAACCAAGATAAATCATTAATCGATGCAGAGTAAGTGCTTCAAGACATGGACGGCAAATTGTCGCGGAAAATGCATCTGCATGCTGGTAATGTTATATTATTTATACTACATCGAGGTATGATTACGCTAAACTATGTAAAAGCAAACCAAACGACATTAATTCCAAGGACTACCCTAGCGTTATAATTCTAAGGTCCTACCTTAGAAAGGGTCATTATCAAACTAATTTTAATCTTGGTAACTACTGTGTACTTCTTCCCAGTTTTCTGGGTTCTATCCATAGTAATTGATGCGCATCCGATGATTTACATGACATTACTATCATGTCAGAATTAAATGTAAGTAGGTACTAACCTCGAGAGCCTCCTGAGCTGTGTGGAGGTACTCCCTCAGCATCGCTTCCTGAATGCTGAGCCATTCTAACCTCGGGTCTTCCAACTGCGTCACCTCTGTAACAAAAAATCGGTATTTAAAACGCTTCCTTTTTAGAACTTTCTATGTTTTAAAAAGAACTCCGACTTATGGTAGGTACTATACGCTTTCTGTGTCACATCCTTCAATACTAACACCAACTACTCATTTTTAGGCTTACCCAATATTGTATTTCTTCGTCTTACACACAGTCATACTCTTATTACGACCTATTGACACGAAATTACTGAAACATAATGGAATTTTAATAAATCCGTTTTCCCCGTGCTCAATTACTTGAGACAAATAAGCAGCAACCGCAAGCCAATATAAGAACCAGATTAAGGCCCTCTTACTCATCGTTGAACTATGCGATACGGTTGCCGATTGCCCACCGATTAATGACGAGACCGAGGTAGTGTTTGATAATGGTGGCATTCAATAAACACTGATAGCGATCGGTTTTACGGACGATAGTGACATTTGCGACGAAGCTTGGTGTGATTGTAATTCACGGTCGTTTATCTGAAAAAATTGTTGCGAGGTGGACATTTTTGAAAGCCAATTTCTGATGATTAACTATTGCCATTTTGTTTCTGTCATGGCTTTGAAACAAAACCCAGACTACTTCAAAACTTAGCTGATCTGCTTTTGTGTTTCAAATTCTCTTAATTATAACTACTGCTACAAGTTGTATCAAATAAAGTGACCTACACTAAGCAAATGATCCACATTTAGTCATAAAGCACATAGCGACAGGAACCAATCATAGAGGCAGTCATCATCGAGCAGCTGCATTCCGCCATCATTCGCAGCCCGCGTGACATCCAAAGTACGCATGCGACGATCTTTCAATTATTATTCTCAATTCTGAACCCGACAAGGCCGGAACGATTCTACGGACAGATTGTTACTCACTTTATATCAGATTAAAGAAACAATGCCGTCGAAATTGCTATGTAATTTGGCTACTGTTCGCGATGAAGGTAAAGTGATAGTGGTTAATCAAACGGGTAACAAATGAGTTACTCATGGTTAGTCATTAAACCAAAAGGATTGAAGTTAGTATTTAAAACTGTTGGCAAAGTAGGTACTAATTGTTGTTTATAACGTGACTGGGTAAAAAATACAAAGGTTTCCATAAGCTCCGACATAAATGAACTAGCAATATATGAATAAGTCACTAATGGAATCCGATCTTATATCTGGCGTGAAAAAAAAATAGTCAAAACGTGTCCTGACAACTTTATAATAACACACATTTAAGGTAAAACAAAGGAGCCAAAGTCACGTCGCATTTAATTATTCATCGAGCTCCTTTCGAAAACCGATAATAAACAATATCAAAGTTAAATCAAACCCGAAGGACCATAAACAAACGATGCACGTGACTTTGATTCTTTTGACGGTAGAATTTGACCACACGCAGCCAAAATTATTGATATTCAAGGACACGCAGTAGACAAATCTATAAATCTGTGTGAATGAAGTTACACCTCTAAAAAGACATGTAAATGCAAGCGATGCCACCATTGTTGAATAATTTGTAAGCAATAAACGAAATCATAAATACAAAATAGTCTTGATAAAAATGGAAACGAATAGATAAGATTATATGCAACAAAATTGAATACCTACTACCTACTCAGTTCCAATTAAACAAGAAAGCGAACTCAAAGTATCAAATGAAATTCTCAACACAGCGCGGTGTAAAATAAAAGCTGGTATGAAGCGTATAAATATTGCGGGCTTATGCAGAAAATAGGTATGGGGGAGATCGCATACCTTGATAAAGAACATGGATGCTGTAAACTAAATATGTTAAGTGGAGGAGGCATTAACTAAGTAACATATATGCATATTTACGCAGGTATGCAAACTACCAGGTTCACAGACTTAAACACTAGAAAAATATTAAAATTAATTGCACCGCTCATTTTAAACGAGTTCCACCTTCATTACTGCTTGTCCTTTTCTATTGAAGACTGTGATACGATCGTTAATGAGTGTGTCAATGTTTTGTTGATCTTGTAAGATTATTTCATTGCCAATTTGTCTGAGAATCGGCATGCTGATATTTGTTTTATTTTTGCTTTAAGCTCCATGTGATAATCTTGGTTGGTCTCTGTTATGAATGTTGCTTAAATGTCAATTATTTCTCATTGCTCTGCTCTTTCATTTGCAATCAATGCTTTACTTACTGTAAATTATAATTACTTTATTTATATCTGGAACATTTGAATTCCTCTGTAGTCAGTATTCACATTATACCTTTAGCAGGATTATTTTAGTTACACAGTATGCGTGTAGGAAATAAATTCGATGTAGAATTTAAATTTTCTCTTGCAAGTTCTAACATTCCAGTGAATTTATATTGACTCGCATGCAGTATCTAACAGCACCAGCGCAAAATATATATGGTTCTAGTATTATAAAGCAGAATCCTTAAAGCTTTGTATAGGAATTGAAAGGAGAAATGTTTAAGACAAGGCCTGTCCAAAAGGCCAGCTAAGCTTACCTAAGCTTGTTGAAACTAAAGGAGACGTAGTATTTAAATGAAAGCTATCAAGATCCCATCTGAATACTGGGAAACTTGAAACCAGCATAAACCTAGCTATAGCTAAATGCTATAGCAACGTTTAATGCGAAAAATGCATAGCTAGTGGAGCTTCGACGTAGATTGGCTTTTATTTTCATTATTACGCTAACGACTGGCCACGTTAGTGATGAATAATGTTATCCTCAAGGCATTCTTGAAGAAATGAGCTTTTAAATGATGGGCGAAACATTTGTAACGTCCTGCATTTTCATATCTAATTTGACCGCATTATTTAGCCGTTTTACTACGCCACTTCGAATGTAATTTGCTATTATAGCGACGTGCTTAACTACCCAGGAGATATAATTTTGTACGTGTTAGTGCTTCATCTGAAATTTCTTTACGATTGGCATATATTTTAAGGAAAATTGTGATACAGTAAATTCCGTCAGGTATGCTAAAGACTAATCATGAAAAGAAACGGTTCATATAATTAATGCAGTGATGATCACTGCCATTGAAACCTTTTTCTTAGATGTAAGTCCATCCAGAGATATCGCAGAAATGAAATTACAAAAACGGTACCCTTTATCGAAATATCCAAGATTAATCTAATGATATCGTTGAAATTACATAAACAACCAACAGACCTAGCACCATAACTGAAACCCACTATTAAACAGTAATAGAAGAGAATCTTAAAACGACTAACACAGTAATACCTAATAAAAAACAATCAAATAAATAGTTTTAATTATCAATTAACATTGTGGAGAATTTATGCGATGGCGTTGGAGCTAAGGGTAAGCTATCGACGGATCTACATGCGTAAAACACCATAGAGGTACCATAAACGAGTTGGAAGTCATTTGCATATTGTATTGAATATTGCAAATGGACACTGTAGGGCTACTGTGCAGGAATTTATGAATATACAAAGAGTTTTTGAGTTATTTTTGCACAGGACTCGCTTGTTGCGGTTTTATTTTTGCTTGGTGAAGTAAAAACTATGACTGTACTGTTAGCCAAGTAAAAACAGTGAGCCTGTTTGTTTGTTCTGTGAATTTTATTACACTTTTCATTGATTCAGAATAATGTTATTTAGGTCGTAGGAAAATAGAAGTAAAATTAATATTATAAACACGGTTTTATTGCCTCAAATTGTCTTCAAACCGGTGGTGTGGTATTTCGCTTGAAGTGTTATTACACATCGCAATTTTTCATCCTGCATATAAGTATTAATAGGTCTACCAATATCATGAGTACAAAACATTCGTTACCATAGCAACCCTACACAACACGACAGAATAGTAAATGTGACGCATAGCTGCGCCAACGCATGTAGTGAACAACCTATGAGAATGGCACCCAACTCGACAACACACTAAATAAACATCCAATTTCCTTCTAACACGTTTAAATTAAATTAAAATAACTAAACTGTAATCAGTTAAACTAATGACAAAAGTAACTTAAGTTATTTAAATCGTGGTTAATTTAATAAGCGCTCTAGCCAGTTTATCTTTTGTGATAGTATCTAATAAAATAAACTGTAATGAAACCTATTTGAATCCTTTTGCATAATTTGTTCTGGATGCCTATGTATAAATTAGCTAAAGACAAATATTCTAGTTCGTGTAACATTGCCTAGCAAATACTTTTAATGAGCTCTGAGAATTTATGTGCTTGAATATACATATGTTTTGCAGTCTACGACATAGATGGCAGCACTCCTTTAGTAGTTGCTACTGTACTAATGTTTCAGATTAATTCAACAGATGTTTTAGTGCATTTCAGTCATGGAAATAAGGGAAAACCCAGATCCCAAGAAAAGCAAGTATCTACCTATCCACTTTTGCAGGTTTCACTGTCGTCTTTTCGTTCAAAATTGAACTTTGTTTATTGGAAGACAAAGTAACTTTGTTTTATTTCAATCGGCATGAAAATTAATTACCGTTCAGCATTAAAATAAGAAGAAAGGATCTTTATCAGATAATTTGCCTACGTTGAGTTTAATTAGGCACGTCAGGCAATCATTATACCAAGATCTCGCAGAAATTCTTTCAAGATCCAGTCGCGGCAACAAGTCTATAAAAATAAACTTTTCTAGACATTATTTACTTCAAAACCGGTAAGGTATAGTCACGAAAATTCGGAGAATGTTATCAAAAATAGTTTTAATCTTATCAGAATAAACATAAGTGATAAGTTACGTCGCAAATTGTACTTAAATAATAATTGCTGCATTCATACCTATTAATTCACAATAACATTGATTTTTATCACATTTACGTACCTACTCTCAAGAACTAACGTAGTAAGAAATAGTATTGACGTCTGTGGAAAATTGAATGACATAACATTTCAGAGTTTTTCATGCGAATAAAACGGTCTTTCTCCGTCGAATCGTAAATTCTCAACGCTAGCACCATTACTGTAGAAAATTGCATCGAGGGAAGCGACTCCTCAGAAATTAACACCGAAAAAACATAAAAACTAACAAGCTACGATCAAAAGACGATCCGATCAGCAAGAGTTGATGGGTGGTCTCGAAAAAAAGTAAGAAAATGGCGGAAAAGTTCTACGGTCTTCATAAATAATGCATAAGAATGCGTGAGCGTCGTGCGAAAATGTACGCCGTGCGTTCGCGCACACCGTTATCGGGTGTTCGCGGGTCGTCAGATATCGCGCGTTTTCCATCTTAGCGCGGTCATTATTGCCTTTTTACCTTTTATAGCGTTGTGTAGATAGGTAACTATATTGTCGTGTTGAAAGTTTTCGACACTCACCATAAAGCTCGTTAGAAGTCATTTATTAACTGGATTTAAGTTGCTTCTTTTGGTATAATTTATTGTTGTAAATGTGGTTATCTTATTTGTTTGACATTGCCGAGCCTAGTTATAGTATGTTCCTAGCGTTGCTTTAAAAGGCGGAACGAAATATGTGCGGTATCGTGGTGAGTTATATCTGCAGAAATATTACTTTTGCCATAATTTTAGAGAACCTTGGCAACTTGTTTTCAGACCATGACTTTTGAATTTTGTAATATAAGCTGCAGTTATACTGTTTGTATATAATGTATAAATGTAGTTATACCTTCTTTTATAGATTTTCTGCATAGAAACTCTTTACTCATATAATTTGTACTGTGCATTACGTTTTATAGAAATGTATTAAAATTCAAAACAACACGTTTATTTTATCTGCATGTGAGATTACACGGTAGCAAAAGCAATATCTATGCAACGACTAATCAATTCAATACAACTCACGAAGATGCATTTGCGTAAATAAACGATACGTAAGCATTCCATTCATAACACGACTTATTTAGTGCTCCGCCATAGAATAATCTAAGGATTCACATAAAAACATATTATATCAACCAGTCACGACTCCACAGACGTGCATCCGAACATACGCGCAACGCCATCTATTTTTCGTGGTGTGACGTTAAAACTCTTGCGCATTTCGATTTCAAATATCGAATTCAAGATGGTGGCCGCTACAGTCGCAACATTCTATAGGCTAGACATGAATCAACCTGTTCAATAATTCATAGGGAATAACTAAAGCACCGTGGTACTTCATAAGCCCCCCGCGTAGTACATTTTTCACCCGACATACTGAATAATCCAGGGGATAATAAATAAGAGTTAGCCTGTTGTAACCGGTACAAACAATTCATTGTGCTAAAATGAATTATTGCATTGTTAATTCAGGACCACTATTTCGCTACTCAGTATGCTAATCTTGATATAGGTAAATTTCTCAGACGAAAATTCGATCGACTTGCTGCCAATACAACTGGTTTCCCAAGATATTGTCTTGTCAGTGTCTAAAAATACTTTCTTATTAACATGCATTGAACTCTCCGAAATGAAGAAACTTTACAACAATATAGTAGAGATAGGTTTTGTTTGATAAATTATCATGTGCTTAAATCTAATGTCACATCTCAAAAGCGATTAATCTCAATATTCAAAACACGCTACTGCACAAAATACGAAGAATAGATTAGGGCTCTGTTCCTTTGGAAAAACTGCCAAATAAACAACAGGTGTTACTCACGATTGACATGATTGATGTAATAACGTCCGATCTGTGGATCGTAGGCCTCCTCCCATCCAAGAGGTAGCTCATTGCCAATGCAGTCCGCGAATGTCTGTGGCTTAGTATATCTGGAACAATAAATGTTTTTTGTTGAGTCTAGGAAACGCTTGTAAACTGTGATCCTGGAATTGAGGCTAGTTGGGAATGTTTTCTTGTGAATATTGGAATAGAGATGTTGATTATTTAGTGGTGTTTGTGGCGAAGAAGATTATTTTCATATCGGGTATTAGTTTGTTCTGTTGAAGTTTTCAAAACAATACTCAGTGAATTAGTACTTATCTTATTTTCAAACAATCTTAAATTTTATTGAACATGCTAATTTTAGAACTTTCGTCGTTATAAATACTTCTTGAATACGTCTCTTATTTAGATCAGAACTTAATTTTAAAACACACATCAGAAAAGTCGAGCAAATACAAAACGAAAAAAAAGCTTCCCATAGAAGGTCTTACATCAACCCAGCGTTCTTCCCACGAACAGGGGCGAGCCTATTACTGCGCTTCTATAACTATCATTAAGGCAAAATAATAATAAGCTCCAGTTATTATTTCGAATCTTTCGACTGGATAATTTCACTGGCCATTCGGTAACGTGGACTGGTTGGAATGATTCCGTATTTACTCTGTGCGTAAACATGCAACTGACCTCCTTTAAACCAACCAATTTTGTTCTATACGTCTCACAAAAATTCGACACCGATATCTTATGTCTTTAAGAGTTACCAGTTCGAAAATAGATTAATCACCAGACCGTTCAAATCGTTTAGCCTTCAATCAATTTAGAAGTTACGGGATCAAGAGGACGCGGTCAATATCATTGGATTTATACCAGTCGAAATAGCACCTCGTTAGTCAATCACATCGTTCAAAATAGAGGCAATTAGGTTACGAATTGATGCATTATATAGGACGAAGAAATCGCTTCGAGTATTACAAGCGAGAACATATTTTACATTAAAGATTTTCTGATTCAAAATGCAATGTTACGAGCGCGATGGAATTATAGATAAAACATAGTATCGAACAAAAAACAGGTGCAAGTTTCTAGATTCAAGTTGTGCCTAGGCGTGCAGATAATGCAGGCAGGTTGTGGCATGAGAATAATTAATGATGGGCGATGCGGGTGCCCGGGAGCTGGCGCGCGTAGGGCGTGGTGCGCTGGCGCCGCCGACCTGCTCCACTGCTGCTACAATTTCGATCATGATTCACGTACAACCAGTTCACCAACAAAAAGCGGACACACTCGCATTTCCGATGGTGACGAAATCAACCGAACACCGCGTCTCATACGCATCCCACTTAACGGTTTTCGTGACTTTTAATATGGCGTTTATACGGTAGTCGGTTATTAAATAAGATTCTTCGGTTAATTGGCCACGTTTATGTCCAGTTCGGTGTACGTGCAACTTTTGAAATCGACGTTTTCGATGTTCGCGTGATTCTGTTTTACCGTTTGCTGGTTCTTTTACAGTAAGCAATGAAGTAAAGGCTGTTTAATGAGTGCGTACAACTTCGTGTAAGGTTATACTCACATGCAATTATAATAAACACTTAACTGCTCAATTTAACAACTATTTTAATACATAGATTCGTGGATTCCTTCAACAAGCATAAAACATTCAAAAATTAGTTGATATAAGACAATCGTTACAAAAACCTTAAATGTAATCCTTTCTTTTTTGTTAAAACAATTTATTGAGACAAAGTCGAGAGGGGTAAGTCTTCAATGGGAATTCGTTACTCCTTCCGCACAGCTACCGAATGCGGCGTCCATTTCAAAACACGATCACTCTTATCGAGGTGAGGGGATAGAGGGCGCGTGCGTGTGCGCATCCAATGCATTCGTGTGGGAGCAAGAAGGAGATATAAGAGCAGTAAAAGTGAGCGAGACACATAGAGAAACAATGTTGCTGCGTTATGGGAGAACGGCAAAACCAGTCCTGTCAGCGGGACGTCAAGACGAGTCGAGTTCTCGGAAACGGTGACCCGTGTCACGGAATCCCTAGCCGCACACACAGGCACACTTTCACACACACTCACACGCGCCCACGTAAACGAAACACTGACTCCAATCAAATATCACTGCGACAGAATTATTGGTACTAGATAAACATTTAATTGTTTCAGGTTAAATACAAGAAAATCCGCCAAGACCTTTACGCAAATTGTTATAATTGCTAAGCAAATATGTAACTCATTTTTACAGCATAAGGTCGCATTCTTTAGATAGCATTGGAAAAGAAACTTATCATTGATAATAAATGTATGGTTGCGTTCAGTGTTTCTATATAAATGGATGTGTTAACGCAATCTTTTGTAGATAAGAATTTAACACTGCATTATCTTGAAATGGAATTTCAAGAATGTCGGAAGCACTTGTTTGGAAAACAAAGGCTATTCGAATGTGTTTTAATAAAACAAAACACTAGTCTCGATTTAAATATTTTAAAACAACGCCATCTATCGAGCTGTGTTAGAGTTTCAACCGACAAACAGAAGTCAATATGAATCATTACCAGTATTATTAATAAAAATTAATGAGTTAATTGATACATAAGAGGATCTAATGCTTTAGTTCCCTTCCGTTGTGTTTATTTCAATTAAGATATGCGTATAAACTACATATTATATGAATTTAAATCACTTTAGTTAATGTAGTCAGTGTGAGAATTGAGAAATGCATTAATCGTTACAGTGAACTTCATAACAATTAGTGCACATACCTACATACAAATATACTAGCAATTCAAATTCTGAATGTGATGTTTTGATTATAAATTACTAGAGTCCAATAAATTACAATTTTATAAGAGTTAGTAGACACAATAATTAAAGAATTAAAATGGTACTATTGTAAAAACATGTATAAATAAAACATAAACAACTGTACATAATAAACATGAATAAAAAAACATTGTCCTCTTTTTTGCAATCACGTCCGACTCACAATTATATAATTTGTTCTACTTTACCTCCTCTCTGTACAAGTTTTCACATAAATAATACAGTTCGCAACAGAATTGAGTTCACACACAGCTGTATCGCGTAATCGATGCGAATAAATCCGCGAGCTATGCCGTGCGATATGCCAGTGCATCACAGTCTCATTGGAAAATAGCGCGGGAGAAGGCCAATGTACCGCCGTTCAGCAGCCGCAAATAGAAACACGAAGGTTGCTGCCCGCTTTGGACTACTTAGTTACATGCCCCTGCAGATTTCAACGCCACTCACTGCAGGTGTAAAACCTCTCAACAATCCCATATTCTTAAAATTCAAATGTTATTTCAAAACGATATATCAGCCAAGTCTCGTTAATGTCCACCCAACACGCCAAAGAATCAAGAGGCTCACCGTAAATCTAAATGATTAGACTATTAGTCATGCGTTATCCAAGTATCATTTCGAAAGTCCAATGACCAAATCCTGGATTACGACAAACTTGGAGCACGTCTGGTGGGAGGCGGTGCCATGCTGTCTCACACATATCGACCGACCGACAGACGAACACGCACACCTACTAATGCTCTATAAATACCGCCAGGGAAATATTTTAATCCGGATGGCCCGTTTAATGCACATTCCTTGGGCTTCGGAACAATCTCGATTTTTTTACTCCTTACTCCAAGAGGGCATTGCCCCACTTAGATTTTAGTCCGTAAGATAATCTGTCATAAGAAACTGTGTCAGTAGACACGGCTAAGGATAATAATGTTAGGTGAATAACCTGTTCCTTACAAAGTTATAAGTAAATTCCGACGGCGTGATGTCACGTATCCTATGTGCTTATTTAAATAAATCCTCATGTGTTATTGAAATATACTCACGGACAGGAAGATTACAAACCTTCCGATGGCCAAAAAAGGAGTCGTGTGTTAGGGGTCAACGTGATTTCCTCTCGCATTCCGTTCGGCTGACACATTCGTACAACGTTATAATCGAATTAAATACAACTTGCAATGGATTCGTCGAAGCATGTCGACCGGATGATCCAATGTGTGAATATAAAATTTATATCTGAAATTCTGAACCGAACCATGCATTAAAGTAACCATACATATAAACATTGTTTGCGTCTTGCGTCACGACCACACGACCAATCACCAAATTTATCCACCAAATTGCCTCGGCAATCGTTCGAAAGTGGTAATTATGTATTGACGGTAAACGCAGCAGCTAATGTGACGCTATGACGTCACACGTTATTCGATCATTGACAAACGACATTCCAACGCCTAGTGTGAACTGTGTTGTTGAAACGCACGTCACGTCATTCCAACCAAGGTCTCATGCTCGTCTTGAGAGACTTGAGAATATACACACATTAAGTGCCCCGATCTGAATAATAAAGATCTCTTGACACTGACTGCCTTCAAAATCTCGAAATCCGTCTTCTTATTTTAATGAATTACGATCATCATTATCAATGTCTCAAATGAAGTTGGCATTTGGTCATTATGAGGCTATTTTCCATTACTTACTTTTTATCTACTAGGTATTCGAAATATGTATAGTCAAAATAAACCCACGCATCGAACGTAATTTATAGGTACAATTGAATGTTGCATGCTGTCTGTAGAAGTGACGGACGGACGGACAGCGGGTTGCATAAACACTGAATATATAGGGTTTCCGTTTGAATCACGCCGCATACCAGCCGCCTTCGTCACGCCGGCAGGCGGCGCGTGCGACACAATATCATGAGTATCACGACTCCGCTCACAAACATTCGATAATACGATACCTAGTCTAAATAATGTCTATACAGAATGACGAATTGTCGGCCGCCCCGCTTATAATATCGCCGAGACTCAGGAATTTCTAATTGATATTGCATTGTGGTCACTCCCATTCTGCTGCTAGTTTGAGTAATAAGTACCTACAGTCTGATGGAGGAGATTAAACGCTATAAATCTCAGCACAAGTCAGACACGACGTTGTAAAAATTGTCGTAGTAAATCAGCTAGTACTCTTTTTCGCAGGAATAAAACTTTATGATCGTCGTAATTTATTATTGTATTTTTAACGATGAATGCTAATTAATTAAGCGAATGTTATAAAAACTGTCCATTCATTGGCTTGACTGACCGGTTCTGAGATTTACACACAACATAGAAGGGTACGTCTAATATTGAGAAAATACATACCAATTTTAATGATATCTGTGGCATTCAAATCCTCTCATTATGTAAATATGCAATAGTTACAGAATGTAGAAAAGCAATCACAAGCAGTCGCTCGTTGCAACTACGAATACCGCCCTCGAAGTATGGCAGAAATGTTGCTAATGGCTTGTAACGATGTTTGCCGGCAACTTCACGACTGCACAAATGATACTTTCCCAGCGGTAGAAAGTCAAACATTAGGTAGGAATGGCACCAAAGCGGCTCCATTCACATATCGTTGTTATTAGAGCGGTGTCAAGACCGGAAAGTATGGATTAAACAGACGCCAAACAAGCAGATATCAATGTGCACGAACGCATCGCCAATGAATGGGAGGCGCCGGGCTTCTGCGAATGTTTGTTGAGGAACAAAATTCCTCGCTCCATTGTTTCGTAAATGATCGACCACGTGGAATGGGGTCGGGGAAATATTTGCCAGTTTTACTGCTACTCACTGATTCCAATTTCTCAGGATATTAATTTAAAACCAGGAAAATGTTTTAAGTACTGTAAATGCATGGTTCATACATGCATCCTTTGGTATTGGAAATACAGCGAAAATGAAGCTTTGCGATCATTCACAATATGCAGACACATCTTTTTTTAAAAGAATATGATAAAATAACCCAAAAGGATAAACAGTATAATATGCTTAATAAACTGTAGTTGTTATGGTGCTGATTAATTTACAAATTTAAAAATTACCTGCCGCCAAAGGAATAGACTGTAAACACAATCCATCGAAGCAAACAGAACACTATCACCTAATCGCTATTAAATACAGGTGTTTTCGCATACCATACAGCTTACGATCATTCGCAAATTCACAAGCACAAACAGCTTAGTATTGCTAAGGAACAAGGTACATATTGGAATGAGAAAATTGTTTATTATAGTCTGTTGTCGCATATTTCGCCCACGCCCAAATGGCGGGTCGTCAACAATTTATTCAAAATCAAGGATTTGTGCCAGTTCGCCTCACTGTGCCTCTATTTATGGACACCTTAAAAATTTCAAACCATTCACGGTATTAACATTAGCAATAGGTTATACGAAGTTTCTTTAATTTGAGATTGATGTGATGAAGATGTGTACAGTTATAAGTCAATCAAATTCTGAGCAAATATATAGAAATCCGTAAAAAACGAAAGAGCACCTGCTCGAATCTGCATAATTTTAAGATCATATATTATTAAACCTTGATTTGTATTTCTCCAAATCATTGAACAGCAAATGGATGAGAACTTTACAATAGCCGCATTCTTGCATTTCATGTTGTCAGGATTACTATAGAGAAATACCATCACCAACAAAATATTTCTGATGTTCACCTTATTAAGTACGTCGTTAATTACTTTCCCATAAAAAAGAGCTTTCTTTAATGAGTGCCCACGCCCGTAAATAACGATATTAATTTTTATTAGACGTTTTTAAGTCGAATAGCGGTAAAGTATCGGTTTCATTCCATCACTCGAAAGATTTAAATGGTACATTTTACCGTAGACATTAAATCGTCCCAAACGTTTATAGAGGAAATATTAAATAGGCAACATTCTTAAACCAACTCCGTCTGGGCGTCCTCCAATGGCTAATCAAACACTCTTATGCAAATCAAGCAAATAGTTATACAATTTTATGAGCGACGAGTATCGTCAATTTATCAATCCCTATATGGGGGGACAAACACGCAGAAATTCCATCCAACCATTCCGAGGCCCGCTATGTCGACACACCATATTTTGCAAGTTTATCATTGCTTATGCTAACTTCATGAAGTTATGGGGCGGGCCCACTACAAATACAAGTCAGACCATTTATAAGTATAGGTCCGAATTGCAGAACTAAATTAAAAATGTTACGTTGTAAAGCTACGAAAACTTATATAGATGTGCACAACAATGAAAAAGTCGTTACAAGTAGGTAAACAACTGCTTTGTGACGGCAGCGGCATACACATAGATAAGAGAGGAATGCCAATTTTGATTAGAAACGAGAGCAGAACAGCTTTTATCGCATACTCACATAGATAACTTTAAAACATGCGTGATTTTAAACACATATTTAATAAACTCGTAATAACGATAGCTAACTTAACGGATTTCGAAATGCCTTACTAAATTATTTGGTAATTGCATATTATAGGTATCCATACTTAATGTTTCTATATTTCTTTAGCTTTCATTGGTTTACCGTGTCTAGACTTTTTGAACGTCTATTCGTCTTATTAGTTGTTGGAATCAAAATAAATCTGCAGTGTAGCCGTTGCCGGCGGCAGAGGTGTCGACGCGCGTCTGGGTGTATAAAATCACCAAGGACATATTTATCTGAGTGGAATGCGTAGAATAAACAATGTTGTACGCTATTTCGCGTCCGTTCGCCGCCACGCGCCGCACCCTGCACCGCACACTACACACTCCCACCAATGTTTTGTAAATCTTCTCTGCAAAACATGCATACAATTCTTGCACCTAATCAAATTGAATAGGTCCAAAATGAACAAATAAACCTACTTAAAACGCAGTCGATTAAAGTCAAGAAACGTTGTAAAATGCCCAGCCCCTTCAACGTTACGCATGAGGGAGCTCAGAACTTGTGCAGTGCGTGGGAAGCACAT
Organism: Agrotis ipsilon; assembly: GCA_028554685.1. Lineage (NCBI taxonomy): Eukaryota > Metazoa > Arthropoda > Insecta > Lepidoptera > Noctuidae > Agrotis > Agrotis ipsilon. The sequence continues at coordinate 9,608,876 of CM052972.1, forward strand.
ACTTGGGTTACACAATCTTGTGAAGATACCTTCGTTAAACACGATTGATTTTATACATTTCATACAATCTTGGTTGCTTATAAAAGGTAGAGATTTGTTCTAGATGTCTGGATGATTATATTAGAAATTTATAGAACCTATTGTAATCGAAGAAATAATACTAAAGTAACTTCGACTTAGTTGAGCGTATAAGGAACAATTACATATAAATATAAAATTAGCCATCACACACCAGTTACTCGACCACAGACATGCAGATCACATTGAAACATTCCAACGCGAGCATCCTTGTATTTCCCTCATACAATTTGCCTGCGCCTAGGCAAGTACGCAACTACGCATAGACACCTAACGCAGATTTCACTCACAACATAGAATTATGCATTAACGATCAACTGCCTGAACGCAACACTCTGGTATGCAGCAGAACAATGTACTGGCTTAGTGAAACTGCATTCAACCGATACAATTAAAGTAATAAACACCGGCGAACACAGGTATAAGTTCCCATTCGCTTGTTAATCGACGCTATCATTGTCTTCACCGCTTCCTTGCTTAAAGACACAGTAAGTAGTTTTTCTCACTTCACAATGCGTAGCTGTCGAACACTTCTATGTAGTTTAGTTTTTTCCATAACTATTTATGCCGCTGTTTATCTAGTTACGTATCACACTTGCCTTTGAGATCTGCGAAAACCGCAAAATGCTCATTCGCACGCAACATCTCGTTACAGAAGCATTTGAGAAGACACTTATTACCGTAAATGTATAGTCCCAGCACCCAACGGCACCATAAAGATCTTTATCTTGTTAAAACAGCCATATATATCGAAATTCAAGGGCAAATATTTCGTTATAAACGGCTCTCGTCGTCAAAATGAGACCATTACATCTGCATGTAAAAAAGCAGGTCTAGTCAACTGACAACATTCTTAAGGTAGGTAAATAATTGCATTCAGCCAAAGGCAATGACAGAGTGCACATTTTTCATAGTACAACGTTTAGGTTCCGTATAAGGTTAATAGCGTCGTATGCGCCCGAGACGTGGCCCGGGTTATTTTTAGCATTAATAAATTGGCTTAGTGGCTCGGTTTATTGTGTGCGCGTTTCGCACAAGTAGATGTCGACGTTGGAGTGACATCCGCGGTACCTCGCTCCACACTCCAAATTCTAGGTCAATTTTGACTGCCGTTGCTCTTTTACTATCCACTTAGTTCACTCAAAACAATGTTCTTAGTGAGCAATTTTGCGATAGTAGGTGCTCTATGACCCCAATTAACTCCAAATTTTCCAACAAATATATTTCATTTTTTGGGTCGCGCTATTTGTATATTGATTTCTTCGCTACCAGGGGGTTATCTTTTAAACCTGTTAATATAGAACCACAAGCAGAAAAGCCACATCTTCGCATGTTTTGGAGTGCCAAGTTGGTAACCACGTCTCAAATATCATACTGTAAAGTCGACTGTATGGAATGCAGTTTGCCAAAAGGTTCAATAAAAATACCACTTTATGTTTCCTGTGTCAGCGGCGAATTTTATTGTGGTGTCAATGTACCGGGACGATTCTCATATGCCTTCTTAAGTTGAATCAATTTCATCCACATTCGCATTTTTACGCAATATTTGTTCTATACTTAAGTCGGTTTTAATATTGAATGTTACTGAGATTCCTCTGTGTGATCACAAGTCTGAAATGAAATACAAAATGACATTTGCTTGAGTTCGTTTTGTATCAATCATTAACTTGACAAGTTTACGTTGATTATCCATTTGAAACTTTACGTCGTATGTTCAGTGCGATTAAAACAGCATTTTATGTTATATTTCTGAAACATTTAACGGTTGTTTGGTTTTATAAATGTACAACTTTATGGTGAATCTTTTTAGCCCGTTATACAACACTATTAGACATTGACAGTTAGCCTAGTTTAGAATGTCTCATTTTCCTAATGGAACGGACATCACTACCGCTAATTGTTACGCCGTTTAGCATCACCAAAGTGATAATTGACCGGTTTTAACTGTAACCATACATTTTCAAGTGCAGATGTACAGTTTTTAAGGTTAACTTTTTAAACAATGGTGCAGGTGTCGGTTTAACTATGGTAAATAGATACGGCTAGAGACATGATCGGTATTTAATAGGGATGTGTTGTGCAGCACCTGCAGCTTGCTGAGGTGGTGAAGGGGGGTGTGGGGAGACGGCGGGGCGGCGAGGAGGGGGAGTGCGCCGCTTTAGAAAGGCGCGACCATCGCCGCAGGCCCGGGCCGCATTCTACGGCCTGTCATTCACACCGCGCAACTTGCCTATGCATTGCATTCCATCTCCCACCGCGTTCTCCACGCATCGGCACCATACACACACGCGCACCTTACGAAACCACCAACCGCACCAACATCTAGACAACATGCCACATTCATTCTTAACACATAAACGCTTCATCGAATTATTTCTGCGCCAGTTCAGCCACTAACATTGCTATGAACCAGTTCCGTGGCCTCATTAGTCTCGTACCGAGTGCTCGGCTCACCAAATACAAACCCATACGAAAACACGACCACACTACACATTCCAAAGGATAACAAATGATAACCATAATTTGTGTTTAGCTCATTTGTTGTCACTAAATAGTGGAATGTCGTGTGAAATCGAGGTTGACGCGCATTCTTACTACTAGAGAGCAGCAGCGTCGCGGCGACAGAACAGTTTGTTTTTCACGATTTATTCTATTTTAAAGTTGCATTTAACACTTGTAACTTCAACAGAACCAACTATATCACCTGCACTCCCGATATTTTCAACCACAACACTTAAATTCAATCAGAAAACGTTAGAAATCGCATTGGAATGTAAAGTTTTGACATGGGGCTCTTACGGGTTAACACTTCTCTTTGGAAAACTTACCTGTCTCGCGGGTCGATCCACGTCGTTTTTCTACTGTTGTGGTCGATGAAATACAGTTTTCCGTCAAAGTCCCTCGCGTAATCCCATCCGTCGGGCAAGGGTATCTCACCGTTTCGTCTCCTTGGCATATTTCACTGATTAAATCCATTCAAACGAGTAACGAAGCACACTCGCGAACTAGCTACACGGCCATGTTGAATACCTCATTACGAGGTGTGACGTCACGCGGGTTCGGCCAATAGCGGCGAAGGGCCCCCACGATGGAATGCGGCGCGTACGCGAGCGCGAACACACGAAGCGGTTCCGTACGTCACTCGAGCGATAGGAACGATACACGCGACCGCACCACGCGACCCCGCGTCGCCGACTAAACCCCGCCGACTCGCAGCCACGTTATCACCGCACATGATAATATTCACTACCAGCACCTACTGTCTAAATGCATTCCTCGACCATCTAATGTTTACATTACATGGTCTACTAGTGCCGACTGACTGATGCTATGTACGGTGCGGAGACTGTGAAACGAACTGGCAATGTAAGCAAAAAGTAGGTAGGTACATACCCATTCAATCTATTTACGATTCCGCTGTATAAATATGTATAGACGGCCGTGTATACGTATAGATCGCATTCCACAGCGTATGTACGTATATACGGGCATACATACAAATTACTGATATGTACCTACCTACATAAGTTAGTATGTTTATCTGTCGCTATAATAATATTGTTGCCATATTAATACAACTTACTGTGTTGTGTTATGATTATCTAGTAGTTTTATGTGACCTACTAATTTAGATTTAACATAAAAACGTAGAAACAAGGTTACTACTGGCATTCTTTCGACCCTGCTTTAATATTTTAGCATCAAATAAAAGGCTGTTTTATTTTAATTTAGTCTAAAGCTTTTTTAACGTTCTCCGAATAGTTTAAGCAAAACATAATACCTAATTAGTTTGTTTTAAGTCTTCTTTTGTTTGGCAAAACAAAGCCCAAATGAGTTAATCGTCCAACGAAAACAACTACCTAGGTATTTTCTTCGAATACAAAAGCATTTTGATCTTATCGGGTCTTACAAAAATACTTGGTATTGTTTATTTTTCACAAATTAATCTACTACGTTCTTCTTCTGTCATAGCATACTTACTTATTTATGTGTATTTTTATTAGTTTAGACGGTCGATTAGGTCTTGAAGAAATGAAGAAAAATAATTTTATGATGTTAATGTTCGGTTCAATTAGTTTCAATCGTAAACGCATAACGCAATTGATAACCTTATCGTCCTTATTTCGATTTCAGCAATTTAATAGATTCTAGGTTCAGAAATTTTGGCACTGTTACAGATACAAGGAATATACTTACCTATTTTAATATGGAATTTCTAGGTAAATCTCCAGAACTATCCATTCGGACAAATATTTAAAAGGAACTAATTCTCAATTCCAGAAAGTTATGAACCGTCATTCAATTTATCAACTCATTGATTTTTTTAAAAATCTAATTACCTATCTATAATATTATTGCATTAAATTACCGCTAAGTATTGTTTACATAAAAATAATATTTTAAAATTCGTCCATGATTTTGTATTTAAATGAAAAAACATCAGCAAAAATATTCATGGTGGTAAATATTTTAATACTTCTGATGTTTAATTGCATTTGCACCTAATTTGCTTTGCTCATCAGAAACAAATAGCAACAACGGTTTGGTAATTTATGTAATAGACAAGTTTTAATGACATTATTACTTAGGTGATTTATCAGATTTTTTTATTTGGTTACACACCATAACTATTTGGCGCGACTGTACTGCAAGACTGACTAGTGCGCAGTGGTGGGAACCCCAACTTACGATTCGACAGATCGTGGTATCAAACCCAGGTGCGTCTTTAAGGAGTTTATGTAATTACAATTTCCCTCAAAAAGTTGCAGGTTGCACGAATGCCGAATTTTTTATCATAGGAGGTATTTCACATAGGGCACCCGCTGACAATGGCACCTGAGCTACTAGCACGTTATCTATTCCTCATAATGCTCATGACAAAATTTTTCGCAGGTGCCAGGCCCTATGTGGAATACCTCTATCATCGATATGCCCCGATATCAAAGAGAGGACATTGGTATGTCCGAGCTGATGCTCGCACTAAGCCCTGTGCCGGATTAGACAACTGGACAGCCTACTTCCTGCTAGTGGATCAGTTCTCGAATAGGTATTCTAGGCAGTTAATGCTAAAACTGACAACAGACTCAGAAACACGAAGAAAGTTCTGATGAATATCAAAAATTTTAACAAAATATAAAATTTTCCTTTAATTTTGCAGATTCTAAAAGAAAAAAAAAATACATTTCCGCTTACTAATATGCGGTGAATCCATTAAGGAATATCTACGACGTTGTCCTTCCGTTCCGTAGGTGTGTTTCGATTCCTAGCATGAGTCACCTAATAGCGAATAAATTTACAGTATTCCCATTAGTGGTTTGCTGCTATGATCTCACTCTCTTGTGGATGTGTGAGTGGAGAAGAACAGCTCAACTTCCCTGAATCCCCTCCTCATTAATTTATCTTCCTGCAACCTATCAGAGAATCAGGGGTGCGATTTGATGAATACAGCCTTGCATAGCGGCCGGCGGTTCAGAGAATAGCAAGGCAGAATGTATGACTAGTTTTTCCATAGTCTCTATTCATTCTTTTTAATGCATTCCATCATCAACACAATCTATCTTCTCTTAGTATTCTAAGTTTATACACAAAAGAAGTCCTCCTGTTAGTCATTCACGAAAGTGGAAACCCTTTTTTTTAGGTGGAAAATCATCGAATGACTTCCCGTTTTGGGCTGGGTGGCGCGAAAGGGACTGTCACAATCGTAGTGACGAAACCCTATCCATCCAGATCCAGGGCCTCAGTTAGCCTACAACGGTACAACCCTGGCAGAATATGTCCTCAGCGAAAACCCCTAAGATGGTGTGATTATTAAATAACAGTAGTAGAGTAATTGGTAATAAAGTGTGAAATATTTATACAGGGATATGTAAAGTGTGACTCTCACAGTCAAAAAGCTATTTGATTTGAGAATAGGAAAAGCTGTGTTATTTACGATCTCAAGTATACCGTATACGTATAATAAGCGGTCTTCAAATCTTTTCATATTAATTTGGTGACAGCAATTGAGATCTAATCATACAAAAATCAGCAGTTTCCTTTAAATAGTCGTAAAACATTATGTTAATTTTTTTCGCAACATAACATGAGAATGAAGACAATAAAAAATCAAAACAATCGGAAAAGCCAACTTTTACATAAATTTTACCAAGGATTCTTTATAGTTTAATTGGCATAAGGTCAATAAGAATTGGCTTGCGGATATGCCCATTAGTGCCAAACTTAAACCTGGAATAAATCTCTTTAGGTACCTATTTAGTTTCTAAACCGACAAATAGGGTAAGTATCCATTTGTCTTAATGACGTACATAAATTACTCACAAGTACCGACAATACCTATTATACTTATCTACCTATTTTCCTTTAGTTTCTGCATTCTACGTCAAACGTTAATTACATCATGTAAATCATTTATGATGAGCTCTTTAAATGTTGAATAGGGGTAGCTCATTGGGAACGATTGTGACTTACAGACATGACAAGTTTTGTCAAAGGAACTTTATGTATTTTCACTACTGCTACTGGTCTCAAGACGACAAGGAAAAATATCATGGAAACTGGTATATCTTAGTACCCAAAATTCGATGATAAACATAATCAGCCGTATAAGTGAATAGTTGCTGGGACATAAGGCTCTGCTCTATGTGAGGGAATGGGCTGTAGTAATAATTAAATTCGATCATTCATGTCGCGAAATTTTTCGTTGAGTATATTTCTATTAGGTGAGGTTAGGAAAATGAATGAAAAGTCAGGAAAATATGAAGATTTTCTAACAGACTGCAATCGTCGGTAGCTAAACTTAGCTGGATAAAATGTTAATGAACTAAGAAGACAGCCTAGAGACACTTGAGTTTTCAAAGAACGTACCCTTATTTGAAATTGCCGCAGAATGTTTGCGCTCAAAGCAGTAGAAACTCATTCACGATTTGTTGAGGCCCTTCTCTAGAAACTATCGGTACAATGATGCCGAGATATGCCCATGCTGCTGTAGAACATTTAGATAAAAACATGGACTACGGTCACGAGTAAGTAACGTACAATATAATTATGTACCTGCCAATACCTCATGATCTAACTCAGAAAACACGGAGCCAAACTACGATACGCGATATTTGCCTAAGAAGCTATTAAAAAAGGTCACGGATTACTTATGTACATTCTGTATTTAAAAAAGAAACAGATCTTAAGGTTATTGAGACATTTGCGCTGATACAATGGAATTTTCTATTTTTAGACCGCAACTTTAAAGGGACTACGTAACAAAAGTATATAGTAGGTACCTAAGCAAGTACATACATAGTTCGGTAGTAAGTAAATACCTACGTAGGTAAGTATTCAACGAAGTAAAAGGCCCTGTTATTACTCCCTAGGGAAAACGACATTGTCACGTAAAGAGCAGGGGTAAAGGTAAAAACATCACATCAAAAAAGCAAGTTACTATAAGTAGGTCTAGGTAGAACACTACCTACTTATTGTAAAAGCCATCGACAACACAGGGTCGTCATTTTACGTAAATAGCAGAGGCGTATCTACCGCCGTATCAAATATACGGGGCCCCCAAGTATCAAGGGCCCCCGACGATTGGAATTAAAATAAAAACATAAACTGTTGCTCTTAAATCAAAACTTATCGCGGCCATAAAGCTCCTATCATCGGATTTCTCACTTAGCTCAATTTTCAAAAAAGGTATAATAATATGTATTTACCTATAGTTATAATGCATTCTCGATTTTCTAACTCCCTTCGAAACTCTCTTAATGACGTCAGTAATAGCTTTAGTTACACGAGTCTTGTCTTTATTTTGCAAAACTTTACACTTCCTCGTAGATTAGAAGGGCCCCAAACAAGTTTTGATACGGGGCCCCTTCTGTCTGACCTAGCTACGCCACTGGTAAATAGTAAAATTAATGACAGAAAATTGAATACATAAGCTCACTTACCTAAATTATGTACCTATGTTCTTTTGTCCTCTTCTTTTGATGCAACAGCTCAAGTTTCTGGCCTTAACTTTGTAAATTGCCCGCTCGACTTTTGGTCTCTTGCATTTGCTTTCGGCACTGCGAACACTCGTAACGTCGTCCGTTCTCGTAGTTAGTAGATACCTATGTACCTAAACAAGTAAAAAATATCGGTAAATACCAAGTAAATACCTACCAGTTGCACTAATACTTAATAGTAGTAGTTTTCGTAGTAATTAAATAGGTACAAAAAAATGATAGTCAAATAAATATTGATACGAATTCTAGAAGTACGGTAAAGAGTTGTTTTGTAATTTTAAGTAGTCACAGACTTTTTTTATCGTGGTAAAACCATCAAATGATTCCTCCGACCCAGGGCAGGGCGGGAGGGACTGTCAGACTTGTACTGACTAAAATCCACGGTGTCCTTCAATAGTCTTTACGTTCCAGGGTCACGGTATTCGTTAGTTCCGCGATCCCGGCATGTTTTGCGCTCATGTGCTCACACTCCTTGAGGCGCGCGTGGAACACAACGCGCCGTCGACCCGGGCATGGTCCATGGACTCCATGGTAGGACAGCGAGTCTCCCATTAATCGCATGCCCGCGCCTAGGGTGGCCGACGATCGTCTTGCGACGTCCGTCGCCGTGCCTACCACTGCAGCTGGGTTGTGTGTCGGACGTTGTCCTCTCCCTCACGCGCCCTGCCTCAAGAAAGCAAGCAATTGCAATTCGCAAGCAGGCGTTTCTTCCCTGCTTATCCGACACAGCCTAACTAGGTACCTACCGAAACTTCCGTGTCCGGTGAGGACCTGCGTCAGGCGGTAGGTCAGGACGCCGTGACGCCTATCCAGTCACTCCTCAGAGAGGGTCTTACCGCCGCGAGTGCGGCGTGCCCAACTTACACCAACATAGCAGCAAAGTTTAAGATGGAGCTAGGAAGTATAGGTAGGTATATTGTATAACTACGAAACGAAATTATGTTGAAAATAAATTAATATTATAATAGCGATTGTAGATTGGTTCCTAATGACATGCCTACTCAAAGCAGGAATCGGTACCTATTACCTACAGACGATAATATTATCCCATGGCCATTGGTTGAAGTCAAGAGTAGTTAAATAGGTACTGTGTTGGTACTCACCCGCTAAATTCACGATGTTGGTAAACTGCGGTTTTGAAAAATGTCGCTAACTTGCTAATGAGCCTTCATAAAACACAATAGTTAACACAAACATGCAAAATAAAATTAAAACAAATGAACATCAACATTATCTGCGAGAGCTTCGCAAAAACACAAGGCAATTTCAAGCGTCAATTTGTTTAGGTACTTAGTTTCAGCAAAACAATAAGCACGCAAGCTAATGAAAAGATTTTTAAAACGTAAACATGCAAAACAATATTATTAAATTGCAGAAATACTAATCACGCAAAAAATCACGAACAATTTTCTCATGGATTTGAATAATTTTCTTACCGTTCTTATTTTTTTTCTTGTACTAGCTGGCATGTGTTTTTTGTTTGTTCAGCCTGTCTTAAACATTGACGAGATATTTTATTTGATTTTTAAGTAGATATTAATCGTTTGATTAAATTAATTCTATCTATAACTAAGGAAATTATTTTGAACAGCAGTTTGTAATGTTTTTCCAAAAAAAGGATGTTTCATTTTATTTATTTAGAATGCTTAAAATAGATAGTATTATGTTTTACTGTTCTAACATAACGTTATAGAGTGAGATACAAAATGATAGTTTTAGTAATGTTTTTTAAGATACGAAACGCGATCGTGGCCGAGCTGTCAATGTCATGTGTTGTTGGCAGTTTTGTCAACACAACACGTAATACGCTCGCAAAATTCCAATTTTCCTTGTAATTAACTCGTTTATAAACTGAAACAGCTGGCCTATCTAAAAAAACAAAAATATAACAATGCCTACGAGTGACAGTGAGGACTTTGAAAGTGCTGATGAGGGCCATGGCAGCCCCGACAAGAAGGAAAGGAAGAAACGTTTGTCTTCTTCAAATTACAGCGACAATGCTTTAGAAACTGAACAAAAGGCATCGAATACCAACACAAGTTCTAGTAATGTTCAAAAGGCTGTCGAAAATGTGGTAAGTATTATTGAAAAAAAAAAGTATCTCTTCCCAATCCCAGTCCAATGCTGGTTATAATGCATTATTTTCCTAATAGGTCAAATAACTCACAATAAACGCCAATATTGTGTATTACGCCATAAATAATTTATAAATAATATCATAATTTAGGTAGATCTCCTTACTGAGTTTTATTTACAATTTATTGTGCAATAAAACTCTTCTATCAAATTAAATATAATATAAAATAAATAATAATTAAGGTAACAGTGACCTTTCATGACACATTTAATTATGCTAATTACTTTATTTAGAACATCTGCTCAAGTCTATGTTAGCATAATTAAAATAGTTTGCTATTCAGTGATGATTAAACAAGCTATTTTAAGTTTATTCTGTCATTGTTTCGAATTATTTACCCTAACATACATTCCTGGCCTTATTAGTAAAACCTATCACCATGCCAGTCTCACTGCCTCATCATAAAATAATTAATTATTCTTAACAAGCAACTGGGGGTCTTTTTGCATAAATTCATTTACTTTTATTCTAACAATTAGCACTAAGTGCTGATCTAATGATCCTACAAAATCTAATGGCAAAAGGATGGCACTGACTACCTGAATCTTTGTTCCCAAATGCATGCAGCCCAATTCTTTTTTTTAATTATAGTGAACAGGTTTCTTCTGGGTAAGCTCACTTCTCATAGACTTTGTCTATAGCCATCTCTGACCTAGACTAGAGTCAAGAGCAACTCCATACACCTACCAGGTTTGCTCTAAAAGGATGCCTTTACCTTGCAGCAAGAAGTCCAATACAAAAAAAAAATGTTATTAACCAGTCAAGGTTAATTTTGAATTTTTTTAAATTCCATCTTAAATAAAATTGTTTTTTTCAGAAACAAGCAGATGGTTGGGATGACTTCGACATAGATGACGCTGAACCGGTGGTACCACAACCAGCAGCCAAGGCTAAAGTACCAGAAAAAGTAAAAGCAAAACCAGATGATAAGCCCAGTGTTACGAAGGAAACAAAAAAGTCTGAGGATACAGGCTGGGATAAGTTTGACGACTGGGGAACGGAAGAAGTGTCTGCTGATGTTCAAAAGGTATTTTAAAATTAAAAGCTGATTAATCCTGGAAATTAATCATGTATTGTGGTTGGAACTTTGCCTGTAACCAATCAACAACCAAACTAGCATAACCAAGTCTTAAGATCGATGTCGGTCTTAAGAAGTCGTAAGATGTCCTATTGGACATCTTACACTTTTTACTTCTCATTAGAAGCAGCAGCAAAGGAACTTGGGTTAGATTAACATTTAATGTGGGTAAATAACAGTAGTTGTAATAATCTAAATATATATTACTTAAAGGTGACTAACTGACATAGTGATCTATCAATGTACAAACCACTGGACGGATGGGGCTGAAATTTGGCATGCAGGTAGATGTTATGACGTAGGCATCAGCTAAGAAAAGATTTTGATCAATTCTACCCCCAAGGGGATAAAATAGGGGATGAAAGTTTGTATGAAACTTAGCCAATTTGATAAAAAATACATTGTTAAGTTCTGACATCCACGCGAACGAAGTGACGGTGACAGCTAGTTGTAATATAAAATGGCTTTCCTTAGCTTTTGATAAAAGAAACCAGAACTCACATCAATATCCATTTCTAAAATATTCTTGACAACAAGTAAAAATATGTTTCAGCACTCTGCAATGTTATTAACATCAAACAATACAATATATAATTTAACTCAAAGCCTATCTGTAGTGTGAACGGAAATATTCTTATCTATCTTTATTGACCCAAACTGATTATAAACAAGAATTAATACAATGTTATAAAACTGTAACAATTATTTAGTACCCACACTTGCGATTAAAACTATTCTGCATAAATTACAGGCTGAACCACCTAAACCACAATCCGTTCCAGCCAAACCGATAACCACACAACCGGAGCCAAACATCCAAGAGGTTACAGACAGGTTAGCAGCGGCATCTGCTGGTGGTGGCAGCAGTTGGGGGTGGGGATGGAGTGTGGACTCCTTGCTAAGTTCTGCAACAGCTGGAATTAGTTCTGCAACGGCTGGGATTAGTAATATTACTAGCCAAGTGTCACAGGTATGTTGTTTTAAATTAAAATTGTAATTTTAATGTAACAACTGTAGTTGTAGTTCTTTTTAAAGCTGATTTTACTGTACATTATGTGTTCAGACTTCTGAGAGTCAGGCTAAGATATAACTTAAAAAAAGCGACTAATGAAAACATATATTTTTTTAAAATTATGAATGAATGAATGAATGAATGATTTATTTGCCAGAATATAGGTGTACAGTTACATGGTTGAAGTTGATATTATAAGTCTCACTATATTCGACTTACAAGTCGTGCAAATATTTAAATTATTTAAATTACTGACATGTATCATGGATTCGTTTAAGGTTTATAGATATTACATTTAATACTTACAAACATGTCAATGAAATTAAAAGAATAAATGTCAATTAACAATGTTACAAATCCATCACATTAAATTAAAGTAAAATACAGTCTATAGCACATTATATCTAAATACATAAGTCAATAAATAATTAGTAAGATAAATGTCAATTTATTTAAAACAAATCAATTAGGTTTAGGTAAATAGTCAGGGGTTATTAAATTATTACAATATAGGTCAATAAATAAGTAAATAAATGGCAATTAATAACAATTCTACATTATTTATAACACTATATCAAATGGATTTTAGTTTCAAATAATCATCTATTGAATAAAAACATTTCTCACATAGCCAATTATACAATGTCCTATTAAATTCTAAGTTATTCATTATATGAAATTTTTTTGGCAGGTTGTTATAAATTTTCACTGCTGTGCTGTAGCAGTTTTTGTCAATTACTTTTAATCTGCTTCGAGGAATAATTAAGGGTTTTTGTACTATCTTCCTTTTAAACTGGGCCTTGTCATCTTTTTCAAAAAGAGACATGTTGTTTCTGACAAATTTACACAATTCAAAAATGTATAAGGATGGAAGTGTTAACAAATGTTTATTAATAAAAATTGGTTTGCAGGAATCGGTCCACTTGAGGCTATAAATTGACCTAATGCATTTTTTTTGGGCTATGAATGCTCTCTGGGCGTCTGTAGAGTTTCCCCATATAATTAAACCGTACCTCAGAACGGAACATACATGACTGTGGTATACCATTAACGCAGTATCAGTGTTTGTTATGTTTTTTATTTTACGAAGTGCGTATATAAATTTGTGTATTTTTTTACACACCCCATCAACATGACATTTCCAATTGCAATAGCTATCAATATTTATTCCTAGAAAATTAATGTCATTAACTCCTTCAATCACTTCATTATTGAATTTTATTGGCAAGTCTATTGTACTGTTACTACTTATTTTATTGTTATATGTCAAATATCTCATAAATTTTGTTTTGTCTGTATTTATTTCTAAATTATTTTCCTTTAACCAGTCATGAATATCCTTAAGGGCATTATTTGTGACGTTAATTGCCTGTTCAATCGTAGCTTCTTTAGTTAACAGAGTGGTGTCGTCTGCAAATAGTACCATATATTGGTTTGTTGATTGAGGCAATTCATTAATGTACGTTATAAACAATGGTGGTGAAAGCACAGTTCCCTGAGGTACACCATATTGATTGGTTGCGTATGGAGACCGGTATGTTACCTTGGTGTTAGTCTCAGGGCACATTTTTACAATCTCTGTGTATTGTTTTCTACCTCTTAGATAGCTTTCTAACCAATTATATGCAGGGCCTCTAATTCCGTACTGATCGAGTTTGTTCAATAATTTATCATGGCAAACCATATCGAAGGCTTTGCTCATGTCTAGAAATACTGCTATTGGGATTTCTTTCCTATCGAGAGAATTTAGGATTTCTTTTATTAAATTGAAACATGCTAAAGTCGTTGACTTATTTTTAATAAAACCGTTTTGTTGTGTGCATAGAATTTCATTTTTTTCAAAGAAGTTCGTAATTCTTGTACTCATAGCCTTCTCAAATACTTTCGAGAAAGTTGGTACCAGGGTAATGGGTCTATAGTTACCCGCTTCAGATTTTGATTTTTTTTTATGAAGTGGTTTCACGACGGATACCTTGAGTGCATCGGGAAAAGTGCCGTTTTCGAAGGACAAGTTTATTAAATACGTCAAGGGATTAATTAGAGCTGATATATTATTCTTTAGTAATTTAGTCGAAATGCCATCATAGCCCGCAGAGTTTGTATTACGCAAGCCTAATATAATTTTGTAAACTTCAACATTATCAACCGGTTCAAGAAAAATTGAGTTTGATAACTTTCTTCCAATTTTCTGTTTGATGTTATGGTTAATTATTTTTGTACGCATTAACGCATGCGATGCGCATCGTAATGATGATTTTTTGAGGAAAGAAAAATTTTAGATTGCAAGCGGGATTCGAACCCGCGTCTTCTGGATAGGTACTCCAGACGCCTTAACCAACTAGGCCATCGCAATCCACACCTGCAAGCCGAAATTCTCCTTTCCTTGTAAACGCTTCATGGTAGCGTGGCGCCATCTCTTGGATTAGTGTTTAACTAACTTCCATCACAACACGTTGACATTACAGCCAAATCAATGTTGTATAATGAGATAGCGTCTACCAAACAAATTAATTATTTTTATACGCATTAACGCATGCGATGCGCATCGTAATGATGATTTTTTGAGGAAAGAAAAATTTTAGATTGCAAGCGGGATTCGAACCCGCGTCTTCTGGATAGGTACTCCAGACGCCTTAACCAACTAGGCCATCGCAATCCACACCTGCAAGCCGAAATTCTCCTTTCCTTGTAAACGCTTGATTTGGCTGTAATGTCAACGTGTTGTGATGGAAGTTAGTTAAACACTAATCCAAGAGATGGCGCCACGCTACCATGAAGCGTTTACAAGGAAAGGAGAATTTCGGCTTGCAGGTGTGGATTGCGATGGCCTAGTTGGTTAAGGCGTCTGGAGTACCTATCCAGAAGACGCGGGTTCGAATCCCGCTTGCAATCTAAAATTTTTCTTTCCTCAAAAAATCATCATTATGATGTTATGGTGTTCAGTGGCTTTCGGTTTCGCTATATTGATGAAGAAATTATTAAGATACGATGCAATCTCATCGCCACCTTTTAACATGCAATCCCCATCCGATATTTCGTTGATTTCATTATTTGAGCAGTTTTTCTTTAGTCTCTCATTAATAATTTTCCAAGTTGCTTTACACTTGTTGTTAGCTTTTTCGATTGCTAGTTTATTTTTTTGAATTTGATATGTTTTGTTTCTTTCAAAGCACTCTGGGTTTTATACCAACGTAGTCAAAACTAGGTCACCATTGTGGAAAAGCTAGAAAATATTTTTTTTCCTTAATTATTTTGGAAGATGTGACCCGGGCTCGTGAATTCTATTTCATAGACATAAAACTCTTTGCGATCAGTTCAAACTCATTACTCGTTGATAAATCTTGGCTGTCACTATCTCTCTATACACCACAATTCAAACATTTTTCAGGGCATATCAACAGTCCTAGAAACCGGTATAGGTGCTCCAGATCCAGAAGAATTAGCCAGGAGAACATCTAGAGAACAAGAAGCTAAAGTCACCAAGCCTGAGAATGCACCAACTGGTGATAAGATAACCGTAGTCAGCAGTGAGGGAGATGGGCCCAATGCTGGGGCCAACACTGGGGCCAACACTGGTGAAGCCTTCCAGTTCGGCAGTCTGCTCTCTGGTGTTACTAAGTTTGTTGAGAGTACTGGTAAGGAATACGTTAATTTGAATGTTGCCATTTTAAAATTTATTTTAATTTTTTGGAGATTTTTATGGCCTTCGGGGTTGGAACCGTCATTCATTTAGTATAAACTAGCGACCCGCCCCGGCTCCGCACGGGTGCAACCTCTATTATATTATGCATGTTATATACATAAAAACCTTCCTCTTGAATCACTCTATCTATTAAAAAAAACCGCATCAAAATCCGTTGCGTAGTTTCAAAGATTTAAGCATACAAAGGGACATAGGGACAGAGAAAGCGACTTTGTTTTATACTATGTAGTGATAGTGATTACATTAAAAATTATATCGAAATGTGAACAGCTATCGAGCGTATTTCTCGAGTTATTTATATGTCGCCATTGATTGCATTTTAAAACCAACACAAAACACATAGAGAATGGTTCTTGTTCCCAAACAGCGTTCATAAAAACAAAGCGAACGAGAAATTTATCTTCGAGTGTAGTGGTTGCGGTGGCCTAATTGGTTAAGGCGTCTGGAGTACTTATCCAGAAGACGCAGGATCGAACTCTGCTCGCAGCTGAATTTTTCATTCGTAAAATATCTTTGGTTCTTTTTCTCGTCTGCCATTGGTCAACGAGAGATCAGGCCCATACACTTTGCGACTGGGACAGATTTGACGGCAGAGTATTGTGACTCAGCTGAAGGGAAGCCTATATCCAACAGTGGACTACGATAGACCGATTTTATAACCAGCTGTACTCTTTACCTACCTTTTTTAATCACAATCGCCACCCATCTTAGCATTCAAACATACCTACTTTTACTAACTCAACTTTTTAAAAATTTCAGGAACTAAAGTAATACACGGCGGTCTAGACACCCTGGAAACCATAGGCAAGAAGACCATGGAAGTCCTTCAAACCGATGATCCAGGGTTGGCCAAGAAACGAGCCTTACTTGGCTTAGGTTCTGGGGACAAGATAGTCCTATCCCAAGTCCTGAGGGAAGCTAAAGCGAAAGCAGAAGAAGATGATAGGGTGAGGGAAGAGAAGAGAGAGGCCAAGGAGGTGCACTATGAGAATCTGTTTGATGATTTTGAAGGTGAGGTTACTTGTTTCTTTTGAGAAAAATAGCATAATGGGAAGGTCTCTTGTTAAAGCTTTTTTTAACCCATTTTTATTTTTAACTAGCCGTTCTCTACTATCCGTTGTAAAATCTTTCTACAGGCACATAATACCGTGATAAACGGTATCCTATGTGTTATTTCAGACTATACGAGATTTGATGAAATTTGGCAGACAGGATCAACATTCATTCTGCAGAGAATAACAAACATGCATCAATTCTAATCTTAATCATTGATAATGTTAGTAAAAACAATATTATATTGTTTTTGTATTTCAGGCCTAGTACATTTAGAAGCGTTAGAGATGTTATCAAAACAAGTAAGCATGCGCATAGAGGAGCGCATACGCAGCGTGGACGCCGACAAGAGACAGGACATCAAGGAGACGCTGCAGCAAGTCGCTGGTAAGATTCACCATCAGACCTCCTTAGATGACAAAAATTGAAGATGCATCACATTTGTTCCGCTACTAGGTCGCACTGGATAATGTCGAGCGACATTGTCCCAAAAAGTTTTAGATACATACCACATGAATGTTGGGCGATATGTCTACGCGACATGTTTTCTAGTGAAAATGCGGATCTAATTTTACAAACAGCTGTGTATAGGCCCTTTTGTCTCATTCTTATCCACACACGTTGCATGACACCATAAAACATGTTTCGTTGACAAAATGTGCACGGCATTGTTTAAAATGTAAAAAACATGTTTTATACCTTTTATATGTGGTAGAAACATCGAATGAGTCCTCCCACCCAGCATAGAGCAAGAGGTACTGTCAGACTCGTACTGACTAAAATCTACGGTGTTCTTCAAGCCCATGGGCAGGAGCCATGTTTTCTTGATAGTCCCGCGACCCCTTCGAACTTTGGCCCTCTAAGGGGCCCCAACATGTTGCTGACAGCTTTTTGAAGCGCGCTTTGACCCGAGCATGGTCCATGTTCGGTCAGCAAGTCGCCTACAGTCGTTTACCTAAGCACAAAAAAAATGTCGTCTCTTACAATGCAGCGGTCCGATACAAAATACAGGATCTTTGTAATATTTAAACTAGAAGTTAGTAGTTTTACCCACTATTCCTAAATGTCATCGACAGAACTGTGTGAAATGCCTGAAGAAGACGAGGACGACGAAGAATCTCCAAACGAAGATCTCTCTAAATCTGAAGCGTTCCTCGAAAGGCTGCAGACCGCTACACAAGACCTAGGACTTAAACTGCAGTTCCAGCCGCTTGTCAAGTAAGTATAAGTTTTGGCGTTAATTTTTCAATAGGTGCGTCCGCACAGAGCGATCAGCCTCGCGAGGCATTTGCCTTCCGAAGAAACTGCCTCGCGAAGCTGCTTGCTTTGTGTCGACGCGCTTATTGTTTCTCGACCGAGGCATGAAACAAATACACGCGAGCAAAACAAAAAACCGACACTGGGTGGCTCGAGAGCTCGGTCGCTCGTCTACGGTCGAGACACGTCCACACTAACGGAGCTCTTCGCGCGGCAAATGCCTCGCGAGGCTGCTCGCTCTGTAGACGCACCTAATCAATCAGTGAATTTAGCTTTTAGCAGTCCACTGCTGGACATAGGCCTCTTCCAGGCTGCGCCATATCACCCTGTTCTGTGTTTGTGGCCCACCAGTGCGATGCGTCCTTGCGCTACTCGACTCCTATTGGTCGTAGCATGATATTAAATAGCTTATAGCCTTCCTCGATAAATAGACTATCCAGCACGTATATAAATTTTCAATTCGAACTAGTAGTTCTTGAGATTAGCGCGTTAGACCAAATTGCACCTGGTATAGATTAATTAAACGTTAACTGAATTTCAATGGCTTGATCATCGCTTTTAAGACACCATTGGAAAATTAGCTCTTTAAATATTACAGAAAACTTACCTCTAATTACAGACAATACAAAGAAACACTGGACTACATATCTACGTTAGACGCCGAGGCTCCAATAAAGACGGTGTACAAACGAGGGGTGTCCACTCTGGCACAGAGCACAGCGCTGTCAGTGGAACAGTACCACAAAGCAGCAGAGATGTTGTTAGTGAAGCCGCGCCGGTCCACTGCTGATGAGGCAGACGCTCTCACACAGTAAGTAGCATGAGCATTAAGATATAGGATCATGAGCAATTTTTAGAAACGCAGATATCAGCAGTAACCTCGTTATGAACTCTTGGGGAAGGATCTAAGTATTGCTAGAGATTTTAAGTGTGAACAGGTGAATTTTAGCTGGAAGCATAGAAAGCTGCAAGTAAAAACTGTGTAGCGCCGGATTTCCACTGAATTGAGGTCTGGCTCTGCTACCAATGTAATCTTGCACATAAACCGACTATACTATAGTGTCCAAAATCAATCACCATCGTCGTCGTCACCGAAAGTCATGTGACCTCCCTTGCTTAACTGTGCCAAGTTAGGTTTGCAGTGAAATTAAATGCAGTAGTCACCACGATCCTAAACCATAAACGGCTCGAAAATATAGTATAGAATAGAATACCTTTATTTGCGTGAATTAAGGTAATATGAAGTGTTCAATTTAAAAATTTCTACATTTATTCCGCTTATTTATTCAGCATGCAAATTATTTTAAAAGTTTTCACTAAGGTTACATTAAGTAAAATTAAGGAGTTAATACATACTATTACTGTGTTACAGAATGACAGTGGTGCTAACAAAACACATCAGTGAGCTGGCAACGTTGTTCACAGAAAAACTGAACGCGCTACCTTCAGATAATCCGGAACAAGTCAACACTTATATTACTAACATATTTTTAGAGGTAAGATTTATCTTATTCATTGCTTAATTTAATACGGTAGACTTCATCTGTCAACGTTGTTACAGATGAAGTCTACCATAGTGATTCGACTGTATTTTTTTTTTTTATTTATTATCAGGCAACTTTGCAATGGCAACGTGTTGGTTTTAGTAGTGTAATAACTCCACAATGAAGGCGGCGAACGTCGTCGTAAGATGTTAAGAATGGATTAAATTACCAGCATATCTTTTAGAATAACGAATGATCTTATATAAAGACTGAATCTTCAGTACAACTGGTTCAAACAGGTCATATTTGTTATTTATTACACAACTAGCTAAGCCCCGGGCAAAGGCCAGTAAAATTACATACGTTATATTTAGAACCTTCTCTTTTTTGTCGGTTTAAAGTAACTTGCAATACAATATAAGATCCAGACCGATTTCGGCCACAGCGACTTGGATCTATTGAGTGCATCGCTGATGTGCCATCTGGGGGCTTAACATAGCCAATTTTTGCAGCGAAAAATCAGTCCACATTCACTGCAAGTCAGCACCCTTCCGACATAATAGTATTGGACGGCCGCGGGTGGTCGGGCCTTAAGCTCGTCTCGTTTAGCATCGAGCTCTTCTTTACGCTGCCTTTCGAACTCAGACACCTTAGTGCTCACAGTATGCCTCCACAGTGACCGGTCCTCTGCCATTGCCTCCCATTGTGACGAGTCTAGGTCACATCATTTCATGTGGCGCTTAAGCACATCTTTGTACCGAAGGAGTTGGCCGCCTTGGTTCCGCTTGCCATCCTGCAGTTCTGAATAGAATACATGTCAAATGACGATTTTTAATTATTATTTTTTTACTTTTTTTCAGGCTGGCAACAGTTCTACATACATCCAAAACGCGTTCCAATTGGCGCTACCTATACTACAAATAGGCGCTGTTTAAATAACAATAATTATCCTAAAATCTTTACATATTGTGATATTGTATGTTAAAATGTTGTTACTAATCTGTATGGTTCAAATTTTATTCATCGATGTTTGAAAGTTTTAGAAGCGGTTTTGTAACTAATTATTATTGACCATAATATTAATCTCATCGTATGTGCATATCGCTCTCTTGTCTTCCATGGTGCAAAACATATACATTTATGATGTCGTGTAGCGGATTAGATTCCCATACGGACAAAATAAATGTGGTCTACTCGTAGTTGTTTCGAAACTGGTTAAGAAAATTGTACATATGAGTTTTATTGTTTGTATACGCAACAACTTTACACCAGAAAAATATAAGTGTGGGGCAACATTTGAAACATAACTCATCATTTTTTTGGTTTCATGTAATAAAAGTATGACACATGCACCAGTGGCGCCATCTACACAATCATATGAACTTAACCTGACAAAAACCTCGTGCTACCCGTCTCCCAAAGACTGGCTATGCCTAAAACAGAACTACACAAGAATTGGACCACACTGTTTCAGCTTTGTTTATCAGCTTTCAATCCACCACATAAAACTGCCATTACTCTTACAATACTCTCGTTTTATCGAAGTCTGTAGAACTTTACACCCTGTTCCTCGTGTTTGTGGTTCGCAATCTTCATCAGCACAGCTCGGCCTCCAGTCAAAACGGTTGCAAACAGCAGCTACTAGTTTCCTACATGGAGAAACTGCAAATCTTAATACCACCGCAACCCAGTTACCGTGGGTACCGTATCATCCAGAAACTGGGCTGTGACTAAACTGGTTGTCAAAACTTCAAAACTTTAAGTATCCGTTACGACTGCCAAAGATCATCGAAGTCCTGGTTCATCCGCAAATGTCGACATAGATAAAATAATTACGAAAAGCCATAATTTGTACAACACATAATTGGTTACATAACCTGCTTAGTTAATATTTTACATAATTGTAAATGTTCAAAACTTGGGTCTAAAAACTAAATCATGGAATAATAATACTATATCACTAAAATAAATCTTAATATATTATCTCTTATGAAATGTGGGCGATTATCTCGAAAATATAATCTATAAAACTTTATATATCTGTGAATATGTCTAATATATTATATTATGCATTTAATAGTCAAATGTTTTTTTATTGAAATATGCAGTTGTTTTATTTTATTATTTTAATCCTGTACCTATGCTAACATACCTTTTGCACACTGACAAAGTAAATTAAAACTTGTGGCGACATCTGTGCCGTCATTTTGGAACAATATCGACGTGGTCTACAATATGATGCCAGACTTATTGGTTTGATAAAAGACCCCTCACTGGTCAAAAGATTCCACTCTTCCCTGATGATGGAAAAAAACTTGTTCCTCACTTCTAAAAACTTACAGAACAGAAAAAAAAAGTCTGCCAAGTCCAATTATATTATTATGACGACACGGTAAGCGCAGTGGCTGAGCGGTTGAATTGCTGTGCAGCAGGTCGCGGGTTCGATCCCTGCACGGAAGAAATATTTGTGTGATGCACAAGTACTTGTTCCGGGTCTTGGTATTTGTGTATGTGAATTTCTGTGTTTGTGCGTTTGCACCTACGACACACGAGAAATTCCACACACACACATGTGGGGCAAAGTTTTTTACTTTAAAACATGTTTCTTGTATGAGAGCTCCCTTGAAATTTTATTTAATTCAGATTTTTATTATTTGTTGTTATAGCGGCAATAGATACATCATCTGTGAAAACGTCAACTGTCTTAACTAGCACAGCTCATGAGATACAGGTGACAGACGGACAGCAAAGTCTTAATAGGGTCCCCTTGAGTAAGAAACCCTTTTTTTATCGTGGTACAATCATCAAATGAGTTCTCCCACCCCCTTACTGTCAGACTTGTACTGACTAAAATCCACGGTGTCCTTCAATAGCCCTTGACGGGCTCTCACTTTAGAGGGCCAAAGCCTGCCGGAGTCGCGGGACTTATCTCATTACCGTGCCCTGGAACGTAAAGGGCTATTGAAGGACACCGTGGATTTTAGTCAGTTCGAGAGTGACAGTCCCTCCGCCCTGCCCTGGGTGAGAAGACGTCATTTTATGATTTTACCAAGTAAAAAAAAGCATTGTGAACTAAATTATAACACAATTTCGAAATTAAACACAAGCGAAAAGAAAAAATCAATAATAATAACATCTCAGTAATGGCGGATCATGGCCATTGGCGCGAATATCGGCCATTGTGCCGACACCTGTTGCGCCTGCGCTTCTAACGGACGGTGGCTCAGTGTGGATACGCCTTTGTATTTATTGAAAGTTGCAAAGAAGATGGACACTTCGTTTTTATATAAAGATAGCTGTTTTTACGTGAACGAAAGTGTAAAATGAAAAAAAATCAAATCAAGACGAATCCAAAATGCATATTACTGAATTTAATTTTTAAACACTGCTTTAATTTTTAAAACAAACCATTTAATTCAGTAACAGGCATTTTTAACTGACAAATAAAATGAAATAATAAATAAATCATTCCTAAATAAAAAAAATCTCTGTGGAAAAAAGGCGTGAAACTCCCATTATATTGACGAACTGAAAACTGAAGTGGTAGAAGCTTTGATTGTATGTTTTTATTTTTATACACAATTTATTTTTATCTCATTTTCTTTTTCTAGAACAAAACAAACATCATTTGTTTCATAAAAAAAAAAAAAAATATTCACTACAGTACATCATCATCATCCTGCCCTCATCCCATTTTATTCCCGACAGTACGCATACCTATTAAATTCGTCCACAACTTTTTAATTTTACTTTTTAACCCTTCAATGTCCAAGTCATATCCACGGACCTTTCAACCGTTAGCAAAAACTCGCCACACAACGGGTAGATTTTACTCCGGACTTCGGAGCACATCTGTCCCTTCACGGACATAACAAAGGATGCAAGGGTTTAAATTTTGCTCTCTTTACGCCGTTTTGCCAAATATTAAGACCATGACATGTGTTTGATTGATGGTATCTATAGACAATCATGTTGAAGGTTATGTCCTTTGTTGGACTTGTAAGCAAGGGTAGAAAGGTGTTTCTTTAACTAGTTGTGTGGGGAAGGGCGCAACTCTTCCACTTCGAAAATGGAACCAGTGATTTTGTATTTGGTTGTTTTTAAAAACATTGCCCCACATTAGGAATTACTCCTATTTCGTGGGTGCGCAAACAGATACTCACATACGCTAACACCCAGACCCTAAAAAACTACTTCTAGGTCATACAAATATCTACTTATTTATTCCGTCCGGGGATCGGACCCGCGACACGCTGAGCAACATTCGATCTCTCAACCACTGCACCAACCGCGCCGTAAGATACCATGTACCGTAAGATACCTTTTCTGATCTGAAAATAGTCGACCAGACCCACGTTCTATTTGGGTTTATCCAAATAACCTTTTTCCTGACATAAAGACACCTTTTTTATGTGGTAAAATCATCAAAATCATGAGTCCTCCTACCCTGGACGAAACTGTCAGACTTGTATCAACTAAAATCCACGGTGTTCCTTCAATAGCCCTTTACGTTCCAAGGTCATGGTGACCTGATGAGACAATCTCGCTACACCGGAGACAGTCCCGCGATCCCGAGGCATGAGACCCTGAGAATTATTTGAACTAAACGCAGCGATGCGAGATGTGAATCAGGATCAATAACACCTAGTTTGAAAATGAAGATAAATACCTTCACATTCTCATTTTCTTTTAGGTAATTAGAGATTCTTAATGCAAATTTTGATTATCTATAGCTAACCTATGTATTCTGCAATACAATTGTTATTCTACAATAATAATTCAGAATTACTGAAGTTAATAAAACTCAGGATACTACGGTCGCGTGCCATGTGCCATTTTGTCATTAATAATCAAAATAATATGTAATCACGATGATTGGTCGTTTTCTACTTAATTATTTTGTTGAAAATAGCATGCCAATTCATTTTCACCTTTACGTTCTTAACCCCAAGGAAAACTTTCCCTTGGTACCTATTTTATAAGCTTATTATTTCACGGTTCAATGATTTTTGTAATGATTACCACCCAGTGACACGTGTTTTAATGTATTTTGGAAATTGATATTATATTTATTGCACCCTTTGTTTATTTAAGGTAATAATGCTAATATTATTGACAACTGTTGTTACTTGTTAGGGATCAAGTGCGACACAAAAAATATAAAATTGTTACCTTATCATTCATAGGGATAATCGAAGACCAGTGGCTTTCTTTTTTATCGTGGTAAAATCATCAAATGATTCCTGCTACCTAAAGCGGGGCAGGAGGGACTGTCAGATTTGTACTGATTAAAATCCACGGTGATCCTTCAATAGCCCTTTATGTTCCAGTGTCACACGGTTACCTCATGAGACAGTCCCGCGACCCCTTAGACCAGTGGCCTGCTACCGTAATGTTTTTCCAACCAAATACGAAAATAATACTTCTTCTTTCCTTATAATAAAAACGTTTCTCACACTAGGCACTTAGTGGTAATTTCTCCTGTTTCGTGGGTGTGTTTACAAGCATTTAAACTCACATTTACAAACAGCGAGACTCGGAACAACTACTTGTACTTAGATCATACAAAGATTTGTTTCGAACCCAAGACACAACAGCCATGCACAGCCCGAAATGTGCTGTCAAAATTTAAAAAGAAAATTAAGATAACTTTCAACACTTTCGCTCCTAAATATTACTCAACTTTCAAAAACACAACAAACTATAAAAAGGGAACATAGTAACACAACTTTCAAACAACAATACCAAGTCACACATAAATTAAAATACTATTTTTAGTACACTGGCGTGTCACTGTGTGTATTGTTTGAATTTCGTGCCATATTTGGCAACATTGCCCGTGGGCCGTGCAGGAAGCTTCGGGTCGTGCATTCGTAATTAGAAGGTTCCGTTTCACTTGCGCCTGTCAATGTAGTGATAGCACACTCGTACAATGTCGTGCAGAAAAATGACAACAGGATCCATTGCCAAAGTCATGTCAATAGTGTTAAAATACCAGAAGCAGCTTAAAAAATAACAATATAAAAAACAACAATATAAATTCTAATATAATAAAATAACAATATAAATTCTATTGCCATATTTTCCTGCCTTACGCTACAATAGTAGGTAGGTAGCAGTGAGTGCAGCAATCCAGTCATGGCTGAGTTTGACTATCATAACATCAGCATCTACTTATTTTGGAATCGGCTTTCAGTCTAATCAGATGCCAAATTTCAGAATTGTTCAAATTTTGTCTGCCTATGTGACATTAATATGTACTTCATGGTCCAATATCAATTTTGCGTCATTCTGATTGCAATATTTCACCAATCCTGATCGTATGCATTTATTTCGAACATCAGTACCCTCTTAACTACAATCCATACTGCAAACCCACATTGCTATCTCCATAAATACACAAAAGACTACTAAGCCCTTGAAAATACAAAATTTGCCCAAAAAGTCGGTTAAATTCAAAACAGACATCCCGCAGCCACTCAAATTCAACACCTTAGCCCAAGGTGTTCCCAAACATCTGTGAATAATCCGTTAAACTTTGAAGAGCCCGCATACTATGCCCTAATGCCATAAATCATGGCATCTTTTATAAAAATACTTAGGAATTGGGAAGGAAGGAAATGTTGGCAAAGTACCTCTTATTCATTTAGTGGGTGATTTTTTTTGGCCAGGTGTGTAATGGGTAAAGTTGAATGAATCATTCGAAAATCGAATAGTGATTGATTTGCCGAAATTTTATGGGATATGTATGGGAAGCACGTTTTCGGAAGTTACATCATAATCGATTATATCAGCTGCTTACTTTCCTATTACATAACACTCGTAATATGTATAAGAAATTATATCTAAAACTGAATTTGTGATTGTTGTATTATTTTGCTGGTAACTCATGTACCTATCTAAATATTTTAATCTTATAAATACGAGTTTGCATGTTTGATACAAAATCGCGTCAGAAGGGCTGATCGTATCTTGATGAAATTTGGCTGTAGAGATTTCTAGGATAGGTATAGTCTGAAATGACTATGACACAAATAGTATACGTTTACGTAGTATTTACTGATCTGCGTGTTGCAGGTTCTATTACCCCCCACGCGGAACAATAAGATACTTGTATTGTAGTATAGAATAGAATCATTTATTCGCTAGATAGAATCTAGTTGTTGCAGATCTGGGAGTTTGTTTCTGTGAATATCAATGATTGTAAACACACCCACGATACTGGAGAAATTCTAATGAATGGCAATATCTTGATGAAAAGTTCAGAGATAGGTCAGTTAAAAAATTTACGGCAGTGGCAAAGTCACTTTTTTTTTTTTTTTTTTTTTTTAGCGTGGTAAAATCATCAAATGAGACCTCCAACCCCGGGCAGGGTGGGAGGTACTGTCAGACTTGTACTGACTAAAATCCACGGTGTCCTTCAGTAGCCCTTTATGTTCCGGGGTCACGGTAATAGAAATAAATCCCGCGACCCCGGCAGGCTTTGGCCCTCTGTGAGGGGGCCCCGTCATTTTTGCTGACAGCTCTTTGAGGCGCGCGTGGAACACGACGCGCCGTCGACCCGGGCATGGTCCATGGTCGGACAGCGAGTTGCCCTTTACTCGCTGTCCGCATGCCCAGTGGCAAAGTCACTTGGAACAGAATTTAATAAAATTGTTATTAGGTATTGCCATTGCCATTAGATCCTCATTTCCTGACTTATTCTATTAGAGGCTCATCTACTGGGGCGATTTTACAACGTCGTATTTTTTCCCCTGAGAATTTGGGATCCAGAAACAGCTGTTACATTTTTATCGTAAACAAAAAATCGTAACGTTTCCCAGCCTGTGATCTGGGGGTCATCTGTGTTATACATAGGTATCTCAACGTATTTACCATATTATGTGCATATAGGCTCGAACCTTAGTATCTCCTGAATTTGCATACTATGTAGGTATAATACTTCTGAGTATTAACGCATGTTTGGCGCAGGAACGAGCTGCCAGTCGCGGATTCGATTACCGCACGGAATAAATTCAAATAAAGAAGACAAGGAGAACAAATTTATCTTTGTTTTCTCTAGAATGTTAATTAACATGAGTTAAAATGTATTTTGCTTTAGTACCTAATAAAAACTTGTATTCGCCCACTGACAAACAACCCAAAACATTTGCTAAACAATAAGCTTTGACCTGGGAATCAAACCTGTGAGGTCATGCTCAGCAGTCACGTATCATACCACTGATCAACGAAACAAGACAGCCCTTACGATAATTTAAACCTTTTAAACGTAGATTTCCTCGCATTAAATGGACACTCAATCTCAAATACATAAAGCACTTAGATATAATAAGCTTATTGACAATTTAATAACTTAATTATCAAAACCGGTTGTAAAGGAAACCGAGGCTGGACATCTGCTCACAACCTTTTATAGAACGGGACAGTGCAGGATGTAGGTGCACACGGCTACACATCAAGCTATGCGAAACCAGTTAATCTTGGTCTCGGTTTTCGGGATCATTTCCCACAATTAACAATCAGTTTATACTGGTTTTGTATAGCTTGATGTGTAGCCGGGTGTACGTAACTATATGGAGCAAGTTATAATTGTTCTACCTGAGTTGAAACGATTATAATGAGCTAAAAATAACTAATTGTGCGAATGATGGCTGGTTACAGGCCTAGTTTATATGGGTTGATCTCGTTTAAGCGCCAATTCTCTGATGAATCTACCAAGTAGCTTATTATGAACGAACTGAATCATTAAATAATTTAATCATTATAATACAAAAGGCTAATTTACTAAAAATAAACTAATTAAAGATAAATAATCAAAAAACATTTTTTTTTCTAACGTAACCCATAATTGACAAAGATCCTTTCTAAAAATCACAAGACGTCACTTGGTCGGTATAATTTTACAGGCGTTATGACGTCACAAGCCACCGAATTTTTCGAAATTCGGTGGCTTGTGATGTCGTAACGCATGTTATCTTTGTTGAAATTCATTGCATATCACTCCAGTACATATCCAGGAGTCCATTTTATATAATTATTTCTATTTTACACATCTACAAGTGACATTATCCGTACAAATTAGAACGCCACAATTAATGAACTAAAACAAAGCGTAAAAGATCTAATTGCAACATCCCGGAACCTCGTGATTTCATTCACTCCCGCCAATTCTCTTTAAATTGCGAAATGAGAGACAATGGGGTACAAAAAATTCCATAAAATTCAGCATTAAAGTGCACAGCGTAGCATGGGGCGTGAGACAATACGCCACCACTTCCGATTCTGACAATGTTTGCAGGTAAAACTTTGTGTACTTTCGAGTGCAAAAGTGTTGGTATATAATATATGTTACCGGCCAAACTCGATTTAAGGAAAAACTAGTTTGGCCTAGGCTAAACCATCCGCTTAGTGGTTATTTTTCATTAAACCACCCAGAAGTAGGAGCCCCGTGAAGCCGGGCTCCGTCGACTTGCTCCTGTGAAGGAAGAATTAGTTAGCCTAGGCGAAACTAGTTTGTCCTGAAATCGGGTTTGGCCGGTAACATAATATAAATCATATACATTATTGATGCAGCTATTACCAGCCAGTGGTTTTTCATGACTGTAACTAATAAGTACTACCTATGTCTTATTTCAGACTGTAACCTATAAGTATGTGAGTGATATATAACAAACATTCATTCATCCTTTTTGAAAATATTTGCAGTCAAACTGTGAGACATTTTAAATCGGAGGGATTTTGGAAAAAAATCGTATTATACAAGTTTGATTAACTAGTCTGATCGATAGCTTAAATAACGCAAAGTAATCTAACAGCTTGTTAAGCATATAATCCAAATCAAGTCGACGCGACATGTCGACTAGTGCTGTTTTTCCTGCATCTAGCCGATGACTGCCAAACACCCTAATCTATCACGAACCCAGTTCTCTAAACTCCCAACTACAACAAAAAAAATAGTGCCAGCAGGTGTGTAAAAGCAAACGCTTGTCCACGCGACTGTATCGGAAGTTGGAGCGGTGTAAAGTACTCATTGTGTCCGTTTCCGCCATTCACAACGCCCCCTCTCTGCAAGATGAATGAACTAGAAAAAATACGCAATATAGGACTGCATGGATCTTTTGGCGCATAAGTAACATTATCAGGAGGGCACTGTTGTAAATATTTTTGAAGTTTTCTATAGAAATTGTATGGAAAAAAAATATGGCGGCATTAGTTCCAACATTGGTCACAAGCCAAAATTTGTAGGTTATATTCAAATGTTACAGATAAATGCAATACTCCTCAATATGAATGCAAACTTTTTTTGACAGAAGAAAATGGTTACCTGTTTCCGAAAATTATAAGTAAATAGATGTTGTAAATCATGATAATTGTTTAATTTGTTTAGGTTTTCGAAGGCTGTTAAGTAACTAAAATGTAGTGGTTACTAGAGGCAATAACACTTTAGTTTAATTGCTTTATTTGTTTAGATATTATTGTAAGATTTATGAATGAAAGGACAAGTGAGTGTCGTCTTTTCTTTTACAAGTTTACTAAGCTTTCATATTTTATGGAGTCCATTGAACTTTCATGGTTGTTATAAAAAGACCATGCTAGGTATTTGTTATGATATTGCTAAGGTCAATCTTAGATATTTCAAGTGGGCTGTTCTATGATTTGATTTCGCGAGTATAATATTTGCACGTATTAGGGCCAAGACTAGATGGAACTGCGAGGTAATTCAAGAAATACTTTTCTGCGGTTGGTCGCATCCATTTTGATGATGTTATGAGTTTTCCAGCAAAAATTTGGCAATTTCGGGGTAAAAGGGCAGAATATTTTTTAAATTAAATTTATAACCTATATGAATAAATATCGATTCAAGAATTAAGAGTTAGGTTCAAATAATAACAAGATAGGTGCAATTCAATTCTAACTGTAATCTACCTGATCTTTTTTTTTCGAGCTTGGTACAATAATCAAAAGAGTCCTCCCACCCAGGGCAAGCAGCACGGAATGTCAGACTCCTCCACGGTGTCCTTCATTAGCCCTTTACGTTCCGGGGCCACGGTATTAGTTAGCCCCACGACCCTGAGTGTGTTTATATTTTTTTTATCAATGAAAATGCAACTAAGTAATAAGAATCAAACATGCAATTTCACCACTACCAATAACTACCACCTACAATTCTGTCCACCCCTCAACACATGCCACCGACATGCACGTGTCACAACTCGAAAATTAATAAACAATAATTTTTTATCAACTAATTTAAATCGGAAATCATTACACAGCGTAATTTAATTGGTACCTAATAATTTTAGGTGAATACCGTGAAATTAGGGGCCAATGGTGACATGAGGTAGCCAATCTGTTAAATAATGGTTCAGTATGACAATTTCTTAGTCATAGAGAGTAATGACGATGTTTCCTGTTGTTGTGTGTTGTTTTCGTGGGTTATGGCACGCGATTGGTTATTGTAAATTGATTGTTTTGTATGCTATTCATTTTTATGGATGTGGGGTCGATTGTTGCTGGAGGAGCTCGTGGCTAATTAATTACAGCCGCACAGGCCGATCTACCGGGTTAAACCGCGCTTGCCTAGGTTGGTATGTGGACCATCTTTCATAGCGAGTTTCCTGCGTGCCTCGGAAAGCACGTAAAGCCGTTGGTCCCGGCTGTCATTTGTAGATCTTTGACAGTCGTTACTGTTAGTCAGAAGCACTAGTCTGACAACCAGTCTTACCATGGGGTATGGTATTACCCAGTTACTGGGTAATACACTGGGGTTGTGGAGGTCCGACAGGCAGTCGCTCCATGTAAAATACTGATATCCAGCTGAATCTGGTTCGACTGTAAGCCGACCCCAATATAGTTGGGAAAAGGCTAGGCAGATGATGATGGGGTCGATTGCTGCTTGGTCAATCGAAATTGCTCATCCATAAGACAAGCATAAGTCATCAAACTTACTGCAATCTTGTTAAACTTACTGAGACTTGAATTGATACTACAGGTTATTAAGCATTTGTTTTTTATGGTGATAATATCATCAAAAGAGTGTTTCTGTCTAGGACTGTACGGAAGGGACATTCAGGCTCGTATTGACAAAAATCCACGGTGTTCCCTCACTAGCCTATAACGTTTCAGGATCACGATTACCCGTTTTATGAGTAGATCCTTTTTGTCTTAGCTTTTCAAGTCAATTCCAAGACGACTATATTGGTTATTTCTATTCCTTAGTCCTTCCTAGTTATATAACCCTTTCCTTAGAGTTATATAACCCTTGGCACCGCATTACAGAAACCCTGGTCGATCTCAGGTCAAGCCACGCTTGACATACAAACGCTACGCATCAATTTACTCCAAGCTATCAATATATTATATTTAAGCTAGTTTCTAATCCAGTATGAACCTTCTGATTTGGTTATAAAGTTGATATATTGATGATATTAAACTTATTTATGCAGCCAAACAAACCATAGGTGTAGGTACAAACTTAATCTTTTTTCCTCAGATCACCATAATCGGGCAATTTGTACCCAAATTACGCTAAGGTTGTCTCGTGACATCATCTCCCGTTTAAATACAGTGTTATAATAAATTTTTTGGTCCTTAAGTATATGAGACGTTTTCTTCGTGAAAACAAGTCGTTTTTGGCTAGAGTCGGCTAGACCATTAAAACATCTTCAGATATAGTAAATTCTATTCGGTATACCTATTTGTATACATTTTTAGAAACAGTACATACAAAATCGTTATCTTCAGTTCAGTTCATCTATCGTTATTTTTTGTAATACCAAGTATCTCCAAGCAATGTCATCATCATCATCTTCCTGCCCTTAATCCATTTTAGTTGTGGTCGGCGCTACACGTTTTTTTCTTCCAATCTCCCACATTAGACGACATCACAATATTATTCAAGCAATGTAAGAATTTAAATAAAAATATTCAGTTCGGGTGTCTTAGATGCTGCAGGCCCCAAGTATTGACTGGCCTGTTGGTCTAGTGGTTAGTAACCCTGACTGCTATGCCGGGGGTCGTGGGTTCGATTCCCACCCAGGACAAATGTTTGTGTGATGAGCATGATCATTTGTTCTGTGTCTGGGTGTCATTTATCTATAATATGTATGTATTTAGAAATATATAAGTATGTTTATCAGTTGTCTAGTACCCATAACACAAGATCTGCTTAGCTTGGGACTAGATGGCATTGTGTGATAGTTGTGGAATATTTATTTATTTATTTATTATTCCCTTTTCGGTATCTTGGTTTGCAGTTTTGAAAAATCCTTGCCTGAGCTGTAATACTGGTCAGGGAATTTACTAGAAAAAATACTTGCTAGAAAATATTAATAGGTACCTGCATAATCCCTTAGTCCACCTCTAAGTTTTTTCTATCTTTTGGAATCGATCAAGCACCGTATTAAATTGCGGGAAGAAAAACGGACATATTAGATCTCTGTTTTTCTTCTCGCACTGATTGAACATAAAAATACTTTCTAAAAGATGTATGTACTCGGCTTTGAATTTCATTGTCAGAATCACCTTTTTTTTAGCGTAGTAAAATTATCATGAGTCCTCCCATCTAAGGCAGCGCAGGACTGTCAGACTTGTACTGACTAAAATCCACGGTGTCCTCCAATAGCCCTTTACATTCTGTGGTCACAGTATTAGTTAGTCCCGCAATTGTCAATATCACCTACAAATACGGACGCAACGATAATAAAACTCCAGTAAACAATTGCTCAACTAATAAAACTCAAAAAATTGACTTTACACCCGCCATTGATGACGTCACTACTGTCTGTAATAATTAGAGGTCGTTTGATTGGTATCCTGTTATTACAACATCGACCTACCGTCAGTAACATTGGCTGGTAATTCTGTTTGACCGTTTATAGTTCAATGTTTTATTGATTGATGTCAGGGGCGTAGTCAGAAAGCTTCATCAATCATCAGACCAGGCGGTCTAAAAAGGCCTTTTAGCAGAATCATAATTAGAACTGCAAAAGGATTCGTAACATGAGTCAACGAGACGAAAGGAGAGATCAAGGAGCAAGTAGCGTTCTTTAGTTTCTGCAAACCCTCATAAATGATGAAAACGTTGCGATATTCGAGGATGGATGAATGCAAATATCACCTAAGAACAATTTGTGGCCGATAAGCAAAATAATTAGACCAAAGGTCCAGAAAAAAATCCAATAATTTGGGATGTGTTCTGATAAAATCAAACACCATTTTGTGTATTTTCTTAAAGTTACGAAAGAGATTAGAAAACCAGGCAATCTATTGCAGACCCAATATACTACCCTGGGAAACCCCAAAGATATATCCAATTTCCGAAGTTCCGTTTACTTTCAACTTTAGCTTACCTCTCTACCTACACTCTGGTTTACTTACTAAAGTGTCAGTGACAAGATAAATAGTCATAAAAAAGAACTTACCCGTAGGTAGGCACTCAGTCCGTGTCAGTAGATGAAACCTGTTCCATAGCGTAAGACTAGAAGCCGATAATATGTTTTAAGAGTTGTTTTGTAGAAAAAAACTAAAATAAGGAAACATTAATAGGTACATGAAAAGGATTTCAAAGGTTTCGTTTTTAAATAGACCGTGTCAAATGCAGATATGATAATGCCAGTATACGAGTAACATGCATGTTTTGTTTTTTTTTTTTTCATTTTTATATGTAGATGACGCTGACGCTGACACTGGGTATTATTACAAAAATACGTCCGAAAAAGCTTTCTCATAATTTAGCAAGACATCGGTAGGTATCGAAATGAATAATAGATAAAAAAAACATATAGAGTGATTAAATTATTCATAACCAGCTGATGGCTTTCCAACTGCTGGGTCACAGGTTTCCTCTCCATTAGATGGAATCGTCCTTATTGCACTATTTTTATCGTGTAATATCATCCAATGAGTCCTCCCACCCAGTGCAGGGCGACAGGATCTGTCAGACTTGTACTGACTAAAATCCACGGTTTCCTTCATTAGCCCTTTACGTTCCAGGGTCACGGTAATGAGATGAGTCCCTAGACCCTGTCTTTATTGCACTACGTAAACTTACTAGAACTTGCTTAATAACTTATAACAAAGTGTTGCTTCTTTGATAATTTATTG
This sequence comes from Agrotis ipsilon, assembly GCA_028554685.1. NCBI lineage: Eukaryota > Metazoa > Arthropoda > Insecta > Lepidoptera > Noctuidae > Agrotis > Agrotis ipsilon. The sequence continues at coordinate 9,643,777 of CM052972.1, forward strand.
ATAACTTTATCTTTAAAAACATTACTACCATTAAACATCCATTTCTCATTGACAGCTATGACAAATGCTACCAATTTACAAAACCATGTTGCGTCTTTATACTTATGTAGATTCAAGTCTGTATTTGTACAAAAATGTTCGTTAGAAGGCTTGTTGTTGACTGAAGCCTTGTATAGAAGCTGACTCATAATAACGTTCGTTAGAATTTAAGGTAGGCGGGAAACAGTCTTGATTTGGCGCGAGAATTGCAAGGCCATATCAATGTTTGGTTTAATTAAGATCGAAGTTTCTTTATTTGGAAGTTGGATCAGATTTATTTTTATTCCAAGATTGATTAACTTTATATTGGTATACATGTGACCATTATAAAGCTTGTTTTTCGCCATCAATATTGCATGTCTGCGTCTTCCTAAGTAGGTACCTATTGTGAACCTGTTTGTATCTCCCCTAGATTTTTATTATATGAATTATCCTACCATAATCCAAATATTTGGGCTCTGTGTAGCATGTCTTCTGCGTCCGTAATCCTCTATTACATACCTACTCATCATCAGAGTAGCCTTCGTCTTTCAAGCTTCATCATCGTCCATAGCCCCACCATCTTTTCTTTATCTTGATGTTGATGTGTGCAATGATTTGTTGTCACTTCTTTTACCTTGTGCCTACGGGTATGATTCCCTTTAATTAGCCCCGACCGACAGAAGTTTTGATAGTGGTATCGCATAAGAGTCCCTTAAAGTGCAGGTGGAAATTATTTTAGTGCTGCATCGCTATTCTTTAAAGACGTCTGCAGTGCTGTCCCACTGTTGAAACTACAGTTTGATATTCACTAAGCTACTGATAGCGACGTGTTGCGTCACTGTAGCACATTACAACTATATGCTCAACATTGCATTATCAACTTTATGCTCTAGATCATATAATTGATTTCTATTACAGACTGATTTCATTGCTAGAAAAATAAATCTAGCCACTAATGTTATTTTATCTTCTACCTCTCTGAAACAATTCGTTGCACCGCCTTATACAAGGCTTTACTTAATCATTATCATCATCATAATCAGCCGGAAGACGTCCACTGCTGAAGATAGGCCTCCCTCTTAGACCGCCACGACAAACGACAATTCGCCACTTGCATCCATCGGTTGCCCGCGACTCTCACGATGTCGTCGGTCCACCTTGTGGGAGGCCTACCTACGCTGCGTCTTCCGATCCGTGGTCGCCACTCGAGAACCTTTTTTCCCCATCGGTTGTCAGTTCTAGAAGCGATGTGGTCTGCCCATTGCCACTTCAAATTGCAATTTTATTACTCAGTACATTCGACATAATATATTAAAGCTACCTTTTCAGACACCCATGACTGACGAAAATTGTATTACCACAAGCGTGTTATTTGGAGTTTTTATGTCCAACAACATATTCTACTGTATACAATGGGTGATAAATGAAATTGTTAGCTTCAGTAGCTTCGGTCTCTTCTGAAGTTCTTCCAGTATTGTTGGTTTCAGGAGGAGTTGTTTCACGGTTGATTTTTAAAGATTTCATAGATGCTTATGTTCTGTTATGAGTGGCAGTTATTTTCAAATTTGTTGTTATAAGTTGGCCTTGTAGCTCCTAAACTTTATTGTAACGAGGCCAAAGCTCTATTGTCTTGTTATAATTTAATCTCTTGATTGTCTATTCTATATGTCTCTGTTTTTATTTAGGTGTCTTAGGTACTTCTGTTTTTTTTTGGGGATTATATTTTGTGATATTTGTACTTCAACTTCAAAGATTTTGCAATTTATCATTCTTTTTCTAATTTAGTTTTTAATTACTATTATTTAAAAAAAAACCACATAGAGATGGATATTTCGCAAATATCATCAATCTCTTTTATGTAGGTAATTTAGATTAAATGAAATAATAATTAAAACTCGCAGCATTTTATGTACCTACTTTTTTTATCGTGGTAAAATCATCAAATGAGTCTGAGGACTGTCAGACTTGTACTGACTGAAATCCACGGTGTCCTTCAATAGCCCTTTATGTTCAGGGGTCACGGTGATGGAAAGAAGTCCCACGGCCCCGGCAGGCTTTGGCCCTCTGTGAGGGCCCCATCATTTTGCTGACGCTCCTTGAGGTGCGCGTGGAACACGACGCGCCGTCGACCCGGGCATGGTCCATGGTCGGACAGCGAGTTGCCCTTTACTCGCTGTCCGCATGCCCGCGCCTACGGTGGCCGGAGGTCGTCTGCCGACGTCCGACGCCGTAGGCGTCTACCACTGCGGTATAAGTACCTACTTAGTAAATTACCTTGAAAGACAGTAATTAAACAATTAATATTTAAATGTCAGACAATTCGAAAAAAAAAAAATGTTGCGGTTTCCGTAATCCGCAAAATATTTTTTTTTAATTCACAATTTGAATTAATGAATATCTGATAAAACTAGAGATTGATATTTTTGGCACTGGTTCAGGAAAAAACAAAATTCTTTAAACAGACTAAGGCAGAAATTTCGGAATACAGACACCAGCACATCAACCAAAGCCAGTGTCAATGTTTTCCAATCGAACATGAACCCTCAGTAAAAGTTGAAAATCGATTCAAAGTTTGACAGATTCGATTAGGTTGATGTGCAGGCATCTGTACCATAGAATTTGTATTTTAGGTCAAGTTTATAAAATGTTAAGCCCCGTCAACCGGTAGAAATCCTGACTCGGCTGCTACTGAAAAAAATTCGAGAAATCTTTGCTCGACCTGAGAATCGAACCTATGTCTTCATGCTCAGCAGTATCGTACCTATGCGATCACTGGACAAACAAGCCAGTCAGGAATAAGAATAAAATAATATTTTCAAGAATATTATACTTAAAGGTATTATTAAGTTTTTACAACACTGCAAACATGCGCCAAAATCCATTAATTTTATTGACATGTTCTCATACTTCAGTGCAATAAAATTCCCAATTAACGTCCACAGAATTTGATACGAAATGTTAACATAAAAATGCACATAACAAGAATCGATTTTACCTGTGCATTTTAGCTTAGCACAACCCGCCCCAGTCGACGAAACTCAGACCAACCACAAATAGTAACCAAGAGTTTAAATAAAAAATCGACCTTGAATTTGAACTAAGACCTGTTGAATACTTATCCCATTACACCAGAACATAATTATCAAAAAAATAGAATTTGTACTGATGTCCACTTTATCTCACGAAGACAGAGATAAGCACGTCACGCACTTCTATAAATAAATCGCGCGGGAAACACCACCTATTCCAAAAACGACCATATTTCAAATCCGAATTCTTATAATTGCTTGTGTACTTTCTGTAGGTTATTCTTTTCTTCCCCTTTAAGAGTCCACCTGTATCCCTGTACAAAAAGCGTCCTTGCCTCCATTGTTAAGGTTTGCGCGCCAAGTGACTGCCAAAATCGGCGCACGCGGCGATGCGCGGGAAAACACCGAGCGTCAGTCGTAGTCGGGAAGAGCGCGCGCGCACACGCCGGCCACGCCGCGCCTTATAGGTTAGAATTGGCGCGTCCCCGTCCGCCAGGTGCGATCCTCGCCCGCTCTAACTCACCGACACGCATATCCTCCCTCTCGCACGCTACCTGTGGACAGCTGTTTTCTCTCGGGAGATTAGTCAGATGTTTCTCGGTAACCAGTCAGTACTCACCTGACGCGCGATACGGTTATGGCGGCTGGAGGACGTACACCTAAGCAGAGGAGGTTCGAGATGTCAGCGGGAATGGCGCTGAGGACGTCCAATACACCAAGAAGAAGGCGCGGGAGCTGCAAGTGTTTGTTTGGCGCGCCGGACAGGGACGAGACGAGACGGCTAATGGCCGAGCAGTACGCCAGAGAGAGGAAACGCTTCATCAGACGATTTAATTTCGACATTGAGACAGAATGTACGTACAAATCTGCAAAAATGGATTCTCCAGTCAAATTTTGCGAAGAGGATAAGGAGAATGCGGAAAGTCCTGTAAGGATAGCTACGGAAGCGCTGGCGTGTGTTGGGAATACTACTGACTTGAGGGTCTTGGGGTCTCCATCGAGAAGGAGTGCTGGTAGTTCTACGAGCTCGCCCCGTACTCCGCGCACCCCTAGAACACCCCGGGCCGCACGCACCCCGCGTACGCCCCGCACCCCCGCCTCCAGAAGACAGCTGCAAATGACAGGTCAGTACACACTATTGTTTTAAAAACTACTGTAAATTTACATAGCACAGAGGCAACAATTGAAGCAATTTTTCACTTCGTTATTTATAATCCCGTGTCAATCTTGCCCACCTCATTTCGTATTCAGGCATCGTCTTGCATAATGCACCAGACAAGGGACTGATCACTGCATTTTTATTTTATGGGGCCATGTTTGCAGAGAGAATCATAATTGTGAAATATGGGCCAGATTTGTGTTATCGTAGAAATTGTTCAAATAACTTGAATCAATATTGATAGCTGTTGATTATTTTACTGGCTTCTGCACTGCGCTTGTGGCAATATTAATAAATTCCGTAGTTATTCTGTTGGTCTGCTTTACATTTTAATGTAATCCTGGCTTTGCGCCAGAATACATTTCCAACTACAGTCTAAGTGTATTTAGCAATTCTGAATACTGTGGATTCTATTAATATTGTCTCAATATTCAAAACTACTGGTTTATCATTTGCAGTAACATTGTTTCGTACGAAATAATTGTACAGTGAAAGTAATTTAGCATCATAAAATGCAGCATGTCCACTTTCACAAAGTAACTTGCCCAAACTTGAATGTCACAATTAACATTCTGTCACTTTGACCTTTTACTGCATTTTATACCGGTATCATTATTCAGTAGCCCTTATTATGTATGACAAACATGTCCATATACATTCCGTAGGAAATTACTGCTTAAACGAAAATAATCTACCTCTACATTACATAAGTTCATATACTTGTACAGAATTTTATCTTTCAACCCAATACGGATACTCTATATTAGTTCGAACGGGGTCAATGCCCTGTGTTGTTCTGCTGATGCTGCTGCCACATCTACTGAAACAAACAAGCTTAGTATTAATAATAAAATAAATAAAACAGGTATTATTAAAGCTGAACACGATAAAGGGAAAATAAAAGGAGAAAAGAATAATGGGGAAAATAAGTATGCTATAAAAGAAATACAAGACGTTGCGTACTGGCCGAAACAGATCACCTTATGCATAACACGTCACGAAACACGTGACTAACAAATCAACCCAAACACTTATCTTTGGCAACACGTGAGGATCTTAACATATTCCATCATTATTCATCCATAAACGAATCAAATTTAAATAGGTGTATGTATAATAAGGGCAAAAAAGAAAACCACGAATTAGAATACATACACAATAAGAATTTTGAAACAGTAAACCTGACTGGTGCTGCTATTACCAGTTCAGATTTTCAAGTGTTGAAAAAAAATCGTTTTATTGAATAAATCAATGCAGTGAACAGATTCTGATGCACATTCACATTGTATTAGATTAAACACGTTAAAAATGTTTCGACACTAGCTTTAATACTACTATGAACTATATTTTTTATAGTCTTAAAACACTTTTAGTAAAGACTTTGATAGGCTAGCAAATTTGATACCTGCAACGGAGCTATCCATCGCTATAATAGACGATAGCCTCAACGTAATACCTATAATTAAAGCTTAAAAATCAATTAAAAACAAATCCTTAAAGCAAGACGAAAAAGAAACACCGGTAGTCTAAAAATTAATGAACAAGAACATAAACGAACAATTTCAGAAGCTGTTTAGATTTGCCAATCATGCACTGATGAAACATGACGTAATAACAATTAATCATAACGTCGAAAATGGCATACCATATTAAGATAAAAGTAGTTAAACAAAAGTACAGACAAAAAAGAACTTTAATACGAGATTATGTTATGACTCAAAGTCATAACCGGCTTTAAGTGATATTGGATGTGCGTTCTACAATGTCTTAGATCTTACAGAACATTAAGATGACTATGACTATTAACTTAATAAAGTCGCCATAAATGGTAGTGATGTTGAAATAACAGCTTTAAAACTGTCTCCAAAAAGGACGATTTGGAAACGATATCCAATTGATGATTGTCAATTTAATGGTGCATCGATTTAGCTTCTGGTATACTTATAAGTTATCAACTTTGGTCCAAATTAGTTTTACATTTCCGTTTCCGTCTTGTTAGCAATAAAGTCCATGAAGATAAACAGGCATTTATTTTTTTAAACATATTTGATTGCCAAAAGAAACTCATTGGACTACTTAAAAGCAAACTTTACTAATATCTTCTGGTTCAGAATTATTGTTAACAGTAATAGGACTGATTTTAGTCCAAAAAGCTTCGAAGCTAACAATAGCTATGTACTTGGTCTTTGAATCAAAGTTCAAGTCATAAAAGTTACTTGAAAAATTCGTCACGCTTCGCTTCTTCCGGGGTATTCCAAGGGTCTATTAGAAGCAATCACGATGCGCCTTCCGGTTCAAAGTTTTAAATTGGAAAGCTCAGGCGAGCTTTTTATGGACTTCAGTTTTAACTATTGAGAGTTGTTAAACTTCCTTAACGACTAAAGATGAAGATACAGAAGTTAATAAAGAAGTGAATCCAAAAGTTTTCAATTTCTATTGTTAAGAAAATTATTGGAGAATCCTGAACTTTGACGTATGATAACTTAAAATAACTTAAACAAGTCATCAAGTCTTAAACATACATAAACAATCTTAGATCCATAAACATCAAATAACAATGAAGCTTGTGTCCTTTGCTCAGACGCCAAGACAGCAAGCATAGTAATGGGAATAGCTCAAACATGGATGCTATTATAATCTCTTGCACATTATATTATCATCTCAATGTTAGACAAATTCCCTTCCAACTCTCCACGCCTCTTTCTCATTACATCATTCTTTCGCCATTTTTTTGGCACATCAAAAAGTTACGTAACCACTTTTTTTTAACCATAGGTCTATGAACTTCTTTGTTGATCAAAACATATCTCTTTCTATCTCTCCATACAATGATCAGAAATTCGAGTCATGGTATTCGATCAGCCCATGGTGTCTGAGGTCAATGATCCGTTACGTCATCTATGGCCCAACCATTTTTTGTTTCACCCGTGGTACCATCAGGCAAAATTATTTTTTGTTACAATAAAATTTTTGTTGCACTAATTTGGACTTTATTGGAAGCCAATACGGTGGTTGCGTGAGTTTTTGGAGTGTGCTCAAGTTTGTTGTCGATAATAACTTAGTAAGTACTTGAAATATTGTAAATTAGGGATCATTTGAAGCTTATTCTAATTTTGAATCCGGATCCTGAATTTTATGATACAAATGTTAAAGCAACATCAAATAATTATTTAAAATCAAATCACAACTTTACTGACTTTAAAAAAGGTACAGTTTTCGATAATAAAAGATAAATTATTACCCAATCGGCACTTATGCAGTTATTGTGAAGTAAAGCAGATTCATAACATGAAACAGAACCCAAGGGAGAATACGAAAAGGCTGTTTATAGTAATAAAAAAAGTAATTACAAGTCACATCAATTACATACAAACAAAAAAATCTCCGCATTAAGGCAGAGCCTATTAAAAAAACGTAAGAGGAGTGCCCAACAATTTGAATAGACTTTCTTACGACACCATGTCATTGACCTGTAACTATCCTATGAGTTACCAAAGATAATTGAACTTTTTGTTCGTTCGAAGGATCTTAAGTTTCAAGTGGCAGCTGCTTAAATAAACACGTGGGTTGTTTCTTTTAAGATCATCTATCATTTCAGTAGTATCTTCGTGTACGGGTTTTGTTAAATATCCCTAGTTTGATATTTTTCTAGTTGCAGTATCTTATGCACTGTTTTAGTTAATAAGTTCTTTACACTCGTCCATAGCTAGTATTGCCGCACTGACTGGAATTATATTAAGCTTACTAACTCACCTTTGTATTTCCACATTTCTGTTCAGGGCTTCATTCATAATATCTCGTAGGTCATCATCATCATCTTCGTACCCTTGTGCCATTACATTTGGTTCACAAGTTTGGTTCTTACATTTGCCACTGCCAGACATCACAGATTTATTTACTTCTTTTGCTTTCTTTCGTAGTTGATAGACATCATCTTATTGACTTCTTCCAATAGTTAAATTTCTTATTCACAGACAGTCTGATCCATTATTTGACTGTCTAATTATATCGTATAATTTAACTGCAGCGAATGCAAAACCGGTTACAGATCCTGCTTGTTTAAAACTTTACTACCTATCTATTTCAGGCGACAATAGACGCTCGGTCTAGACTCAAGTCATGCAAACGTCTAGGTTCTTAGACAGCCATGTTTATCACTCGCTCACATCTAAATCATTCGACATTGAAGTTTTGTTTACCATATCAATGAAGCTAGGAGGTAATAAAATGATCATAAAGTGAGTGTGTTTGTTCGTATGAATTGTTGTGTGGTTTGTGAAACAAAAGAGATTTTACAGCAATAGTTAGGACAAGGTTAAGTTTAGTAAGCTGAAGATGGCTGTAGTACTAGTGTGCATTTGTACTTTCTAGGTTCAATTATTCAAAAGATGAACATTATACAGATAATTCTTGATGATGCTCCTGTTGCTTTTAACGTAGAAAAATGATAATTAACCGGAGTTACCAGAGAAAATCAAAAAGACAATGATTTCAAAGTCCCTTAAAATAAAAATCAAACAACAAATAAAAATAAAAAACGCAAAGCTGAAGCACAACAAACATCAAATAGACACGAACATAACTGAGCTGTAACCTAAATACCGAACAGATAAAACGCAATAAGTCAAGTTTTATTGAAAAAAGTAAATATTTACCATGGATAAGTGCCATAGTAGGTTAAACCAATGGATAGGGAGAAGCAAAAGTTCCACTGGAAAGGAACCATTTTAAATGGGATAACAAAGCTCAAGCAAGTAAAAATAAAGATGTTGAAAAGCTAAGCTTGTTCATTCAAAAAAGCTTGTAACATTGAAAAAAAAACTTTTTTAATGCAAACCTTAAACATTAACACCAATTTAAATGCTCAGTAATTTACTTTTTCTTTTCATGCATAAATCAAAGACTACCCTAAAATATTTCAAATTACTTTAGGTCTTAATGATGTGTATTGTAAGTAATTCAAGATCACAATCCATACTTTCGATCTAGTTATCATCTCCTCGACAGTTTTCCGCATGTTTTATACCTGTTCTCTTAAATTCACTATCTAAATACTATTACACACACTACTATTTTCTGTTTTTATAAATTCATTTGCCTTCGTCTTATCTACCGATATTTAATTTCCTTCGTATCGTTTACTGTAGGCTTTTTATCAGTCTGTTCCAGTGTACCTTCTGGGTCACCTTTTTTTGACCAGGTATGGTCAAAGTAAATAAACATATGACGTGATCTGGGTGTGTCTGATTGACCTCAATCGACTGATAGTTGCCAATTGCAAGTATGTGTATATGGCTTAATGTCATACCGTCTTTTTTGATATTAACTTTTTTGATAAGATTAATCTCAATGGCATCAATTTTGAAATAGAAATGACTAGTTCTATAGTTTACTCTTATTTTTGGAAGTTCGTTACTTTCTACAAGACCTCTAAAATCCACAAAAATTCTCAAATCTTCAAACTGTTGAATCTAGATATCGCGTTGTTTTGTACTATAACGGTATAAACTAGCGGTTTCGCATACGTGGAATTATTTCACTCCAACTTACGAAGAAATATGTGAAAGCCCTATCACTCTGGAATACTTCTGATACAAAATTATAGATAGAGTCACTAGAAATTGTAATTAATCGGGTTGGTACAAATATGGAGTTGCATTTTCTGTTCATAAGGCTTTCAAGTGTTTGGAAACTATTATGGCTGCGTTTATTACCTTTTATGCTTTCATCAAAGCTTTCCTACGGTTTAGTCTCAGTCGTAAAAACTGCATCATAATCTCCGCTATCTCATAGCTCTTTGACAACACAGTTATTTGGTCAAACACCTGTTGGAACATGTTCAATCCTCTGCTCTGACTCATGAGTAAAATTGTAAGTTTCATTAAATCATCGGTTTTGTCATCGATATTAATGTTTGAGGAATTTCTTTGCTGTACGAATTTGTGATGGTAGTTGAGTTGAACGACATTTGAGTTTAACAGAGACTTTGACCTTTTGGGTTAAGAACGACTTCAGACTGAAAAATAAAAAAATATTTTTTTTTTACCAAAAAACAAGTTTCGTTCCAAGAATACAAAACTAATATGGGTCGCCGTACCAACTATAATTAACTTGATCTGAGAAATATTGAAGTAACATAATCGTGACATAACATACAGAAAAATCTTAGACAGGAACTTCCTTACACTGTTATATTTTTCTGATATGAAAAAAAAACAATATAGGAATTTCCCTAAAAATAGTCAAAAGGTGCCGGATTCGATGCTATCTATTCACAAAATATAAAAACCACATGAGAAATATTTGATCTGGGAACAATAGAACAATATCAGGAAACGAATGTCGGCTATCGATACAAATGATAGACGGTAGACATTTCGAAGTCTTTGAACGAGAAACCATTTTTTTCGTCAGACCCAAAGTTTTAAGATTTGTGAATTTTCAAAGGCAGCACCTGTCGTGCAGGCAGATATTTTTGGCTTCATTAGCATATTTTTCTTCAAAAGAATGAATTTTACAAGCAACAGCTGTTTGGGTATAGGACCTAGCCATCTTTGCATCATAAAACATCACTTATCAAGAGGCCCCAAATGCTACATGTAATAGACCATTACGAAAACGTCTGTAGTTTATCAAAAGCTCCGAATCGGAAACACAAAAATCACTTCCCAAGAAAATTTAAATTTGGAACTTATCATGGCCAGCCTTCACTTGAGCATCAACAACTTTCAAATCCAACGAATTTTCTCCAACAACCGCAGAGCCAATCAGCTTTCGGCATCCACAACTGCCTTTTGAACCAGCCAATGAGGTCCATTCCCGCCTTTCGTAGCCGTTAAATTTCAAAAAGTTTCTCATAGAATAATAAGAATGAAGCATTAAAATGCTGTGGTTACTTCAACCAGAACAGGCATACCGTGACGGTTTCCCTGCGCATCCAACCGTGCCCTATGGGAGCACTTGACTGCACTATTATTCTTTAGGGACTATTATTAACCAAAGTATCTGGAATTGGATACACCCGCATTTTTTTAACGTTGGATGTCAGTGGTCCGAACAGTCGATTGAATTATCTTCACTTATATAATGCTACTACAAAATAAATGGGATCTATAACATACAGCATCTATTACAAAGATGTGGTCATATTTAAGACTATGGTTTTCATCATCAAACTGATCATCTTTGTCTAATGGACCAACACAACTGCAAATGAAAATTCTGTTGAACAAAATTTTAAAACTTTTTTGACCGAAATTGGAATGGCAATGGAATAGAATACACCTTTGAATAGACCAAGCATTTCAGATACACAGTGTAACTGTTCTGTAAAAACGTTAAGCAAAGATGTCCCCAATAGTGGAACGAAATAAATCCAAAAGAATTTTATTTCTAGAAGATGAAACGGTTTTTACGTCTTTCTGTTGCCGTTAGTAGGTTTGTCTACTACGATCCTTTATTCTTTGTGTCATCCTTTCATTTCATAAATCCTTGAAGTAACTAGATTCTTGACATATTTGAATGGTTTACTTCAAAATATATATTTCAAAGTTTCCACCAATAGAGGATTATGTTTATTTAACAGTCTCTTCTGAAACTAAACCCTACGAAGTGGGAGGAGTTTTGTAGTTTGAATCACCAATAAATCTAAAACTACAACCTTAAATTCACATAGCAATCCATTAAAATCTATCCGTCTAGACCTTGTACTGCAGGATACTGAACTCTCCAAACGAATTAGAATCTTGCTGTCAAAGACCCAGTGTACAAAATTGTTCAAAGGTTGTTCGATGCAAAATATTGAAGTTTGAAACCTAGCTGAGTGAATATTATTTATACATTGCAGTATTGTAATAGACAGACAGGTCACGTGACCAATTTAAAAGTGCAATGAACTGGTTTATCGGGTATTATGTCATCGTAAGTTATATGTTGATGTGGAGTTGGTAGGTTAGGTTAGGTACACTATGTATTCGTTTACGTGGGTCAATATTGTATCTTTATGTCTAGGCACAGAAGTTTTAGTTTTTGGTCACGGTCACGGCAGTCTTTCATGGGTCTTTAGTAGTAGACTTTAATGTCATCTCGTTGACGATTTTGACATACTGTGCAGTCAAATTTTAATATAAACACCTGCCATTCTCAAACTATATATATTCGTGCTATTCTGGATCTAAATATTTAATATTTTTTTGCTAATTTTATGAAGTATTTCGCTTGAGATCGAAAGCCCTTTTTGTCGTGTTGTGAGTCTACGAGAGACGAGCGGTACCTTGCTACAAAGTTATTGAAGTGATGATGATGAATAATATAATCATAATGAATTGCTTTTGGACTGTTTGTTGTTTCTTGAAAAATCCTTGCTGTCATTGACCCAGGTTTGCGTAAATTATTTTGGTTGCTAAAACTTTCCGGGCTTAAAATTGCCAATTTACTATTTTTGACTGCCAAATATCACCAAAAACATGCACATAAGATAAATAATTTATCGAATCACCAAAATCAAATCCCGTTACCCATTCAGACTTTATAATCGAGTAGAACTCCTGATTTTCTGAATAAGAAGAAGGTAGTCATCACGTTGACTGACACTTGCGCATGCGATTACCCCACACGGGACATAGCGTGATACTACCTACCTTTTATTTAAATTAGTTAGGTAAGTTAAAGACATGCGACACGACAGGATATTTTAGGATGAATTTTTCATCAATAAGAACAAAACGTGACCATGTTCAAAAGGTGTTCTTGTCCATATTCGTGACAAATCTTGAACGCAGTTTAAATGATCGCGTTTAATTTAAAGAGGAGAGATTGACGTTGCAGACATTTCTCTCAAGTCATAGGGCGAAGTTGCTTGATCATTAGTTAAGCTAACGTTTAGTTAAAAATCTGTATTTTTTAGAATTCCTTTTTGTTACAAATGTTAACACACAGGGTGTTTTTTTTTGTATATTGAGTGGATTTTTCTATACTTCTATGTCAGCAGGAATAGTAAACATTTCCATTTTTTATGTTTTCTTAAAAAAATATTTTTGTTTCGAAAACATTTTTTTCCTTTAATTATGTCCAATGGGTTGATAGGAAAAAAGCAGTATTAATTTCGTAACTAAAAATACTTACCAAGAATATATTCAAAGCTACTTTTGAACTGAACATTATCAACAAAAAACAAGTTGTTGTTATTAAAATGAGCGTATCAGTTTTTAATCTTTTGCATACCGATAATGCAGGCAAAATGGTTATTATTATAGTATCGATTATAGTCTAGTAACTGGCCGAGACGTGGGGTACATTTTTAGTGCTTAAATTAATGAGGATGATGATATAAATACTTCATATAAATACATATAATTTGAATATTATAATAATACTCATATTTTAAAACGAAATGAAAGCTTTTGGAGAAATTGTGTCTTGGATTATGAGCTTTATTTGGAAAACGATATTAATTATGGATTTTATTAATTAATGGTACAATTTTCTAACGTGAAATGAACTATTGAAATGAAAATGAAAATAAAATTTGAAATTCACAAAAAAATCGGTGATTTCTTTAGACATTTGAGTGCACTATGGTGTGTTCTTGTTATAACGTGTAACGTCAGATCACTATAACACTTTCAGTGCATTATTCTTCAATAGTTAAGCATAAGTAATTGGGCTTAATATCCAGATCAAGCAATGTATTATTGGGTTTTTCCAACTAAAACATACCATCCAGGAGTCCAGATTTTTGTCCGATTAATGGCCATTATGACTCGCCCCCTTTTTACATGAGATTTAACGTAACGAGATCAATAAAGGAACATTTCTGCATTCAGGTAAAATTAACCAAAGCTTCTAAAAAACGGAAAAAAAATGAAAAAAGTTTCTTCCAATTTACAACCCACCAAAGTAAGTACGTACATTGACAAAAATATCTAAAAGGCATCGTCGTGACCTCTTGTGCATGTAACACAGGCGGTGAAAGGTATCGGGGTTCAATACCCGCCCGTGCCCTGATAACTGTCGGTTTCCTTGTTCACGTTTATCCGATAACATACAATGACTCCGCATTCGTTGAGAAAACACCCTGTATACATGGGTAACATAATGTATCCATACAATATTATAAACGCATTCGTTTTTCTGTCTATTGATAATAAACTTAGCTTAGCTTTCATAGGCGTCCGTTCAGAAATCGAAAAATTCTGGGGAAAAAATCGGTATAAAAATCGATAGAAATACCGGTATACCGGTAATAAATAGTCGGTAAGTTCGAGGAACTGGATCGTCTCCAAATCTGACTGACCGACACAAGCTACCTCCAACTGCCTTTTTGATCACGTCTAACTATCTTACCGATGTTATAAGTTAGGATAAAATTTACCGAACATTTTATCCCACCAATATGTTCCCTTTTCACATATTTCAAGGTCAATAAGGTTAAAGCTAGTAAAAAGTATAAGAGGAACTAATGTTTGTTCATTCAATTTGTTAAGAATAATGGTAGAATTGATATTGAATGTTCTTTTATTGGACTTAGCTGATAAATGTATGCGTAGGCGCACGTCTGTGTGGGGTTTGTTGGTTTATTTAAACAACGATATAAGTCAGGAAGGCGTTTAGTTCTTTGTAAGGAATCTATACTTGTATCAAAGAGGGGTAGTTTCTATGTTAAATTGGATGTGAAGGGATGTAATTTACGGAGCATGTGATTCGTTACTGAAAACTCTTTAGCCAATGGGAAGTCAGTCATTTAAAAAGGCAAAACACGGCTACTTAGCTAGTATGTAATGTGTTAAATGTAAAATTAATTGTTTACAACTTTCAAGTAGGCTTTCAGTAATGTAATTTACTTAGGCCACGATAAAAAAATCAATGAAAATGACCTGTCCTGAAAAGTGGCTTTAATAGCAACGTGGACAAATCTGAAGCCTAACTAAAACTAGTTTTCTTCAAAAACGTCTCAATTGCGACTATTCCCAATGACATTGTTAGTCCAGAAATACAAAGTAATACTAACTTGGCCGTGGCTCTGAAACATAAAGGGCTATTGAATGATCACCGTAGATTTTTGTCATTACAAGTCTGACAGTCCTTTCCATCCCGTCCAAGGTGACAGGACTCCTTTCGATTATCTTACCACAATAAAAAAAAATGGAAAACCAAGCTCTCCGATCATGCTTTAGACATCTCATGTAATCCGTTTTACTTCCTAAGAAAGGCATGGATCCTGACATTCCACATTCGCCGTGGCCAGTCACACCATCTCATCTACTTAAACTGATTCTCTTCGGTTCCTTACATAGAAGATATTTTAGATTATGGGTAGTGTGGTCAGTTCTAAATTGTCTAGGCACGTGATGAGGAGGAGTGAGGGCATGATGGTGAGGAAAATTTTGCCTATGTTGGGGGAATTCGCTATGGAACACACGTTATGTGAAAAGGGGTCTAAATCAAAGATTATCTTAACATTTTTTGACGTTAAAGCTCGTAAGTTGCTAAATTCTTTACTGCAGTATATGTAGCCAAAACATTTAGATTTAGACTCATTTAATGATTTTACCATGTTACCAAAATTAAGGCCGCCAAGATAACTCATAGATACCGGTCATATAAGGTGAAATAGAAGACACTGCAGACGGTTTTTTTTTTATTTTTGGAAGTCGAAAATTCAACAACACCCCCACAATGTCGGTAAAGTGGTTCTCTCACTCATTCTTCACACAAGTACGATAATTCATTCTTATTTCAGTTTGTTAAAAGACACTAAACCACGATTAAAACAATAGAAAATCGGTAGTGCTCGGTTTGTAAACCGACGACAAAAAAGGAAGAGGTTCTGAATTCGACACATATATTTTATTAGAGTGTTTCATCCCATTTTTGGCAATAATTCTATGGGGTTGATTGAAAGTCTGGACCTCTGATTGCGTTGCTAAAGGCTAATAAGTTTTATTTCCAAACTCCTTTTTCGTTGCGAGAAATTCTATCAAAACACCTATCAAATTTTAACTGTGTGCAATCCTAATAATTTCGAAATAAAGTTGCTGTGATACAAACACAGTAACATGACGAATATATGATTCTTATTTATGTCATTCGTCTACGGAACTCTAAAAATAGATACCTACTATATATTATTTAAAAAATATACATTATTTAAACGTGATATATTTAACTTTAGCTGAAGTCATAAAAAACTTGCGGTTTCGACATTATCACAATAATTAATGTATTTCATTATCAAGATATTTATTTGAATACTATATATTTCTAGAATGCTAATTTTCCTTTATATCTTGTTTTAAAACTTCTTTGATTCCTAGTTACCAAATGAGATCATACTGACTAATGACAAAATAAATTAGTTCGATTTCATACCCAATTATTTAATTGTACCTTCAATGTTGACTTAGCTAAGCTTCATCAAACCGGATTAAGTTTAATGACACTAATACCAAATGGTGTGTTTCCTGCCTTAAATACCGTTAGTCACGTTTAGTCTGATATATTTAGTCACGATTATTTTTTGAGACTGGCCGGTATACTTGATGTATATTGTGTAGAATTTTGAATACAAAAAGGAGCATAATACATAGTCTCTTTGGGATATTATCTCACTATCTTAAGTCTGTGGATTGGTTACGTTTTTTTTTTTTTATTTGTGTCAAAACCATTTAAATAATGTTACATAATGGTGGAGGAGAAAGGACTGTTAGACTCAAACGGACTAAAACCCGCCGTGTTCCGTCATCTGCCTTTTAAGTTCCAGTTTAAAAAGTGCCTAGGTATGTCTTATAAAATATCTGCAACTTTAATCTAAAACTGTTCAGTCTTTTTTGCGTGGAATGGTAACAAACATCCACCAATACATTAATCCATCCATAACATAGGATTAAAACAGAAGGAAGCTTTCGACTTGTAAAATTATTTAGTAAGAGTTTTGAAGCATTGGCCAAAAAAAATCATCAAGTTGCAAGTTGCTGGCCTTAAGGAAACGTCAACACATAAATATTTTCAATTACATAATTATGTAAAAGGAAAAAAAAACCTGCGTGTAATTGGTTTTGCATGGCTGCCACAACAATGTCATCGACAGCAATGCCCTGAAAACTCAAAAACGAGTTCAACACAAAATTGTTTTTAACCACCCTACTTTCGTTTCAGGAAACTTTCAACATTGTTGACAAATAAATCATTTTACGAACAAACCGACTTAATGTTTTGTATTTTGTTTACTAACATTCGTAACTGAGTGTCTTATTCGTAACGGGACCTAGGGTGAATGACCAATGTATGTAGATAGATGTATAATATGTTTAAGTATATGGTTTTGCGATATAGCGATGCTAAAAAACTTGACTAAACAAGTTTTAGTCTTAGCAAAAAAAAAAATAACTAAAAGCTTTATGGAAGAATTTTTTAAAAGAAGAACGAAGTTTTAAATTTTGAAAAAAGAATTTGTGCAATTTGAACGCAATTTAAAATAAGGCTAGGTTCTAATCGTCGCGAACTTAAATAGGGACGGCGTTAGGCACTACAATGGCGGGTCTAAGTTAATAAAACTTACGCTTGTAAGTACTTACGTCCAGTTACCACTGCGCTTGAGTAGCTAAATGACCTACTTTCGTGCAAGTTGTGCGGAACTGTTCGCAATGACACGGGACTAGGTACCCAGTTATAGTGCTGCATTTTCTGCGGAGAAAAGCTTGCTTTGAGAAAATGGCTTTGTTGTCGGAGAAAATTGTAAAAGCTTTAGAAATTCTGCGTTTTCTTGTGTTTTATGGATTCATGTATATAACATGAACATTAATGCGTATAAAATATTATTTATAAGTTCTTGCAAACAGGGCTGGGCAAAATACATGCTCTGCTTTAATTGAAATACAAATTACAAAATACAGGATCGCAAGTAATTAAAATATAAAATACAAAATACCTATAAGTAAAGTATTTAAAATATAAAATACAAAATACTGTATTTTAGCTTTTTTTAATTGAAATACAAAATACTAATTACAAATTACATTTTACTAAATATGTAATCTAGACCAGCATGAGCTGAGTGGCCTGGAATGTTCTCAATTCGACGTTCATTTTTTTTTTTGCGTGTTTTCGCCATGTTCGACGTACAGTGTAAAGACGCCAAGCAGGTCCACCTGCCCGAATCTGTCAATTTTTACCAATCAAAAAATAACTTTCCATTAAGTATTGTAATAAGGTTTAAAATCTATTAATGAAATTTGACAGATTGTGGTAGCAGTACATAACAGGTGCAGTATTGCCAACTCTAATTAGGTGCTTTACCATCATTGCAGAGAGTGCAATTACAGTAAATTAAGTTTAAATGTATTTTGTTAAAATATATTTTGGAGTTTCATGTATTTGAAATACTAATTACAAAATACTTCGTCGTCAGGTATTTGAAATACGAATTACAAATTACATTTTAAAGAAGTAATTGAAATACAAATACAAAATACGTATTTGTATTTCAATTACGTATTTCAAATATGTACAAGTAATTCAGATACAGCCCAACCCTGCTTGCAAATGTTTAGCAAGTCGATTTTTATGTGTTGAGTATGGCACAAAAGTTACCTAACCCATAAAGAACTAAGTAATTGACGATTATGATATAACTGAAAAAACACAGCTTCTTGTTACTCGTATTCCAACTCTGCTAATCTTATAAAGGGCTAATCGTAAAGATCCAAATAATCTCATGCTCAATGCGCACACAACGAATTGTCCCAAATTAAAAATCAAACAACATTTCGGATCTGTGTTCGGGCACGTTTCTCAGAAACTAAGGCTGTGTCTATACTTTCTTTTTAAATTAATACGTGATTGTAATGATATTATGTATCAACACGGTATGTAAACATATAGTTAATAGTATTATTCAGTAATAGCGAATTACTGTTAAAGGAAACAGCTACTGAATGTGCGCATTTATGCAACAAAAGTTTCAAAAATGAACAGAAAAAAATAATTCTAATTTACTTTTTTTATCATCATTGCCGGTAAATTATTCAATAACTTTATAATGTGGTGATCAATCATTTGTGTTACCAATTTTTGTGGCAAGCCACATCCTAACACAGGATGGGTAATCAATGTCCCTGCAGAAGGAAAAATGCTTTTGGCTTTTACATCAGTTAGACTTTCAAAGTATTTAAAAAACTAATAGAAGACTTGAGATTCTTGATGAGAGTTACAATGTATTCCTCAATTTTCAAAATATTATAGAATTTCTATTCCCAATTATCAGCTACTTCAGGGAAACGTGGCCTTAATACTGAGACAAAAGAGAAGTATCGAAAATACTAGAAAAGCCTTCACTTATTATTTTAAAGAACGTAAAATTTAATTTTTAAATAAACAAGCGTTCCCCAATTGTGTTCATACCCTTACACATACTTCAAACTTTATAGCACAGTGGTATCCCTTCCAGGAAACGTTTGGCAACACTTGCATGCGCCTGCGCAAGTTTACGACTAACATTAACCCTATCTTATCTGATACTTACTGACTTACACGAGATTTTAATATAACGCATCTTGTTTTATCGTTTCTTAATTTAATTTAAAGTTTCTTGACATTTGGTGAAATATGGCTACAGATTTAAATTTTTAAATAATTAGGTATCATTTTCAGACGGATTTCGAATAGGATATCTAAGCTAAAATTGCATAATAATTATGTTAATTAATTGTTTTTTTTTTTTATTGCGTTCTATTTTATATGGTCTTTGCATTTCTAAAAAGATTCATTTCAAAGGAATCAGGTTTCTAATATAAATGATTTTGAAAAAAAAGTAGATTAGAAAAATCCTTAACCGAAACGAATAATTTATGAATAAAACAAATTAATTAATGATATTCAATTTTATTATTAACACCAGTGGATAGATGTAGTATGTGTGTTTGTTAGGTACCTACTTATGCAGTCAGTCCCAGAACAAAAAAAAGCCCCACTCGTAGAATTTTTTATTTTATTAAATTCTTATACGCAACAACGCTTGCGTCGCGTTTTCGCAAAGATATTTTGACGAACGAAAAGTTCGCTGCAAGCAGGGTTCGAAGCGAACCTTCAATTTTTCATTTTGCTTAATTTTCAGGCTCCAATTAATATTTACACAGCTAGACTGGGTGTAATTTATCTATAATATGTATGTATTTAGAAATATATACGTATGTTTATCAGTTATCTAGTGCCCATAACACAAGCTCTGCTTAGCTTAGGACCAGATGGTGTTGCGTGATAGTTGTAGATTATTATTATGAACTTAAAAGTTTTGTAAGTATATTTTCTTTCCATCTCTCACTTGTTGTCAACTAAATGTCTTTATTTACTAAATTTTCTCGTCTCAACTTACTGCCTACAGCAGACTTCTTTGGAAAAAACATACTAAGTTTACCTAACTATTCTTAGTTCACAACTTTTAGCCCCTAGAGCAGTATTTACCTAAAAGTGTATTTGCACAAACAATGACACGTCTGACAAACTTAAAAGCTGTGACTTTAACTTGACATTTGAACAGTAAAAGTAAATAAGAATCAATTTACTTATGTCTAGGTTGGCTGTTTGTATTTGTAGGTTGGAACCTGTATGAAATAAAGATAGAAGGATTTTATTACTACTCTGGGTACGTCCACACCATCAAAATCTTCCTGGTTGTATCTGCAATGGTCCTAGTTTATCTGGGATGTAATTTCAGATTGATGTATAATGTGAATGTTCTATTAAATTGTATTAAATCTTCGTTCTTCTAACCGTACAGACAGATGTGTTGCTGGGGAGTTTGTTCCGCCACTTCTTCTTCCCAGCCAAAACACTAGGAAGGGGGGGGGGGCGCTTTGGGGGACTGTCTTATGTAAAAAATTACCTTTAAAAAGTGCTGATAAATCAGCCTAATTTGAATAAATGACTTTTGATTTTATCTGTTTGGCTATTATTCTGCCATCGTCACGTCAAACTCATTACAGGATAATGGCGGAAAAATTACCCATAACAAACACATTTTATTGGTTGTTCTTTCTTCAAGTTATACTAATTGCGAGCTAGAAAATATCGACACCAGCGCAGCATCAAAAGACAACTTCATTTTGAGAAAAAAAAATCTTTTTCATGATTGAATTTAGACTTTTTTTATTTTATTTGATGATTTTATTTATTTTTTTCTTTTCTAAGAATATGTAATATTATTATTTAGGCGTATTTTGTCGCTCATAAACTACCTATTTTTTTTTTAATCTGCATGTTAAAAAAAAATAGGTAGTGCATGCAATGAAAAATTATTTTGATAAATATAGATTCTGTTCTTTCCTGCTGTCTATTCTTTATTTAACACACTAACACCTATAGTTAGATGATAGGTTCTACACAGGTAAAAAAATATTGACAGTACTGGTTATCACAGGCGCTCTGCCTACCTCGCTTACCCCACAAGCACTCGCGTGATAATAAAAAAAATAAACAATTACACAAAATTTCGAAGCTATCTGTTACAGTGCAGGAAACGGGTAACTACACCAATTACGTGAGCCGCTTTAATTAGTACGGTATTTTTTATAACAATTTAATTATTGTTTTTACTGTAATTTGGGATTAAAACTACAGTAGCTTCGGTTTATTGGTACTGACAGGATTAAAAAGATTTTTTTATAAATGTGTGTTTCCGAGAAATGTACTTTTTTACCTGTTCTTTTTAAATTTTATTTTTTTTTCTTTAACGAAACAGTATTTCTTGATCAATGGGAATATAATAAATTGGAGATTGTTGATGCGTTTTACAAAAAATTAGATAAATCAGGCTCTGTTTAGTAATTTCAATGGCAAACATTTCAGAAAAAAAAAATGTTACTAACATACAAAGGTTCCTAAAATATAAACTAAAAATTCACTTTAACTTTATTAATCACTGTCTTTTCCCACGAAGAGAAGTATAAATCACTCGAACCTACATGAAGAAATGTACTACGAGGAATAACGATTCTATCGAAAAATAAGCAATAAATTGAGACATAAATAATTCACTTACCTTTAAGAAATTCTATGAATCAGCCATTAAAACTACATACAAAACCCACTGCTTGAAATAAACTTCCATCTTCAAAACACTCTCTTTATGGGACGATTCGCTTTTTCCCAAGATGCAACAAACATAATAACGTATAGAAATCCTTCCTTTTATGTAAATTCTGCGACGGCACCATAAAATAACACATAAACAATAACACTGGTAAGCCACGGCGGCCATTGTATGCGAACATTTGTGTAAAAAAATGAAATGGAACGGTAAAATAACCTGTTATCAGACGGCAAGTTGAGGAAAACAACACACGTTTGACCAAAGAAATAAAAAAGATGTTTTCATTTCCTTTTATATTGAGAAAAATGATAAAATTAACATTACCAAACAACATTACTTTTAGATACTACAAGTAAATCATAAATTTTATTAAGAAGCCGAAAAAAAAAAGTTATGCTCATAAAAAAATATCCAAAAAATAATCGAACGACGATAATTGGTGTGAGCCACCCTACAAAGTTGGGATCGCGTAACCCAGGTAGCTGTCTGCCTGGGCTCAATAAATACGTCCGTGGTACTTTTTTCTTTTTAAGTTTTTTTTTTCTACATCTCGGTGTCAGCCGCAGCATTGGGACCAAAGTCTCAAACAGGTTTTTATTTGCGAATAGTGCCGTCTCTGTCTTAGATCCTTTTTTGTTTTTCTGAGTGGCCAGTTCACACTTCTTCAATTAAAGAGTGGAGCGATTATAAATATTGGGGCTTTGTATCTGATTATTTTTTGGAGGTAGCAAGCTAGCAACAGTGTCTTATAAATAATTTTATTGGTAGTGCATTCATTATGGAAAACACTATCTGATATAACTAAACTTAATAAGCACCGAATTATGAAAACTGGTATCAATCTTTTATATATATATATGGGTACCGAACCCATGAAGAAGTTGCTTTATTTTAAATTAGATAATTTGCAACTTTAGGTGAATTTACAATGAGAAGTTTTCTTTTTCGAGTATTAAAAAAAAAAGTAGTTTCCAAGAACTCTGTGGATGGCGTTCAACTGACTACGTTACTAGATTTATGCCTTCATTTTTGCACAAATCCACGAGGAACAGACTTCTCTTCTTTTTCTCTTGAGACATTTTCTTTATGGCGTGGAAAACTCATAAATTAAAAAGACATGTCAATGAATTTTTTTTTTCTTCCTTGTTGATATTTATTTCCAAATGCCAATGGTGTGATGTGATGTGACTTACAATGACGTGACATGTACGTTACGTTTTATGATCTCAAAATTACAATCAAGTGAAAAAAATCAAAAAATGACGACGTTCCGTTAATTGCAGTAACACACCAAGTTCAGCGCCATCTATCCATCGACTAGGGAAACAATCAAAAGAAAATCCCTCATTGAGTATATCTCCTAACTAATTAACTACTCGTAACTAGAGTGAATATAATAAGCCTCTTATATGATGACCCCAAACTCAGGGCTGCATGCTTCCTTGAAAAATATAAATAAGGACAAAACTACATTCCACCATACAAATTTCCATCCAAAGTCTGTCGGGGTCAAGGGACTAACTAGTAACCGTGTTCCCGGAACGTAAACGGCTAATGAAGGACACCGAGGAGTTTTGTCAGTACAAGTCTGACAGACCCTGCCCTGGGTGGGAGGACTCAATTGATGATTTCACCACGTAAGAAAAGGGACAAAAATAGATTCTGCCTTATTTCCTTCTACACATTTTTTTTTCATTTTGCACAATAGTACAGTAAGCTCTCATCTTACTCACACACAATTCTGACAATACAAAACGCGAACAGAAACAACGCAACAATGCGCGTAACACAAGAATCGTGAATAACGCAAATAAGCATTCTTATTGTTCCAAGACAAGGCGTTTTGTATATCACTTGAAATCGACACTTTCGGTGCCTTGTGATATTGTAACCTGCTACTGTGTTTTTTGTGTATACCTGCGAATTACCACGCCATTTTTAAGGGTTCTGGGGGCCTACCAGTAATGTAGCCAGATGGCAGACAATCTTTGTAATTTCGTCTGACCATCTGTCCGAATGTTCTGTACACGCAGAAATTTTACTTTGACACTTTATTTTGTCAATTTTATTGAAAATTTTGTGTATTCTACGTTTCACTCAATATGCTCAAGTCCATTTTAGGTTGAAAATAACATAATTACACTGCTTTTATTGTAATATTTATTACATGAAATAGAATTATATCAAATCGATAGATACTTGAAAAAAAATCCCTTAAAATAAGTTTTAAATCTCATAATTTATGTGATTTTTGTTACTTACACTACTATATGTTTCATTTAACTAATTGATGTTTTTCTTCTTTTACAGATTACTGGACATTAAGGAAACATGCAGATGGCGCCACTAGTGACAAAGAAAACTAGCTAATATTTAAATAAGTTTTAAACTAATTTTAAAGTAAGTTAAGTTATTTGTATTTATAAATAAATGATTTCATTAGCAATAATTTAGGGTGCTCAGTGTTCCTGAATTTTAGCTACATAAAGTTTTTAGAACCCATTGACTTTTTTCAAAATTTAATAATGAAATAAAAATTAAATTAATTGTAATGGTTTGGAAGTGTAAAATGCTTTTGGATAATTAAGTAGAGGCTAAAATTATATGGAAAAAATATTATTTAATAAATGAAAATAAAATAATTATTATTTAAGTGTTTCTAAACGTATTTGTATGGGTTCAAGGGAAAACTTAGCTGAAATAACCAAGAAATGTAGTTGTTTGTAAATATTCATTTTCTTATAACGATGTTTTCTTATGCATTTATTTCACGACTGTTATGTTACTGTTTATTTAACTTTTTACCAATAACTTCTGTTCCCGTAAATCGCTAAACACGCAGTAACGTAACAAAAATGACAAATTGTAACTTTTGTAGACCAAAAGATTTTTCATTTCATTGTTTTTGATAACAAAAAATTGTAATTTTATAAATGAATTTATCATTTATTACGAAAAGCTTTTCTTCTCAGCAATAAATGATGTTTCGCATTTTAAATTAATTCTACTTATGGTCAGACTGTAAAACATATAAATAAGGCTCGAAACGTACTAAAAATTGTATAGTTGGAATGTCTTCAGAGCTTTGATCATTCGATAGCAGTTCTTAAAACTATTAAATAATCTGTCTTTTATTTAAAGATATTTTCTTGTATGAAAGAAGAAGTTTGTGGCTGAAATATTGTACACACCCATTTTGGAGACTGAAGACTTGACTTGAAATTTTCTAGTATGTATTGACCCTTATTTTTATTAAAAGTTTAAGATTTTTTTTTCAATCTGCCTTCTCGCTGACTGACTCAAGATCTCAGTTAATAAATTCTTGACTGTTTAAAAAATACTATCAATTTTTTTATATCAAACCAAAGGGCCTCTTTCAACACTTTCTGATACCTACTTTTACCGATGACTTACGAACTTTGTTCGGCAGTTGACGGCAATTTAAGCAGAGTTAATTTGTGGAATGGAAACCAGGGTTTGAAGTGAATATAATCATTGATAAGAAACGTTACCTAACGCGCTCAAATTGATAGTTAGGAAAGTGTCGAAAAAAACCCTGACTGATCTATTTAAAAATAAAAACTGTTTTGTTAAAAATTTAATAGATCAACACGAATTAGTGTTATCTCTGATACTTATAAAAATAAAATATTTTGAGCCCTGTGTACCTATATCATATCTTGATTTATCAGAAAGTGATGAAACACACTCATACATAAAAGTAATGAATCTATGTATCTACTTTCTTTTATTATGGATTGTCAAAAACATTTTTCTACTTTAATTTTCGCCATGAATCAATCAATTAAATGTTGGTTAAAGATTTAATTTAACCAACATTTAATTTAAAATAGATATAACTTAAAACTATCTTATTTATTATTTTTATTATTTGTTCTGAGTGATTGGTGCTTTGGCACACAAAATATGCACAAAACAAAATAATAAACATAGTTAATAGGTATCTCGTTTGCAATTCTAATGACAGTGTTAGTGACCATGTTTTTTTAAAAAGATTGTTTTAATAATTAAAAATTCAGATTTAAAAAAAATCACTGAATCCAAATAAAATGCAAACACGATTAAAATAAAATCATCGACCTCTTTTTGTTAAATGTCACTGAATTATAATTTCACGTTTAGCAAAAAAATCTTTGTCTAAAGTGTTACGAAAAGCATGCATGACGTCAAAATATGGCGCCGTCATAGTTTTGTACTTATCGTGGTCGTATTGTATGTATATTTATCGTCGAAATTTGTCACTGGAAACAAAGCATTTCCAACCTCGAAATGCAGCTAAGGTATATATTTCTGTAAAATAACCTAAAATGTGTTAGCTAAGTATATTTTCATGTAGAATCTAGTCTGTGATCTCTGCAATAATGTTGTCTATGGCCGCTCAGTGGCCCTCGCTTCCTATAATCTGTCCTTTAGTTTTAAGTATGTAACATAGATAGTTTAGTAAAGTTTTTTATTTAGTGACTAGTGACAAAAGTTAGTATTTTGTGTGTCCAAATAAATAAACTAAAAGGAATTATAAATTTTGTTTTTTTTCTTGATTACCTCTAATGTAGGGGCCAAAAACCAATTAATTAGATTCACCTATTCGTTGAAAAATTCGTAAAATTTTAGTTTCTTGCTCGACTTCAAGCAAAAAAAGTAGAATACCTAATAGATATCTAATTTACTGAATTATAATTCGGCAAAAGTGGTTTTTTTCGATTGCATTTCTTGAAATGATAGAAGTATAAAAAAACTTTAATCGGCTTTTTATCTATTATCCAAACTTTGCTCCAAACTTGAAATATCTCCTGTTCCTTAGAACCGAATATTCCATTACACGAATATTATTTCAATTCAAATACTTGTATTTACCATAAGATCATATAATGTAATAACTAATAACCTATGTTTGACAAGCAAATGATTCTGATTCTGCTATTAGAATGACCATTTTAGACCACCAGCAACGCACAACGCATTGCATTACCGTACACTTTAGCAGTGAGATTCGCACGACGTCAAACTACAATAATTACACATTAATGTGTCGTGCTGTAATGAATACATGCAGGAATCTGTCAAGCATGACGATTTACTGAGAGAACCGGGTGACCCACTCGTTGCTGGTTGGCAACCGGCCAGGAGAAGCAATGAGCTCTGCATTATTAAGTCGGTGAATTGATAAATAAGTAATGTGCTGGAAGAAGGTAAGGTTTTCTGTTGTTTCTGCCTGTGTCCAGGAGAAAATGCCGTGATTTAAATAAGGCAGCATCTGCCTAGCCTTTTCCCGTCTAAGTTTATATCGGCTTTCAGTCGAACTGTGCATCTGAAAATCAGTATTTTACATGGAGCGACTGTTTATCTCACCGCCACGGCCACAATCCAGTTAAAGGTATATAAACGACACTGATACCAACAGTTTAACATGCTTTCCGAGACTCGGAGGTAACTTGATGTGATAGCTGGACAGATGAACCTCGGTAAGTGCGGCTTAATCTTGAAGATCAACCTATGAAAAATGTCCCTGGTGAAAAAACATATTTTAAAAACATATTTTGAAGCTAAGAGGCTTTTTTTAACTTGATAAAATCATCAAATGAGTCCTAAGTCTAAGTCAGACAAGTACTGACTAAAATTCACGGTGTCCATCAAGAGCCCTTTACGTTCCGGGGTCATGGTAATTCGTGAGTCCCGCGACCCCCACAGGCTTTGGCTCTCTAAAGGGGGCCCCGTCATTATGCTGACACACGTCGAACCAGGCATCGTCAATGTTCGGACAGCGAGTCGCCCTTTACTTGCCGCCCTCATGCCCGAAGCTACGATGATTTAGGAAAGTAACACTGTTTAATTCGGTGGCGTAGTTATGCGGGGCGAAGTGGAAAGCCTCACTCCGGGCCTGTGTTCCCGTACCCTGGGGCCTTAGCCAAACAGCAGACAATAGCAGACGACAATCGTTATCGTTCATCAGTTACCAAAAACATTTTCAACTTTATACCCCAGCGCGTAAAGTTGAAAATCTATTGAAGTTCACAGATCGTTTTCGTTTGTTTCGTTCGTTAGCGATTAGCAGTTTTTAATAGATTTTCGACTTTACGCGCTGGAGTATAAAGTTGAAAATGTTTTGGTGACTGATGAACGATAACGATTGTCGTTTACTGTCGTATGCTGTTTGACTAAGGCCCCTGAGGTGTACTCGAGCAAAAAGCGGTTCTGAAGAAAAGGGCCTCGCGGATGCATTTCACCCCTCTCTATGTAAATTGCCATGGCTCAATCTTAGTATCACAGGTCGTTGCCTTACTATGAGAAACACATATTAATTATTGTAGACTCCTAGCATTATGACAACAGCAATATACCCTGAATAAAATAAAATCTTGATTTATTGTACCAATATTTTCTTACTGCGTACAAAAAATAAGTTGGTATCTACCCAAAGAAACCGCCAGACACGTAGACAGTAATAATATGTCTCGATCGATACCAGATACCAGATACCAGTGACGCATAGCCTCAGAAACCGGTAGCTAGTTCGAGTCTAGACTTGACTATATGGTCTGTAATCACAGTATTTCTTTACTATAGGAATAAATACAAAGAATCGAGCAATGAAATTGTATGGTTGTACTTCCTGTGAGGAAATTATGTAGGTCTATCCTGCTGATTTTATTTATGTTATGTTGAAATGAAGTGAGGAATCTTCTTATACATAAAAATCAATTGCTGTTCGTTAGTCTCGCTAAAACTGGAGAACAGCTGGACCGATTTGGCTAATTTTAGTTTTGAATTATTTTGGGAATTCCAGCACGCGTAGCATGGGGATTCTATGTCTATTCTACCAAGAAAAGACAAAGTTATTTCATCGTTATTTCTACACAAGTCAACTGTTTTTTTGCACAAATACGACACCATTCGTACCTAGTGTAGAAAAGCACGTTTATTTTCATATTTTTTACATTACCATGTTTAAAACAATAAAAATATTTCTATGTTCTGTCATTTTGTCTATTCTTCCGTAGACAAAACCCCTTTCTACGGCGCCATGCTACGCCTGCAGGGAAGGTTTAAAAAAATGATTCTGAGGCGGTACGAAGTTTGCCGGGTCAGCTAGGGGTAAATAAAAAATATTTTGGAAGAAGTCTAAATACTTGAGTTACTAGCATAAAATCCAATTAGTTATTTAAATAAATTCAAAAGTTGAAAAGTAGACCAACGTGACAATCTATGAGACCTTAAAGCTTAATATTATTTGTAATGATAATTATAATGAGTACCTGAATGTAGTCTGTCTTTCAGGAATTGATAGGTTCTAAAAACAAAGATACCTCATGATCTCGGTGAAATAGAATTTCCCTAAAATTAACTCAGTAAAAAAAAATATTCTCAGTCCTTAAAGTTCATGATTGACAATTTCTTCGAATAATTTCCCAATCAGATTTATTTCCTTACAACCCATTCATTCACTTTGTAGCGTGCAAACAACCAATTCACACATTCGTTCTGTACGACATTTCACAATCTCTAATCTAAACTTGCATCGTATTAAACCTGAATTTAAAATAAGTATCTAAGCCTGTGTCCCAAAATTCTTGACTCCCTCGACTTCCTACAATCATGGGTTCCAAGATTTGGGATCTCTCCCACGCAATGTCAGCGGGATATGTTATGCATTCGATATAGGGTTCCGCATCTTTGTTGCTAATATGGAAACTTATCTTTATTCATATTGCATTATGATTACTTTTCCCGTTGGCCACGATGATGAATTTTTCTGAGAAAGTTAACGGTACGGTACCAGAAGGAATTTTAGTAAGAATAATGGTGCTCAGATTATTTTTAATGAAAGGTCTTTGCCTATTTAATACCACATAGGTTTTGAGTAAATACTCAAATCGTCCATAAGTCAAAAATGAATAAGCATTGTCGGTAGCACTATGATTGTTATGGGATGTTGTGCTTTATAACACTTTTACATAAAATAAAAAATAATAATCAAAGCATTTTTCAAGTAGGCTAGTTACAATGGCTGGAGAGACGTCACGGCGTCCTGACCTATCGCATGACGCAGGTCCTCACCGGACACGGAAGTTTCGGGAGGTACCTGTGGCTGATGGGAAAGGAGGAAACGCCGGGGTGTCACCACTGCGAAGATCGCCCGGAGGACACAGTAGAGCATACGGTGCAAGACTGCCCAGCTTGGGCAGAGCACCGACGTGTCCTCACGGCGGCGATAGGCGGAGACCTCTCGCGCCCGGCATTGGTTTCGGCCATGCTGCGGAGCGAGACGGAGTGGGAAGCGGTCGCCGCCTTCTGCGAGGCAGTAATGCTCGTGAAGGAGGCGGCGGGCCGCGAGAGAGAGAGGACAGCGTCCTCCCTCCGCCCCAACCGCAGTGGTGTACGCCCACGGCGCCGTACGTCGCAAGACGATCTCCGGCCACCGTAGGCGCGGGCATGCGGACAGCGAGTAAAGGGCAACTCGCTGTCCGACCATGGACCATGCCCGGGTCGACGGCGCGTCGTGTTCCACGCGCGCCTCAAAGAGCTGTCAGCAAAATGACGGGGCCCCCTCTCAGAGGGCCAAAGCCTGCCGGGGTCGCGGGATTTATTTCTATTACCGTGACCCCGGAACATAAAGGGCTACTGAAGGACACCGTGGATTTTAGTCAGTACAAGTCTGACAGTACCTCCCGCCCTGCCCGGGGTTGGAGGTCTCATTTGATGATTTTACCACGCTAAAAAAAAAAAAAAAAAAAGGCTAGTTACAAGCACTTTTGAATTGTCAATGATAAAAAAATATAATTAAATGAAAACTACAAAGTAAAGGTGCTACAGTCCCAGTTACAAGACATAATAAGTGTGAAAGTACCGTAGATACTTTATGGAGAAAATTGGCAAGAAACTCCATGGACACTCTTTTTAGATCGCCATAATTATTAGAGAACCTTTGTTACATGTATCATTCATTTGAGATGGTACATTATGTGAGAACAATGTAGCAAGTTAAAAGTCTACATAGTAAAATTAAAAAAAAAAACAGAAAACATATAACTAAGATATCATACACTGATTGACATCAGGTGTACCATTGAAATCTCCTACTCCAAACATGGTGGGGCTGTAACATTTGAGTGTCGATGAACTCAAATAGTATCAGATCAATAGGTACTTAGCCACTTGCATAGGTCTGTCGTAAGCTGTCATTCAGGTCTGGAAGGTGCATGTGGTTAGGTAAGATGGACACCAAAGAAGCCTTCCGAATCGGACACCCTGGACAGCTGGCACTTTCACAATGATGACTCAAAGTCTAGGTGGATACTGATCCAGGTAGATATAATATGAAAATCCAACAGTCCAATATAATATCTATCTAAAAACTGCTTTAGAAGCAAACCAACCATTGCATCATATCCATACATCATTCAATTTCGAAACCGAAATTCTTTTAAAATTAAATATACATATTCACATTCCTACCTTTCTCCTTCCCACAATATACGTATTACTCATTGAAGAACCACGTCAAATATGACTGATGTGTTCCAGGGACCCCTAAAAAGAGTAAATTAAAAAACGTTGCAGTGAGGGTGCGCGTGAGTCACAGTTTGACGGGAATGCTCGGGGAATGACTCGTGAGTCATAAGTGGTGGCTACTCTGTAGTCTGTTGCTAGGTAACACTGCATTTCATAATGTTGGTCATGTTGCAATAAGGTACGAAACTGTTACGCGAAATTGAGAGTTATTTTAATTACAGTCAGATGAAATAAGTGCACTTTTCGTTTCAAAACATTGGGTTATCTTGTTTCAGGTTTGTTTGCAACAGTAAGCAAATACACAATATGTTTATCTGATGATGAGACAGAATACTGATTTTAAAAAGGCTATTGAAGGAAAAGGGTGGGTTCATGTTTCCATTGCTGGGTCACACACCTCCTCCCTGTAATAATAATATTCCACCACGCGGGCCCAGTGCGTGTTGGCGTACTATTAAGTATTCTGTGATATTGGTGAATGTCACATGTCTTCGAATTTTTGGTTCTAGGACATGCCGGTTTCTTTTCGATGTTTCCCTTCACCGTTTTGAGAGCAGTGATGATAAAATAAATACTTAACACAAAGTAATGCGCCTGGTTGGGTCCGAACCCAGGACCTACAACTCGTAAATCCGAGCCGATACCTTTGGGCAACCACTGTTCTTCAAGAAGAATTTGCTACGAAGAATAGGTGAAAATGACAATATACATGAACCATAGATATTTAACATTTCTGTGACATGAACCAATTCCAATGATATAATATTGACTAACTTTATTCCTGGTATCCATGCGCACGCGCAGGTGTTGCGGTGATTTTGTTCGTAGATAGTATTATTGGAAATCTACTATGATTTGTTGTATGATGTTGAAGGTTTTAAAAACGCTTGCACTGACTGGACAGGTCTACTCAATGTGTGTGGTTCTTTCTTCAAAAGACCATCTCAGATACAAACCTGCATGGTCCTTGCATGACTTAACAAAAATGTCTAGACTTTTAAAGAAAGGCTGACCTCTGAGTTTCTTTCGGCTGTTCCTCCACAGAGTAGTCAGGTACAAAACACCGGCCTCGGCGAGTACACATGCCCGGGTCGACGGCGCGGCGCGTTGTGTTCCACGCGTTCCTCAAAGAGTGTCAGCATAATGGCCCTCTAAAGGGAGGGCCAAAGCCTGCCTTGGTCGCGAGACTTACCGAATTACCGTGACCCTGGAACGTAAAGGGTAATTGAAGGACACCGTGGATTTTGTCAGTACGATTCTGATAGTCCCTCCCGTTCTGCCTTGGGTGGGAGGAGTCATTTGATGATTTTATCAAAATTGAAAAAAAAACTATACCTTTTTGCAAAATCAATATCATTTATTTATCATTTATATTTTTGGACTCTTTCTTAATTGAAATGATGATTCAGCTTTCCTGGAACCTGTATGGTTTCAGGAATTATACCGTATCGGGGTGCATATCAGCGAAATTATGTTTATCTGTTTGGTTTATTTATCATTTCTGATTTGGGCATATAAACAGCTGCGCATTATACTGTTTCAAAAAATTAAATAATAAAATGAAATGTACCTACTTTATTAAAGTAGGTACTCTATTTACTCAATTTATTACTTAGTTTTTTTTTAACAATCGTCCCAGTAACTTTCTTTTTTATGAAACGTAGCGGACACTAGGATTTTTTCCTGTGTCATGGATGAGTTTAAAAACATTTAAACTCACATACACAAACACTCAGACCCGAATGAATTACTTGTAGGTCGTAGAAATAATTGTTGCGTGTATGGAAATCGAACCCAAGACACGCAACGCATCAACAACCGCTCAGCCCAACTGCGCAAATGAGAACATTGCGTTATTTTATCTATTTGAAAAAAAAAAGAATTAAATACAATTACCTAATTTTACGAAGAAAGATCCAGTCTAAACTAAAAATAATAATATTCACAAACCCGAACCACATATTACCCCGAGCGCCTTTTTAAAATGTTTTAGCAATCAAGACAAACGTCTTTTACTGCTAAGAAATGTTTAAGGCGTCTTCAAAATTTTCAATCTTGGGATTATTTCAATAGTTCGTTAAAAAAACCGCTAAAATCCAAGTAGCGTTAATTCTTACTATGTAAAGTTTTTAGTAGCATATATTTTTTATTAGAAAATAAATATCAGCACAGCTTTTAAAACGACATTCTTATTTAATAGCGCGGAGATTGGATGAAAACTTACATAAGTCGCGCCTTACAATATTGACTTAGCAATCAAGACGTACTTTCTTATGATCGAATATAAATGTTAGGCGTCTTTGGGTTTGATTGTGTTTTACATAACACTTATTTATTAGCATTAGGCACTTCCTAATGATTTGTAATATTATAAAATGAAGTCCTTGAAGTAAGTAAGAGAGTTATAGTTGGTCTATTCTTGAATAACAGAAACATTTTGTTTCAATTAAACGAATTAAACAAAGGAATTCAGCTATTTCCATATTGTATGGATGGAAATAGCTGAACTTCACTTTATTTAAGATTACTAATTTAAATTCCACTTTCAGGCATGTCCATTATTTTTTTAAATAATAATGAATCTCCATAGGTTAAAAGTAGATAAACTTAACTTGTTTGTTTAACAAAACTAATTACTTTCTATTTAAAGTCGTAACACACGCCAAACCAAAAAAGATACCAGTTATTTCACCCTTATAAAACTTAAAGGGTTGATTAGACAAGCCGTCTAAAAATAAGCCAATCAAGAAGCCTTTATACTAGTAACAATATTCCTTTATTGACTATAATGACTATCCACAAAGGGTATTGTGCCAGTCAGGTACAGCATCACAGACCCGCCGCGAGACTTCGAACAAACTAACACGTTTACAATGATGGACTTTCTTCATGATTGACATGTCAATAAAAAGGTGATTACAAAAATGATCATGCAGGCAGCTTCTGCAAATGACCTAATTTGCCTGCAAGCTGTAGAAATATTGTATGCTATTAGACTGCAAAATTTTATGCACCTGACTAATGTTCCCCACGACCAATGCAAAATAGGTACCGGTGATTGTCACCCTTTTAATCATAAAGAAGTGATTAGACAGGGTGTCCAAAAATAGGTCAATCAAGAACCCTTTATATAAATAACAATGTTCTAATAACTATAGTGACTATCAACAAAGGGTATTGTGTCTGCCAGGTACAGCATCACAGACCCGCCACGAGACTTCGAACAAACACGTTTACAATGATGGACTTTCTTCGTGATTGACATGTCATTAAAAAGGTGGTTACAAAAATCACCATGCAGGCAGCTTCTGCAAATGACCTAATTAGCCTGCAAGCTGCAGGAATATTGTATCTATGAGATGCAAAATTTTATGCACTTGACTAACGTTACCCACGACCAATACAAGATGAGTACCAGTTATTGTCACCCTTAAAAACATAAAGGGTTAATTGGACAGGGTGGCTAAAAATAGGTCAATCAACATCCCTTTATGCTAGTTACAATGTTCCTTTATTAACTAATAATGACTATCAACAAAGGCTATTGTGTAAACCGGGTACAGAATCCACGAGTCTCCGATCAAAGGAACAGGTTTCTAATTAAACTCTTTTTGACCTTTCTTCATTGTTGACATGTAAATAAAACATTGAATATAAAGAAGAATAAGAAGGTGAAAGAAGATAATAATAAATGATTAGTTGTGGACTTTGTAATAAACGACCTATACAGGGTTTCCCGGACTAACGAAACTTTACCACGTATTAGACAAACTTCCCCAAGGCATAGAAATTCTTTAGATGTATTAATTATTTGGATATTTCAGTAAGTTTTAAGTTAGAGAAATTAATTTTACTGCCTGAACTTTTGAACCCTAAAAAATAGCACTGTTTATCTCAGATGAGGTCTCAAAGGTATTGGGAATGATGTTTCGCATGCCCATGATTTCGATATTTGTGTTATAAAATGGCAATCACAATTCAACTACTTCTTTGTTGTTTAATTTATTTAGATAGAAATATCCAATATAAGATTATTTAAAACAATTTTTAATTTTGTAATCTACCGTAACAAAAAAGATTTAGATTTTTAAAGTGATCGCAATCTTTTTTTGAAGTACCTAGGTATTTATATCTTTTTCAATGTAAAATGTAATGTAGGTACTTACTGTTGGTGTACATAAATAAATAAACACATTAAAATGACAGAGTCCAGACACATTGCTTTTCTTTTATTTTTATGGAAATATATCCCTTTCTGTTAGTAACACTAGAAGTTAGTTGACCCCAAAATGTTATGCTACAACAAAACACAAAAGTGTTTCACACAATATTGTCATCATTAGTTTGTATTGTTATCAACAAGTTCATTTTAATATTATTGTCTTCTTTTAAAGCTTGGCTCGTGCTTACCCTATTTTCTTCAAACAAACATCTTCAATGAGCAATTTAACACCTGTTTTATTAACATTTCAATGCAAAATGGCGAAGAGCTTTCTTTAAAGGTGCAATATAATAAGAGGTTGTAATTTCTGATATTGGGACCATATCTCCTTTGAAAATGTCTAGGATAATCTTCCTTAAGGGCTCTAGAAATGGCGATTGTTTTCAAAGTGTTTAGTATACCTATTCAGAAAACTTGTGATGGAATTGAGATATTTTCTTTTTTTGGTATCATCATCATTTTAACCGGTGATCAACCTACTGTAGAGTTTAAGTTTGCCTCCCTTTTCACTGGCACTCTTACTTCCCGGGTTTGTGCGTCCCTCATCCATCTTTTCGCCACAATTTTGGTTAAGGAATATACCAGTACCCTTAGTACGAGTTTTCACTCTTTTACTTTACAGCGTCTTTCCAGTATTTACAGCGTTTCTTGTATGACAAAATGGAACAGCGCCTCTGGTGTGCGAAGAAGGAACAATTTTTTTCCTTGAAAATTGTCAATTTGAAATTGTCAAAGTTCCAGTTTACTTTACGTCTCAAATACTGAAAACTCGTGCTAAGGGTAATAGTTTCCCAAGGCTGAACCGGACAGCAGCCGCCCTCAAGCGACTGCTGCCTAATCTCAGCGGGCCAAACGCCTCCTGCCGTAGGCTGTACGCCGGTATCGTGCGGTCCATGGCCCTCTATGGAGCCCCCGTGTGGGCCCTGAGCATCCGGACGCGACCACTGAAGTTGGTCGCATGCCAGAGGGTCATGGCTATCCGGATGATCCGGGGATACCGCACGATCGCCGGCGAAGCGGCGAACCTGCTTGCCGGATTACTACCCTGGGATCTGGAGGCGACTGCCCTCCAGCACGTCTATGAGTGGCGTGTGGAGGCGCAGCGCCGGGGCGAGACCCCGCTGCCTCGAGAAGTCGAGGCGTGGCGGGAAGAGCTCCGGGGCGAGCTCAGGGTAGTATGGATTGGACGACTGTCGCAACCGACGGCCGGGCACGCCGCAATAGCGGCGATAAGACCCCTCTTTGAGGAGTGGCTGGAGAGACGTCACGGCGTCCTGACCTATCGCATGACGCAGGTCCTCACCGGACACGGAAGTTTCGGGAGGTACCTGTGGCTGATGGGAAAGGAGGAAACGCCGGGGTGTCACCACTGCGAAGATCGCCCGGAGGACACAGTAGAGCATACGGTGCAAGACTGCCCAGCTTGGGCAGAGCACCGACGTGTCCTCACGGCGGCGATAGGCGGAGACCTCTCGCGCCCGGCATTGGTTTCGGCCATGCTGCGGAGCGAGACGGAGTGGGAAGCGGTCGCCACCTTCTGCGAGGCAGTAATGCTCGTGAAGGAGGCGGCGGGCCGCGAGAGAGAGAGGACAGCGTCCTCCCTCCGCCCCAACCGCAGTGGTGTACGCCCACGGCGCCGTACGTCGCAAGACGATCTCCGGCCACCGTAGGCGCGGGCATGCGGACAGCGAGTACAGGGCAACTCGCTGTCCGACCATGGACCATGCCCGGGTCGACGGCGCGTCGTGTTCCACGCGCGCCTCAAAGAGCTGTCAGCAAAAATGACGGGGCCCCCTCTCAGAGGGCCAAAGCCTGCCGGGGTCGCGGGATTTATTTCTATTACCGTGACCCCGGAACATAAAGGGCTACTGAAGGACTCCGTGGATTTTAGTCAGTACAAGTCTGACAGTACTTCCCGCCCTGCCCGGGGTTGGAGGTCTCATTTGATGATTTTACCACGATAAAAAAAAAAAAAAAGGGTAATAGTTTGATGTACATAAAACGTCCAGCAATGCTATGTTCTAAGGCTACACCCATGCGTGCTTCTGCCCCAGCAGCGTCGGTACACGCTAAGCTACCTACTGCCAAAGACGTATCTCGACCATATCTCAAGGCTCTAAACTTCTAGGCTGTTCGCTATAATGAGCTCTCGACGGCGAGCGCTTTATAGCGTACAGCCTAGAAGTTTTCTTTTAGTGAATAGCATAGCTGAATGGTTTTGGAATTACACGAAAGATACTTATACCGACATTCACGCGACACGGCGTCTTTCCGCCCTGAGCGGAGCGGAAGGGACCATCAGACTTTTACTAACTAAAAGTCCTCCCTGTTCCTCATACCCTTGAAATTCCATGGCCAAGTTGTTTCCCAGACCTCGCTAGTACAGCTTAAATTTACAGGAGCTAATGGTAAATTGTTATCAAATTGACGAAGTATTGTTATTGGAGAAAACTCATTTAATTTTAATGTTCCCTTTATTTTATGGCCTATCAAATCTTAGCTCCTCATCGATAGTAATAGAGTAGTATTTATTCCCTTATTAACTTGTTTTTACGATCATTATAAACTTTAAACAGTAGTTAATGGCGCATAAAGTTGATACGTTAAATCTGACATCTAAACGATTTCATAAAAGTTCTTATTTAAGTGGTTGAAACGGGAGATATCTGGCATTTTTTGGATTATTACAAGATGATCATCTCAATTAAATATATCTAGTATGGCCTCACTCGAAGATAGCCGACTTTGGTGCGAGATTAGCCAGAGAAAATTGCAAAGATGAAGAATTGGAAGGTTTAGGGGAGAACTTTGCCCAACAGTCGGACAATACTTACCTATAGGTTAAAAAAAAGTGATCATCAAAATCATCATGATCATCTGTATGTAATGCTTTTTCTCAAGTAAGTTGTGAACATTGGGATCAGCTTCCAGTCATAATGGATGCAGTTGATTAACGCTATTTAGATATAAATTTTTACATGAAACTACCTTCAACACCCAGCAATTAGATAACCGCTTAGTAAGACTGGATGTTAGGCTTTTGGGATAAAAATCTGCAAAAGACAGCCAGGGTTCGTGATCTATTCAAGGCATGGAGAAAAGAAAACTATGTATTGGGATGCTCGTTCACCCATCACTGGAAAAAAGTAGGCTTCTAGGCGAGTGAGTCTTAACCTTGGAGATCGACCTGTGGAGCTATTATTATTTAGCCTTAACCCTAAAACCAAGCTTCTTAATGAAGTTTAGGTTTAGGGTTATGGCTTATCCTGCCATATTTACAAAAAAAATGTAACCCTAAATTAAAATTGATACAATCCCGCGAAATTACAACATCTGGCATTCCTATTACAATATGAAAATTTTGAATTAGGAATGCGTGGATGAGTGATGGCGCCGCGCATGCGCGGGGCACGGGCCCTGATTGGCT
Source organism: Agrotis ipsilon (assembly GCA_028554685.1). Classification (NCBI taxonomy): domain Eukaryota; kingdom Metazoa; phylum Arthropoda; class Insecta; order Lepidoptera; family Noctuidae; genus Agrotis; species Agrotis ipsilon. The sequence continues at coordinate 9,683,251 of CM052972.1, forward strand.
ATTGTCTGTGCAGCTTGGCAGCTCGGCTGCATCTGCATTTTGCTCTATTGAAATTTCTAAACGTATTTGTTGTTGTAATAAAGATTTATGGTTTATTTATTTTGATATGTTTTTAATGGTTTTGCTTTTTAGTGTTAAGTTTGGAGGGTATTTATCTTCACACCATATTGTTATTACCACTGGACTAAAGAACTGCACTGCTGTTTGCAGCGAGTTATTGCGTCGTAAAGTTTTCAAAATATTTTTTTAAGATTTAGTTACATTTCAGACGTAAACATAACAAGGGACCTTACTTACCTTCTATATCGCGCGGCTTAATTTCGTTTCAGGTTACTCATAATTTTAACAATAAAATTGCTTGCAGATAATCTCTCCAAAGAAGTACGAACAAAAAACAAAAAAAAATACAGATTCTAATAATACTAAGAAATGATTTAAATTTCTTTGTCATTTCGCGAAATATTCGTAGTAAATACACTACACTGTGATTCGGAATATCGACCAGAACCAAAGCTAAACGACCAATTAAAAATAAACTTCGCATGAACCATTACAATAATTATTTTTGACACACTCAAACTACAAATAAATAAATTTGACATATGCCAAGTACCCCTATTCGGCAACAGATGTCGCCACTTGTCGGATCAATGACCTTTGTTTCGGCTTGTCACCACGGGAGGGCACTCCAATACGCATTTAGAAACGGGAGTAAGCAGAAATATAGAGTGAAACCCCTGGTGAGATTAGCACTGCTAACATATTTTCTATTATCACGGTTTAGTTTTCAAGGAGGTAAGCTGTTTAAGAGGTATTGTGTTTTGTAGAAGTAGATTTTTTATGACAATGATCACACATATTTTCGGGGATTTTTTAACCCTGCTTGAATCTTTTTGGTGATTATTTTATGGACTATTGTAGTGTCGACTATTGTAAATTTACGAGGGTAATCTCAACAAAAAGTATTTGTTTTAAGTGGGTCGTTAAATATATCCTGGCGACTAAAATATGTCGACTCAAATTTATTTTCATTTGGCTAAAATGCTGACTTTATAATCCAAGATAATGTAAGAAACAAGTCGGATACCTATTTACTTAACCTGTAGATTTTGTCCTGTATAATAGGAGCAACTACATGTAGATCATACAAATGTTTGTTCCGAGCGAGTTTCGAACCCATAACAGGCAAGGCAGCTATCAATCGCTGAGCCACTGCGAAAAACGCTTTTCGCAGAGGCTCAGCGAAAGCCTGCCGTCAAAAACCATGCTATGGCATAATGTTGGGTATGCGGACGGCGAGTCATGGGTGGCTCACCGTCCAATCGTGTACCATGCTCGGGTCGACGGTGCGTCGTTTTCCACGCTCCTCAAAGCAAACTGACGTTTCCCTATGTAGCCAAACGCCTGCCGGGGTCGCGACCCCGGCAGGCGTACTGTCGAAGTAGGTTACCGTGACCCTGGACCGTAAATTGCAAGAGAACGTACACGGTTTTTTTACGTGTTAAATAATTAAATTAGTCCGAACCAGGGCGGGACGAGAGGGACTGTCAGACTCGTACTGCCTAAAATCCACGGTGTCTTTCAATAGCCCTTTACGATTCGGGGTCTCAGTTAACTGACGGATGGATGGATCTTAGTCAGTAAAAGTCTGACAGTCCTTTCCACCCATACCGGGAGGAATCATTGATGATTTTACAGCAAACAAAACCCCATAATGTTAACAGTTAAACAGCTGATAGTTAGGCATTCCTTATCACGTAAAGACAAGGAAGTCAATATCGTCCGCTTGTTGAAATACAGTCGTTGCATAAATTTAACGCTTCAAGACTAAGGGGGTAGGCTGTGCGAGTGGTTGTGGCTTGATGCGGTCTAGCAATTTTTTTGAAATAACGCTGAGGGTGAATATGGTGATCTTTTGGCCAATTATTGTAGAAATAAAAAGATAATGGCTGTGTTAAGTTTACCTTTAGAAACTGGTCTTCTCGTTAAATGTGAGTAAAATTATGTTTTTTTTTTTTACAATATGCCTATGATCAAAAGATTAACTTTTAAAGTGTAGAATGTTATCTATAATATGTATGTATTTAGAAATATATAAGTATGTTTATCAGTTGTCTAGTACCCATAACACAAGCTCTGCTTAGCTTGGGACTAGATGGCGTTGTGTGATAGTTGTGGAACATATTACATATATAGAATACGATATTAAAGAACATCATTTTTGGTAGTTTCTCTTTAATTGAGCCATGATAGAGGCAACGAGAACCGATACTGATAATTTCCTTAACCCAGAATCGAGGGGTGTTAAGACAAGAAACCTCCACGTGCGCCCGTGGACTGGAGTTCCCTCTCGGATATGTCCGGGGGGAAGACCAGTTTTTCGGGCCGGTGCACCCTGGGATGCGGGCAAAAACTCTTCCTTAGGCACTGTGTGCCTAAGGGGTCTCTTTGCCCGTATGCGAATAGCCTTTCGTGTGGACGCTCCAACGCGTGTCCCTCTGATCAGCAGAGGGCACAGCGGCGGAGCGGGCTTGCGGACGGTGAGTAATGGGTAGCTCGCCGTCCGACCGAAGACCAAGCCCGGGTCGGTGGCGCGTCGTGTTTCGCGCCAAATGCTTGCTGGGGTCGCGGGTTTTTTCTTAACCCAGGATACCGCGGCCCTGGAACGTAAAGGGCATCCGAAGGAACACGGGTGGATTTTAGTCAGTAAGAGTCTGACAGTCCCTTCCGGGCCCACCAAGACTCATTTGATGATTTTACCATCTAAAAAAAAACCCCAGAATCGAACCCAGCACGTTTGTTTTCAGCAGATACGTTTGTGTCCACTACACTCCAATAAGCAAAGCACTATATAGCAATGAAAGTTATCTAAATTGTTTTTCCTAATATCCCACTGTCCTAAACCGTGTAATGTCGCGCTGCTAATAAACCAAAGGCCAGGATTTAAAACATTCAAGTAAATAAGTGAACTAAAATGCTGCCCAACCAATATCTTATTTCATTTTACCCCTAATATTTATTGGTCAGCTCTGCAATCTAACTAAAATCATAAACAACCGTTTCCACAATAAATCCTTTCGTTCCTTTTAAAATAAATCTCCCCATAACCCTTCAAAAAACCCTACACAATAATCACCACATAATTTTAACGAACCCTGTAATTGCCACTATCTGTTTTGTAAGACAATCGGGTCGATGCGTGGTCGATTCGACCCTCGCACTTAGGCCCACACCTGGTGGAACCTTTACTGGTAAGAATACACCTGGTGGTGAAAAGCAAGAAGTAATGGATGTAATAATTATGAAAAAAACAATGGGAAATAATTTACCGAAGATATCAGAAAAAGGCCCACTTCTCTTCTGAATGCGCAATTTACATCTGTAAGTAAATCTAAATAGGTAAATTATCTGATTAATTCTGTAAACTGTTTTATGAGAACTTTTAGCAAATTATATTTTTTATAGCAGAAAGTTGACAAAGGAAATTAATGAAGTAATTTCCCTCCACACAACAGTACTCGCGTTTCCCTTTGACACTTCAATTACCGGGAAAGTCGTACTATGACAGATGATAGGTATGACTTTCCCGGTATCGGTATTCTTATGAATGACAACCAAATATTATAAAGAACGATTTTTGTTATTTAACCCCTATTTCTAAACAAACTTTTCAATAAATAACGAACAAAACCAATATGGAAATATTGCATAACAAAACCTTTTTTTCCAAAAAGACTTGCAAAAAAAGTTCTCAATATGGTTATTACCAAGTTCTATAACGAACCTTGTAATTGTCTGTATCACTGGGTGAATCTAAGACAATGGTCTACCGGACCCTATGCTGCACCTGGCGTGACCCTTACTCCCTCGCTTACATCTGGACATAGAGCTTTGAAGGGTTAGATAGGGTACAAAGAAAAGGGTTAGGGATAATACTAAACAATAAGCTATGATTTTGTGAAAGAAAAATCGATTTTTGCTTGTTCAGCGCGAAATGACGGGCATGCGAAAGATAAAAAATACTGCTGTATCTTTTTTTATTATTATCATAATACAAGGAAAAGTTAAAACTTGAAATTAACATCTTATTGATGTGGTTTATGTATTTTTTTTTCGTTAATAAAATTGTTTATACAGGGAGCTTTCTTCTTCGAAATTAGTTTATTGGCTTCTCTGCTAGAGCATACAATATTAAATAATTATACGATGAATACATTAGTTCCCTATGCTATATCATATTATGATATAGCCAACATATTATGATATAACCAATGTATTCATCGTATAAATATTCATTTACAAGCAGGGCATCCAATCCTAAATTTTGTAGAAGTAAAAAAATCCTTACAAACGTGCCAACTATCGTCCTTCTCCATACATTCCTAACTCTACTAAAAGGTCGCGTCTTCATTACAACCGCGCCCTTAAGGCAGTGGACGGTTAAAATGAACTTTTTTCCAATTTACTCCACACCTGGAGTGTGGCTTACCCTGCAAGATGTAAGGCACATTGTTGCATCGTTAAGTGTTATTTATAGCCTTAATAACGTCCTTTTAAAAAGGGGTTTTTCTTAGAAAACGGTTTTGTGAGTAAAAAAGCGGTAAAACGGTAACTTACAGGGTTGCTAAGGAATTTAGAACTGAAATTAAATGTATACAATTAATAGCGAGAGATATTTTCTACTCCTAAAACGACTCAGGCAAAATAAAATATTGAAATGTATATATATTATCCTATTTGTGCAGAACTGTTACAATTATGTTATTCTAAGCTGCACTTCTTGGGCTTCACTATATTATTTTAATAATAAATCATAATCAAAAATCTTGAACCTCCCTTCGAAATTCTTAAGGTTTTAATAAGAACTGACAGACGGATCTCTGACGGATTGCAGGTTTTTTCCAGTTTGAAATAAATATTTTTAGGACCTAGGTACACGTAGTTGTTCCAGAAGTGACTCTGCGTGTATGTTTGTAAACGCACCCAAGATACAGGAAGAAATTCCTAGTGTGGGGCAACGTTTATACAACGTGTAACGTTAAAAGCGCAAAACCTCTCGTGGGGTAACTCAGCACATGTTACTGAACAATGTTTGTTATAAATCTTTTGGAAATACGCAAAAAAAAAATTGATTTTTCATACAAAATGAGAAATTGATCGAGCCCATCAGTATGAAAAACAATTTTTTTTCGCGAATTTCCTAAAGTTTTATATTTTTACATTGTTCAGTACCATTAGCTGAGTTACCTTACGAGAGGTTTTGCGCTTTTAACGTTACACATTGTATATGAAAAAAAGAAATGAAAGAAAAAGTGCCTCTTCTGTCAGGACAAATCCCTCAAATTCAAAAGAAATTAATACCAATGTGAGTAATCAAATAAATTCCTTTTGTGAGGCAACGATTAAAAACAGAGCTTCAAAAATTCAAATCCCAACGGTCAACCACAAAAATTCCTTGTTCTCAATAAAATTGACATTACCAAGAGAGTGTTATCTGCAAGACAATCACATTACACCCCAATTTGTAACCCCCGCCCTCACCAACGAACCTTGTCATTATAATTGTACTTATCTCAATTAAATAATTATTTTTAAGTCGTTAATTACCGAGACTTCGTTTTAGAACTAAAAAAAAGAACTTAAATTAGATTAGGGGTTGTTCTCTAGGTTATTTTTAATTCGAAGATGGTTTCGGTCATGCTAAAAATAAATCAGGGTAGTTCTCGGGGGGTGAAGTAAATCTATTCTTGAACTACCCTTGTGGAAATATTACCAAAACGAACAAGAAATATAACTGATCTGGTAAATTTATACATTGGTAGTGGTTTTTTAGATTTGCCGTATGATTTGAGACAGTTTTTTTTATGATAAAGCATTAGCCCTCGGAAGTTTTCGTCTATAGTGACTACGTCTTCAAAAATTCAAAATCACATTCACAAACTCCTTAATCCGGAACAATACTTATTATTTGATAGAAATATTTACTACTTGCGTGAATCGAACGCGGCACACGAACTTTTATCCCACAGCTGTTCTGTCCATGAGTATTAAATTTCTTCTTTTAGCTTGTCCATGGCAATATCGAACGAGTTGCTCCAAGGACTCCGTGGATTTTAGTCAGTACAAGTCTGACAGTACCTCTCGCCCTGCCCGGGGTGGGAGGTCTCATTTGATGATTTTACCACGTAAAAAAAAAAAGACTAGCCAACGATGGCCTATGATGACGATGGCCTATGACTTATCGCCTTTCGGAGCGTAATTCAGTTCCTGTAATGAACAATCCACTGCAGGCAACTTAGTTTTGAAATAAACTAGAAAAAGTAGTTTCTAAAATTATATTAGACATCATTCATTGCCATCAATTGAAGGACACATCGTGGGAAACCCGGAAAATCATTCAATACATATCGTATAAGTTTAAAGCCATGGTCCGGTCTTGGGGAGGCATTTGGGTACCCAGAGCTGGCTTAATTCACATCCACGCGTAAAAAGGAGAAAGCACAAAACGTTCATAGATCTTTGCCAAAGATTCCATCAGCAATTTCACCACATCATCCCCAAAACATGACCACAAACTGCCCTATCCCCTCTTATCATCGATCAGGAACCATCTGCATTAGAAATGTAAATGATCTACAGTTACCATCTGCCACGCCACCTGGCGGCGATCCACTGAATTAATTATTGAACGCACGCGCCGCAAGCGCATCCTATGTTTAAATTAACCATTTATTGGTGACATTAGTCGGAGGTTTTATTAAAATGATGGAGTGCTCTGCTATTTGTGTCAAGTTAGATTTGTTGGTTGATTACTTTTATGGGTAAGAGCAATATGGCTCAAAGCACACCAAGAATTGATATAAGGGAAAATTTAACCGCCTTCAAAAACAACCACAAAAAAGGGTAAAATAACCTACAAAATAACTTTTCTTTCGGAAGTCGGTGGCTTTGTTTTATTATTTCGATGTCTTTTTGCCACCGACTTCCGAAAGAAAAGTTATTGTGTAGGTTATTTTACCCTTTTTTGTGGTTGTTTTTGAAGGCGGTTAAATTTTTTTTTGAAAAAAGTTTTTTATTTTACTCTTTTTAGTTTTAATATTCAACCCAAATTCTTGGCAAATACATCATTTTCTTACATGTGCACTAGAATTTTGTAATCCGTAGCACCGGTATTAACATCGCCCATGTTGTGTACATAAAAGAAAGTTCCAATAAAATTCCCTTTCTCAAAAAATGCTGAACAGAGTTCGATGAAACTTGCAGTATTCCCTAAGGTGAACGGTCCTTAATACAACAAAAAAACAATTTTCAAAATCGGTCCACAATTGGCGAAGTAATCGCGTAACAAACACGCAAAAAGTAAAGATCATCATGTCATCCAAGTAGGCGAAATTAATAAAAATGCTCACAAAATAACAAGTACTGAACCAAATTTGATGAATTTTTTATGGGACCACACTGCAAGTATCCTGCATCGAACAAAAAGAAAACACTAATCGGACTAGAAACCTCGGAGTAATCGATGTACATACATAAAAAAAAAAAACATACCGACCGAATTGAGAACCTCCTCCTTTTTTTGAAGTCGGTTAAAAATACAGGTATATTTTGAAAGTCACTGATTGGCATCAGCCTTAAATTGAGACTGTACGTTGGAGTAACATATTTAATTGATTTATCCGACCCCCAACTCATTAACAATGGCTGCATTGAGCGACACTTTAAGTAATAGGCAACAACACTACAATCCACCTTGTTTTTTCAATTGCCCTTTGCTTTCCAAACGACTCTTTGAGAAGCGTGTGGAACACAACGTATCGTCGACTCGGGCCTAGACTTTATCGAACAATAAGTTATCCATTTATCGCCATTCGCAAACTAAACCAGGCCAACAGTGCCCGAAAGCCCAGGGCATCTCGCGAGGTGGCTGTGGAGTGACGAGGTGCCTCTACCTGAGGTACACAAAGAACGAGGTAGAAACCTCCTTCTTTGTTTGCATTACTCGCTGTTCTCTATCCTCCTTCATTCCATACCCAGGCTTGCCTCTATGAGGATACGGTGGTGCTCCACTTAATAGATCAGATTTCCACCATACGCTGCATGAAAATAATAAAGAACACAGTTAACAGCTTTAAAAAGTCCTTTTTCTTAGTTAAGGTGGTGTACCGTGACGTATTAAAGCGCGAGTAGTTACACTGTCGAAACGAGATGGCACGTCTTAAAGGGTGGGTAGTTGTTCTGTGGAAACGAGACGGCGCTATACGACTTGTATAGCTCTGTCTCTTTCCCACAGTAATTCAGGCCACCAGTAACCCACAAAATGCAGATGTCAATCCGTTACGCCTTGTCCCGTTTCATTTGTCGTCTCGTGACCGCAGTTCCTCGGCGTTTCCTCCATTTTTTTCCAAATCCCGTCATCCTTGAAAGGGCTTTGAAAGTGAGAATGATTTTGGAATTGAAAGTGTTTATAATTTTTGTACTTAGACATAAAAGTGAATCGGTATTGAATGACAAAGCAGGATTTGTTTTTGATCCGCTCTGATTGTTGATGGTTGACCTATTTCTGATATGTCTGTGGGTTAGTAGGATGTCCATTTCAATTTCTAAAATCGAATTTCGTCGGGACTTTCTCATCAAGTAACTGTGACGTTGGATCGCGTAAGGGGCTATTGAGGCATCACCGTGGATTTTAATCAGTTGGAGGAGAGGACTCATTAGATGATTTTACTACGATAAAAAAAAGCTTCCGCACCTATATATAGTAAATAGGGCTACATCCCATCACAAACTAAACAAAACAGCATCACAAAAGTGCCGTTTTATCACTATTTTCATACATAATCCAGCCTGTCTTATTTCAAGCAGGCTTCTACGAAATCTGTTTGCGGGTAAAATTCCAAATATGTTTCAAACCTAGTCGTTAATGGGAATTTTTCTTCCTGTTAGTCCCCAGTGGGGCAATCGGGATTTTTTTCCCATTTGTCACCAGTGGGGACAAATGGGAATAGACGCAAAATATCGCGGAGATGAAAACGGTAAATAAATAACTATAGTTTACAAGATAGAAAATATGAGATAAGTAGGCAAGTCGGTGTGGACATTAGAAAGGCTGGCACAGAGCGTTTCGATATATGTAAAGAATGCTTTAATAATTGTAATTAACTTTGTGAAACGAGAAGGAAACATGCGATTTGAGATGACAGTCGTAATTGGCAGAAAATATATTGTCATAATTATGTGTATTGAGTATTTCAGTTATAGTAATTTTGTATTTTCAGTATGTTTCTCTAAATTAAATGCAAGAATCAGTAACATTGGTTCTGCAGTATTTTGAAGTTTTTTCAATTATTTTTTAAGCTATGGAACAAAATAGGAAGATTGTGGGTGAGTCTTTTGTCCAGTAGCGGGACAATAGGATAAAAAAAAGTGTAGAAATAGTCCCAGTCATCTTTGATTGTGTGGATTCCAGCGACCAACCTAGGCAAGCGAGGCTTAACCTTGAAGACTGACCTGTCCGGCCACGAGCTCCTCATTGTTATGTATTGTTTGTTATTAAAAAAGTAACCTAAAATAAACTAAATTAAATCAAATTCCTCAAAATAACTGCAATAATAATGACACGCTCCTTAAAAATAAGGGTCCTAAACTTCGAACAGTAAACGACCATAATGTCCTAAGACCGTGTTGCCGTCACATATAATGAACAAAACGTATGGTGCAATGTCATGCTAATTAAGAAGTCTGTTATTTATACGACTGTCATTAGGTGCTTTTAGGGGAAGCTAAGGGGTGGTAAAGCAGAAGGTATTCTGAAAAACTTCAACAAGCAGACTATAAATGAGTCATTTGACGAAACTGCAAAAAAAATCTATGATTTTTTATGTCAAAGTCAAATCATTTAAGTATTTCAATTAGGCCATCAAAGAGGCACTTTTAAACGTCGAATTAAAGTTAAGGAAATGAGATGGGATGGGATTGATTCTACACCCCTACATTGTATGAAAAGTTATATGAAGAAGAATGGGCAAGAAACTCCATACTTACTCTTTTTAAAAATGTTTTACAATATTTTTTTACATCATTTGAAATAAATGTAAAAGTCATACTAGCTGACCGGGCAAACTCCGTGCCCCCTCAGAAAGAATTAAAAAAAAAAAACCTTTTAAACCTTCCCTGGACTTCCCAAAATAATTCAAAACCAAAATCAGCCAAATCGTCCCAGCCGTTCTCAAGTTTTAGCGAGACTACGCTAGTATTATATTACCTATCTTTGGCGAGACTGACAAACAGCAATTGTGAGAAGATATAAGAAGATTGTATCAGTCATTGATAAGAAAGGGGTTTGAAGATTTTTGTATGGAAAGCGGCCAAAACTTGAAGTGTCCGTCTTTGAAGTGACCTGTTGGTCTAGTGGTTAGTGACCCTGACTGCTATGCCGGAGGTCGTGGGTTCGATTCCCACCCAGGACAAATGTGTGATGAGCACGATCATTTGTTCTGTGTCTGGGTGTAATTTATCTATAATATGTATGTATTTAGAAATATATAAGTATGTTTATCAGTTGTCTAGTACCCATAATACAAGCTCTGCTCAGCTTGGGACTAGATGGCGTTGTGTGATAGTTGTGGAATATTATTATTATTATTAAGTGTCCTCTATCTTAATATAAAATTTTCCTTGTGTACCAAGAATTAAAAAAAAATATATATGAATGTCTGGCTACCGTCCGGCCAGAACCTTCAAACCCCTTTTATTCTGGGGTGCTAAGACAGGAAACCTCCACGTGCGCCCGTGGACTGGAGTTCCCTCTTGGAAACGTCCGGGGGGAAGACCAGTTTTTCGGGCCGGTGCACCCTGGGATGCGGGCAAAAACTCTTCCTTAGGCACTGTGTGCCTAAGGGGTCTCTTTGCCCGTATGCGAATAGCCTGTCGTGTGGACGCTCCGAAGCGTGTCCTTCTGATCAGCAGAGGGCACAGCGGCGTCGCCGTCCGACCGAGGACCAAGCCTGGGTCGGCAAATGCCTGCTGGGGTCGCGGGTTTTTTCTTAACCCAGGATACCGCGGCATCAGAACGTAAAGAGCATCCGAAGGAATATGGTTGAATTTTAGTCAGTAAGAGTCCGACAGTCCCTTTCGCCCCACATAGGGCGGGAGGACTCATTTGATGACTTTGGCGCCTAAAAAAAATGTCCTTTTATTCTTATTTTAAAAATAAGGTTACTCTGTTGCAGTAGCTTTGTCTAACAACGCTTAGCCACTGGCCAAAATAAACGCCAACCCATGGGTCACGGGAAGTCTATAAAAATTAATATTTAACAAAAATTCAAACCGATCAAAATATTCAACGATCCATCAACAAAATAAATTGACATTGTAGAATTAGCATTTGCTATGCACTATGCAAGTAAACGAGACGAGTAAATTACTGCGCGAGCGCATCTGCATACAATGGCGGCCATTTATTAGATCAACGGTGCGATACTGTAGCTGGTACGCTCAAGTTTGTTTACTACTTTATTTAAATAATAAATAAATTGTATGTCTAGTACATAAATAATTATGTTTTAATGTTTATCCTAGACATTAATTACACTGAGAAACGGTATAAGGAAAGATAAGAAAATTTATAGTCAAAAGTCGCCATCTTGAAGCGAACATGCTCAAAGGAAAATGCTGCCTTTTCGGTGTCAGTCTATTTACTAATGTCATCATTGAGAAAATAATAAATAATCTGTCTCCAAACTATGTTAACAATCTTAGTGTTTTCGATCAAAAGCAACATCCTATCTGCCCAATCCGGGCAACAAACCTAGTTCCCCTGCGTGAGACTATGGTGCGTAAACGGGTAACCGTGACCTTGTAATGTAAAGGACTAATAAAGAAACACAGTGGACTTTAGTCAGTACGAGTCTGCAGTCCCTTTGCGCTCCACCCAGGGCGAGAGGACTCATTTGTATATTTTACCACGTAAAAAAATGCCGAAAATTTTCAACAGTTTATTTAGATTTTTCGAAAATTATCGGATACTACTTAGCAACCACTTATGTACGTGACAAAGGCAATATTATATTGAAAGCAGATAACAATATACCCGCAGAAAACATCTTCGTTTGTAACGGTTTTTAGCAGACATCGCAGATATCAACTGGACTTTTATATACATCTAAAAAATAATAAAAACTCGTGTCCTATCAACATGATCGTGCCATATAATCGCGTGTGTTTCCGCATAAATTAAGATGTTTATAATATTATGACACCTCTGCGGGGCGCCACAGAATGCGCAAGAGTGGCACGCGCCGTGCGATGGGTTAAGGGGCTGGTTGCGTGCTTAAAAATGAATTATGTGATATGGGACTGCTATATTATTTCCTTGTATTATAAAGCAGATAATACCTAATGTTTTTTTTTTGGGTTACTGTTTGCGCTATTCGCAAACCACTTCAACTCCTGAAAGCCAGAATTAAAAGTGGCGTCCACCAGAAAAGCCGAGACAATGAAGCTCACATTTCCCGGAGAATGAATTTAACTGTCTTAGATCCTGCAACGAAATTAAATAGAAAATGAATAGTGAAGGAGTGAAAAAATATATAGTTTCGCTTTCCATATCCAGCAGGACAAAACAGGACTAATATGCACAAAAGAACATTTAAAACTGCGGTGGACGTGTCATACTTTTTTACTTGTGATAATTTACTCCATTCCTTCCGTTGACCTTTATGTTCCAGAGCCACGGCGACCTTTGATGACAGTCCTACGCATATTGTCACACTAAAACACACAAAATCATATTACACAAGTCAAAACCAATAGCAAACAAGTTCAACAAACACATTGACAACGCACTTCCACTTAACAAGTGGACAGAACGCGTGCGCAGACGCAACGAGATCGTATCGCCATGAGGGCGCATCTGTCGCTAGCACTACCCTCCTATTGTTTTGTGTTGATGACATTATTTATAAAGAAATTATGTTAATTTGTAATGTGGTTGGAATTTGAATGGAATAGTATATTTGCGTGATGGGACGCGTAGCGTACGTACTACCTTAGACCGGGATGGTTGATTATTTTCTGGGGGAGGTCTAATTCCAGCATATATATCCCATTCAAAGCCAATATACTCTCTCTCTTTCGTCGTTCAACAATTGGATAAAGAGAGAGAGTATATTGGCTTTGAATGGGATACGAAGCCTGCCCTAAATTCCACGTTTCATACTTTTATCGATACCGGTTTGCATCAATCGGTATTAAGTTGTCTCCACTTTTTTTAGGAGGTAATTATCAAATGAGTCCTCCCGCCATTGGTAGAGCGCAAAGGACTGTCAGACCCGTTATGATTAAATACCACCGTGTTTCTACAATTGTCCTTTTAAGTCTAGGGTCATGGTTACCTGCTAAGACACCCACAACAGTCCCTCGTCCCAGGATCACATCATTAGGTTACTTCTAGGTGAGCGTGCTTCACCGTCGACCACATTATGGCCTGCCATCACGCGAGATAGTGGTCAAGATTGAACCTGCTATCACTAAATAAGAAAAACAACGATTGAATCCACATCAAACCAACCATTTCATCATCATCAGCCTATAACGTTCCCACTGCTGGGACACAGGCCTCCTCTCTTGTAAGAGGGAGTGGGCCATAATCCACCACGCGGGCCCAGTGCGGGTTGGCAGATGTCACATGTCTTCGAATTTGATGGTTCTAGGACATGCCGGTTTCCTCACGATGTTTTCCTTCACCGTTTTGAGAGCAGTGGTGATGAAAGAAATTACACAAAGTAATGCGCCAGGCTGGGTTCGAACCCACGACCTGCAACTCGTAAGTCGGGGCCGATAACACTTGGCTACCACTGCTCAATACCAGCCATATACTTACCAGCAAAAAAGGGCCATCAGACAGTAAACTAAACTAAAAGAAAACCTCTAAAAACTAAATTGTAACAACCTCATAACATTAACAAGTTCGTCACGCACTTTACTGAAGTGTTGCATTCGTTTTACTTGAATTACTATTACTTTTTGTTAGTGGCAACACCAGCGAATGGTATGGCAACAGTTAGTGGATGCAGTACATTAGACTTACATTATTGTAAGTCACGATTTGGTAAACGACTTTTTCGACCATTTCGTGCACAATACAAATTGAAAAAAAATTGTTAAGTGTTGCATAAGGTTTCAGGATTGTTTCATAATAGGTCAGGCCAAGTGATGTTCAGTTTTTCCATTAAGATTTCACAGTGTCTGGAATTGTGACCGCGTGATGGCTATAAGACAACCCTATTTTGCGTGATAAAATCACCGAATTATGAGTACTGAACCCAGGGCAGGGTAGGAGGGAGTGTCAGACTTGTACTGACTAGAATCCACGGCGTCACTCAATAGCCCTTTACGTTCCGGGGTCATATAGCTCGTTAGTCCCGCTCATACATGAGACTTAATTGAATATAATTTGAGAACTATGGGTGTACTATGAACCTCACCTCAGCTTAACCCCTTAGGAAATTACAGGCGTGATGATGTTTACAAGAAAAACATGTCTATTTTTTCCAAAGTGGCAGACAACAGATGGATCTTACACATTTATGTTTAAAATCAATGACAAAGTGGCATTCTATCAACAAAATCGATCATGGAAATTTGAAAATGATTACCACTCGTCTGCTTCTATATAATTTCTTTTTCACAGGCTCAAAATGTCCACCGGTTGCAAAACGTCCATTTCCTAAAATGTCCACTTCCCAAAGTTAAGGAACTGGGCATTTTGAGCCTGAGCGCTCTTATTTTTTTAAAACTGAATTGACATTAAAAAAAGCAGCTTTCAATAACTAGCAATTTCATGCACATCCAAATTAACGCAATTAATATCAATAACGTAAAGCACAAGGTCGGTTAAAATTCAATGCGACTGTCGATTACGATTAATCGTCAAGTTAAAAAGTAATCAGTCACTTTTTGTCTCATTTTATTAAATAATTGTTTGAGGAGAACAATAAATCGTTTTTTACAGATCTTAATCTGCCCGTATAATTCTAAATTATGATAAATTAAAAGTATCAATCTTAGGAAAGTTTTTTAAAAACGATTTTTTGACACATTGCCATCATCCGCCTATTTATTTTTACAAACGGAACGGTTAGCCCAGTGGCTGAGTACGCTTTTTTTTTTCGTGGTAGTATCATCAAATGTGTCCTCCCACCCAGGGCGCTACCGGACTGTACTGATAAAAACTTACTACTACCTAATATTGTATACCCATATTTGCAAATAAATGCTATTCTATTCTATACTGTCAGATTTGTACTGACTAAAATCCACATCCTTAGCACTTAGCTAGCCGAGTTATCCTTAGCCCTTAGTTATCTTGAAGAGTCAGTTACCGCTTTCATTTTCTTGTGAAGGTTAGTTTATATACTCCCGCGACCAGTGTTCTACTACGCTACGTCTCGTGGGTTCGATTCCCACACTGAACCCATATATCGGAAAGATCTTTAATTAGTTGGTCTAGGTCTGAGTGCATGTTTATGTTTGCGAGTTCTAATATTTTTAAACACACCCACCACGCCACGATACATAAAAAAATCGAAATGTTGGGTAAAGTTCAAAAGAGCATCTTCAATCCAACGATAATTATTTATCTTGTATTTTGGCTACTCTCAACTAGTCAGCCAATCAGATATCTTAAGAAGATCGTGGCTCCACCTAGCCTAGGGCATCGCCTAGCCTAGGGATTGTTCGAGCAGCGGGGCACCACGAAAGGAACAAAGGGCTCAATAATATAGTACCGTACCTACCTAAAGTGTAATGTGTCCGCAGTTATTAAAGTGCATTTAATTACAAATGCGTTCAAATGGCTCCTACTCTTCCACAAGCTGCCACGGATTCGGAACCTATAGAACAATTTTATTGAAGAAACAGGGTGAGCTTTTACAGTAAGAGTGCTGCAAATCAAATCAAATCAAATCAAATCAAATCGTTTATTTCAACTAAGCCAAATATAGGCACTTTTGAAATGTCAAGACAAAAAATAAAACTAGTGCTAAAAATAGTTATGGTGCTACAGTCCCAGACACAGACATAAAAACTGTGAAAGTACCGTAGGTGCTCATTCCAAATCGTAGATCTATGGAGAAGAATGAGCAAGAAACTCCATGGACACTCTTTTTCAATCGCCAAAATTATTACTGCTTCACCTTTACTCAAAGCGCGGAAGTAATTTAGTAACTCCCAAAAGGGTAAACCACTAAATTCGTCGATACGCGGTTTCCACACAAGACCACGTCTACTTCAACGGTCACCGCATGACCTATTTCGATTCTCAGCCACTTAAAAAGAAAATAAATTTTATATCAAATCAGAATGTCCCTAATGATCACTTGATCACCCCTCTAATTCAGTGTTAAATACCGCAAGTGCTAACAACAATACCCCCATACTTGATGATAATGTGCCCGTATAGATGGCGCTACTGTATAGCGGAGATTTTTATTCATTTAGGTTTAATTGTGATAAAAAGCGGGCGCATACGGGGCGGTAGGGTTGTGTAATTCTGTTACAGACATGATTGACATACTTAATTTATCAATTTTTGTTGAAGATTTTTATCTGGGGAAGTCGCACGTTTATCTAACTTCGATTATGATATTTTTTGTTGCTGTTTTGTATAAGAATCTATTTACTTTGTTGAAATTCATCGCATTCACAGCGAAAATCTGAAAATGATAGTTCTAGAATATGAAAAAAGTTTTAATTAAACATTTCTAAACAAAAACATTAGCCTTATAAGTAATCAAAAAGCTTTTTTTTATCGTGGTAATATCATCCAATGAGTCCTCCCACCCAGGGTGGGATTGACAGACTTGTGTACTACTTAACTAAAATGGACGGTGATCCTTCAATAGCCTTTTACGTATCAGAGCCACGGTAA
The DNA here is from genome assembly GCA_028554685.1 of Agrotis ipsilon. Lineage (NCBI taxonomy): Eukaryota > Metazoa > Arthropoda > Insecta > Lepidoptera > Noctuidae > Agrotis > Agrotis ipsilon. Next base: position 9,700,181 of record CM052972.1, read on the forward strand.
CTAGGTGAGACGCCGGTAATCAAAAACCTTGTGTCCCGTTTTATGAAAATTGCAGAAGCATATTTTTTTTATACCTAATAATGTGTCATTAATCAGAAGACGTCTACCAGAGGGCGATCACGAGTTTTATTAATAAACTAGCTTGTGCCCGCGGCATCGTTCGCGAAATAAGTCGAAAATTTATGAAGATTTATACAAACTTTCATCCTCTATTTTATCCACTTGGGGGTAGAATTGATAAAAAGCCTTTCTTAGCGGATGCCTACGTTATAACATCTACTTGCATGCCAAATTTCGGCCCGATCCGTCCAGTGGTTTGGATTGTGCCTTGATAGATCACTATGTCAGTCCTTTGAGTTTTATATATTTAGATATATTTATTAACAAAAGTTTAACCCTATGCTTGCTTATTATAGCTCCGTTGATTCATGAGCTAAAGTCTAAGCTATTTCCGTTAATCACACTTTAAGACTGCGGCAGAAACCCACGCCAAAAAAATAAGCAAAAATATGACAGTGACTAAGCCCAATAAGGATCAAAAACCGCAAGAATACATTACCTACAGACGCTACTGTTCCAATAAATGGATCTACTAAATTGATCCAATTGACTTAAATGAGTTACCAGGCCACTGTGCGAAGGGCTGTCAGATAAATGGATTTAGTAGGGACATCTTGGTTCATTATAAACCTATGACAATGTTTTACATCGTACACTCGTCTACATATCAAGCTATGCAAAACCAATTAATGGTGGCCTCGCAATACTGAAACTTTTCGAAGAATTTACGATCAGTACCCTTAGCACGAGTTTTCAGTAAATGAGACGTAAAGTAAACTGGAACTTTGACAAAAATTAGTTCCTTCTTCGCACACCAGAGGCGCTGTTCCATTTTTTCCTTGAAAATTGACAATTTGAAAGTATCAAAGTTCCAGTTTACTTTACGTCTCATTTACTGAAAACTCGTGCTGAGGGTAAACGTTTTGTGCTTGATGTGTAGCTGTGTGTACTAACTTATGCACGAGGTGTTGTCCACGAGAAGTTTGATAATCATCCCAAGGGATTGTCATACCAGCAGTGGCGGATTAAACGTTGAGAGCGCTGTAGGCAAGCATCTCATCGGCGCCTCTATATTAAAGATAACACGTAGATACTATAGTTTGACCAAAGCCGATGTACCTTAGGAAAATGCGGTGAGATGGGGGCCAAGAAAAAAAGAGCATCAGCTTACATGAGATAGATATCTGTCGAACAGATCTTACGAATTCGGTTTACAATATTTTAAAGCCTTAGGTTATACCAGAGGCGTATTTCAAAATTGAGCGCTCTGGGCCTGTAAAGCCCGAAACTAAACACAAAAAAATAGTAGATTATTAACCAAGAGGATAAAGCAGGGTCTTCTGTCGCGGGTGGCGAATTAAATCGCGAGCGTAACGAAGGACTCGAGGTTTACTCCCGAGCGTAGCGAGGGTGTTAAAAACTTAAATCACGAGCGAAGCGAGGGATTTAAGACGAGTCCTGAGTGTAGCGAGGGATTTAAGTTCACCCAAGACTAAGACAGCTTTATCACCGAGGAAAATACTCTACTTTTCGTACCATTTGCGAAAAAATTACACAGTAATAATATGAGATACGCATTTTAAACATTAATATTTAACATTAACTTATTTATAAAAATAAGTAAAAATAAACTCAACGTTTATGTATTTGAAGAATACAAAAACGCGGCAAATTAAAAAAGCAAAGGCATCAAGCTCATACGGCCTCGTCGGTTTTCGTAATTTTATTTAACTAGATGAAAATCCGGCTTCGCTCGGGTGAAACGTGTGTCCCAAATACTACACATCAAGGTACTAAATGTAGGTGTCACGGTAAGTCATAGGCCGAATATAAAGAAAGAAAAAAAAACTCAACATGATAACCGATGTCAATAATGGCGGCTGCGATCTGTCTGGTCAGAAAATCATTAGAAATTTACAAAATACTCGACAATCCGAATTTTGCGGATATATGTTGTCGACTCGAAATCTTTATTTTTTAATGTTTTATTATTCTGGTTAGCTTTCGATCGAGTCTACCGTAATTTAAGTATTCCAAATTTAAATCACATTCTCTCCGAGAGAGAATGAAATTCAGTACAACATTCTTTCCCTGTTTTTCACAGATTAAAAATGACTATTGTTATGTTCGCTTTTTGTGGCATAGAATGTCACTTTTTTGAGCAAGTGGTACGAAAATGTCATATTATACGTCAGGCAAACCTACTGTAAAGCATGACATTATTCCCCCTCGCTCGAGCCGGGAATAATATATGTACTGAATTTCATTATTCCCGTGGGAATAATGTGATTTGAATTTGGAACCTCAAAGAAAACCGTATGAAAACTTTCACCAAGGAGTCGTATCAGTAATGGCGGCCGCTGGCAGCAACAGCTGATCGCTTACAGTGGTGCCAACTTCACGTTCGAAGGTTGTCGTACCACATCAAATTTCAAAAATCGAATTAATTTCCTCGCAGTAGGTGTGAAAAGCAGAGTACGCTCCTCGGGAGTAAAGCTGCCTTGTCTTGGGCTGACTTGAATCCCTCGGTACACTAAGGATTCTTAACTTAATTCCCTCGTTTCGTTCGGGAATTAACACTTGAACCTCCTCGCTGCGCTACGGAGGTTCACCCCAGAATCCTTAGTGTCGTTTCGGGATTCAATACGCCCGTGACGTAAGGCAATGCTTTACTCCCTTGGTGCGTAATCTACTATTATGCTATATTGTAATTTTTTTCTTTATTTTACAATTCCGCCCGCGCGCCCCTTTGTAACTTCGCGCCCCTAGGCAGATGCCTAGTTTGCCTTAAGGGTAATCCGCCTCTGCATACCAGGATAAAAAGATAATGGGTTATATATCCTATGGGTTACACAAGGCTATATGCCAAACATTCAAATCTGTTCTGCATTTTTTAAGTATTAAGTAACCAATTAAATTGATGGCATTGTTAGTGCAAAGGCTGAGCGTGTGTCGTGGGTTCGATCTACGCACGGAATAAATTGTATGATCTGCAAGTAGTTGTTCCAGATCTAGGTGTTTATGTATTTGAGTTTCAATGTATTTAAACACGATAGACGAGAATTCCTAGATGTGTTGGGCAATGTTTAGCAAAAGAAACTCATTGAGGACTTATGTCTTTAATACTATATTGACGTCATTGCATTGACGACATAGGTCTTCAAAACTGTGCTTTGAGCTTTAAGTAATAGATAAATATCTCTCTTTTTTTCTACACTAAATTGACCAAAAGCTAAAGGACATTAGCCATTATTGGTGTGATTCACGAGTTCAGAAAATCACCGCAGAATTTAATTTTGTACTTTTAAAATATCATTATCACAAAAAGTTTTATTTACATTTATATCCAAATTATTAAAAAAATACAGAGGATCATAAAATATGTTCCAAAAAATAATCACAAAAGTTCTATCTACTCGACAATAGATGGCGTTACAAGTCATTATAGCAACGTAAACAAATGGTTTGTTTACGTTTTTTCATACAAATTCTAAACGCGGTGATGACCACGTTTGATCTAAATATTATCGTGTCCTTGCTGTAGGTCAGTAACTGATAAAACTCGAATGTATGTAACCTATTTTTAAACTGCATTTTGTTTTATTGTGTTTATTTTATCCAAACTGCAAGTTTAAAAAGGGAAAATGTTTATTATAACTAAGCTAGCGCAATTGCTGAGTAAAAGGTTCTGAGTTCGATTTCCGGGCCGGGCTAAGTGTTATTGAGTTTTTCCATTGGGAATTTCATAGAAGGAGTCACGAAGTCTTGATTTGACTGAAATTAGACCATTAGACTGAAATACATAATATATAATTATGTACTCGCCATTTATTACAAGGAACTGAAACAGCTACAGCAACTGCTGTGCTGTGTATTGCGGGTTCGATCCCTGCACAGGGCAATTTGTATGATCTGCAAGTAGTTATTCCGGGTGGTGTTTGTGTATGTGAGTTTCTATGTTTGTAATCGCACCCACGATACAGGAGAAATTCCAAGTTGGGGACAATGTTTTGACAATGGGAAAAAAAAACATTGTCCCCAACAAGCCCCTTTTATTAATAACAAATTGCGAATTGCGCAAAAAACATAAATCTGAAATTATTTTACAATTCATTGTGGTTATTATTCCGCTAAAATGACTTCAAGTTTGCATCGCAGTCCACTTTTTCAGATGATCTACGACCAAAACAAATGACCAGAAAAACCACAAATATTTTTTTGGCATAAACATTTTTTTTCCATCCAGTCCCATTTCCATCGGCACTAACATAAATCATAGAGAAACCATAACGTTTACTTATCTCTTTTTTTTTTGTTTCTGATGTAAAAAATCTATGGTCACATGCCATAGTCTCGTGTTTCAAACATCTGGGTTGTGTTCTATGCGGTTTATGGGATATGGTGCTATTTTTTGCTATTTCATGGTTTTAATTCGGAGATCATGAATCTAAGATGCTTAAACATGCATGCAGGGTCGCGGAGCTGACCAGACGGAATCCCGTGACGTGTAACGTACAGGGCAATTGAAAGAATACGGTGGATTTTAGTCGGTACATACTAAGTCTGACTGTCTGTTCCGCTTCACCCAATAGATATTCTCAAATTTGGTGGTTATACCACCCAAAATAGAGCAGTGGTGGCCCAGTGGTATCGGTCCCGACTTACGAGTTGCAGTTCGTGGGTTCGAACCCAGCTTGGCGCATTACTTTGTGTAATTTATTTCATCACCACTGCTCTCAAAACGGTGAAGGAAAACATCGTGAGGAAACCGGCATGTCCTAGAACCATCAAATTCGAAGACATGTGACATCTGCCAATCCGCACTGGGCCCGCGTGGTGGATTATGGCCCACTCCCTCTCACAAGACAGGAGGCTTGTGTCCCAGCAGTGGGAACGTTATAGGCTGACGATGATGATACCACCCAAAAAAGTCCTGATAAGCTTATCATTAAAAACGAAACTTTATGTCCATACTTTTCAAGATAATCACATGCTTAAGCAGAATATAAAAAAGGCGTAAAAAATATAGGAACGATTTCAAAAACATATCATAAAATACTAGCAACACTATCGAATGGTGTAATCATAGAGGATGTGATTTTTTTCAAAAATTAGTGAGTTCGATTCTTGGCCAGGATTATTTAGAATTTTCTAAAATGATGCAGTTTTAGTTTTCGTCAAAATCGGCCTCGAGACTTTTTCGATATTCCTCTTAGACGTTCGGTTCAATAACTCACCCAATTCTTCTTATTTGTGTGCTATCATTAAAATCAGCTCTGTAATTTTAAAAATTAGTAAGAAAAGCGGAAGTTTTTAATAGAAAGAGCTTTTTTCTTCAAAATGACATTTTTCTCTCTGAAATCGATTACGGTGTGCAGTCACACAGCGTGCGTTGTCAATCAGTCACGCATCTGAATTGTTTTGCGTGCATAAACATGAGGATAGCTGGATGATGGCGGCACAGAATTATGTCGCAAATACTCCATATTTTTTGTTAGATATAATATCTCCAATTTTCTCCAGTCATTTTCATTACGAACATTGAATCCTTTTTTTTTAATTGTAAGTATAACTTTCCAAATGACGTCCTAATGCTGATATTAATTGGTACAGACGTCCCCAACTCACTCTCAAAGTATAATTACCATTTGGTTTGCCGAACGTAAAGGGCTGTTTAGTCAGTACAAGTCTGACAGTGTCTCCTGTCCAGCCCTAGGTGGGAGGATTCATTTGATGATTTTACGACGTCTCGACCCAGACGCGTACTACGAGGTCTGGTTAGAAGATGCAAAAGAAAGAACTCTTGGAACATATTTAGGGAGGCTTTTGCCCAGTAGTGTGACAGCAAGGATAATAAAAAAACAAATCACAGCTTAAAAAGTTTTACATAATCAAAGCTCAGGAATTCAACTTTCTCTAGTCACTCAAAGCTTACACGATATAGACAAATCTCCGCCACGTCCGCATCTATCTTCAAAAACAACATTAGTGTAATAGACATAACCCTGTACCATTTATCATCATCAATCAGAGAACACAATCCTTCATCACGAGTCACGGCTATTGTGCCCTCTACCCCTAATGCTTAATTAGGGCATCCCCTAATATGGCGTTACAACGCCAACTCTGTAGATTAGAAATTAGAATATCATAATGAATTAAAATTATCGATAGACGATTTCGAAATTGACAGCACGGTTAGCGCAGTGTCTGAGCGATTGGAGTGCTGCGCAGTGTGTCGCGGGTTCGATTCCCGCATGGATCAAATATTTGTATGATCTACAAGTAGTTGTTCTGGGTCTGGGTGATTGAGTATGCGAGTTTGTAAACGCACCCAAAACAGAGGAGAAATTCCTAGTGTAGGGCAACGTTTTTTTTAAAGAAATGTTTAGCCCATACACATACAGGCCTCCTCTTTGTGACAGGGATTGGGCCATTATCCACCAAGCGGTCCCAGTGCGGGTTGGTGGATGTCTCTGAGTGTTTGGTTCTAGGACATGCCGGTTTCTTTACGATGTTTACCTTCACAGTATTTATGTAATAAATTACACAAAGTTATACGCCTTGCTGGGTTCAAACCTTACAACTCGTGGAGTCAATACCACTGGACCATCACTACTCAAGCGACTTCAAATGCTCTGGCTATTTTTTTTTTCGAAAAAAAAATCATTAAATGAGTCTGGCACCCTGCATGTCTGGCACATCTGTAAGACTCGTACTGACCAAAATCCACGGTGTTCTTCAATATCCCTTTACGTTCCGGGGTCACGGTAATTCGTAAGTCCCGCGACCGACGCCCACGCTGCTTGAAAAAATATTTTTCAATCTACTTGTAGATCATGCAAATATTTGTTTCGTCCGAGAATCAAGCCCGCGATATGCAGCGCAACCATCGATCGCCTATCCACAATGCCAATTGTGCCTTCAAAATACTCCTCAAATATCGATATCCTTGTCTCGTTCTCGAAGTTAAAACTCGTGTTTTTCCTACTCCTCCACTATTATTTTCGGAATTTCGTTGCAGGATCCAAGACAGGTAAATTCATTCTCCGGGACACGTCGAGCTTCATTGTCTCGGCGCTTTTCTGGTGGTTGCCACTGTTGATTCTGGCTTTCAGGAGTTGCAGTGATTTGGGAATAGTATGGTAAGTTAGCCCCATTATAAAAAAATCCTTCTCTCATTCAAATCTACGAGTTCTGAAAACAAATCGATTGGCTACGGTATTAGGTTATTTCTGTCCTAATTGTTGTGGATGCGTGTCGCCGATGTGTCTGGCCGGATTTAGGGATGGTCGTATCAATGTTGGGATCGTACGGTCTTTGTGTAATGTTGTTAGACTGTTTGTACCGTGACCGTGTTTTGGTATGAGTTTAATGAAGGATTTTTTGGTAATTATGGCGTGTGGATGAAGCTTAACATTCGAGTTTTACATACCCTAGTAAGTTTATATTATTTTTAACTTTTACTTTTTTTTCTAGGTGTTACTTTCACAATTTCCACGTCACTATTACATTTTGGGTCGCGAAGATAGTCCACTATCTTACCTGGTAACGGTGACCCTGGAGCGTAAAAAGCAATTAAAGAATCACAGTGAATTTTAGTAAGTACGAGTCTGACAGTCCCTCGAAACCCTGCCTGGGTAGGGAGACTCATTGAAACAACCTGAATATTTATAAAGTCGCTCACTGTTTTCTTACAGGAAAAAGTATGCAGTTCCTTCAAATAAAATTGTAACGTTTGTATTAATGTTCCAATATCCTAAAGAGGCAAGGATTCCATGGATTAAAGACTTCCACAAAATCTTCCAATGTTCGTTTCGCTTAAAATCTTTTTGGTACCTACCTACCTAATTACTTTAATAAATTTAAACTAAGTATAGTTAAAACAAGGTTGATCCCAGTCACAAATATAGCAATAGAAAGCACAGAAACACAAACAAGCCGCCCTTTATTAAAATTCGCTGCTCCCTATCAAAGAACAATTCCACAATTGTTTCAACGAGTAGCGGCCATTTTGAAAAGTAGGATGTGCAATAAAAATAAAGTTTTATGCCTTTTACATTGGTAATGTGCACCCCACAAGAATGCAATTGTTTGTAGTACAATTGATATATCTGGATAAATTGATAACGGACCCCTATTATTGTGCAGATATATTTTATTGAATTAAAATATGGGTTTTTGAAATAACGGTCTAAATTGGAATGAGGTTAATTTTTTTTATGGAGAAGTTTTGGGGCAAAACGCCACGGTTTGCGCAGTAGCTGAGTGATCAACTGCTGGGCAGCGTTTCACAAGTTTGATCCCTGCACGAAACAAATATTTGTATGATCTATAAGTAGTGTTCCGGGTCTGAGTGTCTGTGTATGTGAGTTTCTATGTTTGTTAACGCATCCACAGTACTGGAGAAATTCCTAGTGTAACGGGCAACGCTTTTTTAATAAAAAAAGTTTTTCGAGCCAGCTACTTTGAATAACTTCTTACAAATATTCATTCCATGCCAGGATCAAACCCGTGACACCTTGCGCGGGAGTCGGTCGCTCAACCACTGCGTCAATCGTGTGTCGTTATTTTACATAATTATTTAAAACAGTCGATTTCCGTCTGTTGAATAATAAAGTATCTTTGACAGGTGACTTATGAATCCTTACAAGAAGCATCGTTCGCACCATTTGCGAAGGTATCCGGTTCGATTCCTGGCGGAAGTATAAAGTGTCGGTCGTTACTTCATAAAAACGTATCTTCACGCTTGCGTTCGTTTATAGGGGAAACAGTGTTGTCGCTACCGGTATTTGTCCGTTACGAAGTGATGTTTAATTTTGAGCTGTTACTTAGATGTTTAAAACATCGGTTATGCTTTCAGATCTAATTTTAATCCTCAATCAATCAATCAAAACAATGACAATTAATCGAAAAGAAAATTGTGAAATAATCAATTTTAACTTTGATCTTCTTAAAGACCCTTAAAAGGACAATAACGTATCAATTTGATAAATATTTTCTATCGTGCAGTGTAAGCGAAAACATAAATTTTGTTAAAATAAGTATTTTCAGTATATTCATCATCAAAATTACATAACAATAGGTATATTGTCCCGTATTTATTTCGCCAAATTACTGGATTCTCAGTGAAATATATCTTGCCTGAAATATGAGACATCTGCTCGCCCTACAAGAAGGCCACATTAGCACATGAATATGTATATAATTATGAATACGTCAAATGGTCACAATTGATTCAAAATATGAATTAAGATTGGTTACAATTCATAGCACGCAATCTTCACTGAATCTCATAAACTACCTACAAAAGTTTCGAATATTGCGGGGGTTTTTTTTAAACGTTGTAGGTGCTCATTAAGACGGAATTTTAAGGAATGTGTTGACTGTGTTGTCAACTAAGAGTCTCAAGTGTAAGTTGGATATTTATTTGCATTTTCCAAAACTTCTATATAAAGGTGGCCAGCAGGCGTAACATGGCGCCGTAGAAAGGGGTTTTGTCGACCGAAGAATAGACAAAATGACTTATTCGTCAACTCGCCCGCAATTATCTCGCCTGCTCGGGCGAGTTGGCACCTTCCGATTTTACCTATTTTTGTTGTCATCAACTCGCAACTAAGCGAAAATCTGACGTATTTACAGTCGTCTACAAAAGTGTTTCTATAAATTTAACATTTAATTTAATTAAACCTTCTTCACACTTTTATGACACTAAACGTATAAAGTAGGTTAATTGAGGGCCAGTGGGTCGTCTTAGGGGCGGAGTTGTTTTGAGATCATTAATAAAATTTAAGCACAAAGACTTATGTAATAATGATTTTTTTCATAAGTTAGAATTCAATGTAATGTGTAATCAGAAAGTACCAGGAGAACAGGATCATGAAGAAGGTTTTGGTGCCGAAATTAAATGAGGAATTAGAACAAAAAGTACTAGGAGAACAGAATCATGCTGAAGGTTTTCATGCCGCACAACGAACGGTCTTCAAAACTAAAAATTTCTTTTGGCGAATACTCAATACCCAAAAATGTACTAGGACTGCATAAAATCAAGGTGGTATTTTTCATTTTAACAGTTCTGTCAAAATCAACATCACAAGTTCTGGGCAAAATCTATTTATCACAAAAGTACTAGGCTTGCACGAAAAGGTGGTATTTAAATCATTAAATAAAGGTACTTCATAGTATTCAGGTATTTTACACTGTTTTTACAAAAATACAATTAATATAAAATACCAGATAGTTGACAAGGTGTCTTTGCCCCACGCTTGGGTTTTCTCCTATATCGTGGGAACGTTTTCAAATATTCAAACTCAAATCTTACAGCGCCTCATACTATAAAGTAGGTTTCTATATTAATTTATTATAACACTTTTATGGATGACTGTACCATTTTTCGGTCAGTTGCGAGTTGACGATAACAAAAATAGGTAAAATCGGAAGGTGCCAACTCGCCCGAGCGAGCGAGTTAATTGCGAGTTTTGAGTTGACGAATAAGTCGACAAAATGACAGAACGTAGAAATATTTTTATTGTTTTAAGCATGTTAATGTAAAAAATATGGAAAATAAACGTTCTTTTCTTCAATAGTGTACGAATGGTGTCATATTTGTGCAAAAAAAAAGTCGACTTGTGTAGAAATAACGATGAAATAACTTTGTCTTTTCTTAGTAGAATAGACATAAAATCGCCATGCTACGCGTGCAGGAGTAGAAATTCACAGAGGTAAAGTTCGAAATTCGCGTGGTCGCGGGCAGATCTTTTTTCGTGTACCTAACTTAATTTTACTTTCATCTTAGAAGCACAAAGCTCAGACAAACGGTCTTCCTGACCAAGTTACCATCCTAACCCTGTTCACCAGACCAAGACAGTCGGATGTCCTACTCATTCAAATGCATGAGATTCCATTTTGATGCTAATAGTCTTATGAATAGTTTTTACTTTCATTTCCGACTAGGAAGTATGTTGTTAAGTGTTAAAATACATTTATAACCCTTTTTTATTTGTAGGTTATTAATTTGTCAAGTCATTCTCACTTTTTTTTGTGAGGCAAGGATAAGATGCTAACAGGGGGGGTGTGTTTGTTCTTTCTCCTAATTTTTCGAAGATTCGCTGACAAGTGTCTAGTAGGCAACGACGATATATTACTAGACTCCGCATGCACGATCTAAGGAACAAAAACTATTCTGTCAACTCGCTGAGGTACTACGTAAGCGAGGGGGACGGGGTACTGCGTTGTGATTGGCTAACTCATGGTCTGTTCTGTCACAAGGTATGTTTACGGCTCACAGGAGTGGTCGAAATAAGACGGATATAAGACTTTTTTGCCTAATGTGTTGACAGACATCGGTCGCCTGTTATTAGGAGTCTAGTAATAATATCGTCGTTGATAGTACTTAGGTAGTTTTTAACTTTTTGAGTTTGGAAGAAGTTATCTCTGGAATTAGTAAACTAATTTTGAAGATTATTTCACCTGCAGAAATCTACGTTATTCTTATGTGCTTTAATGGTATTGTATTTTCATTTAAAGATAGAACATGTGCGCGAAAACAGTAGGAATCTTAATTACAATTGGTTGTAATTGACATAAATGTCTCAGAAATGACACGGTTATACATCTCAAAAATTCAGTCTTATTGAATGACAGTCTGTTTTTTTTTAAATACTCCCTGATAATCACAGCCAAAATTTAAATTCCTTGTTCATAGTTGTTGACTATTTTGATTGGGTATCGCGTGTTGCTCTCACTTCTCAATATTCCCACGGGCCCTTTGCCCAGGATATAAAGGCGCCCGTCCACAGAGCTACGCGGGATAACATAGTCTGATTAAAGCTAACGACCAGCGAAGGCATTTCGGTCTTAAAAGACATTACATAGCACGGAGAGGTTTGCCTCGATAACATTGCGTGTTTTTTTTTGCGTGACTGCCCCTTTGTGGATCTATACGCAAATACGTACGCAAAGGCTGTTAATAAATCTGAAATACTTACTATGCTTTCAGAAGAAATTACACATAAAGCCAAGAGTACTGAGGAGTACCTGTTAGCATCCCGAGGTAGCATGAATTAGCTAAGTGAAGAAAACGTAAACTATTAAGATGAACTTATAAGCGTATTTTTTTAATATTGTATATGAATATAAATATCTGTTAAAAGAATACCTACTTATGTTTTTACTTTTTTGTGTTTTACTCAAAACTTAGATCAGTATACTGGTTTTTTATTTCTTATTAAAAGTTAATAAGAAATAAAAAACCAGTAATTAAAAAAAAACCTTAATTTACGTTACATTTACATCGCGTACTCGTGCGCCTCTTTCTTTAGAATAAGATATTTTTTGCTTCATTTAGTCTACTTAGTTAAGTATATTTACGGTCCAAAGCAAAGCTACACACGCGTAGCTTAGCATAGCAGTGGGCTACTATGGAACAGTTACCTTAAGAATCCTTTTTTTGCAACCCTTTTCCTTTGCAAAGGTAACTTTCCCATAGAATCTAGACATACGTCATGTTTTTATATCTGTTGTATGATTGTTGTTATGCGCTTTCGTTTTTGTTTCATGTATTGTTTTAGTTGTTAATGAGGTAAATGTCAGCTTGTAATGTGATGGGTAGATCTTTCTTCTTCCTGCCCTTATCCCATTTTACTTGGGGTCGGCGCAACACGTTTCTTTCTTCCATTCTCCCCTATCACAAGTCATAGTATCATTTACTCCTTTTTCTTTCATATCCTTACTTATACAATCCTATATATTTCTTTGGCCTTCCTCTTCCTCTCCCTGATGGGTAGATCTTTGATAAAGATAAAAGACGTCTTGTCAAGGAATGCCCTTTCTTTAAAAAAAATACTTGATCTCCTTCTGAAGAATTTTCACAGCCATGACGACCAATCTGAGGTGAATAAAAAAATTCATTTGAATAACCAGCTAGCCTTTGGAAAAATATTAATGATGGCTAAATTATTAAGGCGTATTTCACACGCGCCTCAAAGAGCTGTCAGTAATCTGTCGGGCCGCCAATTATAAGGCCAAACCCTGTCGGGATCGCGGGACCATCTCATCAGGCCGTGACCCTGGAACTAAAAGGGCTATTGAAGGAACACCGTGGAATTCAGTCAATACAAGTCTGATAGTCCTTCTCGTTCTACACAGGGCGGGAGGACTCATTTGACGATTACACCGCGATAAAAAAAAGAATCCTTAATGTTTTGCCACACATTCGATTCATTATTTCACTGCTACGCTGACCTCTTTTTCGGCTACTGCGTAAAAATAAAAAAAGGAAAATTCACGCTACCATGTAAACAGGATGCTAGGGTGCATACGTAATGCGTGTCTCGCGGGACATCACGCATGACGTACGACCTACGCAGGAAGATGTCCTGATTTTATATGCACTTTTTATGGCCATACGAAATGTTTCACAAAATATTACGCTATGGTCATGATAACATCTTTCTGGTTGTTTTCTCTTTGTTAGCAGATTTTTTATGTTAATAAGGGCGGGAATTGTGTTACGCATGAATTTTATGGTGATTTGTTTGTCTGTCCCTCCTTTGGCCTAGAAATTGTCTTAAATGGACGGTTGTAAGGCGCTGGTCACACAGAAAACCCAAGACGCAGACGGGGCGGAGACATTTGTCTCACAGCGTCCCATTCATAACAAAATGTATAGATAGAAGCGCCGCGACGCAAAACATTCAGAAGACACGCGTCGTGAGCGCAACGCTAATACATCTACGCCTGTCCGAGACGCGTCCTCGTCTTACGACTCTTCTGTGTGGCCTGCACCTAAGGGAATATAATTATTTTACTTATTATGTAATATTATATAGTTCTCTTGAACGTCCCGACTAAAGTGAAATGAATGTGTGAATTTTGCATATACAAAGGCTCAAACACGAGTCATCATCATCATTTCAGCCTGTTGCAGTCCATTTCTGGCCATGGGACTTCCTCAAGGAGCGCCACACACAACTATGACACAACGCCATCTATAGTCCCAAGCTAAGCAGAGGTTGTGCTATGGGTACTAGACAACTGATAAACATACTATATTTCTAAATACATACATATTATAGAATTACACCCAGACACAGAACAAATGGTCATCCTCATCACACAAATATTTGTCCTGGGTGGGAATCGAACCCACGACCCCCCCAGCATAGCAGTCTGGGTCACTAAACACTAGACTAACAGGCCAGTCAAATTGTGCGTATACTAGACAAGTAATCCAATACCACACTAGTCTCAATCCCTGAGGGTTCAAATATACGTATATTCTTACCTTACCTACATCTCTGTCTGCTGACCGTACACAGTACCGTTAGCAACAGGTGTAACAAAATCAGTTCCTTGTCAGTGATACGTGTTGGGTCGCGGTTACAGCGGTTTTGTCTTGGACTAAACAACGATGGACATGTCTTATTCATTTTCATCTACTCTATAAAAAGCGGGAAATATTTTCCCATTTGCCGCTTTTAGTGGGAAAGGGGAAAATTTTACCCATATGTAGCTACTGATTCAATCAGGAATTGAAGGAAGTGTCTGAACGATTGGCTGCTGCGCTGCAATACGTGACATATTTGATTGTCGAATATATTTTTTATTTCTTCCCATTTTTTACCGGTGATGACAACTGAGAATAGACTAAGCAGTTCACCTATAAACTAAAAAAAAACATAGCTTAGCTTAGAACATTATTTAACTGAAACACCATAAATTATTTTACAATTATTTTACCAATCAAATCAACTAATTAAGTAAGTAGTACTTTACTGGCGAATTTTCAATAGCATTTATTTTCCAGTGTTTCTTTAATCTGAGAGTACATGCCACCATTTTGTAATTATCATCTGTTTGGATTTAAATTAAATTCTAGAAATGTCATTAAAATAGTGTAGGTGGTTCGACCTTCAAGATAAATTCCTCAGATTATAGGCCAAATCACGAATACATTACCAAACAAATAAATTCTCAGCAAATTAATTGAAATCGTAACTTTATGTCGTTAAACTTTATAGGATTATTATCGTTAAATTAAATTGAGAATTAATAGGCTCTAATCTTGTAATGATTTTGAAAACTATTGACAACTGTTATCTGTCTGTAAGTATAAGACCCTTCGTACACAAGGCGACGCAAGTCTCCGATACCTTACGATTTCGGTATCCAGGCCACTATCGCAATACAATCCATAGAGGTTCGTAAACACGCACTCGTCAATGGATGTCAAAGTCGTAAGGTATCGGAGACTTGCGTCGCCTAGTGTACGAAGGGCCTTATTTTTGTAGATAGATTTCTAGGCACCGTAAACCAGCCTGTTTTATAACACACACACATTACATACAAACGTTACATTGATACATAAATGACGTATATCTGAAATGCCAAAGGGGGCATTTGGGGCTTTCGCCTCCAAACGTCATGGCCTAATAAACTTACCAGATTTTATATACCCAGTATGTGTCTCATTAAAATAATACTCGAAATAAATATTTAATAACAAACTAGCAATCCATTATTTCAATCATTCATTAGCAACTTCGCCATTCTAAAATACCAAGCAATTAGTCTGATAAATTCTTGATCACAATTCTATTCCAGTATTTTCAAATCCTTGAAAGTACTAGCAACCAATGCGGGTGATACATTTTGATCGTAAATTATGTGCGACGGTCTTACCGATACCGATAACGTGGTATCGGTACTTGATGGATATCCTGCAAGATATTTTATTGTTTTTTTTTTGTTTCCTATTCCTTATCAAAGTCCTTATCCTTACCACAGGATATTATTTATTCTTTGCCACAGGGTATAAGTATAAGGACTTTGATTTCGTGATACAATGAAGATTCAAAAAGCCTGTGTTAGAATTTTGAGTTGATTAGGACAAGTTATAATTTAATTGCGTAAATAACAATCACTGTGTTTTTTTTTTGAAAATTTCTTACTGTATAGCTTTATTTGCAACAAATAAGGTCATAGGCCAAAATAATGGATAGTGTGTTTAATTAACTGTTAGTAACCGTTTGCAAAATTCAGTCGAAAAAAAAACAGATCAGTATGATTCTGTTGAATCACAAATTACTTTAAAAAAATCTCCAGCGATTTAAGGTTCACCAAATAAAACAAACAAATAATTATTATATGCCAGAAATTGATTTAATTACACAACGTACAATACAATAATAATTTAATAAATACGTAGAAATTATAAATAGCTCTTATCACAATGCCTATGTACAAAATTTCGAAAAGTAATTTATTCATAAGTTATTTCTAAAATAAGTACAAAAGTTTCTAGAAATCTCTAGGTATTTCTAGTAGTCACTATGTGAAGCTAGGCATTCCTACGTGGACTTTGGAATATAGCTGTTTGATAAGTTTACATGTAAAGGTGAGTACTCACTAGTGCAACGTGTAAGAAACTTGTCGAGTAATGTAATTTGGTAAATTCGTCAATTGTTTCAAAATTATTCTGCTAACGTTAAAGAGAATTGAAATTCGTGTCAAATTTGTTATTTTTTTAATAGTAATGCATTTTTAGGATGTCACCTAGTGTCCAGTCTTCGATATTAAATAATACATTACAAAACAGATTACATTCACGCAACACAATAAAGTACCCACCATTAAACAATTAGAATTAATTAATAATGTCAGCTTACTTATGTAAATGATTTCATTTTCTTTCAAATATTGAAAATTTTTCCTTACAACGATACCGAACGTTAGCTAAGTTTCCACTTGGTATCGGTATCGTATCAGTATCGATACTCTAGTGAAAATAGACCTTATAATATTTTTCCAACATAATTTAATTAGAGGTATTTTGCTTGTTATTTAAACTCAGTTTTAATTATTTCATTACATGGTTAATCTAACTAGATCTCTCACAGTGAATATATTACAGAAAATAATTATTTCAGTTTATCATAAACCATTTTAATGAAAGAAAAGAACTCCCTATGTAGTTGTTAGTAAGATACGTTTTATAAGCATTTATATATAATTTCATAGAACATTTGCTTTTTTTCTGTACTTAATTTTATTTTTAAAAGAGGAAATCATAATTATGTGGCATGGTGCATTTGTTTAGAATAGCTTTTATAAAAATTGTCATGTTGTGATTTTCGAGAACTATGGGAAATGTTTTAAATTTCAAATATCTAGGTTTTTGGTTAAATATTTCCTCTGAACTAAAAATAACTTATAGGTTGTTCGAACAAATAAGTACAACGGACAAATTTGAATTGTGACCCACTTATAAGCTTATTTTATTGCAGACATTCACATACCATTAGGTTCACAGTCCCTAAATACATAATTATCGATAGTAACGACCTTGATCTTTGTTATTTTGACGAGTTCAAACGATTTATTATAAAATGAGCCATGATTCAACTATGTCGATTGTACCTATTAGCGCGATCGATCGCTTTGGTTAGGACGCCGGACGCGGGTTTAGTTGAAGACATGCCCCGAGTCCATTTTCATACAAGTATTACATTATCATCTTTTACACATAATGTCCATTAGTTTTCGAGATCAAAGGTTGAAATAACGAAGAGTATTAATTTCAGAATTTCAGTTAAAAATTTCACTACGCTTTTTACTTTACTAGTAAACTAAAAGTTAGATATACGCTACGGCTGAGCGAATATATTTCAAAACGATATACAAAAAGAGATCTAGATATCAAAAGTCGAGATTATATTCTATCACATCGAAAAAGTTTTTCAAAGGCACAGTCTTTAGCCAAATTCAGTCGAAAAAAAAGGTTTTGTCGAAATACATTCGCACAACAACTAAATAAGTATCACTTTTTGAATAAAAGTAGGTACGCTTATATCATTTTAAAATCATCGGTGATCACATTCGTCCATTACAAAAAAAAACTTTTTAAATACTAAAAAGGGAAAAGATTTGTGTTCGTCCGTGTAATGCCTTGTCCTAATAGAACGCGGTTACGCGACACGCAGATTCGCGAGAAACGTTCGAGTTCGTACAAAATCGCGATCGACACATTCGACAAAGCGGCGGTTGATTAACTTTCATCATCATGTCCTTTAACAATATTTAACAATATCATCAAGTTTTTCTGTTTAATGTCAAATATTTTATTTTAAACATATTCAAAATCGAGAAGCTTTCGAATAAGAGGAATGGAGGAGTCCTCCTCCTGGAGGAATATCTGTCGTAGTGGGTTTACTCCGTGCCTCGGAAAGCACGTTAAGATGTTGGTCCCGGCTGTTATTTGTAGATCTTTGAGAGAAGCTCTAAATTCTAACCACCAGTCTTACCACGGGGTATTGTATTAACCAGTTTTGGAGGTCCGACAGGCAGTCGCTCCATGTAAAGTACTGATATCTAGCTGCATCTGGTTTGACTGGAAGCCGACCCCAATATAGTTGGGAAAAGGCTAGGAAGATGATATTGATATTCTAAATCGCGCGATTGTTGCGTTCTATTAGGACACAGGTTCACCCCGGGAAAACACTTACATAGTCGTGAAGAAAGTCTTAAAATATATGTTAAAATTTTATCGCCAAGAATTATAAAAACGTGGACATGATCTTTACATTTTGTGATGTTAGTAGCAGAAGAAAATTGCAAATATTTACAAATAGTATAAAATTAACAAAATAAGTTTAAATAAATCTTAAATAGCATTTAACAGGTGAGTCCATATAATACAAAAGATAAAGTATTTAAATTAGGTACTCAAAAATATAATCTAAACCTTACTTGATAGCCTAATTGTGGCACGTTATAAGCGTATTTTGGTACAAAAAGCGAAATTTTGGGCTTCTGCATTAGATACAATACGACTGTAGTAGTAGACAGGAGAAACCAAAACGGGTGTGCAGTGTAGGTACACTTATAATTTATATTTAAATACACAGAGCTTTAAGGCGCTCCGTCACGCGAGCATTCACACCTGTGATGTAACATAAAAGTGCGCAATTTGATGCTCTATTGTCTTCGAATGTTCGAATCTGTAACGTTACATTACAGGTGAATGCTCGCCGTGAGGGAGAGCCCTTATAGATAGTGTGCAGGAAGATTCAAAATTGTCTTAGCGTTTACGCACTTTTGAATAGTCAGAGTCTGTTAAAGATCAGAACAAGTTGCGCGTTTCAAAATGGAGATTACTCATTATTTTACTCAACCGAAATTGATTAAAACTTCAAAATACATTTTGCAGGCCACATCAAACAATAAAAAATACACAGGCTTTACAATAAAGTTTTTTTTTCAATAACTACTACAATTTCTATGGCTGTGTCAGAAAACAAAGACACAAAGTTACGCAAAATGAAACCCAAAATAAACGCGCGTTTCAATTTCGTACCTCTTAAATCAAATTGCACATGACTGTGGCAAGATATTCTGTTCATTTCAATTAGAACAGTTCTTCAAATCAGACTAGTTTTTTGTAAAAAGCAATTAAAACTTCAAAAGTGACATTCCACTATCGAAAGGAGAGCTAAAATTGATTTAATATATATTTTTTTCATAGAGTTTATCCATCCATCCATAGAATTATTTTACGTTACATTTGATGTGACGAAATGAGTGGCATATTTAAAAGGAGTGTGCACTAGCCATATTGGCTGAAAAGAGAAATCGAGACAAATGCGCAAATCCGTGAAAATGATCGCGGTCTCAACTTGGTTATGAAGAGCTCCATGTCGTGAAGAATGGAAGCAGTTGAAGGAAGCCTACAGAACCAAAAATTCGATGACATGTGGAATTTATCAAACCGTATTCCGCTCGATGGCTGAAGTAAAG
Organism: Agrotis ipsilon; assembly: GCA_028554685.1. NCBI lineage: Eukaryota > Metazoa > Arthropoda > Insecta > Lepidoptera > Noctuidae > Agrotis > Agrotis ipsilon. The sequence continues at coordinate 9,720,035 of CM052972.1, forward strand.
TGGCAGTGGGTTTGTCATGTCTGTCGCAGAACCGATGAGAGGTAAAAGGCCCTCGAATGGAAACCCCTCGTAAGTAAACTTAGTGTGAGACGACAGATGAACCAAAAATCTGAAGAAGGTAGCTGGCAGTCGCTGGATTGGAAAAGGCTGTGTATGCACTATGGCATACCTTGCGAGAGGACTTGATGTGTCCAGCAGTGAACTACAACAGGCTGAAGTGAAGAGACTTCGACGGACAGTTAGTTAGGTAGTTTCGCTATAGCGGAATAGATGGCACTACGTAGCATACAATCAAAACGTTAGAGTTTGTTTCTAGGTGACGAGTCTGCTTCAGTTTTTCTGACCACTGTAATTCTTGAAAGCCTAAATTTTCTAGTGCCCACTTTATATAACGGTTTATGAGAGTTGTTTAGTGAAAATGGGGTATTGATCCACAACCTATGGCCTATGGGACAATTTATATCGTATTCTGCGTGTCTGTTACTGAAAGTGCCAAACTCGTCACCACATGGGCCAACTCGTCGCTAAGAATAATAGCTGTTGTTTAAAATAATGGAGTAGCAGGATCATCAGTCAGGGAAAGAATCAGCAGTTTTCAAATGGAGTAAAGTAATTTTCTTATTGTGAGTTCAGAAGCTACTCCAACAGCAACCTCTTCTTGACATGATTCTTGCAAGTTCCACTATCATCCCTCGGCATCTTCCTCCGCCTTGAAGGTGGAACTCGGCCATCTTCTCTTGAAGGCATCGGGGTTTTCTCATTGTCATTTTCTTTCACATCCTTCACTCCCACCCAAGTATCTTTACTCTTTTTCGTCCATATCCAATCTCCTTCGAGAGGAACTTCGTTTTTCATGTCGAAGTTATATTTTACTGTCATTAGATGTCTGTCCGTATCTATTAACTCTCTCATCTTGTTAGCAAAATTGTCGGTATTGGCTTGGTCATCTTTATCTTCTCCGAAGTCAAGGCGCCTGACCACTTTGTGATTTGGCGGGATCCTGAACATTCTGCTTTTGTTCATTGAGGTAGTCTGTAAGAAAGGAAAAATAAAATGGTTAGTAAAGATTTTAATGGATCACAAATTTTCGGGAAAAGTATCTGTCACCCAGTGGTGCCTAGCTTAAATGGATTATATTTTTTTGGAGTATGAAATCATCAAAATAACGGAAGGGACTCTCAGACTTATTGACTAAAATCCACCCTATTCTTGCGATTGCCCTTTGTGTTCAAGTGGCACAGAGTCCGAATTTAGCAGACGTTTGGGCCTATAAAGACTCGTAGATCTCTGCCTATCGCTGCGGGAAATACAGACATGGCATTAAGTTGTGTTAAAATAGGTAAATATCAAGTTGTAGGCACAAGAAATGTCGGAATCATTCGTTTGCATTGCAGTAAAGTATTTTGAAATCGACCGCACTGGCATTGCGCCGGTGCATTCTAATTTGTTTAGCATACGGACTCGAAGTTGTCTGTTGCTAACAGCAAATACTTCAAATAGTTCACCGGATTTTGTAAGATTCGTCTTTACTTTGAACGAATATTTTAGCGTTTATTTCATATTTGAAGAAATAATTTGAGCAATAAAAATAAACATAGATTTATTTCTTGAAAACTGAGAAAGGTTGACGATATATTTATGCAGGATATAATAATATGTGGGATAAGAACTTAGCGATCATGATGCCGATAGTCGTGTCGGCTAATAGTTAAATTGCGAGAGCCTTGACAAAATTCTAAGGAGGCTCTCGTTAAGCAGTCGGATTAGGGGCCTAATTCAGAAAGTAGTTCTTCTTGAAAGCGGTGCAAATTGTTAGGAGGTTTCTTTCTCCAGAGCCCTGACTCCGTAGCTTGGATTTTGAACCCCGATACCCGTACGCATTTCTTACTTTTCAAATGTTTTTTTTAAATATAAGTTTTTATATTAAAACATAATGTTAAAAAAAATCGACGCTTGTAGGTAGGTCGTCGGAGGCTCGGTTGGTAAGTCGGATTTACAGAACCCGGTTTTCAGGTTCAAATCCTGCTCGCGGATAGGAATTTCTTTCCATAGAAAATTTTTGAATATGAACAAATATGTTTTCAGTTGAATAAAGGAAATTCAACAAAGATTTGAGAAATCACGACATACTCGTAAACATTCACACACAAGACTTATTTCTAAACAACTCAAACCCGTTACATTAGTCATACGACGAAAGCAGAAAGTGGCAAACTCACGGACAAACAAACAAAAAGACAGACAAACACTACATAAGACATAAGGTGTTAAACGTGTGGCAGTCGGTAAAGCTATGTGTGTGCAGTGTGTGCTTCCTACAGCAATTCGCGAGTACAGTTAACGGTGCCACCTAATTAGCAAGTGCGCGCGAGATAGTGTGCGCGGGCGCAAGGGATGCCCTAAACACCTGGTAGGTAGATCTTATTATGAAAACTTGAAAGTCTGTAAGTAGGTAGGAAAGAACTCAATTATTTTTTCTTTTTCGTGTGAGGATTTTTTTTATCGTGTTATAATCATCAAATGAGTCCTCCCACCCAGGGCAGCGCGGGAGGGACTGTCAAGACTCATACTGACTAAAATCCACGGTGTCCTTCAATAGCCCTTTACGTGTGGAGCTGGGGTAAAACTCTCAGGTACTGATATAGAAAGAAAGAAACTCTGCTTCATCCCACTGCTGGGCAACGATCTCCTCATGACTTCCAGTTTTCTCGATCCAGGGCCAGTGCACCACTGGTCGTTAGAAGATAGCGCCTCTGGGGATTTGCGATATACTGAGTTAATTTACATAGGTATACCAAAGCATCCAAGATTCTCTCAAAGGCAGCCCTAACTGACAGTAGCCAGTTGTTTTGGCTGCGCAAGCGACTCGCTAAAGCGTCCGCGTCGTGTTAACGAACGTTTAATTAATGAATAGAACCTATATTATCTTACCAGCACTGCAAATGACGTATACATTTTATTTGATCAAAAAACTTATTGTTACTTTTTAAACTTTTTTTTTGTAACTTACTTATGTAACTTACTTATGTAGTAGTACTTAGTAGTAGGTATGCCCTGTACCGTCAGCACGAGTTTTCAGTATTTGCGACGTAAAGTAAACTGGAACTTTGACGACTTCAATTTGACAATTTTCAAGGAAAAAATTGGTTCCTTCTTGGCACACCAGAGGCGCTGTTCCATATTTTCATACAATAAGCGCTGTAAATACTGGAAAAACTCTGTAAAGTAAAATAGAGAAAACTCGTGCTAGGGGTACTGTTGACTAGCTAATTTATCTCTTTCTTTCTAACATCCTTTATAATATTTCAACAGTTCTTCAAATCCCCCACCACATCCCCACAATCGATTCCCAACGACAATAGCCGACGGTCAATGTTTACAAAACAAAATATCTCACTTAACACGGTTAGTTTACAAAACAACCGGGCGATGACGGACACTACGCGGGAATGTAAACATTGGTAGGAAGACGGTAAGACGGTAAGAACCGCGCGAACGGACATTATGTTCTCAGCGAATACTTCGTGGTTTCCCTTGCGAATGATATTGAACAGTTACTGGGGCGGTTACTGTTGAAAGGTGACCAGTAAAAGTGGGCAGGGTTTTGGGAGCACTGCCCACTTGGTATCGAGGAATCGGTAAACAAATTCTTTATGATGGTCTACATAATAATAAATTTCAAGTTAGAAGTAAATTTAAAGTACAGATTCCAGCACATCAAGATACTACAATCTGTCTTACTTTAACAAATTTTCAACACTACTTCAGAACAAGTAGGTAGGTTCGATTGGGAAAATTTAACAGATTCGGGTAGGTTGATATGCTGACGCTTGTACAAAAAAGTAGGTAGATAAGAACGGTATTTCATGTTTGAACCTAATCAAAATTAGGATTTTGCCTTCAGAAAATACATTTAATCTACTGCTCCCCGCAAGATGGCGTTAGAGTACACTAAAACGCAATATTATCTATTTTCGTTCTGACAGCAGTAAATTAATAACTACCTTGTACTAGCGAAAATAAAGACTAATGTGATTTTAACAAACTTTTTGTTACAAAAATGGAGCTGATGAATGGTACTGATATCGCATTCGATTTGGCAGATTTCAGATCAGTCATTGTTTTCCTGTTTTTTAAGCAAATGGTCATTTATATTTATAATTTTCTACAGTTTTATTATATGTACAGATTTGGCTAGGAAAGGCTGTACGCAAAGTCTTCGATACCAAACGACTTAGCTATCCGCGTGCCTGTGTACGAATCTGTATGACTTTAGATTGCGATAGTCGCCTGGATACCAAAGTCGTAAGGTTTCGGAGACTTGCGCCGTCTTGTGTACGGAGGTGCTAAGTCCATTAATTTACCTCCCGCCCTGCCCGGGGTTGGAGGTCTCATTTGATGATTTTACCAGGCTAAAAAAAAAAAAAGAAAAAAAGTCCATTAATTTATATCTATGGATACTATATGCGCCATTTTGAAATCCCACAGACAATTTCACAAATATTATACGACGTCTTGCTGTAATACCTTCGTTAAAGCGCCATAAAAATCATGTTGCACAATAACATGCACCAAAGACTCCGGAATGTCACTCTTGATGACAAACCCACATACCGGAGGTCATCACAAGATCCCCTCTGTGTTAGAGACCCCGGAATGGACATTTTCCGGCGGATCCCGGGGCTGGGGGAATGCGACGGAGGAAACACCGAAATCCTGGGTCAATGCAATGCGATGCCGTATGATTGGTTAAAAAAGGAAGCATTCATCAAATCAAATCTGTGTTACAGTTCCGTCCATGGGTGATTGGTGATCCAAACATATAGATGAAAATTGAGGAAAGAAAAATTTCCGATTGCAAGTGGGATTCGAACCCGCGTCTTCTGGATAGGTACTCCAGACGCCTTAACCAACTAGGCCATTGCAATCCACACTTACAAGCCGAAATTCCCTACTCCTCGTTTGAAACGCTTTGCGGACGCTACCGCAAAGGCTTCTTTCCTCAATTTTCATCTTTACGTTGCGCATCGCATGCGTTAATGCGTTTAAAAATAATTGATCCAAACATAGCTTACAGCAGAAGATGAAAAAAACATTGGAATGGACACGTATCCAGTCTATACCTATTTAGTACCGCTGAAAACTGCAGTTTCTTATGTATAAGGATTTAAATAAATCCATTCAAACTCGAGAAAAAACAACAATTGTATACCAACTCGACGACATTTATCACAAATATAAGGCGTGTCTAATCAAACAACGCATTTCTTTGTTCTATCAAGAACAAAATTACTTGCCCCCCTTTTTAATAGGTATGTTTATGGTGGGATACTAAATGTACGCGAATGCTTGTAGGTATCTTTTTTCTGTCTTCTGATGCGCCTGTTCTTCGGCACACTATGTATTATGATCCATTATCAATATAATTTTATCTATGCTAACTGGCTGTGTAAATATTTTAAATTCATGTAATTTCATTTACACCACATCGTCAAACATTTTTAAAGAGTATTTTCATGTCAAATCAATCAGTAATATAGCGAATAGGTTTCGAATCTTTCCCATAATTTTCAGTTGCATTTACATTCAAAATTGCCTTTACATGGTCTAAGAAGGAAATAAAATACCTTAATATTCCCGCTACCAAGTAATTAGACATCTTCTAGAAACTAATGGAATAAGACATGATACGATGACGAAAACTACTAAATTCACGAATGAAAACGGCATTGACAATTTTTATCTACCAATCGACAAAACTGCAGGCAAACATACACGACTGATGTCTAAATGCAATTCATTAATTTAACCGTTAGACAGACACTTGAATCACCAAGAGTCAATGACCCCAGTCATCACACGAGCCGGCAATCACCAAAGAAAGAATACCTATTAAAACTGCATCGTTTTTTCCCCAAAATAGCCCGACTTTGTCTAGTTTCTTAGTTAGTTAGCAACAATATAGTTTGGCCTACTTTTCAGTCTATATTTAGCTGAGGGTATTGAATGACAGATGCGCGTGAGACACAATTGAATGCGTACGCGCATCCCACGAGATCGAGCGGTCAGCGCTGATTTATTGCATTTGCATGTTGTTAGGAGGTGAAATTGTGTTGTGATGTTTGTAATTTAGTTTTAATTGAAGATCAATTTGATCTGGTAAATTGTTCACTCGAGTTGATATTTTTAGTTACTTAAATATCTCATTGTCTTCCGATTTACCTCGTAATATGACGTTTCACTTCGAGTAGAGGAATGGATCTTAAATTAAATTATATGATTAGGAATTCATTTATTTCAAGGTCTCATACCTAAGAATGTACAAAAAAGAAAGGTTGTTTCGGCGCAGTGACGTCGCGTCGCTATCGCTTGGCAGGGGCGAAGCGGACCCTAGCTCCCAGCCTCACACCTAAGCCCGGGAAAACACATCTCCGTTTTGGTGGAGTCCCGGCCTAAAAGAGTCTTGCGCCCAAGGAAAATCTGATCGATGAAACACGCGACTGACGAAAAAATAATTAAACACCGCGCAATATTTTTCGTCATGAAAGAAAAGGACTTTACAGATCAGAAGCGTCTTGTCCACCCTAAAAACGGTCTCCCTATGCCCACGCCGCCGCCGCTGTATGCAGAGGATTGCAACCACAAACATCATGACACAAGAAGTATAAACATATTTAATTTATCTCCACAAGTTTCGTTCTCAATCCCTCTAATCAGAACGCACCTTTAGCCTACAATGTAGGTCAAAGATAATCCTACAGTGTACAGTTACACAATGCTTCTCACTAACATATCTGTCACAATCAGCGTCTGTCTGTCTGTCACACTCTATTGTCATGACTATCCGTAATTGTAACTGTAACTACATACACTTAATATATACAAACTAAAAACTACCTACTAAAAGAAAGAAAGAAAGAAAGAAAGAAAAACCGTTTATTTATGAAGACCACAGCTAATACATAATTATGTAAGAAAAAATTAGATTTTCAACAATCTTAAAAAGTGCTCCTTTTGCGAAGTGCTCCAATTGAGAAGTGCACCAGTTGCGAAGTGCACCATTAATTTGAGAATGGGGTACAAGTTGAGAAGTGCACCAAATGCGTCAAACCCATCTGGTCTTATGCCACCTAGCCATTAAAGATTGTGTGAAAGAACCGCAGGTGGCACACGACCACGGCTATTACTTAAAAACTCTGTAACACGGATTGTTCTTGGTCGCGGGGCTTATTTCATTACCGTGATCCCACAACATAAAGGGCTATTGAAGGACACCGTGGATTTTAGTCAGTACGAGTCTAACAGTCCCTCCTGCCCTGCCCTGCGTGGGAGGACTCATTAAAAAAAAAACACGGATTGTTCTTGTTTCATACATTTCAGTGCGCGAATTTTTCGTAGCCGGGTTTTAGTTATTATTAACTTATATTTTTACTACTAATCTTTGCAAGCGATGCCCTGCTCGTATAAATGCCCGATAAGTAAGACAGGATTGCGATATCAACCGAGATAAATATATAGGTATAATTAGTTCTTCTCAAAACTCACAGATAAGGTCAACGTCCCAGTTACATAGACTACGAATGCCGTCATTCTGTCTGTCTGTACAGTTCTATTGTTAGACTATACTACATCGCGTGTATTTGTACTGAAAGGTGACTCATTGCACTTACACTTTTCACTTTTGCTGTTTACGCTTTTTTTTTATTTGATAACAATACTGTACTGTCACGATCACAAGTGTTTCTTTTGAGAATGAAGTCCTGCATTCGACACCCTGTTTAATTATTTCTTCGGAAATGAACAAGTTGCATTTGATTTTTGTCGATTGAGCGGTGTAAATCGCTGTGCTGCGATTCACCAATCACATGGCTGACCAGACACGTGTGGATTTCAAGCCTTTATACTTACCATTATTCAAATTTTGATTAGAAGATTTTAGTCTAGCTTTTTGCCAGTTATTCGTTCAACAAAAAACGCGTGCGCAATCGCTGGCAGCAACTTTTGCTATAAATAATGGACTGATACCTCCATGATTTTGGAAAATTGACTTACGAAAAGAATTAAATGGACAATCAAACTTTGTATAGAACCTCGTTATTTTCGCACCTTGTGTCTTTCCATAGATAATAAACACAATTTTTTACCATGTTACCCTTATCAATAATGATAGGGAACTTCATAAGTTTTAAGTAACCGTTTGATGTTATTTTTATCAAAGAGCTTTTATCTATTAATACACCCTGATATTTGCTAAAATATTAAACAAAAAAAACCGCAACGGTGTCCTATAATATTTATATCAAAGTGAATGGCGCCATGATGACTATGTTGTTTTATTTTTTATGTATTTTACTAGGGGTAAAAAAAAACATTTGAATGTAAAAACATAGTGAATGTGCTACCATACGCCTAGGGTTGCCAACCGTACTCTATTATTTTTACAGGACGCTATATTCATAATTTTACAATTAAGGTTACTGAATAGGTATTCAAGAGATCTTTGGTCACATTTAGGAACCAAAAATAAGGAAATAAATAAAATAAAAATGTAAGTAAGTGATGGCTAGAAAAGAAAGTTTAATTATATACATACAACAACATTCTAAAAAAAATGCCATTATTTTACTTCTTATCGTTTTACTTTTTCATTTTCGCATGATTTTAAGGTGACTTGTATGAATTCCTGTCGCATATCTTTATGAAAATTCATTAAACTGAGGTCTAAATGAAATAAATAGATACACTAATCTCAGGAATAAACCTTATTTGTTTTTTAAAATCTTTCAAATCAAATCAAAGCATTTATTTCAAGTAGGCCAGTTATAGCACTTTTGAAATGTCAAAAGACAAAAACAGTTCAAAAATAGTTATGTATCTCATTGTTTACCCTTTTTATACATTTAAAAAACTTGGCAACCCTGAACAGTCCCATCTAATAACTACCATATCACAGTAAGTAAACACAACTATTATATAGCCATATCTGTGTTTTTATTATCACTCTATAATCCCCTATTGTGGCACTTTATACACCTTTACATAGCAATATTGGTGACATTTCGAGTGAAGATTATGAAATGATAACCCTTTATAGATATAGCGTATTGTTCGTATTGTGAATTTGTGCGATTATTAAACCATATGTTATGGTTTGAAAGTTCATGTATTTTCATTTTTTATTTGTTAAGCGGTAACCCTTTTAGATAAGGAATAAATATGATAATATGAACGTTTTTTGTAACCGTTTAAGAATCCTGAATGGACAGTTGGCTTAGTGCTATTGATAAGAAAGTGAAATAATAGCTATATTAAAAAAAAAAAACTTGAGTTTTCAACACTTGGAAATCACGGGTCTTGGAAAATTATTCCATGCTAACGATTAAAACTATCAGGTTAAAAAGTATTCTACGAGAATATCCAAATCAGGGGCATAATCTCACTTATGTGCCTAAGACGTCAATTCAGATTGCACACAAAAGGAAAATTATTATTAAAATACATTTATGTTCTTCACCTTGGGCCTGAGGTGACAGATATAAACAAATAACGTGAGTTATAATAATTTATTTTGAATTTATTCCACATTTTGTTACATAAACGGTTGGCAGGCACGAAAAACTAGAAGAGATGAAGATGGCTAAGTAGTAGTTTATTCGTTCATAGAGCAAGAAACAATGTAGCAACTAGTCTAATATTGCATGCTAAACAGACATGCAAATACCATAAAATAAAACACACAATGAACCACCATCATTAACCTACAACTAATAAACCCAACTGATTAATTCTACAACCTTTCGTTTTCATTCCTTAAACATACGCACCCCAAACGGAAACCAGATCGCCATCCATCCATTCATCCATCTTCAGAACAAGTGCGTAGCATCCATATTCATGAAGGGTTACAAAGGTTTCCTATCGAAGATCTTCACGCGTTCCACTCCCCTGCGCCGGCGCACCCGAAAGGATTTAATGACCACTTACTGATTTTTATGTTGGTTACTACAAATATGTAGTTTGTTTTAACCTATTGTTAGGAGGTAGGTGAGAAATTGATCGTGTCGATCTGATAGTGGAAGTTTTGTTAGAATTTGTTGGAACGGAATAAGGGAAGCGTGGTGAGAAATGAGGAAAAATATTAAACAGGTGTTAAGACCCTGCATAGACCAAGAAAATATGACACAAAAGGGAGTAGGTCAGGGTAACGAGATAGCCACTGATGATGATGAAGAAGAAGAGGCAGTTCATTGGAGAGAAGACAACCTATTAAATAGGGAGGTGAAAGATCCGGATTTAAATGTAGATGTAACTAATATAGACACAATCAATAAGATCAATAAAGCTGGTGCAGCAGCTGCTGAAGATAATAGGAAACCCAGATATCAAACACAACATGACAATGCCAAGACCTCAGCTTACAATATACATCTAACCAATAATGACGAAAATAGATAGATAAAAGATTAATATAGTGCGATGAAGACACAATAATAAACATAAAAAAAAGAATAAAACCAAAATAAATTAAAAAAAACAACAACAAATATTAAAAAAAAGAAGTGACACTGACATTAAATATGACGATACAAACGAAACTTTAAAATAAATAGACAAACAACGAGACAATACAATTCTTGCAAAGCAATCGAAAGGAAGAGTGCTAGAACCCTTGAGCCTTAACGTCTAACCCACATCGGAAGATAGTCGTGGGTCTAATCTTCACACGATCGTCTAGACATCATAATTATACCGTAGATGTTAATAAATCTTGGCTGATCGTGTTTGTAGAGGTTATTAGATGGTTTTCTTTGAAAGGACAAGACGTAAATTTAGTTATTTCACAGTCGAAGGAGCAGGAAGGGAGAGTGGATAGGGCTGGCAAGAAATTATGTTTGTTTGATATTATGTGGTGGCTAACGGCTTTAATGTCCATCTTGACGGGGGAAGTCCCACACTACGTGTACCTACGCGAGTGCTTTATCCGAGTACTTTCCCATTACACCTTTGATCGGTTCTACGAGACATGGTGGAGTTAAAATTGGAAATAAAATGTATGTTCTGTCTAAGCTATTGTCAATTTTAGATAAAATGATAATTGCTTAAACAGGACAAGGCCTTCTGTTATTACATGAAGAAATAATATGATTAAATCCGTAATCAATTTTGTAATCAATATCTTAACTTTCTGTAATTGCATCATTTTTCATTCTTCATATACATATCTATCAGTTTCTTCATGACCTAATATTTCATCAACAAAAGCCTCTATTTCTTTCAAATACAAATTTACTTCATCTTCCTCATTACTGACGTCTTAAACCTCATTTCTCTCGTTTTTGTCAACCCTAATCAATCAGACAGCGAGGATATAAAAATGTAACGTACCATCATAGCATCACCTCAGTCTATTTAACGTACTTTTACTATTGAAACCCGCGGTTGAAAGTTATAGCTCTGCTAGATTACAGTCAGTAACATCACGTTATTCACCTCATACTTTCTTGTTTTAAGATGGATGTGGGAGGCTGCGGAGATACTTAATCAGGAAAGTGAATTTTAAAGACTGATTCTTATTAGAAAGGAGTGTACTAGCCTCGTTTAATGGTTGCAAATGAAACAAAATTAAGTTCCATATGAAGAGGATGGGCTTCAAATTGAAATGGGCTTGCCATTTCTGTAGTTGGTAACACCGGCAAGGGTGACTGACTATGCAAAAGAGTAATGCCATCAAAATCTTTATAGTAGCTGGTAGGAGGAAGACTAAAAACGTGTGAATGAGTCTTATTATGATAGTAACAGAATCGAGATTGAAAGCACAAAGTTGGCAGCAAACCATACATCTATAATGAATAAACCAGCAAGAAAATTAGTTTGTTTGCTCTCTTGCCGAAACCGCGGAACATACTTTAATGAATTTAGGTACAGAGATTGTTATAGGTACTACTTTTTTATTTAACAAAGAACTTGAATGCGGTCAAACAGGAAATGGGCCGAACGAAGAAGCAAGCTTCAGCTATTAATAAATATAAAACATGACCATCAAATAAAATTGAAAGCATAAAATGCAATAAAGCAGCACTAGAAATTCAGAGAACCTAATATTCCTGAAACCCATAGTTTACAAACTGTCACACGTAAGGGATCGCGCGGAAACGTTCTAAATTTAAAACGGTGGGGTGCGCAAGAGTCGACCAAACGTAATTGTATTGCGCACGCGCGGCACGGATGCAAAATGGCGACCAACGAACCGCTTCCGTTTAGGAACGCTGACAAGTGCATCCGAAATTGATACTTGACAATTTGTCCGGGTTAGGTTTATTTTCTGGATCGTGTTTCGCGGTTGACAGTTGGGAATGATGATGTTGCATCGGGTTAGGCATCTAAGCAAGGTGTTGCTTTTTAAAGTAGATGTATTTAATTATTGTTTGTTTGCTATATCAATGCCGAATGTAAGGAACTTCTGATTCTGATTTTCATATCTATCTGTTAATAATTAAGTGATTTTACTTTTCAAAGTTACTGAATTAAGTGTTTTTAATATATCTACTTTGATGTAAACATATGTACTTATAGGTAATATCAAAACTTAAAAAAAAAAATGACTTTCAGTAATACGAAACGTATAAATGACGGTACACCTAGATCGGTGAAGGAAAACATCGTGAGGAAACCGGCATGTCCTAGTACCATCAAATTCGAAGACATGTGACATCTATCAACTCGCACTGGGACCGCGTGGTGGATTATTGCCCTCTCCCTCTCATAGAGGAGGCCTGTGTCCTAGGCAGTGGAACATTATAGGCTGATGATACTTAAATCACAGCTATAAATAAAAATGTACATAGAATTTATCTAATAAATAATTATGATTATTTAAATAACAACAATCGCCTTCATTTTATAATCACGCCTACTTAAAAAAACATACTCCGAAATCATTGGAACGGAAAAAAGAAATCGTTTTGATACAAATTACAGATAATCTAACACCATTGTTTTCCTAATTATAGCATTGTTCGAAGCCATTACAATGGAATAAATCATTTAAGTATGACCAGAATACATTGAGCCTTCAAGGCAGAAAGGCTTATTTAGGGAGAAAAATACAAACATACATTAAATTCACAATTCTTTCAAAAAACAAAAACTTGAGAATGCCTCCTGTGATCTTAGGCTTACTTCTTTAGATTTTACATCCACGTTCACTCATCTGGTCATAGACAAGAGATAAAACAAGAAGAAAAGAGAAACCAAAAATAGACAATCATTATGAAAAGAAAGTGAATGATAATGTAGCAATAGAAGAGACAAAATTAAACGATGAGAAGAAGGCCTTCTTAATTGAAAATCATAGTGCAGTTTAAGCTTTTGTCAATGCTGTTGAACGTCATTCTAGAAAAATGCTCTTAATTTGCTCATCTACCAACCCGCACTGGGCCAGCGTGGTGGATTATGGCCCACTCCCTCTCTCAGAGAGAAAGCCTGTGTCCCAGCTGTGGGAACATTATAGGCTGATGATGATGCCCTTTTTTATCGTAGTAAAATCTTCAAATAAGTCGACCGTTGTATGGAGCGGAAGGGACTGTCAGACTTGTACTAACTAACATCCACACTTCCACAGTCTTCCTTCAATAGCCATTTACGTTCCAGAGTCACGGTTACCTGTTAAGGCAGTCCTCCGACCCATTTTCTAGGCCCCAACGACAAACTTAATAGAAAAGATTCAATAGATGCATTCACCACACAAAAATCTATTACCCAATTTCGAGTACTAAGAGATACTGGTCACACGCAATGAAATATTTCAAAGGGCCAAACAGTTATCGGTCGTAAAAATCTTGCCTCACGAATCACGATTGAGATAAAGATAAGAATTATTTATCAATCTGAAGATACTTCAAATTTTAGGTCGATGAACTGTAAGTGGATTGGGAAGTAACATCTTATCGTGGACTAGCTTTTACCCGTGTCTTCGACGTGTGAATTTTGGCGTGGCATCCCATCGCTCTTGGTAAATTTTTAAGAAATCGGTTTAATTTTTGCAAAAACTTTTTATTTTCCCCTTTTTTCCAGGCGTCACCGAGGAATAGGGGAACATTTATAAAAATAAAAGATTCTGTTAAATTGAGAACGTCTTCTATTTTTCAAAGTCGATTAAAAATTGTGAAAGCTCCTGTAATTTACATGATATAAATATTGCAGCTTCATACCAGAAGATAAACAATGAATTGGATCATTATTCCCGGAAATTACCTCGCCTCGGCTCCAACATACAAACAAACTGTATCTCTTTAAAATATTAGTTTAGATAACTGTTCCAATTTGGATCTTATCATTGAGGATATTGAGGCGAATCGAAGCTGTTGCAATATGATAACGTATTTTGCGAAAAGATTCAGTGTTTGCAAACATTTACAGACAAATGGCTGAGTGTACAAAGGGATACACAATAAAAAATTAATGTAATATGGATCAAACCAACAATAATATCGCCAATAAAAAAAATCATTGGGTTGTTAATATTAAGCATACAGTTACGTGGTTGTGCAACACATGGTTTTTACTAAAATACCTATTTATGTTGGTAAGTGATATTCAATTATAAGCGCCTAATTAATGATTTGTGGAATTTTCATGATAGCAAAAAAAAATACTAAAGTTGCATCTTACAGCAAAATCAAGATGCATATCCGCTTGGAGAAATGTAATGTAATCTCCAAATGGTTGAGCAGATTTGTTTTTTATATACTAAAGTCATATTTAGTCACTCATCCTCATCTCATGTAACACAAATCTTTGGACAAATTCAAAAATAAAACCTGCACAAATGCAACACGGCGACCATCGCAAAGTTCTAAAATTGCTGTAAAACTCCTCTTTTTTGTAAAAAAAAATCAAAGAAACAAACGTTTAAAATTAGTCTAAACAGTCAAACAAAGATCAAAAGCAGTGCTCGGCAGGGGAATATTGTAAATAGCCTGTTTCCAGTGGCGGCTGCGCATGCGCACACCCGGTGCATACTCGTAAAATGCACTTTACTTACAGATTTTACTTGTTTTTACTGCGATGCGTCTGTTTAAATTAGTCTAGCTAGTCGGTGTTGAACGTTGTTAATTTCTAATTTAAAATCGGAATTCTCTGTTATTTTATTTTTATAGGCACTTCTTTATAATATAAAAAGTTTTAATAAAAATAAATGTATTTATATTATCTATAGTCAATTATAACGAGGAATAAGACAGTTATCTGCGGAATTTTAGTAATGATCTCATTATTATCTACAATTTTTCTGAAAGGAAGCTGCATTATTCTTGAGTGCATAGACCATTAATTATTTTAATGTCATACTTATTAGCTAAGGCTATCAGAATTTTTGTTAGTGGCATGTTAACAGCAGGAAAAAATTGCAAAAATTATTTAGTCAGCAAGACCTTAGAAAAATGACGGATACGTATATTTTCTTTTGTTGATATACTTAATGCATATTTACAAAGATATAATAACACATCAAAATTCTAAAGTGACATCAGAAACAAGTGAACTGCACTTGCTTGTGACGTATTCTACACACGGCTACACATCAAGCTATACGAAACCAGTTTGTCTTGGTCTTGCTTTGTCCGATTTTTACACACAATAAACGGTCAGCTTATACTGGTTGTGTATAGCTTGAAGTGTAGCCGTGTCTACAATATAACCTGGATTAACACGTAGGATACTTTTTATACCAATATAACATTCTCGTGGGATAATTTTTGCATTTTAAGCGGGTGAAGCCACTGGCAACAGTAAGTAATAATAACCAAAACCAAAGTTATTGAAGTCTTTCTAGGGCAGAATAATTACTCCAATTAAACTTCTTCAGTAATAGTCCGAGAGTGCAGTTGAAATAGTCATTAATCATCATGTAAATTTTGCATAAGACAGCACTGCTAATTGTGGAGACAGACTTAATTGGGGAGTCGAGATGTGGTCTTAATTTGTGGTGAAGATTTCTTGAAACGGAGATTTGTTACAGGAAAACAATGACGATATAATACTAGACTCCTAATAACAGGCGACCGATGTCTGTCAACACATTAGGCAAAAAAGTCTTATATCCGTCTTATTTCAACCACTCCTGCGAGCCATAAACATACCTTGAGACAGAACAGACCTTGAGGTAGCCAATCACAACACAGTACCCCGTCCCCCTCGCTGACGTAGTACCTCAGCGAGTTGAAAGAATAGTTTTTGTTCCTTAGATCGTGCATGCGGAGTCTAGTAATATATCGTCGTTGCAGAAAAATGACAGTATACGATATACGTGATACTTATACTGTGACCACATTATTGGGGGACATTAAGATCTGCCAATTCCTGCCAACTTGCAACCTATTTTGAAAATCGGGTTGTTTTTCATTATTTTGAAGATTTCTCATCGCGCCCTGGGATCAATTTGATAGATATTACGGATTTCGCACATAGCGCATACTCGAAAAAACTTAGGAATACTTGGATACTTATTTAAGATTTTAAACATAATATAAGAACTAGTTTATTTTTTGTAACTTAATCATTTTACAAATATTTTTATCTTTATCATTTCAGCCCAGAGACATTCTCCACTACTGACGACAGGGACCTATTTACCAGACTTAAGTACATTACCAACATCCAGTAGATTAAGATTAATCAGGTAATGAAAACTGATCATATTACTATCTATACTGTTATTATAAAGCTGAAGAGTGTTTTTAGTTTGTACACCCTTATCTCTCAGAAACAACTGCGCCGAATTGAAAAAATATTTTTGTGTTGGATAGTTTATCTATCATGGAAGGCTACAGGCTTACAACATCCCGCTTCGACCAATAGAAACTGTACCCTTAGCACGAGTTTTCAGTACATGAAACGTAAAGTAAACTGGAACTTTGACACTTTCAAATTGACAATTTTCAAGGAAACAATTAGTTCCTTCTTCGCACACCAGAGGCGCTGTTCCATTTTTTCCTTGAAAATTGTCAATTTGAAATTGTCTAAGTTCCAGTTTACTTTACTTCTCAAATACTGAAAACTCGTGCTAAGGGTACTGAGGTAACCCTCTCAATGTTTTCCTTCACCAATCCTTTATCATTCTCCACACAATCCATTCATCACTTCATTCAGACTGCACATGAACAAAAATAAAACATTTCACCACGAACTATCTTAACAGGCTTAATCAATATTGATTAACACCCAGCTCAATAAATCAGCAAATTAATCGAAAAACACTGAAATATAACTTGAACAGAAAGCTCGTAAACGGCTTTAACAGATAAATTGATGTCCAATGGCCTGCCATTACTTTATCGAGAAGCCGAGAATTAGTGAGCGAAGCCCGCATGTCTGTCCGTCTGTCCCAACATCCCTCTAGAACAAATTGTCTCTAATATGTTATTAATTTACATACGAATGGAGATGGGCGGTTCGTCATGCCACTTGGAAGAATCGTGGAAAAGTATTTTTGCCCGCATCTTTTTGGGTGTTATTTTTTTTGGTTATTTTTAACGGTCACAAAATTATGGTTTTAGACAAGTAGTGCGGTTGTTCAGATCATAATTTGAAGATCGTTAAAAGCTGTGAGATACTTATTAAAGGCTGGATCACTGTTGAGATTATTCAGCAGACGACATTGAAACGAAAATAAAAGACACATTACTACAGTCAACAAAAAACATAGACATATGATGCAAAAACACTAAAAATCCATGTGACTTTATAAAACTTTATTACAGTATAAAATTCGATTGCGGACAGGACTTTTTTTCCAAAAAAATTAAGATTTGTGAGTGTTCAAATTAAGAAAATGGAACAACATTGTTCTTTTTTCAAAAAAAAATTCTTAATAATCCTTCCTGTATCTCAAAAAAAGGCTATAAAACAGTTCTATTATACATGGTCAGGACTAAAAATAGACAAGACAGTTTCCCACCGCAGCCCTGAGGGGTAGCGAGCAGGATATGTAACAAGAAGCCTCGTGAGAAATACCATAAAAAACTATATTATGATGAACTATTATTACTTTGAAGATCATCATCTGGATTGTAAATCATTTTAATGTGTGATGCAGTGCATGTGTATAGATAAATCTATTGTTATGAGGTTCCGATGTAAACTAAGGACAGTGTGTAACAGAAATATGAGGTCAGAATAGAGAACAGAAGTATTCCCCAAATCTAGACCCAAGCTAAGCAGAGCCTGTGTTATGGGTACTAGACAACAACTGATAAACATACTTATATTTTTCTAAATACATACATAATTATAGATAAATTACACCCAGACATAAAAAAAATGATCATGCTCATCACACCAACATTTGTCTTGAGTGGGAATCGAACCCACGACCCCCGTCATAGCATTCAGGGTCACAAAGCACTCTAGTGCTTAGTGACCCTGAATGCCCTGAATGCCTGTTGGTCTACCAACAGGCCATTTAAAAAAACATGAAATCTAAAAATGCTCTTCTAACATTAACGAATTATGAGCTGTCTATAAAGCTGGATTAAATAGGTATCTAGTCAACTTTTGTTTGAACATTTAAGATGCAATTTCGCAAAGCAATGCTGCGTATAGCAAGCCACCTCTGCTTTGAGAAAATTCCATCTCATACGAAATTATTATCCTATCTTTTAAACTTAAATCATCCTTATGTATTCACAAAATTTTATTAAAACCGGCTACACGTGATTGAAGTTTAGGATATGATACTTGTCTTTTGTATTTTTCAGGAGATCCAGTACGGAGTCAAACACAACACATCATTCACAATTCAGCATCCATTGCATTAAACGTTGTTGATACGACGGACTTTTCAAACAAATTATAAGCAATGGATAAGGATTTTCCTTCGGAACGCTTCAGATTGTGAAATATGCTGATTGTGTACGCAATTTAGGTGCTGAATATGGATTCAAATCACCAATTTCCACCTGCATGGAAGGTAAACAGCAGTAAATAAATCCTGTTTATCAAACTATACTTAACCACGGAATTGAGTCACAGTACCTATATACAACATGGAACATACCTACATAATATCAACAGGAAACAAATAATGCTATTTCATGACGAATGCAATGTCAATTATAGCCGACTGGGAAGAAAATAAACATGATACCTACCATATTATGAGTGGTGATCAAACATTACTGGATGACACAGTATTTAGAAATATTTATGTATTTGTAAAGTATTTTAATATTTAAGTGAGAATATTGGTTGGCTAAATTTATAAATCCGCAAAAGTCGATTTTCAAAACGGTAGAGGAAAACATCGTGAGGAAACCGAAAAAAATTGAAGACATGAGACATCTACCAAGCCACACTGGGCCTGCGACGATTATGGCTCATTCCGTCTCACAGAGATGAGGCCTGTGTCCCAGCAGTGGGAACATTTATAGACTTATTTTGAATTAATGAGCCGATCTTCAAAGTTGTCAAGGTTAGTCTGTGGATGGGTGACCATACATTCATAGTTATCAAATATAATGAAATATAAAAAAGCATCAACATCTAAAAATAACTAATAAGCTCGTCATACATAAGGAAACCAACCCACCACACTGACATTTAAAGTCCTCAATCCCTACTCGTTTAATTTAAGCTCACTCAAGCAAAAACTGCAGAATGTCGCGTCGTACCTGTAACGTGGTGGCATCGACCGACCACTGACTACCACTGAGGACCACTGAGTACCATCTAGTGCCATTGGCTAAGTTATTACATGGCTAATGGGTAAATAAGAGGCTTAGGTGCACTGGACTTGGGTGGCAACCAGTTGTACGTGCAATAATTGTCGCACGCCGCACCATACTTAGATCATGTCATTGATTTCTGAGTGAATGATTTCCGATCGTAATTTCTGCAGAGATGATAAGATATTATTCATTCAATTTATGTGGGATTTTGAAGTAATATATGAGTGATTAAAACATAGATTAAACTGGAACAAGAGTCTTAATATTTATGAGATTTAAAATAAAAAATTTTGTAACTTTCGTACGCCACATGCGAAAGTCAGTCGCGTTTTACCTGTAGATTTAGATGAGAAGGTTTTCGTGCCTAGAATCTAGGGTACCTAGCGTTGACCCCACACTTAGACAAGGTGGTTTTTCATCTAGGTACTGCGTTCCCCTAGTGTCATTTTAAATATAGGAACCGCGCTTGGTCAATATCTTTTACTCCTATCTATCAAAATATATGATCTTTTAATCAATTTAACAGTTTTTTTCAATACTATGTCACATTCACTACAAGTGTTCTGTGCATTCACTGAATTAAAAGCAAAAACGAACATCAAAGAACCTCTTCCTTTTTGTGAAGTCGGTTAAAAATGTTGTCAATGTAAATTCAAAACTCAAACCTATTGATAAACCAACAAACACACTTCAATCGAAATCAGCATACAATTCAATGTCCGGCCATTGCTCGTGATTGAAAAGCCACCGAGCATTCAAGTCACACATACGTTGATGAAATTGTTACGCTCTAGTGAGCACAGTCCTTCACACAGGAATGAATAGGTTTTTATAAAGACTAGTTTGTTGTCGTATCCAGTTGATACTTCGAACGAAGAACAGGGATGTGCCCTAAGCAGGTTTCTTGCAATGATTTTCTTGGAAATTAGAGTAGTTTTATAAAATTATGTTTGTTTGCACGTTTGTAAGATCCGTCATTTTATTTAACTTCCATATCATAGCCAATGCTTATCTTATTTTTCTTTTTATCATGTTAGAATCATCAAATAAGTCCTCGCCCCCAGGTCCGGACGAGAGGGACTGCCACACTTGTACTGACTAATACCCACGGTGACCTTCAATAGCCCTTTACGTTCAGGGGTCGCAGTGTTCGTTAGTCCCGAGACCAGCCAATAATCATCTAGAAAATAAATCGTTAGGTAGGCCAGAATTTATACAAAACACTTCAAGCCCTTAAAAGTTCTGTTATATGCAATAGTATTGTTACGAATTCAGAAACCACCTATTTAGGAATTTGATACTTTACTTCACAAAATGTATTTTTAACCAAATTAAAAAGAGGAGACTCTTAGTACGTCTTTTTTAACTCCTATGTGGGCAGACTGAGTACAATAAGATATTGGACACTTTAGATGACGTTTATTTTTAGCAATGACAGTGATGTAGGATTTCTTAGTACAATTAAGACTAAGTCAATTCTTATTTTCACTAACA
This sequence comes from Agrotis ipsilon, assembly GCA_028554685.1. NCBI lineage: Eukaryota > Metazoa > Arthropoda > Insecta > Lepidoptera > Noctuidae > Agrotis > Agrotis ipsilon. The sequence goes on from CM052972.1 coordinate 9,741,253, forward strand.
TTTAACGGAACAAACAAGTATAAGTATGTATTTATAATGCAAACTATCAATTTGGAACTGAAACAATCGATTTTCGACTTTTTGAAATATAATCTTAAACCGATTTTGGGAAAAGTACTGTGGGACCTACTCTAGTATTATAATGAAATTAGGATCAAATCCCAATCCTTTAAAAAAATCAGTCACGAAGCTACAAAAGAAGAAATGACAATCAAAACGTAATAAAAAACATAACAAAAAAAAATTACGCGGTAAAATAAAAACTAATCTTCAAGCAATAATATTCTACATAACTACTACATATTATAAATGTTAAATTTTTTGAGTATGTAAGGATAGACATTTTTTACAACTCCAGCTGAAATATACCTAACAAATATGAAACTTTGCAGTAAATCAGAAAAAAACGCAAAAATTAAAAAAAAATACCGAAGTTTCGGACTTAAATAGTGTCAAACGAATCTCACACTTATTATAGGAACATAATCCTATCCTATAACATCACTAACCAGTAGCCATATGAGAATGTAACCGCGGAAGTGCGGTCTGGCTGTCGCCTGCGACTTGCGACCGCATGGTCGTTGGTCGCATGGACGCGACAACTGCAGATACGCTGCGCCGGCGCATCAGGGGCATTGGCATTGCCGTGTGAACCGGCTGTTTATTGGCTGATTGATTCTTTTAAGATATATTGATGTTTGTGTGAATTGTGTTTGAGATTATGATTATAAATATCTTTAAAAGCAGTTTAATTAAGTAGTCTAAAACATTACGTTTGAAATCTCCTATGGATATTCAGAGGTGTACCTCAGAGGTGTACCTACTTACCTTTTAGTAGGTAACGCTTGAAATAGTATAGTATTTTTACTAATACCTAGTTTACTTATCTACTGAGCAAGCCACTGGCCTTAAGAAGTAATACCAAGAGTGTCCTAGGTGCTGACGGGCCCCCGCTTAGAAGGCTAAAGCCTGCCGCAGACCCGGGACTGGGAGTACTCATTTGATGATTTTACCACGATAAAAAAAGGCTTTGGACTTCAACGTCGCGGAACTGCCCAAACGGGTAACCGTAACCGTGGAACGTACAGGTCAATTGATGGAACACTGTAGGTTTGACTTTGATGATCCCTTTCGATTCCCACACAGAGTAGGAGGACTCATTTGATGGCTATACCACGCTAAAAAAACGCACGGAAGTTTGTTCTAGTTTCCAAAAGGACCGAATAATAAATGACTCCGGATGAAGTCTGAACAGTATCCAACATAATATTGCGTTCGCTCTGCCAAAGAATACACTCCCAAAGAATATGATGTGCTGATTGTTCATTTTCACAGTCAGGTGTCGAACATTGACAAAAAGGCGAGGGAACAAGATTAAAGGAAAACAATTTAAGTATATTATTTTTTAAGTATATTAACTATCTAAAAATTTAACAAGAACACCACTGACCTTGTGCCTCAAACCAGTAACAGTTAACACATGGCTTCATAACCCTTACATTTCCCATCATCTTCCCATTATGACAATCTGAGCTGTCAACAGTTAAAAACCCATAAAAATGCGTGTGTAATTAAAGTATATCCCATGGTGGGGCAACACAGATATATGAGACCATAACCTACGTCACATTGGGTCATGGCATGTGACGTCACACGGGTCAATGTCATAGCTATGAGTGTCATGTATGTCGGTTGTATATCAGGGCTTTATGTGGTAAGGCAGAGTGTATACTGTTGGGTTTGAGTAACTTTTACAGTCATCAAACTTTGTTACACGTGGGTGTGGTAAGCTTATGAGAAATTTCACCCCCTTTGCGAAGAAAAAGCGAAGTTTACAACTTAGAACACCCTTTTTTGGTGGCACCAAAGGGTGTGAGTTTTCTCTGAAGCTGACTGTACATATATTTATTTTTTGCGGTGCCGAAAGCTCAGATGTTTCATCGATATCCCGCATTTCAGTACTAGTATGGGTTTTGGTATAAGCAATAAGTACGAAGTGGCAAGGAAGTTTAATGATCTCGATTTAAAGAATATATAATTCATGAACAAATTAAAAAAATAAACTCTTAATACATTTGAAACACCTAAACCATCACTTTATTCAGATCTGACCATTGACTATTGCTGTCCTCCCCCAGTGACGTCCTAAGCCGAGGTCCGTACCCCACAGGAGGTACCCTTAGCATGTGGTTACTTAGTTTGTAGTATTTTAGTTGTTAGCCCCTGCCTGGAGGCCTTAGAATTATTTAAAGCATCCACAAAAAGACCAGTCTACTAAAAAAAAAAAGTAGACCATCATCATTGTGCACTCCGCCTTACCATAATCGTAGAACCAACGACGCACATCCACATCGAGTGTAATGGAATCTCCGCCACGCACTGCGTTTGTCGAGCTTTGTAATCAGCCACTTTAGCGGCTCTCACAAATAGGAAGCGGTTTACTATAATACATGTCATTGTATGGACAGTTTGGTTCAAACCGTTTTATTTTGTTAATGGTAGTCTTCAACGTGTGGGGTATCTTTCCTATAAAGTACTCTCCAGGGCCTGGCAATCCTAGGAGCTATAAGATCCTAGAAATATCATAACACGGGTTTCCACAAAAACAACTTACATATCCCAGGGGATTCTAAAATGTTCGAACTTTTTTGATTTTCTATCAAGTCAATAGTTACGTGATTTGTTTGTATCTAAGTAATCTATCCGCAAACTACTGTAACTCGAGCCAAATTCAACAGCGACGACCCTAAAAAAGCAACGCGTCTATGAAATTCGACGAAGTACTGGAGAATGAATTTAACTGTCTTGCCATAACAACAAAAAACCAGAAAAAGACAACGAAGTAAAAAAAAACACATTTTAGCAAATTAAATTCATTGCTAGAAAGATGGACCTGCAAGCATACTATAGGATGCCTTCAAGCGAGGTAATCCACGAAAGGCACCCGCTGTCAACGGCACCTGAGCTACTTGCACCTTATCTATTCGACATACGGTGCCTGTCAAAAAATTTCGCAGGTTCCAGGTGCCCTTAAAGCCGGGCTCGCGGAACTTATCGAATTATCATGACCCTGGAACGTAAAGGGCTATTGGAGGACACTTTGGTCGTGGAAAGCTAGTTGGGAGTTTGGGACCGACTCAATATCATAAAGTATGAAACAGAAACTGCAGGTCAACAATTCGCTAACCTAACCATAGTTACCACAACTCACAACATAGTAATAAATACAAATTAACAGTCAGTTACAAGATAGAAGCAGCAATCTGTGTCAATGGTTAGTTTATTAATATGTGAATCCTTGGCAATAAAGTCCATTCTGTACGCAATATTAGTATTTCATTATGTTCATATACACTTGTGTGGTCCTTTGTGTGTGGTCTTTGTAACTAAAATTTACGCATACTATAATTATGATCATCTGCCTTTTTTTCTTGCGTGGTAAAATCATCAAATGAGTCCTCCTACCCCGAGGAGGGCGCGGGAGGGACTGTCAGACTCGTACTGAAAAATCCACGGTGTCCTTCGATAGCCCTTTATGTTCCGGGGTCACGGTAATGAAATAAGTCCCGCGACCATGATCATCTGCCTAGCTTTTTCTTTACTATATTGGGGTAGGCTTCCCGTCAAAGCTGAATATCAGTATTTTACATGGAGCGACTGCCTATCGGATCTCCACAACCCAGTACTGGGTAATACGATACCCCATGGTAAGACTGGTTGTTAGACTTTAGAGCTTCTGACTAACAGTAACGATTGTCAAAGATCTACAAATGACAGCTGAGACCAACGGTTGTACGTGCTTTCCAAGTACGGAGAAAACTCGCTATGACAGATATTCCTTCAATGAGGGTAGGAAGAAACTACAGAACACCACCTGCTACGATCCTTACATCCTGTCAGACTCTTAGTGACTAGAAATCTTCAGTTACCCTATACGTTCCAGAAACCCGGTTACAGACGGTCCCGCGTCCATTGGAATAATATTCGAGCTAGCGGAAAGGACTGTCAGACTCTTAATGACTAAAAGTCCACTCTGTTCCTTCCATAGCACTTTACGTTCTATGTTCACGGTTACCTGCTCCTGCAAAAGTTACTCCTTGCTTTTAGTTAAAACTTCTGGAAGCTAGTGAACTTGCCCAAAAATCTTTCAAACGAAACTGTACGGACATTATTGGTAGTTGACTAATTAAATGGAGTGTAACATGAGTTGACAAGAGACAGGACGCTCCCTTCCGTACTCGGATGTGTCCGTCACAGCTGATCGAACTAAACACTCTGAATTAAAGCCACTCCTGTGATAGATTGAATACGAAGATTTGAGGACAGCAGTGCAATTGCCATGAATATCATTCATTGAGGGATTAAAAGTAGTGATTTATTGGCATTTTTTGCGAAGTCATTGATAGAATCGATTTTAATAGAATTGGAGCGACGATTGTCGCAGTAGCTATATGCAAATCGGGGGTTTGATTCCCGCAATTCCAGAAAATATTACATGATCTACAAGTTTCTCTGAGTCTCGGCGTTTGTGTATCTGAGTTTACATCTTTGTACACGTAAAGACAACCACGATACAGGATAAATTCTTAGTGTGAGGCAAAGTTTAAGAAAAATCTTTTTTTCAAAATCATACAATAATCAATTTGCGAAACATGAAATCTCTAGAATCGATTTCATTCTATACAAAGCTATAAAACTAAACAGCATCATCATCTCAGCCATAGGACGTCCATTGCTGAACATAGGCCACTCCTTTAGATATCCACATAATACCGGTTGGATGCGACCTGCATCCAGAGTCTTCCGGCGACCTTTTGTCACAAATATTACGAGTTCCTACTACTGTTACAATTTTTTTCCAAAACATTTTTTATTAATTTTGACACATATCAAATTACTGTCACTAAACCTCAAAAGCTGTCTCCATAATATCACGTGACCTGTCTTCACATGTTTTATACACTGACAGTAAAATTAGAATTCCCCCAACTTTACGGCTCGCTTGAGTAAAACAATGCGACAGGATGCGACGGGAGACAATACTGGTTTGTCATCAGACCTTATTGTCTGCCTGACTGCCAGATTAATTACAATTATGCATTGTTTCACGTTTTTATTAAGTTTTTTTACAAGATTTTTGGTGGTTTTTGGAGGAAATAGAAACCACGACAGGTCGTAGAAAGAAAAAAAGTGTTGACAATTGACATCATCTAAGTTTCTTAAGGCATGTTGGGAAAAACGTGATTTGAATTAATGTAAACTAATTTTGAACGTTTCCCCACGATGTATCAAAGAACAAAAAGGTGCCATAAAAAAAGCGAAGTTTACGACTTAGAACACCCGTTTTTGGTGGTAAAATCATGAAATGAGTCTTTCAGTCCTGGATCGGTACTTTCAGACTAGTACTGACTACGATGAGATCCACCGTGTTCCTTCAATTCCCCTTTAAGTTCTAGCGTCACGGTTACCTAGACAGTCCCGCGACCCCGGCAGGCGTTTGGCTCTCTATAGAGGTTCAGTCAGATTACTGACAGCTCTTTGCTCTTTCGCGCATGGAACACGACGCGCCCTGGCATGGTTCATGATCAAACGACAAGTCACTCATTACTCGCCGTCCTCATGTCCGCACTTACTTCGTAGACCCCTCAGTTTATAACAATCATAATCTTTTCAAACAGCGAATTATTTTTAAACCATTTCCAAACCATTTTATTCCCATTTATTCAAAAGAAAAATAAAAGCAGACTTGTCCACCAAGTCAATTAAGTAAGTCCAAGTAATAATTACCAACGTAATATCTCGTCTAACTTGATGCGATTTAATAACATCCGCACCAACTTAACACACACTTAAGTTCTAAGTATAAACTTAATTTGTTGTACTTGAGCGACATAATTGGGTCTTGGGGCTATATAAAGGTAAGTGATTAAATGATGTCACATAAGTTTATATACCTAGTAACACAGAGATGAGAATTATGATATAGAAAGTAGATTATATCTGTGAAAATAAAAGTAAGTTAGGTACTTTAGTGTAAGTTTTTCTCGGACTTCAGAAGAAAGTGAAGAAAATATGTTTTACGACTTGTAAAAATAAAAGCGCTTGCCAAGTCTGGATGAAATTATTAGTCATAGCGAATTTCCTCCGTGCCTCGAAAAGCACATAAAGCCGTTGGTCCTGGCTGTCATTTGTAGATCTTTGACAGTCGTTAATCATGGTCAGAAGCTCTACACTCTGACAACCAATCTTACCATGAGGTATCGTATTACCCAGTTGCTTGGTTGTTGAGGTCAGGAAAACCTATCGCTCAATGTAAAATACTGGTGCTAAGCTGCATCTGGTCAGACTAGAAGCTGACCCCAACATTATTTGGTACAAAATCGGTATATTATGTAGAATTTTTACTTTTTCGGGCTTTCAACTACCCAAGAGGACATCTACTGGTCGACAAATTAGTTCCTGTCTATGAAAAAGAAGAGGCATGAAACGCCAAAGACACGTTAACTGATTTTTAAAAACATCAGTAGCCAAATTTTAGACTCATTTCCGCAATTAACACAAAACCGACAAACACCCTTTAACATCATTCATCAACAGGAAATCAAACCCGTGACCCGATACATCCTCAATGGGTGTCAATCAATCGGTAGCGAATTCGATTCCTGTGCGACGCTCGAATAGCCACAGACAATAGAGTATGGCAACAATGACAGTCTACACAATGGATGATGGGGCAATGGTTGTGAATGGCCGTCAATGGCAGACGATGGCAGTTAATGGCGTGATTCCATGCATTGTCTTGTGTTATGGGGTTCGGTTGTAATGGTAAATGATTAGGTTTTATGGGTTATTGAGTGGACTATCTTGGTGTTATTGGGTGTTTAGACGATGGAATGTTGGAAAGAAGTGGTTAGACGAAAGTGAAACTTCTGTGAGAACACTAAAATAATCATGGATGGACAGACTACAATAATTTTGCTTATTGCACACCTTTAAATCTTCAAATTAATGTAGCAGATAATTGATTGGGTTCTTTAGCAGGAGGCATAATAAATTTTGTAATTTGTTACATCATCACTGCTCAAAACGATTAAGGGAATCATTTTAAAGAAACCTTTACATTACATTGTTTTTGTTTCTACACAATTTATTAATTTATACATATAAAGAAACTGTTGTTGTGTGCCTATGTTAATAAATAAATAAATATATTACATACAATTTAAAAACATGTTCAAATCTACTCCTCATAAAAATTGTCCAATTTATTTTATCTGTGTTTATTGACAACAAAAGTCACTGACAGACAATAATAAAAGTACAAAATACCTAATGATATCCTCGAGAACTTTTCAAAGGCTACGGAGAAATCCAATATCCTGAATTCCCCGGCAAATGATGGCAATATCTAACGATACATTGATACACCGACATAAAAAAGACTAGTGCGTGCAAATCCTTTCATTTTTACTACGAACTACATCCGAGGCAGATTGCGATCCACCACATTACGTTACTCAACGTGCAAGTTGCGCCAGCGCAAGTGCAATCTAATGGTTAGGGTTGTACCAACTTCGGGATACAATCGAAAGTTGTAATTGGTACTTTTGAACGTAAAACTGCCCTATATCTAAAACATGAGAAACGAGGGAATTAAGTTAAGAATCCTAGTGTAGCGAGGGATTCAAGTTAGCCTAAGACAAGGCAGCTTTACTCCCGAGGAGCGTACTCTGCTTTTCACACCGACTGCGAGGAAATAAATTCGATTTTTGAAATTGATGTGGTACGACAACCTTCGAACGTGAAGTTGGCACCACTGCAAGCGATCAGCTGTTGCGGCCAGTGGCTGCCATTATTGATACAACTCCTTGGTGAAAGTTTTCATACGATTTTATTTGAGGTTCCAAATTCAAATCACATTATTCCCCCGCGGCAATAATGAAATTCAGTACAATATTATTGCCCGGCTCGAGCGAGGGGGAACAATGACTTGCTTTACAGTAGGTTTGCCTGACATATAATTTGACATTTACGAGCAAGTAGTGTTAAAACACTTTTAAAACAGGTACCAGCCCTATCGCTAACGGAAATTACCTCACAAGTCACAATCTACCAGATATAATGCATCTCACACGCATTCCTTTAGCAGCTAGCAACCAACGACAAAGAAATCGTTTCTAGTGACGCATAACGCGCAATATTGCCCGTGCGCACGCGTCTTATAGCCAATTTGAGGTGACGATTACATTCGGTCATGATCGGGCATCATCGGAGATCGTCGGGTAATAAAGGGCACGTGAGACGTAGTAACTGACATAGTTTAAATGAAGATAATTTTATATTGTTGTTGTCTGCTGCTTTTTTATGTGGTTAAATCAGCAAATGAGTCCTTCCGCCGTGATCCATAGAATCCGCGGTGATCTTTCAATAGCATTTTACGTTTCAGGATCACGGTAACCTATTTAGACAGTCCTACGACGTTGTTGTCTGCTTCAAATACTTATCATCACATTACGCTTGTAATACCGAAGAGTTGGAAGAAGCACAGCATATTAATAGCACATTTTGCTAGTTATATTTGAGTCCCATAGAGGGCGAACCCACTTCCACCTAGCCTATAACCATCATCAGGGTCCTCGATCTACGGGGTCGCAGGGCCATCTTAAAAAGACACGAAGGAACTGGGTGGATTTTTGGTCAGTAAGATTCTGACAGGCCTTTTCCCTCCATTGTTTTATATTTATGAGAACACAAATTCATCATTTTTGTGAATTTTACAACCTCAATACAGGCTCGTCTATCTATCTCATGTAACAAAATCTCTTTCTTTTCTAAAACCTATATTATAAAGCTGGGTCGTGTGTTTATTTAAAGGCGCTAATCTCAGGAATTACTGCTTCAAATACTAAAAATCCTTTTGTATTGGATAGTCAATTTATCGAGGAAGGCTATATAAAATCACGCTAAGACCAATAGGAGCCGAGCAGGGGGGGGACAGTTTAAAATACGAGTTTGGTATGATAGAACAGGAATTTTCATCTACGAAAACAATGAATTACCAACACAATAGGTCTTTAACGAAACAGCTTGTTTAACATGTCTACTGGTGGTAAGGTGACGAAACTGATGGCATAGCTAATGATGATGACGCAGTTTCCGACCACACACACATTAGGCTTTACACTCACTTTATCTTTCACGTCATTACCGGGCTAGGCGGTGTGACGGTGACATTAGTTAAGGCTGAGTTTACATCTACGATTCTGAAAGAAAAGTAAGCTTACCGTAGGTAAAAGCTTCCGTATGTAAGTTTGAAATTACAAGTCATTACCGGATTTCTAAAGCCCAAAACAGACTGACGACGGCTAGAAACCACGTGAATCCACCACAAGCGTGAATCTGGGAAACCTCCCAGATTCACGTTTGTGGAACCCCCCTCCCCGTCTCTTTTACTTTACTAGACGTCTCGCAGGTCGATAGGGGATTTGGAACAGAGCTAACACTAAGCATTATTTGACCAAATGCTAAAGAGAGTTTAAATTTCTGTTGCTATCGTTTCTAGATCTTTGACAGTCCTAGTCTAGAATCTTAAAATCTGACAAACAACCTTACCAGTGTTACTGGAATATAAGCACTCCATGTGAAATATTGGTATGTATCTGATTAGAATGGAAGACGACTTATAAGGCTATATAGGCAGATGATAATATGTTGTTTCTTAAATGAGTATTGAGACGTGTACCTGGGGTTTAGTAGCTTAGTAGCTTTTAGAAAAAGTCAATAGAAAACTTGCCCTTTATGAGAATTTGACTAACTATGTAGACAAACCCTAATAAATCGTTTGTTCCATCATAATTATGTTGAACGATGAATAAGATTCTCATTAGGTACTTTAACAAAATTTTGTCATTCGTACTTTTCATTACGGGAAGACTTTTGCCTAGCTTTGAGACAAAAAACTAAACTAAGAAATTCACATAATGCAAATAAAAACCGACTGCCATTTAAAAACCTTCACAAATAAATTCCCTAACCGTTTTCCACGACAATGTCGGTCACGCTAGCATGCACACAGCTTTACTTGTAATCAGTACACTGATAAATAAGCAAGTACTCAGGTGCAATAATTGTACGACTGAAGAGTTCAAGGTTTTCACTTGTCGTTGAAATGTGCATTGTTCTTTATACAGGGTGCACTTTAAGTCATAGGCAATATTTCAATCTAAGGCTCTTCTTGCGATACTGGTTGTATTACGCAACTCAAAAACATTATTGATGCAAGTATTTAAAACTTTAAAAAAGTAAGTGTTCGGCGTTTACTTTTCGTTCCGCGCGCGGTGTACTGCGTTTTAAAATTTTGATACTTCATGACTTATGGGGTTTATGAAGTATTTTTCAATTACTTTTATTTGCAAAATTATGCCTTTGCAATTTGAATAACTACATTTTTAAAATTGTTTGTACATACTTGCATTAAAATATTTTTGATTTACGAATTATTCGCCATAATGCAATCAGTATCGTGAGTAGAACCTTAAATTAAAATATTGCCCATGACTTAAACTACACCCTGTAGAAGTAGAATGTGTTAATTTCTTTAGGAAGCACATTTCTATGTGCACTGGGAATGATTTGTGATGGGATCGATGTGGGGAATATGTGGGGATGTGGAGGTTGGAATGACGGATTCTTTTGTAAGCCGATGTCAACGTTTCTTTGACGGATTTTTCTATCTTTCTACTGAAGTCAACGTTTGTTTATAATTTACTAACTTCCGTATGATATTTTTTGTTTGTTATTGTAAAATTTCATTATACTGTTTGAAATTTTTTGTCTGAAAGAGTTGATGTCAGTAATAGTCAAAATAATGTTGGTTTACCTGTTATCGGCAACTGACCTTAGCCTTATAGTCTTAAATTTCTACAATATTTATTAATTTATATATACGAAAGCTGTTGGTATACCTATGTTAAATAAATAAAATACATAAAAGAAAATAATACATGTTATTTTTGATATGTTAATTATTTTTTTCAGTTTGATAATTTACCATTTAAAGAATTAGGCATTTAGAGTAACGACCATTTTTAAAACTAGGCTTTTATAGAAATTTCTATTAATTTTGAAAATTTGTCCTTTTGCGTCTTGGTTACCATTTTCAAAATTAGGCATTCTGCACTATACCATAAAAAAAGCAATCACTAAAATCAAGTAGTACCAACATCAATAGCCACAGGAAACCCAGCATAATAAGACTCCCAAGGGAATTATAATTTTGCCCCATAATCATAGTCGGCAAGTCCCATAACGAACAGGTTTCAGCAACGGGACCCATGATTAGCTACTTAGCTAATATCCTGTACTTGTGAGAGATTATAGTCTATTTAAATGAGCTATTATAGCAGGAGTACCTATGTTACTGTAACTGTATATGTATAATAATGAATATTAGCATATCTTGCAGGGGAGAGGGCCCTGGAACGAACTGAAGGCACAGTAACAAGGGGAAACAGATAGGTTTTAGTCAATAATGACAGACCCTATACCCAATATGATGGCACAGTTAGCGCAGTGGCTTAGCGATTGGACTACTGCGCTGCATGTCGTGGATCGATTCCCGCACGGTGCAAATATTTGTATGATCTACAAGTAGTTGTTTGGGGTCTAAGCGTTTATGTATACAGTGAGTTTTTATGTTCGTAAACGCACCCACGGTACCAGAGAAATTCCCAGAGTGGTGTAAAGTTAAAAAGAAAAAAGACTTTCCTATTTTCAAACCCAAAAGAAAAAACTAAAACTATCAATGGAAAACGGTAATGAGTTATGGTTTTCGAGGATATAATCCAATGAACTAATGTATACTGAAATTATATCGCGATATTTACCTACCATATTTATATTTGTTTTAAGTTTCCGATATGTCAGTATAATCACGAACTTATAAGTGGTCATGTCAGATTTAAAATCTTATAAAAATGTAGTTACGAAAGTTGTAATAAGACGGATTTCAATCCTCAATCCTCATAGTAACAGTGAACCTCCGTGTATCTGTGTTTGTGAGTCAATAAAACTTTATGGCTGTTTTATGCGCTTGCACATTTGATGCGCAGCGGCGCACGCGCATGATGACAGTGCTGCTATGTTTGTCTTACCTTGGCCTATTTGACAACCATTCAGATGTCACCTAACAGGATTTCCAATCCATAGGTCACGACGTTCATTAGAGAATTTTTGCCGTTATGGTAAAGTAAAAGATAAATTGTAAGTTTTTGAATAGACATGATTGTTAAGGATAACGGTATATTTGCTTGTAAAATGTTAAGTATGGTGAAGTTTTGTACTTTTTGCCCTTTGTTATCGTGGTATAATGATCAAATGAGTCAATTGTCAGACTTGTACTGGCTAAAATCCGCGGTTACCTAATTAAACAGCCTCGCGTCGTAATTTTTTGTCTACTTTAAGAAAATGAGTGAATGGAAATAATTGTATAGTTCTCCACTACTTACTATCAACAATTAATCTTTAGTTGTATCCTTCTCTCAGTACTTCCACATTATTTAGAATACCACAAATATGCCACAAAAAACTAGACTTTTTTATTTGCTTTTAATTTTTTTAAATCTGTACAATATTTATTCGATAAAAATATGTTTAAGTATACAATATGACAGAAAATTTGACCAAAAAAATTAAGAAAGAGTATTTTATGTAATTAAATACAAAATACTGTGTCCATTCTAACTTTCCACAACTTTATAAGTTTCAATTGAACCCGACCGAAATTATTTTTATTCTATTAAATTCATATTCCTTAACACATCGCACTGAATCAAAGTATTCAATCAATCGTTTCCTCGGACCCTCGCCGGTAACCCCACACCGAAATCATGCTAAAATCAATACGAGCGGCGCACGCGCACCGTTGAAAGATCGATATTGTCTTTCTTTCGCCCCTTGCACATCTGTTAGGTCGATAATCCTGGTCCCCTCATTATATCTCCCCTATCAAAGTTACTAAATTACATCCATTGCTGGTTTTCATTCGGTGCAATATTATTTCTTTTTTTAATTAATTTTACCAAACTGTATTATGCTATCATCATCATCAGCCATTAGTCCACTGCTGGACATAGGCTTCTCCCAATGTGCCCAGTTTTGAGGTTTTCTCAAAAAACTATTTTGATTTATCTTTCATTTGGTACTAGTTTTAAATTGATGGTACCATGGCCATTTTTTATAACACGACTGATGAAATTAAATAAAGACACGTAAATGTATAAATTTAAAATTGTAGATTTAATGGACGAAATTCAAGTATTTTATTGTTAACTAGCTGACCCGGCAAACTTCGTACCACCTCCTTTGACTCACCTTTTTAACCTTCCCTGGACTTCTACAAATAATTCAAAACCAAAATCAGCCAAATCGGTCCAGCCGTTCTCGAGTTTTAGCGAGACTAACGAACAGCAATTGATTTTGAAATATTAGATCTTAAAATTTAATGTGTTCATTTAAAATAAAATTTAAAAAAAAACTGTAGGAAGATACCTGTTCACGTAAAAATAACTTTGACTAATAAAATTAAAGCACGTGAAACCAGCAATGTATATAAAAATAGCGGATTTTTCGACATCAGTTTACTTCCCTACCGTCTATTTTTATTAGAGCGAGGGTGGTGAGTAGAAGGGAGATTGTTTTGTCTTTCCACCCCTTTGTAGTTAACAGCTTGAATATTTAGATTTTAACTTCGTTGGTAGCGATTGCGAGTAATGTTGATAGCTTGTCGGTAGCGCTTTTGGAAAGATACCGATTTGGTCAAATAACGGTATCAAAAGCATATTTATTTTAGCTTTATAACTTATCTGTTTGTTCTGGAGTTGGGTCTAAATAATTATAGTAAAAATAAATTTAAAAAAATTGGCCGATTCTTAGGCCGCTTTTACATTAGAACGTTAGCAGCGCGACAGTAGCGCGGCAGAAGCATTTCCTTTACATTTTATATGAACAGCCGCGCATAAGCAGCGTCTTTCGCGCGACTGTCGCGCAAATGTGAATGTTACCTTACTCGTGCTTTTGTTAATAATATAGCCGGACGGTAGCAAGGCCCACAAACCGAGACCTTTGGGAATTGTTTACCATTGAGCGAAACTAGCGGGTTTTTCTAACAAAAAATTACCAGAAATGATCATGTAGTGCTTACATTCATAATGGTCAGCCTATAATTCCCACTGCTGGGACACAGTTCTCCTCTCTGAGAGAGGGAGTGGGCCGTAATCCACCACGCGGGCCCAGTGTCAGTTGGTGGATGTCGTCAGGCGCCCTTGACCCTTTTTTTTTCGTAGTAATATCTATTAGTCCTCCCACCCCTACTCTCAGACTCGTACTGCCTAAAATCCACGGTGTCCTTTAATAGCCCTTGATATTCCGGGGTCACGGTAATGGGATAAGTACCGCGACCCCGGCAGCCTTTGGCTCTCTAGAGGGGAGCCCCGTCATCTTACTGACGCTCTTTGAGGCGCGCGCGCAACACAACGCGCCGTCGACCCGGGCATGGTCCATGATCGGGCGGCCTGAGTTGCCCATTACTCGCCGCAAGCAAAAGGTAGCCGGAGATCGTCTTGCGACGTCGGTCGCCGCGGGCGTCTTCCACTGTAGCTGGGGCGGAGGGATGACGCTGTCCTCTCCGTCACGCGGCACTTGACACTTGGGGGCCCCGTATTAATTGATACGGCGGTTGGTACGCCTCTGCCACGAGTCAAAGACCACGTCTCAGAGCTATTAGCCACTTTCATTTACAACGTGTTAACGTGAGAACAGCGCATATCCTCCCATAGATTATTCAAATTCAAATTCTTTTATTTCAGGTAATGATAAACCCATACAAAATAGTTACATACACTCATACATATATTACATGCATAAGTTAAATTAATTTTAACAAATTAAATTAGATTTCATTAAATTAAATTAGAATTAAATATTAAATTATCAACTAAATAAATAATATTATTAAATTCAATTATTACATTAATTGTTGCATGTTATAAGTTGCAGATGTTAAATTTGCAGCAGTCATACACAGCCTTAACAATATCATTTTGTGTGTTCCTTACTCGGTCCATAAACGAGGCAGCCCTTTTCCTCATGACCGCAAAGAAATCGTCAACCCTGTTTTCGGCAAACATGCCAGACGCACTACACCTCCACGGCAGGTTAAGCATGGCTCTAAATGCATTATTATACTGCACGCGTAGTGCGTGATAAGTTCGCTTTTTGTAGTTGTTCCATAAGTAGCAGGTGTAGAACGACTGACAGTACGCCGCGAACAGAGTGACCTTTACAGCCTTTTATATATCATTACATCGTAAAGATTCAATCTATTACCATAATTCCCATATAAAAACAACTTCAAAGCGAGTAAACAAAAGGATAGTTTTCTTTGATATCCTCTAAGTACAATGTTTAACTTTCAATTTCGTCACGACTTCCTGCCCTTTGAGAGTAACATCATGTTTATCTCTTAGTGACGAACGTGACAAACATATGGAGTACTATGTTTATTTCTTTGAATTGTTATTTATTTATATGAGAAGCGGCTGACAGCTTTTAATTCTTCGAGAATTGAGACTGAGATTAGTTTTAGGAAGAGTCGTTTATCTGAATATAATATTTGCTTGAGACATAGAGACACATAAATGGGATCTTTTTTTATCGTTGTAAAATCATCAAATGAGTCCTCCCACCCCGGGCAGGGCGGGAGGGACTGTCAGACTTGTACTGACTAAAATCCACGGTGTCCTTCAATAGCCCTTTATTTTCCGGGGTCACGGTGATGGACCCGCGACCAGTTTTAGGTTAGTTTTTTGCACAAACCTAAAGGGGAAAATAAAGCTAATGAGACCGCGGGCAAAAACTAGTGATTACATTTGGTTTATTTCTAATTCCTTAATACCCTACTACTAATAACCTACGGGGATATCCATGGAGGCTTTTGTTACGCAGTGGTTATTGGGGTTTTTCTACATAAGTTATCCAAAAAAGATAAGTCTGCAGCCTTGACTTCAACCCTTCTTTTTCTCTTTCCCGTAAAAAAAAAAGAATTTCGGTAAAAACCGCAGACAGACGTTATAAAAACGGTGCAAAAACCGTATCTGGAGCGTAACGCCTCAATAATAGGGAACGTTCACTTTTATTTCATTTTATGAACAAACATGGAGTTATTTTCACTTTTGATATCATCTGACTGATTGTGCCATAATTACTGTCTTCTACAACCTTTTATTATGGCGGTAATTATGATTTTGTAACCTGATTACGGCCCTGTGGTATTTTGCTTTTCTTAATTTATGAAACGGTATGTTTTGAAAGGACTTGGTCTTATATTGGTAGTTTTTCGCCATGGAATGATAGTTTAATGACGAAGGAATTAAGTCAGGATAGTTTTGAGGAAACAAGAAAAGGGAAGACCAATGAAATGCAAGAGAGGACTGTGTTAAGGATTTTTTTACTATTATTATTTTATCAACGGTGCAGGAAAACCTCGTTTGAAAACCGACCAAAAATTCGAAGACATGTGACATCTTCAGCACACACCGGGCCCGCGTGGTGGATTATGGCACACTCCCTGTCGCAGAGAGGAGACCTGTGTCCCAATAGTGGGAACAAATTATAGCCTGATGATGATGATATGTCATCATTGTGAAAAGCAGTCAGCTAGTCTAGTCTAAGGCTAGTCTTTTATCAGAACTGGGGGCCTACCAAGACGTCAAGCGAGGGTGAAACCAATGTGGAGAAGAGACACAGATATGCAAGTCAAGTCGAATGTGGGAACAAGATGGCGATAGATTGTATAGCTTTGTCTCTTTCCCACAGTGGAACTACTCTCGTTTTAAAACGGGAAAACTAGAAATAATCTTCGTGTGGGATTGAAAAGGCATCAATTTATAGAATCCCTCATGATTGTCACTGCCATTGCTGATATTTAACAAAATTAATCTCGACTGGACTTCTCAGAATTTATAGGTCATGTACTAGTTTAACTATACAAAGTAATGAATACAGCAGAAACAGATTGTTCACATTAAAATGAATGGGATATCAGTTTCCCAACTAACCAAGGTAATTCGATCTATGTAGGTCTCAATGTAGGTACTAGACAACCTTCATTTGCGTGGTAAATCAGCCTGTTTAGATATTAATTCAGCTACTTAGTGCGTTTATATTTACATGTATTTACTTCTTAATATGCCAGCTTGTTAGGAAAATTAAAGGTGTGTTACTAAACTGGACACCCATTACCATAATTATATTTATAAAAGAAAACTGGTGTTCACTCTGTGGTCAAAATTAGGCACTTAATTTACTTTAAAAAATTAGATTCAAATGTCTTATCCACATTAACTTTAACTGTGCCAAATGAATAATTTTCATGATATTATAATCCCTTATACAAATTGTTTGCTTCAAATAGTATAATAAATATTGTAAAAAGATGTAAACTCCAAAACAATTAAGGAATGTTATATTTTTACACGCAATAACGCCTACGTCGAAAAATTCAGCTGCGAGCAGGGTTCGAACCTGCGTGTTCTGGATAGGTACTTCAGACGCCTTAATCCATTAGTAAGTATCCCGAAGACGTAGGTTTGAACCCTGCTCGAAGCAGAATTTTTCGTTTCCTGAAAAATTGCTTTAAATAAGGAATGGGCACTTGAATGGTGACGGCAACAAGGCAATAGCATTTCTGTCTTCTAAAGACGATAAAGGCGTGTCGATTGACAGGGAAGACTGCAAGAAAAAAAACCGTTCCACCCACAAAGCATCAAGGAATAAAATCTAGAATAATAACCACAATTATTATTGTTATAAGCCCGTGTCGTCCCACTGCAGGGCAAAGGCCTCCCTTCCCTCCTTCCACATTTCGCCATCTAGTGCGATTGTTGGCCAATCCCTCAAAAATGAGTCCAGCTCACCAGTCTAACCACAAGCATCAACGAAATAAAGTCCGGAATATAATTCATGACTAATGAAACGAGTGATGTCATCACCTCTGAAGTACGAGTACCTATCGAAACATGTCATCACTTCAATAACAAATTATTTACTGACCATTGTTTCACTGCCAATGGTTTGTCGATAGTTTATCAACCTCTTGAGTCGCCACCCATTTCTACGAAAATACAAGACCGTACCAACTGATATGAATTTCGAAACTTTATTGTGTTGACAGCTCCATACCACTCATATGCTGAATGATTGAAGAATTAGCTTGAATATGACGTCAGTTTTGGTCTATTCGAGTTCTGTCCTAAATTTGGATAGATTGAGCCTACTCAATCTATCCAAATATACCTATATAATGTCAGTTGTGGTAAAACAAAGGTCCTTTTACAACATAACATGCAATTGTTCCCAAAAACGGAGGAAAACTGCTGGAAATGATCATGATGTGATGACAAATGTAGCTCATTTGTCCAGTTTATGTTTAACGCTCATGTAATTTAGACCAACCTTATTGATTCTAACAGGACTGCAACTCTAGACAACATCATCTCTTCATCACTGAACAGATTTTGAAAACTGAAATGGTACCTTTAGGGATAGGTCGATGGATTAAAGTCGAATGTCAAAATAGATGGAAAGTAAAGAAAGAATTTAAAGAAAAAAGAGTGAATGCAATAGACAGGGGAGAATGGAAGAAGAAAACCCGAAATAACCTTGGATGAGATTAGAAAGCCGATAAAGATGAGAATGATAACGCAAACCCCGGGAAAGAATATAATAAAAACGTAAAACGTTTAAGAAAAATCTCAAAAATACTACGTAGCCGGGAAAACCTCTAACCGAAGAAAGAATATACTTAAACCATTGCCTAACTTCATAAGCATAATAGATAGTGGCAGACAAACATACAACCTGTAGATTGATAGTCAAATATTATGCATTCTTTGTGGGCGGTTAATGGAATGCTGTCTACTGCATTTGCATCTCATTGTACATAACGCAACCACTTCGAGAATATGAAAATGTTGGACATTCTTGTAGATGTTGATTGACTTGATTGTGGCTCCTATTGCGAAAGATTTAAATTATTTACTTGAACTTTCCTTTTGTAGGTTCGAATCCAACCAGACGCATTACTTTGTACAATTTATTTCATCACCACTTCTCTCAAAACTGTGAAGACAAACGAAAAACATCTTGACGAGCGCGGTATGTCCTAAAACCCAAAAAGTCATAGAATCAATGTCTAGCTATGAAGCTTTTTTTATAGTGGTGAAATCATCAAATGAGTCCTCTTCCCGGGGCGGGACAGAAAAGACTGTCAGACTTGTACTGACCACATGTCTCACATGTCTTAGTCATTTGTCTTAGTGATTTTTTGGGTTTTAGGACATACCGCGATCCATGGTGATCCATCAATAGCCCTTTAAGTTCAGGGTCACACAGGGTTTACCTGTTGAGACAGCACCATGACCCCGGCAGGCTATGCCCTCTAAAGGAGTGCACGTCAGATTGCTGACAGCTTTTTTGGCGCGAATACGACGCACCGGTGGCGGCGCAACCGCATGGTCCATGATCAGACAGCGAGTCGCACATTACTCGCCATCCGCATGCCCGTTTTCCTTATCGTAGGTAAGCTACATGAAACTTGGTATCCACCAATTTTACGTCGTCAATGACAATTGCTTTAGTCAGCGAAACTGAGACTGACAAAAACCGTTATAATATAATTTTTGTAGTTACGGATTTTCGAGGTATTCCACGAAGGGCACCCGCTGGCAATGGCACCAGGGGGCCAAATCTCGATTTGAGATAGTGTCGAACTTGACAAAAATTTCTAATGACATCATTTTTTCGACAAATTTTAAAATTAGCTATTCTGGAGATGTCAAATTCGCCATTTGTCGAAGGCTAATTAGAGTTCAGCAAAATTTGTCGAAAAAATGAACACATTTGAAATTTTTGACACCATCTCTAAAACCGAGAATTGGCCCCCTTAGTTACTTGCACCTTATACTCGTATATTAGACAGAAGGCTCATGTGTCATTTCGGCAAACAATGCAACTAAGCTACGCATTCCTCAGCTGTTTTCTATCGCCTAACTTATGTAAAATATACCAAACTGCCTACATATTGTCACGGATATCTATACACATGCTAATTCTCTAATATATGGAAGCAAGTTGTCGTAATGTTGTGAAAGCGACGGGTATTGTTGTACAACTGTTAGGAGCTTTCCGGAATTCTCAACAACGGTTAGTATAGTGTCTGTGTCAGTAGTTAAATCCTGTACAGATAGCGCGCGAGTTAAATGCAGTCGGGGTCTGAGGTGAAGAGCCCCCCGCTACCCGCACGCCCCACCTCACGCGCCTGCAGTGTAGTACTTTGCCATCCTTGTCAACAGCACTACCTCATTTCTAAGCTCTGCATTCAACTCGCGCGCTTAGTGTAGGTATCTATCGAGAAATCTCTATTATATAAAAATCGATTGCTGTCCGTCAGTCTCTCTAAAACTCGAAAACGACTGGACGGATTTGGCTAATTTTGCTTTTGATTTATTTGTGGAAGTCCAGGGAAGGTTCAGAAGGTGAGAAAAAGAGACGGTACGAAGTTTGCCGGGTCAGCTAGTTACCGATATTTTTTTTTTATTTGTCAATCTAAACTAAATGTTTTGAAGAGAAAAGAATTGATATTTGTTTGTAATGGATTAACTCAAAAATAACTCAGGGCAGTTAAAATAACTGTTGTTAAAATCTTATACAGTTTAACAAATAGTTTAACAATCAAAGAAAGTGGTCTTAGTGAATTCAAAACGTCTTTAAAAGCTAGGTACATCATCAGGCAGTACATAGGTTACATTTTAATACAAACTAGCTTCTCCCCGTGTCTGCGTTCGCGAGAGGTTTTGGCCCACGACTCGACCCACAGCGTCGTAATACACAAGCGGTCACATTATTCTTTGACACACTACCGATTTGCTAGACATATATTGTGATAGGTCGGCTAATAGGAAAGAAAACCAAAAAAAGAACTAGAATCAATGTTTCAAAAGACTTTTTCTTTTTACCTTATGACTGCATAAGCACGCTTCACATTGATAAGTCCCCTACCAGCAAAGACAATACAAATGAACGATAGTGTACTTTCCCCCATTTCTTTTGACCCCATACGGGTCTGTTGGCACTTACATAATATAAACAAAACGATAACAATGCCGACCAAGATGAGTCGCGTGCGCATCTCTTATCTACGCACCTTAAACTGAGGGGAACGCCCGATTACGATATGAGCTCTCATAGAGCTCGGTGGTGGTTAGAACTGGCAAATTGACATCACAGGCAGTTCTCAACTCGTCGCGGGACCATCTTAGAAGGTCTGACAGTCACCCAGAACGGGAGGATAATTCCATTAGCTCAAAAAAGAAAATCAACTCTCACTCACACTCTTGTGATCAAATGAGACCCTTCTAAAGTTCTGCGTTCAAGTTTACCTTATGGCGTAGTACTATTAAGTATTCTGTGCTTATGGAAAAACATTATTTTCGTTATCAGTTTTTAGATGGCCCTGTATCGTGAAAACTGGAAGGCTTTAGTATCAGCAGTATCAAACTTTCGATTAGAAAGAGCTTTCAGTCAGATTTCACTTTGCTATCAAACGTTGATATGGATGCGGACTGCCCAGGACGTTTTTTACTTTTTTTGAACTAGGTTTATCTTAGCACAATTTTCCAAACTCTACAGTCAGAATCAACAGTGGCGTCCAGAAAAGCGGCAAGACAATGAAGCTCGATCGTGTCCCGGAGATTGAACATATTATGAAAGTGTCTTGGATCCTACAACGAAATTAATCAGAAAATAATAGTGAGGAATAGGAAGATACATAATTTCCATTCGACGTTTATTTGGGACTTAGGACCGGGAGGGTTGGCGTTCTTTAGTCCAGCCATACGTTCAAATGGCAATAAATCATCGTGTCATCGAGTAGGTGCTCCATTGTCGTACTGCCGTCTCTACGAACTCAGCTATTCCTTACTCTATGCGTTCTTCTATAGAACCTACATTACCAACTAAGGTTTGTTTACATTAGTGACATTAAGACATCCTCTTCCGGAGTCGTAGTGTTTGGTATGTTTGTCAAACGGAGGTGACGTTATGAAAGAGCTTATGATTTATTATTAAGCTAGCGGAACGTGTGAAGCTGCGGAGATAAGAGAGGTACTGATACTGCGTCGTAACTTTCAAGTGTTCTGAACTTTTGTAGACAGAAATGTGACCTTTTAAAATAAATTGAACTGAAAAATACCGGAATTCATAAAATTGAACGCGTTCAACATAGGCATCGTTATAGGCTCATGCATTTTGACTGAAAATTGTATATCAATTATGTAGGTACCTTTTATATTGGTGCTTTTGAATGTACTTACCATAATATGAAGCTTCAACAATTACCATACCATTAACCAAATCAATGGTATCCCATACTTTTATAGCCCAAAAAGCAATAAACTCGGCCGCCATGAGAACTTGTTCGATCTAACGGTTGTTCAACACATTCCATTTGGCTTCTTTTCTTTTTTTCATTTCATAGTGAAAGCTGCGTGTGCGCATGATTTGATCAAAGCCTCGCGAGTAAAGTAAAGCACGACTTCTTAACATAAGGACGTGAGTTCGGTTCGATTCTCAGGTTGAACAAAATGTTATGAGATTTAGTTTAGGCTGTAGGTAGGTATGTATGACCAGACTGAATTTAATTACTGTTTTTCTTATAATATTCTACTAATATTGTAACTGCGAAAGTTTGTGAGAATGGATGAATTGATGTATGTATTATGGATGGATGTATGTCACTCTTTCACACAAAAACTGCTTAACAGATTTGGATGAAATATGGTGTACATATACCTACTTTATAATCTGGATTATCGTATAGAAAGAAAGAAAAAACGTTTATTGACACATAGGATATTTTTAATCCCGGTGTAACATTCCCGTTGGATACTTTTTGGCAGCCGAAGTCGAAGCCGCTGGCTACAGCTAGTGTATCTATTTTTATAAGTCATTGTTTATGAAAAGTTTGAATTTATAATATGTAGGGCATGAGAATTAAAGTTTAACTTAAATATGCAGGAATGCGTCTACAGATGTACTCGACAAAGAGCGTGAGAAAATGACTGTAGTAAAGTAAGTACGTAGTGTCGCCGCACACGAGCCATCGCGACGGCCACAAACTCCGCCACGAGAAGCTAGAAGCGGCTAGCGTGTGCCGGCCACCGACGTCAATAGTGTGCGGTGACTCCATATAAAATGTATGATAACTACAAGAAATATTATATAGCGGCATTTTGTGGTTGTGGCCAGAGTGGCCCGTGTACGAGAGCCCTTACTAACAATGTATTCGTAAAGATGATTTTTGAGGAAAGACAAATTTTAGATTGCAAGTGGGATAAATGGGGGAGTGGGAAAAAATTTTCTTTCCTCAAAAATCATCTTTACGATGCGCATCGCATGCGTTAATGCGTTTAAAAATAATTAATGTATTAGTACCCTTTAAGGTTTATACTCCAACCAGCCTGCGAAATTCAAAATATCTTGCGTTTTTTGCAATTCGCAGACTATGGCTAGGTTTTATTTTGATTAAAATATAATTCGCGGTTGTAAGACGTATGTAGTTACAGAATTATAATCATCAAAATCACCAATACAACCCTCCAAGTTCAGAAAACCCAAAAAAAAAACAGAAAAAGTCATTCCTAGGGTATATGAACTTTTCTAGGATTCTTCTCTTCTCTTTTCCTAGAATTTTTCCAGCACATACATAGGTAACATTATTGCGCTACATGATGACGACATTATGCTATGTCGAATCAAACTTGCCGAAAGTTTTCGACAGCGAATGTTGTCATGATGAAAGCACGCAGTGACGCAGCAACGTATACCGTAACAACGAATTCAAGTTTCTACGAATAACCGAACAACCATCAGGCCTGTTGATCTAGTGGTTAGTGACCCTGACTGCTATGCCGTGGGTTCGATTCCTGCCCAGGAAAAATGTGTGTGATGAGCACGATCATTTGTTCTGTGTCTGGGTGTAATTTATCTATAATATTTATGTATTTAGAAATATATAAGTATATTTATCAGTTGTCTAGTACCCTTAACACAAGCTCTGCTTAGCTTGGGACTATTTGGCGTTGCGTGATAGTTGTGGAGTATTATATTATCTTCCTGTCCCTAACCCATTTTACTTGTCATCGCAACACGTTTTCTTCCATTCTCCCCTATCAGACGTCACGGCATCATTCACTCCTTTTTAATTCATATCATTCCTTACTCAATCCATTCATCTTTTCTTCGGCCTTCCTCTTCTTCTCTATCCATCAACTTCTACTATACTTTTTGTAATGTAGCACGGGACATGAACAATACGGTATTGAAGATATTCGAAAAAAGGTAAATATTTTGACATCACCGATTCACCGGCCATCGAGATATAATTACCAAAAAATTACACTGTAATACTATAGATTAAATAGTAGAAAAAATATAAAACTCACCGGAATTAACGTAGCCAGGCGTTGAAACACTAGAACAATAAAAAACACTTATTAAACACTTGTAAACAATCACAAAACGACAACATACAGCTGGGATTGCACGCCAAAGAAAATGACATTACCCCAACAAATATAAAACGGATCAAAAGTCCGAACTACATCCCAAGTCACCCTCATCAAACTCCATCTCACTCTATCCAAGCAAATCAACTTTTGTTAGAAAGAGAGCAGAATAATTTTGACAGCTGACAGGGGTGACATTTCATTTTAGCGGGTAATAATTTTGACGCATGCGCCCAAACATCGCATGCGCGGTCGATATCTTTCTCTGCACACACACGTTGAACAGAAAATCTAAAGAGATTAGACTATTATAGTTTTAATTGGAAAGTAAGAAATTAAAGACGGTTTTTCAGTGATTTAAATACTTCGATTAAAAAGAAAATGGAAAGAATTCAGTTTGCAATTTTCTTTTATCTACACAATGTGTGCAATCGTGAGTATTTAATCATATTTGTTAAAATTAGATACCTAAATTATGCTATGATTTTATGAATCATATTTCTCTTTTTGCAATTAAATGTGATATTGTGGTAGATAGGTACAGATATCCTGAATAGGCAATAAATTTCCTTGTCCAATTATTATTTATTTTTCCGCTTAGAGACACTATTTCATAAATAAGTAAGTGTATTAGTTGCAACTATACCGTCACACTTTTTTCCAAAATCATGGTGATCCTTATTTTTAAACTAAGATATTTAATTATACCTAGTTTAAATAGATATTTTTTAAAGAACACATTTTTTTTTATATAGCGATAGTCTAGCGTTTTACCACCTTTCGTAATCATCATCATAAGCCGGAAAAAGTTCACTGCTGAACATAGACCTCCTTAGAGCACCAGGCCAAATTACAAATTGCCAGAATGGCGTGCATCGGTTGCTTGCGAGCAACGAGCAACAGCTCTCACGATGTCCATTACCATTTTTTTTCAGCCTGTATTAATTTACAATGTGGCTTAATGGGAAATTCTTTTATTTTCAGGATTACACCGGACTCAAAACAAACTGTTCAAGCGAATCAAGACAAGGTGGGGTGAAAGTCCCCCTGATACATCTCCTAAATGAAGAAAAATGTAGAATGTCAGATCAACTTTAGCTCAAATCAAAACAGTATTATTAAGTATTTAATTCATCTATCTTTAGAAATTAGATTAAATTGTAATTAAGCCACGATCTTAGAATTCTATTGTATCGAATCCTCTGGCATCCAAAAAGGCTAAATTGCCTGTAAATCAGGCAATTTTCTCATTCGATTCCGCCGGTCCGCGCGCATTAGCGGATCTCACCGCAACTCCGCGCGGCACAAAAACCGTACATTAGCTTCGTCGCTTGACTGTCTAGCCGCGCGGACGAGCGTTGCCGTCTACGGGTAAAAATACAGTCATAATGAGATCGGTTATAAAAATAATTTCACAAAATGGAAATGGTCACGGAAATCTATGTAAAAATCAATGTGTTCCGAAACATTAATCAAATACTGATTAAATATTAAACGTGTGTCCAAATAGAAGTAGTTTACTCTTCTTTGTTGTGTCTATAATTACGGTATCTATACGAAAGTTAATATTTTAAATTATTTTCATTCGTAAATTTCTCCCGTGCAATGCCGATGTGTTGCATTAATTGTCAATAGACCCACAATGATAGTTATCAAAGCGGAGTTAATGACACTTTATCAGCATATTGTTTGTCAGCCATTTGGTCACTGTCCAATGATTCTGTTTACTAACACTGATAATAATGCAGTGACAGCATCAATTAATAAATTGAAAATACCTAGTTTGAACTAATGTTTTGTAATAATTTTGGCGATCTAAAAAGAGTGTCCATGGTGTTTCTTGCCTGTCCTTCTCCATAGAGATTTAATTCTTGGAATGGGCACCTCCGGTACTTTCACAGTTTTTATGTCTTGTGACTGGGACTGTAGCACCCTAACTTTTTAGTGTTTAATTATATATATATATATATTTATTTGTCTATGACAATTCAAAAATGGCCTACTGAAATAAGTGCTTTGATTTTGATTGATTCCTTTAGTTATAAAGTATTGAAAATTAATGGACACGTATGTTTTGTTTCTTTTTTCAATGTAGGCATATTATGTACAAACATGAAACGTATCAAAAATCTGGACATTGTGATATCAGAACTCCGTAAAATTAAATATCATGGCGTGACGTATTCCAAATGTAAAAATGCGTCATATCTTCTTAAACAAATGCTACTTTTGTGCCAAATTTTACCGAAAGCTATTCAGTACTTATTTTTCTTAGAGTATTGAAGGTCAAAAATGTCATGCCTTCTCGTATGATAAGCCCAAGAATAATCATAAGCGAACCTATGCGAACCTCACTGATGCAGTCATATGTTTATCAATTTCGCAAGTGTCAGGGCATGTAACGTGAAAAGAAAACATATACACAGAACTACTTTAGCATATCATAATTATGTATCTACAATATGCATGGGCTCTTCTGCAAGTACATACATTTATTTGCTTGCCAATACTGGGTGAAATTTTCAACTGGTTTTGAATGGCTATATCCGAAACTTTGAGAAATATCGAATATTTATAATTTTTAAACAGTGCAAAATTAATTAAAACTTGTACATATTTGACAGTCACTTGCGACGATGCCAGCTTTCAGAATACGCGTTCTTAACCCATCCGCTAGTATCGCTAACAAGGATCAAATTCTCGCAAATAATGTGACATACAGCAAACTATATATCAAGGTTATTGACCTCTGGATGCACTGGGGTCATCATAATTGATTCACTGTATTTTTAGACAACTATGTTCTATTTCTGTACAATTGTAGTTAAAAAACATTTGTTATAACTTTTATTAAATAAATCGTAGATACCGAAATTGCTCGTCTTATTTTAATCAATCTTCTTTACCGAAATGGAGAAATGGAGGAGGTTCTCTCTCAACTACGGTTAGACTCGTACTGTTTAAAATCCATTTATGGTATTAGTGGTGTTAGTATCCTTCAGCATAGCGTACAACGAGGATATATTACAAGACTCCGCATGCACGATCTAAGGAACAAAAACTATTCTGTCAACTCGCTGAGGTACTACGTAAGCGGGGTACTGCGTTGTGATTGGCTAACTCAAGGTCTGTTCTGTCTCAAGGTATGCTTACGACTCACAGGAGTGGTCGAAATAAGACGGATATAAGACTTTTTTGCCTAATGTGTTGACTGACATCGGTCGCCTGTTAGGAGTCTAGTAATTAATCGTTGTTGGCAGCGTAGGACGTCCACCAAGATGCACAGACAACCTTTTAAAGGTCGCCGGAAGACGCTGGGTGCAGTTCACTTCCAACCGGTATATGTGGAGATCCAAAGTTGTTTTTGTTGGTCTTGAAATAAATGCTTTGATATTAATTTAGGTTATATTTAATTATAATGAAAAACTAGCTGAAAATGGCGGAGGCGCTGTCATTGCGCATGCAATATATCCTATAGATTTTACCTACCCAATGATAAATACATAAATCCTGACTTTATGCATATTTATGTACATGAACAATTAGCCACATTAAATGATGCACTAATAGGAAAATAAATGATAACTGTTTACCCGTTGATATATTCAGTTGCAGACAGGTCACAATTTTATTATAATAACTAAATTATTATAAACCTCTTCATCAGCCTATAAATGTTCTCACTGTTGGGACACAGGCCTCCTCCCTGTAAGAGGGAGTGGGATTGGTAGATGTCACATAACTTCGAATTTTTGATTCTGGGAAATTTTCTATTTTAAGTTTCCTAACGATGTTTTCCTTCACCGTTTTTGAGAGCAGTGGTGATGTAATAAATTACACAAAGTAATGCATCTAGCTGGGTTTGAAACCACGACCTACATCTCAAAAGTCGGGGTCGATGCCTCTGGGCCACTTTTATTATTAACCTGAAATATTGTAAATGCAAAAATATGTTTTTCCGTCTATTTATACTTAACGAAGAGTCTAGGCGCATCGAAGCGTCAATATTTAACTTGGCAAAATTCAACCTAATCTCCACAGCGTAAGGCAGTACATGTCTCATCATCTGACTAGCCTTTTCCCAACTACATAATATGTTGCAGTCGGCTTCTAGTCGAACCGAATACAGCTGAATTTCAGTATTTTAAATGGAGCAGTTAGATCTGACCTCCACAACCTAGTAACTGAGTAATTCGATATATATCCCTTGGGAAGACTGGTTGTCAGACTTTGAGCTTCTGACTAACAGTAACGCCTGTCAAAGGTCCACAAATGACAGCCGTGATCAACAGCTTTTGGACCGATTTCGTTTAATTTTCATACAAACATAGAGAGGACTATTATTAACATTAAAGGAAGAAAGCTCGTGGCTAAATAATTACAGCCGCACAGGCCGATCTTCCGGGTTAAGCCGCGCCTGCCAAGGTTGATCTGTGGATGGGTGACCATCTGTCATAGCGAATTTCCTCCGTGCTTCGGAAAGCACGTACAGCCGTTGATCCCGGCTGCCATTTGTTGATCTTTGACAGTCGTTACTGTTAGTCAGAAGCTCTAAAGTCTGGCAACCAGCCTTACCATGGGGTATGCTATTTTCCAGTTACTGGGTTGTGTAGGTCCCACAGGCAGTCGCTCCATGTAAAATACTGATATCCAGCTGCATCTGGTTTCACTGGAAGCCGACCCCAGTATAATTAGGAAAAGGCTAGGCAGATGATGAAGATGAAGGAAGAAATAATAAAAATCACAAGCAACTACTAGTAACTATTAACAAAGCTAAACAGTAGCAGTGACGTCACCCGGTTAGTCTAAATCACAACAGTATGCGCACGACCATGCACTTGCAACGACCTTGTTGCGCCCGCGCCGATAAGGCACGTTCGGCCTTCGCTGTTGGAGTTATTCGCAGATTTTGTTGGCGTGTGCAATATTTGTATTAGGTTAGAACTGAGTGCAATGGCTAGTTTCTACTGTGCTGCCTTGCCAGTAACATAGCTATTGGACTGGGTTTGACTACTCGAATGCCAGTAGCTGGGCCTTAGCTGTCTACACAATAGCTGCTGCCCAGTTTTGCAAGCTGTCGCGGTGTCGAATTGACGAAGCGACTCGATTTCCGCACATAACCATCCAGCCAGCACTGACGAGCTACTGCCGAACGCGTCCAAACGATGCGGGTTACAGCAGTACAATTACTCGTCAGGCTGACTCGTATGCTAATTCAAACTGTGAAAACTAGCTATTAATGCATATAGGAATAAGAGTTAACGGAGATGGGAAAGCTTTCTAATAAAAAAGTCTCCCACTCTTGCTTACAGCAATGATGACAACAAGACTGGTTGAAAAGCCGGACTGGTTACTGAAGGCGTAATTTAAACTATGTAATTCTTTATAGAAGAATTAATATATTTTTAGTGTTTTTTAAACTCATGAACGATAGAACCGATTTTTAAAATTATTTCTTCTTTGTAAAGTAATATTTTTAGCGCGTAACATGGTCTACATTTTATGTTCTAACTTAAGCAAAGCCGGGTTGACTGTTAGTAATGTCTTAAAAGATTCTACTTTAAATCAAAACAAACCTATCAAATTACCTAAAAGAAGCTGTAGGTAACTTAATGCCACCATCCTTTCCCTATCTATGGCCACAAAGTAACACAGACGAACAAAAACTTTACCTACTTTTGGGTTCCGTAACCAAAGGGTTAAACAGAACCCTAATAGAATTCGCCGATTATCGGGCTACATCTTTATGGATCCTTATAGACAGTTGAAATTTTCACAAATGATTGCCCCTATAAAAAAAAACAAAATACAATAAATATTTAAGTTAATTGATGATTACGATTTTTGCTGCTTGTCATGATAACGGTAACAAGTAGCTTCAAATATTCACAGAATATTTAATAACAATTAAAAAGTAAATAATTAAATAAAAATAAAGCAAATAATTAAAACGACACCCATAGATTAGACAAGACTTTTTGCCGCTTTTACGTACGGTTTTATTCACGTGGTAAAATCATCAAATGAGACCTCACCCCGGGCAGGGCGAGAGGTACTGTCAGACTTGTACTGACTAAAATCCACGGTGTCCTTCAATAGCCCTTTATGTTCCGGGGTCACGGTGATGGTATAAGACCCGCGACCCCGGCAGGCTTTAGCCCTCTGAGAGGGGGCCTCGTCATTATGCTGACGCTCTTTGAGGCGCGCGTGGAACACGACGCGCCGTCGACCCGGGCATGGTCCATGGTCAGGCGGCGAGTTGCCCTTTACTCGCCGCCCGCATGCCCGCGCCTACGGTGGCCGGAGATCGTCTTGCGACGTCCGACGCCGTGGGCGTCCACCACCGCGGGTGGGGCGGAGGGAGGACCTTGTCCTCTCTCTCACGCGGCCCGCCTCCTCCTTCGCGAGCATGACTGCTTCGCAGAAGGAGGCGACCGCTTCCCACTCCGTCTCGCCCCGCAGCATGGCCGCGACCAGTGCTGGGCGCGAGAGGTCTCCGCCTATCGCCGCCGTGAGGACACGTCGGTGCTCCGCCCAAGCGGGGCAATCCTGCACCGTATGCTCGACTGTGTCCTCCGGGCGATCTACGCAGTGGTGACACCCAGGCGTTTCTTCCTTTCTCATAAGACACAGGTACCTCCCGAAACATCCGTGTCCGGTGAGGACCTTATCTGACTACCTACACAGAACTTAACTAACTTAACGGTATTCTTCAATAGGCGGAACCTATCGTGCGCGATCGTCCGGCACGCACTTGACCAGTATTTTTTTACCTTACCTGACGAAAATGAAAGTGTCTTGTTGTGTGTCGTCACTTAGTGCGATTAGAGTTATGTTTGACAACTGTTTTATCGGTAACGCAGTGGTTTTTAAGGTTGTTACAAATTGGTTCTGAAGTAGCAACAAAATGGGGTATGGCATTAAGATTTGGTGACAAAAAGTTTTGTTTACTCGAACTGACCTAATGGCCAGTTAATACTGGGAAAAATTCTATTCAGAAACCTTAGGCTTTATCTGTCGGGGCCTCATCAGGAAACCGGGACGGTAGAACTTAAATGGCTATTGAAGGTTCAGTACAAGTCTTTCAGCGTAGGAGGAATAATTTGATGATAGTGCCACGATAAAAGAAAGGCCTTATCAC
Organism: Agrotis ipsilon; assembly: GCA_028554685.1. Classification (NCBI taxonomy): domain Eukaryota; kingdom Metazoa; phylum Arthropoda; class Insecta; order Lepidoptera; family Noctuidae; genus Agrotis; species Agrotis ipsilon. Next base: position 9,773,014 of record CM052972.1, read on the forward strand.
GAGATTTCTGGACTTTCCCTACAGCGTAATAATTGCAGTTTTTTGACGCGCTTATTGTAAAGAAAATGACTAAGGGCCTCTAAATTAACGCCAAAGTTCTAGTTTATGCCACTAAAACGGGAAACATTCGTAATAGGAGAAGGCATAGTCAAGATTTTTTTGACTGTTATGTCATCTTATGAGTCCTCCTCACGTGTTTGGTGGGCTAGGGTTTCTCAAACTCGAACTGGCTTTAGTCACCAATCCCACCCTGCTCATCCAACATATTTTTGCGTTCCTGGTTGCAACTGTATGGGTTTCGTGAAACTGTCTTTTAAGGTTACTGAGACCTGCAACGCATAGGGTTACTGAAGGCACAGGTTGGTTAGTAATTGTTCCAGGGCAGCGAACCCACAACAGGCAGTGTAGCTGTCAATCGGTCACTCAATGCAGCAGCCGTACTGTCATTATAGTATTATTGTTCTTTTTTTTTACGTGTTAAAATTATTAAATCATCATCGGTGTTCTTTCACCAGCCCTTTACGTTCCACGGTTACGGTTACCTGGTGAGACAGTCTTTTTGATGATGAAGTGGCAGAATGAAAGTAAAAGGATAAGAAGAAAGAATATTAATTCAGAAAATTGCGTAAAAAAATCACGTGTACTTTTGATAATACCTACCTAAATATTTTAAAGCATCTGAAAATAAATGCAAGAATTCTTTCACTTTCAATTGCGATAAGATTAATAATGCATTGATTTCTTATCAGTTTGTATTATTTGGTATTTATTCAAGAATTCATGAAGTTCGAGGCCATTTTGGATTTTATTATCATCATTTTTTTTCCATGCAGTTGCTATGCACTTAAATCCTTCGATTGTGCTTAAAAACTAATGGGTGACTCGCCGTCCGATTATCCACCATGCCTGGAGTCGACCGACAGCGCGTCATATCCCACGCGTGTTACAAAGAGCTGTCTGCAGATGGCCAGACGCCTGCCGGGGTGTGGGACTGTCCAAACAAATAACCGTGACCCTTGAACGTGAAGAGCTATTGAGGGACCACAGTGGATTTTAGAGCGAGTCTGACAGGTCCTGTCGCAGTGGGGTGGGAGGAACTCATTTGATGATTTTACAACGATAAAAAAACTTTCAATTGGTACCTAATATTTATTTTTGGTAATCTAGAAAACTGCCATTAATTTACTCAGCCTACGAAATAGATCAAGAGATACGAAAGTAAAATATTTACTACCTGCTGCCTTTCTTGAGAATTGGAAGGAAATGGCGCAATTGAGACCGTTGGAAGGAATGGAGGGAGGCCTTTGCCCAGCAGTGGGACAGTACAGGCTAGTAATACTAAATAATAACCTGCTGCCACCGGCATAGCACGTTGGATCTCGAAGTTTGACCCAGTACCGCTTCCGGGGTAAACGGTGTTCTGAGTTTTATTCCAGAATGACCTACCTACCTCTGAGCCGGATTTTATCAAGATCCGTTCAGCAGTTCTTATATGACTGAGTAGCAAACATTAATCTATCCATCCAAGTTAGAATATCTACAAAGAGGTAAAAATCTAGTGCATTCGAGCGTACAGATCCGTATGTTTCTATTGACTTTTTTTTTTGGACAATCCCACCACACTATTCCCAAACCACTCCTGAGAGCCAGAATCAAACGTGGCAACTACCAGAAAAGCGCCGAGACAATGAAGCTCGACGTGTCCCGGAGAATGAATTTACCTGTCTTGGATCCTGCAACGAAATTAATCAGAAAATAATAGTGGAGGAGTAGGAAAAATATGTACGTTTCCACTTCCCTCCATGCAAGCAGGAGACAGAACAAAACAAGGCCAATTGGCACAAAGGGATGTTTCTATTGACTGAGTAAAAGGTACTCTGTTCCTTAACATGCCCTTTAGATTCCATCGTGGTATCCTGCTTATCCAGTCCCGGAAACAAATCCCTAGCAATTCGACCAGTCACAACACAACCCCAGAGAGGATACGAACAATAAAAATCCCAACAACAAACTATCCAACTAATAAAAAGTTTAGACAAGTAGCGTCTAAACAGGTCCGTTGAACTCGCATCAAGTACCATCATCAGCTCGCATCTGTCTCAGGGAAACTTGTTTGTTTTGTGCGCGTACGCATCTTGCTCTAGGAGGTCGATGAACTGCCACTTGGATTTCCGGGAATTATCTTCTTAATTTGGATTTTTTTTAATTGTTTGAGGGGTGTGGGTTTGATCTTTGAATTCTGGGTATTGTGGAAAGCTGGGAGTGAAGTTCTTGGAATATTTTATGGTAGAATGTTCTAGGATATGATATGTTTGCTGGCTATTTCAAATGTCTTTGAAAATACTAAATATCTATATGCAGAACAACATAAATAATAAGGCAAAAATATTCTTTTGCTCTGTTGGGAAAACACCTTATATGTTTACATTTTTTGTTATTTATTACCTAAAAGAATTCATACTTATTCAATTTTCTTTTACATAACCTTATTAATACTGTCTTTACAGTCAAAAATTTTGCACTCTTCCACTAATGATTTTTTTTTACTACACCTTTAATCCTCACCCATTCGTAAAAATATTTTAAAAATTGTTATCCTAAAAAAACCCTTTAACTAATTGAAGTTGACAGGAGTATCTAGCATGGAATCTACGTATTTGGCCGTGTTGATGTAAACTGTATGGAACATGAAAAAGCTCTTCTAGTGTACAAACATAATTCGTCAAATGAGTCCTCCTACCCATGACAGGGCAGCTGTCAGAATTATCCTGGCTCAGATCCACCATGTCCTTCAGTAACCCTTTACGTTGCGGGCCCACGAAATCTCAACCAGCCCCGCGACCCCGGCAGAGTAAAATTAACGTAAATTTTATATGTTACAGTTTACTTTATTGAAAAATCGTGAAAGGTCGTGACAAAGCCTGAAAAGTCGTGATATCTACAACTGTACAACTACACTAAATGCTAAATGATCTTAGTAAACCAGCTGGACCGCAAGCCAATTCTAGGAACCATGGATCCCGTTGCTGTTGAAGCGGTACTGACTCGTCGGGTTACCGTTCGATGCCAGCTCAATGTATCGTAGTAAGACATAGTTAACATCACGCCTGTTATCACGAAAGGGTTGGACAGAAGAGTATCCTACACCACACCCACATTTTCGCATATTTTATTTCAGACCTTTGGTTTTTAAAACCATCAAATGAGTCCTACCGCACTGGGTGGAATGGAAAGGGCAGTTAGATTCTAATTGACTAAAGTTCACCATGTTTCTTCGGTTGTCCTTTGTGATCTAGGACCGCGTTATCCTGATTAGTTATATTTTCAGTTATTTTAGACAGATTTGAGTGAGAATTTCTCAGTTAAATAAAACAATTAAAAATGTTTATTTGTACATTAAACAACAAAACAGAAATTAGCATACGGATATAGCAGGTTGTACAATCAAAGTTAATATTGGTATCGTTTTTCCGAGCTCCGAAACTAGGTACGCAGTATCTTAGGAGTCGTTCGCCTGTATCTTACAGAAGATACAGACTACATAATATAGATAATATATTATAGATATTAAATTCGTCTAGGAGTCGGCAAAGTTAAAGTTACCTGTAAAGCAATTTCTCTTCGATCGTGCCTTGCTTTCAGCTGACCATTATTCCGGGAATTTAAAGCATGATGTCATAGTGCCTAGTAATGCTACTAAATGTTATCATCACCCGCCTTCCTCAAACAGGAGGGGGCGACTCTCCCCTTCCAGAGATAAAAAACACACGATACTTAATTATGAAAACTCTCAGATATCCAAGAGATACAGACAACGATAAAAAATAATTCAATATAGATAAAGTGCAAGTGTGAAATGCAAGCTGATAAATATAAGTGCATTTCTGAAAAACAATGCAATAAATACGAAAACATACAGTTTTGCCAATCTAATCTAATCAGTATTTGACCTACCACAATGTCAAAGGATATGTTGGTTTTTGAAGCAAAACATGACTGATATTTAAATTGCGTCAATACGATTGCAATTTACAAATAAATGAATTGATGGGCAGTGTTTTCATCAGTCTTGCTATTTTCTTCCGTGATAACACGTCTTAATACTAAAATGTTAAGAAAAAATAGATCACTGCAAAGAAGAATAAGTTAGACGTTAAAAAGTAAGTGAAAGTGCAAAAATCTGTGGAAAGTAATAGCTGGCAAAATAAAAAATAAAAATTGACAAAGATGATCGACGCAGTGAAAGATCCAAAAGTAGAGATGGTGATTTAGACAATAAGGAATTGGACCAACAAAAGCCCTGACAAGTGAGACAAGTAGAAAGTCTTACCGCAGCAGAGAGACTCATCATCATAGATAAACCTTTATTCCCAACTACCTTGGAATCGACTACGTCAGGAAATAAGACATACATCATTATACAACGACGACTTAGATTGTGGGCTCATTGACGAAATTTGTTCAACCCATATGCTAGTTGCCAAGCACCAAAGTTCCGGGCCGCGAGAGGGAGAGGACAGCGTCCTCCCTCCGACCCAACCGCAGTGGTAGACGCCCACGGCGTCGAAAGTCGGCAGACGACCTCCTCGGCCACCTTAGGCGCGGGCATGCGGACAGCGAGTAAAGGGATAGAGGAGTAAAGGACAACTCGCTGTCCGACCATAAAGGGCTATTGAAGGACACCGTGGATTTTAGTCAGTACAAGTCTGACAGTCCCTCCCGGCCTGCCGGGGGTAGGAGGACTCATTTGATGATTTTACCACGATAAAAAAAAGCACCAGAGGTTGGGTTTAAGCCAGTCACAACACTCCATTCGCGCGGGACTTTTTGACGACATAACTGAAATATGACACAAATGGGAGGTCAACCTATTCTGAAAACTTTTTTATTGGTGAACACGATGATTAAGCGTTTTCATTTCTAAGTATGTATGTTAATGCTTTGTTTTAGTGCGATTATACTCGTAATTTCTTCAGAACGATAAAACGACTGACGACGTGTGGTTTTAAGAAAGAAAGCCATAAATATCACTAACAGAAAACTTAGCAAACAATATTTATTAGAAACGGTAAATAGAGTTTCTGTGCAAAATATAGAAACTAAGACTTATGAAGGTATAAAGTGTCGGAGAAGACAACATACCACATTTTCCGTTGAAAATGAAAATGTTGATGTATCTCGACTGAAACGTATGTTTTCTTGTGTGTCCAGTACCTTAAAAAGGGTACAGTATCTGAGACGTAAAGTAAACTGGAACTTTGTCAATTTTCAAGGAAAAAATAGTTCCTTCTTCGCACACCAGAGGCGCTGTTCCATTTTTTTCTTACAAGAAACGCTGTAAATACTGGAAAGACGCTGTAAAGCAAAAGAGTGAAAAGTCGTGCTAAGGTATCCCACATAGTGTTTCCGAAGTACTTTGCATTATAACAACCTCTGAGCAGTTTTGAAGCACGTGGGCTACTGGGCTGTCTTTGACACTTCTACACTCGCGAGCAAAAGTATGGAAATAATTTACCAAAAAGCGAAAGAAAATCATTGTATTGTAACTTATTGGTTACAAAAATGGAAATAATTTGATCTACGAATAAAGAACAATAATTCTTCTCACACAACTAGTAACCAAAGTGGACGAAGGAGAATCGTTCCACGCGCGCCTCAAAGAGCGTCAGCAAAATGACGGGGAGGGCTCACAGAGGGCCAAAGCCTGCCTCACGGTCCCGCGACCCCGGAACATAAAGGTAGCCCTTTATGTTCCGGGGTCGCGGGACCGTGAGGTTGAAGGACACCGTGGATTTTAGTCAGTACAAGTCTGACAGTCCCTTCCTCATTTGATGATTTTACCACGATAAAAAAAGGGGAATCTTTACTACGATTCTACGCCATCTAGAGTACTTATTAACAAGTTAAGAAAAATAAAAATGTTACATTTTGAAAGGTTCAAACTGTTAACTTTAAATTGATACCATATTCACCTATCCCGGTTCGATTCCAAGTAAGTTGTTCCACACTTTCGCTCGCTGGTTCCGAACTACTGCCACTGCACCAAATTGGTTAATTATTTTCTTTTTAATGTGTATGTTATTTTAAGGACAGGGTTTGTATCATTGTAGGAATGCTGAAAAATCCACCGATTAGGTTGAAAATATAAAGCTTTTGAAATCCTGAAAGTCTTCACCGCAAAATAGAATAGAATAGAAAAACATTTATTCGATATTGGACACACACACAGAAATAATAATAAAATATAATTAAAAATACAATAACAATTTTGGTGAGAATGTCCACATCAAAAGCGTTACCAACTCAGCATATGCTGGGCAAAAGACACCCAGCGCTGGTTTTCAGTTGGCACCACGCAGTGACACACGGCCGAGGGCAGGCAAATAAAATAAATATTTAAAAAAAATGGTTAAAAAACAAATAAACAAAGGGAAATGTGTGTAGGGAAAAGGGGAAATCAAACCGAAACGTCTATCAAGTAATAATTTTATATTAATTTGTAATAACAAAAGTTTTAATATAATTCAGACATTAAAACCTGAGCTGATAACCTCTAAGGATATGATAAGACTTCATAATAAAGGATACTAAGCTTATTATCGACATAGATTATATTCTGTAGGTATTTATTACTGATATAAGCGCTGATCTAGAAAAAAAACGATAATTTAATTGCAGTATGCAAAAACATATCTGTATTTATACGCCTTGCTTGCACCAAGCTATGTTATCAAATCGTATGCAGTGTTTCAACATAACATCATATTTGTATTCCTAAAAAGGTTAGACAGAAGTGTATCAACCGGCCACAAATTCAGACTCCGTGGCTTTTAAAATATCTTCTAATGGAAAAGCTGAAAAACACGTTTCCCGATTCGGGAATCGAACTTGGGATCTCATGATCGCGCTTGTAACTACTAGAGAGTTTTTCAGTACTAACAATATAACATAATTGAAATTCTGACCTTTAAAGCAATGTAGGTTCACCAAATTACTCAAACGGGTCTTTCAGATTCTTACTGACTAAAAAAACACCCTGTTTTTTCAAAAATCCTTTGCGTTTCAGGGACATGGTGCCCTGTTTCGACCATTTCCGCGACCCAACAATGTACAGGCTGACCGATGAAATGTAGGGCATACTATGCAGTGTCTAGGCCTGAAAAATGTGTGAATTTTTTTTTATATACCGCGGGAAGTCCCTTCAAATGACATTTTGTATTCATACAAAAATAAAAGAGTGTTCTGTGATAAGGATAGCATATCTACTTTATATCTGGCATACTAAGGGATCGATGCTTCAATACCTATGTTTAATGTTCAGTGTCCGAGCGACACAATATTTAACAGGAGATTTAAAAAACTCTTTTAAAAATTGATAAGTTGACCACATTTTTACTACTAGACATTTTTTTAAATCTTTTTCAGAAGAATTTAATAACTCCTTAGGCTATGAGCTACTTTCATCTTAAAAATTACAGAGGATATCACAACATTTTTGTATTATATTTAAGAACTTACTTGAAGTATTTACCGCGCTTACTGTATGGAAAATTGGAAAAGCACCTCTAGTGTACGAACGAGAAACTTTTTCCTTCAACTTGATCTCAACGTTCCCGTTTTCTTTACGTCACAAAAACCTAAAAAATCATGCAAGGGCTGTCAAAGTCTGCGTTAATACGATGTGGTTACCCCCTCGAAAGCACCTACTTTCGGTACAAGGGTGACCAATTCATAAACTCCTGCCGGGATCGCGGTACTTAGTTCATCACCGTGACCCCGGTACATAAAGGGCTATTGAGGGACACCGTGGATTTTAGTCAGTACGAGTCTGACAGTCCCTCCCGCCCTGCTCGGGGTGGGAGGACTCATTTGATGATTTTACCACGATAAAAAAAAACCCACCGCAAATGAAAATAATAGACATTTTCAAGGTAGAAAAATGTCCAATTAATTGGAATTGCGCAGTAGATAAATGGTCAACAATCCTTAGATTAATAAATTAATTATGCAGCCCACGAGTCAATCGGCACGTATTATCGTGATAAGGGCGTGTGTCATCAATTTTCACGACTTCATAAATCGACTTCACACTTCTTAGTGCGTAGAGACTAATCTTTAATTAAATCTACATAAATTAGTCTTGATAATCGCAAGAATGGAGTTCTGAGATAGGTAGACGGCCGTGGAAGATTGAGAAGAAGATGGCGGAACGCCTTAGTTGTATTCCGAATATTCCGGATAGCAAAATCTCACCATATGACACGAGAGAAAAGTCTCAAAAAAAATAACAAGCATTGTGAAGTTATTTTTTTTTTATGGTATGTTAAAATCATAAAATTTTGACGAGTCCTTCCGCCCCGTGTGGAACGAATGAGACTAAGTAAAAACCGCTCTAATCCTTCAGTTACCACTTGCGTTTAAGGACCAGGGTAAGGGCTTTTCCGACAGTCTTGTGACCCTGGATCAGTAGAAATCTGACAGACTAAACCCTCCCGTCCTGCCCTGGGTGGGAGGTCCCATTTGATGTAGTTAACCACAAAAAAAACTGTGGACAGGGGGGCACCAAAGGTTTTGATTGCTTAGGGCATCAAGTAGTCTTAATCCGTCACTGCCCTGGATGAAACATCAACCTGTGTCATCGTTACAACCCAGTTACTGGGTAGTTCGCAACCCCATTTAGCTACGGTCGTAACGTTTCTGGCTACGAGTTTTGCTTAAAAATCTCAGAAAACAACTGATACCAATTTAAAATAAGGCTTGAAAATAAACTTGTAAGGTTATGAATGTGCAATAATGCATCGAAAGTCTTGTTTTAAACATTTCTTTACACGATATTGTTATCTTCTTTATACGAATTGCATATAAAATACGCAACATAAAATCGAGTGACGTATAATTGCATTGTTCTGGTAACTTCGATTTCATGACATTTTATTGACACTTTAATGCATTCAAAATGGCGGACTTGACATAAAACAATCTGTGATAAGAAAATTGTTCTTCAAAAAAACGGAAATTACTCAGCAATTTTCTGCTTTATCTTGAAATCCTAGTTTTTAATTATGTATCTATAACCCAGTTTTTTTGTTTAATATTAGTAAGGCTATATAATGAGGCTATAACCATAAGTAACTTAAGGGTAACATGACGTCACCAAAATGCTTCAAAATACCTGAAAGTTTCAGTATTTTTCAGGAAAAATCTTTTGAAAATAACTTGATAGGTTAACTTTTCAACACCCTCATGAGATAAAACACAATATAAACTAAAATCACATCAATTTGGCGCCAAAATGCACGACGGTTTCGCGCCAAAAAAATATCAACACTTATAAAATGCACTAAAAATGCATCTACAACTTACCGGATCAACAAATCCACTCCTGCGCACTTCCAAAAGTATCTTCTTGAACAGAATTTCAACTGAACTTAGAACAAAATAATATTGTTTGATTTTCGTATCGGATTACGTGCGTTCTACGAAAAGGGCAGAAAATCAGTGCGCCAGCCATCAAGTGCGCGCTGCGTTCGCGCCAATACTGACTCAGATGCTCCGGCGCAGTCGAGCAGCTGATTACAAACGCACGATGTCACAATCATAATGCACCTTATCTGCATTGTTCTATGAATGAATTTAGCTTGATATGTTTATGTTCTTGGAATTTTCACTTCGTTTTCGATGCATTAAAATTGAAATTTCAAATAGCATCGCTCTTTGGACATGATTGCACTGATGTAATGGAATTATTTAATGCATTACGTATTACGGTAAGTACTTAACTATGAAATGGTCTGGTTAGCACTTTTGTTTGATTGTCACTTTCCCATGTGAAGGAATGCGTGTGATTTTACGAATGATGTGAGGTTACATGCATTCTTGAACTGTACCGGCTGGTAGAGTATTGATTTGAAATTGGAATCTAATATAATGATTGCGATCGTTATTGTCTGTGCCTTTTATCTTTTCACGTTTTTACTGCAGATGGATTTGAATTAGGGTATTTTTGGATTCGGATAACATAGATTAGGGCAGAGTTTTTTTACATTTTTATCCTATCTTATTTACATCATCATTCGACCGCCCCGCAAAACGACAATCCGCCGCCCGGTGCCCGCCACGTTCCCGAAGTCGTCAGTATAATATTATTATCAATAGTCGTTAATAAATCTACTAGTCTATTTAAAGTTTATTATTGTAATTAAAGGACCGATATAGCTGACTCAGTAAATAAAAATACTTATAAAATATAAAATGACAATAAACAACTGAGAAATTGAGAATATTGTTCGCAAAAAAAAATCTATAAATATTTTTACCAAGAGCCAAGAGCGCACCATACAATCCTGCCTAGATTCGAATCCGGGATAAAAAATCTGCTCGTCATCATGAAATGCTTTCGGTTTCATTACAAAGCAAAATAAGTGACCAACATCCAACAAAGGCACTTTTATTAATTTTATTTGTTGATTTTATACTTTAAAAACTGAGGTCTTAGCACAGGATTTTATTCACAGTGTACTTTAAGTATTTACAGCGTTTATTTTAAGGAACAGCGCGCGTGCAAAATTTCAGCCTGCTAGCTTAACGGGAAGTGCCTCAAAATTGAGTTGCAAAAGTCCAACCGGAACGACAAACAAATAAAAAACAAAAAAAGTGAGTGTATAAAAATGTAGGAAAAATGAAACAGCGCTTCCTACTGTAAGTATATGAACGAAGTGCTTTATTTTTTTCTTTAAATTAACGGCGAAGTAAACGAAAACGTTTACATCATAAAAAGAGAGCAGAGCTGAGCAGAAAGGAGCAGAGCGGAGCAGAAAGAAGCAGAGAGGAGCAGAGGGGAGACCCTGTGAAGCGAATCACCAATCTCATAATCGAAATTGTGTTCTCTCTTAAAGATCTCTGTTAAAGATGACAGGAACAAAATAGGATATTTTACTGCATCTCAAATCATCATCAAATCAAATCAGCGTCATCAAATCTGTTTATTCCGTCAGTTAGAGGTATTGAAAAATAAAAGTCTCGTATTTTTCAATTTTTTAAATCAATGGCTATTGAGAAACATGAAACGCCTTGTGACGTCATAACACTTGTAGAATTTCATCGACCGCGTGCCGTTGACATTTACTTAATCGACCGTGCACCTTTACCCTGGTTTACCTGGGCATAGAAATGATTTCTTATGCTTTACGGTTTATGAAAATACCCGTATAATTCCTTCACGACACCAAAATTCATAGAACACTATTACAACTAAATAAATTCCCTTCATAGCTTCAAGTTACAAGCAGCGGTAGCAATGCAATGACCTCTCGGATCAAGTGACTTCCAACAACGGCTGTCTATGCTATAGTACTGTCCTGTGGCTGCGTTTGTATGAAAGAGGGTCTGTCTTGAGCATGTGAACTAAGACCTAGATGAGCAACTGGACAAAGAGGTGTTGTGTTTAGGAAATAGACCAGTTTTATAATTCCTCGTTTGGTTTCTGCACGTTTTGAGTTGTATGATTTTTTTAATTGGACTTTTTTTTTAATAGCCGTTTATGTCCCATTGCTGGGCAAAAGCCTCCCCCATGTCCTTCCAAGTGCTTTTTTCCAGTGCCACTTCGGACCAGCCCTCAAGGTACGCATCAAGATCGTCTTGCCACCTTTTTTTGGGCCGGCCTTGGCGGAGTCGTCCATTCTCAGGCACCCATTGCGTGCATATTTTTGCCCAGCGACTGTTTTGCATGCGGATAACGTGATCCACCCAATTCCATTTGAGGCTGGCAGCCTTCTTACCTACGTCAATTATTCCAGTTTTAGAGCTCAGCGTGGTGTTACGTATTCTATCGGATCTTCTTACACCCTGAATGGACTTAAAATTGTAAATTTTATAGAACTGTCTTCGCAAACGACTTGAATATGTATTTCCTTTTTGGGCGTCCACCAGCAAGGTGGACAGACGATCTGATGAAAATCACAGGATCGCGCTTGATGCAAGCCGCTTTCAACTGGTCCTAATGGAAGTCTATGAAGGAGGCATATTATCACCAGCGGAAGATATGATAATGAACAAAGTAAATAGGGCATAGAAAATGGTGGATAAACTGGATGAAACCAGGCTTGTTCCAGCGATAGAACGAGATGGCGCTAGACGACTTGTATAGTTCTGTCACTTTCACTCGCCAGAATAAGCCTGGTTTTAAGACGTTGTAATGCCCCCCCAGAGTTGTCAACTTTCCTTTCAAACAAGCACGATATGTTTCTGTTTCCAGTTCAGCAAATCAAATAATAAAATTATCATTTTGACACTATTTCCCGTATAATAAAATGATCGAGAAATGGCAAGAATCCCATTTTCTAAATAAGTTTTCACCAAGACTGAGACACAAATCTGTTAAGTCGATCAAAAAAAAATCATTTCCATGGAAAAGTAACGAAAAAGGTCAATGGTCGAGGTATCAATCGTGAAAAAGGTTATCATCCAAACTTTAAATTTTTTATTTTTTTATTTTGGCTCTTCAAACACCGCGATCACAGATCTTATAATTACTGAAAGTTTTTTTTAAAAAAAGGGGTAAACATGAGGCCTATAATGACGATACTTACATCCAGATGATATCAGTACCACACAGGACCTACCTACATGTATCATGCGCAGGAGTGGAAGCAGGACTACGTTCCCTGATCATTGTTGTTGCGCAAGCGCCGTGACGTCTGTGGAACTTTATCGCCTCCCTTTATTTATATAAAAAAAAACGTTTTAAATGGTAATGTTAGTGTTTTTTAAGTGAAATTGTTTTTTTTTTGTTGCCAACCTGATTTATTTTATGATTCGTCTTGTTGAGTTTGTCCGTAGCTAAATTACGAATACAGAACTGTTCCGTAGGACTGCATGTCCAGATATTTTGAAGTACTGATACTGCTAACCAACTTCATCCCACTGCAGGGCAAAGTACTCTCTCTCCCCTTGATTTCCATTTTTCACGATCCAGGGCTAAAGTAGACCACAGCACGCGTAACATGGCGCTGTAGAAACGTGTTATGTCGACGGGAGAATAGACAAAATGACAGAACTTAAAAGATTTTTATCGGTTTAAGCATAGCAATGTTTGAAATATAGAAAAGATGTGTTTCTATTCTTTAATTTTGTAAGAATAGTGTCATATTTGTGCAAAAAAACAGTCGATTTGTATAGAAATAACGATGAAATAACTTTGTCTTTTCTTGGTAGAATAGAGATAGAATCGCCATGCTACGCGTGCTGGTCATTGTTTTTGTCCAGCTCGTCCCGCCATTTTCTACTTCTTTGAAGTATTTCTAAGTCTTCTATTCCGATTGTTTTTTTGAGAAAAACAAACAATCCTAAAATCAAATACGTCTTTTTTTTTCACGTTGTGTAATCATCGAATGACTCCTCATACCCTATTGTCAGACTTGTACTGACTAAAAGCCACGGTGTCCTTCAATAGCTCTTTCCGTTCCAGGTTCAAGGTAGCTTATATAAGCTAATAATGGCCCCGTCAATAATAACGGGGGACTTATGCCAGCATAAGCTGACAGCTCATTGAGACTCGCGTGGAACACAACGCGCCGTCGACATAGGCATGGTTCATGAGCGGACAGCGAGTCGCCCATTACTCGCCGTCCGCATGGCCCGCGAATCAAATACGACTAGGTATTACAGTGAAAGTGAAAATCTCTACGTGAAGCATTTCCCTGCTAAACTACTATAATAGCAGTCAGTGCAGTAAGTACTTTCATTGCGCGAATGCTATCAGCCATCTTGATAACGTTTAATGAGTCTGCTACTGTTGTGTCGGGCACTCCAGCTTTGTGAATTTCAGTATCGCAGTGTTTTGCATATTTCAGCGAAAGCTTTAGATAGTGCGACCGATTACAAAGGTAAGCTTACTGTGGCTTAACTATGGTTTAATTTAGTAAGGTCCCCTTTTTGAAACCGACTGCGAAACGGTAGGAGGTTCTCAATTTAACTGTGTTTTTGTTTGTTACCTCATAAAGTCAAAACTTTCGACTGGGTGAACCGATTTTGATTATTCTTTTTACCTGCCATTTGGGCCCATGAACATATTATTTAGAAATTCAGCTTTAGTTTTTAATTTTTGAGCTTATTTTTTCGCTTATTGTATTTTAGCGGCTTGCCAGAGCCTCGTTGATTTATAACAGGAACAACATTGGAATCACCTAATACCATCCTTAATCAGTTGAAATAATTATGTCTTCTTAAAGAAAAATGCTTATTTTCCTTAAACTGAAGAACCAATATTTTCCTTTCGTTAACATTTATTTTATTCTCATAATGTAAAAAAAACACAAAATCATAAAACAATGGTACAGCGGTGATTCACAAACTCTTGCGAAGTATACCTACTTTACAAGAGAGAAATGCATGAGATAAGAGTACATTGACCCCTCAGGTCGACACACAGCTCGTTATCGCCTCTTTACTTGTTAAGGGTCGAGTTCAATACAATTTATTGACATAATGTAAGCAGTAATGCAAGTATTCTTTTGTTATTTCCAGTTGTAAGGGAAAAAAATGTTCGAAATTATGAGACAATTCCTGACTTTTTTGGATTGGATGATTCGCACGAATCGAACTGCCACGAAATGCGCGATTTGTCATTATTTTTTTCGGTAGGCGATTCGCACGAAATAATTTATTTGCGTGCGAATAGACACCCGGGATGGATGAAATGGCGACAGGTCACCGGAACAACCTGCGACCCACGGATGCCCCTCAAGTTAAAGGGGAAAATATACAAATCCGTGATTAGACCTGTCGTATTGTATGGATCGGAATGCTGGGCTGTGAAAAAGATGGATGAGAAACGATTGCATGTAGCGGAGATGAGGATGTTAAGGTGGATGTGTGGAGTGACAACAATGGATAAAGTAAGGAACGAGTTTATAAGAGGCAGTTTGAAAGTCGCGACGGTTATAAAAAAATTTAAAGGGAATCGTCTATCTTGGTATGGACATGTGATGAGGAGGGATGACACTCATGTGACTAAGAGAGTGATGAGTATGAATATTGATGGATGGAGAGGAAGAGGAAGGCCAAAGAAAAGATGGATGGATTGTATAAGTAAGGATATGAAAGAAAAAGGAGTAAATGATACTATGACTTGTGATAGGGGAGAATGGAAGAAAAAAACGTGTTGCGCCGACCCCAAGTAAAATGGGATAAGGGCAGGAAGATGATGAATAGACACCCCGAAATCTTACTATGTAGCAGATAATTGTAACATTTTTTATTTAAAAACAAAAAAAAAGTAACTTACTTTTCACATTTGATTTTTTATTTACTGTGAAAATGATTTCTTGAGTATTTAAGGAATCTACATAAAATAGTTTCAAAAACAAGTTTTTTTAAAAAAAGCTTCTATCATATTCAATTTATATTAATAAAATCATCCATTGTTAAATATAAGGGCGTTCCAAAAAATTATAATCACTCCAGTCAATTAAGACAAACGAAATTACTTGAACACTTAAATCATGTTCATTGGATCCACCCCATTACCTAACGTCGTCCTAATGAGACCACCATGACGGGACGTCAAAAACTTTATGATTATGGGAATGTTAAGCTTAAACAGACGATACGACCATCTTGTATATTTTAAGATGACATTAAAGAAATTGGAAATGTTCTCATTTGTTATAGTAATAAACCTTTATATATTATTAATTATTATTTGTCAAAATTTATAGGTATATTTATTTTTTTACTATTGAGAACCAAAACGGAGGGTAACGTTGTTTTATGTAATTTTATTCCTTGCAAACAGAAATAGGAGCCCCGCGAAGCAGGGCTTCGTCGATCTACCTTGGTAGGTTTGGACATAAATGGTATAGCGAGCTTTTTAGGATATCGTCGGTGTTCATTGAAACTGTGTAGATCATTTTACACCTTAATTAAAATCACTCAAAGCATTTTAATTTTACTGAACCTGACTGTACCTAATTTCTTCAAACTTGTTTTGGTATTGGTTTTGAAATGTGGTTCTCGTTGGGAATATAAACAAAAGTTGGAAATAAACTAATACCAAATGGTATTAGCTCTTGGTATTGGATGGGAATAGATCAATTCAAATCAAATTCATTTATAACATGTTCTGTTACTTATTTTGTCTTCTTCGGTCTTGTCATTAAAAAAGTTAGGCTTTACTTGCAATTTTCCGAAAATAGAATAGAAATACAATTATTACATTTATATCGGCTGTAAGTATCATAAATAGAAAAACAATTAATTCCTAAACGGCTGCATGCTGTGCAACTATGCAAGGCCACTAAGATAATAATTATTATTATGGCACGTGTTAAATATAATGTTTATGTATAATAATAATAATACATTCAATGAATATTACTCACTTCCTATAAATCAACATTTGCTAACATAGTCAGTTATCTGTCTAAATTGCTTACATAATTACATTTGCTGCATTTATGTTTGCTCTTGAACTTGAATTAGACTATGCTGATCTGACATGCACACATGGTCGCAACCAAGGGAGGTTCGCGGGATATTCACGGTTTTAAACCCAAGGGGGAGGGTTTAAACACGAACACAAAGTAGAAACTCGATACTCGCTACTAAGAAACCAAGTTTCCTAAGAGAAAAATTCAACTTTTTTTTCTGCTCGCTCCTTTATTTCGCTATTACATCCTACAGTTTATCAATTCTGTAAAAGTTTACAAAGTTTCACCTATTCTTGCTTATATACGATTAATATCCCAAGTTGGTCTACTTACGGGGCTGGGTACCCCTCGATCAGAGGGTACACACGGCTACACATCAAACTATACAAAACCAGTTTGTCTTAGTCTCGCTTCGTACGATTTCCACACACAATGAACGGTCAGCTAATATTCGGTTTTGTATAGCTTGATGTGTAGCCGTGTGTACCCTAAATTACTGATATTTTGTAAACGGTAATTGGTCATAATGTTGTTTTATATGGATGGATCTTTCAACTCTTTCTAGAAAAGGAGTTGAATTCCCTGCCGGGGTTTCTATTTCCTGATACCTAAAAAAACTGTACATTAGTCATAAAAATTTTATGAAAATATTGTGTAAAATTAATTTAGGTGAAGAACATGACCGCCACGAAATGATTTACCCCTTTTTCTTTCAGCCATAATGCATAGAGATAGAAGCTAGAACCAACATTATTTCCTTCACCCAAAAAGAAAAACAAAAATCGACCAGTAAGTCAGCCTCTTTCGGCCCGCTCTGCTTACAGAGATCCTCAACTATCCATTCCAACAATATACATAGATATACACATAGAACCTCACATCATAGTCTTTTTATCTCTCTTTTCTAAAGGACTCCAAACCTAAAAAATAATAAAAAGAGGATCTTAAGGGCATTGCCCTGAGGGCCGGCCCTCTTTTTGAAACATCTGACCCAACTACAAACGTGTTTTGAATCATAGGAGTCCTTCGTGAGAGAATTTTAAGATGTAATATATTATCAAAATGTTTTTTGATGGTGTGGCGTGCTGTATGATGGGATTTAATCGGTTTGGTGGCAGGATTTCGTGGTTATTATGGGAAATCTGATGGAAATATTGTTGTACAGTCGGTTTAGTGCTTAAAATGACATTCTAAGGATGTTGCTTTGGGTCAAATTTCGTGAAATTTCCTACTATGTATTTTTTTTAGCGTGGTAAAGTCATCAAATGAGTCCTCCCACCCAGGGCAGGGCGGGAAGGACTGTCAGATTCGTGCTAACTAAAATCCACGGCGTCCTTCAATAGCTCTTTATGTTCCGGGTCAGGGTAATGAGATAAGTCCCGGGACCGACGAGATATGTATAGAGAAAAAATAAGATAGCTGGTTTACTTTGAGTACTTAACTCGTCTTATTTTTTTTTAATTACGCGACCACTGTTCGAACAAAAACGTTAATTACTATCCACAAATGAATAGGTACCTCTTGTTTCAGGGAGTAAAATTATCTATAAATCCATGGGTGGAGTGAAATAGATTAAAACGAGACCTCATACCCTGAGTGGACCAACAGAAAAAGTCATACTGCGTACTGACTAAAATCTAGCGTATTCCTTCAATAGCCTTTTACGTTCCACGGTTACCTGTTTGGACAGTTCCGCGACCCAGCAAATGAATTCCTTGTGCCTTTTTTTTGCGGCGTGTTTTTGTGATAAAATCAACCTATGAGTCCTCCCGCTCCCAGGGCGGGACGGAACTTTCAGACTTGTACTGACTATGTGTAAAATCTACGGTGATCCTTCAATAGCCCTTTATGTAACAGGACCGCGGTTAACTGTTGAGACAGTCCCGCAACTATTTCTTGTGCCTTAGATTACATTGTAGGCCACTGATTGAAGTCACTGATCGTCTCCTCTTAATAAGTCCTTAAACAACATCCTTTTCTTAATAGATTTCCCTTCCTCAAGTATGTTAAGGGGCCACCAGACGGTATTTAGGCCTTGTTAGACGGTCAAGGACGTGCCACGGATGCGGGCGTGAATATTACATTAAACCATTACCTATGCGTTCTGTTGTCTCACAGATTTAAACTGTGCTTTAGAAAATGATTTTTGTGCTTTGAAGAGAAAGGGAGTATTTGAAAACATGCGTGTTTTTGTCTTGTTTAGAATATGAACAATGCAGGAAGAACAACGTTGTTACCATAGCGGGTACAATATAATGGTCCTAAAGAGTTTAGCATAAGAACGTATAGATTGACCCTAGCAAAAAGAGGTATTTTTTCATCAAATCCAAACTCAAACTCAGGTATAACTAAATTCGAAAGTCAGAGAGGACAGATGGATGTATGAATGGATGTTACTGTTTCTATCGCTAGCAACAACTAGTGCTTCGCAAACGGATTCCTAGGATTTTAATTTTTAAAACTTCTGACACCATTTATATCAATGACACTATTAGAAGTTAAAACAATTGTGATCAACTCCTCTAGAGGAGTGCCTGAAAATTGCAGGTGCTAACAGGTCAAGATTGTTTCAAGAAGCACTTGTAACGAATTGAGCAGGAGGAAACGCCCGGTTGCAAACAAGGGTTTCAAATTTTGATCAAGAACTGCATTTCATACGAAGTGTTCTTTACCTAACCGAATTTATCCAAGAATCAAAGATAGACTTGGTAAATACATAACGATTTTGGTCCCGCATCCTCGCATCTCAACTCCCCTTCACCTCTTGTCCATCACGGATTCACGTACCTTATTGATCAACTAAGTAATAAGAGTTTTTAACCAAAAAAATCTCAAACCTGACCATCACAACTTCCGCACAGCTGCGATAAACAAAACAAACGAAATTAAAGACTTCATTGAATCTCCCTCGGTAATGAGTCCATATTGTTTATATCGGGGTCACTGACCGCTAGCAACACGTGTGGACACACGTGTTAACTTCTTTGTCCGAATCTTTGTCCGATCTACTCCTTTCTTAAGTTTCTAAGCTTTAAATTTTGTGAGGAGGGCTCCTAAATCTGTGGAATAGAGAGTGGAGTGGAGTCGTGTCTAAACGCATTTCTTTTAGGGTTCTTATTTTTTTAATGTCCAATATAGTCAAAGGAGATTGAGCTAACTACTATGGCACTCGGTTGCGCTCCTTTTTGACACAGTATAGTAGTGTAAATTGGACACAAGTGAGACATACATGAGAGGAAAGTTAAATACAGATTGATATTTAGTTTCGCATAGTGAAATAACACGACGGAATTTGTTTTTTGATACAGAAGGTACTCGTAGTTGACTTTATAATAGTGTTTTCACAACAAACGTTTTGTAGTTTCAGTTATCACCGCATCAGACTCTTTCTTGCATAGTGCCAATAAGAACCTGTACAGTGAATTTGGCTCCATTTAAGTCCTTGAAAGTATCATCTGGTTCTGCAGGATATAAATAAGGAGGTTTAGGCATGACCTGGGGCAGATGCAAAATTATCCTAAAGATTTGAATCGAGGATACCCAATGATAGTTTCAGCTGGGCCCAAAGACAGTGCTGGGCTCGAGCCGAGCTCAGAACAGGCACGGGCGAGACACGGATTCAAAACATCACCAACAATTTTTTATATGCGCTTTGCAGTGACACGTTGATCTGACTCATCTGCCTTGATTCGTCCTTGACTTCCGCAGTTGAGCCTCCTTCAGAACTCCTTATGGTGCCCAAAATTCCTATAACCCAGCATTGTTTGTTTGCTAACTCCATGTCGACCAGCCATAATATCTGAAAATGCACTGGATTTCAATATTATTACATCATCAGACAATCTCATATGATATGAATAGATTTTAGATCATCCTCGGACAATATTGAACCCAGACAGATAAGATATAGTAATATCAAGTATCCTACACTTAGATAAACTGGCTTGGTGATAGATACTCGTATATGTATATGTAACTAATATTATAAATGCGAAAGTTTGGATGAATATTTGTAACTGAATTACATCAAAACTACTGGGTGGATCTTGATGAGGCCCATTTATTCCAGTGTACGATTCCCGTGGAAATATTTTCGAGTTAGACGCGGTCGAAGCCGCTTTTCACAGCACAGTTTTCTTCTGAGTTCAGGAGGGTTATATATTATAAATGATCTTATGAATTTATAAGATGGAAGCAATGATTTCAAAAGGACGGAGGTGAGTGGATACACCGGGACGCCGCCCTAGGAAGAGCTACATTTACCTTATTGGTGAAATGCTTCAGAAAAGCCGGGTGCGTAGTACTCGCAATGTAAGTAAGAATGAGAGAGTATGTAAGGATCGTAGCAGGTGGCGCTCTGTAGTTTCTGCCCATGTGAAGAAGACGTGAGTTTATGTATAAAAAAATATTGCGGACAAGTTTTAACAATATGAGGCCGTATTTCGGTTTTTTGTGCTTTCTCACGAAAAGCGAAATGAACTAGTTATCTCATAAAAAGCGTCTCCATTCATTCCCTATTCTCACGTGACCCTCCATGAACGAACAGTGCACTTGTTTACGTTCAATACCCAACAATGCGACCCCGCCATTCGTTCCGTACGACAGAAACATTCGTTCGGTCTCATTGATCAGTTGTCTGGATTGTACGCGTATGGGCTTCGGATGACCGGATTAGACAAAGGGTAAGCTATTGTAAAGCATGAAGAGAAGTGCAACAACAGTTCTTTTTGTCGCTCTATGGAGATTTATTTTGTTATGTAAAGGGGATTGGGAAGTCTCTGGCAGGTTTTTCTTCTCGGAGATTAAGGAAGACTTGAATAACTGACATAAGACTAAGTCTAGGCTACAAAGGAGTTAAGCTAAGGTGTTAGGCATACCTTGAGGATAATCTATAAGGAGAAGGAGGAATGCGTGAGAGGACACCCAGGTCGTTGGACATCGCTGGGCCTTTTGAGGCCACCGTAGGCGCGGGCTTTACGGACGGTGAGTAATGGGTAGCTGACCGTTCGATCAAGGCTTCGTGTCCCAAGAGCGCTTCAGGTAGCTATCAGCAAATTGACAGAGCCATATAAGGCCAAATGCCTGCCGAGGTCGGGGTCGCGGGACTGTTTAAACAGGATTCTGTGGCCCAGGAACACAAAGGGAAACCAAAGGAACAGGGATTTTAAGTGATTAGGAGTCTGTTAGATCCTCTCAGGCCAGAGGGATAGATTTGCTGATTTTATGATCCCAAATAAAACGGTCTCCCGTATCAATTATCTGTCTTGTACCTAAGTATAAGTACAGCAATTTTACTTACAAAAAAATGGGTTAACAATACAACAAAAACCACATCTTAATTACAACAATTACAGTACAATATGGTTTCAAACGAAAATAACTAAATAAAGCCCAATTTTAATGTCACAGGGCCATCAGCATGCCGCATTCAAATCATTGTGATACGATAATATCACATAATGATGACAGTCTGATGATGACTCGTCAACTTATCATATTATATCATAATGCATTATAATTATACTAACTTTGTCTTTGTTATGTTTCCGTTGCATATACTACCTAATACCTATTTATTTTAAGGGGAATAAATTATTTTAGTTAGATACATTTTTCTGAGTTTCTTTAAGTGAAGTTGATTTGAAAATTCGGGAAAGTAATCGATTAACAAGTTTAAAGTACTCTGGGACTCTTGGTCTTCATTTAGTCATATAAATGACCAAGAGTCCCGGAGTACCAAAAAGGGATTAAGAGAAATTCTATGAACAATTACAGAACTAACAACGCCTATGACAGAATAACGAGCGAAGCGAACTAGAAAATATCAGCATTATTCCTTGAATAGGTTTTTTTTATATTTTATGTATTAGAGTCAGAGATTTCGAGGTCATCTGTAGGTACCCCAAAAATCCACAACCCCTAGAAAATATGTTTTCAGTCCAGTATATGGTGCACCACAGAACAGTCAAATCAAATCAAAGCATTTATTTCAAATAGGCCAGTTATAGCACTTTTGAAATGTCAAAAGACAAAAACATTTCAAAAATAGTTACGTTAAATAAATAAAAACAGTTCAAAAATAGTTATGTTGCTACAGTCCCAGTCACACGACATAAAAACTGTGAAAGTACCATAGATGCACTAGTACCAGTGATGCCCTTAACATGCTTATTTGCATTTATTTAAACAATTAATGTAACCAACAAAAAGCGTCAAAAACTTCGCTGTCAAGTGCCCAGAAGGCTGGCAGCATTGCCACGTTGAATGGCAAGGATTCTTTGACCAAGAAATAGGCCAGCCAACTGGTCACGCGAAGATTCGACTATACGTTTTGCAAGTTCTTTAAAACTTGGTGGGCACTCGGACCCCATGGCCTTAGTGCTTCAACCCCAAACGGCTCAAATACATAGCTGCTAGTGTTGCTAAGGGGTTAATCCGGAACAGCTTAAATATAAAAAGGCACATGAATTTTATCCCCTGAATTCTTTCTATCATTAGTAGCATATGATACACTTTAGTCTGTCGATCAGTCTGTCATGATTAAGTTTACTCTTCGATATTATTGTCGATAAAACTATTATCGGCTACTTTCTTTTCTTCACAGTTGCAATAAGTACTTACATGTTATCTTATCAATTTTATGTCATATTTATCCTTTCTACAGTATCGTGTTTTATTTGGTCTGATATAAGATGTATCCAAGTACTTACTTTATAGATATTGTACCTAGTGAGAGCATTTTAAGAATCCATAAATAAATTCATGCCTATTATCCCCACAGGATTAGGAGTCTGCGAGTACTTTCAGCATGTCAATGACCTGCATATCTGTCATCTCCTTGTCACTTGAACATAACGTTTAGCAAAAAAATTGTTTGTGAAATATTCAATAATATTATTGAATAATAATATAGTGGTAAAAGGTTGGGCAGTGGCTGTGCGCAGCGTGTCACGGTCGATTTCCGTAAAAAATATTTGTATGATCTGCAAGCTGTGTTCCGGGTCTGTTGTGTACCAATCATTAAACTAGTTTTCACATGATGTTCATTTTCCGTTTGATAGCAAT
Organism: Agrotis ipsilon; assembly: GCA_028554685.1. Classification (NCBI taxonomy): domain Eukaryota; kingdom Metazoa; phylum Arthropoda; class Insecta; order Lepidoptera; family Noctuidae; genus Agrotis; species Agrotis ipsilon. The sequence goes on from CM052972.1 coordinate 9,796,506, forward strand.
AGAAATTAGAATGATTTTCAATAATTTAATTGTTTGTCATTATTTCATTATTTATGCATGCGTAATAGTTCAAATAGGGCATCTGATTATTATGTTTTAAACCTTGAGCAACATACAGGAAGCTTGGCATAGTTCAGTGTTCTAATTAGCTATGTTAATTTATTTGATAAATTATCTAGTTTCAGCCTATGACATGAGAGAAGCAAATAATGTGTTCCCGAAATCATTAAATAACTCTCAGACATGCATTTATATTATGAACATGTATCAGGAAGTCTACTCTTTTATTTCCTTCCTACCCCAACGAAAGTAAGGGCCTTACTCGAAATTTTCGAGTGAACCCTAATCCCAATTAGTTCTGAATTCATAAGATCTGACAAAACAATGTTTAATCGTGTAGCCACCAATTTTTAGTTCATACCAGTAACTAATCATAGGATTAACAGAAGTAACAAAGAAAAAAAAGTCAGAGACGCCGAACCTTCGTCTGAAGTCTGAAGTTACGAGTTTCGTGCTTAGATAGATAGTACCCTAGCAATTAAACAGTAGCCAACTGCCAAAACAATCACCACTTGAAGAAGACTGTTTTTTAAGCAAGGATTTCGAAGCGATATTAATGCTTCACATAATATTTGATCAGCGTAATGTGTGGTCAAATTAAAAATAAATCAAAGTCCAACCGTCACATTTAACGCATCCTTTCACACAATATAATAACTCCAATTCTTCAAAACGCCGCTAAAACACAAAACCGCCACGTTACAACTGCCTACTTTAAAAATTCATCATACATCGTTACTTTTATTAAAAGTCGTTTTAATACGGCGAAAGGAAACGTTCGTTGAACAGCAATGGCGTGGCAATAACATTATGGCAATGAGATACGTTTATGCCATGATAAAGGAGAAAACAGAAGGCCTATACTTTCCTGTTGAATCTGGTTTCAAAAATCCAGTGCCAGATTGACTTATTCGTCAACTCGCCCGCAATTAACTCGCTCGCTCAGGCGAGTTGGCACCTTCCGACTTTACCTATTTTTGTTGTCGTCAACTCGCAACTGACCGAAAAAAGGTACAGTCATCTATAAAAGTGTTATAATAAATTAATATAGAAACCTACTTTATAGTATGAGGCGCTGTAAGATTTGAGTTTGAATATTTGAAAACGTACCCACGATATAGGAGAAATCCCAAGCGTAGGGCAAAGACACAGGGCAGACTCCTTGTTATATATCTGGTATTTTGATTAATTGTATTTTTGTAAAAACAGTGTAATATAGTTGTATACTATGAAGGGTACGTATTAAAATACCGAAATTTAAAAGACCGAATTTTAAAATACCGATGGACGGAATCCCGAAAATTGAAACGCCGAATGGTTGTTTGGTCGAAAGTTTAAAATCCCGACGTTTAAAAACCCGAAGTTTAAAAAGTCGAAATTTAAAAACCCGGAGCTTAAAATGCCGTAAATTTCCTTCACAGAAGCAAGTCGACGGAGTCCGTAAACTGGTTCAGTGAAATGACAAAAATTTCAGAAAAAGTCGTCGGAGCCCCGCGGAGCGGGGCTCCTACTTCTGCGTGGTTAAAAAAAAATTACCACGAAGAGGATGGCGGGGTCTTTCAGACCCCGCCATCCTCTTCTAACCTAAATTGTCCGAGTCGGGGTGCCAGCAAGTCTCGAGGTATACCTAGTTCTAACCGGCTAAACCTAGGTGTAACCGACTACATGCGGTTAAACCTACGTGTATCATACTTATCTTCAGTTAGAACTAGGTTTAGCCGGTTAGAACTAGGTCTAACCTCGGGACTTGCTGACACCCCGACTAGGACAATTTAGGTTAGAAGAGGATGGCGGGGTCACGCAGAAGTAGGAGCCCGTGGAGCGGGGCTCCGACGACTTTTTCTGAATTTTTTGTCATTTCACTGAACCAGTTTAGGGATCTGATCAAAACACTAGATTTGTTTAGGGAAAAGATAAAATCGTGTTGTTATTTTAACATCATCTGTTGTTTGATCAAAAACCTCGGTTTTTGATCAAAAACATAACGACTATCGGCATTTAAAACTTTCGGTATTTTGAATTTCGGTGTTTTGGACGTCGTTATTTCAAACATAGGTATTATGAACTTTCGGGATTTTGATACGTACCCACTATGAAGTACCTTTATTTAATTATTTAAATACCACCTTTTCATGCAAGCCTAGTACTTTTGTGATAAATAGATTTTGCCCAAAATTTGTACGTTGAGACAGAACCATAAAATGAAAAATATCACCTTGATTTTATGCAGTCCTAGTACATTTTTGGGTATTGAGTATTCGCCGAAATAAATTTTTAGTTTTGAAGACCGTTCGTTGTGCGGCATGAAAACCTTCAGCATGATTCTGTTCTCCTAGTACTTTTTGTTCCAATTCCTCATTCAATTTCGGCACCAAAACCTTCAATTTGAATTCAAACTTATGAAAAAAAACTTAATTACTTATGTCTTTGTGCTTACATTTTATTAATGATCTCAAAACAACTCCGCCCCTAAGACGACCCCCTGGCCCTCAATTAACCAACTTTACACGTTTAGTTTCATAAACGTGTGAAGAAGGTTTAAATTAAATGTTAAATTAATAGAAACACTTTTGTAGACGGCTGTAAATACGTCAGATTTTCGCTCAGTTGCGAGTTGACGACAACAAAAATAGGTAAAATCGGAAGGTGCCAACTCGCCCGAGCGAGCGAGTTAATTGCGGGCGAGTTGACGAATAAGTCGCCAGATTTAGGGAAGGAACGTGCCCTGGGCGCTGCTTTTGGGCCAAAACAAAAAACATGATATCACAGAGGACCAAACGCCTGCCTAGGTCGAGGGGCTGCCTAACCAGGTAAACGTGATCCTGGAATGTAAGGACTATGAAGTAACACCGTGGATTTTCTCGTATTGAGACTGAGTCTCTTTCGGCCCACCCAAGGCGAGAGTTCCTCTCGCCCTGTTTCTCTCATTTGATGATTTTACCAATATTTCGAATAGAACTTTGAAATAGCCGACTGTTTGTTTTCGATAAAATAGTTTTAAATAGATTTTCTGGTTGCCAGACCACCTGCAGTCACTGCAAAAATATTAGATACTGTTTCATTGCGAAATCCAAAATAGTTCAATTCATTCTCCAGGGGGGGTATTACAACCTCTTGAATCCAGGCTTGTTCCAGTGAGTAAACGAGATGGCACTAGACGACTTGTATAGCTTTGCCACTTTCACTCGCCGGAATAAGCCTGGTTTTAACCCCCACTGGTCTTCGTTACCACCATTGCTACGAAGCTTTTCTGGTGGTCCCCCTGTTGATTATGATGACTTTCAAGAATAGACTAGTTTCCAGTATCTTAGATTGCAAATCTAATTAGGCCGTCTGTTAAATCAGTGAATATTCACAAAGATTTCACGGAACAAATATTTGCAGTTGTTCTGTACCGTCAGCACGAGTTTTCAGTATTTGAGACGTAAAGTAAACTGGAACTTTGACGACTTCAAATTGACAATTTCCAATGAAAAAATTAGTTCCTTCTTCGCACACCAGAGGCGCTGTTCCATATTTTCATACAAGAAACGCTGTAAATTCTGGAAAAACTCTGTAAAGTAAAATGATAAAAACTCGTGCTAGGGGTACTGTATCACTGTATGTGAGTTTTTATGTTTGTAAACGCACAATTACTAGTGAGGGGCAACTTAAAAAAAAAACAAAAGCTCCTCAAAGTGGTACTTCTGCGTCAACTTATTTTCTGTCACATACAGGGTGTAGTGAGGGGTCCTGTAATAGGCCCCATCCTCCCGCAATCACTGCGCAGGCGACTGTGTCGACTGAACTGATTTGTTAGGCCCGCCGCACACTGGCGGAGGACGCGTGACCTTGACGGTGGCAGCCACGTTATTGTGGTGATCGATTTTGGTGTGGTCACATTGTTCTGTTTAGGGATAGTTGATGTTATCGTTATGCATACGTGTATTGGTTTAAAAGCCTAGGTATAGTTTGAACTTACAGCGACTGGATAATTTTTTCGCCCAAGAAGGCTATTAAATTAACCCCGTAACTAAATTACTATGGAAGATCAGTTTGAATTGACTTCTCTCAATGCTGGCTAGTCCCAGCAAATTGGCTGTCAAAGACAGTTGTTACAAAACATCTATTTCCTCAAGTTTGCCGTAGATCATATTTTCTCCTCATTTGATCCACACTAGCAACACTATCAAATGTTAATACAGGGTGTATTTTTTTCCAAAATCAGCGAGTTCGCTTTTGGCCAGGATAATTGATTTTTCTTAAATCAAATGATGCAGTTTTAGTTTTTGTCAAAATCGGCCTTGAGACTTCTTTCAGTGTTTTTCGACAGTCTTCATAGTTTCAAATCTAGCCATTCCACGCACAGTTGAAAAGTTCAGTATAATGTTACCACTTCTGGGTCACCGGCCTCCTCTCTGTGAGTAATCCACCATGCGGATCCAGCATAATCTAGAAAAAATCTTTAGAAAAAACAACTAAAGTTAAAGTTATATTCTGGTAGGCAGAATTCAAGTCAACACATCAGACATTGAAATTCGCGAATCTTCACCCCGTGCGCACACGCAGAGTATGCTCCCGCGCACATCCAAGATTAGCACCTGTCAACCTCGCCACGCTCGCCGACCACGATCCACATTATTGCCTCGCAGTACATAAGTATATAACGCACCTATGTAATCAATATTCATTAACTATACCCATGTACTTGGAGCAGAGACCTTTGCGAATTATTATTATTGAGCTTAGATTCAACGGTAGAAATCTTAGAAAGCGTTAATGGAGGGCATTTTTTTAAATTCGAACTGTAACCTTTTAATGTACCTACATTGAGATTAGTGTAGAGTATTTGGACATAAATAGAGGAAAATCTCTGACACATCGTACAATCTAGCCGCATTGAGTCAAGATGATTGAAATTTTGCAAAAGATCTCCTTATAAAAATGGTTGCCATTTAGATCTTTCTAAGTGGCAACCATTTTTTTATAAGATCTTTCGAAAAAGTTACGAAAAATTCCTCCCCTTAATAAAGGGTGTAAGGAAATATGTAATTAATAAGTGTCAAAAAAGGGAGCCAAAAGAGGTGGTTCTCAATTCGAAACGTATATTTCATTTGCCAAAACAGCCTGACTATTTTTATATTTAATGTTAGATTCATTCGCGTTTGACCAATATACATCTCGCCTGATGGTAAACGATAAATCATTGCACCAAAGACAATTATAAAGATATCCAACCTACTCAGTTATTTATCACATTTCCATTGCCACAGAAATAACAGAACCACACGCACCAATTCCATATCGGAACGAAACGTCTCATTTATCCGTAAGGAAATGACCATATAGTTTCGTAACCACGAAATCTTATACTAATGCGGTCACATTATACTAGGGTTGCACTTGTGCGGGACTAAAGGATTTTTTAGTATTCAGAGTGATTCTGAACCCTTTCCGGTCAAATCGATCTGGCGTGAACACATCTCTAGTCCTTGAGTACAGGCGGGGACAGAAGTGGAAAGGAACGAACATGCTGATATATTAAATTACGATGAAATGTGATTCAAAAGTACTTTTTTACTTAATTATACGATACGTATTTAAAAATATATGAATAATCATAATTTAACTTTTATTTGATTGTTTTTCTAAAAAAATAATGTTTTAGTAGGAGCAAACTAATTGATACTAACCTAAATAAACTTTAATTTGATTGTTTTTTTAATAATGTTTGAAGTAAGAGTAAACTAATTTATATTAATTTATAATCTTATGGTATTTACTTTATTTTATTTATTTACATTCCTACCTATTAAAAGTATTTCTTGTCGTAACAACTACATAGTCTCTTTTTTTCGGCAAATTTTAAGCGAAATATTTACGTAACTCCAAGATATTGACCAAGGCCACGCGAATAACGCTACATTTTATTATTCTTATCCTCTAAACTGCAAAAAAACTGTCCTTATCAAAACAAACCATTTGATATAACTATTTAGTTTTACAAGTCACAATCTAATTGCGTAACATAACTGTTCATAAAATTGGTAGCAATAAAAATTAATTTAAGTAATTAACAGAGATAGAACACTATCATTACAACCGGAAACAAAGATTGAATTGAAACACATTTCCTTAGTAATTAGGTCGTTTGAGTTCAACAACTTTACGTTGATAATAAACAATCATGTTTATTTTTGTTTCTTGTGATATAACTTTCGTAACGTTTCGAAATTACGTGATAAAGGCAAATGTTCATTTGACATGAATGATTGGTATGCGTCAAATTACGACTTTATTGTCAGTGCTTTACATAACGAGCGGTTACTCAATTTATGATTTAGAAATTGGAGCAAATGATATAAGACTGTGTTAGATGATATTTTTATTGTAATCACAATTAAAAATAATAGATAGGGTAAGAAACAATAACAATTAATCTTTTTTTTTTTTTGCTTTATTTTTTCATAAATAATTTGTTTCATAGATATATCGTTCACATAAATACTAATTAAACTTTAGAAATATAAAATACTAAAATAAAAAAAGCTAAACTATTAGGTATAGAACATCATAAAATTCATCTACAACGCTGTCAGTTTTTTTTTGTCGATTTAATTTTCTAAATCCTTTAACAAAGAAGACTGCAACATTTAATGATAAATCTAATAATACACAACCACCGCACACAAACAAAAATATAGGAAACACTTTTGTCCGCGTCTACCCTGCGACCAAGTCACGAGGTAATTACACGGTGATTTGGCGTGGCCGCATGCAGTAACACTCCTCCCAAAGGACCCGACAGGACGAATTGATTGTCCAGAGACCACGCTACCCTCCTCACTACTTCCACCACTAAACAATAACCAATCCGCTTTTTTTTCTCTGTGATTAAACGAAGTAATCAACCCAGGGTAAGTGGACCACTTTTTGCCTTGACTGCCCTTCCAAAACCTGGATTTTTGCCGGTTCACTGAACATGGTGGTTGTGGGTTAAAAAATAAAAAACAATTTTTGAATTTCTGGGGGTATTTTTGTTTTTACAAAAGCAAACGTCGAATTGCTGATGGTAATACGATTTTCAACAGATTCTGTTAACCTTGTACATAGATGAATCTCCTCAACATGTCCCGAAAGAACATTTTTGTTGTATCGGTAAAAATTCATAGATTTCGCAGGCCAACCTTTGTGGTTGTCGGCTGCTTAGCTAGACTTATCCGATGATCTATAAAATGCGCGGTTATCTCAGGAACTGCTGATTAAAACTAACAATAACTTTTTTATGGATAGCCAATTTATCTAAGAAGGCTATAAAGGCTATACAGCATCACGCTGCGACCAAGAGGATCCGAGCATAGATTAGTCAGTGATATGAGGTCGAACGACCTATACACTTTTGGCAGTGTGGTTGGCAGGAACCTCGGCTTAAAAGGCAAACCAATTTTATTGATCAATCTATGGCTAGTATCTCTCATAGACATTAAAGTATATGCACACTTAATTATTATGCAAACAATCGTTAGCTTTATTGAGATAGATGTCATTAGTAAACAAATCACGTTCCATTATAAGAATGTCATGATTGAGCAGTACCTAATAATATTGTATAGATAAGTAGAAATGTGACGTGAAACAATTGAGCGATGGTTGAAAAGGACTAGTAGGAGCATTCCATACATTTATCATCATCAGCCTATAATGTTCCCACTGCTGGGACACAGGCCTCCACTCTGAGAGAGGGTGTGGGCCATAATCCACCACGCGGGCCCAGTGCTGATTGGTAGATGTCACATATCTTCGAATTTTTGGTTCTAGGACATGCCGGTTTCCTCACAATGTTTTCCTTCACCGTTTTGAGAGCAGTGGTGATGAAATAAATTACACAAAGTAATACGCCCGGCGGGGTTCGAACCCACGACCTACAACTCGTAAGTCGGGACCGATACCACTGGGCCACCACTGCTCACATTCCATTCCATACATTCATAATTACTTTTTATTATCTATGATACAATAACTACAACAGAAGTAAGAGTTCATTATACAAAAGTAGACAAAGCCATAATGCACAAACACAGTTACAAAATCCACAAATCGGAAATGCGTAAAATCTGTGGTTTTAAGTCGCCAGGTGGCGTTGTATTTTTTGTCGTGCTGCCCCAAATGTGGTTCGTGTGGTTGACATTAATCATCCGTGAGTTTCATGAAGTTTGAGTAATCATGTGACACCCCAGGACCCAAACATATGAGATTACCGACACAAAGGAAGGATGTTGGAATTTGGGCAATATGGTTTCGTTTTTAGTTAAAATCTGGCGAGGATAGTTAAACTTAAAATTGTGAAGAAATAAAAATCTTAATCCAGAAGACGTTAGAATTGAAATTGATAATGGCAGTCTGCCATTTTATTATTTTTATATAAAATGTTTTAGTGCAACCTTAGTTCATCCATCATTTTTAAATTAAGAACTTCATCGCCGTATCAGCCGACATCCACTGCTACCCCCAATTAGGTCGCAAGACTGTCTAAACAGGTTACCGTAACCCTGGAACGTTAATAGCCATTGAAGTACGAGTCTGACAGATCCTTCCGCTCCACGCAGAGAGGGCGGAATCACGACCAATTCCAACATTATTATCTTCGATCATTAATAAGAACATTATTATTCAATCAAACACTTCCGTCACACAATTAAATTAAATACCAATCAATTAACACTTTCGAACCATCAGTTGTTCCAAAACACAGATCGTAACAATCGAGAGAATCGATTTCGATACGCATTCTCGATTTTAAAACATCGATTAAAAATCACTTACGCTCTTTAAAGCGTTTCATAAAATTAACACCTGATTTGAAATCGATGGCTTTCTTTTGATACATCTGGACGATCCATGTTTAGGTATGCCTTAAAATAGGGGTGTACCAAAGTTGCCCAAGGCATAAGGCGCAGACTCCTGGAGGACCCAATAAGGAGCGCAGTAATGGCCATACTAGGACCACAATTGACCAGACCAGATGGCCTACCTTGAAGTCCTAAAGAGTAGTTCCAGTGAGGAAACGAGGTGGCGCTATACGACTTTTATAGCTGTCTCTTTCCCGCACTACTCAGTTAAAGAAACTCGCACTCTGGGCGCATCAAAAGCTAGTTGCGACACTGTACCGGATAAAAAATATGTTTAATCAAATAAACGTTTTGTAACGGAATGAGAAAAAACACAATTAAGTACTATGACCATTGAGCTATTATTACTTCGTATAGAGACGACACCACGTATCACCACTGTGTCCCATCCAGGGTGAGACAACGCGCTCAAGTTCATTCAGATGTTTGACAGCTCTGTGGCGTGCTCTCTCTAGGCCGCGCACTCATCCTGGATGGGACATAGTGGTGATGCGTGGTGTCGTCTCTATACGTAGTAATAATAGCTCAATGCCTATGACACACAAAACAGAAATTTTGGTAGATCTTTATAATTCAGACAGAAGACATCATTTGACAAGGAATAAAAGAGGAGAGGTATACTTAAAAGCTAAATATACTGTCATAAAATAGTGTTATATTAATAAAACTAGATACAAAAGGTTGTTTTGATTTTATTGTTTAATTTCTGAAAGATCGTCGATAAACTAACTTACTAATAAATACCAGACTTTTAGGCACGCTATTCGCGCTGTTCGCGCTATCTTTTTTTCTAGATCTGTACTCACCTACTCGAGACTCGAACGCCATTTTATGTAGGTTAATAAAACTATGACACAAATCCTATTTTTACATCCAATACCTATTGTATTATTTAATTGCTTGATCATCGTAGCGTGAAGATGACCTTGCGACAAAAAAGTGAAACCGAATTACCAAAATATTTATTTATTTCTATCGTTCATTCAAAATTACTTTTGTTGTTTGCAATAACCATAAACTTATATCATGAAATGAGCCCTCGTCTACCAATCATCAGCAAAAAATTACATTTTAAAAAGAAAAACAGTAATTATGAGGGCATTAATTGTTTTACAGCAAAGAGATACATTATGATGATTATGACAATTTTAGACAGATTATGCTCCATGCCTGTGGTATTGCCACAGGCATGGAGCATAATCTGTCTAAAATTGTTACCCCCTTGCTATCTCAAATATTAATTATTGCCAGTTTTGTTTTTTCTGTTTCTATGTGTTCAAAATGTTAACAAAACTGTAAATTATTAATATGTACTTACGAAGTCTGGTTGGAATAGTATCCACTATTCCAACTATTTGGGTAAAAAAGAAAAAAACACATATTCGAAATTAAAATATTTGTTCAATTTCCGCGACAATGTTCCAAATACAAAAAAAAACGTAGTCACTGTTTTCGAATAGAGCTATCAAGGCCAACATGTGCAGTAAAAATACCTACTGATAGTAATTAAATAATATTTATTCAAAAATACACACCATAGGTAAATTATAATAATAAAGAAAGCAGACATGGTAAACAAGCGAGAAACAACGGATATACTAGCACAAGCCAGCTTCCTACGTCGAATGTCGGCCATATGGCAACCCTCACTTTTTTTTAATAAGGGGTGTGACAGAGGAATCTTGACAGCCAGGAGCTTCCCTACACTATGGTTTCTTATCTATGCCCTATGTGGCCTTACAAGGATCCCCAAGTGTTACAGCCACGTGCAGTAAATGTACATTTTAATGATTATAGCAGTTTTTTAGTGCTTAAAAGAAACGTTTCGAACGAGTCCATCTTCTAAACATATACCTAGCATATTATAAAATACTTTTTAATTTCACAATGGGTTTTACCCAGCTTATGCTTTTTTACAACACTTATCATCCCACTTCGTCCAGTGGCTGGGCAAAAGCTTTCCCCAATGCCAGGAACAGAATGGGTTTTAATCGGCAAGTGTCTGATAGTCCGTTTGAACAAGAGTGACACCCAACTTAATGGCTACCCATCCTCTACCATCATCAGGAAAATAACCTCCCGCCATTTCTTCCATGGTCTCTTGCTTAACCCCCGTTGGCCGATTTCCTTGTTGATTTTGTTGTTGTTTTTTCAATTGAGAAAGTAATGAAGATATATTGGCAATTGGCCAAAGTTGAAACTTACGCTGCCATCTCAGTTTTTTTCTAATCAGTTGCGTTATTCGCCAATTATACCATACATCTTTCATAGCACAGCCCTTGCTGCTGACAGTCAAATGACAAAATATCAGGGTATCAGTGTAGTTACATAGCATCCCTCCGTAATCCACGAAGTCAGGCAGTAGTGTATCAATAGTGCCATCACATTTAGCCAGGCAAGACGACCCGTCAAAAAGGGCCAGATTATTGCCACCAACTGAACTGGCTGCTACAAAAAAAGGTGGCTTCTGAGAAATTCCTGAATCAAAAACCCATTGACAATATTGCCCAACCTGGGAACCAAACACCTGAAGTCATGCTCAGCAGTATCTTTTGCAAACTTCTTAACCAACGATACAGTCGGGCTTATTACATGGGTACATGTTATCTAACTGCGGGTAACTGAAGATAAAGTTATAGGAAGACATTACAACGTTGTGCTCTGATTTGTTCGATTGCTTTGAGGCCGCAAACAATACGGTTGCGCACACGCAGTCTGCAGTCTCGCTCAGTTTGTTCTTCTCAGTTGTCTCGTTTATCGTGAATGACAGTATTTTGACGATAATAGACTATTTTACTCAAAAATATAGATGTAAGAAAATATTTACCGGTATTTCATTATTTTGTTACGTAAACCAAAATTGACGAAGATACTCGTACAATGCTTCTAAAAATCACAAACCGTCACTCTTTCGGTACAAGTTTACAAGTTTTTGACGTCACAAGGGGACCCCCGAATTCGGAAGCATTTATCTTTGTCAATATTCATTGATTTAAAACAAAAAAAAAATACGAACGGACTAAACAGATTTTCTATTTATTTTTGCTGTAAAAACCATAATCAAAGTTAATCCCTAAACTGATGACTATTGTTCGAATCGAATATGCATGGATTCAAGATTTGTTGTATGCACAACATCCACCAGAACGAAGATGGGAGTCTCATTGAAGTTTTCGTTTTAGAATCAAATTCAAGTGTCCCGATTTCGTGGATTTTTCAATCAGGTCCTAAATCCAGACGATGAATTCCACCTGTAGCAAAACTGAATCAGAAAAAACTCATTGGTAATTTTAGCAGACGGATTGTCTGGTAAAATATCGTCTATCTTGTACCGCTTGCCCTGTCACCTGCCCCTGCGCACTTGATGATCTTAGGACTGCATCAGTGAGTGGAGTTTACGAATACACGTTACTGAATTTTTGACTCAACATATTTAAAACATTTTGCTTTTGACACTCGGAAAAAAATCTGAGTTCTAAGATCAGAAACCATTTATTTTTTAAAGGTTACGGCATATCTATTACCTAGTCTTCAAAAATAAAAAAATGATGAGTTTCTTAAATAAGGATGATAATATAATATTTATCTTCAATTTAGATTTGTGTCTCGTTTTAACAATTAGATGCGCTTGCGCCAGCACCAATTACAAATACAATTACAAAGCGTTCACAAATTGGAAGTTGCACTGTTTTATAAATAACTCGTTGGCCTTGGAACCGTTAAAATATTTGTTAATAGGTAAAACAATGGATTCTCATTTTAGTACCACTTAACAATCAGCCTTTTAATTGAAACGTCCCACTGCTTGGACATAAATATCTCCTCTCTGTCAGTGTCTGGGCAATTATCCACGTACCTAATTAAAAGTGGGTTGATATCATATCAATATTAGTTTAACCCTTAATTTGACTACGTTCACTGTGATAAACGTTCATAAAAAATAAATATTGAGCGACTACTATCTACTAATCTTCGGGTTTTTATTCGATTATGGCAAGTTTAAAATATATTTATTGGTATAAAAAATAATCCACTAGTGGCAACATCGTTCATCTGTCATTATCGAGACAAGATGTCAGCAAGACGTGGGCACTCAATTCTTCGCAAGGTAAATGTTTTTATTTTACACGTTTTTTATGAATAAACTAAACTTTTCATGCTTTTTATTTACTAAGCAATATTTATTATTTGGTTTCGAATAGTTTTTGTGCAATGTTTTGAGTTTTTCTCTACTTATTTTTGGGGGCAAACTTGTTTGTTCATCACAGTGAACACTGCCAAATACTCGTATAAGTATTGTCTGTTTGGTACGTTTATTGTGATGAACATTGCCAAGTTGGGTATAACTATTATTTGCAAATGATATGCTTTTATGTGGTGGGTTTTCAATGGGCTTATGGTTTTTTTCGCTTGTTAACAGCATAAAATACAAGACCGCACGCAAAGAATATTAGCGCTTGTTCCTGTCGAGCATGCACCATCCGATACTAGCGATAAATCTGACACTAACAGTGACAATGAACTGCCACCACCTTCTCCAAGCCCGGTTTCATCTTCAGCTCCTTCTATTAATTCCTCCTTAGAACGCTTAAATATCAATAGTAGCCCAGAACCAGAAACAACTCAAACTGAAGATGAACAACTGCTAGAACCATCTGATATATTTCACGCCGAAGCCCTTCAATTAACTCCAGTTTTACAGGAAATTTGCCCTGATACACCATCCAGGGAACCAAATTATGATAGTGTGCCTTCATTATCCTCAATGATATCTCTGCCATCTGAAATAGGGTCGCCAATGCCTGGGCCCTCTAGTACTCGTATTAGAAAAACTAGAGCCCGAAAGCAGATAGCTCCAGCTGCCAAAAAGACAAAGAAAATTCCAAAGTTTACCCTTACATATAAATGGAAGAAAGGTATTTTTCGCCACCGCGCCATAATTGAAGAAACACACGAAGCCTCAGTTGATTTTCCAGATGATGACCCCCTCAATTATTTTTATCTATTCTTTTCTGAAGATATATTTACCGACTTAGTGGAACAGACTAACCTGTACTCCGTACAACAAACTGGAAAATCCATTCAAGTTTCAGAGGATGAGATGAGAGATTTTATTAGCATGCATATTATGATGGGAATTGTTGAAATGCCATGCTATTTGGACTATTGGAGCAATAAGTTTCGATACGGGCAGATAGCCGACGTTATGCCGTTGAAACGGTATCAACAGATCCGTAGATTTTTGCACTTCAACGACAACAACTTTCAGGACTCAGACAGATATTATAAAGTAAGGCCTATAGTAGAAAAAATAAGAAGGAATTGTTTAAAGCAAGAAAATGAGAATAAGTTTAGTGTAGACGAGATGATGATACCCTATAAGGGCAGGAAAGCAGGAAACAGAAAGCAATACATGAAAGACAAGCCCAATAAATGGGGGTTCAAAAATTATGTACGTGCTGGAGTAAGCGGGATGATATACGATTTCATTTTGTATGCAGGCGAAGATACCTTCCGTTCGTACACATTCACCGAACAGGAATCTTCCCTTGGTTTTGGAGCCCAAATTGTCATAGCATTGGCTCGGACTATTAAAAAAAAACCAGCAACTGTGTTTTGTGACAATTTTTTCTCATCCCCAGAGCTCTTTTATATATTGAAAGAAAATTACGGAGTCTTCGGTCTGGGCACAATACGAGGCAACAGAATTAGAGGTGCTGAAAAAATTTTACCGGACGACAAGGCTATGAAGAAGAAGCAAAGGGGTGCGTATTCACAAGTCGTTTGTGATAAGAACAAATTAGTTATTGTGCGCTGGAATGACAATAAACCGGTAACTCTAGTTAGCACGTTTGTTGGTTCCGAACCATTGCAAAAAATTAAAAGATACTGCAAAGAACAAAAGCAAAAAATTGATGTAGATTGCCCACAAATTGTTCGGGAATACAATAAACACATGGAGGGTGTAGACCTGGCCGACATGCTTATATCATTATATAAAGTTCCATTTAAAACAAGACGGTGGTATATAGGAATATTTAGCCAACTGTTAGATGTATGCATTAATAATGCTTGGCTTTTACACAAACGTAATAATTGTCATGGACAAACTCAACGAAAAAAAAAGTCATTGAAAATATTTCGGTACGAAGTTTACATAGGTTTGACAAAGAAAAATAGACGTAAACCTCTTGAAAAATTACAACAATGCAAAATTTTAAACCCTAGATCAGCCAGGCCTACAAGCCCCATCCGATTCGATAATATAGGTCACTATCCCAGCATAAAAGAAGACATGGGGCGTTGCAAGTATTGTCAAAAAAATACAACTGTGTATTGTTTAAAATGCAATATGAGACTTTGTTTTGTTACCGGGAAAAGTCCCCGCAATTGTTTTTTAGATTTCCATAATAAATAGTCTGATTTACTGATACACATAGTGTTTTTATTTCACCAGCTTTAACGATACTTATTTGACAGTGTTTACCACAATGAACATTTCAAAGCACTTGTTGTTCTCAAAGTATTTGGCATTGTTCATTGTGATGAACATTGATTTCCTGAAAACCTGTAAATGAAATATTTTTTTTTCCATTTTTTCCAAGTTCTTTTCAATCCTAACACTTAAAAAATTCAAGTTTTTTCATAACAGAAAACAATTGTCATCTCTGCCAAATTAAGGGTTAATGTTCATTTACAATTTAAGTATTATTTCAGTTTATACATCTTAATTAGATATTCTAAATTAAAACTGAAAAAACAAAAGATGTACATACTTCAATATTATTCCCAGAAACGTGTAACATTGCATTTCACTACAACTAATCAAACAAACAAACACCCATTTCCTGAAAATGGCCGCCGATTTGCACACAGCGCATGCGCAGTCCGCGATGTTAGTCTGAAGGTTAAGGTTATGTAAATATAAGTATTCGCACCTTTTATTTACCCTCGTATGCTGTAATGGCGATATAATTCATAGAAAATGTTCTTAAATTCGAACAAATGTATAAATACCCTCGTTTAAGAAGAATTAATTAAAATGTCATCAACCGTATGATCCCTTGCTTAGACTTTCTTTGGCCTTTCCCTAATTTCAGGTCCGATTCTTGTCTAATTACGAGGAATGCTCCAACCAGCCCGTGAATTTCACAATTTGTATCCAGTGTTAAGTTGTATGTTGATGAACCAAAAAAAAACAGATGAAGTCATTCCTACACTTTTGTGGACTCGGAAGTTTGTATTGGTGATTATAATTCTGTAACTACATACGTCTTACAGCCGCGAATAATATTTTAATCAACATACAACCTAGCACTGGCCTGCAAATTGCAAAAAACGTAAGAAAGTTTGAATTTCGCGGGCTGGTTGGAGCATTCACCTTAAACTGATGCTGCAACTGAAGCGACATGTAAATTCATCGAGCTCATCAACGTAAGTTCTTTCTCAAAATTCCCATGGTATTCTAAGCCAAATAAAGATATAAATATGAATATGGTTATGAAGAAAATACGACCAAATTTTGTACTACTGTCCCTGCTTCATGTAATGAGGGCCGCAGCGCAGAGGCTAGTTGGCCCATAAACCGTAAACAAATACCAAAAAAAAATCTGAATTGCTACAATTTTTTTTTCAATTTGATTTGAAAACACAATCACGCAAACTATTTTTCACGAGTCTTATCATTAATACACGATAGGACAAATATACCTACTAAATGATAGTAAATATATTATAAGTACCATAAAATATAATAATCCATTATATCCTTAAAAAAAAATACATTTAATTCGCAATAATACGAATATACCTCTCAATTCCAATAAGATTAAGAAGTAACTGAAAAATTAAATAAAACGACTTCCCAAAAGATTTTAACGGCTCCCTTGTATTCTATTTATAAATGCACCTGCAGGGAAAGTAGACATTTTGTGTTTATTAGAAAAACATTAACAGAACATCTCAGAGGCGGATTATCCTTAAGGCAAAGTAGGCATCTGCCTAGGGGCGCGAAGGTACAAAGGGGCGCGCGGGCGGAATTGTATAATAAAGAAAAAATATACAATATAGCATAAACTAAATTGTGTCAATATGTAAGACACCACTTAGACAATAAAACTATTATTTTTGCATACAATCTCAATTTGCTTCAATTTATAAAAAAAGATAAATTATAAGATGGGACTGACTAAAACTTACGCCTTCAAACAACTTTGTCGAGGGTACATGATTCCTCTGATTGAAGTTGGAAAGATACGACTGCAATGTTCGTCGCGTCGACTGCGAGCACACGGCGACTTGCGAGTGAGTTTCGGACGGATTCGGACGTTCTTGCTTCTAAAATTGCGGGGATAATAGCGGCGTGTAAAGCCAGATATACTTTATCTAAGGAAATTCACCATCTCACCGACAAGTCGAGGCGCGACGGGAAGAGGTACGGCGCGATCTCAGGGCGGTATGGAGACAGCCACTGTCGCAACCGAGGTTCAGGCACGCCGCAATCGCGGCGGTAAGACCCCTCTTTGAAGAGTGGCTGGAGAGACGTACCGTCACGGCGTCCTGACCTATCGGATGACGCAGGTCCTCACTGAACACGGAAGTTTCGGGAGGTACCTGTGTTGGAAAGGCGGGGGGGGGGGGGGTGTCACCACTGTGAAGATCGCCCGGAGGACACAGTAGAGCCTAGCTTGGGCAGAGCACCGACGTGTCCTCACGGAGGCGATAGGCGGAGACCTCTCGCGCCCAGCATTGGTCGCGGCCATGCTGCGGGGCGAGACGGAGTAGGAAGCGGTCGCCTTCTTCTGCGAAGAGGTAATACTCGTGAAGGAGGAGGCGAGCCGCGAGAGGGAGAGGACAGCGTCCTCTCTCTGCCCCAACCGCAGTGGTAGACGCCCACGGCGTCGGACGTCGGCAGACAACCTCCGGCCACCGTAGGCGCGGGCATGCGTACATCGAGTAAAGAACAACTCATCATCATCATCACATTATCATCTCAGCCATAGGACGTTCACTGCTGAACATAGGCCTCCCCTTTTGATCTCCACATGTACCGGTTGGAAACGACCTGCATCCAGCGTCTTCCGGTGACCTTCATAAGGTCGTCTATCTACCTCGTTGGTGGACGTCCTATGCTGCGCTTGCTAGTCCGTGGCTTCCACTCTAGCACTTTTCGACCCCATCGGCCATCTGCAAGGGCGACTCGCTGTCCGACAATGGACCATGCCAGGGTCGACGGCGCGTCGCGTTCCACGCGCGCCTCAAAGAGCGTCACGCCGTCGCGGGACTTATTTCCATCACCGTGACCCCGGAACATAAAGGGCTATTGAAGGACACCGTGGGCATTTTAGTCAGTACAAGTCTTCAGTCCCTCCCGTCCTGCCCGGGGTAGGAGGCCTCATTTGATGATTTTACCACCCAAAAAAAAAGAAAGGTACATCGGTTTTCGTCAAACTATAGTATCTACGAGCTATTTTTAATATAGGGGCGCCGATGAAATGCTTGCCTACAGCGCTCTCAACGTTTAATCCGCCACTGGAACATCTGTTTCAAACGGAAACAGTTTTTGTGTTCACCGCAAACGAACGCCACTGATTTCCGTTATAAATAGGTCAATAAGTCACTAACGTTTCTCTGGAGAGTATTTTTGTAGAAAAAAAAATGCTGAGATACAATTATACAAATAAAAGTAGGCATTTGAACTTTAATTGAAATTCTTCAGCAAAAATTCCACTTGCAATTTCTTCGAGAGACCTACAAATATAAATAATTTGACAACTTTTACACACCTGAACAAAATAATAATTACCAAAAGTATTGTCAGAGTCAAATTCGTAAAAAAATCAGTTCGAATTATAAACGAAAATATTCAATACTTTTCAACACACTTGCTCATAAAATGGCTCTAATTTCACCGCAATTAGGCACATAATGACACCTGTTATCAAACTGTGACTTTTTCTTTACTATTATTCACAAGTGAGTTATAGGTTTTTTTTTAAAGTGTCAACCAATTAAAAAAAAAACCTATAACTCACTTGTGAATAATGGTAAAGAAAAAGTCACAGTTTGATACTGTTATCAAACTGTGACTTTTTCTTTGTTGTTGTTGTTTTTTTTTTGTGTTGGTTTGTTTTTAAAAAAGTTTCGAAACAAAAAAGATCGTGTTCAATAGTAGATACAAATAAATTTTACCAACTGCACGTTAACTAATTGTTTCTCTAAACACACTTTTTAATCATTAAATAAAATGGCTTTTTAGTATTATTTTCTTCACAAGTGTGTTGAAAAACGTCGTATGATACACGTGTGTATTGATGATTACCGTCCTCGGCTCTCTTAAGACCCTCACCTAACGGCTCGGGTCTCAATGACGCCTCAGCGGTAATCACCAACATTACACACTTGTACCATAATGTACTATTACTACTGAATCATTATTATCAAACAACATCAATAATAGTACATTATGGTACAAGTGTGTAATGTTGGTGATTACCGCTGAGGCGCCATTGAGACCCGAGCCGTTAGGTGAGGGTCTTAAGAGAGCCGAGGACGGTAATCATCAATACACACGTGTATCATACGACGTTTTTCAACACACTTGTGAAGAAAATAATACTAAAAAGCCATTTTATTTAATGAGTAAAAAGTTTATTTAGAGAAACAATTAGTTAACGTGCAGTTGGTAAAATTTATTTGTACTATTGAACACGATCTTTTTTGTTTCGAAACTTTTTTAAAAACAAAGCAACACCTGTTATCAAACTGTGACTTTTTCTTTACCATTATTCACAAGTGAGTTATAGGTTTTTTTTTATAAGGGTTGACACTTAAAAAAAAAATCTATAACTCACTTGTGAATAATGGTAAAGAAAAAGTCACAGTTCGATAACAGGTGTCTTTATGTGCCTAATTGCGGTGAAATTAGAGCCATTTTATGAGCAAGTGTGTTGAAAAATAATGTAATAACAGAGACAAATTCCTGGCAAATCTCAACGAATTTTAAACGAAAATATTCAGTAAATTTAAACATATATAAAGTACTACATTATATTACAATTATTACAAAAAATAAATTAAATAATTATTTAAACATTTCTTAAAGTAATGTCTTCGATAAACAACAAAACAATTTCCAACAGCATTATCCTATCATAATAAAGACGCATTTATGTAAACAAAACTCCTAATCGAAGAAAATCTGTCGCTCTTTTAATTGTTCGCGTGAAACAGACGGAAGCTAAACGCGGCAAACACAATTTTCCGTAACAAAACTCACGCGCACCGGAAAGTGCTTCATTTATTTCCCGCCATCCGGCGTCTCGACCAACCGAAATTTGGCGCCTAAAATCCTCCAAGCCAATGAGACAAATGGCCGCCATTTTCAACCAATCAGCGTCGAGCCCGCGCTCTCGCCATCGCGTCATTGTCATATCTCGAAAATTAGTACGGCGGCAGTGCAGTGAATGAATCCCGTCCGCAAATCGAAGAATTTTCCGTGAAACAATAAATAAAATACTCATAGGTGAGTACTTTATCATAATTTTGTTTCACACATGTGAATTTCTCAAAATTATTCGCTATGTCACTTAGTTTTTCAATAGACGTCAAAATAATTTCGCAATTTATTGCCATTATTTAATTGTGAAAGCGAATATTACTAATCAGTTACATTTCGATTCATTCATAATTACATAATATTAATAACCAGTATTTATTTTAATAGTTTTTATTACTAACTATAGTAACCTTGTTTTAGTTTGTGCGTCTAGATAAATCGTACCAACAGTCCAACACAAAAATCTAGTCAGTCGTGTTTCGGCAAAATGGCGGCGACGATGCTCTGTGCTATTAATACATTTTCTGTCCTTTTTATGATGAGGCGCAGTAATGCGCGTGCGACAGAGACGGCTATACTTTTGATAAGCAGTATGAATTTATGCTGCACACGTAGGTAACTAGACACGTCTTCGTTCTTCGTAAACAAGTCGGTTCCTAGTGTTGCCACAAAAAATGTTTTTATACCCATAGTTCAGGGAGCTGTATAATAAATCTGGGGACTCGGTAGTACTCTCGCCTTGTAAGTATTATGAATACTAACGTTATATGACATGATTGAAAAGTTTTATTGAATTATTTTATTATTAAATAAATACTAATAAATAAAGTAAACATTTTATTGTTTGAAACACTTCCGAAGCAAGTAAACAAATATTTTTGTGTAATTTAAATAAATTGGTACTACAGAAAGTT
This sequence comes from Agrotis ipsilon, assembly GCA_028554685.1. NCBI lineage: Eukaryota > Metazoa > Arthropoda > Insecta > Lepidoptera > Noctuidae > Agrotis > Agrotis ipsilon. The sequence goes on from CM052972.1 coordinate 9,817,706, forward strand.
ATAAAATAAATATCAAAAAAGCAAATCGAACTTCATGATAAATAGTTTACAATCATCTAGTTTTGTTGAAATATGGAAATTGGGACTAGGTACAATATTTTTTATTTAAATAGGTATTGTTTATTTTACGAATTAAAGTCTTCTTGATACATTAATTGTTTTCCGAGTTAAAACACGAGTCTATGTGATGAATTAAAAAATTAAATAAGTGCACCATTTTAGTAATCCAATACAATACACATTCAAATAAGTTGGAATTGGAACCATAATTTTAGAAACATAAAATGTAGGACCTACCAAAAAACAAAGATATTACCTATCAGGTTTGATTTAAACACTGACTTGATAAAACAATAATTTAAAAGTACAAAGAAGTGGTCGCGAGTACATTTTTTTTTACTATGGGTAAGTGAAGTAGGGAGTCGCGCACCACATAATCACATCACTTGACAAAACGCGGTCTTAGCGCCACGCGGCGGTGAAAAGTTGAACTAAAATGAGTCGCTTGCGCTGGGTTTCTCGTGTTCGCCGTCGCCACACCGAACGCCGTCGCCTCCTGCCGCCGCGCGCCGCGCCAGTCGGCGTACGTACTTTTACCGTGCGGACGTATTGCGTCACGTGTCTCGTCGCGTCACTCACGACTTGTTTACACACAGTAAACTAACAATACGAATTCTTATTGGTGCGTGATGAACCAAACACTTATACGCTTGTTAAATCAATTCAATTGTACCGCGTGCTGTTACTGAATACTGACCTTGTTTGCGCTAGGTGGATACGGCGCGGATGCTATCTGTGAAGTGCGCTGTGTTTCGCTGTTCGGACTCTGTTGAAGAGATGTCGACGTTGAGTGTGAGGGCGCCGGGCCTGCAGACCACCACGGTGTTGGACACGAGAACGCTGCGCGTTCGAGGTGTCACCGCACTAGAAGGCGTCAGAAGAAACTTGTTCGGTTGTACTGACCGAGAAGAAAACAGAAGATTTGTTGAGAGAGAGTTGGCTCGCCAATTGGAATTGGACAGCCAGCGATGGGGTTTCGACTTTGCCAATGAGAAACCACTGCCTACATCGCAAAGATTCGCCTGGCAACTTGTTCCCGCGTCTACGATTCCCGCTGCTTTGAGAAGGTCACCGATCACGATCACAACTCCTGCAACGAGCACGCCAGCGAAGGAGGCTAAAGTACAAGTAAACAGTCCTGAGAACAGCAAAACACAGAAAAGAATAACAGGTAAGTTTTAATCATTAAATAGTTGTAACAAAATATTTCCTGTGTTGACATTTTGACAGATAAGGTTAAGTTGCGTTCTAGTTCAATTTGCGTAAACGAGCATAAACAATGCGTAATATTTACGCTAAAATGTCAACTTTGAGCGTTTTTAATCTATGAAACGCTAGAACGGGCCTCTTCATTCAAGACTAGTTGCGTGTGCATTCATAGATCTCGTATTGCTACTACGTACCTACTTATTTGAAAATCGAAGTTCTACTTTATTTATATCAAATGTCTCAAACATCAAAAGACCTTCTTGAACTGTGTAATGAATCGTTTGTTAGTAAAGTAATTACGAAGTAAACACGCTATTATCAGTGCGATGCATTTGGATGCGGTTCGCGGAGATTAAATTATTCGTATGCCTAATGTTTCTTATCTCATGCATGAGTTAATGACGAAGCGATAACAAACCTAGGTCACTTTGATTTGACACTGTTATTTTATTTTTGGATGATGTTCGCTTGTTTCCATGTGCAGTTTGTAATGTTTGTCATGTTGCGGGCATTTGTTGTATTTGCGACGTTTTCAAAAATGTCTAAGTGTCAGTTCTTTCATTATTTTTATGTTTTTTTGTTTATCCAAACAAGTTTAAATTAACTTGGTATAAATAATTGATTTTATTCTTGGTAATAGTTAAAATAATGAAGTTTGTAAGTAAAACAATATTACTATGCAAACTGTATGTTCAACCTTGTTCTATGTTATACCTATAGCTGCGTATTTAAAACTCGTGTACAAACAGCTCACACCTCTAGGTACCTACCTACCTAACTATTTGCACACCTACTGCTTTGTACCTAGTACATATTTTTATGATTATTTTATTTACATAATATTACGTTATGTTTAAATAATATGGAGGATGTTAGTTACGAAACATACTTAATATTCAATCAAATTCATTGCCATTAGTGATTCCAATGAGACTACGTAACTTTAGATACCTAGAACATTGGTTTCAAAAATACAATCGATATTTAAAATAAATATAAACCTGGAAATGTTGTAAAAACCTTACATTAAAGCAAAACACCTAACATGTCAGATGCTGACGTCTCTTGTGTCTAAAAATGTATAAAACATGATAACAAATCGAACGAAAAAACGCCTTCACAAATTCTATCAGCAAAACAACACTTGTAAAGTTGCAGTTGCCATGTCCTTACAACAGAAGTTTTAATAATGTCTAGTTTATATTATGCCATAATAAGAACTGCTGAATAATGACGCCACTCCGTATGGCATCGTGTTCGTTTTGTAACTGAATATGGATCACAATTTGCAATAGGACACTAATTGAGCGCTCATAAACACCTGGAACAAAATACACTGTATCGTTTTACTCTTATTAAAAACGTCCACTTTAATACCACCTACTTAGTGTTTTGCTATTAGGTATTATTATTTTATTGATAAGCCCCAATGATGCCACAATCGACCTTTGACTCAAGATATTATAAATTGATGTTTTAGATCCTTCAATTGCGAGTTGTGTGGTGTTGTCAGTCTCTACGCCGAAATTTTACGACTTCTAAGCGGGAGATGAATAAAACGTGTAACCCACTAACGTTACAATAAAACTAAAATTAACATTAACGCCTTTGCCCAATCTTAATACGATATCTCAGAACCCTTTTGTGTTTGCACCCTTGTAATTGGACATGAAAAGAATTCTATGGAGACGTGCAAAAACTTCGTCGAAGGTGCGAAAAGCTTCATAAAGGGACCGGCTAAGCTTTCATTATATAATTTACAGCCTCATAATTAAAAATTAAGACGCCTTAGTGGATTTCTAATGGACTTTTTTACTAATTGAAGGGAACGTTTGATAAAAAATCTGTTTGAGTAGTTATTAAATTGTTTTTCTTCTCTTGCTATCCGAGACCACGGTTGGGTTTCGTGTGACGAACAACAGAGAAAAAAAACAGAACTGTAACGGTGTGATCAAATTATCAGGCAATCTCGAATACTGACCTAGATTCATTTGTTTTGATACAGTGCTCAGTGTTAATACGTACGTAGTATGCCGAGCCTCCCACACTTGTCCCATTTTAGATTACACATGTGTGGATACAAATTGTAAACAATAGTTTGATGCCACGATCAAAAATACCATTTTATCAGAGCTTGGATATCGTGGCTATTTTTTTTTTTACCGATAAGTAACTTAAGACAATTTCAACCAAAAATCGTGCAATACCAAGACATTTTAAAGAAAATATGTATGTAGTTAGTTCCATGCATCACATCACCGTCTTTATTGTGAGTAATTATGACTCAAATCATTGTTGACGTCATGTCAATATTAACAGTACCTACCTGGTTACGTCATTCTCAGCTACAAATAGCTGGTAACCTTCAGAGAAAATCCTCAAAATAGGTCACCTAAACACCAACCTAATATAGTTTGTTGACAGCATGAAAGTGGCACAAAACACAAAAATGTAGTCTTCAAACCTAGTCTTATTAATTTGAAATATTCTGAACTACTAAGTTACCGATGTTTTTGCACGAGTACATACCTCTCATAAGTAGTACTTACATAATTTATATCAAATTATCAATCAGGTCACACAAATACATAATGTATGATGCTACATAGATAGTGTTAAGTACTTTTAAAACACCGCTGTTACTTTTATTATCATACAAAACACAACACACCTAAAAGTATGCCACTAATGCTATTAGGTAGATGTTTTACAATAACAAACTCGAAAATGTTGCGGTGAAAGTAGGAATTTGTTAAATAAAAATCTTGCCTAGATTTTCTTTCACCATCTATGAAGGGAAAGTCTCCTGGACTGACGTTCAAGATTTTCTCGTTCATACCGAGCGAGCGTAGCAACATGCAATACACATAATCCACAGCGTTTGTAAGTATAGTAAACGGTATCCTTGTCGCACCCACGCGTGGTGCGCGCGCGCGGCGCGTCACCTCACTATCCATCCACGCATGCGCACACACGCTCACTCACTCACTGATTGCAAAATGGCGGCCTTTATATTCGATCGTAATGAGCATCTTATTTTGTCATCACTTAATTTAATGTCATATTCTCAAGTGTTAATTTACATTTTATAGGCAATATTAAATAAAATAAAACAGTTTTTAACATAAACCTTTATTTAAATTTAAATTATGGCGGCTATTATACAAAATAAGACGTCGAGGTGGCCGAAATAAAAATAAATCCTTTCCATTCGATTAGTCCAATGGTGATGCAGAGCGTTTTGTATTTTTGACCCATCTTATTGCTAAACTGTTTATTTTTTGTTTATTTATGCGTATTCCGTGTCTGTTACCCATTCATTGTTTGATTCGAGACTTGTGCTGTTTTTTCTTAGACAACAATACAAACTTAAACCTCAAACACAAAAGAACCTGAATAGGCAATCGCTTGTATTTTTTGCTCGTCTAGTTGCCGCACAGCTTAACAATGTACCTGTTAACTCGGTAATCGGTAGCTCACTCAAATGGTGTAGCATAAAAACTCTTATTCTTATCCCTTGGCATAATAGATGTGAAAAGAAATTGAAAAATTACGTGCTTACATATTTTTTTTCTCTATAACTTAGGATATAATATTAAATCTCATCGAATCCCGGTTTCCCGCATCGTATATTTGACAACTTGCTCAAAACACTCCTGACCTGATTTGTAGAACACTATTAGATTGCACCAGATGTGCGTCTAAGAGTTTTCTAAGAGTTCTCTAACGTTCAAAAATTATGAATTTTTATTGTCTGAAACTGACCAAGCGTACATACCTCGTAGGGGGCCTAGGGGACCGGGTCACCCAATTTCTTACTTCCCTTTCATAATTACAACTTGGAGTCGTTGAACTCCGATATGTTTTGGTTTATGGGAAAGTAAGTGGACGTAGCTACAGGGATCCAATAATAATTGCATACTTCACCATGCAACGTTAGAAATAGTTGCAACTGTATAGGGTCTCTTCAAATGTTGCATCCGGTCAAGACGTTCTTTTCATAGGAGAATTATTTTTTCCGTTATTTTTTAACCCTTTACATTGTTTGTACGCTGTAAAATTAATTCTTATCACCTTTCAAAAATGTTTCGCTTTTTTTAGTTTGACTGCAACATGAGTTTTCATTTTTTTTCAACATTACTTTCTGTCATAAAAATATAATATTACTCATGCTTGAGTAGACAATGCGTTTGTAATCAAATCAGAATCAAACACCGCAAAAGTAATAGGTACCTACGCTTCATTTCTCCTTACCAAACAGTCGTTGATAAACTGCACTGGAAATTCAATTAATGAGTTTTAACAAATCGCAGTGTCACCCCTGCAAACGGCACAGAATAAATCTGCATTGTGTTGTGATTGTCATAATGGCGGTGCAATAACGTCGGCGCGTGCGCAGCGCACCGCCCTTTGTGCCGCACCCTCGCGGACACTGAATCCGTAACGGTTATATTGATTTTTTAACTGACACTTTCCCTCGGTGTTTGATGTTATTACTATTAATTCGGAGTAATAATACTTTGATAGAGAAACTTGGCGATTTGCAGTGTTTAATCATCTGGTAACCAACTCATGGTTAATACTTTGATAAGTTTAATCAAGCGTTTTTCGGTCAGGGTAACTAACTACTTACTGCGTATAATTGATTGTTAAACTAATAAACGTGTTGCTAAAGTATTAAATTACCTGTATTATCAAAATTGTTCTACATCACAAGCTGAACCTACAAAAAAAAATTCGGAACTAGAAGTGATTGCGAAAACCGTACCATGCGGGTGATAAAAAATAGTTGTCAACACACGTGTTCGAATTTCAAAATTTCGACATATAGGGGGAATAACGGTCGCGGATAGTTCACGGCATCTGCGCGCTACCCCCGCGTTCGCACCCTCTGCGCAAACGCATATCCCCCGTCAAATGACCGGCGGCATCATCTGGTGAAACAGATCGTTACAGGATAACGTTACAGCATGCAATTTTGTTTTTGTAAATTGAGTAGCTTTGTTACCAATTAACATTATGTTAGGGAGATCGTTATTACATTTATTGGGAGCTATCGATTAATTGAGGACATGCAGTATTGGATCACGCGATCAAAATGTCTGGCATGATAGATGCAAATTAAATTTTAAACAACCAAACAGCATTTTCTTATTTAATAAAATTGTACAACGAGGGCTGACCACTTCATGTCTTAATAACGTGGCAAACTGGCAACACTGTTAATCACCTCTGGCCTGCAATTAAATAAACTTGTACACTTGACCATAAGTGTGGGTCGCGCCCATTCCTTGCACTTGTTAATGCAGAAATGTAATTGGTCAAGTCAGCGACACGAGACTAATGCGCAGGAGTACGTTATAGTTCTCACGTTGCTCGTGCCCACCGACCCTAAGGAAACGCCATGTAAGATATGGTTCAATGCGCGTAACGACTATTCTGCACAGGAGATAAAAAAACGACTTTTCACGAGTTTTTTTTCCTGTCCGTGTCAGTCATCCAGAAAACCAAGAACTGGCGGTCACGACCTCTGATTTTTTTGCTCTTACCACCCCGGGTTAAGTGGCTTTACAATCTTGCAATATTGAATTTAAAAAGCACCTATCTCCGTCAATTAAATCTACTCAGCTCTATTTGTTTGGCCTCATTCGAAGCAACATGGCTGGCCCTCTATTTCATAAGACCATAAGACGTTCCTTTGCTGTACGCAATATGGCTAATTAAGCAAATAAAGAATTTAGATCAAGGACAAAAAAGACCATAATTGCGTCATGTTATTCTGTGGTTTTCTATTTACTGTTACAATCTTAATTAGTTTTGTGGCTATTTTGGTGGTATGAACTGTTTTTTTTTTTTGTGTCTGCCAAATTTGGTTTGGTTCCGTTATAATGGCAGTTTTAGGCCTCTGGCTATAAAATATATTGTGTGAAGTGAGCATAGCGATTTGATACTAAAAGTTAGAACCGTTAATTCTTAACAAAATGGGAATTATTGCTACCACGTTGAATTCTTTTTAGAACAAAACTACTCACTTCAATCTATTCAGAAATTAATACCGCGACACAAAAATTTTCAAACGTCAAGTGAGTGACTGTGAAAGGTCTTCAAGCGAAAAAAAGTACAGTTAAACGAAATAACTTCTCGGCATACTTTCTAATTGCAGTGAGCCACGAAAGCATTACAACAGCTAACCGCCATTTTTTTTACAGTACAGTCGAAAACGTAAAATTTTTACACATGGAAACACTTGTGATGTGGACTCATCTCATTATGAGATAAGATTTATTGCATGTGCAAAAAAATACGCACGTGTTATAATTTTTTTAATAGACAGTACATGTATACGTACATCTCCTAGTATAATATTATCTGTAAAAAATATAAGCATATTCAATGTGTGGTAGTACCATTTATAAAATAATTATTGGAATTGTAATAGTGAAATATTAATCGACGTATTTGATGTAAAACATAAATGTATAAACCTCAAATTATTTTTGTTATACATTAACGTTATTTATTACCAGTTAAATTACAATAGAACAGACATAGGAAGGAAAACAATAATTTATAACGTAGCTGTCAAGTCCTTTTGTTGAAACCGCATTTAATTACGATTTATTTCCGCAAATCAGAGGTTTAATCTAAACTGGTATGTCCTATAAAATACATTTTGTATTTTCCTCTTAATTTATACTAAGCGCATGAAAAAGTTTTATCCGCATAATTCTTAAATACATTTAGTTAGTGGAACACCAATTATTTATTTTCTGGTCACTTCCACAAAATTCCGAAAAAAAAAGTTTTACTGCAACAAAACGATGTCATTCTTTTTTCGAAAAATCACCTTCTCACGTTTGGTCATTACCACCCCTTGGCAATTACGTGATTAAAAAATGGCCGCCTTACAAAAACAGCTGATAAATCTGCCCTGTTCCGCTCTACGGAGTTCGAGGATTCCTCCATGGGAATCTCGCTTGACCGTAAAATGTAAGAATCATTCCTGATCCCTAAAAGTGAAAGTGGCATTAGACTTTTGCTTTCTATAGAAAATAATGAGAGAGGAGGATGGCATGAAAGATATTGCCATCTCTATTGTTCTTCTGTGTTTTTGTTACGACAGAAAAGATCCTATAAAATTGAGATCATGTAAAACAATAGATCATCTATCAATCTGCTATAATTTCACACAAATCCAGTCAAAACAACTCTTTCTTGCCATAAAATAGAAACATCGTAAGATAAATGAAAACAAGACACTTTGTTTTATGCGAAAACCTGACACAGAATGCATAAAACCTAGGTTTAGTTGAACGTGTGAAACCTGTGTATTTAAGTTAGTATTCTTAGTATCTCGCAACAACTAGCTTGTATGCAATGGATTATGCAATTTCACTATGATTTCCTATTGTGAGGCAACCAATTTACATTTTCACAGGCTTTTTCAACTGTTATTTTGAAGAAAAAATCTTTTAGTTTCTATTTGATCGTGATAATCAGCCTCTAATCACTATTACTACTAAGATCAATCGACTCTCGAATCCAATTTATTTGAACAAGACAGCAGATCTTATTTACTCGACAGCAGTAATGTCCTTTCCAGTCTTCAACACAGTCCATCGATTCTACGACTAAAGATATAGTCAATTAATTTGAAGTGAAAACAGACCAGATAAAAAGCCCTTGTCTCTAAACGGTCACTCAACCCTGGTTCCCATGAGCCATATAGTTTCTATCGGAAAGGGCGCCAATAATACAGCAGGGTAGATAAATTGATTCGTATCGATATATGTATATCACCCTTGTTAAACGTTTTCCCATGCTGTTATGGGAAAACAAATCGATGCAATGGCTAGCTAGAACTAACTGGCAGTTATCATTGACCATAAAGTCCGTAAATGTAAAATTTAATAAATATGTTCTCATTGTATAACACAATGATTAAGATGAGAACAATCGTTGCGGTTTTAGAATTAAATACAATATTTATATTGTATTTAATTCTAAAACCACAACAACATTTTTATTTGTTCAAGATTTAAAATTCTTTTTTTAAATAATTGTCTTCAATAATACTTTCCTTCCTATATTTTATTATTTATTTATCACCATAGTCTTTATTAATTAATTTCAAGCAATGCATGTGAACACACTACCCCTCCCAGATGCACAGGAATACGTATCCGTTGAAACAAATGAATGAGGGGGGATTTTTTTGATCACACGAGTTTCTATTTTGCACCGGATCAATAAATAATTACGCCTTTTTAACCCCGTGTGAATATGACCTTAGCGTGTACTGCGAACTATTTTTTATTTTAGTCCTTTCAAAGAATAATTGTAATTTATAATCCACCTAGGTTTATCCTATAAAATCTATATCTGCCGGCATTTTATTTTATGTACTAAAAGAAGAGTACCGGTAACAAATTGCAATTTTACTATCGAACAAAGTTTCTCAATTGATTTCATTATTTTCAATTTGGTGCCGCGTTCCATTATTGTTTTAAATGGAACGCGTCAATTTCAATTTAGGAATGTTCGGTTTTTTTTTTGTCTGACAGCTGTCTCGGGAGAATAAATGCAACGCGATTAAAAATGCTTGTGACTTTTTTTATTTAAAAAGTCGCGAACACGAACATATTCGTACTTTTTGAATGTGAACTCTTTTGTTTCTTATTTTGTTTAAATTCTTCTTTTGTTTTGGACACTTTATAAGGTCGTTGTGCAGTCCGAATTTAAATAAAAACAGTAATGTTCCGGACTATGCGCCCGCGCAGATAACAGCTGCAGGGTTTCCAATGCATATTTTGATTAAATTTAACGGTTTTTGTTACGTCCAAGCCCATATGTTACGGTTCAATAGTAAACTAATTATGAAAACGTAAATTAAGATAGTAAAACGGTTTGTCGTTAGCATAGCGTAGCCACAACCGAACGTCCTACTATTGACTATACAAATATCGTGGACGGTTAAGTAACACGTTGTGTAAACTTAAGGACACTTGTGGCTACATGCAACTTACGGAAGTATAGTAAACGACCAGCCGTGGGAAAGCAACTATCCAAGGACGAAAACATGAGTGAAACACATTAAGGGATGTCATAATGACATCGAAAGACTATTCTCCCATAAACAAGTGTCACTTTCTTTTGTTTTTGGTTTGTTTTTTTTTAATATTCTCTATGAATGGTGTTGTAGTAACATGACTGATGAGGACGCATCGTGGCTGAAATTATGGGGAGTAATATAAAAAATATATTTATGAGATGGGGGAGTCGCATTTGAGAGTTCCTTAATGATAAAAATAAACATCTTTCATGCTCAATTATTTCATAGTTCTGACAGCTAACTAAATCAAGCCAGTTTGGTAGGTTAGGTAGGTAGAGATTATAATCACTAAGATTATAATCTCTCACAAACACACACGCTCCACATTCATACAAATTCCTGTACTGAATTATGAAATTAGTTTGTTATCAAAGTATCAAATCAGGAAACATTATACGGTACAAGTGGGCAGATAAGCGATGTGGCCTTGGACCAATTCGATAACATTCACACTCACGGCTAGACGAGCCGGCATCATAACTTTGTTTATGTGGGAAAATGTATGGGAATTTTACCTTGAAATCATGGAATGTGAACGTAGATTACTTTATAAAGCCCTATTTTATTAGAACCATGACTTATTGTTTATTAACTTAATTGGGGTCAATTGTGAATCATGTTCTATTTCTATAGAACATGATTCACAATTGACCTATTTATAGAAACACGAATCATTTCTAAAAAGGCTGCATGTGTAGTAAAGAAACTGTCTATGGTCAAGTGGCAGTTACTACATATAAAAAAAATGAATTCAAAAATAGAATCGTCACCTCTGAACCGTGTTCAGATTCTAATCAAAACAAATTCAAAATCAGAACATCGATCTTCGATGTCGTCCAGGTGGTACAAATCATTATGCAAATCAAATATGGCCGATTGTCGAAGTATACACAAGGGAATAATCACGCCTTGATGACAATGACACTGGCCCAAGGGAAATAAATCAACGGACATCAACACATTTATTTTCTGTTATTTCTAAAGGGCACTCGAAACGTGGTCGGATTAGACAGCTCCATTCGTCTTACATTTTAATGTTTTTTAAGGGGAAGTATTGTTGTGAGGCGTGATCTCTTTAATAATGAAGATTTTGAAGTATTGGGGTTAACATTGACCCGTAATGAATTCTAACTGTACTTCTTCGATATTTAAATTAAGAAAATATAAATTCAAAACTGCTAGAGAAAAAAGTGGATTTGTGTTTGGTATGCTTACACTGATATTCATAAACGTTACTATGAGGTCTCACAGGGCGCGCGGACGCACAGGGTCACAAAAACCTATTCATAAACGACACTTGAGGGACGAACGACACTATGCGCTTACTATAATGAACGCACAGCTAAAGTAGCTCGCTAGCTACTTTACGCAACGCATAGTGCTACAGTTAACACAAATGTCAAACTGGCATCGGTTATCTATATTAATAATTTCGTGCAGGGCTACGGTAGAGTCGATTGAAAGCTAACCTGAATAATAAAACATTAAAAAATAATGATTTCGAATCGACAACATATACCCGCAAAATTCAGATTGTCGAGTATTTTGTAAATTTCTAATGATTTTCTGACCAGACAGATCGCAGCCGCCATTTTTGACATCGGATGACATGTTGAGAAGTTTTTATTTTTTCTCTTTATTTTCGGCCAGTGTCATGTGGGTATTATGTAGTTACTAAACCTCCTTAGAAAAACCTATAAACTGTAACCCCCTTGCCTGGACAAGTTCAGTGCGGCGGAAAGAGTTCCGGCGCGATCACAGGGCGATAATATGGAGGGAGTGACTGCCGTAACAGATGTCCGGGCACGCCGCGATGGCGGCGGTAAGAGCCCCGGTAAGATTTGAGGAGTGGCTAGATAGGCATCGCGTCTTGACCTACCGCCTGACGCAGATCCTCACCGGACATGGAAGTTCCGGGTGTGGAGGTACCTGAGGAAACGCCTGGAGAAACGCCTGTGTCACAACTGTATGGATCGCCCAGAGGAGCATACGGTGCAGGATTGCACCTCACGACCCAGCCGCATTGGTAGACGCCCAGGAAGTCGCAGGACGATCTCCGGCCAACAGGCGCGGGGATGCGGATGGCGAGTAATGGGCAACTCGCTCTCTGATCATGAAACATGCCCGGGTCGACGGCCCGTCCGTGTGTTCCACGCGCACCTCAAAGACTGTCAGCACAATGACGGGGCCACCTTTGAGGGCCAAAGCCTGTGGTCGTAGGACTTATGAGTTACCGTGACACCTACATTTAGTACCTAGATGTGTATTATGTATGACACACGTTTCAGCCGAGCGAAGCCGGGTTTTCATCTAGTTATGTTATATTTGTAGTGATTTGAGAATTGTGATACGTTGTTTAATTGCGATGAATTACAGCAGCGAAGATGATTTTGATAATTATATTCTTGACAGGATAAATACATAAAGAACAATCAGCACAAGAAAAGTGATACGTGTCTATCAAAATCCTTTCGATTATTACAGTGCTGATGAATTTAAAAGGCTAGTATTCATATTGAAAAGTTTTTTTTTATTACAAAACTTGTAAATATACCAGTGGTCTTGATTGACGTATATCTGTCAGCCAGTCAACCCGAGTGAAGTCGCATCACATCGTTAACCAATCACAGCGCCTCATTCAATGCTAAGTGTCCGCATAGCAAAGAGTTCACTAAGTATTGTTTATGAAATGAATGGCCTGCCATGACGAACGCAGTGAGAAATGCCTTACTTAGCAAAGTGTTGCTGCCATACTTATCTAAGTAGCGTTCTTGAATACCACTGTTAATATTCTAGCTTCCTCAATTGCATAGTATCCAAACAAAGATTACTCATAGCGGTTATCGACCTCGTACACCGAGTACGGTGACAATTTCGTCATCATATTTGTCGTACAAACAAGCAAATGAGATGCACTGCCATCCCTAAGCCGGGTCCACACGACTAATTCCAACAAACCAAACAAACTGCTCTTCAATATCGACAAGCTCTTGAATTTTCAAAATGTTTGCTCTTTCCTATTTGTATAAGAACTTAAGGAGACGTGTCTGTGAATAGGAAACGATTTCACTAAGCGTAGGAGGGTTTTTTTTTTCTTCACGTTCCATACTTCCAAATTCAAATACGAACCTTCGGGTCATAAGTTCGTAGCCCCTCACTGTTGACACCAAAAGGTAAAGAATCACGTGTGAACTTTCAACTCCACACACAATTCGATTCCATTAATTCTTTACAAAATCCAAGACTTTATTCTTTTCAACAATTCAAGTGTCACAAATATCCTTTAAAGAGGACATCCATCAGATGCCCCTCAAATGATGGATGTCCCATGAAAAAGACCTATGTTAATTTTAAATTGAAATGTTAATTCGTCATAATTATTTTTTCGAGTGTACATCTGAATAAATAGTAATGGTTTTTGAGTGTTCACACCTTTTGACGATGTCATTTTTAGGAATCGAGGCCGTTTTTTTACAAAACGTTATTGTTGACAACACATTCATTTGTACTGCGCAGTAACAGTCGCACAAATAAAAACAAAGAATTAATTATAGAAACACGGAAAACAAATTTAAAAAAATATGGTTTTAAAGGAAAATAATACTTTGTTACGATAATGTAACGTACCTACCTACTTCTGTTATAAAAATACTCTAACATAACTTAAACGTTAAGTAAACACGACCTTGGAATATCTTCCATACAATAGGTCACATAACTAACTCTTTGAGCTGTCCGTCTGTCCGTGACACAATTTTTTTATAATACCACTGACACTTGATTGATAACGACCATTTCTTAAGTCATATCTCCAAATCTTTAAAAAAAAGTCTACATCTCAGAAGCCACTACAATTCTATTGTTGAAATGAGATATTTCATATTTCACGCTTTTGTCAAAGTTAAGAATTGTATTAGAGGTATAGAGTTACAATTTCAATTTTAGATTTGTTTGTATTTTCATGGCTAGCGTGTATTGAAAGGAATAATGGAGCTAATTGTGTGTGAACCCTTCTTTGTAATAAATTTATGAATATTTATGTTAATTAGGCGATATGATTGGACTGCATAAAGGACGTTTGATTGACATACAATGTTGCCAGTGACCGTTGAATTCCTGGTGACAGCTTGAAATTAAACTTTGAAAATTCAATTGTTATATTAGATATTAAATTATACCATTCAAGTATTAAATCACGATTTTCTGAGTAAAACTGATTTTGAAATGAACTTCAAACAATAACTAGATTCAAATCTATCATGAATGCAACAAAGATTACAATAAACATATTAATGATAATCATATTGGCTGATTACAACAAGAGCTTGTATTAATTAATTTACATTGCAAATATTGATTTAACATAATCGCAAGTAAGATTAGGCCTCGTTTAGATTCGTCACGACATTCATTGTTTCACCTACTGTCACGATTACTGGCAGCTAGTGATCAGAAAAAAACATTTTTTTTTTTGTATCGACACTGTCAATATAGGTGCGTGACGCCATAAATAACTGGAAAATTGTACAATTTACGAGTTTACAAGCCTTTCTTGAAGTTTTAACAACAATTTTACAAAAAAAGAAAACCTACAAGGTTTCCTTCCTCAAAAACCACCAAAAATCATTTGTTTACTCACAAAACCCAATAAAACAGTTCTTTGAACTCTAGCGAGACATCGTAAAGCTGGCCAAAATCGCACAGTCGACAAAAAAGACGAACTAAGTACATAGTGTACTTACAAACTAGATTACGCGAGCCGAGGCAAGGTGCCGTTAGAGGGGCCATAAAGGGTTCTCGCTTCGACCTTACAGCATTAATAACGGTGTTACTATTGACCATGACAAACCAAGCAGCGATTGTAAGCACTCGTGTGCGACAATCTATTGATTTCTAAACGTATGGATTCCATTTTTAAAAGTTGTCTTTAAAAATCTCTTCGGAAATATTGCAACTTAATTTGTTTGTTTCATTGATGTTTTTTTTAATGGTAGGCACTTTATAACGTTGTCTTTAAATCAGCGATTATCAGCCAATCATAAATTTTTCGTGTCGCGTAGGTACATACTTTATAAATCAATAACTGTAAGCTTCGAAAACTCGTTACCATATTCTTAAACCCGAGTCACACGTCAAATGCATAAATTAAAAACGCTCATAAGTAAGGGAATTTACCAAAGGTAAATAAATAATGTTCCATCAGACACGATAGGTAAAATTAATTTGCATACAATGTCATCAACTAGCGAAAAACAGACAAATAAAAATTCATCAAAATAGAGCTATCTAGTAGACTTATCGCGGTCCCAATTGGGGGCATTGACATCAATTGTAATTAAACTATACAATTTTATGCAAACAATAAGGCTGCGTTAGATTCGCGAATCGCCAGCTTTCCGCATCCCCGTGTCTGAGGCGGCGCCGGCGCATTGAGGTCGGTGACCCGACGCCACGGTGTTATTGAACGTACCATAACAACACGCACACATACACATCCTAGTATGTACTAACACATTTGGGTGTGTTGAATAGTTATTAAGTGACTACTGAACTTGCTAAGACAAAGCCTCGGTTTCACTGGACGATTCCAATAAAAAATCGCAGAAAAATTGTCGAAATTCCGTATTTTTTTATTATTTTAATGGGATCAACAAACAATTCGTTAAGAAAACTATCGTAAAACACCCGTAAAATGAAACACAACTTTCTCTGATAATAACGTAATAAAGATAAAAATACCTGGTCAGATTCCAACTCTAGCGCATACCCACAGCATTCATAATTCGTACATTCATTGCCGTTTAATGAATAAACAATAGGGAGAAAGTTAACAAACAGCTCATTGATAGGGACAATAGATATCAACCACAATGCGAACGAAATAAATTCCGTGTGTCAATATTTAGTTACGAAACAGGCACTCAAGTCTGGTACATGACGACATTTCTCCGGATTGCGTACAAACGCATTGTGTGTCCACTGCCTAAAGCTCACGACCGCGGTAGCTCAAATTAACGGTACTATGACAGCAGTAACTCCTTTCGCGAAGCCTCATTCTAAATTCAAATAGTGGTGCGCGTACGCACACTGTCAACAAACAAAAGTGTTTTGAACAACAATTTGTTACGATTTTATTTTGACGCTTGTTCAATTGTCTTGTTGTGTCGTTTTAAATAAATTACAGCACTTGTGTACGACAAGAAAGCAGGCATCGTTATTTTAAATCTGTTTTTACGGGTTTGTTTTGTAAAACAACAATTTATTGACAACATAAATTCATTTTTATTTATTGCTTGATGACTGTGATTAGTTCATTACAAGAAAAAAAAAACAACATTCATAGACAAAATGGGCTTACCAAAGAAAACTTGCGCAAACGCAGCTCTACAAGACCGTAACCTCAGTAAAACAAATTTGGAACGCTAGTTACACCCTAAAACTGTAGGCGTGAGTTGAATGAACTAAGTTTTTCACAGTATACGCGTATTGCAACAGTTCACAATAATTATCATTTAATTTGGCTTGTTCGTAATTACTCTAGTATCTAATACTGTGTGGTATTTTCAATTTATTCCGCTGTGAAAATACCACTCATACGCACGTGTGTTTGTCGAATTCTGATAACGATATCTGAAAGTGCTACTTTGCAATATTGTTGAAATATAGAGTGATATTGGAGTTAATAGATATTATTTTGTAGCTATCATTTTTATTTTGTGGCTGAAAAACGGTTATGTAAATTAAAAAAATTCAGTTGTTCTCGTTATGGTTCATAATTTTGAATATAAATATCATATATTTGAATATTTTATTAGAGTAATAATTTTATGCAAATACTAAGTCCGTACCGTAACGCTGTTTCCGTGTAATTAGTCTGATTTTTAATTTAATAAGATAAAAAAAAAATTGTAAGTTTCTCGAACTGATACAAACTAACTCTAAATCATCCTAAACTTTATGGAAATGTGTACAAAAGATGAGTTTACAAACAAACTGAGTTCATCACACTCAGCCGTAGTAAGTGTGAAGGAGATAGAAATAAAACCAAAGCTTTTGAGGACGCGACCAGAAAAGGTTATTCAACTTTGTTAATTCGCCGTGAAAAAATACGGCACTGCAATTTTCTTAGATAATTTCGCGCAAAATTGCTGTATACCAAAATAAACCCAGTGGTCATTTCGTCAAGATAGCGTGGACAAAATTAATGCTCTTGTTTTTTTCAAAGTTACTAAAATAACACGCGTCTATTTAAAAAGATAACGGAATGAGGTGTTAAAAGAATTTATTGGTGTTGTAAGCCGTGAAAAAAATGTTTTGTATTTTTTTGGTACACAGATTTTTTTTGGCTCGCGTCATTGAGTAAACATTGAAACCGTTACGCGGTCGCTGTCAACGTAATAATTATCCAAAAACTGTGATAATTTACTCGAAAACATTACGTATTTACGTTATACCTATCAGTCTTTTGTATAAACACAAAACTCGGTAGAGAATAAGTAATTGTTTACGCCGTAGAGGTTAATGATAGTATGACTAACAGTATACCGTACAGTTGGTTAATAAATTCAGTGCTTAGGAATTGACTAGCAATTTATTATCACTTATGTGTCCACCAAGGTAATTTGTCGCAAAATTAAGTTTTCTGTTTTTGAATAACTTTTGGCGTGCTAAGTGAACAAAATAGCAATATAAATCAAATATTTTTGACTGAAGATAATATTTACTAGAAATTTCCATTAAAATATGCTGATTAAAATATGTGCAGTAGATTTAAAGGAAATTTTCAAATATTGTGTTTGCTATTGTTAATTTATAAATTACAAAAGCATTATAATTATTTTAAACTTTATACCGCACAGTGGTGTTGGTATTAACAATTCATGGCTAAAAAAAATATAAAAAATTCAAAAAAAAAAACCGCTAAAATTACAACCAACCAGTTTAATGCACTGAAATTATATTTAAACAAATGATAAAGTAGTAACGATTTCATGCTACCTTCCTGAATATAATTGCCTAAAGTCGTATAAAAGTGAGGTTTATGTCTAGCGAGCGTGTTACTAATCTCTATGATAGGAAAATTACATAATTTTACGACAATTAGATTTTTATCGCTACGATAGACGGTTTTTACTATGCTTAAATATCATGCTATTTTGTAATGCACATGCAACATTTTATATATCCAAATACATGATCTGATTTCAAAAAATCTAAGTCATCAGTCCAAATTTCATACAGATTTCTTCAACATAAAAAATAAACAGAATACATATCCGTAAGTAAACCTTATTCAAAAACTAGTCGTTAAACCCTCGACGTTTGATAGATGAGGACACGCAGTAAAAACCAAAGACAAGATTATGTTTTTTTCATCTTAAAGCCAGGTTCCGACATTGTCTTAACAGCCTTTTTGCCGTAATAAACAACCCGTGCCGAAACTGTAAAAACGTCAATGTAAATTATTACGGCGCCCTTACTACTCGGCTAGCGATGCATCATAAAATCTCTTTTGTTTTGCCCTACAAATTGATCTCGAAGTACTTTAGCTGTATGACTAACCAAGTGCAATGTAATAAAAATGTATTGACTACGAATTGCATAGCCTAGAATGATTTTTTTTCTGTCTCATCCAAAGCGATGAATGCCACTTGTTTTTATAGTAATTCTTTGCTCAGTGGAATTCGCAGTTCATTTGTTTTTGTGTTTATCAGGAATTTATTCAGCGTCTCGAATCTGCATTCTGCAAACAACACCTCAACCGCTCATAAATCGTTGTCGGAAGCAAAACTAATTATTTAGCCAGCAACAAATTCTAGTTTGCAAAAACAGTGGAAATGAATGGTCCAACTCTAAGAAACATTACGCCATTTAACTATTCTGTCCCCACTGCGCGCCCACACGGACTGGATTAGAAATCAAGCCAGTCTTGATTGCGTCCAGTTCGTCCTACAACCGCTGGACTATTATTTTAATAAGCGGTCATTCTGTCCTAAGGATAATTGCTCAAAACCCAACGATTCAAATAAAACCATAGACAATAATTGCCTTTACGATCGTTACAATTTATGATATAGTCACAATTTATAAGTTTTTAATAAATGATACGTTTTGTTTTCAGGTAAGCGTCTCGAATTTATGGTAATGATACTATTCCAGATTGGTATGTATATTATTATGAGATAGTTTCTATTAAAATAGTTACGGCGGGAGACATCGCGGGAGGGCCGAAAACCTGAGCTTGTCCTAATAAAGGACAAAATAGGAGGCCGAGGGAAACAATTCTTAAATTAGATCATTTGGAACATATCAGGGCAAAAAATCTCTGGCTGCGTTCTATTTTTGTAGGAAAAATCAGTGCAGCAAACCCACGTTCACTATAATATTCTAATTCTATTCCAACCCCTCTATAATTTCTTCAAATCGGTCTTAAACCACTACAATCTCCATTGAACGTAAATTCCAACGTAATTTGATCAATTTGAATAAATGACGGGCAATAAAATAATCATGGCTATCACTATAATTTCAATACAGGACGTAGAAATCTTGTAATTTGTATGGAAAGTTAATGTAGAACCACACAATCAATTTTATCCAGAGGTAAAAGAAAATGTAGAAGAATTTTCTTCCATATTATTTGGGCCAACGCTCTGGGCCATTTTAAAAGCGTTTGGGATGAAAACCAAATAAAATTCTTCGAACTTGACGTATCCTGAGAACTTTTCCTTCCATCGAAAGCGGCATATACCAATAGACGTCAAAAATGGATCATTTAGAACATTTTTGTTATTTGTTGATCAACATCTTTCTATAACTGAACAGCTACTAAGCATTTCTCGGTTTGCACAACCAATTTAACGTGTAACCTATGTTTAATATCCACATTATGGCTACCACGTTTTTCTATGGGTTTACTTAGTGAGTTTTTGTTTCTTTCGGCTGTTAAAACACAGGAGTGTGTGAAAGGAAAAGTCGTGAAGCGATTGTTTGTGAAGCATAAGTTTTGGGTCAAGTGTTGTACTAATGTGTTTCGATTCGATTAGTTTTGAACCTCTTAAATGGCAACACTCACCCCAAAAAATTCGTGAACTTTTTTGACCCTAAAGACCCTAAGTGCCAATCTTTAAACCGATAAAGTGACACTTAAAGATTTTTTTCCCACATCTCAGTTCTATTTCTGTTCAAAGTAGCCTGATAAATAAGTTCAAGGGCTATCGCATTCCCAGACAAGTGGGTTACCATAACTATGAAGGGCATTTATGATTATTTTTTGTTCCACTAACCTCATTTAAAAGTCCCATGACACGATAAGAATTTCTCCTTGTAGTACTGCCATTATGTAATCTTTTAGACATTAATGCCCAGGAGCGAGAAAAAATGTTCTAATGACTGTGCCTACAGACATTCTGTTCTTTAAAATAAGAAAAAATATTTGGTCCAGAATCCGACCTTCCTCAACACTGTGTCTTCCATAAGACGGTTTTTTATAAAAACTTGCGCGAGATTCAATTATGAACAAGTGAAAGCAAATGGGCCAATTTCTGTTCAGTGAATGTTTTCATTAAGTGGCAGTGTTTGTTCATTTGTTTTGTTTTTATGGCTGCAGTAATGTATTTTAAATTGAATGATTCAGGAATAATATCGAATAGCAGAGTCATTAATTGCAGACGGAGTCTTGTTGCAATATCATTGTCTATTACGTGGCATGTCGTTTGGAGTCATTGTACACAATCAAATAGACATTTCATTATTTAATTTGCCATGATTATAAATCTATTACTACATGAAACCCGGCGCGCACGAATGCACTGTTGTATCTGATGATTCAGTTTCCATTGCTCTCTCTGTTGAGGGAACAGTAACTATCGATGATGCAATTAAGTAATGGAGCTGATGCTATTGTCTTTTCCATTTCGTTAGTGTGTCCACAGGCAATTAACGATCAAAAGTCAACTGCGCTTACTTTGTCTTACTTCTACGAAGCGCAATTACGGCTGTCTTTATCGAGGTGTCTTATTAGATGGGGAGCGATCACGCCAACGCAACGTGTTCTTAGAAACCTTACAAAAGACTTATTAACCAAAGTGTCAGTTTCTTTCCACTCCAGAGAAGAAAAGAGATGGACCCTATCCCTGTCCCGCTTGCTTACTATTCGAGGGCGCTCGTAAAACGATTTTGGATTCAACAAAAAATTGTTTTGGTTTTTTCATCTCGGGTTTAGTGGGATACAAAAAACTACGCTCGTCTTGTTGGAGATTTTGTACTATGTCATAAATAAACTACTACACGGCTTGTAGTTTTTGTTTGGGCGAGATTCAAATTTTGTTTGGAACGAGCCAACGGTCAGCTTGCCACGCTTTACCGCGTCCAGGTTATCAATATCGGTGCGCACGCGACGCTGGATAAATTGCGTACAATTTTTTTCTTATCTGAAATACACTACAGTAACTAGGTCAAGCTTAATCTAATGTTTCGCAAGCGGCTTTAGAAGTAAAACATTGTTAAACAATGAAATTGTTAGTAAATCTGGCCCAATACAGCTGCCATATTAAAAAAAAATATCTTTTAATTGGCCAGAAATTGTGCTGCGTCTATCTGGGGGAAGCTGCATGGCCACTAGATGCAATCTCGTCGGAGATGTGAGGTCAACGACCGGGGTGAGCGAGTGGGACAGCACCACATGCGCGAGTGCAACAGATAGGATGCGCGTACGCACAGAAAAGGAATGAAAATTATTGTATTACTGTTTGTTATCCTTTTTTTGTGTGTATGCGTGTGGGTGTGTGCGTCTAATCCCGAATCTTGATGCGTTTTGTTATTGTTTAGTATACGCTACATACTTCGAAGTGATGCATATGGAATATCAAAAAGGTTTATTTTTCTTTGACGTGCTGTACCCATAACAAGTATCTATGTATAGTATACACTATACATACCTGTGCGTCAACATTTTACGTCGTCATTCAACCAAACTTCTAAACGAATTTTATGTCCTCGTTTTTGCCTCGCGTCTTTACAAACGACACACAATGCATTCAGGCGTTCCTAAAAAGGATTAGGCATCAGTCGAGGATTAAACTCGCTCTTTTATTCTGAATTCTGATTCCCAACGTCGCGACACGTTCGTCATTGTGACTCTTAAAAAATGGACCGACCTATTATTTGTCAAAAAACTACAAAATAAAATGAATGAGTTCAAAAAACGCAACGCTATTTTTATTCGCACAGAAATAACAAGAGGCAGAATAAATTAATACGTTGCTATCATAAATTAAAAAGTTGCAACTGTCATTGTTATCCGTCACCTGTCACTTGCAAACGTCACTTTTCCCGCCAAGCGCGATCGGCGCATAATTCCCATGCAATAGTTGAGAGCAAAGCTGACTTACTCTCGCTCAACTCGATAATTTCTAATGATTATGCATCAACGGTACCTGCGCACTGCAGTCCACGAGCTCACGCAACGGACAATGTGCATTCAGCCATTCTGATTTAAATAAAAAAAACAGCTCACAATCGCATAAAATGCACTGTTTATTGCTTAAAATACACAAATAATGCCTTTCTCATCCATTGAGGGTCAAACGTTGCTTTGTCGCTAAGTTGTTCCTTTTGAATAGGAGTAGGTTACCGTCGAACAAAGGTGGTGACATCTCTAAGACGAGAGAATAGGGAGACTCTAGTCCGGCAAAGGTTATGCAAATGAGATTTAATTGAGTTTATAATAGGCAGAATGATGGATTGCTTTGGGCTAGATTAGGGTTGGGAATAAGGCGCGAAAATTACAATGACTAAGCTTTTTCTGTAACATGTTTTTTGGGGAACAGAAAGGTTAATCTGAATATAATTGGCTCCTAGCGTTCGGAAATGATTATAGTGTTGCGTCTATCTATCAATTCGAAGACGCTCAGTTTATCTGACACAAATGATGAACAGAATCAAAAACAAAACTGTGACGCTTTTTTGATTCTTTTTTTTAAAACAAAAAGCATTATCAAGCGGGCAAACACGTCAAATAATACAGTCGCGCTAATAAGTTGACAAACATAAAACAATGATACACTATCCCGCATATCAGTAAGTAAATGAACCAAAACAACGTCTTTCCAAATATTCCTTGTCTTGCGGTAGGTCAAAATTATTACTATATAAAGGAATATTGTAAACACCACGTGTATTTTACGATTTACCGACAAAGATTGTGTTTTTATAACGTACACAACTTTTGTCTAAGTCCGACAGATACGGCCATGTGGCATACGACCTTTGGAAGAAACATAGGCCCTTGATTCTTATTAGAATTTTAACATATGTAGGAGTACAATACATTCTGTAAATTATCTGTTTTTTACACTATTATTTATATTGAAAACAAAATTAGAATAAAAATATTGTCTATTATCGGTTATTTCTCTGGTCAAGTATCGAATGTCCGATAAAAATAAAATAAATCGGAGATAAGTGATGATTGTGTAACATTCAAATTATTTCAAATGTAAACAAAGGACAGTGCACTTTTTTAATCAGTCATTACTGCTTAGAAATTCGTCTTGCAAGACCACAGGATCAATAAAATCAAAAACAAAGATATTATACGCAAAAACTCACAAAATTCTAGTCAAAAACAAACCAAGCAATCAATTACTACAAACATTTGTAGATAATTTGCGAAATAAACACTCACGCAGCCATACAGTCTAGTCCTTACGCATTATTTACTACGCTATCAACTGATATACTATCAACTTGCGCAAGAGTCGCGCACGTAATTGGGGCAAGGGGTCAAAGACCAGCCCTTTGTGAAGACCCCTCGCACAATAGCAAACAATGCACAAAGACGATGTCTTATATTGTAATACGACTTGAAAAGTATACAAAAGAAACTTTGTCCTAATCTTTAGAATTAGCGAACACTTTGTTCGAATTTAAATTATGAAGTTTCATTTTTAATTATAATCTTACAGACCATCTTAAGAGATTCAAAAATGGTTTAGCAACTAAAAATCCAGTTCCACGTAAAAAAAGTCCGATGACACTATCTGACATTGGTTAAAAAATAATTGCTAAACCTAGTTTTAAACTCAACAAAAAATAAAATTAGGACATGTAACGGTTTCCGAAATGCAACATATTATTCTTTTTTTAAGTTAATTTAAACGTTTTGACATCTAAAAATATTGATACAGGTGCCCCTAATCTAATAGGCTTGCGTTCACTTGTGTTAACTGATATGTAAATATGCATCGGTTATCTGTTAACGGAACGTTTGAATTGCACAAAGAACCGTTGTTATGGTGTTTACACAACATAACAGCGCAGTTTCGACCCTGGGCGCCTTAAAAGGCCAGTTTAGCAGAATCATAATAAATAATAACACACTTGATATTATGAATTGACAATGCATCATTTTTTTACGAATCTTTATAATCTCATTATGATTTCGCTAAACCGGCCATATTAGGTCCCCTAGGCCTGAATGTTCGCTTATCAACTTGATAAATATGCATTTTTTTGTGAAATGGCAGCGCCACTTGAGTTTTATGTGTGTGGTCTAGATAAAGAAAACATACAAATTTCAAGGACTAATATCTATTGTAATTTAAATAAAGAAAATATGACGAATTAAAAGCTACTTGGAAAAGAAAACACAAGTTTCACAGTAAGTATCAATTTCTAAACATAATTTCAACAAAAAACCGTGGGAATTGTCACAAAACAAAAACATAATTCTCAATGGCAGCCCTGATTTACACGGATCATGTCAGTGCGTACGCGCATGCGAACATATGCTAATAATGTTTTGTTTGTCTCTTTGTTTAGTAGAGAGCCATGCGTTTCCCTAAAGGAAAATTGTAGTGACAGTTTTAGCGAGCTTTTCTAAACACGTTCAATGTTATAATATAAACACACTGTGTATTTGTTTGTATATCGAAGTAATTAAGAGAGTTATGCATATTTTTGGCACATGTGAACTGAATTCACGGTGTTTATTTTATTCGTTATAATTGCGTTTCTTAAAAACCCTAATGAGTTGAAGATGTACATACGATAATGTGAGAAAAAAGTCCCTATTCCATTTTCACACAATTGACAAAATCTAAAGCGGCCCGACTTCCCCAAAAAATTAACGGACGGTTTAGTAACCGGCAATTTGAATAAACAAAACACTGTCATCGAGAGTAAATTCGTTTCCCATACACATTTTGTATTCACTTGCCTATTCTAATTAAACGTTCCTCCCCCCAATTCGGGGTTGAGAGATTTTTCGGTGATTTTGTTTCGTGTGAACCACTACAAGTTACGCACCGGTGATTCTCGATTTTGTCTTTGTTTGATTACGTTTGTATTGTTTTATTTTGCTGGAGCGTATCAAAATGGAACTGCCATATTGTTCCAATGTACTACGTGAAACAGAGCATAATTAGTTTCTTAAAAATTAGTGATTAAAAACACTCGAGAAAATTACGAATTTATATGCAAAGAATTCAAAAAATAATTACGATTAGATCCCAAAATCAGCTAATAACGGTTGCGTTCTTATGTTACAAATTGTGTAATATCCCATAAATAATTCAACAACTATGTAGCCACTTTAAATGTTCATAAAGCTATCTAAAAGCGATAACATGATTAATATGGTTCTACAGGCAGTAGCGATAAACGTAGCCTTGGATTCCACGCATTGTACCTAATACATAATTGCATTGTATATTATTGTTGCTAAGTGAACTCGATAAACTAGAAATTGCTCGCCATATTTTTGCATAAATTTTGTAAATTTTCACGACCTTTTTTATTTCTTTTATTTTAATCAGACGTTCAAAGTAACCCTCCGTTTAAATTGACCCCTTTGTCTCTACTAAAGGGTCGAAAAATCGTTACAAAACGTGTACATGTCTTATGCAAATTGTGAAAAACAATAGTATAGTTTAGAAAACCTTTAATTATCTTAAATTGTTGACATCTATCGAGGCGTTAATGATTATTCTCGTCTTTATTCGGTTTACATTGTTTTGATTGTTACAAGTGCAGCGTTGTTTTGTATGAATGCACGTTAATGTATGCAAATCTAAACGAAACACCCGTTATGTTCAAACTGCATGTGGTTACTTGTGGGAACGCTATTTGGTTGCTAAAAGAATCAACGGGAATAATATATACCAAAGCTTTCATAATGTAGGTAAAAACAAAACAAAGAAAATGCATGACTTTATCGGTCAAAACATAAATAGCTAGGTATTACATATATCTATTAGATAACGATTTAAAAAAAACAAAAACTCACGTAATTTACATATTTATCGCAATAAACAAAACGGTATCTTCATCATTGATGAAAAACAAAAACAAAATATGATGCGAAATACTTTTTTTTATAATATATCTACTTGTGGATACTTACTTCATAATAGAAAAAGATAAAGAACTTCGCAACAGTCTTCCAAAGCTACCTTATGAGGGAAAATAAAATTTACTAAAGCTTGGTGAAGTAAAAGCCCTCCAACATCCCTCGTTTTAAAAATAACAAAAATCTCCACACCATAGACTACACATAATTTATTAAAAATCCAGTTTTATCGGTGCAGTGCGATACGAATCCACAAAAATTTGCATAGATGTTTGTTCGATAAACTGGTCAGTTTGGTTCACATGCACTGCCCATTCCCACGGAGAATATGCATTATATTTTAAATATCAGCACGTCAATTTTATTGTGTACCTTGCATTTAATAAAGGAAATCAAAAATTTCAATCTAGCTATCATTCTATAAGTTTCAATATGACAAATGACACCTATATGTCTCTATATTGTTTATGGTCTACACTTTTGGGCTGGTTTCACAACGTCCGCATTTAAACTCCGATTAAGATAACAGGAAAATTATTTTAGACAAATTCGGGTGGATCCTGTCTTAGCTTCTACCTTATGTCTTATTCAATAAAGTTCAGACTCAAATCATAATATTTTGGATGCAGACATCATTGTGATGCATAGCATATTGTGTCAACTGCCTGCACCGTTATGGATTACTGTGCAACCCACGTTCTTATTGCTTATTGGCCTACTGTTAACTGTTCGTGACTAAGTAGCCACGTTTTGCTCAATTTGTACACAACAAAAACCAACCCATTGTGTACTATTACTTCCATTTTATTACTAGCTATCTACTTTAATGTACTTTTTAAGCATCAAATTGCATAAAGTAAAAGCTATAAAATTCAACCGACGTTGTCCAGTTTGCATTTCCTTTCCCAAGGTTCCCAGTGACCCGTATTCAAAGTTTTCTTAGGACATAATTATTACGTTTGATCCGTCAATGCTTGACCAATCGTTTTTACGACATGACCCCGCCATTATCAAACACCTTTATAGCCAGTGTCAAGCCACCCCTCAATGTTTTACTTTCACACGTTTTAAAACTTGGAATTTGTCGATTTTGAACGACCGGTCAGCTCGTAAAAGCTTGTTAAGTAAAAAAAATATATTTACGCACCCAAGCTTCGTATAATAATGTCGTAAAAATTATATTTTATGTAAAAGGTATATTTCGTGGCAGTGCTTTTATTTTCTTCCATTTTTAATTTTTATCGACGACTTAAAATTTATTTATGAGCCCCATTCTCCACTTACGCGCTCATATAATAGTATCGTTAAAAGCGTAACAAATCGCTCGTATTAATGACTCACGGTAATTAGAATTTCGTGACGTGACGTTTAAAACTCGTGTTTAATTAGATTACTAAGTTTTTTGAGATCATTTTGTTGTTAAAGATCATTGGGTCGTCTTGGGTGGTCCGCCACGCCCCGACACACGATTGTATCAACTCACATTATTTTTTTGTTACGTCCTACCTGCAACGCGCCCAAATACTAATAGAAACATAAACTTCAACTCCCATCGTCGCATCACAATCGAACGATAGCTAATCAACTCTATGTACACGTCTAAAGCTATGTCTAGCGGACCTTTCAACAGAAAGGTACGACTTTCCATTCTAGTTAGAAACTTGCAGTTCAAGGAAACTAGTAATTCGAGTGCGTAACGCGAGACCGCAACCCAATAGGTCGAGTGAGAGCCACAGCACAGCTAATCCAGGCCAGATGTGGCGCTCGCCGCCCGCCAGCCTGCCCCGGACTTCTAAACCACTACACCGATTATGACTGCCCAAATAGTCTCTCATCTGCCAAATGACGCTCCGAATACTAAACAGATGAACAATTCAACTCTTTGTTCCCAGTTCCCAAAAACATTTTCGGAAACCAAAATATACATTCCTACTCCACTGAACTCACGAAAACGTTTGTGTACCTTTGTTTTATTAATTAGCCGACAAATTACCTTTTGTTTATTGTGTCTGGCCGAACGACCGTAACGTGGTACACGATAAACTTTCTGAATCACGACCAAAATGTTAATTACATTAATTTACTTAACAATACAGCTATTACAGTTAGCAGAAACATCTAAATAGTGCGTTTAAAAAACGGGACTACACCGGCTGCTCCCCAAATATGCACGATTTAACATGAAACGCGAATTCGTTATACATGTATGCTTATCTTGAGAAAATACGCTGTTAACCTGTTGTGTGCATCTTATTATAGCACCGGCTATTGTGCATTATAGTCCACATATTCATGGGTAAACACACACCAGTCTTTGTGTCCATTGTTGTAGTAATACTTAGCAGCATCACCCCTCGTAATCTCATCCTTTCTATTGCATTGTCCCACACAATGTGAGATACCGAGGTTGGTCCAGAGGTCACACATCTCAGTAGACCTTAGGTCATAGCTGACAATGCGAGGTATCGTGTTTACCTTTGTGCGACCGATGTTTAGGCTGCTCGTGGAATCGTGTACTTGTCTTGGATTGTTGTCCACAATAGGACTCATCTCGGGACAATGAGGACGGACAATGGCATCATTGTTCTTTTACGATACTTAGCTACCGTTTTAGGCCGTTACGTGTCTTTATTGGAGGTATTATCGATCTCATTGTGTTGCCGATTTATAGAGCGGCTCCTGTTATGTGAACATTTGAATATTAACGTTCATGGGAACTATTTCGGAGATAATAGGATAATAACTGTCAGATTCTGGAATTCCAATCTATGGAGCAAATAATATAACTGATTATAGGCAACGCGTAAAACCAGAAGCATTTCTCAATTACAATTCAGGAAGCCAAACTGCATTTCAGGATAACAAATCCTGTTCTTTATTCAGAGCTTTTGTCTTACGGCGCGTGTTTCGGTAGCTGCGCCTGCGACTGCGACCCAGTATGATTTACGTTTATGTTCGCATAAAATCTGAGAATGCGGTTTGTGCATCCATTCCAGCGGCTGCAGCAAAAATAGTCTCGAGAACGTCGATACTTTTATTTGTGTTACTTTGAAGATATTGCAAACATTGTTGAAACATACCTCTGTTTTGTTTACGATCTCTGAGAGAGAAACGATCCACATCTGGAAAATTAAACGCTTTTTGCTTTGGCCCATTAAAATTACACTTAACGTGCTTTAGGGCCAAGTTGCGCCTTTTGACAAACTTGAAATTGCATTTCAACCTCTCAAAACGGTGCCATGCAAAGATAATCCTAAGATAATCGAGAAGCGTATCCCAGTAGCGATGTTCTGTAAATGAGCGGTATCTGTCGATAGCTCGAGTGCTCGATAACGGCGGCTTTGATCGTCGACGTGCGCCCGCGCATCCTTTGAACTCGCCGCCCCCGCGGGGCGCGCTTTATTAAACATTCATTAGGACCCATCGTTTAGCTCATACCTGCACAGTAGTCGGGATGAAGTTACATCTTTGGAATCGACAAATAAATATTTTTTCAAGTTCCCAGTTCCCAATGACGCTGTAAAGATTTTTTGATTACGATCCCTTTATTTAGTTTTGAGGGTCGATTTGTATTGCACCTTAAAGAATATTGAATAGGACCTGCAGTCTTTAAAAGCGATGAGTCGGTCATTGACTTGAAAGATTATTTTCCAATCTTTTGTGCTACTCTATCTACCTACGTATTATAAAAACCTCGATAATCCTTATTTAATCAGTTGCACACAGCCCGTTGCACTAAAGATAATTAAATTTTCTTTGAAGGTGATGCAACTTTCACTTGTTTACATTTTGATTGCACACTTTTTTATCAGTCATGCGAAAACAGCCCAAGATAATAACGATTAGCCACTATACCACTCAACAAATTATATCTTTGATGAGGTTCCCAGATTTACTCCACACTTCAAAGTAATTGCCACTACAACATCCTCCTAACAGCCTAAGTTCCCAGATGCACTTTAAGTAGCACAAGTACATCCCTTCCCATCCCATCAATCATAAAACTCACTATAATCCCATACATTTCTCAATAATCAATACCAACGATCGATAGAAAAAAAAGAAAACACGATGTAATGACACATAGTGAGGCAATATCTTCAGTAACTCGCGGCTCCCTGCAATTTACTCGTCCGTCCGACACCTGGGCACTGGGCACTGGGCACAGGCTGGGCACGTCTGGGCACAAGTCAACGCACCCGGGTTATCCACCCGCTCCCGATAGAATATGTTGCAAAAAACGTAATGGCCGCCAAGAGAAACGTCAATGAATTGGATTTTATTTTGTTCGCTTTTTAAATCTCGGGATTGCCAGTGCAATAAAATTGTTTAGAAAGTGCCAGTGCGATTATAAACATATTAGTGATAGTGTGTGTATTTTTTAATTTGATATGTTTCTTAGAATGAGTTTCTTCCGATAGAAAATCTTGTTATTTATGAGAAACCTTTATGAAAACGTAACTTTTTATAGCTTTGTTCGACGTTACTAACAACACACGTATAACGTTGACAGGCCGTAATTTTAAATGGTTGTTAATTATAGAATGCATCATAAATAATTATGGCTTAGCTACCGGAATGCCTCATCGGCAACTAGCAACAACATGCTACTTAAGAAACCATCTTTTATATTTTTCGTATTTGTTAATTAAATCAGAAAACTTTTTTTTGCAAAATAAAGTATTTTTTAAACACTGCCTGAAATCAAAGGCCGTTGCCACTTTTGCACAATGCATCACACTGGGGTTCATATGAATAAATTCAAAATGGCGGTGCGATGACCTTCGCCCGTGCACCGCAATGCCACAAGTGTTTGTAATTTTTGTCATGATTTATCTCATCATTTTACGGTTCGAGAGCACTGCGAAAACTCGTCTAACATAATTGCATATCTAGTGTGGTCGTTAGGATTTTTAATGATCATTATTTTTTTGTTGCAACTGTTGGTAGGTAATAAATGCACATGACCTTAATGACGGCTGCGATTCTCATGACAAATCTATCAACTCACACCTACATCTATGTCATACTATGTGTCAAAGGTTTATTAATCATAATCCAACATAATCCCTAAATAAATAATCAAATAATTTTGTCAATTTATCTGAGAACTGGGAACGCGGCACACTATCAAACAAGTTTGACAAACAACCCGTCAAAACTGCGTCAACATTCGTGTTTGAGGGCGGTCCGTCATTCCGTATTCATACACGATTGTTTGACAAATAAATAAACGGACGTACAAAGAATTTTTTATTGTCTGTTAATTTTAATCAAGGATTCTTTGTTGTTTTTTGAATAATAAAGACTAAGAATGGTGTGAAAGCTGTGTTGAATTTATGATGTAGACACAAAACTTTATAGTAAGAAATGGAGGGAAATGAAGACATTTTCCAAAAAAATACTCACGTAACAATAAAAAAACAAACTAAACACCAACTAGAATAAGTTCTAATCTCATCATTTTTGAAGATGGTTAAAAAACTTCTTGCAAGAACCGTTGTTGGCTCATTAAGTATAATTTGTCGAAATTTCGCAATTGATTTTTCAAGGCATTAAGACTTATCGTCCTATAAAATCTCTTTAGCCTTATAAACATTACAATTCTCTTAGAAGGAAAACGAATAATCTCAGCAAGTTCATCCTACTCTTTAACACCACAATCTTTTCTGCAATTTACTACATAAATAATACATGTTTTAAAACCTATGTTTATGCTGGAACTGACGCAACGCCTGCAATTTTCCTTGTGAATAGATCTGCCTCTGCTATTATCTCCTGGTACGGAGCAATTGGACACGCAACGCAACAATGGCATTTCGCTAGTACTCTTTACTTTCACAAGCACGCGTTGTAATGTTCGCCCACTGACGTTTTCTAATGTTACTTGGACAATGTCCGGGGTTGATCGGGTTTAAGACCGGTTTTGAGCCCGACATTCATTTTGGTAGAGCATATGTAACAGAAAAAAACCTGCGTGGTGTAAAAATGAAAAGAAAACAAAATAAGTTTTTTAAAAAAAATGGAAAAGTTTACCCTTCGAAGAAAAGGCTTTTTTCAAATGGTATTCATAATATATATATTTTGAAGTACATTAACACCTAAAAAAGCAATACTGCTAATTAACACAAGTGCAATTTTGCTAGCAAACAAATTCATAATAGATAGCACTCCAAACAGATTGAAGAGTCATTCACTCGCCATCAGTTTATCAATCTAACGTTATCATTGCCTCCATCAATCATATTTTACCTCATATATATATACTACCTAGGTACATACATGCATGCATACGCTAACACCGCTATTTTCTATGTAAACGCGTTGCCATGTTGTCATTTCACTGCTAAGTTTCACACGACAACCAATTACGGAATATTGCTTCATGAAAAACACAGGAAAATGAATTCTAATTCTTAAGACATAACAGTGAAGAAGTAATTTAGCTAGAGAGTGCTAAAAACACTTCTGTTAACATAATATTTAAGCTGCATGTTGATGTTAGCAATATATATTTTCAAAACATGCATTCAAGTTAATTGTTTAGCAAACAAAAGCTACATCTGTATGTGCTGTTCATTTTAATCGTTAAATTACTTACAATTGACTCGGATGACTTTTGGTCAATTACCTTTGAGCCAATGTCCTGGTAACTGGAAAATAACCCGATTGTTTTACAAATTGTCCATTTTCACATGGAAATCTTCAAAAAATGTCTGCGTTATTCTGTTTGCAATCTGACCGTGTATTTACGACATCCTGCTTTGTAGATCGAATCTGACTAATTGCAAACTGAAGACAAGAAACAACAGTCTGGTCTACCTTAGAATTACAGTCAATTTTTGCCGCAATCATGTTAGGTGTAATAAAATTTAGTTGGAATGATACCATTGTATGACTCATAGTTTTAGTTGCAATTTTTTCTTAATGTTGCGAAATTACAAAACAAAAGAACTTCTCTTTTTTTTCTTCAAATATTTTATACCAGAAACAAATTACAGGAAAACCTCTAAATTTTCTTCTTTTTTTGCATACTTTAACATATAAATAGAAAAGCCTTATTAAAATAATGCCAAAAATAGACAAAATTCCCTCTATACAACCATTAGCCTTTTAAGTACTTAA
Source organism: Agrotis ipsilon (assembly GCA_028554685.1). NCBI lineage: Eukaryota > Metazoa > Arthropoda > Insecta > Lepidoptera > Noctuidae > Agrotis > Agrotis ipsilon. The sequence goes on from CM052972.1 coordinate 9,851,563, forward strand.
CCCCATAAAAGACTTGGATCTTTTTCAGTCGTCATATAAAAAGTAGGGTAACCAATTAACCTGTAAACAGCAATGACTAATAGTACCTACTGAGTAACCGACAAAGTGGTTTCCTGTTTAGACATGGCGACATCGCATTGCAAATAAACGTGCGTGACATTTTTGATGACCATTTTGGATATCATAGTATCAACTTTTGCAATTAGACAAATTTAATTCGAAAATAAATACCACTAGTTAAATGCTATTTGCGAAATTGTAATTAGTTAATGTAACCTGCATTAATTTAAATAAAATTAATATATCCCACTAAATACTTGAATAATTAAACCATTAATACTATCGGATACCATGAATGTTATATCAATTCGCACATTATAATGTACTTTAGGTCTTAGTATTTATTCAGAAGGTACTTCATTAGCGCTTTAAAAGCCAGGCTATTAATTTTATACGCCACTTAATGCGTGGTCGTGCCGTATTATTTTCTTATTTCCATTCTTATCTGATACTAAAATCTTATCAGTTTACAAGGAAAACAGTTTAAGTGTAAAATCAAAGTTAGTAACTAATTTACGCTTGAGTTTATATATTTTTATGAAGTTATTGAGGTAAAAAAGGTCTAACAGCCCGAAAAAAAATGGAGCCAATTTCTCAACTCTTAAGCCGATAAGGAGAGCTAAAAAAAGTTAACAAAACAATAATAAAGTATATATCAGATAATATAGAACAAGTGTTAAAGGAGGATACAATGCTACCTGGTTGTCACTTGTTTGTTTAGGAGACGGCTCAAAACCAGTAGCAACCAAACGTATACAAATATACAGATATATGCTCCGAGGGTTACTTTTTGTTGCCTTTTTTATGCTACGGCCAGTTGTAATAGAACTTTGCCCAGGGCTGTGCGTTTTTATTTCCAATCTTCGATATCGATGTGAACAAAAAAATGATTTATAAAGATTTCGTGTTTGGTTTTTGGAACCCTTAAATCCATTTTTTCTTTTCGTTCGTACTCATTTGTGTTGATGCTACTGTGGTTTTACTTTCTTTACAAAATTCCAATTTGGAAGCCAAAAATCCATCTTCAAGTCAAAAATATTACTTTTATTTAACATCTGTCATTTGTATAATTACAAAAAGTCGTCGTATGCGCAACGAGCTACGCCATTTTGACATCGAATCGCCTTTCACTTGGCCTAGATATTTCGGAACTGGTTCGTAATCACAATGCAAACTCGCCGGCTCCCAACAAACGACTCACTATTGCTGTAACAATGTATTTCCTGTGCTGTATGCAGCTGTGAAAAATCTAATAAAAAGATTCCAGTTTTTGAGTTCAACAGCCCTACATTTGTTTTTGTTTGAAAATCCTGTGTGAGTCGTGGGTTGATGGTCATCTAACTTGAAACAGGTTCTAATAATGATTAATGCAACAGAAAACGAATTTAACATAAATTACACCCTTGAAAATCAAAACACTGCCTTTTTTTAATTACCTATCTATTTATCACTACCGATCTTAAAAACATTTAGAGACTCTACCAACATAATAACACGAAAACTAATCACCAACCCTAAGGTGTAAATGAATAAAATAAGATGGCGGGAGCGTGCTAGCGCGCAACCTGTTTTGAGCGGGACGCGCCGCCCACGCCTGACAAATCGGCGCGCGCGCACCACACACCGATTACAGCACGAACGTGTCCGATCAAGTCCGGACTTGTTGCCCGAGCCCTCAATACAATACAAGAGGAAAACCAAGGACTTTGAGCTGTTTTCTGGGAAATTTGATGGGACAGTTACCATCGCCAAGTAGGTATGCCCAGAATTGTCCCCACAGCAGAGTAAGAGGAAAATTGATTCGCCAGTTTCGCTTCATCGGCCGGGCGATTCCGAAAATTGGATCTGCACAAAAACCAGCATACGTGGACTTTGGAATCGCTTTCGACGCGGAAACAAAATTATATTCCAACTTTTTCGTAGCATTATTTCATTTTCATGGAACGCCCACTTGCAACAAAAACTGCAATCAAATTTTTCCTGGTTTACTCAAAAGCTATTTCAGCATGGTTTATGTGTCGTAGAGATGCGTAGGCACCGTCTATCGTTGCGTCTGGATCTCTGGATCGCGTAATACCACGCTCACTATAATGTTTACTCCTTAACAAAAAGACGAGAGGAGCTCACAACAAGCCAGGTCCCTGTAATTACGAGTTCGCGGACAAAAGGAGGTTCTCCGGTCCTTTCTCTGACTGTAATGACTGAAACGTTTTCTCGGTGCGGGATCGTGACTGGCCCCCTCGTGTCATTCCCACGAGAGGAACATTTGGACAGCAGTTGTGAAGCAGGGACTCCATTGTGGCACGTTCTCCAACAATACACATAATAACCCAATTTGCATTTTCGTCAGATGTAATTTTTGGGAGTTTTCGGTAATAGCGGTGAGGACAGTACAATGTGAATATATTTTTATATTTTAATACATAATTGTATGCATCACAAAGCCACGTTCCTCAATTACTTATTCCCATTGCGCTACGTGTTTCCTGCACTCTTGCGCAGGCGGCGGGATCAAAAGCTGCGACAACCCCCGAGGAGCTCCCTCAGTAAAAAGTTAATTTGACGCATCTCTGGAAGGATCACATTTTTTTCGCACTTTCCCATTAGGTGTGTCCTTTTGTTTTTTATTCCCATGCGATCAGAGATTCTAGTGGTGTTGGCAGACGGATGCAAGCCCGCGGCCTTCGATGCACGTGGACTGCATTACTGCGCTGTTGCTAGCCAGCAAACTTGGCACACTTACAATATCAGTAGAAATACATATACAACCCCTTAGCAACGACAAAGTATCGATTTCAGTAACATAAACAATATTTAAAACGTTCAAATGGCGACCTTCAACGGATTTGTAAATATGCAAATTGCTAGTTCTACTAACATGCTGAATACTTAATGACAGTGATTGCCGGTTCCTTGGAATTGCGTCAAATTATTCTTGTATACTGGTTTCGTGTTATGATTCGTATTTGCGCGGTAAACATGTGAATTATAGCCGCATCAAAAGAGGTAGAGTTCGTGCGCCCGCGCCGATATTTAGGTCGACGAAAATAACCTCAGCACTCGTACGCCAGTTCAAAATACAGCTCAAATGCTATTTAACCGCAGTGTATTAATTGATTAAGAATCCAATTATCAATAAATGTATTTATTTAGTTCAAAGCAATCTTAGAATCACGCGCAACGCACTATCAATCGCAATGGCTACGCTATCTATCAAGGTTAAACATAACTTCAAGAATTACGTTGACTACACGCATTATTTTAATGAATTATCAAAATTAACTTGTGTACCACAGTTAGCTAGTATAGTATACGATAAAAGATTGATAATGGCCACGATAAGCGTGTGTGAGTTGTTTGTGCCTTGCCTCAGCGCGGGCTCACGCCTCCCAAGGCCATTTTGTTTACTCATACACCCGCATGTTTACGCGTGCTCAATAACACGGCGGCCACACATAGGCCTACACTAGTAAACACACTAATACTACACAAATCACTTCGCGAATTAGTCAGGTTATATCAAGAAGAAAATGGCGCGAAACGCTCCATTGAACGTTTGGCGGGAAACCGTTGCGTAACCACGTGAAAGTATTTTCTTGCGCTTGCATCGTATGTGCGCGTTTCCATGTATTTTTATTTTGCTATTTTTAACGTATTGTAATTTGTAGTCGCCTAAAATCAATTCAAGAAGATTTATTTGTATTTTTAGCATCTATTTACTACCGCCTGTTATCATCACTATCAGTTTATTACATCGTCATGAACATGGGCACAGTTTTTTTTACGTAACTACTACTTCTAACGTTTCTGATAAGCAGTTACATAAACAACGTTTTATATTAGGTTATATTATTGTGAGGAGCATAACCTCAAATCCACGTGTTGACGAATTTGGCGGGAACCTTCGGGCGAGCACCAGTCGACCTTGGCTCCATGACGTCACTGACATAGTTCCCGCCTGCACACCGAACCTCGTTTTTTACCATGATTCAGACAATTTTATTATTACAGACGAGACTTTTACGTCGAACATTTTAACAGCGTCTTCACTTGTTGCTAAGTTAGCTTCACCTTGACATTTCACCTTGATTATAATAGAAGGCTTTTAAAGAATCGATTTTACATACATCTATCGAGCACGTGACTTCATAACCCTAATTTCTGGGCATCCTTACGAAGAAACTGAATTACGCAGTTAACTTTTCAATTTAAATATTTTATTGTTTTTGCACGTCTATATTTACGTCTCGTAAGTTGTACTGATAACCTTTGACATTCCTTGTTAATTAACAATTTTTAAGATCTTTAACTAAAAGTTTCAGTCCGCCAAATGATACTTTTGAACTCTTTTAAATTATAAGAGATAACGCTGATGGTGCTAAGGCCATTACCGACAAAAATAATATTTTACAACCAAATACGCACACTTAAATAAATATAGAACAGAATCAGATAATCAGATATAGACGGAGACTTAAAACAAAGAAGCAGGAAAGAAAAACATTCTTGAAATACTTAAACAGTGAATCATATTGAAACCAAGCATCTAATACTGGCCAAACCCAAATAAGACCACGATATCCACTAAGATCCGAAAACCTGTCGGAACTTGCAACAAATTGTACGTACTTGGTTAAACTGGAGACTTTAGCAGAAGAAGAATAAACACGACTTGGAGCAAGCTTCATTCGACCTTGATGCCAACGGTCACGACGCCATTTTTTGTACGTTCCGATAATTTATATGATCATAGCGAACGATTGTTCCCGACTACTGTTTGCTCCCGTTTGCTCTTGGAATCCAATCATTATTATAAGCGTTTTACTATTATTATCTGTTTGATTCTTGGAATCATATCCGCGGGATTTTCTTGTTAAATCATTATAATTGCCTTTTGTTTTTCTATTGTGTTGTGGTTCCACGATAGGCACGCTAAGGCTCTTAGTTTAAACTATTTTCATGTGCGCTCCCCGAACTAGCGTTTCGTTATTAAAATGCAACGGATATTTAACTTATCTTTTAATAATATCTTCAGATTCAACAGTATTTGCATCATAGAGTATCTTTTTATCATCTTCACGCTCCAAATCCCTAACATTTTGTTCACAAGTTATAATTTTATATTCAACGAGAGTTATAGGTGTGATTATAAAAAAGTCTACGGGTTCTAATGCAACCTTCGCACCAGTAACTCACCAACCAACTATTATAAGGCAGATTAAACAGTAGTAAAAAGGATCGTAAAATTTTATAGTTATTAAGGCCATATTTTTTCAAAATTAGAAATGGTCACAAAGGACGTCGCCGCCCAGGATTTGTTTAGAAAAAAGGATTCCGTCCCTTTAAGTACTCTAAAGCTATTTTTTTACAATCCGATCCTCATGGATGAAGTCGTAAAACATGGCGAGGTCCCGTAGGACGCAGCCAATGCATCCGGGGCTCAAGACTCCGGGCGTCTTAACGAACCTTTCAGTTTGAGAGTCGTAAAATTTTTCCCAATTCACAATGGTGCTGGCCACGCCCTCCGTAATAATGTTTTACGACTGATTTTATGCATCGTAGCGACTGCGTACGACACCCTTCTCAGAGAAATGTTAACAAGAATCGTAAACCGCTTTCACCTTGCGTTTTATCACGGCGTAGTCGTCACTGTAAGTCAATAACCGATGTATGAACACAACAGAAACGAAATTAATTTGAATTGAATTTTATTGCTGAATTCGAGACCGTCTGGGGCGTTTTTTTCTCAGGATTGAATCACCATTGTTATAAATCTGGAGTTTGAACGTCATGTTCACTCTTTCACGCCACTTAAAACGTCGTACCGAACAAAGCCTAATTTCCATTCCTCTATCTTTCCAGATTTCCTGAAGCCGCGCAAGCGGTTATCGACGAGCGGCAAGAAGTCCCCCGCGCACGCGCACAAGCACGAGTGCGGGCACGGTGCGCACATCCGTCCGCCGAAAGTGGCGCGACTTGCGCCTGCGCACCTCAAGCGCACCAGCTAGGCCACGTCCACACACGTGACAACACAGAATTGAACACACCACAGCTTCGGCAGCTAGAAACAGATTCAATGGGACTGGATCCCCGGGGGATCTTAGATTTGAAAGCTCCCTACAACTGGGACTCTTTTTACTCAAGATCCCCAAGTGTTAATCTGGTACCAAGGACTTGACTGACCTACACGCCTACCGAACCGTCTTCAAACTGTTCAATTTTGCCACGCTCGTTGTCATATTGTGCATATTTTTGTTTTATTAATTTATTGTAATACCGTTTCCAAATTACTAATAATGTTAAGTAATGAGTAAGTTAGCTTAAGGAATATCTTTAGTTCAACAATTAATATATCATACAATATGTCACTGAACATCACAGCCCAAGTTTTGCTCAATGCTTCCGCAGTATGCAGATCTTTGTAAGGTTTCGTTGGCATCACATTTGTGTTAGTTTATTCACTGTGAAAAGTTTCTTCTCCATTTTGTTCTGATCCTGGACACTTGCACAGCCCCGAAATACTCGAAAATCCAATAGAGCATCGTTAAAATAACAATAATTTGCAGTATGTTACTTATTCCTTTCCTCTAAGCTAAAGCAAAATCTGTGAAAGTTGTTTTTAATTACAAGCTATGGTAAAATTGCTTCATTACTGGTCGTCAAGAAAGTGAAATCTAACACAAATGCGACGTTACAACGGCTCCAAGACCCCACTACAAGAGACATTCACAAAACTTGAACACACCGTGACAATATGAAATAAGTTATGATTATATTATATGAATTATGATCTCTTTGAATTAAGTTATTGTTAGATATAGCTTCGGTTTAATTATAAGAATATTTACACTTTACGTCGAAAGCTAAGGTTACGCAATCACAATTTAGTGCCTCACGAATGCTAAGACGCAGTGATGGAAATCAAATTTTCATCGCAAGCGTCGGAGTATTTTTGACGCATTCTCCGAGATCACTTTCTAATCTTCCGTCGCCTCTAGCGCGGAATTTGCGAAAGTCATCACAAACATAGACGTTATAGTATAAAACAACACAAATACTCAATTATAAAAGACATTGTTACCTTCAACGTAACAGTTTTTGCAATTTTAAAGTTTAAGTAGTTCAATACAGTTCACTTTGAGTATTTGTGTTCCAGTAATATCTACTCGTATTGCAAGTTTAGGATATTTGTTTTGTTGTTGTATTTTAATGGTTTATAATATAATTATATTGAAGATTGTTTTTTTTTTTTCGAAATATTGGTATTCTAAATTTTGTTCACAGTTAGTAACAGTCAATTGGATTTCCCTAGCCGTGGCCCTTTGTGAAAGTACAAATTTTCTCATCAGGTTTAGGTCGAGGGCTCACGGTCGCAACAAAAAGACATACCATTGTATCATTATCATTACTCATCCTATGATTAATTTTCTAACACTTAAAATAAGTTTCGGATATACCATACATCGTGTATGTTTATTTTTTCTATACAACGACGGTTGTAGAGCATTTTTGAAGCTAACCAAAGCCCGGTGTACATTATCGACGATTCACACAAATGAAATTAAGTAAATGAACTTTTTATGACTTGACAGAGAAATAATGAATAATTTTTATATTGTTGTAAAGGTATATTGTGACTACAGATGTAGTTTATTGCCTGTTTCAAATTGACGTTCGTAATTTATGAATTTTTGTGTTTGCTTGTGGTCTCTAGAACCGATGTATCTTTGAAAAACAGAATACCATTTTCTTGTTCCCAATAATTTGAAATTTACACCATTTACTGCAATATTTTTACCAGAGCTACAAGTTACAAATTGAATCTGTAACGGTTCCTTCCTTACAAATACCTTCAATATGCTATGCGTCAAAGCCTCCTCAGTTTGTGAGATCACATCAGATATGGTATAATTATGTTGTTCGATTCGGACGAGATCGTTGGCCATGCTGGGCCACGACTGTCTGCAATATAGAAGTTAAGTGTCCTCTTGATGTTTCTGCGGCTACGAAAACCATAGAGTTCATAAGATAAACTTTCTGTCACGTAATTATCAGTTTTACTTTCAATAAAATCTGTATCCTATTCATAATAATCACTTTGCATAAATTAGTATTTACACGATATTTTCTGCTGTTGTCAGCTTTTGTTTGCTTAGCAAATCTATTTATATTCAATGAAGTCAAAACAAATATATAAAAATATTGCACTTTACGATACATTTTTTATTATAGTAGTTCGTGCCAATGACTTGGCAAAACAAAACATTCGGAGGACACTTGCGCAAATAATTTTAATATTTTTTTCTCTTTAACACCTGTGATGTATTAAATATGATCTCGAAACATAATTTTACTACCTTCATATTTAATTATTTTAATAGAGTTAGTTCCGGTGCCTGAGGTGGAAAGAAACAACCTTGTATCCCTGGAGTGTTTGAATTGAGAGATAATTTAATACATCAGCTGATTAACGATTAGAGTGACATAATATTATGTATGGGACGGAGGAATAGGAGTTGGTTCATGTAAAAATGTGCTACGTTCTTGCTGCACTGTAAATAGAGTGCACTTTAGTATGTATTTATTAACGGCGGAACGTATTCGTAGGTTTAAAAGGAAATTATAGGGATACTACAAATATTTAACGTAATATATTACTACGATTAATTATTTTATTGGAAAGTTGAGAGGCAAATTATTAATTATGTGCCAAAAATTCCACTGTGTATAGTTGGTTTGTGAGCTTACATTTTATGTGGGGTCGATTATTATATTTATGTTTGTTGTAAACAATCCTGTTATTATATTTTGATACCGAAACTTGATTTAACTTTGAGTAGAAGCAACCGAACTTTTTTCGTTCCCTTGCTCCTATTCAAAGTTAACAAAAAAATCCATTTTAAAAATAAAAGCAATATCGTACAATTCGCAGATTGTTTAAACAGCTATAAATATATTAATCGTTCTGAACACATTGTTGATCACAACACAATGCAAGCATTTCTTGAAACAAATGTAAATATCAAACAGAAAACAATTGATAATTTTTATACTATGTGAACTCTTAGACATTGTGTATTGTATAAATTTAGTTGAAAAAAAAGCTTCTTTCGCTCGATATCTGTGTTTTTTATTCACTACACCCATTCCTGGTAAAAATGAAAACAATTCAGCATTAAAATACTGCAGTAAGGTATTGCGCGAAGTGGCAGCTATTGACTGCTGCACTGCATGTCGCGGGTTCGAGTCCCGCAGGGAACAAAAAGTATGGCCAGCAAATAGTTGGTCCGGGTCTGGCTGTTTGTGTATGCAACTTTAAATGTTTGTAAACTTATACACGATGCAGGAGTAATTCCCAGTGGGCAACACACTGGCCAAGCCATAAGCCCCAAGAACTGATGATGAACAACATAGGGTATTGAATTTATCGAAAATGAAACGATACATCCTTGTGAAGTCATCTGCTGCAGTGTAGCTTATAGAATGGTGAGATGAAAGTCAACAAAAGCTGATTACATATTTATCAGGACAGCATGCGCCGTGTGTAGGTTGAAATTTTACTTGGAGTGGCAGGCTACATCCGAATCTATGAGGAATATAACAAAAAATACTGAAAGAAGTCTTGAAAAGTTTGCCGTAAGTATAACATTACTTTTCAGGATTTGATCCTTATTAGCGATACTATCGAATTTTTGTAATAAAACAGGCTGATTTTCCAAAATCAGCGGGTTCGCTTCTGGCCAGGATTATTGAATTTTATAAAATCCAATAATGCAGTTTTAGTTTTCGTCAAAAACGGCCTCGAGACTGCCTTTCAATGTTTTTCGATATTCCTCATACTTTCGGCTGTGCATTCGGTTATAGCCATTCATGAATTTACGCCCAGGTTGAAATATTCAGTCTGTAGGTGGGTAGGTATACATAGTTGAGCAAAATAATCTAGCGATGCCAACATAACACACAGTGGTTGATCGGTTGATCAATATGGCTGCTGCAAATTGTCGACAGTTTGATTCCGGCTATTTTGAAAAACATTTCTAACCAGACTTATAAATGATTTTGTTTTAGTGTTCGATCATTCAGGTCGAAATATAGATGGTGTATTGATACCTAATAGCACAAGAAGTAACGTCAATCTTACAAGTTTCCACAATTAATCTTAATTTTCCACAGCGCGGTACTTTTCAGAAATATTTAAAAATACCCGTAATTTTTATAGTAACATTAATTTTTTTATCTATGGAAGGGATGTATCGGGCTGGACTTGATAACTGATTTTAGTAATGTCGCTTCAGTCGGCTGTTAGACTTTGTGGAAGTTAGTGGTGTGTTTGCGAGTCAAAAGTCGTGGGAAACTTTCGTCTAAACCGGATTTGCAATTTTATTACAAGTAAGTAATTATAAGTACTTTTTCTTTTAACTTTAATTAGATTGTAATAAATGATTAAGAAAAATCGAATATCTGATGCAAAACTAAAAATGGTGGGTAGTAAGAATTATTTATTTATGTATCAAATTTACGAAAGCAGATATTACAGCTTGGCTCACAAATTTATTGCTGATATGGTTTTAACCACAATGTTAAATATTAGAGGAGATATTATGAAGTAATAAAGATTTTACTCGAACGTTGTAGCTGGACCTATTAGATTTTGATGACGGTAGATAGAAAAAATATTAGGTATGTGTTGTTCCCTTTCATTGATGGGAGGAACACATTTTTCACCGCATGAGTAGCCACTGGAACTTTATTGAAAGTTTTCGCTAGGTACTCGGGTTCTGGAAATCGGCAGATTAATTTTTTCCAGTAGCGCGGATTTTTTTTTATTTTGAGGGTAGTTATTACATTGCACTTAATTAAATTAAACCGCGTTCAAGAGTGTCAAGGTGGCGTTTTTTTGGTATAATCCCAACGGCCACCACTAAAACCGGCCCCAGTGGTGGCCGTTAGAACAATTACTTATTTTTTGTCCCAACGACCGCCAGTGGCGGACGTTGGAACCAAATAATATTTATTTTATTTTCAGTGTTTTGTCAATGTAATCTAACTATAGCATTTGCTATAATTAGATTACATGGTTACAAAGTACTAGGCTAGCATAAGTTCAAAGTGGTATTTATTTAAAGATTTCTGAGTCAATACAAGACAATTTCAGGTACACTATTCCTGCCAAGAAATATTTAAATAAAAACCACTTTGAACTTATGCTAGCCTAGTACTTTTGCTGGTTAGTCAACGAAAAAGGCAAATTCAACATTAGTTCCATTATTTCCGGATTCCTTTAAAATGGAACTAGTGATAATAAAAATAATCAGTAGTTCCATTATTTTAAGTTTCTTCTAAAATTGCAAGTATCTCTTCGGGAAATATATTTTTAAATTATATTAAAAAAAACGGTGGAACAGTTTTATTGCATGCAAGCTATAATGATAAAAGAGATTTTAAAATATTTGTTTTGGCATTCTGATTTATAACTCGGTCCACCAACAGTTCGAGCTCGATTGGTCAAACTGTAACTGCCACCAATGACAGGGGCAGTTGACACAATAAATAATATTAATGCTAACGGCCCCCAGTGGTGGCAATTTAGTGGTGGCCGTTGAGACAAATATTATTTGGAATGGCCCAACGTCCGCCACTGGTGACCGTTGGGACAAAAAATAAGTAATTGTTCTAACGGCCACCACTGGGGCCGGTTTTAGTGGTGGCCGTTGGGAGTATACCGTTTTTTTGCATCTATGTGACCCTCCCATCGTGCTTAAATAAAATTATTCAAATGCACACTATTAGCATGCAAATCTTCAAAAAAAATCCTTCCATTAAAAATACTGTCAGTAGATAAACCGGGTGGTGTGGTTGTTTTCAATAGTAAAATCGAATAGATAATGGGATATTCTAACCGCAGACAGAGAGGAAAGTAAGATAACAACACTCGCTGAAATAAAACAAGTGGCTTGATGCTCGTATGAAAATGTTTATTGATATCACAATCAAGTCTACAACACTACCCAATTAATTACCCATCATATTCGTGTACGGCGAGTATGGATGAAATACACAGAGATACACTTTACCAATTAGTAGGTACATTCATACGCCGTTACAAAGCCGACGTCGCTACCATAAAATGTTATAAATCTATTATACAATTTTGTAATACCCAATGAAACAGTGATTAAACCTGGATTAAATGCAAAAAGGTCCTTTTGGCGTGCTATAAAATCTTTAACGACTATGTCCTAGTGTACCACGACAGTTCATACTAAAGTGTTCACAATATTTTGTTAGTGACGAGAAAAGAAAAATCTACCGATAGAAAATTACTTGCTAGTCAGTACAACACTATTTTGAATTTGTGACAAATATTACGGGAGTTTCTCATTTTAGTGGAATTACAATATAAATTCAAGCGTTAATCAAATATTATGGCAAAGTTTAAGTTTCACATCAATTTAGGTATATTGAAGTTAATTAAAAGGTGCTTTAAAATGACATTATGCAAAATAATTATTGTCTCAAAATACGATTTTTTGTAGCTATGCAGCGTTTCCATAAACACGAAATACAATGGTTGGTTAATTTTGAACAATACCTGCACGGTGCGTGCGCCGCGGTCCTGAGACTTGTAGTACGATAACTATCCATTAATATATACAATTACAATAATAGAGTATTACACTTAGGCACATCAATTGTTATAAAATACAATATTTTGTTAATTCGAAAATGTGATCCTGTCGTCGATATTTAGCTAAACTACCACAAACTAGTACACGTAATGTGATTATAAATTACGTCGGATTTAGATTATCATAAGAAAAAAACGTACGTACAAGGATTTTAGAATAATTAAAAATTGAAATAATTGAGAATACGAGTAAACTACGACAACATTCATTTAATTTTTGAAATATTAATTTTAAACAATAAATGCAACATCTTTCTCTCGTAGAATGCTAACTATACAAGGAAAGAGTTTAAAGCCATCTCGCCGGCCGGGGGCTTAGTGATAAATTTGTACTTTATTTGTCCCCCCGCCACGGATTTATCAGTAGCATTATTTATTATTTTATATAAGGTACCTATATTTGTGTTTTAGGATATATTAAAGTTACGTTTCTAATTTGGTCGTAATCCTACGTTACTGAAACTCTATTCTAGCATAAAATAGGTGTTAGGTCGTAACAATAACACGCTCTAACGCGTAACATCGACACACTCAAATATGTATTTGCTGGACATACATTAAACATTAAATCGTAGTGAAATGTAGTATAAGAAGACAGTAAATCTCGAATAAATTTGGACATCGAAACAATAACGTTAAATCTAGAAATGGCGCTCATCTAAGTTATCAATTTGTGTCAGCTCGACGACAACGGATTCCGACGTGGGATTATGTAACCGTCGCGGAATAATTTAATTTTAATTACAATAAATAATTATGAGAAAGTGAATCCTAATTTCTATGATTAAATATTATAAAGATCGTAGCAGCATTGTTGACTTCGATACAAGATTATATAAATTACCTAGTAATATAACTGGCTAGTCCCATGAAATGATGCGTAATTAGCGCAATTGTGAATCAGTCATCAATTAACATGAATCGCGTGCATGTGAGGATATGAGAAATTGTTCTCAACGACTGCAGAACAACAAAGTTTATGAGCTATAACAGAATTGCGTTACATTCAGGTACATTTAGCCGAGGTAAATCCTATAATTATTTGTTTGCTCCAGTAAAACACATAAAATCTTCTTGGTCAGCCTTCGTTGTCATCGAGTCAATCACAGATAAAATGCAGACATATACCTAACCCTACGCAGATACTACACCCATAGCTTGTATAAATCTTTGATAAAGTTTTTCTAAGTTAAAAAGCTGTCTCTACCGCTATACATCCCTGATATTCTTTTGTATGCAGCGGCTGCGTGTGCGCATGTAATCCTCTAATGAAATGGACTCATGCGCCACGCAGCTTGCTGCCACTTAATACTACTACTGCCCTAATCACTCTATAAGCTCTAGATAAATATAAAATATTTTAGACATCTATAATATAGTCGGTTTGGTGTCGAAATATGCGATTATAGTTAACGAAATACATCGAAGAGCAGTCCAGCTGCCATAATGTACTCGCGAAGGTACTGTATCATTGGACGGCAAAACATTTTGGTGAACGGTGCACTACTGACCAACTACTGTTTCTGAAGCTGATCATTATAATATCTTGTACAATTGACTTACACGATATACACGACACACCTAAGCATAAGATAAACTTTATTCTCCGAACGTTGTGGGTCTTCTGAAGGAGTTATGTAACTAAGCGACATGACACTGGACTGCAATATCTAAAACTTTACTCACTACAGACAAAATCACATTCATTTTTAATAGACAGTGTAAAAATAATGTTTATAAACATTGGCCTATGAGTTAGTCATTAGAATTCATTGTACTCCATCTAGTTGAAAAGCTTATTGTTATTATCACACATATAGTTTACCTATTAGGTAGATATAGAATGAATATACAAAAGTTAATACTATAGAGTAGAGCCTAACCAGCAGCATTAACTTTATCTAGTAACAACAAACTTATGACGTCAGACTTGTAAAATTAGAGTTTATAATCTTATGTTATGCCAAATACAAATAGCGACTTGTTCCCTTTCCACCCTATGAGGATTGCCGCAGCGCCGGCGCAGGCGCCGCGAGTCGCCAACTTGATAGCTAGTATAGTATATCTTAAATAACGCGGTGCTCAACATCGAAACATTAAAATCGTAACAACAGTATGACTCCATCGAAGTTAGTTACGTAGCATTGTGCTCTACTACCATCGGATACAAGATGCGGACTAAGCACGAATAACGATTTATTATAATCTAAATGGTTAACAGTCAGTCGATTTGGAAAATCTATTATTTATACAATTAGATTAGTGTGTAAAAATTTATAACGAATTATTTGAAAAATTAATGTTATGTAGTTCATGAACAAGAAAGTTTGTAATAATACACTCTAGATTCGTGTTAATTGTTTAAAATTTTAATTTTGTTAATTTGAACTCAAAACTTTCTTTCAAAATTTTACACTGACCACTTTTGGGTCTTATAAGGAATATATATTTAAAATGTCATATTAATAAGGATTACATTCTTCAAAGACGATGTTTAATCTTTTTATAATAATTAAAAATTATTAAGATAAGTGCTAGCTGTAGAAAATGGGTGATAAGATCACTTCATATAAAAAGAGTATTCTATGCTTTTAATATTTGTAATGTAAAGTTCTCGTCACTTTATAAAACCTGCGATAAAATGCTACTATAGTATCGACAGGTGACACTCACGCCTCCAATACAATATTAAAATGGATTTCTAATGCACATCAAATATACGTAATTTATTTATAAGATATGCTATGGAAAAGACTTCGTACTGTGAAATATATTCACTACTATCTGTTGACGCGAATTGTGCTAGAACATGTCACACGCTACACTCTAAAGGCTTATTTAATCGTACACACGTAGATACTATGGTCACTAATAAGGGGCCAAACCAAAAATGTCTACTAATTGGCAAATAATAAGAATGATTATTGTCTGACACTGGGTTATTGTCGAGACAGCAGCTCAGGCGTCTTTCGCCACGCTATTGACTATAGAGCGCGCCACTGTCGCCTCACGCACAGCGCTCTACTACTACACCGACGACGACAAATATTATAGCAATGCTCGCTGCCACTAATATAATTTATATATTATGATTAAAATTATGTTTTAAACGTTACAAAGCGTTGAGACGTGAGACAACGGCGGCGCACGAGTATACTAGTTGCGATGCACGAAGACAGGCCCACTAATACGCGAAAGAAACAATAAAAAAGGAAAATAAAGGTACGGGAAAAAATAAAAATAAAATAAAAAGGGATATTTGGATGTTTATTTACAATTTTTCATCTAATAATAAACTATTTGATTATTATTGAAGATAAACTTAGCAACATCAGTGCTATATCCCCTGATCACCCACATATCGAAATTAAAACATGTTAATAGTATCAACTTGTTTACACAAGCCCCTATAAGCTAAATTAAAACATAAAAATACCCATTATTGTAGAGTTAGTTCTCAGCTGGTACCGACAGGTACGTAGTTAAAAGTTACATGAATTAAACCAAACGTAAGCCTACCATAACAGCTTCACCGATACAGTTCACTGAACGTTACATAATCACAGTGGAATATAATATGTCCGAACTTATAACGAAACAACATAAGAAATCGATAGCGGTTGCTGGTGCAGTATTTCCATCTTACAAGGAGTATTTTGTACATTTAATTGTTACCATATAGAACAATAAATTATTGTCGACACTCGAATTAGCTAATCGCGACTTTTTTCGTATAATTCCTCTATAAATATAATCGGTATCGTGATTTGGTGAAACCATACACAACTAAACTAAATATACATATACACGGGGCATTTCATACAGCTGCTTCGCAAAATGCAATTTTATACACAAAAGAATTTACTTATTGCAACAACCCAACATTTACAGTTTTCGAACTAATAATATAATGAGTAATAATCACAGAATCACGTCGACAAACAGTCTGTTATCTTGTGTAGTAAGTAGATGTATCGACTGAGCGGTACAGTCCACCGCTTGATGAGGGTGGAGTGGACCGACAGTCGATACAAATAAATTGTATGCGATATAATGGGCCGAATGCGCCGCGACAACATGCCCCATATACACACTAAAACATAATAAGGCAATTTCAAACGATACCGTAAGCAGACGTATAATGAACTAGGACAAAATTATTATAGAAAATATGTTAACATTCCATTATGTTAATACTCTTAAAAATAAACCCCAAAACTCCAATATAAGCTTACGAAATAATAAAATCACTAAAACAAAAGATTGAGACGAACTAACGCCGTGCTACATTGATACGTAGGGGTAATAGTTATAATATGTGCACGTTTCAACAGAGATCATTGACTAAAGCCTCGCGTGAGGGCAATCTCGCTTTCTACTGCGCGGGCGCAGCCAGTGGGCGGGCCTTTGGACGATATGACAACACTACACAACCATTCATACAACACATCGAGTTTAGGAATAAAAGACTGCCATAATGAATGACAGACACGACGTAGTAAAGCCGAAGTATTTCTAATCCTCGATGAATTATATTTACGGTTGCGCATTGTATTAATTTATCATAAATAATCATACTTTGTACCAAGATGCAATAAGAAATAAAAAATATTGTTCTCATACAAAATTTGAAATAAATATTACATTCTTATTCAATTATAAAAATGAATTGATATTTCAAGCAATGAAAAAATTTATTAATCGATTCAATTAGAACTGATATCAAAATAATAAGTTGTTGAGTATAGAAAATTAGAAGGATCACACATTAATACGTACATTTTAAATGTACTTGTTTGATTACAAAGGCCCGGTCATTCGCCAGTCCGCGTCACGTCGGGCGTCGTAACGACCAAATTTTCAGGTACAGAATGTCCCATACAAAGGACATGAAAAAGACACAATTTCCTCGTCTATTGTGAAAACATTCTGTGAGACACATTAGTTTTATAATTTCAGTATATTTATGAATTACTGCATTTGAAATATACTCAGAATGGAAAGGTTTAAGTTTTGAAAAGGTCGCTAGATACAAAATGATTCCGACAATTTAGAAAATTGTGAATCTTAAATTGAAGATGCATTATTACGTAGTAATACATAAATATCGTAATCATTACGACGCTCGAAATCAACTAAGTAGTTGAGAATAAAACAAAATAAAGTAACATACATATAGTTATAACTACAACCGTTAGAAATACAAAACTAAACATAATAATTATTGTCGGGCAGCAAAATTAATGTACTAAGTTTATGATAGAAACTAATAATATTACATAGTAGTCTTGTCATATAAAACATTTTTAATATGAATTTAAAATAATGCAGTGGTTTATAGAAATCTTGCGATTAAATGGTGGATATTTATAAATTAAACACTTAATACTAAATGATAATAAAACCAAATATAATTCAATCAAAAAGACTTACTTAGTATACGCTACGGGAAGCATACGAGGCAGCGATATTCATATGATACTAGAATTGTTAAAGAGGTTAACGTCCTGAGTTGGACAATTTCGTAATAATTAATAGGATATAGACACATAAGCACACCCGTCGATATTTACCTTTGCATGACACCAAAAGCTCTATAAAAACACGCTACATGAAAGTTATACTAATAAGATCATATAATATTAGGCATTTCTAAAGAGAGTTCGTCGTTTGTCCAAAAAAGCAGAACATTTAAACTTCTAATAAAGATCGCTGTAATTAATTTACTGCTATAATATATTATTAAAAGTGATGCATCTTATAATACGATTTGAGGAATATATTTAGCAACCGATGCATATACTGTCGTATTCCGTAGCGTATGCTAAGTATGTAGGCCGCGCGCCGTACGTCGCCCGCGAAACAGAACCGGCAGCTATCGATCTATTCTTTATATGACTACGAAAGTTGTACGATATGACTTATTTATTTAATACTTATGTACAACGCGGGCGACGTACATAACGCGGCGAGGAGTGGACGAGGGGGATATACTAGGGCCTGTCACACCGGGCGATTATGTTACAATTATGTTCAAAACACTGCAAAACTGAAATACCCAGTCGTTCATCGACGCGTATCAAGTCAGCAAATAATATTAGCTCTAGTGTCACTAAACACTTATCAAAATATTAAACTAAAAATCAATTGCAGTCGTAAAAATAATTGCATAACATTTTTTTTTTTCATCTTCTATAAAGGACATTATTATATTTTTTTAAACAATTTCGTTCTATCTAAAGTGATTATACATGCATTATTACAATCTTAGTTAATCATTAGTGTGTACTAAATGTTTATAAAATATCTTAGATAGTTTTTTTTATTTCGTTTAATATACTCGAATCTACATCTATACAAGTAGTCCATCACCGCGCCCTACACATTTAATTATCTCTACGTAATATAAAAACCCTTTAATTTTGAATATACGATAGTAAACACAGCAATAAATGTTTGTGGTGTTACGGTTGTGTTACTTGATATGGAACGTAACAAACGTATGAACTCGATATATCTAAAGCGTACTCACTACGACGTACAAGTAAAATCAAACGTTTATAATTGACAAAAAGTGTGCCGTAAAACTAAAAGTGGTCGGCGCATGCGCCGCGCGTCAGGGACGTGACGCATGCCTCCGCACAGACAAACACATACTCGTTACAAATATTATATTCGCTACATCAATAAATTCCCCATTAAAATGATTTGGTACAAACACTAAACTATGATAAAATATTAGTAAATGCAACCTACTCGCTTTATCAGCAAAATATAACGCGAAATTTACAATCCATATAATACATGTGAATAAATTGTCTACATACGTGACCGTACAGACATCAAACGATACAAATTAATGCGACACTAACCTATTATACATACATTTATAAGCGCTTATATAACGCTATCATGTAATAAATTACACATTTATCTAAACAAATAATGATTAAACACTTTATACTCGATTAAGTATAACTCGAATAGAGCGACTACCGGCGTAGGTCGCTGAAAAATATAAAACCCATCTTTATAATTAATAATAATAATAAGAAATAAAAATCACAATTTGTACAAGAAAGTAATCGTTTCAACAATCGTATAACGTTGAACGTGAGTTTGTTTTTAAAGGAACGCGTTTAGTTCACACTAGTCATGGATTTATTTAAAAATTGCAGTGTGATAGTCGAGTTGTGTTCCTTCGTCGCTCGTGCGTGCTTACGGGAGGAGGCAGCCGACCGACGCCGCCCGTAGGCACGCGGAGCGACTCACGGCTGCCACTGACCAACATCACTTGACACGAGGCTCGCGTACAAAACTGTTACTAGTTCGAAATGTCACCGTCTCAAGTTATGCTGGTCGAGTAGTAGGTAAGGTTAATGTCTTTTAGAGGCGGCTAGCACTACCGCGGTCAGTCCATCAGCCGGGACACCTGCAGGCGGCTGCAGCTCCTCAGTCGGTGTACCACAGGTGCTGCTGGTGGTGCTGCGGCACCAGGTATGTGGGCGAGTAGGGCTGCAGGTAGCCCGGGAGCCGCGCGCCACTGGCGTGGTGGGCGGGCGGAGGACCTGCCACGCCTGACACGCCGTGCGCTGCGCCACTGGAATACGGAATGGGACTGTTACATCGCCTGCTTACACTTGTGTCCGTTTCGACTGCTAGATCAGTGTTGTAGAAAAAAACGACGACATAACGAAAGAATTTGTAAAACACTAACAATGAAAGTCTCCAATTTGGCAATCCAATAGTCAATTTGCAAAGTTTAATCATGGCAGCGCGGTCGAAACATGGAGAACAACTGCTTGGCCACGCACCTCTCATCTCTCAAGCACTGAATAAAAGTCAATTCACACCGAGACTTGATGCTGCGCACACATTTTAATAGAGTGACTCAAAATCTTACTTTGTTTACTACAATTTTACTACCTACACAAAAAAAAAACACATTTCGTCGCTTCTCGGTTCATACCGATACGTCGAGGATCAGCTCATGCTGACCCTCGAAAAAACTCTCGAAAGAGGTACTTCAGCCAGAAGAATAGTAATGTAACACTTTCATAGATAAATAGTGTTTTTTAAGCCACTTCAACCCAACAAAAATAAGCATTTTCGTCTATACTTCCAAAGTAATCAATAAACTCACGTGTGATAGTGGTAGGTGGGCACGTAGAGCGGAGGCGGCAGGTAGCCGGGAGACACACCGCCGCCCGGGGACAATACACCGCCGCTACCGGTCCTGGAACAAACACAACACCTCTATAAATAATTGTAATTGTTTCACATGAAAACATGGCATATTTGATAAAATCAATGATGAATCTTGATGATCTAAAACATGTTTTGAACGATGTCCTATTATCATAGACTTAGAGAATGGACTGAGCCTTAAAAATTTCAAATAAAAGTGGGCAAAAATGGTCGCATTGTCTTTTTCTGTTATTCACAATTTTCATTTTTTCAAAGACGGAACTAATCGTCATAATCAAATATTTTTATTCTACATAGGCCCACAAGAGCGCTTATAAAACGTCTACAATCATATTATTTATGAAACAGCGTCCTCGTCATAACGGTCGACGTACACTATACATACAGAAATCGAATTTATCGTTACAATATTCAAAATTGCCTGGATTTTTATTTTGATCCCCGATGTCATCTGCGGTCAAGTAAACTAATAACCATCGTAACATAGATTACACAAAAGTATCTAGGTTGTTTCTTCGTGTTCACCACCAAAGCGTATTTTAATATTTTTGCAGCACACCATGTCGCACCGGTGAAATCACATAAGTGGAGCGACTGCCTATCGGACTTCTACAACCCAGTAGCTGGGCAATACGATACCCTTAGATACCCTCCGTCACGTGCTTTCCAAGTCACCGGTGAAATCGCATCTTTCGAGCTATGAGGCCATCTAAATACTAATTAAAAAAAAATCTGACTCATGTTTTTAAGAGTTATAAGCTTACAATGTATGGTTCCTGTAATCCACGATGTTCGTCCTTTCAGCGTTCATGGGTATATTGGCAATCAATTGTTCCATCATAATGGATTGTATGCCGTCGAGGGACGCATTGTGTGCAACTTCCGGTGGTCTGTATAGAACGTGGAAGTATATAGTTGATGGATTTTGAAGTTTATCACTCTAATTGTACGATTTAAAATTGTGTAAGTATGTTAACTCTAAAATGGGTCGATTTTTCAACTGTCTTTCATCATCTGCCTAGGCTTTTCCCAATTATTTTGGGGTTGGCGTCCAGTTGAATCGGTTGCAGCTAATACTTTACATAGGTATCGTCACATTATTTTTCGAGTTGCTCTCAACGAGCCCTTTCATTTGATACCCATATTGCATTTGACCTCCACATCCTGGTTACCGGGAAATACAATAGCCAACAGAGAGATATGGCATAAAAAGGGGGAGGCCTATACCCAGTAGTGGGTGATCCCGGGCTGATATGATGATGATGATGATGACAATAGCCATGGTAAGGCTGGCTGTCAGGCTTTCGAGTTTTTGACTAACAGTAATCACTGCCAAGAGTTGGCTCAAAATGTCGTCGGTCCACCTAATGGGAGGCTTGCTTACGCTGCGTCTTCCGGTCCGTGGTCGTCACTAGAAAATTTGTCTTCCCCATCGGTTGTCAGTTCTACGAGCGATGTGACCTGCCCATTACCGCTTCAATTTGCTTTTTTTTATAAATAGCCTGTCACACACAGCGAATTGTCGCGGCGAGTTATTCGTTGCTATTAGTCGGCTGTGTGTGTTCGAAACTACAGGTAGATGTTTATTTTGATAGACTTAATTGTTTTCAGATAGTAATACTAACTTGTAATGTGGGTGTGGGTGGTGGTGCCAGGCGTGAGGCGCGGCGTGCTTGTGCGCGGCGGGCGGGCCGCTCACGCTCACGCTGACGCCGCTCACGCCGCCCACGCCCGCCACGCCGCCCACGCCGCCGGCGTTCGTCAGGTACTCGCGACAACCGCCGCTCTGGAAGAATTATGAAAGGTTAGTTTTTACCACCGTGGCTACTGTTTTTTTCAATTGTGTAGTTTTCTGGTGGGTATGGATGGATGCAACTTGCTTTTAGAACACAGTTAATTTTAAAACGTTCAAAGATTTTGGATCGATTGATATTTTTTACTATGAGCACAAATGCAACTGTTTTGCAATATATTATTATTATTTTTTCTCATCCCACGAAAATAATTATGAAAGGCATTAGGTACTCACGCTATCTCTCTTATTATGTTGCGCCGGCACATACTGATTGCATTGATAGTCGTTCGTTTGGCGTACCGTGGACCCACTCTGTAACACAAAATTATAAAAACATTTAGATATACTATTACGTTAGACTACATAGATTTCAAGTATCGTTACTGTTATAAATATGAAAGATAGTTCGTTTGTTATGAATTCCCAACTAAATCGCTGAATAAATTTTGATTTATACATGCACAAATATAGATAGGACTTCTCTTCATTTTTGGTGTTCAAATTCAAATAAGTCCTCCTCGCCCTTGGTGGAGCGGAAAGGACTTTATGACTCGTACTGATCAAAGAGTACTCTATTCCTTCAGTAGCCCTCTGTGTGTACTAGAGACGCGGCACCCTGTTTGGACAGCCCGCGTCTCCAGCAGCTATTTGACCCTATTAGAGGACCGTCAATAGATTGGACCCTAGAGGGTTTTTTATAATAAACTTGAAAGGGGTGAAATGGAGGATCGAGAGCGAACGTCCGGGGCTTGAGAACACAAGCTGGGTCAATTATTATACGTATCCGTAGAAATTATGCCTCAATATCATTATGTGCAAACATTATTATGACTGACATGTATATGAGAAAAAGCTTTAAAAATTGCGTAAGCTGCTATAACCGGGCCACACTATGACATTTCCCGTTGATTTTCGTGATTATAGTGTTATTACGGAATTTCATTCAAAAATTTTCAATTATCAATTAATATTATTCAATATTATTTCGTTAGTGTAGCCCGAGGTAGTAGTGTTCTGCGAAAAAAATATTACATAAAATATGCCTTAAAATTGTATGCAAATGAATTTTCTCTCTCATAAGCAGTGAAATAATGTAGATGGCAAACACCTCATGTTAAAGTCGAAGATGGCATGATATTGATGAGGATTAGTTGTCAAATCTCAACACTTACAAGAAGGCCCTCTTATAAATCTGTTTTATCAGTGAGACAATACTAACAGGCGGCAGGTGATGGTCGTGTTCCCTCTTGGCCTGCGCCTCTTGCTGCGCCAGCGCAAGGAGACGCTTCTTCTGACTCTGAGGAGTGGCCACCGCCGTGCTCACGTTGGAGCGAGAGGACTGGTTGGTCGGCTGCTGCGGGACGGCTTGTTGAGGAGCTGATTGTTGTTGTTGCTGCTGTTGTTGTTGCTGCTGCTGTTGTTGTTGTTGCTGCTGCTGTTGCTGTTGCTGCTGTGAGAAAATGTGGGGTTAAAACGGATATTTTTTTTTAATTTTCAGAAAAAGTTTACTAAACAGTCACTGGCCACAAAAAGGTAGTCCGCGAACGGCATGTGGATCACTTTTTCTATTCCGTTCGAAATTCGAACGTACAATAGACACTACGTTTGACTTGCGAATGGTAGTCTCGTTGAGAATTCGAGATGATTTACTCGTGAACGTAATAGAATAGTACACTTGAATTTATCGCATACATTTGGATGTTGTCTTTGACTCTCAGTTTGTTACCTGGTGATGATGATGACAGTTCTGGTGCGGCTCGTGCTTGACGTGCTTGTCGTCCTTGGGCGAGCGCGCGCTGCAGATGACGCCGCCGCTGGCCGCGCCGCCTGACCCGACGCACTCGCCACTGCCGCCTGGGATACAAGTCAATTAATTAGTGTCATTATTAATTCGACTTTTTGGAACAGTTCCAAAGCTCTCAATGTTCTGCTGAGCCCAAAATCAACAATCGCGACCAAGTGCCGAGGCAATGAAGTCAAGTCAAAGTCCGATCGACTATAGTCTCCGCCAGATGAGTCTAGCATAAAATTCGTTAACACCCTGTCTACCTATGTATTTCAATATTACAAAACGATAAGAAAAAATCATGTCAGAAAGTCTCGTAACACGATCAAAACAAACGTATCGTGTTAAGAGGCGCCCTCGGCCTTTATTTTGAAATTCGAACGATGGTATTTTAGAATTTGAACGATGTATCGGCTCGCCTAGCGTAGACACAGCTTTAGGATCAATGACCTTTATTCCCGACTTATCTGGCGGGGACTATAGCACGTTTCTTTTAAATATTCCAATTTAATGAGAATTACGTACTAAACGAATGAATTACCTTGATTGTTCTGCGAGTGCGCGGCGTGCGTGTTGTGCGTGTTCCCGGCGGGCGGCCGCTGGCGGCGCGGCTGCTCGCCGTCGTCGTCGGAGTCGGAGATGGTGATGACGGACACGGCGGGCGAGGGCGTGTCGCGGATGGTGATGGTGTGCGCCGGCGCGTCCCACGAGCCGCCGCTGTGAGGGGGAACCGAGTGTGAGGCGAAGTCGATGACGCTGTCGGTTAGTGGGGGGTTAGTTGGAGGAGGGTTTACAAACCCTTTATTTCGATTTAAAAAAATGTCATATTGTTTTACAGAATATGGGTATTAAGTTAAGTTAATAATGTTAAACACCAAGTTATTCAAGGATCTTTGGACACTAAACAAAATCACGAATGATTCCACAATATCTTTCTCATTTTGGTCGTTCAAGGTTTTGTTATAACCAAAGTTTCGAAAGCTTTCAAATGCGAAAAGCTCCAATAATCTTGTAGTAATATTATCTACCAAATTTTTTAGAAATTTAAAAATACTGCTGTGTGAAATATTTATTCATTTGAAGTTTTACTTCCTACCCACTACAAAGCAAAGAAAGGCATTTGATACATTTTGTAAGGTTGTCCTGTTTCCAATTTTAATAATAATTTTAACAATACTTTTTCTGTCTTAGAAACAATACAACATGGTATACTTACGTGTGATCATGGTGATGATGCCTGTGCCTCGAAGGTGGAGTGCCTTCCTTCACCCGCTTCTTGACCGGAGACAGCTGAGTCGGCTCCTTCTTACCGCCGCTGCTTGCCATACTGGATATTAGGTAAATATGTTAGTTATACAGATTATTTTTTAAACAGCAGCTTTGCCCCACACTAGAATCCCATACTTTATTTTTATCACACAAAACAATAAGATGTTATGTCATACAAATAAGTATTCCGTTAGGGAGTTGGACCTACAAAACGCAGCACAGCAGCTAATCGCTTAGCCACTGCGTTTCAGCTATACGGTATTCCAGAAATACAGGCTAAAATGAGAAAGTCTATATCTGCCCGAGAGGTGCCCTCAACGGGGTCCTGGAACTGTTTTGAAACGGCAAAGTGGCCTTGAAACTCAAGACATGTGAGGAACAAGCTGGTTTTTAAACAGTAAGACTCTCTACCAGACTTTTCCACTCCACCCAAGAGGAAAAACTCATCAAGAGACCTCAGACAGGCCCAGAATGCAGATCTATATCATACAATAGCTTTTTAACGATACTTTTAAAACATCTTGATTGATTGTAAAGTTTTCGTTAACGTAGTGATGAGTCTACACGTGTAACTCGTGATGGGACAGCTATATATTGTGTACTACAAGTAACATAGTGTGGGGACAACTACAAGTGTACTACAAGTTATAGGCACCTGTATTGATGCGTTTGGTGGTGCGGTTGATAGTGCGGCACCGTCGTCTGCTGCTTTGTTGATCTGTCGACAACCCCGGCTTTTAGTACTACACCCATTTTATTCATACTTATTATGTAAACTTTTACTTTCCCATTCCTACTGAATTTAATTGATATTTTCTATGTTTTTGTAGTAGGAATATTTAATAAGTAACTTTCTATAACTTCAGAATTAGCAGTGAACCGACAGATAGATGTCCATTTCCAAGAGAAATATCAATACATGGGCATCTTTTAAAAAATCTTTTCCAGTAATTTTTATTTGGAAAACAATGCATGTAAAAAAAAAACCTACATCTTAATGGTTCCTAATGAAACCCATAACAACGAATAGAATTTTAGTCATTACAAGTACTTTTACCTAACCACTTCATCTTTAAAGACTGGATAAACTTAGTAAACTTCATATTTTATCAACAACCCAATACTATATCCCCAAGCCCATCACAACAGCGTATAAAACTGACCTCTTATGCGGATGATGATGTTGTGGGTGATGTGGATGGAAAGCATCCCACACGTCAGGCTCAGGCATGGGCGCTGGCTCCACTATCAACGGCGCACGCCACTCGCCCACGCCACTCACGTCGGCCACGCCCGCCACGCCAGCGACGCCGGCCACGCCCGCCACGCCGGCGTGCTGGTGATGCGCCGCAGCGGCTGCTGCTGCGGCGGCTGCCAGTTGTTGTACCTGGTGGATGTCATACTTTATGTAATGTTATTAGGGTCGGTTTTGTGGGGTGATTGTAGGTATAGGTAACGCGATGTCCTATGTGAGAGACAAATAGGACGCGACGCGATGCAACACGAAGTTAATATTATAATAGTAGTTGAAATTGGTCGAATCACATCGCGTCGTATTCGTTGCTCATGTAGGACACCGCCTTAGTTTTGTTTATACTGGGTGGAAGTACTATTAAATACTTAGAATTTAGATTTCTACAGTAAAAAGAAAGAAAAAAATTATGGGCGGGCACACACAATCATACACTTTCATAGTTAACATGTCTTATGGCTGAGATTGTACCTCCACATTTTTGTAGTCTTTCATTAATTTTTACAATTCAAAAGTGGCTGCAACTAGCTAGCTTACTTGATTTTGAGTTGTTATGCAGTAGCGAAAGTAAAAGTATGTTTTTTTCATCAGATTGATGAGTATTTTAAATTCACAAGATGTAAAACTTCTTTTATGCCAACATGGTAAACACATAAGATTTCTTGAAATTCTGTCAGAGTACGATCATTTCTTTGATACAAGGTTAAACAGGCAGTACTAAACCAAAAAATATTTTCCAAATAAGAATTAATCACGATTGAAAACAATCACTTAACAGTTATTGAATGTTATTGAATCTTACTAATATATTTTTAGCCTTAAAATGAAGCAAAAAAAATCCTGATTGCCAAGATATTTTTTCCTTCCACCCAGTACAACTACTATAAAAAAATATATCTACCTGATAGGCTGGCTGGCACAGTATTGAAGACACGAACTGATGCGGGAATGGTTCAGCCGCACGAGTCGCGTACTGTCGCGCACCGCCCACGGCCACGCGTCCGCCCTGGTACAGTTGGTACTGGGGATACAAAAAAACACAATATAATTATTAATTTATTATTCGCGACTTCTTAGTGCGACTAATTTTGTTCGCTATGATTGGCAAAACATGTACTACCTCTTATAATTTTTAAGACCTGTACAATTCAGCACTAATGTTTTACAAAATAAATATCTTGTATCTTGTTTGGTGAGTTAAGCAGCTGCCTTTTGCATCTTTCTTCCTAGGTGGCCTTTGGCTTCAGGCTTTGGCCCTTCAGCCCTGGGCATGGTCCACGATCGGACAGCGAGTCGCTCATTACTCGCCGTCCGCATGCCCGTGCCTACAGCGGCCGGTAATTGTCCTGCGAACTAGCTGAGACTTGTTCAGTAACGTATGATCCTCACCAGGTTGTCATAAGGCGCGGCCCTGAGTCGCTGCTGGTTGATGGTGAGCGCCAGATGGTGCGCGGGCGCGGCGCCGCCCACCACGCCGCCGTACTCGGCCGCGCCGCCCGCCACGCCGCCCACGCCTCCAACGCCGCCTACGCCGCCGACGCCGCTGCCTGAACGACGGCAAACCTGGGAAACAAGATATTAATAAGTAATACTCCAAAAACATTACACTGAATTTTCAAATTCGAGTAATTTAAGAAAATATTGAGCTAGATACTCCTTTATGTTTGACTGCTGCTTCTGATTAGACGTCTTTAAAGCCCGGTTTCCACTGCGGCGGACCCATTAATGACTTCGTTAAACTCGCAAACGCAAACTGCATACTTGTTTTTCTATCAACAAATAGTTTTTTGCGTTCCCAGAGCGAGCTCTTTTTTACTTTTTTCACCCGCTGAGTCATTAATAAGTCCGCTCCGCTAGCAGTGGAAACCGGGCTTTAGTCATATGTAGGCAAATTCTGTCGTTGATTGGTTAGACAAAGATCGGGATCTAAATAGCAACCAAGATTATTAATTTCCAGCGATAGGTTTAAATTAACAAACCACATTATAATTGATCGCTGCCATTTAGACATCAATCTGCCATTTAGAGATCATCATCATTGAAAAATTCATCCTGTATACCCTTTCGCCTCGTCCGCATTCATTCATCTGATCCCTAACTTAACTAATATTTTAAGTACAGATATGATATTTACCTCCATCATCTGAACGGAGGCTTTGACGTTGTTACAGTGCGCGTAGTCGACGAGGTGAGCGAGTGTCACGAAAGCGTGGTTCAGCGCTTCACCTGGCGTTATTCGTCTTTCCTGAGGAAACAATAAAACGAAAAGGTTAGTTAAGCAAAACCGTCTCATAAAATTAGGATAAAATATCAGAGGATCTGTTCATTTAAAACAAAAATTGTGGGGGTTTATAGCGTCCAGGCGGTAAGTCTTATCAGAAACCGAAACACTTTGTATTTGAACCCTCAATATTTGTGTTAGAGATAGTTTTTATTCAACTAAATAATATAAATGCGAAAGTTAATGTGGACTGATAGCTGTTTGTTACTCTTCCAAAAGGATTTAGATGAAAATAGGTAGATATTGTCTTTTGACAATTCAAAAGTGCCCGTAACCGGTCTACTTGAAATAAATGAATTGAATTTGAATTATAATTTAGATTTTAAAATCGATCGAAAAGTACGATGTTCCTGTGGGATAATTAACGACTTCACGAGGGCAACGCCTCCTCATATTTGTGTATCGATCATCTCAATAACGAACCTGGTCCATAGTGAGCATCCTCTTGAGTAGATCGATGAACTCCCTTCTGTCTGCTTTCTCGGCCAACAGTTGGCCTCCTTCAAGATCCGTTGGTACATTCACCTGCCAAACAAATACTTAAGTTATAATAACTGAAATAATTTAGAACCCACACTGAGTTAGCCATCTCTTTTAAGATATATGATTGGAAATCTCCATTGAGAATGCACAACCCAAAATTGAGTTGACAACTTTTCCCCATGGATACAAATATGATATAAGTTGGCAATCAGTATATGGGTGAAACTTACAGTACTCTGTTGTTAAATGACAAATTATGCTTTAAAAAACCAAACTTGCAGATATAGCTCAAAGTACTAGTAATCTGAAATGGTAGTGAGCTGTCTATAGACCACATTTCTCGTAGGGCAGATAACCATTAGTGTAGGTAGACGTGTCCTTGAGTGAAGACTGCGACTAGGGAAATTTAGTGTAGAGGGAGCAACGACCTGCGAAACGCAGTCGGCAGAGAAAGCTTGGAAGGCTGAGGTTCGCACTCAGTGGCATACATTAATTAGGGAAGGCCTACGTGAATGTCCATCGGTGAACGAATAAAGGCTGATGATGATGATGATGTACTTTGGGTAAAGTTTGTAGGTATTTAAAGAGCGTCGTGTGACACACCTGGGTGACAGTCCCTTACAATATCTCCAAAAGCAGTCAGCTTGGACCCCATGTTATAAGGGTTAAATTGTTGCAAGTAAGGTCTAGTATAACCCATTTTATGGGAATACACCCAATTACAAATCACCCTATATTTTTGAACTTGTCTAAAGCCACTGCCAACGGTTTGGTTAATCAATTTTTCTATAGAGTCAAGTCTGCCAGTTTGATAGCTGGTATCATGTCCGTTGTTTGTGATAGTTTTGAGTTACATTTAACATTTACCACTATCAATGTTGCTTTCTCTTCGAGGTTCATTTAAATCATGAATAATAGAGAATTTTTAGAAGACGAAGACATCCTGTGTCGACCATAAAAAATTAGGGCAGAATAGCAGAAAGACCCTAACAATAACAATGGAGTCATCAAACCTAAGAAACAAAGTTTTCTAAAGCCCGAAATGTCAATTATACAACAGAGTACTGAACAAATACTTAAATATTCATAGTCGAGCTCATACAAAAGGTTACCTGTCCAATGTCGTCGAGGCAGTTGAAGATATACTTCCTCGCCTCCTTGCTCTTGATGCCGGTCTCCAGCTCGTGCTCCTCAGGGGTCTTGAGACGCCAGAACGGGTACGTACTGTCGACGTCGCGGTAGAAGAACTTCGCTGTTTTACTTGCGCTGTTCAAAGAAAATTTAAATATTAAAATCATGATTGTATGTAGTTATGCTGAAAGGAGGAAAGTTTTCTAAGATTGCAAGACATCAATTAGCCCAAGAACATTTCCGCAAAATGTTTAAATATTAATAAGATAACAGCATTATTTAATAGTTGTCAGATAATACCTAAAGAAAATGAGTTCCGCGAAATCATTATGAACTCGTACGGGTACCGTACGGATGGAGTTGGAAGAGTTTTTTTGGTTGAATGCGCTAATCTCAGGAATGACTGGTTTGAATCCTAATAGTAGATTGTTATACAAGGGTGGAAAGAAATCAATTCCCATACGAGGTATTTAGACGCACGAGCGAAGCGAGGGCGGCTATAGTCCGAGTGGGAATTGATGACTTTCACCCGTGTTAAACACTCTACTTTTCATTTCAAATATAAGGAATGCAAAAAATATCCTTTTTAATTTAAATTTCAAAGGTGAAAAAAGGGGAAAAGCTAGTTACTATAATAAGTTGAATAAGTAAGAATCCTACTAATATTATAAACGTGAAAGTTTATATGTAGATGGCTGTTTGTTGCTCTTTCACGCAAAAACCACTGAACGGATTTCGCTGAAATTTGGTACACAGAGAGTTTATAACCTGGATTAGCACATAGGATAGCTTTTAATCCCGATTTTATGTTTCCGTGGGATAATTTTTGAGTTGTAGCGGGTGAAGCTGCTGGCAACAGCTAGTAAAAAATAAAGTTTTAAAACAAAGTATTGACTGTTAGCATTAAAAGTCATTCCTCCAATCAATTCTCTCAGAATAGAATCCCTCTATTTCGTAATATTGTAAGAGTACAGACCTGTTGAGCATGTGTTCAGTAGGCAGGCCCTGCGTCTGCGAGATGTACCGGATCTGGTCGTACTCCGACGAGCCCGGGTACAGCGGCCAGCCCAGGAACAGTTCGGCCACCACGCAGCCCAGCGACCACATGTCGATGGCCTCGCAGAACGCCAGACCCAGGATTATTTCTGGTGCTCTGTGGATAGAAAGGATTAGGAGTGAGTTCTAGTAGTAGTGGATTAGATTCTATCAACAGAAAAAAATCTCATCACTAGAAACGGGTTTTGTTGACAGAAGAAAACGCAAAATGTCAAAACGTAGAAATATTTTTACTGCTTGCGTTACAATGTTTAAAATATAGAATAGAAACGTTTCTATTCTTCAATTGTGCATGTATCGTGCCATACTCGTCCAAATAAGCTGTCGAATTGTATAGAAATAACCATGAAATAACTTTGTCTATACGACTATACATAACTTATTCGAAGAATTTCAGTTTTTCCATTAGGAATTTCTCAGTAGCAATCTGGATTTGTGTCCGGTTTATGGCAATATACTCGTCCCCTAATACATGGGACTAAATTACAGCTTTACGAAACCCTTGATCCCTACTATAGTCTCCAACAGATGAGTCTGGAATAAAATTCGTTGACCCCTGTGTACCAATGTATTACAATATTTCAAAACGATACTAAAAGAAATGCAAAGAAAGTGTCATAAAAAATAAAAATACGTATCGTGGTAAGAGGCGACCTTGAACTTATATTTTACTTCGAAATTCGAATGATGAATTATTTTGATACAACTCGGATCAATGACCGTTATTCCAGACCTATCTGGCGGAGACTATAGTATGATAAAATGTGTGTTCCTGTAATGTTGGTTATCTTGTTATATTTACCTGTAGTATCTGCTCTGCAGGTAGGTATTGCAGACGGCCTTGCTGACGTGTGAGGCGCTACCGAAGTCGATCACCTTGACGCGGTACGGCTGCCGCGCCGGCTCCACCAGCATTATGTTCTCAGGCTTCAGATCCGCGTGTATTAGACCCAGTTGCTGTAACAAATTGTTGTTGAATAAGTTTAGATTATAATTTCTCCATACACCAAAAATATAACATGTAGCCCAAGTGCCCCTCGGAAACTTACGTCAGGGGTAGCGGGATCTGATTCGACTTGCAACCACCGACTGGTTTGCTTTCTACTGAACTAAGGGTATCATCCACAGGGGAGTGGATTTGTAGAACTTCCACCAATACGACCGTGGGAGACGTGTGTGGAATACTACATGAATAATAACGGAGGGCTGACGGGACGTCCCTGAATCTTTCGCCTATAAAGCTGTTTAAAAGGGCCGGATAAGGGCACTATTTTTGTTGGGACAAACCCACCACACTATACCCAAGCCACTGCATCTCCTGAAAGCCAGAAACAACAGTGGCAACCACCAGAAAAACGCCGAGACAACGAAGCTCAACGTGTCCCGCAGAATGAATTTACCGGTTTTGGATTCTGCAAGGAATTTAATCAGAAAAGCATAGTGGAGTATTAGTAAAAAAATACGTTTCCACTTCCCTCCATGTCAAGCACGGATGAAAGGGCACTGCAGTCTCAGACAACACATGGTGCGTCTGCTGCGAGTTGATATACCTTTCTGGTGGCACCTAGTTGGTAAGGCTGGCTGGCTTAACCAAGTTATCTAAGTAAACTCACTTTTAGTTTGAGCAGCGCCGTAAGAACCTGCTGCAGTATGGGTCTAATGTACTTCAGAGGGAGTGGCGAGAACTTGTTCTGCTTCAGGAAGTCGTAGAGGTTTTGCTCCAGCATCTCGAACACCAGGCAGGTGTGCGAGCGGTGCTGGAAGCACTCGTACGCTCGCACGAAGTTGAACTCGTCCGCCGACTCCTGGGAGAGGCGGGAGAGTATTGATACCTGGAATGGACAGAAAATTAGGTAGAATTAGTTTTTTTTTTTCATAGCGTTTCGATACCAAATTGCTGGTACTGATAAGTCTTTACTACCCTAATGTAAACCTTAATGAGAAAGTAATAAGTAAACGAGGTGGCGGTAAACGACGAAATTCAGAGCTATACAAGCTCTGAATTTTATTATACTCTCACTTTATGGTCGGATCAAATGGTAGACGTCATTGTAGGCCAGCACCTCCTACCTAAAAAACCTTTAACCTTTTTCTTAAGTTTTCACATTCATCCAATTTAAATGTGTTCTGTCGCTTTGGACGGAGCAGATGGAACTGTCACAGTTGACTTGACTTACTAAAAAAACAACGTTATAATTTAGTTGGTCTTTACGTTTCAGAGCCGCGGTATGCTGTTAAAACAGCACCGCAATCTGGGGTTTTTGCCCTAAATTATTATCTATCTTAACAATTCAGTGGTTTTGCTTTGAGATCCCGAAAATACCTTTCACGTCCGTTTTGGGACTAATTTGATTTAAAACGTTTTGTTCCTAAACTTGGACGACAACCAACGTAATTACGTTTTCTTTGTTTTCTGTTTATCTTAATAAACTTTGAAACAAACAAAGACTATTCTGTGTATATAAGTCTCTGACCTACATAAAGGGTTTTCAAACAAAACAATATTTATAGAGGACTTGGCAACTATTCAAGAACTACATTTTGTACTACGACGTCAAAAATGTGAAAATTGTGTTGTGTCAACCACGTGTTTAATAACAAGAATCGACTTTACACACTATGTTTTAAAGACGCTTTTAGATTGTTACGTTTAAAATGCATTGAATTTTGAAACTACCTGATTCGATACTGGTGTAAAATTAGAACTACTTCTGTATTTATTTACTACTCGAGCATTTACTAGTTATTAGGTTGAGTGCATAGTTAAGCTATTCTGTAAAATATAGCTTCTAGGCTGTAAGCTACGGCGAGTTGATCGCTAAGACAGAGTTTTGAGATAGCGTCGCTTAGTGAATACCAAAATTTGGTTTCAACGATGGGGCAGCGTTGCTCACAAGACGAGGCCATATAGAATAACAATCCAGATTCATGAACGTGTGCGAGGCCAAAGGATTATTAATTTAAATCCTTTTTAAAACGCTGCAAGAAATGGCTTTCAAATTGCGTTACATTGCGGATAATTCATGGACAATGAATTCAGTGGATCAAACAAATACCGCAATGTAGTTAAAATTGTATGCAAGTGCATGAGGCATAATCGATCTAAGCATGTGGCGTTCTATAGCTTCTGCCTGGCCTAAAAGGTAAAAGGCGTGAATAATGTATGGTTCATTACTCATTCTCATGGTTGTAACAATAGATATTTTAGTGTAAAATGACTTATTACTATGTTTATAACAGACTAGCTGGCGACCCGTAGAAATTGGAAACGATTCAAGATTATATTTTTAACTTTCCTTAACTACTGCGTTGCGTTGCTGCAGACATTTTAGTCATCTTTGGTTCACTATCTGAGTAGTCGCGGCCATTATACTCGAACAACGGAAACATATCCATTGTCTGCTAAATGCAACAAGTCTTTTATGACTGCGAATAAACGAGATACATTTGTCTTAGAAACAATACTATTAAAAAATCCTACTAATATTATAAACGTGAAAGTTTGTATGTGTGGATGGATGTTTGTTACTCTTTCACGCAAAAACTACTGAACGGATTTTGTTTATTTTTGGTACACAGATAGCCCTACTAATATTACAAACGTGAAAGTTTGTATGTGTGGATGGATGTTTGTTACTCTTTCACGCAAAAACTACTGAACGGATTTTGTTTATTTTTGGTACACAGATAGCTTATAACCTGGATTAACACAAAGGATAGTTATTATCCCGATTTAATGTTCCCACGGGAGTTGTAGCGGGTGAAACCGCGGGCAACAGCTAGTCTGTTCATAAAATTCTACTTTTATGTTGCATCAATTCGACAGTATTTGTGTCAAAGTCAACCAGAAGCAATTACAGAATGTTCGGTTTTTATTTTTGGTCAGTGCCGATCGGCATCCACCACTGAATAATCATGTTTAGCGGGCTCGGTTCGATATATATCGAGCTCAGCCAACCGGCATTTTTCCCGAACATGTCAACTCACTCCTACTCAAACATGTGATTACCTACTTACAAATCATACTCTGAATTCTGACAGCCTAATCAAAATGTCTGATATGACAAACGAGCCAAAATGTAACGTGATGTGATTGGTCGACCGACCGAAAATAACAACATCCAATCATAGTTGATCTGTTACCGTGTAATAACTATTTGAGTGGGTGAAAAATATAGCTATGTTATGAAAATCAGATTTCCTTTTCTATAGTTCAACAATGCTGTATCAGTACAGGAAAACTTTTCTATTTTAGCTGGGAATGCTATTGACTCTAGCCTAGGCCAGAGGTGATATAAACAAAGTCTACGATGGAGTGAGACTGGGATGTCGTCGTCTGCTTTAAGAGCTGAGTTGTGGGCCAAAATATATGAAGTCCTGGCGGCTAGAAGGTGACACGACAGATAATACAGAATATAGTGAGATGAGATGGTCAAAATTAGAGGTCTTTATTAGTCCTGGATTAAAAACCATTGAGAGGATTTTACAATACAAGCTAACACTAAAACAGCTTTAGAAACACACATAGTTAATTCATCATCATCATCATATAAGCCATATGACGACCACCATTGAACATAGGCAACCCTAACAGATTTCCAATAGGACCGGTTGAAAGTAGCTTGCACATGTCTTCATAAAAAAACAAACATAATTTACCTCAATCTGTCCTTGGCGAGCATAGCTGGGGTGGTTCTTGAGGATCTTGATGGCGACTATCTCGTTGGTGCCCTTCTTCCAGCACTTCACCACCTGCCCGAACGTACCTCGCCCGAGGAACTCCAACACCTCGTACCTGTAATACGAGAAAAAACATTTATATGAATATAATATTAATATACAAAAACAGCTACCTATTAGAACTATGTAGTTTAAGGTATGACAATATCGCATTGGGGCTAGCCTCGGGATATTTGTATCTTTATAGTGAATAAATAAATAAATATTTTCTCGAACAAGAATCATACTGTTAGTCCCAAGTCATGTAAAGAAAGAGATACATAATTGCATAACTGGATACAATGTAGTGCCCAAATGACAACCTTCAAAACAGGAACAGCATACTTATAGCTTTTAGCTTTGTATGAAAGTACCACCACTAGTTGCAGCTGTTCTTTAGTTGCTTCCAGAATTCCTGAACCTCTGTACCCTCTTAAAAACTGCCCGTGTCCCTGGCACAGTGACTACACCTCATCATCTGCCAGCCTTATCCCAACTATATTGGGGTCGGCTTCCAGTCCAACCAGATTCAGCTGGATATCAGTATTTTATATGGAGAGACTGCCTGTCGGACCTCCACATCCCAGTAACTGGGTAATACCATACCCCACTGTGACTACACCTGATTTACATAATCAATAAAACGTGTTCCTGATAAAACTGTTTATTTAGATGAATTTTGCTGGTAAATCTCAGTGTAATAAGGAAATGGGAGTTCCGTAATTTATGGACGCAAAATTCTTGACATTTCGGTACATTCAAACCCAATTACCGGTCTGAATCAGTGCCAATAGTCGTAAATAAAAAGAGTATCTTTTTGGGAGAAACATCATCAAATGAATATTTCCTGGCTGAAGGCAAGAGGGACTTGTCAGATTGGTACCAACTAAAAACCACCTACTTTCATCGATTACTCTTGAAGTTATAGGACCGCGGTACCCCGTTTAGATAGCCACGCGACCCAAAAACTATATCTAAAACGAAATGTAGAAGCTTGTTGTAGGAAAAATGAATAATGTATTTGGAGAACTAGAAAGAATGCAAGGACTGTTGATAAAAAACGAGCGCAAGGATTTCTACTCGGGACTGTGCGCGTTTACACAATGATTGCTGACGCGTTAAATTATTTTTTAGGTAATATTTAGATTTTTCGGAAAATTTCTCAAGTAGACTGAGAAGACATTCAGACACATATTTTAGTTAAATTTCTTTGGCCTGTTTCCCAGTAGTGGAAACATTTATAGGCCGATGTTGAGAAAATTATCATCGAGATCCGTTTGGCAGTTCCATCGTGAAAATCTATCCAACCATCCCAAAAGCATTTATAATATTAGTTACATGTCGCTAAAACATAATTTGAACTGGGGACCTACCACGATGTCTTAAAATTGTGGATTCTAGACGTCATGTTAGTGTCAGTGTGGGAAAGAGACAGAGCTATACAAGTTGTCTAGCGCCATCTCGTTCCCACTGTGGATCTACACTCTCGCTTTAAAACGTCATGGTACCATGCTACCATGGACGTTTAGAAATGTTTAACAAAAGAATCTATTGCAAATCAATGTTGAAATAAAATAAGGTTAGAGCCAATGTCTTACAATAACATTTACTTAGCGATTGTAACGTATTCATAATAGTCCATGCGCGTGGAAGGCTGCAGTACTTCTTGTTAATCAAGATCAATCTGTATAATCAACAGTCCCGCCTTGTTCGTCGTGCGATCTTATCGAGCGATGTGGTACCTACGGCCAATTACTCAGACGATCTCACGATGTCATGTACTTAGTTTGGGTCCATATGTTAAATGCTGTATTATGGAACAGATCTTCAGTGTGAGAACTGAGAATGATTCCAGCTATGCTATTGTTTATAAGACTCCGAGGCAGTGCTGAAGCTATGGTTTGTCTTTAATAGATTTTGACCTATATAATGATTTAACGCACAAGTTGATAATCCACTACAAGAAAAAAGAAAGTCACTTTCGGACATATAGTCAGGACAGATAGTCTTTACATCCGAATGCGCGCATGTGCCTTGATAAAATATGTAACAGGGAAATATCTTCGTAAATTCCTGACTCCCAAGTGACTCTCTGTTGTAACCTTTCCGGTGCCCCAAAATCTAAACCTTATAACTAGGCATGATAAAGGGATCAAATGCACCCAGAAACCCTCATAAAGAACATCTACGAAGAGAAAGTGTTTATGGTAGACTTGAATTCATAAAGTTGCTAAAACTCACCTATTGGACGAGGAGTAGAGCACCTCATGCTGCACCAGCTGGTAGTCGCCATCGCCACCGCAGCCGGAGCCTGTAGTAGCAGTCGTGTCGAGTCGTGTCGTGTCGCAGTCGCAGCATCAATCGCACCAAGCCGCATCCGCATGCACAGATATTGGAAAACGACATATTAGCATCATGCGTCTATTGTACTAAATACACTTTGGTGCCAGATCACCGTGGAGATGTTTATCGAAACTGTTCTAATTGTTATTTTTGAAAAGATATTATTATGAATCAGTTTCGGTCAACATCTTCAAAGTGAGGTGGGCTAATGATAAAATAATGATACTTATGATAGGTTTGTTTGGACTTCTAAAAGGTTATAGTATAAAATATGTGTGTCTATATCTCACGTTTTGTTCGAGCTGTAGGTCTTCTAGAATTATCATTTTTTTTGTTGCCTTGTTGATCTGGGGAAGAAAAGAAAGACAGGGTTTTGTCAATTGAATGTCATTTCCCCCAGTTGTGCAAGTCAACTGAGAAAAATGGGGTTATTTTAAAAGTTATTTTTGAAGCGACAAGCCTGCGACTCGACACTACTTACTATGAACGAGTCACTTTAAAAGCATTGCAAAATTGAGAAATTTTCTATTCAAATTCAAAGCAACAACTTAATAGCCATCTTTGAAAGGCTTCATAATTATGATTTATTCAAAATGGCCTTCGTTGACGGAGTGGCGATAGAAATAGACTCATTAAAATGTATAGGGTCCGGACACTTGCAGACAACTGTG
Source organism: Agrotis ipsilon (assembly GCA_028554685.1). Taxonomy (NCBI): domain Eukaryota; kingdom Metazoa; phylum Arthropoda; class Insecta; order Lepidoptera; family Noctuidae; genus Agrotis; species Agrotis ipsilon. The sequence goes on from CM052972.1 coordinate 9,891,305, forward strand.
GTTTAATATAAGCAGACTTGGTATTAGAGACATAATGACTGTGATTACAACGTCTACTGTCTAATAAATTGCAGTTCTATTAACACTTCGAAACACATTAATTCCAGTGACCATTACATTTTGCTGTGAGGTTTTAGTATTCCGACTGCATACAATGTTAATTAAAAACCTTTTAGAAGTCCAAAGAATTGTGGAGGATTCTAAAAGACATGACATGGAATCTAAGAAAATAAAGAAAGACACGAGAAAAATGATGTATAGTGAAAAAAGAATGGTACACACATTGGAATACCCTCAAGCAATATTTAAGTCGTGTTAACATACATTAATGTATGTAAAAAATAGAGAATTTTATAAAATTCTCAGCTTGAGCCTACTCAATGTGTACAAGGGTACTGTTTGCTGTGTCAACTGTGTGCGGTTGTCAAAGGATAGTGCTGGAAAGTTCAACAAACTACAGATTGGTTCCCACGGGACACTTGGACCTTGGACTAAACATCCTAAGTATAGTCCCTGTTTTGTTAGTGGAACGCTGTATGTACATACATTTTAAATCTTAACATAATAATTATGTACCTAGTCTATACTTATGAAATTCCGTTGTGCGTGTGTCCCAAAATCTTTTTAAACGGCTTGACCGATAATGATAATTTTTGCAGTACTTCTTAGTGTGTATGAGGACCAGATAAATGGCGCATAGTTATGGCATATAGTTTTTATCTGCATTTAGTCTACTTGTTTCACTTTATTATTTAAATTTATTTTGTAGGACAACATAACCAGGCGATGTGGTAAACAACAGTTGTAAATACAAGTTATAATGCCAAGGTTGGGCAAAAGTACAAGTAATAAAATCTTGAGTTGGATAATCTGATTGAGATATTTAAAATGTCAAGCGAATTCTTATTGGGTGATGCACAGTATCAAGCAAATATATTTATTTAATCTTTTTAATTAAAAAAAGTTTAATTTTAATTATTTTTACAATATTATAAACAAACAAGTTAATTCAGAGCTGACACTGTCAAGTAGGTAAAATATAAGTATAATTTCAGAATAAATTTTTTATAAATTCTACGAATCTAGTATCTATTTGCCAACGTATTTTGTCATGTGACAAAAATAATAAGATTGCCAAAATAAAAATCTCCGGACTGAAATGGTCTTTTAATACGGACGAGTAGATAATGCTAAATCGTATGATCAGACTCAGTTAAAGGTTCGCACAATTTAACAAAAACCCCTAATGTATTTGAAACCCTAGAAATTGCTATAACGCGTTATTGAACTTTAACGATTCAGCGAATTTCGAGTTGACTCAAATCCGAATTCAAGTGATCATTCGGCCGGAAAGATAATTATATTCTTTATAATTTTATTATTGTTTTATATTTATCACTTAGTTACTGTATTAGTTTTGTGGTTATCAGCCGTTATTCACTAGAATTAACGTTTCGTGAACTGTCCAAAACTCTTTCTTCGTTATTATGCATAGAGTAATAGCAAATACAACTTCGTCCGGTCGTTCTACAGACTAAGTGAGTTGAGAAGAGTAAGAGTAGTTTAAAAGGAGTAAATCAACAAATACAAAAATCGTTAACATAATGTGAGGAAACATGGACTAATCAATAGAAGGCTAAAGCCATGTCAGAGGTCAGACAGTTTTGAAAGACGGCTTAATCAATGCTGACAACAGAGAGTAACCACATTCTCCTACGAAAAAGAAAAAGGTTGTGTTTGTTCAAATATCATTACTCTGGTGCTCTGACCTGTCTCCAAAATTCTTTGTACCTAAGTTAGTGTGGGTGTGAGTGAGTGTAAAAAAGTGGTATAACAACAAAGACATTACGTTTGTGGTTACCTTGCGGCTGGGGCGGGTGGTTGGCCCCGCCCGCCGCCAGCTGCTTGCTGTGAGCCGTCGTCGTAGCGGCCTGTGGAGCCGTCTTGTGCCGCGCGCCGCCCGCGCCCGCGCCTCCCCCGCTGCCGACTTGTTCAACGACGCGACGTTGTTCGATGCTATCTGCGACACTGTTGGGAAGAAACAAACGGTTAGATAGACATAACATCATGCATGTAATCTAATGTGAAGAAGAAGTGGACTTGACAGCACACCCACAAGTTATGTTTAAGTCCCATGCAACAGGAGGCAAACCTGGGTCCCGCCCTGGTTGGGACGACACTTTTCATAATTCTACCATAGGATAAAAAGTAGAACGTAAGCCTATTGCCATCAACCAGGCCAAAATAAGCCAGAGTGGCTACACCTATGCTGCTACTAAATTTCTACTGAGAAAATCGAATAACACTGCTTGAATTGGGTCTCTAACCCGGGATCTCATGCTGAATAGTTGTCTTTGCAACAATACCTGGACCAACAAAGCAGTTATAAGGTTAGAAATGGGTATTTCTTAATTGAGGAATAAGAGAGATAGAGTAGAAGTATTCGGTTGTTATCGGGAAGGTCAACTCTGAGAATGATAATTCTTTTTCGTCTTTCTTATCTTCATGTGCTTTAAACTGCATGTTTGGAGACACTACAGCTAATAGATCTTATAGCTAGCCCCACATTCACACTGAGCGTAGAAAGGATCTTTGCCAAATTGTGTTAACAGCTGTTGTGATAAGATGCATTTTCAATTGAGACGAGCAAGATCATTGAAAAGCGGTAACAGGAGTTATAATATCACCTATAGCCATTCACATGCGAGCAAAGATAGTTGTGGTCATCAGCTTTTAAAATACTTTTAATATTATTTGACACCATTTAAATTTTAACAGAAGTTATAGTAACTGCAGAAATAGGCATGTAAAGACTCAATAAAATATTAGTAGGTGTCTATGCAGGTGCACAACGACATAATTATGGTAATCATAGTTTGGTAGTCCCTAATACCCAATAATACAGGTGGCAGTTTCCACCAGAAGTGTAACACAAACATTCCTTAATATTTTTTTATCTAAATGCACCTACATTTCACTTTGCACGGAGCTCACAGCTTTTTGCTAAGCCCAAAAATAATTTTGGTACAAAAAATAAAGGGAGCCTACTCAGAAATTCCCGTTAGAAAAAAATCCCTTCGACGTACGCGCACGTCTGCAATCGGGCCCGGCTTAGGGGCAATTCTGGTAAACCGGAAATTCAATTCATGGAATTTGCGACTCTATTTCGTTTCACATTAGAGTTTAAAACAGCCTAAAGGATTATAATAACATTGGAAATAACGTCGAAAGTAAGGGACGAATTTTATTATTATTTACGAACACAAATGTAAGTCAAACACTTTTTGAAATAGAGAAAGTACGATTTACAGGTAAACTGTTTAAATTCCGAGGACCTCTTTAGGATAATTATTTGCTTTAAAACAATGAGCTAAGTTAAACCTAAGTCGGTATTACTACAAGCAGAGTAGACAAAAGCTTCTGGGAACAGACTAAAACAATTAACAACACATAACGGGATTATGTTCTAAAGCACTTATTTACTTTAAAGATTCCTCAAAAGAGCATTTTTGGCTAAAAATGTATCCTGTTTTTTAAATAATCAGTTAGACGCACCACACCTGCTATGATGCACGTCACCACATTTCAAAATTTGTGTGTTATTTGAAAAACTCTTTTTGATTTAAGTACATTAAACTAAGATGTGTGATATGACTGATATGTATCGAAAACTACCCTCCATTTTGAATTGTTTCAGGATTTTGATGCATGTTTTCTGGTTGTCCTTTTAGTGAAAATGCTCATAAGAAACCTGCGTGTGCAATATAGTTTTTGCATACAGATAATATCGTAATTATCGAGTTATTTAGTATGCAATTATGTTAAGTGAAACGGGGACGTAATTAACATACTAGATATTTTAATTAACACTTTAAAAAACTGCAGTTTATCTATAAAACGATGAATCAATGCGCATGCACATACTAGAAGAGATTGGGATCTCCTAGTACGTTCATAATTGTAATTATGATAAGCTTATCACAGTAGGAATTAAAACAATTTAAGTTTTCAATAAGATCTTCAACTTACGCTTCTCCGAGATCAAAATCCTCGTATCCATCGTCTTCACATTCAAATTTCAATCTAGGTATCGACAGATCCATTATAACTAAAATATCTACACAATCACTATATTACACTGTACAAAACTTCACTAATATCATAACCAGTCCAGTAAAAACGCTAGTTTTAAAAATGGTGTTAAACTGTCGCTTCGCGGAAGTATGCGTGCGCGCATCGTAGGGGTTGAGGGCCCGAATGACGCGAAGGGACGAAGGGACGATGCTAGCTGAGGGTAGCGGGGGGCCCAGGTAGCGAGGGGACTCGACAACCAAATTCCCCGTATTGTGCGCCCCATTCAATAATAAGGGTAACCTGCGCCGGCGCAGCGTACGCACGCGGTGGGAACGCAACGATTGTATGAAAATGTTTGCTTGTTTTTAAATTAGATGTTGATGCTATGAATTGTTCAGTTGTTTTCTAACGACATAGATAATGTCGTAGTTCTAGTCTATTGAAAGTAAACTAGCGTTGTGTTAGCCAAAACAGATCTCTATGAACATTCCAAAATGAGAGAGTTGCAAAATTTAACTCCACATAATTCATTTGGCAACTGCAGCTGCAGTTCCTCTCAAAATTATGTTAGAGCGCAGGCAATTACTTTCTAGTTTTATTTTGCAAAAATAAATCCCAGAGAAAAGTTCCCCTGGTTAGCTTCGTGACAAATGATTTGCTAGCGTACCCATTTGGCTATCCCTAGCCAAAATTAAAAGCCGGATTTGAAAAAAGACCGCTCATAGGGGCGCATTCAAAAATTACAGAGTGTAATAAAGTTCCCCCGACGACGTTTGCATTGTGAAAGTAGCCTTAGTCCGAACGTATTTTAAATTTTTAAGTAGGACTTTTTTTTGCAATAACAATAATTTAATTTCACATGCAATCCTTTTGGAAAGTAACGTTATATTGTTGTCTTGTTTTTTATTGTCAGAGCAAATTGTAATTAGTGATCTATAGTTTTGTATGTCAGAACATAATTATTGCCTTTGCCTAGAAAGCTGATAAGTCTTAAAATGTCCTTTTCAAGAAACTGTCAAAAACTAGTGCTAATCTTTATTTTTTTTTTAAATAATGATGCTTTGGATAATGATGCCTTATTGAAATGAAGCATTCATAGTTTTTCTCAAATTAATATGATACAACTTGATAGTTCAAACAGTTTATAGAAAACAAACATACAGTTGTTACAAAAAATGTATTGACGTGTCATCGCGACAGCAGGACTTAGCGCAAGGCATAAGCGGAGCTCGAAATCTCACCTATGATATACTAACTAGTACGACAGTTTAGACTTGTACAGTAGGTAGCCCGACCAATACGACACTCGATGGAAAAGTTTGGTGCAAAACAAAAGTGGAGCGGAAAATAGTTTATGTGTAGCTGAAGTCCGGGTTCTACAATAGAGACGAAAGGAACCGAGAGACAAGCAAGATTCAACAAATCACTGGAGTTATGCGTGGATTAATAAATATAATATTTTTTTAGTCTCTTTATGTGAAAAGTCAGAAAGAAAAAAAAAAGATTTTTGATCCATGGGTAGATGGGACTTTGGAGACACAAAGCATTAACTTGAAGTAGAAGAAATGGGGGAACCCAGAAAGTTATTAGAAAATAAAGTATACTAACGTGGCGTCGCGACAGCAGGGTCTGGCGCAAAGCACAGGCGGAGCGGGAGGAGGCGCGGGCGGCGGGGACCGCTCCGCATCGCACGCGCGACTCGGCACGGCGGGCGCGGTGCAGCAGCCCGGCCCGACGCCTGACCACCACTTGTTCTGCAAGTACAACAAGCTACTTTATTCAAATGTTTTTTGTATTTAACACAACACATAATATGGGTGCATCATCGTCTGAACAAAACCTACACTTCCACTTTTGTCACTAGTCAAGGCCTGTTGTAATTACCTTAATCCAACTCTTCATGAAAGATTTTTCGTTTAATAAATTCACTTTTGTTTTCAGATTCACGACTATGAGATAGATATTTGCGAATAAGTTAAAACTTAATTGATATAAAGAGGGAATAGATATGTAAACCGGAACCTATACTCGTAAGGAGGTGGCAGAACAAGCCTTTCTTTGGTGACGACACGGGTAGTTCTGCCGGTTGTTTCTTGGTTTACTGAACTTAAATACATAACTTAAATACCAATGACAATTTACTAATGCAGTCACTAGAATTTTGAATTTCGTCCAAAATAGTAATTATTCAATTTTTACCGATGTAATTACCACCTATGTCGACTCTAATAAAAGGCTTGCAGTTAAATGAACGGATTAACGTAAAAAGTCTTAATTTGCGAGACTAAATTATTGTCATTAAGCTCACAGAATTTCACTAATGGCCCCACTTCTTAATTACTTAGAGTGCAAATTAGCAAATCGCTTAAGCTTATGTATTATACGACGCCTATAATTATGTTGGTCGGTGTTAATATTCAAACATGAACGTCAAATTAATGCTTCAATATGTTCAGTAAAGTGTTGAAAACGTGACTTTTAATAAATGTTTTGCCAATGCTGAATAATTAACATGAAATTACTCGGTTTTCAGTTTAGGGTTATGAAACCTGATGTAGTTACAGTGTAAAATGTGTTAGGTTTCTTTGTATTAATGTCCCATTTTCGGTAATTTGTTACATCGTAAATATGGGGTTTATTTTTCAAGTTATCATAAAATGGCACCCTGCCAGCTATTAGTTTTTATTTTATTCCAGTCGTGTATATCACTTTGTATGAATTGTAGTTCGCATTTATGGTATTTTTATCATAATACCTGTTTTTTTTAAATAATATTCTGGTATAAATTGGTAACATTGTGAAAAACATTCGACTGTCTAATAATGTAACAAATATACTATGTTTATTAAAACTTTTAACTCTTCAACTTGATGATGTATTTGATGCTAGCATTGCATCAAAAGCTAAAAAACAGGTAAAAAAATATCTATAGTAAAATTTCTCTGTGATGTAGTCTGTGTGAAAAATACTCGGTTCACATGGCAATGTTCTAATCTATAGGTTGATAATATTCTTGTTAAATGCGTCAACTACAAGAACAATAGTAAGACAGCCGTTTTCAACCTCAGGTATTTTCCAAGAAATAGTCGGCACCTCAAAGATAGTTAGAGCCTTGGAAAAGTACTCATAACAAACAACGTGAATTTGAAAGTACTTTTTTTTATTTCACATTATTTATGTACTTCGCTCTAGATTTTTTTAAACTAATTAATAATGTCTACGTTGGAGGAGGTTCAAGAATGATGTGCAGAATATGTGGTATCAGATGGTCTAAGGTCACTTTGGAAGAATTATAATTTGAATTGAAAACAATTACTAAAATTACTATTGCTTTAGCAAAAACGTTGCCCTACACTAGGAATTTCTCCTGTATCGTACATGCATTTACAAACAGCAACACCTAGACCCTGAACAACTACATACTTGTAGGTCATACAAGTTTTTTCCGTGCGGGGATCAAAAATGACACGCGTTGTGCAGCAGTCGATCGCTCGCAGCCACTGCGCCGTCAATTCATATTATAATTCTGTCAATAATGGCGCCCAGGTTATGTCGAATTGTCGATGTTACACCCTGTATTTTTCCTAACCATCATCAACCAATTGGTTGTAGGCATGTTATGTGGTGGTTCCAGCAAATCCAAGCCTATGTAAACAGTGGAAACATTCGCATATGTGTTTTGTTATAATTCCACTTACGACATCTGTTTACTCGCACCTAATCTTCGAATAATGGGAAAACGTTGCGTAATATCACTAACGCGTAAATCCGCGCTACGGAGTTAATTATCCGAATTTGTTGGGTATCGTTAATTACTTTCTGTTTATAACTTTAAAGGTATATTTCGAAGGTTGGTTAATTAGTACTTAAGGAGTTATTTAAATATTAGATCGGGTGACAACATGGAATTTTCCTATTTGCCAATATACTTTTATTGTAAGCACCGCCAAAGAGTGGAATTCCCTGCCGGATACTATATTTCCTGATAACTACAACCTTGGGGCTTTTTAATAAAAAAAGAAAAAAATATCCTTGCATGGAACTATTGGTTGATAAGGAAAACTCTGTAAAAATTGGAGTACGCTAGTTAGGAAATGCGGTGAATTTAGGATTTTTATTTAGTAGAAGATCTTGAATATTTATAATCAACATTACGGCAAAAAAAACTCCTTAAAGCGGTATGTTTATTAGGCAACCGTGGCATGTTTCATTTATTCTTAGGTGTTAAAAGAGCATCAAATACGAAAGTTAAGATGAAAACATTGGATGTTTTGAATTATTATTTGCTCGAAAACGAATCTGGATGAAACTTGGCACAGACAGATTAATATTATAGTTTGGAATAAGACTAAAGCTATAATAAATTTTACACCAGTAGTACTGTCCCTTCTGATAATTTTCGACTACCACGCAGGCGAAACCGGGCGCAAAAGCTAGTGTTTCATATCTCAAACATCTAGTGAACCTTGCAATAATACAAGTGTAGTCCGGTTGTGAACCAGTCCGGGCGACATCGAGCTAGATAACTGGCCTTATCTGACTGCCGACCAACATTTTCTACTAGAATTTCCTCTAAACTAGCCCCTGAATAGTTATTACTTCTTATAGTGATCAAATCTAGTGTTCTGGAGTTAAAAACAGGCGTATCACGTTCACCCAAAAGTTTCCTGGGAAAACTTTGACATAAGATAACTAAGTTTTAAAGATGTCAGTATTCTCAGTCAAGCATGAATACAGACAAGATTAAACTTTGAAATTACTGTTCTAAAATCTTCTTCGAGAACTGGAAAATTACTACAGCATAAATTGTTGTTGTGTACGTTTTCGGGAAACTAAAGCTTGACAACTTGATTGAGTAGTTGAAATGTTCCTTGAACGAATAGATTTACAAATTGTACCACTGGTATTTGCTATAAAACTAAAACTAGTGTATGAACTCGAAACATAGATAGTATCAAAGCCGTTCTAGTTCTCACACGACACGGCTCGACCGCAAAGACAGGCGGAGGCGGCACAAAAAAAATGGTGCGGAGCGGGTGATGGTGTGGTGGCGTGGTGATGGAGCGGTGCTCCGCGCGGCAGGCGGTTGACGTCGCACGTCCGCGCGGACTAGCGGTTTAATTTTTTAATTTTTTAAAGTGGCATCTCGCAGCTCAACCTAGAAGAGGTTGTGTGCTGCTTAACTGGACTTTTCTGTGGATGCCATAGATTACTCTAAGGCCTCCAGCCAGGGATTAGCGGTATCAATGTGTATAACACGGGTTTTATACAAGCTACAATGCAAGTGAGATTTCTTTCTTCGTGGGCGATCGTTATCGTGTAAGAACAGGCCACACATGCAACAAAATACGTCACTAATATAATCAATCCAAACTTTCTCCTTTCAACCTGCTAATCAAGCCGTTTAGAAGTACAAAGTCTACATACAAATCAACTTACGCATGCAAATCACTATTTAATATGGTCAGGGAACATAATTAGCGCATTATCAAGCAGCTAGACAGACTTGGTAGGTCAGAATTACCCCATTAGCCTTTGTAAGCAAAGCTGACAAAGACAAGTAGGTGTTTCTAGTACTTTTTGAACACACAGGATTGTTTGGAATAAAACAATGCTAGTAATAGTGACAGGTTGATAACCTTCAAGACACTGCTGACTATTGTTCTTGTGAATGCGAGGAAAGATAAGTACTTATCATGATAATATTTCTACCCCCCCTTTTCAGTCCCCCTGGCTGGGTATATCAGTGTTTCTTAGAACCAATGTCCACTAATAGGAAGTCATTTGAATGTGGAAGTTTCGATGATCGAATAATCTCTGCCGAAGATGAACGACTGTAGCCGAAGACTAACGAGTGTAATGTGGTATGCGCAAATGCGCACGCGACGTCACAGAGAACATTTTTGAAAGAATAAATTCGTCTTGTGTTTAATAGTGAAGTGTTATAATTTAACTACATATTATTGTGAAGAATCTGAAACAAAACTTTATCGCTAGCAATAAAATGTTATTAATGCCCATATTAATAGCACATCGGTTGGCGTCAAAACTGCAATAAACTCACAAACATTAAAATTATTTAAACTGACCACTCGGACACTATGTATTGTGGAATTTATCACTTTTCAAAGATGTTTTGTTACTCAGACAACCGTTTAATAAGTTGCTAATAGTCTCATTAAAGAAATTCCAGTTACTGTCGCACTGACGCATACGTAGCTAGTAATAAATTCTTCAGTAATTGTTGAGACGCACTCACCATCAATCAATAGCAGTTGGGCGACTCTTGCGCACGCAAACGAGTCACGTTGTTCATAAACGAGAGGCGGATACGATTACGATTACCACGCGCGGTTTGCATTTAGCTTGATTTGAAGTTAACAATGTGATAGAGAAATCTTTCTAGATACTTGTTGCGTCAGAAGGCGGAAAACAAGAATCAAATGTACAGACGCCAACCAAATCAACCTGTCAAATGTTCTTCAGTTGATTTTCAACTTTATTACAATAGTAGGAGATTATATTATGATTAAACTCCTGGAAACGCTGTCAATGAAAATAAGGGAAACAGTACAAAAAGAGATTGAGTTCTCAGCAGTGGAAGAAAGTTTTGATGCTGTGAACACATACGGTGATAATCAAGGAATCATCCATATAACGTTTACTATAAAGAAGATCTGACAAGAGGCAATCGCCTTTTAGAGAGACAACGACAATTGTTTTTACCTACAGTAGAGACGTAATTATTTTTTTAACAATGTCAAAAATAAATAACCACTGTTGTACGTGTGTGTGTGTTGTTATCAAACACGTCAATACAATGATGATACACGCTCACACAAACGGTAGATACAACATTGGGTGTAAATGACCCGTGAAGGACAGTTCAGTTCACAGTATTGTCAATTGTTGTACGTCTGTTCTATATTCCTATGATCAGGAGTTGGATAAAAACCGTTTTATTTATGTTTCTAGTCTGTGTGGAAATATCCAGAAGACATCATCCACAATTCCACATCCATCATAAGCCTAGTTTTTCCTTTCAATCTTCATCAACTACTTCGGGGTCGGCTTCCTGTCGAATATCAGAGGAGATATTGCTTCTTTGACCTTCACAAACAGAATACCCATTGGCTTTTATCAGACCTGACTGCTTGTCAGATTATTTAGCTTCTAACTGACAGTAAAGATTGTCAAAGATTTACGGCTGAGACCAACGGTGCTTTCCGAGTCACGGAGAAACCTCGCTATGATAAATAAATGGTCTACCATTTGCTACCAACCTCGGGAAGAGCGGCTTAACCTTGAAGATTGACCTGTGGGGCTGTTATTATGGACATCTTTACATTTACCACGACCTAAGAACAAGACAACTAGCATTGATATGGAAGTGGAGAATAAAAGATCAGGACAGACTTTGCTTTTGAAGACTGAAGAGTTTCAGCAAGATTCTAGTTTGAAGACGAACCAACTGAAGAATAATGTTGGAGATTATTTAGGTTTTTTTATTTAGAATAGCACAATAGCTATTTGAAATAACAACGGCATATACGTAGAGTAAATTAATGAAAACCCCAAGTAATTATGAACTCCATAACAATTTAAAGTTGCAAACATAACCACAACCACAAAAAGCGTCAGATAGGCGAATGACAAGGATCCCTTTGGGGTTCAAATTAATTACAACTTCACTTTATACCTAAATAGCGAACACTGAAAAACATGAACAAAATTCTGTAGCCAGTTTTGAAAATAAAGGGCCTGCCTAACAAGCCGCCTGGAGACTAGTACTGAAAATCTTTTGGGTTTAATAAGACTATTCAAGAGTTTTACTAACGAACAAAAAGCTTTAGAAGGTACGGTTTTTTTAATTACAAAAGGAATAATTTCTGTATTGTGGATACGTTTACGAACATTTAAACTCATAAGAGTATATCCAGATCAATTAATTGTAGATTATACAGTAGTATTTTCTGATTATGTACCTATAAAGACTACGGGAAGAAATTTCACAGCGAAAATGTGATTGTAAACTTGGACATTTCACACTTGCATCGACAGCAAGTAGTTGGTAAAGGCAAGTACATGAATTAATTATGATTATGCTCGCATTTTACATGTATCATAAGAATATTTAAATGGTTCAGCTAGGACAAGTATCCATTGAGAGAACATTTATATAACAGCTGGAACAAAATATACACAATTTCCAAAGCGTAGCTCCAATCCAAATTCGTGAATGGACGTAAAATGTAGAACTATCATGAAATTATCACTCGACGCAAACGACTGACCTATGCTAATGACATTTGCGTAGACAAACTAATTAACTTACTACGCACTTATCAATCTTTGTTTATGAGTGAAAAATGGGAGAAGTTACTACTAGCGAGCAGAAGTATGATTTCGAGCGATCTTCAGTACTTAATGAATAGTTAAGATTAATAAAAATTGTGGTCCTTTACTGTGGGCCTCATTAGTAAGCTCAGTATAGTCCAACGAGCTATGTAGAGGGCTATGCTCGGAGTCTCTCTGCGTGATCGACTCAGAAATGAAGAGATTCGTAGACGAACCAAAGTAATCGACATAGCCCAACGAATTAGCAAGTTGAAATGGCATTGGGCAGGCCATATAGCACGCAGAACTGATGGCCGATGGGGCCGTAAGGTTCTCGAATGGAAACCACGCACCAGCAAGCACAGCGTAGGACGTCCACCCCCTAGGTGGGCAGACGATCTTATGAAGAGGAGGATCACACTGGATGCAGGCCGATTACAACCGGTCCTACTGGAAGTCTAAAGGGGAGGCCTATGTTCAGCAGTGGACGTCTTACGGCTGATATCTATATATATAAAAATGAAACACGTTTTCCGTTGTCACGACATAACATGAAAACGGCTTGACCGATTCGGATAATTATTTTTTTGTTGTGTTTGTAACCATCGGGACCGGGTTTTAGACCGGGTCCTCCACCCGTGCGAAGCCGGGACGGGCCGCTAGTGATGAATAAAAATTGTACTATTATAAAGGTTTAACTGTTAACTTTAAATTGATACAAACTCATTCAAATCACGCCATAATTTAAGGAGCTATCCCGGAACAATTCCAAGTAAGTGATTCCATACTTTTGCTCGCGAGTGTAGTTTCTTTAGTTAAAATTCTTTTGTACTAGGAAGTTGTAACTTTGTACGCATTTTCCTTGTTATGTAAAAGTGTCATCTGAATGCTATGATGATTGCAGACGTGCAACCTGTCACCGCGACTTACGCAATATTGTAATCTTAGAAAAGAGTAGTTTGGAGCCCTAAGTTGATCTAACGTTCCTGAGTCTGTGTTACTTAGCGCAATCATATGAACCCACTTAAAAACACAAATGCAACAACAAGCAATTGAATTTTTCCGCAAACTTGTGACGTATTTGGGAATTCCATTAAAACCCAAAACTGCGTCAACGTTAGACTGATATGGCACATAATAACCCAATTTTTACCCTCAAATCATGTCCATCACATACACCATGGTAGTTCACAAATGTCGTAAAGGACATAGGCGTGCTCGTGAATTTTAAACTTTCCGCTCTGAACTTCACGGTGCAAATTCAATGGAGTCCAGAATGTGACTTATGGTATTTGAAGTTTATACCTAGACTATTGTAAACCCAGACAGGATGAATTGACGTCATACGCGAACAAACACTGTTACACGTGGGAACCGAGTTCATGGCGACTACCGAGACAAACCAATTACCATAAGATTATGGAAATCGTATTAAACATAGTTGTTACCAAATATGTTTTCGTAGCGACAGACTGAATAACATATTGACAATTTAGTTGTCTCCAGGTATTTACATATGTATCGGTTTGTCGGTTTTCTGATCGATTTTCCTGTCGGATTGGAATGGATTTGAAGTTGAAAATCAAACAACTTATTTATATTCGTTTTATTTTCGAGACAAGATGGCTACTGCTAATGGCTCACTGGCAAATACTACTCAGTAACATAGATTGTGATTTCCAGTAAGTTCTGTTTTATTTGGATTAGCAATTCTGTATGTAACTGTATTCAGCAAGATTCATTTAAGACTGTGGCAAATTAGTCTTTTTTTAAGAGATATTTCCTAACACGTAATTCTCCGGTATCGTGGGTGCGTTTTGAAACATTTAGACTAACATACTAACTCAAACACCTAGACCCGGAACAACCATTTTTAGGTTGTACAAATATTTGTTTCGTGCGGGGATGGAAGGCATGCCATGCTGCGCAGCAGTTGATAACTCATCCTCTACTACACCATCCTCTGCGATTTGTCTACGAAAGTAATCTAAATAATTCATTCAACAAGCGTAACTTAATTTTCTATTTCGCCATCACTTTTCATCCGTGATAAAATACACAATATCTCTCCAGAGGAAGGCACTTAAACCTAGCCGAGTATAAAGCAATTTAGCTACATAATATTTCAAAACAGTTTCGCCTACGAAGCGAACTAGTATGATGTATGAGGGTTGCCCAGCATCTGGAAGGGAATCAATCATATTCTCACGCCATTGCCCTTGACGTGGCCTCGCTTCGCTATCTGCGTGGCACAGGCCTAGTGTGAAATGAGATCGTGTGTTGGAACTTGGTAGCTGCTAAGGTTTCTGTCCACGCAGAAAATGAATATTAAATTGCAGTATTTATCGCCTTCATATCTTTTTTTTTGTCTTGTATAAGTCTCTTATACACTTGGCAAGAAGTGGTGATGGCAAGTGGAAAGCCCTGAATAGTTACCGAGAGGCGGTAGAAGTTTTATGGAGCATCCAAAAGATGGGTGGACGAGTATGATTGCGTGTAAATATGGAATAATCATCAAAAAAAAAGAAAAAAAAAACATTTAGTTGGCGCAAAACAGACCACGATACACACAACATTAAAGAAAGGGCTTACATCTAATTCAAGAGTAAAAATTAAACAAAGAATGATGATAACCAGTAGTTAACGAAAAAAGGTTGCCGATGATGTTGATGATGATTTTCGATGGGCCAATACTGAATATGGAATGTCTAAGTTAGTTTTCAACACCACTTATTAAGATCAAAATTTTTAAACCATTTCAATTTATTACAGCTGCATATTACAAAGACTAGCACGAGATAACATTTTCCATGAAATGGTGTAGAAAATTTAAAGAATTTCTTGTTCAAGCGTTCTAGCTAACAACTCCCGACGATCGAAAGGATTGCATTTGAATTATAAATCAGGCGACGAAGCACGCAAACTAGACTTCGTACTATGAGGACGAGAACAGCTGTTTGTACCTAGTCTATTGCTGTTTACCTGAACTGTTGGCCCTTGGCTGGTACTTCTACAAACGTAATGGATTTCTACGTAACGTAACGTAAGAAATTCGTCGTCGTGTTAAGCCGGGTACTGACCGGCTTTAAGGTCCGAACACGACATTGCCGTTGTGAGCGGTGAATTAGCGCGGGGCGGCGACGGGTAAGATGCAATGTATAGAAGAGTTTGAAACAGGCCACGAGGCGCCGCTTGTAGCGAATTTTCTAACTAACAACGTAGTTAATCGTATTCGTACCGCTTAGACTAAAGTAGTGAACCGACCATAGCGAGGCGTAATGTAACGTGTTACACAGCGAGCATTTGTGCAGTCAGTACGGAGAGAAACAAGGCGCTCGCAACGATCAACAAGGGGCTCGTTATTCGCTGCGAATGATATATTACCGCCAGTTAGTTCCCACCTTTATGCTATACCGGTCGAGTTGTGACCACCTGGCCGTCGATCGATTTCTTAAAGCCTCGACGGTAGACATGGCTTCATTAAAGTTTCATTGACTGATTTCTAACAATAATTATTACTGTGTTCGGTATTTCAGTGAGTCACATATTACGGATTATTTCTTGTAGGACAGCCATTATTTAATCATAATACGTTGTCATCGCAAGTTGTTGAAATATTATTGGATTGACTTGTTTCTTATCAAATATGTATGTTATATAATAAAGTTAGCTACGGCTAGCTAGAATGTTTCTAAATTCTTCTACATACGTGCACTAACTAAGTTCTAGGTAAACGACACTTAAATAAATGACTAAATAAAAGTGAACTGATGGAATTCCACAAACGCAATAATGCTGCGTGCGCCAGGAAGACCACTTTAGCAGAATCATAATAGGATAACAAAATTAATAGCGATAAAATCCGTAAAATGGTCGCAGACCCGGTTATTGTGAATTGTCAATCGATAACATTTTTACGAATTTTATCGTACAGTATTGTCCAATGGCGCGAAATTGGTCCTTTTAGGTTCTGCTCAACAAGGATAGGTGAGATTCCAAATGTATTTTAGCAATATATTAAGGTGTCGCTTATTGTTAATTAAACGAACATTAGTAATTAAAACACACAAAAAAAATCTAGCTTTACTAATTAATACCAAAGCATGTACACACACAGAACCGATAAAAATCAACACTAATTAATTACTCATACATCGCACTTTCTTCGAAACGTGCTCAAAGCAAAAAAAAACGTACCGCTATAATGAGCATGCAACTACGTTTGTCCTGAAAATCATAAATGCATACAATACGCATTGATGCAAGACAATGACTTTCAGTTTTACTGTAGCGCCTTTGGAATCTGAACACAGCGATTGACACCGTAACAGCTAGTATTGACGCAAACTGTATACAAAGCCAAGCTATAAAATATACAGGGGTCATAAAGCATTCCAATGAAAATCACACAAAACACTACTTTAAGTCATGCTAACAAGGTGTTACGCTACGCGATATTTTGCAGTAGAATTTTGGGGCCACGTCACATTTTCTACCGTCGAATTATGTTGACATGTTACCCAAATTATCACCGTAAAATATCGTGCAAAAACTGTAGGACAGCTACCGTTTACTGCACAGGGCATTCATTATGGTAGATCGAGTTTAGAAACAGTTGGTCAGACTTGAGTGATTGAGATGACCCTCGACAAAGCCGAACTTTCTTACAACCCGATGTGCCATATGGGAGTGATCAGGCTTATCGAAGTGAAGCCAATTTTCCATCGACAAGTTTGGTCACTCTATTAGCGACCGTATGCCTTGCTGCTTAAGGTTACCATGCAGATACACAATCATGCTCAAAACGATAAAGTCAAAAACGTGTCTTACAAACTAAAAGTAGCAATCAGATATACTAACTAGTGCTGATATCCCATCAATAGTTGTTGCAACACCTAATTAGAGATTATTAGAACACATCTTGGCGATACTATCGAAGAAATCTAAGTAGAGCTACACGTTAGTAAACGAACTCGTTGCCGTACAATAAAATTGCGATACTACAACGCTGATGTAACTTTAGAACTTTTGCTATACATGTTACGTTAAAGAGATAAAGAGAAGAATATGGTAGTTAGGACAATACGTGATTTAGCAAACAAGACGTTGCAAAGGAAAATTGCATCATGTTGGATATGAATGGAGTTAAATTTTCTAATATTGTTATACTGGGATGGAACATATAAAACTGTGTAATGAAATCGTTAAAGTAGAAGCAGCTGGATGAGGACTTAAAAGATATTGGACTAGCTAGAGCGTTGCATCACCCCGGTTGCGTGGAGTCGGTTATTGTCCCACGGGATTATACAGATGTATTTAATCAGTTTTCACTATTTCATCGGAAACCGTTCGGTAGTTTTTGTGTGAAAGAGTATCAAACATGCATCATCCATGCGAGATGTTCAATAGCTAAGATATTGGAAGAGACACTGTTTTATAGTCAAAATCAAGGAATTATAGATAAAATCCTCCACAAAAAAGTTAAAATATTTGAGAGCAAAACGTTTCATCAAACGACCAACCTCACCAAAAGAACGTGCACCATTCAAAGTTTCATCAACGTCTAAGTCTAGGAGCTTAGAAAATTTTGCACGTCCTTCATCTCGCTCGAAATCTGGGACACATCCGTTGGGAATCCGGACGGTTGGATGGGTGCACTAAGTCTTCATACTTAGGCCAGTACGTGGGCCAGATCCGTCCAATGGTCGTCGAGTGTCGCCCACAGCACCGACACATATTTATGAATAGACCGGGATGATAATTGGGTACCTCAGTACTTGGTGAACCGGTTTAAGATATGAAAATTCATTTACTTCGTCATAAAAGAGGCTTTGAGAATTGAGGTTGAGGTGTGGGCGTACCTATACGTGATCAATACAAGTGTATTGTTAAGTATTGTATTGATTACATGTACTCCCTTATTTGGATACCATTGTTAATTTTTTTTACTTGGTAAAATTTTGGTTTCGATCTTTCGACATTGGCTTGCAATGAAAAAAGCCAGCTTAATTTTTGCCGCCATAGCTAAAAACGTTTCGATAATCTAGATAGATTGTAAAATAGGAATATTTAACAAAAAATCATTAGGTAAAAGTCGAAACTAATAAAAAACTCGATCCATTCGCAATCAGTAATTAGAACCAAAGTGGAATCAACTTCGAATGACATAATGACGTAAATTGTGATACAGTTATATCATTTGCCTTTAATGAAGTGATCGAATAAAAAGTGACTAACTGACAGTCACTCCATAATGGATCGGTGCTGAATCTAATGAAATCATCATGCTTTTAATTAACTGGATCATTTGAACAGAAATGAAGTAAAGAGTGCTGGTAATACGGTTATGTCTGACTGAAAATATGTAACTTACAGACATCCTAATTTCACGTTAGATCTTTACAATACTTAATTGGACATGAGTTGGATCCCTCCTCCCATTTTCGTAGACCTTTTTCTCAAGAGCTGGATTTCGAATTTACCACGACTGTCCAAGACTGAAAAGGTTACTTTTTTTCTGATGCTTCATCGACAAAATTGAAACTATTTTGTGCAATTTATAGTTTTGCTCGGCATTTTTTTTTTGCGGTTTAAAAATTCTGATCTTAAAGCTAAAACAAAAAGTAAAATGAGCAAAAACAAACCAAGATTCTATCTAGATTCACTGAGAGAGAACGTAGATAAGGTAAGATCTGGTTTAACAAAAGCAACATACAATTTTTAAACCTTATCTTTTACTAGCAAAGCTAACCTGTATATGATTTCACAAAATAAATTTAGTCTTTTTATCATTATTATAGTTCTACTTCTAAAAAACACAACCCTGTATTTGCTATCGCACAATCCGACAAAAAATAGCACTAGGTTTTTCCATACCTAGTGCGTTAACTATGTAGGCTTTGGCAAACCATGTCAAGGATCCCTATATGCTGCAGTGCATCCACCTCGACAATCCGTGTTTAGAAAGACTTGACTCCTCGCTCCGCCACCTGACGTCATAACTGCTTTAGATGCGACGCGATCTACGTTTTCTCCGACAAAACTGGCATATTTAGCTGCTTATATGGAGACAGTTTCTTTTGCAATATCAGTAAAACCTTTAAAGAGTGTTTTTACTCCGGAGCTGTTAGTGTTTATGACTAGTGCTTGGGCTTGCTTGTTGCTATCAGCATCGTAGAAGAGATATGATAAAATTGCATGTTTAGTATAACGTTGCTAAGGCTACAACTATCAGTAACACAATTCTGAGTAACGCTGTGCGATAAGTACAGTTACGTCTGATGGAAGCGGAAAAATATTTGGTTATAATCAGAAGTAAACTCTAAATAGTGCAGTACTAAGAAATAAATATGGTAGTACAAAAAAGCAGGTATGACGAATTGATTTCATGGAAAATTCTGAAGGAAAAGTGTTTTCTAATTAATAAAATTGTCACACACTTAAAATAACTTTGAGCATTGCTGTTTTTCGTACACATTGTACTTCCTACAATCTATCAATCAATTACAATCTTGCAAACACTACCGTCACAGCTATCACATAACAACAAGTCTATTCAAACACTTCAACATTTCAGCAAATATTTCTCCACAGCTTTATCTATTGACTTGAAAGGAATCGAGATCAAGAGGTAGTGTGTTCACAGCGTTTTGTTTATTTCGCTCATTTTCTACGCACCAAGGGCCGGATGCGAAGGTACCGGCGCCGACAAATCCTTGCAGATAGCGCGATGCCAACTGCCTGACGGAAATAAGAACCCTCACAGTATTGAACAACCGCCTTCGCATATACGATACACGCCATACGATTACATACCTTATTGGTTGGAAATAGATTCTGTTTCCAGTAAACCGGCGCTCGTTTTTGTAGCAATTTCTCATGGATTTGTAGGAGAAAATACTGAAATAGTGAGGTAATTCCAACATGATATTAGTATACGGTCTATGTTGAAACGGATATGTAGCAGGAGCGGATAGACAGGGCTTTACTAAAATGTTAATACTGACGTAAATGTTTTACGTTTGATAACTTGATATTGAAATACAGTGTTTCAGTTTGCCAAATTTAGCAAGTGAGTATATGTACTCATATGCCAATCATAAAAAAATGAAAAAAAATGCCATTTGTATTAGCTTAGCAATATGTGTACTCGTTTTGTAAACTTCAGTAGTAACTACAGGGCATCCAATTTTATCTTGAGAGGTGTCAATGAACTAACTTTAATTGGAGTATTCATCTATACGCTACTAGATGATAATAATTATGCCTGCAACAGGACAGCTAAAAGGCAGATTGAAGAAGCAATACGCATCGCAGGCCCAAAAAAATTTAATTTTTCATTATAGCGATAGGCTTGCGTTTAACCATTATTTCGGCTGATAGTAAGCGAGGATGTGGTCAACAGTGGAGCACGTTTGCCTGAAAGTCACCTATTCACTCTTGAATTAAATTTGACTTCAAATTCAGGAGAATGACCAGGGTAATATGAATTGTAGAAGAGTATGTATATTAATTCTAAAACTACGGAGGGGTGGGCGTTAGGTACTGCAAAAGACAGGCCATTCGCCCCTACTATGTATGTATGAGCAGAGTAATTTAAATTCAAACTCATTCAGTAAGGCTGGCCAACCTACTCAAAGTGACGAAGCGGACAAAGTCAGATACTCGAAATAGCTGTGAGTAAATATATGAGTATATTGACAGATATTATTCGTTTGAATTCATCCAATGAGTTTGTTTGTTATTTGTTATTGAATCGATCAAAGTTAAGCCAACTGTAACCGAAAGCCCACGACTATGACTAGCGAAAATGAAATTATGGCTTTATTTTAATTGAATTATTAATAATACCTTTCATCTGGTGTGGGATGTAGAATGAGACTAGACTAGCTAATTGGTACGAAAATAATATACGTAGAGACAAAACAAAGACTTAATTTTCAGACACCTAACAATAACAATGTGTTTTTTTTTTGGTAATCAAAAAGTTGAAAGCGATACTAGTGATTTTTTACCGATAACCGTCACTAACCGTGTTTAAAGAAATCCAGAAGTGGTTAATACCGAGATGACTTTTAGAAATTAAAAAGAAAATGTGGAACGCGAACCTCGAATAAATCATAACAAAGTACAAGAGGAAGATACACATGATAACTTCTAAACTAAACATAAAATACCAGCAGTTCAAAAAACCCAACTAGAAAATACTATTAAACGTTAGCAAAAGAACTATTTATTATTCAAAGAGAACAATAATGGAATAAAAGCAGGTCCTGTCACACCCTGTCATGATGCCAGAGACACGGACAGTCCCAGCGCCTGTCCGCGACACGGCTCCTGTGTGCATTGTCTGGACTTGGGACACGACCCATTTACATGACATTGATTGAGGTCCAGCACATATTATTGCTAATATTGTTGGACTAGGTATCAATTTCATTTACTTACAACCTTTGTTGTATCTGGAGAGAATTTAATTTCAAACTTAGATTTAAATTATCTTTGGTAAACTATTAAGGCCCCTCTTCACCGCGGGCTCGAGAGAAAAATAGGTATTGAAGCGCTACTCACACAGCGATAGACGCGGTCGACCCACTCACACACACATCTTTGAACGCATAGTGTTCAAGTAGCAGTAAGCGCGTACCCAACAAATTAATATTTCTATCTTCTATAATAATTTCGTGCAGGGCTACGGTAGACTCGATCGAAAGCTAGCCTGAATAATAAAACATTAAAAAATAGAGATTTCGAGTCGACAACATATACAGGGTGAATTTTTCAACTGGGCGTGGATGGCTACTTTCGAAACTATGAGGAATACCGAAAAACGTTGAAAGGAGTCTCGAGGCCGATTTTGACGAAAACTAAAACTGCATCATTGGATTTTAGAAAAATCAATAATCTTGGCCAGGAATCGAACCCGCTGATTTTGAAAAAAAAATCACACCCTGTATTATTATTCCATTCGATAGTGTTGCTAATGAGGATCAAATTCTGGGAAGTAATCATATACGGCAAACTTAAGGAAAACGTATAATTACAAAAAAAACTGATTAATCTTCAAGGCAAAGACTGTATTTGAAACATAAGTTACCGTTTCTTCTTTAAAATAATGCTATTTTTAGTTCAACTCAATAATGTCGTATTGCTAAGTACAGTGGGATTGTTGAAACGTCAAACCCAGTGAGACATTGAAAACAATGAAATTTTATAATTTCGAATAAATTATGGCTCAGTAGATGTAAGGTAACATGGAAAAATAGCAATTTCATAAAAATCAGCCATTTCCTTAAGTTTGCCGTTTATGATTACTTCCCAGAATTTGATCCTTATTAGTAACACTATCGAACAGTGTAATAATACAGGGTGTGATTTTTTTTCCAAAATCAGCGGGTTCGATTCCTGGCCAGGATTTTTGATTTTTCTAAAATCCGATGATGCAGTTTTAGTTTTCGTCAAAATCGGCCTCGAGACTCCTTTCAACGTTTTTCGATATTCCTCATAGTTTCGAAAGTAGCCATCCACGCCCAGTTGAAAAATTCACCCTGTATACGCAAAATTCGGATTGTCGAGTATTTTGTAAAATTGTAATGATTTTCTTACAAGACAGATCGCAGCCGCCATTTTTGACATCGATTACCATGTTGAGAAGTTTTTATTTTTTCTCTTTATTTTCGACCAGTGTCATGTGGTGTATTATGTAGTTCTAAACCTCCTTAGAAAAACTTATAAAATGTAACCCCCCCTGCCTCGACACGTTTAGTGCGGCAGGAAGAGCTCCGGCGCGATCTCAGGGCGATAATATAGAGATTTCGAGTCGACAACATATATCCGCAAAATTCGGATTGTCGAGTATTTTGTAAATTTGTAATGGTTTTCTTATAAGACAGATCGCAGCCGCCATTTTTGACATCGATTATCATGTTGAGAAGTTTTTATTTTTTCTCTTTATTTTCGGCCAGTGTCATGTGGTGTATTATGTAGTTACTAAACCTCCTTAGAAAAACCTATAAACTAAAACCCCCCTGCCTCGACAAGTTTAGTGCGGCGGGAAGAGCTCCGGCGATCTCAGGGCGATAATATGGAGGGAGCGTTTGTCGCAACAGAGGTCCGGGCACGCCGCGATGGCGGCGTTAAGACCCCCGGTAAGGTTGGAGGAGTGCCTAGATAGGCATCGCGTCTTGACTTACCACCTGACGCAGATCCTCACCGGACACGGAAGTTCCGGGTGTGGAGGTACCTGAAGAAACACCTGGGTGTCACCACTGTGTGGATCGCCCGGAGGCGGACACAGTGGAGCATACGGTGCAGGATTGCACCTCACGACCCAGCCGCAGTCCGGCCAACAGGCGCGGGCATGCGGGCGGCGACTAATGGGCAACTCGCTCTCTGATCATGGAACATGCCCGGGTCGACGGCCCGTTGTGTTCCACGCGCGCCTCAAAGACTGTCAGCACAATGACAGGGCCCACCTTTGTGGGCCAAAGCCTGCCGCGGTCGTGGGACTTATGAGTTACCGTGACACCTACATTTAGATGTGTATTATGTATGACACACGTTTCACCCGAGCGAAGCCGGGTTTTCATCTAGTTGAAATATATATTTATCTAAACTTGTTTTGTTTGGTTGACGGCTAATCTAAGGAGCTAGTTGGAATTCAAAAATTCTTTTTGCGATGGGTGATAGTTTTTGCTATCATGCAATTAAAAAAAAACAGGTGCAAGCAATTTTCGACTTTATGGACATTAATGCAAACACCGGATTTTAATGAAGGAGCAATGTTAGCTAACGAGAATATGAGGAAAACAAACTAAATTTTAAATGTCAATAAAGTCGAAAATCGCGTGAACCTTTTTTTTACTTGCTTTCGTTGAGTAAGTTTAAAAAACAGGTTCAAGCAATTTTCGACCTTATTGACATTTACGCAAACACCGGATTTTAATGAGGATCAATGTTAGCTAACGAGAATGTGAGAAAAACAAACTAAATTCTAAACGTCAATAAAGTCGATATCGCTTGAACCTGTTTTTTTTTTTAACTTGCCGTTAGCAAAAAGTATCATCCATCACAAAAAAAAAATTTCAATTCCAACTACCTGTACAAACATGCAACTACAAATTTTTACAATGTACAATTTTGTTTTATTTTCAATTTTTGATTTCCAACCACTGTGCGCACCTCGCACATTAGTCTTGTGTATGTACATGCCACTTAGCCGCGTAATTTTTTGGTAAAAAGCGACGTGCTCTCACCTTGAAATCCTGCGGACGACTGAGCTCTGCGATTCGATCTCGAACCAATGCCGGATAAAATATTCCGCCATAGTAAAATGTATGGAGATTTTCGGCCTCAAAATTCAGTTACGTTACCAATTTTTTACGCGAAAAATACACAATGTTTTGAAAAACAGAAACATGTAGACAGTACACCGGTCTTTGTTCTCTTTATTTATGTATAATATTAATTCGTTTTCTGCTTATTTACGCCAAAGTTATGGAAATACGGCAGTGCTTTTTGCGCGTTTTTAGTGATTTTCAGTATTTTTTTTTAACAATTTCAGCCCGGTTTATTCTCAATCCGATAGTTGTAGACACTGGGGGAACTCTTAAACTACCTAGATCTTTTTTTTCGTGGCTATTGTTTTAAGTTTTATACATAAACTTATGGAAATGCCGTAGCACTTTTTGCTTATACTGACCCTTAAGGCCAAATTATTGGCAATGAGGATATGATTAAGTACTATTGTAACTTTGATGATGTATAAGGATGGCTCATGATAGTGACAGTCCAATGCCAGTCAAATACTTTATTTGATATTTAATAACTTACTCAGATTTGGTCAAATTTGAAGGTCTGCTTACCTAGAAACAAGAATAAACATTTATTAGTTAAAATTATAATAACATGGAAAGTGCAAGTGCTCATAAAAACATAAAACTACATGTAATTAAAGAAAATAGAGGCGTAACCATAACAGGCGAAGAACCTTGCAGAAGTCAAAGCTAACGCCACTATGATAAAAGAAATCCAACTATGCAAGTGTAAACTTTAAGAAGAAGTAAACTAATTTGATTTTAGAATAAAAATAATTAAAGCAAATATCACAGAACCGTGTCAATTCCAATCAAAACTTATACAATTGACTCAAGGTTTTAAATCGAAAAGTATTTTATTAGTTTTGATGAATATTTTTTATCATCGGCATCAAAATTGCATGTCAAGGGTATATTGCAGCACATATGCTATTATACTTTTATATTGTTTCTTGCGAATCGTGGACTGTGGCAATACAATACTATGTTATGAGAAACGTTGAGATCCTTGTTCAAATGATAAGTTTCTGAAATTGAATAGCACAAAGAATTGTGTTTGGTATCAATTGAATTTTTATATGACGTTGCATTTTCAATTGTTCTTTTTTTTACATTGGCCAACTCGATAGTAATGTTGTAACACGTAAATATGTAAACTAATAAATATGTTACTCGTCTAAAATACGCAGTTAAGATAAGGAAGATGAGGTTAAAACGCGAACCGAAAGTAATAAATCTGTCAAAACAAATCCAGCTTACGCTTCCACATAAACTGTATTTATACCTCATTCCTTTTGAATTCCCCGACGCCTCTCACCTTTCGAAGTACTTAAGAATACATTACGTTCTCAATTACCCAACGTGTACTAAATTTACGAAAAGGCTACTTAAGGCGCAACCAGAGTATCAAATGCCGTGTCTTAGTCACGCGTATAAGGGCGGCTGAGCCGTTCCAAAACGAACAGTTTATATTTAAACCAGGAATCATTTTGTTCTAAAAAAATCGGCCTCGAGACTCGTTTCAACGTTTTTCGATATTCCTCATAGTTTCGAAAGTAGCCATCCACGCCCAGTTGAAAAATTCACCCTGTATAAGGTGGTGTAACGTAACAAGAACGCAAAACACAAAAATGATAAAAAAACAGGGAGTACTGCGTGTACTAACACTTTTTTTTTCTCTATTTAGTCTAAAAACTATGTGGCGAATTTAGTCTAAAAGTTAGAGAGACAACGTCTCTTAGTACGGTCTTCATTAAAATTAGTATGAAGACTTATGACGTCATAGATGCCGTGGCACGCGAGCGCGACAGACGCCCCTCTATGAATCACTACGCGAGGAAAGCCCACAAAGCTGACGTCATCGTACCTAACAACTATTTAAGCGCTTTGCAACTTATTTATTATGTAAGACAGAATATTGTACAATAACTACGGCTAACGTGGCTATGGTTTTTTTTTTTTTTTTTTTTTTTTTTAGCGTGGTAAAATCATCAAATGAGACCTCCAACCCCGGGCAGGGCGGGAGGTACTGTCAGACTTGTACTGACTAAAATCCACGGTGTCCTTCAGTAGCCCTTTATGTTCCGGGGTCACGGTAATAGAAATAAATCCCGCGACCCCGGCAGGCTTTGGCCCTCTGAGAGGGGGCCCCGTCATTTTGCTGACAGCTCTTTGAGGCGCGCGTGGAACACGACGCGCCGTCGACCCGGGCATGGTCCATGGTCGGACAGCGAGTTGCCCTTTACTCGCTGTCCGCATGCCCGCGCCTACGGTGGCCGGAGATCGTCTTGCGACGTACGGCGCCGCGGGCGTACACCACTGCGGTTGGGGCGGAGGGAGGACGCTGTCCTCTCTCTCTCGCGGCCCGCCGCCTCCTTCACGAGCATTACTGCCTCGCAGAAGGCGGCGACCGCTTCCCACTCCGTCTCGCTCCGCAGCATGGCCGAAACCAATGCCGGGCGCGAGAGGTCTCCGCCTATCGCCGCCGTGAGGACACGTCGGTGCTCTGCCCAAGCTGGGCAGTCTTGCACCGTATGCTCTACTGTGTCCTCCGGAACGTGGCTATGGTAGCTGTCTTAAGATCCCATCATCATCATCATCAGCTCATAACAGTGCCCTGCTGTGTGACATAGGCCTCCTCTCTGTGAGAGAGTATATGGAGGTTGATTGTGTATGGCACACTCCCTGTGTGCCATACACAATCAACCTCCATATACACCACCATTTTGGTTTAAGGATATGCCGGTTTCCTTACGATGTTTTCCTACACTGTTTTGGGAGTAGTAGTAGCAGAAATAAGTTACACCAACCAAAGTAATGCACCTGGCTGAGTTCGAACACAAGCCTTACAAATTCCACCACGCCCACCACTGCCCATTTTACACCAAATATTTTTACATCAATTTTCATGTCAACCAATGATTGGTTTTCCCCCTCCGTTTGATTCTCATATCCGTCTGCAGCTCTGGACGAATGAATTTCTCAAGGAGACTGTTCATCGCAGCCAATTTCCTCGTCTCAAGTTGTTTTTTCGATGCGAAGTGCTGTTTTTTATTGGAAATCTGGTTTAACAGTATGATGATTGCTTCCGTGCGGAAAAATCTGTGGGTGAAATGTCCTCGGATATTTTAATGGCTTTAGACACTTTTGAAAAAGTGACGTAACCCTTGCGAAATATTTATTTGCAGTCTATTTCACAATCCCAAAAAAATAATAGTTAATATGGCGCAAGAAAGCACCGCAAAGAAACTTTCAAATTTTAAGCAGAACTCTAGGGTTTTTTTCTCCTGACTGTATGCTCTCAAAAGGAACATTTGCCTTTATTTATCTTCAAGGTACACGATAAGGTTTTAAATAAGAAGAGTTATAAGACTGATAAGCAGATAACAGATTCTAATCGTAAATCCGAGATATCTTTAAGATGGATCACAGTAGTTGCGTCAGATTATCCAACAGTTTTCGTAACCATCGTACATTATGCATAGTATTCATGTTGTTTATCTATGAATAAGAGTATCTCATAATTCTTATGAATAGTTATTCATGAGTTCACGTTCAGTAACGCAAGCAGTATTTGAATTACAGTAACCTAAGTTAGATTTAATAAGTCTACCAGGCGTCAGGCCCACTTAACTCCTACACTTATTCACCAAATGAGTTCCAATCTTGCGTAGGAAGACGTAATTTAATAATCATTTCCTTATATTTCTCTCTTTCTTTTCATTCCCACATCAAATGAGTCTCGGTAACGTTTTTAGAAGCCGTCTTAATTGTATTTCTTGATTCAAAATTAAACGAATATTTGCATTTCTACCGCTCGCTGCACGCAGCAAAACATCGTAAATACATCAGACGGACGGACGGGTCGCTGGCGAACCGTCGCGAATTTCCGCAAAGCATTCGCTTCACGCCGAATACCTATCGAATGTACACTCGCCGCGAGATTAGCGATACCGGGTTTAATTACCATGACGCTAATTGAATTTTAGACAGCATTTGTGGGTAGACGACAACGTGACAAAGCCGTTGTTTAGACTTCATGCCTGACGGGCCCCAAATGGGGTGTCTGTGGCAGATTCGGGTACTGTACAGAAATTCGGAATAACGTTTGCAGAAAACTATGTTGGATTATGTAGTTTTGGCATGATTTATTTCCGTTTACCCTAACAAAATAATGTTTTGGCTAAGCAACTGAAGAAAGAAGTCATAAACAGAGACACACTTTGTGCGTAAGAGCAAATAAGAGAAACATAAGTTTTACTATTTCTGGAAATGGGCCAGTGACAACTATAAATCAAAGGCCCAAACTGTGCGATACGAACATACATCCTCAAAGCGGTCTTGCTCGTTATGGCGGTAGGTTTATGGGTCGCTCGAGTCGCTCGTATAATTCGCAGGCGAGATACTTGAATCTCCAAATACAGCTGTCTATATTGCTTTATTTGTCCCCGTCCTTGTTGCTAACACCGTTACGAGAATGTGAGCCGAGCGTCGCCGGCTCGTCTATCGGAGCGTGTGACGCACTCAAACTATGTAAGTGGAGACAATAAGCAATTATTTGAACATCCAATTTATTCACCTCTCTGAACCCCTCTTACGCAATGCCCTATATTTTATCCAGATTATATCCAGAGACTATTCTAAACGCCATAGTACCTATCATATCTTTGTGCGAACGAAATTCTCTTTACAAAGTAAGCGAATTTAGAAATCCAATCTTTTGGTACAGAAAGCTGGCTGGAGTTCAAATTAGAGGGCCTCTTTGAGTCACGCATATTCTCTTTTATATGCAAAATGTCGTTCCTAGCAGATGGTGACTGGGTAATCAAAAATACTGATTCTTTGAATCCTAAATCTGATTATGACTTTGAAGACGTGGTTTTATTAGATTCTATGAACCATAAATATTTAAACGAACTCAATTACTAACTTACCTGAGAAATAGAAGTCATACATATGCTCCTAGTTTGAAACTGCAACAATTGAAGTATTGTTGAAGCCAAGCAGTGGGTTCAAGACTTGTGTTTACGGAGTAGACTGTGTGACCTTGTGGTCGTTTAAATAAATTGCTTTGAAACGATACTGAGGGTGGACGAGTGTCAAATAATAGTGTGATGCGGGTACTGCGGGTAACACGGGTAGTTTCGTTATATGTATACAAAGTAATTTTCTGCTCAGCTCAGAACTACAAAAAATATTGCGATATATTGACAACTAACGACGAAAAGCAATAACTTATCGAGAAGTAACAAATTGAAATTGTCCAAGCAGTTAAGTAAGCATCAATTCAATGCACGAATAACTTTTTGAGGCTAAAAACTCCAACCAATTGAGTGTTTCAAGACCGTTAAAATTCCTTGTAAAGCAAGAGTCACAATTCTCGTGATTGCCGTTATTGTCAGTTTGTTTTCCAATTCCAATAGCGGCTGTTCCCTTGCGACATTCACTGCAAGCACTAACAAGTTTTTTTCTGTGTGAGAAAGGCGTCCATTATCGTCGCCTGCGCCGCTTGGCCCGACCTCGGCAAAACTCGGCTGACGTCGCGTTTCTACCGTTCCAGTTGTTGGTGCACTCAAATCTATTGTTATAACGAGTTTAATCGCCATCTAGATATCAGCTGCGCTATTTTTCTTTTAATTAAAAATTCTTTTTATATTGTTCTTTATCTGAGGTTAAGATAATTTCATTGGGAAGGGCACTTTGCTTCGCTATTGTACGATTCTGTTATCTGTTGTGTATTTTTGTGGGATTTAATTGCGTTCTTACTCAACAGGATTAGGTAGTGTATTAATAGGTAGTGATTTGATAGTTATCTATAATATAATGCTCGGAATAATTATAACACTGTTATCTTTGTTGTTAAATGTGGTAGTGATACATAACATAACACATTAACGATAACAGCTTTGGTTTGTGTTAGAAGACGAACGTTTATTGTAGGTTTTCGAACCAAATAAACAGACCATTATTATTCCTGTTGGCGACATGACAATCAACGATTCGACTGAAAAGGCCATACAAACCACAGACATGCTAGAATACTGGTGTCACAATTATTGATAAATTTGTCCGTCCAACTGGTATTGTGGTATGGACTACAATCAAAACAATATTTATCGTGGCCTATCAGTCATTCATGTGACTGTACTTCTGATAAAACATACTCATTTATGTAATTTTGCATGTCTTATCGAGGTTTTTAAAAACTTGCCGACAATCCTAACAAAACATGCGAAAGTAGTCTTTATTATATTTACCAAACATATCGACTACGTAACGGAATTTTCCTTTACTACAATTCACGTAATCTCTTTGTAAATTTCATGAAGGTTACATTACTGTTAAATGTCGTCCTTAAAGTTAGAGGGCAGACAAAACATTTGATCTTGTCTTGCAGGCCAACAGCCAAGTTGGTCTGTTCATACAGGCACATTGAATGTCTTAGTACTCCCAGCAGTATCGTAAAATGTCTTGTTTAAGTCTCCCAAATGCGTCATACAGCCTACCCAGTTTAGCATACTTTTTAGTATTCGAACAATATCGTCTCGGTGTTAGTCACGGCCTTAGTTTTAAGAACTGGAAAATATTTGTACAATATTATCAGCATTTTGTCCTTGATTCGGTAAGTTAACTTAGTTAGTGTAAACATGGGCTGGTTAACAAAACATATTTTAATGTTACCGAAGTTTTAAGTTTTATTGGAAATTTTAGTTTAAAACGTCGTAATTAAGGAGTGGGTGTTTGAGGAATTCATTGAAGTTAAGGAATGTTGAAGGCGTTGGATGGCTCAAGAGCGGCGGTCGTCACTAGTTCGGTCTTCAGTCGTGATCGGTACAAAGCGAAACGTGACCGCTTTGACGCGGTTGTGACCGCAGCCTTTAGCTATCGAAGTAGGAAACTGCGGTGTTAAATATTACTTTATTGAACGACATTTATTTTTTACGGAATATTTTTGAAGGTTACGGATTGAATTAAACGGGTTATAAGAAAAGTCACGATCACGACTATCCAAATAAAATGTGCCTTTTGTAGAATTCAACGCATTGAGAAACCTGAGCGTTTGATTAAACCAAAGAAGCCATTTCGAACGTCATCACGCAGTTTGCGACCAAAACTTGGTTAGGAGTGTCACAGACTAGCATAGTCTTGCCGTGTGCGACACAAGTTAGCAGCCATCACGGCAAAGTTACCAGCGCTATTGGCTTGGCATTAAAGCCCTAGAGACATTTTCTAGTGATGCACCAACTCCTCTGTAACGTAGTAATTAGTTCGTGATTGTACTAGTTCTAGAACTAGCAATGATGAACTAAAACGGAACATGTTGTGAAAGTGGTCGGGCGGTCGGGCCGTGCGTCTGCATTACGATGTTGGCAACGCATATCAAAGTTTGGCAGGCGCCAGCGACTTTCGAAACGTCCCACATTGCTGGTACAAAGTTAAACCCGTCTAGCGCATGGTTGACTCATGCAGAGTATAGAAGTACATACGTATTGGAATTATTACAAGTTTATTTTTAGACCGGGATATCTATTGGGCCAAATTATCTGTTGATTCAATTGAGCTATCTGAAGGCGTCTTTGGGTATAGATACGGAGTTGAAGACGGATCGCAATGTAATTTATTCGAATAATCCAAAGTCAACACCAACTAGGACTCATTGGAGGCCTTTACACAAGTATGAATTCTAAATACTATTGTAAGTCCCAGAAATTTGCATGACAACCGCGCCATAGCAATGAGACACCCCAGCCAGACAAACGAAATCAGATGGGTGCATGCACGGGCAATTTTTTATCAGAACCCGTAATGAAACCTAGCGTGCTATTCGAACCCTGTGGCGATAAATTATTAAAGCTTAATGAATCGCAACCCCGGCAACAGAATTACGGGAACATTTTACGTTACAGCGGGATGCGGGAACTGCGAAACTGCGGGATTGTGGGATTGCGAGCTAACAACATTTGCCAGGAGATGTATGTGTGAAGCGTATAATTGCAATTTGATTTGGTATACATTCAATCTGTTTGTATCTGTGTCCACGCAATTATGTAAATCCTGAAGCAAATTGAATACATTAATACTAAGTAGCTCGAAATATTGGATTTGTATCAGCTGTGGCTTATTTCAGACGTTTTTAACGATGGGAAATTCTTATCCTTTTTTATAATTGGCTTGGTTGATTATCTCTCTCGTCTAGATGTAAAAGACAGATTGTTGTTGAAACAATAGGTATGACCGTTAGAGAAAACTAAATTTACTTTGAAACACAATGAGTAATTACATTATCGTTACGTGATGCTTGTTTTTGTTGGCATTGTGGTTTGAGAATATCATCGAACTTTGTACATTGTAACTAGCGATCAACACAAGCATTTATGTGCTTAGAGATTGTGTTGTGGTGAATATAGAAAATCATAAGCATACATGACTGTTTTCTTAGAGACATAAGAAAATCTCGCTCAGAGATTTTCATTTTATTAAATGAATTGATCCATATTAGACATGAATTTGTCTGACTTCAAGCCATATCCTGATCGTAGTGCAGTTACTACCAAGAGCTATTGATAAAAGGTGCAGAGATGGCATCGAGTTCCTGGTGTGAGGCATCATAATTCAACTTCTGAAAAACCAACTATTTTTGCAATCCTATACCTTCTTAAAAAGCATTTACATCCTGCGCTTTAGATGCTCAATACAACTGTCGACCAAAAGTCCTTTGTCACTTATACCCTAGCATTGGCCAAAGGAGTTTATTCCTTATTGTCTATAACACAACATCTACATCCCCCAGCATATTAATGAATACCAACAGCAGCTAAAAACTCATTTTTATCTGCGTCCACCAGTTGATGCGGTGTAATTAGAGCGAGGGGAGCGACGCCTCCACCAGATTGCCTGGCAATTGAGTTATATGCCGACCGTCGGGCTCCGTATGGACGCCAATCGATATCCAAGTACTGATGGGTTTGCATCAATACGTGTTCGGTTGCGAGGTGTTGGACTAATTGGTGCTGGGGAGAGGATACTGGAGTCTTGAGTAATTAGGAGAATTATTTTATGTTGTGTTGACTGGTCGATTGAACATACAAATCTAATATTATGTTGAGACAGAATGCTGGGAGTAGTTGAGGCCAGGTGGCAGTGGCAAGCCCGATTTACTTAGCTGTAGTTCAGGTGCATTATTTTTTGTAAATGATTTTATCAAAAGTGCTCTCAAAACAATGAAGAACATCGTGGGGAGACCAGTATGTCCCAGTTTGGAGACATTGTGAACCGCCATGACTAAAAATGTATTGTGGGATTGTTTAGTCTAACTAGTCTAACTAAAGCAATTTTTACGTAAATGCACAGACACACCTATGAAGCAAGTTCTTTAAAAGTAAAAAATAACTTTTGGAATTTTATTTATCTAGAAATGTGTGTTATAACACATTTCTGGATGAATCAAATATCATAAATCAACGTTAGTGAGTAACGGAAGACTTGTTCATAACACAAAACCTGGTACCAATATTATCGACCAGCTTAAGCAGTTTTGAATTTTCTTGAATATAAATCAGCAGCAGCCAGCAAACTACTTCCAATACCTAAAAAATCTATACATTAAACATAGAGTCTCATTATTCACTACATAAATCTTATCTTAATAGCGGGCGTCTGGCAAAAATAAAGATACGGAGTACCTACGTACGAACTGTAGCAAACAAGTATCACGTGAAAATAGTTTACGTCTGACGGGGCCCCCACCGCTGCCGGGGTCGCGGGACTGTCTAAACAGATAACCGAGAACCCGGAACGTAAAGGGCTATTGAAGGATTTTGGTCAGTAGTATGAGTCTATCAGTCCCTTTCAATCTACTCAGAGCGAGAGGCCTCATTTGATGATTTTACTACGCTAAAAAACGAAAATATGTTTTTCTTTAGTTTGTTACACTTTCACGCCTAAACCAATGGAAATTTTGGGTGAAAATGGTTACAATTACGCTATTTCTTTGTGCATAAAACTTGAAGGCGAAACCGGGATC
Source organism: Agrotis ipsilon (assembly GCA_028554685.1). Taxonomy (NCBI): domain Eukaryota; kingdom Metazoa; phylum Arthropoda; class Insecta; order Lepidoptera; family Noctuidae; genus Agrotis; species Agrotis ipsilon. The sequence continues at coordinate 9,926,054 of CM052972.1, forward strand.
GAGCAAAAGTTAGTTAGTACCTTAGTCCGCAAATGCATGGAACACATTTTACAAGGCGCTACGATCAAAAGCGATCACAAATTGTGTGGGTCTATAAAGACTAATTAATGGCATCCAAAGTCTGGCTCTTCTAATGAATAGCCCTTTAGAGTATGTGGAGCAAATATATGGAGATGTATGTATGTTTGTTTGTATGTATGAACAGAGAGACGCGTCGCGATGTTGCCGGAAATTACAATACTGTATAAACAAGTCTGCTTTTATATAGTACTCCATTAGTACATAACTATGAATTAATGTTGCTTCATGTTTGAGTCTGTTCGTGTATTAGTGGAAATAAAGGACGTTGAGTTTGCTGCAGGATTTCCAACTTTCTGCTCAGGACCGAATGTTGCAGTTGTACTGTCCGAATTTGAACATGTCGAAATGACCAAAATTTTGCAAGCTAGATACCATCAGGCTATAAAAAACCAGTTTATTGTGATCTCTCTTTGTATTGTCTTTCCTTACATTCAACGGTCAGTTTATGCTGGTGTTGCATAGCGAGTTATGTAGCCGTGTGTACGTTTAATTCTAAAATAATATTAACAGTTAATTATAGGGCAAGTAACTCGTGACCTACATCTGTTAACCTCTAGGCATGATAACGACATAATGCAGCAGTAATCAGTTGACAGTGGGAGTCTGTATATCCATTAAAACATTGATATATGCATTTATATGTACTGTATGTATGTAGTTTAGATTAGGGATAATGGCTATACAAGGAGAGATTATTGGTATATGACCCTTCTTGTTAGTTGTTGTAGCAATGGAATGAGAGGAGGAAAGACCACTTGTCTTAATTGCCATTTAAAACGATTATTAATTGATCGATATTTTTTTAATTATCATCAAATCTGACCATGCGCTTGTAATACCCGAAGAATTACACAAAGGCCTACCTACTAAATCCATATTTCTCCAGTTCCATTTCAGTTTCATGTAATAGAGAGTGAGCCTATTGCCATAAATCGGGCACAAAACCCAACTCCGTGTGCTGCTACTGAGAAATTCCTAATCTAACAACACAATAACCCTCGAATCGAAAAAAGGACGTTATGGTCAACATGCTCAACTCACAGCACTTGTGAAAAGATGACGCAGTTTTAGATACATCCATTCAAAAATCCCAAAAAATGGCTAAAGACGATGACCATAAAAAGAACCAACGACGATATATTACTAGACTCCACATGCACGATCTAAGGAATAAAAACTATTTTGGCAAGTCGCTGAGGTAATGCGTAAGCAAGGGGGACGGAGTACTGCGTTGTGATTGGCTAACTCAAGGTCTTTCCTGTCTCAAGGTAATTTTACGGCTCACAGGAGTGGTCGAAATAAGACGGATATATGACTTTTTTGCCTAATGTGTTGACATACATCGGTCGTTATTAGGAGTCTAGCAATATATCGTCGTTGAAAAGAACTAACAAAATCTAGCATGACTGTCCTTATCTTTAAAAGCTCAGGTTGAAAAATGCAGTTTTTAAACCTGGCAGCCCTGTAAGTGAGTACAGAGTTTAGCTCTGCGGACGGCAATGGGGACAGGCAAACATGTTTATTTGTGTCAGCCCAAACGCCGTCAGTTCGCCACACAACCAAGTCGACCGTAATTACCACAAAAAGCCCGTAACCAGATAGCGACTTGTTAATTGTTATCGCAATTGTCAATTTATTGTCAGAAACTAGTGTGTTACAGTTTTCAGCACTAGTGTGTGAACATTTAAAGGCTGATTGAACAACTATTTTGTTGTGTTTCATAATTTTATAGGTTTACACCATTTTCATAGAGGTTTGTATGGAGGTCAAAATGCTGTGTTACAACAACATAGATTTTAGAAAATCTAACGATTTTGGAAATGAGTAAAAGGTTAAATTTGGTTCTGAGATAAGTTAAAGTTACATAGTTTTGTCTATTAGGTTCCCGAGGGATAATTTGGCCAGAAGCTCGTTTTTTCAATAAATCTGTCCCTTCTGTAACAACCTTATATACTGTTGTTACCTTATGGCTGTCTTATGTGTACTTACACCTGTACGAAAACATTATTTACATAAATTGTGGTGACTGTATCAAGCTTTTATTTTCTACTTTGCTATGGCTCACGCCTGGCACAACTGTAACTAGTTATTTAAACATAATTTTCCTGTATGTAAATCAGTTTCCTATATACTTGCTACATGATCGAATCACACCTATTTACAATGCTACCAGTCTGTAGTTATAATGATAATTTGTACCATAATAATTTATTTGATTGCAGTACAACAAAGTAATAAGCAAACTTATTACAGCTGCAATTATCACATATCAATCAAAACCTGTATATGTACAAGTCGGCGGTAAATAGTAATCGTTTGTAATGTACTCGTAATTTCAATGGATGTAGGAATATTTTGTATCTCTTGAAACACATGTTATGTGATAAATAGATGGTCTATGATTTGGATGACTTATTCGTCAACTCGCCTGCAATTAACTCGCTCGCTCGGGCGAGTAGGCACCTTCCGATTTTACCTATTTTTGTTGTCGTCAACTCGCAACTAAGCGAAAATCTGACGTATTTACAGTCGTCTACAAAAGTGTTTCTATAAATTTAACATTTAATTTAATTAAACCTTCTTCACACTTTTATGACACTAAACGTGTAAAGTAGGTTAATTGAGGGCCAGTGGGTCGTCTTAGGGGCGGAGTTGTTTTGAGATTATTAATAAAATGTAAGCACAAAGACTTATGTAATAATGATTTTTCTCATAAGTTAGAATTCAATGTGAAATCTAATCAGAAAGTACCAGGAGAACAGGATCATGAAGAAGGTTTTGGTGCCGAAATTAAATGAGGAATTAGAACAAAAAGTACTAGGAGAACAGAATCATGCTGAAGGTTTTCATGCCGCACAACGAACGGTCTTCAAAACTAAAAATTTCTTTTGGCGAATACTCAATACCCAAAAATGTACTAGGGCTGCATAAAATCAAGGTGGTATTTTTCATTTTAACAGTTCTGTCTCAACATACAAGTTTTGGGCAAAATCTATCACAAAAGTACTAGGCTTGCACGAAAAGGTGGTATTTAAATCATTAAATAAAGGTACTTCATAGTATACAGGTATTTTACACTGTTTTTACAAAAATACAATTAATATAAAATACCAGATAGTTGACAAGGTGTCTTTGCCCCACGCTTGGGATTTCTCCTATAGCGTAGGTACGTTTTCAAATATTCAAACTCAAATTTTACAGCGCCTCATACTATAAAGTAGGTTTCTATATTAATTTATTATAGCACTTTTATAGATGACTGTACCATTTTTCGGTCAGTTGCGAGTTGACGACAACAAAAATAGGTAAAATCGGAAGGTGCCAACTCGCCCGAGTGAGCGAGTTAATTGCAGGCGAGTTGACGAATAAGTCATTTGGAGACTTATTCGTCAACTCGCCTGCAATTAACTCGCTCGCTCGGGCGAGTAGGCACCTTCCGATTTTACCTATTTTTGTTGTCGTCAACTCGCAACTAAGCGAAAATCTGACGTATTTACAGTCGTCTACAAAAGTGTTTCTATAAATTTAACATTTAATTTAATTAAACCTTCTTCACACTTTTATGACACTAAACGTGTAAAGTAGGTTAATTGAGGGCCAGTGGGTCGTCTTAGGGGCGGAGTTGTTTTGAGATTATTAATAAAATGTAAGCACAAAGACTTATGTAATAATGATTTTTCTCATAAGTTAGAATTCAATGTGAAATCTAATCAGAAAGTACCAGGAGAACAGGATCATGAAGAAGGTTTTGGTGCCGAAATTAAATGAGGAATTAGAACAAAAAGTACTAGGAGAACAGAATCATGCTGAAGGTTTTCATGCCGCACAACGAACGGTCTTCAAAACTAAAAATTTCTTTTGGCGAATACTCAATACCCAAAAATGTACTAGGGCTGCATAAAATCAAGGTGGTATTTTTCATTTTAACAGTTCTGTCTCAACATACAAGTTTTGGGCAAAATCTATCACAAAAGTACTAGGCTTGCACGAAAAGGTGGTATTTAAATCATTAAATAAAGGTACTTCATAGTATACAGGTATTTTACACTGTTTTTACAAAAATACAATTAATATAAAATACCAGATAGTTGACAAGGTGTCTTTGCCCCACGCTTGGGATTTCTCCTATAGCGTAGGTACGTTTTCAAATATTCAAACTCAAATTTTACAGCGCCTCATACTATAAAGTAGGTTTCTATATTAATTTATTATAGCACTTTTATAGATGACTGTACCATTTTTCGGTCAGTTGCGAGTTGACGACAACAAAAATAGGTAAAATCGGAAGGTGCCAACTCGCCCGAGTGAGCGAGTTAATTGCAGGCGAGTTGACGAATAAGTCATTTGGATCATTCAGAACTGTTTATGGATCTAACATCATTCGCTGTCTTAAATCTTACAGACAGCCCTTGGTTAAAGACAGCCTTTGGATGCAAGCCTGGACTAAAGAAAGTAGGCTAAAATCTAGCCCGAATGTTGGTAAAGGGACAAACGCTTGGCGGAGTCACGGAACTGTCCAAATCCATAGCGGCCTTTCAATCCAAATGTGTAGCAACATGGTGGTTTTAGACAGGGAGTTTTATAGTTCCTTCAAAGGACTCATTAGATGAACAAACAGAAACACATTTCAGTTTGGTGATGAACTGGTGACATTCCACTTCCAAGAAACCATTATCTTGGTCAAAATAAATTGGTGTATCCAAGTGCCTATTAGCAAACTCTCAAAGCTAAAAACCCCTACAATAAAACTAAATGTAACTCCAACATTTAAATGTAATTTCGAGCATACAGTTGTAACATTAACGCCAGATCTGACTCCCGGGCGAAATTGATGATGATTAATGGCGTACATATCTCAGTTATTATTATAAACTGAGTTTAAGATGAAAGTGGTACAAACAGAATTAGACTCGCTCTCCTACTGAGGATTCGCAAATAGTTTTACTAGGAACTTCTTTGATGTTAGAACTGATGGTATTTGAATAATTAATTTTGTGTCTTTATTTTTTTTTTCTTTAAGCCAGGAAGTGGCTAATGGTACCAGGACTTGAGTGGTCATTAGGGAGGGAAATCTATTTGAAGGAAACTAGATATTTTGATCTGATATTATTAACTCTTAGCGCCCTTAATCATGACTGGATTCGTGCGATTTTCAATTCAAGTCCTTGCTGCTCTTCGACTATCTTACATCGTCGTGGCATGTCTGCGGTGCGGTTGTCTAGCCATAGAGAACCGCACGTTTTATATTGGTACCGCCTTTATGTCATAGTAGTAAGGATGATTATCATTTGTTTTCGATCGGCGACTCAAATTCATCGGATAGCATCAGAACGCGTCAAGAGCGTTTAGCTGAATCAATATACAATTAATAGATTACTAAGGTGCTCAACCATTAATTGGTTAAGGTACATGGAACGGAAAAAGACGAGTACCTACTAGAATATTTATAATTGGTATAACAATCAGTCTTGATGGCATCTCCTTGAAACTGACGTCAATCAATGACGTCGGTTTAAGAATAATATTACTGACCTACGACTACATGATCACATTACTTATAGAACATCACACTTGTGATCTCCGCAGGGTAACGCCTCATTTAGACGATGCAAGAACTCGCACGCGATTTGCATTACATTGCGGACTTTATAGGTGCAAGGAATTCAAGTGATCAAACAAATACCGCAATGTAGTGAAACTCGTATGCGAGTTCTTACTCCGTCTAAATCATAATAGAGCTATAAAATATCTTAATCAATCAAATACTAGACAATTTGACCAGGTGTCGTTTGACTCATCAAAATTGTCCAATTTCTTCTTTCCTTCTAGTTATTATAGGGTTAGATGGATTTGACTCAATGAGCAGGTCTAAAGGCACCTGAGCAATCCGATTTTTGCTACTTCCCCTTCAAAACAATCACTCTACTTTGCAGCTATGTCTCAAGAAAGTTACATAAACAACTAACAAACTCATTTCTGTCTGTATAATTATATTTACCAAGGGACACATGAGCGTCAACCAAGTTATTTATTCCATAAATGTATAAGTTTTGAACGGAACTCGTCGGTAACACCGCAATAAGCAGGGAAAACTTGACACAAGTAAAAACTTCCATTTATTTAATGAGCCACGTCTGTTTGTAGGGTCATTGGGATAGGGGATAAAAGCGCTTCTCTCCGCTTCAAGCTATATAAAATGATAGGATAATAACCCTGGTACTGCTATGTTTTGACGGAGACTAAGAGTGCCAAAGTCTGCTGGGTTCGCCGGGCTGTTTATCAGGTAACCGTGACCCTAGAACGTAAAAGGCTATTGAAGGACACCGTGGATTTTAGTCAGTACGAGTCTGACAGTTCCTTCCGCTTCAGACAGTCCCGCGACCGCACCTTCATTATGGCGGAGTAGCTATCCAATTAAATGAGAGATCACATGTTTTGAAGTAATTCTCATCTAGTACATTAGGTTATGCTCAACTTGTAGTGTTGTGCCTGGGTTTAACCTCACTGAGTCATACTGTGACTAGGGTTTTACGTCAACTGTTTTCGCAGTTGTAAGTTTCCTATTCATTTACGGTAACACCGTAAATAAATTATTCCTACGCCATCATGGCCAGCAAAACGGACGTTGTGCGTAGATCTTGAACCATTTTTTTATTGTATTAAAATATATATAATCAAATGAATCCTTCTGCCCTGGTTGGAGCGGAAGAGACCTTCAGACTCGTACTGACTAGAATCCATGGTGTTCATTATTTTGTCGTGGTAAAATCATCAAATGAGTCCCCGCTCGAGTGCCCGTGCATCCCAGGGTTAAGGTTTCCTCTTTAGACAGTTCCAGTTCTTGTTCCCCTTTCCATTAATAAAACCGTAAGTTAATGCGAGTAGTATGACAGGCATATCTTTCTTTTTTCGCCCAGAGTATAGGCATACTTGCGAGTTCCACAAATGTAAACAATAAATGGATACTTACAAGAACCTAACATTTCTTCAGCAAATAGGAAAAGTTTACTCAAAATACACTTTAGAAACAAATAGTCGAAGCTATAAAACTATTAAGGTAGTGGTGGTTTCAAAATGTTCCGAGGTAAACCAGACGCTAACAAAATAAAGTCCTCTGAGAATCGTAAAACGTAGAACTTCGTACCAAAATAAACTTTAAAATTTTGAGATGAACGCTTAAAATTAACGATAACATTTGAAGGTATGAATAAAGAAAAGTAAATTTTTAATGGCGACATTTGCCCTGTTTACTTTGCATTTTTCCATAAAATTAAAGAGCTGATACATAAAAAGTAAAAAAAAAAATTCTAAAGTTATTTTTGTTAAGTAAGAATTTATTTTTGGCATTACCATGTAAACATTTTTAACTTCAAATACGATATAGACTGGTTTCTATGATCCGACTGGTTTTTGGAATTGTAAATTAAATTCAAAATGGTTGTCGCCATAGATAATTAAATTATCATAATCGGTTAACACAACTTCATACTTTATAATTATACATTATGTCAAAATCAAGACCCGGTAAATAGAATTACCTAATACCCGCAATTTAAACCAGGAAAATCATCAGGAGTGCAAAACAATAATAATATTTTAATTATTTATCATCATCCCTTTTGGGGTCAAATATAAATAAACCTCATACATATTTAATACGCACATGCTACACAAACAAAATTCGATAAATTTATAATCCTGGATATAATTCATCTAATTTAAATGCACAGCGCTGCGGTAAAAGTTTAATGTTATTCCAAATCAGAAAACATGCTGCGACCACGTTTAATTTATCAAACTGAATGTGTTATTTAAATTATATTAATAAAGCCTACACAAAAACTAAACTTGCATCGTAACTCGTGAAATATTTACAAAGTAACAATCTCCAAACTTGTGAAAGAAAAACTTTCAAACACCACTTAAGAAAAAAATAAAGAATAGTGGTCGTAAAAAAACCAAAATATTATAGTAGCTTTCGTAAACAAAGAAGAAAGTTAAGCCAAAGTAGACGAAAAGAAGGAATCGTATAAGATTAATCATTTCTGTATCAGTCCCAAAACAAACTCTATGAGAGAGCAGTCTGTTATGAAATGAGTTATGAGCAGTTCCTACGTATATCGTAATCGATTCCATCAATCTGTCTCGATTACTACTCGAGTGCCTAGCTGAATATCTGATACTGTTTTCGCTACTAGTGTTACCTCTCACCGTGAAAGAATGCATTGTTTTTGTACAAGAAGTGTTTTTCCAGCGCCCGCGGTACTAAGAATAAGATCTTTACAAAAACATTCCCACATGTTATGAGGAGGCCCATAAAATACTTCTTGGTAGTATTGATCAGAAGAAACAAGGAAAATAAGCTCTGACAGGGTAATTGTAGAGAAAATGAAACTTACATAAGAAATATTGCAGAAAAAACTAATAACAATGACGTCGATGTAAACAGACAGTAAAGGCCACGCCGATATACACCATCAAATTATTTAAAACTTTAATCCTCGGAGTTAAAGCACTAATTACAAAACTTGCTAGATGGGTTCAGCTTAGACTCACCACGATAAGACGGTCAGATAGGATATTAATTTAATAGAACTGTCCATTCATCTGAATGAAAGTCTCTCAAACTTAGAACAGGCCTCAGTTTCCGAAACCAATTTGTGTTAGTTTGGAGGGTCTCCCAAAATACTTGAGGCCATAGTGCTCGGGTCACATACATTACCCACATAATACATTGTGAGTGCTTCGTGTTATCTGTAAGAGGGTAATAGAGGGCATTGCTATCGCTCAGGGGTTCAGGCCAGCTGCTAGTTTAGGAGATATGGGCAGTAAAGGAAACATGGCCGGCGGGGCTTCTAAATGTAAAATGATTTTATGACGACCGGGTTGTGTGCGACTTCATATTGATTCGAGTATTGTTGATGATTATATAGTTTCATTATTGAACATCAATACTAAAACAGAGGCTTATTAATAAGGTAAATCCTAATGTAACCTTTTTAGGAACAAATTTTTCGCTGCAAATAACATGAACTAAACTTTGAATAGGAAAACATGTTGTAAGGGAATTTACGCGAAACTGGTTCGTTTCAAGGTTAAAAAATATCCAGAAATAAAGCAGGAAAGAGTTCTAATATAATTATTTGTAGAGTAGGCGTGATTAACTGTAGAAACTTCAACAGCATCGGTTTCTGCAACATTATTTAAATCATTGCCTTTAGATGAACTTTGATTGTGAATACTGATTTTATCATCACAGTTTCGTCAAAGATAATATGTAGCGTAGGTGTTGTTTAATATTAAAATTTTACATACTAGTAAAATAACATCATTAGGAAAAGTTCAAGAAACGTTACTGCTAAGGGCAGTGTGGGTGGAATTCTTAAAAATAACACTTGTATAGTTCATAGCTTCATGGTTATCGCCTTTCCGTAAAAAAACTCGTTATAAGAGCATGTATATTTCTGGGTTTAGGCTAACAATCACGCAAATGCGTAGTTATGATTCCATTGAACTTTCGGATCTATTATTCCAACTCTAGCTACTGTGTTAACGAACGTTTTTGTGTCATTAAACATGCGGTACACAAGTAATTCAGACACGTGTGTTATACGCCCACGGGTAGGTGTCAAGAGTCCATCTATTTTGATTAATTATCGGCCTTCAACTATCATAATATTTGGGTGAGTTGCTGAGTAAAGGCAGTAACGTTCACTTTGCGTGTACTTGCTACATTCAATACATGTGTTGAATGACATAAAAGCATGTTCGAAATTAGCACAGGATACCTTGGAACCGGGGTCGCGGGTCTTATACCATCACCGTGACCCCGGAACATAAAGGGCTATTGAAGGACACCGTGGACTTTAGTCAGTACAAGTCTGACAGTCCCTCATTTGATGATTTTACCACGATAAAAAAGGATACCTTGGAAATAATGATTAAGAAATTAATCATTTAAAATGAGGTATTCAGTCTGGGTTTCTGAATAACTTACTTTCTACTGCCATGAAACTTTTATTTCACTACTTCTTTCAAGCTGAAAACCTTGGATATTTTATCGATCACATTAAGTATAGACCAGTGGACTCGAAGGTCGAAAGTCCCATACCACGTACTATAAGTCTAAATAACCGGAATTATAACACAGCTCACAAAAGCCACTTTCAATCATAGAACAATTTAGTACTAGCATTAAATACATTAAGATTACTTAAACGGATGAAGGAATATGATACGTAATAATCTTGTATTTCATATAAGGAAGCAGCTAATATAATCTAATACTTCTATAAACGAAGCGAACTATATGTATTAAGCTCTCTATAAAAGGAAAAAGACCAAGGTTTTAACCGATGAAGTACAGACAGAAAATTAAATTCAACTGAATAACTTTTATTGCTTTCTTTGACTGTTTCTAGAGTAAAACTAATCAGCAAGGTTTTTACCTCGTCAGATAAAAACAAAGTTATCTCAACAGCGGATGAAGAGATAGAGAAAGTTGATGGTAACGAAAAATAAGCCTTAGCAGAAGTTAAATTAGATTCTGATATGCATCAATCATCGTGGCGTTGTGGACTTGTGGATTAACTTGGGCAGGACAACAAAGGAGTAATTATAAAGTGGCCAGCAATTTGTTACTGGTACTGTGTAATTAATCAGCATCTCTGGTCTGTGTTGAGAGTACGCTTGAATTTAATCGCCTACCATTCATTACTGCGAAGGCGTCTATCGATTTATCAACGTTAGTTTTACGGACGGATAAGCCCTTAGCGCGAATCCAGTCGTGATGTTTTACTTGCCAAGAAATATCTGTAATTAATCTCAATTTTTATGTATTTCAGTTTCGAGCATTTCATGTTTTGTTTAAACTAAAAGGATTTCTGCTTGATTGATTGTAACATGCTGAGTATCGAAACGTTCGGAGAAGTTTATCTCTTCGTGGAATGATAAAACAAATTCCGTACAGACAGATTTAGGTTTACAATTTCTATCAACTGGACTGCAATATATAATTGGATGTTAAAGGACAATCAGTTATAAGAACTATATTATCGTCTCAGGCAAAATGAGACCGATAAACTTATAATGACCACCTGAATAGCGGCAAGCATTGTTTTCACAACTCTTTGAACGAATGCCAATAGACAGTTACACCATTCGTATGAAATATTCATACGAATATCAACCTTATTGCTCCTGGATAAAGAACATAACAACCAGTAGTCAGGCAATAATTGTGAAGTACATTGTATAGGCCGTTATCAATATGTGCCGATGTGGAAAATAACAATGTATAATAACAGGAGACGCGAATACACGATATCACATATTGGTCGCTAAATATAATGAAGGAACAAAAATAAACTATAATAATCCTAACGATGTTTTTGTAAAACAAAACATAAAATAAATATCAAGTTTAAAAAACATAAATGTCCAAAATAGGCAATGCCCTCCACCTACACAGACCACGCAATAAGAAACGTCAAATATTCTAATATTTTTTAAATTTTATACTGTAACATTCCTTATGGAAATTCTGCTAATCAAGGTGGATAATGTTTAGTAGGGTACCCCGGAAAATTTAAGTTCAACCGCAAACCTTGCTATCGACCAAATCTCACAAAACTTAGTCAAATTAACATTTAACAGTACATATAATTAAGAAATTATGCTAATGAAATTCGTTGAACATTTTCGTCAACAGTCAGAATCCAAAACCTAATTTAAATGATGAGCAGTAAGAACACATTAACCAAAGTAATTAAGAAAATGGTCTAAAGAGAAAAAAAAAAAAAAAAAGAACATGGTCAGAATGCTAGAAAAAACAAACATTTGTTAAAGTACCAAGGGGTACTTAATTATAAAAAAGCACACAATGGCTTTAAGGATATGAGAAAAAAAAGCAACAGAGACGGTGTTTGTGAAACAAAACAAGAGCCAAGTGAACGCGACAAAGACAAACTTGTGCTGGGAATTCATATAGAACAGTTTATGAGAATTTATTGCACCAATCAATACTCCGTGACATGCAGTTTCAGTACAATATATTGATTGAGACGCAAAAATCAATGTACAAAAACCCTCGTTGATCAGAAAGCAAATCAATGTAATAAACGCGAAGAAACGTTGCATTGAGTTCAAGACGACTTAGTAACAAAGAATATAGATGTAGACAAATGAGGAGACGCCAAGATAGATCTTAGTAATGAAACTAAAACAATACCCAGACAAAGACAATGGAAGCAAATTTAACGTAACAGAGAGTAGAACGGTGATGACTAAAAAAGGAAACGCGGCTTTAATTGAAATAACAATAAAGTAGGTGACTCAACACCGGCGAGATACAATTTCTAGGCAGAATTTCGTCAGTGTTGCCACACCAATGTCTATTAACAATGAAGTTTGGCGCCAGGAAATAATAAAGTTAACATGATAGATGCAGTATAATTGTATCAATTGAGTACAGTTTTGCACGATACCGTAAATTTGTAGTTGCGGAAGTAAAACCTGATAGCAAAACCACTACATCTGGTTTAATTAGTAGCGGTCTAGCGGAACAATTTCTAAAAAGGAAAAGTTATTAATTTGATGTCATTGAGGAATTGAAGAGAAGTAAGTTCGTTTGAATACAAATCCCGTTAGAAAAAATAAAATCGCAGCAATTAATAAATTCGTTAGCAAAGTGCGAACTGAAAATCTAAGAAAGTTGGCCCACAGAATGAATACAATTATCGTACACGTGAATTTAGTTAATTATGTGGTGTATGATAGCATTAAATACTAGCGTGTTGTTAAGCTTAAAACAATAGTTAGCATTGTAAGTACTAGTATATTTATTTTCAGTAATTTACCTCTCATAAAATTCCCAGTTTCTTTTCAAAATACACGTTGTAGAGTCTTCATTACCTGAAAAAAAAACAAAATATCGAATAAATTTTCTATTTGATGTTACTTTTAAAATATTTGCAGTCTTCCAAATTGTTTACTTTGTTTTTGGGGTCAGACAAGGACATTCAGTTGCCAAATAAAGGAGGATTATGGAGCTTGTTTTTTTATGTTACTTTGGTTCATTTTAAAAGTGACTTTCAGTGAAAGGCAGCTAAGTTTAGAATTCAGACCAGACTTTCTAACCCTGAAGTTTGCGTTGGCAACAATTAGGGCCGTCGAGACCCGACCGGCAATAAAGGTTTTATTGTATAGGTTCAAAATTAAGCTGAAACTCCTACGGGAATCGTTTTTGTAGATAATTTGATTGATCGCAATGAAACGGAAAATTGTCTTAGCAGACAAAAAGGTCAAAATATAACAAAGCGTTATTTGGAAGGAGAATACAATATAGGTTTTGTATGAGAAAATTAATATTGTTGAAGTTAACAATACACTGTTGACTTCTGTTAACAATTTGTTGTTAACTGTTTTAATGAATGAAGTTGTTGTTCTTTGCTGTGAGCGGTTGTCTTACTAATGTTAATTCTTTTCTGTTTCTTTGTTAAATGGTTACAGTATGTTTAATCAATATTTTCTTGTGTTGTTGTTCATTATAAATATAAAAAAAAATATCTATATATATAAAATTCAAAACTGACTGACTGATCTGACAACGCACAGCCCAAACCGCGGGGCCTAGAAACTTGAAATTTGGCATAAACCTTCCTTATATCCCGTAGGTGAGCACTAAGAACGGATTTTGCGAAATTCGGCCTCTAAGGGGTTGTTTTTGGGGTTGATAGTTTGTATGAAACTTCGCTACTACAGGTGCTAGGAATTCCAAATTTTGCAAAGCGTGTCTTTTTAGAACGTAGATGCTAACTATGACGGGATTTTGCGAAATTCGACCCCTAAGGGGTTTGTTTTTGGGGTCGATAGTTTGTATGAAACTTTGTTACTGCAAGTGCTAGGCGTCTCAAATCTTGCATGCCGGTTCATTTTAAGATGTGAATGCTCAACAAGGTAAATATTTTGTGAAATTCTTCCCCTAAAGGGTTGTTTTTGGGATTGATAGTTTGTATGAAACTTTGTTACTACAAGTGCTAGGAGCCTCAAATTTAGATGCTCGCCATGGTGGGATTTTGTGAAATTCGAACCCTTAAGAGTTTTTTTTTGGGGTTGATAGTTTGTATAAAACTTCTGTATGAAAGTCTCAAGACGTAAGTGATAGTTAATACGGGATTGATGTATTGATAGTAAGAGGTCTCAAATTTTACAGGAGGTTCTACTTAGAACATAAGTTCTCACTAAGAGAGGATGTTGCGAAATTTAACCCCTGAGGAGTAGTTTTGGGGTTGTTAGCAAGGAATCCCAATATATGCGTTTCGGTTATTTTTAGAACGTAGGTACGATCCAAGACGGGATACTGCGGGTAGATAGAAATTCTCTTGAATATTGATTTAGATTTTCGAAAATTATCCCTAATAGAGGGTTGCTGGGAGTAGAAATTCACAAAAGCAAAGTTCGAAAATCACGCGGACGAAGTCGCGGGCGAAGTGCTAGTTGCTGCTATAAAATAGCATTTAATACCCTCTGATTACATAAATAAATCAATTGAACTCTATGATTTACTGTTCTATACTCATCTATCAAATTAATGTACAGTACATTACTGTAAAAGACTATCAAACTATAATAAACTTAACCGAATATTGATTATAAACTGTATGCGGGTTTATAATTCCTATTAAACTAATGGAAATTGTTTGACTTGACTGCATGACCACTCAGCCTTATTAATGGACAAAACAACGTCACATTTCGCATGTAGTCCCCGAAGTACTAGGTAAAGGTGTACTTCAAGGTGCACCCATTTCGCCTGTTATGTTTAAGTCTCATAATTTCACGAAGCAGGCCGAAGACCAGTCCGTAGCTGTTATTATTTACGGTCACTATGATTTTAATAGAGGAGTGGCAGCCCAGTGGTAAAGGCACCGTTTTAAGAGTTGCAGGTCATATGTCCGACAGGAAGCAAGTGAATTACTTTATGTTGTCAAAGATTTGTGAACACCTATTACCTCTTGAAGAAGAGAAGATAGAAGATACCACCCTTCTCGCATAGAAAAGAGTCCTGCGACCTTTGACAGTCCCAGCATTGACATAATAAATATATCGATATTTCTCTATGATTTTAATACACTGAAACGGTCTATTTTTTGTTTTGTTTGTTTCGTTATTTTAGATTTGACATTTATGAATGACCTTTCGTAGATGCAAATTGCAAGGGATTTTAATATTACGTGTTTTCTATAAAACATTCAAATATTGTGTTAATTAAAATCGCATGATTCAAGATTATTACTAGTTAATTCTAGATTGGTTTTATCATGCTACTTTGTTTCTTTTTACGCGGGTGGCAAGAGGAGAGCATAGGATATGGGACGCTTTTGCCATTACTAAGAAAATGCAGTTTACCTAATTTAAAATAAATTCTGAATTGCTTGGCAGTTGGCATGATTAAATAAATCATGTAACATTTATTAAACGACACAATAATAATATAATGTCAAGTGAACATTACCACATTACATAACCCTCAATCAAGAAATTAGCAACGCTGTTTGTGTCATTATGTCAAATAAATAAGTACTACCTATATACATTTGATTTCGTAATTGGTTTTCAATGTTTTTAAATATGGCGAAGTGGTATTTATTATAATCAGTCTCAGGATTAGTTGTGTTAAAAAAAAAACAAGTACAATAAGTGTATCTTTTAAAGACCGTTACAGATACACTAAAAAGTTAATTTTAATTTTTTTACTTATGTATTTTTCTGCGCTAAAATGGAGCCTTTTAAGCTAAACCTCCAACAATACATGGTGATAATTGCATTCAATTTCATGAAGTATTTTAGTAACATAAAGACGGAAAGAAATTCTATTACTTACCTAACTAATTTTTTTTTGGTTTTTGTTGCTCTAGTATTCCCTATTCATGTTTTTTTCCTTTTCAATCATATTAATTTACAGACTACGGCCTTTTACAATTTTATCACAAACAAATCAATCAACGAATTAGACTTATCAGACAATACTTGTTTACCAAGTCACCTACAAAGAAAAAGACTTCTTTATCCAATATAGCCTTTTTTGTCAAATGCAATTACTGTAGCAGTGATTATCACGAAGTCCACAGCCCAGCCATCTAATTGGACATTGCAATGCTAATCTATGCCAGTTGTCCTGGATAAACAGACATAAAATTATAATAAAACGGTTCGTAATTCTATCTAATTAATTTACTACTTATTTGAAAGAAGCACAGTGATTGGTGTAGTCGTTCATTTGCAAACTGGTGTAATTACTACCTAGATAAGTTTTATAATTGACATCCAATTGACGATGACGACTTGATTGTGATGTTTTAATAGGTATACATTTGGAATCTGAATAGATTTATACAAATGTAAAGTAATACGAATCTGTAGGTAGTGTATATTAACTGTGGACTTTCTCGCCTTCTAAATAATAAGTGTTAGTTTATTTGAAATTTAACATATTTTTAGGTGCATTTGTCAGAGGACTTAATTTAATTTTTAGATGTCAAGGGGATGTTCCCCGTATCCTCCCACCTGTATCCCTTGGCCGACATTTTTGAAAAAGGGCTGCAAATGGTATTTATCTGCCAAACTATTTGTCGCACAGAAAAAATGATTAAGACATTTTTTTTTGCTAATTAAATTCAGTGAAAAGTAATTTAATTCGTGCCCGTGTCATTGTAAATTAGAATTGTTTGATTAACCGAGCTTACCGAAATAACAAAAAAAAAAATCTAAACCATTTCCCCTTCGCTCGAAAAAGACGTAAAAACTAACAGCGCACATTAGTTTACCTCAGCATACAGCGAGGCCAGTCAATACGGTCCACACGGTAATGCCATGTCGTGATATGTAAAATTTAAGGCAAAGCATTGGAAAACACCGACTCCATTTATGATATTGTTGGCACTATGCCTACGGAAGGAGTGCCAAATGATGGCTGCTGACTTTAGTATCAGGGCGGCACGCAAGCATTGCGACATTATATTTGTACTACACTATGGTAATTTGCCTTTGTTGTTCGTGTAAAGGGTTCAGACCAAATACAGTTTAAGTTACAACTATTGAGATTAGAATTTATATGTCTGGGGTGCGAGGTTGAGGCTGAGTAATGGTGTCGCCTTTAGACGTCATTTCTTTAGGTTCGAATGTCTGGAATAAACGTTGCGTACAAAATGCCGTAGGAATGAATTCTATTATGGTTCGTCAAAACTTTAAAGAACCGATTCTCAGTAACGGTACCAGTTCGTGCCCTTAAACTATCGTTAACAATTTACCAGAAAACGTGACTTGCCCTTACAAACAAGGGCCTTAGCAGCCTTAGTAAAATGCGTCCGTCACTGAACCTTGAACTTATCATGTCATGTACATTAGTGGAGTCGCCCAAGGCTACTACGCCACAACGGGGCCTATCGATCAAATCAAACGTCACATGGTGTACCACTTTCTAAAGGTGGCATGTCGCAAATAGGTCGACATTTAAAGAATAATCCTACAATTACTATCATAACTTTTGAGTACCATGTTTACAAATTTAAAAAATCAGCTTTATCAGTAAGTTACTCTTCGAATTGATTGGCTTCTTCAACTAAAATGTGATTTATTTTATTGAAAATGGAGCTTAGCATGATCTAAACATAGACCAGAAAGTTGCCCGACAAAACAACTACTGACACGATGACGTCAAGAACTCACTCTAGTTGCGAAGAAAAACATATTATCCAAAGGTATTCGAACAGCTAAGATAATTCGAAGAAAACTTCGCTACATTTCTTTTTACAATAAAATTTACTTAGGTAAGTACTTTCTCCTTACTGGCTGGCTCAGAATAAATTCTTAAGTGGCCTTTACGAATTGCCTTTATTGAACTACGCCTAAATTTCTTCGGAGAACTTTATGGCCGACATTGGGAGGTCAGTCCAAAGACCAAATATAAACCGCCACAAAATGAGTCGTAAACTACGTTTCATACTGTTTACGGGAGGCGAAAATAATTTTAGACTTGCGTTAAGAAGTAGTTACGTTCATGAATTTAGTATCAATCATGTTTGGTGCTTATTTTCAGGCGAATATTGTGAAAAAGGCGTGCAAGATTTTTGACAAATGATTTAGTAATGTAATATTACTTGGCACGGAAGCAGCATTAGGTTCTAAAGCGTTTTACTAGGTGAGCTCGATCGATGTTCAAGCCGTATAAAATGTTTCATTTACATAATCACCAGTACGTAGATTGAGGTAGGTCTTTACCTCGAGGACGTCTGTCGTAGTGGTCAACTGAGTCGTCATGTTCCAAGTTTCCCGTACCTCACCGTGCTGTTTCCGCACTGGCCACTTACGGTATTTGTCTTCCCAAGATGGCCGCGCTATTTTGGTGAAGACACACCGTGTTAACTGCGAACCGAGGGCCGAAGCGAGGTTAGGCATTGATGACATGTGGAAGCAATTATCGTCTCCTATTCGTATACGAGTCTATCTGAAATGAGTTCATTCTCGTATGAAACGTTAAACAGGTGTCGCCGGTTCCATCAATTGTTACGTTTCATGCCACGCCATTTCTGTGTTGCCAAAGTCAGTCATAAAATAAAAATAAAGTATTAAGAGACTGTTACTTATGTCCTAGGTATACAGCACGACCTGAATCACGTAGTGTTGCGCAATACATCATAGATACATACATAATAAATGTGGAATCACAACAATCTAGTGAAACCAGTTGGTTCTACTGCGATTGTGAGCATGTGTGCACGCGCATTGCATGCAGCCATAATAATATCACGTTTCTAGCTCACATGCATATTGGTCAGTGTGGCCTGCCTTCGAATTAATTTCGCGTTACAAAATTATATTTTGAATAGATGAATTTTAAAATGATATATGCAGATATTAACATACATGCAAATTCGTATGTTTCTAATCATCATGCATTGTCGGACATAAAGGCTTGAAAATGGACGTTCTCTCTTAGGTAAACACTACTATTTTTCTACTTTATTCTGATATCCAGCAGATAATTTCATCAGAAATTCCGTTAATACGTGCACGGCATCAGGGAGCCGACCTATCGAAAATAGACCGGGAAGCCAAATAAGCGACTATAACTGAGCACTAGAATGCAGACGCGAATACCTATACGCGCACGTGTCATATTGCATGATCTCATATTAGACCCGGTGGAAGTCTGCATACCGAACGAGATTATGTAGAACCATCGTTAATTGATGAAGCACTTGATTATTCTTTGAATAAAAAGTATTTATTTACGATTAAGAAGAGATGAGAGAACTTTGTCATCGTTCGATCAGACGTGTGTCGCTACAGTTTTTTTGTCATATCATGAGTATTTTGTTTCTTTCCGAGGAGATGCATGCCTTATTACACCATGCGGACAAATGCAGGTATGTTATCTATATTTCTAGGACATAGTTTACCCCCGATACTTTACATCAACATTTCATCTTTATTATCCAATTCTTTATTTAAAAATATTCAGAGAGGAAAATAACCGGATTGCTAACAAGTTACATAACCCCAATGAAGATTGAAAGACGACTGCAACAATAAATTCAAGTATCAGTGTCACCAATTGACACAGATGATGATGATTGGCTGCAATTCTGTACAATTGCACTGATGGCTCAATCTGGGAGTAGGTAGGTAGTCGGCAGTCGGCTAGACGATGCTTGTAACTCGTCATTCTTTGGTGAAATCTTGGCATAACGCCTGTCTGCGTCATTGGCGGTCAGACCATGATAGGCAACGAAGGTTGCTGGTCGGATATCAGTTACAGTTCAGTGCTCAACTAATTCTTCAAGCGTTTAAAATTGAAAGGGTCAGTGAAGTAGACCATGGAGCAAATTAACACGATAACTTAAAGGCCCTTAATGAAAAGGGCTAAGTGAATGTCCGCCTTACGATTTGTTATACATTTTAAAGGTTAACTCAATAAAAATGACTTACAAGTGCTCTGAGTCGAGAATTTTTAAATTAAACAATCAAAAATCCATCATTTAATGTGAAATATCGATTCAGACTTCATGAATTCAGGACATTGGTTATTACGATCAAGAATATGATACCATACAATCCAATTCCATTACCTACGTAACCTATACACCTTTTTGTCCAATTTGAAAGTTCCTAATGAGCGATTTGCCTGACTGAGTTCTATTGATATTTTTGGTTCAAGGTTAAAATTAAAACTTTATCTATATTTGAGTCAAATAAAGCGTTAAGGTCAACAATAAATATTATCCTCACGCAGACGCAATTCGGTCAAATCGTCGATTCCACTGTCTTGTCCGTGCCGACCTTTATCGAATGTTATTGAATATTTAAGTTAGGTTTTGAAGGAGAAGTAAATGTTTTTTTGAGCATTCCGGCGTAAACTGTACAGAGAGTTTTAATCTAGATACTGAAATGCTAACAAAAACTGAGAAATCGTCTAAAAATAGAACAAGAAGATCATTGCCCAACGTTATTCAACCGTCATTTTGCATTGCATCATTGAAATATGCCTCAAAACCCAACAGACAACCTTCGGATCCTTCCCACACAATTTCAAAAAATCATTCGTTAAATGTTTTAAAAACTGGAGTTTCGTTCCTCAAGCGGTCTGGGTCGCCCGCATACACGCAAGTGCGTGTTGGCTGGTGAGCTGTCATGTGAAGAAATGACCACTATAAGTAGACCCGCCAGTCTACACCACCTTTCTTCTGTTTACCTTTCCAAATATACGGCTGAAGGAGGCGTGGCGGGTCAGTTTATGCTAGTGTTCTGTCGATCAACCTCGCTGCAACCGGTTCCGAATCGGCCCAGCCGAACAAGGCTGCGATAAATGCGTGATAATAACATTTTGTATTTGAGGGGGGGGAGGCCAAACACTGGTGAAGACCAACGGAAGCTCACCAACTGTTTTTTGCCACTTAGAAAGTCAATATTTAATTTACGTACGTTGTTAATGAGGTAGAACCATTAGTTTGATGTCATTCGAACTATCAAGAGCTGAATTGATTAATTAAGGTTTGATCAAGTAGATTGTTTTCGTATTTTTCTGATAGAAATTGGCGTGAGAGATAATTAAGTGGGAAACGTGTTTGTAATAGAAATATCGCATCGTAGGTAAGTTTGTATGAAACAGTTCAGGTCACGCATCGCCTCCAATAAATTGAATTCGTGGAAGTACATGGCTGTTGTGGACGTGCGTGATCATACCTCTATGAATATTATCGCTATCTATTAAATTTCTAGTTTATCGCACTCCATATTCATTAGGGAATTAAAAGGAGCTGTTATTAAGTCAATGAGGACAGGTCGTGAAAACAAGTCGTTTGTTATTTTTCTTGTAAATGTACCATTTCCGTCGACTTTTATAAAAATATACATTTTCATACTGTTTAGGAGTTGTTTTTTATATCATTTACTTAACGTATGTCTAACAACTTGACTAGTTTTTTCTGCACCATAGAATTGAGAAACTGTAATGATAGTTGAATGTGTTGTGGGCGTTAATGTATGTGAGTTTATATTTTTGTAAACGCAACCACGATACAGGAGAAATTCCTAGTGTGAGGCGACGTTTATTTTCAAAAAACTAATAATATAACCATTAACACTCCTGTATTTTGTATCATCCTTGCCGAGTGAAGTACCTCCAAGGTTTTAATCAAAACCCTTGTCAAAATTAGCACAGCCAGACGTTATAAAATTCACACCACAATTTGCTCAAACATTTTTATACCCGAGAATGCAACTAATAACTTGGAGCCAAGTATTCGTGTCGAGTTATTTACTGAGAATTATCTTCAACATCGCATCAATGAAACACGAGGTGTGGTGAAACAATATCATGTTGGCATACGATTTTCACCATCATTTTTAAATAATCTAGATTTTTATGATTTCGGAATGCGTATATAAAAGCCATGTGAAACAGAAACGAGTAAACTAGTCTACACTAATATTATAAAGAGGAAAGATTTGTAGTTTTGTGTGTGTAATGAATAACCTCAAAAACTACTGTGCCGATTTCAAAAATGGATTCATCCTGAGTAACATAGGCTGTATAATCATGTTCACCCGTGCGAAGCCGGGACGGGCCGCTAGTTTCTTATAAAAAAACCGAATCGAATTTACAGGGACTGCTACAAACGTACCAAACTTGGAAACTTCCAACCAGGGACCGTAACGAAAAGAGTCCTAAATTTAAACTTTCCAGACGGCACGGGGATGGTGGCACATGATAAGTGCGCTCCAGCACCAAGCAGCGGCGAGTAGCTCTTCAACGCCAGAAGACAGTGTCCTAATAATAGCACCAGAATTTATTCTCGTCGGCCTCCAACTAAGATACGGCTCTATCTATTTTAGTTTTGGCCACGTTGCGTGATACGCTCGAAACACAAGCAATTTAGATAATGTAGAAGGGTTCCGTGAAATTTTTATGGCGATATGTATGAGAAAATGTCGCGTTTTAGATACGGCGATGGCACCATGGGAGTTTGAGTTCATTTAAATAAATGAGTTTGCACAATGATGCAAGAGGCAAAACATAAAATTTGTTGAGAAATATTAATACTGTAATGTTGTCATTTTTTCTATATTCAGTTATCTTCTTACACCCATTGTATTAATACTTATTGGGCCAAGATGAAAGTAAAATTACAAAACGCTGATTACCGTCTATCCCTCGCTATTATTAAATTGCTCTACTGCTCCTTCCTGCCTTTACATCACAAACAAGTAAACTTTAGCAGTAACATATAAACAAATTGCCTAAGAAAGGAAGACGCTACCATGCAGTAACATTGACAAATGACTTGGCGGCCACACGAGCCTATAAAGTGTATGACTGGGGTCGACAACTTAAGATAATGAGCATGATTCTATTCTAACATCCTGAGACTAGACTAAAGGGTGATAGTGGATCTAATGTCCTGAGACAGTTGTCGTAGCAAAGGGTGATTGAAGAAAAGATATGGATGGATGTAAGGACTATGAATACACACAGGATAAATGCGATACTGCGCAGAATTATTTTGAGTACAAGTTTGTGAAAACAAGTGAAAAGTGGTCTGGAAACTGGAAATCAGAATCGTAAATTGGTGATTGAAGGGTGAAAACTACGCGACAAGTTTTTTTTAGTTATAAATGGGAAGACTTAAGTACTAATGGGTAGACTGTACGACAGTATTGTTAGAAAGAGGATAAGAAATAAGTCTATGAAGACAAAAAAAGTTTGGCCTACAAGAGACGCAACTAACCCAATGGCAAAAATAAAACATAATAGAGCAAATCAATGACAATTGGTATGCGACCCCCCCGCCAAATTGCATAAAAATGTAGCACCACGATTTTTTCGCAATCCGTGGTGCGCAGACTACAAAGTATTGAGCATAGAGAATAGAGACAAAATAATCAACATAGATTTTAAGTGTGAAGAAATTCTACAAAGTAAAGTCAAAGAATTTTAATTAGATCTATAAATAATAGCACGTTAAACAAATAAAGCGTCAATCATCCATCATTGTGATTGACACCAAATTGAGATATTTAAACGAATGTCAATCATCTTGGTCCTTACCCTCTTAAAGGGGCATGATATGTGGAGTAAATAAATTAGGATCTAGAGATCTTCTTCCTGGCTTCGCATGGGTGGAATGTACTAATAAAGACACTGAGAAGTCCAGTCTAATTACAAATATAGTCGGTGCGGTCTATTTAATATTTAATTAAGGTACACCAACAGCTTCTGTATATAAATTAAGAAATAGTGTAGGTTTTTACGAGTAAAAGGCTTATAAAGATGCAAATAACAGGTGAACTAACATACACGAATATAAGTGCATTAGTGAAGTCGAGTAATAATAAGAATTTTGCCGAATTAGACCTGTCGTTCTCTAATTAAACCACAACATGTCACGCACGAGTAACGTGGTTTTTTTTTTTTTTTTTTTTATCGTGGTAAAATCATCAAATGAGACCTCCAACCCCGGGCAGGGCGGGAGGTACTGTCAGACTTGTACTGACTAAAATCCACGGTGTCCTTCAGTAGCCCTTTATGTTCCGGGGTCACGGTAATAGAAATAAATCCCGCGACCCCGGCAGGCTTTGGCCCTCTGAGAGGGGGCCCCGTCATTTTTGCTGACAGCTCTTTGAGGCGCGCGTGGAACACGACGCGCCGTCGACCCGGGCATGGTCCATGGTCGGACAGCGAGTTGCCCTTTACTCGCTGTCCGCATGCCCGCGCCTACGGTGGCCGGAGATCGTCTCGCGACGTACGGCGCCGTGGGCGTACACCACTGCGGTTGGGGCGGAGGGAGGACGCTGTCCTCTCTCTCTCGCGGCCCGCCGCCTCCTTCACGAGCATTACTGCCTCGCAGAAGGCGGCGACCGCTTCCCACTCCGTCTCGCTCCGCAGCATGGCCGAAACCAATGCCGGGCGCGAGAGGTCTCCGCTTATCGCCGCCGTGAGGACACGTCGGTGCTCTGCCCAAGCTGGGCAGTCTTGCACCGTATGCTCTACTGTGTCCTCCGGGCGATCTTCGCAGTGGTGACACCCCGGCGTTTCCTCCTTTCCCATCAGCCA
The DNA here is from genome assembly GCA_028554685.1 of Agrotis ipsilon. Classification (NCBI taxonomy): domain Eukaryota; kingdom Metazoa; phylum Arthropoda; class Insecta; order Lepidoptera; family Noctuidae; genus Agrotis; species Agrotis ipsilon. Next base: position 9,950,748 of record CM052972.1, read on the forward strand.
CAGGTACCTCCCGAAACTTCCGTGTCCGGTGAGGACCTGCATCATGCGATAGGTCAGGACGCCGTGACGTCTCTCCAGCCACTCCTCAAAGAGGGGTCTTACCGCCGCGATTGCGGCGTGCCCGGAGTAACGTGGATAACTAATAATATATAATAATAGTGCTCCATAATATCAAAGACTTAAATTCCCAGACCTAACTTATTAAAGAATTAGGACACAGATTGAATTTATGTAAGTACACATACGTGATCATTTTATAAATGAGCCGATACTCGAATATATTCATTATTAAATCGGCTTCATATGTAATATAATTACGACATAAACAATTCAATTACAAAAATCTGGGTCAGTAGACATTTTAACATCACATATATGCATTACATATTACAAGAGTTATGTCTTGGCTAAGGTTGTTGTTTTATTTTAGCTAGAAGAGTGCGTATTATTTTTGAAACATGTCTTCGTTAGAAACGGATTGAAAATTCGACGATTGTAGGCAGGACCTCGTAGGTGCTGTTGGTGCGAACGTCGGACGTCTGTGTCTGTGAATCCTAAGGTCGAAATCCTGCTCGCGGTTCGAATTTTTCTTCCCAAAAATATGTTAAGAATTCACAACGCATGCTTCATTAAAAATATTTACCCAGTCATGGGCTCTCAGCTAGAACAGAGAAAAAATAGTTCAAGCGAAGCTTCAATAGGTGGCGTTATATGTATCGATTTGAATTTGAAGTTTGTGTATCTGTTTAAGTTTGACCTTGAAAAAAGTATGTACTTGTTTTTAAAAATCCCCTTAGCACAAAAAAAAGGAATAATGGGGTCCTAGTTCCAAATTCCATGATTTTGTTAAATAATATTACTGTGCTGCCTCTGGTGAATACAATTTGTACTACGTTGTCGTTTGCTCACTCATTTAACATTTATAGATGGCGTTGTTTTCATTTTCTGACACACAAACATGGCTCATTAGGTATCTTTATTTCTCACATTACCATTTACTATACCTATTTTGATAGAATGAAATATTTATGAAATGCAGATAAATAATATAAAGCAAAATATATTTAGACGTGTAAAAAATTACTTGCAATTCTGCGCTCTCAAGTGTCAACTTTTGGCGTAAAGGCCTTGATGCCACGCAAGAAACATAACATTAAAAAAAATGTGTCTACTTTGAAATTGAAAACAACGACACGGCGAAACACATTAACACATCACATCGCTTGATGTAACTAGAGTCTCGAGTCGAACGTTTGAGTTTTCATACCCCATTCCCATTTATATTGTGACCTGGACCTAAATCGGATATTGATACGGCTTTCATTCTCGATCGACTTTTGGCACGTAAACGGACTCCGACTCTGCTGTTATTACGATTGGCATTGGCTTTCCCACTTCGGACACTGGAAATTAACATTTACGACGACCCGGCTTGTGATAAAGGAAAAGCAGACAACTTTTAAAGACACAAAATGCCACCAAAAAAGTGTTCCTACTTTAGATGTGAAAATACTTCGGACATTAAGTCAATGTTCCGTTTTCCGACTGATGAGAGTCTCATAAAAGTTTGGCTGGATAATTGTGGTAAGCAAATTTTACACCTACATTACCTACAAAGATTTTAATAATTGTAATAGTGTTTGTGCAGTGTATTTGTATTCTGATAGGTTAACCAACCCAATTAATAGGTACACTATTGTTGGAATGCCCAGTATGACAAATACTATATTTCATTCCCATAAGTAGCGTTGCCAGACGTCCGGATAAAGCTGGACACATTCAGGCTTTTTGTTTGTGTGTCTTGCCAAATAAGATCATATCTGGCCTGTCCTTTTGGTTTCCGCCCCATTCTTTTCTCCTTATATCGCTAGCACAAGTTAGCTAGGACTAGCACTAGCCATGCTTGCTTGCTGCAACTGACTTGATGCACTTTTTATTATTAAAAAAAATTTAGGAGCCCGTCTTATCACCTAAATGTCCAGGTAAATTGACAGTCTGTCTGGGTTTTCGATTTTGAGCCCTTGCAACCCTACCAATTGCAGGCTTTGCGGATTGACCTCACTTTCTTGAAAGCTGAATGCTTTATATATAATTCATGATTTTAGGTAATATGAGCTTATCCCATCTGCCTCCGGAAGTATTGCGGAACAGACGCTTGTGTATTGACCATTTTGATAAAAAATACATACAAAATGAAACAGGCCGAAGAAAAAGACTCCAAAAACTGGCTATCCCAGAGCCATACACAGTTCCTGAAGCTCTAGAGCGCAGATGCACGCCCTCACCAGGTATGCATAATTATTTAAATAAACTTTTATTATATTAAGTTTTACAACTGCAAAATTGAGTTTGTTTGTGGAGGGTTTTTGCTGATGACTAAAAACTTCTAACGCTGACTATGACTGTCCCTTATTTTCCCTAGTATTATATTACCAGTGCTTTCACCGTAATATTTACATGAACTTGCATCAACATATTTAAGACGGAATAAATATGTAAACAAAGTAATATCAGTGTTGATTCAGGGGTTGTCATAATTTTTCATGCAGTGTAATAAAAAAGTTTAAACAATAAAATTACTAATATTTTTATTTACAATACCTTTTTGTTTTTGCATAACATTTCCAGAACTTTAAACGTAAAAACTGCAATATCTATGTACATAATATTATTATGATAAAATGGTAGGAATGTCAAAAGTGTACATTGAATATTTTTATAAAGAATACTTGGGGCGTGATCTACAATCGAAACCGAAGCCAAAAATATAGTTTTTAGAATTTTTGTCTGTTTGTGAGTATGTCCGGGATAAAATCAAAAAGTACTGCATGGATTTACCTAAAATTTTGCACTAATGCTATTGAGAATTTGGGTCAGCATAATTATATAGGCTACTTATATATAAAGACAGTTGGTTTTAGACATGTCCGTTTGTACGTAGGAACCTCCATAATTAATAAAGCTGAAGAATTGTTTTGTTTATATGTTATTATGTGTTTGTTTGAGCGGAAATTAACAAAAACATTTTTGTGTTTGGTAACCACGTTTATGAAAAAGGCTATTTAACCACAAATTGCTTGACTCATAGGGATGAGTGAAACCATGGGGAACAGCTAGTTTAGTTTATATATTATATGCATACAACTTTGATGTACTTTTCGAAACAGTGCATGAATGAGATTATTATTTAGAATCGGCAACAACTTTGTTTACATTTTTAATCCAGTATTCCATTTCTTGGTACTCCAAAGAGAAAAAGAAAAATTAACCTTATTATTCTTTTTAGGTCCATCAGATTTGAAAGTTTTGACACCAAAAAAATGTTACGTCAATAAAAGACTGCTACATGAAATTCCAGAAGAAACAGATGATGCCAACGAAGATTTCTGGAACACACCAAAGAGGAGGAAACAAGTAGAAGCCCAAGATACTCCTAATTGTAAAAAATTAAAAACATTGTTAGTGTCTACAAACAAGAAATTAAAACGTCAAATCATAAAAAATACATTATTAAAGAAGCAAGTTGCTAACAAAAATGTTATTGATTTGTCCAAACACAATTTTAGGAGTGAATCAAGTAAGTTATTAACAACAATGCAATTAAGAAAATCCACAATAAAACAATGGACAAATGAGGAAAAAAAATTTTGCATGTCTTTGTATTATAAATCACCTGCTGCATATAAATTTATGATTAAATCAGGCATAGTATTGGCTGCTCCATCTACAATTCAGCGTTGGCTTCAAGATACAAATTGTCTGCCAGGAATCGATAATGAAATATTTGAAAATATTAGAAATAAATTTGGTGATAAATCAGTTAAGGAGAGAGCATGTACTGTGTGTTTTGATGAAATGAGCATCATGGTTGATTTAGAGTACACAAATAAATATGATTTAATAGAAGGATTTGAAGATTTTGGTGGTGGTGATAGAATAAAAAAAGAAGCCAAATGCGCTCTAGTATTTATTGCCAGGGGAATTTACACTAATTGGAAAATCCCTGTGGCATATTTTTTATCATCAAAGACTGTTGATTCAGATAAATTAGGAACAATCGTTGATTCTGTGATTAATAAATTATTTGAAAGTGGCTTGCTACCAAAAGTGATTGTTTGTGATCAAGCCACAACAAATGTAAAAATGATCAAAAATTTAGGAGCAACGGTTGATTATCCTTTCTTTTTTGTAAATCAACGTAAAATTTTTGCAATTTTTGATGCTCCCCATTTGATTAAAAATATCAGGAACAATTTGCTACATAATAATTTTGAATTAGATGGCAATCAAATATCATTCAATGACATAATCAATGTTTATAATATTGATAAAAATAATAAAAGTAAATCTTTAAGAAAGTTAACGCCAGTGCACATTAATCCCAATAACTTTCAGAAAATGCGTGTAAAATTAGCCACCCAAGTTTTGAGTGCTTCAGTGGCTGGGGCCATGAAAACAGCCATTGATAGCGGAGAGTTGAAGAGTAGTACTGCAAAACACACTGCTGATTTTGTCCAATTGTGTAACGATTTATTTGATTGTCTGAATTCCAAAAATAAATTTGATTGTAACCCTTTTAGATGTGCAATTACAAAAAATCGCAATACTGTCGTTAATCAAACCTTAATAAAAAGCAAAGATGTTTTTAATAGATTAAATAAAATAATATATAATAAAAAAAATGAACAACGAATGACCCGCCCCCCGTGCTTTGATGGTATGATTCAAACGATTAATGCTGTTCTTCAACTCTCCGCTGAAGAATTCACAGAAGGCACTGGCGTTAAATTTATTATAACTTATCGATTAAATCAAGATGTGATTGAAAATTTATTTGGTATTTATAGAATTAAAGGAGGATGCAATAGAAACCCTACATCAAAATCATTACGATCAATGTTTCGATCAAATTTGTTAAATAATTTAATGGTATTTGAGAAAACTAATTGTGAATCAGATCAAGAAGCGTTTGTATCCACCCAACAAAATACACAACGTTGTGACCCTCAACCATCAACGTCATCATCTGTAACAGAGCAACCTTGTCCTGGTACAGATGATGATGATGATGATACCGTACCGCTAACATCATCGACTGTATTAGGTGACTCAGTCGATGATGTCGGCGGAACATTAAGAGAGGTTCCATTTCCTAGTTCGAGTTCCAATGTAATTGCTACTTCGGAAGGATCAACCGATCTTTCCGATAGAACAATTACATTGGAAACATGTTCAGTTGTGTATTTTGCTGGGTGGTTGGGTAAATCGTGCATTGATAAATTTGATTGTTCAGATTGCAAGAATATGTTATTGAAAAATGAAGTTGATTTGACTGATAAACAACAATTATTGTTGATTAATAGAACTTATTCCAATATTGTGACACCCACACTGAAATCACCTACTGATTACTTGTTACAATTAGTAAATAAGGTTTTAAATGTTTTTAATGCAAATATTAATGATTTACATAAAAATAATTTAGTGGCAGATTTAATGAAACAAACAAAAATTGAATTAAACTTCTCGGGTGATTATCATAATCTGAATCACTTTGATTACTTGATTAAAAAATTATTAGAAGTGAAGATTCATGATTACTGTAAAAGTCGCAAAAAATCATTACAATCTTTATCAAAATTAAGGATACTTCAAAATAAATAGTTAATCATCGTTCTTCTCATGCGGTTGCGGGTACACTACGATAATACGAAAAACTTTATTCTGAAATTCATAAATACGAATTTCAAAACACCGATTTTCATAATTCCGAATGGTTCGAAATTCCTAATATAAGAATCCGATTTTCATAATTCCGAAATTTCAATATTTCTAACGTTTGTAATTACGATTTTCAAAATACCGAGTTTCAATAGACCGAATATCAAAAATTCCGAATAATAATTTTCCGAAACATCAAAAACACGAATTCCGATTATTAAAATTCCGATTATTAAAGATCCGATTAATTAGAATTCCGATAATTTAATGTTTTAATTTAATTTGTTGACTGCCACCTACCAAGGTAAATCGACGGAGCCCCGGTTCGCGGGGTTCCTACTTCTGGGTGGTTTAAAATAAAAAAATCACGAAGTGGCGAGGTCTTTCAGACTTTTCCGGAACATCAAAAACACGAATTCCGATTATTAAAATTCTGATTCAGGTCCGTCAGGTCGGAAAGTCCGAGTTGGGGTGCCCCAAGACACACTTTGCTCTCTATTGCATCCTGAGTTAAATTAGCACGAAGGTGGTTCAACGTAAGCAAGGTTTAAAGCAACCTTACATGTCCGAGTCGGGGTGCCAACAGTCCCGAGCTCGCTACGCTCGCTCTTGCATCCGTCGATTTGTTGACCTTGCTCACAGCAATAGTTGAGACTATTGCTGTGAGCAAGGTGTAAAGCCCCCCCCGCCATCCCCTTCGTGTTGAACCTAACCTGTCCGAGTCGGGGTGCCCCAAGACCCGAGCTCGCTTTGCTCGCTCTTGGATCCTATGTTCTCCTAATAACAATCCTGAAGGAAAACAATGAAAGATAAGAGGATACGCCTCGCCACTCCGCGCCTACACAGGCTTACATAACACTCTAGGAACACAGCAGACAAAACTACGTGGAGACGATTTTGCAGGTTCAACAAACCTAACCTGTCCGAGTCGGGGTGCCCCAAGACCCGAGCTCGCTTCGCTCGCTCTTAGATCCTAAGTTCTCCTAATAACAATAACAATCCTGAAGGAAAACAGTGAAAGATAAGAGGATACGCCTCGCCACTCCGCGCCTACACAGGTTTACATAACACTAGGAACACAGTAGACAAAATTACGTGGAGCCGATTTTGCAGCAATTCGTTTCTGTCACTGACTTTGTAGAATGAGAAACGGAATTCCGATTTTCAATATTCGGAAAAAATTAGTTCATTCGGAATATTGAAAATCGGAATTTCGATTTTCGGAATGAGAACTCATCGAGCATTACATTTTTCGAATATGTGAAAATCGGGAAACGAAGAAATCGGACATACGACTTTTGGTCAAATAAATTTCGAAATTCTTAATATTTTTATATTGTTTCTAAATATTGTAATTTTTATGTATTATGATATTCGGAGACTTGAAAATCGGAATGACAAAATTCGGAATAAAATTTTTCGGAGTATTTGGGTGTTCTCTTCTCATGCATGTATGATTGTTTATTTAATCTTCAGGTGGAGGCTGTTTGACAAATCAATAACATAGGCAGGACCTACCGATTATGTTAACCTTTGTCTGCTATTGTTCTGTATCTACTTTTTTTATGTATGTTGCTGAAAACTTATTATTTTTCCGTCTACTTCAAAAAGAGCACAAAAAGTATAAATGTGTCTACTTACTCTAAGTGCACGGCAGTGCGCAGGGCAAATTACATATTACCTCTAAAAGATAATTTTTAGGCTTCGTTCGAATACAAAATAAACAATTTTTGTGTTGCTCAATTTTACTTTATTACAGCGAAGACTATAAATTAACTTATAACGACATTTTACGTTTATTGTGTCCTTCAATATTTTAACAAAATTACGAATTATAATTTTCTTCAATTATAGCCTTCCTTTTCTGTCAGTCATAGTCTTTTCTCACTTTTCATGTCATAGATAAAATATTAAAAAACGAAATAAAATAAAAACCAAAAAGACATACAACAACATGAATTTCTTTACACTAATTTGTATAACATCGCCTTATTTCCTAAAAGGTTAAGACCGAGTCACACCGGAATGGTAGCGACGCGGCGAGCAATTTCAGTGTGAAATAATGCGCGCGGGGTCTGGAGGTAGCGCGAGTCCGCCAGCGGCGACGCTGGCGGCCGCTGCTATTTCGGTGTGACTCGGCTCTTAGGCCTATGGTATTTTGTCCGACCCGAGAATCGTACCTAGATCCTCCTGCTCAGTAGGTAGTAGCGCTTGCGACCAATGGGCCAACGACGCAGTCTTACTTATTGTAAATTACATACCTACTTATTAAAGTTTTTGATTAATATATTGTGTTTTTTTTATATTAATATCTTCAAACTCATCATCATCCTCCTATTTGGGTAGAGCCTTAGACCTTGTCCAGAAATGGCGAGTTCGTCGCGAAACGTTTCGTGCGAAATCTTTCGCGCGTTAGCGAGATACTAGGCATGAATACATCGCGTCCACAAACAATGCGAATAACATACGAACAAGCGCGAATTCAACATACGCGCGTAAATCGCGAGCACGACGCCAGACCCACGACTCGCGCGGATTGCGCGCGAGTCGAGGTACTAGGGACTCCTTGTTGCGTCCAGTACCGTCAGCACGAGTTTTCAGTATTTGAGACGTAAAGCGTAGTAATATTATTTATTCTTTGCGTAAAGTAAACTGCAACTTTGACAATTTCAAATTGACAATTTTCAAGGGAAAAAATAGTTCCTTCTTCGCACACCAGAGGCGCTGTTCCAATTTTTCATACAAGAAACGCTGTAAATACTGGAAAGTTTCTGTAAAGTAAAATAGTGAAAACTCGTGCTAGAGGTACAGTTTACGTCGCGTGAACTTCAGAGCGACTGCAGGTATCGCGGGTAATTCGTCCCCAAATGTTCGCGCGTTTATTCGCTCCTTCTGAGCTCAACAGTCGCGCTTAACGCGCTACAAGATCGCGCCGAATTAGCTCTTTCTGGACAAGCTCTTAGAGCCTATGCACACCACGTTTATTAAACGCGCGTTTGTAGCGATACAGACGCGATGCAAAATCGCGTTTGACGCGCTTTGTATCGCGACATCAAACTGCTCTGTTTGACAAAAGAAACGCGCGTCGATGGCGCGTTTTAAGAACGTTGTGTGCATAGGCCAGGGCCTCTGCCCAAGAAGTCCCAAGCAATCTCGCGAGTTTATGAATAACAATATCGCGACATCCCGCGAGTTGGCAGATTTGTGTCTTTTTTTGCAATAAACACAATTCTTGAATAAATTTGAAGTCTTTCGACTTTCATCAGGATTCTGGATTCTTCGTAGTTGTGTAGGGGTGGGTAAGGGCTTTTTTTTTTTTTTTTACGTGGTAAAATCATCATATGAGACCTCCCACCCTGGGCAGGGCGAGAGGTACTGTCAGACTTGTACTGACTAAAATCCACGGTGTTCTTCGATAGCCCTTTATGTTCCGAGGTCACGGTGATGGTATGAGTCCCGCGACCCCGGCAGTGGGTAAGGGCTTGGAGCCCGAGTTTAGCATAGCGATGTACTTATGTATTGCATGAAAACTGCACTTGAAACTATCACTGTAATGACTATTAATACTATAAATTATAAGAAAACGTCCTCGCCAGAGCTCGAAGTTCGTTAAAAAGAAGGCTGTACAATGCACCGACAAATTTGAAAAAAAAAACATTAAATTTGAATGGATTTGTTTGGATGGATGTTTGTTACTCTTTTTCCCAGTAAATACTAAGATTTACCGGTATGACTTGTTAAATGTCCGAAAAGGTTTGCGATTCGAACTTTTACCATCATTAACTTACTTGGTAAATCTTAGGGTTAACCTCAGATCAAAGCAATAGGGTTAACATTAAAGGCACGGTAAATGTTGAAAAAATCATGACGTAGTTCAGGTAGACGGAGCCCCGCAGCGGGGCTCCTATTTCCGTGTGCAAGAGTTGTTGGTGCCTTTGATAGTAGACGTTTGTGGCACCCCGAACTTCGGTTTGGTTAGATTCCGTTAAACCTTGCGGTCGCCCAGCGGGGCTTCATCTACCTGAACCAAGTCCATTTAATTGAAATAAATGATTAAGTAAGTACTTATTACTAATTGTTTTATTCCTAAAACCAACATTTAACAACCATCATTGGTAAATCTTAGCATTTCCCAAACTCTTTTTTATAATATTCGGACATTTACCAACTACTAACAACGATCATCTTCCTGCTCTTATACCATTTTACTTGGGGTCGGCGCAACACGTTTTTTTCTTCCATTCTTCCCTATCAGTTAAATCTTAGGATTAAATCTTAAAATTTCCCAGTAAATCCTAAGATTCGGCTTTTTACAGTAAAATATACATTACTACATATTGCTCGTGACTGTAGGTACCTATAACTTTGATGAACACATACCTACCTTCTAGGTATCTAGGTAGCTATCTTGACAGTATGATCTACCTATTGGGATAATTTTCGAGTTCTAACAGGAGAAAGCGATGGTAAAAGCAGTAATTAGGTATATTATGCATCAAACATTGACGTATCTATCAATAGGTAGGTTACCTTTATTTTTTACAAACTCGATCAATAATAAACAGAAATAGATAAGTATTATTATTTTGAGATGATCGATATTTCGATATTATACCTAAATTTATTCTGATTGGCTGAACTACTTTTTATTTTTAATAATTTGCGTTGACGTTTAACGCCGAACCTAACAAATAACCCAAATAACCAAGTCTCCCGAAAAACATGTAGCTGTACCATTACCACGCTCAAGAAATCATGAATGCGCTATCGCAAAGTATGAATGCATGACAACGTGAATTTATTACTACCGTGTGCCGAGCCGAGTGACTGACAACGTAAGCTTCAAGGTCACGAGGCTATGTAGTGAAGAAGTACAGAATGGTTTCAACGCCATCTATTGGTATTTGTGTAAAATAAACTTCTCGCGGCCGACAAGCTAGCGAGTTAACGCTGCTAGCTCCATCTAGCCGCCAGTGAGTGAAACAAGCCGGTCATAATCACTTTGTAAACTATTGGCCGTTTGGTCGAAAAAATGACGTAGTTACGGCGGTCACGTTTCTTTGTATGGGATGGTGTATCTGTACGCTAGTATTATATTATCTTTGACCCAGTACTACTTATTTAGGATGTAGAGGTTAGATAAGGAATCGGTGTAATCTTAAATACGGTCTATGGGTGTATAAAGCGTCGATAATGATCATAAGTTGGCAATGAATTATAAGATTATTGATTAATTATAATATTAATAATACCGAAACCCGTGCCGAAACCTTTCTAAATATTCTGCTTAGCAATAACGGTCGTGCCGTATACACGCAAAATCATAAACTTAATTTAATAAATGGGAAAAGCAAAATCGTAAAGTAACAATTACTGAGAAAAAATAACAATTTGTCTTACTTTAATATTCAGCCATCTTTAATTTAATTATGTCTCCTCAGTAATACTAAATTCCGCCAAAATATAAGGAGCAATTGCTTCATAAATATGGAAACTGTCTTTAATTTTGTTATAATAAAAATTGGCTAGTAGATATTAATTTAGATAATGTCGCGGATTGGATTCTGGTACGCAAGACATATTTTGATGACCTACAAGTAGTTGTTCCGGGTCTGGATTTTTGTGTATGCAAGTTAAATGTCTATAAACGCACCCACAGGAGACTTTCCAAGTGTAGCATTGAAAATATGTTTTGCCTGTGTTCCAGCAGTGGGATCATTATAGGCTGATCATTATGCTTATATTAATCTTAAACAGTAATTTTCATTACATTTTTAAGACAAAAAAGCTCGTATGAAACCTACAAAGTAGGTTTTACTGCCGAAAACAAAACATAAAATAAATTGTCAAGAGATAGTCACTAACAAAAAGTCCGTTAGTAATTCTAAATGTTTTACGGAGTACACCAAATAGTGCTGAACTACTGAATGATTTAACCTCAACCTACGATCCACGCGAATCTAAAAAAGTCATAGAATCGTTGAACAGCAGACCAAAACGAACATGCTTAGTCACAGTTTGATAGATTATCTACTCCAAGTTTCACACCTACGCGTGACGAATGAAGACTTATAAACCAACGGTTCCGTCGTCATGTGAACCGAAATCGTATCGATAATAACCGTAGAGGCAGTTCGTACATATTTCAGAGAATACCAAAATTCGAAAATCAATTTGGGCTGGTGCGGGCTGTCCCGGGGTGAGCCGGGAGAGTCACGGCCAAGGTCGGTCGCGAACTGCCCCCCCTCGCTCTCGGGGCCTGCTCCCCAGCCCCCCATCCCGCTAACGAGCGACTGCGTCGATACCACGCCACTCATTGAGCACGCACTCACACCAACATCTTTTTGTATATAAAGAAATTTACACGTAGCTCTCTAATGTTTAAGTAGCAGTATTGACTCGACTGGCCCGACCTTTATGGTTTGAGAAACAAACAGCCCTGTAATCTCGCCTTGGTGATCGATTGAGCAACTCTATATTTAGTGCGATGTTCAAGCCTCCATTGAACTGGAAAATACCATAGTTTATACAACATATTATACTGAGGGTGGTGTTCTAACTCAGACACGTTACATGTGGTATAATAATGTTATCAAGTATGTATTATCAGTCAAGCATATCAGACCACAAATACCTAAAAGATAAGACTATTTGTTTATGTGCGGTTTACGAATGCATTCGCAAGCATACATAAATTATAATGAGAAAACATTTGAACAGAGGTGTTCAATTTCGTACCTAATTAATTTAAATATGGTAATGATTCACTTATAAAGTGCTCCAAACAGAATAATCACATACAAAATACCTACAGGTAGGTGTCAAAACGAAGTGAATCAGCAAAAAGAACAAGTCATAACACAAATCAAAGCAACACAATGAATATGACATTGAAATTACTCCTCTTTTTTGCGACTATAATCAAAATGTGTTTGGACGCGAGCCAGGACAAAAAACGAAAACTTAACGATTTACATAAACAATATGCTCCTGGATTTGCATGAGATAATGGTGGAATACAAAGTTCTGTACTAATGAAAAACAGAATTGAAGGTTTATAGGCTACAATTTATTGACCTGTGGCAAGACTGTACCTAAGACAAGCCACCGGCGTCCTTCTTCGGAAAAGTAGGCGACGTTTCATTGGAAACGGAAGCACGAAATGTTGCCCAATAAACATCTAGACGAGGCCGTACAATCAGGTTTCACCTTTGCCTCAATGCCTTAACTTTACAAAATGTACATTGGTTTCAATATCTCCAAATTGCAAAATCGATACGATGTTCTTCGATACATTAATAATACGTCGGACAATGTGCTCATACAAAATGCGAGAACGTTTGAAAAAGGATATAAAACAAGATGAGGACAGGTGTTCGGACTGGAACCAAGCATGACATATGGAAATTCCTTGATTTATGACTATGTACCGTCGTCGGCGTCTGTTCTGTCTAGGGTTGAATAGAGTGCGGCCATATTTTTGCTTTGAAAGAATTTTAAAGCAATTCTATAATCATTAAATCTACAATCAATTGTAGTTTTAAGAAACTGTTGACGTATTTGTCAAAGCTTTTATACAGACATGGAATAACGAAAAATCCCCCACACGCTACAGCTACTTCGAGGCAAAACAAAAATAAGTCCAGTCCACATTTTTGTTCTGCAGCTTAATTTCTGTGAATATTTTCAAATGCAAAGCAACTGTAATATTCCAGGGGTGGCACATGCAAGTCGTCCGGACTTTTTCATTGTTCCTAGAAAATAGCGACTATAATGAGTCGCAGGGGTTGGGGCTCCCCGGGGCTCGGGCTCCGAAATATGCTGATGTAAACCCTTAATACGATGATCCCCTCTCAGTTATTCTGAGACTTCGCCTGATGAGAAAGTGGTTTTATTTCTTTGTTTCAACCAAACGGATTTTGGTTTAAATTCAATTTGCAAAGGTCTAACACAGGTAGCTAACTACCCAAAGAGTTTTACAAAACATTAATTAATTAAAAAATAAAATAATTCTCTTCGCAAGCACATAATTCATAAGAGAAAATCAAATCAGTTACTTCTAGTAAGTTAATTGTATTCTGGCTGGCCACAAAAAGTAAAACAACCACAATTTCATCGAGCAATATTTAACACAATAAAAGATCCTATAGGTGTTATGCCAGTAGAGCCGGTCTCCTGAAGTTCTATTTTTATCTAGCTCAGTGACGAAAGCATTGCGTGATATGAATAAAATTATCCCACTTACATGGAGTCTATTTTCAGCAAACGAAATAGGCAAAAATATTACGAATCACAATACAGCTAGAGTCGGCGAAATGTCTCCCGGATTGCTAGAGTATGTATAGTAATAGATCAACCACGTTTATGATAAATTGAAGAGACATTGATGTAAGTGGAGATCCTATCATACTTTTTTCAAAGTAGACTTAGGCCATCATTCTACACAAGTTCGCATGCAAAACTCAGAGCACATCTCAGAACTATGAATAAAATAGGAAAGCGCCAAATGCTTTGTTCGAACGTGTCTGAGAAAACGCTCGCTGTATGTTTTTGTTGCCATATTGAATAGAGAAAGTTTTCAGAAATAATAAAACTAAAATGGCGAAACAGAAAAAGCGTATAACGTGTTAAAGTAATAGGAGGGTATCTATGTGTGGTGCTCATTCTACGGGTGTTGAGGGCGCGAAGCCTCTCCCACGAGCCTCCATTGAACGACTCCCGGGCTCAGGGATCTATTTTTAGGGGCCAGGGGTGGCCCTGGCAGGGGGTCTGACGTCACGCGCCACCCCTACCCTCCACACAACCAAGACTTGGGAATGAACGCAATTTTCAGTGAAATGCTGACGGTAAAACATGTTGTCGAAGAGTATATTTTCTCTGGCATGGATAATTTTGTCTAACTTCGTAATTGGTGTCGCTTCGTTTGTTTATCTTGCTTGTAATGGCCAGATACGTTGTATTGGTAGATAATTACTGTAATGATGGGCATACATATATGTACACGGACTGACGAGAAGCAATTTGGGACGGCAATAATGAATGTAATCATAATTTACTGATATTCAAAGAGGCCGTACTATAATTAGATTAACTAAATAACAAACATGAAATGAGTACCCACATCGTAAAGATCAGAGATGTTTTAAAGCAGACTACCAAAAACATTGAACGTAGTAAAAACAAGGCGTGGGCGACAGACTGAGCTGAGAAATAGAATCATAGTCTGGGATGAAGAAGCCAGTTTTAATACTGAAAGAGAGAAAGGGTATTGACTGTAGTGCTGGAACAAAATATAAAGTAACTTACGTCGTCTCCTAGCCATTTGGGTGTCAACGCCCGAATAAAGCTTCAATAAAGACAGAAACTACTTAATATTGTGGATTTTGTGGATCTAAAACGTGTGTTTATAGAAAGTGTTAGAATGCGGAACCTTGGCAACAGAACCAAGGTGGTCCACGTCATTACCCGTGTAGCGAATTGAAGAGAACAAAGAATTTTAATAATAAAGACGAAGTGCAATACTCTCGTAGTGTTTGATGGTAGATAGAGATTTCAACTCAACGATTAAAGTTTTGACGTCAATGCACAATGAAAGCCAAGAACGTATAATAAAGTATACAAAGTAAACTGCTTAAAATGAAATAAAATACTGCAATTGGCAGTATTTTAAATTGGTCTGTGTAAAAATAACATCTTTGAAGATCAATAGATTTCTTAGATGGAACTTTACATATTCATAATATCTAGAACTCATTGACGATGGATATGAAATCTTGGAAGCAATCAAAGGAAAAAGTTTTTATGCCTGTTATCATTATGAAAACAAAAACAGCTTTTCTAAATAATTTATACCTATTTTTCGAAGCTTTATAAGTGGACTCTTGGGCCTTTGTGAAATAATGTGTGTATTTTGTTTTTTTTAATGCTGATATCAATAGATTAGCCAGAGTTCTCACTGAATCAGCATTTGTGTTATATCTCGTCGCTGTTTCATGTTCGCTTGAAAAATAAAAAAGCATTTGTGCCACATGGCGTATTCTCCCACGGCTCACAAAGACTGCGTTGAGAAACCGACGGCATAGTTTTAAAACGAAAGAATTGACGTTGACATTAAGCCTAGATTTGATGAAGATAATATGAACAGTTCAGAAAGCTAACTAATATATTTTAATAAAAAATATTTATGAAATGTATGCATGCCGCATTAATACCGAACGACTGGACCAATTTGATTTATTTTTGAAACTGTTATTTTCAGGACGAGGTTTGTGTGAAAGATTTTTTTTAAAAACATATCCC
Source organism: Agrotis ipsilon (assembly GCA_028554685.1). Taxonomy (NCBI): domain Eukaryota; kingdom Metazoa; phylum Arthropoda; class Insecta; order Lepidoptera; family Noctuidae; genus Agrotis; species Agrotis ipsilon. Next base: position 9,966,768 of record CM052972.1, read on the forward strand.
TCATTCTGGCGCAGTCGGGTAAGAATTAAAAAAATGTGATTAGTAAATGACACCCACACATTTATGTGAATGTGAAGCTGGGGTGGGTTGCTAGTGAAGAATAAAGAAATTAGAAAGGAAATTATGATTCCTAAGAATATTAACGTTATTATAATGATAAATTCAGTATTGTATTCCATACAAATAAATATTACATCAGTAATGGACAGGTCCATTACTGATGTAATATTTGTTTTTCTGGACTCACAAATCAAATCTTTGTTTCGAACAAATAATATTTATGACATGTAACAAATACATAATAGCCAACGAATTAAAATGTAACCTATCTCAATATACAGACGAAAACAAAGTCGAGATTAGAATGTTGTTATTTGAAGAATGAATCATGTAGCCATAAAAATCCTTATAATTTATTGGCTATAAATTATTGTAACTGTTCTATAAAAATCTACCTTCAATTCCATATATTTGGTTAATCTACACTCGCGAGCAAAATAATGAAATCATTACTCCTATCCGGGCAATCTTGACTGCTAAATAACTAATTAAGAATAATAAAAATGGTACCATTTTAAAGTTTTAACTGTTAATGATACCAAATTTATTCAACTCACGCCATTATTTTTAAGGAGCTATCCCGGATTCTTCTCCGTCTTGTCGATGATTCTTTTAAATTACATTATGTTACCTCCAAAACTCTGCCTCATTTACGGCGTTGGTGGTGGCCTCGGACCCTTAGCCCCTTTGTACACAAGGCGACGCAAGTCTCCGCTACCTTACGACTTTGGTATCCAGGCAACTACCGCTTTACAAACCCGCAGAGGTTCGTACACAGGCACGCGTCAATGGACGCCAAAGTCGTAAGGTATCGGAGACTTGCGTCGCCTTGTGTACGAAGGGGCTTGCAGTGCAGGTGGAGTTACACAAATTACAAGTGAGGAGGTGGGCCATCGGCATCGGTTGTGATGAGACTCCGCAGTCGCACCTTTCTTCAACAGAGTACCGGGAACATGTTGTATTTGCAGCGACCAACCTGGCTTTGCAAGGATCCCGGATCAATTCCAAGTAAGTATTCCCATACTTTTGCTCGCTAGTGTAGATCTAGATTTAGTACAGACTAGATATGTTTTTATGTAGACCGTAACAAGTTTGAAACCAAATATGCTTGCGTAAGTTGCCAAAGATTCTGACAGACTGGTGACCTCGTGTTACTTAGAGTGGCGAGGCCTTATAATTATGATCATAATACAAGTTAAATTACGTTAAAAAACAACAAAAAAAGAGGGAAACTGACTTCAAAAACACTATGACTTTTTTCGGTAGTCGGTTACATATTTTTGACATGGACATCGGTGACATGCTTTCTTTAATATTTTACCGACTTTTTTGCTACTGACTTCCGAAAGTAAAATTGTTTTAGACTTTTTGAAGTCTATTAGATTTTGTACTTTAAGTCTTTCTGAACTGAACCAAATTACTGATGAGAATTTTTTTAAACTGCATCGACCAAAAAAGAATTGTACAGAAACCGGACCTCAAACCTTGGAATAATCGATGTACATGTACACAATGTATGTATGTATGCATAAAAAACCGGTTGTGATTGAGAACCTCCTCCTTTTTGAGGTCGGTTAAAAATACGTAACATTCTGTTATTGTTTACTGACCTTATTCAAAGTGAAGAATATTCATAAATGATGGTTTGTTTACCTGTAACAAAATAAACATGTCGATTTAGATGTGAATAAATAATGGTGGACGCTTTTGTAACGTACCCTTTAGGGGACAATATGGGGAAACACATTAGACATTAAATACCAGTACACAATGAATAACCTTAATTAAAGAACGAGGAACGAGGGTCTACTGCATAAGCTAATCACTCTGGGGGTACCTATGCCTCTTGTTAAATTTATGCAATCGTACCTTTCGGATCGGCAATTCCAGGTATATATCGGAAGCACCACTTCCTTACCACAAAATATCCCAGCAGGGGTTCCGCAGGGCTCCATTTTAGGCCCCCCCTGTTTCCTCCTGTTCATAAATGACATTCCAATACAACCTCGAACCAAGTTAGCCTGTTTTGCTGATGATACTGCATCTTATACCTCTTCGGATGATACAGACTTGATCATAGGTCGCTTACAGTATTCCATGGACTTGCTTCTAAACTATTTTAAGAAGTGGAAACTTAAAATAAATGAAGAAAAAACCGAAGCAATCCTTTTCTCCCGTGGTAGGAAACCCCCTCCAAGAACTTTAAAAATAGCAGGCCATTCAGTACCTTGGAAAACTTCTGTGCGATATCTTGGGATTACAATGGATACCCGCCTAAATTGGTCCAAACATATTGCAAACCTGCGTTTGAAAGGTGCCAAAGCCCTCGGTGCTTTAAGCCCCATCATGAACCGTAAAAGCAAATTAAGTAGCGGGACAAAGCTGAGGATTTATACTACTCTTGTCCGCCCATGTATTACGTACGCTTGTCCTGTTTGGAGTAGCACATGTCTCTCAAACCATCACTTGCTCCAGGTCATACAAAATAAAGCCGTCAAAATATGTTACAACACAAAGTTTAAAACAAATATTAAATTATTGCATAAATCCATTAAGCTCCCCTTGCTATTTAATTATGTAATTAAAATTTCATCAAAATTTTATAATAAAAACCTAATGACTACTACAAATCCCCTAATTTCAAATCTGTGTTCATCAACCTTAGATACGTTACCCTATATCGACAAATACGGCACTTACCGCCTGCCGCATCACTACATGTTATTCCCACCTAACGAGGTGCGATCGACCAGCGGCTTGACCCCTGTTGAGCCCGCTGGCGTCCCCGCCCCGGCCGTTTTACACCGGAGCGCGGGCGGCAGCGAGGCTCCGTCCACTGGTCATAAACTGGTCGTGCGCACCGAGTGATCATAGTACTTTGTTTTTTAATTGTCTAAATACTTTTTGAAATACCCACATGCAAGCAGTAAAGTTATAATTTCTAAATAATTTACATTAATCTATATGTTCCTAAAATTATTGTGTTAAGTTTATGTTGTTACCAGTGTTTATGTATATTTAAAAAGCTTTCAAAGGCGATTTGCTAGCCTAATAAAGTGCCGTAATGTTTAGTGTGTGAATGTATCTTAGGGTAAGTGCATTTTTGTGATTGTGTTTATGCCTAATAAAGATTATTGAAAATGAAAAATGAAATGAATTAAAGAACTTGAATGTTTGAATGAAATGAAAAAAAAAATCCATGTTTTGTTTGAATCAGTGAATGAAGAAGAAGACGACTCGTTTGTCTAGTCAAACGTGATTGCTGAGAATAACATCTAGGATTAAATTCCCAGATCGGGAAGTGTTATTGGGTTTTTCCACTAAAAATTTCCGAGTAACAGCTATGGATCCTGGATCCTCCTTAGCACATGAGACTTAAACATAGCTAAATATTAGAAGGGTTATTCAGAGAAGTACAGAAGATACACCCAGTCGTATTTCTGTATACCCTTTTGGAATTACAAGCGTGATGTTATGACTGAAGTAAAAACAGTACCTGTATTAAAGTTTTTTCAACTTTCAATAGGTTTCCCGAGACTAGATTTTTTTCCGTTGTCGTAGAAGGTGCGCTTTGAAAGCATTTAAAACTCACTCGTACACCCCCAGATTCAAAACGACTACTGGTAAATCATACAAATATTTGTTCCGTGCGGGAATCGAGCCCGCAACACGCAGCCAATTCCTCAGTCACTACGCCAACCGCTGAAGTAAACGTTAAACTTTCCAACGTGAGATTCTATCTAACTAATGATAATGACACTTGATGGATTAGCAAATTGCATCGTAATTCGTAAACACACGTCTGCCATAATTGCTGTTTGGCACGTCCTTGCACTGAATATACTGGCAACACTTAAAACTACGTTCAAGAACACTAAAAGTCGTTGATTATCATCATTTCAAAACGTAACATGTTGCAAACAGTTGATGTTTAAAAAAATGTTAGATATTTTTAAGGTTCTGTACAGCCTTTTACTAAGACCCCGCTGTCCGTCCGTTTGTCTGTCTACCTGTCTGTCCGTCTGTGACCAGGCTATAACTCATATACCGTGTTAGTTAGATAGTTAAGAATATCATATATGATGTATTCTAATTGCCGCTATAACAACAAATACTAATATTAAAAAAATATATATTAACAAGCCCACTTATTTTATTTATTTATTTTCCACACAACAGACATAACGTGTCATTCTGTCTGTTGCGGCTTTTTTATTTTTGTCAATCATTGAATACAACAATACTTTTTGATACATAATAGCATTACATAGTACTTTAAGTTGGACGTTGCCCTCGATTGCGTGTGGCGTAGTGTAGTAACTAAATAATAAAGGAAACCCAAATAACACCAAAACTAATTTGATTATAATGTGTTTCATATACCTAAACTATTCTTGGAAACACATTAATATGTAAGGTACTTCTGCGACAGGAGTATTTTTAACTAGCTATTGCCAGCGGCTTCTCCCGCTGCAACTCCAACATTATCCCACGGGAACATACAATAGGAATAAAAACTAGGTTATAAACTATCTGTGTACCAAATTTCAGCCAAATCCGTTCGGTAGTTCTTGCGTGAAAGAGTAACAAACATCCATCCACACATACAAACTTTCACGTTTATAATATTAGTAGGATTATTATTTGATTATGGCTTAACTCTTGACTTTAGTCTAGTCAGTAGTGACAATGATAAAGCCTAAAAATGGAGTGAGCTCACCTAGAAGAAGCCAGTTCACTCTTACTTTGAAGACATTATGTATATTGAGTAGAATAATCATCAGCTCCACTTTGGTACCTGAACGGGCGAGGCAGATACTTAGGTACTTATAATACACCCATACATCACCCATTATTATTAAGATCCATGTTTACGGAGAAACTTCTCAACATAATTTGAATGAACAGGGTGAAGGCAAAAGAAAATATGGATTTTAATTGTGTAAGGTATAATGTGAAAGAAACTGAAACCAACCAAAGTAACATGTGGTAAAGTTAGGGAGATCATCTCCGTAACGACTACATACATAAAGATCCAACAAAATAATTTTCGTCAAAACAGTTTCAATGGTAATTTTAATTATTACAAGATCGTTTAAGCGTGTTTCCTATGGAATTACGCCAACATTATCCCAATGGTGCGTTTAAAACACAGCATATGAAGTTTTGCTATGAAATAGATATGGGCGCCGCGCCGGCGCGGCGCCGCCGTGTGCCCTCCGCACGCCGCCGCCGCCGCCGACATTCACTGCGCGGCGTGAGTGGCGTAAAGACGTGTATTTGTTTTCGTTATTGACTTATCCAAAATTACTGAATTAATATCCCAATAATCACACACATGAACAGTTTCGGGGATATAACATCCCCCTGCGCAGCAGAATATGTTTAGACTGTTGGTTCTGCACTTAGACACTGTCACACAGTCGATGTACCGCCAGTCCAATTGACATCGCTGCAGTGATTGTAGAACCAGGTTTCAACAGAGTCAAAGTTCAAAAGTTCTTAATCAACAAATGTTAAGCACAGGGGCTCCGTGGTAGACGCCCAAGACGTCAAACGTCGGTAGACGACCTCCAGCCACCGTAGGCGCGGGCATGTGGACACCGAGTAAAGGGCAACTCGCTGTCAGACCATGGACCGGGTCCGGACCATGTCCGGGTCGACGGCGCGTCGTGTTCCACGCGCGCCTCAAGGAGCGTCAGCATAATGATTGGGCCCTCTCAGAGGGCCAAAGCCTGCCGGGGTCGCGTTATTTATTTCATAACCGTGACCTCAGAACATAAAGGGCTATTGAAGGACACCGTGGATTTTAGTCAGTACAAGTCTGAAAATCATCAAATAAGTCCTCCCACCCGAGCTGGGTGGGAGGACTCATTTGATGATTTTACCACGATAAAAAAAGTACAGGGTCTGCTTATGCTCTTAGCAAAGAGACAAGTTTGCCTCTCTGTGTGGATGTGGAATATAATGCTTAATCCTTCTCGAAACCCAGACTGCTCCGGAGGCTGAAACTCGTCAAGTCTTCTTGCGAGGTCTTTTGTGATAACCCTCGAAAACAGTTTATACACGTGGATCAGGACTTCAGGAGTGATATGAGACGATAGATTTTCATTAGGGTTTGGTCGCCCTTATTGAAAAAGAGGACCACAACACTCCTGTTCCACGCCTTTGGAGTTGTCCCAATATCTAAAATAGAGTTGAATAGTTTTTGGAGCTCCCGACGTACGGGCTTTCTACCTGCTTTTGGAACTCCTGAAGTACGGGCTTTCTACCTACTTTCAGAAGCACCGAAGTGATTCCATCGTCACCTCATCTAGGCTGATTTCCGGCAGTTCATCGGTGTAGTGGCGTGTTAGAGTGGATCGGTTATCCTCTGAAAAAGGGGCTTGTAGACCACGACTGTCGTACAACTGACCATAAAAGCCTTTTATCTCAACTAGGATCTCCGGCTTTGAGTTTATGGTTTGGCCATTAGGTGATCTAAGCTTCGTCAGATGCGAGTGTTTCAGCTGTTGGGCGAACACTTTAGCAACCCGATTTTCTTCTATTGCCTTTTCAGCTCCTTGTTAATTGGTGGTTCGGAGGTCACGTCGCACCAACTTGCTTATTTTCTTATTGAGTACTCGCTTCTCTGATATAAGCTTTTTTTGTACCTGATGACCTGATCAGGACAAGGTACCTATTTACTGTACTGTATAGGACACACATTTACCCCCTCCCCAGCGACGCCCTAAGCTGAAGTTCGTCCGTACCCCAAAGGCCCTTAGCGTGTGGTCGCTTATTTTTTTAACTAAGTGTATGTACCACGCCGCCGGCGCCACGCCGCCGCCGTTTGAATTTGGTCAGCGCGCCGCCGCCGAGATTTTTAAGGCGGCGCCCACGTCTACTATGAAATAATACATTCGTGAGCCTTGAGTCGGGCGACGAACTCTGAGAATAGGAACGGTCACCGGCCGTCACTGTTGGAACTCGAACGCAACTCGATTACAAAGTGTAATGTAGCATTGAAACCATAGACGTGTTTGCGCTAGTTATTGGCAGTACTGAATTTTAAAGTAAACTAAGTTGACTAAATTTTTTACACTCAATATCATATGCCTAGTCTTTTTCCCAAATAAGTTGATTCGGCTTGGTGCAACTGAATTCTAGCACTTCACTAGGATTACTATCACATTAAAACTCGGAAAACGATCGGTACGTCCAGTTATCAGACTTATGGGCTTCTTTACAAAATACAGTTTTGAATAAAAACAGTTTATAATATTAAAAGAAACTTGCTATTGAGGCTAATAGTAAAAAGTCGATTTAAACGATCAAATTACCAATTTCTTTGGGGCTATTGTAGTAACTAAACTAAGTAATGAGAAGAAGTTTTCCTTCAAGGCCGGCCGTCTAACTTTATCAAAATTTTAGAATTCGACCTTGTGAACAGGCGGTGAGAATACATTTCGCTTTATTATCAGTAAAATATACACTTAGCATTTATAGTATAACATAGCTAACTCAATCTACTTGGTATGCTAATACAATCAATTCTTTTCGCTAGTATTTAGCAACATTGGTTCTGTGCGAAGTTCGGTCAATTCATTATAATGTGGTAGGGGCGAAAATGCTAGTGTCCACGTCTTGAATATATGAAGGAGAATTGAAATTGTATGCTTACAAAATTGATTCAGGGTCGTGAAATTGAATTATTATTGAAAGTTGGGAAATGATGTCCATATCTGGGAAATCTTTTTGCAATTAAACATCATTTCATTGATATTAATTCATTTTTTTTATCGTTTCTGCTAGCCTGCGTCAGCCCTAGACTTCCAGTTTATGATTCATAGTATTGTTTTTTCAATGGTACTTTTGCAAATACTTGTAAAAAAACTAAGGCCGTCAAAATCCAATCACGTATGACCTCACGTTACCTACTGTAATTAGCTGACCTCCAGTTCAACGATTTCAAGCACCGCTTTTTTATTTGAACACCCGCTATATAAATTTTAGAGTTGTTCTTGATCGCTTTCTTTCTTGACATTAATATTTCAGGCCTCTGGAGGAAAAGACTAGGCCGCAATAACACGAGGCTTCGAGTGGATCTTGAATGATTAATCATCCCACAAACTCAGTAAAGCGTCATCAAATGTATTCAAGCCATTCAATCCCAGTGAAATAGTATTTCGAACTCAAGGATTTTAGCTCAGTTTTGTCCTGACAACTTAACGCAAGGAAAACCAGTCAGAATCAGATTTTCCTTACGCCTCCTTGTAATTCATGGATGTTAATTCTGCGCCCGCGCAACTGGTTACAATGGACTAGTTGCGAGCGAGATCTAAACTGGTACGTATCGATGTTATCGCTCCCACGATGTGACAGTATAGGAAACATCGATCACTGACTTTTACTCCAACATAATCATCAACAAACGAGTTTCAACTTTATTGTTGTGTTAATAAGAAACTTTATGAATTGTTAAATTGTAGCGTTTAACATTAAACGATGTTCTACACTATTTAATCGGTGCATTTATAAAAAAGTTTTTAGAGCAAATGTGTTAGGTGAAAGTAAGGCGAGTACGGAACAATGGTGTTGTGTAATTTTCGTTTAAATTTCGTGGCGTTCGAGTTAAACAGGCGAACGTTTGAGGAACAATGGTTGAGTGCGGCATCAATTGTTATCTTAGGAGTGTGCAAATAGGCAACTAGCCGCGACTAGAGTGCAATGCACTCCGTCAATGCAGGCCGACGTCGACATGCGTCATCTAAGTACTAACAACCGCCGCAATACTGATAGAAATTGTCTTTAATAAGCACCTTGTTTGAATTCGAAGCGTTGTGCGACGTTATTGACGCTAAGGCCGGGATCTACCATGGAGATGTAAATCTCACTTTGACTCTGTTCTGTTTGGTAAATGTTGTCATGAATATTAATACGCCATTTAAATAAATGATGAGACTTGATATTAAGAAGCTACTGCTTACATTAAAGTAGCAACAGGAGACAAAAATTATGGTTGCTAATTGAAGAACAATGGAAATAATACCAAAGTTTAAATATCTCAAAAATGCAGAGGCTATACAATCAATTACTTAAGAGAAAGAAAATAAGAATCATTTAAATACGAGTCCTCGTAACATTTATGAACGAAAACGACTCTATGTAGCTAGAGCAACCTAGAGAAATCGCTTTTTACGAGCAGTAAAACTAAAGAGCCGTCGAATTAATTAACTTTTTATGAGGGCTAACAATAAATGTCAAATAAAGCGACGTAATTAGGCTGTGGGAGGCCAAAGCTGCAGGGAGGTGACCAACGATAACTTTTATGTTACGGGTACAGGCAAAGATGATGTAAAAGTCGATGCAATTCTAGTCAAAGCAACGCTTGCTAGGATGACAGGAGATAATAGAAGAAAAAGAACTCTAATAACATAAAACAAGAGCAGAAAGACGAAGATAAGAAGACCATGACGAAACAACAGAAGTAGTAGATTGTAATTGGAAGAGTAGGAGAACTATGAATAGACCACGAACAGACAACAGAACGACTAGGACTACTGGTTGAAATTCCAGATCATCTGTTTTAAACGTAAATAAGCATAGACTGAAGATAAAGGTAGGTATAGGATAGATTGTATCAAGAAGGCGAAAGACAGGGTGATGTGGCGCAGCTTAGGAAAGCCGTTGAACATATCTAAAAGTGGATTGTAATAGGCTGAGGTAATTGGTCAAACAAGGTGAGTTCTAAAGCTGTAGTGAGACAGTGCATTTTTACCAAGATTGTTAATAGTTCCAAGTTTTCCGAAGCAAAGAAAACCGGCTCAGGTTCCATGGAGTGAAAAATATGGTACTACTCCACAAACGATGTCATGTCTAATATGGGAACTGATGGACGGTTCTGTCAAACTCGTGGCTGAGTTCTGGATCTGCTCAATTTAAATTGCATATGAAGAAGAGGATGAAACATTCTTAGCAGTTGAAGCCAGTGCTGATGACGACTGTTATCGCTCAGGAATTACAAACAGGTACATTCTAGTGCACAGATATGGTTTCGTGGAACTTCGATTCTAAGGACTACGTTAGCTAACTGTTAGCGAATGTTGCCAATAGTATATTTTGCAACGATTGAATAAAGAGCGGATTTAAAGCGAGGGCCATTATATGAATCAAGAGCAAGCGAAGGATTTTAATGACTGAATCACGACCGTAGGGAGTGATTCATGATGATTGAATCACGAGCGAAGCGAGTGATTCAAGTATTTAAATCCTGAGCGACGCGAGTGATTCAGGCCCTCGATTTAAATCCGTTTTATTCAAGAGTTGCAAACGATACTTTATACCATGACTACGAGAAAAAGAAAGATTTGAGCGATAAAAGATATTCAACGAAACAAAATAAAGTTTTTTTTAATACCTAAGTCTGCTCCACACACACGTGGGTGCGAAGTAGTAAAATCGCTCGGTCACTGCGCCAACAAACTGACGTTAAAATCGGAGCAATGGTTTGAATTAAGGGTAATTTTCATATTAGCAAGGGGGTTGCCCAGCATCGCGGTCGATGTCGAATGTACTAAAGTGTTCTAAATTCAAACACCAAAACAGTGCGTAAAAGACTACTTTTACGCACTGTTTTCCGTGAGTAAAAGTAGCTTTTTCGAGGGGGAATGGTATAAATAATGTTTCGCAGGAGTATCCATCGTCTCAGTATCATATCACATTCCTACTTACTTGCGGCCTTACAAGGAAGGCGTTCAAAATTATTATTGCGGAATTTCATAGTTGTGTAGTGTCTTCAGAGGATATCGCATATAGAGAAAAAAAAATATAAAGAGCAACTGACAGAACAGTATCTTCCGCTTCCTCCAGAAGAGGTCTATAACAAGGTGGGTTTTCGTTGGGTTTGGGTTCTATACTATTTAAGTTTTTTTTCTATATTATTTGGTGTATCCATTTGGAGTTTCTCAGTAGCAGCCACAGTGCCTGGATTTGGGCTCAGTTGATGGTAATAGGTTCGCCTCCTATTGCTTGGTTAACTCGAACTTATCTGGCAGCACGCTGCTGACTAACCCTTCAGGGATTAAAGGCATGATGAGCAATATTACAAAATCCGTACTATTTTAGTAGAAAACACTACAACTGCGTGAACTGTGACCAAATTAGTGTAAAAAAAACTTTCTACATACAACAACTGTGGCCACTCACACATGGAACATGTAGTATATTGTTATTGACATTACGGTCCACATTTACACAATAGATAACACAGCGTTGTCTACAAACAGCATACAAATGAACGACAAACGGTCCCATACAGATGTGACAGCCGACATACATCGGCACAATGCTATGCTAGGACAGGGTTGTCATGCTAAAAATATAACGCCAGCGAAAACAAAGGGTACTGGTGAAGACTGCAACGCAACACTGTATCTGAAATATTCAACGATGACAGTGCCAATTCTCTGCCAAGTATTAACAACGACAAAATACTTGCTTCTCCGTACCTTACACCAAATTGTTCCCTACTAGCTGTTGCTTGCTTAGCCCGCCGCCTCCTTTCTCATAATCTATAACCGTCTCCAGGGTTCAATCTGCCTCTGTGCCAAAAGTAATTAAAATCGGTCTAGCGGCTTAGGTGTGAAAGCGAAACAAACAGACTTCGTATTTATAACGTAGGATTTGAACATCTCCTTAATGGAATTTTAAGACGGACATCTTTACTTTTATGGTTGAAGATAAAATAATTCGAAAAGTTCCAATCAAAGCCACAGGAGATTTACATGTTCCATTGATCATTATCGTCATCATCCTACCCTTTCTGATAGTACTTGGGGTGGCTACAACTTTTTCTTCAATACAAGGTCCTTGGATGATCCAAGAAATTAAATTTCTTTCTTTGCAATCATTGCCAGCCCTAGTTACAATGTACACAACGAATAGCGTCATTGTAGCCATGTGACATACGAAGCCATCATCGGAAAGAGCTCACAACGTCAATTTATAACCAACGACCGCGTGTAACTGGCTGCAATTTCTCCCATCAACACCCTAAGGAAACGCATAAAGATGATAGTATAACCGGTATAATTTATGCTCTATGCTATGCTATATCTTGGTGAGATGGTTTGTGTATGCAGTGACTATGCTACACACAGTTATGGTGATTATATTCTAGCTGAGATAATCCGAGACACAGCCAGTGCGAGATTGTACTTATAGGAGTGCACGTCTAGCATCGATGTTTCTCGCTTGGCTTTATAGTCTCTCACTCTTCTGCTCGCTCTCTCGTGGCTAAGTAATAACAGCCACACAGTCCGATCTTCTGGGTAAAGCCGCGCTTGCCGAGGTCGGTCCGTGGATACCCATCCGCGGACCGACCATCTGTCATAGCGAGTTTCCTGCGTGCCTCGGAAAGCACGTTAAGTCGTTGGTCCCGGCTGTCATTTATAGTTCTTTGACAGTCGTTACTGTTAGTCAGAAGCTTGTAAGTCTGATAACCAGTCATAAATGGTAAGACTATGGGTATTGTATTGCCCAATTAGGTAATGGGTTGTGTAGATCCGATAGTTTATGGCTCGACTTCAATATAGTTAGGAAACGGCTAGGCAAATGACTCTTGTGCTCTCTCTGCCTCGCCTTCGACTAGTGTGCAGTTACCTTTAGAATTGCCACCGCGCCATTCTGACAGTTTGAGTCTATTCTTAAAATAATTTGTGATTGTTCTACTGTAATTCAACGTCAGCTGTGGTCAACTCAAATGCTGTTAAATTCAAATAGTTAATACGTAAAAGCATAACACAGACCGCTTAGTTGATTATTCTAGGTGAAAACAGTTCATAGCGCAATCAAAATGAAGTTTCTGAAACCACAACCGCAGCTGTATTTGTGACATACGCTTAATTTATTTCTTGTCAAACATTTTCTATCGGATTGATCGGTTGTATTATATCAGATAGATACAGATAGGCATGATTGACGGAATTTATTATGCTGATATCAGCGCGTAAAATGAATGGAAATACACTGGGAAATGTACACACGGCTACATATCAAGCTATGCAAAACCAAATAATCTTGGCCTCGCAATACTGAAACTTTTCGAACAATTTACGATCAGATTATACTGGTTTTGTATAGCTTGATGTGTAGCCGTGTGTACGATAAAAATCTGCTTGTTGATTTTACTGTAATTTTACGTTACATTAGCTTGTTGTGGCACATCACAGTTTTATTTCTTAGAATTTGGTCGTAATTTGTGTTGGTTCAATGTTGTCGTCTCTTTACTTCGTCCTGGTTTCTATTTCTCAACGTCCTAGAACACTTAAAAGTTTTACTTGTCCCATATATAAATAATTATTAAGAAAAAATATCTGTCGCTTTTTCAAAATCACTCAAACACTCGCTTCAAAAGATATTTACTGATACAGATTTAATGAACAATCAACAGATGCTTATTAAACATTTAATACAACAATAATTAATTAATAACATAACAGGATAACGGTTTTGCTGGATGTTTAAACATTATCTCACGATGTATGAGTACATGGACATCAAAACATCCCGTACATCAGAACTTGCACTTGTGTTATATCTTATATCGGCATTGTGAACGTATACTTCGTTCGTGTGGAGATACTTTAGCTTTTAGACAGTCCTAAGGGTAATTTTCTACTAGAAAAACGCCCAGAAGTCACACCATTTTCCTCAACCTTTGATATGCAAAATTTTGAGGTATTCCACTTTGGATACCCGCTGAAAAGGCCCCTTAACTATTGCACATACGGCTCATAACAAAATTTTTGGAAGATGCCAGGTGCCTCATGATGCACAAGGAATTTTAAAAGCTGGACAGATCAAATCTACGAAAAACAAAAGACCATCGCACACGGTCGTAAAACCCACTGGTCACCTCTAAATAATTATGGAACACATGGAATGTGTTTCAAAAAGAAGCAGCTCGAAACTGCGGTTATCGCCTAAACTCTAAACAAACATCGGATGCTGTGCACATAAAAGTGTTGCAAGTACTTTGTTCTTAATAAAGCCATTTACAAACAGACTTAGACCAAAATGGTTGCCGAATGTACAAGAAAATCGTTTAACAGAAGCTGAGATTTAAGAAAATGTAATTGAGTAAGTGAAACTGCCTTAATAATAACCCATTTATTTTCAGGTAAGACCTTAACCTAAGCTAAGATACATACGTTTTATTACAAGTGAGTATCACTAATTTGTATTTTAATGATATACTAGATGAAGTAAACAATATGCCAGATAAAATGACACTATCCGATGTAGTGGAATTAATGAAAACCGTCACTTAACCATATAATATATTCATGTCTGTGCCAAGCTGTCTCTCTGATGAACCAACGACTATAAGACAATTTCCAAGTGCTTCACTATTTAAATTTTATCACATCGCCTTAACTGATCAGATTTGAATTGGACGTGTTCATCTTAGAATTGTATTCAAATGCAAATACTTTACGATTCAATACTGCACTTAAGCGCCATAATGGCTCGTAAAAGTACCTATTTAGAAAACTGCAACGGTTTCTAAAACCTTGTGATTGTGAGAGTACCTAGAGCTAGCGCTGACGGATGTGGCTAAGTCATTATTTTATCTCGTTTGTCATTGTCATTTACAATGTAAAATAGAAACTTTAACATAGTAGTCAGTACAGATGGAAATTTTAATGTTCCATCTAGATAGGACACCATTTTCAATTTTAGAGTGTCATCATTAAACAAAGATAAAATTTGACCTTCGACACTACAGTTTAGTCTGCCTCTGGCCTAAGATCTGTCATATCGTGGGTGACATCAGTTTATGTGCCCCTCACAGCAATTTTCATTGTCTTAAGTTAATCTCTCTGTACTTTATGAGATTTACTCTGCAGATTTCAAACCGCAACTCTGCGCATGCGACTCTGAACACTGCGCAGTAGATTTATAATGTTTTCATGAGAACAAACGCAACAAGATTATAATGAAAGATAATTTTATACGCCATATTTAATTAAGCGTACTTTTGTGGAATGTTACTTGAATTTTCATTATAATTAAGACGTTTAATTTGTGAAAACGGACATCATAACTTTTTTTCAATTAGCTACAATCGTTTCTGAAGGTCGCTCAAGTTCTGAGAAGTACTCGTCTTGTTTTTAATTGTATTAATTATAATTACTGTTCTAATTTCTTTGATTGTTCATGTTGATTAAGAATGACAACTTGACAACGGAAAGTTTTCGTTCAACAATATTAATCTTTCTCGAATATTTCTGAACTTGGTAATTAGAATACGAAAAGGTAGCTGTTTCTCTAGGGCTTCATAATTATCATATCACGCCCGTGCGATATGATATGTACCTCCTCCATGTTGCTTGGATCATCTATGTATATGGAGGCAATGAGTGGGACTATAAATCAATGGCAAACAAGTACCGATCGCGGGCACACGGTGTACCACGGCTCAGTCATATTAGTCGATAGGTAGGCCATTCGCAAGCTAACGACATACTTCCAAGTCAGACGTGAATGTATCGACTGACATCGATGGAAACTGAGCCGGGTCGATGTCGACGCATCTACCTTGGGAATGAGCCCTAACATGCGAACATTAGCTCTAAGCCGCGCTCTTATAGTGCACCAGGCAAATTGATGGTTTTCATTTGACGGGGTCGCACGAACAAGCACAAAAGCTATATCAGTAACGACCGTGAAAGTTAACGTTTGTGACCCGGAGATACAATATCCTACGGTGCACGGAGGTGAAAGTTTGTGACACTGACTAATCGATGTGACATAGAGTTCGGCCGATTTTTTCGTGGATTTATCGCATGGCAAAACACGAAAAGTTTGCAGACTTCCAGTTTTACTTCAAATTGTACCAGAACAGTTTCTTATATGTAAAGTAATTTTAGATAAACCGGTCCGGACGACCGAAACGGACCGAGTGACTTTGATAAGACAAGATTACCAGGCGCGAATGATCGGCATGGAGCTATCGACTTTGGCAATGTCGTCGTCAGTGTGGCAACAGCGCGGGTGTTACGTAACGTGAGGGGCGCGGGGAGAGCGGCATCGCCGGGTTACTGACCTGTATGGTCCGTCGGTGCCAATTCGCCCATCACATCACATCACGAAATCTTCATTGCACAAACACGATGCAAGCGACTTTTGAACAAAAACAAGCGATCCTTCGCGCTGGATTTGCAAATGATGTCAAGGTATATAATGTACCCTCGGCTTGTGTACAGTATAAATGTTAACGGCTGTAGGTAATGCATCCATCGATAAGATTTTTGTGGACAAATGTCATCGGATGTAGATCTAGCAGCAGATTACAGAATAAAACTACTTAGATTCATTAAACCCTTAACTAAACGAATGATATTCGCTTGAGTGGGGAAATATTTTCAATGTTATGATTAATTTCTATAAGACAACAAAATCAACTTGTCCGCTAAAAGAACCTTGGCTTTACCAATTAAAACAGTATACAACAGGAAACAAGAGTATAATAATACAAGACTGTCGCAACATCCGGGACTTGCCATTGACTTGCTCTGTCGTTTTCCCACCTGCGCAAAATCCAATGCGCAAGAGCAAGAGACGCGTTTTTTTAAACGCAGCCATCCGCAAAATCGCCACTAGAGGTCTGCGAAGTGGCAACGTCGCTCCGACAATAAGATAATCGTGACATTCAATTGTCGGACCCATTTATTTATTCATGTTGACGAACGCAGGCGGCACTGCGAAAGCAAATACTTGCATTGATAAAGAACTAAAATAGCATCGAGATGTTATGGGCATGAGATCTTAGCGTCAATAGAACAACTGGCTAAAGTATCAACAGATTTATCAACAACAGTAAATGGCAATCTCTTCATACGGCTGTTCAGTTGAGTTGACAAAATCAAAAACAAGATTTGGTGCAGTGCCTCAATTCTTGACAAAAAGTAGTCATGCCGTTGCGAGGCTCAGTAAGCAACCATCGCGATGCCAAATTTGGCACAAGCACGACTTGGCAACGTCGTACAAACCGCTCGCTAAATGCACGTACCCACTTTGCTCCACGTAAACAAACACTATTGCGTCACTCGTTGATACACACGAAATTACACCTAAACAACTGCTACAGAAAGTCTCATTTCAAATGAATCGATTAGTTCGGTTCTGATTAAATTGTCGTTCACGAAATTTTTGATATGTA
The DNA here is from genome assembly GCA_028554685.1 of Agrotis ipsilon. Taxonomy (NCBI): domain Eukaryota; kingdom Metazoa; phylum Arthropoda; class Insecta; order Lepidoptera; family Noctuidae; genus Agrotis; species Agrotis ipsilon. Next base: position 9,984,034 of record CM052972.1, read on the forward strand.
AAATAATTTAGAACTGGATTTTCCTTCATTTAGGTGTTTTTGTCGAACCGTGACTGCTTTAAACTGAATTTGTTACAAATACTGAGCAGTTGAATTTGAAAACTGAACCCCTGTTACTAACATCGATTTAAATCGGGTTAATTAAGTGAGTAATGAATAACTAATAGATTACAAAATAAGACGATTAAGTCTTAATTTCTTACAATTTGGTAAAAAAACACTGCAATTCTTATTTTTTTTCCTTAAACATAGAAGAGCCCTAAACATTCGTATTTCTATAAATAAACTAGCGGCCCGTCCCGGCTTCGCACGGGTGGAGGACCCGGTCTAAAACCCGGTCCCGATGGTTACAAACACAACAAAAAAATAATTATCCGAATCGGTCAAGCCGTTTTCATGTTATGTCGTGACAACGGAAAACGGGTTTCATTTTTATATATATAGATTCTTGGAAATTACGAGTTCCAATGTGACATTTCCTCTCCAGTAAGTCCCAGTCCAGTTGTGTATTCCCGGGACAGGGCTCACGTTGAGCCATCACGAGGCCTGCCTCCCGGCCACGTGCCGCCCAGTTACGCAAACATTTATAATACTTTACACATCAGAATATCGCCGAAATTGTAATAATAGCATTTTCATTATAATCTTAGAAAAATTATGAGGTAAGGATAAAGTATAGTAGAAACATCCGTAGATGATAAATCGGTAACAAAGCTGTCATTCGAGCATCTTCAGTGAACTTTGGATGGTAATAAGCGCGGTTGGAAACGCATTGTTTAGCAACGCTACCGACTTGATCACATGACCGAATGAAATGAGATTCGGGTCGCAAACAAAGATGCATTGGCTAAACAAAAGCTATTTGGCTTTGCAGCAAATTGAGAACGGCAATTTACACAGAGTTTTGTAAGTCTGCGCGATTTTATGTACTATCAACTTAACAACGGCGCTAAAGTTTTCGTAATGCATTTATTTAAACTTTCACGTACCTTTAGGGGGTTATTTAAAATTTGGAACAACAAAAGAAGTTGCAAATTGAAATAAAAAATTTCAACGTAGGACGTAAGTAAGCCAATATTTAGTTTATATACACAATAAAGGACTGCAAACCAATTTTGGTTGCGTCGTGTAGCAAGCGGCATGCCGAGCGATACTTTCAAAAGTGCCCCAGATGTTGATTAACGGTAAAAAGACCATCTCGCGACAGATGCGCCACTGCATATTGTGGACTTCGCACAGGGGGGCTGTTTTAAAATAAACGACGGCTGTTTTGGAAAATCATAATACCATTGAATTGTTTTCTCTAAGAATGGGTCCATTAAAGTCCCTTCTGAAAGGAGTATGAAACTGAAAACACAGCCTTCAGTATCAAATTCTTCGTTTATTAAATAAATTGCCACGCCTCTTTAAGGTTAGTAGCCGTCGAAAACTTATGCGTGTACAAGAAGAATAAGGCGTCTTACACATTTAATAAAGTCCAGCTAGTTGTTGGAGCAAATAAGGGTAAATATCTCCCGGGAAATCATTTAGGGACACGAAATGAAGTATTTCTTCGCAGATTGAAACTGAGAATATAATATATACAAACAATAAAGTTCAAGGTACCTAAGTATTTCGACTGAACAACGGTGCAGCAGTGTGATCACCATAAGAGGGAAGCGAATGTGCACTTTAAAATAACGATTATAAAGTTAAGAATCCAGTGATAGTAGTCATAGCCATCAATTTACATGAAAATTCGTCTAGTTCAGCTCCAAAGCCTCCTTTATGGAACAACTGAAGCAAGTGTTGATGCGGTTACATATTCATCAGATGGTCGGTTTCTGCGTCACGCAGAATTAACTACACATGACTCCTTGACGTGACATTTGCGTTATACCGTCTTGTATCAACTTTGATATCATATTCAACAAAGGCCAATAGCAGAAATATGTAATATGCTTTCTAATATAAAATTCACGAATTCTTGCTATGAACTCAATCGTTGGTTGACACGTCGCTCGGTAAGTAGAACAATAAAGAATCTGAATATTAGGACGGAAAGGATTTTTCGTATCTAGTATTTAGGAGATTTTAAGGAACGCTGGTTAGTGTTTATTATCTGTTGATTTGGGTCTCCTTTTCATTCAGTTATTCACCTATTTGTAAAAATTGGTCATCAACTTCTGGTTACTTCGGAACTATCATGGAGTATAATCTCTGAATACCCGTCATTCCGTTACTTTTATTCTGGTTACGAATTAGATCATTTGGAAGTTTTAAATTTTCAAATTCCGTTTTGTCCCTGTTCGGGCGCCAAGAAGCATGATCCCGAAATTTCATTAATATCTGTCTTAATTCACCGTGATAAAGCCAGATGCTTAATATCAAGACTGACCATATAACAACGTCTCATTCCGAATGAAATTTAGAATATTTAAGTAAAGCAACGTTATCCTCTATCAATAAAACCAGTTGTTTATCAACTGGTAGAAGTGACAGCACTGGTTTGAAGTTGTTACATGGATATTAAATGTTGAAATACACCAAGTAACCTTTTCTACGCAACATATGAGTCGTGTATTACAATATAGTGGAATTTTCCGTGAATCGAAATCGTCGAAGTAGTGTAGAAAGTGTTAATTCTTTGCTTTCCCGTCACGTTATGTTCTCACATTTTCCCCGAGACAAAGAGACTGCCAAAGAGATATATTGTGTGCGACGAAAAATGCAAACTTCAGATACAATGCAAATACATCAACAATATATTACTCGGTATATGTCAAACTATGATATAAACACGAAACCAACTAACGGTGACGTTTTTTTCTAATTAACAAAGATGCTATCTTAAAAGACAAGTATTCAAGTCGACGGACGGGTTGGAATTAATTTATTTTCTGTAGTTTATTCAATTAAGAACGAACAATTTTAACGACTTTGATTGTTATAACTTCGGAGGTGACGAAAACAGGATGATGGAGCTAAGGAAAAACCAAGTTAATGAAAATAAAGATATTGTCAAGAGTTTTCAATAAGTAATGATCCGATCGAGTGAAGTAATTAGATAATTTCTCATACTTTACAGGTGGTGACTTATTTATAAATTACGTATGAAGGCTAACGAATGCGGTATTCGCTAGCATCGCTAACAATACCACCCTAGTAGTAATACAAACGCGATAAATTACTAACTAGTCATAATAGCAGTCTTCTGCTCAGTCATCCATCACATACAGTTAATTTATTGTCTCGTTTGTATCAGTTCTCACCTTGTAGCCGCTGTTGTCAAGCTGTGCGTGTGGTATTCCGTTATGTTGTTGCGTTTGTGTGGGGCTCAGTACGCGGCGCTTCTTGGCAGGCTGTTGGAAGGCCGGCGATGCTGCCGGGCGGTATTCTGGCTGCGGGCACTGGGGCTGACTGCTGTGGTATTGCGACGCCGGCTCCGGGTACATGACATGCATTCCCTACCAACAATGATAACACACGTTATACATACGAACGATAAAACAAAGAAGATTGACACTTTGACATCATTGTTCCCCGGGACACGACGAGGGGCAAAGTCTTTCGCCACAAAGGCATTTATTAAATTCTGATAATGAAACCTCAATATTAAAAGTCAAGCGACCAGAAATTAAAGAAGCCGTGCGAGACACCGGCAACGGCGCAATTTTAATATTTTTCGGCTTTTACAGCCAAGTAATTTTGCAGAAAGCGTCGTAAAAATCGAGTTTTCATTTGCTAAGAGCCACCATTACCGTGAAGCATGTCTCCGTTCCGTGAAGCCGACTCGTAAAGGCCTCGGCATGGAAACTGACGACGACAACACGAAGGAGGCACATTCATTAACAAATTGAGGAGACTTTCCTAAACATGATACTTAAGATGGCGACATTACATGTAACGATGATAACAATCTCTCCTTGGATGGCCATTAACCTAGTTGACTATAACTTCTATTATGATATTAATTTGCGCTAACGGAAAGGCGAAAGAAATATGAGTGGAGCAAAACAATCTAGATTTACATTGAAACCCGATTCTCCTTGAACAGTCGCGACAAAGTTGAGCCGGGCGGACTGAGCGCGAAATCCGCTTATTATAATAAAATCTGAGGCTACAAGGTTTCCCTAAGTATGCAGCAATGTCTGGTATTATCTCTTAGAATGAGGTGTTTCCGTATTATTTCTGAACACGATTTATAGTTGAAAACAATGACATGTTAACAATTTCGAGCGTTGAACTACATATGTTTTAACATTTTATTAGTTTCGGAAACTTGTTTATTATCAAATTGCCTTTTTGCTTCATCTATTCTAGATTCTAGGATATGCTAGATTGTGATCTAGTCTAAGTTCACACGGGTATTGGCAAGCTAGCCGGTCGAGCTATAAGCGGACACGAAGCAAAACTGATTTAGCGTCTGTTAATTAAACTTGTTAGTTAGAAACTCGTTACGAGAGCGTTTAAAGTTTGATATTGAGGAGAAAATTGCTGAGGAATAAAATGTATTTCTGTGACTATGTTTGCGACTTGCGAGTTATTAGGATTTCAATTTTATTTAGTTACCTATGTGGGGAAATAAACGACATTCTAAGCGAAGCGGAAAAAAATATATAAATGAGTTTTTAGATTCCAAATACTCATTCCATTTGAAAATAATTTTGACAATTTAATAATCGTGTAGAAATTTTGGAATCTGTAAATTTTTGAGGAAATAAAAAAAATATGCTTAACCAACCTGTTCTTATTATTTTTATACAAAAGGAACTTTTTATCTGTTTAAGTTAAGATGACAATAGTAAACGATTTCGAATGCCTGACAAAACTGTATATAGATAGCGTGACAAAAATACGAGGTTTAAAACTTCTACCATAGTGTTAACCTATTACCAGGCGGGTCGAAATTTCCATACTAATTACTCGCTACTTCCATAGGCGAGGATTTCTGCCGTCCTCGATTCTAAGGGCATCCTTTCACAATTCACACTCAAACGAGAAACAAACTTTATTTAACAGTAAAAGAGTATAAAATTCTGTAACGAAATCTATCACCCATTTCCAACTAATTTTTTTTTAAATTCTCTTTGAAATAATGAGTAGTTTACAAACGTGATGTTTTCCTCTTAAATTGCATGGCATAATGCAACATCACAATAGGATTTAAACATTTTGGGGGGTTAAACCGGTTCTTGGCGAGCTAAAACCGGTTAAGCCGCATATCCATAATCGCCACACCAAATCCTCGTCGTGCGGAAGTGAAAATAGCATTATGGCCGTATCCTATAATCCTATTGTGGTAGGAGAACAATGCGAGAACCGCCGGCGCCGAAACCTTAGTATTTATCGCGGCTCCCATCGACTTTCTAAAGGCAAGCGTGGCCGCGTGGGTGAAACGCCGGACATGTTACAAATGGTAAATTGGGCTCTTAAATTCGAATGAACAGGCAGTTACTGCTTTTTTACCTATGTCCACGTAGGACGCATTTAGATAATGATCCCATAATTTTGCTAGGTGCAGTAAACAGAAAGTCTGTAACCAGAACTGGCCGTTTAACATGTTTAAAACTCAATGGATTTATTTTAATTTGACTATTAAGCCCAAATTAAACAATGCAAGAACTTGCATACAAGTTTGAGTACATTGCGGTATTTCTTTGATCAACTGATTTCATTGTCCACCAATAGTCCGCTGTGTAAAGCAAATTGCATGCAATTTCTTGTACATCCAAACGAGGTTAAAAATGCACTTTGGCATTCTCAAAAAATAGAAAGAAGCTAACTACAATCCCAATCACAATACCATTTTTTTTGGGACAAACCCACCACACTATTCCCAAACCACTGCAACTCCTTAGAGCCAGGATCAACAGTGGCAACCACCAGAAAGGTCATAATACCTTGTTAACGTTCTGTAGTTCATTCTGACATGAATTGCTAGGAAATCAAGCAAGCAAATGTTTTATATTAGACTAGACTACCTCATTACCCGCGATTTAGACCGTGAGATAAGAGATAATTTCATTAAATCGCACTACCGGGACCAAAATTATCCCGCGATCTAACCCTGAGTAGGCCGTTAAATCGTCAAATGACAGAGTTACTTTTGCAAAATATCATTAAGAATTAATATTATCCGTCATTACCATTTTATAGCTCATTGTTTATAAGGAGTTATAGAACAGGTACCGAAGACGTAGATTTAATATATTTTTCTTACGCCTATTTGGAGATGTTAAAAAAAATTACAAGAAAATATACAAAGTCCGAATAAAACCCGTAATTTACCGACATCTAAAACAAGGCTGTAGAAAATGAGCTCACCCAAATTGCTAAGTGATTTTAGTAATTATTACTATACATATAAAGTACAATCAAGAGTTTTATGTCGAAAACGTGATCTTCAAATGACATGTACTTCTACGACATTAAGAATAATGAGGGATTATTATCAACTTGTTGCTTATTTATATTATTATGTACTCGTGCTTTCACGATCTTTGTGATTATAAACTAAGAGATTTTATGTCTTATATTCTAATATAGAAGATTGGCATACGGCAATCATGCCATATACACATAAAACCTTTTTCATCTTGTTGAAATCATCAAATGAGTCCTCCCACCCGGTCCTCGAGATACCAAATAAATTTAATTAGTACGTCAGATCCTAAGAAAATATTTGACAAGTATATTTTTTTCCTCTTGTTACGTAAACCAAAAGTAATCTACCATCTGCCCGCACTGAGCCTGGTTAGTGGATTATGAGCATCGACCAGGGGGGCTATTGCGTATCTGGGTCTCTGTGTGGTGACCATCAAATAGCTTTCAAAAGGCAAATTTCGTATTGGCTTTTGCATATTTGCAATGAAACTGATAAATGTAAATGTTCGCTTAAATCAACTATTCGCTATTGAGGCACTCCACTCCTCAACTTAGCCTCATAACAGGTTATCAAGCCATAAAAGCTTAGGTTGACAACTGCTGGTCAGTGACTATAAACTTAGCCAATAGCCCTGCAGAGATGAGTTCTGTGTCCCAGCAGTGGAGATACTTGACTGGTTAAATTATTATCCTCTACTTAGATACGTGTAAAACCAAGTTATTTTCCTTTCACTATCTATTCAGAGCAGATATAAAACGGTATTATAATAAACAAAAAGTAATATATTGTAAATTAGCTCATACTATGTTTGTATTACATAGCATTTTCGCGGTTTATCTTTGCACGTGCATAATGTCTATCACGATTTACGCAGTCGCTTTGAAACTATAATATAAAGTTGATATTTAGAGATATTTAACCTCTAGTCGTTTGTTTAATTGGAATTTTATACCTAAGTTGGCCGTTGGCTACTGAAAGTATCATGATCTACCATCTATTATTTAAAAATCAATTTCTGTTTTTTAGTCTCGCTAAAACTGGACCGCTTTGGCTGATTTTGGTTTTGAATTATTTTGGGAAGTTCAGGGAAGGTTTAAAAGGTATTTTTTTTATTTTTTTCTGAGGCGGTACAAAGTTTACCGGGTCAGCTAGTTATATATTGTATTCTTTTAATACAAAATTACGCTAATTATTTAATTGATTATTTGTAGAATCGGTTCGCCATAATATAACTCCATCATTAAAATGAAAATAGATATTGTTTCATGTTTACAGGCAAGTTCAGTCTTAAACATTACGTCAATTGTGAAAAATGGACGAAGAACACCTGAACGTATTTGCTGAGAACTGCCAAATAATATCTATGTTTACGACAGCTAGTTACGTAGATGTTTTTGTGAACTGAATTGCTGTAACACAGAGGAGTTGCTAAGTGAAGCAACGAAGTTCTTTCTTAGCCATATTGGAACTTCGTTGCTTCACCAATGGTGATGTCACCAAGATATTAAAGGTATGAGGAGTTGCTAAGTGAAGCAACGAAGTTCTTTCTTAGCCATATTGGAACTTCGTTGCTTCACCAATGGTGATGTCACCAAGATATTAAAGGTATGAGGAGTTGCTAAGTGAAGCAACGAAGTTCTTTCTTAGCCATATTGGAACTTCGTTGCTTCACCAATGGTGATGTCACCAAGATATTAAAGGTATGAGGAGTTGCTAAGTGAAGCAACGAAGTTCTTTCTTAGCCATTATTAAAACTTCATTGCTTCACCATTGGTGACGTTACCAAGATATTAAAGGTATGAGGAGTTGCTAAGTGAAGCAACGAAGTTCTTTCTTAGCCATATTGGAACTTCGTTGCTTCACCAATGGTGATGTCACCAAGATATTAAAGGTATGTACAGATGATACTCAAGCATTGTATGGAGTAAAAAAATGTGCTATTTTTGTTGACAAAAATATCATTAGTAAAAATATATGATTGGAAACGATTTCAGTAACTACCGTACGTTTATGATTTAGTTTACAAGCCCCATCTTAAATTCATTACCTTCATGTTTTAGTAAACCAGGTTCTTTTAGCTGATCTGGGTGACTGGTAGTTGAATTTGGGACCACCAATAAGCTAAGGAGAATCATGTTTTAACAGGCTACCGATTCCCAGGTCAAACGAAGTTGCAGGGTCGTTTTTAATCAGTAAGAGTATGGCAGCAAAAAAAAAACGAGATTCAGGACAAATTTATCCAGAATTTGACGATGATGACACATAGAAACCCGGTTTAAATACAAGAATATCATAATAAACTCAAATCATGCTGTTAATAAAGCAAGTAGGTACGATTTCTGTAACAGTTCCCATATATGCAAGTCCTAAGAAATCCAATGTATCTCTTGGAACATGAACTATATTGATGCAACTCGATATGCAAGTTGCCACTTAGGCAGGCATTCACCTCATCTGACACCAGTTCAACATACACGAAGAATTACTATTTTGTCTTTATGTAATTGAAATATATTACGTGAAACTAAGGTTGAAGTCAGACGAGCGTAAATTGAGCTATGAGTCGCGAAATTTCGGTCAGTTTTATGAAAAGTCTTCCGCGAATCAAAAATTTGCAAACGATTGGCTTCAATCTAATATGGAATTCAACATGCCATTTGAGAGTGCAATTAAACAAACAATACAGTTGAATACTGCATACTAGCATCAATATTAGGATTATATATGTAACCTTCTTTTTCAAAGTCGAAATATTATATTTATTCTACGAGAGCAGCACAAGGTTTCAGCATAATTTTGTTGCTCACGTTTTCACAAAGTGACTGGTAACTGGAAAAAAACTGGATATTGAAAAGTAAAATTGAATGTCGTGTAGGTATTTTGTTTCACGATGTGACGACGCCAATGTATTTTTTTTAAGTGTTGAGTTTTACAATTACAATGATATAATATCGAAAAAAAAAACACCGATACAAAAGTCCCCCTAAGTCGGAGATCACATTGACACAAGATGTTTATTTCTGCCGTCTGTACCATTTTTGTTTTGTAGGTAGGCGTAAGAACTTACCTACAATACTTGATTATAGAGATAGGTCAAAGTTGGCAATGGATTATCAAAAACAGATTAAAAAGGAGTCTTTTCGCTCAGATTAAAGCTGATGAAAAATTCTACCTATCTTATAGTTTATGATTACGCAATCAAATTATCATTATAAAACGAAAAACCGCAAAGGTCAACTAACAATTTTACAATAAATAATTGTGTATTAATTATGCAATTTGTTTCATCAGAACTGGCTTTAAAATCATTTATCAATATTCTTAAATTCCATTTAAAAAAAAAAGAATGTTCTGTCCTCTATGCATTCTTAATAGGGGATTTACACTGTTCGTGTAAATTTCTACAACCATGGATCCCACTGCGATGGAACTTGGCGGTTTTTTTTTTTTTGTTTATTACCACGATTCCTAATTCAAAAAAAATATAATTTGACAATCTCCCGAATCTAATGTGGCATTGTGACACTGGGTACAGCTAGTTGACTATTCTTACTTACTTGTGTCTGTTAAGTTTCAAGTTCAGTACGAAATTGGTTTTATTCAAGTTTCTGACGTTATTGAATCATACTTTATCAGGTATCGAAACATACGCTACGTGTCTCAAAGGTCAGACTAGCCAATGCCAATCACAAGAACTAAAACGATTGATAATGTTGTCTTTCGTAATTTTATATTTGGAAAAATCAAAATAGAAAATGTTCAGAACAGTCTTTTATGAAAAAAGTCTTAAAATATTACAAATCTTACAGGAGAAAAGCATCAATGCGACATATTTTTCTCAATAACGTTACCAGATCTTTAACAAACCCTGGCAAAAATTATAATTTATCTAGAACGAAAATAATATCTAGTTTTCATCCTCAGCGGCGGTGCGTGCGTGTGCGCAACAAACAATGACTGGTTGCCGTTATGCGTTTCGGTTTTCTGCCGACAATAGCCGAGTAACGGTTCTGCGACATATCACGATACACGACGAGGATTTGAGCGGCTGACCTTTGGTTACAAGTTGCTAAGTATTGCTTGTTATGCTATGGACTATGGTGCATACTGACTAAACGAAAAAAGTTCCTGCGTCACTAGAATCAGTGCGTGACGTAAACATTTGTAAATCTGCCGATTATTTATTGATTGAAATACCTGTACAAAAAATTTTTTTTAACATTTTTTTTTGTTTTCACGAAAACTATAATGCATAATCCATTCTGATTCTAGGCTGTCTTCTAGGTAAGAATTAGAACTTGTTTTTAACATCTTTGATATCAGAAACCTGTTAGTTACTTATTCTGTGATTAATCTTAAGGAATTTGGGATTCCCCATCTAAGGGAAATCCTGGAAGGTGAATAACCAACAGTTTTGAGTTATGAGTGACTGAAATAAACATGGCTCAATACAACTTAGAATAAATTAATAATGAAATCAAATCAACTTTTTCTTACTTAGATTTTTCTGATTTCACAGGATTTCCTACAAAATAACTTTTTAGCTATTTAGTATTTACTAAAGTTTGTCTGAAGAGCGGTGCCTTATACAAGACTAAATATCTACTCCAAAACTACATTAGTTTGTATCAAAAGTTTTTATACAACTTCCTAGTATTATGCTCAGACTAAATTGAGAAACTAAAAATAGCTAATATTAGCTTAAGTTTGCAGAATCAACAAGTATCTTTATTAAATGGAGGAAACAGGAAATTATAGTTTATAACATAGTATGTACATACTATTAATGTATACTTCTGCTTAAATTGTTACAAGTTTCTTACTTATTTACCATTATATTCTTACAATTACAAACTTCTGAAAATATTGTATTGTTAATGGCTCCCTGTTCCGTACTTGGACTCTCAAGTGATCCATTATGCATGACATGGGACAGTTGACTACGTGAGCCAAACCAACTGCTTCCAGAAGCTCAGAAGTCTCCTGGAATGTTCAAAGGCTTCTTGGAGCAACCTTGGAGTGCTGAGGTTTTGTGCCTGTTGTTCAGTAACACCCTCACATTTCAGGATTACGTGAGTTACCGTTTCATCCGCGGTAAGGCAGCCCTGCACAGCAGGCTGTCTGTTACGTTGTTGGTTTACGGATGGTTATTGAGTGGGCAGTGAATGGTTTGAAGAACTGACTTTATCTGAAAGATGGTTTTTGTGGATATAAAAATTTTCAGATTACAAGTGGGATTCAAACCCGCGTCTTCTGGATAGGTACTCAAGACGCCGATTTGAATGCTATGTGGTAGCTTAGCGGTAGTGACTTTATCTTTATTGAAAATACGATTTTAATTACCTACTGATAGCACCACCAATTACTAAACATTTATTTCTAAACCAATTAAAATGTTTATTATTTGTCAATAGTTTTAAGACATCAGGGACGTTACTATGTTTTGCAATTTAAAATTGCTGTTGTGTACACATTTACCACATGGTGATGCAAGTAGTTTTTAAATAGAGTAACAAGACTCTTAAAAGAGTGTTGTGGCCCTGGAACACATAGGGCAACCAAAGGAACACAGAGGATTTTGAGCCAGTAAACAACTGACAGCCCTAGGAAACTCATTTGATGATTTTACTACCACAATTTTTTTTTTTTCATTTTGTAGTTCATATTTTTAATTAAATTAGTTGAGCTATTTAGAATGCTTTTTAATTACCCTACCTAACTGTTTAAATTAAGAATATACCATATTTTAAATATAATATGAATGTCTTGGTAAAAAAATGCTAATTATATTGCTGCAACTCATTTTGTTACCATGATGAAATTAATAATAAGAAAGCCATATCTGTAAAAACACAATTATGAACTATTTATCACCCAATTATTACTTAACAAATACACATATGAATAGTAATAAAACATCATAGCTATACATTTATCAAACATACGTATGACATATACATTTTAAAGCATGATGTAAAAATGCAACAAAAAGAAATTGTGAAATGAAGAAAAGCATAAATACAGTCAGCAACTTGTGCCAGCTTTGATAAGAAACTGTAATAAACAAATTATTTATATATGGTCGTTAGCTTGTACACAAACCGACGATGCTGGCTGTATCAAGTATTTTTCAACTGATAAAAGTCATGCACAAAAAGTTATCAAATACTTCCAACGTGATAACACCATGATAAGTTCCTCATTCAACAACACGTGACTGGCGCAAAAAGTATTCCAATAAGACGTGTCTAAATGGAAACAGTTTATTTTTAGTCGTGTCATATGTTTACCTCGTACCGACAAACCTCGAGTTTCACGGCACGAAAATCAACACCAAACTAATAATAAACTTGCGTTGAAGCCAGCCCGCATACCTCCACCAGCTTTATCAGCACACAAACGAGAAAATAAAAAGGTTATTAGAAACTCACACGTTGCTAGCGATCGTTTCGTGGGTATCGCTCGTCTAGAAAGCAATCAACCGACACCGCTCAGCGGCGGGAACCAGTATTTTTCCACTCCGTGTTTCTACACAAGAACCACTAGAACTTAGCAAGAGCTTTCCTCACCTCTCTAAGATAATTTTCTGACAGTACGATCCCACTATCATGCTGAAAGAAGCACACGAAAGCGGACAAAGGGTCCTTCAAAACACAGCCATTTTGAAACCGTCCATACGAAATGTTACGTGTACCGATGCGTACAATGTTTTGGGGATCAAAAAGAAAACTAACTTATCCGTTCGCACTCATTTTTGTTTTTTACGCACAATAAAAACTAACACTTAACATCTCACACACTTTTATGTACGATTTCACTTCATACTTTCGCACACACCCGTTTACGTCGCACAAAGTCCCTGACGGACGAAAGCGACGAACTCACACGAATGGAGCTGCGAATTGCGTGCCACGGCAAATGAAATGGTTGCCAGACTAAACAAAAAAAATACTACTATATAATGATTATGATTTTCCATTCACTATTTTCGTGATGCAAGTTTCGAGTGCACTATGTTTTTTCTCTACATTTTATAATTTATAATCACTCTTTCCCGATTCAGGTGCTTGGTCAAATTGCAAAGTTGAAGCTAATTGTATTCAAATTGCGGCTTTTGTAGATTATAGTGGTGATGGGCTGATTTATAAACAAAACATTGACAGTGTTTCAAGATAAGTTTAATGAATCTATTTATGAAGTTATAAAATCAAATTCAATTTATAATAATTGTGAAAAAGTTTCCTTAAACTCAAGAGGCAATTTCTACTAAAAAGGTAGAAATTTTATTTCTTGGTATTACTTTTAGCCATAGACATACAATAAGTTTTTAAGGTGTCGATTAGTCGAAGTGATTATTCAAATGCTTTTTCTAACGTACTTACACATTTCATTTGTAATAAAGTAAACAGTATGTTGTTTATAGTAATTAGAATAATACTGACTACTTTATCAGGCAGAAGTCATATTGTGATTTTCAGAAATAATAACCAGTTTACATAATAAAGAACCTCTTGAAAGAGTTGTCTATGGCCAAGGCGCGTTATTCAATTTAGTTGCTAAGCAACGCGATAATAATCCTAAAAGCACAGTTGTATTTGGCCGATTTTCGTAGTGGGTTCATGTCCTGATGAATTATAAATAAGTTCCGGGTGTAGGTGTGGAGGTAGACGAACCTATCCAGTTTTAATCAAAAATTGATTACAAAAAATGACGAAAATAATTTCTAATATCTTACGGACGTGAATATTATAGTTGTGGTGTTAAAATAATGCATTTGTTGTTAAATTAATGTGGCATTTAAAACTATTATCTATCAAACAGCATGGTTAAAATTAATATTCAGTTTTTCTTTTTTAATTATATTGTTTTCGCGTTTGCTGAAGATTATGAGAGTGACGATAAACGTAAGTAACGTATACTAAGCTTAATAAATTTTTTCAGCGTTTCAGTTATGAGTGGTTTAATTTTTTTGCTTATTGTTTAATTGGAGCTTTCAATTTTCTGTCTTAAAACACTTGTTCTCTAAAACATGATTAAATGAATTTTAATTCGTGATGGTTCCTAGATAAAAAAAACTATTTATGATATTTTAATTAGAATCTAACTGGGGGCACGGTAGTGCCCCCAGCCAAGAAAAGCGCCGTATTTAAAAATATATAAAAGAAGGCTTATACTCATAGATAGGTACGTATCTATGGGTTTCATTATTTACAACTGAATTATTGTCTCCACTTTACTTATGTTTTTTTTTTGTGTAGCTTAACGTGTCCCACTGCTGGGCAGAGACGTACCCTTTCTCACCCAAACTTCTCTACTTCAGGCAATACTGGGCCATATTTTCCCGGTATTTTTATAGGTATGGCAAAAAAACAGGTCTTTGCCCCCCAAAAGCCGAAGGGTTGAGTTCGTCAACACCAGACTAGACACCACTGGACTTTAGGATGGTATTCTAAAACTGAACATGATATTATGCCTGCCAATTCAATTTGATCGAATAACTGTAGAAACAGGCTCTTGGATTTCTATCCAGAATACCTGCATCCTGCAAAGATCGTCAATCCACCTATACATTTTTTACTGCGTGAAAATCCTCATGGACTTCCTCTGTCTGGGGAGACCATACGGTATCTTCTACTGTCTTATATCTGACCGCTCCACCTACCCTGAGGGCGTTCTACTTTCAACATCATCATCGACAGCTTTGTTCCTTCCACCAACTGCCGAGCTTAGGCATGCCCCCTTTTATTCAAGCCAATGCTTGAAGGCACGTAAAATGTATGTCGGAGGGGCAACCGACCTTACTTTGTCGATTTTCAGTCACCACCCAAGAACACGTCATCATTTTATCAATACTCTATTAATGTAAATGAAAATAGTATGAATAACGACACGTCAGACAGGCTGGTTAAATTGTTTCAACCTCTGCCTAAGCTTAGTCAGAGCCGGGCAGTATCCAGTATCCTTATTACATCTTCTACATAAACTTTGAATACAACAAATCGGGAAATCATCAGACTTGGCTGTGCCATATTTATTTACTACGGCTTTTAACATGACTCAACTAGTGGGTGTCTAATCAAGCATTTACAAAACCCTTGTGGCCACCCATGGATCGAGACGCATTGGACCCACGGCAATAGCCATTCTATTTGAATAGAATTTTGAACACGATTGTCCGTGATACAAAGCTCATTCAAGCTCATTTAGAATTAACCTGTCTGAAAACTGATTAACGTCATCATTAACCCTGGTATTATCATGTAACATGTCCTTGTATTCGCTCATAATTGCGATTCAGGTACTACAGTTCCCATAAAGCACGTAGGTACTCGTACAATGACATAGACAATTATAATAATAATCAATCAAGGCACAGGCAACATCATAGTCAGCCGACCGCGTCCCGCGTTTCCGCTGTCACATGGAACACAAAAGGTGCGTGCGCGCAGTGCCCGCGTAACCGCCGCCATTACGGTGCTATTATATGCCTTTTTGTTAGGTTTTTGTTGGAAATGAATTCTGGTTACTGGCAGGATGCGTGCTCTCGAATTCCACAGACCTACATGACTCAATGTGGGCGGTGAATGAAGTACTTCTGTACGTCGGCCTATAATGAAACTGAATGGTAGTAGATGGCCAAATTGTAGCCAAGTTGGCTATTGTTGACTTCTACAATTGGTACTAAAATTTGGATTTGCATTGAAATGAATGACGTTTCATTTAGGGGATTCAATAATAAATCGATCATCCAAACTCTACGAAATAGCTGCATTCATTACGATTCCACACATAACTTTGCGTGGAATCCGGACACCCAGGCACTGGGCATGCTTAATTTCTTCATCTAGCTTCACAAGCGATGAGAATATTTCGTACTAATTTGACTAGAATGTTAACTGACTAAATTGAATTCAAAAGATGTATCCGATGTCTTGATGATTTATGTTGAAAAAGTCGCACCCCTGAGTCTCAAAATACAAGCTGTTTATGGCTTACTGAATAGGTAGGTACTTATTGGAAATTTTACATTTTGATAAGTACCTAAACTTAACTTCTGACATAACTGAGAAATGTAAGAACAATCGGAATATTATATAGAACTCATGACGGGGCCCCCTCATAGAGGGCCAAAGCCTGCAGGGGTCGCGGGACTTATACCATCACCGTGACCCCGGAACATAAAGGGCTATTGAAGGACACCGTAGATTTTAGTCAGTACAAGTCTGACAGTCCCTCCCGCCCTGCCCGGGGTGGGAGGACTCATTTGATGATTTTACCACGCAAAAAAAAAGCCATATTAAGAATTCTAGCTGGTTTGGCAACCCAGTTTATCAAAAACAGGAATTAGAATATAACTCTTTATATAACTTGTTTGGCTCTGTTCAGTATCCGTGTCGTGACCGCTCCGATAATTCCGGTGCCATTCGGTGCACTGAACCTTTTTCGCGTTTTCCGCCATTGCCCTAATATTTCACTCATTTCTGGTTGGTTGTGCAATTTTTCCTAATGTAGGTAGATATTATATTATGGTGAAAAACCCACACATATATTACAAAAAGGTAACTGTAATATGGGGTTACTATCATACTACTTTTTTTGAAATATTAGAAGAATGCGGGCTTTAAACAAGAGTGGAGAAGAAGCGGCCATCAGCCTAATCTAAAAAATATGTTTTGACCACAAAGTTCCTTACTATTAACGTTGTTTGAAGTTGATGCAACGTAATTAACATAAATTGTACGTACAACAAATTCCAATTTAAGTGTAGGTACCTAATTACAAAATCGATGAGCAGTCGAACGCAGCAACTAATTACCATAACTACACACACACCGCGACTATATGAACGAAAAGTAAACATCCATGCACTATATACTTCTTACATAGATATAATATTGAGGAAATGCGTTCCTTATCGTTCGAACTCTGGAGCATGGTACGGGTTGGCGCTACTCCTGGTCGTGGGGTTCTCCAAGTCTTAAGCGATTAGCGATTTCAAGAACCGGGGAGCGCCTCGCGTCTTGTGGAGATCTGAAGTCTTTAAAATTAATTAAGTAGGATTGGCGACAACTCGGCTTTATTTGATTGGATACATAACGTGTACTACAACAAAAAAAAAATGAAATTCGTTCACTGGCAGATATTGCACTGCGCACCGACTTGTGAACATTATGAAAATTGAATGGATTTTTGAATATCCTCCCCGCAATCGTCTTTAAAAGTTGTAGAGAGTTTTACACATTTGTCGATGGGAAACTGTATCAGGCAGCTTGTCTTATAATAGTAAAACATGTGTTGTGCCTTAAATACGGACTTTGAGAAAGCTTCTTTTTACTGTAAAAAGACTTCATCTCTTGCAGAAGCTAAAAATCAAAGCGCGTTTACCAAGAATGGTACCCCGCTAACTCTTATAACTTGAACTTAATGAAAAAACTCCCAGCAACTGAAAGTTACAGGGAGGGCCAATAAACTGTAAACCTCATTTATTCGGGAGATCACGCGATGTTACAGAAGTCAGGCATGTTTACATCGACTTATTTACTATAATCACTGACTTCGCCCTTTTGGATATTCCAATTTGAGCGCAAATTCTTGATTTATGCAATCTTAGGGTGCATAATATATTCACATACTTACTTTTTGTAGAGCAAAATTTGCAACCTTTAGCGACTTTTCTCAACTGTTGCCTTTTTTTGCGAGGTAAATCAACAAATGAGGCCTCCCACCCCGGAGTATCAGACTTGTACTGACTAAAATCCACGGTGTCCTTCAATAACCCTTTATGTTCCGGGGTCACGGTGATGGAAATAAGTTCCGTGGCCAAGTAAGTCCCGCAACCTCTCGACTGTTTCCTACGATTAGAATTCGATGAGTGTAGAGGGAGAGGAAGGAATGATGGATGAATAATGAACTGTATAAAAATATTATTAAAAAAATGGAAAAAGGACATGTTGCGCCAATGTCAAGTATTTCGCGTCAAGGGCAGGGATATGATGATACGATTGTTGTTGCACTCAAAAAGATTTAAACACATGAAATGCAACTTCAATGTAGATGCAGTTTCGACATTGTTTAGCTTTTCATCTCTGCCGTCATTGGTATGCAAATATTCTCTACCATTAAAGTTCCTTTACTATGAAATTCTCGGCTGTTTAAATTAGTTTCTCGTGTCTCTCTTCAAATATCTCGCGAATAAAGAAATGAATGGAAAAGAATATAAATATGTAAACTGAATCAACATCAATTTTAGAAACAGCATGTTAAATATAAAAAGTAAATTTCTACCAGTTACCTACCTGCAATTAACTTTTTTTTTTTTTTTTTATCGTGGTAAAATCATCAAATGAGACCTCCAACCCCGGGCAGGGCGGGAGGTACTGTCAGACTTGTACTGACTAAAATCCACGGTGTCCTTCAGTAGCCCTTTATGTTCCGGGGTCGCGGTAATAGAAATAAGTCCCGCGACCACCTGCAATTAACTTAGCTGCAAGGTCGAAAAGTTAACAATAAAGCATGACAAAGCATTTTAATCCGTAATAGATATAATTTTTTTCACTCCCTATTTTACGACGATTGCTTAACTTTTATCATAATTAATGTACCTAACTTAATTATTTAAGCTATCCTTAACAATTTAGTTTAAGTTGCTGAAATTCTTGGCTTAATTTCTCTTTTGTATTTGAAAAATCAATAGTTCGTTTTGTTTCCTTGATTTCTGAAAATGGAACGAAATGAACTCGTTATTAAACTGGATTTTAAAACGAACACAAAATTATGAAACTTCTGCAAGTAGAAGTCTAAATTCTCCATGCCATTAAAGATATATCTTGATCCTGTGTTACATCATGGAAAGGACTATAGTTGGCGCAGTGACTAAGCGTTTCGTCTGCTGCGAATGCCTGCCATTCGTGTCGCGGGTTCAAATATTAATATGATCTACTAGTGTAAACAAGGAACAACTAGGCAGATATCTTTATAATTCTAATACTTACTAAAGAAAATCATATAAATTGCTGCCTAGTTGTTCCGGGTCTGGTCTTTTGTGTACGTAAGTTTAAATGTTTGTAAATGCACCCATTATACAGGAGAAATTACTAAGTAGTAAGGGCCAAAGCAAATATACAAATACTTTCCTCTGTCTCCAGTATACATGCTGGTCTATCAAGACCAGCATCAGCACACTCCTCGCCTGGAAGACTTCTTCTGGACGGGGTCAGGAGACGGGCCACCTCCTCCACCAGATGCACCTCTACCAGCCCCTGTTCAGCCATCCACACCCGTGGTACGGACCACCACTGTCCTTGCTACTGTGTATCTGGATTCTTATCCACCACAAGTAAGTCATAACTAAGATATGATAAGACTAGTATGTGTAATGATCGTTTCTATCTCTACTCTATCAAGAATAGACAAAATTGTGTTTCTGTAATTATACAATTCGCCATGTTTTCTGCACCATGGCATAATTCGAAGTCGTAGATGACATAAGTAGGTTATAGAAACATTTCTTCTCCACATCGCCTTGCTCAGGACTATAGAAATGTTTTAACTTTTCGTCATTTTGGATAATCATCAGTTGATATAACCCCTACGGTGTTATGCTCTGAGGTATTCCATATTTGGCACCTGGCATGGTTGGAATAGTTAAGGTGCCATTAGCTCAGGTGCCATTTCAGCCGGTGGCCAATGTGGAATAGCCTCATCGTCTGTGTGCTGCGTACAGCTGGTGGCATCAACTTTTGTCAGACTAGTGAATATCATCTGGTACATATACAGCTTTTAATTAATCCGTACTAGTTTTACCGTCTGATCCATTACCGGTTCTACATTGTAAATTCTATTATCAGCTTACGCTATATAACGAGTCCCTCATTCACTTGTAGTAGCCGAATTGTAACAATTACCAACTTTAAAATACATTAGGGAAGCACGAATACCTACATAACTTCCCCTAACTTTTGGGGTATGATTGTCATAATAGAGTTATTAATTCTCGTTTAGCTTACCCTCTTTGTTGTTGATTTTTTTGTCTTGCTACTAGTATCCACAGAGCTGCGAGTACGCTAATGTGGCCCAGACATGCAATATTTAACATGAAGTAAGTTTTTTCTCATTATAATTTCGCTAATAGTTTTAAGTTCATCACAGGCGGTGACGGACAGATCGACCGGCGAATGCATGCTCAATTGTGGAGAGCCTGGCGTGCCAGGTAGCTTGGAACCAGAGATCCCCGATGATCGAAGGTACTGGCTCCTCACTGTCATTCAAGGATCCACTCCAGATAGCCTGCAATTGAGACTCGCTAGGTTGTACCAGAAAGCTTTCTTGAGGTAACCAACGTTCCCCTTTAATCATGTTTTTAAAAGTTCCTTTTTAAGCTTCTTTCGCTCAACCATCCCATGGGGTTTTTCATCAAACTCATTTACGTCCTTATTCTTTTCACTTCATGTATTCGAAACCACTTCATCATTAGTTCACTCTAGATAATGGTAATAACTCCTAGCTTATTTGGCTCTATTGCTGATAACGACATTATTTTTATCATTTTCATATTTCTTATTCCTATTAATTACAGGCAACAAGAGCGTCACCTGGGCATCATCAAGTCTCTCGACGCGCCACCAGCCCGCAAGAAACATGACGTTCATTCTTTCGTGGTTAACAAAGACAATAATAATAGCCCAGTAGGTCCACAAAGTACCAACACACCTTTCAAATATCTAGATATTGCCAGTTCTATGGTTGCACCTGGCGAAACAGTTCCCAACTCGTTAGATAGAAAGGTTGAAAATTCAAGTAAACATGTTCCGGATTCTTCTAGTGATTTCGTTTATCCCGTAAATATAGAACTGTTCTCAGTAGATACTAACACGATCTCTTTAAATGCTGAGATTAAAGCAACAAAATTGAATGAAGTTGAGTCATGGATATTGGCAACTCCAACTGTTGTTATTCGTAAAAGAGAAGTGGTTGATAAAGAACAATTAGAAGAAATGAAAGAAGACTCGATTGATATACCTTTAGAGTCAGATAGCAATGAGACAATGTTGTATAAACGTGAAATATTGAAACCAGAGCAGCAGCCCCCGGTGCAAGTTCACATTCAGAATATTACAGAGGTGAGTAACTTTAGCTTAGTCATCCAATTTATCATCTATGTATGCATAACACCAGTTTTAGGAATAAATTAATGATATTAACTACGAAATCTATCCAAACAAAGAAACGAAGTCTTTTCCTGACCCAAAATAATTTATTATCAAAATAAAACTGCTGTTACTACATTCAATAGTATTCTACAGCGTCTATTGACACAGCCATTTGATAAAACGCCTAGGCCGAATCCAAAGCTTTATTAACCGCTAGTTCCATCAGTCCCCAGAAACTGGTAGCATTCAGATTGTATACGTGGTGCTGGTTGGTGGAAGAGCAGTTCCTGCAGCAGTGGCTGCCAGAGATATGAGGCTGGTGAGGGATGCTGAGGTTGCAAGAGAATTAGGAGCCGTTGTCACTACAAAAGCTGAGCGTGAGTATGATAATGATAGTATTGAAGATGATGATCGTTTTATGTCACAACTGATTTACAGCAATTTTAAATTCCTATATAGATTATTTAAGTGTCAATTAGTTATTATCTCAAGTAAAAACAAGAATTTTCCTAAAATTTTTTTGAAACGCTTGTTTTGCACGATGGAAAATGCTAGTAACTTTCAATTTTTTCTCGTCAATTAACTACCACTCATTTCTTCGACCAGTAAGTTGCTATATGATACTCGTTTGACGTTTCTAATGCTGGAATGTGAAAGAATATGAAAAAAGTCTGGCTCCACACTGGCAATGATTTTGGAAGTCTCCATGATGGTAATTTAAAGTCATCAAGTATAAATCCGTTCTCTTTAGCAGCGTACCTGAAAACAGCGGAGGGTTTGGAGGGTGAAGCAGGAGGTGGGGTCCACGGCACTGAACTATGGGCTCTAGCAGTAGGAGCTACCGTGGCGATATTATT
Source organism: Agrotis ipsilon (assembly GCA_028554685.1). NCBI lineage: Eukaryota > Metazoa > Arthropoda > Insecta > Lepidoptera > Noctuidae > Agrotis > Agrotis ipsilon. The sequence goes on from CM052972.1 coordinate 10,006,407, forward strand.
GCTACTCGTCTTATTAGCATTACTTTGTTTTGCTCACAGGTGAGAAGTTAGATTCTGTATTGTTATTCATTTATGGCAACTGACTGACCTTCGTAAATTATGTTCCAGGAAAAAGGCAATGAAATCAGCAGCATCGATCCGTGCGTATAGAAATGAGCTCTTGAGAGAGGCGGAGAGGAACCAGCTGAAGCAAGTTCACGAAGAAAAAGATGGAAGGGTAAGTATAAAATAGGAGATAGGAGACACAAATTAAGAAATATGGAGATAACTGAAGGAATTGTTACATACTTTAATTTAACCGCCTTTTCTTTGTTTTAACAGCTAATCAGCGTCGTGTCTCCAAGTAGAACGAGGCCAAGCAGCACTCTCTTACCAATTTACAGAGCAGCTAGTGCTGCTAGCAGGTCAGTAATAGTCTAATGATTTAATAGCTCTAGTTTTTATGATGAAATATGTTTTTTATGTTTTTTTTTGATGTCATAGTAAATAAATAAATAATAAATAAATAAATATTCCACAACTATCACACAATGCCATCTAGTCCCAAGCTAAGCAGAGCTTGTGTTATGGGTACTAGACAACTGATAAACATACTTATATATTTCTAAATACATACATATTATAGATAGTAATATGATTCACGTGTATAGTGACATGACATTCAGAAAAATACAACTTTTAGATGTCTCAAAAGAATATTTTTCTAAAATTCTCAAATTCTACGATGTAAAAGAAAACTTGAATTTATTCGTAGTCTCCTAAATTCAACAAACTGTATTTCAGATCAAATAGTCTGCTCTTTTCGTTACCAGGCGCTTTGCAAAGAATTAGAAATTAAATATTTAAGAGTCTAGGAACGGTCCATTTGGAAATTACTTGCTAAGTAAACAAGATGAGTTTGTCTGCGATAAATATTCATAAAACAAAAATGATCTCTTTTCCAAATTCTAAGACTTTTAACGTGCCTAAATGTGCTCTATAATGGTAATTAATTAATATAGCATTTTTAATTTCGGCACTACTACGCTAGGAAGTAGTTAAATGAAGAATTGACGACTAAAAGAAAAGAAGCATGGAAGAAGATATAATGGCACTGTTCGGACCTCTAAATTATAAAATTTGTATAACTGAGAGGATGAATATGGTGATAATCCACGACCACATACCCTAAAATAAAATGATCACCTTTGCATTTTTGTTGCTTAGGTATAAGAAGGAGATGAAATCTGGAAAATGAATTATAAATTGTTACAGTTCTTCCACAACCTCATCAGGGGTATCAGAGGTAGCCACAGCTTTCCGTCGCAGGCAGAAGAAACCACATGCTCTTAGGATGCCACAGAAAAAGAGAGGTACGTATTTCTTCTAAATATATACAGGGTTACTGGTTAAGTGGACCTAGTCCCTTTAAGGGGTCAAAGTAGACCTCATTCTTGACTGATTTTACTATGAGAACCCCTATCCTAATCCTTACCGTTTTTGAGTTATTAGACTTTTATTTTTTTTCAAAAATATTCCACCTCTGCGTCATAAACTGGTTAAAGTAAGAATTCTACGACGTTTAGGACGCTCAAGTGATACTTTTTCGATAGCTTACAAACGACACATTCTACTGAAACCAGTTTATTTGATAAATTACTCAAACCTTGGTAAATAAATGGCTGTAAAGTTCAAATATTCATTTTTTGTTGGAGCTACCCTTGTCTTTCAGGTCAAATTTCTCAAAATAAGTGTACGGTACTAGATGTGCAGATTGCAGCAAAAACACTACTGTCTCATTAGCTTTTTAAAATGGTACCACAATATCCACTTTAAGTAAGAATATGGCCAAAAAATAAGGGTTGATACTGACAAGGTATATACAGATACACTTTTAACCGATTTCATTAGAAGAAGGAGGTTCTAATTCGAATTTACATTTCTATTTGTCAATCAACTTCCTCCACTTGCAGTTCGATTGTTCTTACTTACTCTGTTGCGGATTTTTTTGTTACCTATCGCTATTTTATTATTGTTTCTTCTTTTGCTGTATAAGTACATGACTCTAGGTAGAGTCAAAGAGAATTAGGTAATTCCGACCCATGTTTGTGACAAAATACAACGAATTGGCCTGATCCCATTGACCATGCGAGGTATTGAGTCAAAAAGCTAAGATCACATAATGATAACAAAAAAAAACGAAAAAAAGGAGATACAGCAAATAAAAAAAAAACAGTCTACAATCAGTGGAGAAGATCATCCACATTAAAATAAAACAGTCGAATTTAGAATACGCTCGTTTTTTTTTGAAATTCGTCGATAACTGATGAAACGAAAACTTGTTCGTACAGAACAAATTTTGTTAAAATACCTACCACCTTGTCAGTATCAACCCTTATTTTTTGGCCATATTCTTACTAAAAGTGGATATTGTGGTACCATTTTAAAAAGCTAATGAGACAGCAGTGTTTTTGCTGCAATCTGCACATCTAGTACCGTACACTTATTTTGAGAAATTTGACCTGAAAGACAAGGGTAGCTCCAACAAAAAATGAATATTTGAACTTTACAGCCATTTATTTACCAAGGTTTGAGTAATTTATCAAATAAACTGGTTTCAGTAGAATGTGTCGTTTGTAAGCTATCGAAAAAGTATCACTTGAGCGTCCTAAACGTCGTAGAATTCTTACTTTAACCAGTTTATGACGCAGAGGTGGAATATTTTTGAAAAAAATTAAAAGTCTAATAACTCAAAAACGGTAAGGATTAGGATAGGGGTTCTCATAGTAAAATCAGTCAAGAATAAGGTCTACTTTAACCCCTTAAAGGGAATAGGTCGACTTAACCAGTAACCCTGTATTCTGCGGGCAGTCTTCGTGAGTCCAGATCTATTCTAATAAAATTAAAAATCAAAAATCATTCAGTCCCATACGTCTTCTTACCGTACCTAAAGATGTTAAAAAGTTCTTACAATTTGGCCCAATGATGGGGACTAGGTGTATGCGGCACGAAACGTAAGAGTTTTTACGACGACCGGCCAATGAGTTTTTAAGATTCTTCATTCTGATTTTTATGGTCTTGTTGTCGTCTGGTCATTAGGAGTCATGTTTTTTCACCATGCTAATCTGTCCTTATGACGTCTTTCTCAGTGGGCACAACTGACAGCTTACTAGAAGCTGCTGGATTGGACAGCTCCGACAGTGGACAACCGTCGGCGCCACCGACGCCCACGTCGTATCTCTCCATGCCTTCAGTCAACGCTTTCCCAAGGTATGTATGCCTAGATAGCCAGAAATATTAGCTTTATTTTAACAGTGAACTTTTCCAAAACCGCTATCAAGTTCCACTTTCTTGAAGAAAAGTGTAGAGAGGAGACTTGCAATTTTTTTTAGATAATTTGATCTTTCCGGAATCTCGCTTTAATAGGTACAGGCCAAGCAGGACGGGCAAGATAAATATCAATTTAAAATATCGGATAAAGTAAACAATTATTTACATTTTTACAGAGGCAACGTTGTAGAACCCCTGTCCCGTATCTTAGAACCCGTATCAGTTCGTCACCTAGACATCGACTCGCCAGCAACTACGCCAAAGAAAAGCAAGCCAGACCCTGCGAAGAGCAAGGATGTGGTGCCTCGGAGACAGATGGCATCGCAGCTGGTCAGACTCGGGAGTATTGACAAGGATCCTGGGGTTATAGGGCCACTGGTCTGGGATCTACATTGTCAGAGGATAAAGGATGGTAAGTTTGAAAATGTTGCCCCACACATGAGGAATTTATCGTACATCCATTTACACAAACCGAGCGACCCATTTACTTGTAGTAGGCCATACACATATCTGAGCGGAAATTGATATTGCATCACATAGCGCAGTAAACGATCTCTCAGCTACTGCTACTCTTTTTCATTTTTAATGAACAAGGATAGGATTATTACTTGAGATTTTCGTGGATGAGAGCCAATACAACAGTTAACAGCTTTGTCCAGAAGTAGACTGCCGTATTAGGCTTCCTGAATTCCTCCCAAATTTCAGCCATTGCTGCCAACGTCAGCCCCAACTAGCCTGCGACGCGAGTATATTCAAGTACCCAAGTCTGCGCAAACATAGATGCACTCTTTCTGCTACCCACTCTGATTGGACAATAATATACTGGTGGAATGACAATGATTAACCATTGAGCTACTTCTTCCAGCTTCAAAACCCTCGAGCCCCGCCCGCTCAACAGCCTCAGCCCGCAAGGACCCCGGACCTTCCCGCATGAGGCAGCGTTTTAACGAGCTGATGGACGATGCATTCACGCTGTTCGGAAGCGTCAACTCCAGTCCCAACTCACATGACACTTACACTGTGGAGGAACAGGATTCTAAGGAGAAAGATAAGAAACAAAGTCAGGACAGAGGTACAGGTATGTGGCAGAATAAAGTTTCTAGGTTTCTTTCATTCTAGGGTGTCGATGGTAAATTAAATTAGATCGGAACAGAATTTGGCGGCGAGAAGCCTACCGGCGTTGCAGGAGACTGTCTAAAGAGGTAACCGTGAACCTGACCTTTACCTTATAAGGCTATTGAAGGAACACCGTGGATTTTATTCAGTACGAGTCACAGTCTCTTCCGCTTCACACAGGGCGGGAGGATTACTTTTTAATTTTACTACGTAAAAATGGCCTCGGATTCGCTCACTTCCAGTTTGATAACAGGACTTCTTTCTTATAAATCGCAACGCAAGGTCTCTAAGAGATTTTAGTTCGATATTATTTGAGCTATCTTAAAATACAGCCATTCCACAGTTCTTCAGTAACGTAGTATTATATTATCTTTGGTAACGGCAAAGGTTCACACAGATAATTTTCTAACTCATATTATTTTATTTAATACGAGCGCGACGCGCACAAGGTGCCAGTGCTGTCAATGTAAATAAATGTATGTTAGCAAACTAATTAACTTACATTATTATCATTGTTCCAGGTTCAGACGAGCAAGCTGGTTTGGCGCAGGCTCGTAACGACAACGTACGTCTGCCCGGCTCGCCGTATACTGCCATGGATACGTTGAGAGGGAGATCAGCAGGGCCTAGGTAACATTCATATCAACCTTTAACCTTTTAACCGCCAGACAATCTTAAAAAGAAATGTGCCCCTAGCGCCAATCACATATTTTCAAGGTCAACTATAGTGATGTGGACCAATCCCTACAGCAAACAAGATTTGTAAGGTAAAATTACACGTTTTTACGAATATCTTATGTTTTTTCAATTCATTACCCTCATAACAATAATAAGATTAAAATTACCCACATCAAAAACCTATAAACATGTACATAGACACTAACAAAGCCAAGATAGAGTTTAGTTCATAATTCTACAAAATTCGGTTTTTGGAATCCCTATTGTTGCATTTATACAACTCCGGCGCTAACCTTAGAGATAAACAAGAGCGTAGATAGTGCGGGGACAAGTGAAATTATTTCCGGTTATCGATTTTATTACTCAAACTATGAATATGTTAGTAGAAAGTTTTGAGATTTCCTGTTTAAAAAAAAATCTTAATTTATGGTCAATGATAGGGCATTTAATTGTCACTGCTTTAACGGATATTGTTTTGCGAGTCTCTGAAATGGCAAATACAGGTATGTGTTAATTTTCTTATTTAAATTTTAATTAAATATCAATTATATTCACTTTATGCCATCTAAACCTAAATACTTAAAATATTATATTGTGTAGTAAATTTTTACTTTCTACAAAAAAAAAGAATAATAATTCGCAATATTTTTACTTGCAAGCGTTCGAGAATGGAACTGAATGACGATGAAAATACCCAGGATTTATTTGAAAAACATGTCCAGGCAGAATCAGCCTCAAGGTTGTCAAAATCCAGTATTGGACAACAACAACAACAACAACCAACAGCTCATACTATCTCAGTGTTTTGGTGAAGAGACTATTACCCTCTGAGTTACTTACCTGAGGAAACTCTTTCCCTCTGAGTCACTAAACTGAGGAAACTCCTCTTACCCTCTGAGGTCACTCCTGGGACCTCTCCTGCTGAGGACACTACTGCTATCCTGCTGAGGACACTACTGAGGCCTACTTCAAGAGGCCTAACCTGCTGAGGCTAATACTTCTAAAGCCTAACCTTCAGTGTGTGTCAAACGTTGAACTGTGTACTACCGTGAACTGTGAAGTGCTGAACTGTGTTTTTATATTATTAAACTTGTATTTTATATTCTAGAATAAAATTATACTATTCTAATAAAGAATATTGTTACAAAACACAGCCACAATACCCATTGAAATAAATTAGGTACTCACTAATACATTAAATTTTTTAACAAATAAAACAGATGTACCCTCACTATTATCATTATGAGTTCGCTTATGACGTCACAAGCAGTTGTAAATATACAACTCCGGCGCTGGACTCTTTTGATAATATTAAAGTGCTAGGGTTGTTACTAAAATACGATTTGGTAAAAACCGTTGCTACAATTGTAATATGAATCTACCAGAAATCATGTGAAGTTTTAGATGTTATAGTTAGAAATAGAATCAAACAGCAACAAGCATTGAATTACTTTCTAATTCTGAATGGCTAACTTCTTTATATGTTATTTGAATAAACTAAAGTTGGCATTAATGAACAAAAAATAAACTTATGTGTTACATCACTACTGTTGTATTTATACAACTCTGGCGGTACAGATTAAGGTCACACTTGCATTTTGCGATGAGTTTTATTCGTTTTTTTCACCGTTAATTTGGCGCTCAGCATCAGTGATTTTAGGGAAAATGAAAGAAATTCCTTGAAAGGCAAAGGTGGTCTTTATAATTATTATGAAATTGCTGCTACGTAAATAAAAATATGCTTGAAAATCACTTCGTAGACTTTTGTTGCGAATTTACAACTGTGGTGTCAGGGGTTCAAAAATAATAAGTTGCTTATATACAACTGCGGCGGTTAATAGGTTAATATCACTGACAATGACAAGCACCAAATATTTTTTTAAGCGGTTTTGGAATAATTGAAAACGCTTTTCAATGTTTTTCTACGTGTCTTAAACGGCCTACACTTCGTGAATTTCCAGCAACGCGTCATTAGCAATTCTTCTAGGTAATATTTTTATAATTTATAAAACAGAATTAGGCACAAGCAGAATTACCCGTCATATTATGTTTTAAAGGCCCACTGATTAATTTTGGTGCGGGATAAATTCACCCGGACAGATTCATTACTTCAGTGGCTTTTTGATGATCGCCACTGTGGCTTTTGGCGCACAGAAGTTGCAGTGTTTTGGAAATACTGTGATGCGTATGGGCTTATCTCATAAAAAAAAACCCAACAACTCCGGCTTCGAGATCGAGGCCTTACTTTCCAGTTTACGACTTAGTATAAAAAAAGAGGTTTTTCCTAAAATATACAGTACTTCTGCTCGACCTGGCCCCAGTACATCAACACCAGTCCAGCAAGGTGAAAGCGGTCGTCCTCGCACGTCGTTCACGAGGACTGCGGCCGAGAGGAGAGTGCCGCCGCCTGCGAGGGCCTGGGGACATACACCGCCACAGGTAACATACAGGGATCAGTAGGTTTCACCCATGAAATCAAAGATTTTCACCCCTAAAAAGAAAATGGAGTGAACGTTGCTTTTTTTGTGAGTGTCACATCGCAGTTGTGTGCTTTGTCTTGAATTTAAATCCTCCAGGCAGGGACACTGAGCATGGGCCTATTCATCTGCTTAAGTACGAAAAGCAGAAAAGTGTAACAGAGTCAAAGCTATGTAGTTGTCATTTTTCTCTTAGGAAGAAAATAGATATAGGCCACACGATCGCTTTGTTTTCTTGAGATTGGTTAATTTCAATTGCGAGTAGGTAGATTGTTAACTTACTTAACTTACTTGTCCAATAACTATGTAAAGTGTGGAAAGCGAAGTAACTAATATAAGTAGGTACTTACCTTGTGAAATATCTTGATATTTTTTTGTTTTGTGACTAATCCAAGAAGTTTTAAACAGCTGGTGTCGGGGTTAACCAAGGAAAGTCTTTAATCAGGCTCTAAATATCAACTCCTGAATCACCAGTTTACTTCCACACAGAAATGGGACGGCAACTCCATGATAATTTAACGGTGGTAGTCCCTAGGTGCTCGGCCGGTCGTCAACCCAGCGCTGATCACAACTGAGGGCAGGTTGCCGGGTGAAGACCCAGCTATACCTCTCATATCAGCCATTAAGACGGAGATACAACGCATCAAAGAAACTGCCAGCAAGCCTAACACCTAGCCAAATTGATGAATTTTTAGTTTTCCGGGTTCGAAGTGGTAATGTCAGATAATTTTAAGTCAGTATGAACGTTACTTCGTGTATTCGAATTCGATCGCGATTATTGTCCTAAGAAGCAATGTGGTAAAGTTATTTAAGAAAATAATTATGTGGATAATTTCGAACTCTGGTTTAGGATAAGCAATTTTTGAAGAGTCAGAGAAGTACTTTTTAAGTAAGAGAGTAACCACGCTAATCAAATTGGAATCCGTTTGAGCCGATCATGTTGACGACACGGTTGGCCGTAGTGGTTGAGCGATTTAATGTTACACTGCGTGTTGCGGGTTCAAGTCTCGCACAGAACAAAATTATATTTGTATGTTCTTTTTGATCATGTGCATCTCACCCACAATATAGGACAAATTCCAGTTTTCATAAAAATAAAAAAGTTCAACCGCGTTTATTTCGTTTCAAGTCACTTCGAATACGATCGCAGTCCTAATCGATATTATTACATAAAAACCAAGCTCAAACCGATTTCGTGGCGTCAGTGCTAAATAAAATATTGACGAGTATGTTATTGTTTAAGAAATTTCGTGTAAAAATACTTTTAAGTAGACTATTATTGTAATTAAGTTGGGAATAAAATAAAGTTCACCGTTGGAGAGACATGTTTACGTACAATTATTGATATTTTTATCATGAATCTGTTTGTCGTCATTATAGTTTTTTAAATTGTTGAAATGGTTATATACAAAATTGATTTCGATATTTTTGATTTAATTTTTATCACTGTTATCATTCTTAATTTACTATTATCAAATGTTACTTTTAATTCGTGTTCTAGACAGATTTTTTTGATCAAGTTGTTGTTTTGTGTAAATTATTCTTTCAGTTATGTTAAGAGTTAGTTATAAGGATAAAATCAGTATTAGTAAAATATACAATCATAAAAAAATCACCTAAGTTTATTTATGGTTAAATAAAATTATTATAGGTACAAAATAATGTTTGATGCCAATTACTGTAGTTTACTCAACTTATCTACCTGACCTGTTTTTGAATCTCTTTATAATAAAATCTTAGAACTCCTATTGTATTTTGTAAATCAATTAAAATTCTTCCTAAATAAAAGACAGTTTTTTTAAGTGCATATTTATTTTGTACTCAAACTGCGTTATAAAAATTCTGTTATAATCTAAAACATAAATATTTACATACATACAAGAAGTCGTTTGAACGCTTTTTTTATATTCAGAACATTTCTTTGGCTTCCTAATATTTAAACAATGAAATAATATTTGTGTTAAAATGAATGCAGAAAGTAAGTATTAGTGATGAAGGAATCAAATGAAGTGAAGAGTTTCTTTCACATAATTTAACATTGGTAAAAATCAACAAATAATAAACAGATCACACTATAATTTTGGAATCAAAACGGTTAACAAATTCCAGGAAATCACGACACTATATTAATCCAATATATCAACATAATTAAACCTAGCCTCTACTATACAAAGTTTATTCACATCAGCCTTTATGAAGTCCTTGAAAATAATTTATTTATTGAAAAAATTACAGGTTTGATGAAAATGGCAGTTATTAGTCGCCAAAGAATGGTTGACAATTATTCACTTTTCGTCCAATCAAATTCCTTTCCTCTACACACATGAAAATCACGCCTTTTCGCTTGGACCGCCATCATGGCAAAAATCTATGGAATGTCAAATGCTATGGTGCTTTGGCACTCCTTTTGCCTTTCACCTTTTAACCGGACATTAGTAAATTCAAACATTCATTGCTGGAGCCAAAGCTTCTAAATTGTAGTTCAAATTACTTTTATCATGTAATAAAAGTGTATCTCCAGGACAACTACAATATTATGACATTCCAGGATTTCTTGATCATGGTCCAACTATACTAATTTACAAAAATTGTTAGGGTTCCCAACCTTATATACCTTTATGCTGTCTGTTACTCAGCAGGCTGTATCTCATGATCTGTAATAGTTAGAAAATTGAAATGTTCACAGAATGTGTATTTCTATTGGCGCTTTAGCAACAAATAATAAAAAATACAGTACAGAACCCTTCATGTGCGAGTCAGACTCGCACTTGGCAAGTTTTACACAAACACTGAACTTCACGTGTTAGTCTTCAATCAAGTCGCACTGGTCAGTGCCAGTTGGTCACTAGATCACTGATATGATAGTCTCCTTAGTAATCTTCATCTGGTGAGTGCTACGTGGATTGCATAGTCTGTGGCGCTAGTCTTCTCCACTGTGTCGGCTGCTGCTCTTGACCTTCGTCATCCTGGAAAAAGAAGCTTTGTAAGTATTTACGAATTTCATAAAATAAAAAAATCGATATTTGTAATTTTATTCAGTTGCGAACAAGTATCTAGATGGTGACTCGTAAGTCATCGCCATTTCTTTCAAATCAGCAAGTCCATGGATACACCCTACAAAAATATGTCACCAAATCATACCCATAGGATAAGTATGATAAGGAAAATTGTATTTTTAGGTGACTTCATGAGTTTTACTCACACACACAACCAAACCTTATTTGCATAATGGTCCAAGTTAGTTTTCCTTTTAATAATACAAAAATAGCAATTACCTGAATAATTGTTATTGAAACCGTGTCAGGTTTGATGTCCTCTAGTCCTAGCTTCTGATCCTCAGTCATGTGTTCCATATTCTCCATGTTCCTGTAATGTCAGCACATTCCAAACAAATAAATATAAAGTTCTTAGAATCCTTATCAACTAACAAAGTGTTCTATGTAAAAATACAGCAGGCAGATAGCATTATAAACTTACTTTCTGCTGCCCGAATGGAATCTACCGCCTTCACCGCGTATTCTGTTCATTGCATGTCTGTGTCGCGACTCGTGAAGATATTTCTGGAAAAATTCAAACATTAATTAGATATTTTACAAAGAAATGTAGAGCCGTTCTCGTTATAAGATGAGAACTGAACAAAATAACCTCAAAAGTATGATATGATTGGTTATTCCATTTCAAAATGGTACTGAAATTGTCAGGCACCACACTGAGGAAACTTACAAGTACCATTTCGATCACAAAATGATGCAGACACTGACTATCGTTCGAAAAATCTTAACATATCCAGTATTATCCAGCCTTTAATGGATCTGTTATTGTCAAGACACACTCTTTTCATTTAGAGAATCTACATGTCACATGCCTAGACTTGATTTTTGGTTCTAGGACATGCTGGTCTTCTCACGATATATTTTCATTCAACATTTTGCAAGTGCAACTGGGATGCGTAAATAATAAAGTTCCACTTACAGGTCTTTCCTTTGGTATCTTCCCCTGTTCATGTAGCTTGGCTCTGGCGGCTCGTCGCTTTAGTATACGCTTGTACTGCCGCGCGTTCACGTATAGAAGAGGTTCCTCATCAGATCCCGCTGCGGAAGAACTGGCGCCTTCAGACATTGATGCGCTAGTGCTTGCTGCGTTGTTGCTGCTGTTCACCATCTGAAATGAGAGAATCAGAGAGAATACATATTTTGTAAAACAAAAACATTACAGATTCTAGTAACACTAAGCAAAATGAATGGCTGAACATGTTATGTACATTTTTTAGCACTATTTATTTAAAACACCAACAGATTGTTTTTTATTATTTAACATAATATATCATTTAGTGTTGGAGAAAACAGGTATAAGTATGCGATATTAAGATAAATAGCTTCCTGCCGGGGTCGCGGGATTAAACTACTACCAAGACCCCGAAACGTAAAGACCATTGTAGAACACCGTGGATTTTGTCTGAAAATCTCTTTGGCCCTGCCCTAAGAGAGAGGACTCATTTGATTGGACACAAAAAAAAATCAATTAGCTTAACTAACTAGCGATTTCATTGATTTATGAAAAACCTATTTTATTTGAGTTGATAAGAAACCCCTTTGGCACTGCTGGTATATTTCCTGCAGCTTAGTTGCCTGTTCAGAAAATAACATACCATAACAATGTTAGGCTGGTTGACAATTTGCTGCGCCTGTACTGCATTGCCGACGCCGGCCACTTGCACCAGATTGCCGTTCAAATTGATCACTGAAATAACACAATAATAAATATAAAATACATAGTAGTACACTGAATTTTATTTCTAGCATGTAGACTGGCCTTGTAAACCAGTTACTACTATTGGTTGTGATACAGAAAAATGTTACCATACTTCTCATTGCACTGAAAAATCTCTTATGAATTATATGTATTTCTCTATCGTGAATGATTGCCATAAATGTGAATGAATTTTTCTCTTGTAGCTTATTTACATTTTTTTCTTTGCACATCAGTGAATATTTAAATTGAGTTGGTCTAGAACTGGGCCACAAATTTATTATACAGGGTTACTTGTAATTCAACATTTGTATCCATTATGGGCTGATAAGGAGGCAAAATAAAACAATTTGAACCCCCATATACTACCCCTAAATTCAATAGTTTCTGAGATATTTAACATAGAGGTCTAGATAGATGTTAACAAATTAACAAGTAATAAACTTACTGGTGGGTTGGTGAATGATCTGATGTTGATCAATAGTTGGTTGAGCATTAGTTGCTACTGGCTGGTATATGAATGTCTGTCCATCTGGGGTCTGTACCAACTGCATTGGTTGAATGTTTCCTCCTGCTGTCAAAGTGAACAAATGTTATATTAAAATATCTGGCAACACATCTGTGATCCCCTAAACTAGGGGCATAAATATATTATCAGTTATAAAATCCCTTATATGAGTGGGCAAGCCTATTGGTACTGATAGGGTACAAATACTATAAACTCAGTGACAATAGATTTATTGTCAGTATATTATGATATGAATACTTTAAGTACAGGCATTGTGGTTGATTCACAACCTGATGTGATGCTGAGTATGGTTTTCTTTTGTGATAACTGGATCAGGGGGAAAATCTTTTTAATATCTTTTGTTAAAATAGAAAGAATTAAGACCAACCTTGAATGCTGGAAATAGGCACAACCTGCAACTGTTGAAGTTGCTGTCCACCTGGTGTGGCCACCTGAAAATATAATAAGAACCTTAAATAAACAATTCTGATTAAAGTCTTCTGTTGTTGTTGTTGAACAAGTCTATATCCATGTATGTTTATTTACCGTAAATCATGTAATGGTGAAATACATATTATGCTCACCACAGATCATCTTCATTTCCTGAACTTTTACAGAATGATTTTTAATTCATGAAATAAAACTATACCCATATTCCTTAACTTGTTGAAGTGCCTATTCTGTGGCCTATTCTGACCCTGGTATCCATAAAATCTACATGCAATATTTCAGCTTTCATCCCTTATTAAATATTTTCAGATCCTTGAGAAAAAGGATCTCTTTTCTTTCCACAATGTTGAATACAATAGTATAGATAAAAAGAAGTTGGTTAAAGACAGATTACATGATGGATTTAATGACTCATGCTTTCAAAGGAAAATAAATTATAAATGATACAACTACCTGGATCTGTTGTGTCCCAATCTGGATGCATGTACAGTTAAAAATGAGTTAGAAATTAAAACATAGAATCTCACATACAACAATTTAGATAGTTATAATGTGAAAATTAGAAAAATTATAGCAAGTGGAAAATTTGAGCATCACGAACATTTTTTTCTTTATAAATTGATTTTCTTACACCAAAATGCATGCAAACATCAAGTTGATTAATGAGCAACAGATGAATTGAGAACATGCTGTGGCCATCTTTTGATAAAGTTAACAATACCTGTATAGCCGGTGCACTGGAAGGCACTGCATGCACCACAATCTGTTGCCCATTAGGACCTTGTATCATGTGCGGAGCGTTGTTCATTTGCAGAACTTGCAGCTGTTGTCCGTTAATCGTCATAACCTGAGTCCCATCGGAACTCTGTATTTGTGCGTGCTCCATTGTCAATCACTCTGTAAAGGATTTATGTTTACTTATTTCATTGTTGTTGTAGAATTACCTACTTAAAACACAAAGATCTTGTGACTTGAATGGCATTTCTTATATTCATCTTGCGAATATTATAGTTTGCAAGATCAGCTGATATGAAACCTACTGACCAATGTTTTAGAAACAGGACTGATATTCTCAGATTTTAAGGAAACAGCTGATTCTTTTATCTGAGCTGATTGATATTGAGTAAATCTGATAGGGAACTTTAACAAGAGATAATTGAGACTCGCCAGTTTCACATAGCTTTAATTTCTTACGAGTTGAATGCTGATGAAAGTTATTGTTTCCTACAATTTATTTACGTCTTACTTCTTACGTCTTCGTACTACTTGGACCGATGGTTTGAAGATAAGCGTGAACGTTGCGCGATAGTGCGCCTGGAGATTTTGATCTTGTCAAATCAGTCTATCATCGTCAGACACAAATAATCTTACCTTGTCAAATAAAACAGAGTTTATTACTTAAATAGCTTCGTAAGCCGAAGGATAAAAGAACACTCAAAAAGAAAAACTTTCGCGAAGTCTCACTCACAAGGAAAAATCAACACGTCACTGCTACGAGGCCAAGGAATGCAACGTAATCAAAATGGCTGCTGCTTTTCACGTAATTTCATCAGACATTGTCGTAACATTAACTTGAAAACCCTTATTTTTCGCGTATTTCCAAACATTTGCCGGTACAGCCATCACGAGAGAATATTCGGCGAAAATAAATTGTAAACTTACATTGGGTCCTCACTGGTTTTTCGATGATTGGTTGACAAAAGATAGACCAATGGCCGAAGTCAATGATCGCAAGAACGCAGTAGATTGGTTCGGCGCATTACCACTCCCAAAGAAGCGCGCTCCCTCAGCTATCCAATCGTTCACGTAATTAATACGTTGTCTATGGTAGAAATTAGCCTATCCTATCTCAGGAAGATAAACCGAATGTTATAAAATTGAATTACTTTATATTATTAGCAATGAATGACTATAAAATGGCAGTAGTACTTGTAAAAATAATCAAACTATGCACATGTAATATCTTTGAAACCATCACACATCGTGTAAAATGACAGTTTCAGCGATTTTTGCAGGTCTACTACTTGTTTCTGAAAAAATACTTAGACCAAAGAAAGCAAAAAGATTTTTTTTTTGTCATGAAAATCCTTGTCGTGTAAAATTCTAAATAATGTGTTTTAAAATTTCACCACTATTTTGTTAGGTATATTTATATTTTACCCTAAAGCACCGTATTCACGTTCCATCTGCTGTACGTCCCGCCAAGGCCATGCACGATGCACGACGCAAAAACACCGTGAATAGGCTTGACGTACGTCAATATTTTTTTTTAATTGTTTGCTGGACGTGCACGACCCATTTTTCATCCAGCGAGATCCAAAACCTCTTGCTATTTTTTTCCTCACTTCTATTGCTGCTGATAACATTAAAAGAACTCCCATTTTTTGGCGTTTTGTTAAAACAGCTGGCATTTTAAATTAATAAAACACGTTCTCTCTTATAATTCGTCCGATATATTCTGCTCGCTGGATGCGCGCACGATGGTGTGTATGCTACATCCATCACAGCGACCTTGAGCTGACGTACAGCCGTGACAGATGGTGAATACGGCGCTTAAGTGAATCGTACGGTCTATTGTATACCAATATGACCTTTTTCTTTCTGGGCATCAATCCGTGATTTTAGTTGTATACACAGACTAGTTACATTATAAAAAGAAGAATTACCCAAATCAGTTGTTGATAACAAGTACCACTATTCGAAAATGAATTATCCAGGCAAGTAGAAATGTCATAAATCAAAAACCGCTGATCACCTGTGAAGCATTAACATATTGGTAAACAAAAAAGAATCATCAAAATCAATTCATTATTTTCGGGAAGATCATGTAACAAACATACAAAAAAAAACATAGTCGAATTAAGAACCTCCTCCTTTTCTGAAGTCGGTAAAATGAAACAAAAACGTTAAAAAAACAAGCACTTATCTATGGTCACAATTCTGTTTTGTTTGAATTAGTAAAGGTTCCAGAGTCCAAGAAAAACAGATATCTTTAGCATGTACATAATAGTTGTCTTTTTCGTGCTTATGTTGGTCGGTATTAAATATGAGATGATAGTATTCATAATAATGCACCACAAAGTGGCAAATATTATGTCAAAATGGAATAGTTTATGGTTGCCATTTTGTTTGGCGAAAACGATGCTTGCTTTTGTTCCTGAATGAGAATTTGTTAATTATAACAGGGACTGAGTGATTTTTGTGAATAAACCTGCGGAAATTGATCGAACAGACGTTGTTGTAACACGTAAGATGAATAATTCGACGGTATCAGATGATTTAACCCGTGAACATTTAGCATTTGAAGCCGCAAAGTGTTTAAGTAGGTTATGTTTCAAATATCGAAATTGTCATGTTTCAATTGTTTTCCTTTTGTATGATTATTTGCAATTTTGTGCATTTTTTGGTGTTTTGCAGAATATATGTCTTTGAACAGCCAAAATATAAGTTCACTTCACAAAGAATTATTAGAAATAAACTTGTCAATAACTGCGTACGTCGAAGAGAGCAAGCAGCGACTTGCAAGGCTCCGCCTGGAAGCAGCGCACGACGCAAAGAGTTCTCAGCAAGTTGTTGAAATATTATCTGAAAAGTGTGAGTGTTTTTTTTTTATTTGTTTACATTATGAATAAACCATAAATGAGGCCTGTGTTTATGTTAGGTCTGATTCTGCTAATAAGAATCAACATTGATGTTATTTTTGGACAGTTCACTGAATCACTGGTGTTATTTTCTTTCATTATTCTTTAAGTCATTGACCTTAGTATCTATTGCTGGTTATAAATATAAACATTGTCTTGTAATTCAACACCACATAAATTTTACAGAAAATGTCCTCACCGACAACGCCTCGTAAACGTAATGCCCAATCAAGATTCAAAACATCACGAGAAAACAATAACAATACCAGCAACAAATTCTCGGAACGACAACAGGCACGGACCTTTACTGCATGGTACAAACGCATGGTTGACCATGAGCGTTCCAACTTAGCTCTGTACCTCTCCGATGATGCCATGCTGGAATGGTTTGGAAGAACAATTAAAACAAGAAAAAAAGTCTCCGCTTTCTTAAAATTTGACATGCAGTGTTCTCGGCATGATTTTACTACAGTTGAAAGTATAGATAAGATTCAGAGTAGACATGAAAGTCTTCAAAGGTTTGTACTAATTTAGTTTTTATTAAAATAGGTGCATTTTAATTTTTGTTTCTTTTGTTTTACCCTCCTTTCTACCTACCCACATTCTACTGATAATGATAGATGATGCATTTAACAGAAAAAAATGACATGCTAGAAGTTAGATTAAATTAACAAAATAAATAAAATACAGTAAAATAATTATTGTAATACAATACCCCACCTAATTTCCTTCTTTTTTGTATTTTCTACTTGGGTACCCTAATAATACTAATTAGATTTACATTATATTACAGTATTATCAAAAGTAAAGTTCCAATATTTTCTAATAGGTATCATTCCTGTTTACTTCCTGCAAGAATTTTTATAGCTAGTGAGAATATTATCTCATAATTTTTTAACATTTTCAGAAAAGATGATTCCATCCTGGCTAGTCCACTGCATTCCCCAGAAATTATCAGAACAAAAGACAGATGTCACAAAAGAAGACAGCTCAGATCTAACTGCAACAGTCCAGAGTGGGCTGAGGGTTGCCAGCCTCAAGACGAAATTAGCATAGACAAGAAACAAAAGACTGACAACACTAGCCCTGATGAAGAAAAAAATATTGCAACAGATCATAATCCATTGAAGAGATCATTTGATGAGGATTCTGAGATAAGTAGTAAAGGTGATGGACTACATAAAGTGAAGAGGAAGTGTGTGCCGGTCACACCTCCCAACCCTGAATTGGGGCAGGGTGATTGTCTCCCCTCAACCAGTGGTACAGACTCTGATAGATCACATGATGCACTAAATGCTCAGTTGCCAAAATTAGCTGTAGAATGTAATGGTTACATAGAATTTACTAGAACTCGGAACAGTCGAAGCACTGATGCAATGAAGTGGGAAAGAAAGTGTAAAGTACAAATTAGTTATTCTGAAGACCCTCTGAATGTTGGAGAGTACATTATTTGGGCATTACGGTACACGGATGAGAGTAAGTGTCGGAGGAATTTGTTGGCTGCTTTTGAGGAAGTAGCTAAGGAAGAGGAATTAAAGAAAGTTTAAAATTAGAATGTTTTTATTTTACTGTCAAATTGATTACCTTACAATAGATTTATTTGGTTTTTTTTTCAGTTTAATCGATCCAGATGTTTTAAAATGGTGTATTTTCTAGCTTGACATAGTAGCATAGACTAGTAGTAGCGACACTTTTTCCATAGACTAGTTGCTTGGACACTACCTTCTCTTTTTAAACTAAATAGATTATAGTTAAATGAATTTGACAGTAAAATTAATTAAAAACCCATTGAATGGAAGCAATTTTTATACAATTTGATAACCATGTGATAAGAAGATATTGTATTTTTCTATGTTATAGCATTTATTTTATTTTTATGTATGATACTGACTTTACAATGTGACCAATTGTACCTCTTAACATTATGAATTTGTTTGCTATAGTAATAATTTTATAACAAATATTTTATTACTGTACTTACTCCTTGGACTTGACCAAAGTTTTTAACCCTATTTTCTTTGTAAGGAAAGTCATTGCATACTTAATAATTGAAACTTTTACAATTCTATTTTTGTAAGGCAGTTGTCAACAAAGCTATGTAATGACTTCATTTCTTAGGTTGATACAATCTTAAGAATCCTGTAATTTTAATCTATAAAACAATGTCCCAATATTTTTATAAATGAAATTTTTATTATGTAATTTCGAAAAGTTTGTAAATGATAAAAATGCACCAATGTTTGGAGACTATTACAGACATACGTTTTTCACTCAATCAATATCGAAGTTACATAATACTGAATTTATGAATAGCTATTTTTCCTTTTATGTTTATTGTAAAATAGGAAAACGTCAGTTTTGATCATAGTTATCTGGTTTACAGATGATAGATTTGATTGACACCATTTTTGTATAGAATGACTATGAATCTTTGTTCATACAAATTACGGTCTCCTATTGCGTGAGCAGCGAGGTATGATCGATGTCTGTGTCGCACTTTATATGTATAACCGTCGGCGTCGCGTCGTCGCAAGTGCTATTGCAAAATGGTCTTTATCAACTTTATCAGTGGCATCTAAATTGACGTTTCCTCTGCCTTGAATGCGATCTCTGTCAATTCCACTATTCTCTTTACCACCGACTTGTAGCTTGTATTCATTAGGGATAGTTTTAATTATAATTACGAATGTTAGATTAGTTTTAGAATTTAAAAATAAAATTGTGACTCAATCTTGTTCATGTTATGAAAGTCATATTTTTATTAGCTCGGTCTATTTCTTAGTTTATTTGAGGCACTAAATGTAAAATATTTTTTTAGTAATTATTTTAATTTTTCACTGGCTGGCTCAGGATACAATAGGTACCTACTACCTACAGTTTAAAACGGTCTCGCTCTTCGGGAAGTAACAAAACAGTTGTTATAGTAAATTTTTTGTAAACTAAATATCGAACATTTTGCATTAAAATGCCAACTGTATAAAATGCATTCTACGGACAGTAGCAGCGTCAAATAATCTCATCCAATTCATTAACGAGGCATATGTCTAATTAGTAGTTTTATTTGCCCGCTTATTACTCGCACGCCTTAGCTACTCATGAATGAACCTTGACTCGATCCCAAAGCATTGAAATGTCAGCAGATTATTCTCACGACAATTTTCAACTCATATTATACCTACCTTTTTTTGGACAATCCCGCCAAACCACTGCAACTTCTTAAAAGCCACAATCAACAGAGCCGATCACCAGAAAATCGCTGAGGCAATGAAGCACGGTGAAGACCTGGAGAATTAATTTAATCATCCTAGATCCCACAGCTAAATGAAAATACACCTTGGGAAGGACCGTCAAACCTTCGGGCCTAACTATCTACCGATGTCTAGGCTGCTTAAATGATAACTGTATTTCAAAGGAATAAAGCTTACATTTCAATGCTATCAGTTTATTTGACTTGGTGTCGAGTTGTTTGTTGTAACAATAGCCTATAATGAGCCCTCACTTTAAGGCAATAAAGTAGAAATTGCCGATGCAGTAGCCTCAAGCATATCAAAGCGGTATTTTTGTTACTACAATCACATATCATGGCAATTTCTACTTTATTGCCATGAAGTTAATGTCTATAATGCTTTTTATCACCTAAAATCCTCAGCCACGCTGATGCCGAAAGTGGGCGTGGGCCTAACTGTAAACAGTCCGATTATTTACTTTTTTTTTTAAATATTATTTTGACCTAAGGAATTCGGCAAATGTATTGTAAATTAGATTGCCAACTCTGCGTTGTTAGTTTTAACTACCTACTTTAAGTTTTATGTTGTTAACTCATTACTTGTGAAGTAATGGCGGTGGGAATATTTTTGTTTTGATTATGCTAGAGATGTATAAGGTAAATAAAACTTGTTTAGAAATATTAATGACTTCTTTTTCTGTTATTTACGTTTTTTGAAACCAAAGTCAATCAGACTCTGTCAGTACCATAGCGTTAAGATAAATGTAACATTTGAGCGACAGTCGCGCTACAGACGATGTTTATGCGCAGCTGTTCATATAAAATGTAAAAAGGAATGCGTTTTTGCCGCGCTGCTTGCAACGTAATGTGAAGGCCTAAAGCCATAGCAGTAAGTCAGTAACGTAACGTCTGTTTTTATTGGCTGGCTTCTCCTTTAAAGGAATAGATACGAATTTTTAATAATTGTTATTTCTTCCATCTAGCAACCACACAATTGAAATTAGAGTTGCATGCATGCATGAAGATATTTTTCCCATTAATTAGTAGCTGCTAGCTGCAGAACAAAGAGTCAACTTGCTTCATTATTTTGTAAGAATGTGTAAAAAGAATATAACAGACGACTAGATGATATCATGAGAGTTATTTAAAAACCAACTCTGTTTTGAATTTATTTGTTTTTGTATTTAAAGTAGCAAAATGCTCACGAAAAATAAGCATACAACATATCCTTGCTCATTTCTAATTGTATTACGGATTTTTAAACTGATATGGTACTGTCTGAAAATATTTTGGTCATTTCCTCCAAGCATCCTTTATATTTATAAACTAGGTTTTGTCTGAGGATTCGCCCGCTCCCATAAGCTCCCTCCTCCCCCTTATTGCTTATGTTACTCAGGATCAGGAGTGTCAGCACCGAAGCAGCTTTCAACTGGTGAAAGAATTTTTGAAATCGGTCCAGTAGTGCACACTCAAATACAAACCTTTCCTCTTTATAATAAAGTGTAGATTTGAGTTTATTCATTACGAATATACACACACACACACATACAAACATTTCCTGTTTATAATATTACTGTAGATAATCAGATGTTGGCAAAAGGCAGCTTTTTTTTTTTTTTTTTAGCGTGGTAAAATCATCAAATGAGACCTCCAACCCCGGGCAGGGCGGGAGGTACTGTCAGACTTGTACTGACTAAAATCCACGGTGTCCTTCAGTAGCCCTTTATGTTCCGGGGTCACGGTAATAGAAATAAGTCCCGCGACCCCGGCAGGCTTTGGGCCCTCTGAGAGGGGGCCCCGTCATTTTGCTGACAGCTCTTTGAGGCGCGCGTGGAACACGACGCGCCGGGCATGGTCCATGGTCGGACAGCGAATTGCCCTTTACTCGCTGTCCGCATGCCCGCGCCTACGGTGGCCGGAGATCGTCTTGCGGGCAAAAGGCAGCTATGGCCGCCACCCACTATCGATCGGCATCGGTGGGGCGGACCCGGAACAACTCCATAAACAAATATTTATTTCGTGCAAGAATCGAACCTGCCCGAATATGACATGGTACTGCAGTATTAAGTAATCGTTCGGCCATTGCACCAACCGTGCCCAGAGCCGACTTTGATCTATTGAAAGCTCTGGACTACGGAGCCTATGTAGGATGATAGAGCAAACGAGTGAAAACACGTTGGGCAAGTCTCCAAGGCCAACTACTAGGAAGGTCCTTCGCGTCGGGTAGGTACGTTCGGTTTTTTAATCGTTCGTATAAAACTATTTACGGAAAAAAGAGAATCATAGAAATGTACTAGTCCTGTGTATATACACACCCAGAGTGCGCTATAGAAAAGATCCTGACTATGACCCCACAAGAGCGGACGATAAAAATGAACCTCTCCTCTAGGCAGCCATAAAGATGAGAAAATTCTAAAATAATTTTCTCATCTTTATAGGCGAAAATAACGGAGGAGCTAAATAATTACGGCCGCAAAGGCCGATCTTCCGGGTTAAGCCGCGCTTTCCGAGGTTGGTCTGTGGATGGGTGACCATCTCATTGCGAGTTTCCTCCGTGCCTCGGAAAGCACGTAAAGCCGTTGGCCCCGCCTGTCATTTGTAGATCTTTGACAGTCGTTACTGTTAGTCAGAAGATCTAAAGCCTGACAACCAGTCTTATCATGGGGTATCGTATTACCCAGTTACTGGGTTGTGGCAGTCGCTCCATGTAAAATACTGATACCCAGCTGCATCTGGTTTGACTGGAAGCCGACCACAATATAGTTGGGAAAAGGCTAGGCAGATGATATAGGCGAAAATAACACTTCATTTAATTTTGCATTGGGTTTTCAAGTTATACATAAATTATCATAATGCAATAAAAGAGAACAAATAAAAAAGGAAAAATCTATACAATTTATTCCTCAACTATATAAAAGACAATTAAGAATTAATACAGTTGTTCTAACATTTACTCATAATAATTATCATACGTACATAAAAGGACGACGTAATTCAAAACATTTTACATTATCATTCCGGTATTTCTTACCTATTATAATATTACATTTTTGTTTTATGAGGAGGATGGGTAAAAATAGGAAATATTTGGAATAATAATTTTAAAATGGGATTCAAATTCGAAAATTGAGCAAAACAAATATGCATATTACTTGTCAGATCTAATATACTCATTTCTGGCACCATCATGGCGTTTACTAACTAGCTAAATAGGTACCAATATCCATACTAACAATACTTGTGATTCATGAAATATCATCTAAAATTATTGCTAACCAATTATAAATTATGGCTAATGGCTTCACCTGAAATTGCACATAAGTTATGAAGTTCATTCGAGCCCTTCCTTATATAATACGAGATTATTAATAGTAATTCATACAAAAAAAACAAATGCAGGCTTGGAACTTTCACAGTAGAAAGGCATAAATTATATATAGACATATAGTATCACCAGTAGGTTTTGTAAATGCACTCATGGAAGATAATTTGATCTAGAACAACCAAAAGGTAAGCAGCGCTAGACTAGGCAACCTCGAGATAAACCATAATCATCGGTGCAGCATAGACAACATCTTACAACATAAAAATATAAAACACTAGCTGACCGGGAAAACCTCGTAACGCTTCAGAAAGAATTAAAAAAACATTTTAAACCTTCCCTGGGCTTACCAAAATAATTCAAAACCGAATTCAGCCAAATCGGTTCAGCCATTCTCGAGTTTTAGCGAGACTAGCGAACATCAATTGATTTTTTATATATAGGATAAGAAGGTAAGTAAGTAGGAATAAGCATTTGAGAAAATATTTTGGAATTAAAACAACAATCAGAAATGTGATCAATTTCAAGAAAAGCAGTAAAGCATCTCAGTTAACAAACATTGATGAAAACCTAACTGAAAGGCATGATGAGTCAAAACTGTAAGAGATTATGTCTGCTATCAATCGCCTCTGTTATAGCAGGTTTAAGCAAGTCAAAAGGAATTTTAAGGCGGAATGCCACAAATAAGGTCATAAAGTTTAAATATACAAGTCAATATGGCATCTATACAACTAAAAAAAATTGCAACATAAATAAACCTAATTTGGAATAGTGTGTGTACAATATGTAGACACATTTAGATAAAACATTGCACGGAGAGAGGATTTAAATACTAAAACTTTATCATATCAGAATAATTCAGTGTACAGTATTTGTATGTTAACAATTATTTCATCATAAAATTGTAAACATAAACTTAATTGCTCAACATCAGGTTCTTTCTTTATCTGCCTACTGCAATGATTGACAATAATAGTAACAACAGAAAATAAATACTATCTGTTGCTTTTGATCTATTCAGTACATTTTCAATATACAATGGTCGGAAGTGAGTTCTGCTAGTTCTTGCGGAACTGGCCACCAATCTTCCTTCCTTCAAAAAAAGAAGTCAAAATTGGAAATTTAGTTTTTTCATCAAATAGATCAACATACAGTTTCATAATAAGTGCTGTTGGATAGCAATAATTTGAAAACAACAACAGCTAAATATCATAAAAAGTTCAATTTTAGTAAAGTTGTTATGTACACTATTTAGCTTACAGCCTTTCTACTCTCAGCCTCATACTTGTCCTCTATGTGGTAATAATATCACACCAGCAGGCCACCAAATTATGAACTAGTAATAAAACCTATTGTAACTGAGGATCAAAGTCATTGCCATCATTCATGGCATTGGTGTCCTCTATTTCTTCCTTAGCATCATTATTTTCTAAGACTGGTTCATTTATAGGGTTGTGGGCACTTAAGGCTGGGCTCATCTTAGGAGGCTGAGCTGCTCCTGCCGGAGTCACTTTAGGAACTGCAGATGGATTTGATGGTTTTGTTGTCAAAGCCAACTTCAATTTCTCAATCTCTTTCTCCAAATCCTCAATCTTCTGCTTCCTCTCCGCCAACTGAGCTGTAAGAGTATCCTTTTCTAACCTCAAGGTCTCCACTATTGCAGTCTTACTCACTTGCAAGTTCTTCAGTGATTGTAACTCTGTCTTGCAAAGCTCTACGTCAACTTTCGTATGATTCACTTGCCCTTCAGATTTTAATAGTTTACTCTTATACTCATCCACATCGTCGACCAATCTAGACTTTTGTTTATCCAATTCATTCACCTTGAGCACATACCCGTCACGCTGTTCAAGTAAATTTAAAGATTCCTCCATACACGATGTCTGCTGCTTGGAACATTCTTGTAGTTGTGTACTTATCTCCGAAACTCTGTTTCGCAACTCAGTTTCCGCACTCCAACTATTGATTAGTGAAAGTAACAATAAAATGCAGACGGCAAATACGATATACATAGGCCAACGACGCATGTTTTCTATGCCCATGTTACTACAATATGAAATAGAGCTTAAGTGAATGTAACTAAATTAAATAAGCTTTACGGTTAAATTAACAATTTTATGACCTTTTCTCCAACAAATTAAAAATAATTTGACAGTTTGGCAGCATTATCCGTCTGTTGTTGACAGTGACAGTTCTTCAGTTTTGATAGGAATATGTTTATGAAACATGTTAAACAAAAAAATTGTATTGTTTAGTTTTCCAGCATATAATAAGATAGTTTTACCATTCAAGAAAAAAATATTAAGCATCATAAGTTCACTAGTAACTATAGCTTAGATTGCGACACATAGCATTTCATACATATTTTCCATATCTTTGAAGAAGTCCTTTCATAAACGCACTTTGCAATCGAGATAAATTCCAACATTTCTGTGAAACTATTGTTTCTTTTTTGTTCTAATTGAAACATTTTGACATATCAAGAGTTCGAAGGAACTCCATTTAATTAATAATATGAATTATTTATGTAGTAAAATTCAAAAAGTTTGATAATATTATCTGTGGACTGGCAATTTAGTCACGTGACCAGCTCTTGTTGCCCATAGACAGCAATCCTTCATCGACTTCTTTGGTTTATAGCCACGAGGTTTTTAGAATTATTTCAATTTATTAGTGAAATAATAAAAAGATACTTCATTTTATTCGAACAAAATGCCACCCAGTAATCCTTTGCCACCTAAAGAAAATGCGCTTTTCAAAAGAATTTTGGTAAGTACCATTGTAAACATACAATTCGGTTTGGTACTGCTTGTCATTCTTAGCGATTATCTTCAATTTATAAAATAATGCAAATCACAATTAGAGTATTTTTAAGCTCTTTTGTGATATCGAAACCCGTATGAAAATATTTACAGTGTTTTTTTATGGCTATGAATCATATTAGCATCAATACACTTTGGTGCAAACTCCTAGGCTAGAATCCCTTTGGGTGCATCTAATAATAGAGGTTAAACACTCAATGATAAATGCATTTTTATCTTGCAGCGCTGTTACGAACATAAACAATATAAAAATGGGTTGAAATTTGCCAAGCAGATACTGTCTAACCCTAAATTTCAGGAGCATGGAGGTAAGTTTAGATATCATTTATTATCTTTGCAATTAATGTCACAAAACATTAAATTGTTGTATAAATATTACATTTGTAAATTAAAGTTATGTGCAGCTGGATCAGAACTGCATTTATTTACAATTCCTATTGAAGCCCAGCATTATCTTTGGTAAAACCACTTCAATTCTCTCTACTGAAGTTATGAAGTTGTGAAATTGTTTTCAAAACATAAGTCTGTGTCAGTGTTTACCTTCTCTGGAATTGTTAGAAATATTCTTTGATAGATTGATTAAACTGAATAAGGGTGCTCCCACATTTATAGGCGCCGAAACATTATTATACTTATCGCAATCATCTGAAGGCGAATGGCTCGTTTCGCCCTCGACCGGCGTAGTGCCGCGTCGTCTGAGCCGAGCCGAGCCGATGCGAATGGTATTGGTAACATCCTTATTATGTAGACATAAAGGCTTTCTTGACCGGCGTTAGCCGATTTCGCGTCGTTAGATGTGGGAGCACCCTAAGAGCTAAGATTAATAAAACCTGAAATACTAGAATTTAAAACAAACCCTCACCTTTTGCCACAAAAAATACTTATTAATGAAAATCTTATCTTTCAGAAACACTGGCTATGAAAGGATTGACTCTCAATTGTCTGGGTCGCAAAGATGAAGCTTATGAGTATGTGCGCCGAGGCCTCCGCAATGACCTCAAGTCTCCGGTCTGTTGGCATGTGTACGGATTGCTCCAGCGATCAGACAAGAAGTATGATGAGGCCATCAAATGTTACCGTAATGCCCTCAAGTGGGAGAAGGAAAACATTCAGATTCTTCGGGATTTGTCCCTGTTACAAATTCAGATGCGTGACTTGGAAGGTTACAAAGTAAGTTATAAGTGCTGTATTATCGAAATTCTTACTATTATTTTATAATTCCTCAATCTACCAGAATTCATGGAGGACTTCTAATAGTTGAGATTTTCTATATTCTTTGCTTCAACCAAGGCTTACAAATAAAAATTAAATAATATCCTTGCTACTTGCTAATTTAAACATCAATCCTTCTGTCTAGCCTAAAATGGCAAAACTTTATGTGCTATTCAAAATGGTTCGAGTTCTGATGTCACAATTGCAGACATCACTACGTCATTTTAACTGTTATTGTTTTAGATACAAAGTGTTAGACAACAGAGTGTGTTTACTAAACATATCTGAGAATTCTTTTAGCTCTATACTGAAAGATAGTGATTTGTCTTGCTTCACTGAGTATTATAATTGTGAGGGGATTTACAGCTAATTGAAAGTTTAGGAAATATTAAAATCTAACCTTGTCAAATTCAAAAACAGTGACAAAATATTTAGATACTCATTAAAAAGCCTAACACTGCTAAACATGCAAATATGCTGCAAAATATTTTTTTAAATTAGAGCACAGAAAAGCCCCCTTTCTGTTCAGCATAAGATGTCCACAAAAAGATGGCAAACAATCACTTAAAAACTATAACCCAGATGACAATCAAATTGTGAAGTAGAATTAGTGTGTATTTATTCTTCATTGTCTCCTACAACTAGCTAAAGGAAAAGACAAAATCATGCCTGGCATAGTGGCTGAAAGATTAAATGCTGCAGTGTCAGTTGCAGGTACAATTAATACAACTTAACAATGAACAACAGTTGATGGTTAAGTTTATATGTTTGTTAATGCACCCACAATTCTGACTTAAACAAAAAGAGTGTGTAATACACGTGTTTGAATCTAGGTATACCATGACATGTAGCGTTTTCACTCACAATTCCTAAAATTATTTCCAGGATACTCGTTATCAGCTGTTCATGCTCAGACCGACACAGAGGGCATCCTGGATTGGTTTCGCCATGAGTTACCATCTCCTTGGTGACTATGAGATGGCCAACAGCATCCTGGACGCTTTCCGCACCAACCAGATGAAGGGGCCTTATGACTACGAGCATTCAGAACTGCTCCTGTACCAGAATATGGTGCTGGCAGAGTCTGGACAGTATGAGAGGGCATTGCAGCATCTACACAAATTCTCTGCCCAAATACTTGATAAGCTATCCATTAAGGAAACCTCTGGGGAGTATTATTTGAAATTGAAAAGGTTAGTTGGAAATCATTGTCATATTACCCTAGCTTTATGTCTCACAAGGCGCTTTATACTACGAGACACGCTCGCACAACGCGCCGTCGAAGACAATTGCTCAGTGTATAAGAAGCTAGCTTAAAATGTTAAATTATTTTTTATTAAAAATTATCCTATTTCTATGATAAAAGTAGAAACTTCAGTAAGATCAATAAGATTCTTGTTAGACTCATTGTTCAAACATACAAGTTATCTGCATTACCTTTCTGCAAGTTTATACTTGCTTTTTTCAACCAGTTTTTTCAAGATCTTCCAGCTCATGCTACAATATTTGAAAGTCAAGGTCCAGCTATAATCTCTATGAATTAAGATTAAAGGTTGTAAAAAATATTGGAGGTTACATTTTTGATAGGGGGCAGTGACCTTTCTCGTCTGGCTCTGGTTCTGGCCATGTTACAAAGCCAGGGGAAATGGGAAGCAGTCACCTCCTGCTAACAAGCAAAGGAAGGAGGGGCAATCCTCCACGACACTTTCCAGAAGCCGCGGGAACCGGTCTGGCCGGTCAAGCCATACTGTGGCTTTCCAGCCAAAAAAACTCACATTCTTCTTTTTTTATATTTCAGGTTTAAGGAAGCAGAAGCTGTTTACGAAGACTTGTTGAAAAGAAATCCTGAGAATGTGATGTATTATGAAAAACTTATAGAAGCTAAACAACTTACTAATCCTGAAGAAAAAGTGGCCTTCTTTGATGTATATAAGTGAGTAAATACATTTTTATGTGTAACTAGCTGTACTCCGCGGTTTCACTCGCTGCTGGACTCCTTTTGGCCGTCGTCCTTTTCCTCGAAAACTAGGCTATCCAACAATTTTTTTTTTTAACGAGTTCAATCTGAGGCCTAGACAGTACGAATGCTATAGGTTGATTACTTTCAAAAAGATGTGATGGCATATCTTCTGTCTTGCATGAGAATGTATCTCAAAAGAATGTTTTTAAGATAATCAATTAACCTTGGGGTACCTAAAAGGCTCTAGAGAGAATTGAACTGCAATTGGACTGCATGTTTGGTTTGCAGTTCTATTACAACAACAAACTGCATCCAAACTGCGATTTGCGGTTAGATTCCAGTTGAAATGCGGTCCATCTGTCTAGGGCCTTATGCAGATTTCCATTTAAAAAAAAACAATAGCATGTAACCATCTACATCCAAAAAGATACATGAAGGCAGCTAGCCCCCTGTCTTCAAAATAAGAATATGTAATTTAGCAAATATTCTGCCTCACTTTTTGTTAGTATAAATTCTAGGGTGGATACCAGACTATCCTGGGGTCCCCAATAATAACAGGTTGGGTATAACCCAACCTCCTCTTTTAAACGCCCAAGCCTCTAATATACGTGTAGTATACGAAAAATGCGTACATTGTTCAAGTTATTTATATCTATTAAAGCCAATTTAACTGACAATTTATTGGCAATATAAAGATAATAGGCCAAAATGTGAAGATAATCTCAATTTATGTTATTAATCAGTAAGAATAGGTGATATCAATTCAGTATTATATTAATCTTTAGAGATATAGGTCATTCCATAATCTCAATATTTTTACACAATGGTAATAATCCTGTTTTAAGTTCTATTAATAGAGTTTCTAAATGATGCAGAAATCACATCAGTAAATATATTTTAGCCTAAAAATGAATTGGTCACAGACATTTTGAAAATGATTGTTTTAAATGGTTAATAGTTAAGGTTTAGACTCCAATTGAATTGGATATGTTTCTCACTTTGTCACAGTCATAGTGTGACAAAGTGAGAAACATATCCAATTCAATATTTATCAACTTATATACGGCACATAATTATCGCCTTCAGTGATAGTTCAGTGTGATTCATTACTTTTTTAACACGTTCACTGTCCGCGCAGCAGACACAATACCTAAACAATAGTCATGGATCACATGTGGTTCATCGGACAGGGAATGGGTATTACATTTTGAATGGTATATTACTCTTGCACAAGAAAACTTTTATCTCTCTTTGCTCTCTACTTCAATCAAATCTTTTCACCTTAATCAAAATAAAATTGATCCAACTATGCTCGTTTTGGCTATTGATCTGCATTGTCTTCGACAAATCAACTTTGTCTTCACGAACACTAAAAAAAGTACCTATGCTGCATTAGTCCAAATATACTCGAGTTATGCTAATATCTAGTTCCCTAAAGCCCTCATCTTTCAATGTTCTAAATGTAGAGAAAATCTCTAACAAATCATAACAGCCACAATACATAAATATGTTAATCAAACACCGCTATAAACCATCTATTTACATGCCTATGCATTATGTATGCGTCGAGCGCATTATCTGTAGTAATACATAATGTTATATATTTAGTGGCCTAGTTACATAATGTGTGACGGATCGATAATGATCGTGTTAATAGATCTAATGGAAGTGTTTTGTTTGTGCATTTTGGAGTGACGTCACGGATGTCAAATCAGCCATAAGCTCTTTCTGTTCCGCTTATAAATAAAAATAAAAACACAGTCTAATACGTACAAGTTTACTATAAAAATACGTCTATTAATACAACTTACAAGTGAGAATATTGTACAGTGTTTATGTGTTGTGAAAATAATCAAAAACTATAAATTAGTAATTCTAGTGGTCCTCTGAAAGCACATAGCTACCCGAAACTCAAAATAAATAAAAATATTTTACTAAACTAAGAAAAAAAAAAACTGTGACTGAACAACGGTGTATGCGCTTGTGTTACCCAAATCTGTGCTCTGTTTATGGTGTCTATCTGTGCCCTAAGCACCGTGAATTCATCCTAAAACGCGGTTCTGTAAATAGCGCCATCTGTTGCGTAACCAGTGTACTTCGTGGTCTAATCGATCGAACCAGTTTCTTCAAACCATGGCGAAGTGCAGTGCTTGTGGAAAGTTTCTGTCATCAGCAGACGCAGTAAACTGCAACAAATGTAGGCACTGGTATCATCGTGTCTGCGTTGGTATCTCGATTGGAGCTTATGTAGCGAACCCCTGGCACTGCAAGGGGTGTGAAAAGCCCCAGATTAGGGATAACCGGGATGAAACGCCAGTAAGGTCACCGGCACCTACACCAGCACACGAGGACAGCCTGGTCAATCTCATGGACACCAGCCCCATTAATAGCACAGCTTTGGATGCCACACAGGAGCTCAATCTGGATATTTTCAGGGCAGAATTGAGCACATTTAAAGAGGAATTTTTAAAGATGGTTCGGCATGAATTTCAGCTTCTGCGTGATGACCTGTCGGAGCTGAGATCCTCTCTTAATTCTACCAACGATAGAATGAGCAATTTAGAGGAAAGAGTGGCTGTCATTGAGACCAAACTGGCTCAGCCCCAAGTTTCGCGGCCGCTAGAAGTGGACGACATTGTTGCGCAGTTGAGAACTGACATAAATGACAGGGACCAGGAGCTACTCGCCAATGATCTCCAGATCTCAAATATACCGGAGATCAATGGAGAAAATGCTGCCCACACGGCCATGTTGGTGGCGGCTAAGATTGGCGTCAACTTGGAGGCGCGCGACATAGTTAGCGCCGAGCGAGTCGGAGGAAGGCGCATAAACGCTACGCAGGCGACGGCGCCGGTGGAGACGCGCCCGCGCTTCCTCATCATCCGCCTGGCGCGGCGAGACCTTCGTGACGAGCTGCTGGAGGGTGCACGTGTGCGGCGTGGTATCACGACTGCTGACCTCGACATGCCAGGCCCTGCAACGCGCTTTTATATTAACGAACGGCTCACAAAAATTAATCGTGAGTTATTTCGTAAAGCACGCGAAGCAGGCAGCCGCCTTGGTTGGCAGTTCGTATGGTCAAAGCGCGGCCGCATACTTGCCCGATACAAGCCGGGGGACGCAGCTTGTCTTATCCGCTCTGACGCTGACTTGGAGCGCATTTTTGGTCCGGTACCGACGAGTAACATTGATAATAGCTCAACTTAGAGTCCTGTTAGGTGTTTTCTCATTTTTTGTTTACCCATTTATATATTTAATTTTAGTCATTGTATATTTCGAAGTTTATTTCATAGTCAGTTCAGTTTCTATTCAACTCGTAAACTTAATTTTAGTTAATAAGTATGTCACAGTTAGTCTAATAATAGGTATAAGTATTACTCGTATTATTTCAAAGACAATGTACTGTATGTTTTTCTGTTACTTTGTTATTAGTCCTATAATAGTAAGTGTGTGTCTCGCGGCGCACCTCAGTGAATTATTCGCCGTAAACCAGTTTTTCATCAACAATATACATATCTATCTGTACTTATTTATCATATTTACTCCACTATGTCTCTTCTCAAACTTATTGTTTATACTATCATACACACTATTTACAACAACATTTACAACACTATCGTACGCATATCGCCGTTTACTTTGTTTGTACA
Organism: Agrotis ipsilon; assembly: GCA_028554685.1. NCBI lineage: Eukaryota > Metazoa > Arthropoda > Insecta > Lepidoptera > Noctuidae > Agrotis > Agrotis ipsilon. Next base: position 10,039,527 of record CM052972.1, read on the forward strand.
CTGTCTTGAAATTCGATAAAAATACTCGCAAGTATTCCGTATCAATTAAATACACCATTCACAAATTTTTGATTGCTAAATTTTTTAACATATTACATGAAATTATATTAATTCCAATATCGCTATTTAATAATTTATTGTTTCGCTATTTTAATAATGATGACAAAAGGAGATAAGTTTCTTAAGGTTGGTTTTCTGAATGCGGGCTCATTGGGCACAGGGCATAATGACTTGATCGGTGTGATCGATAGGCATTGCTTTGACATTATGGCCATCAATGAAACCTGGCTCCGACCGGGCGAGGAGGGGCGCGCTCCGGCTGTGCCAGGCTATCGTCTACGTCACACGCCGCGGCCAGCGAGTGTTCGCGCGGGCCGTGGTGGGGGCGTCGGATTTTACCTGCGCAGAGGATTGAGCGCGCGTACTTGGACCCGCTCGGTTGATCCCAGGTTCGAATCAGTCGAACAAATGTGGCTAACGCTCACAATAAATGGTAAACATATTGCTATAGGTACCGCGTACCGGCCACCATGGTTAGACCTTGTACTATTCCTCGATGCCATAACCGATTCCCTTAGCTCACTCGGACACTGTGATCATTACATATTATTGGGTGATTTAAATGTAAACATGATGGATACCAGCGGAACTAAAACAAAGAAAATTAACGAGTTCCTAGACAGCCTCAGTCTTACTCAAATGGTCACAACTCCTACACACTTCACAGCTTCCAGTGAAACACTGATAGACGTCGTGTGCACCGATTTGAGACCAAGATATACGACTGTGGAATGTTATAGTACATTAAACGGCCATTCTGTTATAATTACGGAATTTCATCTAAAACGGGATCATTTTAAACCGTACATAGTAAAATTTAGGCCTCTTAAAAATGTATGCATCGATAGTTTCAATTTAGATTTGTCGCTGTTATGCCTTTGTAATATCTCTTCATTGGAAAATGTAAATGATATGGTGCACATTTTTAACTCTCACGTTATTTCACTATTCGATGTTCACGCACCAATCAAAACAAGCACTATTAAGGAGAAGTCTTATCCGTGGATAACCGACACGATTAAGCTCATGATGCGCTTACGGGATAATGCTTTAACTTGTTATAAGAAAACTAAATCCAATTCCAAACATGTATACTACAAAGAGCTAAAGTCCCTTGTTTTACGATCTTTACACAGTGAAAAAGTTGCGTACTTTAAACATCATATAAATAATAATATAAATAATCCTAAAACATTATGGAAAAATCTTAAATCTACTGTATCACCTTTTAAACCTAAACAAGACATTCCGTCGCATTTTAATGACCCGGATCTTATTAATGACACTTTTATGTTGGTTCCCGGTAATCCTTTGGCAAGCGTTTCACTTAAAACTTATTTTGAGGACCACAGACATGGTGAAGCCATTTTCAAGCTCAATCCCGTGGAACAAAAGGACATTGCTCGGATTATTTCTCAACTAAAAAGCAACGCCGAAGGTTATGATCACATCACCCTTGACATGCTTAATATGATTTTACCGTACGCTCTAAATACTGTTACAGACATTATAAACCGTTCAATAATAACTTCAACGTTCCCCGACATATGGAAAATAGCGTCTGTCAGGCCCCTACCGAAAAACGCCAACCCTACTGAAGTAAAAGACCTACGTCCTATTAGTATATTACCATGCCTGTCGAAAGTACTAGAGAAGGTGGTCAGTCTCCAGTTAACACATTTCCTGGAACACAACAACATATTGCCAGACCTACAGTCCGGTTTCAGGAAACAGCGTAGTACTGCCACTGCCTTACTGGATGTAACCGACAATCTCCTATCAGCCCAAAACAAGGGAATGTGTTCAGTGTTGGTTTTGTTAGATTTTTCCCGAGCCTTTGACGCTATTAATATTTCGCTGTTATTGTCTAAACTAATTTTTTATGGATTTGACCCCAGCACCATTCAATGGTTCCACAGCTACCTCACAAACAGACAACAGCGTGTAGATCTACAATTGGGTGACGGAACTACTCTAAAATCAAAGTGTGCTCGGATTATAAGAGGCGTTCCACAAGGGTCTATATTGGGTCCAATCCTTTTTATTTTATACTGTGCGGATATTACCAACTGTCTAAAAAAATGTAAATACCATATTTATGCTGATGACGTACAACTGTATTTGTCTTTTAAACCGGATGAATATGATAGTGCCATTAAAGACCTAAATGAAGACCTTCATAGAATTGCCGCCTGGTCTGAAGAAAATTGTTTGTCGTTAAACCCAACCAAGACTAAATACATGGTATTTGGGACAAGACATCAATTATCTAAATTACCCGCAAAGTTTGGCTTGCAACTGATGGGTGAACCTATTGACAGAGTATATGAGGCACGGAATCTTGGTCTAATTATGGACACGGACCTTCGGTTCGAAAAACATGTGGCTGACTCGGTTCGAAACTGTTTTTACCGACTGAAGGTTCTATACAAGATGAGGCCTTATTTGTCTGTAAGTCTACGGGAACAACTTGTTGAGACTCTGGTGTTGTCTAGGCTTAACTATGTGGATACAGTATACGGTCCACGCCTATTGGCCCGCACAGACCGGCTCATCCAAAGGGTACAGAACGCTTGTGCCCGCTTTTGTTACAAGATTCCTGCTAGGAGTCATGTAACCCCGGTCTTAAACAGGCACTATGCACTTAAAATGAAATCGAGACGCAAGTTGCACCTTGCGTGCCTTTTGTTCGGAATCATAAAGTATCAGAAACCAGACTATCTGTACAATAAGCTGAGTTGGATAGCTAGTACCAGAGAATGCGACAGAAGGCAATGCTCGCAGCAGCTTGCGTCTCGGTCTCATCGTACGGCGGCGTTCAGAGGCAGTTTTCGATATGCGGCATCTAAGATATGGAATAATCTGCCACCTCCCATTCGCTCTTCCAACTCGACCAATATTTTCAAAAACCGCTTGCGCCTATACTTGATTGACGCACAACGAAAACTGGACATGGTCAATATGAATCTCTCACTGATATAATTAGGTAACAACTTGAGTGAAATGTGGTGTAAGGTTAGTGTAGTGTGTACAATAATGCAAAATATCTAACAATAATATAAGATATACATAGCTTTAGTCTAGGGGCTGAACGGCTTTCACTTGCACTTTCTTTCTTTCATTCTTCGTGCAAGCATTTTCCTCACTGCCTCCCGTGTTCATGACGCGGAATTTTGAGTTGCCTGTTATGTCTTCGTATCGCGCTCCTTTATGCTGGTGACCTCTGGGACAGAAGGAAACATGCCGTTAGTTAATGTTTTGACCACTACTTCGTACATCGCAGCTAGTCGCTGCTTGTTGTAGCTTCAACTCACCTAATGCTGCTGGCCAACATGCGTCTACACCGTAAAGTGTCGGAATGCGCCGCTCATCCAGAACATAAGGTTATTTCAAATATTAATTTGCAATCCTTCCCACGTAGGTACATCTACAATAAAGAATAGGTACATTTTTTACTAAGTCAGTCTAATCAAACAAACAATTTAAGTAACTCGAGTAATGTTGTTTTGTACACTTACCCACTTATTTTTTCTTCATTTTTAATGTTTTAATATTAACTATTTGATACATACAAAATTGCTTTATGTATTATCATATCCCTCATCAAAATTATTTATTATCCATTTATTTTAAAATATTTAGAATACCCGCAGCTACAAGTATTATTATTTTTTCTTTCTATTTTAAATATCAAGTGACTCGTGAGTCGTGCGTCACACCCGGCTGCGAGCGATGCTGTCAGTGTAATGCTACAGACTAACGATAATATTATCTTGATAACGGTGTTTTAAATACCTAGCTATAATGGACCCTTCATGATTGTATTTGTAGCGGTGATAACACTATTTATTTCACATACTATTTCATTTTATACACACTGTTATTAATATAGTACACTATATTATACATATATATTATATAAGTATATTTTCTGTATTCAAGCTGATTTTCGTCCGTGCACTCACCACGTAGGCTCAGTTGAAAACCAGCGTCGGGCACTAGTGGTCCGACATTTGCTGAACTGGGTCTATTTGGCGCAGCCGTGAGTCACACAATAGTTTAGTGTTTTTACTTTTACTTTATTTATTTTTTTATACATTTTCTTTATATTGTGTGTACTTTTGGCATGTGTCAATAAACGTTTTTCTTTCTTTCTTTCTTTCATTTAGGTTCTTAAATGTAGTACAAGGCCTTACATTTATATTCTTGTCTAAAATTAGTTTAATATCTTTCGAATGAATTTCGGAAAAATGCATAGGTTTATGCTCCGGGTTCCAACTTCGTTGATTTTGAAAATAGCGATGATGATAGTATCAAAGAATCTAAATAATCGGTAACGGTATTAAAAACGGCCTCGCGCCCGGCATTGGCTGAGGCCACGCTGCGTGGCGAGACGGAGTGGAAAGCGGTCGCCACCTTCTGCGAAGCAGTCATGCTAGCGAAAGAGAAGGCGGGACGCATGAGGGAGAGGACAGCGTCCACATCATGAGCCAGCCGCAGTGGTAGACGCCCATGGTGACGGATGTCGCAGGACGTTCTCCGGCTACCGTAGGCGCGGGTATTCAGGCGGTGTCTCGCTGTCCGATCATGTACCATACCAGGTTCATCGGCACGTTGTGTTCCTCAAGGACGAGAACTCATTTGATTCTGTTACCGCGTAAAGAAAGGGTATTAAAAAAATGGACACCTTTTTCATTTTTTCATGACTGCCGAATGGTGAGGTTATTATTAAGTTTACCTCTGTCTTACCCAACGGGGATGCTAGCCCCAGGCGTGATGTTATGATTATTATAGACATAAACATATTATTAATATATCTCTTCGTGATTTCCAGGAAAGAATTCCCGCGGGCGATAGCGCCGCGCCGCTTGCAGCTGACGGAAGCGCTGGCGCAACCCGTCTTTGAGAAACTAGTCGACGAGTACCTGAGACATGGACTGCATAAAGGAATACCTCCACTATTTGTTGATCTTAGGTAAGACCCTTTTATCTCTTGATCAGAAGTGGAACTGTTGAGCTGAGCCAGGCAAAAAGTACAGTTGGGTTTGTACTTAAGAAATTTCTGTGTTTGGAACTTCTAAGATACCTCTGTGTCATGGAAAGAATGTTAAGACGTAGTTTTTGCGTCTGATCTGTCTCTGGTCCTATTAGATTCCCGTCTCATCAACTATGAGTATAAAGACACAGATAGTGAAAGAAAGAAAACACATCTTAAAAGTAGCCAGCGCCGTAACCTGCTCATATACTTGTGTATTGAAATATTTCTTCAAAATTCCAGGTCGTTATACCAGGACAAGAGCAAAGCGGAAACAATAGAGAAACTAATACTCCAATATTTGGAGAATCTATCTGTAAAGGGCACATTTGGCCCGGACCCCAGTGAAACGAAGCAGCCGGCCAGCGCGTTGCTTTGGGCATATTACTACGCTGCGCAACACTTTGATCACAAGCAGCAGACTGATAAGGCGCTGCATTATATTGATGCCGCCATTGAACATACTCCTACGCTTATAGAATTGTTTATTGTTAAAGGAAGGATTTATAAGGTTGGTATAGTAGTTTTATTGAGTGGATTTGTGTCTGGTGGTGGTTTTGCGTAAGCGCTGACCGCGTCTACGCAACTTATTTTCAAACTTCGTATCCCTGGCATGAAGGTATTTATATTTCATTTACTAGCTCTTTTCTGTAGTTTCAACCCCGATGCTCGTGATGATATGTATCCTACAGCTTACCTCGGTAAATAGACTATCCAACACAAAAATATTTTTTTCAATTCGAACCAGTAGTTCCTGAGATGAATGCGTTTGACCAAAAAAACTCTTCAGCTTTATAATTTTAGTGTAGATTAAACCAAAACTTCACCATCTTCATGGCACTGTCGGTCCAGCGCCGAGGTCACTGGCTGCATGCTTTTTGGCTAATACAGCAGAATGGTAACACAGCTCCACATCCCGCTATTTTTCCAATGAGATAGCCACTCCTAAAGAGGTCGAAATTACATCTTCCCACCGGGGTCCAGAGGGAGTATTACAAAGTCTTTAAACCAGACTTGTTCCAGTGAGTGAACAAGATGGGGCTAGACGACTTGTATAGCTTGTTCACTCTCCAGAATAAGCCTGGCTTTAAGACTTTGTAATACCGCCCAGATATGGTTCAGGGTTCTCCAGGTGGACCACGAAAGATATGATCCTGTATTTTAAATAAATCCATTTATAAGATGTCCAGTCTTATATGACGAGCTCTTAGAGGATTAAAACGCTCTACTTTTCAGACTTACTTCCTAAATACTAACATGATTTGTTCTTCAAAAAGGTACTTGCAGTACACACCTTCTCACTATCACCGTGAAAGAAGAATAACTAAGACAGGGCATGTATGGAACCGAGAGAAAATAAAACGAACTTGAAAACCTTGCTCACGTTTGAACTTTGTCTTCTTATAAGTTTTTAAACTGACATGGTCACTCATACTATCATTGGAATATTTGTTTTGAGTTTCCGATAATTTGTGTCAAGTGAGATCATGGATAAACAACTAACTATACCATATAACAAACGGCCAAAAAAAAACTTTCTATTTGCATCACATGACAAAGTTCTAAGACAAAAATCAACGTTTTCATAAACTAAGTAACTGCCACACAAACTAAAACAAGAATAATTTCATTACAGCATGCGGGTGATCCTGTGTCTGCATATCAATGGTTAGAGGAGGCGCAAGCGATGGACACGGCGGACCGCTACGTGAACAGCAAGTGTGCGCGGTACATGCTGCGAGCGGGACACGTCAAGCGGGCAGAGGAGATGTGTGCCAAGTTCACCAGAGAAGGTAGGGATGGAGGCAGGGCCGTTTGAGCATTTAACGATAATAGGTCGTCCCCATAGATATAGATTATGGACCAAGCACTGTCCGCTTAAAATTACTATAATCTCCAGCAGTGCCGTTACCAGTCTTTACCTTTTTTTCTTCAACTACACCTCTGTCTGGCCATTTCTGTACCCTCCATCCAGGGGTCTGCGCCTTTTGGCACTGCTCTCTAAAAAGAGAGAAAAAGAATCAAAGACACATCTATCTATCTCTTTCTTGATAACATATAATGTCTATGGTAATTTTAAGAAAAGATGGATGGCCCTTGGATTGTTTTCCTCTCTTCTTAGAGAGTATAAAACTTCGAGATTAAGCTATGGAAAGTCCAGTTTATGCCTCCCCCTAATAACAGCTTAGGATAAGGTAGGTTTTTGCATAAGTCAATATTTACTGCTATGATGCTTCTAAGAACTAGGGATAGCGGGGCCCAGCGGCCGTATTACAACATCTTAAAACCAGGCTTGTTTCAGCGAGTGAAAATGACAGAGCTATACAAGTCGTCTAGCGTCATCTTGTTTACTCCCTGGAACAAGCCTGGTTTTAAGACGTTGTAATACGTAACCCTGACCAAAAGCTGACTCTTTTGCTGTGCTCATTTGAAAAGAATTATGGCATCATCAAAGATCATCTAGGGTTTTCTAATGTGCATGACATTAGAAAACCCTAGATGATCTTGTAAATATCTCATCATAAAACGTCGTCAATAAATTCTAGAAATCTTCAGCAATAAATAAAAGAATATCTGACTAAGCTAATATTATTACAGGTGTACCGGCGACAGAGAATCTGAATGAGATGCAGTGTATGTGGTTCCAAACTGAGGCGGCCGCGGCGTATAAGCGGCAGCAGCAGTGGGGCGAAGCGCTCAAAAAGGCGCACGAAGTTGACAGGGTATGTATCATTAGTACTGTGTAATGTAAGGGTCAGTTTACACTGAGACGCGACCTGATGCGACGATACGAAATGTGTGTTTTTCCGTGTAATAAATGAAGTTAGATCTTGATTCGCTTTATTGAAGAGTGGATGAGTATTGACCTTAAATATTCAAAATCAAGCTGATAATCAGGACTTTGAACTTCGGTCAGGTTTTTCGGACTGTCCTGTTGGTCTAATGATTGAGAGCGTAGCTAATGAGCAAAAGCAGAAGGCCGCGATCCTGTTTAGACAGTTTTGCGACTGAGCAACAGGTCCTAGGTTCGATTTCTAGGTCTACCAAAGAGTTTTAGATTTTCTGTTTAGTAGTAACGGCTTTTGAATATTTGCGCCGCTATACGGCGCAAAAATTCAGTTTGAGGTATCTGCCTTTGGCATTGTAGCTCCTAAACTGATAGACTGATCTTGTTTGTTCCATTAACGCTGAATTTTATCAGTGCACGTTCTATCTGGCCCATGTTTAGCAGTGGACGTCTTCCGGCTGATAATGCTGATGTTTTATCAAGAATTAAATTTTTCCACAGCATTTCTCCGAGATAATGGAGGATCAGTTCGACTTCCACTCGTACTGCATGCGCAAGATGACGCTCCGCTCGTACGTGGGCCTGCTGCGGCTGGAGGACGTGCTGCGCGCGCACCCGTTCTACTTCCGCTGCGCACGCGTCGCCATCGACGTGTACCTGCGACTGTACGCGGACCCGCTGCAGGACGCGCCGCAGACGCAAGAGCCCGATACAGGTCAGTCTTTCTTTATTATCAACTCTTTTTGAAAGTTTTCTATTTTATTGACTTATCACACAGTGAGTATCTTAAAAATTGTGTAAAAAAATTGTGTAATAATGATCAAGAAAATAGTAATTTTGTCAAAAATATACGAAAAATAATAACGTTAGATATGAATGATGTACCTACAGTTTGGTTTTGGAATCACATTCCTGCTTCAAAAGACAAGTTTAAAAAAATACTTTTTCAAGGTCACTCATAGATAGGTAGTAAAAAAATACATGTAGAATTGAGAACGACGTTTTTTTTGTCCGTTAGAAATGACATGAATATCAATGTGACAAAATAAGTTACTCAACAATATAATATTAACTAACATTTGGTTTTGGGGACAATTTGTCAATGGGTTTCATCAGAATCCGTTTATTCGTTTTGGCGTGAATTAAGTAACAAATATTCATCCAGGCTGTTCATTTGTAATATTAATAAAACTACAATAGACTATTTAACTCAAAAAAAAAAAAAAATTAGTCCGAATTAGAGATTATCAAAAATGTTTGACTCATATTTTTTCTTTTTTAACGTGAATCAAAATTGTCGAAGTCTTCTTTTAATCACAAAACTTCACTCGGTCGGTAGAATTTTACAGGCTGTGATTGCGTTGCGTTGTATCTCCGTCAATTTTGGTTTACGTATCAAACATCTGGACTGCTTTTTTTTTAAATGAAAATAGCTTATAATCATATTCCTTTTTATTTTGTAAGGAGTAACATCAAAACATTACAAAACAAGCATTATGTATTGTTAATGCAAACACTAAACGCCTTTGCAAGTCAAGTTCAGCGTATTACTCATGATTTCATGAATATCTTTCATTCATATTCATAAGTTATGGTAAACGGTTAAATAGTCAATTTAACACAATACATTTTGTATACAACCTGTATTGTTATGAATCCCACATGTATTTTTATTTTAAAACAAACTTGTTTCCCGCGGTTTCACCATCTCTGTTCGGCCCCTATTGGTCGTAGTGTGATGGTTTATAACGTATAACCTTCCTCGATAAATGGACTATCCAATACAAAAAGAGATTTTCAGGTCGGACCATTAGTTCCTGAGATTAGCATGTCAAACAAACTCTTCAGCTTTATAATATTAGTAAGAGATATAACCTGTATTGTTATGAATTCCGCGTGTTTTTGTAAAAGTTGAAGTATGTTTATCAGTTGTCTAGTACCCAAAACATAAGCTCTGCTTAGCTTTTTTTTTACGTCGTAAAATCATCAAATGAGTAATCCCTCCCACCCCGGACACGTCGGGAGGGACTGTCAGACTTGTACTGACTAAAATCCACGGTGTCCTTCAATAGCCCTTTATGTTCCGGGGTCACGGTGATGGTATAAGTCCCGCGACCAGCTCTGCTAAGCTAGAATCTGGGACTAGATGGTGTTGTGTGATCATCATCATCATCATCTCAGCCATAGGACGTCCACTGCTGAACATAGGCCTCCCCTTTTGATCGCCACAAGTACCGGTTGGAAGCGACCTGCATCCAGCGTCTTCCGGCGACCTTCATAAGGTCGTCTGTCCACCTTGTTGGTGGACGTCCTACGCTGCGCTTGCTAGTCCGTGGTCTCCACTCTAGCACTTTTCGACCCCATCTGCCATCCGCTCTGCGAGCAATATGGCCTTGTGTGATAGTTGTGGAATATTATTATACAAGCAACAAACCTTGGCTTTGCACGGGTGGGTGCAGTATACTAATATATTTTTAAACGGATTTTGAAATTTTCGAGGCCGAGTCGTTTAAGAGTTTTTGCGAGATTAAAATAACAGCATTTTACTTTTACATAATATTATAAGAAGATAGATAAGATATTCGGAACGAATTGCTAAATGAGTTGTCCAAAACAAGGTTAGTTTCTAGGACATTGACAAAGTATTCTTGAATATGTATGTTTAGACATTTTAGTGTTATACATAATGTCATGTTTTAGTTTCTCTCAACTAATGAATAAAATCTAAATTTTAGTAGAAGCGATTTTTGTCTGTCTTATGTATAAGTGAAATCAAATCTTATCAAGCGAGACGGCAAAAATAAGGCAAACTGTAGTTATGTCAGTGATGGAAACCGTAATCTTACTTGGCAAAGTTGCAGTTTTTCTCATCATTTTAGACCTTCTCATAAAGTCATGTAACAATCTCGTTCTAGCCTTTGTAAAGTCACTACTGACATGTTTTTTTTAATGTTGAGAATTCTTTTTCATTATTTATTTCTTTGTCGTGTATTTTTGGTTTTTTAGCATGCATAGTACAGTTCTCGTATTAGTATCTTACAGATATCTCTCAATAAGCGGTCATTGAACTAATAATCGCCCATAAACACTATATTTTATCTCCTATACTAAATATTACAGTAAATTACCTACAATTTACTATTATAACTAGTAATAGTATCTAAAAGTGCAATATCACAGGGAAAGTGACCAAACGACCTTGTATGACTGCTAGGTCAAGTTGTAAACGTTTTTATGTTACACACTTAGTAATTGTTCTAAGGTTTATGTCCCTGGCTTAGTTTACTACTAATCATTCAATGTTTGAACAATATTCTTTGTAAAAAACTGACCTGAACTACTTTATGTCATCGAAGTAGTTGAGTTTGTTATCATTCGTTGAGTAACAGCATTATATCGGATCTAACATCTATTACTTGGCTTAGTTAATCGCTTTTTACTTCGTTTTGTGCCTTATTTGTTACAGGAAAGAGGAAACAAAAAACACCATTTATTCATAACATTTTGTATTATTTTATTTCAAAATTCTTTGTTTTAAAAATACAATACAAAATCACATTGATTCTTCGTCAACTTTTTAAATAACAATTTTAATACAATTAACAATTGCTGCCATCATTACATTCAATAACAATGCCACAATCATCGCACACATATCACATCAATCCATATAGTTCGTTGAATACTGACATAAATAAATTAACTATCACTACGCATGCACCACAGTCTCTTACAAATAATTTAATAAATAACGTATCAAAAGTAGAGCGTTCGTTTTTCACAACACCGCTGATTGAGAACTTGTCTCACGTAAAGCTAAAACTCGCTGTTTAAATATTATGGCAACGCGGTCCATCCCGCTAGTCTCTTACACTACTTAGGACACTTTAACATCACATTTGCGCTTTTATTTACACGGCACGTCGCTGGCGACGTTATCAGTTCAGACTAGAGCTTTGGTTTCACCGGCCGTAGCCCGGGGCTCGGTACCTCTCCCGCGCCGCCTGCGCAGCCGCTTGAGGCGTCAGGAAGTACACGTGCGCTCCCTCTCCGGGCAGCCTGTAGGACACGAAGGACCCGGGCCGGCCCTCTCCCGCCGTGTTCACCGGCCCTATCCACTCCGCGTCAGGATTCACCGGCGGCAGCGGCCTCTTGTAGTTGACTGCCGTGTCACCCGCCAGTGACGGCCTGTTCAGGTCGTACTGCTCGCCAGTGAACTGAGGCCTCTGCACCTGCGTCGGCGCTCTGTACTGCTGTGGTGTCCTGTAGCCAGGGTTCGCAATCGGGATGAACTCACTGTCAGGATTTATAGTCGGTCGTGGAAAACGATCATTGACTAACGTATCGTCTTCTAGGGAGGGTGGCTTCTGCTGTACGAGCTCACCGTTCACTTGCGGTATTGGTTCACTGTCTGGATTGACTGTGGGCCTCGGGTGACGGTAGTTAACAAGGGTATCTCTGTCCAAAGATGGTGGGTTAGGGCTCTGGTTCTCGACGATCTCGTATTCGTATTGCAGGTTTATATTGTTGTTTATCGGCGTCCTCACCGTGTCAAGTGGAGCTGTCACTGCTAATCCGTTGACGTCGTGAGTGTTGTCCTCTAGCTTCTTACCGAACACGTCAAACGAGTTCTTTGTTATGTCATCAAAGTATGTCTCGTCTTGTTTCGTGTAGTACCCTTGGCTGATCGGGTTCGGGGTGGTATTCGGATACCTTGGTACATGATGGACAGGCGCGGGCTGGTCGCTCTGTATCTGTTGTCTGTTCTTATTCCGAACATCCTTTGAAAACTGACCATCGTCGTAGTCTTCTTCGTATGTTTTTGTCGTAGACGGTAGATAGTATCTGCTGGAAGTCGGTGACTCTGTCGTCACGGGCACGTTTTCGACCAAATATTGCTGATTGTAACCAGGTGATACTGATGGGGTTATAGCGTTGAAATCGTTTGCCGTATTGAAAGGCTTGCTGTAGCTCACCATAGGCCTGAAAGGTTCCGGGTCCAATTTAGGTGCTCGGAAGGGCAAATGTTCCGGCCTCGATTGGGTTTGGTAGCTGAACTGATAGACTGGCCTGCCAGTAATAGATTTAGGTTTGTGTGTATTTGGCCTGTGAGAGTGCGCTTTAGGTCTCTTCGTCGTGAAGAAATCAATAGTTTGTTGTATATCAGCGATTTGTTGATAGAAAGCGTCTGGCCTCTGTTTCTGTTGTTGTACATAGACAGGCTGTGGTCTAGGTTTCTGTATACTGAAGTATTCCTGTGTGAGAGTTCGTGGTCCCTGCTTTTGTGGCCACAGGAACAATGCATCGGCTTGGTCGATAGCTCCGTATGAAATATCCACTGCTGGGTTAAAGCCACTCTGAGTGTTGACATTCTGCTGTTGTGGGTATGGCGTTTGGTTGACTGGTACAGTTTTGTAGTAATTCCTGCCATCGAAGAACGTGGCTGGGGAAGGCGAGGTCTTTGGCTGCTCATCATAGAAGTAGTACGACGCAAACGCGTTTTCGTTTGGTTTCCTGTTGTTGTAGACAGGTTGCAGTTTCGTAGTAGGCACATCATTCTGTACATTCGAATAGTGAGCTCTTAGTGGTACTTGCGTTGAAGATATATCGTTCGACGTCACTGTAGGTCTCGGTGGCACGTCATATATTAAGTACGGCTTCTCCGATGTCGTCGGCACTTTGTTGTCGTACACATTTTCGGGGTAATCGTAAATTACGGACACAGAGAGAGGCTTCGAGGTAACCTTGGTTCGTGTTTTAAAAACAGGTTTCTCGGTTTTCGCCCTTGTTGTATTTTCTTCTGGCAAGTTATGAACTCTAACAGGATGTCTCGAAGGAATGCGTTGCGGCTTCCTCGTTTTCATGGTGGTCACGATCTCGACTGGTCGTGGGGTTGTTATCGTTGTTGGTATTTCAGTGGTTGTTGGCGCCTCAGTTGTGGTAGGGCGCGTCTTGTACTTCGTACGCTGCACCATGTGCTTGGTCGTCGGCCTCTGGGTCGTCTTTGTCCTCGTGTATGTCGTGGCCGGCCTAGCGGTAGTTGTCTTCACAGCCTCCGTAGTGCTCTCCTCCAACGGAGCAAAGAAGTCTGGTGGAGGCGGCAGTACAATTCCAGGTACTAGTGGGCCCGCAGGCACTTTATTGTTGTAGTCAGCGCGGTAGGAAAAATTGTAGGGCGGCGGATAGTAGATCGAAGGGTCGTCTTCGTCGTAAAGGTCTGACTGGTTGCTCGGTGGTGGTAGAAATACTGCGCCCGGTGGAAAGCCTTCTGGAAAAGAGCCGTTCATGGATGGGAGGAATGGGAACGCTCCCTCGCTCGCATTCCCGGGTAGGAATGGGAACGGAGGACCTGACTGCGGCGCTCCCCCGGAAGAAGTGTTTCCCTGATTATCACTCGAGGGGTAGGGCGCTCCCGATGGAAAGAGGAATGGCGGAGGAGGAAGAGGGCCTTCGCCCTCTCCTGTAAAGAAGGAAGGGAAAAGGGACGCAGGGACACTGCCGTTTGGCGTGAGGAAAACGAGCGGTCCGTTGTCGGAGAGTCGTACCGGAAAGGGCGGTGGTACTTTGGGTTTCTGCGGTAACTTTACTTGCCTGTTAGGCGCTTCATAGTTGTCGATCGGTGGCCATGGTCTACCTTCCGTCTCTTGAGTGCGCTCAGGGAAGGATCCCCCTTTTATAACTAGTAGGTGATCCTCTGCAAGCCAAATCTCATCTTTCTTAAGTCCACCGAGACTTTGAAGGTTATCTTTTGATCGTGTCTCCGCGTTCGGCTCGTAGCTTACGATTCCAGGTCGTTTAGGAGCTTTGGCGAATATTTCATTTTGAATGAGACCATATTTTCCTTCGGCCACCTGATCTGCTAGCGTCTTTTTGTCTTCATCGACCTCCTTTATCTTCGGTGCGTCTTTCCCTTCGCCGGCGCTGGACATGAGCATGCCATCATCCCATATCCCTTGATTCCAGCCCACGTTGCCGCCTGACTGGTCCGGCGCGATCACGCCTGCGAATTTACCGGTTGCACTCTTCTCACTGTACGTTAAAGAATTCTTAGCGGTGCCGTATTCTTTTTCGGGTTTAATCTTGAGGTGTCCGCCGACGAGTCGTTTGATGGTTCTCTGCGACTCGGCGTGATCGTTGTCTTGTGGCGGCGCGCCGAGACTGCGCTGATCGCGCACGAACGAGTCAGGCGGCAGCACGTACGTAGGCACGAGCACGCTGGCACGCGAGCACGCCCATGTCAGCGCCAGCACCAGCGCTAGGGCCGCCCCTCTCACCATCTGAAAGTTTGGAAAACATCACTTTTTAGTTAAATTGCACATATGCACATAAACACTTAAACACAACACGTTAATCCATAAACTTATCTAAGTCGGGCTTTCTTTGTTAATCGTGTAGAACGCTACGTAGTGGTTCATGAGCGCGCAAAGTGAAAGGACCGAAGGAGACAAAAGCGTCGGCCGGTGGCGGTGTTTCGGGCACTGGCGAGCCGCGCGCCACCACCCGCCTTTTATTAAGTTTTGTAGAGCGACCACCTCCGACCCAGCTGGCATTGAGAATCAAGCGTTTAATTGGAAACTGAATGGCGAATTAACGCCCGCCGCGAGACAGGAAGGCCGCGAGGCCTAAAAACGAAAAAATACAAGTGTCGCGCTTAATTTGTGTCTATTTACGTATTGTTCAGTAATATCAGACCGGAGCTTCATTGTTCAACAGCAACTGTGTAACCTCACCGGAGAAATGTTCATTAGCCTAGTTTGCAACCACTAACGACATAGAAATCTTCGAGAGTTTTGAAACAATGATCGGATATTTTTTTCAATTTCAATCGGCACGAGTTCTGTAACGTAATCTTCTCGCCGCAGTCACGAAATTATATTCATACAATCTTTATTATTAACAACGAAGATATTAGCTAGTGCGGTCGCTGTGGGTGACAATAACCACCGCTTAAATGTTACAAGATACCGCTAGTTTAATTGGAATGAAAGCGACTGAACTATACCGAACGGAATAATGGACCGAACTAGATATGGAACTATTAGGGCAGTGAAGGCAAAGTCGCCCGTGGTGTCCGGTGGGCGTGGCCGGACTCCGTGAAAGGCACGGTCACCCAACTCGATTTCGCCTTCGATAAAACACGAGCCTAACCCGCTTTGTAATTGTGCTAAGCTATGCACCGAACCTGTACTAGATGATAGAGCGGCGAGGGCGGCACCGCGCCGTGCGCTAACGCCTTGCAGCTTGCAATACTGCGCTCCATCGACGGTTTAATTGGTTGCGATTGTGCAGCACTCGCACTAATGATATTACTACAATAGGTCACTCCACATTTTCATACAAAGTTCAACAACAATATCAGCTAACTCTAACCTATACCAGATTATCCTCGTGAAAGAGGGAAACGATAACGCCCATTAGCCACGTGATTCATAATGAATAACCTTGATTCGGTTTATGATCATTGGGTACGTTTAACAGCGTCGCGCGGAGTCTGGTTGAGCAATACTTGCCGTAACAGTCACCGGTTCTTTCCTTTCAGAAATCTATAAAGTTGTAACATAACAAACCACCGCGCCGATTGAATTGACTGCACGTAGCAACAGACAGGTGAGCCGTAAAGTTCACAGCGAATACAGCGACTTGACATTTGGCCGCGATGCTAAGGCTCATCGCGGTTGCATCCTTTCGTTTGCGATATCCAGTTTGCCTTCATAAAAATTGTGTCGCGATTGTTAAAGCCCTGCGTTCTAACGAGAACGTGTGCATTGTTGGCGTAATTATTTAAAATGAGCGATGGAAACTAAGACAAGCGCATGGCCTTGCTCCGCAAGGTGCCCGATTTTTTTTTGCGGTCAGTACAAAACGTGAAGTGATTAACCAACTACTTGCTGGGAGTGTCACGGTGGCCGGTGCTTTCAACAATGCCGCCAACCTTGCAGCGTGCCCGCGGAATGAACGCGGCACGACAATTGTTTCATAGGGTCTTTTAGTATGTGAATAAAAAGCTTTCTTTACGTTCTAGTTTCACGGTGACAGAGCGTTGGGAAATTCTCTCGGTTGATGTATTGTTGACGATTTGTATTCAGTGCTCGGCCCGTGCTCTCGGCGCTAACTTTCCATCAGCCTTTGTTTGTGTTGACTCGAGTTTAACCGCCAGGACACGCCGATTGCCACGTTTCACTATACTTCCTCCACACTTTCCAATAACTTAAGCAAATAACTTTAATTAGTGTGTAATTTGTGGCCTTTTCATGTTCTCGTTATGCGATCGTCAGTTTATTCTCAACTAATTCTCAAAGTGCGTACGAAGGCTGCTTATTTACGTAATTACCAAGATAAGTTCCCTACAAATTAAAGTGTATACGTTTGTAGTGGCAGGTAATTGCATGCATTGATCTCCTTGAGTTTGCGGAACGACGGAAAGTCGCCGTTTATTTATTACAAACTATAACCGCCTATTTGCGACATAACTGTTTGTTGACCACTCCTTAGTGTCCGGCACGCGTGTGTCCAGAACATTGCGCAATGGATAATAATAATGATTGCGATCGGCAATCAATAAAACGTTCTTACATACGATATTGCTCTGGTTTGTCGCGGCATTATGAAACTGTATCGGATCGCTGAAGCCCTCGAGCGTCCACCGTCGCAAATTATAACGTTACTTGTCTGTCCACAAGACATGTTTATCAAGACGAAAGTAATTGGCATATCATCGGGCCGTCGCGTGCGCTTAATTATATATATTTGCTATCCATTATAGGAGATTTAAAACCGCAAAGGTTACAAGACTAGGGTGCGTTCATTGCTCATTCATTAGTAAAGTTTTTTTAATAATCGTGTTAATCTGTTAAGTACATATTTTCAGTTGCATTGAGCAAATATTTTTAGTCTAATTTAACTACTCTAGTTCAATGCCTATTGTGAAATTCGTTTAGCACATAGAACATTGAAATATTTTTATTTGAACAGTATATATTTCGGTTAGTGGCAACCTTAGTTTGATGCGCAAACGCAACCTGGCGCGTGCCGTTTGATTGATCAACCGGTTCATTACATTTCCTTTTATTTTAGATCCTAACTACTTAACTCTTAAGTTGTCTGCCTTTTGTTTAAATTAAAATTAATGACTATCCGGACCATTGTTCAGATACAAAACATTATACTCTTGCGCAAATGATATAAATAATAGATATGCAGTTAATTAGATTATATTAATGGACAGAGAGTTTTTTATTTGCATCATTAAAGTTTCAATCATGGTTAATTTTCCACTACCTATTTTGATTTATATAATCAAGAAAACTGTAATTTACTTGTAAACATAAAACCACAACTGTAAGAACCCAATTTCATACGACCTATAAAACTTTATCGCAAACACAAAGGAATTCAGCATATCAATCCGTTGGTATTAAGACTATTAAGTTCTATACCTTGAATGTCAGAAGTTACGTTCAGGTATGCGAGGCACGAACTACGAGAAATGTTAATACTTTAATAGTGTCACAGCGAGGACTTACAGCAATTAAAGCACATAGTGGCCAAGTCGCTCGGTCAAGGCGGTGCCATCTTATAACCAGTTTAGCAAATGCACCCATCTTGGATTTTGTTATGCCATATAAATTCCTTTTACGTTTTATTTGTTTATCAATCGATTTTGTTTCTAGAAGTTTTGAGGTAGTTGACACTCCGACCTTTCAAAATGTTACCGTTTCAATTATGCAAGATTTACAAATTCTTGTTCTGTTCCAAATAAGTATTCCGTTTTCAAAAATTAAAAGATCATGCATTTAAGATTAACGGAAGCTTTCAATGATAATAAACTTAAAAGAAGTAATGTTAAAATTCAACTTAACCTTGTCTGAAATTGGAAAAAAATAGGCAAATATCAGAGCACTGGAACGACCGGCTGGGTTTGCGTCATCGTGAGGTTTCCTGTTGTATTTGTGTCAATTATCTGGCTCATTTTCGAATTAATTATTGGGTACTAGCCTAATGTCTCACGATTTTTGTGTATTACTATTCTTTAGGAGTGCCTTATTATGATCAAAGACTCCCAATTAAAAGACCTTGCGTTTTAATGTGGGAATTCTTTTATGCATTCCTCCACTTGTTAGTTCCAATTTAGATTATCTCTGTTTAGAAACGGATTGCTGTAATAAAATGTTTACTTTGTGCAAAATATCTCCGTGAGTACATTGCACAATGTCTTTAATCCTAGTTGCGTTGGCTTTAAATGCTCGATGTTAAATGTGTACCCAGTTTTACAGGGACCTATTGTTGAATAGGTTCCTATCTAGATTTGGTCTCAAATATTTGTCTCTACCATTAAAATCTTAAGGTCACAGTTTTATGAAAAATCGATTCTTCTAGATCGTGACCAGTTGCGATCGTGGAGAGCGCACGCGCCGTCTCGGGGCCATACAGTGAAATATATTCGAAACTATTTCTACTAAGCACTGCCATGTAGTCTATTGTTGGCGGATTTATGATTTATGCCCATAGCTCGGTTTCAAGGTTCATCGCTTTGCTCTATATTGTGTAAGTTATGGCTTACATGACATACGTCACTTAGAAACCAATAAGGTCATGTTTAATCTGCGAAAATCACGTTATTGTTAATTGAAAATATAACATGACTAGTATAGACGTGATCTCAGATGGAAACTTACAATAATCTAGAATCGTCTCGCTTGAATTATAAGCATTTTATGGTAAATCTTTTATTAACCATTCCACGCCCTCATGTTTTCCAGATAAAATACGGTTTATGCATACAATGTTAATCCCACCCTTGAGAATAAAAATAACCTTCATACCGATTATATGTCCGAAGCTTCCGCATAGCCAGGCCAAGTAAGTTCGCTCTCGGTCCATGTGGCAAAAGATGTCGCCTTATATTATCTAGTATGTATATGTATTATCGAAACGTCGCTATCTCAAATAGTCCTTGAAATAAAGGAAGTCGATCTAGCCAAAACGTGATCTATATTATTACTGCTTATTAAAATATTGATACATTTAATATTGCCATCTTAAGTGTTTTTATTGACATTTCAAGTTTTCATTGTGGTTTTCAAAGTCGTACGTGATACGATTTTAGTATTCGCGCGCTTTCCTTTCTTTGTTTTAAAACTTTCTTGTTCATTGTTTCGTAATTGGCGACTGGTCCTACTCGATGACTGTTCGTATGTAATCTTCAACGTAATGCTCGTTATTCGTTTACATGTCATCAGTAATTGCTATTACCGCATCTCCTGTGTTTTTGTGCACTTTCCACGTTTCTTTTTAAAACTAATGACTATGCAAAAACGTGGGCCTTGTTAACATTTTGAACTTGCTTATCTGTTTTTTTATTTCTCTAACCATACGTTTATTTCTTGTTACAGGTAAGAATTCACATCTTTCCAACGGTTGCGCTGTTTCGGTAAGTAACATTGTATAGTAAGTTAGATCGGATCGGCTGTTGTGGGCGGTTCTCTTATTGCGCTCCTACTACCGGTGTAGTAAACATCAATTAACTGATTTCAGATAGATAATCGACGTTATTAGTTACTCCTTTATTGTTTAATATGAGGCGTCTCTTGTGCAATAAGTTTCAAAATTTTTCCGCTGTTCTTGTGTTACCTTTTGGTGGTTTTCGGAGCGTGGCGGATAATAGGCAACCTTAGATTGCGCCCGAGTCCTTCGCTTGGAGTCGTGCGAGGAAAAGCTGCATATTTTAATAGCGAATTTCGTAATACTTTTTGCAACGTCGGTGATCGGTTAATCCGTCCGTATCTATCGGATTATCGGTGTCGGTGATTATCTCGGCGTTGATTCTCCGGTTAGTTTTCGCGTTACGTGACAAAGGGCCAGTAATGACGAGTTATATTCGTCACGGCTATTAGCGATGCTGGTGCTGATGATGCTGACGATGCGCGGCCGCAACTAATTGCTGTGAGCGCGGCTATTGTTTAACATGTCACACCAGACACACGAGTTGCTACATACAAAACAATTTGTCATTGTTCTCGACTCTCTAAGTTTTCGTAGACCTTGCTCGCATCGAGATACTTGTCGACCGGTTTCTTACGAGACAAGTGTTGCCCCTTTTTTGCTGCAGTATTATCGTGGACTTTTCATCGTTTGGAGCCGGATGCGGAATTTTTTGTTGACGATCATAAGAGCTCATGACGCAATCTAATGATTATATTATTATCAACACTGAATTAAATTTCAATTGCGGGGAAATTTTGGTTCGAATATTATTACTAGTTCTGTCAACACCTGACAGTGCGTTGACACTGCATTTGATTCCGCAATAGAAAGATTTCTTTTGCTCTAGTGAAATGTGCAATGTTGACAAAATAGCTCAACTGGAGCGAAGCCATTGCCAAACGATATCATATGCTTTTAAATAGAAATTGTATGAGGAATGGAGAACTGTTTGATGGTATATGACACGGTGTATTATTTTTAGCTTTCGATTCATTTGCAATAAAACTTCAGCTAGAAAGTCTCGCTTGCCGTTCATTTTATGTGAAAAGTCATTACTATTAGTATTTTCGATAAAGCTATACGCTAAGCAACGTGATTGCACGGTTTGCACTTCGGTTAGAATTGTATTATTATATTCTTGTATTATTGTGCAAAGCTGCGAGAAACTGATAGGCAGACATAAACTCAAGGCAGATTGCTGGGTATGGCATTCCGGGATCGAAGAAGGTAAACTGGCTTCATGCCGGTGTGTCATCGTAATGCAATAGGACCTTTAGGTACTATAAACTGAGCTAACACCTTCACATTGCGTGTTATGTGACCCTTGACTTCAACTCACAATATTCTTTATTATTTCCGTTCGCATGCAACTTTGCTTTAATATATTAGCTGACTAACCAGTAAACCTGTATCTTGTTCACTCGGTTGAATATTTGCTAAACTTATGATCATGTCTGAGTCTACATTCCACAGAAATACCTACCATATTAATTGACAGATAGCGTAATCCATGTAACAATGTTGATTGGACACGTTATACAAATGATGCTGATTTGAATGAACCAGTTGGTTTTGCATATGTTGACGTATGTGTCAGGCAAGTACGATATCAGTGTATTGGTAACATATTTTACTTTCTAATACCACCAGTGTTAGATCTAACAAGTTTTTTAACACACTTTTTCTCACCTAGAAAAGTTATCGGATCGGTTATCGTTGCAAGTTGTATTATACCTACGCCGGAAATGTTAATATTATATGCCCCAATAAGATATTTATCTAAATGTAATTGTTGTTCAAATTCATGGATATTAGTGTTTACGTCCGTATTTTAATTGGCATTTGTTTCGCGTTCACACGGTTTATCCGGATCGGCGATTATGCGCTCATTTATTTTGATGTAAGTTGATCGCATCGATTATTACAATTCCGCGTATTTATGAGGACTGTTGTACATAATATCCGCAGTTTCGAGATCTTTAGATTGTTCATTAGCGTATGTAGACCGACGATTATTCGAGCAAGATTCCCTAACATTGCAGTTTGCTACCATTTGGTTATGTCATATTAAGTCCATGTTCGACTTTCGTCTCGCGCCGCTTTCGTCCGCTTTTACATACGTCTACTTACGATCGGAAGACGGCTATTTGTATGTCTGTTGTGATATAACGGAGCATCAACACGAACACTTGATTTTACATATATTCTATGTAATTTGTTAGGAAAATCAGAATCAGAAAATCAGAATTTCATCTGCAAGGAAGGAAAATATCAAATAGTCGAAAACCGATTATTTTGATTGGGACTTCCCGTTAAAATTTTATTTAACAAAAAGATTTCAAATAAAAGTAGGTAGCGAAGAAGTCATTGAATTGCATTTGAATAAATTTTCTCACAAGATTCAAATCCTGTTTATATTATCGCGCCGAAGTTTTTCTTTGAAAACCAATTAGGACTGATCGGTACGTGATATAACGAAATACGACAACATCGACCGTTTTAGAGGTTTATTTAATGGTAGGTATATAAAATAGTCACGTAATGACGTTGTCCAACCATTGATTATAAATTTTGCACGCGTACTAATGTAGGTCCGGTTAAGAGTTCCGTTAACCATCGCACTGTTGACATCAGAATCACCATTGATCGATCACGTAAACACGACTAACCATTTTATTATGTTGTACTTTGTATCCTCGGAATTACCCGAATACCGAATATTCCTCGCTCATTATAACGCCTTTGCTTAGACTATGACTAATGTGTTCTTAAGCTCGGGTTGATGCAATTCAATTAAGCAAGGATGATTGTATTTCTTGTGCATCGGCACTATTAAGCTCGGAAAAAAACATTATTGCAGCTTAGTTTTTATATATTTTGAACTTTCAATGTTTCACCAGTTTATATTTGCACATGAGCATTTCATTCATAATTTTCTGAAAGTGTTTACGATTGGTGGCGTGGGTGATGTTTTGGTATCGTGGGTACTAGGACGCCAGTTCAAGCTGCATAATAATAACCGGCTTTGTAATTACAACGCAAGTAGGCGAACTAGATGCGAATATTGAATTTGGTCACGTCAGGACCACATTTTAAGATTGTTAGGCAACACTACTCACACAAAACGTTGAAACACTTTTGTTTAAATGTTCTCACAGGTGTTTGTAGTGGCGTCATTGGGTTTTATGTCGAAGGCTGGTCGCTGTGAAACTTTGACTTTAATATTTGTGTCGTTGTGATACCGGCTGCATTGTTTCTGGAGTCGCGCTTATTGTTGGTGCGCCGGCGCACCGTCTAGCCCGTGAGATCTGGGTCGGGGACCTGACTGGATGCATGCGATTGTCATATACGCTCTCTAGCATACTATCAAACGCGCCTAATTTAATCTTTATTGTAAACAAACACTATCTTACGTTTTCTGTTAACGGTTGAGGCTGCGGCTGTATACACTGTTGTTCGTCTTCAATCGCACATCACACGATGCCGCTGTAAAGTCACTTCACTCTTGTTCTAATTCACTGGTGATCAGTCACTGCACATACTGGGGGTGTAGTGTCACGGTTGTCGCTTAGCGGTGGAATGTCGGTAGTGTTATGTCCCGAGGGTCACGGCGCCGGTCAGTGGTGGGGTGCACGTGTGTTCGGCAGGTCGCGCGGCGCATGAGTGGCCGCGGTGGTAGGGGGCGCCGGTGTAAATACACCGCCGTAGCGCGTGCCGCCGCCTACGCACACCGCCGCGCCGCGACGCACACTGGCCCGCGTAGCACTGTAGCGACAGCGCAGTGACGTGATGCGCCGATCAGACCTCTAATGACGACTATTGACATGGAATTTATGGGAGAACCCTAATACCCTCGTGTCCACACGGATGTACACAAATCACGTACACACCTCCATTACATAACATTGTTTTGTTTTGATTATACCTACTTAATCCACTTCTTAATGTGACCAACCAATCCAGAACTTCGCTACAAGTCCGTCTTTACTGAATCCAATTGCACCCTAATGATCCTGATTATCGTGAATCGATGACTGATCAATTATATGCAAAAACTTGAACCCAAAAGGCTGATTGATTGACGTGACAGATTTGTGATGCATAACTCAGATAATTTATGATGAAGTGGAGTTAAGTACAGACAATAAGTAATTTAATCTTTATTGAATTGCTTGACTGCAACCAATTCACATGTAATTTAGTTTTGAATTAATCTGTAATAAGTATAAATAGACAATTTATTGATCATCATCATCTTGATGCCTTTGTCCCATGTTAGAATCGGTGCAAAAATATTTTTCTAGTTTCTTCTATCTGCCCCTGTCAACAAAATCATATCATACACGCAGCTGTTCCATTTTATTAATGTCAAATTAAAAACATGTATAATCTTAGTATTAACATAAAAACACTGATTATCATACAAAGATGAGGTCAAGTTTAAATTCCTAGCATAATCATTACCATTATGCAACAAGACATTAACGATAAAGAAAAAAAGAGAACATGACTATGACATAATGCTTAGTATAAAACGGACAAAATAACGCTAATTGACACTAGTTTTTTTTTCATGTTTTTCAGTGCTTCTGCTGGAATACATAACATCAACAATACCAATAATAAAAATAAATAGTGAGAATGGAATTTCTCATATAGTTATCATTACTTAGGAATTTGCTAACATTGGTTAAACCCAGGATTAAAGTCCAGTTAAGAAAATAAAGTCCCTTTTCTTGAAAAAAATACCTCTTACATCCAAAAAAGTAAGACATTCTTCACATAAATCATTGTCTATATTTGCAGTATTTATAATATATAAAGCTCGTCTATTTATATACTTACGACATATTTAACTTGTGGTCAACACATCTATGACTAAGTTATACGTCACATAGGCCTGAGTGTCAAAGGATCATATTGTCATAGTATGCCATCATCAGGGTCAATGATAAATTAATTTTCTTGGAACACAACGCAGCATGAATCGTTACTGTCAGTTCTTAAAATAAAGAGGATTTGCCCTTTTCGAGCTCGAAGGATGTGATGTCACATTATTTAGTCTGCTTCCGTGATTCTTAACCTCTGGTCTGAAAGTTAATGCACTTCCTATCTCCCAAATTTTTCGGTTTAAAGATGTGTTTCTTTTTTGAGAAAATATATGCAGTTGAATTGGCAACCTTATCTTTGTTTGTAGAGGTTTCTGTTTCTTTTTCTTCTGAGGATACGACCCTCTGATTTTAGAGTTAATTTGGCAACCCCACAGACCACTGATATGACCTTATTGTGTAGAAGTGTCGCCAATTAATGTGCTGCATGTAAAAGTCCTTACACCAGAATTCATCAAACTAAAGCATGATTATTGACTAAAGCCTCATTCATGACCTTGACATGACCCTTTACCAGTTTACAGTTCACGATAGCCACGGTCAATGCAAGCCCGATGTCAAATCCGAATTCAACGTAGAGATCCGCATTTTAGTACGCGATCATCTACTCGCCGGCGGCGCTCGGTTGCGCAAGCACACGAGTCATCGACACCGGCGCGTCCTCGGAAGGTCGCGGAGACGTGGACGGACCCCGTACGGGACCGGCCGCATTACCATAATATTATACATATTCACCAAATCTTATCAACGTTGTGTATAAACATGTTTATGTATTGGTGTGCGTTCCGGATCTAGCTTTTAAAAAGGTCGTTGTTTTGTGCTTTATTTTTTGTTACCTGTGGTTTCGGGTTTTCCCAACGTTAGGGGTAGGAAATACAGTAGTTTGTTTTTTGTTGCAAACGCTGGTTTAGATATTTTCGTTTGGTGCTGACTGCTTTATAAGTTCACTTCAAAGAGGTCTATCTCAAAATACTTTTTTAACTGATGAGGTCGCCGTGCCGGTAACACACTTTATTAACTTTAATTTGATATTGGTTTTTATAAAATATGGCGCCTACCAAAACAAATAGATATCATCAATCAGCAGAAAAACAATTTATGATTAATTACTTGATTTATTTTGCCCATTCAATCGTGGATAACCTCTAACACCGAAGGAAAATTAATATTTTTCTTGGCGATAAGTAAATATGCTAAATGTATAGGTTAGCTACTTACGTGTGTTGTCAATGAATAGAGTAAACCATTGCCAAATGGTGTGTCATTATTTAGACTGCAGGTTTGTCTGGATATGCTCTTGCGCAAGGTACGGCGGAACAATCACTCAAATAATTTCGTTTTCAATAGTCTGTTAGAAGCACTTTGTCTATTTTAAAAGTAGATAATTATGTAGATTTTTCAAAAGCTGAATTGTTTTCAGCAGTTAAAATGGTGGTCAGTATAAGTAAACTCGTGGAATTCTATCAACTTGAACAATCCACGAGCGCCGCGGCTTGAAGCGATTCGCGATGGTCGTTTGTTATTTTCATTATGTTTTTTTTCTCAGAATCGTGTTTAGGTGGTGTCGCCGCGGCGCGTCCGTACCACATTCCGCGACACCGCGGCGCTTGCTGGCTCTGACCGTTTGACCACTTCATAACTTTGGGGACCTTACTACTTGTTCTCGATTCGGAATTATCGCCCACCGGCGCGGCGCCGAATATTTTAAAACGACAATAAATTACACATCCAATTTAATTACTCAAACTGATCACTATCAATCCCTGCAAGAGCTGTCAGTCTAATATTCTATGGCAATCAAAGACATTGAAAGCATTTGAATGCGGTTTTCATATACTGATTGGTGAAATTCACTGTTATTCTCCACCGTAAACTTAATAATGTACGCTGGTCACGTTCAATTTATAGATTTCGTGATTCACTTTGCTTCACGTTACTGTATTTTGAACGAAAACAGCTGTGGTTTTATGTCTTTATAGAAAACATTAAATACGAGATTTGACAATATTTATTCCTGAACGGGCGCCAATTGCGTTTACTCGGAAATTAGTCACCGTCTCCCGTTCCGTAGACTAGAGTGATTATGCTGTCATAAGTCAAGTCGAGATATTCGCTTCATTTAGATTTCTTGAAGCAAATTACGTAAATTATTTTAGTGAAATGGTCTGATTATTGTACACAACTGAAATAATCATCAAAACAAATAATTTCCTTCTAGAAAATGCTATTTATTCCGTCGCGTCGTCGTCGTAAGTCAGTAAAATCATTAAATTTTTGAAGCCAAACAAGATTATGATAATATTGGAATCAGGATACAAACGCATCACTTGACCCGGATCTTATCTTAGCAAAAATGTTAGGTGATAAAATTATGTATTTAGCTCAAAAGACAATAAAATTGAGTTGCCAACGGTAGAATAACAGCGCATAGATAAACCTGAAATTAATTTTAATAGGTAGTTTGATTTGCGGTGGTGCTTCGATTAGTCTTAGGATAATCATCCTTTAATGTACCCACTGCTGAGATATAAGGTTTCCTGGCCTAAGGATCTCTCAAATTCGCGATACCATAGTAATATGACAAACATCCGCAGAGGCGCCGGCGATCCCGCGCCCGCCAAATTCGGCTCCAAGTCTCCGCTTAAAATTATGTAATCGAATATTCATGATGCCTTTTTGCGGCTGCATTGCTTTTTTTACAACAACTAGACGTGTTTCACGGTCCCGTTTGCGGTTTTTCGTATTGTTTAAATACGATTTATGACGTGCTTAAAATCGGTTGTTTTGAGAAAATTTTGGAGACACAAGATTCTAAGAATTCTTTATTGCTTTTGGGTTTCGGTTGGCAACTGCTACTGTTTAGATTTTGTTTTATTGATTTCTTCACGGCTGCTCTCAAACTGAGGAGGAAAACCTCACAACGACACAGGCATATCCTAGAATTTTAAAATCTTGTGGCATGCAACTGCACTGAGACCACGTGGTCTTCGCACTTCAAATGATTACGACTGTTTTGTTTATGTAATGTAATGGATATAGATGATAAATTATTATCCAATTTAGAAGGAAGAACTTCAATTAATTTAAGTTACGCTACTTAGAGTGTTATAATTTATCACGTACGTGCAGGTGTTTACGATAGACAGACACATCAATTCGTCCCGTATATAGTTCGATTGTAATCAATCGATTGGCAGTTTAATCGATATCATAATCGATTTCGCGGTTGAAGCTGTAACACCTTGTTATTATTTTTGGTCGTAGGCTTTTTTGGTTACATAATTTAGCATCCGTTGTTTCGTTAGAGATTAGTTGTGTATTGATAACGATTTTAGATAAAAATCGAGCAATTTATTTGGAACATGCCTCTATTTTTAGTGGTGTCTTCGATAAGCAGGATACTTTGATCAGATTTTTTGTTCGTCTACTAAGGAACGAGACTGATTAATTAGTGATTTCGTAGCCTTAATTAATAATTAAGTTTTTTTCATTTGACCAATTTTGGATGTGTCGGTAAGTATACTTAGTTCAAACGTATAGTAAATGATTCTTTATTTTAGAAAATTAATATTAATATATTCAAATTTTCACAGATCTTATTATTTTAATGATGCTCGATCGTGTTATTGTTTATCAGTCCAAACTTCTGTTCGGTAAATCTATAAAATTATTCCGTGACGTCTATCATACGGCTGATCCATTAATTTAATTTGAATTTGGTAATAAATATGTAGGTATTTTTTACACTTTTAAGGATGCGATATCAAATAGTTGGAATTCTTGTATTTTGACGTAAGTCATTTGTTTACGAGTATGCGGATTCGACGATTTGAGAAATACCTATGTAGCTTTGACTTATGATAATTAATTGGTAACAAGACGGTTAATTATTTATTTCATAATATAACATAACATAGCACGAATTATTATGTTAACTATTTTACTTAAGACAAAAATACATTTTTGTCCAACAAAAATCCTCAAATATTTTCTGATGATTATTTTCAATGAGTTTATTTCTAGATAAAAATAATTGGAGACCATTTACGATCCATTAAAAACTTCAATTATTTCCCGTTTCTCATCTTCTGCCGGAATGCGAAGTGTTAATTATTATCAATCAACCAATTATATAATAAACTTTACATTGAACCCTCTCGATGGTTGATGTGGAATCATTTAATTCAATTGTTAAGTTTTCATATATTCTCATGGAGTTTCGCAATAAAGAGCCTTGTTCCAATTAGTTTCCTCTGATATTTTAGCACGTTTCGAGCTGTTAGCACCCGATGCAACTTGCGGTTTTATTATGCAAGTTCAATTCACACCTTGGAGGTTTTAAAAGGGCCCTTTAGCATGTAATATTTTTCTCACTTAATTTGGGAGAAGCCTTTAAATTTTGAAGGAGTTATTTTATGTTTTGCAGATATTTTTACTTTTCTTGTTGGAAAATGATTCATGCAGCTTTAAAATGTATTTCTTTTTCTTTTAAGAGTTCCTTACTCTAAGGATAAAAGGGGGCCCTGTTATTATAACTTCGCTGTCGGTCTGTCACCAAGCTGTATCTCATGAACCACGATAGTTAGACCGTTGAAATTTTCTGATCTCTTCGTTCACTAAGATAGAATCTGAAGTCATAACAATAACAGGCGAAAGCTCCGGTGAGGGAGCACCTTTATTCGCAAAAATTTGGTGTTATAAAATGGCGCTCATGATTTCCTGATTAGTATGATAATTGAAACGTTCGAAGGCGACGAAAATTATAACGATGTGATAATTGCTTAATAAGCTAGGTCTGGTTTCCGTTCTTAAATGTTGCCATTAATTCAAGTCTTTTACACACTCTTTTTACCTAAAAAATATTTTATTTCTCGGTTCTATTTGATGGCGTTGATCACCTCATTTGATAGCAACATACTAGGACATTATAAAAATTCTCATTAAAATGTTTACAGCAAAATTTTGAAACGCATTTTTTTCTAGTAACACAACGGCAGTGTTGCAAGCCTAGAAATGCTTGGTTGGTTTGCTTGCTTCATTCGGAATAAAATTTAATATAAAATGTTTTATTTGCCACCTATATTTTTACGGTCATAGGTCATTGTGCCAGTTAGATGTTTCTAGGCGAAAGCTTGAATTGAAAACACCTGTCCAGATACCGTTTTGATAGATTTTGTATATTGTATGACAAGATACTTGAAATTATCAATATCCGTTTTTACTGACTTTCATATTTGCGTTGGTTTATTTATCGATTAATAGTGAAAGTAGGTAATCATTTATGTATTTATAAAAAAGAAAAAGGCGAGTTTTGTTCCTATAAAATATAGATAAAGCTGTCATGATATCCAATTTTCTGTTTGCTCTAAATGTTACTTGTTATGAAGTCATCAAGATATTATGTTTCAAAATATTTATAAAAATTGAAATATTCGGAGACTACACCTCTGCACTATCCAAAACGTACATGACCTTCCCATTAAATATCAATTTGGTTTTATTTTTAATTAACCCACGATATTTTTATACGGGTTGATTATATCACATCGACCCACCAGGTTATTAAGATATTTTAAACACCAAAAAGTATTGTTATTCGCATTTTTGCGACAGATGTCCTTGTTACATAATATTTAAGATGATCAAATGTCAAGTTCATTTCAAAATATTAATTAAAAAAAAACAGGTGCTATAATAAGCACGTGTTTTTTTTAAAAGTCTTGTTGCCCCGCAGATTTAGCACCTCGCTTCTTATGCATGAGGTTGCGAGTTCAAACCCAGGCAAGTACCTTCCTACCATGATGTGTCTTTTAATTCATACATGTACTTTATCTTATACAAATTATAAATATACAAAGTTTATCTTGGAAATCACTGTCATCAGTGACGGAAAACATCGTGAGGAAACCTGGACTTGTATCTTACTAATATTATAAAAAGGAAACATTTGATTGTTTTTCCATTTTTTTTTCATTTTTTTTGTGTATTGAATAGGCTCCGAAACTACTGGACCGATTTGAAAAATTATTTCAGCATTAGACCACCACCTTTTGTCCTGGATGACATGGGCAATACGAAGGAAGGGGAATGTGAGTGGGCGAAGCCGCTGGCAAAAGCAAGTGTATTAGGTATAATAATAAATATATATTGCTAAAGCCATGTCAGAGGCCTATGACGTAACACCAGAGGGAGGCTACATCCATACACGAAAAAGAAAGAAAACACTTTTCTTCTACATTATCATAACAACGTTTAATGTAACTGGTCCTATTGCAGTTCTAATATTGATATAAAAGTATCAGCCTACTTCCGTAAAAGGAGACTGTTAATTTATGATTTTTTACTGATCTAATTAGCTAACTTAGGTTCAAAAACCATTCGATAATCCAATTAAAATCTAGTTTCTTATCGTTATCCTTTAGAGTGCAATGTAAACTGCACTTTTCATCATTAAAATCGATTCAATTGCTTATAAACAACTTATTTTCTAACAAAAACTTTCAAGACACAAGATCTTTAAAACATAAGTACGAGATTGACAAAAAACTTGACGTTCATTTATCAAGTTTTAGACAGTCGTCTTGTATATTCTAGAAAGATATTTTATTATCTATGTCTATTTTTGTATGTGAACCACTTAAAGAATTTTGATCATATGCGAAAGAATCTCGTTTGGATGTGTGACATTTAAATGACTGATGATGAATAGCACATTAAGTTTTTGAAGATTCAAGATCATTCCATAAAGATACGACGATATGTGACAAACTGTTATAGGTAACTATTCGAGATTCAAGTGCGGGCCTTATGGGCATCATCAGTTATTGCCAACGTTAACACCTTGATTCTCAGGCACAAACGTATCGACTTCAAAATGTGAGTCTAGTCTGACAGCAGAGTGGCAAAACACTTTTTTATCGTGGTAAAATCATACTGCCCTAGGTACAGCGGAAGGGACTGTCAGACCCTAAAATCCACGGTGTTTCTTCAATAGCTCTTTACGTTCCAGAGTCACGGTTATCTGTTAGACAGCCCCGCGACCCCGGTAGGATTTGGCAAACTCTCAAACGCAAAAGAAATATCATCATCATTTCCAGTTTTGGTTCACCCGCCGCATAGTATTTAATATCCCCTTTTTTGTGGTATTCTTCCATGGTTATACAAATACTGTTAGTAATATTGGTAGGTATATGAAATATGCACCATTAAGTAATGTTTTTACCGTTCCAATTATATGCTTAACTATTTACCTATTGCATTGTGAATTGTTGGACTGACAAAATCGGAAGTAATTAACCCATATTGCGAAAACTGTTTAATTTTACCAACGCAATAAAGAAAATGTAATTTTATGAGGGTATCTAAAGATGTTTTGATGATATTGATTGTGATTACTTAGTAGTTGATAAAAATGGTAGTTAATCTTATTAACATCATTGTGCGAAATGTCGTACATATTTGGATATTGCAGGCATGATGTAATGCCTAATAATAAATAGCCGACTTTTAAACAGTCATCATAAATCCTAAAAATGTAACAAAGCTGAGTAATAAAGCTCGTGTCGTGTCCTTCTCACCTTACAGAGTTTGCCCTTGCAAATTATTCATAACGGCTCATAAAAAAACCAAGGTCGTCGCACTGCCGAGATTGCGGATTTGGTCGGAGCGCAGACCGCGCTCCATATACATACCGTATAAAATGTAAACGACTGGGATTCACGCGGATCGCGGATCCCGGTCAAGATACGCGACGCGACAACACTGGCGCCTTTTAACTTCTTTCTTTTTTTCATCGAGTTTTAATTTATGGCGTCCGCGGTCGCCATAAGCTGCCAGTATTACGCCGATTACGCGTATTTGAAATAAGGTTTTATAAAAAAAATGTTTCCTTATTTTGGAAATGCTTTATGCATGCATTCCTAAAAGACTTTTGACTTTCTGTCTGTCTGTAAGCATTGTTATACATAACAGCTTTTACACTGTGAGACAGTTTTGCAGATTATTTACATAGAAAATAACTTAGCATTACACAACTGACGTTAAACAAATATTACGGAAATATAACACAAGAGGACAATAACAAAAGAGTTTTTTTTATATGTGCGAGTGAATAGAGAGCTTATATTACGCAACGGATGCGAGACAAGCCGGGTTCCCGCGGACGTAACTTGTATGTAGAAAGTGTAGTGGTAGAAAATACATGTCGTTTTAAAGGGAAAGGGATCAATTTTAGCTCGCATTGCTCACAAGTGGCTCAAAGCATCCGCTGCATCTAAATTGTTGAGTCATTTTGCTATTTTAATTGGCGCCATGTAACGGCGGCGTCTAAATATGGAGCATTTGAAATTACTAGTTTTCTTGTAGATTAATTAAGATTTGCGCTCTGACTTCTGGGTCCTGGGTTCTAAGGAGGGTTTTGTTAATGGAACAGAAGATGCAAGGGTATCTCCCGCAAGAGTTATACGTATAATGTATCAGATTCATATAATAATTACACGAAAATAATATTCTTAAACAATTAAAAATGGAGATTCTTACCAATTCTCCTCCTTATTAATCTGGCTTTCTTATGAATGTAAATCATTCCCATTTCCTATAATTTAATTTGTGACGTTCATACTTGCCTTTTGATGGTCTTAGTGAAATATTGTGACTTTGATTTTTTACTGTCAAGAAATCGTTAACTAATAACTATTACCTTAATGGTACAATGGTTTAATGTTTTCAATGTAAGCTGTGATTAAGACGGGGAAACACAAGGTAAAAAGCTACATAAAATGCATATATGGATAAATATTTTTCCTATTATGTAATAATCATAAAGAATCAAGGAAAAGCAAGCTTAAAAGTATTAAACGGTATAAAATCTCTTACAATATTTGTGCTTTTAACTTCAAAACGCCATAATTGCGCTGTGGGAGGTAAGCACTTGACGGATCATACAAAAAAATTAATGGCCATAATAAACCCTGTCGAAATGATAATCACTGCTCAAATATTATCTGTAGAATTACCTCACAATAACATCATTAAAAACCGTTATTTCCTTTTAAAATATCCCCGGGTAAATACTTTAAACGTCAAACTGAAAAAAATGATATTTGTCTTTCACTTATTGTTAAAACTTATTTATTTACTTTACATTTAAAAATTGTACACACATTTTTAAATGGCCCGAGTTCACCAAAAATTAATCGTTCGATAACTTATTTAAACGGTCGATTAAATCTTTGCGTGGAACACAGGTAAAACTAACCGTTGACTAAACCGTATGGGTTTACGTAAGCCGAAGTCACGTTAAATCGTAATGTATGGAAACGTGCTAGTGATCTGCCGACCCGGCGACCTCACCTCAAGTTGGTCACGTGAGCAGGCTTACTAATAGACTACATATTTATAGATACCTGGAAAACACTGGCCGTGAGCCCGTGACTAAAGATACATTAATGTCCGTACAGATCATTCTGTATTGACATTGTCATACTGCCTGTCACAATTAACTGTGTATTAGTGTGTCAACTGGACCCGCGCGATCACTAAATACAATGAGGACCCTAATCAAGTCGACCTATTCAAGATTGGATTGCCCTATTTTTATTCAGGGAGTTAAGCCAGATCTTTTAGTTTTGTGTAGGAATAAAGGACCGTTTAAACCTAATTAAATTATGTTTGTACATTATATTTACACATACCAATTTTTTTCTTAAGTTTGATCATGTGTCCACTGAACTAATTAAAAAACAGAAAATAAATTATGTGGTCAAGAGAACCAAATAGCGAGCGGGTCCAGGTTACTTTTAGATTAACATTAATTAAATTTTCATTAATTGCCAAGCAATTTATTAATTAATATCAATTTATTAGCTTAATTATTTAAAAAGGTCAACTTAGTAAAAACATAACAAGTTTCACACATTTTCTCATTAGAGGGCTAAACACTCGTTAACGAACACATAAATAATTAACCGCCTTGTTATTGTTTTCATTATGCAAATAAACCAACGAGGTATTCCGACATTGACATTGATCGTAAGTTTAAATCAAAAGGTCGAACGTCAATCGTAATACACGATTTTTTTATGCTAATGAGAAAGGCGGATCGTCGAAAAGATGGCGCGCGCGCAAGCGGTCATCTCCGCATTCCGACAGAGAACATGCGCATTCGACGCACAACGGAATTCCCATCTAACTTAGCTTATGCTTTGTAGCAAAAAGGTAGTCACCATTTCACTGATATAGGAGTCTATAAAGGGTTTTAAGAGAATTACAGTAAAAGATGTCGGGAGCCTGTCAAAGAAGGCTTGTCAATTGATAATACGGTAGATTTCAGTCAGTATATTTGATAGATCAACTGCAAATCCGATCTCCACAAACCAGTAACTAGGTTGTATGATACCCCTTGGTAAGACAAGTTGTCAGACTTTAAAGCTTCACAGTCCGGACTAACATCACCAAATTAGGCTTTTACCGTGGCATTACTGGCATTGTATTCAAATCTTTTTTTTTTTTTTTTACGTGGTAAAATCATCAAATGAGACCTCCCACCCCGGGCAGGGCGAGAGGTACTGTCAGACTTGTACTGACTAAAATCCACGGTGTCCTTCAATAGCCCTTTATGTTCCGGGGTCACGGTGATGGTATAAGACCCGCGACCCCGGCAGGCTTTAGACCTCTGAGAGGGGGCCTTGTCATTATGCTGACGCTCTTTGAGGCGCGCGTGGAACACGACGCGCCGCACGGTGGGCCGAAAATCGGCTTTCATAGACTTAGGCATTTTATTTTGCAAGTGCCATTTTTTATGCTGGATATCACTTCTATTAGTTATAACAATATACAAAAATGACACCAGAATTGCTTCTGCACAAAAACGAAGGAATTATATTTTTTTTACGAAAATTTTGTATGGAGCTAGTATGAAAAATCGAAATATCTCTAAAACGGCAGGGATAACCGTAATATCCTTATAGGGGGTTATAGTACTAATTATTTGTGATTTTTTGACATAAGTTACATAATGGTTGTGAATGCCGTTTTTTTTTTAAAAATCGTCAAAATATTTTCATTTATTTTCACCTATGAAACGTTCCTTTTAGTATTAAAATTGAAGATTTCAGAGCTTTAACAACTCTTAACATAAAATAGCATGACCTCTATAGGCCTGAAGGACTAGACAGAGGTGAAAGAAAAGTTATTTTGTAGGTTATTGTACCCTTTTATGTGGTTGTTTTTGAAGGCGGTTATATTTTTTTGAAAACTCGGTGTAATCGATGTTCATACATAAAAAAAATACCGACCGACCGAATGGAGAACCTCCTCCTTTCTTTGAAGTCGGTTAATAAAAAAAATGGACTATATATATACTTTTTATTGAAAGGTAATTTAAATAAAACAGAAGTAACAAAAATAATATCAAAGTGCATAATATTTTATGAAAGTATTAACTAAACATATAAACTAACATGAATAACAAAAGAACATAAAGAAAAATAATTGAATTTTACAAATTTTCTTTACAACTTTCGTTGTCGGACTCCAATGCCGAGTCAGAATACAGATTGGATACACCTACAAACGCGAACTCAGTTTCCGGAAACTGTATTAGGTCGAGAGTTTCAGCAAAAAAGATTGTCTTTCTTTTGGCATCTAACTTCGGCCTTTGTGCACTTAGGAAAGGATCCGAAGAAACAACAAGCATATTTAGGATATCTTGATTAGAATCTTGCCTGCTTCTTTTCCGCGAATGATGTTCCCGAAACCTCCTAAAATCTTTGTTTCGAGACTCTGAGGCTTCTTCCGAGAGAGTCCCAATCGGAACAATATCATTTTTTTCGATTATGTCAGCACCGTGTATTAATAGTTTATGTACGGTTGATGACATGTAGTACCAGTCGTATAAGTCCACGTACTTTTCTGCTGTTTTGCGAGCAAAATCTTTAAATTTGATGACATCTATCTTCTCACCAGATGTTATTGCTTGAAAAATAACAGAAAATCTTTTTATCAGGTCTTGAACCAACCCAGTAATAGCTGCAGTTTTATTGGGAAACTCGAAAAACTTCCTTGCGGTATTCCCGTCATTGGTAGTTCCCGAGCCTTGTTTCATTATATCAATCAACAGATTGAGCTCCTCTTTAAATTTATTTTGAATGCTTTTTTTCTGTTTTGTAACATTTCTTTATGGTCATTACTTCTTGCTGCCCACTGTTTGAAGTCAAGTCTGTACGCAATGTGTAACAGACATTCCATGCAATTTATACGGGCATGTAGGGATGATAGGTCAAATTCGTTTATGTCAGAACTCACAGTTTTTGATGTTACAGCATCTAAGTGGTTCATTTCTGTTGGTTTTGCTAAGCACAGGTAGCATGACGCATTTGATCTAGCTTCAGAAAGGTACGTGCAGACTTTTGCGTCGATCATTGTCATCATTAGTTTATGAGTCACCCTGTTACTATTAATGCACTCTGTGGGGTTAAGGGCCTCAATTTCCTCATCCATTTTTCTTTTGTTATCAATGACAACTGCATCGCTTTCTTTTACAAAAGTGAACTGAACCGGACGACAATAAAAAGTTGAGCATGGTTTCGGGTTTGTCCATATAGTATTATCTCCATCTGTAAGTTTCAGTGGCACCAAGGAGGTCATAAAAATGCTTGAATCATCATGCTCGCCGTCCATTTTCTGCTTGTATCGGCTTTGATTGGTAGCACAGACTTTGAAGAATCCGCTTCACCGTGATGTCAAGTAAAGCTTGAAGTGTAATTCTAGCTGATGAATCAGTAACTGACACTGATAGATTAGGAGGGTAGCATGCAAGCTTAGTTTGTTGCAGTTTGTAGTAGGATGGGTAAATATCCTTAGCACCTTCCCGAATGGCAGTCTCTCGCAACGTAATATATTGCCACTTTGAAAGCTTAAGTGAAAGAAGTAATCCAAGTGCTTTCTCTGGTGTAAATATTATTGTTTTCACTGGTTTCTTAATGCTTTCATTGATTTTAACGGCAGCTTCTGGATTTTTGATCATAAATATTCGATTACAGATGCGATATCTTCATACCCTTCTTCTTTTAAACGCGCTGCAGCTGCATATGCCAATTCACAGGAATCCTCGCCTATGTGCTCACTAGACACACTTCTGTCTAGTCCTTCAGGCCTATAGAGGTCATGCTATTTTATGTTAAGAGTTGTTAAAGCTCTGAAATCTTCAATTTTAATACTAAAAGGAACGTTTCATAGGTGAAAATAAATGAAAATATTTTGACGATTTTAAAAAAAAAACGGCATTCACAACCATTATGTAACTTATGTCAAAAAATCACAAATAATTAGTACTATAACCCCCTATAAGGATATTACGGTTATCCCTGCCGTTTTAGAGATATTTCGATTTTTCATACTAGCTCCATACAAAATTTTCGTAAAAAAAATATAATTCCTTCGTTTTTGTGCAGAAGCAATTCTGGTGTCATTTTTGTATATTGTTATAACTAATAGAAGTGATATCCAGCATAAAAAATGGCACTTGCAAAATAAAATGCCTAAGTCTATGAAAGCCGATTTTCGGCCCACCGTGCGCCGTCGACCCGGGCATGGTCCATGGTCGGGCGGCGAGTTGCCCTTTACTCGCCGCCAGCATGCCCGCGCCTACGGTGGCCGGAGATCGTCTTGCGATTGTATTCAAATCTTGGGGTCGAACTGAATTCCATCTTGGCTTGTCGATGTTACCATAAATGGTGAAGATGACACATAAACGCTGTCGCTAAGCGAACATGACCATATTTGACTTTCTTAAGTTTATCGGAACCAGGAGGTATTTTTACGGCGATTTGATAGCTGGCGCCAACAAATGGCTTCGCGACTGTTACGAATATGCTTGACCGTGAACGAGATTAATGTCCGAAGATTATAAACAAGTCGTTATACTTCTTGTTATGGTAGTTATGGTTCTAGCGACCCAACTTCTGAATTAGCATAACTGAGCAGAATCACTATTAGGAACGGTAATGGCGACGATAAAAGTCCAATATTTTAATAGCTGTTTACTTCGATGTTTCATTGTTATTTAAGGTATAATTAACGAGATGTTAGAAAAAAGAATACGTTCAACATCCGCCTCATATTATATCTAGTCGTAAAAAATCCATAGATTATAAAATACGGGTCCAAAGACTCCGAAGTTTGGAATAAACAAACTCCTACGCGGTTTGCCGTGTGGGGTCCGATAAAGAATAAAATACAAAATCGGAACATGACCTGTGAACGTTCGAAAGATTTGTTAAAATTACAATTGTGTTTATACTAAACTTATGATTGAATAAAATTCAGTTCTGTAAAGTAATATCAACAACAACGATGAAATTGCAAGTTATCAAATTTCAGCACTGATCATTACTCACGTTGAGCAACTTTTGGCACTCGACCATTTTACGTTTCGCCGATAAATTATGACAAAAAGTGAAATTCAAAATAAACGTAAATAATTTCCCAGTAATTAAACAGCTGCAACTCAGTCATTCTATTCAATTAAATTAGTAAATAAATGAATAAAGTAAAATCACCTTCAGTACCCAGGTTCTGTTAATATGAAAATAATGATGAGTAATTCTGCGAAGATGTAAATATGATAGTCATTGTGAGCTCCGGCTGTTTCTTGTACATCGTTTCTAATTAACATAATGGCATATAATCAAGGTGTCAAGGACGTTTCCCTCCGTCACCTTGGGAGAAACACGTAATTGATCTAGAATATAGATCTAGATCATAGATCACAAGGTGCGCGGGAGTTCACTTTCGATGGCCATTGTGTTCATAATGAAGATTATGGAGTTTTTCTTCGTGTATCAATTTGAATTAATGAGAACTTGCTAGTGAAATGCCCGGCTTTTGCAGATGTATGGTGGCTGGAAGAACTTCTATTTAGATAAATAAATAATATGCATATAGGTAGTCTAACGGCATACCATACTGATGTCGCCATGGTTTTGCCCAGGTATGCTAATTTCACCTTGCAAATATTCTTTACCTGTTGAGTTTATTTGTTTTATCTATCTTTATGTTTTGTGTCTGTTCTGGTTTGCAACTTACCTAAAATCTGCTCAAAATATTTTGCAGTGACCTAATTAGCTTCTTATTATTTAACATCTACAATCTTATGTAATTAAAGTCAAATTATATTACGTAAGTGTATAATTGGACAAAAAGGCTTCTTCCATTGCACTTACATCTTAGCTTTCACACGGGAAGAGAATATCGCGCCCATAGACAATGATGCGGCCTAGACACTGACAATAAGATGATAACCCGAGCACTTTCCACTTTCCCGCGCCTTCCCACAACATGGCCGCCGTATGAAAAGCGCGCGAACAACGCAATGCATGCTCGCCAACACTCAATCCCGCGGAAATCTCTGTGAAAACATGTCTTTTGTAGATATAAATTAAATGCTCTTCTTTTCTTTTTATTTTAATTACACCACAAAATAACTAAACGTTTACAATTGTACGCTGGTCGTACGTTTTGTTTGGATAATTGCTTAGTGGTTCAAGAAAATTATAGGACTTGTCTCAAAATATGGACATAGAAAAGATATCAGCGTTGTTCTGCGTTGTGTACCAAATCAAATTCATCAAGACAGTATTTCATTATGTAAATAGCAGGTTTGTGCTGTACTAGAAAAATCTAATTAGTTTGTCAGTTAGATTATATCATCATTGTAAACCAAAATTGACGAAGCCACGACGCTTTTAAAATTCACAGTATGTGATGCCGTGTTGTCATTAAAATGTGTTTAGTGCGTCCTGAAAATGTCATGAGCACTTTCAAGTTTTGATGCGTAAAACGCATCAGCTTTGGATTTTCACGGATTTAACAAAAGAAGAAATACGAGTCTATTTTTTTTCAAAATTCTAACTAACGTAGTAATTAGATTTACAATATTTAAATACTGGAAAAAAGCCTATTAGAAAAGAAAACATAAAATAGTCTGGCGGATAGTTTCAACAATTTTATTTTCGCATCGTTAAAGTACTATCTAGAACATGAT
The DNA here is from genome assembly GCA_028554685.1 of Agrotis ipsilon. Lineage (NCBI taxonomy): Eukaryota > Metazoa > Arthropoda > Insecta > Lepidoptera > Noctuidae > Agrotis > Agrotis ipsilon. The sequence goes on from CM052972.1 coordinate 10,080,824, forward strand.
TTCCTTATTGAAATGTTCAGCGGAGACAGGTTTCAGAGTTTATGGCCAATTAAATGGAACTGTGCTTATCCGTTGTATTGTCGTTAAGCGGCTTAGCTGAGCACGAGTTTTAGACTTTCAAGCTTTCTTTGAACCCATTTCTAGCTAACAAAGCCATGTAGTATGTAGATGACGATAGGAGTAAAGACATGTACATATTGTAGGTAAATGAACTGTGTGGAAGATAATAATGGTTAGAAAGGGAGACATTAGTGAGAAGAAAACTTATTGCAAGCAAGCATGTTGCACCTATCTTAATTGGGATAAATGCAGGAGTGGACGACGGACAAAAGTAGATAATAAATGGTTCTTGGATCTTCGGTCTCGCCCTTCACGTTATAGCCTTGTAAACATAAATTGGTTTCTGAATTTTGCAAGTCTATAGACCAAACAGAAGTGTAGAGATTGGTACAAATGAAGAGAGGTCTAAATGTCCAGATTAGCTGATGGGCTGTTTTATTGCGTGATGAATTGTCATGGTGAGCTACTGAAACTTCTCTGAAGGAAAAATCTCATATTCGATTATTTGGAATAATTAAAAAAAGTCCTCAGGTATACTTAAATTCATATAAAAAAGAAACTATATTTCTATAAATATTTTATCTTACCAAGCCTTATTAATCTTGTCCAATAATCATAATTATATTCCAAGATAAGACAGAACAAGACAAATGAGTCCAATACACAGAATTCACAATGTTTGTATTAAAATTAGTATAAATATTGTTTCTTAAAAGGAAAATGGATTCGAAATTTATTTTCCGACTGGCGCCAACTACCAGTTTTTAATGAATTCCTGTTATAAATTTTAAATAAGTCGCCTACATTATTTAATCTAAAACTATTTATGAATTAATTTATTTGACCCGGTAGTGCATTCTGCTTAGTGTGCTTTGTTGTCCTTAGAAACCAAAGCAACTGGTAGCCAAATGTTGACAGTTCTTGATGCTAAATTATTGTCACGTTTGATTTTAATAGCTGATATTAAGTGACATGTTATTAGTCTGAATTAAATTGACACTCAGACCTTCTGTATTTGAAAAATATGTTAATGTGGCGCCGTCTCGCACGTTTTTGGATATTTTTTACATAATGATATTAGTTATTTTCCAGATAAATATAGAACTTGTAAACAATTTCTTTATAATTCAGAAGCTGTTTTCCATATCTGGTAAGGTCTTGTTTTTGCTCGTTTTTGTATTTTACATATGCGTGGTGAACAACATTTTTTCTTCGCGATTAGTAGAATTTTTCAATGGAAGGAATGCGTGCGAAACTTGCCGTCATGGTGACAATAGATTTGCGATATAAGAAGTTTCTTAGCGACCGATATAAATAAGGAAGAGCATTTAAATTCCTGATAAATTAACCGCAGCTCCCACATTAATACAATTCTCAGTAACATGGAAATGAACCGGCTAATAATTGCACGCTGATAGTTTTCTTCGAACAGCTATCTGGTTGCCACAACTAACAGAAAGTACTTATGTTATGTTATGTCCATCACATTACAGTTCTTACTGATGCCGTCGCGTTACGTGTTGGTCGTTCGAGGGTCGCTTGTACCGCTTTCCACTTTTCGTTTTTCCACTCCATAAAAGCAGGAATAACATGTTTTTTCCCATACAACCAGTTATTGAAACAGGTGTTAGTGTTTCATCATCTAAGTACAGTAAGCGTGCATTTCCCCTGCACGTTGTTACTAGTTACCGGTAATACTGTGTGCTAATGCTGTGTAATCTACACGGGTTTTCTTGTACTGGTTGCTTTTGTGCAACTAACTTGATATTTTAGTTGGTAAACTGCCTGCGTTTATGGCTTTGTTAGACAATCGTTCGGTTATTGAAACGTAGAATGCGCCTGATCATGTTCGTGAACGATTAAAGGTGAGCCAGATGTGTGGAGCGAATGTTAGGTACTCTTTCTGCTCATCAATATTAATACTTGATAAACTATGACGTCTTTTTCAGTTCCTAAACGTATTTAAATAATATTAAAGAAAATATATAGGAAAGCAAGCCTTCCTATATATTTTCTTTTGTGTGCATGACAGACGACACAACACGGCGTCAGCACGCCGTGTTGTGACGTCTGTCATGCACACTTTATAAGACTTGCACGCTTTTTAATAAACTATTATTATATGAAAATAACTCTTAACTATAAAATAAAGAAAATAATACAAACTATTAAAAAATAATTTCACAATGTATTTTATATTACTAAACGCTGTTTTAAGTGACAGTTGACAGATGGAGGTCATTGACATCTTTAATCTGCATAGTATATATATTGGAATTTCGAATGGCTTTTCGTGTGCGAAAAGACAATCAGGAAAGCATACACTACAAATTAATTATATTATCGGCTTAAAATAACCATAACTATTTAGCATTCAACAGCCAGTCTTTCACAATATGTAGGCGAATTTTCGAGAAATAATCTAAAAGTACGAATATCATCAAACACAGACTATATAAGACAGTTATGTTGGTTATGTTTAAAAAAGCCATATAAAAACATGCGTCGGAAAAACCCAATTGCAGTTTTTATTATATTCACGTGTCACCTCTAAACTACGAGTATATATTCCAATTAAATCAAATAGTCTAATAGTAGGTATTTGTAAAGTATTGCAGGTATGTCATATATAAAATTCTATCTGCGGTACATACTGAGATATAATAAATATTTACTTACTAATGAGAATGCTCCTCTGTTTTTATTAAGACCTTGGCATTGCCTAAATAGAACAGAATGAATCCTAAATAAATAGAATATTTATATATTAATAAATTATATATGTATTTCTGTAAACAATAGACTCGACACCAGTAATTGGCGAAATGTAGCTGCACTATTAATATGTAGTATACTCTCAGTTCGCCATTTTGCTTGGCCCAACCCCTGGAGGGTCGGAAGCTTAATCTTACGTTAGGTTATTTCTGTTAACAGATTTGTTAAATATCTTCTTCTCATTTCTTTTAAACTTGGCGAAGTGTGTTTTACTTTCGAAGAAACAAGCCCAAGGTCAGTTTTTTTAATACTACACATTGAAAACCTTTGAAAGAGTAAGACAAAATGGAAAAACTAAGTTTTCGTTGCTTATAAGTTGCAAATGTTCGTCTGCATAATTGAAATACAGTGTATAAACAAAGTATTAACATCAATTTTAGAATTTAAGATTTATTTAATTTCGCAATTATTGTTAATTATAACTAGCTGACCCAGCAAACTTCGTACAGAGCCTCAGAAATAATTTTAAAAAAAACCTTTTAAACCTTCCCTGGACTTCCCAAAATAATTCAAAACCAAAATTAGCCAAAGCGGTCCAGCCGTTCTCAAGTTTTAGCGAGACTAAAGAACAGCAATTGATATTTATATAATAGACATTATATTTTTACAAACATCGGGGCGATTCTTACTTAGATAGATTTATTAACTGTTTTTGTTCTGCTCACACCTCGGTGCTCATTTACATGTGTACCTAAACATGTAGTTATATTTTTTGTTTACTAATAATTACATGGTTTGTAAACGTGACTTGTATATTTGTACATAACCACATAAATACAAAATGATTTATGTCATTTTCCAGAGATGTGTTTGTGGGTTATTACTTAGGATGATTTTAATTTTACTTTAAACTTTAATAAAACCAATTATGGGTGATGGAACGGTTATTAGTACTTATGGAAAAAGAGTAAGTCTAATATCCAAATCTTTGTGGAGAAGACGGGATAACTTCCATTCTTTTCCATTAAATTTGCCTTTGCTGGGCAAAACCGTGACTTCCAGTAGCTCTTATCCAGTACCTCCACGAGCCAGCCCTCGTTTTATGCATCCAGGACGTCTCACTAATTTTCTTGATCGGCCAGAGCGACGCTGTCCATCCTTTGCCATACATTATGTGGACGTAGAGTCCTAAATTAAAAAAATGTGCATCACCGAATAACTTTTTTTTTTTTTACGTCTCATTTGATGATTTTACCAATCATCAAATGAGACCTCCCACCCCGGGCAAGGCGAGAGGTACTGTCAGACTTGTACTGACTAAAATCCACGGTGTTCTTCGATAGCCCTTTATGTTCCGGGGTCACGGTGATGGTATGAGTCCCGCGACCCCGGCAGGCTTTAGCCCTCTGAGAGGGGGCCCGTCATTTTGTTGACAGCTCTTTGAGGCGCGCGTGGAACACGACGCGCCGTCGACACGGGCATGGTCCATGGTCGGGCGGCGAGTTGCCCTTTACTCGCCACCCGCATGTCCATCACAACGAATAACTTACATGCAATTGTAAATGTAGTTAAAACTTTTTCATCAATAAAGTGCACTTACAATAAATCGTTATAAAACAAATTGATCATTGCTTCCTTCTTCACAGTCAGGTACTTGTAACGTCACGATTATTAAAAAAAAAGCAATGCGGAATAAAGGTGGTGTCAGCACGACCCAATACTTAGCTGTGACCGGTACAAAAATAGCATTTATTTTTAACATATAACGTTACATGTTAGACAGTAATCCGCAAAGGTCAATGGCTATTGTGTAATAGATGGAGAATTTAATCACTTGCACGGAAATGTATCACGGATTTAAAGGGTTACTGTAGGAGCTCGTGGCTAAATTATTACGAGATATTCCCGTATGAGAAACAATTTTCAGAGCAACTATTGTATTTCCGATTCCCATCCATCAATATTTTGACAAGTTGCTCAATCAGGAAATGAGAATATAATTAAAATCTATTCCCTTATCGTGGTTAAGTGATCAAATGAGTCTCCCATCCAGGGCGGCACGGGAGGTACTGTAAGTCTTGTACTCACTAAAATCCAGGGTTATCCTTCAAGAGCCTTCACGGTTACTTGATAAGATAGTTCCACAACCCCGGCAGTTTTTAGCCCTCTAAGGGAGCCCCCTCTCGTCGTCTGGGTCGACCCAACCATATCCGAAAAAGGCTAGGTAGATGATGATTGACACTTACCAATAAAGTCAATCAAACAAGTTTAAAAATATACAAATCATTTACTCGATAGTGATCTGTAGATCTATTCTGGTACATAAATGATCTAATATCTAGTTTGACACATGAGGCCATTGTCAGTGTTTATTGATTTGTTCTGAACAATAGTACACGCTAGATCACATAGGTCCTCGGTCCTTTTGTTACGGTATAGTAAAACATGGGTAAATATGTCATGGTCGCGAGAAGACATTTCGTGTTATGTTGTCTGTTAATTTATTGTTTAGAATATGTTATGCATTAACATACGGTATGACAAAAATGATATTTATGGATGGAATTATATTGCGTGTATTAACAATTTGCTTTTAGATAGGTAGTATTCGTTGAAACTTAGTTTAAAACAAACCGAGAATCATGGCAGAAAAATAGACGCCTAAACCCAGTAGGGGGCGATTAAGGCTAAGTGTTAAAACGCTCATGTTAAAACAAACCCCATCATAATTATTTTTATGCAGTAGATTTCAGTAATTAGCTCAGAAACCATGAGTTCACCATTTTTCTCCATGACTACTAGTTTAGAATTCACTCAAACCGATCAGAATCTAGGCCGTTTAGGTGGCAAGGTTAAGGGTTTGAGCATGTTGACCACTAATATACGTACAATGCCATTTGCTAATTTCCTATGGTATTATGCGACTCCAATAAATAGCTCTTCGTATAGTAACTTATGATCACACTCGACCCGTTTTCAACCTATTATGTCCACTATGCAATGTGTAAACTGTGTCATCGCATAGCGTGCCGTGAACTGACCAGTACATTAGCAAGGAAATAAGAATCAGACCGTGACCACGTTTATAGGACACCATAAAAGCGGCCATCTTGATTTTATCATCACCAAGTTTGCTAATCTCATTTCTATGAACAGTGAGAAGCTCACTGTTATATAACCCACTAGCTTTCCACGTGGTTTTATCCCCGCTGCTCGGCTCCTATTGGTCGTAGTGTGATGTTATATAGCCTATAACCTACCTCGTTAAATGGACTACCCAACACAAAAATATTTTTTCAATTCGAACCAGTAGTTCCTGAGATTAGGGAGTTTAAAAAAAAAACTCTTCATCTTTATAATGTTAGTATAGATAAGGATAATCCTTATATAAAAACCAATTACTATGTATTATCTAATTACTTGTAACTTATGAATGGTTAATCCCTTTGAGGAAAATCATTGTATCTTCAAGCAATGGAAGTGCCATTATAAGAATATAGCTTTTTCCCGTGTCTTTGCTCGTGTTGTGGTCTAAAACTTTCTCACTACATAATAGTCTTACAGCATACGATACTTTGGGATATTGTAGCTATCTACATTAGTGAGAGAATTTTCAGAATCAGATCAATAGATACTTATGAAGTTTTTTTTTGTTCAGCCTACACTGTCCCACTGCTGGGCCTTCCCCCACGTCTTTCCAAATGTCCTTGTCCAGCGCCTCTTCGACCCAGCCCACACGGTATGAGTCTAGCTCGTCTCGCCACCTCTTTCTGGGTCGGCCTCGGCGACGCCGTCCATCCCCAGGCACCCACTGTGTGGCTGCCTCGCCCAGCGGTCAACGTTATGAAGTTAGCATCTTTTTTTTGAGTGGACAATCATCAAATGAACCCTCCCGTCGCGTCGTGAGAGCAGGTTTTCAGACTCGTTTTGACTAAAATTCGTGCTGTTCAGTCCGTTTCCCTTTGCGTTCCAGGGCTACGGTAACCTCATAAAACGTTCCCGTAGTCCGAAGAAAGCCTTAAGGAGGCTATATTCTGGCTGCCCAAACTTGCAAACATACAAACTTTATAACATTTCTACAGATTTTAATCCTTGACCCCCATCCATTTATAGTCGGAACAAAACCTTCGATTGAACAGAGGTATGTAGGATGAAATTACATTAAATCTGATACGATCTTATACAAAAGAAAACTTACAGAAATTGACATGGTTATTAATGATTTAAATTCATTGAATGGTTAATCATCGATTGTTGTTTAAGACAGTAATAGGTATTAGAAGAATAGGTTAATTTGAAACATGTTAAATCTTGGCGAAAATTACTGTATGGGCTCCTAAATTAGAAATACGAGACTTTCTGATATTTAAAAAGTGTTGTGATAACACGAGTGGGATTGATAATTTTAAAACCGCAAACATTTTCATGGCTTATACCGTAATCTACTCTCGGTAACGCTGATTCCAGAGGGTCCTAACTACCACTTTAATTTCAGCAATGTTCGTAATGATTCACTTCGCAACATCATTGGTTTTTCTTATATTATTCATTCACAAATTTTAGACTCGCAGCTGGCAAATCTTCGCACAACGATGATGATAACCTAATTAAAAGCCCATCTGTCCACACACTCAGACAGCACAGGACATAAAAGTTTAAGACTCAGTTTCTTTTAAATTTACTAAAAGCCACATTTGAAAAATTGTATAAATTGTTTGAAATATAATTTAGCCATCTCATTCTAAAAATAAATAGATAATCAATAATACAGTTAATACTTTCAAACCTTCTAAAATCTAAAATGACACATTACTTCAACTTCTAAATCCAATCGCCTCCGGACCTAGATATGTCGGCCACGCCACCGGGTCAATGGATGCTGGGGCCAACGAAGCGTGCCGCGAATGTGGTACGGATGCCCCGGCCTCTCGAACTTGACCCTGCAATCGACCTTCAAAAGTTTCTAATATTCGAACATGTAGACGAAATTATAGTCTTCGCAAATTGGCCGTAAATATTGTTTCTTTTGATGTTTCTACGCCTTGAAGACTATGATCTGCCGGGGTCTCTTTGATTTCTCTATCGATTGCTTTTATTTTATAATTGGCAGTATCGACTATTTTTTAATTAATTTCTGCTAGCAAAAAGTGCGAAGTGTTCAGCTGGTATTTTAATTCTAACCCTCAGTTACTTGAACGGAAGCATAGATCGAGACTTGATGACTCTTTCTAGACTTTCGACGTGATGTTATTGATGAACTACAATCATTAATCGAAAGCTCAGCAGCTGTAATTCAGGAAGCCGCATGATTTGATTTAAATAAGCAAGTGCCGCTTTCATATTAAGCAAAAGTTAATTGTTGGTAGTCAAATGCAACGCTAGTTTCTGACGTCTTTAGCTTAGCAATCTTTTGAAATGCGATATTTTCCTGTTTCGTTTCCGGCGAAGTTTCCTCTTGCTTATTAGCATCAACTTTCATCTCAAACGACATACCTTTGATCTTAGTAACAACAGATTCAAGAAATTGATATCTTTTATTCGTTTGAAACGATGATGTGGTCGAGTGCGATGCGCAAGAGTTGGTATTGCGCGGTCTCCGTGAACTTGACCGTTTCGACGGATGCTCCCGCGCCGGTCAGCCTTCTCTAAACATGGCTTGTGTACTATGATTTTGAAACAGATAGCATCATCTGACCGCTCAGAAACCGGCTAACGATCTTGATCTCGGTTTTTTTACTATGTTATGTATTATTATTACACGTGTTATGTAAAATTTAGCTTCTTATTTTATTTGGAGAGCAAATCAGCGTGTTCGTAAACAGGATGTCGTGCAACTACGTCTGTGTTTACTAAAATGACACTTATTATTAACGTGAACATTCTTCTTATTTTATTAGACCATTGTATAGATTTTCACTTTTGGATTTCTCATATTTTGAATACTTTACGTACTATTGTAACCATCGTTCTTACTTTCCAAAATGTCTTTCTTGTCATACTGAATTCCGTTGCAACTAGGTCACATGTTTTACTGTAAACAAATTGAACGTATACTTCTATGTTAACATGTTTATACAGTTTTCTTGTATTTGCCAAACGTGTTCGTTTCCGACTGTTCTAGTTTCTTGCTGTCCATGCCCACTTAAAGTTGCCACATTTCTATTACTGCGCCGTGGTAGATGGTATTTACAGATTAATCTCATTAATGATTTTAATGAAGGATAACATCATCCTTTTTATCATTTAGATACTTGAAGAAGTATCTAGGTAACTAAATTCGAGTGCAAAATATTAAATCAATAAAGGTAAACAAATAAATAAAATAAAAAGATAATTACATTGTGTCAGTAGGTGTAAAAGCATGAAGCCTATTTTAAACTTGACAAGTTCGAACATTATTCTCCAATGTAAACAGTCAACCTGACATACTTGCCGGGGAAAAGTAAACATTTACCGCTGCGCTGGCGCAATTTACTGTAAGACATGACAAGTGGCGGCTGTCCACGGAGACAAGCGAACAGATTGGCTGGACCACACGTGATGGACTAATTGAATCATGGAGGTGACCATAGGGATGTAAGCTCGTTGAAATATGATGAATGTAACAATGAAAGAAGGATTTGTATAAAAAACAATGCAATGCGACGAAATTCTGATAGGTATTTAAATATTGACAATCTTCATTACATACTAAATGCATAACAAACGTTACATCATCAGTCCTGATTTGTCAATGTTGCTTTACGTGTGGATCATAGATACTACGCGAGAGGTTCGACTGCATAATCCATCTCAACAAAAAGATAAAGATAACGAGGTTCAACAATGAGAGGTAAGAGGTGGAAACCCTACGCAAGTTTAAGTTAAACGATACTCTGACAAAGTAACATCGTAGGCGTCATGTGCTTTTGATTAATGCCAGTGATAGCACTGACTTACGTAGTCTTGCGGTTATGAATGCCTTTGTCGTCTATATGGACAGCTTAATAATGCACCAAACAATATTTTGAACGTTGTATAAATGCACAATATGCAACTATGACGTCTTTGCAAAGATAAAAGTAATAAATGACAGAAGCCAAAAAGAATACAATGGAGTTAAAATTCACACCGACAATCTTTTAAAAATTCAAATCAATGAATGATGAACGAATCGGTAAAACCTGATACGTGATTTGTATGAATGTAAAGAATGTTATTACCAAATGGAGATTGTGAATAGGTATGACAGTTCAGGTGGGCAATATCTCAACTCGCCACTTCCACCTAAGGTCACTGCGAACCTTATAAGGATGGAACGGAATGATGTAAAAAGTCATGTGAAATAGGCCACAAATGCATACGTGACGATGCAATATTTGTCCAACTTGAAGCCTCGCTTGTCAAGTTGTCGTTGACCCACAAAACAAAGGCTTAAAAATCGTGACATGCGCGGGTCGCAATGTTACGGTATTTCGTTGATTCGCGTAATTATTTCGTACAGCATGTGCGTTGACTATAAATGGACCTTTTAAGATAATCTGATCGGTGCCATTTTGTATTGGATTACTCAATTTAAGTAAGCTCAAGGTTCGAAAGTCTATTTAATTTTAGTTGTTGTTCGCTGTGAATTTGATGGATTACTTGCATGGGTCCATTAATTCAGTAGTTCTGTATCAACGTCACATGTACCGGCGGTAGTGTTATTAATTTCCTTTGTGGTTGATTTATTAATTGTTACAGCGAGTATAGCATTTCATTCTCCACGAGTATGTATCATATATCAAACACTTATTGAAGGACATGAATTTTTATATCATTTTTATATCCTAACCCACAACAGTTCATTTTCTTACGACTAAATAATCCATTTCTCAATTTATCTCAATTGCTTGTTAAGTTTTTGTGTTACTCACGCAAATTCCATTTAACTTAAATCAATAAACTATTAACTAATTATAAATTTATAACACACGCTAATTCCAAGATATTCGTTGTTTAATTTAAATACATTGTAACAGTAACATTTGTTTTCAATGAATTTGTAATAAAGATGACACAGCTGTCATATATTTATTTGTTTCTTGGTATCAGTAACATTGTTGAATTTATATTGTTCATGTCATGTGTTATGAATACATGTAGACTTTCATAGAAAATGGTTATTGTATTGATGAATTATGTGTAAACTACTTTCCGTCTCGGTTTATTGGAATTTCAAACGAAGAGTAGCTGAGGTCATCAATACTGTGGTAACTTTTGGAAATTAGAAAAGGTTGAAATGTGGAAATCGTATAGTCATTATTCTCTTTTAAATTCCCCTTTAGTTTTGTTTTCTAACTGGAAAAGATACAATTTTTCCATTTTAATTTACTCTAGTTTTAAATTTATCTTAGTTTCTCATTAGCAAGTTAACCGAGACAATCATGAATCATAGCCGGGTCGTGGTAGGTGGGTAGGTAGCAGTGTACAAGGTTATGAAAGCGTGGCCTTTGTCTAGTGTGCGCCTGCGCCACCGGCGTGCATACTTGCGATTCTTTTATGGTGTGTTGTTCGATTGTGCGTTATTTTATTGATAATTTTGGAATTACCTTCTCTTTCGTCTGGTTGTCAACTCATTAGATTGTTATGTCTAAACTTTCCCCAAATATTATGTTGGTTGGATCACTTGGATCCGCCTTCTATTCAAATGTAATTCTGAATACAAGTATTTTACATGGATCGCCTGCCTACACCTGTATGCTATAGGATTGTGCACCTGAATCCAATTTCTGGGTATTACTAGAACTGTACTGTAACTTGTAAATAATTGTTTTTCTAGAACCTTCTAAAAACTTATTAGACATTCTGGAGTTCTGAGTACACGTAATGCCAAAGATCTAAAAATGTCAGCTGGGACTGAGGGCGGCTCTCGAGGTCTGCAGTGCGCCTCGAATAATGCCTCTTACTGTCTCCAGGTTCCTTTCTATATCGGCACTAAAAAAATCTTCGAAATCCTTTCAGCGATTTAAGGTAACAAATAAACTCACGTCCATCATCATCAGCCTATAATGTTCCCCCTGCTGGTCACATACCTCGCCTCTGTGTGAGGGAGTGGGCCATAATCCACCACGCGGGCCCAATGTGGGTTGGTAGATGTCATGTCTTCGAATTTTTGGTTCTGGAACCAAACCGTCCTCCTAATGTTTTTCTTTTTGAAAACAGTGGTGATGAAATAAAGCGACAATCACGGCCTTAAACTGGTGAGTCGGGGCTGATACAATTGATCTACCATTGCTCTCACCATTACTCAAGCTCGCGTTTATAATATTTTTTATTTATTTAGTTTCCCTTTCTTTGTTCTTAATAAACTTCGATTATTTTGATCTGTACAGTACATGTATTGATACAGGGCGGGGCGCGGAGCCTGGTACCTCGCGCATTGGAACACGATTTCGGCTTTGTTCTTTATGATAAATATGTTTCTCTGGCGAATGTATGTTCACGACTGTGTCGTGTGCGGGCCCATTTGTTTGCAAATATGAAGGTCTGCACATAGTTGGAATGGTTGTGGTTTCGATATTAAATATCTAGTTGTTTTAACGTTATCGTTTGTTAATCTTGGGTTAAGTCTGTATGTTGCCCGGGGTCGCGGAACTAACGAGCGAAACCCCGGAACGTAAAGGATATTGAAGGACACCGTGGATTTTAGTCAGAACAATTCTGACAGTCCCTCCTGCCTTGCCTTGGGTGGGAGAACTCATTTGATGATTTTACCAAGCTTAAAAAAAAGATCTAAGTATAAGTAGGTTTTCGGATCTAGGTGTTTATGTATGTGAGTGAGAGAAATCCCTAGTATGGGGCATTTTTTTAAAAGATTGGTACAAGATTATATTGCTATTCGAGTTTTTGACATAATAACTACTATTATCATAATTTGATAAAAGATCTGCACACTAAACATTTTTCTGCCTTGTGAAAATCACCTATAATATTATGTTCTTTACATAAATGGTACGAAGAGTATAAGTAAACTTGAGATGGGAAATAAAGACAATGCAGAACTATTATTGTTAGTTTTATTACTGTGTACACAAACAGTGTGTTCAAATGCACCGAAGCGTAACATCTTAGTTGAAGTAGTCCAATTTGTAACGAATGCATCGGTCCGCTGCGCACGCGCTGCGACCTTGCAAGGTCGAGCGTGATGCATCGCATTACCCACCTATAAATATTCACACACCTGGAAATTAGCGAAATCTTCACGGTCACAAGTCCCAATAATAAGACGTAACAAATCAGTCATCATAACTTTGAAATACGTAAAATTTTCAACTGCTTTCCCTTGTTATATTCTTCTCACAAAATATCCATCTGTTCTTTCATCGTCCTCTCCATCTTTCATCTTTTATCACATCATAATTTATGACGCTGAAGTGGCCTTGACTTACGCACTGCCCACGCCCAGCCAGGGGCATCACTTTGTGTAATTTATTTAATCACCACTGCTCTCAAAACGGTGAAGGAAAAAATCGTGAAGAAACGTGAAGAACGTCATAGAACTAACAATTCGAAGACACAACCCGTACTGGTTTCGCATGGTGAAATTGCGTCCCCCCACTCCCTATCACAGATATCCCGGTTTAAATGTTAAAGGCTAATTTATTCTAGACTACCATCAGGACAAGAATAGGGCAGACAACTCGCATTTCATTTTTTAAGTAACAGGCACCTGTTTCACACATCCTCTTTTCTTTATCGTTTCTTCACAGTCCAGTACCCTTATCACGAGTTTTCTGTAAATGAGACGTAAAGTAAACAGGAACTTTGACACTTTCAAATTGACAATTTTCAAGGAAAAAATGGAACAGCGCCTCTGGTGTGCGAAGAAGGAACTAATTTTTTCCTTGAAAATTGTCAATTTGAAAGTGTCAAAGTTGCAGTTTACTTTACGTCTCAAATACTGAAAACTCGTGCTGACGGTACAGTTTTGTCATAGTTAAACAAAATGTAATGCACAGAGACAGAGATGTCGAAAAGTAGGTACCTAAATATTTGGCAGTTGCTTTATTCGGACACGTGACTCGAATAAAACCACCAAGATAATGATGTTTTCACATAAATATAGGACAAAGAATTCTTTCATGCTCATTCAATATTGAGGAAAACCACATTAACGCGTGATTTTGTGGTCATGAATATTAACAATACTCCACTTTTGTCATTGTATTGTTTTTTATTAGGTACCTACCAAAATATAAGTACTGTTAGTAAAAGAAAGTAAACTGATGACAGAAAGTATTTTTTTCACTCTACAACTCTCCCGTTTTGTATTGTCAAAAATCTTAGTCTATTTTGAGATAATTATAATTTGTGAGTATTCATTTCTTAATTATACTTTGTGGAGTCAATTCTCCCAAATAATTCTTCTGGAATAAATCTAAATAGTGATAAAAACTTCATCAAACCCTGTTGCACTTTAGCATAAACGTAACATATCAACATAACAACGCGTACAACGTACATCTGTGCACAATTGCACACGACCCTACTTTTCACTCTCCGATTAATAATTAATGTATAATAATTAATGTAATGTGATGAGATTTCAGAGCAGTGGTGGCCCAGTGGTATTGGTCCCGACTTACGAGTTGCAGGTCGTGGGTTCGAACCCAATTAGTAATTTATTTCATCACCACTGCTCTCAAAACGGTGAAGGAAAACATCGTGAGGAAACCGGCATGTCCTAGAACCATCAAATTCGAAGACATGTGACATCTGCCAATCCGCACTGGGCCCGCGTGGTGGATTATGGCCCACTCCCTCTCACAAGAGAGGAGGCCTGTGTCCCAGCAGTGGTAACGTTATAGGCTGATGATGATGATGATGATGAGATTTCAGTGAATGTTTTAGTTTTCCGATGTTTGATACCAACAAAAAATCTGCTTATTATTTTTAAACGCATTAACGCATGCGAATCGCATCGTTTTCAGAAACGCAAAATTTCAGATTGCAAGTGCGATTCGAACCCGCGTCTTCTGGTTTCGAATCCCACTTGCAATCTGAAATTTTTCTTTCCTCAATAATCATCTTTAAAAAATCTGCTCTTTGTCATAGCTCTTCTAAATACACTTAGATACAAACGCAATTGCTTAATAGCTAATATAACCGTACAGTAACATGTAACTTAACATTACGAGTGCGATTCCAACAGATAATCCACCGCTCTTCCTGTTTTACGCAGCATCCGCACATCCGCGTCTTGCCATTGTTACATCCTGACTCTGAGCTACGCAAATTACTAGCATTTATGTTATTTCATATGTCCGTAATCGACGCGGAAAATAATATATTTCATGACAAATCGGGGAATATTTGTAGAAGAATATCTTACCCTGGATGCGTGCTTGGTAAAGTGATGTAACAAAGTGATGTCCATTTGAAATTCGATTGATGCGAGTATTTGCAGATTCGTGGACAATTCAATTCGCAGACAAACTATTTTCTTCCTCTATCTAATCCGTCCTACTTCTGGGAATAAGCACTATATCGCACCCTGCATTCGGAGATTTCTATTTTTACCGATTTCAAATAGGAGGAGGTTCTCAATTCGGTTTTCTTTAATAATGTATATACACCGATTACTTCCAGGTATTCAATCCGATTTCTGTGATCCTTTAAATTTAATAATCGACGTTCAAAAGTGCCTCTTTGATGGCCTAATTGGAATAAATGATTTGATTTTGACTTGTTTGTTCGATGCAGTATACACTTGTCGTTTGATCTCATAAAATTCACTAAAGGTTCGGTAGTTTTTGATTTGTGACCATTTTCTTTTTGTTATTTTATGTCATATATTTTCAGAACATCAAGATTTAGAACACAGTTCTTCACTTATAGATACAAAGAACGACTGACAATTCTAATTTGTAACGAATCCGCGTCTTAATATAGAAATTGCGAATTAATCTAACCGGAATAATGAAGTTTGCCATGTAAGTCATTTATTTTGAAACCGAATGGGCTTGAGTCGAATTAATTGCCACATATTTCCTTATTTGGTAATAAGTAATTTTGGACATTGTTACATGAATTATGAGACGGCATTCCAATACTAGGGAGACGAATTAATCTACGACTACTAACAAAAGCCTTTAATATCAGAAAACTACGTTGAAAAATTAATTTGAACTTCAAAGCTTACCCTGTATATATTTATTTTGAAATTAATTTGTTTGCTGCCATTACAAAATATCAAATAGATGTTTTCAATACGGAACAAATAAGAGATTAATCGCGATGAAAAACCGCATTTATAACCTTATATTCGCTGCTAAGTCCCCGTGGAATTCGGTAATTTTTCCACGTGGTCGTCATACCGGAATAAAAAGTATTATATGTGTTAAAACTGATTATAAACTATCTTTATATCATATTGCATCCAAATCTGTTCAGTAGTTCTTGTGTAAATAAGTGACAAATATCGATACATCTATTCATCCTCACAAATGAGCATTTATAATAGAAGTGACATGATTTTTAAAAAGAAAAAGTGGACCTCGAATCTTCAGGGCACGAACATCCCAAAACATACGTTTAGAAAAAAAGCAGGATCCAAAAGTGCTAAACCAACTAGATGAAGGAAACAATGTTGTAACGAGGAAAAAGATCATTAATAATAATAACAGGTGGCAAATTAAAAAGTTTTTTAATACAATCCGTAATAATTGCTATGATCCCCTACGTATAATCATCGTATGAGCTAGATTGCAAATACCGAGTCATATTTTGTAATGAGATTCAAGAGAATCATCGACTTAGCATCTTACGCTGGTATGAATTTTAACAGTTGCATAACAACTATCGTAGCATGTGTGATGAGTTTGTAACAGAGTGGGTATTCCACCTCATCTGTTGCCTCAATCTCTTTCCTTTTAGATCTATTTTGTTTTTTTTTTTAATTCATTTTTCGAATTTTCCATTGTGTCACTTTCAACTCCTTTTTATTTTCCGTACAATGTTACCAGGCCTCGCAAAAAGTATAAGTAGCTATATTATAACTATAGATATTTTGTAAAATTAAGATAAAAGGAGCTTTAAAGACTTTCCAATAGTGACTATTGAAGCCAATAAGCTCTAACTCAGGACGACTGCCACAAGTTGATGATCTTAAATAGTTTTCTATCTTGGGTCATTCAATCATGGTTACTGATACTTGCTGCTTTTTAAATAATAATAATAATTACAAATTCATGAATTTACAATCAGTCACAATTACATTGTGAATTCCTACTTAAGAATTCCATTATTACTGGCATA
Organism: Agrotis ipsilon; assembly: GCA_028554685.1. Lineage (NCBI taxonomy): Eukaryota > Metazoa > Arthropoda > Insecta > Lepidoptera > Noctuidae > Agrotis > Agrotis ipsilon. The sequence continues at coordinate 10,097,876 of CM052972.1, forward strand.
TCTGCAGTTGTCATCATTAAAAACCTCTAGTCTTTATAAAAAATGTAAATTGACTTTTTGTTCGTCAGGCAAATGATAATCGCTGATGCGTTTATGTAAGTAAAATGCTCATTGCAGTCGACAATCAACAATTCAACATGATTGGAACTAAATACCACGTACAATAGCGGTGTCGACGTAGAAACATCTAGATGAAGGAAAATGTTCGCACGATGCCCTTAAGCGATCTAGAAGTGACTTTTTTTAGGGTTCCGTAGCCCAAAGCGTAAAACGGGACACTGGGCCTTATTACAAGATTTATTATTAAGGAATATTTAAAGAGCGCCTCTAGTGCACGAACGAGGAACTATTGCTTTCCTTCAAATTAACGTCAAAATACAAAAACTTAAAGGTGTATGTATATAATAGGGCCTTCTATTGCTAAGTGTCCGCTGTCCGTCTGTTTGTCCGTCACCAGGCCGTATCGCATGAATTCAGATAGTTGAAAATGTCACCGATGATATATTTCTGCTGCTGCTATAATAACAAATACTAGCATACAACAGATGTGATTTTTTGCTAATTTTTGCTCGACTTTGATATAGGCTACAGGTTGGCGCTTTTTTATAGAAAATGGTACGGCACCCTTCGTGCGCGAGTCTAACTTGCACGTGGCCTGTTTTTTATTCACTTGTATTCAAGTATACAATGATGTTTGTTGGGCTAGGTCGCGGTTGTTAACCTATTACGTTCTAGGTATTAGATTAAAGCAATTTTACAAACCTACGTAGGTACTAAAGTGATTGTCTCACGACATGTTTTTACATGTAATTGACCACTTAGCTTTCGATGTTACTTATAGCAAATTGTATAACTTAGAAGAACAATAGTTAGATTATTAACTTAATTAAAGATTGTTTATCTGGAATCTATTATATCAAATGGATAAGATAAAATAATATCATTGGATCCCAAATGGCGGTAAATGACAACGCGGCAGGCTCATAAGGAGATGGTGGGATGAGCTATGATCGTGAACAGAGGAAGGAGGGAAGAGAGGCCTGCAGTGGGACGACACTGGCTCATAATAATAAATAAGAACATTTTATCAAGTGTTTACATTGTACTTAATTATGCCGTGTATGAATATGGACGAAAACACTTTGTCATCCATTTTTCTTTGGAATTCTTTCTACCATGATTCTTGGTAACATTTACGCTTAGTGCAGTAATAGTCCAGATTTCTTTTTGAGAAAAAAATGCTGTTTCTTAGCAGATTAAACCTCGGCTAAAGATTCCAGACATAAAATGTTAGTGTATAATGAGGAAAACTTAGATGACGAAGTGAGTAAAGGATAAATGAGTTGATGATTCAAGAATTTCTTCCTCCAAAGAGTGGATGGAATCATATTTGATTGAAGAAAAGAACCAAATAATGGAGAGACAGCCAAAAGTATTGAATGAGAAACAGTTTTTACGATGATAGACCAAGTAACGCGAGGTACGGGCTAATAGAAGAATGACCATCAAGTAACTCAGAAACAGCTGTTTACCAACCCTTTGACCAGGGATAGAAGAACAAAATAAAATTGTATTTTCGCAATAGTCATAGTAATAAATCAAGTTCCACAAGTAAATATTTGTAAAGAACATTAGTCACATATCTCCCATTGCCACTTGACTGTTATTTTTTTGCACATGCTCTTTTTGTCAGGTAATTGTTGTTCTAATGTATGTCCATAACATACTATTATGCCTTTTGTCTTATCAGGTTCATTCCATTCTAACCTTTAATGCCGTCAGTGAAACTGATAATCAGTGTGGCTAATAATTGTTCACTTTGTATTCAATTGTGGGAGTTTAATTTCTTCATTCCGTTCTATGTAAATTATACGTCCATTGTGATGTGTTTATTGTCATTTGTGACTTTTAGGTGAAATCATCTTTCAAGTTGCATTTGCCTCAACTTTCTTATTGTGCCCAAGTCTTTGTGGTGCGGCTGTGAATGCAAAGAGGCTCCCTGCCAAAGAAAGTAATGCAACCGTTGTTTTACTTGAGATATTGTGCATTTTGCTCGCGAAATCGCCGCAACATAATATATTTGTTTAAAATAAGTTGAAAGCCATCTTACTGCAGCTTTCACGAGTATTGTCGCCTTAAGAAAGTGTTTTCTCCTCCACTTGACATCTTGACACCTTTTTAATTAGCGTGTAATGAGAATTGACGGTAATTACTCGCGCCATTTTACACTGAACGTTTTTGTGTGTGTGTAATATGTGTGGTTATTTCATATTTACGATCCACAAAGAGTCCATTAGTGATATTACCACAACAAACCACAGCTAATTGCGTATTAGCACTTTATCCGCATACATAGAGTATTTAATATGAAATTAATTGCCGAATCTTCACAACAATAGAGATGAGACACACTTCACAGGCAGACGCAACTAGTTTCGCTGTGGAGGATTTACACTGGTCGATTTTCACCGGAGTTCTTTAGCATCGCTTCACAAATATTGTAGGTTAGCTGTTAACGACAGACAGAACTTTCAGCACGTTAAGCCGTTGGTCTTGTGCCTTATTTTCTCTGGTCGTGTGGGATTGGCACCCCATTATACACCTGTGCACCACAATATGTCTTTCGCAGATGCCTAATCTCCATTGAGATTGGCCACTGTGGCCGAAATCGATTAGGAGGACTTATACATTATATGCAAGAGTCCTGTGTAGAGCCATCTTATTAGGAATATACACGCTTCAAACGCACGCGAGTAGGTTTTGAAAATGTTGAGCGCAAAAACAGCACTTCAATCGCAAACATCGCATGCTGAACATTTACGTGACTGTAGTCACGGTCGCCGCATGCTGCCTGCTATCACTCGACAAAAATCAAAAGTACCTACCTAGTTTGCGTTTACAATTTGCTGTTCAGTTGATTTGCTAACTAAATAAAATGCAGAAACAAGAGAATGTTATATACTGCCATTTTTAATCATCATCGGAGGCCTTATTTCTGTATGTTATTTACAGCGTACTTGAAGTATTTACTGCGTTTATTGTATGGAAAATTGAATGAACCCCAATATTGTCCTAACAGGGAACTAATTTTTCCATCAAATTAACATCAAAGCTCCTGTTTATTAAACTTTGCAAGAACGTGATAACTCATGCTAGGGCTTCTGGTAGTGGCCATACATGCATGCCGATTACTATTTACATGGTCGATTATTATCACCGTGAGGCCTATTCTTGAATCGACCCGTGTGAATACACCACTATGTATATTCATATAGAGCTGTTATTTATGTGTTGTCTTCTTATCTGGTCGACATGTTTTTGATGTAACGGTAACATTGCGTGCTGTTACGATGTATAGTTTAATTGAACATTGCGCAACACCAATGTAATAGCGTATCGGCTTAGTTACTTCATTTTCGTTTGATATGCAAATGTTTGGCGAGATGGATTTTGAAAGCAATATTACATAGCAACTCGCAGAATGCCCTGTTATGGCTCACAGAGAGAGGAGTCTGTCTCCCGGCAGAGGATTTGGATATTCTTACGCTTCTTATTGATAGAATCCAAGCTATAATGTCTACGGGCCGGGCAGCCGGTAAGACCCTTAGAGAAGTGGATGGGGAGGCGCTGGACAGGACACGGACGTTTGGGAAGATTCCTGTGTCGGATTATTTGACTGGCCTGTTGGTCTAGTGGTTAGTGACCCTGACTGCTATGCCAGGGGTCGTGGGTTCCCACCCAGGACAAATATTTGTGTGATGAGCACGATCATTTGTTCTGTGTCTGGGTGTAATTTATCTATAATATGTATGTATTTAAAAAATATATAAGTAAGTATGTTTATCAGTTGTCTAGTACCCATAACACAAGCTCTGCTTAGCTTGGGACTAGATGGCGTTGTGTGATAGTTGTGGAATATATTATGGAATATTAGGTGGGAAGAAATGCCTGGGTGTCACTTCTGTGGAGATCGTCCGGCGGACACGGTGGAATATACGGTGAAGATCGTCTCCGCTTGGGCAAAGCACCGCTGTGTCCAAAGATGCAAAGTTTGTGAGGATGGATGGATGATAATTACTCTTTCACACAAAAACTCTTGAAAAGATTTGAACGACATTTTGCAAACAGATAGTTTAACCCTGGATTAACACATACGATCGATTTTCGAGTTGTAGCGACTGTTAATAAACTAGTGAAATACAAGCGAAACCGCGGGAACTACATACACACTTATGTGCTCCATTATTTATGATTTCATTGTCCTTATGTATTGTCACTGCCATTTTTAAGTGTACTGTTATTAAGTTGAGCTAATTTTATATATCAAACAGTCGTTAGTAGTCAAATACTGACGCAGGTAGGTATTGTTACGGTACTTAAGAATACCGTGAGAATTTTTAAATTGATTGTACACACGGCTACACAACAAGCTATGCAAAACGAGTAAAAGGTGACTGTTGAGTGTGCGGAAAGATCATACAAAGCAAGACCATGATAAACTGGATATATACATATAGCTTTATGTATACGTGTATGTACATATTGTAATTTCATTCTTATACCTCGGTGACAGAATTTTTCAAGTACATGTTTCTTGATAATGATTTGAATGTGAGACGTATAGCAACTTCTCGATTTGATGACTTGTTAAAATTACTACATGTTGTGTAGTACTACAAATCTTTTGGCGTGTAAATCAAAATTGATGCTAAATTTTTACCACCAACGAGGGTTACAATTTAGAAGTACCTACTACAGTGATTAGCATGTTGATTTTGAATTGACAATCTTATTTCTTTCTGAAATAAGGTTAAAACTTGCAGAAACACAATGTTGCGACTAACCTGACCCTAGACAAACGGTAAGCGACAAACGTTTTGTTCATTTTTTTTACATTTTACACCTGTTGTCATCCGCTAAACAACTACACTAGTTCCTTCTGGTGAGCAAATTCATTCGCGATTCTCTGAGCAGGACAGAAAGGAAGATAAAGGACACTTAAAACAAACAGAGTAGATGTTTTTTCAGTAAGAGTTCAACAGTACTTGCCGCTCCACCAAGGTTTGGAAGACTCATTTGATGTTTTTACCACCCAAAAAAGAGTAAACAATTAAAATCACAAATAAAAAAAAAACAATGTTGAAGACTTTGTTTTTTTCCTTAATTTGTCTTAATTGAGGTGCATAGGTCCGTTGAAATTTATATAAGCAAACTGAACGTTACAAGGCTTTATAATAAAGTTTCAAACATCTCCTACTACTTAGATAAGTGACAGCCGTTTTGGAGAACAAACGACATAAACGCGCGTAGGAAGTTGTAGGCTGTAGATTGCTATAATAACTACGCTTCGGAGGCGTAATTGGGCGTAGAAAATTGTTAAACAGTCACATAAAACCATGTATATCGCTTATCATTAGCAGAAAAAGATGCTCGAGAACTGTACTTACTGCTAATCTTTCCTGTCTTGGAGAATCCAGGATAGGTAGGAGTGACTGTAGAGTATTTAATGCAACTGAGTGAACATACCAGATAAAGAACCGAAAATCCAGAGACATTTCAGATCCCACTCTTGTGCACCACATTCTCCCTCTCTTCTTAGGTTTTCCATTCTCTCCATCTCTCTCCTAGTAATGGGAACGTGATAGGCGTACTGATTTTCTCTCATGTTACTGAAATCGAGACAGTCTTCCATTCTCCCTTGTGAATACAGCTTAGATTAAATAATGTCCAGATTCGTAGTAGGCCACTGAATCCCTGATAATACTGCCTTGGGTGGGAGGACTCACTTGATGATTTTACCACGATAAAACAAAAAAGTAGGCCCCTGAGAATCGAAGCTGAAAAAAAGAAGAATCCAATTCGTTCGATCGCTACGTTTCACTTCAAGGAATTATATTATATTTAAATATGAGCGTAGTGCTCAATCAAACTTCACGAAAAACGTGGTTGCGGGACATAAGTATACCGCGACTCCGGTAAACAAAGGGCTACCGAAGGAAACCGTGAATTTTAGTCAGTCAAGTCATCCCTCTCGCCCTGCCCGGGGCGGGAGGACTCATTTGATAATTTTACTACGTAAATAAAAAATAAAAAAGCTTCACGAAAAACGTTACGTTTTGTTTTGAACACAAAATTTAGACATTTTGTAATCTAAGATTAACAGCATCTTTTACAAAATCCATTCAACTATGAATACAATGTTACTGTGATGTTAATTTAAATTATACAAATTAAAAAAAATGCTGATGGATCGCGTGTATAACAAACAATAATATCTACTGACACGTACCTTTATTTAAAACAGATGCTTCAATTGTATCATAGAATTGTGCATAAAAGGATAAGTAGCCGCCATACTACTTAGTATGCTAAACCATTTGTGATTTGAATTACATACCTAATAGCGTGATGTTATTAGCTGCTATTAATTATATAAAACAATGGATTTATGCAATACAACGCATCTCGATACAAAACGTTTTGTTATCTATTTTTTGTGAAAACAGTTTTTTTTACATTTGAAATATTTCCTATCAACAAGATGACAACATCAATGTATAATGTTTTTGTCGATTGATATCTTTTGTAGTTGGAAACTTATTTGAATATTTAACATGTAAAAGTTGTGTAGTTAAAATGGTTGTGGTAAGGTGTTCTTAATAATTTGAGGATATACAAGCTACTAAAATTAAGACAACTGGAGCATAAGATTTTGCGAATCAATATACTGACACTTGGGCACCTACCCGTTAAATTTATGGCACCAATAAATAAGCTTAATTTTGGCAAATGTTTGCAATTAGCTCGCTCCTAATTTAGTTGATCGTATCATCTCCTAACATCAGGTCAACTAGTGGTCGAACAGAAGCATAACAAAGGTGACTTTCAACTAAGGACGCATACAAATATTGATCTGAATCCTCCATAGTTAAATAGCATTTGCAATTTACCATAATTATACGATACCCTACTGAATATTCCACGATCACGTTTCGGCATTAATCAGGCACTTGATAAGTTGCTATCCGACAGTTTTTATTTACATTAATGCAGATGCGATCACATACGTTTTGTCTGTCTGTCTGACTGTTTGCACGTAGGCACTTAACGTATTTTTAATTTGCTTTAAAATCATGCATACCAGAGCCTGGTGCGACGAGAATGGCTGATTAATTACTTGCAAATGTACCGTCTTCAGCTCAATGCATTGACACGAATAATTTTACTTCTATATGGTAGTGTTCCAATTTCTCATCCATGCTTGATTATGACCTTTTAAATCCTTAAGTGTTTTGATTCAGTTGTGTTTTGTGGTAAGGTAACCATATCGCTCATTTGCGGCAAGAACGTGACAAGGTAAAAATCTCAACTTGTGGTAAAACGCATTTGAAAGTTTAAAATTCGTGTAACTTTTTAATTATTATGTTTAGACTATTCAGCTCAATACAATATAACTTCAAGGTTTTCGTTTTTATGGATCAATTGCATTCAGACCTTTAAGTCAGTTATTAAATTTATTATGATTATTTATTTAAAAAAGGGTACTCCTTGTTGCGTTATTCTTGTAAAAAAATTGCACCATTGCAAAATAAACAGATATGTACCGCTTTTCTTGAAAAAAAAAACGAATAAAAATCGAACCCTTTACAAGTTATGTCGTATTGTTACGTTTTATTGATAATCTGGAATCTAAACGTATGGAACATTTTAATTAAGACACGTTACTGTCGTAAAAATCTCTGTATTTTTGTATTATGTTTTACGAAATTAAAGATATTTTAGCGAAGTTATTGTGTAAGTTTCGCTGAAATACAAGTCATTAGTCACATTTTAAAAAGTATTATAATTATAACAAGACACTAATATCTGTAGGTTACTTTTACTCACAACCGTTAGCAATAGACGTGACGTTATTAAATATTAAGGAATGCCATATTAGCATAATTATGATAAGCATCACAAGCCTTGTTTAGTATGTCAGTAATATTAGGAAACAAAATCATAATTAAGTTTCACGTAAATCAAATAAACATCTTATGAAAACTTGATGATGACTGTGATGATGAAAAAGTGCTGCTGCTCAAAGAATCGATATTATCTTTTCATTTTTATAACTTAGGTAAAATTCCATTAGTTCCTAGGATAAGATTTATAGTCTAATCAATCGGGACAAAAAAGAGGCTTTGCCTTGCATGCATTTTATTTATTTGTATTGCTTAAGTATACTCCTCATGAAAAATATGAGTTTTCGACCTCAAGGAGTGTCTGCGATAGGCGCCATTTTGGATTGAAGTGGCTGAATGTGTTCTTTTTCATGAAGTCTTTATGAAAAAAATACCTTAGAGAAGTTTAGAGACGAATGAATATCCACAAAAAATGGTATTTGCTTTTATTATGTACGTCATACATGTAACATTCATAAAAAACAATGTAAACAGTTAACGAGTATTTCGAACACGATTTTGTCCGGGAGGATGCGTTTGTCGGGTTTACAATTATCAAACACTTATTTCATCGATTTTTTGATAAATGCACATTTTTTTTTCGTCGTGGTAAAATCATCAAATGAGTCCTCCCACCCCGGGCAGGGCGGGAGGGACTGTCAGACTTGTAATGACTAAAATCCACGGTGTCTTTCAATAGCCCTTCATGTTCCGGGGTCACGGTGATGGAAATAAGTCTCGCTACCAAATAAGTCCCGCAACCGATAAATGTACATTGCAAAATTTTAAGTAAATCGAGCGAGATTAAATTATTTTCATACAAACTTAATCCCATTTTTAAACCTAAGAGGTTTTGGGTTTGGATTTTCAAACATTCTATCTGAAAAATAAATTGTAATTAGACAATGTTTTAATCATTTATAATGCAACATTATAAGCGATTCGTTGTAAAATTTTATTATATTTTATCAAGAATGTGTTAACTGAAGATAACCAACATTAAGACCAAACATTTTGTACGTTTATTATCAACTGTAACGGAACATCTTAAATTAACCAACTAAAAACATTGTTTATTTCAACAACAACGGTACAATCCTATGAAAACCATAGCAAGCGATTACTATTTTTACTACAATAATGACCCACATACAAAATGTCCCGTTATAGCTGCAAAAATAAATGACAAAAAAGACAAAAAGCTCTATATACCTTTCATCAAAACCGTGGCACCATGAGCTGTTACGTTTTTGCCGCAATCCGGCAGCACTTTCCTCCTCAAGCGAGCGGCGACAACTGACTTGTCACGATCTTGCATTAAACTTAAGGGTGGAAAGAGATGGCGCTAAACCGATACTCGCCGGCCTTTTCCCTCATTACTCGGCCATTTTTGGCGCTATAAATATCGCGTTTTAGCAGCAAGAAGAGCGCGATGCGCCGGTTCTACTGTATCATTATTCCATAACGATACATATCTTCGTTAACACGTTCTTGCCGCAAATGAGCGTATGTTGCAGGTGGTTAATTAGGTTGGCATTAAATTAATTCTGCTTCATGATATTTTGACTCTAAATAAGAATTAATATCGATTTTTTTACAAATGTGTCATGATTATCCCAGTCAAAAGCCTTTGACAAATCAAAAAAGCGTACTCCAAGGTATGCGTGGTAACAAATTTTTCTTTTTTTGTCTCAGTACTGTACAAGTTACATTGCAAATAGTATTAACGCACTTTGTAGCATTATCATGGCAGACAGGATCGTGACCGGGGCGCAAGCCACCTTAGCAGACAATTTATATAGAATTCCTCGATAGCCGTCTGACGGCGACGTAATGGCTCATTAACAGGCTATCGGCTCTAGATAAGTGTTAGCACTTCACTCTACTCCTATGCGGTGAATTGAGACTGCTCATTATGTAAGCCAATACTGGGAAATTGTGCGGAATAAACATTCTGAGAAGTCTTGAAAACTGTCGGTGGTCTGTGAGATAACATGGACGACGAAATTCGCTGGAATTCATTCGATGGATTGTCTCTTAGAGCCTAGTAGTTTCTGTCTACACAATAAGTTGGAAAAATACTTAAGGTTTTGTAATTTTTTTCCCTTTGAATAAACACGTGTTTAGCTAAGTTAGTTGTTTTAGTGATTGGCTTGCGTTTGACCACATTATCGCCTGATGGGAAGCAATGATGTGTTCGACGATCAAGCTCACTTACCTAGTAACCTATTCACTCTAGACTGACAGACCCCAAGACTAGATGTATGTAGATATTGTTTGCTTGCGTCGTTGGTTCGCGAATTCTGACAGCGTTATTGAAACAAAAGTTCAAATTCAAAAATGCGCTTCGAAAACTTTGAACTTTGGTTTTCAAACCTAATGTTCAAGACTGGTGACGCATCTTATTAGTTATTTGCGGATGACACGATCACTGGAAAGTTTTGCAATATTATTTATTTTTCGTAAAATGATTACAAACAAAAAGAATACCGTTACTTATTAGTATCGCCAAAAAGTTCATACAGAACAAAAATAAATAAAAATTAAATCTACGTAAACGTATCCCGGTTGCATAGAAAAACTACTGTCATCGTACTAGGTACCTACTTGTATGGTCAGTTTGAAGCTGTTGACAAAATCATTTTTGTTGTAATCTTCAGTGATGACTTTAATAACACTCCAATGCCATTAAAGGAACATAAAGGATGAGGAGATGCGACGCAGTTATTCTGTCATTTGCAAGATGAAATGTGTATTATTTTTTCCTTTCTTTACATCAATTTGCGAGAAGGTTTTGTTTATTTTTGAAATTATCGTTTTTGTGAAGTGCTTTTCGAAATTCTTATTACTTTTCCTTCTTGAAGGTACATAATTGGATTTTGAGAATCATAACTGTTGTTATATGTAATTTAAAAAAAAATTGTTTACGAAGTCGGTCTTAACATTATGCCAGGGCGGGAGGACTTAATTGATGATTTTAACAGCGGAAAGAAAGCGTAAACATTATTTGTGTGTTGGCAGGACAGATCCAATAGGTTTTTCTGTAGGTATCAGGAAAAAGTCGCTCAAAGTAGCACACATTTTACTGAGCCGATATGCACGATACAGCTAAATGTAATAATACCAAAACCCAAATTCACCCAATTCACTTGTAAGAAATAGACTCGTTATATTATTAGTCACATTAATTTTATTCATGTTGCAAAGTATTGATTGATTGCATAATATTATTTTTTTCCGTAAAACTTATGATTCTATCAACTTTGTTAAAAAACCCCTTATTAATCGGTTTGTTATTTGTTACAGGTAAGACATGATGAGGATAATGTGATGATACATAACACAGGTAAATGATTGACAATATACTACAGTCATGGCGCCCTGATGCGTCGCAGAGAATACAGAGGCGCGTCATCAGACGGTCTTGATGACCATGCTTCAGTTCGAATTTGCAATTGCATGGATCCAAAATTCTTTACTTTGATTCAAGTAAAATATAGTTTTATTGAACTTTCTTGTAGACTTAAAATCAGATTAACGTTTTCGATTTGGTGGAATTTTCAACCAGTTATCATTGTCAACTGAAGGAAGAGGAAGGCCAAAGAAAGATGGAGGGATTGAGTAAGGAATGATATGTAAGTAAAAGGGGTAAATGATACTGTGACGTCTGATAGGGGAGAATGGAAGAACAAATGCGCCAATGCCAAGTCAAATGGGACAACGGTAGGAAAATAATGTTGATAATTTTCAACTGATATCAACGTCCTTAAGCTTACAAAATTCTCAAACTATGAGTGCGCCGCAAATCGAAAAATTTTGTGTATCCCTGGCCATAATGGGTAAAAAGCAGTTATTTAGGAAAACATCAATTTCGAAGATCATGTAGTAAAACATTTTAATAAGAGTAATGTAACAAAAGAGTCGAGACAAACTGAGTCCTTACTTAAAAACCTTGAAGCTTTAGAATTCAAAGCGTGTGCCACGACAAAGTCTCGAACCTAGGTACACAATGCTAACAAGTGGATATAGAAATAAATCTTATATAGATCGAAGATTCACCTACAGTAAACGTTAAGTAAAGCATTACTCGAAGTATTCTTCGAAGATTTAGAAAGGTGTAACTAATATCATAAGAAAATCAAACAGTCCGCTCGCGACTTCATCCGCGATGATTACATATTTTCCCTATAATTTTCAATTATCCCTCAGAAGTAGTAATTTCCAAAAATCTTGATTTTTTCTTCAATTTGGTTGATAAGACTACATCTTCAAGTAAGAAGAAGCTTCAAGTAAATCGGGTGACATTTAAAGTTATTTTTTTACAGTCCTATTAATTTCAATTTTAACCCCCTTAGGAGGAGATTTTCCCAAAATCCCGTTGCACCGTTGCGTGTTTACATCATTTAAGGAACGTTTGTGCACATTTTTCTAGATCTTACAGTTACAGCTATGCATTGATAGATCAGTCAGTTACCCAATCAGTTTCTTCTTTGATATTATACATTTAAGGAAAGATGAACATGACAACTCTTAAAGTTTTATCACGATAACTTCCTTCATACAAATCAATAACACAAAAGTTAAATGAAATGTAAAACAACAATATAATGGTTGTTTACAACGTATTGCTATGTCCTGCAACGATGCAGGTAGTTATAAATAATAGCAGTAGAGTGTTAGCCGGATGTATTGCGGCGTTTGATGTGCCAACTGATTCCGCGATTGAATATGTTAGCGATGTGAGGAAAATAATAGCTGCTTTCTTATGTCCGGCATGTCAGGGCCAGTATCTAGTGGTAGAGGTTTCAGGGTTTGTCGTGGGATTCCTTAATTTTATCGTCATCATCATCATCATCGTCACCAGTCGGAAGACGACCACGGCTGAATATAGGCCTCCCCCTTAGACCGCCACACCGAACGACAATCCACCACTTGCATTCATGCGGTTGCCCGCGACTCTCACGTTGTCGTCTGTCCATCTAGTGGGAGGCCTGCCTACGCTGCGTCTATCTGCTTAATTGTTTTCGTATCTGTCTTTATACATATATCAGTCAGTTTAAATTGGTAATCAAGATATTCCTTAATATCCGACCACACCTAGATAGGGAAAAGGCTACACATATTATGATTACACTACATAAAACTTTTCCAACTTATGCATTTATTAAGGACAATTTCGTATACCTACAATATACCGGTACCATATTTAATTATGATTATATTCACCGTACTATATCCTGTTCCATGAGTAACTAGATATTATGTATTAAATCTATTTTTATCCGTTGGTTCTTACGTTGAACATAATTATGGGATATTTTTAGCATATTTAAATGATTTCTTGATAACTTTAGTTAGGTATGCGGTTATTTCGCCTCGTTATTCTATGCTTGATGCACTGCGTGTATGTAATACGTGGTTACCGTGGCCCTGGAACTCAGAATGTAATTGAAGAAACAGGGTGGTTCTTACTCAGTAAGAATCTGATAGACACCTCTACCGCTCCACCCTGAGCGGCAGGAGGATTTATTTGATAATGTCCTCCTTAGAAGCAAAGTAGTCCATATTTATCGAGGAAGGCTTATGAAGCTAGTTGATGTAAAAAAATCAAGTTTACGTTGTGCATTTTTATAACAACCTGTTTAATTTAAAATGCTATTATTGCTATTTCTAGTATGGTCATGTTTTTGTGGAAATTTTCTAATAAAGATCTAAAAATAAAAGCATTTTGACGTCATTTAGATACTATACAGCCCACATCAAAGAATTAACTGTAGTGTACTGTTTATTTGGTTGACTGATTAAATATGCGTTTTCACTTTTTGTTCAAGTGTCACTTGGACTTAAACATAACTGCAGTCTTCATGACTGGAGAGACAAAAATAAACGGAAAATCACGTTTGATTTAAGTTTAATTAATTAGAAATTTGTGTTTGCAGAAAGCTGTAGGTACTCATTTATTTTATTGCCAGAAGTGAAAAGTGCCATTAAAACTTTAAACAGATAATTGCTACTCACACAAATATCTATCACGCTATAACACAAGGTCAGTGTATAACAACTCTTTAAATATTTAACCATGTAATCATTTTGTTTTTGACACGTAACATAACCATTTAAAAAGCTTTGTTCGATCGTAGGAAGTAAATGCGTGTGGTTTAAACTGCGCATTATTGTTTAATTGTTGGTTATTACGCCTTTTACGAGGAGATTTAGAATTTTGAAGTTCCCTAATGCTATATGTAACCCAAGATTAGTTTTTTTTGAAAATTCCTTTATTATCAAAAGTTTCATGAAATAAAAATTTGATGCATGAAAAGTAATTTTGAATTACAAATTTTAGTTCTGGTACTTCTAGCCTGCTTTATCCCATTGCTGGGCAAAGGCCTCTCACCGTGAAGAAGAATAATTTTCTTGTTTTTTCTGTATTTTTAAATTTCTTGCTTTTAGCGGGCTTTTATCGCGATCATCAGAATACCACCAATAACATCTGTGTTACAGTGACTTATTCACAAAACATGAATAATAGAATAATTAAACTCAATATTTTCACGAATTTGACTAAGGCAGGGCGCATACGTTGGACACTTTAGTTTCTTGTGTCAGATACAAGCTATCGATGAATATTTCTTTAGCATTGCACCAGTATGAAATTATCTACTCCCTGCGCATACTTAAACATTTTCTGTGTCCAGTTGCTTCTACTTAACACATACTCATTAATTACGGTTCCCTGTGATGGTGTGCTCAATCAAGCTATACAAAACCAGTTTGTGTAGGTCTCGCTTCGTACGATTTCTACACACAATGAACGGTCAGCTAATACTGGTTTTGCATAGCTTGATGTGTAGCCGTGTGTATATGGATATAGGTATAATACCTTTTCAAACATGCTTATAGTGTTACACAATTTCTTTTCCTCTTAAAATTCTTGGTATTCGGTAAATAAAGACGTCAATTGTCTGATTCTTCGATGGGGATCGCCACCCATCACGCGATACCATATAAGGTGTTATGATAAGTGCCAAATAATCTTTTGGAATGTGCCAGAGGTCGTTGACACTACGGTGCCAAAACAGTATCCTATTAAATTGTATATTTTTTCCTAAAAATTTTTTTCTCCATAATAATTTGGTAAAATATACAGATACAGGCTAACATAGTGTTTTGTGGGGTAATTTTAACCTGAGGTCATTCTATTATTATTTTGTATTCAATACAAACAATACAAGCATTTTTGTGCTTTTCTCATTTCTTTTTACAAAACCTATTACAGAAGTATTTCTTTGCTCTCTCTTTTCATCGCCATCCTTTCAGACATTAGGGAGAAAAGAGGGACAGACAGACAGACTTACTGTCCACTTTATAAAACTATAGGTAAGCACAGATAAAAAAAAATAGCTGGTAACGTAGCTTTACATTGGTGAAAGAATTCTTAAATCCAAGAAGTTTTTGAGTTTATCAACTTTAATTATGTGACGCATGCATAATTATAGTGATGTCGTATCAAAAAATTGCCACCAAACAATAGAGATCGTTGAAGGAAAATATCGCGAGGAAATCTGGAAAAAATAAAACCAGAGGCCTGTGGAACTCCTAAAGGCGGCTTTCTTAGCTGGGACCCGAGTTCAGGATACGGTTCAGAGTTCATATACCCTAAAGTACCTTTTGAGTTTCGTTTTAGTAATTTTACCATCCTAGTCTGCACATCCGTGTAGGTACATACATTTCAAATAGCGAATTCCTCCAACGTACATAAACCGCTAATTGTGTCGAAGCACCACCATCAATCATACAGCCACACGTGATAATTATATGGCTTTGGTTTTAATTACGTACAGACTGGCAGCTGTGGTATTAGCCGTAGGTTTTAAATAAACGTCGTCTGCACAATGTGGTTTACTGCCCTTGAAACGTGATTTATCGATGACTTTACTATTGTGCTTAACACCTACTGCGATGCTTTTGTGTTTTAATTGTGCCCACTTAAAATAGAGGCGTGATGTGTAGGGTCATTGACTTCAGTAAGATTTTTAAAGAGTTGTGACAGCTAAAGTAACTGAATTTTCGAATAGCCCACCTGTCGGTCTTTTACGGATTGTACTTCGGTGAATGTGCCGAAGAACTCCACGACCTCGTGCCAACAACCCTCTTCTATCATCGCACATCTAGATGCACGGTTAATAATCATCCTTACCTTGTTACTATTCCACCAATTCGCACTAAGGGTTTCCAAAAGTCTTATATAATTCGCATTAGCGAAGTAGTGGAACTCTGGGCCTGCGTCTGTGTTTCCGAATGCATACAACCCTATTCTCTTCAAAGTTACAGTGAACAGGCTTCTGGGTACGCTTGCTCCAACTTCGATCTTGTTTTTTCACCTAGATTAAGGTCAAGAGCAAACCTAAAAGTAAACATTAGGCGTGAGATTTCAATAGTCATAGCTATTTGCTAAGCCTTTTCCTAACTATGTAGGGATCAACTTCCTGTCGAACCGGGTGCAACTGAATGAAAGGCTTTGTATTTTATACAAAGCCTTTGTACTGACCTCCATAACCCAATAACTGGATAATAATATGATACCTCTTTGTAAGACTGATTATCTTACTTTCGAGCTTCTGTATAACAGTAACGAGTGTCAAAGATGTTCAATAGACAGCCGTGTCCGACGGCTATACGTGCTTTCCGAGGCACGGGGGAAACTCGCTAATATAGATGATCACCTTGAGGAGTAATCGGTGCGGCTTTTATAATTTAGCCACGATTTTCAACAGTAAATGTTAATAATAAACATGATTTTCCATAACTCTCTCCCTCGCAAAAGTCAATCTTACAAAGTGAAATTCTAATCTAACCTCATTTAAATGCATCTGCCGTTAACAACATTGTACTGCGTCAATGCAATCCATCACTTATCGAAGGCACCATTTTTTTTCACGTATAGCTTAAGGTACCGTTCGACAAACTATCTCAGAGGGCAACGGTGTTGCAGTTCATAATATGCGTAGACGTCATTACCGATGCAGTTCTGATTTCGAATTTTATGGCAACGTTATTTTCATTTTCAGTTTTTCGTTATTCAGTAGAGTCGAGTGACCGCAGCAGCAGGCCATGTAGTAGCCATGTACCAACTAGGTACTACTTGAAATACTTTCAAGGCATTAGTTTAGTTATCAAGCGCGACTGCTGATTTTGATGTGCTGGGTTCACTTCCCAGGTTGTAGGAAAATACTATTGGGTTTTTCCATAAGAGGTTTCCAATGGAAGCCACTGAAACTGCACTAATGGCTCATTATAAGAGGTTTCCCTACTTACTACTATTAAACTAGGTTTATATTAAGCTAGCAAAATATGGGTGTACTATTGGATACGCCTCTGCCTGAGACCAAGGGATCACAGCTGTGATGCTATGCCGCCGGAACCAGTTATACTGTCGTTGCGGTAAGGCATTGCTGTCTGCCATCGCCTATGAAACTGTACTTTAATGCTGGTCAACGACTTATCGCCACCCGGCAAACGCGTACTTTGAATATTTATAGCAGTATTGATTTTGCCCTTTGGAAAACCAAGAAATCTAAACAATGTAACTAGAATGAATACATTGAGTGTTCTTAACAATGAGTTTGTTTGTTTTGCGATGTGCCAGTTGAATATAAACAAAAAGAGTTAAACAATTGTGATAGTAATAGATCGGTACTTCATTTATTAGCGAATGCTCTTTTATCCCAATTTAATTGGGGTGGGCTCCAGCACATCATGTCGTCTTCCATGTCATGCTATTAGTCACACACATCACCACCATCACAATACTACAGTTGACAACCAATTCAACACGTGGCGTCATGATAAGAACGTTAATGTTGATTTCCTCCGAAACATCACTTCTTAAGGATGAAACGAAGCCTACAAACGTACGTTTCTGTTCACCTAACAATGTAAATATGCATGATTTCAGCAACAACCATCAAATAATAGGTGCTCATATTAGTTAAGTTTAGGTTACGATTTACAAGAAAAACTCTAGTGGATTAATGGATAAATCCAATTAACTATAACGTTTTGCAAATGACGCAGTTAACAACGTGTCACCAGAGCATAAAACTCAAAGTCCTTAAAACAAGGAGGCGGTACAATGCCTACTCATTTAACAGCCAGTTTTCTGACGACAACACTAGGTGCTTTACCTCAAAAGGAACTAAGGGCAAAACAGTGAGTAGTCACAGATGTTTACGTTCTGAAGTTCAACCTGCGAGAGTGACTCCCTCGAAAGGATTGCGTTAGAAGGAAAATTTGTATGACAGTGTAGGGTATACGTATACGGTAGTGTCTGATGTTCAGACACTACCGTGCCGTACCGTGCCGTGCCGTGCCGTACCGTCAGTGAGATCAATGGAAAATCATCGGATTGATAAAAAAAAATAAAAACAATGGAATATAACCTCAATCAGTCATACTATAATTAACGTACCTCTTGAATAAATCTCCGATACAAAAATTGTAATGTTGTCTACATTCCAAAAGAAAGAAAATTCATAATTATTATAAATGTTGCGTAGGCGTGACGCACTACAACACTACAATTTACCAGGGACACAACAATACATCAGTTAACAGCCGGTTTTTCCAACTTTTTACATTTTTCTTGGATAATAAACTCGCACTTCATGCAAATTAGTGATTACATCGGAAAAACCATTATCATTTCAATGTTTTTAACAATAAACTTGGCTCCGGCCTTGTCACCAGAGATTTATTCGTTCCCACAGATCTCTGTAGTTAGAACTCCTTGTAATAACAGTCGTCAATCGTCAGCACTAATGCACAGTATAATAATCATACAGTAGCGTAACTCGGCCGCCAGACAGATTTAAATACCTACAGCCGCGCGGTACGTAAACATGCGTTAGGGCTACCCGTCTACAACATTTTAATAACATTTGCCTTTGCGTACTTTCTGTTTCTATTTTAGTTTTGTGATTGTAAATATACTTTTTTATATAAATAAATGAAATACTTTGTATAATGAATAGGAAGTGTTCAATAAAAATGCGTGTTGTTTTTTGATTGGTAGATTTCATTTAAAAAATCATGTTTTTGTTTGAAAAACAAATCGGGCTTAAAAAAGTCCGATATATTATAGAAGTATTTGAAACCGAAAAATATTTGCGCCACGACTGAGTCGTACGAAATGCTTTATTGTTAAAAAAGTATAATAAATCCGCATTCTAATATAAAGCTTAATTAAACTACTCGTCTTATTAGATATGTACTCGAACTGATTTTTAGAGATAAAAACACGCGGTTATTGTTAAAAAACCAACACACCGTCCGCTCGACACTCCGGTACAGCCGTGACTGTCTGCACCCCGAGCGCGCCCCGACATCGAGGCGCGTAGGTATAGCTCGCTTTTCGTCCGTTTCTATGAAGTTGGAGTACTGTATGATTATATTACCGTGACTAATGTGTTATTCTTTGCACATACAATTATCAGATTCCTCGAATCGATATTAAGTTGTCCGACAATTTTAATATTGATGAGGTGCATCGAAGTCTCCGGGTTGTCAATATGTTGACGTTCTTACATTAATTTGATCCCTGTACTTTGACTGGCTGTACTGTGTTCCCCTAATAAAATATAATATCTCTAATAAGTATATCTCCCCAACTTACACGTGCTCAGCTTTTATGGTAAATTCTATTTGTCATCCATGTGCTGTCAGCTTCATCGTCATTCGCTACAAGTAATTAGATGATGTAAAAATTTGTGTCCTGGACCATAAAAGGAGATCATACTTGACAATTGATGCTAATTTGTTTATTTCCAATCTAAATGCAGATGCAAACGATACTTTTATGGTGTTGATCGATCAGGATAATCATTATAAATCGCTCTATTTCTTAGAATTAAGACCATCATATCGCTTTGTTTTTGTAGTATTAGTATTATTCTGCGAAATATCTACAATCGGATATAAATAACTCTTTCATTCACAAATTAGCGTCCGGGGTCGCCGTCCCTTCGTCACGACTTTATAT
Organism: Agrotis ipsilon; assembly: GCA_028554685.1. Lineage (NCBI taxonomy): Eukaryota > Metazoa > Arthropoda > Insecta > Lepidoptera > Noctuidae > Agrotis > Agrotis ipsilon. The sequence continues at coordinate 10,117,856 of CM052972.1, forward strand.
TCTGGCCGATTATCTGTAGTCATCATAATACTTGGACTCAGATACGTTTAGTCATCAGCGGTCAGCGCCTAAGAATATTCCTTCGTTTATAAAATTGTATTAATGCTGTGAGTCAGTGATTGCTTGCTACTGTATGTTTGATTTGACAGTCGCTCACCATTTAGGTATGCCGTGACGTTTCTGTGACAGGTTCTGCGCTTGGGAATGATGTCATTGCGGTCTGTGCGCTCAGCAGTGATTCGTAGTGTTATAATTACTTCTGTTTCGTCATTAATCCAAATAACGTCAAGCTATGGTATTTGGGTGTCTGCTTCATGCCGCATTGTGATGTTGTTTAGTAAGTGTTGTGGGATGTGCCTTTTAATTACGTAGCTGTTGACGACTTGACTGCACAGTTTGATTGGGCTTTACCTTGACATCATACCGGAGGTGATGTACAGTTTAGGCACAAAGGTTAACGTTTCCCTGCGTGTACGTCACACCTACGCTCATCTATTGACGATTCGCTGTGACTCGTCCTGATGCACAGCACGTGCGTGCTCCTACGCATGCAAGGCGAACGTGCCTACATTAGGCACTTGCTACATGTTTGGTCATTCCAAGTGCGCCGCGCTTTGACCGTCACGCCCAGGAATCGAGTGGGTTTTTCTCAGTAATGTTTACGTAGTAGGATTACGATCCTCGTTTGTGAATTTGATGCGTAACGGATGTGTACGGATTAGGTAGCTGCTAATCGTGATGTTTGACGAATACGTGACGTCTGATCGGGGTTCACCGTGGTTTTTTTGGGACGTGCTCGAAATATGCTATGAGTATTTAAGTGCGAATGGAATCAGGTTCACGTACGAAAATAACTAACAATTCTGAATATTGAAACAGTACCACCTAATGATAATACATATTACATTTCCGTTTCATAATGAGATTGATTCGAAGTAAGCTATTGATCTAGAATAATGACCTTTGATTGCACAGCCGCACGTATTACTAGATTTATTGTAGCAGATAAGTCTGTGCAGTAGAATTTATGTTGTTACCAATAAGTTCACAGGGCGGTGCCTGACTGCCCGCCAGGTGTGGAATTGACGTAAGTTTTAGTAACAGCCGGTTGTCCTTCGAGGTGTCACGACATAGTTCAAAAGTTTTTCGACACTAGACATGAAAGCTGTTGCTGTGCGGTTCGATTTCTTGGCAAAAATCAACCGTTTATTCAATGAGCTAAATATTTCGGCAGGATTCTTAGTAATTCAACAGTATTATCATTATCTTACTCTCATCCTAACTTAGGCTGATTTACATTGATCTAGTAACTGTATCCAGCGTCATTGCATTGATTAACAGGAACGTGATCTATTCCGATCCAGTGCTGGATATTATTGGGCGCTGTAATGAATTGAAACATGTTAACATTATTCCAGCTAGATTCAGCTATTGGATCAATGTTAGCTTTTATGTAAGTTAGGCATTTGTCACCTGATCTTATGGCCTTCGATTTTCGAATTGTGATCATTTCGGAGAAGCCTTTGACAAATATTTAGATTTGTCTAAAAATGTGTTAGCCATCACATTACAACTAGGTGGGGTCATGCAAAGTGTTTGGGTGCATAAGGAAGTTGACTTTACATTAACATTTTGAGACCTTGGACTTACATAATCTGTTTTTAGCGTTGGAATGTGTGTTATAATTTTATTCTAGAAATACTGGTAAGATTTAGCTGGACATGGCAAGTTGATAGTATTCACTGTAATTATTTTAATGTACAGGCATTTGTATTTCTAGTCTATTACCTATTTTGCAAAATAACTATACAGGGTGAATTTTTCAACTGGGCGTGGAAGGCTACTTTCGAAACTATGAGGAATATCGAAAAACGTTGAAAGGAGTCTCGAGGCCGATTTTGACGAAAACTAAAACTGCATCATTGGATTTTAGAAAAATCAAAAATCCTGGCCAGGAATCGAACCCGCTGATTTTGGAAAAAAAAATCACACCCTGTATTATTACACCGTTCGATAGTGTTGCTAATAAGGATCAAATTCTGGGAAGTAATCATATACGGCAAACTTAAGGAAAACGTATAATTACAAAAAATGATTAATCTTCAAGGCAAAGACTGTATTTGAAACATAAGTTACCGTTTCTTCTTTAAAATAAATGCAATTTCATAAAAATCAGCCATTCCCTTAAGTTTGCCGTATATGATTACTTCCCAGAATTTGATCCTTATTAGCAACACTATCGAACGGTATAATAATACAGGGTGTGATTTTTTTTCCAAAATCAGCGGGTTCGATTCCTGACCAGGATTTTTGATTTTTCAAAAATCCAATGATGCAGTTTTAGTTTTCGTCAAAATCGGCCTCGAGACTCCTTTCAACGTTTTTCGATATTCCTCATAGTTTCGAAAGTAGCCATCCACGCCCAGTTGAAAAATTCACCCTGTATAGAGGTACTGTTTGACTGTCGCGGCAAACTTGAGTTATCCATTTACATTTTTTATTGTTGTAGTTACCTCCTAATATAACCTTACTTCCTAATATATTGAGGAGCTCGTGGCTAAATAATTACAGCTGCACAGGCCGATCTACCGGGTTAAGCCGCGCTTGCCGAGGTTGGTCTGTGGATGGGTGACCATCTGTCATAGCGAGTTTCCTCCGTGCCTCGGAAAGCACGTAAAGCCGTTGGTCCCGGCTGTCATTTGTAAATCGTTGACAGTCGTTACTGTTAGTCAGAAGCTCTAAAGTCTGACAACCAGTCTTACCATGGGGTATGGTATTGCCCAGTTACTGGGTTGTGGAGGTCCGACAGGCAGTCGCTCCATGTAAAATACTGATATCCAGCTGAATCTGGTTTGACTGGAAGCCAACCCCAATATAGTTGGGGAAAGCTGGGCAGATGATGAGTTACCTTCTAATATAAACAGTGTATTTACTTTTAAAAACTTACTGAGATTCTCAGTGTAATTAAGAGCAGCATAAATATTAGTTCTGTTTTAAGATGTTTGCTAGAAATATTTGCTGTAAAAAAAACAGGTTCTGACTTTATAATTTCACAATGGACTCGGTTTTGATATTGCTACCAAACAAAGCTCCAGATATTCTTGGGCCAACCGAAATGTTATTTGCGCCTGCGCAAATGCAATACAAACTTTATCTGATTTATATTTCGTTTAGTAGGCCGATATTAAGTACCGTCGACTGGACGCGGAACACTAACAATGGCCGGTTTATGACTCAAATAGTCGCTTATACCGAAAACTGGACCACTTGCAACTCCAGTTTCAATATTACCTGTTATAGATTTACATTCGCAGGTGTAAATTCCCACAATTATATGTACTTATTTAAGGAAATCTAGATTTCTAGAAATTGCCACTAAGTTACCGGCGGTAAGGTTACACAAACTTGTAATACAAATGCTGTTTAATCAGAAATCATTTGGCGCCATGTTGTTTTTTTGACAGTTTGACCAATTTTATTTTAATATATCTTTGTGGCGAGGGTATGCTCTATTTTTATAGCAATTTGCCAATATGAAAGATTTGGAGCCACAAACATAGCTTTTAGAGTAAACAACTAATAATAAGAAATCAAAAATTTCATCGTCAAATGATCATGCGAAGCCGGGGCAGGCCGCTAGTAAAAAATATTATAAAAAGAGCCTAAGACCATCTGCACTAAAATGAGATCTACAAAGTTTACATAATTATTATGTAAGTTCAATGGATAATGATTCCGTCGTATAGTAAGCTGTTACATATTTTCTCACAGTTATCCGTAAGCAATGGCTGCCGTGCGTACGCGCAGCATTAGCTAAATCACGCGCGGTTCTGTTGATACTGCGATTGCATCATAACTGACTATCATAGTTCTGATTTGACTGTATTCAGTTTACTTTTATTACCGCTGAAATTCTGATCAATCATCTTATACTGATCTCGAATTTATTTGCGGTTTGCGACATTGCTTATTCTACAGTTATATCCCACATCTTAGCATTAAGCTCTTCAAGTTGTTATGCCAGTTCTTATATCGCCTTTTTTTGGGTAATTTCAAGTGTATGCACTTGAGAATTCCAAATAGAGTCGCTTGTCCTGAATTTGAACTATGTAGTTTCATGGTTACCGTTTAACCAAAGCGGATCTATATTGTAGACAAACAGAAATAGGACTTTAGGCCGTGATCTATAAACGATTAAACGTTCAGGATTCTGAGTTTCTCCCTTCATCTTGCTTCTGTAGTTGGACAGACGTTCGACAATGGCTTTGCCTACATATGTATGTACTCAAAGTGGTATTTGGTGATCTAGTACTTAGTTTTCAATTGTCAATGTTGGTCATTATTCGCTACTTTCCACTTTTAGGGCATATCAGTTACCTGCATAGACAATCCCGCAAGTCCGGTAGGCAACAGCGTCGGATAACTGACAGGTCCCTGTAGAGTTTACGGGGTTGAGGTTACGGGGTCTTAATGGGTTAACGCAGCCCTTGCATGCAAAGGGCATGTGAAATAACAGGGTGGTTTTAATTCAATACGAGTCTGGCAGTCCCTCCGCTCCACTCTGGGCGGGAGGACTCATTTGATGATATTAACAGGCTTAAAGCTAGGCATGTCGGTTTTTATTTCTATGATGTTTTCCTCCACCAATTTTAGAGTATTGGTGATTAAAGTCGAGTTTGTTACCAGTAAACATAGAACGGAGTCAAAATTAAATTCTTTGATCTCACTTTGTATCTCCACGAAAGCCATTAAATCATTAGAAAATAATTTATCCTCAACTCCTTTAAGTGGATAACCACTAGCTTCAATTGAAAGCGATTGATACAGGCAATTCAATTCCCGTTCTTAGAACCTACACTTTCAATTTAATATCGTCGTTCATTTTGGAATGAAGCCAACAGGAAAACTAAAGTGAATCGTTTAGAACTTATAATGCTTATTTTAGTAGCTTTTATATTGCATATCCTTGTGTAAATGAGGAGTTTATGGTAGTAGCAATCGCACAGACCGATCTTAGTTAAGCTGCGCTTTCCGAGATTGGTCTGTGGATGGGTGACTATCACGGTGAGTTTACTCCGCGGCATTTAAAATACTGATATTCAGATGTGTCTGTTTCTACTAGAAGTGAAACTAAAAGTTCCACATATAGTTGATCCTTGTGTAAGTGAGAGACTGTTCCCAATTTGCCTTGAGTGTTCCTTTACAATTAATCTTTACTCATCACCAGCCTATAATGTTCTCACTAGGATACAGACCTCCTCTCTATGAGAGAGTACAAATATTGGATGGTGGCAGTAGTGATGAAATAAATAACACTAAGTAATGCGCCTGGCTGGCTTCGAGTCCACTCGTAAGTCGAGGCCTATAGCACTGGGCCAAAACTCCTCTCAAATATTTACTGCTGTGACATACTAACTGGGTATTCTCTCTTTGAGAAAGAGCAGTTCGAAGTCAACCACGTCGCTACTCATGACAGGATAGCCAAGACAAACAAATGCACCATGAGATCTTTTATCTTTATCTCTAAGTGGAGAACAATACCCTTGATGATGGCCTTCTTTCATTCATGAGGTTTCCCAGCGATGTGAATATTATATGCTGGTTATTACTTTATATTTTCAATGTTTTGCCTCGTTCTGATAGTCGCTGAGTATCTGGTCCCAGATTCTATGTCCAAGTCGGCCAGTGTTATTTTTTCCACTAGGCCCTTCTCAGTAATAGCACACGAAATCTGAAAGGTTTTTGTAAATGGCAATGGGCTATTTTTTCCCCTTTTTCTTTGCCTTCCAATCGAATATCAGTATTTTACATGAATCGACTGGCCATTTTACTTCTAATTCATAATAACTGAGTAAGACGATACGCCTGTAACTGTCAAAGATCTGCAAATGACAGTTGAAACTAACATAGCTGAAAGTTCCGCGCATTTTTAACCGACTTCAAAAAAAATTAGGTTCTCAGTTCGACCTGTAGGTATATATGTATGTTTGTCCGCGATTATATCGCGCTTGGCTGGACGGATTTTGATGCGGTTTTCAGGAAAGTGTTCATTGCGAAGGTGATTGAGGCACGCTAAAAACTTTAAATCTATATTGATTTTCCCCAAACACAGAAATGCAGTCCTAGCGACCTAACTAGCGTCATATGACACGAATAACTTGTAATAATTTGAATACAATGACCGCAAAATGTGTTGTTTACGATGAGTAGTAGTGAATTATTACATCACGTATCGTACTGCGGTGCCACTAGGACAACTGTTATCTTGTGTTGATTTAATTAAATTAGTATTTACTTTAGGAAATTTTAATGATCCTATCTTACTTCTTGAGAAAGTTTGAATAAATGGAATGTTGGAAGATTGTTACTCAATATCGTCAGAATGGATTGGGTTGAAATTTGGCATAGATAGCTAGTTACAAGCATTAATCCAGGTAATAAACCTGGATTAATGCTTGTAACCCCCTCGTTACGTGGACATCCCTCGCAAAACCTGTAATGAAAAACATCAATAAATCAATCTATTTTTATGACAGGCTCCACAGTTTTTTTTTGTCACTAATGTCCCTGATGCCATAAATCTACAAGTATTGAAAGTAACTTGGATCAGCCATATGTGTTAGGTTTCCTTTCTATGGAATTCAAGTTTATAAGGTAAAAATATTGATCCGGTTAGTTTTCAATGGGTCTTGAGCTGCTTTCCAAATGAAAGCAATCTGTCTTTCATCGTCCAAGACCATACAGTTATAGATATCTGATGTTTTATGTCAGACCATAGAAATTACGCCATTCTTTCGTCAAAACTTACCTTTTTTTAAAGTCCTTCGCAGCAGACAATACCTTTGGAGTCTTTTTTTTCTTTCAAGTTTTTTTTTGGTAATGCAATATTACACAATTAAAAACGTTTTTCTTCAAGCTATTCTTTGCCATTTCATTTTTTTTTGTTGTACAATTTTATCGCAATACTCTGCGAGATGGCCCTTTGTGACATATCAATCATGACATCCTTGTTTTAAGAACAAAGCTCGATCGCCTATGTACTGCTTCTATGTAACATTTGCTCCCATTGAGTATAATTATTGTCTACAAATTCAAATAGTATTATTAGTCAACCATTTAATAAACTTAGAGACCATGGAAATCCTTCAATTAACGTTTACATAAATATTATGTATGATATCGGATACGGATGCACGACCGGCTCACCTCGGCACTCGACAGCTTATTGCAGGTTGCAATTATATAGGTGAATTTGTCACGAGGTTTCCGTGTGTTTCTCAATGCCAATCCTATGTATCTGCTGTGTTTTATATGCATGGCTTTGTATTAGGTACCTTTGTTAACTCCAGTTTTCTCGATAGCTTCTGGATACATATGAGAGCTTTATGGTCAACGTATTGGTGTAATTGCATTTATTGGATCAATATCGCCTCAACTTTTATATATCTTTGCAGGGTTATGCACCGATCCGGTACTATGCTCTTAAGTGTGAAATTGCTTGGTCGTGGGATTAACGAATTACCGTGACCCCGGAACGTTAAGGGCTATTGAAGGACACCGTTGATTTTAGATTTTAGACGGTATAAGTCTGACAGTCCCTCCTGCCCTGCTCTGGGTAGGAGGACTTATTATAGGCTAAAAAAATAAAATAAAGAAAAAATATGAAATTAGTTTAAGTTGTGTAATTTGTGCTTTTAAAATATTTGTTAATATCAACAAGAACAGGTAAACAGTAAGTTTTTTAACAAAAAAAAAAAAATATTTTTGTAGCAAAAGTCCTATGATCGTGACAGGTGCATTTACTACTAAGTCGCCAAGTGTGTTTGTAATGATAATTTGTACATTTAAAGGTCTTTCTGGTGAGAAAATTACTTGGCTATTACATGCTACGCGTAACTAGACTATTTATTTTTGCCGCCAGACGAGAATTAGCGACATATCTGATCAAGTATTTTATAAATTGCTACAGTGTGTTGTAAATACAAATATGCTGATTTGGCACCCTGCTGGCTACCTAATTTCTTTTATTTGAAAGCCAATAACCAGGTTTCGACATATGAAATTGATCGACTATTACTTGATACAATTTTTCCTTCGGCTGCTTCAACAGAGAAAAAACCCTAGCATAAACAACAAGAATATAATATCTCGAAAATTGTAATAAAATTAGGTTCAGTATACATAAAGCTTAACCACAGCTTGTAGTAATAAAAAGATATGTCTCCAAAACCAAACTACGTTTATTAGCATATTACATCGATTTCCTTGTCCGCAATAAAATTCGTTGTTAGGAAACAATAAAATTTAATATTTTTGCTTTAAATATGAATTTACAACTTTAGTATAAAGACCAACTTGTCTTCGTACCAATTTCTAAGGAAGTTTAAACATTTATTTCGAATCGACAATAGTTTTAAAATGCTATCAAAAAGCTGCTGATCATTTGTGGTTTCCAAATATGGCGGCTTGGCGCCAACGTAGATGTCTTGTTAATAAATAACAAATCTAAGAATCCACCAATAAAATAACATAGCATATTATAATGTGTTTATTTATTTTTGTTCGGTATATTTAATTATTGTTTCCTGCTTATTTTAGCTTTAAGTTCCAGAGTTTAAAATCACAATTTTCTGATAGCCCATAAACGAAATCACACCTTAAAAAATACCTTGATATGAACGCTGAAAAGTTCAAGTTTCTGATAACAAAATTATGTATCACTCAAATATTCTCTAAATCAAATTAACAAAACTTATTGGTACAAAAGTTCAACTAGCGCGCCCGCATTGTTCGGAGTCAGGTGGTCGCTTTCGTAAGCCTAACGTGCGCGTGCGACTAAATGCCATTAATCTTATTGTTTTTAATGAATTCAACTAGAACATCTTTAATTTGTGCGGTGAGCTTGATTGATAAGTTTTCTGAAAAAGAATGACCAGCTCTTATATTTATAATGCTATTTATATACATAGTTGTTATTTGATAAAAATGACTTCTCGAGTCTTGAAATATCCAGCGTAGGTACATAGAATTACTAAACAAAATTCAAATTCATACTAAAGAAAAGTTTTTTTTTATAGTAGCATCTCGCAGGTCAACCTAGAGGAGGTTGTGAACTGGATTTTTTTGTGGATGCCTTAAATTACTCGTAAGGCCTCCAGCCAGGGTCTAACAAAGGCCTATTTAATTTTAAGACTTTTTTTTGAAGTGAAATAAAAATCATTTTATTAAAAAAACATTCATTCATTCAAGGTTAAAGAAAAGTCATAAGGTATAGGATATTTTATAGTTTTCCAATTCGTAACTTCTATTTTGTGGACTTTATAAGAGGCTGTGACCTCTTAGTTGTAGATGTTTCTCCTCAGGGTCACACCGGCATCAAATGACTCCTCTCTGTCTGGGTGGAGTGGAAGGTACTGTCAGACTCGTCCTGGTATTACCATGGATAACTGCATTTCTGGAAAGACTTGGGGGAGACTTATGCTACGGCAAAACAGTATATCTGTGTCAATATATGAACTCTGTAAAAAATATGTTTGATCCTACTAATAATATAAACGTGAAAGTTTGTATGTGTGTATGGATGTTTGTTACACCTTCACGCAAAAACTACTGAATGGATTTGGATGAAATTTGGTACACAGATAGTATATAACCTGGAGTAACACATAGGATAGTTTTTATCCCGATTTTATCTTCCCGTGAGATAATTTTCGAGTTGTAGCGGGTGAAACCTCTGGCAGCAGCTAATTATTTATAAAGGCTTTTATTATTACAACTGCATTTAAAGAAATAAATAATGAGAATGATTTAAAACACTGCGGTTCTTCTATTACCTAATAACAGAGGAATGACTAATGATGATCATGTTCAAAATCGAGCAGGTGAGTTTTGACAGGTGCTAAACTGATGACTGATGATCTGTCATTGAACTCATTTCAGTTACACATGTTATTTCATCTGCTAAAAATATAATAATTTATGTCTTATGTCGATGTGTTATGTTTTAACACTTTTAACATTTGTCTACAATTTTTGTTACATACATTACTAATATACAGGGTGTTTCTTTTATTGGCAAAAGGGAGATATCTGCATCCATAAGAGATATGGGGACGGGCGGCTGACATTGAATCTATTTTTATTTTGCAAAAGAGAGCCATCAGAGCAATTTATAATTTAAATCGTCGCGAATCTCTTAGGGAACTATTTAAAAAGATTAATATAATGACAGTGCCCTGTCAATTTATTTATGAAAATATAATATATGTTAGAAAAAATATTCATCTTTTCAAAAAAATAAGTGATAGGCATAATTTTAATACTAGAAACAAAGATAAAATTGATCAACCTTATTTTAGACTGTCAAAAGTACAAAAAACTTTTATGGGGTACTGTGTTAAATGTTGTCAATGTTGTTTGGGTGTAGAATCAATCCTATCCCTTCCTATTTCCTTTAATTTTAATAATCGACGTTCAAAAGTGCCTCTTTGATGGCCTAATTGGAATAAATGATTTGACTTTGAGTTTGATACGGGAAGACTTTTTTAGGAACCTTTAGCTAATTTTTGATACTGATAATTTTGGCGTTTTTATTTTTTTTGGTCAAGTGTGAGCTGTCCACAGAAATAAGTGAAATTGACAGGTTCAGGTTTCAGGGTTCAGGTATTTTTCTGTCCATAAAATTATCTCATTCTTACATGAAAGTAAGTCAAACAGCATTATAAAAAAATTGGGAATTTTTTCGTTCATACAATTTGAATGAAAAAATATTTTGTTAAATTGGACCAACTTCCGCCGTCCCGATTTTTTTCTTCCGATACAATGAAATGATCCTTACACTACATAGACTCGAACAGCATTAAAAATTTTTTGGTAAATTTTCACTCATTTGTCGGACAGCTCACACTTGACCAAAAAAATAAAAACGCCAAAATTTTCTGTATCAAAAAAAAGCTAAAGATTCATAAGAAAGTTTTCCCGTATCTCTTATGGATGCAGCTTTCCCCTTTTAGGCAATTTAAAAGAAACACTCTGTATTTTGATAATAATATTTCTGAATGTGTAGGACTAGGTCTTTAAGTTAACGATAGGGTTCGTCTTTGAAGTGATATTTATGTATAACAAGTAATTGTGCACCCATGAAAAATATTTCGTGTGTCTTGGAAACGGCTCTAACGACTTGACTGTACATTTTTGATTTTTATCATAGCCTATTATTGTAAAGCCTGCCGGGGTCGCGGGACTTATTCCTTTACCGTGACCCCGGAACATTAAGGGCTATTGAAGGACACTGTGGATTTTAGTCCGTACAAGTCTGACAGTCCCTCCCGCCCTGCCCGGGGTGGGAGGAATCCTTTGATGATTTTACCACGATAAAAAAAGCCTATTATTGCAGTATTTCTTGAATGAGCACAATTATATTCAAAACAAGGTGTTTTTTATTTCTTATTTATTTTAAAAGTTTTTTTTTTGCGTACTACTTTACAAGAAAACTAAATAAGATGCCTTTTTTACGAACGAAGCTTGGATGACCCGTTTTTTTGTTACTTGTTATTTGTGATTAGTGATAGGAAACGAATCTGATAAATAAGTAAGAAAAAAAGTAGTTTGAATTGAATCAACATTTTAACATTAGTTATAACGAGAATAATCTAATTTAGTTCTCCAATATCAACTTTAACATCCACTCACTAATAAAAATAAGAAACTCTGTTCTACAGTAGTTTAAAAGCATCAGATAAAAATACGACACTCGTGAGAATTAAAACATTAAAATAATTTAAAACAGCCGAGTTCGACATTACAAATGGTGCTCCAGTTTGTGAAGTCGACCGGCTGCGCAGGCGCACGCCCGTCGCACGAACAAGTCCGGTCGTTGCGACATGAGCCCTGCGTCAGGGCTGCTTTGATAATTTGTAGCTATTGCGATATTGTTAACTGTAACAGAAATTAGCGGCTTAATTACCTTTTAAAGGCACCTAGTTTTAAAATATTGACGAAAATATGTCTTAATTTTTTTTTACTTATAAAACAGTCACAAGTGTCTACTTAATAAGAGCCGCACAGGTCGATCTTTATGGTTAAGCATCGCTTTCCGAGGTTGGTTGGATGGATGATCATTTGCAATAAGGAGTTTTGGAAAGATCGTAAAACCGTTGGTCTCAGATATCATTTGTAGATCTTTGACAGTCGTTAATCACAGTCAGAAGCTCGGAAAGTGACAACCAGTTTTTCCAAGGGGTATTATCGTATTACCCAGTTCTGGGTTGTGGAAGTCAGATAGGCAGTCACTCCTTGTTAAATAGGAATAGGAAGCCAACTTAGTTGGGCGAAGGCTACGCTTGGCAGGTAACAGTTACAAGAATCTGTTTTATTTCTTTTTCTGTCTTCTTTTAAACTTACCATAGTTTAAATCCAACACTTCAGTTTTATTTACTAAAACTTTCTTATTTGTAACCCCCATATACTTTATAGGCATTCACAATTACCTGTGTCTATAAAATGTTAGATTTTAATTATAGAAATGACCTCCCCGACCTCGTCGCTCGGCCCACGGCCGCTGTTTCATTACTTTTACGAAACCTGCAGTGAATTAGAGCAGTAATTTGTGTGCGACGTGTCCTAGACGTATTAAGGCACAATATGCTTACGTAAATAGACACGAGAGTGCCTGTCGTCGATGTGTCGCGATCTTTACGTGGGCTGATCGGCTTATCTGTTTCGTTTTGTAAAGGATTACATTTTTATGAGAAAGAAAAGATTCGGCAGAACTGGAAAGAGGACGCGTGGGTTCGCGAGAGAAGTAAGGAGCTTCTGCCAAGAAGTAGGCCAGAAAAAAGCTAAAATACCAAAGACAATAAGTGTTTGGTACATACAGAATATTAAATTTTAAAAAAAAACAGTATTTCTCGCGAATATTTACCGTAAAACCATAAATTATCTCAGAAGCGTTACTTGGGCGTACCATTATCTTTACCCACTGAATTTGAAAAGGAAAAGGGATACACAAGTTTTAAAGCGACTTAAAAAAAATAGGTTCTTCAATTTATCGTTTCAAACCATAGCATATTCAATATATTTGAAATCTTTGGGAAGTCAGGTAACGTAGCAATCTATGTATAAAGAATAAAAGGATGCAATCAAAAAGTACCGTTGGATAACCCGTCACGTTTGTGTCCTCCATAACTTGTACACTTCGAATGACTCGCTAAAACTTTTACTAGTTGTTGCCTGGGGCTTTGATCGCTTCATCAAAGTTTGTTTAAAGTAACAAACATCCATCCATCCCAACACACTTTTTATTAGGTTGTTTTAGTTGTTCTCAATTGCGTATTTGACTCTACTGACCAATAATTCCAAAACACAATTTATTTTAGGCCCGAAAGCTCGATTAACTTTCAAAAACTGTAAATTTAGAATTTTAAAGTTAACTAATTATTAATAACGTCACAATTTGCTTTTGTCTTACAAAATCGGGAAAGTCGCGTTTTGACAGCTCATAAAATGTTCATCAATTGATTGAGTGGTTCAAAGACCTATTGCTGTACTTAATATTCATATTGCTTTTGGGGTTGATAGCGAAGAATCTCAAATTTTGCATAGGGGTTCTTTTTGGGGCGTAGATTCTCCGCTAGATTTTGCTTAGATTTGTCACAAGTATCACGTAAAATATGGTCAGGAGTAGAATTTCACAGGGGCAAAGTGTGAAATTTGCGCGGAGGACGACGTGGTCGCGGGCGAAGCTAGTTATTGATATTTGTGTACTATGCTCGTTAAACCAGTATAATTTGATCTATTTCATAGTAATTTCCAGCATGTCACGTCAAACAGCGCTATAGCTCGTTCTGCCTGTCCAGAGAGACCCGCAATGCTGGGGAATGCGGCAAGGTGCGCCGGATACCATGAACGCAACACAACCGTTACTTACTGCGACTGTTTTATGCTTACGTACAACCAGCACCACCGATATGTACCCACTGCGATTCAAAATACTTTTTACGTTACAACATAAAATTGTAGTTAATACAGAAGAACAGAGTCACTAGTTTCTCCAACTGTTTTGCCCACGTTATGTATTGACATCAGATCATTAAGGGTCAATTTATGCCAAGACGCGACTCTGCGCGCACATTTCAATGGACTTATTCGTCAACTCGCCCGCAATTAACTCGCTCGCTCGGGCGAGTTGGCACCTTCCGATTTTACCTATTTTTGTTGTCGTCAACTCGCAACTGACCGAAAATCTGACGTATTTACAGCCGTCTACAAAAGTGTTTCTATTAATTTAACATTTAATTTAATTAAACCTTCTTCACACGTTTATGACACTAAACGTGTAAAGTTGGTGAATTGAGGGCCAGGGGGTCGTCTTAAGGGCGGAGTCGTTTTGAGATCATTAATAAAATGACGGAAGACATAAGTAATTAAGTTTTTTTTCATAAGTTAGAATTCAATGTGAAATCTAAACAGAACGTACCAGGAGAACAGGATCCTGAAGAAGGTTTTGGTGTCGAAATTGAATGAGGAATTGTAACAAAAAGTACTAGGAGAACAGAATCATGCTGAAGGTTTTCATGCCGCACAACGAACGGTCTTCAAAACTAAAAATTTCTTTCGGCGAATACTCAATACCCAAAAATGTACTAGGACTGCATAAAATCAAGGTGATATTTTTCATTTTAACAGTTCTGTCTCAACATACAAATTTTGGGCAAAATCTATTTATCACAAAAGTACTAGGCTTGCATCAAAAGGTGGTATTTAAATCATTAAATAAAGGTACTTCATAGTATACAGGTATTTTACACTGTTTTTACAAAAATACAATTAATAAAAATACCAGATATATAACTAGGAGTCTGCCCTGTGTCTTTGCCCCATGCTTGGGATTTCTCCTATATCGTGGGTACGTTTTCAAATATTCAAACTCAAATCTTACAGCGCCTCATACTATAAAGTAGGTTTGTATATTAATTTATTTTAACACTTTTATAGATGACTGTACCATTTTTCGGCCAGTTGCGAGTTGACGACAACAAAAATAGGTAAAATCGGAAGGTGCCAACTCGCCTGAGCGAGCGAGTTAATTGCGGGCGAGTTGACGAATAAGTCTTTCAATGGAGCGCGAGCGTCTCAAAATCTATATCTTCATTAATTAATACACGAAATTATGAACAAGAGCTTTTGCAAGGACCTTTCTCACGAGGCCTTTTCCCAATATTATAAAATCATCACAGAAAAGAAAAAACAAGTGTTTACATATCGCTGTTCCTGACTGTACTTATGAACGTAGCGGACGGAAGCGAAAAACACTTGCAAAAACTGATGCTGGGATGTTGGTCAATGTATGCAGACGATTTAGTGACACTGTCGCATTTCTTGTAATATACACCCTTTTATGCGTGTTTGTTAGCACGTTTTTTCTATATATAGAAACCGGCATATTTGTCTTCTTTATTTTGTCTTCTGTGAAAAATCATTCAGGAATAACTCGCCATAGTAGCCGCCATCGTTTCGGCCACTTTAAGCTAAAAAATGTGTATGGATCATAACAACAAATATGTCTTTACTATTGTGACTACAAGTTTTTGGCTGAAAAAATCTAATAAGCCCGTTAGAGTGAGATTATCAAAAAATATTTTACCCATATTTTTTCTTTTGTTACGTAAACCATAATAAATTCGAAGATACGACACTTAAAATTGGCTAAACGTCACAAGCAAGTATTATTATTATTTACTTGCTTGTGGTGCTTGCACGAGCCTCCACTCGGATTTTGATGTGTTTTATGTTTGTAAATATTCATTGTTTTAAGAAAAGAAATACCTCCTTTTTTTTGAAGTCCGTAAAAATACGAGTCCATTATTTTTAAAATTCAACAGACGGACTGATTAAATTTTTTAATTGATGTTGTCAACGTGCCTATTATCGTATAATCGTGGATTATTTTCACATAATATGGGTAAGTTTTATGTGGCAATATTGGTAAGCCACGAGCCAGCACCGTTGTTGAGCCGACCAATCGATACGTAATCACCATGGTTGAGCTGACAATCCGTTGTAGGGCTGACTACATTGTTTTATTAACCGACTTCGAAAAAAGGAGGAGGATCTCAATTCGTCTACTTAAATCTTTTTTTTTATGTAATGTTCCCCGATGATGCCTGGATCGGTTTGGAAACTTCTGAGTCACAAATGGTCCTCAGATCAGGATTGGATTGGTAATCAGATCAGGATCTGATGGCAGGATCTTGGAGAAATCGAAGGAACTCTTCGATAAATTAAAGCAAACCATCGGCGATTGCTGCCGTTGCATATTCATGTATGGTCCTCACAACAAAATATTACGCATGCACATACTACATGGTACGAGTAATAGGCTTAAACAAAAAACTTTTTGAAAAAAATTAATCCGACTCAATCGTATATCCGAGATGTCAGTATTCTTTTTTATCAAAACCCGATCTGTGTTTTGTATTCATGTAATAAAATATTGTCGAAATACGAAAGTATGGCCGGACATACATGTATCAATTGCTTCGGCGGTTGGTGGTAGCGGTCAAGCAGTCGCAACAGATACAGTGGCAGTCACTGTTGTTTAGGGTTTTAAAAACAATAGTGTTAGTTATAAAATCAATACTTAATGTTAATATGACAACCCTGTAATTGTGGGCGCGCTAGTTCATACGGCGTGCGCCGGCGCATGTGGCAATCCTTGCGAAACTGTCTCAATAAAGCCTCTATGGTCAGCGGCTGTACCACCATTGTGTTTACTGCACAATATCCCGCCCTACCACCGAAAACTATGGCTAATATGACATTTGTATTGTTTATACAGTGACATTTGCAAAATTTCAGTAGGTCATGTGATTTTGTTCTGAATTACAAATTGTTTTGATTGCTTACTCTGTTAAATGTGAAAGGAATTAACTAAATTATAAGTAACGATGTTGTACTTACCTAGTTATATTGTCTTTGTCAAACTGATTATATATGAGGATAATAAAGGAGTTAGCCCAAAGCATGTTGGGGCCGCGGGACTAACGAGCTACCGTGACCCCGGAACATAAAGGGCTATTGAAGGACACCGTCGATTTTAGTCAGTGCAAATCTGACAGTCCGTCCCGCCCTGCCTGGGTGAGAGGACTCATTCGATGATTTTACTACTTAAAAAAAAAGTGTATAAGAGGATCGAGATTGAGCTTGTATGTGAAGTTCATCAGAAAGGTTGGCTGTGTAGTAATTTAGCGAGTTTGTATGACTAGATGTGTGGACATGAGGAAAAAGGTATACTTCTTTATAATTTTAAGAATCGTAGCAGTGGCGCTATGAAGTTTTTAACCAATTATTGAAAAAGGCGCGAGTTGTGTGTGTATAAGCATGATAACAGTGTCCAAATTAATTTGGCCCAGTTTTAGCTAGCTATAGTTCTTTCTCGTCAGTCTTTTTTTATAACTTTAGCCCACAATTGTAATTTCTCTTGTATCGTTTAGTTTTGTAGTAAAAATGTTTTATTTACTCGACATAATATGCAATACTCAATATAAAAAATACCCCCAAATCTGAAAGGTCTAGGTAGAGATTATGTTTGAGTTCCATTTAATAATGGGTGAGTCTATTGTCATCAACAAGGCACAAACCCAGGTCTAAATTACTGCTGTTGAGGAAATTTTTTATGGAAAATCTTAACAACATTTTGCCCGACCTGTGAATCGAACACAGGAACTTATGCTGACCAGACTACTACCTATCAAGTCTACTGGCTCTAGGCGAGATACTCGATATAACTTGTATCACATAGCATGCGTGTGCGCACGATCGCGACCCTTGCATTCACTCACGCGCAACTGACACGCCGACTCCTTATCTGTTATCATTCGATCTTGTTCGACAGTTCGCTGGGCCAGAATTCTTTGGATACTGATTCAGCCCTTTGTTTGTAGAATGGGGGTAATTAAAGTATGTGAAATTGTGATCATTTAGTAAGATAGATGACATATAATAGGTAATACTGCCTTAGAAAGAACAATATGTATTAAAAGAGTCATCATTGGTTCTTGCCGAGGTTTTAGCTCACAATTTCAAGTGTGAAATAAGCAACTTTTGGGCCATTACGACAGTTAATACTCTTGCTGGCTTATACCCTTAGCATTTAAGAATGGGTTCAGAAAGACTGGTACCCTCCTGCCGAATCGCATCCACATTATTTTTAGAAACTTACATGTTATTAAGCATAGGTTTTCTTCATTGTTAACAGAAAATTTGGCGCCATCGGAGTTGAAGAAGCTTAGAAATAAACAGAGGAAAGCGAAGCGCAAAGCGGAACAGGAAAGCGCATTACAGGCACAGGTACAGGTAAGTTAATTTAATTAAATGTGCCTGTTTCAACAGGGCAATGTTAGTCCTGTTGAAACAGGCACACAGTCCCACAGTATGCTCTTGTTAGCGGGAATAAATTCTCGTACTTAGGGCTCGCGGACGACGAGTAATGGGTAGCAGTCCTTGCCGGTCCACCTTGGACGGAATCATTTAATTTTGATGATTTTACCGCCAAGAAGGGGTTTTCATACTTTCTTAAGAAATGTAGACCAAAATATTGTTCTTAAATGTTGGTAACATAATTCACGTATCTACATAAACATAAATTTATTTTCTCTGTAAATAAAAATATTTTGGTTTCTCTAGAAATCTGTATTTCCAGAGATTCTAAGATATTTATTTACGTGTTATTCCTTTGTGTGTATGTAACAGTTGTTATTGTGCAGGTGAAACGAGAACAGCACCACAAAGCGCGGCAGCAGCAGGAGCAAGGCGATCCTGAAGCGCCGCAGTTAGACGAACTCGTTCCTGACAAACTAGCCAGGGTAAGTAACTAGAAGTGGAAAAGGCAGGTTGACTGCATCAATAAATTGCAAATCTAACTAAGATAGCAGTTTTGTTCTGGAAAAACAATAATATCGATTTTCGTTGAAATATTATCTTGTCAGTAAAAACCCTAATTTTCTGGTCAGATACTAACTTAAAATGGTACTTTGGCACCGTTTTGAAGACGTAAGGAGACAATTAAAAAGAATTTTCTGTTTTTTGCCAACCAAGTGTCGTACATTTATTTTGAGAAATGTACCTTGACAAGGGATGTTTTAAGAAATAAACAATGTAGGAACTTTATTGCACTGAATTTACAAAGATATGATTTAGTTTTTTTAGAAAAATATAAATTTAAAGTGATGACCGTCGTTATTTCTTAAAATAGACACTTAATAAAGGAGAGGTGAAAATTTCTAATGATCTACAAAACAAGTCAGTTAAAACCGCATGTTGTCAGGGTTAAAATTGTTGGAAATTAGGTCTAGTATCATACATTTCAAGAAGTGCACCAGTTACTAATCAATCTGTAGGTAAATAATTGCTCTGCGCCCTTGATTGGTCTGCTTACATTTGATTGTGTCCGATACAGTTTATTTTCAAATCAATTCTCTATCTATTGTTTGTTTCCACATCCTAAACTCACTTCCTAGGGAAGTTATTATCAAATAAGTGACTGATTGATTACAATGTCACAATTAATTAATTTATAACAGTACTTGTACTAAAAATACTTCGGCCACTACCTGTTTCACAAGAGTGACATTCGGTGACACTGAAGTATGCTATTGTTCATATATTTATTATGTAAGTCCTCTTTCATACAGAGGTCCGTTTTAACGTATATAAACGTTTTTTTTTCGGCGGTGACACATTTTTGTTGTATATGCAAATTCTGATCCAGTAAAAATATACAGTACCCTTAGCACGAGTGTTCTTTTACTTTCCAGTATTTACAGCGTTTCGTGTATGAAAAAATGGAACAGCGCCTCTGGTGTGCGAAGGAACTAATTCTTTCCTTGAAAATTGTCAAAGTTTCAGTTTACTTTACGTCTCAAATACTTAAAACTCGTGCTAAGGGTACTTATCCGGTAAAATTTACAGTAGTCCGTCTTACAGGTCCGCTTTATCATGAACGATTTCGTCGATAAATGGACTGTCCGACACTTTCTAATTATACAGATAATAATTAAAAAGCATTCAAATCCTGTGACCATTAAACCTTTCATGCGAATAGACACATTCACTCACTCATTCATTCAGCATACGTTCGTACAGTTCATTCATTCTTTTAGCTTTTAAGTTAGTTCAAAATAAAAGTTCTTTAAAAAAAAATAGGCACAAAATTAACTTTTCAATTTGAACCAGTCGTTCCTGACTTCAGCGCGTTCAGGGAAATAAACACTTCGTCTTTATAATCTTAGTATAGATTTAACTGATGCATTAATTTACAAAAATAACTTTACATTAATTACATTATTTCAGGCTGAGGATCCTCTAGAGCAAGCCATCAAGTTCCTCCTACCTCTAAGAACCCTCGCCGCTGATAGGATAGACACACATTTAATGGCCTTCGAAATATACTTTAGAAAAGGTAAGTTTAATTAAAAGTTTCTCATATTAAGGGAATGTACGCCGAGCGGGGTTTTTCACAAACTTTCATGTAACTTCATTCGCATAAGGAGGATGCAGCATGATTTTTTTAGGTCTTTGTAAACCTAGAAAAATCAATGCCATTTCCAATTTTTTTTAAAGAAAATAAAATTGGAATATCCGTTTCTACGGAAACTTTTACACGGTCTTTAGCAGTAACACTATTTTTTTACAAAACACTTCAATTTTTTTTTTAAATACTCAATAAAAATTTCTCCACTGAGCGGATGCTCTAAGAACTGTATAACATTCCATATAACATTCTGTCTATAGTTATTTCCAACCATAATTTTCCTGCCCTCATCCCACATTACTTGGGGTCGGCGCAACACGTTTTTTTTCCTCCATTCTCCTCTATCAGACGTCATTTACTTCTTTTTCTTTCATAATTATAGTTGTCTCCATTTCCAGACAAACCCTTGCTGATGCTGCAGAGCTTAAAGCGTGCATTCAGACTGGACAGTTCGCACCACCACCTCCACGACTGCCTCATCAGGTTCCAGAGGTGGTTAGATGAGAACCTAGCCAGCATGAACCCTTCAGTCGCCGCTGTCATCACCAAAGAGATTGAACCTGTAAGTTATTTAAACTAGCTAGCCCGGCTAACTTCGTGCCGCCTATAACTAAAGTCACTCAATTGTTTTGCCTTAACGCCCCCAACTAAAACTTAACTTACTTACTAAATTCATGGTCTTCCTTTTTTTTCTATTTTTCCTCTTGTTCGATTCCAGGTTCAACCATATAATAATAAATAAATCTATAAATGCAGTAATTTTTTTTTAAAATTAAAACATGTCTTCTTTCAATAAAAATAATGTTCCATCTAGAATATTCAAGGTACACACGGCTACACATCAAGCTATGCAAATACAGTATTAGCTGACCGTTCATTGTGTGTAAAAATCGTACGAAGCGAGACCAAGATAAACTGGTTTTGTATAGCTTGATGTGTAGACGAATGTACTTTCCTTCCATGTGGCATAGCCATGGGACGCCCTGTATAGTATATTAGTATGATTATATAGTAAACAAAGATGTGTTTATTAACATCAATGTTGTAATTTTCCGTATCTCCTCATATTGTAGAATACTCGTATATGAATGAAGATCTCACGCTGTGTCTGAACCGATAGTTTATAGTTCACTATATCATTGTTTACTAGTGTAATAAAACAATCGCATGTTGTAATTTGCTTGCCTTGGGTGACAGCTTCCGCGAAAAGAAGAACTCCTATTTTTTACAATAAACCACTTTTTCGTACTATTTTTCAATCATTTTTTTCCATACAAGCGCTGAAAAGAAGATTGCATTCCTGGGCAGCACTTGGACTAAGTCCCATACAAGAATGGGCAATGTCTTTTATAACTTATCTCTGTCGCAGTTTGTAAACAATTAACAACCGTTTTTTCATATCTGAATCTTGAATGTCCAGTCAGAAATAGTAGTCAAAGAACAGCTCAGGATTTGGTTTGAGATAGAATATTAATTTCAGCCGTTATAGCATTGATTAGGTATGAAAGGTTTTTCGTTCATCGACGGACCAGCCTACTCGCATATACACACAGAATCCCGGTACTTCTCGCACGTCTCCTAATCCTTTAATAAGGATTACATGTGTGTTGTTTGTACAAATATTACTTTCAATTCCAGATGGTACGCGGCCGGACCGCGGTGCAGATGGCAGAAGAGTTCATCAAGACCCGCGCCGACAGCACGCAAGCTAACGCATTGTGGGGAGCGCGGGCGCTGCGCCGCCTGCTGCCCGAGCGCACCGCGCAGGCGCTGGCGCAGGCCACCGCGCTGCACTACCCGGACACCTCCATACAGGTACGTGGAGTAGCTCATCAGGTCCCGCGCCGACAGCACGCAAGCCCCGCCTGCTGCCCGAGCGCACCGCGCAGGCGCTGGCGCAGGCCACCGCGCTGCACTACCCGGACACCTCCATACAGGTACGTGGAGTAGCTCATCAGGTCCCGCGCCGACAGCACGCAAGCCCCGCCTGCTGCCCGAGCGCACCGCGCAGGCGCTGGCGCAGGCCACCGCGCTGCACTACCCGGACACCTCCATACAGGTACGTGGAGTAGCTCATCAGGTCCCGCGCCGACAGCACGCAAGCCCCGCCTGCTGCCCGAGCGCACCGCGCAGGCGCTGGCGCAGGCCACCGCGCTGCACTACCCGGACACCTCCATACAGGTACGTGGAGTAGCTCATCAGGTCCCGCGCCGACAGCACGCAAGCCCCGCCTGCTGCCCGAGCGCACCGCGCAGGCGCTGGCGCAGGCCACCGCGCTGCACTACCCGGACACCTCCATACAGGTACGTGGAGTAGCTCATCAGGTCCCGCGCCGACAGCACGCAAGCCCCGCCTGCTGCCCGAGCGCACCGCGCAGGCGCTGGCGCAGGCCACCGCGCTGCACTACCCGGACACCTCCATACAGGTACGTGGAGTAGCTCATCAGGTCCCGCGCCGACAGCACGCAAGCCCCGCCTGCTGCCCGAGCGCACCGCGCAGGCGCTGGCGCAGGCCACCGCGCTGCACTACCCGGACACCTCCATACAGGTACGTGGAGTAGCTCATCAGGTCCCGCGCCGACAGCACGCAAGCCCCGCCTGCTGCCCGAGCGCACCGCGCAGGCGCTGGCGCAGGCCACCGCGCTGCACTACCCGGACACCTCCATACAGGTACGTGGAGTAGCTCATCAGGTCCCGCGCCGACAGCACGCAAGCCCCGCCTGCTGCCCGAGCGCACCGCGCAGGCGCTGGCGCAGGCCACCGCGCTGCACTACCCGGACACCTCCATACAGGTACGTGGAGTAGCTCATCAGGTCCCGCGCCGACAGCACGCAAGCCCCGCCTGCTGCCCGAGCGCACCGCGCAGGCGCTGGCGCAGGCCACCGCGCTGCACTACCCGGACACCTCCATACAGGTACGTGGAGTAGCTCATCAGGTCCCGCGCCGACAGCACGCAAGCCCCGCCTGCTGCCCGAGCGCACCGCGCAGGCGCTGGCGCAGGCCACCGCGCTGCACTACCCGGACACCTCCATACAGGTACGTGGAGTAGCTCATCAGGTCCCGCGCCGACAGCACGCAAGCCCCGCCTGCTGCCCGAGCGCACCGCGCAGGCGCTGGCGCAGGCCACCGCGCTGCACTACCCGGACACCCTCCATACAGGTACGTGGAGTAGCTCATCAGGTCCCGCGCCGACAGCACGCAAGCCCCGCCTGCTGCCCGAGCGCACCGCGCAGGCGCTGGCGCAGGCCACCGCGCTGCACTACCCGGACACCTCCATACAGGTACGTGGAGTAGCTCATCAGGTCCCGCGCCGACAGCACGCAAGCCCCGCCTGCTGCCCGAGCGCACCGCGCAGGCGCTGGCGCAGGCCACCGCGCTGCACTACCCGGACACCTCCATACAGGTACGTGGAGTAGCTCATCAGGTCCCGCGCCGACAGCACGCAAGCCCCGCCTGCTGCCCGAGCGCACCGCGCAGGCGCTGGCGCAGGCCACCGCGCTGCACTACCCGGACACCTCCATACAGGTACGTGGAGTAGCTCATCAGGTCCCGCGCCGACAGCACGCAAGCCCCGCCTGCTGCCCGAGCGCACCGCGCAGAGGCCACCGCTGCACTACCCGGACCCTATACAGGTAGTGGAGTAGATCAGGTCCCGCGCCGACAGCACGCAAGCCCGCCTGCTGCCTCTGTAAGGACACTCCATACAGGTAGTAGTAGCACAGGGCCGCGCCGACACAGCAAGCCCGCTGCTTCTGAGGTCCTTGTAAGCTCTACTGTTACAGGCCTTTTGTGAGTCTAAGATTCCTCACGATTTTTCTACTTCACCGGTGTCAGTACATGATTTTAAGGTTTTCTTTGTTTTTTGCAGGGTTGCGTGGAAGTGTTGGACAGTCTGCGAGAGGGTGATTTCGGTCCGTGCGAGAAGGAGATAGAACAATACATCGAGGCGTGTCGCGCAAAGTTCCCGTACGCCATCGCGTTCAAGCCCGCGTCGGAGCTAGCTGAACTAGCGGACGCGACCACGTCCTCCGACGACGCGCCGCTACAACCGAAAGAGATCGCCGTCAACAACTGAACACAACACAACACTCCTTACTCGAAAACGGTCTAAAATTTTACATCAATTTTCCACGCATTCGAAAGTTTCAACTTGAAACAAAAAGATGGCGATTCGAACCACTCTTTATAGACCAAAGTCTTAGCTGACGGCTCCGCTGTTCCGCTGAAAATGAATAAACAAAAACGTGCGTGGAGTGAATTAATGATAGGCTTTTAATTAAAAATAAACTCCATTTTATGCAATTAAAGGTATTGAATATACTCATTTACAACCCCAAAAACTGCGAATATTTTGTCTGTAGTTGTGGGTGAATCCTCATTAGAACTTTTCTACAAATTAGGATTAAGTCCACACTTCGAACGCTTATTATATTCTAAACACTAAAGGTGCGGAGACTGTAAGCAATAATAGTATAACTCAATAATTAGTACGGATTCACTCTTCATCTGTTCATTATCAGCGGAATGTTGAAGATACACTTAAATATTTAGAAAAATATTCGTTTTACTCATTACGAATTGTATAGACATCATTTTGACTGACAAATGTTGTTGAAGTAAGGCTGCCATCAGACGGACTGCATCGCAGCAACCGCACGTAGTCGATATATTTCAACAGCATGCGGTTACACGATCGACTTCGTACAGTTTACACAGATTTGAACAGTTTTTTGAAGTTTATGCACTCTTTAAGACTAGACGGTTGCCGCATTGCAGTCCGTCTGATAGCAGACTAAACTCGATATACTTACTCTTAAAATACCGTTTGTAAGTACTTCTGTTTACCAAATTTATAGTAATAATTAAGTGAATATGCCGAAGACGCGCTCTACTAAAAAAGCAATAGATGATTATAATAAAATCAATTTTGTTCTTGATCCGCAACCTTGTATTCAGTAGCATTAAATTTTGGCTTAGTATAGTTTTAGAAACTTGTTTTTTTTTGTAATTAAATGTTTGTTATGGTAAACAAAATTGATTTTATTCTAATTCCTTGGATGGTTGTTTTCTGAGGTACCTATCATGTTGATTGATTAAACTGAACACGTAACGTTTAAGCTTAGTTCAAGCTTTTGACAGTGACGATGACATGAAAGGCTCTGAAAT
This sequence comes from Agrotis ipsilon, assembly GCA_028554685.1. Lineage (NCBI taxonomy): Eukaryota > Metazoa > Arthropoda > Insecta > Lepidoptera > Noctuidae > Agrotis > Agrotis ipsilon. Next base: position 10,143,551 of record CM052972.1, read on the forward strand.
ACAGTTAAATTATCCTGTAGTGTTATTCTCGACTGCGACTGCGATTTGTCTTTAATTGATTTTCAACTTTATGTTTTAGAGGATTAAATTGAAAATTTATTAAGAAAATCGTCGACGAGCCCGTAGCGTCTATTAGAGAATCGATTGAGTTCAGTTTCTCTCGTAAAGTTAAATGTTAGTCTCAATGGACATTATTTTATGACTTAACTATAGATTTCTCTATCCAATTTGCTCTAATTTCAACGTAAATGTCACAAAGAATTCGCCTGAATTACGTTTCGTTTTTAATCGTGACCTATCGCTTTTGTTACAACCGTGTGTCCCTTTTATTTATATATCTATTTCGTAGTCAAATTTCATGTCATATAAGAATACTATACAAGTATACAATATCCAGTTTTATTTGGCGAGCGATTTGTTTCCAATACCATGCAACATGATTAAATTTATAAATTTAAATTCGAACTATAACATAATTTTACTATACAAAGATTAATTAATAATTAAAATTTGATAGTAAAATTGTGTTACAGTCAGACAGCTGAGCCAGGGTATGATATGATCATAAGTTTTAAAACTTAAAATCCATAAATAAAACACATTTTTCGTTGCCTCTGTTGGTTTGACACCCTTTTTCTTCTTCGTCCACTCCCGCGCCGCCCAAACCGAACGCAGTCTGGAATAAAATTCGCTAACCCCCGTGTACCAACATATTCCAATATTTCAAAACGATAAGCAAAAATGTAAAGAAAGTCTCGTAACACGATCAAATCAAACGTATCGTGGTAAGAGGTGACCTTAACTTTGTATTTTATTTCGAAATTCGAACGATGCATTATTAGGGTCAATGACCTTTATTCTAGACTTTTCTGGCGGTGACTATTGTTGTGTACCATGCGTGAGGTGTGTCCGGTGGCCAATGGACCCGTAACGTTACGTACTGGGCAAGTGAGGTCGTCACTTGCTCACTAACACTTATTTCGATTCGACGAATACTTTTTATCGTGTGGCTCAAGTAACATTTCACAGTGAAGTATATTAGCGGCGATAGAGCATACTTAATTACTTATTGATTGTAAAATCAACTGGTAGTTTATTTATCGACAATTGAATAATAAAGACGTAGCGTAATTTGTTTGGTTGACTCGAGTGTCTCGATTTGCAATGTAAAATGTGAAAACATGTTCCTTATATTTAGTTAGTAAGACGTTGATTCTTATGTCCTCGTTGCCCCATAACAAAACTGCTTTGCTATTATCTCACACTTACCTTTGAAGAAGTGTTCGCATTTGAAATATCACGTTTGCTTTACCATACTTTTTCAGTTAATTAAATACAACATTTTAGTACTCTTTGTTATTGCTTAACCGTTATGGATGATGTTGTAATACTTATTGTTGTTCCATGTAGTTTCCTATCACGGGTTAATGTTGAGAGATAGTTCACATTGGGCATTTTGCGTGAGGCTGAGCGCGAGTTGCAACTAGACACACTGCGCACTTCATTTCATCATTTGGTTTTTAAAACGCGCGTTAGCAAAGTGTTTGTGTTTTAAAGCGCCCAATGTGTACGCGCTGTAACAGTTATGTCTAGTCCTGTCATCCTTTCGCTGCCAAGCTTGTACTGGCAAACTGCTATGGGTTGCCAGTCATTTAGTTTTAAATATTACTAAACAAGACAAAATACTTTATGGCATCAACACTCTAAAATGAAGTCTCCCGTTTGGATTTGTTTGTAAAATAACATACTGTGACCTTAAGTGTTCAACAATATTCACGTAACAGAATAATTAATAGAATTTAACATTTCAACTAACGACTGGTTTTTAATGTGTAAAATATAATGGTGTTTGGCGAATTGAGAAAGGGCCGCGCGTTTCGCCCTCTGAACCGAGGGGACGCTTGTAAATAATTGTTACTTTTAAGTTTGTACTGTACAATATCGTTAGTTCAGAGGTCTTTGTCGAAATTGATTGACTGCATGCGGCGCTAAGGTTTAATATGTACGAATGGTGAACATGGACTCAAATGTAAACACTTTTGTTGGATTTCGTTTATTTTTTTTATTTTTGTAGATATGTGTAAAATTTGGACAATAATATATAATTGAATACTCCAAATTGTAACAATTGCGTGCACTTGTGTTGTAAAACACATTAGAACAGTTAATCTATAAGACTAGATCCACTGGATATCATAATAAATTGTTCTGAAAGTCATGATTGAAGGAAAGTTCTGTTTCTGTACTGAAGCTTTGGGTTGTCCTCCTACGCCGGATGTAGGTAGGATCTGATTCATGAACATTTTGACTTTTAATTCTTCAATCATTTTCTGTTCAGTGGATGGCGTCGAATTATATTTATTTTACACAAAATATGTTCAATTAAGTTACTAATAAATCACCATGTTGATTTGTTTGTATTCAAGTTGTGTGATCGGAGTATCTGTACCCGTGTCATCTTGTACATAAAGTAATAAAATTTTATTTTACAAATTTATTTAAATTTCTGTTTCATTTCTATCAAGCTAGCAAGTATGTTAAGTTATAAAACACTAAATTTCTGTGTAATTATGTATGAAGTTATGATGACGAATAACTACCGGAAATACATTGTGAAGGACGGCACGGTTGACTTTATTTCGGGCATGCCACCGTCCGGAAGAATCGATCGGACACATTATTTCTGGGTGTTCTCGTCTGGCTAACGGAGAATATTTGCATAGACACAACTTCGTTGCCAGGATTATCCACCAGCAACTTGTTTCGAAGTATAACTTTTTGGAATCGGGAGAGCTGTAGTATATGTATGCGCCAGAACCAGTTCGCGACCTATTGGGGAAGGCCAGTCAAAGCTAATTGTAAATGGCGCCACAATAGCTTAGTCCTAATGCGACCAATGACGTAGTACTATTTTGAAGTACCTTTAAGATTTGAACTGATTCGAACCAATGACGATGCTTGGAATAAGGTATACTAGCGCCATTAGTTCCACACTTGCCATCCCCATTGCCAAGAGCCTCGAACAATATCTGAGGAACTGTCGCTCAGCAGCTGGATCAAGCGCCTGATCCAGAAGGCAATACTTCTGGACACGGTGCGTATTGTTAGAAGGTTACTCTGTCAGGAACCCTGACCATCGGCAGCCCGGACCCTGTTCCCGATGCTGGTGAACTGTTATTTGTTCGAAAATCGTTGCCTTCGTTCCTTTGAACCTACCTGCAAGTCACATGCTATCTTGATACCTAATTGTTAATGATAATACTATGGTTCATTATCAGAACTTGGCGATAGTATCAAGTGTAGGGTGTAGGTTATAATGCAACGCAGCTATATCTAGTGATAATGAAAGGAGTGTTATGCAGTGCCGTTATCGATTTATTCATAGTTTTTTTTTAGCGTAGTAAAATCATCAAATGAGTTCTCCCAGCTAGGGCAGGGCAGGAAGGAAAGTGACTGTCTCACTTGTACTGACTAAAATCCACGGTGTCCTTCAATAGCCCGTTACTTTGTGTGCCTTTAAAAGGGTACATGGATCTTATAGCGCAAGAGTGCGCGTGCGCACCAAATCCAAAACATCAATCTTGAACAGCTTTCTCCAATGTTCAGCTGGCTCATACAATACTTCTTTAAATAAATAAATAATTCGTCGTCATTACTTGATCGGAATATAATTATGGAACTTAAAATTAGCGAAATATGCCTGAAATATGCAACAGTTTCTAAAATATGCAACATATTGTTAAACTTTTTATTTTTCTTTCACTACAATACGATAAATGGTAATTTTTTCTCTTGAAACTTTTACCAATCGGAATAGTTAAAATAAAAAAGCCGATTTTAGATAAAATACTCTTAATTGAAAAAGTAGCCATAACATGCAATTAAACTTTTATATTTCATTTGTATAATATCCGGTCTCTTGTCATTACTATTGCCATCCAGTGTTGTACATACATTTTCAGTACAAAGTACCTATGCGCCCGCACACGTCGTCACGTCGCGCCCCGTAGTGAATAGAGCATTACTGACAACAAGCTATGTGGCAAATGGCCGTGGCTTATTTGGTCAAGGGTATGAGAAGGACAACCAATAAAGACAAATTAATGATAAAAAAATGCATTATTGCAGCATGTTATCAGATCCTTATACGATTAACCCCCGGATTTTTGAGTCCATAACCCGGACGTGAGTTGAACTGCGCTCTCGGGGGGGGGGAGGGAGAAGTGTGCGTGGACGTGAGTCCAACTACGGACATCGAATTGCGCGCCTACAAATGAAAACCCCCCCCGGACGTCTAGGACAAATCCGGGGAAACCCGGACGAATGGCAACCCTAAATTACGGGATTGAGTCACACATACAATATACCAACATATAATGCTATATACCTACCTACTCATATCAGGACGAATGCAATGGCAATTATGCGAAAAAGGGAAGGAAATCAATTTGATACCTATTATGTAGTGTGATGAGTTGTTAACCAACCACTGCTTGATGACACAACATTTATAAATATATTTGTATGTACTTACAGATTGCATTATAAAATATTTAAATTCAATGCAATTGTCGCACTCGCGCCGTACTTACATCGTGTCGTCTATTTTTGTGTGAACATTTCCGATTTTAATTTCTGCAAAGATCATGTCGTGAGTATTGTGTTAATATTACAACTTTCGTTTATTCATTTTTCCATTATAACTGTATTAATTAACTAAATAAAATAGACTAAATACTAATTAACTTAGCCTACAAATAAATACTATTAAAAAAAACAAACAAAAAAATAAACGTAAAAACAAATAACCAAATTAAACTATTACATATCTAAAGAGCATCGAAAAATTCCTCCTCAACGCTGTCAGCTTGTAATGTGACTTAATTAATTAATTTTAATATAATTAATTTAATGTTAATTTTTTCCATTTACTTCTTACAAAAATCTTTAATAATTAAATATAAGTATTTTACAACTGAATCTAAAATTACGTTTCATATAATAATCAGAAAAGAACTATTGATTTAATTTTAAAATAACTGATTACTATAAGAATATAATATATAGGTACCTACATACAATTAAAATAAAACAGATTAATATTATTTTATTTGAATTTTTCTTAAATTTAAATAAACAAGTCAAGAACTAAAACTTAAAATTTACAAATATTACAAACTAAATATTTACAAAAGTTACTAAATTAATTATTAATAATAAGTCTCCTGAAATCCAACCTCTCGACCAAGGTAAAACGATCAGCTGAAAATTACGCGGTTAGCAAGGTAGGGTAACCTTGTTTGTGTAGATAATCTTAAGTAAACTGTCATGAGGCGCTAAGACTATCAAGCTATTGGGTGAACTTACTCGTGAGCAATAGCAACATAAAAGTGTCCATGACAGAATAGTACATTATGGTACAAGTGTGTAAAGTTGGTGATTACCACTGAGGCGCCATTGAGACCCGAGCCGTTAGGTGAGGGTCTTAAGAGAGCCGAGGACGGTAATCATCAATACACACGTGTATCATACGACGTTTTTCAACACACTTGTGAAGAAAATAATACCTACTAAAAAGCCAATTTATTTAATGAGTAAAAAGTTAAGAGAAGTTTAGAGAAACAATTAGTTAACGTGCAGTTGGTAAAATTTATTTGTACTATTGAACACGATCTTTTTTGTTTCGAAACTTTTTTAAAAACAAAGCAACACCTGTTATCAAACTGTGACTTTTTCTCTACCATTATTCACAAGTGAGTTATAGGTTTTTTTTTTTAAATTGGTTGACACTTTAAAAAAAAATCTGTAACTCACTTGTGAATAATGGTAAAGAAAAAGTCACAGTTTGATAACAGGTGTCATTATGTGCCTAGTTGCGGTGAAATTAGAGCCATTTTATGAGCAAGTGTGTTGAAAACAATGTTCTCTCAAGTCAATACCCGCGAGAGTTTTCCCCTGAGACTTGTTTATTGTCATGACAAGTCAGACTTTTAGGGAAAACTGTCTAATCGTTTAAAATCGAAAAGGATATCATTATGTATTAATGGGATTCGTGGTATAAATACAGTTTATACCATTCCCCCTCGAAAAAGCTACTTTTACTCACGGAAAACAGTGCGTAAAAGTAGTCTTTTACGCACTGTTTTGGTGTTTGAATTTAGAACACTTTAGTACATTCGACATCGACAGCGATGCTGGACAACCCCCTTGCTAATATGAAAATTACTCTTAATTCAAATCATTGCTCCGATTTTAATGTCAAGCTGTTGGCGCAGTGACCGAGCGATTGGACTACTTCGCACCCACGTGTGTGTGGAGCAGACTTATTAAAAAAAAAACTTTATTTTGTTTCGTTGAATATCTTTTATCGCTCAAATCTTTCTTTTCCTCGTAGTCATGGTATAAAGTATCGTTTGCAACTCTTGAATAAAACGGATTTAAATCGAGGGCCTGAATCACTCGCGTCGCTCAGGATTTAAATACTTGAATCACTCGCTTCGCTCGTGATTCAATCATCATGAATCACTCCCTGCGGTCGTGATTCAGTCATTAAAATCCTTCGCTTGCTCTTGATTCATATAATGGCCCTCGCTTTAAATCCGCTCTTTATTCACTAGTTGCAAAATATACTATTCTCCTTTCACACACCCAGTTACAATGGTGGCTTCCACTATATTATACAAACTTTCATCCCCTATTTTAGCCCCTTAGGGGTGTAATTTATCAAAATCCGTGTTTCGTATTTCTTAGAGGATGCCTAAGTCATAGTAGCTTTATGCATGCAAAGTCTCAGCCTGATCGGTTTAAAATTGACAAAGTTTTATACAAAATTTCATCCCCCTATTTTGTCCCCGTGGGGATAGAATTGATCAAAATCCTTTCTCAGCGGATGCCTACGTCATAGCATCTACCTGCATGCCAAATTTCAGTCCGATCCGTCCAGTGGTTTGGGCTGTGCGTTGATAGATCACTATGTCAGTCAGTCACCTTTGAGTTATATATATTTAGATTTTATCACCATCTATATTGTGTGAATCTGCAGAAAAAACACAAATTTATAAAAAAAAACATTACCTAATTATTTTTTTGGCAGAAGTCCAATTGCAAATCATCGAAATGATTATGATTCTCATGAAACGAATTTTCCGAATTTTTCAATAATTTTCTTCACAGTTGCTATTATGTACCTATTATGGACAAAGTCGCTAATTACATTGTTAATAGGGTGGGTTTAACTCGATTGGTGTTTTTCGGTTCGGGCACGCCGCAATTGCGGCGATAAGACCCCTCTTTGGGCAGTGGCTGGATAGGCATCATGGCGTCCTGACCTACTGCCTGACGCAGGTCCTCACCGTACGTACACGGAAGTTTCGGGAGGTGAAAGTGTCGAATAAGGAAGGAAGAAACGCCTGGGAGTCACCACTGCGAGGATTGTGGAGGACACGGTGAAGCATACGGTGGCAGAGCACCGCCGTGTTCTCACGACGGCGATGGGCGGCGACCACTCGCGCCGGCATTGTACGAGGCCATATTACGGGGCGATACGGAGTATGAGAAGCGGTCGCCTCGACGCGTGTGGAAGAGGACAGCGTCCACCTCACGGCCTAGCCGCAGTGGTAGACGCCCGCGGCGACGGAACGTTATTAAAATGAATATTTATCAAATAACTTTATGTGAAATAAGACGCACCCCTAAAATCCGGCCGAATACTTTTGTTTCGTCTAATATTCGGCTATTCGGTCTATTAGTTGCAAGCCTAACATTAAAGTGTGATGAATGTTTAGTAGAATTCGCGGTCACTGATGATAAAACAGCAAGGTTATCAAATTGGAAATGTTAAATGCAGTGGTCACTGCAACAAGCGCCATGCATCCGTCGAAGTGATAATAAAGCCCGTACATAATACCGATAGCTTTATCAGTGTGCATTTTACTGTGAAGGATTTTGATTATAAAAATCACTCCAGAAATATGTTCTATCCCTACCTGCTCTTACAGTAACATCAGAGATACTTTATTAATAATTATTTTCTGACGAATTAAGGCAGCTTTGCCCTCGTTGTATGGCATAGCTGAGACTCTTTGGCCTAAAAATATATCAGCCCTCACGTGAAGAGTCGACTAATCAAAATGTCTTTAAAACTTTTTGAGCATTCTAACCCCATGGCCTAGTGTTTCAATCCCATACGGCTCAGCTTAACCACATAGCTACTAGCCAACCCAAGGAATAACCACCGTTTGGAGTTTTCTGCACCTGATTAATTCATTGTAGTTCCAGTAACGAATCTACCGCAACTAAGAAGCGAGAAAACTATATAGATTGGGAAACATATTTTATGGCGACTGCGTTTTTGGCGAGGCAACGCAGCAAAGATCCGGATTTCCAAGTTGGAGCTTGTATTGTTGACGGCGATAAAAAAATCGTTGGAATTGGGTAAGTAATCTTGTATTTATTTATAAATTTAGAGACGTCAGCACAACAGCCTACCTTAACAGGGGCGGATTTGCAATCCTAGCCGCTCTAGGCCCCACATAATGTGCCGCCCCTTTATAACCTTTAAACGCCAGACTACATTCATGTCGTGCCCCCAGCGCCAAGCTACGAATTGGTGAAATAAAAGTTCCTCTCTCTCTGCTCATTTTAAGGTCCGATTTGTAAAATATTATGGTGTACAATAAAAAGTATTATATCTGTCTATCTACATACATAGAGAGACATAGAAGTAGATGCAATAAAATCAAACAAAACAATAAAAATCGTGAATAATCTCTGTCGGATATATAACCGACGGAGATTATTCACGATTTTTTGGCCAGAGTCGGATATCCGACTCTGGCCAAATGGGCCCGAAAATATTTGTCGGATATATCCAACGTTGGCGGTTTCAAGGTTAAGATAGTTTGCATTAGAGTGACGTCTTTGGATATATATTTCCCATCAGTGAATTTTTTACCGTTCCTTATATCTAGCCGGCCCTAATATCTGGCCGCCCTAGGCTTTGGGGGAAATCCGCCACTGTACCATAATCTGTTAAATACGAGTTGGTACAGGCTTTAAGTTTATAATCTTTTTTTTTATCATTACAGATGGAATGGACGTCCAGTTGGTATATGTGACAATTCACCGTCGTGGGCAAAGGGTGAAGACGTATTGGACAATAAACATACATATGGTGAGAACTCTTTATTATAGGTACTAGCGACCCGCCGCGGCTTCGCTTGGAACCAAATTAAAAAAAAAGAAGTGCGGGTGTAAAAATAATCAGAAGAGATTGTCAGACTCATCGGCATTTCAAACTTTCGGATATTATTTGCAATTTCGATGTTTTCGACGCCGTTATTTCAACCATGAACTTTCGGGATTTTGATACGCCCCCACACTTTGATCTCATAAGTTTATGACTTTTTGTTTTTTATTTTACTACAAGAATAAAGTCACCATAAATGAATGAAGAATGCCATGTTGGAATGAAGTTTCGACATCGCCGAGCAGGGTTGCGATAGCTTAGTTGGTTGAGCGTCTGGATTACCTACTAATTTAGGACGCAGGTTTGATTCCTGCTCGTAGTCAAAATTTTCTTTCTGCAAAAAATGTTAGGAAGAACAGTATCATGTTAATGTTTAATTTTTTTTATACTTTATTATTAAAATGTCCGGACCGGATGCGATAGTCATAGTAAAATCTAAAATTTTCGTTATTTCAGTATGCCATGCCGAAGCAAATGCAATCATGTTCAGGACTACAGTCAATGTGAAGGACTGCACCATGTATGTCACACTGCTTCCATGCAATGAGTGTGCTAAGTTCATTATACAGTCGGGGATCAAGCAAGTCTATTATTTTGATGTAAAAGAAGGCGACACAGGCGACAAATTTAAGGCTACCGAGAAATTAATGAAAGGAGCTAAGGTCGGTTGTGAGTAAGTAACCAGTTCAAAATGATCCTCAAATTATTGGCGTTATAAATTGCTGAGCGTCGTCCTGGGTTCGATTCCCTGGTCGGGCAAAAGGTACTATTGGGTTTTTCTAGGAAATAATTTCTCAATAGCTGCCGCAGAGTTTGAAAGTTGGCGGTATAATTACCCCGTGGCTCGAAAAGCACGATAAGCCGTTTGTCGTGCACCTCTCTCCGGTCCTCTCGGATTGCCGTTCCATCGCAACTATGAGAGTAAAAGAACAGAGAGTGCACCTGTGCCTGCACATACACCTCAAGGGAAGCCAGTTCTCGCCAAGCTGGTCTAATTTGGCGATCATTCAGATGTACCCCGAAAGGATGGTAAAATATAGGTATGTACCCCGATATGTGCCACAGTACAGTTGTGCACTAGGCATAATATGTCCCGCGCAGTAATCTCCGTTGTAATTGGCCGCCTTTTCCGGGAGATCATTTAAATAGGAATATAGGTACCTACTTTGTAAGTACTACAGATACGAACTGAATTGTAAAATTCAAAACTCCTATTGACACCATAATGGGAGAGAGATTTACTTTCCGCTTTTAGCACTCTTATAATAAGATTAAAAAAAAAAAAACAAATCGGTTCATGCGTTGTCGAAACTCAGGGAACATACATAAAAATATTAAAAAGTTTTCGACAAGATTCTGACTAATTGAGAACCTTGAAAGTCGGTTAAAGAGTTCTATAAATTAACCCTTTCTTTAATAATAAATAATATTCCACAACTATCATACAACGCCATCTAGTCCCAAGCTAAGCAGAGCTTGTGTTATGGGTATTAGACAACTGATAAATATACCTACTTATATATTTCTAAATACATACATATTAAAGATAAATTACACCCAGACACCCTTTCTTTTTTTTCAGTAAATTCAAAGTGAAGGAGGGTTTTGGGCAAATAATGCTCGAATTTTCGAACGAGAACCTAACTAACAAAAACGCACAGAATTGGACAAGGAACCAGTAATGGACGAAAAAACAAATGTTTTAAAATGCCATGGATAAAAGTCATCCAGCCTTTATAATGTAACACTGTTTCCCAATCCGGTCTTTTAGATTCAAAATAGCTTGATGTTTTAGGTACTTCGTCTTACGTCTTTAAAAATTTGTATTACCTACCGATTTTTTTTTAAATTGTTAGTAAGATCACTTGGCATTTTTTATTGTTTTGTTTTAGTTTTTCCTATACTTACTACTGGACAAATGTCCAAACTTGTTTTTAAAAATGAGATATTTTAACTAATTTTACTAATACTTTTACTCTTTACTAAACGCTTGTGTAACATGATTAAGGCGTGTAATGGACGTGTGTGTCCATTATTAGTAATTTCATAGAAATCTATATAAATTGCACTAACAATAAATTGCTTCAAAGTAATACTGGTCTTTTTTTGTGATCATAACAGATGGTGCAAATGGAAATCAAATGAACTTTTCAGAACTACATATTAAATTCCTTCCATTCATTTTAAAAGGGGCTGGAAAGGAGTCTCGATTCCAAATAAAATCACTAATTATTATTCAACAAATTTATTTACATTTCCTTTCATTGAAAGGGAGTTAAACTTGTCATGATTTACAATAATGTATTACGTCATAATATCACATGCAATGTATAAAAATACTAATTCATGATAATTTATCTTATAATAGAAAATATTATTGTATTATATAATTCATTTGGAAGGACTCATAGCATCCCAGTCAACTGTGAAGTCTATCTCAATTTTTCTACGCTTTGGTATATATTGCCTGAAAATAGAAAAAAAAAGCGTTATATAAACACTTGTACTTATTCGAGACACCTAATTATTGTGGTGTAAGCATAGACTTAAGACGACGGAACGAAGTCGAAAGACGAGTCCAAAATGAATTCTACCCGTCCTCGCATACGGTGCAAAGTTGGTCACTCATTAAAAGTACAAACTCAAGATTTGCCAGCGAGCGATGGAGAGCAGCATAATAGTTGCGAAACGAACGGATTGAATAAGAAACACCAACCTGCACTCCATCACCACAGTAACTGATGTAGGAGTTAAAACAGCTAGGCAGTATGAGTCGGGTCGACGGCGCGTTGTGTTCCACGCGTGCCTCAAAGAGCGTCAGCAAAATGACGAGGCCCCCTCTCAGAGGGCCAAAGATTGCCGGGGTCGCGGGACTTATTCCATTACCGTGACCGCGGAACATAAAGGGCTATTGAAGGACACCGTGGATTTTTGTCAGTACAAGTCTGACAGTCCCTCCCGCCCTGCCGGGGGTAGGAGGATTCATTTGATGACTTTATAACGCAAAAAAAAGGCAGTATGAGTAAGCCGGGCACGTTGTACGAATGCACTCTGAGAGGTGAGGATCGTCAATCACTGGACGCCTGAAGGAGGACATCGCCGTCGAGGTCGACTGCGGCGAGGTGGTGTGACGATCTGATCAACTTCGCGGGGTAAACATGACTGGAAATTTCACCTAAAAAGATAGGTTTGGAAGGAGAAAGGGGCGGCCTTTGCCTATTTCCTAGCAGCGGGACACGGAAGGCTTATAAAAATAGCATAGACATAAAGAATGGTCTGAGCAACCGTTGCGTAAAACTAATTACACGGCTAGTGCAGTGCAATTAGTTTTACGCAGTAGCAGTGGCTGAGCGATTGGAGTGCTGCGCTGCATGTCGCGGGTTCGATTCCCGCACGGAGCAAATAATTGTATGATCTACAAGTAGTTGTTCCAGGTATGTGAGTTTATATGTTTGTAAACGCACCCACGAACCCACGATACAGGAGTAATTCCTAGTGAGGGGCAAAAAAAACTATACTATTATAAACTATCTATATATCGATATAGAAATAGGCAATGTAACAGTCGCGATAGCTTATCTCTCGCTGTTTTTTTTTAGACACTGCATCGTCTGTCCTAGCCACTTTCCAACCTCATCTTTTAATTTTATTCAAAAATTAAAGAATACTTACTTATATTCAACTTTAGCCGCATCAAACATTCTCTTTGAGGCTATATACATTGGGCGATGTCCTTTTTCATCTGATAAATAGTAAATTTTGGTAATCCCTGATTGTATGATCATCTTAGCACACTCATTACATGGAAACAACCCCACATACATGGTGCAGTCTTTCACATCTGCTGAGTTTTTGTTCATTATTGCATTCATTTCTGCATGGCAAACTGTAATGATGAGACTAATGTATGACACGTTAAACAAAAAAAAACACACACACACACCTGTAATTGCATGGTTGGTTGGACCCAAATTCAGACTATATACGACTGCCAATGATAAGTCCAGATGAAAAATAAACCCTGGGACTTGGGAATCGAACACAGGGACTCTTATCTAACGTCGTGCTTGCACCCGTTAGACCAAAAAGTTGATAGTAAGTTTCATGGGAGAGACGTGACCCAATTTTTAATAGCTTTAAAATCATCAAATGATTTCTCAAAACCAGGACGAAAAGGGAGGTATTATAATAGATTTGTACTAACTAATATTCATGTTATTCCTTCAATAGCCCTTAACATTCCAGGTTCACAGTCACGGTTGCTTCGCAGGACGAAGTTTTTAATTGTGTGCAATAAACAATTGAAGAAAAAAAAAACGTTCCGAAGGATAAACCATAGCAACTGTTTTGTGGGGCAACGACCTAAAAAAAAAATTAATGTAGAGTTTTTGGAATAAATTAAAGTTAATAAATAATAATTGCTCACCATAGAATGATTTACTATCTAATGGAGAAGGAGTTTTCTTTGCCCATGGAAATTCATCATCACTGCATCCGATTGGCATTCCGTTATATCTGAAACAAAACAAAATAGATAAAGCAAAAGTAAAGTAAGAAAAACGTAATGTAGAAAGAACTGACAAAAAGTTGTTTGATTACAAATATGTTGTTGTTTCAGATGAACCATTTTATATAATTTTTAGGGTTCCGTAGTCAACAAGGAACCCTTATAGTTTCGCCATGTCCGTCCGTCCGTCCGTCTGTCCGCAGCTTAGCTCAGAGACGCCCAGTACTAGATAGCTGTATATTGGTGTAAATATACGGATTTGTTGTGCCGAAAAAGTGGTAAAATAAAATCTCGTAATTTTTAAGGTACCTCCTGTACACGTAAAGTGGGGATGCTTTTTTTTTTCTCGCGTACCCCTTAGTGTGGGGTATCATTAAATAGGTCTTTTAAAAATATTGATAGTTTATATTAACAATTTTTTGATAAAAAGATTCGTTTGTGGAATATTAAGCTTTAAAGTGCTAAATTATTGCTCGACTCGAGTGTCCCACCCTATATCAGCTAAACGGTTATGTTTGGGGGTGTGAAAAAAATCACAATAGTAGATATAACGTAGTTTAAAGGAAAATTATCATGACTAAGTAGGCTTTACAAGTTTACGAGTAAAAGTCGACCAACTTATAAAAGGTACTTGGATAACATATTTTCCTAAACAAAATGTATCCGAGAACATGTTTTTCAAATGCAAATGTAAGTTTGTCAACTTTAATTAGTTCAAATTAAATTCAGCGAATCAGTTTAGTTAGTTCACATAAGTATTTTGATGGGCAACTACGGAACCCTACACTGTGCGTGGTCCGACACGCTCTTGGCCGGATTTTTTTAAACCTTCACAAGGCGCCCGGTCTCTGGGGATAAGACCGGGGAGTGTGGGATTTGTACCTCACTAAAACCACCCTGGTGATCACCATCAACACATCGAGAAGGGAACCCCTTAATAGACCAACTCCATAACCCTTGGGTGTAACGCCTGTAAAGGCATTCTTGGGAAGACTGAAGCTGTCTTCCCAGAGTCTCACTGTGCATGGTAGCACGTGATCACAGTGCTACCGTCTTCCTTGAGATCACATAATGAGTGAACAGAGTCCCCACTCTGAACGCCCGCGATCATAAAGGCGCGAAACCAGAAAGTTGGCAACGTCGCTAATAGTTGTCAAATATTTACAAGTTTTTATTAATTTGGCAACTGTATGGAAATAAGAAATAAGGCTCTATAGTGCACTAGAAAATTGATAGGAATGCAATTAAAACACTGAATTTGATGTTGTAACTGTTTCAGCATCAGCAGCTTTTTCTGCATTTAAAACTATGTATTCGGCGTTGCTATATTAATTATTGCATTCCCTTATCATTTTTTTTTGTGCACTACAGAGCGATAGTTTAGGTGCCACGGCGGTTGCCTGGACCTCCTTCTCCGGACGAACGGGATCAACCCTCTCACGATCACGTTACGCGAGTCCTTCTGGAATCTGGAGCATCACTGTTTCACAGTCGGAGGTCACTTCAAACCATTTATACCTACATTTTATAATATTTCAATTTGCAATCTCTTGTGGTTTGTTATGACAATTAATTCTCGTAATGGAATATAGGTACTTTGGGTTAAAAATAAATATGACCATTCAGCTACTGAGTCATGAAAATATGACTTGAGTGAATTGTGACAATAAATAATAATAAACTGATGTGACAATAAGCATTTATGTATATTATTTAGATTTAAACTTTACATGGCAATTATTTTAGTTGTGTGAGTAATAAATGTGGCCATTGAAAAGATATACTGTTTTAATTTAATGAATAACATATAGATGTAAATATAAAAGTAGGTATGACACGAAAAATACCTAATAATTTATTTGCAACAAATATAATTTAATTATTGTGTGGTTAATTTAATGTCTATTTATAGGTATAATAAGTAAGTATTTAGTTTCTATTAAAATTAAATTACATTGTTATAATAATATTATAAAACAAAGTCGCTTCCAGCTATCTGTCTGCCCCTATGGCATAGGTACATAGAGATCTTTAAAACTTCACAACGAATTTTTATGTGAGTTTTTTTTTATATATAGAGTAGTGATAGTAGTCATTCAGGAGGAAGGTCTATATGTATATAACATGACATGCATATTAATTATTATACAGGGTGAATTTTTCAACTGGGCGTGGATGGCTACTTTCGAAACTATGAGGAATATCGAAAATCGTTGAAAGGAGTCTTGAGGCCGATTTTGACGAAAACTAAAACTACATCATTGGATTTTAGAAAAATCTAAAATCCTGGTCAGGAATCGAACCCGCTGATTTTGGAAAAAAAATCACAGCCTGTATTATTACACCGTTCGATAGTGTTGTTAATTAGGATCAAATTCTGGGAAGTAATCATATACGGCAAACGTATAATTACAAAAAAACTGATTAATCTTCAAGGCAAAGACTGTATTCGAAACTTAGGTTACCGTTCCTTCATTAAAATAATGCTATTTTTAGTTCAACTCAATAATGTCGTATTGCTAAGTACAGTGGGATTGTTGAAACGTCAAATTCAGTGAGACATTGAAAACAATGAAATTGTATAATTTCGAATAAATTATGGCTCAGTAGATGTGAAGTAGCATGGAAAAATAGCAATTTCATAAAAATCTGCCATTTCCGTAAGTTTGCCGTATATGATTATTTCCCAGAATTTGATCCTTATTAGCAACACTATCGAACGGTGTAATAATACAGGGTGTAATTTTTTTTCCAAAATCAGCGGTTTCGATTCCTGGCCAAGATTTTTGATTTTTCTAAAATCCAATGATGCAGTTTTAGTTTTCGTCAAAATCGGCCTCGAGACTCCTTTCAACGTTTTTCGATATTCCTCATAGTTACGAAAGTAGCCATCCACGCCCAGTTGAAAAATTCACCCTGTATAGTAGAGATTCCTACCATGTGGAGCCCGGGCGGGTTGCTAGTAAGTACTTACAAAAAAAAAATTACAGAACGGTACTTAAACAGTATTAAATCCTACTCACCTACTTCCTACAAATCTTACTGTCCTATCCTTTTGGCCCTTTACCCTAAACTATAGAAAACCCTAGATACCAATCCAAGTTGTAATCTAAGTGTAACAAAGGGTACTTTTTATCCCAGTTTAGTTAACTTTTTTTGGGGGTTTACATCTAATAATTAGCCTAGCTATGGGTATGACGGACTAGTGAAAGACTAAAACCACCCTTTTCTTTCATTCCGGCACTACCTACTATCCTATCATACTAATTCATCCTCTTCCACCTAAAAACGACTGAAAGAATTTTGTTGAAATTCAGTACACAATTAGTTTATCTGTGATTAACACAGGATACTATTTATCCTAATTTTATGTTGCCACGAGATGAGAGAGAATAAAATAAATATGCAAATAGAATAGAACAAAATAGAATACAATAAATATGCTTTAATGTACACTAAAATGAAATGAAACTTTTCAAAAATTCATAATTTTAAGGGTACATTGCTAAAAGCACCTCACTATGAGAGGTATGTTATAATCTAAAGTGTATTGCATTATGCATCATTGTCCTTGAAGTGATTGATGTCACAATGCAATGTTAATAGGTACTTGATATTCAAACACTGATTGTATATTATAATTATTATCACCGGACATTAAGGAACAATGTTGTTTATCTTTTATAATAATGATAGTATCATCATCCGCCTAGCCTTTTCCGATTTATATTGGGGTCGGCTTCCAGTCAAACCAGATGCAGCTGGATATCAGTATTTTACATGGAGCGACTGCCTAACGGACTTCCACAACCCAGTAATACCATACCCCGTGGTAAGACTGGTTGTCAGACTTTAGAGCTTCTGACTAACAGTAACAACTGTCAAGGATAATAATAATAGTATAGTAGTAAAAAAACTCTGTAAGTAGGATAGTCTTGATGAAAAGGTTATTTTTCAATAATTACAATAGTTTCTTACCCAACTCCAACTATTTTATTGTCCTTATTGACAATGCATGCTCCAACTTGGTAACTAGGATCTTTGCTCCGTTTTGCCGCCAGAAACGCAGTTGCCATAAAATATTCTTGCCAATCTATGTAATCTTCGCGTTTTTTAAGTTTAGTCTCACTGTAATCACAATGAAATTAATATATTACATGAATTGTAGTTATTTATTATACTTACACACAAAAAAAATATACAAAAAGGTAGATAACATAAAAAGAAGTGCTATGTATAATTATCTAAGTTCCTAAAGTATTCTTTGTTTTAAAAATAGGGTTCAACAGATGCCTACCTAGCCTTATTTTGTTCCAAAATGTTCAAGTTTTATAGCATGAGAAGTATTTTATAATAAACAGCATAAAACTTACTCTTGTAAAGACATGTTTGCGGTCGTTTCTGTAATGTCCATAATTTATTCTTATCACTAGTTTTATCATTGAAAACAACAACAAGACAAAAGGATCTTTTTTTACGTTTGGCTTTGGCACTTGGCAGCAACAGTGACAGATGACAGATCCAGAAATTAAAAAAAAATATTTTTGACCATGAATACAGACCCTTTGAGTCGTATATGTGACAGCAAAAACAAGACCGCTACGTCAAGTTTATAAAGTGTAAAATAAATAAAAAATGGGATAAAAAACTTTTTTCAAAAAAAAATTGACCGCCTTCAAAAACAACAACAAAAAAGGGTAAAATAACTTACAAAATAACTTCTCTTTCGGAAGTCGGTGGCTTTGTTTTATAATTTCGTTGTGTTTTTGCCACCGCCATAATTTTTTTTTGAAAAATGTTTTTTTAGTCTAAGTAGACTGAAAAGAGTAAAATAAAAAACTTCAACCCAAATTCTTGTCAAATACATCAATTTCTTCCATGTGCACTAGAACTTTGTAATCCGTACCACCGGTATTAACATCGCTCGTGTAGACAATAAGCTAATAAAAATCCATATCTCAAAAACTGCTGAACAGATTTCGATGAAACTTGCAGTATTCTCCAAGGTGAACGATCCCTAGTACAACAAAAAAAAAAATTTTAAAATCGGTCCAAAAAAAGTAAAGATCATCCAAGTAGGCGAAATTAATAAAAATGCTCACAAAATAAAAAGTACTGAACCAAATTGGATGAAATTTAAATGGGACCACACTGCAAGTATCCTGATCGAACAAAAAAAGAATCACACTAATCGGACTAGAAACCTGGGAGTAATCGATGTACATAAATAAAAAAATACCGACCGAATTGAGAACCTCCTCCTTTTTTTGAAATCGGTTAATAAAAACAGTTCCATGTTCATCTTCCACCATGTGTCTTCAAACCCGATGAACAAAGATAAAAATAATTAAATAATTTAATGGATTTAAAACCGCTCTGGGTGGATTAAAATGTGATTTTAAAAAATCTAAAAACCCACGTTTTTATATGTCCTAAACATAAGAAAATAACTCTACGGGGCTGAGGGAGGGGCCACTGTTATGTTTAGGACATTTTCTGACATTATACTAGATTTAGTTTAGTTTTAAAATACAACAGAAAAGTTATTTTCAAATCACTAGTTTTCTTTAGTGGGATTTGTCAAATCACCACATGCTTAGGGAAATGATAAAATCGTTTTGTTTATCAGCGGGATAAAATCCAGAACAAGGATATTCACAGAAATACCAGAGTCTCCGACATAGCTTTTAAGTAAGTTCTGGGGGCCAATTCTCGGTTTTAGAGATGGAGGACGACAAAAATTTCTAATCACGACATTTTTTCGACAATTTTTACTGAACTCTAACGTTAGCCTTCGACAAATGGCGAATTTGACATAGCAACTTTTAAAATTTGTCGAAAATTTAATTAATAATTAATAATTTTTGTCCAGTTCGACACCATCTCTAAAACCGAGAATTGGCCCCCAGGCAGTATGGGCAGGCCACCACACTCGTTGAAATGATAACCGATGGGGATGAAAAATTCTCGGCGACCACAGACTGAAAAACGAACGTCATTACTTCGCAGAATTTGACACTATCGATGGTTTAGCTATACAGACAGCAAGTGATTTTTTTTTCAAAATGAACGGGTTTGATTCCTGGCCCGGAATCTGATTTCTACAAAGTTCAATGAGTTAATTTTCGACAAAATTGACTTCGATATTGCTTTCAGTATTTTTCGATATTCCTCATAATTTTGGATAAAACATAAAGCCATCCACTCCGGGCCAGTCTCTTGAAAAACTCATGAAGGGGTCATTATCAGCCTTCATTTGCCCACTGCTGGACATAGGCATCCCCAAAGTTCGCCACTGAGCAAAGAAGGGGTAATAATTCCTTTAGTAAACTTTGAGATAATTATATTTATTTTGGTGACGGCCAAAATATATACCTACATAATTATTTAAAACCTACATTTAATAATCGCTACTTCTAAATAACATATTTCAAGATACCTTCCGTTTTTTAGACACAGTCCAGAATAATTATTATCTGATAAGTATTTTACTCTATTACTTAAATACTTAAAAATTGATCCGTTCGAATTTTATTAGAGCCCGCACCACGACTGCGAAAAAATTCATGGTACTTTTTTAAAGTGTATTTTGATTTAATGACACAGACATTAGCGCCGCGTCGAAAGGACTTCAGGGGCCTTAGTCAAACAGCACTCGACAGTAAACGACAATCGTTATCGTTCATCAGTCACCAATACATTTTCAACTTTATACCCTAGCGCGTAAAGTTGAAAATCTATTAAAAACTGCTGATCGATAACGAACGAAACAAACGAAAACGATTTGTGAACTTCAATAGATTTACAACTTTACGCGCTGGGGTATAAAGTTGAAAATGTATTGGTGACTGATGAACGATAACGATTGTCGTCTACTATCGTCTGCTGTTTGACTAAGGCCCCTGGGGCATTACCACGAGCTCTTAACGCGATCCAGTTTAGGCTGTGGGAAAGAGACAAAGCTATAGAAGTCGTCTAGCGCCATCTCGTTTTCTGAGCGGAACTATTCACGCTTTAAGACGTCATAGTAGGCCACCAGTCTTGGCGCGATCTCTGTTAGAATCTCGATATTTTAAACTATTTGCCTACTTTGGAGTTGACCGTGACAGTTGCCTAGTTTATTTACGCGGCCTTGTAACGCTAGAGCCACGTATCACTTTAAAGTAAACCCCGAAGATAACGATAAAACAAAGGGTAAAGTATACTTGGTTTATCAAAACACAGACAGTTATCCGAATCATAATTATTATACAGCTTTATTTTTGCTTTTCCCCCTTGTCTTAAGCATTCCACTCGGTGAAACAGTAGATGGGAGACTCTCCTAGGCATATGAACACGTAAACATCTGGTTTATCTACTCAGAAAACTGTATGAAGAAGAAAAGCCTTCAGCCAGAGAGGCTGAGTATTATTTTTTCTGGCAATTTACACCCCAGTGTAGGAGTTCGTCAGGGTTGTATTATTTCGCCACTAATGTTTCATATTTATATTTTATCTGAATCAATAATCATGGTTGTATAATTTTGATGGTACAATGTTGGTGGTTTTGGTGGTATTTTTCCATACATCAGTGAGAAAGTTGTACTTAAATACCACAAAAAATACCGTAAAAAATCATGATGATGATAAATTGATGATAAATGAAGAAGTGAAAATGTGTTATTAAATTCAAATCTGTAGAATTACCAAAATATACTTAGAAAGTTGTGTTTGGTTGGTGATTGTTATTTTCTTTTGTTAATAATTTCTTGTTTTTTATTAAAAACTTATGCATACGCTATAATTTTTTTATTATTTAATTTATAATTTGGAGTAATTATTAAAATAAATACATATAATTTCAAGAAGTACCTACTTACTAATTTATGTGTCAAAAATATATGTTGGTGTCGATGATATGTAAGAAACTTTCAGGAATAAATACATTTCTGCAACATTTTATGTAGGCCTAAATTTTTTTTTTTCACTAATCCAAATCTTCGATTATTAAAACAACCAGAAACATTAATCAAAATTAAGTAAATAATCGTAGTTGTTGAAATTCACTGAAATCATAACAACGAATTTTATTTATTACGTCGTGGTTTTATTATTTAATATAGACGTAGGGCAAAGGACATTCATTACTTGAAAAAAAGAGCTCATAAATTGTGTCCTATCAGGGTAATTCGAAAGTTACCGTACAAAAAGTTAGGTAACAGTAACAAAGTGTAACTGATTCTAGCTATTCAATGACATTAATGAGCCGATAACGTAAAAATAGCACCATTTAGAAAATAAATTAAAGATTCATTTAAAAAACTAGAACTACGTAAACATAAATTACAGGCATCGTAAACACCAATGCTACCTTGAACTGCATTCGAGGATCGTAGGTGAACCACAAAATATGTGAACTAAGATAAAAAATATTTCTTGTCCGAGAACACACACATTTAATTTTTTAAAGGCTTTGACAAATAGTAAGCTTGACGATATCGCGGCATTACGGCAACCAGGGGCCTTAGTCAAACAGCAGACGACAGTAAACGACAATCGTTATCGTTCATCAGTCACCAATACATTTTCAACTTTATACCCCAGCGCGTAAAGTTGAAAATCTATTAAAAACCGCTAATCGATAACGAACGAAACAAACGAAAACGATCTGTGAACTTCAATAGATTTTCAACTTTACGCGCTGGGGTATAAAGTTGAAAATGTATTGGTGACTGATGAACGATAACGATTGTCGTTTACTGTCGTATGCTGTTTGACTAAGGCCCCTGGGGGGGTATTACAACGTCTTAAAACCAGGCTTATTCCGGCGAGTAAACGTGACAGAGCTATACAAGTCGTCTAGCTCCATCTCATTCACTCACTGGAACTGAAGCCTGGTTTTGAGACGTTGTAATACCCCCCCAAGAGGCCTACCATGACGTCTTAAAGCGTGACTAGTTACTCTTAAGGAACGAGATGGCGCTAGACGTCTTGTATGTGTGTCTCTTTTCCACAGCCTAAAAACTCACGCTATTATGACGTCACCTGTCTTAGCGGGGTGCGAGCGTGGCATGATAGTCACACTGCAGGATATGAATGAAGTTTGTCATCGCGCCAAGGCTGGCGTGGCGTGTCACTCCCCGTCAAGCATTCGGCCTACCTTATGGAAAGCAATCACCCCAGTCTCTGAACGTGTGCAACAATAAAGAGGTCTAGCCCAAGCTCCTATGGTCTGATGACGTGCACGGCTGACGCCAGGTCGTTGCTATTGCCCTTCATCATCATCATCATATCAGCCCGGGATCGGTCGTTGGTCAGGTCGTTGCTATTGCCCTTAGCATGCTATAAATCATAAGTGTACAAATTTCTAACCTTACAGGAAGACCGTAAGTCGAAGGTTCAGTAGCTTTCCAGCTAGCCTACCAGAGTGTAACTGTTCTTGAAGAAAGTTAACATAATGGAACTAGCTGGGATATCGCGGAAGAAAGTAGTAAAGAGCTTTGTTCTGGCAGTTTGAAGGAAAATAATTTTGGTTTAGTATATTTACACCTTGAGTCCCCCAGCTATCGGTAGAATGATCCTTCAAGAACTGCCTCACCCTCATATAAGGACGTAACCTCGATGAGCTAAAATCCACGGTGATCCTTCAATGGTCCTTTACGTTCCAGGATCACGGTTACCTAATGAGACAATCCCGCGACCCCGGCAGGGCCGTCCCCACATGGCATAGCGAGCTAATATCAGGTGCACAATCAGTTACAGATCAGATCAGACTCCTAGTAGAACTTGTGACCATTAAAAAGTGCCAAATTATATGATACGAGGCCTAGCACAAATTCAGACCACTGATAAATTCTAATATCCGACAGTCCTTTGAAAAGATGGTCACCAGAATTGTTCTGTTACTACAAGCCTATTTATTTTAGCATAAATTGTAGGCTCGTCGGTATTTTACTATTTAGCGGGCAGTGTGTCTGTTCATCAAAGAGTTATGCGTTGTGTGTGATCTAATAAAACATGTTACGGATTCGAAAATACTGATGCTATTCAAGAAAGAATAACAAAAACGTATTCCAAAAATGGACGAAGTTGTCAATGACTTGTATAACATTATACAGTCTTTTCGGTACTCATCAGTGGTTCAATGGTTCCTACGCGCCCTGACGTTGTCACAGGCACTTCTTCAGACAGGATGGCCCGACAACTACCAGATAAAAGGTAAATCACTTTCAATTTTATTAGTTTGAACTAGCTTCGAAGCGCGTCTGTCGAGGAAATTGGTTGGAGCAATAAAAATCCGTTGAACCGGTAAAAATAAAAGAGTGGTTAAGTAACTTTGGCATCGCAACACCAGCAGCATGGTTTTGCACCCGAGTTGTAAGTGCTGGGTTTTTCGAACCGAGGAGACTGGAATGGAAGCCGATGATGTGGCCAAGCTCAAGTGTCAGAGTTAAATAAGCTGTCTCTTGGAACAAGGAATGGGTTTAGACTTTTATATCGATGACAGTATTCAAGCCCAGGTTTCCATACGATGCTTACTTCACCGATACATTTGCGAATTGAAAAAATGTACACTGTAGTATTTTTCTGGGCTTGATTTCACAACCTTGTGTCTGAGACAAAATTAGATTTCTATGTTATTAATAGCAATTAATTATTTTGTCACAGATGGTGAGAAGTTCGACTTTATAGTAGTAGGCAGTGGATCAGCTGGCTCCATAGTAGCTGCACGTCTTTCAGAAATACCGGACTTTAAAGTACTTCTTATTGAGAGTGGTGGAAATCCACCACCTAATAGCGTGGTAAGTATAAAGCTGCTGAATGGAGGCTATCTCGGAAGGAGCTGTTTCGTGGTTGTTTTCCAGGTTCTTGCCACATGCTAGTTTCCTTCTCCGAATTAAGGACAGAGGCGATGAGTACATTACACATAGTGGTTCAGTAGTATTGATTGAATTAACAGGAAACCAGCGTGACCAGGAACCAATTTCCATGACTTATATTAGATCTTTGACGTACATCATCCTCCAACTACTTTTTTTCTGTGTAGGGAAAGGAATCCATAATTAATAATCCCACACATTGAAATATATACCAGTGTGATTTAATAAAATGCTCTTGCTTACGAGTCAACAATGAAACGTATAAATTAAAACCACAATCTTGAATCTTCGGACGGATTGCCTTACTGTGGTTACTTGTAATCTCGAAAAATATCGGAACATAATTTTATAAGAACAGTATCTTCTTGATTCAATATCTAGCTGGATACTCTGGCTGACTAAACTGTGATATTTCAGATTCCGGGGTTGTTTACAACATTACAAGGCACAGAATATGATTGGAAGTATAATGCTCAGCTTGATGCAGGCATCGGTAAGGCACATCCCGGTGGATATATTCCATACCCTCGAGGGAAAGTACTCGGAGGCTGTTCTTCTACTAACTATTTGATATACTCTCGAGGAAAACCCGAAGATTATGAAAACTGGAACCGAATAGCACCGGGGTGGGACTGGGACACAGTACTTCCCTATTTTAAAAAATCTGAAGGTATGAGAGATGCAAAATTGTTTGAAAACTCACGAAATGCCTATCTTCATTCAGAAGATGGCCCAGTAAAAGTATCCAGACCAGTGACAATGGAGTCCACTGCTGACATAGATAATAGCAGATTACATTCTTACGAAGAAATGGGTATCCCGAGGGTTCTGGAAATCAATGGCCCAGAAATTGTAGGTGCTGCTCGACCACATTTTACTTTTTACGATGGTAGGAGATCCAGCACAGCTGAGACCTACTTGAGACCAGCTAAAGATAGGCCTAATCTTAAAGTAGCTAAATACTGTACTGTAACTAAGGTTTTAATCGATCCTCATACATTGCGTGCATATGGCGTTCGTGTAACTACGTCTGATATGAAAACAATCAATGTTCACGCTGACAAGGAGGTCATAGTTTCCGCTGGTACAATAAATAGTCCTAAAATTTTGATGCACTCAGGTATCGGTCCTTTAGAAAAATTGTCAAAATTTGGCATTGAAACATTGGTAGATCTACCAGTTGGCAAAAATTTTCATGATCACCAAACTACACAGTTAATTTATAAAGGTGAAAGTGGAATCCTTTCGGCAGCACAAAATATATTAGCCGCTCCGCAACTGGATACTTTACCTGTTCCAGTACAAAGTGGGTATTTTAGAGTTAGTTCAAACTTTTCAGACCTCTCAGAATTACAGCCTCACTTTCAATTTTTCAATACTTACATTGGGGCTGGAGGCTCTGCTGCATTAGTGATAGCATGTAAATACATCACTAACTCTGATGATAATCTTTGTTACTCACAGGGGGCAGCCAATGCATTCAACGCAGTAGACAATGTTATCGTGGTTCTTTTACATCCTTTGTCGAGAGGTCAAGTGAGTTTAAGAAGTGCAGATCCACTTGATGATCCAATCATTGACTTGGGGTATTTTAGAGATCCTAATGATTTAAAGGTTACTGTAGAAGGAGTGAAGTATATGAATTCTTTAATAAATACCACGCATTTTAGAGAGGTTCAGGGAAGTATTGCAAAATTGAGTGTGACGGGATGCGAGAATATAGAATGGGGATCGGATGAGTACTGGGAATGTTATGTGAAAAATACTGTAACAACATTGCTTCATGGTGTGGGGACTTGTAGTATGGGACCTAATGGGGTAGTAGATGAACGATTGAGGGTCCATAATGTAGCTGGATTGAGAGTAGTCGATGCGTCAATCATCCCTCTGATTCCTAGCGGTAACACTAATGCTCCAGTCATGATGATTGGAGAAAAAGCTGCAGATATGATAAAGGCAGATCACCTGCAAAGTAGAACATACATTGACAGTTATTTTTACACTTTCTATTGAAACGTTAAGGATACTAATGTTTACCATTGAGCTATTATTACTACGTATAGCGACGACACTACGTATCACCACTATGTCACATCCAGGATGAGACAACGCGCATACGTTCATTCAATTGTTTGACAGCTCTGTGGCGTGCTCTAGGCGCGTGCACTCATCCTGGATGAGAGATAGTGGTGATACGTGGTGTCGTGTCTATACGTAGTAGTAATAGCTCAATGTTGTTTACCTGTTTTTTTTCTCAATTGATTTCGTATCTGATGTTATTTAGTTAATAATTGTTAATGAGGGCCAAAACTAGGATTTTTGTGCATCAAAACGTATGTGCCATTAAAGTATTCTAAATATTGTATGAAGTTTTTTATTTTTATTTTGGTATACCTATGTTACCTATGTTTACTCGAACAAACTACCGTGCGTTCAAGCGTTTCTGCCATACCTATTATTGGAATCAAATATAGCAGCTCACAATTTAGGCCCCATTAATATTATTAGTCATTTTACCCGTGGTGCTAGGCAACTGGGCTTCTCCCAGTTGTAATATCCCTTTGTGCCTATTGGCCTTGTTTTGTTCTGTCTCCTACTTGCATGGAGGGAAGTGGAAACATATTTTTTCCTACTCCTCCACTATTCTTTTCTGATTAATTTCGTTGCAGGACCCAAGACAGGTAAATTCATTCTCCGGGACACGTCGAGCTTCATTGTCTCGGCGCCTTTTCTGGTGGTTGCCACTGTTGATTCTGGCTTTCAGGAGTTGCAGTGGTTTGGGAACAGTGTGGTGGGTATGTCCCAAAAAATACCTATGCTAATAAATAAATGTATAACCTATGCATTGTAACAATATTCTTTATTAGGATAATACAATTTATTCTAGAATATAAAATACAATTTAGATAATATAAAAACACCGTTCAGCACTTCACAGTTCACAGTAGTACACAGTTCAACGTTTAACACACACTGAAGGTTAGGATTTAGAAGTAGCCTCAGCAGGTTAGGCCTCAGGAAGAGGAACTCAGTTGTGTCCTCAGTAGGAGAGGTCTCAGGAGTGACCTCAGTAGGAGAAGTCCCAGGAGTGACCGCAGTAGGAGAAATCCCAGGAGTGACCGCAGATGGAGAGGTACCAAGAGTGACCTCAGTAGGATAGATTGCAAAAGTGACCTCACAGGAGTGACCTCAGTAGGATAGATTGCAAAAGTGACCTCACAGGAGTGACTCAGAGGGTAAGAGGAGATCCCTCAGTTGAGTGATTTAGAGGGTCGTATAGACGTCTGCGATCGAGTCAAAGCTGTTGACCATTCAACAGTCCAAGATAGAGAGAACCCCTTCCTCTGACGGCCTCCGCTTTTATATCCGTCAGATTGTTTTCGTAATTTCTTCTTTTCTATTTTCAAATATTAGTTTCATCAAAGGTTTGGACATATCAGACCAAGGAGGTCTGCGTGCGTTTACATAATGTAAAATTTAGATTTAAGTTATTACAAACATAATAATTATAAAAATAAAAAATACAATGTTTCTGTGAAATCAATTAGATAAAATAATTTAATTATATAAAGCAAAAGCAACATCATAAACAAGAAACTATAACATAGGTCATAGACTAAGCCGGACAGAAAAATAAAAGTAACTGACAGTTTCTTATTTGACAAAAGTGTCACAACAAAATGATCAAGTAATAATTATTTTACTAATAAAAAGATGTTAAATAAGATAAAAGGATGAAATGGATGACGTAAGTATACATAAATACTATATTTCCCCAACGACCCCGAGAAAATTTTTGGCCTAGGACAAAAATTTTGTTAAGGTTAAAATATTACCACATTCACAAAACTTGCATAACTCAATCAAACACACCGACATCTTACGTTTAGTGTCAGGTAGGATTCACATTCAATGATCGCTACTCAACTGATAAATCAATAACTTTAAGGCTTATTTTCGGAGTTGTAATCCGCTCTCGTCGAAAACCACTAATGAGATGAGATTTTAACAGAGGCTTATTTTTATGGAGTTGTCAGCCGCTCCAAAAGATACCCATGGTTTAGAGCCATAGATAGCGGTAATGATGGGGTAGGCCATCATACCGTAGAGACTATTGGGATAGACCAATAGTATAGAAGTCAACAAGGGCTTATTTAAGGAGTTGTCAGCCGCTCCAAAAGAATACCTATGGTTTAGAGCCATAGATATCGGTAATGATGGGGTAGGCCATCATACCGTAGAGACTATTGGGATAGACCAATAATATAGAAGTCAACAAGGGCTTATTTAAGGAGTTGTCAGCCGCTCCAAAAGAATACCTATGGTTTAGAGCCATAGATATCGGTAATGATGGGGTAGGCCATCATACCGTAGAGACTATTGGGATAGACCAATAGTATAGAAGTCAACAAGGGCTTATTTAAGGAGTTGTCAACCGCTCCAAAAGAATACCTATGGTATAGAGCCATAGCTATCGGTAATGATGGGGTAGGCCATCATACCGTAGAGACTATTGGGGGAAACCAATAGTATAAAAGTTATAGAAAAATGAACTGATGAATGAATTAGAAATGCCTAATAGAGTTTTTAAACCTAGAACAACTCTATTAGGGAAGAAAGAGAAAAAGACAAGTATGAAGAATATTATGTTAAAATCAAGTAAATAGTTCGAAAATAAAAGTTCATATAAAATGATTCTATCTCGGACTCAAATGGCGATTTTGTAGAGAGCAAGAGTATTGTGAGGACTCCAAAGAGTTTTCAAAGCGAGAGTCAATTAGTACTTAATTTTGCCATAGCAAAAAGATCCATACCAAATAGTCAAAATAGTAGGAACTCTATGATCCTGTTGCCTAGCAACCAATGTTTATATGAATAAGTCAGAAAAATCTTTTCAGAGCCCACGATAAATGAATATAGTATGATTCCATAATAAGTATATAGAAATATATAGTTGTAAAAGGAGTAATGTAGTTGAGTAGGTATGAAAAAACGTCCACAGGATATTCTCCTGTTTCTGTCGTAGAGTGTCTCAACAACCAACTTGGGAGTGTCCACGAATGGATTAACACACCAAGCGGCCGTTGAGTACGAATACCAGAGGGGTAAACGTTGTGGTGTGCAAGTCTGTGGGATGTAGTATTTCAATGTTATTGTTAAGTGTTAAGTAAGTAGGTATGAACGACTACGGGATATTGTCCAATAGCCGTCCGAGAGTAACCAATCTCCAACCTTGGTTGTGCCCACAAGTGGGTTAACACTCCCAAGAGGCCGAAAGGGTGCCGATTATCTTACGATAATGGAATGTGTGAGGGGGTGTAGGAGTAGTATAAGTAAATAAATAAATAAATAAGTGGATGATAAGATGAATAATAAGCTTGGCCAAATATATTCACTTGAGGAAGTGTTTTTTAGAATTTAGGGAGGGCTGGGTTAGCCAGTTGGGCGCCAATCTGTAACAATATTCTTTATTAGGATAATACAATTTATTCTAGAATATAAAATACAATTTAGATAATATAAAAACACCGTTCAGCACTTCACAGTTCACAGTAGTACACAGTTCAACGTTTAACACACACTGAAGGTTAGGATTTAGAAGTAGCCTCAGCAGGTTAGGCCTCAGGAAGAGGAACTCAGTTGTGTCCTCAGTAGGAGAGGTCTCAGGAGTGACCTCAGTAGGAGAAGTCCCAGGAGTGACCGCAGTAGGAGAAATCCCAGGAGTGACCGCAGATGGAGAGGTCCCCGGAGTGACCGCAGCAGGAGAGGTTCCAAGAGCGACCTCAGTAGGAGAGGTACCAAGAGTGACCTCAGTAGGATAGATTGCAAAAGTGACCTCACAGGAGTGACTCAGAGGGTAAGAGGAGATCCCTCAGTTGAGTGATTTAGAGGGTCGTATAGACGTCTGCGATCGAGTCAAAGCTGTTGACCATTCAACAGTCCAAGATAGAGAGAACCCCTTCCTCTGACGGCCTCCGCTTTTATATCCGTCAGATTGTTTTCGTAATTTCTTCTTTTCTATTTTCAAATATTAGTTTCATCAAAGGTTTGGACATATCAGACCAAGGAGGTCTGCGTGCGTTTACATAATGTAAAATTTAGATTTAAGTTATTACAAACATAATAATTATAAAAATAAAAAATACAATGTTTCTGTGAAATCAATTAGATAAAATAATTTAATTATATAAAGCAAAAGCAACATCATAAACAAGAAACTATAACATAGGTCATAGACTAAGCCGGACAGAAAAATAAAAGTAACTGACAGTTTCTTATTTGACAAAAGTGTCACAACAAAATGATCAAGTAATAATTATTTTACTAATAAAAAGATGTTAAATAAGATAAAAGGATGAAATGGATGACGTAAGTATACATAAATACTATAGCATGTCTGATTGTCCATTTTCATTGGAGTGACAGAAGATAATAGATGTAATTTCCCCGCTAAATTGTGTAACGACATAAATAATAATTTAGTAATTGCTACATATTAGTCTACTATTAAAAAAACTGTCATCCATTCTTTTAATTGTTCGTGAGTAGATACATCAAGGTCACACGACGTAAGGATTAGGCCCACCAGAAACGACCGGGAGTTTCCGAGTAGCGAAAGTTTCGGCCAAAAGACTGCCACATTAGCGGCGTTTGACCATCTAATTCTTTATTTTATCTAAAACCTATAAATATGCCATAAATAGGTAGTTTTCTGAATCAGCCAGGGTTTTTGGGTTGTATAATCATCAAATGAGTCTTCCCACCCTGGGTCGAGCGGAAGGGACTGCCCGACTGTTACTGGCTGTAAAGCACCCTGTTCTCCACGTTCCCTCGCTCGTTGACCTATGCGTTCCAGGGCCACGTTCTCCACAGAGGTCACGCGACTCAAGGAATAAGTAGCCTAAATGACGATTATTTAGAGTGTGAAAGTAGATATAGGCAAGGTTAATTCTGGGGAAAACAACACGGAAAAAAAGATGGCGATACGTCACATCTGTCAATCATAGACAAGTGCTCGGCTGCGTTCAAATTAGAATTTTAGGGTTGCCCGTTTTCCAATAAATTAACGGTGTCCACAGGTACAAGCGTCCATAGGTACAGCACTTGCCCCTACTAGTAACTAACTTGCATGTAGGTATGTTCATTGCATGTCCTAATAAATTACGAATGTTTCAACAAACATTGCGTTGTGATTACAATTGATTACATTCTGTTTTTACTGAAATTACAGCTAGGGCTCCGTAGCTCTGATAATTTAATGTTTTTAGGGTTCCGTAAGTGTAAATGCATGTGTATCTAATTATAGTATAAATCAGCGATATTGTTTTATTTTTATTATTTAATTGTAATGTACAAAAATCGTGTTTTTAGAAAATGGCTGAGTTGGAATGGAGACTTTGAATTTATTCTATATTCGTGATATTCATTTTTAATTTGTACCCGAGTAAAACCATAGCATTTTTCAATCGCAATGTAAAATATGTTTCATGAAATTGATGGAAATTGTAGAAAAAAAAACGATTTTTTTTCTTCTTTTTTCCTCCGAACTTATTTT
The DNA here is from genome assembly GCA_028554685.1 of Agrotis ipsilon. NCBI lineage: Eukaryota > Metazoa > Arthropoda > Insecta > Lepidoptera > Noctuidae > Agrotis > Agrotis ipsilon. The sequence goes on from CM052972.1 coordinate 10,175,718, forward strand.
TGATGGTGGTTTTAAAAAAAAAAACATTTATTACGTGTATTTGTTTATTTGTGCATTCATTGATGAATGACAGAAGATACGGGTTGTAATTTGCCCGCTTAATTGCGTAACTGATAAATAATGAAGCCTACGATTACAATAACTATCCTATTCAGAGTAGGTTGATAAATCAAAGTCACATGGGGCGACCATTAGACTTACTAGGCCTCTTGACCAGGGTCGTGGGGCAGTCCAAACAGATGACCGTGTCCCTGAAACGTAAAGGACTGTCCAAAGAACATCGTGGATTTTAGTCAGTACGAGTCTGACAGTCTTTCGCTCTACTCTGGTCAGAAAAACTCATTTGATGATTTTACCAGATAAAAAAGACCGTTGTATTAGCGTACCCAGTAAAAGTGTGTGCTTCCACAGTGGACGCCTTTTTCTATTTAATTTGTAGCGATTTTCGACTATCAATATTTTTTGACGTGGCGTGGCCAGAAATCTTGTGATAAGGCCTGTGTAGTTGCCTATTCCAAAGCGTAGATCGCAGACAGACACACATATCATTGGCCTAGTCTTTTCCCAACTAGGTATATTGGGGTCGGCTTCCAGTCCAGATGTCGCTGGATATCTGGGAAAGACAATACCCCATGGAAGACTGGTTGTCACAACACACACAAACAGTAACAACTGTCAGGGATCTACAAATGACAGCCGGGAATCAAGATCAACATGTCCGTTTCGACCGCGCGGCCATGACGTTTTTTTTAACTAAAAACCATCCCAAGTTTTTGTAAAAAAATGTAAAAGTCGATTGCCAAAAACCACAAATTTGTCAAAACAATGGTTAAAAAGTTATAAGGGTTTCATCGAAACGCGGCGAATGGCGCGGCCATGGAGATCTTTAAAACTAAGAGTCGCAGAGACCTGAAATTTTGGGAAATACTAGATTGAATTTGTAAACAATTTGTAAAAATATTGAAAAAAATTCTGTGTTTATATTTGAAGAGCTACGAGGCTAAAACCTCATGGCAGCGCCATTGAAACGGTGACAAACACTTTATCGCCGAAATCTCGCTGAAAAAGCATCGCAGACGTCTGAAGTTTTTTGTAAAACATAGATTTGAATTTGTCGAATCTAGTAAAAATACAACAAAAAATCCTAGGTTTATATTTCAGGAGCTGTAAGACTAAAACGCCATGGCCGCGCCATCGAAACGCTGAAAATTTAGTTTTTCGCCGAAATCTCGCTGAAAAAGCATCGCAGACGTCTGAAGTTTTATGTAAAACATAGATTTGAATTTGTCGAAACTAGTAAAAATACAACAAATATCCTAGGTTTATATTTCAGGAGCTGTAAGACTAAAACGCCATGGCCGCGCCATCGAAACGTTGAAAATTTAGTTTTTCGCCAATATCTCGCTGAAAAAGCATCGCAGAGGTCTGAAGTTTTTTGTAAAACGTAGATTTGAATTTGTCAAAACTAGCAAAAATACACCAAAAAATCTTAGGTTTATATTTCAGGAGCTGTAAGACTAAACCCCTGATTATTACTAACCCTGTATTATTACACCGTTCGATAGTGTTGCTAATAGGGAACAAATTCTGGGAAGTAATCTTATATGGCAAACTTAAGGAAAATGTATAATTACAAAAAAAACTGATTAATCTTCAAGGCAAAGTCTGTATTTGAAACAAAAGTTACCGTTTCTTCTTTAAACTAATGCTATTTTTAGTTCAACTCAATAATTTCGTACTGCTAAGTACAGTGGGTTGGTTTTAAAGAAATTTATGACCTAGTGTAAGCAAACCATCTGTAATTTATGTGATTTTAAAGAAATATATACCCTAGTGTAAGCGAACAATCTCTAATTTACGTGATTTTTAAAGTTATAGCCATATTATTGCTTCTCATTGTTCACCGAATCCTTCAGATTTCATTTCTAATAAAAAAGGTGGAAAGTTCTCTGTAAATGGTAATCCGTGGTCACCCTAATCGACATATTCAAGACGCATTAAAGATTTTGTTCAACGGCTCCTGAAATATAAACCTAAGATTTTTTGATGTATTTTTGCTAGTTTTGACAAATTCAAATCTACGTTTTATAAAAAACTTCAGACCTCTGCGATGCTTTTTCAGCGAGATATTGGCGAAAAACTAAATTTTCAACGTTTCGATGGCGCGGCCATGGCGTTTTAGTCTTACAGCTCCTGAAATATAAACCTAGGATTTTTTGTTGTATTTTTACTAGTTTCGACAAATTCAAATGTATGTTTTAGAAAAACTTCAGACGTCTGCGACGCTTTTTCAGCGAGATTTTGGTGAAAAACTAAATTTTCAGCGTTTCGATGGCGCGGCCATGGCGTTTTAGTCTTACAGCTCCTGAAATATAAACCTAGGATTTTTGTTGTATTTTTACTAGTTTCGACAAATTCAAATCTATGTTTTACAAAAAACTTCAGACGTCTGCGTTGCTTTTTCAACGAGATTTCGGCGATAACGTGTTTGTCACCGTTTCAATGGCGCGGCCATGAGGTTTTAGCCTTGTAGCTCTTCAAATATAAACACAGGATTTTTTTCTATATTTTTACAAATTGTTTACAAATTCAATCTAGTATTTCCCAAAATTTCAGGTCTCTGCGACTCTTAGTTTTAAAGATCTCCATGGCCGCGCCATTCGCCGCGTTTCGATGGCGCGGCCACGTTCAAACCCTTATAACTTTTTAACCATTGCTTTGACAAATTTGTGGTTTTTGGCAATCGACTTTTACATTTTTTTACAAAAACTTGGGATGGTTTTTATTTAAAAAAAACGTCATGGCCGCGCGGTCGAAACGGACATAGATCAACGGCTTTACATGGCTTATGTTTGAACTCATCGCACGACGAGAACAACACAGTAACAAGAAAATTAAATAATTAAAACAGTGACAGACAACACAAATAAAAAGAAGGTTACCTTACATCACAATAGAAAAAAAAATGCGGTGTGTGTCTCAGGATTGCACTAAATGATTAAATCGTAAAGGAGTAGTCACTTTGTCCGTTCATTGTTAAATGGTGTACTTACTACTATACTTTTAATATTATGATTCCGAACATCTGATTGAAAAAACGGAACCATTGATCAGTCGTGTGTCTGTCTGTTCGCGGTTAACAGTCAATTTCCTCCGAAGTTATTTTTGATGATGGTTTTCGATAATATTAATATTATTAATTCCTGTGGCCTAAAGGCAGTGGTGTAATTTAAAAATAATTAGAGTAATTCAGGAAAAAAGACGAAAAATTAACATTCACCATCTATCTCCGAGAATAGTGAGTCTACAATTCTGAAAAAAAAACAGATAATAGATTACAGGAATATTAAACAGAAGTCCATGATCTTAATTTTTTTAAATATATATAGTTAATGATAATGGTGTGGACCATGTGGATGGTGAGCATCTGTTATAGCGAGTTTCCTCCGTGCCTCGGAAAGCACGTAAAGCCGTTGGTCCCGGTTGTCATTTCTAGATCTTTGACAGTCGTTACTGTTAGTCAGAAGCTCTAAAGTCTGACAACCAATCTTACCATGGGGTATGGTATTGCCAGTAACTACTGGGTTGTGGAGGTCCGACAGGCAGTCGCTCCATGTAAAATACTGATATCTAGCTGAATCTGGTTTGACTGGAAGCCGACCCCAATATAGTTGGGAAAAGGCTAGGCAGATGATGATGATGATAATGGTGTGGACCTTTTCGTGCGCGAGTTAATAACGGCCGGCTTTTCAAATCTTTCCCCCTTAGCAGGGTGCCAAATCGGAAAATACCAAAATAATTTAGTTTAAGTTATTCGACTGGCCTGTTGGTCTAGTGGTTAGTGACCATGACTGCTATGCCGGGGGTCGTGGGTTTGATTCCCACCCAGGACAAATGTTTTGTGATGAGCATGATCATTTGTTCTGTGTCTGGGTGTAGTTTTATCTATAATATATGTGTATTTAGAAATACATAAGTATGTTTATCAGTTATCTAGTACCCATAACAAAAGCTCTGCTTAGTATTATTATTATAGTTATTCTTTAACACTAGTTAACCCCTAAATTCCGGGAACAACATCTCGGGCCGCAGTCGTGAAGTCATAATAGACATAAAATCGCTCGTTTACATGACAAAGTCTCGTGAAGTGCTGTTAGGACATGATTATCTGAGTCCGGATGCCGTACTACGAATCCTCGGCATTTCCCAACTCATTTTTCTCTCGCTTACGTGGAAAAACCTGTGTGTTCGGGAAAGACATAGGTAAACACTAGTGCAGACTTTTTTTTTCGTGGTAAAATGAGGGTAAATCATCAAATGAGTCCACTTGAAAAGACTTCCGTTCCTCACGATCCCGGCAGCGTAAAACCAATCCCTGTATACAACGACGATATAGATTTTACTAGACTCCGCATGCACGATCTCAGGAACAAAAACTATTCTGTCAACTCGCTGAGGTACTACGTAAGCGTGGGGGACGGGTTACTGGGTGGTGATTGGCTAACTCAAGGTCTGTTCTGTCTCAAGGTATGTTTACGGTTCACTGCAGTGGTCCAAATAAGACGGATATAAGACTTTTTTGCCTAATGTGTTGACAGACATCAGTCGCCTGTTATTAGGAGTCTAGTAATATATCGTCGTTGCCTGTATATGACGCAACACTGGATGGCGCTGAATAGTACACAGATATTGTCGTGCACAACTTTGAAAACAAGCATACAAACCTGTTTCAAGCCAGCACCTTTAGTTGATTGGTTTTTACCGCACAGAGTTTGGCCTTCATGTTTGCAATAGATAATAGAGAACAATCATGTTCGCTCTTAACACATTTCTATATCTACTACGCGCTATACCGCAACATGATTGTAAAGGCTTCTAGGAATAAATCTTTTTGTTAGAGCGAGACGAGTATATTGCATCATTAATTGCATTCGTTTGCTATTATTTAGGTCATTGTTATTTCATATAGGATGCAAGAGCGAGCGTAGCGAGCTCGGGATTTTCGGACACCCCGACACGGACAGGTTAGGTTCGAATCCCCTTTGAATCGACACGGACAGGTTAGGTTCGAATCCCCTTAGAATATTCCAACCCAAATTCCAACACGTTAAAATAAACATCTTCAAAAACCACCACAAAAAAGTGTAAAATATTGGGTGAAAAGCGATCGAGTTATTTTGAACAATGGTTACGCCACAAACGGGGGTAATGATGCGTTCGAGTTTATGTTGAACTGTGCTTAATGTGCCGGCTACGAGTTTGATGGCCGACCCCTTCGTATCACTTCCTTGGGGTAGGCAGAACTCTTACCTCTTGAGGTAACGAGCATTCTGTACAGACTTTTTTTTTGTTTTTATAGTGGTAAAATCGTCAAATGAGTCCTCCCGCCCCGGGCAGGGCGAGAGAGACTGTCAGACTTGTACTGACTAAAATCCACGGTGTCCTTCAATAGCCCTTTATGTTCCGGGGTCACGGTGATGGTATAAGTCCCGCGACTCCGGCAGGCTTTAGGGCTCTGAGAGGGGGCCTCGTCATTGTGCTGACGCTCTTTGAGGCGCGCGTGGAACACGACGCGCCGTCGACCCGGGCATGGTCCATGGTCGGACAGCGAGTTGCCCTTTACTCGCCGCCCGCATGCCCGCGCCATTCTGTATAGGCTGGATTCTCTTTTACTAATCTTAATTTTTACTTTTTATTGTAAATGCGAATGTTTATTAGGATGGATGGATATTTTTTGACCTTCTACGCAAAAATAACTGAACGAATATGGATCCTTAGAGGGCCAAAGCCTGCTAACCGTGACCCTGGGCTGGGACAATATCTATCACTGATATTTTAAGATCTATCACTGATATTGATTTGAATGAAATAAATAATTTGTAAATTTCGAAAACACAATAATAACGATAGAAAACCAATTTAGTCAAACGTGTTTCACCGTCGACCATATTGCTTACCATCAGCAACATAGTGGTCAAAAGTGAAACAATCGTTCCTTGTGTGAGGCAATATTTAAAAAAAGTGACATTATTTCTTGAATTAGTTTATTATTTGTATCCCAACCAATTTGTGGGACCGGGGTCGCGGGACTGTCTTATCACGGAAGTGACCCCCGAACAATTAAGACGAAAATCAACGGGAAATGCCGTTAGGGTATCTTGTATATAATTGCCATTTATGTAGACTGAATACAGCCAATCAGGACAGGTAAGGTTGTGGTTGCAAAACAAACGATGCAACTGTATTGGGTAACCAATAACCAATATTGATTGGGCATTGCATTATCATTATTTAGGAATGATTGCATAGGGCACCTGTTTGTAATTATAATCAGGTGCCCCTTATTTATGCAAACTCCTAAATACTAATAAAAATACAAACTCCTAAATGGGCCTTTTTGGCGCAGCCGTGAGACACACAATAACAATTCTTTTGTTTTTTCTTGTGTTTGACATGGGTTTTTTTTAACTTTTTTGTTTTTTCTGTGCTAATTTTTTTTTTATGTGTTTGTCTATTGTGGTCCCCTTGCGCCAAATAAATGATTTCTCTTTCTTTCTTTTTAAATAGCAGTTTGATTTTATCTTTTGTTATTTTTTGTGTTCATAGTGAAATTACCTATCTTACCTATATTTAAAAATCTATTGCTGTTCGTTAGTCTCGCTAAAACTCGAGAATGGCTGGACCGATTTGGCTAGTTTTGGTTTTGAATTATTTTTGGATGTTCAGGGATGGTTTAAAAGTGAGTAAATATGATTAAAAAACAGTAATTCTGAGAAGGTACGAAGTCTACCGGGTCGGCTAGTTTTAAATAATATATTGAATTCGTTATACTAGCAAACTATTTGTATATTTTTTTCTTTTCGCTCTATTAAAATTAAAAACTAATAACACATATTATTATTTTTTGAACACACACCCGGCAGTCTGTTGACGGCACGGTTGGTGCAGTGGCTGAGAGATTGGAATCCTGCGCTGCGTGGCGCGGGTTCGATTCTGCGGAGAAAATATTTGTATAATCTACAAGTAGTTATTTCGGGTCTGGGCGCTTGTGTATGTCAGTTTATAATGTGTGTAAGTGCCTGGTGTAGGTCGCGGGACTTATTCCATCACCGTGACCCCGGAACATAAAGGGCTATTGAAGGACACCGTGGATTTTAGTCAGCACAAGTCTGACAGTCCCTCCCGCCCTGCCCGGGGTGGGAGAACTCATTTGACGATTTTACGACGTAAAAAAAAAGTGTCTGGTGTAAAAAACAGAGCGCGATTAGCGATTCTCAGATATTAAATAATATAAAAAAAGTTAATTTAAACAAATTTGAATAAAAAAAGCATCAACCACTTAATCTAGTGGATTACAAAGCCGTTATTTTTATATAAGTGTGATCATATAATACAGCAATTCTTAACACTGGCAATAATGAGAGGAAGCGTAGGATTTATACATTAAATTGAATAATTTTAGTCTGACGGGATTAGGGTAACGAGATTGGGCTGAGCCCATCCCCATTTAGGAAAAATAAAGAGCTTTGTATGATAGCCAGGTGGAAACATTTAAGTCGAATATTGGATGGAAAAGGAACGATGAATCTAATTTATCAGCGGGTATTATGTAGATGGCTTAGTTGGTAAACTAGCTTATCTTATCAACAGGCCTGTTGGTCTAGTGGTTAGTGACCCTGACTGCTGTGCCGGAGGTCGTGGTTTCAATTCCCATCCAGGACAAATGTTTGTGTGATGAGCATGATTATTTGTTGTGTATTTGGGCGTAATTTATCTAGGGTTGCGGGATAGACGTATACCGCGACTCCGGTACACAAAGGGCTACCGAAGGACACCGTGGATTTTAGTCAGTCAAGTCTGACAGTCCCTTCCTCCCTGCCCGGGGCGGGAGGACTCATTTGATGATTTTACCACATAAAAAAAAGCGTGTAATTTATCCACAATATTTATGTATTTAGAAATATATTACCTAGTATGTTTTCAGTTGTCTAAGTACCCATTACACAAGCTCTGCTTAGCTTGGGACTAGATGGCGTTGTGATTATATGTATAGCTTATGATCGTTTTTACCACTTACCCCAGGGCGGGACGGGAGGGACTGTCAGATCAGGTGATCCCTCAATAGCTCTTTACTATTTGATATCATTTTTTTTATCTTGGTAAAACCATCAAATGAGGCTTCCCACCCCGGGCGGGGCGGGAGGGACTGTCAGACTTGTACTGACTAAAATCCACGGTGTCCTTCGATAGCCCTTTATGTGCCCGGGTCACGGTGATGGAAATAAGTCCCGCGACCCCGTCAGGCTTTGGGCCTCTGAGAGGGGGCCCCATCATTTTGCTGACGTTCTATGAAGCGCGCGTAGAACACGACGGGCCGTCGACCATGGTCAATGGTTGGACAACGAGTTGCCCTATTTGATGTCATTTAACAATTTTTTAAATATGACGAGAAGACACGGTTGGGTTAGCCACTAGTCGCTCAGCGATCGACTGCTGCACAGCGTATCACGAGTTCGATCTCCGCACGGAACAAAAATATTTGTGTGATCTGCAAGTAGTTGTTCCTGGTCTGGGAGCTTGTGTATGTGAGTTTCCATGTTTGTAAACGCACCTCATCATCTTCCTAGCCTTTTCCCAACTGTATTGGGGTCGGCTTCCAGTCGAACCAGATGCAGCTGAATATCAGCATTTTACATGGAGCGACTGCCTGTCGGACCTCCACAACCCATTAACTGGGTAATACTGGTAAGACTGGTTGTCAGACTTTTGAAGCTTCTGACTAATAGTAACGACTGTCAAAGATCTATTACAAATGACAGCCGGGACCAACGGCTTTACGTGTTTTTCGAGGCACTGAGGAAACTAGCTGTGACAAATGATCACCCATCCACAGACCAACCTCGGCAACCGCGGCTTAACCCGGAAGATCGGCTTGTGCGGCTGTAATTATTTTGCCACGAGCTCCTGCTTTGTAAACGCACCTACGACAGGAAATTCTTAGTGTGGGACAAATAAAGTACGACACGTGGGACGCGTACGTGGAGAAATGTACGACCACCTTTTACATATTTAATTACTAAATTCACCATCTATAATAATATAAATTTTTATGCCAATATTGAACTACATAATTATTGTATGCCCATTAGGCAGGACATATTGATATTTATATTGTTAAGACCAGTAACTTATATATGCCCACAATAAAGATACTTTGACTTTTGCTGATCCATTAACATGATGTTATTAGGGGTTCACCAGGTCACGGTCAGGTCATTCAAATTTTGATATTGATCGCGAAGTAATCTGCTTAGATGCGTCCCGATGACATGGCTTGACGCATAGAAATATCGACACCGGAAGTATCAATTAACGTAAGGGACAAAATACGACTTTTCAGGAGAGCCAAAAAACGATTATTTTTTTATTATTTTGTTTATAACTTTTTAGTGTCTGGTCCTTTTTTTGTGGTGTTCAGGGCAAAGTTTCTTAGAATTTCCCCTTCTTTCTTGTTTTATACGAAAGATTTAGAAATTCCCAGTACTTTCAAAAATAGCATGTCCTTTACATTAAAAAAAATGTTTACTTGACCCTTACGTTACTGAAATTTTGTAGATAATCCGTCGAGACTAGTGTAAGCAGCAAGAGAAATAGAAAATTATACGAAATTTTACTGTAAAGGACTTTATCAGTGTTGCAATTTAATGTAACAATAGATTATCTACTAAAATTTAGACTATTTTAACACTATAGAAATGAGATAAAAGAGAAAATTAGTTTACTTTCAGGTTTTACTGCTAATAGCTAGCAGATTCAAGTCCGATCCGAGTCGGACCGCGTCCTACTGTTCCGAGGTAGCTCGGATGCGACTAGGCTTAGAGTAGTTCTATATAGTTTTAGATGTTCATGAAGCAGGATTTACCTATTCACTTTCTCAAAGAACATTGCTAGATGTGGGATGTTCTTCGTTACCGCCGAATCAAATGACTAGTCTAAATTCTTCTCCTTTTGCTATAAAAGACTTATGTTTTTTCCGTCTTAACTCTTCGATTAACACGTTTCTGACAATTCAGATACAATTTCAAACAAAATCGTTTTTATTTCTTTGTTGACTATAAAATATTTGACAGTATTAACCACTATCCGAGTACACTTTGTGTGAAACTTACTCGTTTGAGCTTACTCGGTCCGAGCACACTCTGACCGCGTCAACGCGGTTTTAATTGTCTTTATAATTTTGTTATTTAATCAATTAAATAAAATACTAAAGTTTTCTTGGAATTTATTGCTAGCAATTTTGCTCCACTTGACTTGATGACGTGTAGGCTCTGAAGAGGATACCTATCCTCTTCAGAGCTGATATTGAATGAATGTATTGGAAACGAAAGACCGAAGAAAAAATGGAACATGATTTGTGCGAAACATGGTATTAGTGTGATGGCAGTGAAAGTTGAAATGATGAATAGAGAGGATGGAAAAGATAGAATAAAAGGTGCATGGGTTATGTGAAAGGTGAACGAATAAATATCTGTTTGACGTATTTCATCTGCAGTAATTTCAGCTCATTTCAAGTTCGAATGGAGACCGCAGCGCTGCCGCTGTGGCGCTCCTTGGGTGAAGTCTATGTCCAGAAGTGGACTTTAATATGAATTTCAGCTGCAGATTGATTTCTGTTATCTTATTTTATGTATCTTTATGTCTAACAGTTGTTCTTTTCCAAATCCGTTTACCCATTTCTTATATTTATTATTTTATTTGGTGGTAATTCTTCGGAAAGTTTTATGTCGTAAGTGTCACCGATCCCTAACATTCTATACAAACTTCAGATTTCGTCAAACAATTTTGTAGAGTAAGGGTCATAATGTTTTAGGTGAGAGACATTTTATTTACAGTAAGGGACATGTTTTTAAAGTTAGGGGCTTTTCATTTAAAGTAAGGGACAATATCATATAAATCGACTTATTGGAGGCTTAAGGTAAGGGTGTAAATTATTCAATACGGTGACTTACTTCAATTTTTAGAGAACAAAAAATATTAATGACTGTTACATCACATTTTTTTTCAGAAATCGTTTTTCGCAGTCAAAATTTTTGTACTGTAAGGGACATTTTTTTGGAGATAGAATTTTTTCAATAATACCAATCGATAGAGCGCGAAATTCTGAATCCAATGATATATATAACTCATTTTCGCCAAAATGTCCCTTACGTTAATTGATACTTCCGGTGTCGATATATCTAGGGTAAAACACCCAATTATTGACCCTTTAAGCGGTTTTTCTTCCTTCTTTCGCAATATAAACTAATACACGAGTTGCAAGTAGAAATGAATGTTTTTGGAAGATAAAAAAAACATTTGAGAATGTAACTAAAACATTATAAACAGTCATACAAAGGTAAAAAGTGTTTTTTTTCTCGAGTTTAGCAAAAACAGGCCATTTGACCAGTTACCAACATGCCTGTACCAAATTTTCAACATGCATTTGACCAATTTTTGACCTCTTGTAGTATAAGAATAAACTCAAATATTATTTATAAGGACTGTGATACGAGGTTTTATTTGATAAAAAACAAACAAAGCTAGTCTTACTGCCCTTCTTATTTCCTTTTTTCACACAATTTTGGTCTACAGTCTTCAAACGCGGCCTACAATATTCTTACATTTATTTTTGAAGTTTTGTTGTAGTTTTATCACTTTTGTCCAATTTTTCCTCTTTATTAGTAGTTATTTCATTTTTCTGTATTATGCAGCAGATTAAAAATGCTCGCCGGCAAAACAAATTGAAAGAATACGGCTTTAGTTCTTCAAAGGGAGTTTAAAAAAGTTTGTATTAATATTTTCTCAATTACATAAGACTGTTTTAACTTTTTCAACTTATGTAGAAGATCCTCACAAATGAAGAGAACATAGACACAAATCAAAAACTACCTTGCCTCGGATATGATTTAAGTCAGTTTGTTCAAACATGCAGGTTAGAGTAACTTATGTCATAATTGTATGCACTAAACCAACTTATGACTGAGGTATTGCCCGTGTTATGTTTGGCAATTGTCCCACGGGATTATATACCGACATCAAAAGTATCCTGCGTACACCCACCAAACCAGGTTTTTATATTATCCGCTTGCCAAATTGTTTCAAAATCCATTCAGCCGTTCACTTTTCCTATAATTGTAGTAAGTTTAAAATATTCAGGTGGATCCAGAATGTGACAGTAGACCGAAAATTTAAGTACCTTGCTCAAATTAAGCTAGGTTCTTAGGTTACTACGTAAGGTATTTTTTATGTTTGTGATTATGCAGATACACACCTTTAGGGGTGCCAACACCCATGGGCATAACACAGATGCATTAAAGTTAAGCTACCTCACCATTAAAATGAACTATACGTATAAACCGTGGTGTCAGTAACTGGTATATTCGTACATATGGTTCATTACCAGCTATTGACATGTCATGTCAAAAGAATGGTTATTCATACATTTGAGTTTACCAGATATTGACCCCATCATTTTAACAAGTTAAGGCTCATTAAAACTTGTAAATCATGTGGGAAAGCATTATGTCTGTCTTAAATAACGAAAAAATACCAAACTCTAAGGAATATGTCGTGTAAAACTGAAATAAAATGACATTGAAAACAACCTTCAGCTAAGCAAATTGTTAAATTTCTTGATGATTTTAGCAGGGTATTTTATTATTATAGGTTTACGGACGCAATATCGCTTTATTAAAATTTTCTGTGACGCCGATATATTACAAGATAAATTATTTTTCATTTTCTGTATTCTTTATGCAGCACTGCCAGAAGATTTATTATTATTTTTGATAAAAACTGTTAAGCGGTCAATAGTTGGTGGGAGGTCAGCAATTGGGTACTTTACCCTAGATATAGTTTTACGTGCTTTTAGATTTACACTAGCTGACCCGGCAAACGTTGTTTTGCCATATAAATTATTACATTTAGTGGGATGAAAAATAGATGTTGGCCGATTCTCATAGATACCGGATAAGCACAAAAAATTTCATCAAAATCGGTCAAGCCGTTTCGGAGGAATATGGCAACGAAAACTGTGACACGGGAATTTTATATAAGTACTAGCGGCCCGTCCCGGCTTCGCAGGGGTGGAGGACCCGGTCTAAAATTTGAGATTTAAACTATCCTATCTCTCAAGTAGAGAGAGAGCAGTGGTGGCCCAGTGGTATCGGTCCCGACTTACGAGTTCTAGGTCGTGGGTTCGAACCCAGCTTGGCGCATTACTTTGTGTAATTTATTTCATCACCACTGCTCTCAAAACGGTGAAGGAAAACATCGTGAGGAAACCGGCATGTCCTAGAACCATCAAATTCGAAGACATGTGACATCTGCCAATCCGCACTGGGCCCGCGTGGTGGATTATAGCCCACTCCCTCTCACAAGAGAGGAGGCCTGTGTCCCAGCAGTGGGAACGTTATAGGCTGAAGATGATGATGATGATCTCTCAAGTTGGATCGAACTGTACATGGTGTGCGAATTTTATCGGTTAAGTGGTTTAGGAGTCCATTGAGGACAAACATTGTGACACGAGATTTATATTTATACTAGCGGCCCGTCCCGGCTTCGCACGGGTGGAGGACCCGGTCTAAAATTTGAGATTTAAACTATCCTATCTCTCAAGTTGGATCGAACTGCACATGGTGTGCGAATTTTATTATAATCGGTTAAGTGGTTTAGGAGTCCATTGAGGACAAACATTGTGACACGAGATTTATATACCTATACTAGCGGCCCGTCCCGGCTTCGCACGGGTGGAGGACCCGGTCTAAAATTTGAGATTTAAACTATCCTATCTCTCAAGTTGGATCGAACTGCACATGGTGTGCGAATGTTATTATAATCGGTTAAGTGGTTTAGGAGTCCATTGAGGACAAACATTGTGACACAAGATTTAAATATATTAAGAAGAAAGATTAGATTATCATTTCGTTGGACTGGTTGTCTTTGGTTTGATTCGCAAGGGTTTTTTTTTAATATAGGTTCGAAGATGTGGTCGACCATGAAGTTGAGCTTGCCTAGAAGTAACCTGTTCACTCTTGACTTGAAGACCCCAAGGTAGCTGTCGGGAAATACAGATGGCCGGCAGGGAATTCCACTCCTTAGCTGTGCGTGGTCCCCAAGTTGGCTCATGTGTGAACTCAAGCCCGGACTAGTAAGGGTGTGTTATTTTTAATGCAAATCTATAATCTCTAAAATTGAAAGGTCATTTATTGATCGCGAAATCTCAGAAACCATAAGTGCTAGGAGTTTCAAATTTTGTGTGAAGGTTATTTTTAGAACGAAGGTGCTCACTAAGATTGGATTTTGTGTATTTCAGCACCTAAAGGGTTTTTTTTGTGGTTGATAGTTAGATATATTATATTATTCAACTAGCTGCTGCCAGCGGTTTCACCCGCTACAACTCGAAAATTATCCCACGGGAACATAAAATCGGGATATAAACTATCCTATGTGTTGATCCAGGTTATAAACTATCTGTGTACAAAATTTCATCCAAATCCATTCTTCAGTAGTTTTTGCTGCGTGAAAGAGTAACAAACATCCATCCACACATACAAACTTTCACGTTTATAATATTAGTAGGATTTTGTTTAAAAAAAAAATATTAGTAGGTACTGACTAAAGCGCCGTATTCACGTTCCATCTTGCTGTACGTCCCGCCAAGGTCATACACGATGCACGAAGCAAAAACACCGTGATTTTGACGTACGTCAAGCCTATTCACGTTGTTTTTGCGTCGTGCATCGTGCATGACGTACAGCCGTGACAGATGGTGAATACGGCGCTTAAGTTTCATAAAACCACAATATGTAAAGTTTGTTTGAAAATTATTTACTACAAGTCTCTAGTATTAATTGGATATTTACTTAGAATATCCAAAAAGGTTGGCAAGAGTAGAAATTCGCAGGAGTGCTATATTACAGTTTCTAAGTTTATTTTAAACATCACGGGCGACGGTAAGGGAAAATATCGTGAGGAAACCTGGACTTATAAGTGTAAAGTCATGTCAGAGACCGGTGGGTTCCCCAGACTCTGACACGAGAGTGAGACCACATCTTCACATGACAAAGAAAAGAAGAGTTCTAGTACAAACTCTGAAGAAATCCATTAAGAAGATGTTAGCTCTAGTGCTTTAAGATCCATTTTCGAGCTAGACATCCTAAATTCTCCGTAGTGCTGGGATGCTTAGCTATTTCTCCCAGAACGGATACGTGCTCGAAATAACAAAATGGTGGTAAACACAGCCCCGGATCTACGATTTTTTCGAACTGGGGCTAAACTTAATAGAGGCCCCCTCTCCAGCTTTTTAAATTAATTCTCAAACATGTTATTATTATTTAAAAAAAAACTACTTAATTATGTTCTTTTTAAAACAAGACTGTTCGTTAATAAATACTTACGATAGACAAAGTACTCGTCAAGACAAATCAAACGAGTCTAAACTCGATGCGTTTACGGAGTTTTATTTCAGAGTTCCTATGGCCATCTTCCAGCTCCATCATCAAATAAGTTCCATGTCACTATAATATTGCATTGTCACGCGATATACATATACGTGCAAAATTTCAGCTCAGTTGGAAACTGGATAGAATATAACTTGCAAGATTTGATTATAGACAACGGGAGAGGTGACACTAAATAAAGCCTGTAAAAAAAATACTGACCGAATTGAAAACCCCTTTTTTTGAAGTCGGTTAAAAATAGTAGTCGCCTTTCTTATCATAGTCATGCAGCTGTGGATTTATGTTTTTGTTATTTGTTTATTATTTGTGTTTAGTTTTATTTAATTGCATGCAATTCTTTGAAAAATATAACGATTTTTCTTCATTTTCTTTGTGCACTCGTCAATGAATTAATTTATGATTTGTTGGAAAACCAACTCGATGTTACAACAACGCGTACTGGATGCTAAGCGATTAGTTTTTTTTCTAGCATGCATCAAGCAAGCATGTTTTATGATGCTGGTGCCCCCAGAAGCTGTCACCCGGTGCAAGGGGCCTGCCCCCTCCTAGATCCGGCCCTGGGTACATGTATTTCAAAAGTGAATGCACTAGCGAAGGTGCAAGCAAATCGAATATTTATCAATCAGCACACATCGACACCGGAACTACTTATCTAAAGTGGACGGAGTAAGTTCGAACGAATTGAATGTATAACGTGTTTCATTGGTTTATTCCATATGAATAGAATTTTACTAATGTACTGTTACTGTGAGTCAGAAGCTCTTAAGTCTGACAACCAGTCTTACCATGGTATTGCCCAGTTACTGGGTTGTGGAGGTCCGATAGGCAGTCGCTCCATGTAAAATACTGATATCCAGCTGAATCTGGTTTGACCGGAAGCCGCCCCCAATATAGTTGGGAAAAGGCTAGGCAGATGATGATGATGACTGGTGTGTACATAATTGTTACGTAACAGCTGTCAAATTGACGGTACGATTTCCGCAGTAGCTGAGTGACGAGATGCAACGACGATGAGTTGGACTGCTGCGCTGCGTGGCGCGGTTTCGATTCCCGCACGGGGCAAAAATTTGTATGATCTAGCTGTTTCGGGTTTGGATGTTTGTGTATGTAAGTTTGTATGTTTGTAAACGCACTCACGATGCAGGGAGAAAATCCTAGTGTGGGGTTAAGTTTTCTACAAAAAAAAAGCAAAAACAATTGGTTTCAGCTGTCAAATTGATGGTACGATTGGCACAGTGGCTGAGTAATTGGACTGTTGCGTTGCGTGGCGCAGTAGGTTTGATCTTCGCACAGAGGAAATATTTTTATGATCTGCAAGTAGTTGTTCCAGCCGTCTGTTTGTGTATGTTAGTTTGTATGTTTGTACACGCATCCGCGAAACAGGGAAGAAATTCATAGAGTGCGGCAACGCTTTCTACAAAAAAAAAAACATAAAAAAGCAAAAACAATTGTGACGTTACAGCTGTCAAATTCACGGTACGATTGGCGCAGTGGCGGAGTGATTGGACTGTTGCGTTGCGTGGCGCAGGTTTGATTCCCGCACCGAGGAAATATTTTTATGATCTGCAAGTAGTTGCTCCAGCTGTCTTAGCTGCGTTTCGGGTCTGGATATTTGTGTATTTTAGTTTGTATGTTTGTACACGCCATCCGCGATACAGGAGAAAATCCTAGAGTGGGGAAAAGATTTCAAAAAAAGAAGCACATAGAACAGTGACAGTTGGCGCAGTAGCTGAACCATTAGCTATGTCCACACTATGCACTTTCATCTTCAATTTTCGTCTTCATCTTTCTATTCAACTTTCGTTTGTTGCTTTCAATAATTGAATGCGTTAACGAACGCAACGCCAATATAGTCATTTAGTTCAGTCGTAGTTTGTCAGCTTATGGAAACATGTGCGACGACAACATTTTACTTAGTGGAATATGTGCTGCTTACTTGGTCATAAGAAATTCCAGAAAAAAAAGAATCAAGCGGAAGTTTTGGATACGAGGCTATTATAATAATCGAAGTAATGTGATTATGAGAGAACTACGAGAAGATAAAGATATTCTTTTTAAAAATTTTACACGCATGTCTGAAAAAAATTTCGATAGACTTTTGAAATTGGTTACACCAATAATTACAAAGCAGTCAACCCAATTACGTGAAGCAATACCTAGTGAAATAAAATTAGCTATAACACTTAGGTTCTTAGCTACTGGAGACAATTTAATGTCTCTTTCATATTTATTCAAGGTGTCCAAACAATTCATATCAGCAATGCTACCAGATGTATTGAAAGCCATAATTAAAGTACTAAAGGATTATATTAAGGTAAGAAAGAGTTTATATATTATCTATATTTAATATATTTAGCACAACAATAATCATTTTTTAAATAGAACAAATTCAGAAATAGTATTGATATCTAATGCTTCTGTGTCAGCCGGAGAGTCATTTGGCATCTCGGTATCATTAATTATCTCAATAACATTCGGTATATCAGTCACATTTCGCATCTCAGTAACATTCTGCGTTGCGGCTGCACCAGTCATCTGTTGCATTTCCAGATCAAAAAGTATATTGTTTATGCGCTGTTGAGCTAATATTCGATTCAATGGATTAAGATTTCGAATTTTATGAGCTATTAATTGTCCATAAACAGTAAACTCATCTTTTTGACTTAATTCTTCAGTAGCTTTTTTCATAAATTTGTACGCTTCTTCCTCTTTATCGTCAATCTTTGTACTTTTAACATTTCTCTTCTTTCTTATTGATGGTAAGGTAAAATCATGCTCATCTTCAGACATACACGTAGACTGCGAAGTCGCAGAGCTTTCTCTATTGAAAACTTCAGCTTGCGTGTCCTGAAACGTAATGTAAATGTTACTTAATTAAAATTTTAGCCCCCATAAGCAAAAACGGAACCCTTATAAGATCACTTTGTTCTCCGTTTGTCTGTCTGTCAACGCCCTGTATTTCGGGAATGCGTCGAGGGATCAAGCTGATATTTTAACTGTATACTGAAGTCTACGGTCCCATGAAGTAGAAAACTATAAAATTGTGATTAAATCTTTAAAAAAAAGTTTTTTTTTCAGTTACCCACAAACGAACAGCAATGGAAATCTATTGCGAATGAATTTGACAAGCGATGGAACTTTCCACATTGTATTGGTGCCATGGATGGAAAACATGTGGTCATCCAAAGACCAGAAAATACTGTGGGCGAATTTCATAACTACAAAGGAACACATAGCATAGTGTTGTTCGCAATCGTAGATGCAAACTATTGTTTCACATATGTTAACGTTGGTTGTCAGGGCCGTATATCGGACGGTGGTGTTTTTAAATCCACTACGTTTTATAAGAAAATTGAAAAAAATGAATTAAATTTACCCCATAATGAACCACTACGTGGTAGAACGATGTCAGTTCCTTATGTCTTAGTTGCTGACGATGCATTTGCTCTATCTACCTATACTATGAAACCGTATTCAACAGATTTAAATGTGGGGTCTCCAAAAAGAGTGTATAATTATAGGTTATCAAGGGCAAGACGTATGGTTGAAAATGCATTTGGGCTGCTTGCATCTGTATTTAGAATATTTCGCAAGCCAATTGAATTAAAAGTCGACAGTACTGTAATTGATATTGTTTTGTGTTGTGTTTACATTCACAATTTTCTACGATTGCAAACAGATTCATCCCGTCATTACTGCCCTCCAGGTTGTTTTGATAATGAGGATGTACGCACTGGAGAAATTATTCCCGGATCATGGAGAGCAATAACTGCAGATGACAGTGGTTACAGGGCACTTCAAAGAATTCCTCGTAGGCCATCGAATACATCGAATCAAATACGAGAGGAATTTATGAATTATTTCATGTCAGATATTGGAGCAATACCATTTCAAAGCAAATACTTGTAACATTTATTTTGTGGAAGAATATAATAAATTAATTTCAACAAATACTCGTTTAAAAATACCTTTTCTTCCTCAGTACTAGTTTCTCTAGTTTCCCTTGGCGTCACAGAGTCAGCAGTGAACAACAGATGTTTATAGGCAAACCACGGTGAAACGTACATCTCATCGGATCCAGCGCCACTCTTTTTCTTCATAACTTTCTGATGTTCTTTGGAAAAATATGAGCGTAAACTTTTTATTTTTTTTTTAACACCATCGATGTCCATGTTATATTTAGTAGCCAAAACTTGTAAACCATCGTTCCTCTTTACTTTATTTGTATAAAGTTTGTTATTTGGATCCCAGAGCTGTGGAAAGTTTCGGTAATCTTCAATAAAATTCAATGTAATTTCGTCCGCCATCTTGTTGTTGAACGCTTTGTGGAACAGAAATCCATCCGACGCGGAATGACATGTATCACAGCGCGCGCTACGCTTGCAACTGTCATGGCGCATGCGTCAAGGGCATGCCCGACCTGCGCTGTTGACTGCGCTATGACGCATGCCCTTGATGAATAAAAAAGGGCACAGTGTGGACATAGCTTTGACTGCGGTACCGTGTGTTGCGGGTTTGATGTGAGTTTTGTTCATAAATACGAGAGACATTGCAAAGGTTCTCACGTCTGTCGGTAGTTTTGTTTGAAGTGCGAGGTGACCGGTGCCTTTTATGTCTTAACTCTTACCCCAATCAAGACGCCTTATTGGGTATTTGTGACGTCACAGTACCTATGCATTTTGTTTTATCGTAAGGCCTTTGCCACACCAGCACGCGTAGCATGGCGATTCTATCTATATTCTATCAAGAAAACACAAAGTTATTTCATCGTTATTTCTATACAAATCGACTGTTTTTTAACCCCCGACGGAAAAAGAGGGGTGTTATAAGTTTGACGTGTCTGTCTGTCTGTCTGTCTGTCTGTCTGTCTGTGGCATCATAGAGCCCAAACGGATGAAGCGATTTCAATTTAGTTTTTTTTGTATGAAAGGTGGCTTACCTGCGAGTGTTCTTAGACATGTTTGATGAAAATCGGTTAAGCCGTTTAGAAGTTGTGGGGGTGAAAGTGGGAAAAGGTAACCGAGGGTCTGCAAATATACTCGAGTTGGGTATCAAATGAAAGCGTACTGAAATTGATGACTTAATCGGGAGTACTCTTAGCAACATAAAATATGATAAAAGTATGTACCTTTAAAAAGTATAAAATAAAAATAAATTTAAAATTTAAAAAACCCCCGACACAAAAACCAAGTTCCCTTTAAAAAGTAAAAAATAATAAAAATACGTCGTGTTGGGGGACTGCAAAAAAACAGGAGATGATAAATAATTTGGAGCAGTCCCCCAACGCGACGTATTTTTATTATTTTTTACTTTTTAAAGGGAACTTGGTTTTTGTGTCGGGGGTTTTTTAAATTTTAAATTTATTTTTATTTGCACAAATGTGACACCATTCGTGCACTATTAAAGAAAAGAACGTTTATATTCTAAAATTTTTAGATTAACATGCTTAAAACGCTTAAAATATTTCAACGTTCTGTCATTTTGTCTATTCTTCCGTCGACAAAACCCCTTTCTACGGCGCCATGCTACGCCTGCTGGCGTAAATTCCATCGCGGATCTTTCCCGACGGAACGTCAATACATGTTATTGCATATAAATTACAAATAGCAGGCAAATTACGCGGAAGATCGGTCGGGGCAATATATCGATCGTCGGGAAAGATCCGCGACGGAATTTACGCCAAGTGTGGCAAAGGCCTAAAGGTAAAAATGTTATTAAGATTATTTTAGAGTTGACGTTAATGGTTTAGAGTTGACGTTAATGGTAAACGATCTCCGGGTTCTACTGTCACTATGGGAGTTCCGCAGGGTTCAATTCTTGGCCCCTTTCTATTTCTTATATATATCAATGATCTTCCTTGCCTTGTAAAGAAAGATCATGATATAGTGTTATTTGCAGATGACACATCACTTTTATTTAAACTTAAACGACAACAGCCTTTTACTGATGAGATAAATACTGCTCTTTCTAAAATAGTGCATTGGTTTAGTGCTAATAATTTACTTTTAAACGAGAATAAGACTAAATGTATAAGATTTTTGACACCTAACGTTAAGCAGGTGAAAACCAGTGTATTAGTAAATGGTGCCGAATTGGATCTTGTGGACACCACTGTGTTTTTGGGTATTACTCTGGACTCGAAGCTGCAATGGGGCCCTCATATTACTAAATTGTCGAAACGGCTCAGCTCTGCAGCATACGCGGTATACAAAATTCGTCATTTAACTGACGTAGAAACAGCCCGTTTAGTATACTTCAGTTATTTTCACAGCGTTATGTCGTATGGAATTTTGCTGTGGGGAAATGCGGCCGACATTCAGGCTATATTTGTGCTGCAGAAAAGAGCCATTCGAGCAATTTACAACCTAGGTAGCAGGCATTCACTGAGGGATAAATTCAAGGAAATAAATATAATGACAGTTGCATCTCAATACGTGTATGAAAATTTGATTTTTGTTAAAAAGAATATTAATCTTTACACAAAATATAGCGACATTCATAGCATTAATACAAGAAACAAGGATATGCTAAAAGTGCCCGCGAGTAGGCTCCATAAAATTAGTAATTCATTTAAATGCCAAAGTGTACGTTTCTACAACAAACTCCCAAACCACGTCAAAGAACTAAGTCTAAACAAATTTAAATCAATTATTAAACAACAACTTTGTAAAAAAAGTTACTATAAAGTCAAAGAATACCTTGATGACAAGATGGCCTGGGAGTTAGCTGCTCCGATGCACCCTCAAGCATCAAACATTTTGTGATGTATGTGTCTTTTTTAAATTCTTTTATAATGTGAGGAATATGTAGTTTCAGAGGTGGTTAAGCTCCTTACATAGTGAGTTGAGCTTCCATTCTCTGTCATATCTTACACTGTCTGAACTTAAAGTTTTTTCTTTGTAGTCCTTTCTTAAAGAGACCATCTCAGACGAGAACCTACATGATCCTCGCATTTATTTATTGACGAAGCAATTTCCGATTGTTAACTCATTTTTATTCTTTTTTATATACAATCTGACAATTATATGTTTTTTTTTTATTTTTTATACCATCTGACATTTTCGATTTTTTATACAATCTGACATGCATTTTATTTATTATTTTCTGCTTTTTTTATACAATCTGACATGTATGATTATTTTATTTTTTTATACAAACTACTGATATTTTTATTTTATACACAATTTTTTATTTTTTTTGTGAATACGAGGATCCATGTGGGTCAACCTGTTGTTTTTTTTTTTTTATATAACTATAGTGTTGTCTGACAGTTTGAGTAACATTAACGGCCTACACAAGTCCCTTCTTTGGTACTGTTCGTCGTGTCATTGAGCTCCTTGAGTTATGAGTTGAGCTCCACGGTAATTGACAAATGCTTGCACTGACTGGACAGGTCCACTCAAATTTGTGTGGTTCTTTCTTCAAAAGACCATTTCAGACATCGACCTTCATGGTCCTCGTATAATCTTTTCTACATTTTTATTGTCTGGACTTTAAAAGAGACTGTGACCTCTGAGTTTGTTTCGGCTGTTTCTTCTCAGAGTAGTCAGGTACGAAACACCGGCCCCTTCTAGTTTTATAAAAAGACGTGTAAAAGTGTTTATATAACCTACTTGC
Organism: Agrotis ipsilon; assembly: GCA_028554685.1. Lineage (NCBI taxonomy): Eukaryota > Metazoa > Arthropoda > Insecta > Lepidoptera > Noctuidae > Agrotis > Agrotis ipsilon. Next base: position 10,198,835 of record CM052972.1, read on the forward strand.
ATAAATAAACATCATTTCATCATTTCATTTCATTTCATAAGATTGGAAATGTTACGTAGCACATACTTTAGTGCAGGCACTCTGTTTAAGTGCCTTTGTTTGTGAAGTGTTGGTTGTTCTATTGGTAATATTCCAGCGAAATAGTGTGCGGCATATTTGTACCCGCATGTGGCTAAATAATAAGCCTCATAGGTCGATCTTCCGGGTTAAGCCGCACTTGCCGAGGTGGGTCTGTGGTTTGGTGACCATCTCTCATAGCGAGTTTCCTCCGTGCCTCTGAAAGGACGTCAAGCCTAGACCAACAGGTCTAGGCTGTCAATTGTAGATCTTTGACAGTCGTTACTGTAAGGCTGCCATTACATGCTAGGTTTTCCCATGGCAAAACCATGGCAGATATTTTGAGTGACGGAAAACCTATCGTCTAATTCGATGATTGACGTTTGTATGACGAAAATTGTTGGGATTAAAAGTCTATCATTAACCATCATTCATGATTGATAGAAATGATTGACCGTCTAATTTGCGCCTTAGTCAGAAGCTCTAAAGTCTGACAACAGTCTGGTTGTGAGATTTTAGAGCTTCTGACTAACAGTAACGACTACGATACCCCATGTTATACCATACCCCAAAGTAAGACTTACCAAGAGGTATCCTATTACCCAGTTACTGGGTTGTGGATGTCCGATAGGCAGTCGCTCCATGTAAAACACTGATATTCAGCTGCATCCGATTTGACTGGAAACCGATCCCAATATAGTTGAGAAAAGGCTAGGCAGATGATGACAAGACGGTGTCCACACTGGTGGGCTGCAGCTGAAAATCAGCGTCTGGTGGCAAACTTTGTGTTGCCATCTGGCATATGCTGAGCTGAGGCCCTTCGGCATTAAATTGTTAAGTTTTTTATTTCCTCTTTTTATATTTCCTATTCTCTCTATTATAATTTTATCTGTATTGTTTAGTTTTAAGTTTGTGCCAATAAACACAATTTTCTTTCTTTCTTTCTTTCACACTCTAGTTCAAATTACCTGGAACATAAATATTTGCGAAATGTATGTGTGTGACACACGTCTCTGCCCCGCGGTGCCCTAATCCAGGCGTAATGTAACGTCAATATGTAACAATAATATCTTCAGCGAGATTACAGCATCGCACGACGTTCAGTTGTTAATCCCCGGCTCATGAGACACCTCACGAACATGACTTTATGGAACATGCTACAGCTTACCGATTAACTCGCATGTAGGGACACCATTTGTTTCGAAAAGCTCGGACAAAAAGGCCTTTCAGACTGTACCAAAATCAAATAATTTTTATTTCACATAGGTCACTTATAAGACGTCGACAAAAGATTCTCGGTACGGGTTGGTCGATTCCAGGGAGAATAACCGGCAAGAAACTCCATGGTTACTCTTTTAAAATATGGTATATTGTTTTACAAACTGATTGTTACAATTTTGAATAGGTACCATCATGATACATTAAATGAAAGGGACGGAGAAGTATGAATATGAAACTTGGCACAGTTAATATTAATATGGAGATTTTTCTAAACACGGAAACGGAAATATATGTGAAAAACCCATATCAACACGTATCTACAAAACCGCTGAACCTAACATTTCGAATCTAACGTATAAAAGTCAATGCCACTTTTCGTTGTTTATAACTCAAGAACGTTCTCAACTATCCAAACCAAATGTTTAGGCTTTGTTCGAACTTTTTAGTATATTATCTATTTGTGTGAAGTTTGCACAAAATCGGTCGAGCGGTTCTTCATTTATCACATTTTTTGTAACACGTAGCGAAGCACGGGGTGGGCCGGTAGTGAAATATAAAAAATAGTATACTTAACGATAAAAAAACTTTTATATATCTGCAAATCTCTTAGGTTGATCTGAGTGTAGAAACTAACACTCATAGTTCAAACTTTTAAGGGTTTCCAAAAATCCCACCCGACGACATTGAAATCCATAGGAAAATTCTAGAAGGATGGTAACCCTATTCTTAAGGATCTGCTGATATTAACTAGAAATATTAAAACAGTCGAGGCAGCTGAAAGCACACATATTAACGGCTGCACCGAAACCGTGACCCTGGAACGTAAACGGCTATTGAAGGAACACAATCGATTTTTTGTCAATAAGAGTCTGATGACAGTCCCTTCCGCAGGACTTGTATGAAAAGAGTCCTCATTTGATGATTTTACCACGATAAAAAAAGGCCAAGTCGACACGGCAGAGAAGAGCAATATTTCGGACGAATAAGGGCGGTCTCGAAGCAGGCGCGTTATTTATGCACGCACCCTTACATACCGCGATCACCTTACTAGTGAAACTGATTGAATTCACTGGGCGAGGACTTAGTGCTAAGCGAAAGCGTTTTGTTAAACTAAAACACGTGAAGACAGAGAAATATGTGCTTCAGCAAAAATAAAAATTAATTAACCTGTTTGAATCAGTAATAACGAGATTCGTGGACGAATCAAAGTTACCGTTACGTAGCCCAGCGAATTAGTAAGCTGAAGTGGCAGTGGGCAGGCCACATAGCACGTAGAACTGATGGGCGTTGGAGCTGTAAGGTTTTCGAATGGAGACTACGTACCGCGTACCGGCAAGCGTAGCGTAGACCGTTGACCTTCAAGGTGGACAGACGATCTGATGATGATCACAGGACCTCGCTGGTCGCAAGCTTCTTCCAACCGGTTCTATTGGAAAGCTGTTGAGGAGGGCTATCTCCAGCAGTGGTCGTCCTAAGGCTGATGTGATGATGATATTCATCATTATTCCATCAGCCTTTTATGATCGGAGTTTATACTTATAAACTCTGTGATATTCTCCTGTAATACCGGCTATACACGGTACAAGTATACTTGCGCAAACCAAGACTTGCGCAAGTATACTGTAACGTGTGTAAAGTGAGTGCCTTTAAAATAATTGAATAACTGCCCTTTTAACCGACTTAAAAAAAGCGGTGGCAAATGCCAAATAGCAAAGCCACGGACTTCTAAAGAAAAAATATTTTACTTTGTTTTTGTGTTTTAGTAAGTTACAAAAAAAACCGCTTTCCGCTCCGCTCATCACTAAACCGTCTTCCTTTCTTCGGCCCCTGTCCGTATATTATTCACCTCGCCCCTCGCTATTGTACCCACTTTTGTTTGTCCTCGTCCTTGTGGAGCGATTCGCTCTCAAGAATAATCTAGACATACAATTACATTAAGATAGTGTGTAAGTAGTTTCTTTATCATAGGCCAAGAACTAATTGCTCTATTTAAAAACATGATGCAAAAGAATGTTAATGCATGTGCGAAGGTATTTTTATTTAACATGATGTTAGTCCTTGTCCAAAAAATACGTTCAACATCACTAGCATTAATTAAATGAGCAAAATTGTCCTTAGTATCATTTGTTTTCAATAAATATCTATAGGCCTGTAATAAAGTATAGTATACCTACAATAGGCACCAGTCTCTCACAAATGTAAATGAAGCATTGTTAGTGTTAGAATGATTACTGATTTTTAAGTTTGTGATGAGAAAATAAATACATTATTATATTATAACAGATAAAAATAAAATAATTATTGGCTTGTCCCAATTGCAGCAGTAAGTTGATTTGAGGAGTGATTGAAGAGTCCGCATGACGCAAGTCCTCACCGGACACGGTTGTTTCAGGAGGTACCTCAGTAATCGGCGGCAAGCGAGGAGGGATAAGGAGCAGTCGGAACGCACGAGGGAAAGGACATCCTCTACCTCACGGTCCAGCCATCGACGAAGAAGCCCAGGGCATTGTAGCGTAGCATATTCCGGCTACCGTAGGTACTGGCTTGCGGACCGCGAGTTATGGGTAGCTTGCCGTCTGACTAAAGAAAAGGCCGGACGCGACGGCGCATTGTGTTCCACGCGCTCCCCAAGGAACGTGGCCTCCATAGCAGGGCTCGGAAACGTTTTTCAAAATAACGTTTTTAAAACGTTTAGAACAGTTCTTTGCACCTAATTTTGTTCGGAACGAAAACGAAATAGGAACGTTTGAATGAAATGGGAAGAACCGATCTGAACTTTAAAAAATCCGGTTTAGAAAAAAGCATTCAAAAACACATTTTTTTTCATGATTCTTATTTAAGTTAATCATACTCGTAAAAACGACGAAAGAAATATTAGTGCGGCCTGTAATATCAACAAAATGTTCGCAAAATTAAAATTAGTACCTACGTCTTGAAGCCAAAAAAACGGTTAAAAACGGTTTAAAACGTTATTTTAACCAAGAACGATAAAATATTGTTCTTCTTCTTAACCGTTTTATTTTACGTTCTTAGGCATTTAAGACGAAAACGTTTCGAAAAATATTATAGTAGGCAGATTATTATAGTATTTTTTAGTTTATCAACTGATATGATTCGAACAACAATATCCATGTGGCATTGAAATCATCAAAATTAAAAGAAAAATACTTGCACAGTGCCTTAACGTGTCAATTTTATCAAAAGCTTAACTCTGAACCTCTATGCGATTTGAAACTCGTCAGTCTGTATTTGTGTGGTTTCGGCTTAAGCGGCCTGTGAAGCCTCGAGAACGTTAGAACGGCCGGAAAAGTGGGAATTTGAAGTGTATCGCGTAAATAGGCAGAGAGAAACAGAATGCTAACTTCGTACAACAAGCGAAAACACACCCAATCATAGGGCCAGCCTGTCGTGGTCGCGGGAGCCTGCCAGGGTCGCGGAACTGTCTTAGGCAGGCAATCATGACCCTGGAACGTAAAGGACTATTGAAGGAACACCACGGATAGAAGAGATAGACAGAAGGTACAACGGCGAAATAATGACCTGTGGTCTACTTTGGCCCTGGATCGTGAAAAATGGAATTCATAGGGAGAATTTTGCTCAGCCGTGGGATGTAATGTAAGCTGCTTATTAGTATCAGTATCAGGTACGAGTATGTCCCACCATTGGCGAGAGGATTGATTTAATGATTTTACCCCAAAAAAAAATTGACAAATGGTAAGTATGTAGTAGGAAACTGAGTGTGTTACCTACCTATATTTTTATCAGAAGGCGGAACGAAAGTGACTATCAGACTCGTACTGACTAAAACCCACGGTGTCCTTCAATACGTTCAGGGGCAAAATGTCCAATTCTCAAAATGTCCAAGAGTGTCAAAATGTCCAAATCCCAAAATGTTATGAATAGCCCTTCACTTTCCAGGGTCACGGTTCCCTGGTAAGACAGTCCCGGAACTACTGTACTATACTGTGTAAAGTACCGTATCAGTCTATTTTGTACTGTGGAGGGATCTTTATAATAAAAAAATATTTATAGATAGTTTTAAACATGTATTGACGGGAACGCGCACTTTTTACAATTATAGACAGTTCACAGAGTACATTATACTATGAGACAGTTCTCTACTCCTTATTTTTTAATTATTTCAAATATTATTGAGCGGCTTGATTCAGCCAATCAGCCGGTGCCTACAAAGTGCATTTAAGGTTAACTAGTAAAACCTCTACAGTACTAAACTTCTGTATCTACCTATATAGTGTCCATAGTAAACTAGAGTCGAATAAAGACCGCCTAGAGTGGGTTGCTCGCTACGTTCCACTCCGAATTGTGAGGCTTTATAGCTATAATTGTATCGTGAACGTATTATTGCTTTTAACTTTTTGGTAGGCGCTTTAGTTTCGACCAGAGTAAATTATATACGTTATCAGGTTTCTTAGGTCCAAATGGATGAATTTAAGTATAGACGATGAGACGTAACAGTAGATTACGCAACAAGGGAGTAAAGCATTGCCTTACGTCGAGGGCGTATTGAATCCCGAAGCGACACTAAGAATTCTGGGGGTGAACCTCCAAAGCGCAGCGAGGAGGTACAAGTGTTAATTCCTGAGTGAAACGATGGAATTAAGTTAAGAATCCTTAGAGTAGCGAGGGATTCAAGTTAGCCCAAGACAAGACAGCTTTACTCTCGAGAAGCGTACTCTGCTTTTCACACTTACTGCGAGGAAATAAATTCGATTTTTGAAATTTGATGTGGTAGGTACGACAGCCTTCGGTCTACTAGGTCTCTTGGTAGAACCACGGGCAATAAACAAAATAATGGTCAGGCTTGTTAATTTTTCCACTCTTAAAATATTCTATTAGGAAGGCATCAATTTTGTGAGATTTTTCAAGTAAAGATTGGGATTATAAAAATCGCACGTTTAAAAATTTTTCTGGTGGGTTTGAACCAAGCCAGAAATTTTTAAACGTCCCGCTACTTACCATCCAGGTCAGCATTTCTATGTTTAGGAATAGTACTGGACAAGTTAAGCACGGTTAGCACAGTGTCTGAGCAATTAGACTGCAGCACTGCATTGCGGGTTCGATACCCGCACGGACACAATATTTGTATGATGTACAAGTAGTTGTTTCGGGTCTGGGTAGTTGTGTATGTGAATTTGTATGTTTGTAAACGCATCAACTCCACAGGACTAATGTCTAGTGTGGGGCAAAGTCTTAAAAAAAGTTTTCAACGTGCTTCAAACACCAGTAAAAAGTTTAATAAACACCATTATGAGGTTTCATCTCTAAAATACCGATCATTCTATACAAATTCATATCCCAACATTTGCTAACACATGTTCGCTCGTAAAAGGAGAAAGGGAACATTTTCGATACGTAGGGTCCCCCCACAGTCGTATGTTATCATATAAATTATTGAAAAGTCTCGCAATAACACGGATCGTTGTCCTACTCGCGACATATTGTTCGAATGTACGAAGTTGTGAATATACTGCTTGTAACATACTGCTCGGCTAAGGATCCTGCTGACTGCTGTAGATATGTACGTGTGTGAGTGTAAGTGTTCAATTGTTTTTTAGCCAGCTTCAAAAAAGTGGAGGTTATGTGTTTTCTTTAGATGTTTTGTATGATTGATGGTTTTGTAGGCGCAACTCTATCGAATGTTGAAATAATGTATTTGCTTTTTTTTTCATAATGATGGCTTCATTCCTTTTTTATTTTTTTTATCGTGGTAAAATCATCAAATGAGTCCTCCCACCCCGGGCAGGGCGGGAGGGACTGTCAGACTTGTACTGACTAAAATCCACGGTGTCCTTCAATAGCCCTTTATGTTCAGGGGTCACGGTAAAGAAATAAGTCCCGCGAGCATGGCTTTATGCCTAGCACTGAATATTGATGCCGTCAAAATCAGACCCGAGGATCTTTTGTATTTCTTTTATTTCTATAGATCACATATTTTCAAACAGGACTTGAACAATAAACATTGTTGATTATAATACACTAAACGTGTAATCGAACGTGATTTAAATAAAAACAATCACAATCACTGTAAGTATTTAATTTAACAATAATAATTGTTCTCATCAGTAGCTTTATAAAAATAACGAAAAATGTATTACTGAAAAATTAAAGGCGCCAAAAAGTTTTCACTGTGTTAATCTTTACTGTGTTTACTTAATAGGGGTTCCAGTTCCTCAGTCTGGATGAGCTCATTACTTAAGATTAGGGTTGCCAACCGTACTATAATAGATAGTATTGTACTGTTTAAGGGTCTCCGTAATATACAGGGTGAATTTTTCAACTGGGCGTGGATGGCTACTTTCGAAACTATGAGGAATATCGAAAAACGTTGAAAGGAGTCTCGAGGCCGATTTTGACGAAAACTAAAATTGCATCATTGGATTTTAGGAAAATCAAAAATCCTGGCCAGGAATCGAACCTGCTGATTTTGGAAAAAAAAATCACACCCTGTATTATTACACCGTTCGATAGTGTTGCTAATAAGGATCAAATTCTGGGAAGTAGTTATATGCGGCAAACTTAAGGAAATGGCTGATTTTTATGAAATTGCTATTTTTCCATGTCACTTTACATCTACTGAGCCATAATTTATTCGAAATATAAAATTTCATTGTTTTCAATGTCTCACTGGATTTGACGTTTCAACAATCCCACTGTACTTAGAAATACGACATTATTGAGTTGAACTAAAAATAGCATTATTTTAAAGAAGAAACGGTAACTTATGTTTCAAATATAGTCTTTGCCTTGAATATTAATCAGTTTATCACGTTTTCCTTAAGTTTGCCGTATATGATTACTTCCCAGAGTTTGATCCTTATTAGCAACACTATCGAACGGTATAATAATACAGGGTGTGATTTTTTTCCCAAAATCAGCGGATTCGATTCCTGACCTAGATTTTTGATTTTTCTAAATTCCAATGATGCAGTTTTAGTTTTCGTCAAAATCGGCCTCGAGACTCCTTTCAACGTTTTTTGATATTCCTCATAGTTTCGAAAGTAGCCATCCACGCCCAGTTGAAAAATTCACCCTGTATACTGTTGAAGAAATATATAGTACGCGAAAATACTATATTTCAATACAATAGCTCAATGTTTATATTTGGCAATACTAAAATTATTAATATTAAAAAAGACATTTTTAATCCTGCAATTTTCCAACGCTTCTTTTAAAGTGCAAAGAAATATAGCTTTTGTAAAAAATAAATAAGTTAAAAATGTAACTGAAGTCTTTTTTTTATTCTTCCCTACTAAAATACTATATTTTTTTGAAGCGTACTTTTATCGCCTTTTCAAAAAAAAAAACTATATTCAGACAACTTGTGCAACCCTACTTAAGATGTCTCGCATTTGTTTTCGAAACACCGAGCCTTTCGGCTAAAATCAACCCATAAAAAAAAAAAAACTTTTATTTCTATACCCTGTATAATATAATTTACCTACATACTTAAGTAGCTTACTTGATCTAACAATCTGTGTTCCCCATATGATAAGGATAATTGCCTCCCTAGGTTTCTCTGTACGTCGTGTACGGTAATGATCCTTTTTGTATTTATCCCTCATTCCCTCTCCCTCCTCTTGGTCCTTTTAACTGAACAGATTGTAGCAAGCATAATTAAGTCGACAACAAAATGTACAGGACATTACAGAGGAGGTTACTTATATGTTTGTGTATATGTGTTTCTATGTTTGTTAACGCACCCACAACACAGGAGAAATTTCTAGCGTGGGACAATGGTTTCATTGAAAAAAAAAGTAGGTTATTAATAAATAAATAATATGACGGACCCCCCTTAGAGGGCCAAAGCCTACCAGGGTCGGTTGTCGGACTTTTTTTTTGTGACAAACCCACCATACTGTTCCCAAACAACTGCAACTCCTGAAAGCCAGAATCAACAGTGGCAACCACCAGAAAAGCGCCGAGACAATGAAGCTCGACGTGTCCCGGAGAATGAATTTACCGGTCTTGGATCCTGCACCGAAATTAATCAGAAAAGATAGTGGAGGAGTAGGAAAAACATGTTTCCACTTCCCTCAGGAGACAGAACAAAACAAGGCTAATATGCCAAAAGGACATTACAACTGGGAGAAGCCCAGTTGCCTAGCACCACGGGTAAAAATAATCTACTACTAATATTAATGGGTCCTAAATGGTAGTCGGTTATGGGACTGTCTTATCAGGAAATCGTGGCACCGGAACGTATTAAAGGCTATTGAAGGACTCCGTGGAATTTAGTTAGTAAAAGTTTGACAGTCCCTCCTGCCCTGCCCTGGGTGGGAGGACTCATTTGATGAATTCACCAGGCTAAAAAAAATGTGTTTCTATGTTTGTAAACACGACCTCGACACAGGAGAAATTCTAAGTGGCGGGTAGAGTTTCTTTTTAAATTCTTCAAGCTAGGCAGAGCTTGTGCTATGGGTAAGTACTAGACAACGGATAAACATTAATATATATTTCTAAATACTATATTATAGATAAATTACACCCAGATAATGAATAAATGATCATGCTCATCACAAAAACATTTGTGTGGGAATCGGACCCACGACCCCTGGCACAGCGTGACTAACCACTAGACCAACAGGCCATTCTAAAGTCTGAAGTGTTAGTAATAGGGTCCCGTGTTGCCATTTAATACGCACCCCTATAAAACGAACGAAGCGTCGCAAAATAGGAAAAAAAAATGCCCGAAATACAGCTGTGAGATGCAAAAATACCATTATTACAATACGGGTCGCCCCAATCGACTCTTAAGGATTACTCCTATTCGTAAAACGATGGGATGACCATAATCTTCGCAAAAGTGGTCTGGATCGCTGACGTTGCGCGGACAACACAATAAATCTCGGCCGGGATAATCCCGATTCGGGCTGACTCGGGAAGGCTTTGTGTGCCAGGGTATGATATGATGTATCCATTGAAGTACTTTGACTGCTTACAGTAAGCTAGGCTTTGCGAAACCTATTTTAGAAGAGACTTTGAGAACTTTTCTGTGGGCTGTATCCGAACATCTTTTAAACTTGAATTAAAAAAAAAATGAAAATCTAAAGCTGGGTAGTCACATAACAGTGTTGCATGTAACGTATAAGATACGGTATCAAGTGAGTACGTAGACACGAGTCCGCTGCGAACCGCTCGCTGTAAGTTCGCAGTGATATCACCACTCGGCGGGTCATATAAACACAAAGGCGGCTCGCAGAGTGCTTGGACGAGCCGTACCCACTTGCAGGTTGATACAGTATCTGATACGTTACATGCAACACTGTTAAGTGAGTACCCAGCTTAAGAAACACCAACAATCGAAGAGGAACGGAACATTTAGACATAGCATGGGTGATGGGAAAAAGAAAGTGGAAGTGGGCGGCCATATAATGCCGTAGACTGGATGGAAGATGTGGCTGGAGTGGAGACCACGAACGGAAAAGAGGAATGTCAGGAGACAACTAAAAAAAAATACGTTGCTTTAGGAATTTATACCGTAACATGGGTTTACAAACACTTAAACTCACATGCAGAAGCAACTACTTGCAGGCTGAAAAAATAAATATCCGTTCGGGGTCGAACCTGCAACACGCGTTGCTATACCGTAACGCGGGTTGCGCGACTGCCTATACAGCCAACCGCATAACTATAGATTTGAAAATGTCAGACGTTAACAGCGGCGTACTTAACATTCTTTCCAAGGCACAAATTCCGCACAGTAAATATAAAGAAAGAGCAACGGTCATTTTTCACAATTGCCAAAATACCGTCGATATATGCATTTCGTGAGTTCCGGTGTAGTGACAGGGCGTGACGGAAGTGGACACGCAGCGGCGGCCACATCCGGCGGCCATAACTGTCGCCATTCGTCACATCCTGCCTCCGATATTAACGCGGGCTATTGATTGACGTAAAACCTTTATTCTGAACATTCCATATTACTATTTTTATGATTGTTTTTATGGGAGCTCAGTATGTTACACCTAGGGCTGTGAAATATATGGTGGCAAGGTAGATTTTATCTTGCGCGGACGGCGAGTAATGGGTGATTTGCCATGTCATCAATTCTTCGATGGACTATGACCGGGTCGACAACGCGTCGTGTTCCATGAGCGCCTCAAAGAGTGTCAGCAATCGCCAATCAGACGGGCCCTAAGAGGGCCAAAGCCTTCTCGGGATCCAGGAGGGGATCCGATAACCGTGACTCCAGAACGTAAAGAGCTATTGAAGGAACACCGTGAATTTTATTCGGTGCGAGTCTGTCTGCTCCTCCCGTCTCGCACTGGACGGGAGGCTTCATTTGAGGATTTTTCGACGATACAAAGGTTGATTTTATTATAGAAAGTTCAAGTTTTACAAGGTAAATGTATAGAGTGGATTATTACGGGCCTCATGTGTAAGCTCGAGGTAGCCCAACGTGCTGTGGAGAGAGCTATGTCTGTCTACTCTGATTTGATATCAGAAATGATGAGCTCTAGGCAAACCAAAGTTACCGAGTTAGCAAGTTGAAATGGCAATGGGCAGGCCACAATCTACATACCTAGTACCCAGAACTGATGACTGATGAGGCTATAAGTTTCCCGATGTAGGTGACCGGATATCGGCATGTCCTAGAAAAGAAACTGAAAAAAATCGAAGACATATTTGACATCTACCAATCCTCGTGGTGAATTATTAAACACTCCCTCTCACAGAGAGGAGGCCTGTGTCCCAGCAGCATTAAAGGCATAAATTCCTAGTGGGGAAAAGTTTTTTTTGTACAAAGTTTTAATTCACGGCCACGTCTGCCGCATGCCCAATGAACTGTGTGTCAAGATAACCACTATCTGGAGCCCTGACATAGCTAGAAGGCGCCGCGGCAGACCTTGACCTTGTAAAGATGGCGGGATAATAGACAAAACAAACAACCAGTTGCTTACATTAGCCCATGGCTAATGTAAGCATCATGGGCTTGCCTTTGCCCAGCAGTGGGAAGACATAGGCTGACAGTTAGCCCCTTCGTACACAAGGCGACACAAGTCTCCGATACCTTACGACTTTTGTATCCATTGACGTGCCTGTGTAGGAACCTCTATGGATTTGTATTGTAATAGTCGCTTGGATACCGCAGTCGTACGGTATCGGAGACTCGCGTCGCCTTGTGTATGAAGGGCCTAACAGTTAATTCTGTTATTAAAACTTTTTATCCATTTACGAGCGTCGAGCATACCTGAAAGCATTTCTCCTTAAAATTCAGTTACCGAAAAAATAATTCAAAGCAAAAGAGTGGTCTGGTTTTGTAAAAGACAATTTTCGTGAGGCCATTGTGTGTCACAATCGAATTTAAATTTTCTACTTTCTTTTCCCTCTGCGGTCTTTAACAAAGGAGGCATTATTTTTTATTATTATTTCTTTTATTTTATTGTCCGTCACAATGGCGTGTTTTCAGACAGCCGGCGGGAAATTTAACGGAAGTTCCGGTGAGTAGGGGTGGGACAATGTTATTGTATTTATTTTTACTCGACATGTCAAGGTAAAAATGAAAGGTTATGATTTTATCATAATATATAATTTATATGTAATTTACGTGTGTTAGACCTACTACATACAACACGATTCACGAAACTGTCATGGTCCCGTATTGTGACGTCATGCATGCTTATCTAGACTTTCACGATTTTAAGTAAGCAAAGATCCATCCATCCATCCAATCCTAAGGAAGATTATAAATAGCAGTCGTCAGTATGAAAAAAAAAATCAAATCGTCATTTTTGCTGACGCTCTTTGAGGCCCGTGTGGAACACGACGCGCCGTCGACCATGGTCCATGGTCGGACAGCGAGATGCCCTTTACCTTTACTCGCTGTCCGCTTGCCCGCGCCTACGGTGGCCGGAGGTCGTCTGCCGACGAGTTGGACATCCCTAGCAAAATATTTTGAGTTGTACCACCAGTGGTAGTAAAGGTGTGTTTAAACGAGAAATATTATTAACCGATTTCAAAATAAGGCGGAGGTTCTCAAATCGACTGTTTAAAAAAAATTTAGCTATGCGCGATCACTGTGGGTGGGTTCATATCTGACGGAACATCCGTCGCGTATTATCGGTCGCGGAACGCCAGAGCAGAAAAAAGTATAGAAAAACAATTGACCGCTCACACTCAACCGATGATCCGTTACTGCGTCGAAGAACATTCGATGATACGCTCGACGGATGTTCCGTCAGATATGAACCCACCCTATATCTCCTGATGGTAAGCAATGATATGACAATGAAGCATGCTTGCCTAGAGGTAACCTATTCACTCTTGACTTGGTGACTTTCTTTATGTTTTTACCCATAACTTACTACGGGCTGAACCGATTTTTATGTACACGATTTTTATCTACATATTTTTTTGTTCGATTTATTATATCTGTCATTTGGTCCCCTAAAAAGTTTTTTTACTGCAATATATATCTACAACATTTTCGGCCAGTTCAAAGACATGTTCAATATTTCTGGCTATCTAAAACATTTTACTATAGTACCTTAATCTCGGCATTATGTCCGGTCTGGGTGTTTGTGTATGTGAGTTTCTATGTTTGTTAAATACACCCACGATACAGGAGACATTTCTAATGCGAGCAAAAGTAAAAAAAAATGCTGGCATTATTGACAGCAAATTAACAATAAGTAGGGTAAAGTACCCAATTGCCGACCTCCCACCAACTACTGACCTCTTATCAGTTTTTATCAAAAATAATAATAAATCTTCTTGCAGTGCTGCATAAAGAATACAGAAAATGAAAAATAATTTATCTTGTAATGTATTAGCGTCACAGAAAATTTAAGTAAAGCTATATTGCGTCCGTAAACCTAAGATAATAAAATACCCTGCTAAAATCATCAAGAAATTTAACAATTTGCTAAGCTGACGGCTGTTTTCAATGGCAATTTATTTCAGTTTTACACGATAGATTCCTTAGATTTTGGTATTTTTTCGTTATTTAAGACACACATAATGCTTTTCCACAGGATTTTCACGTTTTAATGATCATTAACTTGTTAAAATGATGGGGTCAATATCTGGTACACTCAAATGTATGAATAACCATTTATTTGACATGACAAGTCAATAGCTGGTCATGAACCATATGTACGAATATACCAGTTACTGACACCACGGTTTATACGTATAGCTCATTTTTAATGCTGAGTTAGCTTAACTTTAATGCATCTGTATTATGCCCATGGGCGTTGGCACCCCTAAAAGTGTATCTGCATAATCACAAACATAAAAAAATACCTTACGTAGTAACCTGAACCTAGTTGAATTTGAGTGAGGTACTTAAATCGGTTAACTGTCACATTCTGAATCCTCCTGAATATTTTAAACTTACTACTATTATAGGAAAAATGAACGGCTGAATGGATTTTGACACAATTTGGCAAGCAGATAATTTTAAAACCTGGTTAGGTGGGTGTACTTGGACGCAGGATACTTTTTATGTCGGTATATGATCCCTTGGGACAATTGTTGAACATAACACGAACAATGCCTTAGCCATTAGTTGGTTTAATGCATACAATTCTGACAAAAGTTACTCTAACCTGCATGTTTGAGCAAACTGACTTAAATCATATCCGAGGCAAAGTGTGAGCTGGTTTTTGATTTATAACTATGTTCTCTTCATCTGTGAGATCTTCTACATAAGTTTAAAAGGTTAAACCGTCTTATGTAATTGGGAAAATATTAATTCAAACTTTTTTAAACTCACTTTGTAGAACTAAAGCCGTATTGTTTCAATTGGTTTTGCCGGCGAGCATTTTTATATCTGCTGCATAATACAAAACAATGAAACAACTACTAATAAAGAGGAAAATTGGACAAAAAGTGATAAAACAAAACTTCAAAAATAAATGCAAGAATATTATAGGCCGCGTTTGAAGACTGTAGACCAAAATTGTGTGAAAAAAGAAAATAAGAAGGGCAATAAGACTACCTTTGTTTGTTTTTTATCAAATAAAACCTCGTATCACAGTCCTAATAAATAATATTTGAGTTTATTCTTATACTACAGGAGGTCAAAAATTGGTCATTTGCATGTTGAAAATTTGGTACAGGCATGTTGATAACTGGTCAAATGGCCTGTTCTTGCTAAACTCGAGAAAAAAAACACGATTTACCTTTGTTTGACTGTTTATAATGTTTTAGTTACATTCTCCAATGTATATTTTACCTTCGAAAAACATTCATTTCCACTTGCAAATAATGCATTAGTTTATTTTGCGAAAGAAGCAAGAAAAACCGCTTAAAGGGTCAATAGTTGGGTGTTTTACCCTAATTATTGACAGGCCTGTTGGTCTAGTTAGTGACCCTGACTGCTATGCCGGAGGTCGTGGGTTCAATTCCCACCCAGGATAAATGTTTGTGTGATGAGCACGATCATTGTTCTGTGTCTGGGTGGAATTTATTTATTTGTGTGTTTTTAGAAATATATAAGTATGTTTATCAGTTGTCTAGTACCCATAACACAAGCTCTGCTTAGCTTGGGACTAGATGGCGTTGTGTGATAGTTGTGGAATACAAAAAAAAAAAAACCAGTAAAAATATTCCCCGTTTAGACACACCTATACTTTTATAAAATTTTGCTGTGGAATATAAAAAATACAAAAAAAAAACCAGTAAAATATTCCCCGTTTAGACACACCTATACTTTTATAAAATTTTGTTGTGGAATATAAAAAAATACAAAAAAAAACCAGTAAAAATATTCTCCGTTTAGACACACCTATACTTTTATAAAATTTTGTTGTGGAATATAAAAAAATACAAAAAATAAACCAGTAAAAATATTCCCTGTTTAGACACACCTATACTTTTATAAAATTTTGTTGTGGAATATAAAAAAATACAAAAAAAAATATTCCAGTAAAAATATTCCCCGTTCGGACGTACCTTTACTTTTATAAAATGTTGTTCAGAACAATGTTGGCAACACGTGTTTTCAAACAATTGTGAGAAACGGTGGTTTGTGTATAAAATTCATGTCTATATCGACTCCAGTTGCAAATTCCAAGTGGTTTTTATTTAAGTACTTTGAATAACTTTTGCTTTGTGGTATTCGTAAAACCGAAGCTAAATAGGTACCTAATAAATATTTAAGGCTTAAAAGGCAGGCGAGGAAACTGCTAACGCGAGTTGATCACATAATTCGAGCAACCCAAAATATTTTTCTGTAAAATGTTTATTTTTTTGGAAAATCATCTAATGAGGCCACAGGGAAGGGTGGGAGAGACTGTCAGACTTGTACCGACAAAAATCCACGTTGTTCTTCATTAGCCCTTTACGTTCCAGAGTCACGGTGATGAGATAAGTCCGACGACCCCGGCAGGCTTTGGCCCTCTTAGAGCCCCGTCATTTTTCTGACGCCTTTTGAGGCGCGCGTGAAACACGACGCGCCGTCGGCTTCGACCCGGGACGTCGTCTTATATAAAAAACTTCTCCTGTTTCTTGGATGTTTCTCAAAAATGGTAAAAGAAAACATCGTGAGGAAACCGGCATATGCCATCTACCAACAGTACCAACACCCACTAGTCCTGTGTGGTAAATTAAAGTCCACTCCCTCTCATAGAGACGAGGCATATGTCCCAACAGTGGGCCTATTTTAATTTAGGTTTTTCCTTAAAAGAGTTTCCCTATAGCAGCCTAAATTCTGGATTCGTATCTGATTTAATCATGACAACCAACGGGTTTATGTGCTTTCGGAATCACGGAGGAAAGGTATGTGGTATGTGGCAAGGGCAATTGAAACCGGGAAACGGATCAAAGGAGTTTGCGTTGATCATCTTGGATCATTGCTCGAAATCACTAAGTTCGCGCTCGAATTCGAATTAGCTGCCATAATAAGGAATGTATAACATCCTAAACGTTTACAATTGGCATAGGTTTCATCGCTGTTGAGCAATGGTCGGGCTCCTTATATTTTTGCCCGTGCTTCTTTAACTTGCAAGATTTGATTACAGACAAAGGGACAGGTGAAATTAAATAAAAGCTTGTAAGATTGACTTTCTTCACTGTAAATTATACTAAAGAAAAGATATTAATGGTGATAGTGCCATTAATAAATGAAGTAGGCCAGTAAATCGCGTGACTAAAAGAAGTTTCATGTGATCATTTGATTTCTAGAATCATTTATATTTACAGCATGTTTGACAAACTTTTACAAACCTTTAGTATTTACACAACTAGTTGCTATTTCGTACATCATAGGCGCTTTTTTATTTTACATCCAATAAACGCCGTAAATGCTTCAAGTATGTAGCGTCAGAGCAGTGGTGGCACAGTGGTATCGGCACGGTAATATAATTATTATACTGTGGTATCGGTCTCATCCCTGCGACATAATACACCGTGACTTTATAGCCAGAGGAGCTCGTGGCTAAATAATTACAGCCGCACAGGCCGATCTTCCGGGTTAAGCCGTGCTTGCCAAGGTTGGTGTATAAACGGAGGGAAGTGGAAACATATTTTTCCTTCTCCTCCACTATTCTTTTCTGATTAATTTCGTTACATCATTCTCCGGGACACGTCGAGCTTCATTGTCTCGGCGCTTTTCTGGTTGTTGCCACTGTTGATTCTGGCTCTCAGGAGTTGCAGTGGTTTGGGAATGGTGTGGTGGGTTTGTCCCTAAAAAAAGTTCCTCCCGAGGTGGGAGGACTCATTTGTATTTAATTATTCAAATCTCATAAATACCTATTTTCTTTTTATTATGAACGTTTACTAGTCATTGTAAGTACAAGAACCGAGCTGCCGTTGTAAAACGACTAAAAAGTCATGATGGGTGTATACTATCCATGTAGATGTGCCCTCAATTTCGCTTATGATGTTACAAGACTATGTTCCGTATGACATTATTATGTAATGAGAACGACATGAATGTATCTATTGTTGTTGTACAATCAGCAAAAGAGTAAGGTATCCAAACAGCTGGTTTGAATGGTTTTCCAATGTTGTGTTATATGGGGTTGTTGTAAGTTTGCCACAAACTTAATTCCCCACAAAAAAGTAGGTTTGTATAAATTAGCCAAAGGTTTTGTTTTTATTTATAAATTCGCCCCATTTCTTTTTTCCGCACGGTTAGTAGAACAATTAAATAATAAAATCCAGCAAAAAACTACCGAAAACAAGAACACAATGTGGAATCTGAACAGAAAGTACTAGAAGAACAGGATCAAAACTTTTTTCGTGGGGGGTGATCTAACAACCAGTCTTACCATGGGGTATCGTTTTACCCAGTTATGGTCCGACAGGCAGTCGCTCCATGTAAAATACTGATTTTCAGTTGCATCTGGTTTGACTGGAAGCCGACCCCAATATAGTCGGGAAAAGGCAGATGATGAGGTGCGTTTACAAACATAGAAACTCACATGCACAAACTCCCAGACCAGGAACAACTACTTGCAGATCATACAAATATTTGTTCCGTGCGGAGATCGAACTCGTGATACGCTGCGCAGCAGTCGATCGCTGAGCCACTAGTGGCTAACCCAACCGTGTAAAGTGTCAAATGTAAAGAGCTATTGACGGAACACCTGATCTAACAACCTCCCATCCCACCGTAAGTGGTAAAAAAACGATCTGCTTTGACTGAAAACCGACCCCAATATAGTTGGGAAAAGGTTAGGCAGATGATGATAAGCTTTCACTGTAAATCATAAAATTTGATTCACTACTGTAACGGAACACAGAAAGAGTATATAAAGTGTTCACCCCTAACGTGGCCACATAATTATGTCGTAACAGTATGTAAATACCCTTGAAATGACCGTGTTGACTCAGAGCATAATAGAGGCTTGATCAAACATTCACCCTGTATACATACAAAACCTTGAATTCCACTGAAGGTTGGGCTGAAAGAATAATTTATTATTCGATGATTACACTGCTGTGGACTTAAATCAAAGCCGCTAGTGTTGTCAATGGGAATTATAGGGGCGTTTGAAATATTTGGGCGAGCTTTTGTTTTGATTAGGTAACGTCGATTGATTTGATCATCATCATCATCATCATCAGCCTATAATGTTCCCACTGCTGAGACACAGGCCTTCTCTCTGAGAGAGGAAGTGGGCCATTATCCACCACGCGGGCCCAGTGCGGATTGGTAGATGTCACATATCTTCGAATTTCTGGTTCTAGGACATACCGGTTTCCTCACGATGTTTTCCTTCACCGTTTTGAGAGCAGTGGTGATGAAATAAATTACACAAAGTAATACGCCTGGCGGGGTTCGAACCCACGACCTACAACTAGATACTTGATTTGATGCACGTGGAATTTTTTATTGCATATTTCAGCTCCATAGAACCCTCGCTTACGGCTCGGCTGGGAATTTCGCCTTGAAACATATCATGCAACAACAAACGTTCCCCCCCACTTTTATCAAAAATAACTCGTACAAGCTTTTATTTAGTTGCACTAGAACCATTATTGTCTGTAATCAAATCAAATCTTAGATCCACTTCTTGTTTTCCGGGGTCAGGGCCCATTCGTACCCTAAAATTCGTCCCCCAGCATAAAGTTGTGGATTCGGCCCATATTTAAGGGCCCATTGGTCTCCTGGTAGGGGACCAATTAATATTTCAATAAAAATATTATTTTTAAAGCACCCATTCGTCCCCTCTAATATAAATACAGTATAAGTTAAAGATTCGGCACCTATTCAGGTGCCTATTGGTTCCCTGAGATAAAATTAGCTATACTTTACATAAGAAACGGTTAACATAGTACACTTGTGAACAGTTTATTAACGGAATTAATTTAATAAATCATAACAGATCATTGAAAAAAGAGCTATGACGAATGATAATCCGTCATGATAATAATATAACCTGTCGATAGGCTTACGATGTAGAATTCTCTACGAAATATTTTTTTTTAGATTTAAGTTATTATGATTTTGCATGTAGTTGGTACATATACAAAAAAAAATAAGAAGTGATTATTTACCTTTGATATGTGTTCTTTATTTTTCGCATATTGTATATTTAATGTTGATTTATATATAATGATCAATCAAGGCTAATTTTTGTAAAAGACTTGTATTTGTTGTTGGTAAAAATTTTGGTTTTACATAGTTGATAAAGACTGGTTTTACTTTTTATATTCATTAACTGTACGAAGAACTAACAATTAACTGTTATTTTTGTTATATTGGTATCGATATTTGGTTATTTGTTTGTACACTGGATGTAAATTATCCAAAATTCAGTTATTACTGGTTTTTTTTTTTTAAATAGTTACACAGTTTTATTTTACTACATAAAGATATTACAGTTATCATATATATATTGCTAAATATTTAAAAATGTACAAGAAACCAAAAGTTGATTAATTTTTTTGAAGACTGACTTAATGCCTAGAGCCTTTTCTTTTTTTTTTCGTGGTAAAATCATCAAATGAGTCCTCCCACCCCGGGCAGGGCGGGAAGGACTGTCAGACTTGTACTGACTAAAATCCACGGTGTCCTTCAATAGCCCTTTATGTTCCGGGGTTACGGTGATGGTATAAGTCCCGCGACTGCGGCAGGCTTTAGCCCTCTGAGAGGGGGCCCCGTCATTATGCTGACGCTCTTTGAGGCCCACGTGGAATACGACGCGCCGTCGACCCGGGCATGGTCCATGGTCGGGCAGCGAGTTGCCCTTTACTCGCTGCCCGCATGCCCGCGATGCCTAGAGCCTAGAGGCATTTTATTAAACTTAATCTTATGTTCTATATATATAAAAATGAAACTCGTTTTCCGTTGTCACGACATAACATGAAAACGGCTTGACCGATTCGGATAATTATTTTTTTGTTGTAGGTATTTATAACCACCGGGACCGGGTTTTAGACCGGGTCCTCCACCCGTGCGAAGCCGGGACGGGCCGCTAGTTTAAAATAAACATGGTATCCACCGAATTACTATATTTTTATTTTTGACCTTTTCTGCGCGACTGTACCAGGACTACCAAGCTGCAGTATACACATATACATGTACTTATATTAGAAGAATGAATAAAAATAAATATTCTTCAGGGGACGAATGGGCCCCTCAAAAGTTCCAGGGTACGAACGGGCACAGGGTGCGAATCTTAGGGTACGAATGGGTCCTGACCCGTTTTCCGATAGAGCTGAAATTTTGGACGTTTATGCATTTCACGTGCCTGAATTGCTGAACTGATTTTGATGAATTTTGTTCCAGACATAGACAGACCTAGAAACGGTCACAGACTACTAGCGATTGCCCTGGCTTCACACAGATGCAATTTAATAATAAAAGTTAGTCTATTCCACTCAAAAATAATGAAGCTTTCTACTGATGAATAAATTTCCAAAATCGGTTTAGTAGTTTCAGAGATTACTTCCTTTAAACAAACTTATACATATAGGTATGGAGCGAGCTAAGCCCATGAAAAATACTGATGATGGCTTGGCAAGTTATTCCAATGCATGTAAGGTGTTGGCATAAACGGGGTCCCCATCCAAAGCTTCACGTTTCCCAACCCGACCTTGCAGGCCAATCGATGGATGGTAATTTAGATACGAAATGCCGTAAACACATTTTTACCGAAAATAAAGCTAGCTATACACTTTTTTTCGGGGTGGTAAATCATCAAAATGTGTCCTACCAGCTCTGGATGTTCCGTAACACTGTCAGACCTGACTGACAATATGTTTTTTAAATTTATGGTTACTTGTGTCCCCTAATGAGTCCTCCCACCCAAAGAGTCCCCTGAGGGACTTAAGTCCACGGAGATCCTTCAATAGCCCTTTACGTTCCAGAATCACGGTTACCCAATGAGACACATTTAAGTGAAAGGGGCTGATCCACGGTGACGGCTGAGTGATCCGAGTGGATCGCTTAGCAGTACCTTTGTACTTCAGTATTTAAAATGTGTACATAAATAGATAAGTACATAAGAAAATAGTTTTGCATTTTTTCCCACTATGTTATTGGGGACTAGAACTTGGCAACTTTTGTTGCTCAGTAAGTTGATAGTGGACAACAAAAGTTGCCAAGTTAACATTGAGCCTTAAATACACTCAGAGCGTATTAGTGTTGTATGATATCCACACGATAGTGGAAAAATGGATGAATATTGAATGAGCCAGTATTCATGCTCGAATCGTTGTTATCGTGACCGATTTTATTTGATACCATCGATGTTTTGTGTCATGGCGTAGTGATTTCTAAACGTTGACCTGAAGCACTGCTTTTTTGTAAAAAAAAGTAATAATTCACGAGTTTTTTTTAGAAAATTCGTAATAGAACTTACATATGGTAGGTAAGTACGCTTTCTTCTTGTTATGCCAATACTAAATGTGCGAAAATTACAGTTTTTTCTTTACTGTTTTTAACTTTTTACTACAAGATCTTTTTTTAACTTATATATTCTTTAATCTTCTATCAGTTTTCGTCATTATGTATAGCAAAGCTTTTCTTCAGCCTATTTTTACACAGTAACACAAATATTTTTTACATCCTTTACATATTACAAAGTCGTTTAGATACGCACATAAAAAAAAATGGTGATCACTGAAAAATCGCAATTTGTTTTTGAATTATCTATTATGACGACTTCTTCTTTTTAGATTCTCTTTTTAAAAATATAAAGGTATTTTGAATATATAACAATAAAATAGTTTAATTGTTATTCCAAAAAAAGTATTAACAGATAGGGATCAGAAACTTTTTTTGATGTGGGTAGTATAAAAAGTCGTTTAATTATGTCTGTTCGTGTACCATACTTCCAAACGACTGCACTAGTTCATATTATAGGTTTATTTGTCGTTTGGCTTATCGTTAGGACAAAGTTTGAAAGAGTATGATTCCCAGAGAGAGCTCATTTTGCCCGCTGTGTCATTTTCGCTCAATTCTTTGTTGATGGAAACACATGTTAGCAATTTTCTTTTGCGAGGTCAAGAACTCATTATAGGGCTCGCTACGCTCTCGCTCGTGGTTGTAACCGGACTAATTTAATTTACAGAATTGGGCCCTATTGTTCCTAGGGCCCTGCCTATTAAAAACCGCTCGAAAAAATATTTAGCAAGTTATTTGACTGAAAAAAGGAATTAGGTAATCTGTCAATTAGATTTTTATCAAAAAATATTAAACACCTGTTTTCTTTTGGTTACGTAAAGCTAGACTGACACTAAAAATGACAATACGTAACAAGTAAGTACCGTTCTTACTTGCTTCTGACGTCACGAGCGGACTCGAATTTTTATGAGTAAATATGCTTTGATTTAACAAAGGAAAAAACACGTGTCCATTATTTTTCAACACTCTAGCTGAAAACTAATAAGATTTGTAATTTGTTGATGCTGTGAACACGCCGATTCTTAAATTTTATTTTATTTATATACATTGTGTAAGTTATTACTAACGTTAAACAAGTTTTCCTGCGAAAGCTAAAATTAATCACCTACATGCACGTGTTTCATTTTGTCTTTACGTCACCTTTAGGGCCTTATCACACTAGCGGTTTGGAAGCGGTTGCGGGGCGGAGCGGCCGCACAGCGAATGCGTCGCGAACACGCCGCGGTTGCGCAGCGAATTCGTTGCGGACGCGCAACGGGATCGCCGCGAACAGCAAAGCGGACGCCATTTTGTACTGCCTCGAACAAACGCCAAAACGTCCGCCCCACCTCAGATCAACGAGGAATTTTTTGTATGAAGACTTTCGAAATATTCCTCCAGCGCTGAAATTTGGCATAATATGATAAGAGTAGGTGATACAGATTATAGATGCATAATTTTTTTTTAGCCGAGAAGTTTTTTTTATCAAAACATGAATATTGCTTATAACTCTCAGCGAAAAATTCCTCAGCCTAATCTAAAGCCGCGTACAGACATCGCGAGGCGTGCGACACGAATGGTTCGTCTCGCATGCCTCAACCTGAGGCATACGATGGTACATTTATACGTGCGTCCCGAACGAAACATGCTCAAGCTGAGCAAGCAAACCATCACGCACAGTGTTCGTCAGTATAAAAATGGCTCCGACAAGGCGAGACGTGCAGATTGCAGCTGCGTTGTAATAATCAGAACGTTTAGAGTCCCACAACACTCTATTAATTTCATAAAGTTGAACCAGCTCACGTAGTGACTCGGTATTGGCCTCCATGATGCATGCGCGCAACGCAAACAACACCTGTCCGTCCACACGGAGCGCACGGCTCGTACTGAGGTGGCGTTCGCAACGATCGTATGGCGCGAATGCTCACTGTGAGCACACACGTCCACACAGCCCGAGGCATGCGAGACGAACCATTCGTGTCGCACGCCTCGCGATGTCTGTACGCGGCTTAATAATGGATCTTCCCAAATTCGTCGATGCTTTCGTTTTCGTTTTCGGCGTTTTCGAATTAATAACGTCAACAGCAATGTTTCCTCGTCGGAATACATTTTGTTACTGAGTGTACAAACACGTGACGAAAACGTAACGCATTTGCCACGCGTCCGCGGCGTCGTCGCTGCGCAGCCGCGGCGTGTTCGCGACGGATGCGCTGCGCGTCCGCTCCGAGTCCGCTCCGCCCCGCAGCCGCTTCCAAACCGCTAGTATGATAACGGCCTTATTCCGCAGAAGTAAGAGCCATTTTTGACTGACTGAGCTAGGTGCGCCAAGAAATATTATAAATAATTATTATATCAGTAAATCTATGCTATTCTGGGCGAAGGTGAGAAACACATCGGGAATCAGAGCTTTTAGACTAAAAAATTTGAAGCATTCGTTGATATTATAAGTACACACGGCTACACATTAAAGCTATGCAAAACCAGTATTAGCTGACCGTTCATTGTGAGTAAAAATCGTAAGAAGCGAGACCAAGACAAACTGGTTTTGTATAGCTTGATGTGTAGCCGTGTGTACTAGCGGCCTGGAACGTGCTTCGCTACACCATTTACTGTATTTATTTGTTACAAAAAATGTGATGAATGAAAAACCGCTCGCCGATTTTGTGCAAACTTCACATAAACTATCTACTAAATAGTCCGAACAAAGCCTAAATATCTGGTTTGGATAGGTGAGCCCGTTCTTGAGTTATACAATTACAACGACATTTCGTTGTAATTGTATAACTCAAGAACGGGCGGGAATTGATTTTTATGATTCTGCAATGATTCACCGACGACCGTTCATCATTGGACGCTTCGTCGACAGGACGATTCACTTATGGCCGTTTCACCAATAGACTCTTTCTGCTGTGTAAAAGAGTCATGACACAGACGGACAGACAGACGCATAACAAAGACCTATTAAGGTTCCATTTGTAAGGCAAGGAACCCTGAAAAAGAATTACAATGACGAGAAAAACAGTGCACAACTGGCACACTGCTCAATTGTTCATTATTTCTAATTAATGATATCAGCTGAGGCAACTACGTCACCATTTTATTTGTGGTTGCAATTAATTTCAACTTCCATAGAGAACGGGCATTTAGCAGTATTTCGAGTGATTCACTTCGTGAATGAATTATGGAATAATAGCCAATGATAGGAAGTGAATCATTGAGGATATTGCTTATAGTGGTCGTATTACACGTTCTAGTTGAATAAGGACGTTCTACTGCTGATAACGAAACGAAACGACGAAAGTCTTCAACCATTGATAAGTTACGGCACCGAAACGTGGTCTTTCACTATCGGCCTCATCTCAAGCAAAGTCGCTCAGCGAGCTATGGAGAGGGCTATGCTCGGTGTTTCTCTGCGTGATCGAATCCGAAATGAGGAGATCCGTAGACGAACTAAAGTCACTAATATAGCCCACCGGATTAGCAAGCTGAAGTGGCAATGGGCAGGCCATATTGCTCGCAGAGCAGATGGCCAATGGGGTCGAAAAGTGCTAGAGTGGAGACCACGGACTAGCAAGCGCAGCGTAGGACGTCCACCAACAAGGTGGACAGAAGACCTTATGAAGGTCGCCGGAAGACGCTGGATGCAGGTCGCTTCCAACCGGTATATGTGGAGATCAAAAGGGGAGGCCTATTTTCAGCAGTGGACGTTCTACGGCTGAGATGATGATGATGATGACTGCTTATATAACATAGATTGGTGCCGGTAACCCAGCTCACCTACTCCCATTCTTGGGCAGCGTTTAGACCAATTTTCTCACAAAAATGGGCAACGTCCTTTTAATTATTTTATATTGTACATAATTTATTTTTTAATAATTACATGCCTACTGTTAAAAAACTACACACTACTATATTTAATTTTAAGATCTGTGTCACTGTATGTATACGCCACTCACGTTGGACAAAATAAATACTAAATACATACTATTATCTATATCTTATCTAAATAATGGACTAGTTCTATTTTTTCAGATAAGCCTTTTAATCTATGCAATCGTAAATAATAACGAACGTAATAAAATTTCATAAGTATTAATTCAGGTTCCAAAGTTCATGTAAATCTGTTCAGTAATTTTACGTGAAAGAGCAACAGACATCCATTTATCCATCCTCACAAACTATTAGACTTCAATAGCCCTTTACGTTCCCGGGTCACGGTTGCCTGTTTAAACAGTCCCGCGACCCCGGCAGGCAAGCATGATGTACCCAATAGTAATTTTATGATGACTACTTACATACCTACCTAGTATAAGTTACATCGGGTATTAAAAGCGCGTATTCTGAAAGTTGGCAACGTCGCAAATGGCTGTCAAATATTTACAAGTTTTAATTAATTTACCAAACTGTATGAAAATAAAAAATATGACTGTGTTAAACATTGATAATGTATGAATTGTTAATGAATACAATTAAAACACTTAATTTGATGTTTTTACCGTTTCAGATAAAAGGCATTTAGCAAGTTCCCATATACTTTTTTTAATACCTACCTAAAACAATAATTTCGGTGTTACGATATTAACTATTGCATTCCATAACTTTTTTTAGTGCACTACCCAGCCATATTTCTTATTTTCATAAATCATACAGTATAATTGCCAAATTAATTAAAACTTGTAAATATTTGACAGCTATTTGCGACGTTGCAAACTCATAAAGTGTAAATACCTACGAATTTATGGGTTCGACAAACATACAAGGATAAATAGTGGCGGTCTATCGGCAAAATCACGTACCTACTTAATAGGATGCGCGAGCATCGGAACTGTACTTTATGAAAACTCTTGTTTTAACAAAAAATATAGGTACCTACATTACTAAATACCTACCCGGTGTCAGTAACATCATTGATCATATTATATGATCGTTACGCTCAGTATGCTGTTCGGTCTCATGCGTGACGGACCGTTACATAGTAAAATCAAGTTTGTCTTTAAGTGTGTAGAAGCATATTTTTTGTAAAAGGTGAGTCACCCCGTAACGTCCATATTCCGGTGACCTTGTCTGTCTCAGTCGCGGCCCGCGGAGCGTGCGCTAAGCTCGCTGCCCGCCCGGCCCCCGCGCTCCCTTCATTTTACAAGGTGTATCACGACACCCCACAACTAAATAACACCAATAACGAACAAAAGTGACGTTAAACACAAGTAAATTAACAATTTAATTCAGAAGTGCAATACAAAACGATTCGATAACAACGTACCTCGTCGTGGTGATGCTTGGATAATCATAATGGCTTGCCTCCTCTATGCGCATGTGCGCGCAACCCGACCAATTCAAAGATATCAGTGAACTTCATAGTGAAAGTGGATGCCTACTACCGTTTACATTTAGTCGGATTATAAAGCTGTGGGTGGCGATCTAACAACAGGTGTGTACCGCACGTAATAAGAATCATTTTTGCGTATCACTAGTTTGACGTAAGATTTTGTGAAGCTGCGATGGATGCGTTTTATTTATACTATTAGATGTAATGTTTCGTTTGTTTGTATATTACTGGTATTTTTGTTGACTTTTTGCATTAGGAACAATTTCAAGGACTGCTTAAATGTTTTAGACCTTTTAAGTTCTAATTATTACCTACTTATATTGGTTCGTATCAAATTAGTGGCATCTTGATTTTTGTAAAGAGGTTATCTAACCTACTCAGTTCTTTTTTTTAAAATCTTGGTTTATCAAAGTAAACGCAATGCTTAAAAGCAAACAGTAGAATAAATTCCATTACTTTTGTAACTTAATGATTTTATAAACTGTCTTAATAGCTGAACATTTATTTATTGACTTTGCTATCTGTGTGAGTCATAAATGTCATAATAAAATATTTTAATTAGTTCATTGACGGTTTATAAGCATGATAATGTTAAAGAGTATGTATCTTACAATATAAAAGAGACGGGTAATTGAGCAGCAATAAAGGATCATTAAAAAAAATGAATAAGTACCTACAGAATCTTAATCAGGATAAATTTTATACGGAAAATCTACGATCTTACCACAAGAACGATAAACATATTCTGTTAAACACTTCTCTAAACAAGCTGGCCACGTCAAAACGACATTTCAGGTTGTTTTAAGGGTCATTTTTAACCGACGAAAAAAAAAGGAGGAGGTTCTCATGCAGTTACAATTTGTTAGACAGTTGTTTAACAGATGTTTATCTTTCTTGTGGTAGTGTTCAATTCCACTCATTTCTGCTTAGTCATCATGATCACCATCATAATTAATTACCTTCTGTAATTGGCAATTCACATAACCGTTGCATTTTGGTAAATAAATAAAACATTATTATTTACTTACATAATATCTATTTTTTTGGTAAATGAACATAATAATTTTTAAAAGATTACATTTAATTGACCACTTGCACACTCTTAAATAAACAAAAATAATCTGAAAATAACATTAAAATCCGGAGTGTAATCAAGTGGACCCACGGGATCACTTGACTACATATTCATAATACACTATCTATGGATACAGTCGAGTGCAAAATTTGTTAGTCTACACTCCAAATGCATATAATTAAACGCAATTATTTTCCATTGAGCTATTATTACTTCGTATCACAGACTTAGTAGCACAGTAGACAGACTTAGAGTATACCTTCGTATAGAGACGACACCACGTATCACCACTGTGTCCCATCCAGGATGAGTGCGCGCGCACAAGTTCATTCAGTTGTTTGAGAGCTCTGTGGCGTGCTCTAAGCGTGCGCACTCATCCAGGATGGGACACAGTGGTGATGCGTGGTGTCGTCTATATACGTAGTAATAATAGATCAAAGTTGTTTTAAAAAAATGTCACACTTAAAATCATAAAACAAAAAGATTCTACTCCATGATTGTACTTTTAATTATATTTGTATTGAAGAATGGGTACAGTCAGGTGTAGGTCGTGTGTTTATCTATTTTATTTTATTTTTCTCTTTTTTTGTAGTGCTAATTTTGTAAGGACTTCCCCCTTGTTACCAGGCCTATGTTTTTCTCACATATCTAAGTAATTCAAAAATTGTAACAATCAGCTTGTAAACATACCATATTTTAAAAGAGTAACCATGGAGTTTCTTGCCGGTTCTTCTCCATGGAATCGACCAACCCGAACCGAGCACGTTTTTGTCGACGTTTTATAAGTGCCCTCATGGGCCTATGTGAAATAAAAACATTTGACTTTGACTTTGAGTCGATACCTTAAAAATTTGATCGGTAGTCCATTATAAGTGGGTCCAGTTGACCAAAGACTCCTTATAAGGGTGATGTAATTCCAATTTAATATGCACCAATTTTTTTTTGCTAGCCATATGTTTATCATTTCCAAGTAACAGTTGAAACATGGAGGTCATAGACGTTCCTATTGTTATCGCAGACGCTTTGTATGTATGTATGTAAAGCTGATTCGCTTCTGTATTACACAATGGATTCTCTCACAGCTGCTGTGCGGTAACATAAATTCTTTCTTTATTTATTTATAAATAGTTTTATTTTATTTGACCTCGTATTCGTGGTCGGTTTGCGATTTACTTCTATTAGTTTGTTTAGCAAAAAGATTACTTATAAATCTTCTCTGCAAAACTTCCCTGTTGGAAGTCTACCAAAAAGTATGTAGTGGAGATATGAGTGCCGTAAGAGCCATTTAAGTAACCCAGAATTGACAGACGGGGTTAAAAAAAAACATTGTCATAGGGCATAGAAAACCTAATAGTACCTTATGGTCGATTCCCACACGGAGCAAATATTTGTATTATCTACAAGTATTTGTTCCGGGTCTGGACATTTGTGTATGTTAGTTTATATGTTTGTAAAACGCACCCACGACACAGGAGAAATTCCTAGTGTGTGGGGCAACATCTTTTTAAAACAAACAAAAATGTTGGACAAAAGATAGGGCCAATGTACCAGTGTTGCAGAAATGTTCTAAGGAGTTACCGTAGCCTCGGAAATTCAAAGGACCATTGAAGGAACAGATTGGACTTATTCAGTTCGAGTCTGACAGGACTGACTGTCAAAAAGAGATTTTCTAATTTCCCAACAGAGAACTTCAATTAATATTAATAAAAAGAACCGGTTTTTTGCCGACTGTCGTCGATTATTGACCGACAGCAAAAATATGGTCGGAAAGCTGACTTCCGATTCGTCGATAGTTCTTTAGTAGGTAACTTTAATGATGAGTTAACATTGAACGAATAACTTGAAGTGCTTCTTACCAATTAAGAGTTAAAACCCTGTTGGTCTAGTGGTTAGTGACCCTGACAGCTATGCCGGGGGCGTGGGTTCGATTCCCACCCAGGACAAATGTGTGATGAGCATGATCATTAGTTCTGTGTCTGGGTGTAATTTATCTATAATATGTATGTATTTATAAATATATAAGTATGTTTATCAGTTGTCTAGTACCACAACACAAGCTCTGCTTAGCTTGGGACTAAATGGCGTTGTGTGATAGTTGGGGAAAATTATTATTATTGTAATAGGTCTGACGGGACGGGCGTTAGAGGGCCAGAGCCTGCTAGGGTCAGGGACTGACTCTTCAGGTAACCATGACCCTGTAACGTAAAGGACTATTGAAGGAACACCATGGATTTTGTCAGTAGGTACGAGTATGACAGTCCCTCCCGTCCCATCCTGAGTGGGAGGACTCATTTGATGATTTTACAACTAAATAAATGCATATACCTATAATACGTAGGTAGCTGTAGTAACATAAAAGGGCATTTAAAAACATAGGTTAACTTTGACCGATGAGCTCGTGGTTAAATAATAACTCAAGGTCAATCTAAACGGTTAAGTCGTTTGCCAAGGTCGGTCTGTAGATGTATGTCCAAACATAATTATGTATGGGAGGTACCGTGCATACACTGACGTGACTGTTACATAACTATGTCATTTCCACCGTGTGCCCCGTGTACTTTGCAAAGAAAGAAAGAAAGAAAGAAGGGATTTATTGACGCACACAGGACAGAATAAACAAACTATACAGAAGAAAAAGAAATGCAAAATTAAGTAATACAAAATAACATAAAACAAAAGATAACAAACGGAATAAAAATAACATAATACTGTGCGAGGCCAAAAGGCTCCTATCTCAGCATGTGCTGGTCGCGGGACTATTTTCTGGTCGCGGGACTTATTTCTATTACCGTGACCCCGGAACATAAAGGGCCACTCAAGGACACCGTGGATTTTAGTCAGTACAAGTCTGACAGTCCCTCCCGCCCTGCCCGGGGTTGGAGGACTCATTTGATGATTTTACCACGCTAAAAAAAAAAAAAATCTCAGCATGTGCTGCGACATTTTTTAAGATGTCACAGCGCTGGTTTTCTGATAGGGCCCAAAGTATCTCCTTTCCACGATTTGTTTAATAGTGCTACTCATTTTATTATGAGTGTGGCTACAAAATACGGCTTAGGCGCAAAAACCTAATGCGCAAAATGGTCATTCTTTAAAAGCCTAATTCGCAAAATGGCAGATGTTCAGAATTGATATTTTTTACGTACGTAATTCTTATAAATCTAAGATATTTTCCTTTCATTTTTTTTGTGTTAATTTATTTCATCATCATCATAAGACGTCCACTGCTGAACATAGGCCCCTTAGACCGCTACGCCGAACGACAATTCGCCACTTGCATCAACCGGTACGGGCGCCACATGGACATTCGACATGACTTTCGTCTTGTCCATGTTCATATTAAGGCCGACCCGTTGGGAAACGATACTGAGGTCGCTGAGCATAACATTGAGGTGCTCCAACGATTCTGTCATTAGTTAATAAATTAATTTATTTGTTTCTGTATTTTTCTGCCGCTTATTGTATAGGTATTTATTGATGTATATTTTAATTAAATAGTCAATTTACGATACTGATTGGCAATCTTAATTTTATAGACCGTAAACCTATAGCCTAAGCTGTATAACCAGGGACGTAGTTAGGTGGGGGCGAATCGGGCTCTCGCCTCTGGGCCCGCACTTCAAAGGGGCCTTGTTGTTGTCGCTGTAAAAGAGTAAAAGTTGGACCCAAAAAATGTATTAGAGACTTCGCTGATCACCGACGAGACCTTTTTATTAGCGTGGTAAAATCATCAAATGAGGCCTCCCACCCAGGGCAGGGTGAGAGGGTCTGTCAGAGGGCTGGCAATATTTTCAGTTAGTTTATAATAATTCTACTATTCCGCGAAGTTTTCCCCTTTGGGCATTGATATATAAAAGGGTTTTTTTATATATCAATGCCTTTGGGGTTAGAATTTCCAAAAATTTTGAAACGCCTCTTTTATCAATTTGTTCAATAAGTTAACATTGGAACTTGGAATTTTCAAGTAAAACTTTGAATTTACTTCACCATAACAAACCCCAATATTTTAAATCCCTTAGGGGACGAGTTTAGTTACATTCATTGCTAATAATTATATATTACGTCATCTAAGGAGCGTTGGAGCTAAATTTTACGCTTCTAGACTCAGCGTTTTCTACTGTACATTGAACGATCAGTGAGTTAGCTAGCCAGTTTCTTATTTTCATAACATAATTTTACATGGTTTGTTTTTTGAATTCGCTAATCTCAGGAACTGTTGATTAGAATTGAAAAAATATTTTTCTTTTGGATATTTTAATTATCCCAGCAGTAGAGGTGAAATCACGAGGAACTACTAGTTAATAGATTAAGAATTTACCTTAGGCCCTTTTAATTTATTTCGCCTCTCATAGAACATTTAGAATTTAATGGGCTACTTATTTGTGTGTTGTATTACTGCACCTATGAAAAATATTTTTTATTGCTTTTTTATCTTTTAACGACCCCATAAAATAACAAAATGTACAGTTTTAGAAAATTGTTACTAAACAAGCCTAATTATAAACAGATGTACTTAAGTAATGGCAAGTGCACTACAAACACGTGTGTTGCGTTTACGTTACCTTCTGTACCCTTAACACGAGTTTTCAGTATTTGAGAAGTAAAGTAAACTGGAACTTTGACGACTTCACATTGACAATTTTAAAGGAAAAAATTAGTTCCTTCTTCGCACACGAGAGGCGTTGTTCCATTTTTTCATACAAGAAAATATTGGAAGGACTCTGTAAAGTAAAATAGTGAAAACTTGTGCTACTTTACGGAATCTACAGGTGTAATTTGTTTTTTCAACATCCTTGTTACTACAAAACGGCACATGATGTTGATATAAGTAGCAGATATACTTTTTTAACCGACTTCATAAAAGGAGGAGGTTATCAATTCGATGGTATGTTTTTTTTTGTTTATGTTTGTTACGCGCGATTACTCCGGCAATTATGGACCGATTTTCAAAATTCTTTTTTTTTGTTCGAAAGGAGGTACTTCCTAAGTGGTTCCATAATCACCAAGTCAGGATCTGATGGTTAGATCCTGGAGAAATCGAGGGTAACCCTCCAATTTTATAGGCCCACACATCGGTTTTCGAAAACGTTTGAAGTAATTTAAGTACTTAGTTGTATGGTAATCATCATCTTATGTAGCTGAGCTGATGATGGAAGTTACATCTCCGTAAGGAGTAGGCATCGGCTGCGAGAGAATGCGTCTAGTATTGTTCGATATTTACCACTTCCTTTCTTTTCTATTTATGACCACTGTTCGGATGTCAACAATTTAGGGTACCAATATTCCTCGAATCGCAATTGTAAATATTAGACTTAGCCTATTTCTTAACCTACTTCAAAAAAGGAGGAGGTTTCCAATTCGACTGTATTAAAATGAGCACTGCAATTAATCGCTCAGCTACTGCGCCAAACGTGTCTTCTTTGTTTGATAGTTTATGACCTGGATTAACATAAGTACATAGGATACTTTTTATCCCCGTATTGTTTCCGTGGGATACCTAATTGCATGTAGAACTGTTATCCTGCGGAGAAGCCGCGGCAACAGCTCGTCAAGATCTTCCGGCCTTTATCCCATTTTACTTGGGATCGGCGCAACACAATATTTTCATCTTCCATTTTCTCATAATTATTAGATGTTATTGTTTTATTTACTACTTACTTTTCCTTTCATATCATTCTTTACACAATCCATTTACTTTATTTATTTATGTACACACACACACACACAGTACCTATAGGAAAACATTTCAAGAGGAAAAAAATAGTACAAAGGCACTGCTTATTGCTAGAAGACATTTCTTCCAGCAGACCTGAGACCATGCACCTTTTCTTTGCCCTTCCTCTTCCCCTCCATTAATCAACATTCATTCCTACTTATCACTCTCTTGGTCACACGTGTGTCATGCCTCCTCATCACATGTCCATACCAAGACTGATATACTCATTTCTATCTTTTTCTATTCTTGTCAGTCCACACATTCATCTCAACATCCTCATCTCCGCTGCCATAGTTAGTCAATAGTACATTAAGGGCACGTAACCAGAAAATTGGCACCGTCGCTAATAGCTGTCAAATATTTATTTTACTAATTTGGCAATGTTACTTACTGTATTTAATTAAGGAATAAGGCTCTGTAGTGCACTAGAAAATTGATGTAGGAATAAATAAATACTTAAATAATAAATAAATATTCCACAACTATCATATTTCTAAATACATACATATTATAGATATATTACACCCAGACACAGAAGAAATGATCATGCTCATCACACAAACATTTGTCCTCGGTGGGAATCGAACCCACGAACCCCGGATAGCAGTCAGGGTCACTAACCACTAGACCAACAGGCCAGTCAAAAATGCAATTAAAACACTGAATTTGATGTTGGAACCGTTTTAGATGTATAAAAGGCATTTGTAAAGTATCCAAAATATACTTTTTGTACGTCTAAAATTATGTATTAGGTGTTACAATATTTATTGCTGCATTCCCTAATAAATATTTTGTGCACTACTGAGCCATATGTTTTATTTTCATACAGTAAAGCAAAATTAATGAATACTTGTAAATATTAGACAGCCATTTGCGATTTTCAAGAATAACGCGTTCTTAATGACAAATGTTCAATTAACGTTAGTTAATTTTCAAGGCATAACTATGTGACATAAAAAAATAGTAGGCAAGTTATTGTTTCAAAGATATTTGCAAGTTAGGCAAAAACCGCTCTTAAAATTTGTTGGTTAAGAATGAATTTCAAATTGACGCTGTGCCATAATGGCTAATGTTTATTTTACGTTTGATCGTGTGTTTCAAATCAACAAAATAGTGTTGGGACATGACATGACAAGTGCACTATGTTTAAAATAATCATTGCACGACCATAATAAATGATTACGATCACGACTTTTATGGTTACAATAGGGTTGTTTACTGCACTACTAAATTGATTTGTGTCCTTCAATAGCCCTTTATGTTCCGGAGTCACGGTGATGGAAATAAGTCCCACGATCCCGGCAGGCTTTGGCCCTCCGTGAGGGGGCCCCGTCATTTTGAAATGACGCGCCGTCGACCCGGGCATGGTCCATGGTCGGACAGCGAGTTGCCCTTTACTCGCTGTCCACATGCCCGCGCCTACGGTGGCTGGAGGTCATCTGCCGAAGATTTTGATAATTGTAGTTTTATGGCCACGATAAGTTTTGATTTAAGTGCAACAATTATTTATGTTTTTATTTCAATTGTCGGGATCCCTTGATAATCGGGGCCCCGTATAATTGATACGGCGGTAGCTACGCCTCTGCTGATTAGTTAAAAAATAAGCGACGCGACGCTAAGTCTGACGCGCAGTCATCGTAGCGATAACAGTATTGTCATACGTATTTAGTGCATCACTAGTCGTCGCACGATACGCTGACCGCGAAGTCATGTGACGCTAATGAATTAATTTAAAAAAAAGAACAGTGCAAATGCCGTTGGTAGTTCATAAGTGTGTGGATTAAAAACAAACAGTTAAAACAATTTTGGTGCTGGCCGATTTTAGGCCAAATATTATTAATGGTCAGTGAAAAAAAAGTGTTTTTTTTTTAA
This sequence comes from Agrotis ipsilon, assembly GCA_028554685.1. Lineage (NCBI taxonomy): Eukaryota > Metazoa > Arthropoda > Insecta > Lepidoptera > Noctuidae > Agrotis > Agrotis ipsilon. The sequence continues at coordinate 10,235,403 of CM052972.1, forward strand.
ATAGTTTTTGTGTTCTATGTTGGTGTTAAAAAGGCAAATTAAATGTTGACTACAGGTGGGATTGCCTCATCGGGTAACCGTGATCCTGGAACGTGAAGGGCTATTAAAGGATCACCGTGGATTTTAGTCGGTATAAGTGTGACAGTTCTTTCAGTAGCGCTCTGGGTGACTGGACTCTTTTGATGATTTTATCAAAAAAAAAAGAGAAAAAGATGTAGACTACAATAACTGTACAATCACAGAGTTCTACTACAAACTCTTTTACGGTAGTTTTAATTATATTATTTTCTATATTATGTAAAATAATCGTAAAAATGGATCGCTAAATGTGTTGCTAAGCTCATAACTCGAAAACGGCTGGACCGATTCGGATAATTCTTTTTTTGTTGTTTTTGTAACCATCGGGACCGGGTTTTAGAGGACTTCCACCCGTTCGAAGCCGGGACGCACCGCTAGTCTTCTATAATATAAAAATGGATCGCAAAATGTGATCTTAATTTGTTGCTAAGAGCAAAACTTGAAAACGGCTGGACCGATTCGGATAATTTTTTTTTTATAACATTCCTTGACATACGAGAATTGTTTTTACGGAGAGAAAAGATTAAAAAAATGCTTGATAATGTCTAAAAACAACATTTCTTTATTCAGATACACGTTTGTATCTGAATAAAGAAATGTTGTTAAAACAAATAAGTGACGTTAGTTATAGGCGGTACGAAGTGTGCCGGCTCAGCTAGTTATCAATAATATAATTATTTTCATTCATGTGCCAACTGACTAATCTGCGATTGAAATGTATGTAGGTAGGTATCTAATGAGGTCATAAGTCATCAAGCGTAAATGGTTATTTAAAAACTAATAAAATTATATTTATATTTTAATTTAGTTTTTGGTTTATGTACAGTGTATTTTTTTTCTTTTCTTGTTTTTTTAAATGAATTAGGTGTAATTTATTAATTTTTATGTATGTAGTTTATTAACAACATAAAAAAACATTTATAATTATTGAATAAAATATAATATTATGGTTGTTTCAAAAATTCATAAAATTATTCATTTATAAGAATACTAGCTTCTGTCCACCGGTTCACCTGTGTGGTAGGTGATAATTAAATTCTAGCGAACATTATTATTACCAACCCGCACTGGGCCCGCGTGGTGGATTATGGCCCACTCCCTCTCTCAGAGAGGAGGCCAGTGTCCCAACAGTGGGAACCTTTATAGGCTGATGATGATGAGATGAACAATAATATCGGTATAAAAAGTGTGTGTGTGTTCAAGTTACGTACACTTTTTTGTACGGAAGTGTAACTAATACCTATACATCCATCCATCTTCACAAAATTTAACAGTTTTCATTTTAGGTAGGTAAAAAGTAAAATAAAATAAATTTGTAGATAAAAAGATTAACTCGTAATTGTACGTACTGATTATCTCGCCAATGATAAGTCGTAGAATTTTTAGATACGAGTATAGTGTACTAGTGATGTACGAATCTTTGATTTTTCGGATTCGCGAATACGAATGAGAATGCGATGGCGAATATTGATATTAAATAAAACGCGCGGAGAATGCGATCGCGAATATTGAGATTCAAAAAAAAACGCGTTCCAAATCAAAGACAGGTTTTACATAACGTGTCAGTTATAGCCAAGGCGGTATATTAGATACTAACATAGGCTTAAGTTTCTTTAAAGGTACTAATAAAAGTTGTTTTTATAAAATGATGTATGTTAGTTTGTTAGGTATATGTCTATGGGCCAAAGTTGCCTGAATATAAATAAATAAATTAAAAATAGGTTGAATGACGAAGCTGCGAAGTTATTCACATTATGGGCCTACCACACGCATAAGCTTCACCACAATTTTGAGTCTGTCACGTTTGACCAACATTCGATTTCAGCAGTCCCGGTGTCTGTTGGCCAGTCGGTCTTTGGGTGAAAAGTTATTGGTCAAAACATTCTATTGGTTTAGCATTCACTGACGTAAAGTTCTATTGGCGAATCGTTCGTGGGTCAAAAGTTCTTTGGATGAAAAGTTCATGGGTCCAAAAAAAAATTGGCCAACAGTTCATGGACCAAACAAATGTTGGTCAAACGTGGCAGACTCTACAGTTTTACCTGCGCAATCATCTTATTAGACTGATCGTCTCTCGCGGTTTGTCATCCTATAATATTATATTTTTTTTGGGTTAATAAAGTATTTCATTTTAGTTTTCTACCTCAAGACTGTTCTACTACATCACATTTTATAATCAAAAATTAAAAGAAATTGTTTGTCAAGAGCATTAGCAAACATTTGCATTTCGTTTCTTGTGAATACGAAAGCGAATGCGATTTAAAAAAAAAACAAGCAATTATCGCGAATGCGAATAAGAATATTCATGACATCACTATTATATAGGTTACCTGTACATTTTATCTACCTACAAGTTATCTCTAAATATATCTGTCTTTATATTGCGGTGTGGGGACCACCGACCACGACACCTACTTTCAGTGTAAAAGTGTATTATATTTTGACTGGCTTGTTGGTCTAGTGGTTAGCGACCCTGATTACTATGCTGGGGGCCGTGGGTTCGATTCCCACCCAGGACAAATGTTTGTGTGATGAGCATGATCATTTGTTCTGTCTGGGTGTAATTTATCTATAAAATGTATGTATTTAGAAATATATAAGTATGTTTATCAGTTGTCTAGTACCCATAACACAAGCTCTGCTTAGCTTGGGACTAGATGGCGTTGTGTGACAGTTGTGGAATATTATTATTATTATAAATGGCTGATTCGTGCGAATATTTGCTAGGATTAACGGATATTTGAAATGCTGGATCGATGTTTGTAAATGTTTCACACAAAAACACATTTTATACCATTATTTTTTGTGTAAAAAATCTATGTACAAACAAAACTTTATTATGATAAATCACAAAATTATAAGCTTTTAATGTCAGTAATGTTATGGTTGTCCGTTTAAAAACATGCTTATTTCGCGACGATTCGCGGTAGCCCTGCGCGCGCGCAACTCGCGACTCCTATGTCGTATAGGCTCATTGATAATATTTTGGAAAATGGTACAACCGTATGGTGATTGTATTGTGATGAAATGCTGATAGGAATTAAAAAAAATATTTTTGGTACAAAACAACATGGTTAAATTAATTGGATTCTGAGTTCACAATCCAATTATTTTTCACAATGTTGTTTTGTTCCGGTTTAGCATTACATTTTCTTTTCTAGCGTGGTAAAATCATCAAATGAGTCCTCCCACCCAGGGCAAGGCGGGAGGGATTGCCAGACTCGTGCTGACTAAAATCCACGGTGTCCTTCAATAGTCCTTTCGGGGTCACAGTAATTCATAAGACCCGCGACCCGGGCAGGCTCTGGTCCCCAAAAGGCGGGCCCCGTCATTATGTTGACATTCCCGTCATTATGCGGAACACAACGCGCCGTTGACCCGGACATGGTCCATGGTCGGACAGCGAGTCACCACGCAATACCATCTCAAAAAAAAAAACAGATTTTTATTTGTTCCGAGGCGAGAATCGAACACGGAGTGCAACAGCCTAATTTCTAGGCTACTGAACCGTGTAGTAGAATGAACTTATCAGCTTCCTATAGGTAATCACGTGGCTACTTCCTTGGCATATGCTATCAAAATTCACAGGAAATTAACAAATACTGTCATATCAACACTTCCTGTTTCGAATTGATATCACACAATGTTGATAGGTATGTCTATTAAACGAATTTTAAATTTAAATTATCTTTTGGATTGTTATAACGACACAAGTTGAAGAGATAAAAACTTTTTTCAAAAAAAATTTAACCGTCTTCAAAAACAACCACAAAAAAAGGGTAAAATAACCTACAAAATGACTTTTTTGTGGTTGTTTTTGAAGGCGGTTAATTTTTTTTTGAAAAAAGTTTTTTACTTTACTCTTTTTTGTTTAAATATTCAACCCAAATTCTTGGCAAATACATCATTTTCTTACAAGTGCACTAGAATTTTGTAATCCGTAGCACCGGTATTAACATCGCCCATGTTGTGTACATAAAAGAAAGTTCCAATAAAATTCCCTATCTCAAAAAATGCTGAACAGAGTTCGATGAAACTTGCAGTATTCCCTAAGGTGAACGATCCCTAGTACCACAAAAAAACAATTTTGAAAATCGGTCCACAATTGGCGAAGTAATCGCGTAACAAACACGCAAAAAGTAAAGATCATCATGTCATCCAAGTAGGCGAAATTAATAAAAATGCTCACAAAATAAAAAGTACTGAACCAAATTTGATGAAATTTTTATGGGACCACACTGCAAGTATCCTGCATCGGACTAGAAACCTCGGAGTAATCGATGTACATACATAAAAAAAAAACATACCGAACGAATTGAGAACCTCCTCCTTTTTTTGAAGTCGGTTAAAAAACACAAGTCAATTATACGAATCCCCTGGGGATCCACGCGCAATCTATACATCTCTTTTTTTGGTATCACCGGTGAATCCCATTTGTGATAGGCTATTTCACTTCTTCTTCTTCTTAACGTGTCGATGACAACCTAAAAGGTTGACTGGTAGAGAATGCCCTGTGGCATTAAGTCCGCCTATGTACCACTGACATGTACATGAAGTATAAATAAATAAATAAACCTATAACGACTCAGACTATTTCACAAAAAAAAATTGGACCGAAAGAAAGAAAAAGAACCGTATTATTTTTTGTTACGTATACCAAAATTAACGAAGATATAATGCTTCTAATAACAAAACGTCACTCGGTCGGTATAATTTTCGCAGCGTTTTATCAAAATCAAAATATTTTAGTTTACAATCAATGGGCACTTAAAAAATGTCGAGAAGAAAAAAAAATGGCTCGGTTCGGGTTGGTCGATTCCATGGAGAAGAACCGGCAAGAAACTCCATGGTTACTGTTTTAAAATAATTTCTATATTTGTCAATATTTATATAGATATAAAAAAAGTGTACATTGTTCTTCAAAACTGGCGGACAAAAGAGATTTTCAATTTATTTATGAAGTAAACCACACTATTTCCGTTGAATACCATATTATAACAACATGGGCCTATTTCCTTTGCCGTACAACAATTGACGATACAGGAGACATTCCAAGAGTCGTACAACGTTTGTTTAAAAAAACATTCACATGTGGCTTGTTTCACAATCAACAACTCAGCGCGAGACAATTGAATACTCATTATTATCGTACAACGACAGATAGTACCCCCCATTTTAACGCACAATCGCTTTGCGATACGCACGCAATCAAATTGCCACTATCATTGTCCAGTTATTTTCTGGTTACTCGGTTATGAAATTATGACCTTTGGTCTAAATCAACCAACGACGATATATTACTAGACTCCGCATGCACGATCTAAGGAACAAAAACTATTCTGTCAATTCGCTGAGGACTACGTAAGCGAGGGGGACGGGGTACTGCGTTGTGATTGGCTAACTCAAGGTCTGTTTTGTCTCAAGGTATGATTACGGCTCACAGGAGTGGTCGAAATAAGACGGATATAAGACTTTTATGCCTAATGGGTTGACAGACATCCGTCGCCTGTTATTAGGAGTCTAGTAATATATCGTCGTTGCTTCAAACTAATTAAAGCTAAAAGCAGCCGGTAAATATAAAGTTATAAAATTAAACAACCTTTCGTTACAGGTATCCAAGATTTGGAGTTTGGCACATTATAAGCTCACAAATGCAACCGGACACCACACTTACAGTGAGGTTGAGCAGCTCGATGATGAAGCCACTGAGATGTCTCCTCGTAGCCAGGCCACCTGCCTCGGCTGCCTCCCACAGTTCCTAAGGCAAATGAGATCAATCAAGTTCTTCTTTATAGTCAGCTGCACGAGTTTCGCCTTCTCCGTCTTCTGGCTACAACTTGCTACCAGGACTGACCAACCTATCGCCACCGACAGCCTTATCCAAGAAGCGCTCGAAAATGTTGGACGGGACTACAGATACAAAGATGTCTATAGAAAGCCGACTTCACTACCAAAAGACTTCAAATACATCTTACTCTGGACGCAGAGTGACTTTGCTCCCTTTTACTATCTCGGCAACGGACAGAGAGCATTCCTCAAGAACAACTGTTCGGTGATCAAGTGTTTCGTCACCCCGAACCGAACGTTCTTCGGCGGTGACCTAACAAAGTTCGATGCCATAGCATTTAACGGACGAAATATGAAGGCAAATGATTTGCCCAAAGAACGTTCCCGGAATCAAGTATACATATTCTTCAACATGGAATCAGCGGATAACTTCCCCGTTTGTGGAGCTCAATTTGATGGTTTTTTCAATTGGACATCGACTTACAGACTTGATTCGGATATACCGTACCCTTATATACTGATTCGAAATAACAAAGGTGATATTGTTGGTCCAAAACGAAAAATGCGATGGAAAGAAGACTTTGAAGCCACAATTGATGACCATTTTGCTGACAGAAATAGGATACAAAATAAAACTAAAGCAGCAGCTTGGTTTGTGTCTAATTGTAAGACTAGAAGTGGCAGATTAGGCTACGTTAAAGCATTGAAGAATGCGCTTAAACCGTATGGGTTTACAGTAGATATTTATGGGAAGTGTGGTACCCTGCAATGTCCTAAGAACGTGCCGTCGAATTGCAAGTACCTGTTGAAGAATGAATATTACTTCTACATGGCGATGGAGAATTCTTTTGATGAGGACTACGTGACGGAGAAGTTGTTGACGGCGCTGCAGAATGATGTGGTGCCTATCGTCTATGGCGGAGCTGATTACTCAAGGTGCGTATCAACGTATTCATTTAGTTTCTTTATGTCTAGGCATTCGGTCCACGAAAAAATAATCAATTGTATCCATTGAGCTATTATTACTACGTATAGAGACGACTCCACGTATCACCACTGTGTCCCATCCAGGATGAGTGCGCGCACCTATGTTCATTCAGTTGTTTGACAGCTCTGTGGTGTCGTCTCTATATGTAGTAATAATAGCTCAATGGTTGTATCATAAAACATTTCAACACCAACTGTACTTAATGTTTGGTACATATTAAGCTATGCAAAACCAGTATAAGCTGACCGTTTACTGTGCAGGAAGATTATACAAAGTGAAGTCAAGGTCAGTGGTCCTTCTTAGTCGAGTTGGTCATGTATGGCTTGATGTGTAGCTGTGTGTATGTGATGTTTACCGCTGATAAAAACAGCTGTGTCAACATTATAACATATTTGTCAAGTTTCTTTTCAATGTTTCTTTATTATTTGTTCAGATTAAATGTCGTTATGAGCACAGAAGAATCACACAATAATGTTGTGTAATTGCTTGAACAGTGCATAAATATGCGATAACATCGCAGTTGACTGTTGATATGATACCCTCGATTGCTCTTGGGTCTCAACATCAGATCTACCTGATGATGGTACCACTTGGGAATTATGACTTTTTAAACAAAATATAAGTTCCATGTTAGTCCAGGAGTCTTTGAGCAGGTATTTTGCTCACAAAAAAATATTCTGAAATCTCTTATTCTCTGATATCTCCAGAGAATGCCGTAAAGATTGGAAAGTTATGGGGGAAACCTTTGCCCAGCAGTAGGACAACATAGGGTTATAATAATAAAAAAATCTTTTAGTAGGTACACAGTGCTGAGTCCAAACTGTATTTTTTTATCGTGGTAAAATTATCAAATGAGTCCTCCCACTCAGGGCAGGGCGGAAGTATTGTCAGACCCGTACTGCCTAAGATCCACGGTGTCCTTCAATAGCCCTTTACGTTCCAGTTTTACCATGTTAGATAGGATTTCTACTGTATCGTGAGCGTGTTAACAGCTATTTAAACTCATCTAAACAAACAGGCAGCTACGGAATAACTATTTCGACTGGCCTGTTGGTCTAGTGGTTAGTGACCCTGACTCGTATGCCGGGGGGTCGTGGGTTCGATTCCCACCCAGGACAAATGTTTGTGTGATGAGCATGATCATTAGTTCTGTGTCTGGGTGTAATTTATCTATAATATGTATGTATTTAGAAATATATAAGTATGTTTATCAGTTGTCTAGTACCCTTATCACAAGCTCTGCTTAGCTTGGGACTAGATGGCGTTGTGTGATAGTTGTGCAATATTACTATTAAGTACTATTACTATATTTGAGCGCAATCGATAAAAGACCACCGGAAAATGTCCTATTTTATCTCATCAGACTAATTAGTTAGTAACTCGTTTGACATTGTTTAATTAAAACAGTCATCTGCAACCGGTCGTCTAATTCGACATTGGATGCATCCAATTTGATCAATAACCAGTAGTTAACCAAATAATTTTTTAACCGACTTAAAAAAAAAAGTAAGTTCTCAGATCGACCTGTATGTATGTTTGTCCGCGATTATCTCGCGTTTGGATGAACCCATTTTTTTGCGGTTTGCAGAAAAGTGTTCTTTACATTCTGGGGAAGGTTTTAGTATATAACAATAATGGATATCTCGTGAAATTGCTGACTGTCAGACTCGTACTGATTTAAATAAACAGAGAGTACGAATGCAATGAATTTGTACGAGACAGTTCATGTGTTTTAGGAGTAAGACTCATTTGACGATTTTACCGAGGTAAACAAGGTCAAAGAAAAAAAAAATACCTACGTATCCTTTTTTCACCTATATTGTGGTCGGCTGCCTCCTCCTACTCACCCCTGACCCTCAAAACACAGTCATTAAAATGACAATTTAAATATTGCACTATGAGTTGCTTTGTAAATATACCGCGCTGAACTTGACGTAAAGTGGTAATGCCTCTAATGCTGAGGCCACACTAGCGCGAAACGTCATTAACTATCAAGATGATGGACAGTGCTATGAATTTTTTTTTACTGAATAAGTTATTAGTTCGAAAGATGGATCGTCTAAAAATATTTGACCCGTACTTTTTCCATTGTTACGTAAACTAAAATTAATGAAGAAAGGTACAACGCTTCTAAAAATCAAAATACGTCACGCGGCTATCAATATAATTTTACAGACGTTATGACGTCATAAGCCCTCATTTCCGAATTTCCAAGCCTATAATTGGCTTATCTTTGTCAATATCTAATAATCAATAATGAACCGATTAACCAAGTCGATAACTTTCGACTGGTGAACCGATATGGATGATTATTTTCCCGGTTCTATTTCGGAAGCCAGTGGTAAAATAAATTAAAAACAAAATCTTCAACTTCCGATAGAAAAGTTTTAGTGGTGGTTTTTGAAGTCGGTAAATCTTTCATTTTTAATTCTGTAACTGATGAACTAAACAGATTTGCAGTTTATTTTTATTTATGCTATAAGTATCCTAAGCTGTTAATGGCATTTCACGTTAGTGTGGCCCCCGCTTAAGCCTTCAACGTTCAAAAGTTTGGCGAGGAGTTGCCATGGCGACTCATTTGTTTGCCAATTTAATGGCGGCCTTATTTTTTTAAACCGCGACTGGTATGCCCATGTGGGGTGTTAAGTATGCGAGTGTTATGAATACCATAACACTCACATACTTACCGGCCCGTATTGCAACTGTGAGTAGTGACTAAGCGTGGGGTGGTGAGCAGTAATATCAAATGTATAGAAATGTTTGATACACGGCACGAGGTGCCGCCTGTGGTGAAATTCGCTTACGTACAAAGTAACTTAAGGCGCTCCCTCACCATGAGCATTCGCTTGTAATGTAACATATGGATTCAACTTTGAACATTGCATTACTACCTACCTGCATGACGAGAATTCGCGTACATTTCGTATAGATTTGATACAAGGTGCGCATTGTGATGCTCGGTTGTTCGCCCTCACCGATGAAATGCTCGAATCTGTAACTTTACATTACAGGTGAATGCTCGCGGTGAGGCGCCTCGCGTCGCCCATTGCACTGTTCATCGCTTAGACCAAAGTGGTGGCAAAAGTTATTGCTCAGCTATTGCTACAGCTGCAGTCCCTTCTATATTTTCTGGTGGTATAATCATCTAATCAGTCCTCCCGCCCGAGTGGAGATTAAAAGTAGACATTAAGACTCCACCTTGTTGTTTCAGTTGCCATTTGTTCCAGGGCCACGGTACCCTGCTTAGATCTTAGCTTTGGGTTGATTCTAGTGCTCATTCTCATCACAGGCATTAATGCTTGAGATTTTGATTTTGATTCTCAGGTCGGGTATTAATGTTTTTTGGATTTAGATGTCAAATGTTTTTAAAAATCTAACTGACGGACTCATTATTTTTTTTCAGTCAAAGACCCTAGTGTAAAGTCATTCTAGAGCATTGATAACAGAGCCCCCCTATCACGAGTTTTCAGTATTTTACTTTACAGCGACTTTCCAGTATTTACAGCGTTACTTGCAACGACGATTTATTACTAGACTCCGCATGCACTGTATAAGGAACAAAAACTATTCAGTCAACTCGCTGAGGTACTACGTAAGCGAGGGGGACGGAGTACTGCGTTGTGATTGGCTAACTCAAGGTCTGTTCTGTCTTAAGTTATGTTTGCGGCTCACAGGAGTGGTCGAAATAAGACGGATATAATACTTTTTTGCCTAATATGTTGACTGACATAGCTCGCCTGTTATAAGGAGTCTAGTAATATATCGTCGTTGGTTTCTTGTATGAAAAAATGGAACAGCGCCTCTGAAGCGAAGATAGAACTATTTTTTCCTTGAAACTTTACGTCAAAATAACTGAAAACTCATGATACTCGTAAGGCCTCAGCTGTACCTAGGTACTTTTTGTATACCAAATTAAAATTCCCATTTTCTTTACAGATTTCTTCCTCCCGGATCCTACATCGATGGGAGAAAGCAACACGTGATAGAACTGGCATCTATGATGAATAAACTGATTCAGTCTCCAAATGAATATAATAAATATTTTAGGTGGAAACATCACTACACATATCACAATCCTGAAGCAGCTGAAAACGTGTGCGCCGTATGTGAAGCATTGCACGACAAGAAAATGCGTCAAAAAACTACAATTTATGACGATTTTAGACATTGGTGGAATCCTAATTATAAGACGCGATGCCCTAAAAAGAAACGTCGTTGAAATGTATGTAAAATTGGTTTATTTAAAGAATCCCCACTGACAAATTACCAGCAGTGAGGATAGTTATTTTTTTTCAGAAATCCCCAATGTCAAATAAAGTTTGGCTAGTGGGGTTTTTGGAAAAATAAGCAACAATACCCACTATGTGTTTTTATTTCTGAATTATTACGTTAGCATAAAATGCATTAGTCAATTTAATTAACTACTAGCTACTAGGTACAATTGATTTTCGATCAATAAAGGTTTTTTTCTGTTGAACCGGGTGATGTCCGGCGTAAAGGACAAAGGGTCCTAACCTTGCAAACAGAAATGAAAATCTTAAAGATTAATTAAAAACTTCATAAATTCCTATTTGATATTATATCAACATCTAGTGGCAAAATTCCTCACTAGGCTGAATTAATTTAATAGTGGGATTTTCTGGAAAAAAAGTAACAATTCTCACTGGTGGGATTTTTTCAGTGGGGATTTCTGGAATATACCGTAAAAATCACGGCTGCTTCGCTGAAGGAGCTTACTTCCAAAGTTCTTGTGCCTTGATTTGAGCAATTTTCATAATTACTTGTCGATGTCATCTGCCTTGCTTTTCTCCAACTTTGTCAGTGCTCTGTTTTAGACTATCACTGTTTATAAATGTCACAATTTAAAATGTCACTTACGGGATATCTTCCGTGATTATTAATTGTTTTGAGTTCCCGATATTTCGACGCTGGTGCAAGCGTCATCACGGAAGATTAGAGTCCGCGCCACAACTCTAACCTTTTGCGGCGCTCTAGTGTCTATGATATAAAAAATGTAGTACCTCGGATTTTCGTCTGGTGGTTTCCGTCGCACGGTGGTGGCGCGGACTCTAAATGAACGTGACGGAACCCGTAAAGGGGTTGTATTATTTATTTGATGATAATGGTTTGAGAAACAATTAGTCTAGTAACATAGAGTCTCGGAATTCTATATAAAAAAAAATTGCGCGTAGACGAAAGTTGTGTCTGGCCTGATAACCCCTCACCATTATCTGATTTTCCCATAGACATAGAGCATGGACTGACCATCCCCTATTATAAAATGTCAAGTGAAAACGAGTAGTAAAGTGTGAGAAAGACAAGCGATTTTAAGCGGCTGCATTGTCTTATATAAAAGAGATAGATATGAATGTTACAAATGGTTTTTATTTAAAGAGTGTTTAATTAAATTACAGATCGTGCTCAGTCCATGCTCTATATCTATGGGTTATGAAATAAAATAAATTGCCTCCATAGATATTGCTGGTTTCTTGTTAATTTAAAATATCCGCTACATTGTCGATTATGAAAGTTGCTCTATTTGAGGTTTGTAGATATTAGTTATAAGAAAACATTATTAGTTAAGTTAAAATAATAAATAACTAAACTAGTCTCATTTACTTAATAATTTACTTTATTTAGTGGTGATTTTGTTATAATATTGTTTGTTGAGGGTCTCTGCTGTAGTATATTTTTTTTGATAAGTGAAAAAATGTAGAGATTTTTAAATAGTTCGTGTTGTATGAGAAAAGGACAGGTTATTTCATATTTTTATTCAATCTGATTTTGGTTTTAGTAAACGTTCAATAATTTCGAAAAGATTCAAATTGGCAAGTATTTTTAAAAACTATCATCCAGCGATCAAATCTATATAATAATTCCTGCCTACGTTGGTCGCGTACGTCCGTCGCATGTGTCGGTCGAGCGTACCGGTCGCATGTGTCGGTCGAGCGAGCTTACCAATATACATTGTGTTCAATATAGCAGTCTGTGACCATACTTCGTCGCTGACGTCAGTGTTGCGTATTGCGATGCTTTTTCTCAGTAAAATACACGACCGAACGTATGCGACCAACTTCAGTGTACAGGAATTCAAGCCTATGGATTCGTACGTCCGATTTTGCATCACCGATAAAACCAACGTTACTATCATTATTAAAAGATTGCTTTTCGGTTGGCAAGTGTATTCTTTAGCAAATGTTATTGTGTTTGAATTTTCTGCCAAAAACGTAGTGATCCCTATTTGCATTGAATTATTTTTATCTTTATAAAAGTAGGTTTAAGGTTGGAATTGCGTTGAAGCTCATGTTAAGGATTCCACTTAGAATTTTGCTTTATTGACATTATAAATTATTAATGTGATTAATTATTCTTGTAGTTCATAAACGAATGTTTAATGCTCATAGCAGTACTTACTAACTTCTTAAGAAATGAATGATTAAAATTATTATTACTTATTGTATTACTAACACTAGGCGAATACCTAAAATGCACCTTAATAAAACCACTCTAAAGCTGGAACATAGAGTTGAAATTCAAACGGTACAATAACATTTAGGTAACTCTTAGTGTTGGTGAAAACAAGCGTAAATCTTCTAGACAAGGCTTCCGATACTTAGTAGTTAATAATGTGTGTTGTAATAGAAAATTTAATTTAAGTTACAACTGTGACTTTAAGTAGAAATTATAGTAGTAGCAAGATGTCTCACGTGATTTATTCGAAAATGATTTTTATTTCAATAGAGCTACAGACACTTTTAAGAATATCCGCTTTAATTCTGTATTTGCTTTTTAAGATTGAAAAAAAAAAAACGCATTAGTTAGGATCGTAAAATAATGCGTTAAAGGACCATGCGTCATGTTGGACCATCGCTCAACAGCGATGAAACCTATGCCAAATGAAAGCTTCGAGGATGTTATGCATTTTTAGGTTGCATTGGTTAGGTTAGGTAAGGGCATATATTTTCAATGCTCGAAATCACCTTGTTGGCGCTCGAATTCGACTTAGCTGCCATAATAAGAAATGTATAACATCTTCAAAGCTTTCATTTGGCATAGGTGGAGACTGGACCATCGCTCAACAGCGATAGATCGCTGTTGAGCGATGGTCCAGTCTCCATATATTTCTGCCCGTGGTCCAAAATGGTGTGATGCATTTCACATATTTTGATAGTTTTCATAATTACGAGTTATATTAATGACAAGGTAAAATTTTACTTTTATTCAATTATACAACGAATAAGATTTTGTTAAAATCGGAACGGACAACGAACCAATAAACCGCCGGGTCCTAAATTGCATTATGTATAATTTTGTCGGTTTTTTTTTACAATCAATAATAGTTACTTTTGAAGAAGTTGCTCGAAAGTGATAGATAGTGCCATGTCATCGTTTTTCTCTTTCTAAACAGTAGTATTTATTGGTATTGGTTAATCTATTTTCTTTGTCAATGGCTGTTATATACTTAACATCTTCAATTTGCCTTGAATCCAATGAATCTTCCAAAAAAAATTAGTTATCTTATGATGACAGATAGGATTCAGATAGGTCCATGTTTGATGTCTGTACAAAGATGTTGATTAGTCAAAAATATAACTTTAATTTTTATTTTAAGAACTTACTGAACAATCTTTTTTTTTAAATAATTCGTTAACAGTTCTTCTTATATTTTCATGTCTTCCTATCTGAGACATAAAAATCATTTTTTTTTCTAAAATACTTCTTTGTTGTTTTATTTGTAAGTGAAATCATGTTCTTATACCAGTACCCTTAGTACGAGTTTTCAGTATTTGAGACGTTGAGTAAACTGGAACTTTGACAATTTTCAAGGAAAAATTAGTTCCTTCTTCGCACACCAGAGGCGCTGTTCCGTTATTTCATACAAGAAACTGTAAATACTGGAAAGAAGCTGTAAAGTAAAAGAGTGAAAAGTCGTGCTAAGGGTACTGATAGATTATTATATTACATGTCATCACAAAAATGCTTTAACAAAAATATTGATTGTATTTAATTATGCATTATTGCATTTTTTAGATTTCATATTAAGTTTTTCAACGATGCTTTATCAAGTGTTTCAGTATTATTGTATGATGATAATAATTTCTTCATAAATAATTTTAAACTTATGAAAAGTTCATATAATTTTGTATAATTATTGTTTTTTTTTATGTGTATTAAACATAAAAATAATAAATAGTCAGTTCTTTCCTATAACACAAAAGATGCAGATTGAACTATGAAATAATAAGAATTATTAATACAAAAATATATATTTATACTATATACAGGGTGAAATTGTAGTGGTTGTTTTCCCGAAGCGAAATGTGTTTGTATCGGTAATAGAATCGATTAGTATATATTAAAAAAAATAGAGTCAATAAACGGCAGATTTACAATTGTGATAAACAAAACTCGAAAGCGACTTGAACCTATGGTAATACACCGCACGTTATGATCTGCGCGGAAGCACGCGGAAGGCGGGCCGGCCGCGCGGTCATTGCACTTGGCGTAAGAATCAGCTGATCACTACTCCTTACTTTATAAAACGTAAAATCCAATAAGTTATCTATTCCAATTTTTACTCTTCATACTTTTACGGGCTTAGGACCTTCATAAATACTTTTTTGCCTACAACCGTTAGGTATTCTATGATAAAACTTACGGATCACTGAGAAACTAATAAAAATCAAGATTAAAAAAAGTTTGATTTAGATAATTAAGTAGGTATTTATGGCGTATTTAAATAAAGGAATCATCTTATTTACAATTATTTTGATTACCTACCTACCTAACCTACTCTAAAATGTTTATTTGCAAGGTACGAGCAAGTAGGTACATAAGCGCAGAGCGAAACATTTGGCGGCTTCCGCGGTATCCTTTTAAGTTTCTGGGGGGCTCGCTAGCCGCGTGCGTGCAGGCTAGTTTTTACCGTATCACCATGCCCGAGAGCTCATTTTACTCTGAACATTTATTATTCACTCTTCCTTTGTAAGTTGCCGACAGTGCGCGGCGGCGCGTGCGCCTCGTTTCCTTATCTGTAGTGCTCTACTATTGATTCTCGCTCTTTCGAGTTTATGAATACTTTTTTAACAATTTGAAAAAAAAAACATTGTTTTTTTTTAAGTTTGACCTTGTGGTTCGATAGTACTACTGATGGGTAATCGTCCTGCCGCGGGAGAACAACCATTAAAATTTCACGCTGTATATAATTAATTAAAGTTACTTAGAAAAACAATGTATGCCTACATATCAAAATATATCCGTGGTTGTCATGAACATTGACATGTCAATAAATTGCAACTTTTCGGATAAGTAACTCAATACTTAATTCTTTGATTATATAAATGTCTAGATGGAGCGTCGTCCTGCAATCGTATCATGGAAAACGAGTCAACATTTTCAAGTATGTGTGAGTGCAGGCGTCGTTTTACACTATACGTGTGTATGTCTCTGTGTGCGTAAATAATGATACCAGCATCTTGGATGTCCACCATGTTGGATTTAAGACACGTGAGTATTTTTTTCATATTCCTGACAGCAAACCCTTTCATTTAATACCCATATCATGGGGTTGCTTTTTAAATAGCCTGGCCGCCATCTTGGACGTCCGCCATATTGGATTTAAGTCACGTGACTATTTTTTTCGTATTCTTGATAGCACACCCTTTCATTTAATACCCATATCATAGGGGTGCATTTCAAATAGCCAATCCACCATCTTGGATGTCCGCCATGTTGGATTAAAGACACATGACTATTTTTTTCGTATTCCTGACAGCAAACCCTTTCATTTGATACCCATATCATGGGGGTGCTATTTAAATAGTCTGTCCACTATCTTGGACGTCCGCCATATTGGATTTAAGTCACGTGACTATTTTTGTCGTATTCCTGACAGCAAACGCCAATTTTTTTAAAAGTACACAAACCAAATTGTATAAATGTAACTGTATATCAACTAATATTTACCCACAAAAAACAACGTTAAGTTGGAAGTTAAAAAAAAAGGCTGGCAACATTTTTAAAATATGGCCGGTTTTGATAATCATAAAAACAAAAACGAAATATTGTAGTTTCTTGGTTACTTACCGATGGTAGGTGATGTGTTTGGTATTTTTTAACCTTCCTTTATAATTTCGGCACATTTTAATAGCACATACCGTCATTTTGTCGCTGATATTTGTTTTTTACTTGGCGTTCGTAATACGTAGTGACAGTAAAGCGACACGATCTGCACTGATTGGCTCGAAACACTATTCATCCACATTTGGATGAATATTTTTTGACCCGTTGGCGCGCACTTGACGCTCCATCTAGACATTATATAATCAAAGACTTAATTGTTTTAATTTTATACCTTTTTTCTCAAAACTTTCTATGAAAGCGACCGAAATTCTGCGACTAACGACTTAAAAATTCCGCTCGTTTGGCTTCACACTTAGAAATGTAAATTATTCCACAAAAAGTCCTTACGGGTAGGAAGAATAAAGCCAAAAATAGATATATTAACCGATATGTCAATGATTCATCATGCCAGCCACGTATTAATTTTTTTTTAGACAGACAGAGAGCTTTTTAACAACCCTTTTTTAATACAAACTTGTAAATAGAATGTTTGTTTTATTTGAGTAATTTAATAAATATTTGCTAACTTAGGTAAGTAGTAAGAAATCTAAAATCATATTTAATAATTAATTTGTACCTTACTTCCATTACTACAAACTGTTGAACTTAATTTTAGTGGTTATTTGTTTATAGGTATAAGGTAAAATAAGAAACGTTTGAATTACAGTAAAACTCCTGTAGTATTATTAAGAGCTTAAATGAAACAAGAAAATTCAATAACTATTTGTGAAGTCGACATTTCTATTTATTTACTGTGAGTCTAGTAAGAGTCTACCTTAAAACTCTCGTTTTGCCCGCGTGTTTTCAACGTACACTTAATGTGTGAGCTAGGTTCAATAAACCAATTAATCAGGCGTTTACGCCGCGTCTACGTCGCGTCTACGCAGCAAAAACGTTGCGTACACACACTCACGCAGCGTAATCGCCAGGACTGTGGCAATCAGTAGCCTCGTTGGATACACGCGTGCAAATTGCCGTTACAGAAGTAAATGTTCATATGCATGTAATACCTTATGTAATCACTAATAATATACAGTGAAACCAAGATAAAAAAGATCTCAAAAAACCTAAATATATGTTTATGGGTTTTTCATGAACCAGTTTTAGAATGACGGTTGACTTAAGTACAAAGCAACCCAGCAACAAACTTAAGTAAGCGATGCTACTCTGTAAAATTTAATCATGCCGAACGGAGTATACCGATCGGCACGATTGTTTACAATGTGGAATGGACAATCTATGCACAAACAGTACTTGTTAAGAGTAACAAAACAGATAGATAGATAGGTAATTTAAATAACTACCTACCGTTTTCTCACAAAAGTTTAATACTATACCTACAGATTTAATGTAGCACGCCACAGATAAAATGTGCAAGCGCCAAGCAAAGTCAAAAGTCAAAGTCAAATCATTTATTTCAATTAGTCCATCAAAGAGGCACTTTTAAACGTCGCATAAATTAAAATTGAGAAAATAGGATGGGATGGGAATGATTCTACACCCATTCGCAAAGGAAGGTTGTATGAAGAAGAATGGGCAAGAAACTCCATGCTTACTCTTTTTAAAATATTTTTTTACATCGGTAACCGTTTCTGCATAGATGTCTTTCCCACTCAAATAATAATAGCGATTGTTTCGAGTCGGGTTTAAAGGTCAACAAATCGAACAAATGTGTAGCTGCCCTAAGAATAAATGTCAAAAAATAGTAATAATATAAACTAAATGTAACATCTCTTAAGCGAAGCCTGTTTTAGATAATTGTTTAAGAATTGTAAAGATGTGGAATAAGGAATATAATAAAATAATCATGTTGTTGTATTGAGTATTTTTGTGAAATTCATTCCTTTCAAAAATTGAGGTAATAGGTGGTATCGCCGGACGACTGAAGGTAAGGTAGATAACCACGGTCCTGAAACGTAAACTGCAACTGAATGAGAGAGGCCTTATTACAAGATTTCAGTATTTTATTTACAGCGTACTTGAAGTATTTACTGTGTTTATTGTATAGAAAAATGGAACAGCGCCTCTAGTGTGCGAAGAAGGAACTTAACTTCCTTGAAATTAATATCAAGGTTCCATTACGTCACAAAAACTGTAAATTCATGATAAAGACCGCCCTGAGGGTCGATTTAGTTAGTGCGACTGACAATCTGACAGTCTAAGGCTCCGGGCTTTTTCGGTGGTTTCCGCTGTTGATTCTGGCTTGCAGGAATTGAAGTTGTTTGGGAGTAATGTGGTGGGATACCCAGTCCCATAACAACAGTTCCACAGTCCCTTCTTCTCCAATTAGGACTCCAGGACTAATTTCTTGATTTTAATACCCAAAATTAATTAGCAGTGGGGACCAAGTGGTAATGCACATTACTTTCTTTCTATTTTGATGTTCTTCCAACAAAACGAGGCGTTACGTTTGATATAATTAGGTATATTTTTGTTTAATTTACCGATAGGCCATTATGTTTCGCGTAATGGTAAAATCATCAAATGAGTCCTCCCATCTCGGGCAGGGCGAGAGGGACTATCAGAATTGTACTGACAAAAATCCACGGTGTCCTTCATAGACCTTTATGTTCCGGGGTCACCGTGATGGTATAAGTCCCGCGACCGTCTCGCGTAATGGTAAGCTATGATTAAACTTACGAAGAAAAAAATAATAGTAATCTCACAAGTATATTAGTTCTAAAAATGAACATATATATTTCCTAAATTCATTTTTCATTGGTTTATTTATCCAGCTAATTTTATAAGGAAAACTACAACAACTTATGTATTAGCTAATATTGTTTAGTCCGGGAACAAAGCGGGATACTCGAGGGAGTATAATCAAATATTTGCCGGGACGACCGCCAGAGGCCCACATTCCAACTAAGAAATGTTTACCAGTATTATGAGAAATTTTATTATAGGAACAAATGCAATTTTTCACTGAGAAGAGAATGTTATAGGATGGAGGATGATATTTTTATGTAACGAAACAATCATAACATAAATATATCATTTGACTTGTAACTGACTAAAAATAAAACTGAGGTTCACAGTTCGACTATTGTTTGTCCGCGATTAGCTCGTGTTTAGCTGAACCAATTTAGATACGGTTTACTAAAAAGTGAAAATATCGAAATATTCTAGAGAAGGTTTTTATATGCAACAATAATGGATTTCACCTCGTCCGCATGTATCTGTTATTGCTTACCTACTCAAAAAGGGTAAAAAATATTATCTTTAGAAGAAGGATCCGACGTCAAAAATAAACAAAGAACCGTAAAAAAACTTTTCTTTTGAAAGTTGGTGGCAAAAGTCAATGAAAATAAAAACAAAGCCACTGACTTCATCAAAATTTCTGGCTCTTACTCCTAATTTGATGGTTTTAATTTCAGCTTGATTCGTCCACGCTTTCCTGAGAAAAAGGGTCGTGACAGACCGACAACAGAGAGGTACGTGTTCCTAGAAATTAAAAAAAAAAGTTACGAACACCCTTGTATTCGAAAAAGGTGTCAATGTAACACCATTTAAGAGTTTCCAAAGGTTACCGTCTTCTTCGTAAGGTTAGTAAGAAAACGTGCATCGCTTCCCAAATACAGCCTTACAATAGGTAAGAGGATTAAGTAATCTATACGATCTCTTTTGTGTGTATTCGTTAAGGACCGTGTTTGGAACTCGGGTCACGTGTGGAAGGTATGTACTTTGCAGATCATGTTAGGTCCTTGTAAAGTGAATTAAATAAGGGATAGTATTACAAAAACTGATCAAATTATGCTTTTTTTTATATGGTAGAGGAAAGAGAGGGACTGTCAGAGTCGTAGGTGACTAAAATCCACGGTGTTACCTGATGAGACAGTCCCCGCAGGCTTTGACCCTCTAAGGGGGTTTCGTCAGATTGCTGGCAGCTCGTTGAGGCGTGGGTGGAACACGACGCATCGTCGACCTGGGCATGGTCCATGATAGGACGGCTAGTCACCTATTACTCGCCATTCGCTTGGCCTAGACCAACGACGATCACGATCTAAGGAACAAAAACTATTCTGTCAACTCGCTGAGGTACTACGTAAGCGAAGGGAACGGGGTACTGCGTTGTGATTGGCTAACTCAACGTCTGTTCTGTCTCAAGGTATGTTTACGGCTCACAGGAGTGGTCGAAATGAAACGGATATAAGACTTTTTTGCCTAATGTGTTGACAGACATCGGTCGCCTGTTATTAGGATTCTAGTAATATATCGTCGTTAGCCTAGACTTATGCTTGCGGCTTCACCTATAACGTTCGGTTATTGTAAAATTAAAGTAGCCTTAAGGCCTAATTAAGAAATTATCTAAACTGGCCATCAAGAAATCAGGGAACATTCATTCCTGCCTGTCTCATCATGTAACCGTGACCCTGGAACGTAAGGGGCTATTGAAGGATCACCGTGGATTTTAATCAGTACAAGTCTTACAGTCCCTCCCGTACCACCCTGGGCTAGGTTAGGACTCATTTGATGATTTTACCACGATAAAAAACTGAAAATAAATACCGACAAATTAAGAACCTCCTCTTTTTGTGGAAGTAGGTTAAAAATAGGTACTATTTATATCATTAACCCTTCAGAAACGTAACGTTGTTTCGTAGTTTGTTCGTCCGTCCGGTTCGTTTAACTGGACAAACAATGTTCAACGAAACGTACTCTATGTTATGTTTACAGGGTGGATTCGATACAGTCTTCTGAAACTACTCTGTGATGACATAAATAAATGAAAGAAAGGTAAAATGCATTTACTAGCATTTGTTTTAAAAACTATGCATATTTCTGTTTTTCCAAAGCGTACTATGGACCATGCCCGGGTCGACGGCGCGTTGTGTTCCACGCGCGCCTCAAAGAGTGTCAGCACAGCCTTTATAGGGCCAAAGCCTGCCGGGGTCGCGGGACTAAAGGGCTATTGAAGGAGATTGTTGATTTTAGTCAGTCTGAAAGTAATGAGGGGAGGACTCATTCGAAATTTTACTGCGATATAAAATTGTAGCAAAGAGTACCAACAAAGAGTTGCAACTATAAAAATAAAAAATTGAACGCACGCAGCTTTTATAAGGCATTATTTAGATAGGTAATTTATAAAATTTAGTCATCCAACGGTACGTAAAAGTGTTATTTTTATTTAAAAAAAAGGGATTTTGAGAAAAAAGTGAAAAAAAAAGAATGAAGACTTTTTAAAAGAAGAATCACGAATTTTTCTAGTTTCACAAAACTAAAAAAAGGGAAAGTCCTCACCAAAGCAAACTGGAAAAGATAAAAATAATCATAGATGAGGGTCGGTTGGACCGTTCGGTTTTATTACAACCCGCGATCGCCGATACCGGGCCGATAACACCCGAGCAAATGCGAACAGTTATCAATGAGACACGATGCCATCAGGGGACCAGATAAGTGCCTGGAAACTTGCTTGATAAGTACCCGGTTTTTGTGTTTTTTTTTTTTTTTCTGGGCTAGGGCAAGCAAAGAACGAGGGGGCCGAATCTCGGTTTTTGAGATGGTGTCGAACTCGACAAAAATTTCTAATGACGTCATTTTTTCGACAAAGTTTACTGAACTCTAACCTTAGCCTCCGACAAATGGCGAATTTGACATCCCCACTTTTAAAATTTGTCGAAAAAATTACGTCATTAGAATTATTTGTCGAGTTCGACAACATGTCTAAAACCGAGAATCGGCCCCCAGTATCCTTAGTGCAAGTTTTTGACGATGACGCGATTATGACGTTAAAGGTGCATTCACACTCACTAGTCACCGTCACTTCACGTCACCGGCCTGGTTTAAGAAACAAAATGTTTCAACACTCCTGTATGATATTTGTTCTTATGCTATGCAAGCAGTAACGCGAAATAATGCAACTTGATTACCACAAAGGTGGAGATGACGTAGTGACACATCATTACGCGATATTGCATGCATAGCTAACAAATTAAAAGATTTTTAAGTGTTTATGACCAAACCTTCCTCACCAAATAACCTTACTTTACTTAATTTTAATTTATTGCATCAATGTGTCATTCACTAATCAAGCAAGCTTCTTAATTACCGAAAACGTCAAAACCAAACTCGATTATTTTCTCTTTTACGTTTCGTGAAAACAAAACAAAAACAAATGTTTGACCCTTAAAACTGGAGGTCTTTTCACAAACGATAAATACTTGAGAGTAGGGTTTATCGCTACTCTGGACATATTCGGACAAGTCCATGTTTTTATTGTCTGCACTTTTCGAAATGTCTGGATTTTTGACAGGGCTTCCAAGTACAAAAAAGGTGGCCCTAATTGCAGATTTTTTTCTTTTGCCATTTTGATATTTTAAAGCTATAAATTGTGACAGAAAGAAGGATAAAATGTTGAATTTCTAAATAGGTACGTAGATAATTTTCGAAATATCGACAGTCGCACTGCAATCACTTGACAGTAAAAAGCATTCGGATTGGTATTCCACATGGGGACCTGGCATCTACGAAAAATGTGGACAGGAGCCGTAAGTGGAACATTTAAGGTGCCATTAGCTCAGGTGCTATTTCAGCGGGTACACAATGTTAAATGCCTCGATTTTCTTATTAAAAATTGTTAGGACTATCCTAATTTCAAAAATCCGGGTAACCCTACTTGTAAAACGTCGTGTTCTTACTCTCGATACGAAATACGTTCTATCGAGTTGGGTTACGTAGCTCGTAACCCTTTGTCAGTGTTTATTGGGGTGCAGAAGTGAGGGAGAACCATACGGAACCCGACGCCGATACCAAATGGGTTTGATTGAAAACAACGCAATATAGAGTTTTGCTTTCTTTCGGTTTTCTTGTTTCTGTTTTTTTTCT
The DNA here is from genome assembly GCA_028554685.1 of Agrotis ipsilon. Taxonomy (NCBI): domain Eukaryota; kingdom Metazoa; phylum Arthropoda; class Insecta; order Lepidoptera; family Noctuidae; genus Agrotis; species Agrotis ipsilon. Next base: position 10,259,203 of record CM052972.1, read on the forward strand.
GTATCGATCGGAGGACCCTAGCAGTGTGTTGTGTAAGTGGAAATAAAATATTTCGAGTTTAAAATTTGTATAGTACCTACTGTTTTCACATAATACATCCGAATTATTAAAAAAAAACTAGGAATTAGTTACACTAGGAATTTCTCCTGTATCGTGGGTGCGTTTACAGACATTAAACTCACATACACAAACGTCCAGACTTGGAACAACTACTTGTAAATCATACAATTATTTGCTCCGTGCGGGAATCGAAGATGTGTTAAATCAAAGAAAAATGGGTTAAGTGCCAGAACGATGATTTGATGCATACTCATTGTGCGTTAAGACAATACATGATCATAATTATAAAGTATCCCTGCGAACCAAATTGTTTAAATAGGAACAAACTAACTTCTTATACAACGTGTAACGTTAAAAGCGCAAAACCTATCGTGGGGTAACTCAGCACATGTTACTGAACAATGTTTGTTCTAAGACTTTTGGTAATTCCCAAAAAAAAATGGTTTTTCATATAAAATGAGAAATTGATCGAGCCCATCCTTATGAAAAATGATATTTTTTAATTTAAGAAGTTCGCTGTAAGTTAATAAACAGACGTCGTAAGTAATGTAATTTTTATAATACAGGAAAGAAATAAAAAGATTTTATCTAATCTGGAATTGCAACTACAATGGCCGCAGTAACGCCAAAATTAATAAAACAATATCGTGTTGATACATTTTTCATTTACAACTTACAGTGACTGCGAGCATCGTTCCGTTGCTTTTACTGTGTAAGGCTCCGTTCTCATTAGTAAACAGGAAATAATAGCAAACATTTTTTTTTACTATAAATTGCTTTATTTTTCTTGAAATGACTTGTTTTGGTTTAAATATGCTTAAATAAATTAATTTTGTTTTAGCACTAATTACAGCTTGTTTTTTTCTATTTAATTTTATTTCATATACTAATCATGATAAGTGGTCTACTTGAGCCATGGATCAACGAAAATGTAAGTCGTTTAAGGAGGCCTTGTCTCAGCTCCGGACAATACATCACTGAAACTTATACATATATAGCCAGCTCACGTGTATCAACACGTCAGCTGGCTATATATGTATAAGTTTCAGTGATGTCTTTATCTTAAAAAAAATATTTTGTTTTGTTACGCCTTCACCCCTAAATCGCTGAACATAATTATTTTGATGAATTTTGGTACAAATATAGGTAAGCACCCTGGATACGTTTTGGTGTATTTTTGATATTAGAACAAATACAACGTAATCCATTTTATAAAAATATAGCACGAAGCTTTCGATTTGGCATGTGTTGGAATCCCAACACTAAAATTACTATTGTGAGTCGATTGAAGACGTTCACATCACTAGAGCGTCGAAAAAAACGAACCACTGAGTCAGTAGCAATCTAGCCAGCGTTCGGGCCACCACGAAAAGAACTCTGTTGTGTGTGTCCAAAATAAAGTGCCTCCATTTTACAAAGTGCATTATTTACAAGGCTCCTACTCTCCACCAGCATGGCAACTGAAAAAATAGTCAGTTGTCTACGAAGGACACCCGCTGGCAAAGGCCAGGTATGTGCCTTTATAGCACCTTATTTATTCGACAAGGTTTCTGTCAAAACTTTTCGTAGCTGCCAGGTAAGCGCCGCGCGCCGGTGTCGCGGGACTTATCTCATTACCGTGACTCCGGAACGTAAAAGGACACCGTGAATTTTAGTCAGTACGAGTCTGACAGTCTCTCCTGCTCTACCCTGGGTGAGAGGAATCATTTGATGATTTTACCACGCTAAAATAAAAGGCGGCAGCTAGGTGCCCTTCGAGGCATACCTCGAGTCATTCATAAAACATCAGATTTCAGGTAGTATCTAAAAATTACTGTCAAAGTAATTTAAAACTATAAACTTACTTCCCCAAATAATAAACAGGCATGATGTTTTTTTTCCGTAACCCAAATTCACTCCACACTCGTCACTTCTCCAGTCCGAACGCAGCCTAACCCGGGCAATTTCCAGATTGAATTTTTACGACATCAACAAACAGTCGGATAAAGTGATAAACAAATGTGTAACAGGGGAGTTGAATGACTAAACTGCGATATAAAATGGAACTGAACTTGGTAATACATAAATTTATTAAATGGGAAGAAGATATCGCGACGCGGGCAGAGGGTTGAATGTGAAGAAAAAAAAAAGATGGCGTAACTAAACAACAAAAACATGAATTGAGACATGTTTTTTTTAAATGTTTCGTAGTATGTTCGTTTTTGGGTCTTTAGGTGGGTAAGTAGTCGATATATGCAATAGATATTTATATTAATAAAATAATAACATTGACCTAGAAAAAAAAACATTAAAATATTAATTTTAGAATACAAGTTCAAAAACTATTTGACCCGGATTTTTCGTTTTATTACGTAAACCAAAATTTACGAATTTACAAAGCAATCTAGAAATCACAAAACGTCATTCGGTCGGTATAATTTTATAGGTAAGCGTTATGACGTCACAAGCACTCCCGAATTTTGAAAATCCTTGTTAATATTCATTGATTAAAAAAAAATGTGTTCATTGATTTTCATTTTTTTTTTCTTTTTTTTTTATCTATCCTACTGATAGGGCCTGCAACCGGGAAATCCCGGTACCGAAAATACCGGGAAATCCCGGGAATTTTTTAAACAATCCGGTACCGGTTCTTCATCCCGTAGTACCGGTACTTTCGATACTTTCGGTACTTTTTTATTTTCCTTATTTTTTCAATATAAAGCAACAAATCATATCCAATCAACTATTTTTTAACAGTATTATTAACATAAAACATTTTTAATTGATAATTTTATGACAATTTTATTAATAAAAATTTTGATGAAACTAATCAAAAATCTACTTGAAAGTAACTTTTATTATGCTTAAATTTTGTGTGTTTTATAATTATTTGGCAAATTGATCTGTAATAAGTCCTTTTAAAAAAAAATCAAACTGACGAAACATCGAACTGAAAAGCAAAAAATAACTTTTGAGGCGGCGCCAAACAAACAAACATATTTATAAATTAACCATTAGAGCAGAATAGCTCGTTGTATAGCTTGTCGTGGTTGAATAGTTCGTCGTAGCTATTCGTTGATTGTTTCTTTGGCGCCGCCTCAAATGTTATTTTTTGCTTTTCAGTTCGATGTTTCGTCGGTTTGATTTTTTTTTAAAAAGGACTTATTTTTTAGTTTTGAGTTTCCTATCTCGTGTCATATATATTATACAACAGAGATGTGGAGAACAAACCATGATGGCGTCACCATCATTAGATCAACTCCAGCTGTTAAGGATCTCTTGCTACTGCCCTCTGTTACCATCCTTAGACCCTCGATGACAATTATACCCCAGCTAGATATAAAGTTTTCATCAAGACTAGTAAAATGAGCCCAAACACGATAAAGGTGCTGTTAACTGTTGAGGACCTCTTGCCCCTGTTATCCGTCACCAACCTCAGACCCTCGATGGCAATAATACCTCAGCTAGGTCTAAAGTTCTCATAAAGCTAAGTGAAATGAGCCCAAACACGGTATAGCTGTTGTTAACTGTTTAGGAACTCTTGGTACTGACTTCACAAAATAACAGGGATCTGGAGTTGATCTGATGATGGTGACGCCATCATGTTATATTCTCCACATCTCTGCTATATAATAATGTCCTCAGAACTACGATTGTCAACTTTATTTCAACAGAATCGTTTCATAATTGAAAATTCTGTAGGAAGATTGACAATTAATTCCTTTTTTTCTACCCTCAGAGGCCGATTTTAGTTTTGAAATTTAAATGGGACCAACTTTGAGAAATACTCTTTCCAACAAAAAAAGAATTTTTGAAATCGGACCACGTTCGGAAAAGTTATGCGTGGTCATAAAAAAAAATATAATTATACATGTCGAATTGAGAACCTCCTCCTTTTTTTTCGTTGGTTGAAAAGATTTTACTTTTTTTAATGATATTTCCTTTATTTTAAAGAAAATAGAAAGACTAGAAATTTAAGTTCTATTTGATATATTTTCATTATAAGATATAAAAAGGATTTAAAGGTTCCTTGAGATTGTGTACTGATGATTATTGTCAATTATAAATTTACGAATAAAACGAAGTTTTTTGAACTGCACCATCCCACTTTTGTAATGAGGACATTATTCAACCGATTTAGATAATTATATGTAGTGTGCACACACTCGTGCCTTTCATACAATATGTTAATAGCGATTTGTACGCGAGTACCGAAAGTACCAAAATTCCCGGGAAATCCCGGTTCCAACTCCAGTACCGAACATCCGGTACCGGGTCTTTAAAAAGTACCGGTTCTGCAGGCCCCCTACAGTACATAGATTAAACAAAGCAAAATCTTGCACATTAATGTGTGAATTCTATTATGTATTGTTACTGCAATTTGGTGAACAACAATAAAATAAACGAAACATGTCAAAATCTACCGTAATTTCACGAGAAAAATCTGGAAAATTACAACGAAAATGCCAGAAAATCTGACAAAATCATGAATGTGTAGGTAATTCAGAGATATTATTCTCCAGCTTCTGAATAGAGATGCGACTGGGAGTGTCTACATGCCGCTGCCAATTTAATAATGTCGACTTGTAAGCCCTGAGACGGTTCAGATTTTTCTCTAATAACATTATATTGTTGGTCCATATACGCGAGCAGAGAGAAAAATGTTTGCCTTATTTCTGAGTGAAATGCGACGCAATTTTGCTTATTTTATTTTTAAGGAATTGAATATTGTATGGGATTCTTTTGGTGGAGGATTGTGGTTTTGTTTTAGCTACGTGTCTTCAAAAAGCTAGCTATACTTACCATTTGACTTGGCGTACATGTATGTGTCCGACGGGTTACTCTTTTTCCGGCTATATTTGGGGTCGGTTCTCCTAATCATTCTTCTGATGATGAGACGCCCTGAAGACTATGTAGGTAGTCAAGAAGCGCCTTTCCATCGCAACACGCAAGAGGGGGAGAGGGAGACCTCTAGCAACATGGCTAACGACTATCCAGAAGGACATGAAGATGTTAAACCTGGCGACAGGAGATACCGAAAACCGCAGTAAATGGAGGAATAAGGAAAGCCGACCTCGAATAACGGGACGTGGCGAGGCAGAAGAAGAAATTTCTCCTAATCATTCTTCTCTAAAGATGTCGTTCCTGGGTCGTCATTATGTCTATAATATTACTGTCTAGGTCTTTCTTTAACTACGGACATCAATGCAAAACAATTGTTCTGTTTCTCGATGCATTGTCAAAACTTTGAATTCAGCTAATTAAGATTCATTCAAAAATATCGAATTTCGTTCCGTATTATCGTTGACGGACTAAGAGAGTATTCTAAATTAGTTTAAAAAGTTATCAGAGAAAATTTTCTGGTCAACCGGTCTTATCTTACGTGTAGTAAGCTATCTGTGTACTAAATATCCAAATCCGTTTACTAGTTTTTGCTTGAAAGAGTATCAAACATCCACCCGTCAATGCAAACTATTAACGTTATTAATAAAGTAGATCACATTTAATGTAAAATGTTGCCAAGACGACCACATAAGGTTAGGTCTGTGAAAAAGATATCAGATCTCATGTAAAGCAAATCTTCTGAATCTACACGGCCTAACTCTACCGACCCTAAACAAATTTTACATATCACTAAAAATGTATGGCAGATAAAACAGTTTTTAACCCCCGACGGAAAAAGAGGGGTGTTATAAGTTTGACGTGTCTGTCTGTCTGTCTGTCTGTCTGTCTGTCTGTCTGTGGCATCATAGAGTCCGAACGGATGAAGCGATTTAAATTCAGTTTTTTTTTGTATGAAAGGTGACTTATCTGCGAGTGTTCTTAGACATGTTTGATGAAAATCGGTTGAGCCGTTTAGAAGTTGTGGGGGTGAAAGTGGGGAAAGGTAACCGAGGGTCTGCAAATATACTCGTGTTGGGTAACAAATGAAAGCGTATTGAAAGGGAATATTGATGACTTAGTCGGGAGTACTCTTAGCAACATAAAATGATATAAGTTTGTACCTATAAAAAGAGTAAAATAAAAAATAAATTAAAAATTTTATATGCTCCTTTATATGCTCCAAACTGTTTATCATCTCCTGTTTTTTTGCAGTCCCCCAACGCGACGTGTTTTTGTTATTTTTTACTTTTTAAATTGGTTTTTGTGTCGGGGGTTTATTAATATTAATAAGTACAATGATGTTGACAGATAGCCTACACTACAAGCCCACTCAAATTACTCCAACCTCCTATATAAAACATACCTACCATATTATCATCCTCTTGCATTCCCCTAAATTAGTGAAGTTTAAATTTTTATTTCCACGTTTTTTCAGTCTACCTGTGTATGTTGGAGATCTTCGAGTGACCTAGCTAACTGGTTTCACTAATTTCCCCTGGGAAGTGTGCTCTCATATCTAATACTTTTTACGTGAAAATTTTTAATCTTCAAATTTTCTGACTCTGAACAGGTTTTTTTTTACATTTTTGCATGTCTGTCTAAAGTTGACCCCTTTAGCTTTTAGTCTAAGTGACAATAAGGAAAAATGAATTCATAAATAAAATACAAATATTATGTAACAAGATACTAATAAATATTATAATTAATAAATAATACATAGTTATTTATTAATAAATCTTGTTATGTAACAAGATTTATTAATCAAAAACTGAGTTAAAAAAATGCCTCATTGGTCTAGTGATCGTAAGTTTCCAGGTTCGATTCCCAGGTCAGGCAAAATTTTACTGGGTTTTTCTAGTAGGACTTTGTAGCAGTAATGGAGTCTGAATTCGTGCTCAGACTACATCTCTGCCTAACGCTTTGGGGGTTATGGGCGTGATTAAAGTCAAACTCAAAACACATAAGAAAATATGTTAAACATCTTTGTTGGTATTATAATGCACTTCTTCAAACCACTTCAAAAGACAGTCAATACAAACAAAGTTCGGTGTAAATCTGGCAACTGTTTCCGTTTAATATTTGTGATATAAACCGGTGTCGGGCTAGATGTTAAATATAGCGCTTAGATTATGCGGCAATAGTCTGCGGCTGGATGTCGCCGCTGCGCGCAGATTAAACAAATATTACCCGCCGATCAACAACGGCTTACAACGGTATTAGACGTTCCAAAAGCGCCAGGGGTTTGTTTGGCAAACTTTTTCGTTTCAGCTACCCTTGTGGGGCATGGATGATTTCTTTCTTTCTTTCTTTTTTATCACACAACGCCATTTAGTCCCAAGCTAAGCAGAGCTTGTGTTATAGGTACTAGACAACTGATAAACATACTTATATATTTCTAAATACATACATATTATAGATAAAATTACACCCAGACACAGAATAAATGATCATGCTCATCACACAAACATTTGTCCTGGGTGGGAATCGAACCCACGACCCCCGGCATAACAGTCAGGGTCACTAACAACTAGACCAATAGGCCAGTCTCACGATACACCGTACCTCAGAGCGATCAAACATTATGGTATTTACACTTTTTGTATGAACCTGATTCATGCATGACCGTGGTACTACTGGGACTGTCTTAACAGGTAATCGTGACCCTGTAAAATAAAGGGCTATTGAAGTATCACTGTGAATTTTAGTCAGTACAAGTCTGACAGTCCCTTCTGTCCCTGAGTGGGAGGACTCATTTGTTGAATTTTCTACGATAAAAAAATAGGCTTAATAATAAGGCATTTCTACTGCCTATCGTCCAATTGGAATAATGCTGCCAATTGAATCAAATTGGCAGTTCCTCTGTATACACTATACACCATATTGTCTATCGTCCAATCGGCATGACGAAGGTTTTTTAACAGAAAATTCCTTTGTTGTGGCAGTTCTTTTGGGATAACTGTAAGCAGCGCCACTTTGACAGTTGCCTTCCCAATTCTTGTACTACTGAAACCAAATAAACCATCCCCCAACGACGATATTTTACTAGACTCCTAATAACAGGCGACCGATGTCTGTCAACACATTCAAAAAAGTCTTATATGCGTCTTATTTCGACTAATCCTGTGAGCCGTAAGCATACCTTGAGACAGAACGGACCTAGTTGGCAGAATAGTTTTTGTTCCTTAGATCGTGCATGCGGAGTCTAGTAATATATCGTCGTTGCCAACCCCATACACGATAGGCTTGATCATACCGATTTAGTCATGCCAATTTGATCCAATCGGAACATTACTATAACAAGTTTAACATCTGTTGAACACTTGTCTAAAAAACTGTAAAACAACACTTATATCGACGCCAATTGCCGTTTTGACGTTGACAGTGTTCAACAGATGTTTAACTTTTGTAGTAAGACGGTAGAACTCTCCGAATAAAAACTAGACTTCTCTACCCGTTATTAAGTCTATGGCCTCCAGAAGCTTTTGGCGCGTAATACGGTGCAATATCAATACTGGAGTCGAACCTGAGAAATGAGCGTCATACCCCCTTCGCCCCCCTACCTCACACCCGCTTCAACCTTCCGATATTATTGTAAAGTTATATCGACAGTTACGTACTTCCATAGCAAGATGTTTTTAATTAATGTTGGTGAGAACTGCTTGTAAGATTGACGTTTATTTATTTTTTATTTAAAAAAAGCTTTGTTAAAACTGATTTTTTTTTTCGGATTTGAAAAGACAGGCTTCTCAGTTAGATAAAAATGTAGAACTACGAAAGAACATTTGAAATATTAATGAAGAAGATTTTTCACCATCAGCCTATAAATACTCCCACTATTGGGTAACGTGTCTCCACTCTGTGGGAGTGGGACATGATCAACAGGCATGCTCAGTGGGGGTAGGTAGATTTCACATGTCTTTGATTATTTGATTTTAGGACATATCGTGTTATCCTTCACTGTTTTGAGAGTAGTGGTGATGAAATATATATTACACAAAGTAATGCGCCTGACTGGGTTCCAAACCACGACCTACAACTGGTAAGTCGGGACCGATACCACTACTGCTGTCAAAGAAGATTACTGGATAAAATCCTCATTTTTTAAATATCCCCTTCCCCTGACCATTCACATCTTTTTTTCTCAACCGGGGCAGGGCGGGAGGGACTGTCAGACTTGTACCGACTAAAATCCACGGTGTCCTTTCAAAGCGTTTTACGTTCCGTGGTCACGGTATTCGTTAGTCCCGCGACCCCGGGAGCTTTCACAGTAAAAAAAATAAAAATACGCGTTTACGTTACCTATGCAAAGGTGAGAAAACATTAGAATATTGACAACTCCCCATCAACAAGCACGTAGGTAAGCATTTTACACTGATTGACACACAATTTAAGCCCCGTTTCCACTGAAAACACACAGTAAAGATGCCTGCAAATTAAAAATGTTCAGCCTGTGTAATAATAGGTTGTTAGAGTATGTTAAATGGTTTCGTTCCACGACGGAGGGTAGACAAAAATCTCATTTCCGTAGTAAGAGCGAACGGGACGATAACTGGTTCGCTTGCCCGGTTTGCTGGTTTCAGAACTGGTATTTAGAGGTAAAGTTAATCCTTTTGATACACGTGATAGCTATATTTTTACATACAAGAAGATACTTGTAGGTATGGAGTTACAATAATGGATAAAGTAAGGTACGATGTAAGGGGAAGTTTGAAAGTGGCGGCTGGTACAAAAAAAAATGAAAAGGAACCGTCTGTCCTGGTATGGACATGTGATGAGGAGGGATGACACCCGTGTGACTAAGAGAGTGATGAGTATTAATGTTGATGAATGGAGAGGAAGAGGAAGGCGAGGTAGTAGTCAAACGGGAACCTATAGTTAAATAAAAAAGCCCAAAGGATAGAAGGATGGATTATCTAAGGAATGATATCAAAGAAAAATGTGTAAATAATACTGTGACGTCTGATAGGGGAGAATGGAAGAAAAAAATCGTGTTGCGCTAACCCCAAGTATTTGGGATAAGAGATCAGGAAAATGATAAATATGAAGTCACCCAGTGACCAAATAGGTATTGTGAGTGTAAAACAATTGTGAAGTAAATTACCGCGATGTAACGTTACTACAAAAGTTTACCTACTATTGCCACATTTTTGTTATTTGAAAATTTCTTTTCTAAGATGTTTATGCAAAAGCTAACCATCGTACGTTGTCCCAAAAGGTTTTTTCTCCTATGATTACAGTTTCGAAAACAGCAAATAAACCTATTTGGATGAAGCACCGCTGGGTAAGGCTTCTATTCTTCAAACTAAGGCTTAAAGAAATCTTACACGAAGAAGGTGACGGGGCTAGAAGAAACAAGCTATAGAACCGACTTAGAGTCAGGTGTGTGATAAAATAGTCCGAAATAAATATTTAGATAACTTACTAAAATGAATAGGATTTAAATTTAAGTTGAAAACAACCTGCGCTTAAATACTGTGCCAATCCTTCATGTGATACAGAACAGACTACATTAAATATTTAGTTTTATAAAATTTATTTTATATTATACCTTCACATTATTACAAGTATAAAGACCAAGTACTTCATGGCAGTTAACCCATATCGTACAGACCTAACGTTGACTCGTACGTTTTGCGACAAAGGCGCTTGTTCCAAGTGTGCGCGTTTGGCAAAATGTGTAAGATATCGTCGTTTATCTGGAGTTGCGTGCTCTACTGGGACAAGTGGCCAGTAATGGTTATCTATTAGCCGCAGGCGCGGGAAAAGCGTAGGGTTGGCAAACTTGACTTGTGAAGACCATATTTTTATTGTGGGTAGGTTTTATTAGGCTAGGTGTGTACCTTGATGGCTGGTCCGTACTCGGAAGTATGGGGGAGGTCTTTGCCGAACAGTGGAACATAAAAGGCTAACGTTGAAAAAAAAATGTTTAATTGCAAATACGTTAGTTTGTTGCAGGGTAACAATGGAAGGTCTGAAATCCTAAAAAATTACGAGTAAAACAATAATTTATATAACAATAGTTCATGAAAAGTTGTTGCCGCTACGTAATTATTGAAAAAGGCTTTTTTATTCATTATTATATAAGTAACAGGCCTATGTCCAGCAGTGGACTGCAATAGGCTGAAATGATGATATAAAAGTAAAAAATCGATGTAACTGTCTACTAAGTTTTAAAAAAAACGAGTTATGATTACGAATCAGCATGCATAAGCCATCAGATGATCATTTCAAATTTTATCTTTGACTATTTACTTTTTGCTAGGTTTATAGTTATGCAACGTACACTTTTGGACGAACCTTTCACCCTAAAGCTAACTTTTTAAATTCTAATCTTCCTTCGACAAAAAATAAAACCTTTTTTTTCGGTCTTCATTCGGCCTTTGCGTGACAACCCTGTGCCATGCCATCCATTACAGTGATTTCAGACTCCTCTAGCTGACACAGCTCGCTCTTACGACCAGATCAAAGAAAGTGTTCCTCTTCACTCCTGCCTCTAAAAGCCAGGTAGCTAATTATATTTTTGTGGAAAAAGTGGTTCGAGTTTATTGGTTTTTTCATTGTTTTAGAGGGCCTAATCTCTAAGCACGAAACTCGTGGTTTCGGCCTTAGATACGGGCGTTGTTGATACGACTTCGAACTAAGAATTAATGATATTAAGATTTGACAGATAGCTTCTTAGAGTTCTCACCACCACTCACGACATAGGTTTTTTTTTATAGCGTGGTAAAATCATCAAATGAGTCCTACCAACCCGGGCAGAGCGAGAGGGACTGTCAGACTCGTACTGACTAATCTCCACGGTGTCATTCAATAGCCCTTTACGTTCCGGGGTCACGGTAATTCGTTAGTCCCGCGACCCAGCAGGCTTTGGCCCTCTAGAGGCCCCAGCACCGTCACCACTCATGACATAGGATAAAGAAATTGAAAGCTAAAACACTGCAAACAAGATCTTTCCAATTGTTTGTTGCTCGTGGTACCATACTACCAGTAGTACCTTCTAACAAGCGATCCAGTAGTACCACGGTAGTGTATATTTACCCATGTGTCTAGATTTCAATTAGCTCGATAGTACATTACGTAAAAGTGGTTGCCCACTGTCCAAAATAAATTATAAATAGAATTCCGAATTCGGAAAACAATGGAAACCTCTTAGTTTAACCTAATTTGGAAGAAATAAGTGTAATTCTGTGTTATTTACACTAATTACTCGCGACTGCCAATAAGGATTTAGTAGAGGATATTTCGACTGATAAATGGAATTTATATTGCTTTTAAGTAAATTCTGTGAATTTGTGGTATTGTTTGTAAAAGCAGGGTAAATTTACCTCACCAACTTAAAAAAGGAGGAGGTTCTCAAATTATCGTTTTTTTTTTAAATTCATGATTACGTGATGACGTCTTTTTTTTACGTGGTAAAATCAACAAATAAGTCTTTCTATGATGGGAGGGACTGTCAGACTAGTGTTGAATAACATCCACAGTGTGTTTTAATAGCCCTTTATGGGGCCCGGTTACACGAAAGTCCCGCGACCCCGGCGGGTCGTGATGACGTCTGGATCGATTCTGAAAATTCTTCTATTGTTTGAAAGGACCCTTTAAAAGGTATTCACAGATGGACCCATGGTAATAAGGTTAGAATCTGATGACGGGACCTAGGAGAAATCGAGGGAAAAGTTCAATAAATGGAGGCAAATCATCCGTAATTGTCTCTATTGCATATCTATATAAGTATAGTTTACTCAATCACACAACATAATCTCACGTCAGTGCCCACTAATACGGGATGAAATAAAAAAAAAATTCTGCGTAATTCACGAACAACGACGATATATTACTAGACTCCTAATAACTACATAAGTATATTCGTCTTATTTCGATCACTCCTGTGAGCCGTAAACATACCTTGAGACAGAACAGACCTTGACTTAGCCAATCACAACGCAGTACCCCGTCCCCCTCGCTTACGTAGTACCTCAGCGAGTTGACAGAATAGGTTTTGTTCCTTAGATCGTGCATGCGGAGTCTAGGTAATATATCGTCGTTGTTCAAGAATGACATAGTGTTGTTATGCTAAATTCCTTGGTCGACGGCGTGTTGTGTTCCTCGCGCGCTTCATTAAACTGTCAGAAATATGACGGACCAAAGTTCCTATGCTGGGGTAGCGATACTAACGAGCTACCGTGAACCCGGAACGTAAAGGGCAATAGAATGAAACCGTGAATTTAATCAGTACTTACATGTCTGATAGTGGGATCCTGCCCCTCCTCAAGGCGGGAAGACTCGTTAGATGATTAAACCACCCTAAAAAAAGATGCAAAATTCCTTCCATAACGCAAGAACCACAAAATATAAAAGGCTTCCTTACTCACAATTTAAAAAAACGGATCCCCAAAACAGAACTCATAGATCTTCCGAAAGTTTCCGGCAAAAAGGCGTGTGCGCGATGCGTGTCGATTGACCGGAAATAGTGGCCGTGTATTTACAACTTCCGGCCCGGGGGTGGCTGGAACCAATTAATAACTTTTATCGTTTTCTGGGCTAGAGGCTCAATTAACGCCGACATAAAAATGTTCACAGCTGATTGGATGTAGCGGAACCGGCGTCTTGGTTAATCTGGTGGTGCTTTCAGGAGATTTGTTGTTGCTGTTACTGAAATGTATGGTTTACGTAGTTTGCGACCTCTAGTCTGATCGAATTTCGTTTTTGGTAATTTTTGATAGAACTAATTTCGTTTTTATGGTGAAACATATTTATATGTATGCGGTGGATTAGCATCGTAATCTTAACAGTCTCTTATTTTTGTATAGTTACTCGTAAAGACACTGCCGGATGCCGTTACTGTGGGCTCGTATAGCACAGGAATGGAGCCCTGAGACAGCTAGGCGGGACCGCGGCAGGCCTAGCAGAAGATGGCGGAACGCTTTAGATGGCTTCCTTGCGAATTGGGAGAAGAGGCACAGCATCGAGAGAAGTGGAAAGAATGGGGGGAGGCCTTTTCTCCGGAGTGGGACTTATTAGGCTAGAAAAAAATACATTTGAATGATGCACAAACACACATAAAAATATTGAGACATTATCAAATTTCCGCAACTAGAACTACGATTTACGCTAGTTTCGCATTTCTTGTCTGAAACTTATTGATTGACCTGGATAAAAAATAACTTTATAACGGTTTTCAATTTCCTGGTTACCTTAGTCCTTAAACAACCTTTTCGATAAAGTGATCAATAAGTTTTTGCTCTTTTTTTTACGTGGTAAAATCATCAAATGAGTCTTCCCACCCCGGGCGGGGCGGGAGGGTTTGTCAGACTTGTACTGATTAAAATCCACGGCGTCCTTCAATAGCCCTTTATGTTCCGGGGTCACGGTGATGGTATAAGTCCCGCGACCACCCTTGACTTTGCTTGCGAATAGTTGAAACTATGGAACCTTAAACCTTTGTCAATTATAGCAAAATCTTTTACTATTAGTATTGTAAGCTGTGCTGCAGTTAAGGCCTCAAAATACTACAAACTTTTTTCCTGTGTTTTTTTGTGCTCTGCCTCCACAAGGATTTTCTCCTGTATCGTGCGTGCATTTACAAACAGAGAAACTCACATACACAAACACCCAGTCCCGGTACAATTACTTGCAGAAACTGACAGAGTTGCGTTCGTATGTACACGACACTACTATTTACACGACACTACTATTTACACAAAACTACAATTTACACGACACTGCTATATACACGACGCTACCATTTACATGACACTGCTATTTACACGACGCTACCATTTGCAGAACACTATTATTTACACGACTGTATTATGTTACTAGTACAAATCCGCCTCACAACTGTACCCGGCTACTAACCGGAACACAATCCAATAGTATTTGGTAGGTATAAGCACGGTGCTACACATAAACTGGTATATTTCTTAGAAGGTAGTATATCATCTAAGAAGCTCCTCCACAAAGAGCTACTTATATTTTATCGAATGCGTACAAAATGCAGTAATTGAATGAGTGCGGCCGGAGCCCCGGGCTTGTGGGGGCTCCGCAAATCTACTTACTACCTCTTTGTATTGACTATGGCGGGCTCAAGGAGCTACGAAGACTTTGGTGTTGTTTTCAGAGGTGCAAGTTGACTTTAAACAGATCCTTTTGGATGCAGAACGTGTTCTTTAGTTTTTGCCAACGACGATATATTAATATACTCCGCATGCACGATATAAGGAACAAAAACTATTCAGTCAACTCGCTGAGGTACTACGTTAGCGAGAGGGACGGGGTAATGCGTTGTGATTGGCTAACTCAAGGTCTATTGTCTATAATGTCTCAAGGATTATTTACGGTTCACAGGAGTGGTCGAAATAAGACGGATATAAGACTTTTTTGCCTAATGTGTTGATAGACATCGGTCGCCTGTTATTAGGAGTCTAGTAATATATCGTCGTTGGTTTTTGCCTTTCTGTTGTGATAAAATCATCCAATGAGTCCTCTTACCCTTTACTGTCAGAATTCTAATTACTAAAATCCACAGCGACCTTTCAATAGCTCTTTACGTTCCAGGGTCACGGATACCTACTGAAACAGTCCCACGACCTTAGCCTTCCCCTAATGGGAGAATGAAAATTTTACCCCTTGCTACAACTATGCGAATGTCGACTGTGCTGCGTGTTGTGGGTACGACTTCCGAACAAAAGTTTTTTTTTTTTTATAGTCTATAAGTTGTTTCTCTGGATCTGACTATTTGTGTATGTGTGTTTAAATGCTTGTAAACGTACCACGATACAGAAATAATTTCTAATGTGGGGTAACCATTATAATACCGAAATTAACGGTCCGTTTCGACCCACGGCTCCACAAGCTTCCCCGATGTAAATTAAAAACAATTCTCAGAACATTATAATATTCATTTCAACGGACCATCTACTAGATAACAGATACTAATGACCTACTTTTCTCTCTTAACTCCGAGATAAACGATTGTGATCATGACATTGAAAGCTCCAGAGTGCTGTCACCTGGCAGAGCTGACTTGTACTGGATAACTCTGTTAATAAGGTCAGGGGCAACTGGGAACTGGGTTAGGGGCAACTGGGAACTGGATCATGGAAGTTGTCAAAGTCAGAGAGGCGGATAAGACTGCAACTAAAAAGGTTGGCGGTGCATTTAGCGCAGTGGCAAAATCTGGGGACATACTAATGAGAAAAGCCATTAATCGTGATGTTGGGAGTTGGGACGTATAAATAATACGAACGCTTACCCTAAAAAAGTGTAACTGTAAAGCGAAACTTACTTATATCAAAGTCAAATGTAAGGCTGTTAAAGACTATGATCGCTAAAAAACTAAAGGCAATTCCGGTTAGTGTGGCCCCCACATAAGCAATTGACAGCTGTGTTCCGAATCATACTAACGGGGTAAAAACTATGCTGTATGTTATTCCATGCTATGAACTGTGTATCAACACACCAATCGGTTCAGTTGTTTTGCATAATTTTATATTATCAAGCATCCAAACTTTCAAGTTAATAATATTTTTACTTATTCTACTGAGTAATAATCTGTTGTATATTGACTTGGTCATCGCACTAAATAATTTAATTATATAAAACATTAAAGATTTTTAAGATTGAGATGCGTCACTATAAGATGCTGTCAATTATTACGTAACAACTTAATGCTTCGAGTACTGAGATTCCAGACACAATTGATTTTCAATTGTTATGGACCACGATCGTGGTCTTAGGGAGTGGACGTATTAAGACAGGAAGTCGCTTAAGTATTACATGGATAAGAATTGGTATTACATGGATCTCACAACTTTTTACCGTAGAACAATTGAGTTGCGAGACTTGGTTTTTTTGACAAGTATTGTTTTTGATGGGATATTATTAACTTGAAAGTTTACTACTACCAGCAGAGACTCTATGGACGATAGAAAAGTTCAAAGTTCCTCCGAATTTTTTTTCATACATCTTGGGGCTTCGCCAAACGCTCGGGGGGCTATATTATGACATCACCTAGTAATAGGCACTCTTCCGCTTACTCCTAAATATTTTTATCTAAAATGCGATATATCGTGTTCTTGGTTTACGTGATCAGACAGAAAAGTACAGCATCTGAAATTGTACACGATATAACAGTGTCAAAGGTAGTTCAACCGTACAGCAATCTTAAACTTAATACCTGGTCTCGGGTACTGTCTTTCAGGTATCCGTGGAACTTAAAAGGTTTTTGAAGGATTACTGTGGATTTTAGAAAGTACAAGTTTGAAAGTCCTCCCGTCCCGCCCTGAATGGGAGTACTCATTTGATGAAAAATAGGAAACCTAATACCTCCTCAAAATTAAACGTATGAATCCGTTACCGAAATAATGTAATGTTTGCAATTTAACATGATTAGTTAATTGCATTTGTTTAAACCCTCTAAGGCCATTTTCGTTTTTGTAACAATAGTAAACGGCAACTTACCTATATGTCAATTTGATAAAAAAAATTGTTCCTAATTCGTGCAGTAGGGGTGCCTTTTCAATTTTCCATACAGTCAACATTAAGAAAGCTGAGCAGGTATTGCGGACAATTAGTGAAAAACCTTTGGTGTCCAAAAAAAACAGCTAATTGTTAATGTACTAAGAGTCACGTTAACATATACACAAACAGCACAAAAGATGATTTCTTTCTTTCTTTCTAAGTCAAGAGGAGTATCATTAACTTTTCTATAAAGTAAAGATGTGTACACAAGTATTCGGTTGCCGAAAGCAAACGTTAGAAGCATAACAAAAGTGTTGGAAGTTTGGATAACGAAAAAACTTCTGAGGGAACTTAATTAGAAAAGTTTGGTGCCTTCTCTACACATTGGTAGTTGACACGGATGAGCTAGCGACTGGAGTGTTCATCTAACATGCCAGGCTCGTTTCCGACCGGATCGCGAGCCTGTCCGAGCGGGAAATCGTGACCCTGGAACGTCGGGTCCGTCCTAAAACGGTGTTATTATACCGTAGCTACATACAATACCCATTTACGTAACCCAATAGTTTGTGAATTATGGCTACGGTGGATTTTAGTTTGTACAAGTCTGACAGCCCCTCCTGCTCCACCTAGCCCCGCCCTAGGCAGAGCAAATCCCATTGGAAAATAATACTGGGATATTCCTTAATATATTGTTTCAGACTATAAATTATATCTGCGTCGAATTTCATTGCGGTCCGTTCAGTAATTCTGACTTAATTGAGTAACAACATTTATTATTTAAAGTTAAATTCTTCAGTTTTTCTACCCATGAATGCGTGAGGACTTCATAAGTTAGTTACTCCGTGGTCCTTGTTAATGTGTTCGTGGTTAGATAGTTAGGGGAGCCGGGAAGTAGATCTTCTTCAGTAACTTGTTTGACTCCTAAACCAGCCTGACCTGTCAGTTTCTATAATATTATGATTTCACTAGTAGTCTTTGAAAACGGAGAATAGCTATTTTAATTTATTTTATCTGGAAAAGTCAACAAAACAATAAAATGGCATGGAGTACGCGCCGCCACTGAGGATCTGCGAAAAATTTTTGGTTCTACATTTTTTTAATGTAATTTTTTTGATGTGATGACATAGGCCGTTATCATACTAGCGGTTTGGAAGGGGCTGCGGGGCGGAGCGGACGCGCAGCGCATCCGTCGCGAACACGCCGCGCATCCGTCGCGTACACGTCGCGGACGCGTGGCAAATGCGTTACGTTTTCGTCACGTGATTGTACACTCAGTAACAAAATGGATTCCGACGAGGAAACATTGCTGTTGACGTTATTACTTCGAAAACGCCGAAAACGAAAGCATCGACGAATTTGGGAAGATCCATTATTAGATTAGGCTGAGGAATTTTTCGCTGAGAGTTATAAGCAATATTCATGTTTAGATAAAAAAAACTTCTCGGCTAAAAAAAAATTGGATGATTATGCATCTATAATCTGTATCACCTACTCTTATCATATTATGCCAAATTTCAGCGCTGGAGGAATATTTCGAAAGTCTTCATACAAAAAATTCCTCGTTGATCTGAGGTGGGGCGGACGTTTTGGCGTTTGTTCGAGGCAGTACAAATTGGCGTCCGCTTTGCTGTTCGCGGCGATCCCGTTGCACGTCCGCAACGAATTCGCTGCGCAACCGCGGCGTGTTCGCGACGCATTCGCTGTGCGGCCGCTCCGCCCCGCAACCGCTTCCAAACCGCTAGTGTGATAAGGCCCATAGACATTAGCGCTGTTTCAAAAGGAATTCATTCGTGGCGCGGGAAGTTACCAAAACAAATAACTAAAAATTTTGGAAAAAAAAAAATTGTTTATTTTAAGACCATTACTACCATGACTTTTCGTGTGTCGTTTTGTTGGTTACAAATCTATCAAAAACAAGCATCAAGATTCCTGATGAAACAAACAAAGAATCCTTATTCAACAACACTGCTTTAAATTAATTGCACATTGCAAACAAGATCCCATAACAAGTTTATATTATAAAGATACAAAGTAATATAATTGAAAAATATTCAAAGTCCCGGGTGGTCACGTAAGCAGCCCTCGACTGCTATGGACATAATCCTCCGTGTTATACAATACCGGGTCCAACACTAAACTGCTATAAGTATTGCAAGTCGGTCCGGCGTTTAGGGGTTGTGGGGAGCATACTGATGCATCCTTTTACATGGAGCTTTGAACACGTGGACAAGGTACTCATATGGAGGTATTCCACGATGGGCACCCGCTGACAATGGCACCTGCAGGCGTAGTAGCATCGCGCCGTAGAAAGGGGTTTTGTCGTAGAAATATTTTTATTGTTTTAAGCATTATAATGTAAAAAATATGGAAAATAAACGTTATTTTCTTCAATAGTGTACGAATGGTGTCACATTTTTTTTTAAAAACAGTCGACTTGTGTAGAAAAAACGATGAAATAACTTTGTCTTTTCTTGGTAGAATAGACATAGAATCGCCATGCTACGCGTGCTGAGCTACTTGCACCTTCGACTTAAGGCTCCTGACAATTTTTTGGCAGGTGCCATGCAGGTGCCCTTCGTGTTGTTTCTTCTCAATATGTGTGCAAATTTTACTGTCCAGATGTGGAACACTTTTAACTTGCTACTTCAATGTCATATATAACGTACCATCTCAAAATGAATGACGTAACAAAGGTTTTGTAATCATTTTGCGATCTATAAAGAGAGTTTCTTGCCGTTCTTCTCGTTCTCCTTCATAGAGATCTACTCCTTAGAATGGGTATCAGTTCTTTCATTTTTTATGTCTTGTGACTGTAACTAGTCTACTTGCAATAAAGGCTTTGATTTGATTGAATTTGTATGTACATTTGTACAGGGCCAGTCTCTGCTTTGAAAACGTGGACGAGGGACGCCTATGTATGTACAGGGCCAGTCTATTCTCTTGGACTTTTCTCGGCAAGTGTCAAAGGCTCCACAGTCTTTGGAAGCCCGAATTCCCGTAATATTCATATGGAAGATTCTAAAACTTGCTTTGTCTTTCTAACTGTCTCATCAGGTAATCGCGACCCTGAAATGTAAAGGGCTACTGAAGGATCACCGTGGATTTTCGTCAGTAAAAGTCTGACAGGCCTTCAGGCCCCGCCCTGGGTAGGAGGACATTCTAGATAATTAAAAAATAAGTCAACAGTTACGTATAAATACCACATCCACTTTACCCAAGCCTTCGAATCTAACTTGGCTACTTTATATCGAGAGGTGAGGCCGTTGAAAGTGAGATAGTTCGGTCCACTTTAACTGCTCAGGAAAAGTGTTTGTACCCAACGCACGTACGTGCGAACTTTTTAACTTTTCTTCTGTATTTCTTTAGTGATTATGTTGTACGTACGTACGTACGTATAGAGTACTGTAAATCGTTGGTACGGACAAAGAATTGCGATTGTATGGACTTTGGTGTTCGGAATTTAAAAGTATTGAGATAGCTGATAGTTATTGCTCTTGTACTTTGATAGTGCTTTTACATAGTAGATTATAGTAAGAAAGGAAATATATTTATTTGGCATATGTAAGTCGAGGCCGATATCATTGGGCTACCACTGCACTGTATATACTAAGGTGCAGTGGTAGCCCAATGGTATCGGCCTCGACTTACGAGTTGTAGGCCGTGGGTTCGAACCCAGCCAGGCGCATTACTTTGTGTAATTTATTTCATCACCACTGCTCTCAAAACGGTGAAGGAAAACATCGTGAGAAAACCGGCATGTCCTAGAACCACAAAAATGAAGACATGTGACATGATCTACCAACCCGCACTGGGGCCGCGTGGTGGATAATGGCCCACTCCCTCTCTCAGAGAGGAGGCCAGTAAAGGTGCACAATGTTTTAAGGTAAACAGCCGTGCATAATGAACGGCGGGTTCATGGAAAGAACTGGCAAAAAACTTCAAAGTTTCTCTTTCGACGGTTCTTTTCAAACAGAACAAATGCTTGTATGATTTACAAGTACATACTAATAAAGTTGTTCCGACTTTCGGTGTTTGTATATGGGAGTTTATTTATTTTTTGTAAACGCACCCAGCTTACAAGAGAAGTTATAAGTCCAGAAAAAGTAAAAATTAAAAAAAAGCCGCCACACACTTTTCTAAAAATGTTCAGTAGTTGACAAACGGTAAGTATTTGACGTGTGTTCAACAGATATCCTATTTGTAGTAAGACGATTATAATATTATCTACCAAACAGCTGAACATGATTAGTCCAGCAATATTTACTTGGAACCGCAATAACTTTCTACTGTACATTCGGAATAAAGTCGCAATACTCAAGATTGGATATTTATGAGAAATGGTATACTTCATAAATAAATCTAAGCGCGTTGCAGGAAGGGGCCGCGGTTGCACTAAACCCAATATTGTATATAAACAGGAGTGGAGCAGTGTGATTTCTTATTTATTTTGGTATCTACTTTAGATGATTGCGTTGTGTTGTAGTAGTGGACTGTTATTTGTACATGAATCTCAGAATCAGAATATATTTATTTGTAAAACATAGGTATTACACAATGGTGTCGGGTAAACAATATTTGAAAACGTGAATCTTCATTGCTCGAAATGACAAAACCGATTTTTATAAAACTTCAAAATTATTACTTCATGATTATTTCACAAAACTAATTATGACGATTAATGCGCAAGTATTTGAAGTTTTGTGAAATAAATAAGACACATTAGTAGTTTAAAAATTTATTATTATAGTTTGACGTGTCTTTTTGTCTGTGGCATCATAGAGCCCGAACGGATGAAGCGATTTCAATTTAGTTTTTTTGTATGAAAGGTGACTTATCTGCGAGTGTTCTTTGATATGTTTCATGAAAATCGGTTGAGCCGTTTAGAAGTTGTGGGGGTAATAGTGGGGAAACGTAACCGAGGGTCTGCAAATATACTCGAGTTGGGTATCAAATGAAAGCGTACTGAAAGAGAATATTGATGACTTAATCGGGAGTACTCTTGGCAGCATAAAATGATATAAGTATGTACCTATAAAAAGTATAAAATAAAAAATAAATTTATTTAAAAAAAACCTTAAATTTATTTATTTATTTATTCCTTTTTTTATTTTTTATTTCAGTTTAGGCGTATGAAGGTTTTTTCATCAAATGGTTTGAGTTATTTTGTATGAATTAATATGACACTGCAGGGGCCCAAATGCCTGCAGGGGTGGAGGGACTGTCCACGCAGGTAACCGCGCGTAAAGGGTAACTGAAGGATGACGGTAGATTTAGTTCGTTGCGAGTCGGATAGTCTCTGCTGTTTCACTCAGGGCAAGAAGACTTTAAACATTTTTTTCATGATTTTACAACCAAAAAAAAATATCAGAAATCTCATAAATATTTTAAAGAACACAGTCAAGTTTCTTATGAAATTCATTACCCAAAAACGAAGAAGATAGATCAAATAAAACTGTTATAAGTTCTTATACATCGCACGATCTGTGTGAAGCAATAAAAGGCTCTTCATATTAACATGTCCTCGCCCGAGGCGGCAAATCTATTGGCTCTCCCCCAATATTATATGTTAACCTATATAAATATATATGTTTAATATCGATTCACTATATTCACCATTCAAAATGCTTCAACATTTGCTGATAAACTTGAGCATTCACTTATAAAGAATCTTTGCGAATGTTCCTCTATAGAAAAACAAACGAGAGTGCTAGCGAGCATTCTAACGAACATTCTGGCAATTTTTTGCCAAGTCGACAATCAAGTCCGACAACTTTTGACGACTAGGGCGTTAGCTAGAAAGATCGTGACGTCCACGGCCCCGATGCCCGGTGCCGATCTTCCGGGTTAACCCACGTTTGCCGAGGTTGGTCTTATCTGACAACCAGTCTTACCATGTGGTATCTTATTACCAGTAGTACTGGGTTGTGAAAGTACGATAGGCCAGTCGCTCCATGTAAATTATTGATATTCAGCTGAATCTGGTTCGACTGGAAGCCGACTCCAATTTAGTTGGGAAAGGCTAGGCTGATGATATAAATGTCCCCACTGCCAGGACACAGGTCACCTCTCTGTGAGAAGGGAGTGGGCCATAATACAATATTTGGTTGGTGGATGTCATAAGTATTCGAATTTTTGGTTCTAGGACATGCCGGTTTCGTTTGTCTTTTTATGTAAGTTTTCAATAATTGTATTTTGTTTTATCTTTTATTTTCATTTCGAAATTGTGCTGTGCCCTTGCAGGGTTCATGTCAGGTTCTGGCAAAATTGTATAACATCTTGTAACACCACATGAATGCAATAAATGTTTGAGTTTGAGTTTTTGAGTTTGTAAAAATGATTTCCTTTACCGTTTTGACAGCAGTGGTGATAACAAATACACAAAGTAAAAACGCCTGACTGAGTTCGAATCCGCTGGCTACAGCTAGTTTTTGTTTTTAGTAACCATGTCAGTTTAAAAACTTAAAATCTTTTGTGACATAGATTTCACGTCTCTTCTTTATGGAATATAGTCTCTCTCATGTCCATAGCGGCTCCCGTAGGCGCAGCGGTATTGTTTGTCCGGTTGTCCGCTAATGTTTGCAGTGCACTTCGCGCGGCGGACCGCGCTGTGAGTCCTCACTAGTCTAGCTTGCTACCACTTAGTGTGGATATGGTCACGGATTTTTTTAAACTGATTTTATGGTTAAAGTTTCTATTTGATGGCGTAGGTATAAATATCGATATGATATATTTATTTTTAGGGGTAAGAAAAATATGAATTTGTTTAATAAAATAAAAAGCTAGCCAAATCTGCTTTAAATAGTTTTTTTATTATTATCGCTTTATTCATTTACTTACATATTATTTTGCATTTTTAAATATTATTAAATAGAAAAAACAAAAGTTTAAAACATAAAAAAAATTGTGTTCCACCCGGTGTGGGAGCGGGGTCCAAGCCACCGGTGGTTAGGGCTTCAGAGACATTATTATTATTATTTTTTTATATAACTTATTTTTTCTTGTTTAATTCCTCTATAAATTTGGGATGTATCTACTAATTGTATCTAAAGCTTTTTTGTACATCGAAATGAACAAAAAAGCTTTAAATAGCATCTTTCTAGATTCGATAGCGGGGAGGAGTATTTGAAGTCGTATCTGGGGGCCGATTCTCGGTTTTAGAGATGGTGTCGAACTCGACAAAAATTTCTAATGACGTCATTTTTATTCTAACGGTAGCCTTCGACAAATGGCCAATATGACGTATCAACTTTTAAAATTTGTCGAAAAAATGACGACATTAGAAATTTTTGTCGAGTTCGACACCATATTCTTTAAAACCGAGAATCGGCCCCCTGAATGGAGAGGTTGCAGGTTCAATTCGTTTAATGTTTTTTTAATGTGAGATGGGTTTGCTCTTGACCTTAGTCTAGGTCAGGGTTGACAAAGACAAGGTCGTCCATGGAGCGATTTTACCCAGAAGAAGCCTATTCACTGTAACTTTGAAGAGATTAGGGTTGTATGCGTTCGGAAACACAGACGCAGGCAGAGAGTTCTATTTATACTCGTCTCTCTATCGTCGATTTAATTATGTCCTAATTTGGTCTGAGTTCTAGTAATTAATTTAAAAAAGGGTTTTTTTTTAATAGCCGTTTATGTCCCACTCCTGGGTAAAGGCCTCCCCCATGTCCTTCCAAGTGCTCTTTTCTATTGCCACTTCGGACCAGCCCTCAAGGTACGCATCAAGATCGTCTTGCCACCTCTTTTTGGGCCGGCCACGGCGGCGTCGTCCATTCTCAGGAACCCATTGCGAGCATATTTTTTTTTTTTTTAATCCTTTCTTTTCACACTAGTGTTGTGATCGCCACTAAGTTCTACAGCCCCACGTTTCTACTCATAGTGATCCGTAGTATGTCAATAAAAATGAAATAAAACGCTTCGTATCAACCGTCGTAAAGCCGGACAGCCAAGCCTCTGCCTTATAATGTCACATAAAAGAGAACCGTATATAGTTTGCCTTTATATTTTTTATGGAGGACTCAAATATGACAATTGGATGGCATCCGCAGTTATAGTATAGTTATAATAATTTAATAATATTCCCCAACTATCACACAACGCCATCTAGTCCCAAGCTAAGCAGAGCTTGTGTTATGGGTACTAGACAACTGATAAACATACTTATATATCTAAATACATACATATTATAGATAAATTACACCCAGACACAGAACAAATGATCATGCTCATCACACAAACATTTGTCCTGGGTGCGGGGTGGTAACGACCCCCGGCATAGCAGTCAGGGTCACTAACCACAAAACCAACAGGCCAGTCAAAAGTTATAAAGGTATTGCCAACAATAGCAAGCCGCTTGAACCTTCTTGAATATTAACCCCACGGAAACGTCATACGAGTGGTGTCTAGAAAGCATGTAAAGCCGTTGGTCCCGGCTGTCATTTGTAGATCTTTGACAGTCGTTACTTAACAGTAACGACTGTTAAGTAACTTCTGACTAACGTCAGAAGCTCTAAAAGTCTGGCAACCAGTCTTACGATGGGGCAACATATTATTACCCATTAATTGGTTTGTACATAGGCAGTCGCTCTATGTAAAATACTGATCTAATGTTATTAATTCAGCTGCATCTGGTTCGACTGGAAGCCGCCCCCAATACAGCTGTAAAAGGGCTAGGCAGATGATATTAGATAAGCATGACATGTGTATATTTGAATTTTTGTAAACACACCCACGGGACAGGTAAAAATAGAAAGAAAATAAAGAAAGCAAAAACATTTATTTGGCGCAAGGGGACCACGATAGACACACACATTCAAAAAATAAAAATAAAAAAAGAAGCACAGAAAAAACAAAAAAGTTAAAAAAACCTATGTCAAATACAAGAAAAAACAACAGAATTGTTATTGTGTGTCTCACGGCTGCGCCAAAAAGGCCCAGTTCAGCAAAATGTCGAAAAAATCCTAGAGTGAGACGTTTCTTTTTAAATACCCAAATGTAACCGTCGTTAAGAATGACATCTACACTTTAATTTGAGAAATACAAGCGTTAAGTTGAACAAAGTACTCAAATTGCAACTCTAAATCTATCGGCGTACATACTATCCGCATTCAACATTCAATTTCCTGTGGGTTTGCTTGTAATGGGGCGCAAGGCACGCGGCGGATGCATCGACAAACTTTATTAGTTACTCTTGCTGGGAGTAATTGTTACGCCTTTGTGTGACCCACTATACAGCCTTTGATGACGTCACTACGACTGTATCGGATGCGATAGATAATAACATTTTTTGTATTTCATAAATACAGTGACACATGCAGTGAAACGTAAAAAAAAATATCCGAAACAAAAACTATTTTTCTTATCAATATTATGTTAATAAATACAAGAGACAATAATACTGCCTTGATAAATTGGCTCAATTGCTAATTTAATACACCCCCAAAAAAGTTGTGTAAGATCTTCAGTAAAATGCAAATCGAATCAAAAATATCAAACGAGATAAATCATTATTTTAACCAGATTTCAACATGATAAAATCACTGACTTCAATATCCGACAAACGTGCGCACCGCTTGCCTGTCGCTGCACGAATGACTATAAAACGTTTACGAGCGTGTCTCACACCGCCATCTACCGGCGGAGATTGGCAACACTGCGGTAAATCTCCCGCCATCTAAGATGGCGATGGCGTTAAACCAGATCTTTTACGGTGGCTAAGCTGAAAATGAGTTAAAGTTAAACGACTTAGTCGTTTGTCGAATGTTTTACGGTTATTCTAAGTTATGGGCGGGAGTTAGTAACTGGGATAGTGTTAAAATGTGGTGAAGGAAGATTATTACAGATTTTAGACAGAAGAGATATTTCTGCTTAAGTTTATGATTGTTTCAGGGTTTTAGCTAATATTTGTAAAGTAGGGTGATTTTACTTGAATTTAAATTTATCCTTTCTCGTTTTTAATCATCAAGCTTAATTAGCCAAAAAACATTTTGATAATACGGTTGTCTACAATGATTGTTCAATGTCTAGAATACGATTAAATCCCATACATACTTACCTACTGGAAATCAGAAACTTAACGAATAACCTCTAACGTTAATTTTTTCTGTATGCGAAATACTTATTGTGTAAAATCCTACAATAGAATTTATAACATTAATTATTCCAAAGTCTTCATGAATTGTTTAATAATAAAGATAGACATCCATAATGTTAATAGTTTTGAAACTAGTACAAAAAATTAAAATCATTTTTTTATAATATTCACAAATTAAATTACCTATGATAATTATTATGTTAATAAACGAAAAAAAAATTGTGCATACATCTTCTTGGTCGTGTCGATGATTCCTTTAAACTGCATGTTTCGACCAAACCTCTGCCACATTGTACATTACTATGAATAAATATATTATTAAATTCGAACTGTTGTAGATTTTGAAACCTCGAGCCCTCGAGAGATCTCAAGGAACAATTGGCACAAACTCCGCACCGTTTTATGCTTTTGTTTTATAGAGATCATAAAATGCTACAGCAAATCCCAATCGGCTGAATGAAGGAGTTAAAATCTAAAAAAAACAAAAAAGTGTTCAGTTTTATATACACCAAGCTGAAAACAAAAAATTCAATCCCACTTCCGTGTTACAATTTTATTTAAAACGCCATAAATAAATTATTCGAAATGTAGTAAAAACATGGTAAATGATGATATATTTTTATAAAAAAAAACCTAATTCCATTTATTCGGGACAGTTTATTAGTGTCCGTTGAATACCTGTTAGTTTACGAAGTCTTAAAATAAAAATAACACTGCCGTGGTTTTAAGGATCCTAAAATAAAAATATAAAATGAAAAATCACCTTCACCCCTCAAAATCCCAATTCAAAGCTACACATTAAAAGTTTCCGAGGTTGCAAGTACAAGACAAACGTACAAAAGCGATCGTCTGCGGTCAGCCTTTATAAAGTGGACTTTTATATCGGCGCCCCGCGAAACACGACATGGAGTTAACTGTGCTGGAAGGGACCATAAGACTTAGCAGTACTTCCCGTCGAACCAGATCCTACAGACCGCGATCCGACTAAATGATCTGCCGACGGAAATGAGCAGAGCATATTTTCATTTTCATTTTTGTCAGATAAAACGCCAGAACTATGTCTAAAAAGTATGGGGGATTCTAGAACTTACCCACATACCATACCTGCTCTGCTGAGAAATGATCTGCCAAGTTCACCAACATGATCCGTCCCGGCAACACGATTTAGCGGCTGTAGAGACTGAATGCGACGTGATCTGACACCTGCAGTGAGAAAGGACATCATGGACATCCATATAGGTTACGGAGATCGCACGGAACGTATCGCACACTGTTGGATCTTTAGTAACCTCTTCGAGGAATGTTAAGAGGGATGCAACAATGTTCTCACTTTAAAACTGAGACCGGTTTTCAACGGACGCTGATGTCACGTGAGTGTGACACGGTGGAGTTTATGGCTTAGGTCTGCCCTGCTTTGGCGAAGTTTGGCTTGACGGATTTGCTTTCTATTTTGCTCACGATATTCTCCGTTGTGGTTAAATAAATCACCTACAAGTTAAAGTACAGAATCTGACAAGTTAAAATTCGTTTAAAAAGTAAAGGAAATATTTTTGGCGAACTCCGACTTGCAAAAAAAAAATACAATGCCAAGTATAAATACAGATAGATGCTGACTCATCAACAACTGGGTAATTTAGTTAGAGGACCAAAGCTCGGATTAAAAAAACAAAATATTTTTCATATAAAAACCTTTGACTTACGAAATTCTCAGAACCAAATAATTCCTCAAATTAATCCCTTCAGAAACAGTATGTCTCATCCAGTGACACTACATACTACATCCTCGTCCCCCATTCCCCCGGAGATTGAATAAGGCCGGAGTGAAGTCGACGCCGGATTTATGAGGATTCCCTCCGACACCGCACTCCTCTGATTGCCAGTTTATTTCGTGTCAAAGTGCTACGCACTGTGGCAAAATGGTTTCTGTAGCTAATTTTTAGATTTAATATTTTTTTGTAATGCTTTGGGTCGAAGCGTTTGGTTTAGGTTTGAAAAAATTGTTCAAAAGAAAATGGTTGTTACATTTGTACTTTTTCAAAGTGGTGATGTAGCACTTTTTTGGAAGTTTATACTACCAAGTATGTTGGGGTTTGGCACGGCACAAAAAAATACTACATATCTTTCGAAAGGCTTCTTTATGCTATTTTATTTAATTTACTTTTTCCCCGATTTCCGAAAAAAAGCTATAGGTACTACATTTTTTTTTGCATCTTATATTATAGATTAGGAGACAGACATTTGTTGTTTTTAAAAACCTTTATTTCTTGTTTTCCCCTTTTTAATTTTGTTTATATAATTTTCCTACATGCACACTAGATCAATATTTTGGAATGATTTTCTCCTGACCCCCTGCCCGTGACTCGTATAATAAACCAGCACCCTTTTGTGGGATAGTCCCGGGATTGTCCATACTACCTACTATAGAAAACAAAATCATAAAACCCTTGGTCATAGAGTAACATATTTTTCAAAGTTCTTTCCCGTAACACAGGTTATGGACACGGACGGTTTATTGACTTCATAAAATAAAAGGTGTGTAGTTCCGGTAACTGGCAATTACGTCACTTCCTGTATTTCAAAGTAAGGTTACGAGTTAGGGCACCCATGTTGAAATGATTTGTTTATTTTCCTAGAAAGTGTTGCTTTGACTTTCAATAACTTTGTAGAGTTGAGTTTTATGTATTTAACCACATGAGTAACACCGGTTGCGAGTAGGTCGGTTTTAAACTCAAGGATTTTTTTTAATCTTCAGGTTATAAAGGAACTTATGGTGGAGGTAACTTCATGAGAAGATCATGGTATGTGACCTCTACTTGGTTTTAAAGCGAAACTAACTCACTAAGGTAACTTCGTAAGAAGATCAAACGTAAGTTATATCTACCATACCGCAATGGTTGGTAGATTCTAGTCACTCAGAAGAAATAGGCCTGCACAGGGAACATTATACGCTGATTTTGAGTAAATATCTACATTTTGGGTTGAAATGATCTTTGATGTAATATTTTTCCAAATAGTATACTCATTAACGCATGCGCCACAACAAAGCTTTTATTTGAAAATAAAAAATCGAACCGCAAGGAGAATTCGAACCTGCGACCTGCGGTTTCAGTACATTCGACGCTCTTTCCAACCGAGCTATCGAGTTTCATACCTACTCCGTCGAATTTTTCAATCAATTTCAACGTCTCAAGATGACGTTTCATAAATTAAGAATTAATAACGTATTACCCGAGCTTAGAATATAACCTTTAACCTCAAGCTTAAAGGCGCTCCCTTACCGCGAGCATTCACCTGTAATGTAACATGAAAGTGCGCAATTTGATGTTCTATTGTCTTCGAATCTGTAACGTTACATTACAGGTGAATGCTCGCGGTGAGGGAGCGCCCTTAGATTAACATTAACTCCTACTCAACCAATAAAGTCATACCAAAAAGTCTTCCCTCCAAAAAATATGCAAACTCTTCCCCTTATCAGTTCTTTAAAAACTAGATTTGAGACCCCAACAAAGAAGGGTTTCCGAACTTATCACGCCATTGTCACCCAATCCAACCCTTATCTTATCTATGAAAACAGCATCCTACTTGTCATTTCAGGACGCATATTTTTTTATCTCCCCCCAACGATTCGCTGGCAACACTGCCATTTTTCGGGTTATTTCGTTGTACTACTGGCATTAGAGGGGGTTAAAATTGCATGACATTTTTTATACTGGCAAGGCCTTTTGAGCCGAGTGTTGTTGGCTTGCTGATTGTATTTTAGGTGTTGAGGAAAAATTCAACAAGATTTGTTTTTAGAAATGAATATTTTTGAGACTTCTGGTAAAATCAGTAGGAATATTGAATTGTTTAGTTTTTTTTAAGTTAAACAAATGTTGGGCCACGTCTTTGCTTCCAACGGCAACTGTCACTTGAAAATTCCCTTTGCCAAAAATACTATTTGCTAGTAGAAAAAAAAATATTTTGTCTTGTTTATGTTATTTTCACATGAATAAGATGTGTTTATTCAAAATTATTAAACTAAAATTATGTACAATCTATAAACAAACTAACTAGTAAATTATGCTCAAAAAATAAGATAAAAGAAAAAACATGATTTTTGATTATTAAAGAGTGTGAATTGTTAGAAAAGCGTACATGATGTCGTCGTAAGTGACGTCAATTTACTGTAAAACCAGTTCCTTGCATACACGAATATAAAAATGAATAAAAAAAAAAACCGTAAACAGAGTACTTTACCAAGTTAACTCAACATTTTTTAAATATTCTTCGAAAATAGTTCTTATAACCAAATGCCATCCAGAAATATACCTAACTACTTACAAAGTATCAAAACTTTAGATCCAACTACACACTCGTAATTTTCTTTGTACAGGGCGGTTCTGTTCCGCCCATCGCTGGGTAAATCTGTGATGACTCCCAGGATATCGTAGTCAGCTGATTTATTACCCGGAAGTGACGTAATGACTGTGTTCACTCTGATTATAGTTAGATGGATGAAAGTACTTTAAAGGACGTTAGAATTGTGACATTAGTACAAGGCTTTCAGATAATCAGGCTTATAATCATCTTTATCCTTTCTTATAAATTATTATAAACCAGACCTTTGCCTGCGACTTCATTCAATTAACATAATACCGTTATATAATATCTACATAAATGAATATTCCGCAATAATTGTACAATGTTTTAGTAAAAACCGATCAAAAATCAGTTCAGTAATTTTTGAGAAAATCAATTACTCACAGAAATACATACTCGTAGGTATAGCTTTTGAGCTTTCAGCATGTTCCGTTTTCACGTCAAAACCGCTGCGCTGTTCTGTTTTTGAATAATTTCGGTAAAAAGATAGATGGGATCGTAGAGCTACTCGTAGTTATAGGTTATTACGAGTCCAGGAAGCGAGCGCAGCAACGGGCAACATCGAGTAGATAACTAAAATGCTTATTTTATACAGTGTGTGAAGTATAATAATTATGATTAAAATAATTGCTGAGTCGTCGCCTAATGTCTTCTTCCTCCATACTGGGAAATATCAGCCCCTTTGTATACTCAGCGTAAGTCTTCAATGCCTTACGACTTTGGTATTTACACACACAGGAGCGCGTCAATGGTTGCCAAAGTCGTAAGGTATCGGAGACTTTGGGTCGTGTTGCATGCAAAGGGGCTTACTCCTCATCGCAGCAAATACTTCCTTCCCAGAAATATCGAGGTCTCTGAACGACTGACAAAGAAGTCCAGTAAAAGCCGGGAAAAAACGACTTAGCATGCTTTCTAAGACATGGAAAAAAAAAACATAAACTATTTTTTGAAATGGCTACATACGCACCGACACAGGAAAGCGTGGCTTTACTTTAAACATCGACCCCTAGAAAATACCCTAAAATAATAAAGTAACCAAACAATTTTAAACGTCACTCCGAAAAGATCTTATATTGTTTATATGTAAAGAACTTACCGCAGCCGTATGTAATATACGTCAAAGTTTAAAAGCCTCAATGCATGTGTTCACTTCCTTCGCGAAACTTTATTGAGAAATGGCTGCAAGAATTGATTCTGACATGCTCCTCTCTTACTTTAAAACACGCTAAAATGTCTCAGCCTTAACACACGCTGAAATTTCAACCGTAACTTGAAAATAATAATGTTTCATTTTCAGTGTGGGGTTTCAAAAGGTTTTTATCATGAAAGTCGTTCGTTCTTCATATTTATTAGTTGGTCTTTTTGTCCGTAATGGATTTTTAAGTGAATAAACAACAACAAAAGTTGATGTTGCTCCTTTATTTAGATCAGCTACAATTTGTGGAGGATTATGTAGACAAGACTGCGGTGGATAGGATTTTTTTTCTTTGATCTCTTTGAGGCTAAGTAGTACGATCTACGTCTTTCAGTAAAGATTTGCTCTTTGTTTTAGACGTTAAATATATTTTGCGTTTTGTTATAACTTAGTACATAAATCCAGAATAGGAATAGCTAAGAAAAAAGTGAAAGTAAAAAGTGACTATTAGATTTTATTTTTTACAAAAACGTTGCTGCTCACTAGGAATTTCTTCTGTGTGTGCGTAAGTGTGTTCACAGACACCCAGACCCGGAACAACTACTTGTAGGTAATACAATTATTTGTTCCGTGTGGGGATCGAACTCGCGACACGATGCGCGCTGTTTAATCACTTTCAAAATAAATAATTCGATTTTATTTAATAATTTTTGGTTTACCAACAATTGTATACACTAAGGCACAGTAACTATAAATTGAAATAAAGTGTAACAATCACTTACAGGAAAACTCTGCACGCACACAAAATAAAACAAATATTTAAGGGGGGCTGGCATCGGGGTCGCGGGACTTCCATCACCGTGACCCCGACACATAAAGGGCTATTGAAGGACACCGTGGATTTTGGTCAGTACAAGTCTGACAGTAGGGGTGGGAGGACTCATTTGATGATTTTACCACGCTGAAAAAAGGGGGGCTCCCATACCTGCAAAAGGTGTTTTTTTTTTTAATAGATAATGATAGTTTATTCGCGACAAAGTTTCAATACATAAAGCTAAGCTTGCCATAAATAAGCACGTGATGGAAAGGATATCACATACCAGGTTTAAAGAGAAAATAATATATCACCTCCTTTGCAATAAGTTCCTCTAGTTTCCCTAACAAGTAACCGATACCCTCGCTTGAGCACATCCTTTGGAACAGGATATTCTAAAGACAGCCGATCTTCGCGTTTGAGGGATTTTTATTTATTTATTCACTGTTTTTCCTTACTTTCTTTAAAGACGCTGTTTTGTTATTTTGGTCGGATGATCTGAGTATCATTTTGTTAGTTTCTCACAACAATAATTACATTTAAAAACTAAAATAATTACTCAAATTAATATTTACAAAAATAACTAAAATAAACTAAAATAAAAAAATTATAGGGCGTCAAAAAATTCATCCACATCGCTGTCAATGGGAAAAGTGCCCAGGGGCCTAAGTCTACTAATTTATAAACGTTACAATGGTCTCTCAATGGTGTGTTTTTGACAGTTTTTGTATGGCAAATCTGTCAAAAACTTAGAGACCATTGTGACGTATATAAATTAGTAGACTTAGGCCCCAGAACGCTGGCAGCATTGCCACGTTGGATGGCAACGTTGTACTGACTAATATCCACAGTGTCCTTCAAAAGTCTTTTACGTTCCGGGGTATTTCGTTAGTCCCGCGACCTAGTTTCTCTGGACTTTTGAAACACTAAAAATGAATAGTACCACTGGTTCGTATAACCGGGAGAAAAGTCCGTGTTAGTTAAAACACATAGTTTAAATCGGGATGATACTTTCCTCTTTATTTTATCCGCATCTGTTCAAGAGTTGTTGTTGGAAAAAATAACAAATATCCATCCATATAATTATCCTCACAATATTCGCAAGTTTTAGTTACTTACAACTAAAACTTAAACTTTTCTGGTTTAGTAAAGTTTAAGCTGTGGTGGCCCAGTGGTATCTTTTTCGACTTACGAGTAGTAGGAAGTGGGTTCAAACCCAGCCAAGCGCATTACTTTGTGTAATTTATTTCATCAGCACTGCTCTCAAAACGGTGAAGGAAAACATCGTGATGTCCTAGATCTAAAAATTCGATAACATGTGACATCTACTCGGTGGATAATGGCCCACTCCCTTTTACAGAGAGGAGGCCTGTGTCCCAGCAGTGGGAACATAGATAAGCTGATAAAGAAAGGTTCATTAAGGCGGCATCTATCTATGTGTATAGTAATTAATATGTATGAAGTTATTTACAATGATATACAAAATTAATGGGACATGTTTCCTTCGCCTAAAAGTCTCATTTATCTCATCGACATTAATTTCCACGAATTTCTTCAAAATACACTTGTCCGTCGAACCGGATACAAATTCAAAATCGCTTTCTTTCGAATTTAATTTAACCATATTTATCATTTACATGAAAACCACGCTGTAAAAGTGTCGATTGCGCATTTTTCAGTCGGCGTGCTGTGGGCTGGCCGTACAGCGATTTATTTGTTTAATGGCTGAAGGAATAATTTACGGGAAGACTGCGCTGATAGCGTTAGGTTTACATTTGTTGTTTGGTTTTGATATCGGCATGCAAACGATTTGTAGATTAAAATGCAGTTTTTGTTGGCAATGGTGAGCCTTCTAATATTATTATATTTTAAGAAATTTTATGTAAAAATTCATCATTCTATCTAAGTTGTGAATGACTCCGTCCGACACCGTTTTGTTGCTCAATAATATTCAGCAGCAATATCTTTAGTTTATCCATGATCATGTTACTTCAAAAAGTGCCCATATACCTAATCGGAACTAAAAGCAATATTAAAAAATAATAAGCTTCAAAATTATTTAATTATTATCATTTTTTAGCGTTGTAAAATCTTCAAATGAATCCTTCCCACCCGGGGCAGGGCAGGCGAGACTGTCAGACTTGTACTGACTAAAATTCACGGTGTGGTTACGGAACCCCGGAACGTAAAGAGCTATTGAAGGACACCAGGTAATTCGGTAGTCGCGCGACCATCTAACTATTATCATTTGGGCAGAAATCCAAGTTCTAATAATATTCTTTTAAAGTATCAACTCATACCGATCCAAGTATAACGTACAAAAGTGCGCCTAACATAGGCGGGCCACGGAACGAAATGAAAAATCACAGATGACTTTTTTTATTGTACCAGTCACCGCCCCAGAGAGCGGTGTAATTATCGAGAAAAGTGTCTTCTGTAATTTATTACTGTTTCATATTGTAAGAGGTACTGGGTAATTGAAATGAGACTTTTATTAAAATAATATTTCTTCAGAATGCAACTGTAGAATGTATTTTAGTTACTCGTTACGAGACTGTCAAATATGTATAAAATGACAGTTGGAGGCAGCAGCTCAACGTGTTTTTCGAGGCCCGGAAGAATCTCGGAATAAATAAGATGATCAATCATCTGTAGACCGACCTAGGCAAGCACGGCTTAACCTTGAAGATCGACCCATAAAATCTACGAACTCACAATTTTTTTAAACCCAACAGTACAAAAACAATCAGACTCAAGAAAAAGCGACAGCAAAAAGAGCAAAAACCATTACCAAACACTTTTCTCGTTGGCAGTACTATTAATTCAATTGGACAGAATAAGGCAGTCCGATACAGTCGCGTCGTCGGCGTAATATTGATATTGACGACGACTGTACTTCGTCTCAGCTGCGGTGACCAGACACTTTTGTCGTCATTTATTTATATTTCTAGCTGTTGAAGGGCTCACTGGCTTTTCTGAGAGAGTGACTTTGGAATATTATTCTTTATATACATTTGTGTGTTTGCTTTTGGCTTTTTTTTTTTTTAAGTTAGGACATTGGTCTTTTATTTTTCTTCATAATTATACATCATGTCTGTAATGTATGAAGGTTTGTTGTACTAATATTACAAAATCACCATTTCGCCAGTTTTGTTTAAGTTTCATGCAATGGGGGGCGAACCATTTTATCTAATAAACTGGCACTTAATCTAGACTCCGTTGTATTGAGAAAAACAAACCTTTGAAAAGATTTAACCTTTTAATAATATCGCTGAATTTAACACAATCTAAATGAACGAATGAATAACTATAATTTCAAAAACTTACTTTAAATAACATGAATGAACTTTCAAGGGTTTGATAGAAGTCAAAACAATCAAGCCATCTGAATCCATTTTATTTTAAGCACACATAACAAAATCCCACAATTCTAAAACCAACGAAACGGAACTGCACATAAAACTTTAATAACGTCACACTTTACGTCATTCGCAAACTCAGCGCGATTCCTTTTTTCTAACAGCAATAAAAAGGATATATAGACACATTGGTCCACTCTCGTTGAAGTGCAATAATTCCGGCAGTCACCCACAGGCGGCGCGGCGCGGCGCGAGTGTCGCCACTCGAAAATGAAAATATATAGCCAGTGGAGCACTTGAGCGCGCAACTGTACTTGTCTTGGAAAAAGGAAATGTTTTTAAGCTGTTATTTTTAGCGAATTATTTTATTAACTAAGTTTATTTTATTTTTAATTTTCGGTTGTACTTGTAGATTTTACGTTAGGTAATTTATTTTGTAGGATAAAAGGAGAAGAGACTGATAAGTTTTAAGCACTTTGTTACTGTAATCTCGGACAATTTCGATGGTCTATTAATTAGGAGTCCTTGTTTAGCAGGTAGGCATTCCAAAAATATACAAAACTGTACATAATATTATGTTATAAAACTTTCTACTCTAACATCTAAAAATGTTATCATAAAGAGCCTGCGCGAAACAAAAGCGCAAACTGTATCACTTTGCAGCACAAAGCGCTGTTTTGCTTATTAACTTTAATTTTTAATATCCGCGCGCAACCCGCGTAAAATTGCAATCTACCGTCGAAATAAAAGAAGGTCTGCTTAGCCGAATTATTCATGTCCTCGAGTTTTACAAAACACTTGCAGTTTTGTAGCTAAATATTTTGTTTTTTTTGTGTGTGGCTTTTTGGCTGCGGTTTCGCTCGGCCTGTACTCATCTTAGCCTAAAACTGCCTCCAGAGTCCAGCATGCGTAGCATGGCGATTCTATCTCTATTCTACCAAGAAAAGACAAAGTTATTTCATCGTTATTTCTATACAAATCGACTGTTTATTTGCACAAAATTGACACATTTCTTACACCATTAAAGAATATAAATATATCTTTTCTATATTTTAAACATTACTATGCTTAAACCGATAAAAATCTTTTGCGTTCTGTCATTTTGTCGATTCTCTCGTCGACAAAAACCCGTTTCTACAGCGCTATGCTACGCGTGTACTGTGTACTAAAATCATAAGCAATTTGTATTTGGGAGACAATTCACTGTGTTTCTTCTAGTAGCTTTTGCTTTTTGGTAGCCTATTTTGGACCTATTCTGTTTTTATAGTGTTATTGTGTTTCATTTTATTAGAAAAGCAAATATTTAAATTATATTCACAAAAGTGCCTTTACATCTTTAAAGGGATATCTTTCAACCAACCTGCAAAACTGATTTGAGATGTTTAAACATTGGGATAAGAGAGTACTCAAAAATAGTAAGCTAAACTATGGCGATAACCTTTTAGTATGTAAATACTTTATTTTTGAAAATTTGCAGATTTTAAATTGTTTATTTAAGCGTGAAATTACTTACATTTTACTTGCAAAAAATCTGATCAATAAATCTTTTCACTCGATGTACTTCAAAAGATATCCAACCAATACATTACAGTCCCCTTTCACAGATGAAAAAAATGATAAAATGGCCAAAAAGGTGACGAAAAAACCTCTTTAAACATCGCCAGGACTCCGTATCAATATCAACAGATTAGTCGTGCGTCGAAATCCGTCAAAAGAGCGGAAAAAACATGGAAAAAGTCGGCGGGAAAAATGTTTGTGAAAATTTGGCGGCAAAAGTGTCATGGCGGCGGCGTTCGGTACTCCATGAATACATTGAGTAAACGTTGTACGGAATAAAGAATGAATAAAACTGTGTGAAGGCGCGGTTAATCATTGCTTTTGAATTTATTTTTCTGTTTTTCTATGTCAAGCTTTATTTACGATGTTTTTTTGTGTGGTGTCTCTCATTTCTTTTTTAAATTCAAGTATTGACTAATTTGTGGTAGTCGGAGTACTTACTCCGACCACCACAAATTAGTCAATACTTTAACAGTAGGTACTTACCTACTGTTATTCTGGAAATACTCGTAATTTGATGCTCTGCATTCTACCTAATAAATGTGAAAATGTACTTAGTTTGTTTAAATGTTTCTTCAAAGCAAATATTCAGCTTTATCCACGCAATTTAAATTGTACCTCTTTGTAGTATTTATCAAAGAAATTACAACAAAAGTACTACAAGTCATCTTCAAAAGAAAAAAAAATACTAGTTCCAATAAATAACTGTTATTTAATATTACCCGATATTCAAACTAGGTTCGAATCACCGATGCATCATTCAGGAATCTCTTCATCGTATTATAAATTGACAGGCCACGGCGATCCATCACGCAAAAGCCACAATACACAGTTTTCACATTAATGCAATGGCGGGAAAATAATATTTTCATTCCGGAACCAGACGGTTCGATAAGAAACTCATTACAGATCTGAGTTGGTGTGTTTATTTTTTTTTACGTTTTTAACTGAGAGGTTATTTAGTATTTGAAGTTTTATTGAGAATATTCGGTTAATCGTCTGCAATCGTGGGCTGAGTAATGTTGTGTGCATTTTTTGTAAAAGGAATCAAGTTACAACTTTTAGTTTCATTGAGTCCTCAGATTATTATGATATGAATGTCCACATTCCATATTCAAAACAAAATGTATTTTTAGTAAAGCCACTTTAAAAAAAATGGTTAAGTGACCGCCATTTGCAAATTTGAGCGCCATGCACACGTTTAAATGGGTATTTTTTCTATAGTGTTTTGCCAGGGCTGTCTA
Organism: Agrotis ipsilon; assembly: GCA_028554685.1. Lineage (NCBI taxonomy): Eukaryota > Metazoa > Arthropoda > Insecta > Lepidoptera > Noctuidae > Agrotis > Agrotis ipsilon. The sequence goes on from CM052972.1 coordinate 10,299,143, forward strand.
CCTGTCTAGTACCCTTAAAAAGTAACAAACATCCATCAGTTTATCCATCCATCCACACAAACTTTCGCATTTCATCTCCAAGTTAGATTATCGTCTATCATCATTCTGTAATAAAACAACAATCCTTCATATTTTTAATATACAACCGTTCCTTTAGATAATGTTGGCGTGAACCTCATGAATACATTAGGTTAATGCAGCACGCTCCAAGGAAGAAACTGAATTAATTCAGCAAAGCAAATTGAATAGAAAAGTGAAGAACACACTGTAACTGTTTCAATCAGGACCTTAACTTTCGACTTTTGTTTTTTAAGAGTATTTTTTAACTGTTATTTTTTACTCGTTATAAAAGTATTTTTGAATAACAGTGTCTTAAATTAAAGAATTTTTGTTTTTTTTTAATTAGTTTTTAGAGTAGCATTGCATTCTTTTTGTTATTAGTATATTATTAGTTCCTGCATACAGCTTCGACCCATCGCGTGGTATCTCATCGCCCGGCCGGACTACTACTATATTTACGTTTAGCGTTCTTTCTGACGTTTTACTTTCAAATGATGTGTTACTTATGTAATTAAACAATTACTTTAGGATGACATATTTTTTTTATAAGTAGCAATGAATTATTTATCTTTGGTTGTCTGTCATCAAATTTTTATTACAGATTGCTCTATAATCCACCTCGCGGGTCCTGTGTGGATTGCTACAAAATGTCATAGGTCCTCGATTTTTTTGGTTCTAGGATATGCCGGTTTACTCAACATGTTTTCTTTCAGCGTTTTGAGAGCGGTGGTGATGAAATAAATTACACAAAGGAAAACGCCTGGCTCGTTTCGGAATTACGACTTATGCAAGTTGGGGATGTTAATACTGGACCAGCATAACAAATATTGTTTTCTTTGAGCCTCAATTCCAGTGCTGTTGTCGCGTAACTACACTTTTTCTCACTAAAATACGCGACTGACTGTACGCACCCGAAACGACGTCAGCGTAACAAGAATTTAAGCCTGTCTCACCTTCCATATTGATTCCAGTCCACAAAACACGCCTCAATTACTTTCCTTTCCCGGGAAATTCTAAAACTTGTTACAACATGAATGATTAAATTTGTCGGCCATAGCCACAAGTACTATGAACTCCCCTGGGCTAACACTTCGATGCACTTCCCGGGTTGAGTTCAATTGAAATTTGTGAGCAACTTTAGCCCTTAGAGACTTTGTATTACGTACTGACGTGTGAGTGTATGCTTTGAATTCGACTAGAAATTCTTGGCTTAGGTTATTGTACAGTACAATGGCACTTATTCATAAATAAATTGGGGGTAGTGTTATAAAAGATTAAAATTGTTGAGTTATTTTTTTCACAATAAAAGGCTATTAAACATTAATCATCATCATCATATGAAAGAAAGAAAGAAATAAAATATGTTTATTTGGCAAGCCTTAAGAACAAAATTACAATTATAAATTACGAGAATACAATCGATGTAAGTACCGTGTGCCTCACGGCTGTGCCAAATAGGCTCAGTTCAGCATAAAGCATATATAAAGCGTATCATAAGCATATCAGCCCGTGATGACCCACTGCTGGGTATAGTCCTCCCCTTTTTTTACCCGGATCCGCGACTCAAAGGATGCAAACACATTACTGTTTATAAGTCTATGTATGTATGTCTGTTTCTATGTGGCGTTCTAGAGACCAAATGCGTCGGCCGATTTTTTTCCATATTTCTCGGTTCTCTGCTTCTGCCATCCGCTTATTCCCCGCGATCTTGACGATATCGTCAACCTAACGGGCTTTCGGGCGGCTTTGGTTTCTTAGGCCGAACCTTGGTCACCATTTTAAAGTCAATACTGAATGAAAATAAAATTAAAAATTAATAAAAAATAAATAACTTTTAATATATGTATTTCAGATGTTCTAAAGAATAACACATTTAATGTAGTCAAACAAAGTTAATATTATTCAGCTAACAAAGTTGAAGTTACAATTATTATACAAAAAGATAAAGGAATTTTATAGCAAGAATGTGAGTTTAACTTACAAGTTCGATTTTCGTAATTTTAAACTTGAGTGTCATAAACTTGAGTGTCACTCATGTCTATGAAACTAATATTTGAAAATTGTTCTTCTTCGTCGATTCACTCTTGACAGAGTGGTCGTGGTCAGCATGTTGCAGTGAGACATCGTGCTGCCATAATTCGCCTCACAATGCGACGCCATCCCTCCCGCCATCATCCCGCCATCCCCTGAAAATTCTTATGTTCCCATATTTAAAAAAAAATAAAGTGTGTTTATTCTGGTCCTCAATTAGTTCAAAAGCCAGATGACGCCTAAGATGGTATGTTGTTAAATAAGAAGTATTTTTGATCAGATATATAAATTCATGCATTTTTCCCAAGGCAGAAAATTCATAATGCCGGCTGCTACGATCTTTACATACACATTTCGCCTCATCTGCGGGTCTGAAACCGCCAATTTAGCAATGTTTCTAAAGAGAAATTGATAAAGTGGGATTTTAGAATTCTATCGGTCAAGCAATAGAATAGATAATTGGTAAAGAACAATTTAAAATAACAATTTAATTTACCACTGCAAAATAACAACATTGCCAAAATGGCGTTTTTAGTTGTGCTGCTGATCATACAAGCATAACGGTTGCGAGTAGTACACACGGCTACACATCAAGCTGTACAAAACCAGTATTAGCTGACCGTTTATTATGTGTAAAAATCGTAGGAAGCGAGACCAAGACAGACTGGTTTTGTATATGTAGCCGCGTGTACCTATACAACCAACGTTACTGAATAGAAAATAATTCGCACTGATAAAAAAAAAATACAAATAGAGAAACCCCATATCACACGGCTCGTCCAAAACCCAAACACAGCGTAATAGAGCAGAAAACTAATTCACATGTATCACAGCGGGACGAAAAGTCCACAAATCTCACTCCGAAACGAATGATCCAGCAGCGAAATGTACGGAACCCGCTAGTTAATCAGACAGTCGAGACGAGCGGATCTCTAAACCATTTATAAGAGCGTAGCCTTCACGACGGGGAGAATTTTTCTTGTCTTAAGTAAATAAAAATCCAATCAGAGGCAAATCCAATTTTCATTCCGTTTCTCGTTGGATTCACTCGGGATTCTAGCCCGGGCTCATTTTTTACGTTTTTTTTTTTGTACTTTTCACACTATTTCGTTTCGTTGTGCCTTCGAGTGGGTTTGTTTCTGGGACATCTTGGTAGTTTTTGGAGGGACGTTTTTTTATAGTGAAAGTAGTTTGTATTTACGTTGACTTAGTACAGGTTAACTGCTTTTAATGTGGTCGTAGTACTGTATATGTATGTAATATATTATGATCCAGACCGATTTCGGCCACGGCGACTTGGATTTGTCTATTGAGAGCGTCGCTGGTGAGCCCTCTGGTGACTGACATAGCCAATTTTTACAGCGAAAGTGCAATTCACTGCAAGCCAGCACTCCGACGTAAGTGTATTGTATGACGCGGGTGGTAGTAGTACTGTAAAGACACTGTTTCAATGAAACTATTATAATTAAATTATTTCAGTTAATTGCTTTAGTCATTATTATCAGCGGTGACATCTATGATTTGTTAAGTACTTAGCGTTTGACACCGGCTTCGTCTCCTAGAACTCGAAAATTATTTCACGGTAACATAAAACCGTGATAAAAACTATCCTATCTGTAATTCCAAGTTGTGAACTATTTGTGGATCAAATAACACCAAAATTCGTTTTGTAGATTTTGTATGAAAGAGTAGAAAAAAATGAAAAACCTTTTATTCAAGGTATTACATAGTTTACAAAAAATATTACTTCTGCCAAACTGTAAAACAGTTTGTTGGCAGATGAGCTTTTTGACAGGGTACGTATTAAAATACCGAAATTTAAAAGACCGAATTTTAAAATACCGATGGACGGAATCCCGAAAATTGAAACGCCGAATGGTTGTTTGGTCGAAAGTTTTAAATCTCGAAAGTTCATTTGCCCGAAAGTTTAAAATCCCGAAATTTAAAAACCTGTAGTTTAAAATGCCGTAAATTTCCTTCACAGGAGCAAGTCGACGGAGCCCCGCTCCGCGGGGCTCCTACTTCTGCGTGGTTAAAAAAAAATAACCACGAAGAGGATGGCGGGGTCTTTCAGACCCCGCCATCCTCTTCTAACCTAAATTGTCCGAGTCGGGGTGCCAGCAAGTCCCGAGGTTAGACCTAAAGAAGAAAGAAAGAAGAAAGAAAGAAAGATGTGGTTAAACCTACGTGTATCATACTTATCTTCAGTTAGAACTAGGTTTAGCCGGTTAGAACTAGGTCTAACCTCGGGACTTGCTGGCACCCCGACTCGGACAATTTAGGTTAGAAGAGGATGGCGGGGTCTTTCAGACCCCGCCATCCACTTCTAACCTCCGCTCTTCTAACCGCCGCTCTTCGTGGTTTTTTTTTTTTAACCACGCAGAAGTAGGAGCCCCGCGGAGCGGGGCTCCGTCGACTTGCTCCTCCAAAAACCGAGGTTTTTGATAAAAAACATAACGACTATCGGCATTTAAAACTTTCGGTATTTTGAACTTCGGTGTTTTGGACGTCGGTATTTCAAACATAGGTATTATGAACTTTCGGTATTTTGAATTTCGGTGTTTTGGACGTCGGTATTTCAAACATAGGTATTATGAACTTTCGGGATTTTGATACGTACCCTTTTGACAAGGTAACAAACATCTATCTAAACAAACTTTCACTTTTATAATATTAGTAGTAGCAGTATATTTTAGTAGATTAGTATAATATTAGTAGGATAGTAAGAAAGGATATATTAGGAACAAGGATTGTAAGATTACTAAAGATGAGACAGGTCAGTACCTTTAGCACGACTTTTCACTCTTTTACTTTACAGCGTCTTTCGAGTATTTACAACGTTTCTTGAAAAAATGGAACAGCGCCTCTGGTGTGCGAAGAGGAAACTAATTTTTTCCTTGAAAATTGTCAACTTGAAATTGTCAAAATTCCAGTTTACTTTACGTCTCATATACTGAAAACTCGTGCTAAGGGTACCAGGTCCAAAGTGAAAACCACTAGCACAGCACAGTTGTCGTGAGGCACACAATTTAATGTCTTTTATTTTGTTTTAGTTTTAAGTTTATATTCAATTGGTTCTTATTTTTATATATATCTGTTGTATATAGGTTGTGTGTTTATCGTCATGGTTTTTTTTTTCTTTCTTACTATATCACAGCCAACCCTTTCGAAGATCACAGTCGTCATGTTAAGTCAATAAAACATCACATTTAAATAACTATTCAGAAATGGATCAAAGAATATCTTACGAAAATCAGTTCCAATATGAATCTGGACATCGATAATGTCTGATCGAAATGGACATTTGACATGAGATGTTATTCAATAGGAAAGGATGCGGGTACAATTGAATTCAAAATGGCGGTCGAACTTTTCCAAGTATCTAAGTTACTTTCTTCTTCATGTTAGGGAAAATAATAACAGCTTATCGAAGGTTAAGCCGCACTTAACTAGATTTGTTTGGGGATGGGTGACCTTCACAATTACGTTATGCTTTTGTTCCTGGTTGTTTTACTTTTAGATCTTTGAAAGTTGTTACAGGTCTGGAACTGTGACTTTCAGTATTCTTTTTCGGCGTTTAGTCGTTTTCTTTTTCGGTGTTCAGTCTTTTTTAGTTCTTATAATAGGTTAGACTTTGTTGCCCCACGCATTACTTGAAAAGACACGTAATAATACGCGTACTTATAATAACTTATTTTCTGTAAGTGTATCAGAGATCTAATGTTCCTGTCGGGACTACCAACCCAGGGTGGGGCTAGAGGGTCTGTCAGACTTGTTCTGACTAAAATCCACGGTGATCCTTCAAAAGCCCTTTACGATCCATGGTCATAGTTTCCTGATGAGACATTCCCGCGAGCCCTGGCAGGCTTTGGCCCTCTAAGGCCCCGTCAGATTGCTAACAGCTCTTTGAGGCTCGTCGACCCGGTCATGGACCATGGTTGGATGGCGAGTCACCCATTAATCACCATCTGCATGCCCGATTAGTAAAGATAGTAAGAATATTTATAAGCATTCCGCCACATGCATTCACAGATAGATCCGCTCTATTTATACTAAAAATTCCTACCCATACTTCAGCTTCCAAGTATTCCACCCTAAGCCGTTGCGGAATGAGAATCCATTATGTGTTATTTATGGAGTGGCTCGCAAAAATATTTATCTGTGTCGATATTCGATAATGCGTCGGACGCACCCCAACGCCATCCACTTCGCGTGGCGTCACGGAAACCACAGGAAATGAAATCGGAATCATTTCTCGCCAGTGCCTTTTGTAAAATATTATTATAAGGTATATAAATAACAATAATGGACGCTGGATTTTGCAGGGTGTTAAGGTTTTTGTGAATAGACTACTTTACTAAAAAAAAAAATAGATTATCAAAAAATCCTAGACCCGTATTTTTTTATGTAACGCTTCGAAAAATTACAAAACGTCACTAGGTCGGTATAATTTTAAATGTGTCATGACAATTACAACTCCATAATTTCTAATCGTTTTATCTTTGCTAATATTGATTGATTAAAAAAAAAGAAAACTAGTCCATTATTCTTCAATACTCTGACGGATTAAACAGATTTGCAATATAATTATATTTATGCAGTAGACTACTGCAGTATTCTGTTTTGGTTTAAAATTAGGATCTTTTATAAGGCAGATAGAGGTGGTACTGACAGGGCCGGCCCTTTTAGCAGACCTAATTGAAATTGTGTTAAATTAAATTCCTACTACTTTGGTTTTGCTAAACTAGACTTTATAAACGACCAAAGGATCTGAAAAGTTCACTCAATCTGTATTGAAAGGGGAGCAGTGCCCAGAACGCTGGCAGCATTGCCACGTTGTATGGCAATGCTAATACGTTGGCCAAGGAATAGGCCAGCCCTCTGGTCACCTGAAGAGTCGACTAAACGCGTGGCGATATCTTTGTGGACGTATTCATTGACGCCCTATGAATGTTTTTTTATGTATTTATTATTATTTTTACTGTAAATATTACTAGTAGGTTTATATTTATAGTTAATAAAAAACATGTTATTATTAAAAAAAAAACTGCATTAAAAAATATTAAAATTTATGAAATATTATCTATATTTTGCTATTCCATATTAACAATTTTATCACTATTCATTAGTATCATACTACTAAAGTGCCCTTTTTAGTGAACTAGGTATCGTACCACAAATATAGGTACCGGTATGCATTTCAATAATATCCGTTGTGTGGTACAAGGGAAATGAGTACCGTATCTGAATAGTCAATGGGATGAGTTTAATATGATTACGTGAACATTTCGACGGATTAGCACGTTTGTGATATGGAATCGGTTTGAATTGTAACCTAGTTTCGTATAAATATGAGTAAGCATGTGATTTTTGTTCATGATAAATGAAAATTAGGTAACTAAACTAGCTTACAAGAGAAAATGCGTGCTATTTGTATGTATGTGCCATTTTCGTCCAAAACCCCTGAACCGACTTCCCTCACCGCGAGCATTCACCTGTAATGTAACGTTACAGATTCGAACATTCGAAGACAATAGGAACCTGAACATAGAGACGACTACAGGCTATAGGATGTTTTTTTTATCGAGGTAAAATCATCAAATGAGTCCTCCCACCCAGGGCAGGGCACGAGGGACTATCAGACTTGTACTGACTGAAATCCACGGTGTCCTTGAATTGCCCTTTCCAGGCCCTAGCTCTCTAAGAGGGGCCCCGTTATTTTGCTGACATCTCTGTAAGGCGCCCGTGCAACACGACGCGCCGTCAGTCGAACCGGGCATGGTCCATGGTCTGACAGCGAGTCGCCCATTTCTCGCCGTCCGTCCGCACGCACGTAACTCTTTACGATAATGTACTTTCCCCCGCAATCCAATTCATAACCAGAGCCGATAGAATATGTCATCGATTAAAGCACTTCCTATCTATACTTAACAAACATAAAATATAAGTTATCTGTCCACCACAGTTGATAGAGTGGTAGAGAATGCCTCAGGCATCAAGTCCACCTATGCATACCATACCTTTACGTTGCTGAGGTATTCCACGAAGGGCATCCACAGACAATGGCACCTGAGTTACTAACACCTTATCTCTTCCACATAAGGTTCCTGTCAAAATTATTCGCAGGTGCCATGTGCCCTGTGTGGAATACCTCCGTTTTTGGAAGTTTTAAATAAATAAATAAACTGTATACCTATGGACATCGTTCTACTCAAGTAAAAGGACTCGCAATCGGCGTTCGTGTATGACCTGATGTAGGAATGTGAATGAGGCGAAAGGGGTATGTAAGAGTCATAGCAGGTGGCGCTCTGTAGTTTCTGCTTACCCCCATGGAAAGAAGCCGTGAGTTAATGTATGTATCGTTGAACCCGAACCTGTAAAAAAATTCCAATCAAACATGCATCTTCTTCTTTTGTGATGTAGTTCAAAATCTTCTAACGTTTGACAGATTGGAGTAGGTATCTGGTGTCTGAACTTAATCAACAGAACTGTAAACAGACAGTAAAACAACAAAAAATTTCAAAGCTAACACTGCCTTCATCAAAACTTTCCAGTCCCAGACTTTCACAGTCCATACCGCTCTTTGAAAAATATTTTGTAAAACGTAGTCTATTAAAAACTGACTCCACGAGATTAAAAAACATATTTTCATTTCAGCTACCAATTTACCGAACGTAACTTGTTCCCTGTACCTGCGTTAAAAGCTTAATACCGGTTTTACATCTACCCTCATAGCCTTTCAATTTTCTCTTGCACCAAGGTATATTTCATGTTGGAACATTCTAGAGGGATTGGTTAAAAATTGCCCTTCATGTAGTCTATAAATTAGGACGCTTAGCCACGCCAACGGGATGGATATTGCATATATTTTATGCGGGTAGGTGCTCTAAAATACGTTTTTCGGTTTTACGGAGTGTGGATATGCGGGGATGGATTCGGTATTTTATTATTTGGTGTCTCTAAGAGGTTAGGAAACTATGGTTTGAGCTTTAGAATCTTTTCTTTTGTGTTGATGATTTATTTACAAAATTGAGAAGCTCCTTTTTTAAAGGCGGTTGAAAAAAAATTTCAATGCCATAGCTAGTAATGTATGCCATAAAATTGCGGTTACGGTTAGTGAAGTAGCTGAGCGATTAATAATTATTGTACTGTGTATCGTGTGTTCGATATCCAAGTGATTGTAAGAAAATGTTAGTTAACAGTCTTACGATACAGGAGAAGTCCAGGAGACAACAGGTACAGAAGAGGTAATTGCGCAATACTGATACTGATACTATGTAAGTAGGTACTAGCCTACCCACAGAGCCTACTTCATCCCACAGCTGGACAAACCCTCTTCCCATGACCTCCAGTTATCGCGATCTAGGGATAAAGCACTGATCGTTGGCTTTGTCCAGCTCATCACACCATCTTCTGCGAGTTCTGCCACGACGCATTCTGGGCTCCATAATGTGGCCCACAACTCATTGGGCATACATTAAAAAAAAAACAAGTTTTTTAACTCATCATGAATGTAATACAAGACAGAAAGTCTATTCATTAAAGAAATAAAGCCCATAACAGACAGGTACGCAGTGCTGTGCGTGACATACAAAACGTTTAAGATAAACACGTATCTTCATACAATCCTCCTTTACAGACGAAACGAGGAAAAAAATGTGTGCGCACGACATGAGGGCTTTACAATAAGACGTTGTTTTCTGAAAAACGATTTCTTTTTCACGGATGAAGATGTTTAGCTGGAAGACTAAATTAATTAGGAATGAGAAAGAAGGAAATCTTGGGGAAACATGGATTTATGTTATTAATCCAGAGCCGTGTCAGAGATCTGTTGTGTTCTCAGACAATGCTGATTTTTTTTGCTCTACACTAGGAATTTCTCCTGTGTCGTGCATGCGTTTACAGACATAATAAACTAACATATACAAATGTCCAGACCCGGAACGAGTACCTGTAGATAAAACAAATATTTGCTCCGTGCGGGAATCTAATCCGCGACACACAGCGGGGCAGTCTAATCGCTCAGCCACTGCGTCAAGCGTGCCATCATCAGTAATTCAAAAGATTTTATTCACTTTGGTTGATTTATTGAAATTTAATGTGCATTTTTCGCTTATTGTCTACTTGTAAGATGTTACTACGGCAGGTAATAACAGTTCAAGAAGACAAAGATCACAAAATTCCAGATCACGTGTAAGAAAATTGGGTATTTGACGAGAATATAGGTTGAAATTTGTACAAAACCGGGCATAGAATAAGAAAAACTTTCCAATAAAAAAACTAACCGCCTTCAAAACCATTACAAAAAAGTGTTGGTAAAATATATTTCTTTCGGAATTCGAAAACAAAGCCACCGACTTTCGATAGAAAATTTTAGACTATTTTGTTGAAAATTTTGTTCGCCAAAACGTTCATAAATGGCCCCCTTTCTAGGCACTCAGCTATTAATAGTTAACTTAACCAAAGATGTCCCGAACACACAGCTAAAACAGCTTAAGGGGGAACTAACACATAACTAGATTAAGGTGCACTCACCCTGCCGAGCCAACGTCCATCGTAGTTAGTAAGATCGTACCCTTAATGAGTCCACTAATGATGTTACATACAGGATTTTAGCAGAAAAGTTTCGATAATTACACGGAATTAGTACGGATTTTAGGATAACAATGTTTTGGGGAGAGTTTGTTATTTCTATTCTATTCGTTATTTTTATTCTGTTACGTTCTGATGAAATACATGCTTCGTAAGAGGTCGATGAACTTCATTTAAGTAAAAATATTTTTCTTTTTTCAAGGAACGAAAAATTGAGCTGCGAGCAGGATTCGAACCTGTGTCTTCTGGATAGGTAATCCAGACGCCTTAACCAATTAGGCCATCGCAACCACTTACACTCGTAGCTGAATTTCTCGTTCGCTTGTTTTTATGTACGCTGTTTTCACGTTGCGCCATCTATTGGTAATGTTTTAAGCTACTTACCAAGTTTACCAACCAACAAGTCTGATATTGCAATCAAATCAATGTTGTATCCAGAAGACGCAGGTTCGAATCCTGCTCGCAGCTCAATTTTTCGTTCCTTGAAAAATATCTATGCGAAGACGCGACGCAGGCGTTATTGTGTATAAAAATGTAACTTCAGAATAAGTATAGGTACCTACCCTCGTCTGTGTGTCACTGCGTGGTGCCAACTGAAAAGCGCTGGGTGTCTTTCGCCCAGCATATGCTGAGTTGCTAACCCTTTTAGTGTGGACATGCTCAGCAAAATTGTTGTTGTATTTATAATTTTATTTTTTTATTATTTCTGTGTGTGTGTCCATCATGTGTGATGTGTTATCGAATAAATGTTTTTCTATTCTATTCTTATAACTTTAGATTTTTTTAACATTGCTCCACGTGCTGCTTGCACCTTGGTCGCGGCACGGTAATATAATCATACAGTACCCCAACTTCATACAAACGGACGAAAAGCGAGCTATACCTACGCGCCTCGATGTCGGGGCGCGCTCGGGGTGCAGACAGTCACGGCTGTACCGCAGTGTCGAGCGGACGGTGTGTTGGTTTTTTAACAGTAACCGCGTGTTTTTATCTCTAAAAATCAGTTCGAGTACATATCTAATAAGACGAGTAGTTTAATTAAGCTTTATATTAGAATGCGGATTTATTATACTTTAAAATTTAACAATAAAGCATTTCGTACGACTCAGTCGTGGCGTAAATATTTTTCGGTCTCAAATACTTCTATAATATATCGGACTTTATAAGCCCGATTTGTTTTTCAAACAAAAACAGGATTTTTTAAATGAAATCTACCAATCAAAAAACAACACGCATTTTTATAGAACACTTCCTATTCATTATACAAAGTATTTCATTTATTTATATAAAAAAGTATATTTACAATCACAAGACTAAAATAGAAACAGAAAGTACGCAAAGGCAAATGTTATTAAAATGTTGTAGACGGGTAGCCCTAACGCATGTTTACGTACCGCGCGGCTGTAGGTATTTAAATCTGTCTGGCGGCCGAGTTACGCTACTGTTGTTTCATCAGACAACCGTGGCCTTGAGACGTAAAGGGCTACTGAAGGATCACCGTGGATTTTAGTTAGGCATGGCGGCGAGTAATGGGCAACTCAATGTCCGACCATGGACCATGCCCGGGTCAACGGCGCGTTGTGTTCCACGCGCGCCCAAGGAGTGTCAGCATAATGACGGGCCTTTAGCGGGCCAAAGTCTGCCATTGTCACGGGACTTACCGAATTACCGTGACCCTGGAACGTAAAGTGCTATTGAAGGATCACCGTGGATTTTAGTCAGTACGAGACTGGACAGTACAGTATGTGTGGAAGGACTTATTTGATGATTTTACAACAATAAAAAAAAAAACTCAGAGACATACTTAGAAAAAGGCTAAACTGATGATTACACGAAACGACCACTCTTCATTATCAAAACAAAAAGGCTAGTTCGTAATAATGTCATGCAAAAGTACATTCATATTGGTATTTACCCATTAATAATTTGAAAATTAAATGCATGTTTAATTACAATAAACGAGTTATCGATAAATAGGGATACAAATTAAATTCGGAAGCTTTTCAGATTCGTTTTAATACCGACAACAGATTTCAATAGTAATTGATGTGTACAGTTATCGTGCTGTGTACAGTTGAGGAGAAAAGTGAAATGCAATTAATATGTGTTAATTAGTGAGCGGTGAAAAGTGTGCAAATATAAAATGGTATTAATCAGTTTAAATGATGAGAGAAATTCTATACTGTTCATTCATTTAACTAATTACGTTTATATAAAGTTTTTTTTGTTTCGGCATTTTATCGAAATAATAGTGTCTTTTTTTTATCGTGGTAAAATCATCACATGAGTCCTCCCACCCCGGGCAGGGCGGGAGGGACTGTCAGACTTGTACTGACTAAAATCCACGGTGTCCTTCAATAGCCCTTTATGTTCCGGGGTCACGGTAAAGAAATAAATCCCGCGACCTCGGCAGGCTTTGGCTCTGTAGGCCTCTGTAGGCCCCGTCATGAAATAATACTGTCTCGCAAAAAAATAATATGAAAGCTATGTAGAATAAGAAATACACAACAACTTTCAGTCACAAAATATAGAATTATTATGACTGCATGAATTATTAAGTGAAGAATAGAAATGTTGCCCTGTTTTTGAGCTTTGTGCACTTGTGCAGGTAGTGTAATACCAAGAGTATGACTCTACGTGTACACGGCTCATCAAAAAATGAGATAGAATAGGAGTCCTAAGTGGGGAGGGTTCCCACTTAGGACTTCGAGGACCTCCACTTAGGACTGCCGGAGTCTCGGGACTGTCTCATCAGGTATACGTGAACCTGAAACACAAAGGGCGTAAGACAATAGAAGAAACCTCTGCAATTAGTAACTCATTATCAGTGAACAATCAACAGGTTTCTTCTAGCAAATTAGTTAAGTATAAAATAGCAAGTGGAGAGCAACACACTTTAAAATTGTTTAATCAGAATATTCAAGGGTGCTCTTCTAAATTACTAGAAATAGAAATGTTTTTGGAATCAACCAAGTTTGATATTGTTTGCCTTACAGAGCATTGGTTAAAAGATCATCAAGTTAAGTCCATTTGTTATGATAATTATTGTGTAGTTAGCCATTTCAGTCGCAAATGTATGATACATGGCGGATCGTTAATTCTAATTAAGAAATCGGTTAAATCTAAAACTAGAAATGACATTGTTGAACTGTCAGTTGAACATACCATTGAATTGTCCTGTGTTGAGCTCGATAAGCATGTTATAGTTTGTGTCTACAGACCCCCAAATTATCAGAATCTACCTTTGTTTGATGCTATAATGGAAGATGTTTTAAATAAAATTTGTACTAGTAGTAAATCTATCATCATCTGTGGTGATTTTAATATTAATTTATTAGAAAATAACTCCAGTAGTATTAGATTGTTGAGTCTTTTTAAATCTTTTAATTTGTCACATGTTTTTATGGAACCAACCAGAGTGACAGCTTCTTCTGCCACTTGCTTAGATAATGTATTTTCTAACTGTGATTATTTACATAAGGAAATTGTTAATAAACTGCCATCTGATCACAGTGGCCAAACAATAACGTTTTGCGCCTACACACCTATTCAAAAAATTCAAATAAGGTATAGGCCAATCACAGAGAAAAAATTAGAAAAAATGAATAATAATGTAGCAAGTAAATTATGTGATCATAGCTTTAATAATTTAAGTGACCCAAATGAGTTCTACGCCGAGTTTTTTGGAATTTTAAACACAGAATATAATCGTACTTTTCCTCTAAAAACTAAAACTACCTGCACAAAGTTCTTATTTAGCGATTGGGCAACACCAAGTATTCGCAAAAGTAGAGAGTTTACTCTTTGAACTTTATGGTCTTAAGAGTCATAATATGAATAATATTAGCTTTCATCAGTATGTAGCCAAATATTCAAAAACTTTTAAACGTGTATGTAAAACAGCTAAGGCTCTTTTTATTAGTGGTAAAATTAAATCTGCTGATGATAAAATTAAAACAACCTGGAAAATTATAAATAATGAGACAGGTAGGAATAAACAGCGCAATAACGAATTCAATTTAGATACTGCAAATGGCTCTATAAACACAGATACAGAAGTAGCTCAGGAATTTGAAAAGTTTTTTTCGAACATACCTATTAAGACGACTGAGTCCTTAAATTCGTCACCCGCACTCGCTGCTGCCTTACTAAGAAAGAATGTAAAGGCGTGCCCAACAGAGTTTAGGTTTCAGCACACGAACGCCCAAGCTGTGATTAAAGCATTCAAAGATCTTAAAATTAAATCAACAGAAGATCTCTGGGGAATGTCTGTAAAAGCCTGTAAATCTATTATAGAAACCGTTGCGCCATATTTAGCTTTTTTATTTTTTATTTAATACCAGTGTAGACCAAGGAGTGTTTCCGGATCTCATGAAGCATAGTAAGGTAGCTCCACTTTTCAAATCGGGTGATTGTAAGGAACCTAACAATTATAGGCCGGTGTCAATTTTGCCAGTTTTCAGCAAAGTGTTTGAAAAGTTAATGCTTGCACAAATGCTATGTCACTTCAATAGAAATTGCATCTTTCATGATCAACAGTTTGGCTTCACCAAAGGTCGTTGTACAACTGACGCCGGTGTTACCCTATTGAAGAACATTTTTAACTCCTGGGAGGAAGCGCAAGATGCCATAGGAATCTTTTGCGACCTCTCAAAGGCGTTTGATTGCGTAAACCACGAAACGCTTTTGCTGAAACTGGAACATTATGGAATCAAAAATAAAGCTCTTGATTTATTGAATTCATACCTTAGAGATAGACAGCTTAAAGTTCAGATAAACGGTGTAAATTCTTTGGGGGCCGAAATGACTATGGGTGTGCCTCAAGGTTCTATTTTGGGTCCATTCCTTTTCTTAGTCTATATTAATGATTTACCCTATTTACTAAACAATCAACCACAGATGGTGTTATTTGCGGATGATACATCGTTAATTTTTAAAATTGACAGACGTGCACAAAATCTAGACACTGTTTATGACTGCATTCTTAAAGTTCAAAATTGGTTTACTGTTAATAATTTAGTTCTTAATGAAAAGAAGACAAAATGTATTAGATTCACGTTACCAAATGTTAGAAGTAGGGAATGCGAAATTTTATTGAACGGAGATAAATTGGAATTTATTAATAAGACAGTTTTCCTAGGAATCACGTTAGACGATAAATTGCAATGGGGCCCCCATATAGCATCTTTAGCGGGGCGGCTAAGTTCAGCCGCTTATGCTGTTAGAAAGATACGACAGTTAACAGACGTCGAAACTGCGCGTTTGGTTTACTTCAGTTACTTTCACAGCATAATGTCTTACGGCATTCTACTGTGGGGCCGGGCAGCTGACATTGAATCCATTTTTATTTTGCAAAAGAGAGCCGTCAGAGCAATTTACAATCTACGTCGTCGCGAATCTCTTAGGGAACTATTTAAAAAAATTAATATAATGACAGTGCCTTGCCAATTTATTTATGAAAATATAATGTATGTTGGGAAAAATCTTCATCTATTTAATAAAATAAGTGATAGACATAATTTTAATACTAGAGATAAAGATAAAATATATCAGCCATATTTTAGATTGTCTAAAGTCCAAAAATCTTTCATGGGGTTCTGTGTTAAATGTTACAACAAAATACCTAGTGAGATTATAAAACTAAATGAAAGAAAATTTAAAAGTTGCATAAAAAGTACACTTAGTAAACAAGCATATTATAAATTAGAAGATTATATTCAAGATAAAAATGCTTGGAAACATGCTGGTCCTGCTCCATAGTACAATGTAGGGCTTAAACAGAATCAAACTGGTTGCAATTTAAATGCTCACACACTGTTTATATTTAATTTGTATAATAGCTGTAATTGCAATATTTTGTGAAAATGTGAACACCGATGTACCTTTTTATTTACATTTTTTTATTTATATTTTATTATTTTTTTTTGTTTTAATAATATTTGGTTTGGATTTTCAGGGTACATTGTTTTCACATTATATATCGCAAATTATGTTATAAAAATATTGTAAAACATTTTTAAAAAGAGTAAGTATGGAGTTTCTTGCCCATTCTTCTTCATACAACCTACCTTTGCGAATGGGTGTAGAATCATTCCCATCCTATCCCAATTCCTATAATTTTAATAATCGACGTTTAAAAGTGCCTCCTTGATGGCCTAATTGAAATAAATGATTTGGCTATTGAAGGACACCGTGGATTTTACCCAGTACAAGTCTGACAGTCCCGCCCGGGGTGGGAGAACTCTTTTAATGATTTTACCACGAGAAAGTCCACCAATGCAAGATTTTGTATAATTTCAATAGTTATAAATATTATGATATCAAAATCATTACAACCTATTTCACTTTTGTTGCTGACTCTACATTGATAGTTTAATACCATTTTAATGAACGTGCAATTCAAAGATAACAAAAGTAATTATGGCCATCATTCATTAAAATTCAGATAATATTTGAATTTGATTCATATAAAACATTCTTGTAACACAAAAACAAGTATCTGTGTTTTTTATATAAAATGTCGTTACTATACACTCCTGTATCGTGAGTACAGGTATTTACAAACAATTAAACTCACATACTGAAATAGCCATACTTGACCAACTAGTAGTTTGTACAAATACTTGTTCTGTGTGGAAATCGAAACCGTGTTTCGCAGCACAACAGTCAATCTGCTGTCTACTGCGCCAGCCATCTGGCCAGCTATATTAACGAGTGAAAATGGATAAAGGTTGATTTTGTAAACGTTGACGACACGATTGACGCAGTGGCTGAGCGATCGACTACTGTGTATCGTGCGCGGGTTCGATACAAGGAACAAATATTTTTGATCTGCATGTAGTTTTACCTGGTCTGGATGTTTGTGTATGTGAGATTCTTTGTTTATTAACGGACGACACAGTAAGAAATTCCTAGTGTAGGACAACGATTTTAAAGAAAAAAAATACGATGTAGTAGGCGACTGTACCTCCTAAGTGTGAATATGAAAGTGGACGTATTTTGAATGCTATCATATAGGCGAAGAGCTAGTTGGTGAATAAAACTAAAATAAGTGATAAATTTTGTACAATACATTATTCAAATTAATTAAATAAAAAATAAGCGCGTCGCTGTAAGCTGGTAATTTACCTACGTGTACTGGGTTGATAATATTTATGTTGTATGTCAACGTTTAATTTCTGACTTAAAAAAAAACCAGATGACAGCCAGTTCTTATGACACTTTATGAAGAAATACGAGAAGAGTGACTTTTGGATTTTTTTTTTATGAATCTATCGTTGTCGTTATGCGAGCATACATCAGTTCAGTATCATTCTCATGTCATAAGAGTAAAAGAGATCCATCTGAATAAACGAAGTAAAATTCATATTTTGAGGTTTGACACTCGAATAAATGTCACACAAACAAGTCTAAAAATTTTTTACAAAAAAAAACAACAACAATTTACTAATAATCGGTTACCAAATCACGCATTTTGCGAACACCCAGCTCTTGTACTATATGCGCGCACCGTTGACTATAACAAGCGTTCTACGGTTCTAGCTAACACGTAACAAACAAAGGTAAGTGCCCATTGTGAGTTGTCGATGAAATTCCGCGGCCATCATTATCAATGAAACACGTTTGACGAGTGATAGGTAATTAATTCGCAACGCTTCGTAATCGGCTTCGTATTGTAATTTACAGTTGATGGAAATGTATTGTGGAACATAATTATTGACTAGGTATTGCAAGTTGGTTGCGGGACTTATCGAATTACCTTGACCCCTTATGGTAAAGGGCTATTGAAGGACGCCGTGGATTTTAGTCAGTACGAGTCTGACAGTCCCATCCCGCTCTGCCCTGGGTGGGAGGACACATTTGATGATGCTACTGAAATAAAATAAAACATTTTATATAAAAAAAAATTAAATTGCCAGCAGGACTTGCACTTTCTTTAGTTCAAGAGATGCCTCAGCAACATAAGCCATCGCAGTAATGCTCAGCAAGTTCTTTGCAAACTTTTTTTTGTGCTAAAATCATTAAATGGGTCCTCCAGCTCTGGATATAGCGAAAGAGACTGTCAGAATAGTACCTACTAACTAAAATACAGAAAAAGATAATAAGATGTGGCATAAACATACATTTCTCTAGCATAACTAATTCCCAAGCAATATGCACAAAGATACGATCAAGATATCAGTTCCAACTGTTAACGGGTGTATCGTAAGACTGGTCTTCGGATAGTCACGCAATGCAACTAACAAGGTGTTACGTCTTGCGATCAATCTCACGCGATCTTCGCATCTGTATTCACTTGATTAGTCTGTCTTGTAGTACATTTTAATGTTAAATAGGTGAGCTACAGAGTTATCATTGTAGACGGTACGTTTGGCACATTGGCTGAGTTGGACTACTGCGCTGCGTGTCGCGGGCTCGATTCACGCACGGAGTGAATATTTGTAAGATTTGTTGTTCCGGGTCTGGGCGTTCGTGTTTCTGAGCTTATATGTTTGTAAACGCATTCACGATACAGGGGAAATTCATAGTGAGGGGCAAAAAAAGAAAAAAAAAACTGTTATTAGCGAAGTGGTTGTGTGGTCAACTGATGCCCTGCGCGTCGCGGGTTCAATTCCCATAAAACTGGGGCACATAACGATCTACAATTAGCTGCTCCAGGTTGGGATGTTTGTGTATGTAGGTTTCAATGCTCGTGAACGCACCCAGGGCAAATGCGTAGTGAAAAATTATATAGATTTGATATGTTGTCGTTGATATGTTTTAACTAGTGCTAAAACTTTAATAAACATTTAGTTTTTAAAATTATTTGTAATTAAAAAGTTTCTTTTTTCATTGATAAATTACTTTTACAATTTTCACCTTCTCAGCTGGGGAGGTCGAAAGTGTCAAAATAATTAAACAAAAAGTAATACACAAAATTAAATAAATAACTAAGAACAAAGGAATTTAGTACACGAATACTGTTTATCTATTGAATATTTTGTCCGGCTGCAGTTCACAATTTCAGTGTACACAGTATAAATATTTGTTTTGTTAACTGTTTTTGTTTACTTCGCATAAAACGCGGATGTTGTTCGGTTCTGTTTGCCGGTGCAGAAGTGACGCCTGTCCCGACCACTACTCTATTGATTTTTAATGCTTAAACTTTTTGAACCGTGACTGTGGCTGTCTAAGCGTAACTATTTTATGTCTAAAGGTGCATTCACAGTCATCAGTCACCGTCACGTTACGTGACCGGCCCGGTTTTAAAAACAAAATGTTTCGACACTACTCTATGATATTTGTTTCCACACGTCAGTCACCGGCACGTCACGTCACCGGTCCGGTTTTAAAACAAAATTTTTCTACACTCCTATATGATATTTGTTCCCACACGTAGGTATAGATTACGATAATATGCCGTGACTTAACTGTCACGTCACCGATCAGGCATATTATTTCCATACAATTTTCATACGGTGACGTGACGTGACTGATGTGTGTAAATGCACTTTTACTATCAGCTAATATTATAAATTAGCTGCTGCCAGCGTCTCAGCCCGCTACAACTTGAAAATTATCCCACGGGAACATACAATTGGGATAAAACTATCCTATGTGTTAATCCAGTGTATGTGTAACTGTGTAAATGTGTGTGTAGTTTCATCCAAATACGTTCAGTAGTTTTTGCGTGAGAGAGTAACAAACATCCATCCATCTATACAAACTTTCACCTTTATAATATAAAGTAGTAAGGATAGTATTGTATCCAAGAAAATAGTAATACGAATTAAACCATTTTCATTCTATAATAATAATGAGTGATAGATACATGTCAAAATCCAATTTCTTCTTCTCAGCGTTATCTCTACAAAGGTTGATAGATAGTAGTATTTCGTTTCTAGAGCGTCAGAATCTTTGTTGGAAACCCTAGGGACCTACGCCGAAAGTCATTCTAATATGATGTTACCAGCCATGTCAAACATTGAATTGATATAACAATTAAAATAAATAAATGTAATTATATAATTAAACAGAATTAAAACTTTTAAAACAAAATAAGAAATAATTTAAATTAGAAAACAGGGTAGAATTTCAAAATTACCTGATAATTTTAACTGTAAACATAATTATAAAATTATGATAAAAAACTAGAGTTGAAAACATAAATATAGAATCGAATAAAATATTACATGAGATTGAGTAGGTTTCATTTAGTTAATAATTATCATGGTAAGTGAAATATTTCGCCGTATCCCACAAATACTAACTAACTACTGTTCCATTGTCTAGTTCCATATCTATGGAACTAATAATTATTTTATTCTTTTCGGCAAAATATTTTATCTCAATTTCATAGGCGTTACTGGGGCAGAGCTCCTAATTATAATAATAATAATATTCCCCAACTATCACACAACGCCATCTAGTCCCAAGCTAAGCAAGAGCTTGTGTTATGGGTACAAGGCAACTGATAAACATACTTATATATTTCTAAATACATATATTATATTATAGATAAATTACACCCAGACACAGAACAAATGATCATGTTCATCACACAAACATTTGTGCTGGGTGGAAATCGAACCCACGACCCTCGGCATAGCAGCCAGGGTCACTAACCACTAGACCAACATGCCAGTAAATTAACCTAGGCATGATCTTTTAAGTTCATTAGTGAGTATCTATAATCTACATATACCTGAACACAAAGGTACATTCACCTCTAACTACATGTGACAACCATTAAACTTCCCTGGTTGCCGACCGTCGGGAAGTCGAACAGACAGGCCGGATGTGACGTCACGATGCACTCCGCCGCCGGAACACCGCTAAAAGCCTTCGCCTGCATTTGTCTAAGTTCCGTACGACCGGATCAATATAGCTCATTGTTTCAATTAGATTTTCAGTACCTGGGTCACTAGCCTTTACTCGTATTTTTAACAATAGTATGTCTAAAGGTAGATCCAAAATAAAAAAACCTTGTTTATAGCTGTTTTTTTTTTTTTAAAAAAAAAACGTTGCCCCAAAATAGAATTTCTCCTGTGTTTACAAACAAATAAACTCACAAACACAAACGCCCTGACCTTAATCATGTAAATATTTGTTCCGTGCGGGAACCGAACCCACGACACGCAGCGCAGCAGTCCAATCGCTCAGCCACTGCGCTAACCGTGCCGTAAACGTTTAACGGTTGAACGCGCTAATCTTAGGAACTACTGGTTCGATGGGCAGTTGTTCTAGGTTACATTCTGATATTCAGTTACATTCGGACCTGTACCGTCAGCACGAGTTTTCAGTATTTGAGACGTAAAGTAAACTGGAACTTTGACGACTTCAAATTGACAATTTTCAAGGAAAAAATTGGTTCCTTCTGCGCACACCAGAGGCGCTGTTCCATATTTTCATACAAGAAACTCTGTAAATACTGGAAAAACTCTGTAAAGTAAAATAGTGAAAACTCGTGCTAGGGGTACTGATTCGTTAGGCAGACGTTCTATGTTAATTCTGATATTTAGCTACATTTGTTTTGACTGGAAGCCGACCCTAATTTACTTGGAAGAAGGCTAGGCAAACGATGACTGGTTCAGATCATGTTAAGGCTATTCAGTAGATTCGCTATGAAAGTTAAATAAAAAACCAATCATTTGAAAAGGGCCCAAGATAGGCACTCGGATAAAGGGCCCAAGTCGACAGCGCATCGTGTTGCACGCGCACTTTAAAGCTGTGTCCAGATTGGTGTAACCCGAATGTAATGATTACGTGTAATATGCATCAACAGCGTGGATGGCACACGAACTCACAGCGAATTGAGAACCAGAGAACGCGAATACTGCGTGCGCGTTAGTGTTTGCGCAAAAACCGACAGCCGATGGATCAACCGCGAGCGTTGCATGTAATGCTCGCGGTGCCGTCCACACTTAGAATTCGATTTACATTACACGGTGAATTCACGTTACATTGCACCAGTCTGGATAAGGATCTATGAGAAAATTGAATGGGTGACCCCGTCGGTTGTCCGACAGCTCAATAGGGCCAAATGCCTACCTGAGTTATGGGACTGTCGCCCAGGGCCACTGTGACCCTGAAGCAGACAGTGTATGTGAGAAAAAGTTTTTATTTCATAAGAGGACTCATCTGATGGTTTTTACAACCCAAAATAAAGAAAAGCTCAAATTATAACCTTACAAATAATTCAGTAAAACAAGTAAGTACCTACCCACACGTATAATCAATCAGCGAGTACGTTTAAACGTTATTTAAGTACAATAAAAAATCCTTCGCCGATTGATTGGGTCTAAAGGAGTCGAGTGAAGCGCTCTTTCTAAGCCAGGTCATAGAGTAAGATTATTGATGGAACGTAGAGGCGACAAACCTTGCTTTATAAGTTTTTAAACTGATACGATCACTGACACTTTCGTTAGAATTTAAAATGGGAATTAAGTTGAAATTTATGTATGACTAGGTATGCCCGCGACTTCGTTCGCGTGAATGTCGGAACTTAACAATGTAGTTTTTAAAATTGTCACTTTCATCCCCTATTTTAACCCCTTGGGGGTAGAATTGATCAAAACCTAGTCATAACATCTGCCAGCATGCCAAATTTCAGCCCAATCTGTGCAGTGGTTTGGACTGTCCGTTGATAGATCACTATGTCAGTCAGTCACTTTTGAGTAATATATTTAGATAGAAAGATAAAATACACTTTATTAAGCACACCATACAAATTATTAGTAATAACAGAGTATGATCTACTTGCAATATAGCACACCGTTATAGGTTGATAGTTGGCTTTTTAAATTTTGTACTAATATTAAAGACAGATTAAAATGTATATTTGTGAGTATATATTATGTAGTAGGGGTAATCTTTGGAACTGCTGATTCAATCCGGAAATTCTTTTACCACAAGAATTTTTCGCTAATAAAGTCATGCCGGAACCTATATACAAGTTACAGCGACGACCAGTGAACCAACAAAGCAATGAAAGCATTATTTTCTCTCTCAATAGTACGTGTATTAGCGCGATTGGCGTATCTGTGAAGCTACTTCACGTCTGGTATTCTACCTACGCACCCACAGTCGTATCTGTTTTCCGATAGCCTACTCTATGCGATCTCCGCCCAAGGCGCAGCAATTACACAGCGAAGGAACCCTAAACCGACGCGCTTAGATGTTTTTCGCTTATTTTCAGCCCCGTTTGTTCTACGGAATCCGAGACGGCTCACTTACTAATTGGTACGAGCTTTTGAACCGATATTTTGTTCAAATTCTATTCGAAAAGGATTGCTATTAGTAAATAATTGTTCTGCTTCTGTTAATTGTGATGTGTTTGTGTTTTTGGGTTGTGGGTTTGAGTTCGAATTCTGGTAAAAGAATTAAAGGAAAGATTCGATTTTTTTATAATAACATCAAATTAATGTTTTAATTAGTTATATACAGTTGACTGTAGGAATGTATAATGACCGTATGAATTTGAAAGTGTAAGTTTATCTGGCATTATTTAAGCTACCGAAAAAATCTACAAACAAATAAACAAAATAATTTTTCTTCCTAAGTAGACCTAAAAACTAGGAACTTCGAGACAATTTTTGAACTATCACCCCACAGTTATAAATATAAAAGTTGATTTTCTTAAACCATAATATTTATGAAGGGTCACAATAGAGTAGTTTACTTTGAAAAAAAATGACCACGTATTTTTTTTTTTTTTTTAAACCAATGAATATTGACAAGGATAAAAAGCTTCGAAATTCAAGTTTGACGTAATAAAGCCTGTAAAATTATACCGACCGAGTGACGTTTTTTTGATTTTAGAAGCGTCGTATCTTCGACCGGTCAAACATTTTTTGATAATCTATCTTTTAGACTATTTTTTTTTGAGTAATATCCTATTCCACTACGGAGCCCTATGTCGTTTCTACCAGCCCACAGCTAATAAGGCTCCTACCATGTAGTTACTCTTTATTATAGTGTCCTATTTCAAATTACAACGTACCGGGAGATGCGGTTAAATCACTAAGAAAATTGCTCTTAATTCTATGCGGGGAAACGTAGGTAATTGTATTCCGATGCTTGACTTTTTTTGCGTGGAATTGATGTCTACGGTAAAAGAGGATCTTGTTAACGAAATAAGAGGATGGTTTAAGAGAAATATTGAAACGGCTTCGAGAAAAGGAGGTGGTCCTAAATTTTGTATATAAAAATCAATTGCTGTTCGTTAGTCTCGCTAAAACTCGAGAACAGCTGGACCGATTTGGCTGATTTTGGTTTTGAATTATTTTGGGAATTGTCCAGGGAAGGTTTAAAAAGGTTTTTGTAAATTGATTCTGTGGCGGTACGAAGTTTGCCGGGACAGCTAGTCTTTATATATAAAAATCAATTGCTGTTCGTAAGTCTCGCTAAAACTCGAGAACGGCTGGAACGATTTGGCTGATTTTGGTTTTGAATTATTTCTGGAAAAAATATTCTGATGCGGTTCGAAGTTTGCCGGGTCAAGTAGTTAATAATTTTTTTTTTTTTTTTTAATTTTTTTTTTTTTTTTTTTTATTTTTTTTTGTGTTTATCTGCAATCAGTCCCAAACTATAAGCAGATTTGTTCCATGTCGATTATCATGTCTTAGAAGCTCCTCAGTAGGAGTTTCCTCATCTTTCACCATCTGTCACCAAGTTTCTGTATATCATGGCGTTTCAGTCGTTTCGTGTAGCTGATAGTTGCTAACGCCATTGCTAGGTCATTGGGATGATTTTCAAGGCGTGTTTTATATTTATTTCCTGTTAATTTCAATTCCTCCTTAACAGTTTTCATGTTCAGGGCTTCATGGATCTCTGTATTGGTGGTGAACCATGGTGCGTTAGAAATAGTTCTTAAGATGCCATTTTGCAGCCTTTGCATAATATTTACATTGGAGTCGCTAGCACTTCCCCACAGCTGTGCGCCATACATCCATATTGGTTTTAGGATCATCTTATATATTAGCAGCTTATTGTCGATCGACAGTTTAGAGTTACGTGCCATCAGCCAGTAAATGTTTCTGAACCGCATTCTCAGCTCGTCTCGTTTTGATTTGATGTGTTTTTTCCAGGTCAGCCTTTGGTCCAGATGCATACCAAGGTATCGGACAGAGTCGCTTTGCGGCAAAACATTGTCGCCCAATTTTACTTGAGCACAGCTTCCCCTTCTCAGAGTGAATGTGATGTGCACTGATTTAGTTGTGCTGGCTTTGATTCTCCATTTCTGGATCCATTCTTCAACCTTATCAAGGCTATTTTGCAGGACGGCGGACGCTGTGATAGGGTTTTCGCTGCTTGCAAGAATTGCAGTGTCGTCAGCAAACGTTGCTGTAGTTACCCCTTGTGTTTCTGGGAGATCAGCAGTGTAGATGGTATAAAGAACAGGGCCAAGGACAGATCCCTGTGGAACTCCCGCTAATACATCTTGAATAACGGACAGCTCACCGTCTTCTCTGACCTGGAAGATTCTGTTTGCGAGATATGACTCCATCAACAGGTAGTAACTATGTGGTAGGCAAGTTTTTATTTTATAAAGAAGGCCTTTATGCCACACTTTGTCGAAAGCTGCCTGGATGTCCAAAAATATAGCGGAGCAGTACTCTTTTTTTTCAAAGGTCTGTCTTATTTTATCACATACTCGATGAACTTGTTCTATTGTAGAATGTTGTTGTCTGAAACCAAACTGGTGTTGGGGTATTATCAGGTTTTCGTTGAGTATTGGTGATATTCTGCTCAAGAGGATCTTCTCAAACACCTTAGATAGCACAGGCAGGAGGCTTATGGGTCTATACGATGACGCATCTTCCGGGGGCTTTCCGGGCTTATGTATCATTGTTACTATGGACACCTTCCATAGTAGTTAATAATAAAAGTTTTTATTTACCAAAAAATACAGATAATAATTGTTTGTGGAATCTGTAAATTTAATATAAGAGGTGTAAAAGAAATTGACAAAGAACATTTACATAAAAACATAATGAGTGCTGCTGGAAACTGTATACAAAAGATTGAACTCTGTCCCCTACACTAGGATATCAAAAAAAAAAAAAAATATTCTAACTGGCGAACTAAACAGATTTTAATTTTTTGTTGCAGTAAAATACCATTTTGGATCTAAAAATCCCGGCAATCGAACTCTGGGCCTCATGCTTTAGCAGTCGCGATTGCAATTAATAATAAAACAAGTTTTCATTTTTCTTTCAAAATATTCTTTTGTTAAAAGTAGATAGTAACAACCTCATACATAAGGCGTGTTCCTGATATTACATTTGGCACTACATTATAAGTTACGAATAACATATTGTTACAAAATATGGCGGACCAAGTTCGCAGGTAAAGTTTTGATTGGGTGCCTGCTGCATTGTTTACGGGCACCTTGCTAGCTACTGGGGTTCCTAAATACGGAAAACGGAGGCTCTAGCACGAGTTTTCACGTTTTAGGGAGGGAGTTAAAGCCGGAAATTTGACGTTTGGTTTGACAAAATTAGTTTTTTGTTGGAACATTTACTCTTTTTTATTGTCTATACAATTTACGTTTTAAATAATTGAAGACAAAAAAAGGTAGATTTCGTGCTAGGGCCTCAGATTACTTTGTTGAAATAATTGCTTTTGCTAGTTACAGTTCGAGTCTGACAGTCCCTGTCGTCCTGCCTTTTTAGTGCTGAACTGGGCCTTTTTAGTGCTGAACTAAGCATCTTTGGCTTTTACTTTTTTACTTCTTTTATTTTTTCTTGTGTTAGATATCGGTTTTTTTCTTTGTTTTTTCTGTGTTTGTTTTTTTATTTTGAATGTGTGTGTCTATCGTGGTCTCTTTGCCCCAAATAAATTATTTTTTTCTTTATGATTTGATCACGATTAAAAAATGGTTTGTGAAGAAGGTTGAAAACCTTCAACAGAGTTAATGAACGACACTAACATGATTCTATGTAT
Source organism: Agrotis ipsilon (assembly GCA_028554685.1). NCBI lineage: Eukaryota > Metazoa > Arthropoda > Insecta > Lepidoptera > Noctuidae > Agrotis > Agrotis ipsilon. The sequence continues at coordinate 10,326,752 of CM052972.1, forward strand.
CGTACCTCTCAAAAAAGTTACATGTAAAATTAAGCATTTTCATCTAGTATTCCACTGTAAAAAAGAAAAAATTAAACTCATCATATCCCTGTCTGAATAAGCGACATGAGATAGGCTGATTGAAACTAACAATTTTATTTAAAAATACGTGAGTTGCTAATTAGTTATGACTGTTAAATTGTAAACTAGAGGCCCGTGGCCGTGATATAAGCCTATGTAACGTAAGGCGAATGTAGCTTTGTAAATAGTGAAAAAAAATTCAAATCGGCACAGTAATTTTTGAGTTTATTCATTACAAACATACAAACACAAAAATACAAAAAGCAAAAAATATTTATTTTCTTAAATGTTCAGCAACAAAAATGTCTTCTTTCTTCACAAAAAAATTGAAAAGGAAATCATCTTAATTGACCCTGTAATAAAATAATGCGAAACAAGGTCAGATCGCTAGTATATATATCAATAACGAGGTGGAACTCCGTGGAACCCATGCAGTTTCGATTTAATTATAAACCGTAGTGCAGGCGTGCGGTAACAACCGCATTCATAGTTTTTCGCTTTTATGTCCCGTTTGGTGTTGCCAAGGATTTTTTTTATTGCTAAGCCTGGGTGTGTATCAATATCAAAGGACTACGTTTTAAATGATGTGAAATATGTGAAAACTATGGTTGGATATATGATTTTTAATGACCTGTATCATAGCTTTTTTTGTGGGAAGGAAAAAAAAAAGAACTTGAAACAGCAATCTTCTAATTCAGTACTTTTAACGAATCAGTCATGTCATAAATTGATAAAAAGTTTTAGAATGTTCGATCCGGGTGTTAATGCGTATCAAAATATAATGAGTACATGGCTTAAAAATGGATGTTCGTCACAGGATATTTTTTTATACTGTTTTAATTTTTTTTTATATCTTCTTACAATGATTAAGGCGATATGGTATTGTGAGAAAATACAGACTTTTTGGGCAAAAAATCGTCAGATCAGTCTTATCAGAGTCCTCAGCAGAGCAGTCGGGACTTTCAGACTAGAATTTCAATAATAAAAAGTGAAAAAATCACACATTTTTTTCAGACAAGACTGTCTCGAAACTACCCCTTATTCCTTCAGACCGGCCCGAGTATCAACCAAAATAAAATTATCAATTTATTGAAAATAAAACTCAGATAATTTAATGAAACACTGGCAACACCAAACTGATATGATCCATGCTGTCGTCCAGTAAAGCTGCGACGATTGGTCCGGCTTTATAGCGCACAGCTTAAATTGTTACGTTGCAAACATAAATGTTTTATTCCGATAATTGTAGTTTTTGATGTGTGTATCCGAGGGTTTATATTGAAGGGATTAAGAAATAATGTTTTTTTTATTTCGCTCTATGGTTTTAAATAAAAATGAAAAATATTTTTTTGTATATTAATGTTAGTCGAATGTGTTATGTTACGTTTTAAATAAAAGATAAGTACTTATTTATGTATAACGTTTTAATCGTAGGCAGACACACAATAGTTATTGACAGTGCGTAGGAGTACAGTGCAGTGACGGAGTGAACGACCGGATCCATCGTCTAGAGATATACATCATAGACAATCAATAGTGGTGTAGATGCTTACTATAATACTGAACATTATGAGCAATCCCTATTGACCACCAGGTCTATCTAACTCGAGACCGTTATGCTGTCGGAAAAAAATTTTTACTTTATTACGTCCGTGCGCAGGAGTTACTTTTCCTCCCATGGCTGAGCCCAATCCATCTTTGCTTCTTGACTAGATTTAGGCCAAGAGTAAAAGCATTAAAAAAAAATTGGCCCAGGATTATCGTAAAACTCAGTTGAAAGCATTGATGATCTAATAAATTACACAAAGTAGAGACCATCTCATATTACATAAGTTAGTGTCCTTACCACCGGACTAGCACTTAACATATCACCCACTCGAAATAAATTTTGTGACATTAAACTTAAAAAAAAAACTAACCGTAAATAATGTCAAATTATGAAACTCCACAGTTAATCCTAGAAAATAAAACAAAAAAAACAAGATTGTAATTTATAAAGCCTTACAAACAAAAAAATGGTTGCCGTTTTGATAAACGCGCTCAAAACGAGAAAGTATGAGGTACAGTTAGACCTTGAGTCCCTTGCACAGTAGACTTATGTACCTATGAGCACAGAGTAGCAACAGTATTACAACTAGGAACAAATAGAATGAACTACACAGATGCAAAGAATTTAACTAAACAAGTGGTCAATATTTGAATATTATAATCTTTATTCATCTCCATAAAAACTTTGATTGCATCCATATCCATCCACATAATTTTCGTGAAAAGGTGTGAACAAAATGTTTGCAACGTTTCAAGCGTGAAGATGTTACAAGCAAAAACAGTGAAATGAGTTTAAAAGACTGCTAATAGAATGAGTTGAAAATACTACTTTATAAACAAAACCGTAATAACGAACCGTCTCGCAACCTGAAAATAAGGGTAATCCTTTGCATACCAATACCAGCACCAATATTGATTCTACAGAAAAAAAAAATAGATATAATTATATTATTATATTATAGTTGAGTCCACACCAAGCACACGGGAAGGCGACGTGACTTCGATGTGCAACTGGCGAGCTTGAGGTCACGAGACAGCGTCTGTAGTTTGCTAAGAAGCCCAGAGACGAGTCTCGCGAGGCAGGACACACCACAAAAGTCCTCGACCATCCAGCATGGATAACACAGCGTTAGAATAGCCACGCGAGCCTAAATCCGATGACTTTTAATTCCTCAAAAAGTGCCAAGTTGTTTTACTGCATTACTTTTGTACTGTGGCTTGACTTTCATACGGCGTTTTTACAAATTTCTCTCGCGAAGATGGATGTCGGCTACTTCTCGCCCTGCCGCTACCATTTGTCTTGCATGATTTTTTTATATCCCTCACCTTGGATTATTATTTTTTTGTGTACTGTAATTTGGATGTTGTAAATGTATCTTGTGGTTGTGAATGATGAGTTTTTTGATACTTAGATGTTTTAAGACTTGTTTAGAATTTTCTATTTTTTTTTTTTGTATTTTCTCCTTTCTGATTCACAGGGAAACAGTTTGAAACTAAAAGTACCCACTGATAATATTGGTTGCATAATTATGCACGGTCAAAAAGACATAAAATCAAACATTACCTACATGCATAGGAAAGTAAAAGACATAATTATGAGTAGATACAAGTTTTTTACTTTCCTGTAACTATTTGAACAGTACCCTTAGCACGAGTCTTCACTCTTTTACTTTACAGCATCTTCCCAGTATTTACAGTGTTTCTTGTATGAAAAAATGAAACAGCGCCTCTGGTGTGCGAAGAAGGAACTAATATTTTCCTTGAAAATTGTCAAAGTTCCAGTTTACTTCACGTATCATATAATGAAAACTCATGCTAAGGGTACAGTACAGGGAGGGGTTCGCATCGGCGTCTTGAGGACGATGAAGTACCTGGGACTCGTCCTCGACAGCCGGTGGAACTTCCGGGAGCACTTCCTATGTTTGGCCCCGAAACTGAATCGGGCAGCAGGCGCCCTCAGGCGACTCCTGCCCAACCTCAGTGGGCCAAACGCCTCCTGCCGTAGGCTGTACGCCGGTGTCGTGCGGTCCATGGCCCTCTACGGGGCCCCAGTGTGGGCCCTAAGCATCCGGACGCGACCAATCAAATTGGTCGCATGCCAGAGGGTCATGGCTATCCGGATGATCCGGGGATACCGCACGATTGCCGGCGAATCGGCCAACCTGCTCGCCGGATTGCTGCCCTGGGATCTGGAGGCGACTGCCCTCCAGCGCGTCTATGAATGGCGCGTGGAGGCGCAGCGCCGGGGCGTGACCCCGCTGCCTCGAGAAGTCGAGGCGCGGCGGGAAGAGCTCCGGCGCGATCTCAGGGCAGTATGGAGGGCACGACTGTCGCGACCGACGGCCGGGCACGCCGCAATAGCGGCGATAAGACCCCTCTTTGAGGAGTGGCTGGAGAGACGTCACGGCGTCCTAACCTTCCGCTTGACGCAGGTCCTCACCGGACACGGATGTTTCGGGAGGTACCTGTGTCTTATGAGAAAGGAAGAAACGCCTGGGTGTCACCACTGCGTAGATCGCCCGGAGGACACAGTCGAGCATACGGTGCAGGATTGACCCGCTTGGGCGGAGCACCGACGTGTCCTCACGGCGGCGATAGGTGGAGACCTCTCGCGCCCAGCACTGGTCGCGGCCATGCTACGGGGCGAGACGGAGTGGGAAGCGGTCGCCTCCTTCTGCGAAGCAGTCATGCTCGCGAAGGAGGAGGCGGGCCGCGTGAGAGAGAGGACAAGGTCCTCCCTCCGCCCCACCCGCGGTGGTGTACGCCCACGGCGTCGGACGTCGCAAGAGCGAGACGATCTCCGGCCACCGTAGGCAGGGGCATGCGGGCGGCGAGTAAAGGGCAACTCGCCGCCCGACCATGGACCATGCCCGGGTCGACGGCGCGTCGTGTTCCACGCGCGCCTCAAAGAGAGTCAGCATAATGACGAGGCCCCCTCTCAGAGGGCTAAAGCCTGCCGGGGTCGCGGGTCTTATACCATCACCGTGACCCCGAAACATAAAGGGCTATTGAAGGACACCGTGGATTTTAGTCAGTACAAGTCTGACAGTACCTCTCGCCCTGCCCGGGGTGGGAGGTCTCATTTGATGATTTTACCACGTAAAAAAAAAAAAAAAAAAGGGTACAGTACAAAGGTAAAGTTAAAAGGTAAATTTTTGTTTGTTTTTTTTATTATACATTACATTTTGATTTTTGTGTTTAGTTATAATTTATATTAACACTACTTTTTATTGCCTTGTCAATCAAAATAACATTCTCTTAAACGGTGTGTCTCATTAAACATGTCAAATCAAAGATAAATTAGAAGCTTAATCAAATTATCATCAGAATATCATATCCACATTACATTACGTATACCACAATACGTTACAGAATCCACAATATTACTAAAATTAAATTCCTGCGGGTAACACTGCAATGTCTCTTTGCCTCAAAGGAGTTTCTAATGTCTAATTTAATTATCTATCTCAAACTCTGCCATTGCATTGCGATACCTGTCCCGCTATTGTTGACAACAAATAGTATAATTGCATTGCTTGAATATCAGGAGACAAACAGTTTCATAGTTTAGTTTATTACCCAAGTTTAAGGAAGTTTGTAATTAAATATTTAATCTTAAAATCTTTACTTGTATTATTACGAGATTTTTTTTTGTCGACAGAGAAACATGCCTATTTCAACGCTTAGTCATCATCTTCCTGCCCTTATTACATTTCAATTGGTGTCGGCGCAACACGATTTCTTCTTCCATTCTCCTCTATCAGACGTCACAATATCATTTACTCCTGTTTCTTTTATTTATCTTTAGACAATCCTTAATCTTTTCTTTGGCGTTCCTCTTCCTCTCCATCCATCAATATTCGTACTCATCACTCTCTTAGTCACATGAGTGTCATCCCAGCTCAGCACATGTCCATACCATCCATGTCTATTTCAACGCTAAGTAAAAAGTCAAAATGCAATTAGTAAGATTGCGAATTGACTAAAATTAACGACGTGCAGACCTACATAGTACCGGAGCACTTTAAATAATAAGCATGTTTAAAACATGTTGCTGTTACCTGACGGTTAGCGTAGTGGTTGATCGGTCGGCTGTTGCACAACTTGTTCACAGGTTCGATCCCCGCACAGAGTTTTAGGTCTTTTTTAAAGAAAGAATATAAATAAAATTTGTTTATATTTGTTTTCATCTCGTCAATAAGTTAGATTAAGGTTAGCATACTAAAAACATTCCTAATTAAACAATCCTAAAACACTGTTAAACCTGGGTTTCGAACCTGAAACCATATCATCAGCAGTCAAACTGACGATAAAAAGACCTTCAATCAAGTCATTTTCACTTCCGAAAATCACAATTACTTCAGCCATACATTCTGACGTCGCAATCGAATATTCCAGCACACAAAGTTAGCGATGGGTTTCCAATTTGTATCCGCGTGCAGTCCAACTCACTGGCATCTAGGCAGAGTCCAGAAACTTCGGTCACATGTCTCGTGAGTTTAGGCGATTTCTATTGAACTAGGTTCAAGCGTGGTTCCTTCAAGAACTAGAGATAATGGAAAAGGCTGGCAAGTTGATACAATTCTGATCGACCTAGGTTTAAACCTGACCCAGCAGGCGTAGCATGGCGCCGTAGAAAGGGGTTTTGTCGACGGAAGAATATACAAAATGACATAACGTAGAAATATTTTTATTGATTTAAGCATAGTAATGTAAAAAATATGAAAAATAAACGTTCTTTTCATCAAAAGTGTACGAATGGTGTCATACCTATTTGTTAAAAAAAAAACAGTCGACTTGTGTAGAAATAACGATGAAATAACTTTGTCTTTTCTTGGTAGAATAGACATAGAATCGCCATGCTACGCGTGCAGGAAAGGAGCCCAGCAGGGCTATTGACTAACTTGATAGTCACTGACCACCGGTTGTCCACTGAACTTGTCAAAGTCAAAGTCAAAGTCAAATCATTTATTTCAATTAGGCCATCAAAGAGGCACTTTTAAACGTCGAATTAAAATTAAGGAAATGGGATGGGATGGGATTGATTCTACACCCATTCGCAAAGGTAGGTTGTATGAAGAAGAATGGGCAAGAAACTCCATACTTACTCTTTTTAAAAATGTTTTACAATATTTTTTTACATCATTGAAATAAATAATGTAAAAGCAATGTACCTTGAAAATCTAAACAAAACATGATTAAAAAATAAAATAATAGGGAATAAAGAAAATAGCAAAATAGCTTGGATAGCTTGATACCTGTATCAGGCTTAGTTGAGGAGTGGAGTGCCTCAAGAGCGTTAGAATAAGTAGTGGATTTTAGGGAACATTTTTTGCAAATGCAAAAGCCAATACGTAATTTACCTTTTGACAGCTATTTGATGATCACCACACAGACACCGAGTTACGCAAGCCCGCAGGACTTTTCTCTCGTTAGACGCGCGTTAAGAGAAAAACAGGGTATTTCTCAGTAAAAGCCAGGAGTTTGTAAGTTTGGCGGTATGCTACTTACCTCTGTGCGTTTGGAACGTTGTTGTCACGTTGAGTCGTTGGTCCTTCTCCTGATTTGTCTCCGGACGTGTTGTCGTACTATGAAAGTAAAGGAACAGAGAGTGCACCTGTGCCTGCGCACATGTATAAAAGACTACCCGGGCGTGTGATTTCTTAGCTAGCCGATGGCGAGTAATGAGTAGCTCGCCGTCCAATCTATGCCAAGCCGACTCTCTCTCGACTCAATAAATATTAACTCTTTTTTACATTGGACTAAATGATAAATTAAAGTTAACTAAACTACCATCATCAACTGACCAGCCTTTTATAATCCCATCAATTTATTTTTTCCATGCCACATCTAGATCTTAAAGATAGTTTTCTAACATGTCGGAACATGTCTCAGTTCGAGCAGCCCCCGATGAGTTCAGTTCTAAACTTGGGTTACATAGTGCTGCACTCAAATATTTCTATTATATTGCTTTCTGTTTTGTGGTTGCTACATCCTTAACTATGTTGAAAACAAAGAAAACAACAGCTTTATCATGAATTTACAGTTTTTGTGACGTAAAATAAACTGGAACTTCGAAATTAATTTTTTTTTAAATAGTTCCTTTTTAGCATATACTAGAGGCGCTGTTCCATTTTTCCATACAATAAACGCAGTAAATACTTCAAGTACGCTGTAAATAAAATACTAAAATCTTGTGTAAGTCCTCAGAACGTCATTGAACAAAAATATCTTGTCACAGTTATTTTATAACCTTGATTAAAAAAACTCATAGAATTTTCTGGATGCGCATGCACACGTTTGTTATTCTTCCCTTGAAATAATTATCGATAGCCACGGGAGCAAAATTTTATCAAGATTTGTTAAGCCGTTTTATGGTGATACATTTTTTACGAACCAGCCTAGATCCTGTCCTTTATTTTTCTTTTAATATATAATTAGGTATGGGAAAAAAAGGTCCCAAAATATGTGGTTAACACAACTTGTGTTCTTCGAAAATACTGGGGCCTTAGTCAAACAGCATACGACAGTAAACGACAATCGTTATCGTTCATCAGTCACCAATACATTTTCAACTTTACACCCCAGCGCGTAAAGTTGAAAATCTATTGAAGTTCACAGATCGTTTTGGTTTGTTTCGTTCGTTATCGATTAGCAGTTTTTAATAGATTTTCAACTTTACGAGCTGGGGTATAAAGTTGAAAATGTATTGGTGACTGATGAACGATAACGATTATCGTTTACTGTCGTATGCTGTTTGACTAAGGCCCCAGAGGTCTGAAAACCTAACATAAACATCTTATAATAGTGTAAGATAAAAGTGTTTTAGAATCCCAAAATGAAAACTTCTTCCAATTTTCGTACGTAATAATTCAAAACATTTCAAAACCATCTCACTCGCTCGTTAGCCAGCAAATACATGCAAAAATAGGTACATAATTTGCTTTCAAGATGCTGTACAACAATTCTTAGCAGAAAAAACAACGTAGCAAGACCTCCCCTGCCCCTCGCTTTGGTAAAGAAATTCAGAGTTCCAGGGGTAGCTTCGTAATGGGTCAGGGGTTAACATAAAATGGTTACATTATAAATAATGATGGTTCTGTATGGCCCTTCCATCCGTCATGCGCTATAAACGATTCGCTCATTACGCCTACTTTGTACATCATAAGATTAAGTTTTCCTCCATTTTTCATATTTTTGTACTAGAGAAAATTGCGTTTTAATGTAAAGAAAAGTTAAGTTTTCATTGTTTTCCTAGAAAATTTTCAATAGTTTCAGTGCAACCGGGTACAACTGTGAATACCAGTTTTTTTTTTCAAATAAAACTTTCCCCTTTTTTATCGTGGTAAAATCAGCAAATGAGTCCTCCGTCCGCCCAGGGCGGGACGAGAGACTACTGACTAAAATCTAAGGTGATCCATCAATAGACTTTTACGTATCAGGGTCACGCTTACCTGATGAGACAGTCCCGAGACTCAAAAATTTCTCCATACGCTAAGAATTAAGCCTGAATAGTGAGTACATTTACAAACATTTAATCTCACAAACATAAACAGCCATTCCAGAAACAAGTAATTGTACATCGCACAAATATTTATTGTTCCATGCGGGATTCAAACCCGCGACATTGCAGCGCTACAATCAATGGACTTACCTACTGCGCCCACTTTTCCGCTCAGTACCCTTAGTACGAGTTTTCAGTATTTGAGACGTAAAGTAAACTGGAACTTTGACAATTTCAAATTGACAATTTTCAAGGAAAAAATTAGTTCCTTCTTCGCACACCAGAGGCGCTGTTCCATTTTTTCATACAAGAAACGCTGTAAATACTGGAAAGTTTCTGTAAAGTAAAATAGTGAAAACTCGTGCTAGGGGTACTGTTATCGTTAATATGCTTGCATGTGTCATGTAACCGGTCTTCTATATAAAGATCCTCGGACATGTGACGACACTACACATCATTATGTTCTAGTTACTATGGCAACCAATCCACCTCCAAAACACCAAAAATAACTAAAACAAACAAAAAAACACAAACAAAAAAGTGTAAATTCTAAAATCGGATAAAACTTGATCGCAAATCTCTCACAGTCAAATACCAAACGGAAAAACAAAACGTTGAAACACTCCATTACTCTTGACTTCATCAGACAGTTTACATTAGAGAATACAACATAAAATACACCTTAAAGCTTCAAACACAAAGCTGGAATTCGTAAAAAGCTTCTTCTGAAACTGTAAGTCCTTTTTTCCTTTAATTTGGACGACTGCGGTAAACATTAGCATTCCAGGGAAAGCTGCTTAGCGTTTCTAAGTAGGTAAACAAGACTGTTTGAGATTAGTGCGATTTCTTTTTCGGATTAAGTTGCAAATAGTAGCTTTAAAATGTAGTAGAAGAAACTGCCTTTAGGATATTTTGTTGAATATTATCTTAACGGTGTTTTTTTCACAACATGAGATTGGGTTCCTACTAAGAAAACATAATATGTTGAAAGACCCAATAACACTTTGTCCTAACCCGGGAATCAAATCTAGGATCGCATTACGACGAGGCGGTTATAAGAGAACTCAATGATGACAATACTTTTTTTATCGTGGTAAAATCATCAGATGAGTCCTCCCACCCCGGGCAGGGCGGGAGAGACTGTCAGACTTGTACCTACTGACTAAAATCTACGGTGTCCTTCAATAGCCCTTTATGTTCCGGGGTCACGGTGATGGTATAAGTCCCACAACCCCGGCAGGCATGATAACAATACTGTATGAAAAAACAGTAAAAATACGAGCTAGATAGTTTTACTCCGCGAATTTCACTTAAAAGTGGCACGCTATAGCAAAAAAGCCAATATCCAAAACGATAAAAATGAATAAAACAATTTTTAATACGAAAAAAGCTAAACATCGACGGCGGCGCCAACCGAGCGAAGGAAATTCCAAATTCAAATCAGTTCGTGAGTTGAGTGCGAAGCGAGCGGACGTGCTGCGACAACCATTTATTCCGTTACAACTCTATTTCAAATGCTAAATATATTGTCGAAAACGAGAATATTGCGGGGAACTGTTTGCATAATTTACATTTGAGACGAATTCCGGGGTCTGTTTGGCTCCCCAGATTCGTTTGTAATCTTGATTAGTGTTATTTGGAGGCAAATTAGTCATACACCCTTGAGTTTTATTGTAATTGCATAAGGGTGAAGGTTCTGTGTTAAAATGTTGACTAATATTAATTTGATGTTTTATTAGCTTTTAATGACTTATATGATCTGTAGTGCATGTTTTACCGAAAGTATGAAAATAATTCTGCTCTTCGATGTAGAGCGTGAGGAGTCACCTGACTTTCAATCAAAAGAAGAATGATAAAGGAGGGTAGGTTTAAGTTCAAATTTTTCGCCCCATAAATAAGCAAAACCCTTTTTAACTCCACAAACCCAGCCAAAACACACAAACATTCTGTCTCACAAATCAAACCCTAAAGCCATATACAAAACTAAATTATCACAACAAAACTGACCCATTCCATTTATCCAGCACCGTACCATCTTAATAAAAATATGACAAAATACCTCCGCCTCCACAAGGCAATGTTTCTCAAACTTAATTCTTAACTTCAGTGAGCCCGACGGTAGTTTTTATTAAGTTACAGTGAAACAAACTAGTCGGGAATTTTTCAAAGTTTCTAGGCGACATGGCGGCGGCGCGACGCGACTGCCGCGGGCTGTGCGACGTTGCTTTCACCTTAACTAGAAGTTTACTTCCAATTCAATTAGTTGAAAGTTTTAGTAGGGGCAAATTACAGTATTTTGTTTGATAAGCTGTTTTAGCGGGAATGTTTGGCTTGGGTTTATATGTTTTGGTTGTGACTTGTAAATATTTTTAATATAATTGAGTATGGCCATATAGGCCATATACTATGTTCAGCAGTGGACTGGATAAATATGATGATGGTGGCCCTTACAGCGGTACTTTTACAGGTTATTAAGGCTTGTGACTGGGATTGTAGTAGGTAGCTTCATTATAAGTTTTTTTTTTGACTTTATAAATTCCTCTTTGAGTTTGAGGCATATTAGGGAGTTTAATCAGAATCCTTCTCTCCAAGATAAGATAATACGACAAAAATATTAATATCAGAGTTGACACCACTAACTCAATTAACATTGTTATGATCTGTCAAAAAGCATTAGTACAGTTTCACGCCTTAAAATAAAACATTTTAAATCAATAAGTGTAAAAAACACATCAAAACAGAAACTAATCGTAATAAAAACTACACTTACAAAATTGAAACACTTTAGAAAATAAATTTTAAAATCGAACGCCGAATCACTTACTCGCCGATCCCGGGGGTGTATTAACCCCGTACTTTTATCTCACTTCGCAGCTTCAGGGGGGATGAATACATCAAATGGTTGCAGGCTTTCGGCTTTTGGCTTTAATCGCCGGCTAACCGCGGTTCCCTAGGGGTAGACCTTTGATGCTAAACGCTGTATCTCTCGTAGTTTTATATCCTTGTCTTTGATACGTTTTTGGGGGTCATTGATTGGTTCCGGCTATGCTTTAGGTATTTTAGCGATTCTAATTTTACTTTTGAAAGGGTAGTTCTATTTGGAATGTATAATGTGTGTGTGTTCAGGGATAAAGTACCGTGAAAAACTTTGCTAGACGTATAGGATCAGTAAAGTTGTCATAATATGATTGGATACCATGATAAAGTAAGTGAAAAAAATTGCTAGCCATCTAGGATCTGCAAAGCTGTTTATGATTGGGTACCATATTGCATTTGTGGTATTTTACATATATTTTTTACGTATTCTGTAATAATATTCCGGACACGTTCAGGTTATAAAGGTTATCAAATATTTAAAACAAAATTATATTCATTAATACATAAAAAAAGTTTATGATTAAGGTGTAACTCCCAGTAAATCCATGTGTCTACTACTGGAATTCTCTGTAGCACAAATTAAGTTTTTTTCTTTGTAACATGTTTCCCCGCATTAAGAATTTCTCCTGTGTCGTGGATGCATTTAAAACATATAAACTCATATACACAAACGCCCAGACTCGGAACAACTACTTGTAGCTCACAAAAATATTTGCTCGGTACGGGAATTGAACCCGCAACATGCAGCCCAGCACTCCGATCGCTCAGCTAATGCGCTAACCGTGATTGAGGTTGCCTTAAAGAATTATTCGTCCACAGTTTTGCTTCCAATATCTTTATACAATTTCATTCAACTTACCAAATTCAGTTGCATCGAACGGTACCGACAAACGTATTCAAGACACATTTGCATAAACACAGTACAACTGCTTGTCCCACGTTGGGCGCCAAAATTTCTCAGCAGTTGAAATTACCAACACCACCTTTTGTGTTCAGACGGTCAAATTTTCAGTTCTTCAATGCAATAATTGTGCGTCTTAGATACCACAGTTTTAAAATTTATCCTACTTTATAGTTATATTTCTCTTCACATCCAATATCGTAATAAAATTCACCTTACACATTCAGTTGCATCAGACGTGACCAACAAACGAATTCAAGATACATTTGCATAATATACACAATAAAACTTCATGTCCCACGTTGGGCGCCAAAACGTCTCGGCAGCACAAATTGACAGCGCCACCTAGCGTGTCGCGGCAGAATTGTGCAGGAACGCGCCAGTCCGTGACCGTACTTTGCGATGAGCGGACGTGTCACGTTTAAGTCTAACGAAATACATTGAGAATTCTTTTGGATTCGTTCGTCTTGTATTTGTGTGAGACAAGGAGTTTTGTTACTTGCAGGTTTCTTTTGTTTATGCGATATTTTTAGAGGTTCAATGTCTTTTAAAACACGTTAATTTTAGTAGTAACGTGTTTTGGGACTCCAGTTAAGGTTATTCTCAAGGCGCTTGACAAGTTGTCAAGTTACATTTTTTTAATCTTATCAAGTCTTCGGTTGTCCACCTAATAATAAACATTTTTGTTGCTTGACTTCCGTTTCAGAAGGTATCTCTAAGGAATTTAGTTTCTTCAACTCATGAATTGTAACTCATCGAGATAAAGCCAAACATAAAATATTGTTTTAGTTGTATGTACAATAATCGTAATTTTAACATTTTATACTGTTTTTCGGCTTCAATTTAAAAAGGGATTTCAGAAATATTATAAAAAGCACTTGCCATTGTTTTTCAGTAAAGCTTGTCTATATATGGTCTCAAAGATAAATATAATACTGTTTTTTTTATGTAAGCCTAAAATCACTCCGACCAAATCCACAAAACATACGAGTAATTTTAATAGCCGCTTATTAATTTTCATAATGATTTCATACTAGTTAGTTAATGTTCAATTAATCAAAATTAATAACCGAATTTATGCGTAGTATATTATTATGTACAATGAAGTATATTAAAATGTTAATTTACCATTTCATTACAGATTTTCACGCGGGTACCTCTACGATGCATGCTACGACTCGACGGGCGGGCTCAGCACGTAGACCTTTGAGTGCTACGCATCCTCAAGTGCTACGTCACCAAGTGCTACGCCGTAGGCTGCTACGACATTCAATTTGGATTTAAACTGTAGTAGTAGTGGAAGTTTTTTTTTACTTCGAAATATATTATATTTATAAGTTATATTATTGTTGTAAGCAAATTATCAGCAATAATATTGCTGATGATTCTGTTGTAACGAGAGTTGAGAAAAAGTTTTGTTAACGCGTAACAAGTGTGTTCCAGGCAGCATTACGAAAATGGCAACATTTTTTTATTTATTGCGCTTGGCAACGAGGCTGACAGCGCTCTTTTTCCGCTCTCGCCGCGTCCGCCTCACGGACACATTATTGTCGGGTTTAAATAATATATTATAATTAATGATATTTATGAATATATCACTAAATTGGAAGTCTGCGGCCTCATTTCTACAACCCAAGATTTACCCAGCACACACATCAAAATACATCTCTGGTCCTTCTCGAAGAAATTTGAATCAGCGTGCCTGCGGTCCTCGTGTTCGCCGTGTTCCAGAGCGTTCGCCGCCATTGTGTGAACAATGAATTGATTTGACAACAAAATCTTCTGTGCATCCATTCTCCGAGCATAAACAATTACGTCGTGGATTATTGTGAGAAATTAACAAGGAATTGAGTTTCAAGAGGAAATAAGGCGTGCGCCGAAGTCATCATTATATGTACGAGAGCGCCCACGTGGTTTGTACTTACGCCGGCCTGAAGAACAATTTGGGAGTTGGTTTCTTGTGAGGAATAAGGGATTGATTGGCATGCGCCCGCGTGGTTTGTTATAACGCCGGCCTGAAGGCCCTCTGCTCTGCTTTGCATTTGTTAGCTAAGTATCACCTTTTTTTCTCTCGCACCTTTCATCCACCGGTTTGTTTTCACTAGCTCGTTGTGGGCAGCTGCACTGTTAAATCTGCTTTGCATCCTGCAGCATTTTGTGTGTCACATTAACTTAATAATATTTGTAACATGGAAATGGACCTCAAGGCTTTAAAAAAGATTCGCAGTTCACAAAAATGTAAATTAACTATATTCAAAAAGTACTTCGATACAGCTCTGAGCTGTGAGAAGCTTAGTAGTGTCCAAATAAGGGAACTGACACTACGCTTGGGTAAAATCAAATCAATTTATAGTGAGTTTGATAAAACGCAGACTACAATAGAATCCTTAACCGACATTCCAGAGGCAGAGGAGGACGAACGTGAGGAGTTTGAAGGGGCATACTTCGGAGCCGTAGCTGCTGCGGAGGAGCTCTTGCTGCGTAGCGGGGAGCCCATGACAGGCCATGACCCAAAGACAGGTACCGCTACGGATTTGCCAAATCTTAAGTTGCCCACCATTCATTTGCCTACCTTTTCTGGCCGCTATCAAGACTGGCTAGGGTATCATGACACATACTCCTCACTCATACACAATAATCAGTCCATACCTAAAATACATAAATTCCATTATTTACGGGCTTCATTAAAGGAGAGTGCTGCTTTAGTCATTCAATCTCTTGAGTTTTCTGCTGAGAATTATGACACTGCATGGCAGTTATTGTGTGATCGGTTTCACAATGATAGGCTTCTAGGTAATAACCACATGACCGCTATACTCAACATTGAACCTCTCACTCATGAGTCAGCAGAGGCTATTCGCAACTTAACTGATACAGTATATAAGAACCTCCGTGCACTCAAAATTCTATCGTTACCAACAGAGCATTGGGACTTTATGATCAATTGTGTAGTAAACACTAAACTTGATCCGGTTACTGCTCGTGAGTGGGAGGAGAAGCGGTGCACAATAAAAGGGTTTCCAACATTGGAACAGCTTATGGAATTTTTGAGGGGTCGGGCAGACATGCTTGAGACTATGGAGGGGGCACAAAAGGCTAGTGATAGTAGTAATAGTCAGTCAACAAAGGCCTTTATTGCTAGTGACACGCCATCAAAACCTTCCTCCAAGTGTTTGATGTGCAACAAAGGATCTCATGCAATATTTAAATGTTTTAAATTTAAGGCATTACCAGTCGAAAAACGCATTGAGAAAGTCAAAGAATTGAACCTATGCATGATCTGTTTGCGCAAAGGACATGGTAAAGGCACATCATGCACATTAGGCCCTTGCAAAATTTGTACCAAGAAGCACAATAGCTTATTACATTTAGCAGAGAAATCAAATTCTAATCCTACACAGTGTGTTGTTCTTTCTGGCACACAGGAGGACACTACTAAGTCAAACACACAAACTGAAGTGCAGACACAAAATAATATCACTCTCTCATCTACACATCAGAGCCACGTTTTATTATCAACTGCCATTGTTGGTGTAATGGACCACAATGGTCAAGTTCACAAGGTCCGCTGTCTTCTTGATAATGGAAGTACTTCCAGCTTCATTACTGAGAGACTGTACAACAAACTCAAGCTTCCTACTTATAAAACATGTATCTCAGTACAGGGACTCAATAATCAACAATCCCACATCACTTCCAGGTGTGACATTAAAATGTTGTCATTGACAAATAGTGGATTTAATACCAAAGTTAATTGTTTTATTGTAAGAGATATTACTCAGTTACTACCAAGATGCAAGATTGATACCTCATCATTCAATATTCCCTCACACATCCACCTCGCAGACCCTTCATTCTACATACCGTCCGAGGTAGAGATGTTGTTGGGTGCAGACATCTTTTGGCAGGTACTCTGCAATAATAATATTTCCTTAGGAAAACATAAACCATCTCTAAATGAAACCAAGTTAGGGTGGCTGGTATCAGGTATTATTCATAATACTAATCATTCATACAATCTTACAAATGAGTCACATTCATGCAATTGTAATAATGTACACAACAAAATTCCGGATTTAGTGTATTGTAAATTTGTTAATAATTCAGACATTGACTTACAAAATAGTCTTGACCATTATTTTGAATGTGAAAATATTAATAGTCCTCACAGTTTAAGTAATGATGAACTTGAATGTGAAAAGTTATTTCAACAAACGACCACGCGTTTGTCAAACGGGCGTTTTGTGGTGGAAATTCCCCTTAAACAGTCCCCATCGACTCTAGGTGATTCTAGAGAAAGGGCTTTAGCTAGATTCTTTGCATTAGAACACAGGTTTCAACATGATCTTGTGTTTAAACAAAAGTACATTGACTTCATGACAGAATACATTCAGTTGGGTCACATGTGTGAAACCACAGCTCAACACAACCATGAATACTTCTTACCACATCATGGTGTTTTAAAAGAAACAAGTCTCACCACAAAACTTCGAACAGTATTTGATGCTTCTGCTGTCACAAGCAGTGGTCTTTCATTTAACAATATCCAGCGAATCGGTCCAACTGTGCAAGACGATTTACTTAGTATTCTGATCCGATTTCGTCAACACAAATACATTGTCACAGCAGACATTGATAAATTTTATAGGCAGATTCTTGTTACTCCAGCACAGCGTCCATTGCAACAAATATTTTGGCGTTCAGATCCCAATGCTCGTTTGAAGGTATACCAACTTAATACTATAACTTATGGTACTGCCTCTGCGCCCTACCTTGCCACTAGGTGTCTCATTCAGCTTGGTCGAGATTGTACTAATAAATCTGTAAGCTCCACAATATTACATGATATATATATTGATGATCTCGTGACAGGATCTGATGATGCATCACAGCTAGTCCAGACCTGTAAGGGAGTTATTCACGAGTTAGAATCTGCACAATTACATCTACGCAAATGGAGATCAAATGACAGACACATATTAGAAAAATTACATGATAATGGTGAAATGAACAATGATCCCTTGTTAATAATTAAAAATGAAAAAAATGCTAAAATTTTAGGTATCACCTGGGATTTAGATAGCGACTCTATAATGTTTATGCCATCACTTACAGTAAGTTCCACTTTAACTCAAACAAAACGGACCATATTATCCACACTTGCACAAATATTTGACCCTTTGGGCTTAATTAATCCATGCTTACTGCAATTAAAATTAATTTTGCAACAGTTATGGAAGGATAATTCATCATGGGATAGTGAGATTCCTGAAAACTTAAATAAACAATGGGAAAAATTTATAAAGCACTTACCTTGTCTTCAACAGCACATACAGATACCGCGTCGTGTAATCTGTGATTCACCGGTCCTGGTAGAACTACATGCCTTCTGTGATGCGTCCAAGAGTGCATACGCAGCTTGTGTGTATATACGTAGTATTACATGTGATGGTAAAGTTCTTGTTCGTCTACTCATTGCCAAATCCAGGGTGGCACCATTTAAAAGAAATATGACTATACCTAAACTTGAGTTGTCTGGCGCAGTGCTAGCAGCACAACTTGTCAAAAAGGTGAAATCTGCCTTGTCAGTACAGCTGAGTAGTGAAACATATTGGTGTGATTCAACCATAGTCCTTGGTTGGATACAAATGTCAAAATCCAGATTAAAACAATACATACTCAATAGAGTCAACATAATTACAGATATCACCAAGGGCTGTGATTGGAACCATGTACCTACTGAGAAAAATCCAGCTGACATAGGATCACGTGGCATAAACTTTGAACAGCTACGCACTAGCGACCTCTGGTGGTCAGGCTGTGATTTTCTCCATGACATAGACATTAAGAAACCACCACAACCACAGGAATATATAGATTTACCTGAGACAAAACTATATTGTCATATGACATTCACACAGACAGATTCTCTAGATTTTATTTCACGATTCTCTAATTTTACAAAATTACAACATGTACTGTCTTATATGCAAAGATTTATAAACAACTGCCGTAATCCACAACATAAAATTATTGATAATCATCTACTAATGTCAGAATTACAACAAGCGACTGATACATTGTGTAGGATTGTGCAAAAGGAAATGTTTGGAAAGCAGTATCAGTTATTAAATGGCAAGCATAATTTATCACCTAAAGATAATTTAATTTCCTTAAATCCGTTTATGGACAGCGAACAGTTATTAAGAGTTGGTGGAAGACTATCTAACTCTAACTATGATTATAACACCAAACATCCCATACTTTTACATGCAAATCATCACATAACACAACTTATTGTCAGACATCATCACATAAAACTCATGCATGCTGGCCCACAGCAATTACTTTCAATTTTACGACATACATTTTGGATTGTTGGTGGCCGTAACCTTGCCAGGAAGACAGTAAAAAACTGTGTAACTTGTTGCCGCTTTGGAGGCAAATCACTCCAACCCATAATGGGGAATCTTCCTCAAGCAAGGCTGCATGCTGAATATCCATTCCAGAGTACTGCTGTGGACTATGCAGGGCCTATCATGATTGCGGACAGAAAAGGTAGAGGATCTCGTTTAATTAAAGCATATATTTGTGTTTTTGTATGTTTGGCAGTCCGTGCAGTACACGTAGAGCTTGTCACAGAGCTGAGTACGGAGAGCTTCCTCGCAGCATTAAATCGGTTTATTGCCCGTCGCGGTATGCCTCAACATATATTCTCAGACAATGGCACAAACTTTGTAGGTGCCTACAACGAGCTGTCAAAATTTTTAAAATCTAAATGTAACACAATTTCTAGTTATGCAGCAGAGAATAAAATTAATTTTCACTTTTCGCCTGCATATAGTCCTCATTTTAATGGCCTAGCAGAGGGTTCTGTCAAGTCAGTTAAACACCATTTAAAGAGAGTTCTCGGGCTAGCCAATTTAACTTATGAAGAAATGTCAACAGTATTAGTACAGATAGAGGGCATTCTGAATTCCAGACCACTCACTCCCTTGTCGACTGACCCATCTGACCTTGTAGCGCTGACTCCATCACACTTCCTCATCGGGCGCACGCCTACATCACTGCCGACGTCTCAAGTACCGGAGGATGAAAATAAGATTCACACACTAACAAGACTCAAGCGTGTGCAGGCTCTGAAGGAGCAATTTTGGAGGCGTTATCAACGTGATTACATTACAGAGCTGCAGAAGCGCACCAAATGGAGCAAACCAGGTGCTGAACTACATCTTCATCAGCTGGTCATCGTGAAGGACGAGCGACTGCCTCCTAACCGTTGGCTGCTTGGACGGATCGAGCGACTGTACCCGGGCACCGATGGCGTCACTCGCGTCGCCGATGTGCACACCGTCACTGGCACGCTAAGAAGATCGTACAATAGACTGGTCCCACTACCAATTTTGGAACAGGGTGTTCCAAGGGGGGCAGGATGTTAACGCGTAACAAGTGTGTTCCAGGCAGCATTACGAAAATGGCAACATTTTTTTATTTATTGCGCTTGGCAACGAGGCTGACAGCGCTCTTTTTCCGCTCTCGCCGCGTCCGCCTCACGGACACATTATTGTCGGGTTTAAATAATATATTATAATTAATGATATTTATGAATATATCACTAAATTGGAAGTCTGCGGCCTCATTTCTACAACCCAAGATTTACCCAGCACACACATCAAAATACAAGTTTCAATATTCAATAGTTTTTTTTTTATTTTCCTTTTTGAATTTTTGACATTATCACAACAATATTTTTAACAGGACCTATGGTTTTCCTCCTTTTCCTAAACTGATTGTGCACCAGTAGCGTTTTAAAGATCACTTTAATAACAACAGCAGTATACATTTGACTAAAAAAAGTGTTATTTTTTATAATTCGTTTTTTTTCCAATGTTTTTGTGACCAATAGTGTAAGGTTAATGTTTGATTGTTTTTTGACAGGTTGGGGTTTGTTGACCTGCTAGCGTAACCAGTGTAAAAATATTAAAACAACAAAGTCAAAATAATAATTACAAATTAGATAAGATGAAAATAGTGATTTTTAATAAGCCGAATTTCTAACATAAGAAGCCTGTGTCCCAGCAGTGGGAAACTATAGGCTTATTAAAGACAGACATTGACAGAACAACTTTGTGTGTATCTATAGTACATATCCTTCAATTATGTTTTTGTTTAATTAGGTACGCTTCTAAACAAGTTATATGTGTATTTAGTTGAACCTTTGACCTCACGCGTGATAAGACTGCTTAATATACCGATAAACTGTAGATAAATGACAGTCCGAGGCCAGTTGAGGACTTGTCACAATATTTCTGTATTTTATTTACGTCGTACTTGAAGTATTTACTGCGTTTATTGAATGTAAAATTGAAAAAACGCCTCTAATATAGGAGTGATAATTTTTTTTTTTCATCAAATTATCTTCACGTGTCCCAATTTCTTTACCTCACAAAAACGTGAAAAGTATGTTGTGGATACGATTTTGTTAAAATAGTCTTCACCTTTTAGTTTGAGAACACGAAAAGGTGAAGACCATTTTAACAAAATCAAAGCCTCGGGGCACAATGCCTCAAAGCCTCGGGGCCTCAGTACCCTTAGCTCGAGTTTTCACTTTTTTACTTTACAGCGTTTTTTCCAGTATTTACAGCATTTGTTGTATGAAAAAATGGAACAACGCCTCTGGTGTGCGAAGAAGGAACTATTTTTTTCCTTGAAAATTGTCAATTTGAAATTGTCAAAGTTCCAGTTTACTTTACGTCTCAAATACTGTAAACTCGGAGTTATTCCACTCTGATCCCCAAAACCCCTGTCAAATATTTTTAATTCCTAGGGGATCAGTTTTTGGGGATCAGTACGGAATGACTCTAAACTCGTGCTAAGGGTACAGAAATTTCAAAAATAATTAAGCTGTCTCTGGAAAACTCACATGACATGAATTAAAAAACTATTTCTCTTACTGCCGATGTATTACTAAAACTAATGAATTCTCATGAGTTGAAGGAACTGTCCAGACTCTTACCACCTTGCCACAAAATATAAACATGTATTGAAAGTTGGTCTAAGAAAAGTGTAACTGCAAAACGAACCTTATATCAACGCCAAATGCCGTTGGAAGTTGACAGTTTTTTTAGACAATTATTATTCAACTTACAGATGTTTACCTTTCTTTCAGGTAAGACGGTTTATGATTAAAAATCCACCCTGTCTCTGCACTTGCCTTTTGAATTTTAGAGTCACGGTTACTTTTGTAGACAGTCCCGTGACCCCGGCAGGTGTTTATAGCCATATTTATTTATTTTTCCATTAACACATACAATTGTTATTACAGGTAATACCCAAGCTAACAAAAGTAGTCATAAATTAGTTGTCTGCCCAATCCCAAGTCACGGGTCTGGGTAAGAAGTACACGTATATGGGGCTCCAAAAGTTCGCTGACAGCTTCTGGAGCTGTGGGTGGAAAATTACGCACCGGGCATTATCTTCTGGGGTCAGGGATGATTAAAACGCTTTTCGGCTCCACAGGCCTCTGACATGAATTTGGACTTATATTGTCCAGTCCAGGTTTCCTCACGTTGTTCCCAGACACATTGGTACTTACCCTTGGATTTGCACTGACGTCTGACAGGGGAAAACGGAAGAAGAAAACGTGTTGCGACGACCCCAAGTACAGTGGGATAAGGGCAGGAAAATGATGATGGCCTGGGTAAGCACTCGCCGTCTTGTGCATCAGAGATGTGGGCGCCAGATGTGGGCCCAAGGTGTATGCACATCACGACTTGTATTTCAATAATTTATCAGATAGTAGACAAGGAGAATATAACATTATATAACCGTTAACTTACGTAATACGTATAACAGTCATCCATCTTCAAACCCAACAATAAGAAAGTCCAAAGAAATCAAAAGATACGTCTTGAAAGGCACAAACTTATACATTCTTTGGGCACACGAGAAACATACATACTATATACAAACTTTTATGTATACCCATTGTATATATCTAATGTATTATCGCACTAGAGGCAAAAAATCAAGAATCTTATTCTTAAGATTGAAGGGGTCTGGGCATGCGCGAATTTAAACCCCGCCTTTATAAGAAAGAGACGGTTGTCCATTCTTGTTTCAGCCTTTGAACCCATCAAAATCTGATTTCAGGAGATTGATTTCAGATAAAGTTGATGGTAATCAAAATAAAAGCTTTTTTCGTTGGTGTCTTTTTTTTTTGCTTAAATCTGGAGGTTCATATCAGAAACATGTTTGCTAAACCACTTTTTTTTTTTACTTTATAATAGTTTATGGTCACATATCAACATAACCGTAAAATGAAAATGACGGAGATCTTACAAAAAGATGTTTAATCACAAATATGTGAATAATTGATTATTATGAATCAATGAATGGCTGAAATAAATATCTGAAACAATAGCACTCCGTTATTTCAATTATTATTAAATGTATGATTCACATTATTTAATAGGTAACACCAAAGTACTTGTTACTGTTGATCAGATAAAAATATAATTCTTGCTTTATTATTCACGAATATTTCTTAAAAAAACCATAATTTTCTTGAAAAACAGAATGCATTCATTTTTTACGAGTTACTTAATATTTACTCAGAATTCATAAAATTAAAATCAGTTGTCCCTAAATGAAATAGTTAACTATCAAAACGTAGTTACATACAAAATTTACTTACATAAAACGTTCTAGTCAAAATTATTATTTCAGGATAACGTGAATATTTAACTAAACACCGCAAACGAAGCGTAAATTCAAATAAACCACATTTAATTTGACCACGTATATCTCTATTGAACGTCCACATTTTATAGAGCTCACTCCATCTAAATTCACGTTATATTCAACATAATTTCACGTATAAACATTGGCTGCATTTCAAAGCGTTGCATCGCAAAATCTACTCTGTGATAATTAATTTCCCTCTCATCATGTCCTCTGAAATTTACCGCGGGGTTTTCCTATTAAGCTTCATAGTCACATCCTATACCATAAACCAGATTTTTTCTCCAGCAAACTTCAATTCATTACAACGCCAAACCAAGGAAAGTTGGGCTTTTAATTAAAGATATTCAGTGGAAACCCGCCCCTGAAGCCTTAACTCACTGAGACGTGGTTGGCTTATTTTTTTTTCGACACACTCATTCCCGCCTTGCGACCCTCCCAAACAAACAGCCGAGGACTTTGAAAACAATTTTTTTGCTACTCAATATTGGGCCTTAACAAATCGTGATAGAACTCAAAATAGGGTACGAGTTGAGGTTGTATACGTCATTGTGTGACGGTAATGAGTGTTTCAGTTCATTTCATGAAAGTGGAGACTGGCAGTCGAGGAATACAGTCAGTTGACCGCGAGCTTTCGCGAGTACAGACGTGTAGGGAGGTGATTTTTGTCGCTCGTCGGTGGCCGCGGAAAACTTTACGTTGTTACGTTAGTGATCACTGTCTGTGTGTGTGGCCATTTTTTGTTTTATTTTCCAGTGTGTTATGAGTGATTGGTGAAGATTTTGTTTTGTGGTAAGTGCTTTTATTGGAGCTTTCACTTTTACAGACATGTTGCGTGATTTTTCGTATATTGCGTAATTATTACACTGGGAAGTATTAAAAAAATTGTGGTTATCCATATTATTTGTTATGCCAAAAGAAATGATAAGCTGATTCAAATCATTATTTTCAGTTTTTATGCAGTTTTGGAACTTTTAAAATGCAGAACATAAAAAAACTGAAATACTGACTTAAAATTTTATCGTGTTTAAAAGAACTTTAGTAAACGTTTCAATATTTATTTAAAGCATCAAAATTAACTGTCTATATTTATACATATTCCAGTTAAAAAAGCTAAAAAAAAACTTATAATTACGGTAGTCAATATCTTGTCTCAAACTAATATTATACAACATATTTTTTTTGTTTGTTTTACTGAACATTCTTAATTAGGTACCACCCGAACGAAGCCCATGGGCCTGGTGTTAGTCTTTGTAATTTTTAATAAAGACTGCATTATTTTATAAGTATTTGATTCATTTATTTCATTACATACATTTAGTACAAATATTTGATATCCTTCGAAAATTAACGAATGTTAATGCATTTAATAATTTTCAATTAGTACCAGTTAGTGCTCAGTCTTATCCTACAGCAGATTTATTTCTCTTAATAAGACTTTATCTGTAATTTAACAATAGATTATATAATCAAATATAAGGTATATCCTAAAAATACATAAACTTTAGATGGTTTAATTTCGAATTTAGCAAGAAATTTTACACATTACAAAAATAGTTTTCTACTTTAAACTACATATTATATTATCCCACTGCTGTGCAAAGGAATCTACCGTAACATTCTTCTATTTCCTCTGTGCAATTCTCTATGCCCAATCTCTAATTTAAAAAAAAAAAGTAGTTTTTATCATAATGCAGCATATGAATAGGTATTTTAAACAACATTTGTTAAATCTACGTTTTATTTAAAACAATCAAATCTTTTGAAGACAAGAAAGCGGCCAATTAGGACAAATTTTAATTAATTAATTGAGTCCTACCCTAAGTAGAGCAGAAGGATTTGTCAGTCTTGCACTGACTAAAGTTAACAGTATTTCTTTAATTGCCCTTTACGTTCCAGGGTCAGGGTAACCACCTCAGACAGTCCCACTTCCCCAGCCAACCTTTAGCTTTGTGTGGGATCCGTTAGTCATTTCTTCTCCATTTATTTTACTGCGATCTCCTGACTCTCTATGACTAAAAACTGGCCAGAGATTATAAAACTAAAGACGACACAAATTATTTAAAATATATAACTATTTAAAAAAAAAAACCTAAAAAATCACATCTTGAAACACTACTAGCAAGATGTGTGTCTGATCTTTTTTTTTAATTTAATAGGCCTTTCTATGAATCTGCCGAAATAGACCGCGTCACAATCTCAAGGCTTTTTGACGCGTCGCTAGTGTTCATGTTATTAATGCATCAAGTGCATAAAAAATGTAGTGTTATGAATTTTTCCTGTGATGGCACAAAGTCTACTAATAAATTAATTAAAACCACTCATTATAAAATACCAACATAACTGAAACAACAAAGGTATCTAATTACAATATCTACTAGAAAATTTGGAATGAAAAATTATACACAGAATAGTCTTTTTAACGTTAACTAAATTACATGTTGTATTTATACAAGTTTAAATAAATATGGAAAAAGAATTATTTATTTAGTTTTACGATTTGAATTAATTTAAATACACGTTAAGTAGAAATTTTGCGTTTATAATGTGGAGTGTGGATTGATGTAATAACAAGAGAGATACCGAAGCGTGTGTCTCAAGATTTTTTATTCCAGAAATCCCCATAAAACAGTCGTTACTTTTTTCCATAAATTCTTACTATTAAATAATTACAGCCGCACAGGCCGATCTTCCTGGTTAAGCCGCGCTTGCCTAGGTTGGTCTGTGGATGGGTGACCATCTTTCATAGCGAGTTTCCTCCGTGCCTCGGAAAGCACGTAAAGCCGTTGGTCCCGGCTGTCATTTGTAGATCTTTGACAGTAGTTACTGTTAGTCAGAAGCTCTGAAGTCTGACAACCAGTCTTACCATGGGGTATGGTATTACCCAGTTACTGGGTTGTAGAGGTCCGACAGGCTGTCGCTCCATGTAAAATACTGATATCCAGCTGAATCTGGTTTGACTGGAAGCCGACCCCAATATAGTTGGGAAAAGGCTAGGCAGATGATTAAATAATTACAGCCTAATGTTCTTTATAATGGAACAATCCATATTTATAGGAATATATCAATAAGCTCTCAAAATTGTACTAAATGGTTTTCCAGTTCGGCATTTGTTAGATAGAATCCTAGTAGTGCCACTGAAGCAAATTAGTATGAAAATAGAAGTGAGTAATATGCGTGAAATTGAAACACATTGAGCATAGAATGATCAATAGTTGCTTAAAATTGTCATACTCTCTAGAAAGAGAGAAAAACTATCAAAAGACCATCTATTTTGATTTTACCATAAAGGTGACAGAAGACACGAAGTCTGCAAGGAGGAAAGACGATCTAATCAAGATCAGAGGATCGCGCTGGATGCAACTCACTTTCAACCTATTGGGAATATTGGTCCTATTGAAAATCTATGGGGGAGGCCTATATTCAGCCCTAGACGGTCTACGTCTGATAATGATGATATATGTGACAAGCAATCGACGGCCCGCCTTTTTTTAAATTATATGATGTGTCCCCATAAGGTTACATCATAAAAAAATACAATCTAGCTTAATAATAAAGCTAACGAGTAATTCTATTTTGACTTAATTTGCTAAGGAGAGTAGAGACGGCCCGCCTGATAAAAAGCGTTCACGTAGCGTAGCGTATCGTTTGCCTGTTGTCGAACTTCCAACCTATTCACACTCTTTGTAAGGGTGTAAAGATAGTAGGAAGGAATGCGTGCCGACAGTAAAGTTTAAAGAACAATATATCCGAAATATGTTTCAACCGTAGTTCCTTTAGTGAGAATGAAAACATATTAAGAGGAAAATTGGGATCAGGGAGAAAATTCTATAATAATAAGAAATACGTCTTTAACTAATGTAACAACTATATGATTTTACAATATCACGTCTGGATTAAATCCCATTGATTTCTTAGAGACGCTCAACCCTTTTTTTGTCGTGGTAAAATCATCAAATGAGTCCTCCCATAGGGGAGATATTTTTATCGTGCTGAAATCATCAAATGAGTCCCATCCAGAGCCGGACAAGAGGGTTGTCAGACTTGTACTGACTAAAATCTACGGTGACCCATCAATAGCCGTTTACGTTCAGGTGCCTATTGATTCACCCATCATCCTCTGTTATATCCCGCGCTGCGATCGATTTGAAAATCTCTAAGTCCTCTACGTCCGTCACGTCACCGTCCAGGTCCAGTTGAAAACCAGCGTCGAGCACTTAGCTGCTCGACAATTTGCTGAACTGGACCCATTTGGTGTAGCCGTGGGACACACAATGCTATATTATTTGCTGTTATATTTATTGTTTTTATGTTATCTAATTTAATCTTTTACCCACTATTTTTTTCTTTTTTTATTTGTTTATTTTGTGTGTACCGGCTACTCAAATAAACGTTTTTTCTTTCTTTCTTTTCTTTCTTTCTACCACCGACTTCGCACATAGAGTCTATAGTAACATTAATACAACTTAGAGACTTGCTTTTAAACTCTAATTAGTATAATTATCACCGTGTTCAAGACAAGAGACACTTAATTCACCTAATAAAGTGACTGAACTTGCAACAATATCTGAACTTATCTTAAACAATTTGGGAGCTAAGCCAAAGTTAAGCTGAAAATGTACAAGTGAAGCTTGATATTTATGTTTTAGAATTAATAACTTTAATCTCGCTATATGTTCAATCGAATCTAACCAATCTTACTAGTAATATAAATGTTTTTTTTTTTTGCGTAGTAAAGTCATCAAATGAGTCCTCCGACTGTACCCGTACTGTCAGACTTGTACTGACTAAAATCCACGGTGTCCTTCAATAGCCCTTTATGTACCGGGGTCACGGTGATGGAATAACTCCCGCGACCCCGGCAGGCTTTGGCCCTCTGAGAGGGGGCCCCGTCATTATGCTGACGCTCTTTGAGGCGCGCGTGGAACACGACGCGCCGTCGACCCATGGATAAATGTATTTATGTATGTTTGTGGTCTTTCTCGCCTAAACGACTGAACGGATTTTAATTAAATTTGGTGCACAGATAGTTCATAATCATGATTTACACATAGTGTGGTAGTAGGTTGAGTCACTGGCAACAGCTAGTATTATAAATTGAATGCGAAAGTTTGAATGGCTGTTACTTCAAAATAGCTAAACGGAACTTAATGAAACCGGGCTTAAAGTTAGGTCATATTCTGAAATAACACATAAAGATACCCTTTATGCTGATATATAACGTTCAAGTTTGAAAAAAATTAAACTACAGGCAGGTGAAGGATCAGGAAGTGAAAACTACATGCTTTTCCTAGTCCTCCACTCTTGTTTCCTGATTAATTTCGTTGCAGAATCCAAGACAGATAAATTCATTCTCCGGGACACGTCGAGCTTCATTGTCTCGGCGCTTTTCTGGTGGTTGCCACTGTTGATTCTGGCTTTCAGGATTTGCAGTGGTTTGGGAATAGTGTGGTGGGTTTGCCCAAAAAAAGGCAGGTGAAGTTACTTGCAATAGTTTACATAAAAATATTTGAGAAAAAAACGAGATTTCCCAGAATAAAATTAAAAAAAAATCGAAGACATGGCAGCCACTATACCACACGGAACGTATGTTATAGGTTCTTTCTTTCAAAACCAAACATGGTGAGGAAAACAGCATGTCATAAAGCCAGAAATTCGAAGACATGTCGTCTACCAACCCACAGTGGGCTTGCGTGGTGGACCCGGGCCCACTGGATAGTGGGCCCTGATCTTATCTAACAGAAAGGAGGCCTGTGTCCCAGCTGTGGGAACGCAGATGATGATGTTGGAACAACTAAAATTAGTAAAAAAAAATATAAAAGAATACGCTAAGCTATTTAAAAAAAACTGAAGAAACTAAGGTATGTAAATTCCCTGAAAAAATTAATTCAGAAATTAAATGTACAAAAGCAACTCATTTTATCTAATAAATGAGTCCGAGTTACCGGACACGGGAAATGAATTCGTGAAAATCAGATAAACAGCGGACCATCATTTATATTCGGTTTCACTGAAACGCAGTGTGGACCACATTTTTCATTATTTTCTGGCGAACTGGTAGCAGATGCTCATTTACACTTATATTATAAAGAGCTAAGGTTTGTGAGTATCAGTGTAGCTTTGGAACTACTGAACCGTTTCAAAAAATCATTTCATAACTTTAGTGGAACGTCGTGGATGGGAGTAGGCGTTCTTGTTTTTAACGTGGTAAAATCATCAATCCTCTTTCTTTTTCCGTCCCGAGTGAAGCGGAAAAGACTGTCAAACTTGTACTGATTAAATCCAGAGTGTTTCTTCAATAGCCCTTAACTTCCCATGATCACGATAACCTGATAAATAATAAATAATAATAATTAAATAATATTCCACAACTTATTTCATTACCCAGGAACATAAAGGGCTATTGAAGGACACCGTGGATTTTAGTCAGTACAAGTCTGACAGTCCCTCCCGCCCTGCCCGGGGAGTACTCATTTGATGATTTTACCACGTAAAATAAAAAAAAAGACAACTGATAAACATACTTCTATATTTCTTAATACATACATATAATGACATGACTTGATTGATTTCTTAGCGAAAACTTAGTGGTTCATGTTTTTAATTAAACTACTTACATAATTATATGTCAAATGTCAATAGAGTCATAAGATTGTGTTTATCACACGAGGTCAAATTATAAATAACAATTTTGACCCTTTCTGCTTGAGTTTCTACCTACTGTAATAATAGATATAATACTCATTTTACAAAATTTATGGAACTAGCTGACCGGGCAAACTTTATTACGCCTCAGAATAACCTTTTAAAGCTTCCCTGGACTTCCCAAAATAATTCATAACCACAATCAGCCAAATCGGTTCAGCCGTTCTCGAGTTTTAGCGAGACTAACGAACAGCAATTGATTTTTATATAATAGAGATTTGATAGGATCTTTGATTTCATAGATTTACATTATAAAATTACCAGATTTCGTGTTCAAAATAAAACGTAACGTTTTTCGTGAAGTCACTTTTTTATACACGTATGACTGAGCGTCACGCACACACATTTCGTTTTCCTTAGATATGTTCACATGTTTTACGTAGGAATCGAACGAAAGGGTGATTTTTCTTTCTTTTTGTGGCTTTTTTTCGAAGAGACCTAAGTGTACGTTCATATCTGACGGAACGTCCGTCGAGCGGATCATCGAATGTTCTATGACGCACGAACGGATCATCCGTTGAGTATGAACGGTCAATTGTTTTCCTATACGTTTGTCTGTTCTGGCGTTCCACGACCGATGATCCGCGACGGATGTTCCTTCAGATATGAACCCACCCTAATATGTATCTAGTCATTCTATTAGCTAAGTTAGGGCTGTGAGGGCGTGTTATTTTTATTAAATATCTTTTTCTAAACCTATTTTAAAATTCGAACAGCGGTTACAAAAGCGAAAGTTTTACTTTTCGCTTGCTAAATATAAGAGAAAAGAGTTTTTATTCAACTGTTTTTATTCTGGGTACATTTCAGATGTTCTTTTTTTTAAAATCTGGACTTCTGCCAAGTTTCCGTTTTCCAGTCAGCATTTTTCACTGGTTTTACTTTTGAGCTCTTGTTTCGAATAGTTTTGACTAACGAAAAAGAAAAAGTTTAATAGAGTGCGGAAAGACAATTCTATTAGCCTGTATTCTCGGTTTAATTTAGTGTTTTTAGCTTCATGGTCTCTTTTTATTATTTGTCACTAAAAAACAGAATAAAATCAATAGTTAAATTGGTAGTTTTTGCTTGATACTGACAACGGAACCACATTAAATTAAATTTTCACAGAATATTAATTTATTAATTGAACTAAACATTCTGTTCTACTTGATTATTTAAATCAAAGTAAACCAACTATATAATCTCATACTTCCGTATGTATGAGATTATATAGTTATTCATGCGCGAGTCTGTCCCCCCTTGACCGGTTATTTATGACACGGTTTTGTTTTTACATTTTAGACACAAAAATAAAGATTTTTAGTACCTATTTATAGAGTTCAATGGATTCAGTGCTGACTTACTACTCATTACAGCCAATGCAACGAGTCATTGAACCCATTCAATCATTCTCTTACCACCCCATATTATATGTATAAAGGTTGACTAGTGAAACGAGGGACCTACCCAATATTTTAAGTGGTACTGCAGCCACGAGAAGAATGAAACTGTGTTGACGCCATATTGTGACGTCATGCTCACTTTTCTATCACGCTCTTAAATAAACTATAATAACAGGAAACCAAAGGAACAGCTGGTTTTTAGTCAGTACAAGTCCGACAGTCCTTTCTGTTCCAACAAGGAAATCAACGGGAAATCGCCATCGCACACGGACGACGAGTAATATGACTTGCCGTCGTCAAATAACTGTCAGCAATCTGCCTTACTTCCGATTACTCTGCCCCTTAGAGGACCAAAGCCTGAAAAGTGTAGTGTGAACACCATGGATTTTAGTCAGAACGAGTCTGATAGTTCCTTCCGTCCCGCCCTGGGAGAACTTAAAAAGAAAAACAGTGGCCTCGGCCCATATTTGACTGGCCTGTTGGTCTAGTGGTTAGTGTCCCTGACTGCTATGCCGCAGGTCGTGGGTTCGATTCCCACTTAGGCCAAATTTTTGGGTGATGAGCATGATTATTTGTTCTGTGTCTGGGTGTAATTTATCTAATATGTATGTATTTAGAAATATATAAGTATGTTTATCAGTTGTCTAGTACCCATAACACAAGCTCTGTTTAGCTTGGGACTAGATGGCGTTGTGTGATAATTGTGGAATATTCTTATATTTCTGTTAGTGACTTGTCGCTTATACTATTCTATCGTTGAGAAACTCCCTCATTTAACAAGTCACACAGTGTAATGCTCTGTCGTCTTAGCGCGACTGGTAATATAGCATCAATCAACGTAATGCCTTTTGATGTGGTAATGTACTTAATGCATCGCGTCGCGGTTGATGCGGTACTCGTATCTATTATCTAGATGCATAGATAATCAGTGCCAGATTAAGATTACTTGATGTGCTAAGCAATCCAAACCCCCTGTCCGGCGGCAACGAGTAATGGGTTACTCGCTGTCCGATCATGGACAATGCCCGGGTCGACGGCGCGTTGTGTTCCACGCGTGCCTCAAAGAGTGTCAGTACAATGACAAGGTTCCCTTAGTGGGCCAAAGTCTGCCTAGGTCGCGGGACTAAACAGCTACCGTGACTCCGGAACGTAAAGGGCTATTGAAGGACACCGTCGATTTTAGTCAGAACAAGTCTGACAGTCCCTCCTGCCCTGCCCTGAGTTTGGACTCATTTGATGATTTTACCACGTTAAAAAAAAGCCTATTGGCCCCCTAACCGTTGTAAGATTGATTATAGGAAGTGGATTACTAAACTTTGTTAGTACGTGAATTCGCTACAAGCGGCGTCTCATGCCGAGTTTAAAACATTTCTATACATTTGATCTTACGTCAATTATGAACGGAGAGTTGGGAATGTAGTTTTCTATAATTTACTTCGAATATTATGTTATTTTTTTGCCAAATCCTTACTCTCCTTAATTGCTTTTGTTACCCGCTACAAAAACGATGCCAACACGCTACAGCATCGCAACTGTAGCGATGCACCGCGCAACAGCATCGCTACAAAAAGCCGCCGTGAGCGAGGGACCTTTGTGCCACCATCTGGAATACCCACTGTACCTTTATCAGCTAGTATAATGCTCCTTCCTGCTTTTTTCACACCCTCAAGAAGGGCGTGAAAAAATGATACATGATCGGTTGACAGGGCCCTCAGAGGGCCAAAGCCTGCTGGGGTCGCGGGACTTATTCCATCACCGTGAGCCCGGAACATAAAGGGCTAATGAAGGACACCGTGGATTTTAGTCAGTACAAGTCTAGCAGTCCCTCGCCCTGCCCAGGGCGATTCACGGACGAACGAACTCACGATTTTACAATGTAAAAAAAAGACCGTTTAGCTGGGTACTCACTTAGCAGCGTTGCATGTAACGTATCAGATACAGTATCAAGTGAGTACGTAGGCAGGAGGCTAGTACTCGCGGCCTACGTACTAACTTGATACTGTATCTCATACGTCACATGCAACACTGCTGAGTGCCCAGTTTTTGGTGTTGCAGATGTGCCTCGACGGAAAGAACTATCCGTCTCTTACTGACATAAAGTGACCTTGCTCTTTCTCATGCCCCTTGCGAAGTCAGATAATGCGCCTTGTCAATTCCAACTCGCGACTTACTACTAAATCGGGGCCACCACTGGGCCATTACTGTTCGACAAGTAATAGTATTAATCAACACAATGCCTTTTGATGTGGTAACGTATACTTAATGCATCGCGCCGCGGTTGCTGTGGTAGGCGTGTCTATTCTATGGATTAAACTGAATTTGTATTTATACATAATTATAAGTGATTGTGAAAGGTCACTTACTCACTCATCACGAAACAGAATCAAACAAGTGTTAGGAGTTCCAAATTTTGCATGGGGGTCTTTCAGGACCCCGTTTTTAAGGGTTTTGCGAAATTATACACCAAAAAGGGGTTTTTTTTTTGGGGGTTGATATTTTTAATGAAGTCTTAAAAATTCGACAACGAGTTACCCATTACTCGCCGTCCGCACGTCCGCGTATTTCCCTCCTCTGACTTTGAAAAACCCTTGCCCGATTACAAATAGTTATGAGCACTATAACACCTGAAACCATTTTCTTCGTCGAAGAAATTATAAACCAAGGCTTACTTTTTATCACCGACATGCGGCATGTTACTTAAACGTGTTAAGTCGTGCTAGGGCTAGCACGACTTAATTCGTTTAAGCCTGCCTGAAAAAGTATAATTAATCCCTATTTTATACACAAAAGGCGCTTTTTCATAATGTCAGTGCAAACGACGCCGTAGATACTTCGAGTACGCCACACGGTAAAGTACAGAAAACTTGTGATAAAGCCTCCGAAATTCTTTAAAAACTGTGATCCCTGTACGTGTGAAAGTTTGTCATATTGTTACTGAGGTGAATAGATGAGCCGTTATATTAAACCAGGGTGCCGCACTCAATTTCATGAAAAAACTTATAAACGCCTTCTGCAAAGATCTATGCAAAGTTTGGATATGGTACAGAGACAATTAAAACGTTGTAGTAATATTTCGTTATAGTTTAGTTATTTAAAATCCACTTCATAGCTTTTTACTAACAAATATTGAGTACTGGATACTTGATTAAATAAATTATAAAAAAAATAACCGTCCAACTTGTAACCATTTTCTCCAGTTTTTAGTTTAGTCGGTAGGACTAATTTGATGGGAGGAAAAGATTACAGGCCCTGGGTGGATCTGAAGAGACTGTCAGACTCTTACTGACTAAAAATCCACCCCGTTACATTTAGTTTCCAAGGCCACGGTGACTATTTAGGACGGTTGAGCCTAGCCTGACTCAATGGCGGTGTTAGGTCTTAATCAAGCTTGACCCGGCTGGCTCTCGACTGCCGTCTTGTCGGAGTCCGGCGCACAAATATTTTTTACTGTGTTCCGGCAGTGCGAATTCTGGTAAATTTTGTGTGAGCTAGCTTCTTCTTAGGTCTCGTCTTTGCTTCTGAGCTAATCTTATAAACCCTAACCTTTTCAAAGTTATTGTGAACAGGCTTCTTCTGAGTAAGCTCCTTCAGTCGTCGATATTTTTTCCCGGCACTAAATACGGCAATAGATACAAGAGTCAACAGATCTTAAATTACAAAAAGTACTTGCACAAAAAATTTAAGAACTACAATAATCAGCCCAAAAATACCTCATCCATTGTAATTCTGTCTTCACTCCACGGCAGATGGGATCAACTTTTTGACGCAGTCACGCCAGGAGTGGATCCCTTGTAAAAGTGTTCTTTTTAACAAAAGTTATGGCTCATGGATTAAATTTCCTTATTCTTCGACACTTTCAGTGTTTGTGTGGAAAATTTTCTGACAAATATACGTACGTGGGTATTATTGAATTCTTTTGAAGCTTCGTTGGGATTAATTTTAAAAGTTGGGACGTATTTTTTTGTGATTTACCTACACCTAGTGGTGTAGAATCAATCCTCTCCCATCTCATTTTCTTTAATTTTAATAATAGACGTTTGAAAGTGATGGCCTAATTGAAATAAATTATTTAACATGAACGATTTTGGAGTTTAAAATCGAGTCTATCTAATAATTGACGGCACGGTGTAGTGACTGAGAGATCGATGCACAGCGTGTTACGGTTTCGATTCCCGCAGGCAATAAATATTCCTATGGGCTAAAGATAGTTTAGAGTATTTGTGAATATTAGTTTAAAACTTTTTAAACCCTCATTCTTACTCCCGTATAGTAGCCAATATAAGAGTGAGGTAGGAGGAAGTTTTAAATAAATGCACTAGCGAAAAAAAATAATGCGATGTTATCGATTCAAAATTCGTGAGAATACTTAGGACAA
This sequence comes from Agrotis ipsilon, assembly GCA_028554685.1. NCBI lineage: Eukaryota > Metazoa > Arthropoda > Insecta > Lepidoptera > Noctuidae > Agrotis > Agrotis ipsilon. The sequence goes on from CM052972.1 coordinate 10,362,844, forward strand.
AACACAAATAAATAAATATTGAATTGAATTGGACCTACTACGAACCGTTTTATCAAAACAGTCAACCGAATTGCACCAATTAGGTAAAAACCAAAAATCACATTCACTTGCCGCGTCTGTTTTCTTTGTCCAAACAAAAAAAAAGGGAACAAAGTGCAAAAGATCGCTTCCACACACGTTTAATACCCTGAAAAACAGTGTACATTGTACTGTTGAACATAATATTGTGTGCGAATGGTGTCAACGGAAGTCCTTTGTGAGGCTACCTCATATCCTTGATTAGGTACGGCAGGCATTGCAATTAAGCCTAATGTCACGATGTTTTCGGGCGTGTAGGTAGAAATCTTTTGTGCCTTTATTATTTTAGTCTTTGTTTTTTACGACTGGCAATTTTGCGAATGGATTTTTTAATGTTTCTTTTGCTTTTGTGTTTTTTGAGGTGTTTTTTATTTGGCTGTGATATGCGTCTATCTAATGGCGTTAATGTTAATATCGGCAAAGTAACTTTTATGACTATATTTTTTTAAATGTATGTTTATACGCTACTTTCACAGTTTTTATGTCTGTGACTGGGACTGTAGCACCATAACTTTGTAGTATTCAATTATATTTTTTTATGTCTTTGACATTTCAAAAGTGCCCTATTGGTCTATTTGAAATAAATGCTTTTGATTTGATTTGATTTTTTAAATAGAATATCATGGATAAATATGGATTAAAATACTTTTACGATCAAATTGTCATTCATTTGTGATCATAATTCAAATACAGAAAATAATATCATTTTCATATTAAGATGTTTGACAGCTTTATAGATAATACCTGTGCTGCTCGTTAAATGGCCATAGCAAAACTCTATTATTTGCTATTTTATTTCTTGTGAAGTATAATGAAGTACGTCGTTCTATACAAAGAGGCATTTGTTATTGATATTCTCGCTCCTTAACACCCTCGCCTTCAGCTCGGCTGAGTATTTCGCCTTAAACGAACTAACAACATGTCCCCATTTGTATTGAAAAGTTCTATTCCTATCATTTCCCAGAGTTTTCATCATAGAAAAATACGTCTGTCGAATATGACAACTAGCTCTTTGTTATGACTGTTATACCGAAATTCATTCAAACGCAGCCGCGAACAAAAGCTAGTTTCACAATAATATCATGTTTCCACAGTTTACAGACAAAAACATTATGTAAAACAGCCAGTCACGCCATGGCATTAACTTCTATAACATAATAATAATTAGTCTTAATTAGCGAGCTTCATTAATGACTATCTGTTTCGGTAACAAAAGGTCTTTGAAATATGCAGCGTCAGTAATGCGGCATAAATTTTAATTAGTGGAAAAAACAATGGTACGAATTTTACGTGAAATATTCATGTTTTTTTTTTATGAAACGCTGGTTATATGGAACATACGTAATCTTTATTACCTAACTCAAAAATCTGCCTAGCCTTTTTCCCAACTATATTGGGGTCGGCTTCCAGTCGAATCAAATGCATTTGAGTTTTTATATGGAGCGACTGCACATCGGAATTCCATATCTCAGTAACTGGGTAATGCGATACTAGTTGTCAGACCTTTAGAGCTTTTGTCTACAATAACGACTGCTTAAGATAGACAGCTGGAACCAACAGCTTTACGTTACGTGCTTTCCGAGGCACGGAGGTCACTCATCTATAGATCAACCTCGGCAAGCGCAGCTTAACCAGGAAGATCGGCCTGTGCGGCTGTAGTTATTTAGCCATAAGCTCCTCTTTTTTAACTGATCATCGCCCAAATTAATATTGTATTCCAGCGGTGCCTAAGCGCCGGGCAGCAAGCGGTAAGAATTAATGTATGTGTAGAAATGTTTGAAACACGCTACGTTGCACCGCCTGTAGTAAGCGAGCAAACCCATTTTAAACCACTTTTTTTTTGTTTTTAGACACTTCCTCTGTAAGACTTTCCCGTAGTTTTGTACCCCGACGAATTTCCGATAATTCTAAACGAGATGACACCAATTCTGTACTGACTTGAAGCACCATTCACTCCCACAACCAGCATCCATCTTATAGCGAAATCTCATCCTAATAATCCTCCTTTAGCTCCATTACCAAGACGTACACAGGTGCACCGTATAACTAGTGTTCTGCTAATCCCATATAATTAAGACGTGCAATATTAACGGAGCCTTGTGCTCCGTTGTCTCTATTATTCAATGGATACAAGGTACAAGGAGTAGATTAGATGCTGAGCTGAGATTGCAAATGTATTATGAAGAGGTTGAAGTTTTGATAGTATGCGTTGGTAAGTAGGGAATCTGGTGTTTTCATTATTGTTGTTGTTAGTCATCGCGGGCATGCGGGCGGCGAGTAATGGGTGACTCGCTGTCCTACCGTAGATCATGCCCGGGTCGACGGCGCGATGTGTTCCACGCGCGCCTCAAAGAGTCTCAGCATAATGACGGGGCCGGGGTCGAGGGACTCATCGAATTACCGTGACCCTGGAACGTAAAGGGCTATTGAAGGACGCCGTGGATTTTAGTCAGTAGGAGTCTCACAGTCCCTCACGCTCAACCCTGTGTGGAAGGACTCATTTGATGATTTGACCACGTAAAAAAAATATGACAATAGTTGACAGATGTGACTGATGGCCTACTATGTCGTTTTAAAGCGAAAGTAGTATCCACAGTGGGAACGAGATGGCGCTAGACGACTTATATAGCTCTGTCTCTCTTCTACAGTGCAACACGCGTAGCATGGCGCGGAGGAAACGAGTTTTGTCGACGTGAGAATCGACAAAATGACATAACGTAAAAGATTTTTGTCGGTTTAAGCATAGCAATGTTTAAAATATAGAAAAGATATGTTTCTATTCTTTAATGGTGTAAGAATAGTGTCATATTTGTGCAAAAAATCAGTAGATTTGTATAGAAATAACGATGAAATAACTTTGTCTTTTCTTGGTAGAATAGAGATAGAATCGCCATGCTACGCGTGCTGGTGTTTTCATTGTGGTTGCTATAGGTTGTTAGTAGCTTGTGAATAGCTGTTAGTTGTCACTGTTTTATTTTGGTCATAGGCGATTTTAGTCAGTACAAGTCTGACAGTACCTCCCGCCCTGCCCGGGGTTGGAGGTCTCATTTGATGATTTTACCAAGCCAAAAAAAAAAAAAAAAAAGGCGCAGTGGCAGTATCTATGTAGTCTTTTGCAGTGGCTGACCGATCGACATGCTGTGTTACAACGATGTCTATAGATAGTTGTTCCTATTCTGGCTGTTAGTCTGTGTATGTTGAATTTAATTTCCTCGAGTGGTGTAACATGTTTTATAGAATGAAATAATCAATATCCTTTTCTGTTGCATGAAAATGTTGATTTCTAGCTTCTGTTTGCAATATCATTTGGGTCGAAGAAACATTACATAACTATGGCATTTTTTTATAACGTGGTAAAATCTTCAAATGAGTCCTCCCAGGGCAGGGCGGGAGGGACTGTCAAACTCGAACCTACTGACCAAAATCCACGGTGTCCTTCAATAGCCCTTTACGTTCCAGGGTCACGGTCATTTGATAAGTCCCGCGGGTCCGGCAGGCTTTGGACCTTTAGTTAACTATGGCAATAACGTCATTGATGGCACTAGACATCAAAATGTTCTTCCTCTTTTATCCAAACTTAAAATTAAACTTCTACTTGAGTCAATCTAAACATCTTTGAAATATCAAGAAAAATTACTTGTAGAAGTTGAAACAAAACTTGAAAACAGTCCACCCACTCTAATCTCACAAGCTACGTAAAAACAATTTGTTAAATAAACAAAGATACAATCTAGGTGGCTATCCGAGTACCTCAGGTAGCGTAGTAAATAATAAATACGTCGCGTTGCCCCCAGGGTAGGGAGGTAATATCATCGCACCACTCTACCGTAGAGGTGCACTAACAATGCAAGTATCCGGTTATGTTATTTACTAAAATACGGTTTTTTAGAACGGTGAGGGACTAGACTGGAATACTGATTGAGATTTTAGACGGTTCAGTTAAATTGAACGGGTTGGATTTGAGGTATTCCACGTTGGGTATCTTCGATTTAGGACTAAGGACTCATTTGTTGCGGGCATGCGGACAACGAGTAAAGGGCAACTCACTGTCCGACCATGAACCATGCCTGGGTCGACGACGCGTCGTGTTCCACGCGCGCCTCAAAGAGCGTCAGCAAAATAACGGGGCCCCCTCACAGAGGGCCAAAGCCTGCCGGGGTCGCGGGACTTATACCATCAGCGTGACCCCGGAACATAAAGGGCTATTGAAGGACACCGTGGATTTTAATCAGTACAAGTCTGACAGTACCTCTCGCCCTGCCCGGGGTGGGAGGTCTCATTTGATGATTTTACTACGTAAAAAAAAAAAAAAGGGTACAGAGTTTATTATTTTTTTGATATGTTATTTTAAGAGCCCAACTGCTAAAAAAGTAATACTAGTACTGGAAAACTTAATTTGTTAGTTATATTTGTGGCTTTCACTTTAAGCATAAAACATTCAACTGATTTTCATGTTTTTTTTTTGAACAGAGACATTCACGACGCAGTAAGAAATTGGAGGCTACTGAAATCTCGGGCAAGACCATAGTTCTTATACTGTAATTTATAAGGATATTCTGACTCGCAGAAAAAAAACTAGTTTGTATTTTTTTTTTTTTAGATTCAAACTTATATTTTTTAAATACAATACATTATTATAATACTACAGGTAGTTACTATTATTGTCCCTTCTCGTTATAAAAATCACAGATGGTTCCTTCCAAGAACGCGTTCATGATAGCCGGTCCTTTTGTGACAAATACCTCTCTTAAACTGACTCCACTATTTGACTGCATCTCTTTAAAAACTCCGGATATTGTGGGATCTGAAAATTGTAAGGAAAAATTATAATAATTAAAAAAAAAACAGGTAAGCTACTGTCTTATCAGGTAACACCCTGGTACCCTGAAATGTAAAGTTTTATTGAAGGACACCGTGGATTTTTAGTCAGTTGAGTCTGACAGGCCTTCCCGCCCCGACCTGGGTAAGAGGACTGACTCATTTGATGATTTTACCATGATAAAAAGAAAATGTATATTAGTGCCTATGCACACCACGTTTTTTAAACGCGCCGTTGACGCGCGTTTGTAGCGATACAGACGCGATACGCACGCAAGTCAAAGGCAGCCTATAGCGTTTGAATTGAGACAGAAGCGCCAATGCCGCGCGCGTTTGACGTAATACAAACGTCAAAAACCTGCTATGTTTGATAAAAGAGGGTCGTCGCGACGACGCGCGTTTTTAAAACACGCGTTACCGCGTTTAAAAAACGTGGTGTGCATACGCATAGGCCCTATTAGGTTTACCTGAATCATCGGTCATGCCAGCTCCAGCGCTGTATGGTGGATTGGAATCAGGTATATAAGCGTATACATAAGCTTCAGATAGTTGAAAGTCCTTGATGTTTGGTATCGTCAGCGTCAGCGATACATCCTCTGAGGGAAGAAATAAGGTTTTAAATTCTTTGAAACTTGTTACCTCGAGTTTTAAACCAGACTAATAAAACTGAAAATTCTATTTGCTTTAGGTTCATACCCATTTCCTAAGAGGTGCATTTTTTTCATCAACCCATCACAAAATTCCATTTAGAGCTGCAATAGCAAAGCCTAAACAAAAACCGAATAAACACTCTATCCAAATCGGGAATCGAACTCTAGATTTCATAAGCAATGGGAGGCTTTGGACCACGACAAAACCAACCAAACAGCTGATCAAACAAGTCATTAATTTCATACAAATAAATAAATCTCGGCCATGCTGCGGGGCGTGACGGAGTGGGAAGCGGTCGCCTCCTTCTGTGAAGCAGTCATGCTCGTGAAGGAGGAGGTGGGACTCGCGAGGGAGAGGACAGCATCCACCCCTCACCCACGCTACACTAAGGCGGGAAATTAGAAGTTAGAAACATGTTTGACCATAAAGTGATAGATTTCTTACTATGAATGATTGTGACGTAATCCGACAGCTCGACAGGCTCTCTTCCTTTTCTGTGGTACCTCACCAAAGTATTTGGGGAGTACACTGTAACCGCGTCGAACACCACTTCTAATACTAAGTTATGTGTTGCTTTATTGATACTGAAACATGACAAAAAGATAACTGTTATCTATAAGAAAAAAGAAGAAAGTCTTGATCTGGATCGTGCAGTCTCAAAAGAGTTTTATTTTTATTCACATCACAAAAGTGATGTTGAAATTCAATGCAATACAACAAAAATATTTCTGATTGTGTTTACAACTTACAGCATAAAAGAAAACCCTTTAAATACATCTCTTTTGCCAACCGTATATGAAAATCAATGTATGTACTTAGTAAAATAAAAATAAAACCTTACTAAAATTCAAAGTACTTACTGAAATTCAAAGTACTAGCTAAAATTAAAAGTACTAGCTAAAATTCAAAGTACTTACTAAAATTCAAAGTACTTATTAAAATTAAAAGTACTTACTAAAATTAAAAGTACTTATTAAAATTAAAAGTACTTACTAAAATTCAAAGTCCTTACTAAAATTCAAAGTACTTACTGAAATTAAAAGTACTGACTAAAATTAAAAGTACTAACTATAATTAAAAGTACTCACTAAAATTATTAGTACCTACTAAAATTAAAAGTACTTACTAAAATTCCTGAATCTTAAAATCATTCAAGCTTCTAAATTGAACATTTTTCATTATCAAAGTCAGATTGGCATAAGCCAAATGTATTGGGAGCAAATCCAGGCCATAAGGATCGTCTATAGGGCCCTTCACCGGCTTACACCCAGAATTTTCAGCGAAGACTCGACGGACACAATCCAAGTCGTGTAATGCACAGGGACGGTAGATCCGATCCTGTTTCAAACCTGCAATGGATAACAAATGAGCGTTATTCCCATTTATTTCAACGTATATTTGGTAGAGGAGATATCAAGTTGGCGTTTTGTGAAACAGGCTAGTATTAAAGCTAGTGTTTTGTATTTTTTTATGCATTATTTTTGGAATAGTCAGTCAAAGTCCAGCTGTCAATTTTGAAGCATTTGAGCTGTCAAATTTTATTAAAAACACCTGGCATTTTCAAACTATATGTATGTACTATTCCAAAATTAAAAATACCGTTGAAAAGCCGAATAAACACGGAATCTAACAATCTAAAAAAACCTATTTCTATGAAGCAGGTAGAGCAACTATTATACAACCACGATTGCAGTGAAAACCTTTAATGATAGCACTACAGATAGAACCATTCATATAGAAGAGTGCAAGTCTTAAGAAAAGCATTAGAATGTACCCCAGTACATTTTTATCACAGGACAATATTTTAAGTATTTTCTACCAAGTCCTAGAACCAAAAATTTGAAGATATGTGACATCTAACAATCCGCGCTGGGGTCGCGTGGTGGATTATGGCCCACTCCCTCTCTCAGAGAGGATGCCTGTATCCCAGCAGTGAGAACATTATAGGCTGTTGATGATGATTAAAACGCGGGCAAAAACTACACTCGTGAGCAAAAGTATGGGATCACTTAGGTACTGCGATTTCGGGCGATCTTGAGTACTTAATAACTAGTTGAAAAAGTTAACAGGTAAGCCTTTAAATTGGTCTCATTTTAAAATAAAGTTTTGGTAGCTAGTTAAGTAAATAAATCAAAGAAAAACTACTCACTATTTATCTTATCACCATAATTAACTCGACGAACCGTGTAATCTCTCTGCGAACTATAACAAAAACTTATAAAAAACACGAGAAAACGCGTTACAATCCTCATTTCAGAGCCTTTTCCACAAAAATGGTGCTCAAATCGATGATGAAATTATTATATAATGAAGATTTTTGCATAATTTAACTGAATAATTGATAAGGGAAGTTATACATAATCATTATTGAGTGAAAAACGGGAAACAGTCGCTTATAATTTGATACCAATTTATTGTAATGCCTGATTTCCGTATATCTTCAAGTATGTATGATAGGAAGGGTAGGACAGACATGTTTATTACACACGCACTTCCTTGCGTCATGTTTTTAATTTTTATTCTACAGTTCTTTATTTAGTTTTCGGTCAGAGACCAAAATGCCAGCAAGCATAGACAACCAATTGGCTATTTTACTAAAAATTTTAATCCGAAAATTACTCGTAGATTTTCAAAAATACTCGATCCGTATTTCAATTTTTCTTTTATTATGTAAACCAAAATTGACGGAAACACAAAGCTTCTCAAAATCACACAACGTCTCTCGGTCGGTATAATTTAACAGGCATAATGACGTCACAGCACACTCCAGAATTTCGAAGGTTTCTATCTTTGTCAACATTGATTGATTAAAAAAAAATACGTATGCATTTTTATTCAATACTTTTTTTTTTTTTACGTAGTGAAATAATTAAATGAGGCCTCCCACCCCGGGCAGGGCGGGAGGGACTGTCAGACTTGTACTGACTAAAATCCACGGTGTCCTTCAATAGCCCTTTATGTTCCGGGGTCACGGTGATGGTATAAGACCCGCGACCCCGGCAGGCTTTAGCCCTCTGAGAGGGGGTCTCGTTATGCTGACGCTCTTTGAGGCGCGCGAGTTGCCCTTTACTCGCCGCCCGCATGCCCGCGCCTACGGGGTGGCCGGAGATCGTCTTGCGACGTTTATTCAATACTTACTATAATTGACAGATTAAACAGATTTTCAATGAATTTATGCAGTATACTACCCTATTCTGTATAGAATAGACAGAGTTATTACATTCTGCCCTGGTATTGCTAAACCCGTGGTCGCAGAACTACCTTATCAGTTAACCGTGACTCTGCAACGTTAAGGATTATTGAAGGAACACGGTTGGATTTTAGTCAGTAAGAGTCTGACTGTCCTATCCGTTACTAAAGTGTTCCAGAAGAAGATACTTAATAGGCTGATTCTGCACGCATAGACTGAAATAGGTTTTACAAATGAAAAGTACAGAAAACTAAAACATTTATTTCACAAGTTTTTAGAATGTGTTTAAAGCAGTAAAACTTGTATTATGGGGTCAACCCCAAAGGAAATGCCGTTCATTTTTGCGATGATAAACTTTAACCATCTTACTACAAAAGTGTTAAACATCTTTTTTGACTGGCCCGTTGGTCTAGTGGTTAGTGACCCTGACTGCTATGCCGGGGGTCGTGGCTTCGATTCCCACCCAGGACAAATGTTTGTGTGATGAGCATGATCATTTGTTCTGTGTCTGGGTGTAATTTATCTATAATATGTATGTATTTAGAAATATTTAAGTATGTTTATCAGTTGTCTAGTACCCATAACACAAGCTCTGCTTAGCTTGGGACTAGATGGCGTTGTGTGATAGTTGTGGATTATTATTATTATAGGTATATCTGTTGAACACTTGTCTAAAAAACAGTGTAACCACAAAACCATAGTGAAATGTCGATTTGCAGTTGACACGTTTTTTAGCTTTTTTTTATTAAGACGGTAAATCTTCGTATAAACGTTCATCATCGCGACAATTATCGGCATTTCCCGTTAGTGTGTCCCATCACCATAGTTATGACCAATGTTTTATTTTTGTATTCTAGTTGTTTCTAAAATCACAGATGTTGCTATGCAGGAACATGGACATGAAGGCAGGTCCCTGGGTCTCCCAGACCTCTCGCATGGTAATGTCAAGGAAGTCAAGCCAAACAGCAACACCTTTAATGAAATCAGGGTCTGTAAAAAATAAACAGGACAATGTTAGCAGAATCTATAAAGCGAATGGTCACTCACTCACTCACCCATCCACTCACTCACTCACTCACTCACTCACCCATCTACTCACTCACTCACTCACCCATCCACTCACTCACTCACTCACCACGAAATCTCAAAAACTACAACTAATAGGAGTTTCAAATCTTGCATGGGGTTCTTTTTAGGTCTTAAGTAGGTGCTCCCTAAGACGAGATTTGGTGAAATTCCGCCTGGGTCGTTTTATAGTTAAGTGTAACTAACTGTTTGAGACAAGTATTAAAAAGTTGTTTATCTTCTTGTGGTAAGGCTGACTGTGTTTTTCGTAACGACTAAGACCAGCGGCATGAGAATGGCCTTAACATCAACATACGAAGACGTAAAAGATACCTACACTAAGCGCGCGAGTTGAATGCAGAGCTTAGGAATGCGGTAGTGCTGTTGACAAGGATGGCACAGTACTTACTACATTGCAGGCGCTCTTCACCTCAGACCCCGACTGAATTCAACTCGCGCGCTATCTGTACATTACAAGATAAGTTTCCGAATTGTAGAAAAAAATTAAACACGAACCTGTTTCATTCTTTACAGCAGGTCCCAGCGTATAAAGAGGGTTTGCATCAGGCACGTAAGTGAATACATGGCCTTTAGATAACTGTAGGTTCTTGATATTTGGAATCGTCAAAGTAAGCGATAGACCATCTGTAAAAAACATAATTTTAACAACAGGATATTTTAATTATTTTAATCAATGGATTTGAATTTGAAGGTTAAAAATATCCTGGCTCAAAGTACCTATGCATTTTGTTTCATCGACATCTGCTCCTTACACATTTTCCACCTATTATTATAACTATCTCATCATCATCATCATCATCATCCACAGCCCATCTTCACCCACTGCTCAGTTTCTAATAAATGCTGAAATTTCTGGACGAAGCCGCTCAAATGACAGCTGGTCTTAAACCTGCACTTGAGCAACGTTGCTACCATCAATGTTTCTTAAAAAACCTTTAACGCCTTTAAAGTGTTGCTAAAATATTAGCAACATTTTATTCCACGTTTTTTTGCGATATTCTACAGTACTGCTCAAGTAATACAGTAGATAATTGTTAAAGAACAATTTTAGCAACACTGATATTAGCAACGCTGCTAAAGTGGACTTTTTAGTTCCGTAGAACTTTTTTACGGATTACTACTGTAAAATTCCTATTCGAGTGTCCTAGGAATTGATCCCAAAACCAAAGGTAAGCCCTACTACAGGCTGCTGCTGAGAAAGTTCATAGAAAACCCACTAGAACGTGCAATTTCTTATTATTTTTTTATTATTTTGTAACGTCCTAGGAATTTGTCCCAGCACGCGTAGCATGGCGCTGTAGAAACCGATTTTGTCGACGGGAGAATAGACAAAATGACACAACGTAAAAGATATAGCTAAGATGTGTTTCTATTCTATAATTGTGTAAGAATCGTGTCACATTTGTGCAAAATAACAGTCGATTTGTATAGAAATAACGATGAAATAACTTTGTCTTTTCTTGGTAGAATAGAGATAGAATCGCCATGCTACGCTTACAGGACCGACTATAGTGTTTGACAGTCACAACGGAATCGGGACAATCAGCAATTTTAAGATTAGTAAAGAATATCTCACAATATTCGATGATGGAGTAATCAGTTACTTCGACGGGTTCCTTTCCCTTACGATAGCAAGTTGTCCTGGCTCCAGGAGATGCCACAACGATCCTGTCAAATTCTACTTCTAGAAGTAGTGTATCTGTGGCCTTGTTTATACTGAAACAGAATTTAATTATAATTACAACACGCCAATTGATGTCAAGAGAGAGAAAGACAACCATAGTCATGACCAGCTTAATGCTTCCAATGATAGGTGTACGTTAGTACCTATATTTGTAAACGCACCCACGACACAGGATACATTTCTTAGGAGGGGGGGAAAGATCTTTAAATAGCAATATACTGGGAAACAAACCAAGAGTTCGGTCTGACAGAGAGGACTCGGTAAGAGGAGTGGGCTGAGTTGGTAGATGCCGTCTTCGAATTGATTAAAGAACATGTCGGTTTCCTCACTATGTTTTCCTTCTCTGTTTTGAGCAGAGCAGGCGGGCAGTGCCGATGCAATAAATATGCTCAAAATGAAATGATTGATTGGATGCGAAACCACGACCCAACTAATAAGTCAGGTCCGTAGAAACCCGTTCATGACTTTGGTCTAAGCGATAATACTTTCTTTGTGGTATGCGAATTTGCCACGTGCGGGCCTGGTGGCGGGTTACAAAAATTTCTTCACATTTCATCTTACCGCTCGCCTCCACATCACTCACTGTGGACAAGGTCGTGAAAGATCATTGAAATACATACTTACAAGAAATTCTTAACCTTCCACTCATTAAGGCCTTTTACTTGAGCATTTAGCAGTGAAAACGTTAAATTAGCCTGTGGTATAGGCAGATCCAGCTGTTTCATCATATAAGGGTCCTCTGCTGGTCCTTCTACCAGCTTACATTTGGAGTTCTGGGCGAAGACATTACTGATGCAGGACAGGTCTTCGAGATTGCATGGTTTGATGATGGAATTTGGAGGGTATTCCTGAACTTGTTGGTCTGCAAGCAAGAAGGAGACAAGGATGATGTTGAGATTTTAGGTCTATTCGCTAGGATCGGTTGTACATAAGTGTTGTCAATAATTATTTTTAAACTAGCGGCTCGCCCCGGCTTCGCACGGGTGGACATGATGATTTTCGTCCCCTATAACCTGGTCCTGATGGTTACAAACACAACAAAAAAAGAATTATCCGAATCGGTCCACCCGTTTTCGAGTTATGGGCTTACCAACACATTTAGCGATCCATTTTTATATAATAAAAAGATGATGAAGATGATGAGATGTAGCATTGTTGTAAAATAAGAGTCTGTCACATTTGACCAACATTCGTTTGGTCCATGAACAAATTTCCGGGATCGCTGAAATCGCATTTATAAAATTAATGGATAGTATGGATTAGTTAACTTTTTCGGTAATATTATTTAAAACTACTATATTAGTTGGATTTCAAATAGGTTTTATTTACTTTCAGCACTCCCGATGTCTGTTGGCCAATTGTTCTTTGGGTAAAAAGTTATTGGACAAAACATTCTGTTGGTTTAGCTTTCACTGACGTAGAGTTCTGTTGGCAAACGTTCGTGAATCAAAAGTTCTTTGGGTGAAGAGTTCATGGGTCAAAAAAAAATGATGATCATGGACCAAACGAATGTTGGTCAAACGTGACAGACTCATAAAAAAAAATCTATTTATTTCGGGTGGTAAAGTCATCAGACGAGTGGTCCCGTCATAGTTGAAGCGGAATGGAATATCAGACTCTTGCTGGCTAAAACCCGCCCATTTTGTCCTGTTGGTTTCTAAGTTCCACGGTAGTTGCTTTTAATTTAAATAACTTGTTGAAGCGACCATCTTTTTTGCTAAAAATTATGAACATCAGCTCACCATTTGGTTTTTTGACATAAGCACGATAAAGATCACCTTGGAACTTCTTCCAATCATCATTATCTTCAGCACAGTAAGAAAAACTGAACAGAAGAACAAAACAAAACACTGACTTCATTATGACACTTCTATTTCATGAGTGATTGAAAAGATTTTGTTAGAAACATAATAAATTCATCATTGATTGCGTGTATTTCAAAGGAAGTCAAGTATTATGATTATTTATGCAAAGGGTTAATAGTTAGAAGATCAATAAGGTATAACATTGCTCAATTTGTTCAAGAATGACTTCTTAATAACATGTTGGATGTAATTTATGGCTGTTTCGTAAACAATGAGCTCTCAATTAAGAGGTTAGGTAATTCCTGTAGATTATCTATGATTTATTCTCGTAATTATCATCATATCAATCGAATCACTTCGTATTTTATAATACTAGAGGTCATCAGTTGCCAGAATTTGACAATAATGCATTTTATTGTCAAAAACTATAACGTCCTTAGTCGATGTTTAGTACTCCAGTACGACAGTTGACACTCTGTGTGTCAAAGGGTCCATGTCTGAAGCCTTGACTCCATTGTTGCGACTCCTGAAAAAATATTTAATTATTAAGTAGGTACCTATAGGAGCTTCGGCGAATATCATTAGAATTATTCAATTATTAGGTGTATAGAAAACTCGACAAAAAGATGATAACGGGGCGACGCGGGGCTGCGAAGGTCTACGCGGGCTGCGTAGGCCTACGCGGGGCTACGCGGATCTTCGTGGGGCTACGCGAGGTCATGCGGAGCTACGCGACGCTTATTTGTCTTTCTGACTGCAGGGTTTAAAAAAACCTAATGTAACCTAACCTCGGCTTGTCCCATGTTCCGCTGCGTGGTAAGGTCAGGTGTTTTTTGACTAAAAATAAAAGGCAGGTTAAAATCTGGTGGATGAAGTGTTTATTAGAACAATACCATGAGGCAGTGCTTAAACCAAAAAATAAATACAGGGATATTGATGAAGAGATTTACAAGTAAGTTACAGGAAACTTGATTTTAATGACGTAATTATACAAAATTATTATTATATAATGCGATTCACATACGACCCATCGTGTTGGCTTGTACAAACTCCGTTGAGGCTTGTCATAATATAAATTTATAAACATCGCGGACGAGCGGAACTGACTGCCTCACCACGCTGATGAGCGGAATTCACTGCCTCACCGCGGCGCGGGGACAGGCGGAATTCACTGCCTCACCGCGGCGCGGGGACGGGCGGAATTCACTGCTTCACCGCGGCGCGGGGACGGGCGGAATTCACTGCCTCACCGCGGCGCGGGGACGGGCAGAATTCACTGCCTCACCGCGGCGCGGGGACGGGCAGAATTCACTGCCTCACCGCGCGGTGATACGAATTGAATGTGCGACTTGTTCGCTAGTTGTTTCGAGTCAGAATCACTTAACATTTAATTAATCTAAAAAGTGAATAGTATAAGAAACATGTGCAAGTTTAACTAAATCGTACTATATTATACTTCGTTTGGTACATTAAAAATCGCAAATAATACTTCTGCAGAACGCAAAGAAAATCACAGGGCCCTGTGTCACAAAAACCTCCTGGAGCGCCAATGGTACGTCACTCAGCAGTTTAGTTATAGCAAGATTAAAACCAGGATCTGCGAAAATAAATTATTAATTAGGTGTCGATATTCAAATATCACCCTATCAATGCATTGGCTTCGGTTGATTCTTGAAAGGTGTCAGTATCTGCGCATAATGGACAGAACTAGAACTTTTTTTTACGTGGTAAAATCATCAAATGAGTCCTCCCACCCAGGGCAGGGCGGGAGGAACTGTCAGACTCGTACTGACTAAAATGCACTGTGTGTGAATGAAGTGACTGGTGTAGTCTGAACGTGGGAGGTGAGTGCGTGGGCTGGGCTACAGGCGCTTGCGCAGCCGCTAGTTCCTTTTCCCTACTGCCCATGGCCTCTTCCCGATCATCCACGCAGATTTGAGATGCCGATTAAGTGAATTTCTATAAAGATGTTCCCCTCATATCATTTTCTTCTCCCGTCTTACCTTTGGAACTAAAAGTACCAGGTCCAAGTGTGAATTTCGGTGCAGCATCATTTATATACGTGTACACGTTGCCACTCGATATCTGTAGGCGCTTAACATGTGGGATCGTCAGGGTGAAAGATAAATTCTCTGTAAAAAGAAATAGTAGCAATGAAAAGTGAGTATTTTTTTTTAGTTAGTTTTGTCACGCTTACACGCCAGAATACTGTCGAACTAGCTGATTGATGCCGAAGAACTGGTGGACCTGGAGGTATTTCTAAGAGACTTTCTGGCTGAAGAAGAAATTGGAAAGTGGGGAAAGCTAGAATAAAACTAGGTATTGCCCTAGTTAACAAAATACTCCGTCCTTCTAATATTGTACACGTAAGTGTTGCCACTGTTGGCCTATAACATGGTGAGGCCAAGGGCCATGTTTTCTCAGAGGGCTAAAGCCTGCCGGGGTCGCGGGACTTATACCATCACCGTGACCCCGGAACATAAAGGGCTATTGGAGGACACCGTGGATTTTAGTCGGTACAAGTCTGACAGTCCCTCCCGCCCTGCCCGGGGTGAGAGGAATCATCTGGTGATTTTACCACGATAAAAAAAGGGCCATGTTTTACGCCCACAACAGCAACACGAGCAGTAGAGTGCTAGAGATATGGGGCATTTTTTCAAGTATTACCTAATCTACCCTATATTTTGCACAAAAATAAAGTCTAAATCGATTTCAAACATAAGAATGATACTTGCCTAATAATAATAATAATAATAAAGCCTTTATTAACGATCTAATATGTTACATTTCATCTTAACACTACTTAGTACTCTATGACAATATTTTTGACTATGAAAGTAATTAATAGCTATAATTGTTCTTGTTAGACACCGGTTTCTGGATCGTCTTGCTTTCCAGCATAGGCCTCCCCAAGTGTTCTCCACAGCGATCTATCCCTTGCTTGTCTAGTCCAACATGCTCCTGCTACCTCCTTGATATCATCTTCCCATCGTCTGTATTGCCTTCCTTTACCTCTTTTATTGTATCTAGGACACCATTCTGTTACCTCTCTCGCCCACTTGTCAGTCTTGCTCCTTATTAAATGCCCTGACCATTTCCATTTTAATTGTTTAATTTGGTATTTTATATCGGTAATCTTTGTCTGTTTTCTTATTGTTTTTAACTGAATTTTATCTTTTAATTTAATTGTGAGTATGCTTCTTTCCATTCTGTGTTGACAAGTTTCTAAGGATTTAATATTTTTCTTTGTACAGCTCCATGTCTGACATCCGTAAGTCATGCTTGGTAGAACGCATGAGTCAAATATTCTCTTTTTTCCTTCAATTGGTATATACGAGTTCTTCATTACGTCTTTTAGAGCCCAATATCTCTTCCATCCTATGTTTATTCTATTCCTGATTTCTTTTGTTGTGAGGTCTGTGGGAGATATTATTTGGCCTAAATATGTGTACTCCTTTACATATTCCAGGTTAGTAGCATTGCCAAGTTTAATAGTAGTTTCAACGTTGTTTGTCATCAATTTCGTTTTACTTTTGTTCATTAACAATCCTACTTTTTCGCTTTCCCATAACAGCTGTTCGATCATAACCTGTAATGTCTTTGGATCTCCACTTATTAGTATAAGGTCATCGGCAAATCGTAGATGGTTAAGCAGTACTCCATTAATATTTATACCATATTCTTCCCATTCCAGCTGTCGAAATACATATTCTAGGGTTGCTAAGAAAAGTTTGGGTGATAAAGGGTCTCCCTGTCTAACCCCTCGTCTAATGGGAAAATATTCTCCTATCTTTTCTGTTCGTATTTTGGCTTTCATATTTCTGTATATGTTTTTAATTATTCGGACGTATTTACTCTGGACACCTTGAGATGTTAGGGCTTCCCATATTTTCTCATGTTTTAGCGAGTCGAATGCTTTGTTGTAGTCGATGAATGCCAAGTAATATTTGATTCTGTATTCGTTACATTTCTGTATAATTTGTTTAATGGTATGAATATGATCTATGGTTGAGAAACCACTTCGGAACCCTGCCTGTTCTTTTGGCTGATTTTCGTCTAAGGTCTTTGTTATTCGCCCTAGTATTATCTTAGAGAAGACTTTATATAAATTAGACATTAACGAGATAGGTCTGTAGTTTGAAACATCGTCTGTTCTTCCTTTCTTGTGTAGTAAAATTATAGAGGACACGGTCCATTGAGCAGGTATATATTCAGTTGTAATGATCTCATTAAAAATGTCAGTCAATGTGTTCAAAATAGTTTCGGATACTCCAATTAAAAGTTCATTTGAAATGTTATCATCTCCTGGTGATTTCCCTCTCTTCTGTAATTTTATGGCTTTGACAACTTCTTCTTTTAGTATACATGGAATTCGATTTTCTTTTTTAATTGTAACAGTCTCGTCAATTATATTTGGTGCGATTTGCTCATCGTGATAAAGATCTCGATAGAAATCGGTCGCTATATCTAATATTTCGTATCTTTTGGATTTGTGTTTTTTTGTTTTGTGGTGTGTCATGTTGGTAATCCAATTTTTACTTTCCTCGAGTTCCTTCCACGCATTCTGGATTCCTCCTGATTTAGCTATGTGAGATTTAATTGATTCTGTTCTTAGTGTTTTTCTGTACTTTCTTAATTCTAGATTTATTTCCTTACTCAGTTTGGTAATATTTTGTCTATTATTTTTTCTGTTTTTAAATAGGAGTGCTCTTTGTTTTATTAGTTTTCTTGCTTCGGATCCCATTCTATCCTTCGGTGGTTTGTTATCCCTTCCTAGTTTTTTATTGATTTCTTTAATTTCTTTTTCTAAAATATCGTATTTTTCCTGAACTGTTCTGTAATCATGTATCGGTATTAGCTTGGTTTCTAGAGATTCTAAGATCTGTCTTGGTATTGGTAGTACAATTGGTTGTCTACTACTTTTTATATGTTTCCTTGATTTCTTTGGCACTAGTATGTTTAAGTGGCCTCGAAGTAGTCTGTGATCGGTAAAATAATTAAAGTTGTTAAGAACTTCAACATTATAGAAAAGATTTGGTTTATTCGTAGTAATGAAATCTATCTCATTTCTTGTTTTGCCGTTAGGAGATTCCCATGTCCATTTCCTTTTAGGTTTTCTTTTATAGAAGGTGTTCATAACATGCAAATTATTTTCTAATGCATAATTTATCAATCTTTGTCCGTTATTGTTCCGTTTACCAGTTGTGTAAAGTCCAAGAATTTTATCTTCGTTTTTCTCTCTATGGCCAATTTGACTGTTGAAGTCTCCCATGACAATAATGGTGTTGTGCAAAGTTTCCATAGTTTTATTAAGGGTTTCGTAAAAGCTGTCTTTAATTTCTTTCTTTGCTACATCTGTAGGGGCATATATTTGAACTATAGAAGCCGGATGTTTGTGATCAGGAAGAATGATGTTTAAGACTGCTATTCTATCTGAGATTCCTTTAAATTCAGTTATGTTATTTTTCAGATACTTTTTAACTAGGAAACCCACACCGTATATTCCTGGTATTTCATTTTTATAATACAAAATGTAATCTTCGTGTTCTTCGATTTTTTCCGCAGATCTCCGTACGTCACTTATTCCTAGAATATCCCAGCTAATATCATTCAACGCTTGTTCTAGTTCTGTTAAAGATTCGTTAGACTTTAATGATCTCGTATTAAGTGTTGCTATGTACAGTCTCGCTCTATTTGTTATTTGTTGATTTATTTCCGTGAGTGTGAGATTTTGGGGGGTTTGGTCAATAACCCCACGGTGACCAACCGTATTGGGGCTTTTTTTGTTTTTTCTATTTCTGTTGTTTATTTTGTTTTTTGCTATTTCGTTACCGGTGTCTGACAATTCCTATGCATTATTTTGTTGCGATGGTTTTTCAGTTAAAGACAAAGATCTTGCTTTCATATACTCAAATGCATTTGTTTTATGTAGTTTAGTGGGTGCCATAATAGTATTTGACTCATTCGAGGCTTCCGATGTATGTATGCTGTTAGGTGACGTCGAAGCTTCTCTCTTCCTTTTTCTGGTTCTGATGTTTCCCTTATGACTATTTTGTTATTTCGGATTATGGCATCTTTTCCACTCTGTTTTTCTTCTTTAAGTTGTTCCTGTAGGTTTTTGCGCATTTCTAAAGTTTCTTTCGAAAAATCTTCAGTAATATACGTGTGCATCGGCATTTTCGTCTTATTTTTCAGTATTTGAATCTTCTTTTGGTATGACGTAAACGCTATAAGTATTGGTCTTACTTTTTTACCATCTTGTTTCTTTCCTAGTCGATAGTAGTTATCTATTTCAAAGGTATCGATGTTTACATTTATGTTGTCTAATGTTCCTTTTATTTTGTTAAACAATTCTTGGTGGTTATTTTCTGTTTCTTTTATACCATGTATTATCAAATTATTCTTCCTGTTTTTGTCTTCTAAGTATTTCACTTTTCCATTCAATCTTTGTATTTCATCTTTCAG
The DNA here is from genome assembly GCA_028554685.1 of Agrotis ipsilon. NCBI lineage: Eukaryota > Metazoa > Arthropoda > Insecta > Lepidoptera > Noctuidae > Agrotis > Agrotis ipsilon. The sequence goes on from CM052972.1 coordinate 10,382,621, forward strand.
AAATTTATTTTCTTCCAAAAATGGTTGTATTTTGTCATCAATTTTTTGCATAATACTTTCAGTTAGGCTCTTTGTTATTGTTGTTGTTTGTTGATCTAGTTGGGACTTCAACATTTCGAACAGTCTTACTATTTCTTCTGACATTCCAGTAGAAGACATGTTGAAAAAACAAAACGTTTTGCTCTGCGTATATTGGAACGAAACCAGCTGTCGCTGTCAGATGCAATTGTCCGCTGTCACTGTCAGATGAAATTGACAGCTGTCACTGTTAGATTTTCTGTTTGCTTGTCAATTGATATTGAAATATTTCTAACCTCAATGAATAGCCTCGATGGAATGTTTTTGCAGTTTTATCGTTTTAATCGGTATTTTTGTGTACCTTGCTTGTAGTATCCACGTTGATATTCCTGTTTATTTGATGTTTTGCAATACAAGGTTAATGATAGTTGATTTTTTACTGTGTTTCGATAAAGAAAACCGGGAGCACTTTGGCACACACTGTTGTTGCTTTGACAGCCGTCACGAAAAAGATAAGATACTTGCCTAAGCAAAACCCAAATAAAAGACCATTAATAAAGTCATTTTAACTTATATAGTTACAAAAGAATATTTAAAAATGGCTTTCTTACCGTATTCAATATTAGTGACATCTGCTACTACGAGTGGCTCTTTTCCCTTGCGATTATATTTTAACCTCGCATCTCGACAAGAAACCTGAAGCTTGTCAAAAACGACTTCCAGTACTAATCTATCGTTAGCCTTGTTAATGCTGAAACAGATTTTTGTTGAAATATTATTATCAGACTTGTCAAACATTAGGATTCCCGCAACCAATGATTGGTGGTCTTATATTAATTGGAATTATTGCAGTACCAAATCATATGTTTTTTCTTCCAAAAAACCCTTTATGGCGCGTTCATGACCGTGCCCCTGTGAGCGGTGGCTTAGAGCGGGCGGGAAGCGGTACAAGTAAATGTAACGAAATGTTTGAAACACGCTACGAGGCACCACCAATGGCGAATTCGCGTACTTGTAAAATAATTATTGTCGCACCGCTTACCGCTTAGACCAATATCGTGATCGGGGCTTTAGAAAGCTTACAAGTCCACTTTTTATATTTATAGTAGTTTAAGCTGAAAAAATGACACGGCAAAAGTTAAGCTGTATTCATGTTCACAATGAGGCAAAACGTGAATTCACAGCGAATAGTGACTACGTATTTCTATTGTTCTATTAATCAGTAATCCATGCGGTTATTCACACCACATCGAACACTTCCATACAAATTATCGGACACAATCGGCGCGAGCGAATTTTGTCCTGCGTCTCTCACGAATTAGCTTTGCAAAGCGATATAATCAGCCTACGATGGTTCTACTCAACGACGATATATTACTAGACTCCTAATAACTGGCGACCGATGTCTGTCAACACTTTAGGCAAAAAAGTCTTATATTGTTCTTATTTCGACCTCTCCTGTGAGCCGTAAAGCTACCTTGAGACAGAACAGACCTTGAGTTAGCCAATCTCAACGCAGTACCCCGCCCCCCTCGGTTACGTAGTACCTCAGCGAGTTGACAGAATAGTTTTTGTTCCATATATCCTGCCTGCGGAGTCTAGTAATATATCGTCGTTGGTTCTACTACTAGAATACAGGCTTCCTCTCAATAAAACGAAATGGGCCATTATTCACCACATTCATCATCTTCATCAGCCTATAATGTTCCCACTGCTGGGACACAGGCCTCCTCTCTGTGAGAAACGATCCACTATATTGGCCCAGTGCAAGTTAGTAGATGTCACATGGCTTCACTAATCTAAGAAACATTTCCTCACTATGTTTTATTGGGTTATGGGACATCTCGCCCTCGAAAAAACTGGCCCGCAGGCCAGATGTTCCTTTTTTTAAATGTGCATGGGTAGATTCGCCCGAACCACTTTAGTAGAACGGGCCAGATGTCTTCTGTTAAATAGTAAAGGGATATTTCGGCAAAATCGAACATTTTTAATTAAATATCTGTTCAGTAACAATATAATCAAGAAAAGTACCAGGGAAGCATAAGTTTAAAGTGGTATGTACTTAAATAATTCTAGGCAGGAGGATTATTTAAGTAGGTACATACCACTTTGAACTTATGCTTGCCTAGTACCTACTTTGGTTGATTGTTAATGAACAGACATAATTTAATTGAAAATATATGATCTTGCCGAAATATCCCTTGACTATTTAATAGAAGACATCTGGCCCGTTCTAGTAAAGTGGTTCGGGCGAATTTACCAATGCACATTTCAAAAAGGGCACATCTGGCCTGCGGGCCAGTTTTTTCGAGGGCGAGATGCTTTAGCTAGAAAGCCTAACAACCAGTCCTACCAAGGGCTATTGTATTGCCCTGTTACTGAGTTGTGGAGGTCAGATAGGCAGTGGCTCCATGTAAAATACTGATAAAAGCTGTATCAGGTTTGAATGAGAGCCCAACTGGGTAAAGGCAGGCAGATAACAAAGGCTTTTGTTTTTAAAAAGCCAACCAGAAAAGTAACTCCTACTTTTGTTTGCAGGGTTTAGAGGAACCTAACTAAACCGAACTGCACGGTATCTCTGAAATCTTGCCAAAGCGAGTTTTAGGTTTATTTGCAGCCGATAATAAATACTTACTAAAATTCTTCAATCTTCCATGTATTAAGGCCTTTAATTTGCGGATTAACTAGGTCATAAGTCAGATTTGCGAACGGAATATGTATATTGGGCAGTATCTGTAGAACATAAGGATCTGGCGCTGGTCCTTGAGATATCAAACACTGGGAGTAATGGGAGAAAAATCCACGAATGCAGTTTATATCCTGGAGAGGACATGGTCTGATGATGAAGTCTTGATATTGGTCGTCTTTGAGCTTATCTACGAAAAGAAAAACAAATTAAAAAAGTATGAGGAATAAGGTGTAAACTTACACTTTAAAATGTCCAGTTTCCGTGATCAAAACAATACGTAACGTTTTTTGTTAAGCTTCTTTTTTATAAATGTGTGAGTGCTATTTTCTCTTTTTTAAGTGGAATTCCTTGGCGTGTAACGTAAGATTTGAACAAAGGAGGTAATTTTTTGGCTTCAATATTCTCCGTTGCCTTCCAGGAATCTGGACTTTCTATTTATAGTAACCAAAGGGTGTTTTTTTTTTATCGTGGTAAAATCATCAAATGAGTCTTCCAACCCCTTACTGTCAGACTTGTCCACGGTGTCCTTCAGTAGCCCTTTATGTTCCGGGGTCACGGTGATAGAGATTAGTTAACCACGTATTCAAATTCAATTCTAATTAAGAACTAAATAAGACCTAATTTGCTTGCAATGTATCTGCACGAATCATCGATTAACTCAATAATCGACGTTATGTTACATGCAAAATTAATCTAAATACGCGCATATTGATCGCGGGACTCACCAATTACCTTGACCCCGGAACGTAAAGAGCTATTGAAGGACACTGTGGATTTTAGCCAGTACGAGTCTGAGAATCCCTCCCGCTCTGCTCTCGGTGGGAGGACTCTTTTGTTGATTCTACCACGTTTAAAAATGCATTAAATGACGTGGAGTTGCGGTTACCAGCCCTTCATACAATATAACTTGCAAAATTAATCTTGATTTTTAGGTTCGGCAAATTCGCAAACACTTGGTGTTAGGACCTGTTTTTTATAGCAGTCTACCAGAACCAGACAGGATCTGTATAAGAGTATGAATATCTCCTCTCTCTCATTGTCTCATGGTGTTAGGAATCCGTTGCGTATTAGTTGGGTAGTAATACACATATAACCCTGAGTTAGAGGAGGGAAGTGGAAACATAGTTTTCCTACTCCTCCACTATTCTTTTTTGATTAATTTCGTTGCAGGATCCAAGACAGGTAAATTCATTCTCCGGGACACGTCGAGCTTCATTGTTTCGGCGCTTTTCTGATGGTTGCCACTGTTGATTCTGGCTCTCAGGAGTTGCAGTGGTTTGGGAATAGTGTGGTGGGTTTGTCCCAATAATAAAAAAATAACCCAGAGTTGTCTGGTTATCTACCCTATACCGTCCCACTGAAGAGTAAAGGCTTCTCCCAAGTCTTTTCAAGAGCCCTTGATCACCACAACACCCCTTTTGTCTTTACGAACCAACCTGCACAATATGCACCCAGATCAAATCATTACCTCTTTTTAGACAGTGGTAACTCCACCCGATTTTTGGCACACACTGTGTGGAGACTTTTGCCCACCAGAGCTGTCATAGAGTATGCGGCAGGGGACTTAACCCATGCCATCACATTTTAGTCTGCCAGTCTGCTGTCTGCCTGCCGATTATGCCGATATTAGTGTTACGAATCTGTCTTATTTTAAGAATCTCAAAATGATGCGCACTTCTTTTATTTGTTATGTGATAGAATCTAAGGATATCTTCAAAATTCTAAGGCAGTCGAAGGAAAGCACTGCCTGTTTGTCTGCCATTCGAGAACTTTTCTTTCCCATCGATTATCAGTTGTACGAGCGATGTGGCCTGCCCATTGCTATTCAACTTGCAAATTTCGAGCAAGAACTTTACGAGAAGTGGCAGACAACTATATTTTTCAAACTTGAATTTTAAATGAATCGTAGTTTGTCAATGGGTGACGACTAATAAAAATGAGTAGCCCTCTCTACGTCTCGATATTTTTTTTCTCATTTAAAATTTTGCTGTCGTAAAAACTGTCAGGACAAGATTTGAACGAAACATTTACAAAGTTAATAAAAAAAAGTCATGCACATCAACATATTTTATTTCATCATCATGATACACTGCAATATTTAATAACTGCAAATGGAGTTCTGCAAGAACACTGACATGAATATCGGTCCAATGGTTACAAAGGCTTCCTGCAGACTTAGACCAAATCTCGCAATCAACAGCTCTAAGGACTTTTGCACTTGAGGATCTGAAAAACAAAAAACAAAACTTTTCTTTCTATTTCCCTTATACCTGAGTGTCTGCCTATTCCCAACTATATTGGGGTCGGCTTCCAGTCAAACCAGACGCAGCTGAATATTAGTATTTTACATGGAGCGACTGCCTATCGGACCTCTAAAACCCAGCAACTGGGTAATACGATACTCCATGGTAAGACTGGTTGTCAGACTTTAGAGCTTCTGACTAACAGTAACGACTGTCAAAGATCTACCAATGACAGCCGGGACCAAAGACTTTACGTGCTTTCCGAGGCACGAAGGAAACTCACTATGACAGATAGTCACCCATCCACAGACCAACCTCGGTAAGCAAGGCTTAACACAAAAGATCGACTGTGAGATATAAATGCACACGTGGGAAGTCGAGGCAGATCGCTGGATCTCGCCAGCCTAATTATCTTCTATTGGAAATATAATAGAGAACTTCTCTCTATTCGATGTCCAATAGAGAAAATGAAACAGAAAGCCTAGACAAGAGTCTTAAGCTTAGACCAGTTCTTAACCAGTGAAGTTTTCATCTTGAATATTTAAATTTAAAGTCGAGGCCGTAAATGCGCTTATTTGTGGTTGAGGCCAAACGAGCGTAATTTTCTGAGTCGTGAGTCGCAGAATGCGGCCAGATAAGTGTGTAATAAAAATGTACCAATGTATTCCAATATTTTCAATTTTCTTTCGAAAAAATGTAAAGAAAGTGTCGTAACGATCAAAAGAAACGTATCGTGGTTAGAGGCGATCTGAACCTTATATTTTATTTTGAAATTCGAACGACGGTATTATGAAATAAGAACGATACATTATTAGGATCAATGACCTTTAATCCAGACTTATTTGGCGTTGACTATAGTACAGTACAGTGCAGACCACTCATTTTACGTCGCTAAAGACTTTTTCTATAAAAGCGATGGAAATTCTGTGACTCACCACTCACGTAACTACGCTCGTTTGGCCTCACCCTATAGATTTAAACATTCACCGTTTTTAATTTTGGCGAACTGAAGAACGAACAGAACCAAACAAAGAGCCAAACATCCTTACGAAAATTTTCACGATCTTTGTAAGTTATGTAGCTCGCTCTAGTCGACAGTTACCAAAGAAATATTTGTTCATGAAGATGTCTGACTTGACAGTCAGTTTCGCAAAAGCTTGCCAGAACGCTCGTTAGAATGCTCACTAAAACGCTCTCGGTTGATTATCTGTAATGTAACATTCGCAAGAATGCTCACTACAAGTGAATGCTCAAGTTTTTCAGCAAGTTTAAAGTTAAGAATAATTATAACACGTACCTTTACTTTCTGTATACTTAGGGCCGATTCCATATCTTGGATTAACATCAGATATGTAAGTGTAGACGTGACCCTTGGATAACTGGATGTCTCTGATGTATGGAGCAGTCAGGGTAAGTGATAGATCTTCTACAAAATAATTATAGAAATTAATCACATCCTACTATGTGTGTGGATGGATGTTTGTTACTCTTTCACGCAAAAACCACTGAACGGATTTGGCTGAAATTTGATACACAGATAGTTTATAACCTGGATTAGCACATAGAATAGTTTTTATCCCGATTTTATGTTCCCGTGGGATAATTTTTGAGTTGTAGCGGGTGAAGCCGCTGGCAACAGCTAGTTTATCATAATCAGCTGAAAGATATTCACTACTGAACAGAGTTATTAAAGTAAGTTTTCAAATTAAAATTAGGGCTGATTTTTCAAGAGTTAGATAACTTTTATCTGAGGAATAAAATGGCGGTTTGACAGCTTTTCTATAGAAAATAGTTATGTCAAACCATTGAGCTCAACGACGATATATTACTAGACTCCGCATGCACGATCTAAGGAACAAAAACTATTCTGTCAACTCGCTGAGGTACTACGTAAGCGAGGGGAATAGGGTACTGCGTTGTGATTGGCTAACTCAATGTCTGTTCTGTCTCAAGGTATGTTTACGGCTCACAGAATTGGTCGAAATAAGACGGATATAAGACTTTTTTGCCTAATGTGTTGACAGACATCGGTCGCCTGTTATTAGGAGTCTATCGTCGTTGATTGAGCTATTACTACTACGTATAGAGACGACACCACGTCTCACCACTATGTCCCATCCAGGATAAGTGCGCCCGCACAAGTTCATTCAATTGTTTGACATCTCTGTGGCGTGCTCTAGGCGCGCGCACTCATCCTGGATGGGACATAGTGGTGATACGTGATGTCGTCTCTATACGTAGTAATAATAGCTCTATGTGTCAAACCGCTGTTTTATTCCTCAGATAATAGTTATCTGACTATTAAAAAATCAGCCCTTAGGCTTACAATTCAAGCTACATTAAGCATTGTTTGTACGTCTAAGTTACATGAGAGTCTTTAGCCAATCAGACAGAAGAGTACCAAATGTAAAATAAAAAAAAATCCCCGTGACATTTTAGTCGTCTTACAATGGAAGCCCAGTTCATCTAGTAGCCAATGACTAGTAAACCATCATAATAAAAAAAAAATTGGTATGTATGAGATTTGAAGAATTTGAAAATAATAATTATTTTTCATTATTATAACGCAATGCGTATTTAGAAACACCCTTGTCACATAGAAAATGGAGATGGAATGATCTGCTCAACTCGTGCGCTGAGTGTTTCATATTTCTAAGGTACCTACTTATTTTTTATTGATAAAAATATTATTAATCGCGCCTTTTTTTTAGATTTATTTTATGTTGGATACATTGAATGGACCACTTTAGTAAGACGACTAAAAAATCATGTAATGTTACTAATTATTTGTTTTTAAATTTCTATTCAGTTTTCATTTTGTTTAAGAAAAATTAAAATAATTATTTAACCTATCAAAATGTTGCACTTTTATGGTAAATGTTGCGTAACCGCTTACATACCAGCACATCTTAATATATATAATTCTCGTGTCACAATGTTTGTCCTCAATGGACTCCTAAACCACTTAACCGATTATAATAAAATTCGCACACCATGTGCAGTTCGATCCAACTTGAGAGATAGAATAGTTTAAATCTCAAATTTTAGACCGGGTCCTCCACCCGTGCGAAGCCGGGACGGGCCGCTAGTAAGTTTATATTTTTGTTTCCAATAACTGCGTTGTATGTTTTGCTGTTGGTGTACCTTTAAATAGATAAATAAATACTAACTGAATTCAATGAAAGCGTAGTCAGACAACTCCAAAGGTTCCTCTCCTTTGCGGTGGAAAGTGATGACGCTATAAGGAGCATACAAGAACAGCTTTTGGAATTCTACCTCCAAAACTAGCTTGTCAGTTTTTTGGTTCAAGCTGAAACATTAGAAAGGTAATTTTAAAGGTCAAATAAAGCTAGCTAAATTCTGATAACTTTTTGATAATTCTGATAAAAAATGATGGTCAAAACATGACAAAACAAAAAGTGAATGTTTCTTTCAGGATATGTACATCAATCAAATTTCATATTACTTCGAAAACATGAAATATTTTGTGAGATTTTTACAAGAGTTTCTTAGAAAAATTTGGTTACCACTCAAACTGGCTTATTGCAGTATACACGAGGAAATGGCCTCTGATCTATAAACAATCAACTAAGGCTGAAAACATGCACAAAATAAAATAAAAACTAAATACTTACTAAAACTCCTTAATCTTAAAATCATTGAAGCCTTTAATCTCATTTTCGTATAAAACGAAGGTGATATTAACATGAGGTATAATCTGCGGTATGGCCTTGATCCTCAGGGGATCTGGAGCAGGGTCGTAGGCTGGCGAGCATTTGGAATTTTGAGCAAAGTAATGCCTGATGCAGTTCACATCGTGGAGAGAGCAAGGACGCACAATTGGTCCACGCTGTTGATAACCTTGAAAATGCACCAAATATTTAATTATAGGGGGAGGAATTGGATGTAAAATGCATAATATTATGACTTTAAACATTAGCATAAACAAACTATAGTATCCGCCAGATAAGTGTGGAATAAAATTCGTTGACCCCCGTGTACAATGTACAATGTATTCCAATATTTCAAAACCTTTCGAATAAATGTAAAGAAAGTGTCGTAACGATCAAAACAAACGTATCGAGGTAACAGGCGACCTTGACCTTATATTTTATTTTGAAATTCGAACGATGGTATTATGAAATAAGAACGATACATTATAAGGATCAATGACCTATAATCCAGACTTATTTGGCGACAACTATAAACGTTCTCTCAACTTCGTCACGATAGAATCTCAGAGGAATGAAGTCCACCACATTTTTTTTTGTGATAAAAACATCAAATGAGTCCTCTTACACCGGGACGTCACGGGAGGGACTTTCAGACTCGTACTGACTAAAATCCACGGTGATCCTTTGATAACCCTTATGTTCCAGGGTCAGGGTTACCTGATGAGACAGTCCCGCAACCCTGGCAGATCGATTGATTGCTGTATCGCTCAAATGCTTTGGAAAAATTTCGCAACACATGGTTTGGCTTTAAAAGTTGACGTCATAAAAATACCTTTTGCTCATAGCACTGTGATCTTTATTCTTGTTGGCATTAAGTTGCTGTCAGACGTAACCGGGAAATAACTGTATGTCTCTTACCATAGTTTCCGTCATCATAAGCAATTTCTCTCCAGTAATTATTCGACTGTGGTTCACTGTCTACACAGGAACAAACTTTGATCAATAGTAGGCACAAGAAAATCTTCATTTTTCAACTGATATAAACAGATAATGCACACAGTAAAGTACTTTTATAGCCTTCTAAATGTTTGCGTGAACATTATGAGGATACCATGTAAATATTTGACCGGTTAAATTGATTATATTGGTTCTAATCACTTAATTAACTTTTCGTGCATCTGCATGATTTATTTGTACTCACTTTAGGCACATCTTTAGGTAGACACGGCTACACATCAAGCTATGCAGAACCAGTATTAGCTGACCGTTCATTGTGTGTAAAAATGGTACGAAGCGAGACCAAGATAAACTGGTTTTGTATAGCTTGATGTGTAGCCGTGTGTACAAATATTCGCCTTGTGATTAAGTTTTGCAAACATTCGTATATTTCTGTAACGAGCTACTTAACACTAAAAATATCAAGTTAGCGTCATCATCTGCCTAGCCTTTTCCCAACTATATTGGGGTCGGCTTCCAGTCAAACCAGATTCAGCTTGCTTATTTTACATGGAGCGACTGCCCGGACCTCCACAACCCAGTAACTGGGCAGTACCATACCCCATAGTAAGACTGGTTGTCAGACTTTAGAGCTTCTGACTAACAGTAACGACTGTTAAAGATCTACAAATGACAGCCGGGACCAACGGCTTTATGTGCTTTCCGAGGCACGGGGGAAACTCGCTATAACAAATGGTCACCCATCCACAGACCAACCTCGGCAAGCGCGGCTTAACCCTGAAGATTGACCTGTGCCGCTGTAATTATTTAGCCACGAGCTCCTCACAAACCTCTGGGGCTGGGACAAAAATTTTACTAATAATACTGAGCTACTGACGGCGACCCTAGCGCTCACACCTCGCGCTGCATACTTGAATTGCATTGTTAATTAATAAAGAGGTGAAAAGTTTCTCGCTCGGCTCGCCAGCCCTTTTTTTATCGTGATAATATCATCAAATGATTCCTCCCACCCCGAGCAGGGCCGGAGGTACTGTCAGACTTGTAGTGACTAAAATCTACGGTGTCCTTCAATAATAATAATAATAAGAGAGATAAGTCCCGCGGCAGGCTTTGGCTCTCTGGAGGGCCCCGTCATAATTATTGCTGACGCTCTCTGAGGCGCGGGCAAGGTCCATGGTCAGACAGCGAGTTGCCTTTTACTCGCTGCCCGCGTGCCCGGCTCGCTGCCCTAGCCATATTCTTTTGACTAGTTGACACTCGTCTTTCGTACCATGTATTTTTCGATGTGAACCCGCATAGTTTAGCTTGCCAAAGTACCGTTTAAAAATAGTTTCCCTCGCCTCGCTTCGCCCGTTAACTAGCTCGCTCGCTAGAACGGTGTGGCCAACTCTTTAACGTTTGTAAATATACCCCCAAAACAGGAAAAATCTAAAAGGAGGTGCAACGTTCTTTTAAAAAAGATAAAATACAAGCGTAATAAAAGAAAACCACCCCACTTCCATCACACCTCTGCATAATAATTCTCGAACTTAGAAGTTCAAAGAAATTCGTCAGCAAGTATCTCCACGGAGTCGGGACTCCGTTCAGCCAGGATTACCATATTTTAAAAGTAATTCACACCTGTTCAGCTTCAAAGTCGACCGCGCGACGAAAGTTTTGAAAGGCATGGAGTAAGGAGGGAATGGAGTGTCATAACAGGGTCAAATGTATAAAATGTCATCTTCTAAAAAAAAACGTTTATTGTCGTCAATTGTCTAATGGTACGCGAAGCGAATACTCGTACTTATCTGTTGAGTACAAATGATGACGCAGGGAATGGTAATTATATGATTTGCAACTAATTAAGCAATGAAATCAGGCAAACATGGTATCCTCGTATTATTCACACGAATATTTAGAAGGCTATAAAAGGACTTTACTGTTTGTTATATCCGTTTATATCAGTTGAAAAATGAAGATTTTCTTGTACCTGTTATTGATCAAAGTTTGTTCCTGTGCAGACAGTGAACCACAGTCTAATAATTACTGGAGAGGAAATGCTTATGATGATAGAAACTATGGTAAGAGATCTACAGTTATTTCCTGGTTAGTTTACGTCTGACGGGAATTTTATGCCAAGATAAATAAAGATCACAGTGTAAAGAGCAGAAGATATTTTTATGACGTTAACCACTAAAGTTGAAGTCCTTATTGTTATATATGATATTGTAACAAAGCAGTGCAGCAGTCAATCGGTCACCCGTTTCACCAACCGTGCTAACAAATCGATAGCCTTAGGTGGTGAGGTGGTGAACTTCACTAGTCAGAGATTCTATCTGGACCAAGCTGTGGGAACATCTTAGCCGGATAAATTTTTTGTCCAGCAGAGCCGAAAATAGGCAAAGACAGGCAATAGGCAGGCCAGACAAAGGGTGTAAACCCTGGCGGAACGCAAAAATGGATTGGCAAGACCAGGGTGCAGTTAAAGTAGCTCGCACTGGGCAAATTAAAGGCCAGTTACGACACTGTGTGAATGGCAATATGATCAATTGATCATCCTATGATAATATTTGAATTTTTGCTACATTTTTAAGGTCATGAACAGCAGGGACAAATTGTGCGTCCCTGCCCTCTCCAAGACGTGAACTGCATCAGGCAGTATTTAGCCCAGAAATCTCAATGCTCGCCATCCTACGGTCCTGCTCCAGATGCCCTGAGGATTGAGGTCATACCGATGTCTATACCTCATGTTAACATGACCTTCGTTCTGTACGAAAATGAGGTTACAGGCTTTAATGATTTTAAGATTAAGGAGTTTTAGTAAGTTTTTTTATTGTACCTTCAGCCTCTTTTTGTTTTAGCTTGGTAAAATCATCATATGAGTCCTCCTACTGTCGTCATCATTTGAGGCGAGCGTAGAACACAACGCGCCGTCGACCCGGGTATGGTTCATGCTCGGACAGCGAGTCACCCTTTATTAGCCGCCCTCATGCCCTCGTACCTTCAGCTTTAGCCTTTCTATGAGATGAGAAAGTGTTTTTTCACCTGCGATACACCTATTTGATTGATACCGATAGGTGTGAGATCATGTTACTAAATGATCTTTGATCAAGATTTTCAAAAGTAATCATAATTTCTGTAACTATTGTACGTGATCTTCAGAACCTCGGTCTTAATATTTCAGCTTGAACCAAAAAACTGACAGGCTAGTGTTGGAGGTAGAATTCCAGAAGATCTTCGTGTATTCACCTCTCTGCGTCATCACTTTCCACTGCAAAGGAATGGAATCCTTCTCGGTATCAGACTACGCGTACATTGAATACAGTTAGTAAAATTTAGTTTTATTGTTGATTCAGCGGTGGCCCAGAAGTTAAATCAACTTAAGAGTAAAGAGTGTTATGGTGGGTGTAATTTATTTCATCAACACTGCTCAAAAACGGTGAATGAAAACATCCTGAGGAAACCGACCTTTCATACTACAAAAAAAAATCGAAAACAAGTGACATCTACCGCACTTGGTTCGCTTCGTAGTCATTATTGAGTTGTAAGAGAGCTTAATAAAGCGTTTATTTCCTAGATAAATATTACTATTTCTTTACTTCTTTGGAAAGTCGTTTTGAGGAACTGTCTTTTGCAATTTAAACGTTCAAAAGTCTTGAATTTAGTCTGAAATCCTAAATAATTATATTATTTTGATATGAAAAGCAAACCCCTATTTCCCTTTATTATTTTCTAGAAGACCTATCGTTTACCCTGGTAGTTCCTAACATCAGGGATCTCAACCTGTCCAAGGGTCACGTCTATACTTACATACCTGATAAGAGGCCGAGGCAAGGGCTGGGTCCTAACTTTACACACAGTGAAGGTACGTATTATTCCTTTTTTTTATTTTAAATTAGCGATCCATTTTTGTATTATAGAATAGCTGTTGCTCTTGGCCTGTATGAATAATTATGGCCCAAGGACAAACATGAGGCCTAACATAGCTCACTTACTTATGGTCTGGAACTCCCACGCATCGTTGGAACTCTTTACCACCGCCATTGGGATCTCCCAGCCATTACCGCAGATTTCAGGTAGTCTGTGGTACCATTTCCCAAAGTCCACTTTGCTTTGTAATCCCACTTTGGGTCCAGTGCTGTGACAATTTAAATGTCGCAGCACAAATGCATAGGTAGGAGCCTTTTGGCCTTGTACAAGACTATACTCGTCAGTTTTGCCTTTTGTTGTTTTCCTTTTATATAATTTTTGTTTTGCTTTGTTGTTTTTATTACAAACAGTAACAAACAGCTTTTGGTAAAGAAACAAAAATGAATTTATCGTTAAAATTTGCTTTTGTTTTTCAGATCCTAAAGTGCATGCTTCTATATCGCAATTGATTAAAAGATTATGGCTCAGTGTGCGAGAAGCTTTTGTAACTAAGGGACCGATATTATTTTCAGCATTCTTGCAGAATTCCATTTGCAGTTATTAAATAAATCAATTAAATTGTTTATTTTGTATTAAGAATTTGGATTCGTGTAATCTGGAATAAAATAAATATTTCGGTTTTTTTCTTTGACTATTATTGATTTTCAAAAAGTCTAACCATTTTAAATTTCATATTCCTCTATGCTATTCATTATGTTAGGAACCCTTTAATCCTCATTTCAACTTGGGATCACTCTAAAGAATAACTTAGGTAAGCAACTTTCAGCACTTAGCACTCTGTTGCTTCATTACTCCGTGGCAAGATCCGCAAGTTCCGTAGTTCCGTAAAATCCGGGAATACCGCCGCCGCACCTTCAGGTGTTAATTTCACAAAATTGTCTTACCGCTTCCCTGTGATTACTGATTCACGGTTATATTAATTAGCGGTTGAACTTTTTGCCTAAAACGATTAACGGCTTTGTTGTTTGATGCATTGTTAATTATTGTTTTGGATTAACGTGGTTTACAAAAAAATTAGGTAGGTACTTAAGACTTGTGACGGTTTTTTTTTGGATAAAATTAGTCACTCGTTCGCACACTAGAGACGCTATCTATTTTTTCATACCATTTACGTCGTAATACTACTCACCAAGTACCCTGTACCAAATGCAAAATGCATCCTAAGGCCATTGAGCTATTATTACTACGTATAGAGACGACACCACGCATCTCCACTGTGTCCCATCCAGGATGAGTGCGCGCGCCTAGAGCACGCCACAGAGCTGTCAAACAACTGAATGAACTTGTGCGCGTTGTCTCATCCTGGATGGGACATATCACACGTATCACATAGTGGTGATACGTGGTATCGTCTCTAAACGTAGTAATAATAGCTCAATGGCTAAGGCCGCACCGCCGCACGCCGCATTATGTATAGTCAAAAGGTGCATGTTTTACATACAATTGCGCAGGTTTTAGCCGAACCTAAATGCATATAAAACAGCTCAGTATCAGTCGCTATTAAACTAATTTGTATGGAAATCCACTAATTGGTGCAAATTATGTGAATACACGTGAATAAACTCCTGAATTAAGATGTTTTAATGTGATTAATTTAATGATTAGATAATTGGGATTTGAAAAAACTGGTCAAGTGCATGTCGTACTACGTACAATGAAGGTTCCATAGCAGAAAATAATTCATCCAAAACAAACCCAACATTGTAGTCGAAAAACGCGGGCGTGTGCACTTACTTTGTTTGAAACTAAACACAAATATAAGTTTCTAATGGGTTTTTTTCGTCACATAGATAAGAATTACCAATTGATGGACTTTTGTCCTTTCTGTATACTTACTGTAAGTTCTCACTTCTTGCCGAATTTCATGATTCTAGGTAAACGGGTGTTATAATTATGGATACAATTTCCTCAAGATTTTTTCCTTCACCATTTTAAAAACAGTGTTGATTAATTAAATTACAAAAAGTAATATTATTTTTTTATTTCTGTGTGTGTGCCCAATATCGAATAAATGTTTTTCTATTATATTATATTCTATTATATTACTCCTCTTTCTGTGTTGATTGTCATATTCTAAATTAACTTAACTTAACTTAAATTAAAGCAAAGGGAATTGATTGCAAAAGCTTGAATAAAATCAGGGACAAAGCCTTGTTTATGTTCCTACCTACAAGTTTTCATTTCCTCACAAAAAAACCGTATACCTATACTTACTAACAAACTATGAAGGACGTTGTGTTACCTATTATACCAAAGCTTCCGGTTTGCTACGCTTAATTTCCTTAACACACCTTTTTATTAATGAGGAGGTTGAATAGATGTTAAATGGAGTACCTACCTATTAGAATAAAACTATAATCAGCCTATAAAAATATAATAACAGCTAGTTTTTTTTTCGTGATAAAATCATCAAATGAGTCTTTGAAGACTCATACTGTTAGACTAGTACTGACTAAAATTCACGGTGATTCTTCAATAGCCCTTTACGTTCCACGGTTCCGAGACAGGGGTAAGTTTTGGCCCTCTAAGGTCCCGTCAGACTAAAATTCGTCCCGCCCCGTCAAATTAGTTAACATTTAGTTAATTTTCCTATTGACTTTCAACTTTTATTTTTTTGTCATTTTTAACTCAACTGATACAATTTAAAGCGTCAGGTAAAGTAACGCGAGGTAAAATATTATGTCGAAGCTTTGAATAAATGTCGAGCTAAAAAATAAAAAAAAATCTTTCTTTCTATGTGGGGTTCACACCGATAAGTATCGTACGAAAGATGACTCGACTAGTCGTAAGAGTCAAGGCGCGAGAGGGCAGGCGAGTGAGCCCAGCTAGTATCTTTTGACCACTTTTCAATACTACGGCTCGCTCGCTCGCTCTTCGGCGGTATAGCTTTAAAGCTCGAATCATCTGAACTTCACTCTCTTACTTCTTTAATATTCCACTTTTCTGTACTTTTTTCTATTTACAATTATAAACACAAATTAAATAATTAGCTAAAAAAATGATGCACTGATGCGTCTACAATCCTACATACATTCATTTCATAAGCTTGTACCTAATAACAAAGTTCTATGTATTGCCAACCATACTCAGTAACTTTACAAAGTGATAGTTTCCTTAACGAGACCTTGCTGTAAGAGGCTTTACTACAACTATACTAGATATCAGAGGCTACTTAATATATTTGTCGGCGCAACCACATTGCTTTAATATTTTTGACGAACTCCGAGCACTGTACCCTCAGCACGATTTTCAATCTTTTACTTTACAGCAACTTTCCAGTATTTACAGCGTTTCTTGTATGAAAATATGGAACAGCGCCTCTGGTGTGCGAAGAAGAACCAATTTTTCCCTTGAAAATTGTCAATTTGAAGTAGTCAAAGTTCCAGTTTACTTTACGTCTCAAATACTGAAAACTCGTGCTGACGGTACTGGTTAGGTAGCCGTTATGTAGAACGTCAGTTTTGACAGTGAAGTAAGATGAACAGCGGGTACTGAGGCGCATACTACCACGTACTCGGCGGACGTTAATTCCAAAAGTAATTGCAGTGATGTTCGCAGTGCATATGAAGTTCTATTACAATACCTATGACTGTAATGACCATGCCTCCAATATCCATCACCCACGTCCCACGCCTATTACTCACACGAAGAATCCCAACTGAAGTATCTACCTGATAACAGTCGAAAGACTTTATATTTATATCTTAATATACAAAACAAGCTATTAAATGAAGAACTGCTCGACCAATTTTGTGCAAAATTTTACTTATGTCGTAAGTGTGTTTACAAACAAACAAACACACACACGGACACCCAGATCTGGAACAACTATTAGTAAATTATTATTTGTTTCGTCCGGGCATCAAATCTGCGACACTGCACTGTGCAGCAGTCGATACAGCCGCTGGCTCAAGCACCGTCAAACAGATACATAATTCCTTTCTCACCAATTCACGCCATCGAATAAAGCCAAAACCTACCATTATATCCTCACTATAACCACATATCGAATCGAAAAATTCCACCGTTCAAAGAACATTTATATCTAAAGTTTAATACCATTAAGTCGTCGCCGGCGAGTGTGACGATAAACAAGCGACAATGCACGACCGAATCCACTCAACTAAATTAACTCAGTGGTACCTTCTTGTTGCTGCATTAGGCACCACGTCACACCGTGGCGTAACATTCACTTGTGTGGAAAAGTACCTAAATTGGGCTAATTTTGAACCACATAATAAACGCACGGAAAATACGCGCATATGACGTCTAGTTGCGAATACCAGCCCGTTATATAATACAATAGAACTAAGCTACTATAACCAGACACGCCGTAATTGCGGCGGTAAGAACCCTCTTTGAGGAGTGACCAGAAAGGCGCTACGTGTTTCTCATCTTCCGTCTGACGCAGGTCCTGCGACACGGATATTTCGGGAGGTACTTGTGTCGGATTTGAAAGGAAGAAACGCCTGGGCATCACCACTATGAGGATCGCCCGGAGGACACGGCGGTGCATACGGTGCAGGACTGCCCCGCTTGGGTAGAACACCGCCGTGTGATAAAAAAGGGCCACACGAACGGCATTTTGTCGTAAATTTTCGCGATAAAAGTCTTTAAATTCCGACATTGCCCGTTAATGTAGCCCTAGTGTTAGCTGAGTAGCTTTACTTATTACTAGTGTAATAAATAAATTCGTGTGATTAAGTACATTTTATTATATTTTTTCTGCAGTCATAGATATTTTTTACAGAACAAGGAGAGCTTCAAATAAATCTATTATGTTTAAATTCTAAAAGCCTAAAAAAATCCAATAAAATCCAATTTCCCCACATTTAAGATTTTTTTAAACAATCAGCCAAAACAAAAAAATCCCGCTAAATACTCAAAACTCGCCAACAAAATCCACATTCCCGCTCACTTCGGTGTGAGTGACATCCACATTTATTTGTATTTCGTATAGGGGAATCCGATACGCGCCCCCGCGAACAAGCGAATGTATTGGATTGGTTGGAAAAATTGTTGGCCAAATCCTTTGTGATCGTTTTAATGGTATATTCCTATTTCATGAGCGAAGACCGTTTTGATTCCATAACGAGAACTCCGTGGATTGTTCCATTTTATTTTTAAGAATGGAATATGGAATTTAGGGAGATCGATTGTGGGATTAAAATTGTTGTTGTGAGTTTTTGTTGTCATGAGCATAAAAATATTTATGTTGTTATAAACTACAGTGCAATGACTTTGTTGAAGTTGTTGGGTGATATGAGAGATAGGAGGCCTGTGTCCTAGCAGTGGGAAAATTAAAGGTTGATTATTTTATAAATAAATAATATTCCACAACTATCATCGCAACGTCATCTAGTCCCAAGCTAAGCAAAGTTTGTGTTATGGGTACTAGACAACTGATAGACATGCTTATATATTGCTAAATACACACATATAATAGATAAATTATACCCAGACACAGAACAAATGATCATATGGCTCATCACACAAAAAACTCTGCCCCTGGGAGCCCAGGGTGGGAATCGAACCCACGACCCCCGGCATAGCAGTCAGGGTCACTAACCACTAGACCAACAGGCCAGTCAAATATACTAATATACCTATGATATGAATTTTATCGGTCGCCTCTGGAGAATACATAGATTATAATAAGCTCTATCTCTTTTTGAATTTGATTAACAATTTAATTAATCAATTCAAGCAGTTTGAAGTATACTTTTATTTTCACGATGAAATAAGTATAATTGAATTGGAAAAAGAAGTAATTGATTTTGCAAGAGGCAAATTCTAATCTTTTTATCTTGCCCAAATGAATATGTATGCAGAATGCTAGACGAATTTAAAACAATGGCAAATTTTTGCTGAAAACCTTAGGAGGGGAACGAAACCACGACCAAGTCAGCAGTTACTTGGTAGGACTAAGTCAGACTCTCAGGTCACTAATTGCCAGAAACGACAGACAAAGATCTGAAGCCTTATCACAAGATTTCTGTATTTTATTTACAGCGCACATGAAGTATTTACTGCGTTTATTTCATGGAACAGTGAAAAGGTGCCTAAAGTATAAGTACGAACGTCAAAGTTCTTGTTTTCTGTACATCACAAAAACGGGAAAAGTCCTGGATAGAGCCCT
Organism: Agrotis ipsilon; assembly: GCA_028554685.1. Classification (NCBI taxonomy): domain Eukaryota; kingdom Metazoa; phylum Arthropoda; class Insecta; order Lepidoptera; family Noctuidae; genus Agrotis; species Agrotis ipsilon. The sequence continues at coordinate 10,402,250 of CM052972.1, forward strand.
TAACGTACTTTCCGAGGCGTGGTAGGAACTCGACATGCAATGGAAGGTCACCCATCTACAGACCAACCTTGGTAAAAATAGAAAAAACACACATTTTGTAAATTATGTTATAAATAAAACCAGTGGATTCAGTTAATCCACTAATAATGATAAGGTACCTTATTTACATAATTTTATGATCATACAAATTAAATAATTAAGTAAATAGTACAAGCATCCCGATTTTTCTAAATTAGCTATAATTTATATCAATAGTCGAGATCTCGAGTTCGTCGCCCCATTGGCGCCAGATCGTCGAGACTCTATGTCTCCTACTCTCCCCTAAGGAAACTGTATCTGTGTATTGTATACAGGGTGTTATTTTTGGTTTTTGTTAAGAATTTTAGTCTCACAAGGAATTTTATCAATGAAAACTGCAAGTAATCAATACATTTGAATCAAGTCATCTTAATAGACTGAAATCAGTTTTGTCTTTGGAATATTGATATCACAAACACTAAATTATTTAAAATATATTAATAACTACTTCGAAGAACTTCGTAATAAGGCGCCCAAACTCATTCTCCACTACTTTGTCAAGCTTCTTTACCTCGGCGCTTGTCTGGTCTCCACTGCTGACTCTGTCTTTCAAGAATTGCAGTAATTCAGAATTATGCTTCATTAAAAAAACTTTTCTTTATTAGTTTATGTTTTATTATAAACTAATTAGATAATACTACAGGGAATTACAAATTACCCTTTAAAGTAGACCGTACATATTTTTTTTTGCAATGACCCCCTGAATATCCCCTTCATTAACGCATCAGTTACACCCTGTATATCCTCAAGTATATGTGTGCGTTCTACTTGCAGTAATAATGTTATGGGGTACGGTTCCCCTGGAGATATGATTCAGGGTATTTGTGATTTACGGATTATGGGGGTAGATACAGTGGCGTAAGATCTGTTGTGCATTATTCGGATTGGCGATTCCCTTGGAATTTGGTGGTGTGTCTGCATTATTGATAAATGTTGGGAAGTAGTTCGCCATTTTTGTAGGATGGAATTTCATCAAATAAGTCTTCCAATTCTAGAAGGAGTGAAAGGGATTTTCAGGCTTGGTTGACCAAAAACACCCTGTTCCTTCAGCTGCCCTAAGCGTTCCAGGAACAGCAGTTCCGACACTCTAAAGACACTTTTAATACAGCCCCGTTACTTAATTTTATGCTTGCAATAATAGGCATGATGGATGAAGAAATGTACACTACTAGGTATAATGAAGAGTTTGTTTGATTTTTAGGCGCTTATCTCAGTAACTATTGGTCTGGATTTTTTTTGTGTTAGATATTTCATTTATCGAGGAAGGTTATCAAACATAACACTTCTACCAATAGGAGCCGAACACCGGGGGTAAAACCACGGGGTATAGCTAGTTCTTACTAAATTCTTCTGACATGACGAGCTCTCTCTAGTTTCAATGCGTTTAATATTATTTTTTCAATATTCATTGAAAAAAAATAAACTAAAACTACGTATTCATTATTTTTCAGAACAGACTGCAACTGACGGATTAATTAGATTTATAAATTGATGCTGTCATCATGTCTATTGCAAATCCCTAAACGATTTATATTTTTATTAACCCTCTTTGCACAGCAATGGCTTTTTTTTAAACTACCACACCACGCCATCTAGTCCCAAGCTAAACAGAGCTTGTGTTATGGGTACTAGACAACTGATAAACATACTATATTTCTAAATACATACATATTAGAGATAAATTACACCCAGACACAGAACAAATGATCATGCTCATCACACAAACATTTGTCCTGGGTGGGAATCGAACCCACGACCACTAGACCAGCAGTCAGGATCACTAACCACTAGACCAACCAGGCCAGTCAATGCCAACATTTTTTTTAAACTTATTAAAAGAATTTCACCTGCGTCGTGGTTGCGTTAACAAACATTGAAACTCACATCCACAAACTCCCGGACCCGGAATCACTTGCAGATCATACAAATATGTATCTCACTATTTTGCTCTGCCCTGACTCTACAGGATTCTTAGTCTTACAGTACTTTTCATTTGTAGGTGTACAAGAGGCACTTGTGGAATCCAAATAAATGGATCATCATCATCTGCCTAGCCTTTTACCAATTATATTGGGGTCGGCTTCCAGTCAAACCAGATGCATCTGAATATCAGTATTTTACATGGAGCGACTGCCTGTCGGACCTCCATAAACCTGTAACTGGGTAATACCATACCCCATGGTAAGACTGGTTGTCAGACTGTAGAGCTTCTGTCTAACAGAAACGACAAATTGTGATTGTGAAATATTTATTCCTTGTGGGATCGAACCCTAGACATGCAACGCAGCAGTCGACCACTCAGCCATTGCGAACAGTGCAACAGTAAAATAAAATTAAAAAAAAAACCTATTTGTTAGTCGTCACGGCCTAGGCGTAACGTATTCATGGAAAAAGCCTACACTAACAGTTAGTTACGTCAACAGCAAGTTTCAGATACACCCACATCCTGTAAACAACGAGCTTTGTCTACCAACCGATGTTAACTTCCGGTTCGTGTGGGGCCGTGAAGTTAGCGTTTTGTTAAAGAGGGTGAAAGGGGTTGTTGGTAATGTCCATGTTTTTAAATAAATGAGGTGATTTTATCATGTTAAAAAAGGGGGATTTTTTATAAAGAGCTTAATTCGTACTTATTAATATATTGTGAATTTTTGTAAGCTTAGAGTGATGTATTTTGGAATGATATCTTTGATTGTTAACCTTTCGCGGAAAAAAAAACATTAAAGAGTTTTGGATGACTTTTATCACATACATAGATTAAAACCCAGATAAGCTTTTGAAGTTAAACAGGTTACAGACAGCCAGACAAATACTTTTGCTTATATTGTTTTTTTTTCGCTTCATCCATGGTTCTACATTTAACCACAGATGAACCGGAAAATAGGTATTATTTATTTCTTGATTCTATTGAATACAGAAGCCAAATTTAAAGAAAATATTGAATCTTGAAGCCGTCTTTTTTTATTACTATTTTTTATACATATTTGTAGGTACATATTTATATTTTCAGAATTAGATTTTCTTCGTATTCAATTACCTAACCTTGTTACAACCGTTTTTGTGGCCCCAAGTAACAACTGTGAGCGCTTTTAACGACTTAACATTGCAATAAAACAACTCTCAGACTTACTTCACAAGACGTAAGGTTCAAAATGGAATAAAAAGGAAGTTTGTGTAGATTTATGATTTCTGCAAATGTATTTTTTTCAGTGTACCGTTTCTTTACTGAGAAAAATGTTATGTTTAATGAGCCATTTGTTATTTTGCTATGTAGTAACATGTCAGTATGTAAAGAGAATTATGGTGTATTTTTTCAATACTTTTTTTTCTAACAACTAGAAGTAATCTGATAATAGACTTTATCTAAATACTAATATACTCGTATAAAAACTATGGTATTTTTTCAATTAAATTAGGTATACAAAAAAAATACTAACTAGCATTTCATACACAACACGTCAAATATTAAATTGATTAAAAAGGATATAAGCTTTAGCAAATGCAGTAAAAATCCATTTATTAAGCACGGATCGCGGGTCATCAGAGGTTACCCTGGAACGTAAAAGGTTAATAAAGGATCAACCTGGTTATTAGTCAGTACAATTCTGCCGTCCCTCGAGACTCATATGATGATGTCACCATGATAAAATAAATAGCAAGATACTTTTGTTTTTGGGGACTCATCATCTGCCTAGCCTTTTCCCACTTATACTGGGGTCGGCTTCCAGTGAAACCAGATGCAGATGGATATCAGTATTTTACATGGAGCGACTGCCTGGTGGACTTCCACAACCCAGTAACTGGGTAATACCATATCCCATGGTAAGGCTGCTTGTCAGACTTTAGAGCTCCTGACTAACAGTAACGACTGTCAAAGATCTACAAATGACACCCGGACCAATGGCTTACGTGCTTTTCAAGGCACAGAGGAAACACGCTATGACAGATGGACACCTATCCACAGACCAACATCGGCAAGCGCTTGTTTATTTTATTTCTGGAAACTATAAAGTATAATTTATTTAAACCTATTAACACTGCCAACTAAACTTACGACACAAAAACCAAGCAAGCACAACAAAAGCAGAAAACTCAAAATTCACCAATTCATCTTATTTGAAAACAAAAATGTGCCAAATGCCAACTGACTCGGCAACAGCGCTCCCGCCATGTCGCCAGACAGTCTGGCACCAGCATTCTGCCACCATTTATAACTGTTGTCTGGCAACCAAATGCTTCGCAATAATATTTTCATGTCTTCAAGCTTTCGTTTATTTATGAAGATATTGTTGTTCAATGGTTTCGATTGATTGAGTGATTGAAACTTGCAATTGAACAAGTTGAAACAGAGTAAAAGATTCTGTTTAAAATTCTTCTCCAAAAGGTGCTTATAAATTTGAGCATTCTTCTTCTTCATTTGTAAAAGAACACCTAGTATTTGTCGACCTGAAGAATGGACAGAGCCAACCAAAGTCATCTGCCTAGCCTTTTTCCAACTTTACTGGGGTAGGCTTTGAGTCAAACCAGATGCAGATCGGAGATCGGATGCATGCAGATCGGACCTCCACAACCCAGTAACTGGGTCATACGATAACCCGAGGTAAGACTGGTTGTCAGACTTAACGTCTGACTAACAGTACCTAACAACTGTCAAAGATCTACAAATGACAGCCGGGACCAACGGCTTTACGTGTTTTCCAAGCCACGGAGGAAACTCGCTATGACAGATGGTCACCCATCAACAAACCAACCTCGACAAGCGCGGTTAAATCCGGAAGTTTGGCCTATGCGGCTGTAATTATTTAGTCACGAGAGCCAACCATAGAAGCCAAAAATATATGCTTTATGATAACATTATCATTATGTTTTTACGAACTAAATATTCGAACCAAAATTGAAAATAGAATCATTCATATTGAAATATGCAACCTAATACATGACTTCTCATTCAACATATATGATTTAAATTTAACCAGTAACCTAACCAATATCCTATTTCGTAGAACACTAAATACTATTAAAATAATCACAGAGCCAAACACGGTTTCACCGAAATTACATCGAAATTTGACATACGTATTTATCCGTCATTCAGTAAAATTTCGATTACACACAATATTATGGCTTTGTACTACACAAATGGGTACAAAATGATAGTAAAGCTCGTTAAAGGGTGAATCTTGAGCATCGGAAGTTTGATGGTATCGGGGCGACCGGACGTGGGTGGGGGTAACGACTCAAGATTGCACCCCTTCGACTCAACACCGTGAAGATTTGCAGGGTTGACTTTGAGTGGGTGATCACTACCTTGCTGTTTGAGGGTTAGATTGATAGTTGTTTTGCGTTTTTGTGTTTATTATGGGGGGTTAACACTGTGGTGGATTGGATTTTATTGCACAAACGAATTTGAAGTTTTCATTCGGTAATTAAAATGAGATGGAGATACTTTTGATGTTGTCGTTTACACTTCCTGCTCTCTCTTTCTTGTTTTAAACAAACAAAGGCAAAACTTATTGCAGACCTTTGTAATTAATGAAATAAATCAGGATCTTTATTGCACTCCTAGCATCACAAATCACTTGCATTGCAAGCTTGTGTTTGAACTTATCTGTGTATTAATTTAGTGTCTTTATCGTATTCAAACACTGCATAGAAATAGAAAGATGATTTTGTTCATTCTATGCTAAAACTATTTAGTGATTTACCATGCAGGTGAACTCCAGTCTTTAATTTAAAGTAAATCCTTAATCTATTAATTACAAATGCGAAAGTCAGTTTGTTTTAGGCTTTACACGTAAACTGATGAACCAATTTTGATAAACAAATAATAGATGGAACTCCGGCGACAGTTATAGACTAGTAGAGGAAAGAGAATGAAACAACGGGCACTAACAAGCTAACGTATCCCGGAACGTAAAGCGCTATTGAAGGACACCGTGGATTTTAGTCAGTATAAGTCTGACGATCTTATGAAGACCACAGGATCACGCTGGATGCAGGCCGCTTACAACCTGTCCTACTGGAAGTCTAAAGGGGAGGCCTATGTTCAGCAGTGGACGTCTTACGGCTGATATGGTGATGATGATGATGATGAAGTCTGACAGTCCTTCCTACCCTGCACTGGGTGTGAGAACTCATTTGATGATTTAACCACGCAATAAAAAAAAAAAACCAAATCCCTTTATTTATTTCGCATTTTACCAGTAAAATCTTTTCCCTAGTACCAGGATACCATAAGCCATAAGGAGCAACCAGTAACAATCTTCAAGCAAAGAACAACATTAAGATAATCCGCAAGTATTTAGTTCGATGGTAATTAGCAAAGAAGACCGGGATATCAGACAACATTACCCTTATCAAGTAGATTGCCAGTTTTAGATAAAAACGGTAATTTCCTTCGTACACTGTTGTGTCTTTTTAACCAGGACTTTAGATAAGGAGTGGATCCTGAAGGGATGTGTTGGTTATTTAGGGATTCGCTAGTAAATTGGGGATTTGGATTTGTTTAAGATAAATAAGAGTGATTGTTATTAGATGAAATTCCTTTTTTTATTTTTTGCTTGGTAAAATCATCAAAAAATGAGTCCCACCCCGGGCAGAGCGGGAGGGACTGTCAGACTTTCACTGACTAAAATCCACGGTGTCCTTCAATAGCCCTTTATGATCCGGGGTCACGGTGATGGAAAGAAGTCCCGTGACCCCGGCAGGCTTTGGCCCTCTGTGATGGGACCCCGTCATTTTGCTGACGCTCTTTGAGGCGCGCGTGGAACACGACGCGCCGTAGACCCGGGCATGGCCCATGGTTGGACATAGAGTTGCCCTTTACTCACTGCCGCATGCCCGCGCCTACGGTGGCCGGAGATCATCTGCCGAGATGAAATCCCTTTGACATAAAAGATTATCTTTTTTAACAATATGAAAGAAGAGAGCAGTGGTGATCCAGTGGTATCGGCCCCGACCTACGAATTGTAGATCATGGGTTCGAACCCAGCCTGGCACATTACTTTGTGTAATTTATTTCATCACCACTACTCTCAAAACGGTGAAGGACAACATCGTAAGATAACCATTTCTGAACTGAAAAAAAAATTGCAAACGAAACCATTTTATTCATCACCGTGACCCCGGTACATAAAGGGCTATTGAAGGACACCGTGGATTTTAGTCAGTACAATTCTGACAGTCCCTCCCGCCCTGCCCGGGGTGGGAGGACTCATTTTATGATTTTACTAAAAATTAAAAGTCAGTATTAATTAGCTGTTGCAATTAGCTATTAACTGAATACAAATATGAGTCGACAGTGTTAATGAGCGTTGAACATGCAAGGGCGACTGGCCTAGTCAAATTAGAGATTTTAAAGCATTTTATTTATGAAGACTAATCATTTTGTTAACCTGTATTCGTCCACTGCTGGACATTGGTCTAGTGGTTAGTGACCGTGTATATATGTTACCGGCCAAACCCGATTTCAGGACAAACTAGTTTGGCCTAGGCTAAACTAGTTTCGACAGAGTCCCGCTTTGCGGATTTCCTACTACTGGGTGGTTTTAAAAAAAAGAACCACGAAGAGGATGGCGGGGTCTTTCAGACCCCGCCATCCTCTTCTAACCTAAATTGTCCGAGTCGGGGTGCCAGCAAGTCCCTAGCTTGCAAAAAACTAGTTTAGCCTAGGCCAAACTAGTTTGTACTGAAATCGGGTTTGGCCGGTAACATATATATATAGTGTCGTGGGTGCGATTCCCACCAACGACGATATATTACTAGACTCCGCATGCACGATCTAAGGAACAAAAACTATTCAGTCAACTCGCTGAGGTACTACGTAAGCGAGGGAGACGGGGTACTGCGTTATGATTGGCTAACTCAAGGTCTGTTCTGTCTCAAGGTATGTTTAGGGCTCACAGAAGTGGTCGAAATAAGACGGATATAAGACATTTTTGCCTAATGTGTTGACAGACATCGGTCGCCTGTTATTAGGAGTCTAGTAATATATCGTCGTTGATTCCCACCCAGGACAAAATTAAATACTTGTATGATGAGCATGATCATTTGTTCTGTGTCTGGGTGTAATATATCTATAATATCTGTGCATTTTGAAATATATAAGTATGTTTATCAGTTGTCTAGTACCCATAACACAAGCTCTGCTTAGCGTGGGACTAGATAGCGATGTGTGATAGTTGTGGAATATTATTATTATTATACAGCCCTCCCAATGCCTATGAGCGCAGTCCTGCATTATTCTAGAGATTCTATAAGAAATCTCATCACTGGACCCTACGATGTGCTCAAATATCGATGCTGGGGCCTTAACCAAACAGCAGACGACAGGAGACGACAATCGTTATCGCTCAGCAGTCACCAATACATTTTCAACTTTATACCTCAGCGCGTAAAGTTGAAAATCTATTGAAGTTTACAGATCGTTTTCGTTCGTTATTGCTCAACAATTTTGAATAGATTTTCAACTTAGTGCCCTTTGTTGAAAATGTAGTAATAGTAATAGTGATTGCTGAACTGATAACGATTGTCGTCTGCTGTCGTCTGTTCTTTGTCTATAGGGCCTGCAGACAAATCTGAATCTTCTAGAAGAAATTTGAAGTGTGCCAATAATTCTTCAGCGGACAATGTGTTAACATCTTTATTTTTCTTGTTACAGCAGTAGTGTGAGCCAGATGAGTGGTCCGGCGTGACCGCAGCATCAACACGATGCACCAATGCTCGCTCTTCATACTCACCCTGCTATGTGTCTCCGTCAAAGGTGAGGTTTTATGACAATTCAGTTTTTTTTTTCATAAAAATTAAATAAAATTAAAGGGACATTCTGCGAAAGGGACCTTCTACAATGGAACATTCTAAAGATAAAGATCAATTTATTTGTTAAACATGTGTAACATGATACATAGATGCACATTTAGATGGTAAAATAGTTTTTACAGAACCAACATGTTTTGCCTCACTCGGCGTACAAATATTTGGAATTATATTTTTAAATGAGAATAATAAAGCAAATGTCAATTAAAATATGTCAAAATTATGATAAACAAAAGAAGAAAATAATAATAATAATAATAATGGAAAACATTTAAAATTTATCATTTAAAAAATCAATTATACTCGTGCTTCGTTCTCAAGATTAGTAACCTGAAATAATAAACCTATTACTTATTTACACATGTAGTATCACCCAGGATTCACCACATAGCACTGAATTTTGAGAAATATGAGATATTTTTTTTTTTTTTTTTTGCGAGGTAGACGTGCCCTTAATCTTCGCTTGTCATTCACGTTACAGTGCTTCACCACTGCACACCTCTTTCTTATCGGTACGGACTAGAGTTATTATTACAGTGTTTTATATTAGTAATTAAAATGCCGAAGAGGAAAAGTGATATTGACATCGACAAATTAAACAAAAAGTTGCGTAAAATTGAAAGAAAATTAAAACGTGCTAAGCGGCAACGTTCTTCAATATCGTCTTCATCTCGAGAGGACTCCGTGCTACCTGCGCATAGATATGAAGGTATGTTATTTTGTTATTGCCACAAACTTTAACAGGTTTAACATTCGCCGCCGTACAATAAGTACATACTCGTAAACAAAGGTTCGTTAAATTCACTGGAATTTTACACATACCTACCTATTTTTATTCGAATTCAAACAGTACAAAGGTCTGTTTATATCGTTATTTATGTACTATGGTGCGTTCAATTCATTGGAATTGCAACATCTACCATTCAGTTAAGGAAAGACGTTCAATTCACTGGAATTGCAACCTTTCTCTTTGCCTTGCAGCGGCGGGAAACCTAATGGACATCTTCTCGGATGATGACTGTAATATGGCAAGACCTAGACTGGCATCAGTTGTACGGGCTGACTCGCCAGATGGGACAACAGAGTCGGGGGCACTGCCGCCTGCGCCGTCACGCGCCCCGCCCCCCACACTGCAACCACGCGCGCTGCCCTCCACACCGCAACCACGCGCTCCATCGCCGCCGCCATCGCCACCGCCAGTGCCACAGCCAGACCCACCGTCGCATCCGTGCCCCTCGCCGCCGCCCCCGCATGCTGCTGAGCCTTGCCCGGTCGCTGAGTCATGCGCAATCGCTGTTACCACCAGCGATTTAACTACTACCCCCGATGATGATTTGATCGACATATTAGGTGATGATCCTACACAAACCACCGAGTATGGCAAAGATATTCATGTTGGCCTGGCTAATCGCTTAGAACATTTAATTGTTAATGGACTGGACAATGACGTACGAAAAGAATTGGGAAAAAAGCACTTGACACCAGCCAACTGCCCTAGAATAATACCACCGATGCTCAATCCGGAAATAAAGGCTGCCTTACCCGAAGCAAGCGTGAAACGCGATAAGGGAATAGAAAACAGGCAAAAACAGCTGGGTACTGCCTTGGCCTGTTTGAGTGACGTCATAACAACTAAGATGCAAGAAAAGAACAAAGACCCGGCTCTTTTGAAACAACTTATGGATGCGGCAAAGTTAATGTGTGACTCATTACACTCCGACTCAGTCAAAAGGCGCTACTTTGCCTCGTCGTCCTTAAAGAAAGATATTAACGACCATTTAATGCAGACAAAGATAGACAAGTATCTTTTCGGAGAGGCCCTGGCTGAAACCTTGAAGACTGCCAAGGCTGTGACGAAATCTGGTGCTGATATTAAAGTTGCTTATGATAAAAATAGGAAGACCACTCAACCTCAACCATCGACTTCGCGTGGTTTAAACTGGAAGGCTCCCCCTTCGACTCGCAGGCAGTCGGGGCCGCAGAGGAGCCGCCAGCCTTTCCCGCCTGCTGGAGCGAGGGCGCCACCGCCTCCGCCGCCGCCGCCGGCGAGCCGGCCACCGCCGCCGCCGCACGCCAGCTGGTCGAGGACATCGCGCTATCAGCCGCGACCGACCCGCCGCCAGTAAATAAGGTAAAATATGCTGGTCGTTTAGCGGCGTTTATAAGACAATGGTCTCACCTTACGCAAGACAAAACTGTTCTTTCTTGGATTGATGGCTATAGAATACAATTTTCTAAACAAGTCTCACAAGAAAATGTACCTTCTGTTCCTATTTTGACACAGGCTGAGATTAATGAATTTTACAAAATTATTAATAGTCTCATGAAAATTGGCGCTATTTCCGAATGTACCCCGTGCGCCAATCAATTTATATCAAGTATTTTTCTTGTGCCTAAACCGAATGGCAAGAAAAGGTTAATCCTAAATTTAAAAAATCTAAATAAACATATACAAACTGACCATTTCAAGTTAGAGGATTTACGCACAACAGTTAAACTAATGACAAAAAATTGTTATATGGCAACCTGTGATCTCAAAGATGCATATTTTTTATTAAAAATTCATCCAGAATCCAAAAAGTATCTCCGTTTTCAATTTGACGATAAATTATTTGAATTTAATGTCTTGCCATTCGGTTTAAACACAGCTCCATATGTTTACACGAAATTGATGAAACCCGTCGTTGGATTACTCAGATTGGCTGGTTTTATATCTACTATATACCTAGATGACCTATTTTTAATTGGATATTCATATAACGATTGCTTAAACAATATTAATACCTCAATAAAATTACTAACAGCCTTAGGATTTATCATAAACTATGAAAAGAGTTGCTTACAACCTTCCATGAAATGCAAATTTTTAGGTTTTATTCTCGACTCCCAAAATTTTTTAATAATTTTGCCCGATCATAAAAAGCAACGCCTTATTAACGAGATTAACATTTTTATGAAATTAAAGCGTATCAAAATCAAAGATTTTGCAAAATTAGTCGGTTTATTAATTTCCGTTTGCCCAGCCGTAGAATACGGCTGGCTTTACACCAAAGAATTAGAACGTTGCAAGTATCTTAGTTTACAAGGTCACGACGACTACAATCGTTACATGAGTATCCCCGATCACCTGCACGATGACCTAAGATGGTGGCTACAAGCCTTAGAAAAGCCCAAGAATCGTATCAAAGATGATACATATTCGGTAGAAATATTCTCTGACGCCTCAACTACTGGGTGGGGTGCAGCGTGTGGCTCAGAGACGGCGTGTGGTCGGTGGTCGTTGCCAGAGCAAAAACAACATATAAATTACCTGGAACTTTTGGCCGCCTTTTTTGCTCTTAAAGTGTTTGCAAAGGACTTTCACAATTGCCAAATACTTCTGCGCGTTGATAACTCAACCGCTATTAGTTACATTAATCGGATGGGTGGAATTCAATATCCACACCTAACCAAGGTAGCAAAGGATATTTGGCAATGGTGCGAGTCCCGAAAAATTTTTGTGTATGCTTATTACATTAAATCTGCAGACAATATCATAGCAGATAAAGAGTCAAGACGAAACCATCCAGATATAGAATGGTCCTTAACGGAAAATATGTTTTCCTATATAGTTCAAAAGTTTGGCACACCATGCATTGATTTATTCGCTAGTCGTTTTAATAAAAAATGTATAAAATACGTTGCATGGCAAAGAGATACAGACGCTTTCGCAATAAACGCCTTCACAATTAGCTGGTCTAAGATGTATTTCTATGCATTTCCGCCCTTTCCAGTTATTCTGAAAACTTTAAAAAAAATCATGAACGATCAAACAAAAGGCATCGTAATAGTACCTTTTTGGCCTACGCAGCCTTGGTTCCCTTTGTTTAAAAAATTATTAATATCGGAATTAATTACTTTTAAATCAGACAGTACCAATATAGTTTTTGATCATTCCAGCAACAGCAACATTCAAAACCATCTTACCCTGGCTGCAGGGATTTTATCAGGGGAGCCCTATCGCGAAGAAGCGTCCCGGAGTCGTCGGAACATATAATGCTCGCTTCATTAGCCGACAGTTCTATCAGACAATATGATGTATGTTATAAAAAATGGTTCGATTTCTGTATTCAGAATTCCCTTGATTCTTATGCTACATCGATTACAGATGTACTGAGATTTTTAACAATGTCTTTTGATGCCGGTACTAAATACAGTAGTTTGAATAGTTTCAGAGCAGCCCTATCCTTGATATTGGGACCTAGTTTCTCCAAAGATGAAAGAATAATAAGATTTTTTAAAGGTGTGTTCCGTTTACGTCCACCTATGCCTAGATACAATGTAACGTGGGATACCTCACGTGTTTTATCCCACTTAGCTACTTGTTATCCTAATGAAACTTTAGTACTAGATCAACTAACAAAAAAATGTATAACCTTATTAGCTCTTGTTACGGCCCATAGGGTCCAGACCTTTTCAAAAATCAATATAAAGAACATTGAAATCAAATCTAACGAAATCATAATAAAAATACCAGACTTAATAAAAACATCAAAAACTGGAACCAATCAACCTCTCTTGGTATTGCCTTTCTTTTTACAGAAAAAAGAAATATGTCCTGCGCAGACATTAGTTGATTACATTGATAAAACTTCTTTATTACGTAAAGACGATACCTTATTTATCGGATGCAAAAAACCCCATAAAGCGGCGACCACACAGACGCTGAGTCGCTGGATAAAGAGTACGCTTCATGCGAGCGGGATCGACGCATCCATATTCTCAGCGCATAGCACGAGACACGCCTCTACGTCTAAGGCACACCAGCTAGGTGTAAATATTGAGCTGATCAGAAAAACCGCTGGCTGGTGTAACAATTCAGATACGTTTTTCAAATTTTATCAGAGAAATATAACTAGATCTGACCCGTCAGCCCTAGCAAGAGCAATTATTAATGATACAGATGATTAAACTATGTAAAACTGTACACATAAATGAATGTAAAATGTAACTTATTTATAATTATGTATTATCATAGATACAACATGATTTTGATGATGTGATTAAACATAATATAGATACTGATATTGGCGTTGATATTTTTAGAATTATACCTCTCAAAGTCTACATGTGTAAATAAGTAATAGGTTTATTATTTCAGGTTACTAATCTTGAGAACGAAGCACGAGTATAATTAATGATTAAACGAACTTACTTGTACGTGAAGTTCGATCATAATTATACGAAGTGCTTCGTTCGAAGAGATTAGTAACTCCCACCCGCCCAACCCAAATCATTCCAAAAATATCAACGATAGACGTTGGTTACAGATACTCCAAACTAAATGACAAGCGAAGATTAAGGGCACGTCTACCTCGCAAAAAAAAAAAAAAAAAATATCTCATATTTCTCAAAATTCAGTGCTATGTGGTGAATCCTGGGTGATACTACATGTGTAAATAAGTAATAGGTTTATTATTTCAGGTTACTAATCTCTTCGAACGAAGCACTTCGTATAATTATGATCGAACTTCACGTACAAGTAAGTTCGTTTAATCATTAATTATGCTATAATAACATTTCTACGAAAGGGACCTTCTACAATGGAATATTCTACGAAAGGGACCTTCTACAATGGGACCTTCTACAATGGGACATTCTACAAATGGGACATTTTGCTACCAGTGGACATTTTGTGAAAGTGTCACTTTGTGAAAGGGATATTTTGCGAATGAGACATTAGACTAAAGGGACATTCTACGAAAGGGAAATTTTTCTACCTGTGTACATTTTGCGAAGAGGACATTTTGCAATAGAGCTACACCTACATTCAATTACGTTGTTTTTGTTGCCAAAGTCATCTAAGTTAATCCTCCCTGGTTGGATCTGAAGGGGCTGACGGACTCGTACTAACGAAAATCCAACATGTTCACTTCACTTGCCCTTTATGTTACAGAGTCACGAAAGCCAGTTTAAACAGTCTTTTGACCTTGGCAGGAGTTTGGTCCTCTGGGTTATATGTATGGGGTGTCAAATGACCACGTGTTGCCTGCCACTGAGACACTCTTATCAGTTGTAAGCTTAATTAATTTTGCAATATTGTTTACAGACATCTCCGGTAGCTGGGAAGAATGGTGGACATACGATGGGATATCAGGTCTGTGGTAGATTATCTTTTCAAATTATTACCATTCTACTTCCTAGTTCCTACTATTTTATTTTATTTTTAATCGCTTTCCCACAATAGAATTTTTTCCTGTGTCGTGGGTGCGTTTACAAGCATAGAAACGCACACAAACGCCCAGACCTGAAGCAACTACTTGTAGATCATACAAATATTTGTTCCGTGCGGGAATCGAACCCGCGACACGCAGTGCAGCAGTCCAATCACTTAGCCACTGCGCTAACCGTGCCGTCAATCAATTATTATAAACTTGAAAGTTTGTTGGGATGTTTGTTACTCTTTCACGCAAAAACTACTGAACGGATTTGGATAAAATGTCCTACACTGATACTTCTTAACCTGAATTAATGCATAAGGACAGTTTTTATCCCTATATTATTATCTTCCTGTGGGATCATTTTCCAGTTGTAGCGGGTGAAAACGCTGGCAACAACTAGTATTAGATATTTCACAGTTCCAAACTAATATTAAAAACTAGCGGCCCGTCCCGGCTTCGCACGGGTGGAAGTCTAAAACCCGGTCCCGATGGTTACAAACACAACAAAAAAAGAATTATCCGAATCGGCCCTGCCGTTTTCGAGTTATGAGCTTAGCAACACATTTTGCGATCCATTTTTATATTATTGATGATGATGATTTGAAAGTTAGTTCGTTTGTTATCCTTAACGCCTAAACCATGAAACCGATCATTTTAAAATTTTGCTTTGACGTTGTCAGGTGTACAGAGACGCACAAAAATGGTACGTTTCATCCCGAATAAAAAGTACAGTTTCCTAGAAAAACAACATAAACGTTAATGTAACAATGGATAGCGCCATGGACGTTCAAATTCTAAATTATCGCGAGGGAAGCCGTGAGCAGTAGTTAGTGAGTAATAAATAGAAAATTTGAAATTCAACACACAAAATGCAATCAGATATGAACCGACCAGTTATTATTCTCTTATCATAATCACTAATTTGACATATTTCTGTTCAATAGCTAATTAGGATTAAAATCCTATGAAACAGAACATTAAACATTTTCCCAAAATACTCGTACATTTGAACTAATCGTGAATTTTGGATTTCACTGAATTGTAATAATTATTAAAACAGCAGAATTAAGCATGAATTCCTGCTACACTGATTTTGATCGCGTATACACATATAATAGCTCGTGTATATAATATGTGAGCAGTGGTGGCCCAGTGGTATCGGTCCCGACTTACGAGTTGTAGGTCGTGGGTTCAAACCCCGCTAGGCGCATTACTTACTGAAATTTATTTCATCACCACTACTCTCAAAACGGTGAAGGAAAACATCGTGAGAAAACCGGCATGTCCTAGAACCAAAAATTCGAAGATATGTGACATCTACCAATCCACACTGGGCGCGCGTGGTGGATTATGGCCCACTCTCTCTCACAGAGAAAAGGCCTGTGTCTCAGCAGTGGGGGAGCATTATAGGCTGATGATGATGAGGCCTGCGGAATTATTACAGGCAGCCCTGGTCAGGCCTAACACTGCCAGTGGTATATTGATCACCGCAGATTACAGAGGTCTTTTTCCGATATTTTTGACGTAAAGTTCCAGTTTAGTACTGGAACTTTGACGTTAAGAAATAAAAAGTTAGTTCCTCATCCGTAAAATAGAGGCGCCTTTTCATTTTCCCATACAAAAAGCGTTGTAAACACTTCAAGTAAGCTGTACATAAAATATAAAAATCTTGTGAAAAGTTATCAGGTAGCCTGGAGTGCCGTGACCCGGGATAATCTCTAGTAGGTGGATCCCACTCTGTCCTCACCCCTAAAATAAGTATTTATTCCAAATGAATGAATAAATAAAACAGCCAATCCATCTTAAAACCAAACTCTTTGAAGTTCTTAAACATATTAGGGTTTAAAACGGGATATTTACCATGTTTATTATTTGTTTTGAGTTTCAAACCCTAATATTTGTAACAGTGACCATGTCAGTTTAAAAACTTATGTTCTTAAACATGTCCTCTATTGACCCAAGGGCGAAAAGGTCATCCTATTACGTCACACAGGTGGAATCACAGTCACATATTCTCAATGGCATGAATATTGGGGTCATAGTAACATACCCATATAATGGAGGAACGGTAATGATCAGCGATAACATCTTAATGATAATGCGCGCTCAGCCATGTCATTATATTGGATAGTCGATGTTCGCTCGACCCGAAATTTGGATGTATGTACTTATCTATTTTCAACGGAGTTTGGAGATTTCTTTTTATGTTTTTGTGGGTAATTTAAAGGCGAATTCGTAAAAAGTAACGCTGTGGAAGAAAATGTGTGTGTTTTTTTTTATTTTGCCAGATCAATTGGGTAGTTAATGTCTGACCCGTTTAGACGTAGGTACCTTTTAAACTTTTCACTTCTGAAGTTTTCTTTTTACGAATTTTACCATTTTACAGGCCATAATGTACATCGCGGGCCCATTGCAATTTGGTAGATGTCACACAATCATGTCTTCGAATTATTGGTTTTAGAACATGCTGTTTTACTCACGATGTTTTCCTTCACCGTTTTGAGAGCAGTGGTGATGAAATAAAGTACACAAAGGCATTACTTTGCCTGCCTTTGCCTGACTACAGGTTCGAACCCACGACCTTCAAGCTTGTAAGTCACTATATATACCACTGGACTTCCACTGTATTTAACTAAATATTAAATTCATTTACTACTATTAAACAAATACTGACGTATTTAATATTCATTTTAACATGACTAAATCGTTAGATTAAAACATTTTGCTTTAGTTATGAAAACCATGAATTAAGAATTAATAAACACGATTTAAATGACAAATAAAATTGCATTGTAATATTTATAATTTAATTATTAAAGTCTATTATGATGTAAATTATGAAAATGAATAACATTGTTTTGATAAATCAAATATGTATTTGAAATTTTAAAGGGATTAACCCGTTTGTGAGTTCATGCGATTATAAATGTATGGTTAAAACATTAATTTGTAGGCTCTTTCAACTCGTTGTAGGCCCAAAACACTTACCTTTTAAAAAAAATACATTTTTACATTTCTATTATAGTTTTCCGCTACTATGTCACCTGAATGAAGTTGAAGTGGCAATGGGCAGGATATATTGCTCGCAGAGCAGATGGCCGATGGGGTCGAAAAGTGCTAGAGTGGAGACCACGGACTAGCAAGCGCAGCGTAGGACGTCCACCAAGATGGACAGACGACCTTATAAAGGTCGCTGGAAGACGCTGGAGGCAGGTCGCTTCCAAGCGGCATATTTATGTGTTCCTTGTGCCCAGACGGAATAAAATACCTACTATCTACCATCAAACTAGGCAAAGTCCAATCGTGTTTTCTTCACACCCTCAAATAGGGCTAGTAAAAGTTTCAAGGACGGCAGCGCATGACCTTTAAATCTGGTGTAGTGGTTAAGCGTTTGATTGCTGTGCAGTGGATTGTGGGTTCGTTTCCCGCACGTAACAAATATTTGTAAGACCTAGAAGTAGTTGTTCCGGGTCTGGGTGTTTGTGTATGTGTGTGTTTGTAAACGCACCCGCGACACAGAAGAAACTCATAATGAGGGGAAACATTAAAAAAAATAAACGAGTTCTTCCGTACATCGATATTACTTAAAATTAACATCTACTTTATCTATCAAAGCAAAATACTCGTCACCAAAATACTGAAAACCAGCCAACATTAGGCTAATGATGTGCCCACTCCGATAATGATGACCGATGTCACCGCGGTACAGTCAACGATAGAGGGGCATAATGATCAACTTGTAACTTTAAGTACCTTGTAATAAGTATCTCATTTAATCTAACTTATTATCTTACTAATATTATAAATGCAAAAGTTTGTGAGCATGTTAACCTACTTTTGTTACTGTTACGCAAAAAACTACTGAACCGATTTGAATAAAATTTGGTACACAGATAGTTTATAACCTGGATTGACACATAGGATAGTTTTTATCCCGTTTTTTTGTTCCTGTGGGATAATTTACCAGTTGTAAGGGTTGAAGCATGCAGGCATTTGTAATGATGATGTTTGTTCTCTTTTGCACGAAAACTTCTGAAAGGATATGGTTTATTAACGACGATATATTACTAGACTCCTAATAACAGGCGACCGATGTCTGACAACACATTACGCAAAAAAAAAAAAAAAAAAAAAATTTAAAAAACCCCCGACACAAAAACCAAGTTCCCTTTAAAAAGTAATAAAAATACGTCGCGTTGGGGGACTGCTCCAAGTTATTTATCATCTCCCCCAACGCGACGTATTTTTATTACTTTTTAAAGGGAACTTGGTTTTTGTGTCGGGGGTTTTTTAAATTTTTAATTTAATTTTTATTTTATACTTTTTATAGGTACATACTTTTATAATTTATATTGCTAAGAGTACTCCCGATTAAGTCATCAATATTCCCTTTCAGTACGCTTTCATTTGATACCCAACTCGAGTATATTTGCAGACCCTCGGTTACCTTTCCCCGCTTTCACCCCCACAACTTCTAAACGGCTAAACCGATTTTCATCAAACATGTCTAAGAACACTCGCAGATAAGTCACCTTTCATACAAAAAAAAACTAAATTGAAATCGCTTCATCCGTTCGGGCCCTATGATGCTACAGACAGACAGACAGACAGACACGTCAAACTTATAACACCCCTCTTTTTCCGTCGGGGGTTAAAAAGTCTTATATCCGTCTCATTTCGACCACTCCTGTGAGCCGTAAACATAACTTGAGACAGAACAGACCTTGAGTTAGTCAATCACAACGCTGTAACCCGTCCCCCTCGCTTACGTAGTACCTCAGCGAGTTGACAGAATAGTTTTTGTTCCTTAGATCCTGCATGCGGAGTCTAGTAATATATCGTCGTTGTGGTTTATGGATAAAAAAGTTACGAAGATATGATGGCACACATAGGTTTATTGATTTACTAGTTTTTGCCCATAGCTTCGCTAAATTAAACACTTGATTGTACCGATAAAAACAACTTTCCTAACAAAATGAAAACAGAAATCAGCTGTGAGCCACGTAAACCTGCACGTCAACAGTGCGCGTGCACGCTGGTTCGTCTCACATCCCATTTTTGTATAACGTTAAAGAATGTAACTGATAATTTTGCTGTCTAACTTTTTTTGTAGTTTTTATAGTTAACTGATGTCTATTGACAGGTCACACAAACAGATGTTTATTATTATACACATCTGTTTGTGTGACCTGAAGAATCATTCAGTAGTGTTAACCTACTTTTGTCGCTGATAGTAGGGTGTGCATCCACTACGCATTACCCACGACTCAATACACTATGGTGACCAAATTTTGCGGTCCCCAATCCCCATTCAATGATATCGCGCTGTATTATAGGGTTGAATGAGCTTCCAACTGAATAACGTTTTAAGCAATTTTGGTTCCGTCATACTAATTTCTTTAGAATTTGTGGGTAATTTAATAATTTGCTTTTGATTTATTTTAACATCAGCCTGTATAGCGTAAACTGTGATGGGTAGTTGAATAATGTGAATCTGATTAGACATTTTTACCGTAATAACTTTGAGCCAGAGCTATTTTTGTTCAGTGAAATTTTAACACTGTCTACAGTGTTTTTTTTAAAACCACTAAGCCCACCTCGTTTCGTACGTGTGCAATGTAATCACAAAAACCTTTATCTTGAATAATTTATTGTCTTTTGATGAAAATCGAATTGAATCCTTTGCTTAGTTTCAAGATCTTGCGTGTAAATGCTGGAAGCGATTACTAATATGAATGCGACAAGCCAGAACATACATAAAAACTTATTGAAACTACTCCACTGAACAGTACATGGCACAGAATAATGTAATTACCTAATAACTTGGAGATAAATAGGTATCAAAATGGCATACGTTTTACTTTTTTTTGTAATATGTTTTAAGGGCCCGTATTACAAAACGTCACTCAATAATGAAACATGACTAGATTCAAGCTATTTGATTGGTTGAAACTATCCTAAGTACCTAAAGCTTGAATGTGTTGTGTTTTGTAATACGGGACTTAAGGTGCCTCACATCAGTCACCTCACGTCACCGTCACGTCAACGAATGAAACTTGTATGGAAATATGCCTGACCGATGACGTGACTGATGGATCACGTGCCGGCGACTGGCCGGTGACTGACGTGTGGGAACACATATCATATAGGAGTGTAGAAATATTTTGTTTTTCCGGGCCGTTGACGTGTCGTGTCGTGACGGTGACTGATAAAGGTGAATGCCCCTTCAGAGTAACTACGCAATAAAATACAGCCGGTGAAAAGCCAGTGAAACAATAAAAGGTCTTTAAATTGGTAGATTTCTGTCATTATTACCCTCAATTTAAAAGAATAAAACATTTATCTACACATCAAAGGGCGTCATTAAAATCAGTCGATAGCCTAATTACGTAGGGAGTGTCATAAATGCGATGACAAGTGAATGTTACCGCGATAGCATCTTAACGATCGGATCGATAGCGATGGCAATTTTAGGACAAGTTTTTTGATTTTTTTAATACGAATAAAAGCCAAAAATAGAACTGTTTTGCATAAAAACAAAACAGTTATTATGTGTGTGGAGACAACACATCACTTATTTGAAGAAGCGATCCAAATTTCAGCCTTTGACGCTAGTTAATTAACTCTTTACCTTCATATATCCATAGTACAAACCAGGAGTCCATCTTTCACCTCTATGCAGTACGCGCCTCTGCGTCTGTGAATGTCAAGTTTGACAGTTCACGGCATAGTCTTCTTCAAACACCAGCAAGCACCTTGCATAAGTAATGTGTTGTCTCCACACACATAATAACTGTTTTGTTTTTATGCAAAACAGTTCTATTATATGTGTTTCAACAACACATCACTTATTTGAAGACCTGTTTGTTATCTGCTGGTGAAAGATTTAGATGCTATGTGAATTAACTTAGAATAAACGAATCCTTTTATCCTAAATTCGTAGTCATTTTTTTTTTTTTTTTTAGCAAAAGTATATAAAATTTTATTTAACATTAACTGCTGTACAGTTTATCGACAGATATACAATAGAACATTGGGTGATCTGGAACGTCTCTAAATAATTCCGCAAATTAAAACATTGCCCATTTGAAGTTATAACTCCTAGCAAATGCCTCGTTTATAAGATTATTTATGAAATAATAAAAACTACTAAAATGATTACTCATTTAAATTTAAAAACGATGACGACCTTATCAAAAATCGCTTAGATCTCAGAGAGTACCACTATGGTGCCAGAATCTCTGGGTCATTAATTTACTTCATTACTGACTCCCAGTCAGTCTAGATAAATGTATCTCTTACATGACTGAAGAATACTCTCTCAAGATGTGAGAATAACCAATAAATATTATTTTGAGAACTTGACTATTAATAGACCTAAGTATTACAATATTTAAGTAAAACCTAGCCATAGAAAACACAGTAGGTGATGCAAGTAGCAATGTACCTACACAACTTAAATTATTAGTTTTCAAATTCGTTGTACACTGTACATTGTGTATTTCTACTACATATACATTTGTATTTTATTATGTAGTGGAGATAATTATGAGAAAATAAATCCTTCTGCTCATTAAATGAGCTCCTCTCTGTGTAAGATTCATCTCCCACCTTTCATTGGACACATTACAGGATAATTATCCTGGGGAAATTCTCTCTTTGATGACTGTATATCAGTACAAAGTGTTTATCTTGGTAGAATAACTGATCTTCCAATTTTTGTGTCATCTAAAATTCTATTCTCCAGATAACCTCCTGATGGCTAGAAGGGAATTAAGCTTCTTAATCTGTTAAAAGATGGATTTTCCAATCATCCCCAACAACAGGAACAACCTTTCCAGTTGAGCCTGGCCTTGATCTTATTAACAAATTCATTAAGAAACAGGGTAGATTAAAGGCAAACCCAATAAACTGCTGAGTTCTATGGGCCCTTCATAGCAATGTAAGTTGTTCATAATCTTAAAACATTGGGCTATTGTACGTCTCTACCAATCAACGGGTAGGTTAAGCCAAGTCAACATACTTAATGTTAAAATGAAAAAATCATCAACAAGGAGTCCCACTGAGATGCTCAAAAAATCATTTTGAAAACATTGGCCCCGAGCCCCTTAATTGGAGGTAACAGGTACCAATCTGGCAAGTCTCTGCCTATCCATGCATAGACAAAAAGGTAAAAATTGCACATGTTTTTCAACAGATTAACACAAGTAATACACTTATTACAATATTTGAGGATGGACGTCATGTAATCTATAAGCCATGACACGCCTCAGAACTTTCCTTGTAATACACTTATTACATTATTTGAGGATGAACGTCATGTAATTTATAAGCCATGACACGCCTCAGAACTTTCCTTTTAATAACCTTGTAACCTCTTTATTCTACTGATGCACCTGTCCTTGAACTGCCCCCCCCCCAAACTTTTTAGCCTAAGGGTAGCAGTTTGTTAGGTTTAAGGTACAGGTTGTGGCTGTCACTCTCCGAGAGCTCTCGACTCGAGGGCCAGCATTGTTTATAGTATGGAACACAACACAGTTCAGAATGGAACAATTAATTCATTATTTTCCAACAAGTTGAAATGACTCATCATTAGCCATTATACAATACGTAAAGCTCGAAAATCCATGAGTTCAGTCCCTTGGTACGTGCAGTTGCTCACAGGCCAACTTGACTAGCACGAACATGGTCACTTTGGGCACTATGAAAACATAGCCTCCGAGGCCTGGGGCATGAGGCAACAGGAGCCAATCTGGCTATCTGTTCCTAGTAGGTAGGCGGTAAGAGATTTCAGTTTACTTCTTAACCCTCCCCGGGAGGAAAACCGCTGTCAGAGTGATATTCAGCAATCTGCTAGCCTCAACAATTTGCATCTCACATTCAAGAGCACTAGATATCAAGTTTCATAAGCTGAATTGTGCGTTTGGATAGCCCATGTCAATCAGTTGACTACTAATAGGCGGAAGAGTGTCCGTCACATTTTCCTTTAAATCTCCAACACGCACATATTCTCTGACACTTGGATTTGAGCTGAATCTAAAGTCTATGATATCATTATGTTTCTGAAGAGGAATGGTATTATGGGTTCACCTTTTCTTCACACGCTGTGCGGACAAAAAAGGAGGTTACCCTACCCATATCTCAGTAAATTGAGTGGTCCATTGATAACCTCATGGTATCACAAGCACACCACTTGGCAAACTCGTAGCGCCACCTAGGCAATATAGAAGAGAGCCACATGGTTTAGTTTTTACTTAATAATTAATTCAGATTTATTTGTTTAATGCCACCATACTAATAATAAGCTTATAGGGGGGCAATACAAGTTATCCTTGAAAATCTTAATAACTTCGCAACATAATCTGCTGTCACAGATTGGGTTCCTTAGTATTTTCACTATCCTAGGGTCTTAATAATGATTAAGCTATCCATGTAAAACTTTACAGGTACAATCCAAAACAATAAACAGAAATGCAGATATCTCATACTAACGGAATCTTTGTCAGTAATTAACTGGTTTAATATTTAGCAAGCTGACAATTTTCATACTTTTAATCCTAAAAGTATCTCAGACTTGATTGGCATGACCTATTTCCCAAATAGGTAAGTAATGCATACATCACAAAAGCTTAAACAAGCTATTTTACTCAACTCTCATATAAAAAGGATTTGACCTTCTGTCATAATCTTCATTATAAACAAAACAGGTTTGTTAAAAATTATTAATTATTCATTTTTCTGAATATAAATCATCAACAACATTTGAAATTGATCAATTTCACTAAAAGTTCATGCACTCTATGATAATTGTCTTATATTTACATCACTGCCCATCCTTTCAGGAATTAAAAGTGTGCTATATTTTAATAAGATATTTTTATAATCTAATTTATAACCAATGCACCATTGTAATTGGTGATTGTAAAACGGCAAGCCTTGTAAGACTGAACAAAAATAAAATCTGTTACACAGACAACACTGTGTCAACACACTTTATAGTCACCTAGAGTAATACATGTGAATTAGGTTTTAGCACTATTTTAGTATATTGGTAATTAATATTTTAGTAAACTGCCAAGATATCCTAAATTATTTAATTTTTGTTTTATATTTATGCCATCAATTAATTTGTTATTGATTGTTCTCTTATTTGGAACTGTTACAGCGATGGCCTAGTTATGATATAGATAAATAGTATAAAAATCATTAGATAATTCTATATTTCAATGAATGTGTCATATTATTATTAGCTTTTAAATTAAATAAAAAAAAATATAATTGTCATTATATCAGACAATGGCTCCAAGAAATATTAACATCATGTGGGTTCTTTGATCCATAGATAGAACTCTCACCGGGATGTTCTGATTGTACTTTCAGACATCATTTATAAATAAGTAGGAAGCTTTTTAGCACAGTAAGCAATACAGATGTTTTATCAACTGGCTCCAGCACAGGCATAGGCAGGCCGGCTTAGACACAGCTGTTTTAGGTTCTGTATAAAAACCTCCCTCCGCAGAGGTATAAGTGCATATACATACTTGTTTAGTGTTACTACTTATACACCTTTGATTGTGCTATAGCTAAGTGACTGAGACTGCAAGGTTTCTGTATTAATAATCCAAGAATTAGTTTTCATGTTGGAGTATGTCAAGCAGTTTTAGTTACTCCAGACATTCAGAAATTACTTGAAAAATAATTCCTACTAGCACCATGTTTTACACTGAAAGTCTTGTGGTCTTTAGACACAAGCTTCATTTAAGGAAAAGCAATATGCTTTATTCACCATTATCATTCTGCTAGAATCACAAGCCAGAAATCGCTACTTTGAACTTTGTTTAACAACACAGTGATTCCGGGTTGAGTCAGTCGTAATAAGGGATTATTGAAAATTTCTACGAAAATTTTCTTTGTTCTTACACCATTGCTGCTATATACACTCCAACCCCGAGTTGAGAGACGTATAACATTAAATATACCACTCACCTCGTTCCAACTCACACAATGTGAGGAGTGCTAGAAATCGTTGTCATCACAAACCTTATGTTTTGTAAATAAGCCGACACAGAAGACGGTGCCATCTAAACACTTATCCTTCGAGGATAAAAAGTAACTTGAAAGGAATTTTGCTTCCTATCAGAATCGACAAGACATTTCTGAAAACGAAGATCTAAATCTTCGTTTCGATCTAATACTGAATCACAATCGGAGTGAACACAATATAACACTTTTCCGAGCACTTTTAAATACTTTCTGTACATTTTAACTGAAATTTTACTAATTTTCCATGAAAATTAAAGGGAAGGAAAAATTTTGCGTCCGTTTCGCGCTAAAATTTAGATGCTATGACGTGAACTGTCAAACTTGACATTCACAGACGCAGAGGCGCGTACTGCATAGAGGTGAAAGATGGACTCCTGGTTTGTACTATGGATATATGAAGGTAAAGAGTTAATTAACTAGCGTCAAAGGCTGAAATTTGGATCGCTTCTTCAAATAAGTGATGTGTTGTTGAAACACATATAATAGGAAATATTTATTGTTAATTAAATTTATTTTACAACAATTCAAACTCACGCCTTTTTAAATGGGTAGAAACACAACGCTAAGCTGGAGCTCGTGGCTAAATAATTACAGCCGCACAGGCCGATCTACCGGGTTAAGCCGCGCTTGCCGAGGTTGGGCTGTGGATGGGTGACCATCTGTCATAGCGAGTTTCCTCCGTGCCTCGAAAAGTTGGTCCCGGCTGTCATTTGTATATCTTTGACAGTCGTAACTGTTAGTCAGAAGCTCTAAAGTCTGACAACCAGTCTTACCATGGGGTATTGCCCAGTTACTGGGTTGTGGAGGTCCGACAGGGAGTCGCGCATGTAAAATACTGATATCCAGCTGAATTTGGTTTGACTGGAAGCCGACCCGAATATACATAGTAGGGAAAAGGTTAGGCAGATGATGACGAAACACAACGCCACCTGATACGATCCTTACAATCTGCTTTAATCTTGTGTGTAATGGTCTTTAGCCCAAACATGAACCGATTTCTCAGTCAAATGAATTGAAAAACATTGGGTGCGTTTAGTAGTTACAAAATTTTGACAGCACTAAAAGAAAAATGGCGATTGGTGAGTAGCATAGGCTGAGATCGTTTGCTGAGACGGCTGTCAAAATGCTTCACGCATTTTCTATTTCTGTCCAGATTTTGTATTGGCTAAACGCACCCATTCTGTTTTCAAGGTGACAGCCTCGACGACAACGAATTTTTAGACCCCTTTTAACTTTTTTTTATATGTTAATTATAATCTATAGTCAGATCAAAAAATCACATACATTTTTAAACTTTAGATTTATAAATATTAACTTTAAAAATAACTTACCTACGTTCATTTAAAGTCAATAAAATTGCCAGACTGAATAAAATAGTGAAAATTTGGTTTACGACTGCACCTTTAGGATTGCCAATGAATAAAATAAAGGCTATAAAAAATGGAGTTTAAAAATGTCAATGACACCGGTCTGCTTTTACAAAGAAATTCTATATTTTTTAGGGTTGAGTATTCATTAGTCCAGTCTTCTGAGGCCTTTTTTTTTGCGTGGTTAAATCATCAAATGAGTCCGCCCACCCAGGAGGGTGGGAGAAACTGTCTGACTCGTACTGCCTAAAATCCACGGTGTCCTTCAATAGCCCTTTACGTTCCGGGGGCATGGTCCATGGCCGGACGGCGAGTTGCTCATTACTCGCCGCCCGCATGTCTGCATCTTCTGAGGCCTAAGCACAATATTTCCCTATTTGAACGTACAGCGTACTTAATATTATGACGTTAATTGTATGCAAAATGAAAAAGTGCTTCTAGTGTTCGAACGAAGAATATTTTTTTCTCAAAGTACCCCATTTTACTTCACGTCACAAAAACGAAGATTAATGAAAACATATAAGTATCAATATGGCAGAAGAACATAACTATTGAATTCTGTATAACGATAATAGGAATGAATGGTATCTAGGAATTGTGTACAGCTCCTGCTAAGAAATGTATACAATTTCGAAGCTATTTAGAAAATGTACAAAAAAGCCTGCAAGGTTTAAAAAACCTGACCAAACCGAACCTCGGGGTGCCCAAGAGCTGTTGGTGCCTTTGAAAGTAGACTTCCAGAGCACCCCGGTTTTGTAAGGTTTTACACATTTCACGAATTCTAGGTATTACATACATTTCCTAGGAATTGTACACAACGACGGTTTACATAGTTTTCCTGTAACATACATACATATAATTGCTTGTGACTGTCTCTAATTACACTCACATTTCCACGCATCAGAATTTAATTAGACCACTATTTAAACTTATTCCGCGACCCATATATTGTGTCTACCATTCTCCACCGCTAAATTTACATTTGTCTCCAGGTCCCGGCTTCTGGGGTCTCATCAACCCCCAATGGAGCATGTGCAACAAGGGGCGCCGACAGAGCCCCGTCAACATAGAGCCCGACAAGCTTCTGTTCGACCCCTGGCTGAGGGACATACAGTTTGACAAACATAAGGTAAGGAAAAATGTAAAAAAACAAATTGTGTATATGTATTTCAGTGCAGAGTTAGATATTATGGGAGCCTTTTATGCAGCTCGATTGCGACTCAAACGCAAGCTACAGAGGAACAGAACTAGCTTAACTAATGAGCAGATTGATAGCTTTTTTTTTTTTTTAGCATGGATAAATCATCAAATGAGTCCTCCCACCCCGGGCAGGGCAGGAGGGACTGTCAGACTTGTACTGACTAAAATCCACGGTGTCCTTCAATAGAGCTTTATATTCCGGGGTCACGGTGATCCGGCAGGCTTTAACCCTCTGAGAGGGGGCCCCGTCATTATGCTGACGCTCTTTGAGACGCGCGTGGAACACGACGCGCCGTCGACCCGGGCATGGTTCATAGTCGGAAAGCGACTTGCCCTTTACTCGCCGCCCGCATGCCCGCGCCTGCGGTGACCAGACCATAGAGACGATTTAAGGCTAAAAAGAAGTGGGGGGTTTCCCCCGCACCCGCGGCAAACAGCTAGTTTTAAACAGAAACTGAAATAGATGGAAGAATTTTACATGGTTGGTACAGTGGTTGAGCAATCGACTTCTGCGGTGCGTGTCACGGGTTTGATTCACGCACGGAACATATATTTGTATGATATGCAAGTAAATTGTTCCGGGTTTTGTATGTGAATCTCTATGTTTGTAAACGCACCCACGATATATAAATTCCTAGTGCTTTAAAAAAAAAAAAGCGAATGATGTCTAAGCAAATAGAAGTACTTTGAGATAACTAACGACTTTTCAATAGATATCTTTTATCTGGGGAATAAAATTTATGGTTTGACAGCTTATCTATTGAAAATGTGACAATCCGCTATTTTTATTCGTCAGCTAAACTTTATCTGACTTTTGAAAAATCAGTACTTAGGTATTTAAAAATAGTAAAATATTTACCCATGGCTCCGTCCACGGTCGCCAACGCAAGTTCACATCATATTTCACGTTTACTGCACGCATAAGAAAAAAGGCTTTTAAAAAATTCACACGCAAACTAGTATGAAAAACTAGTGTGCGTTGCAAATTCAACATCACGAGCGCGTATAAGGGCCACTTCACACCGTAGTGGCGATTATCTGTGGACTTTACCAAAACAGTAATCATTTACAGGTAATCGCGGCTTAATTTGAAATGAATTTCCTAAAATTACATAACACTAAATTTATCTTTAAATCTTTTGTTTATTGTTCAAATCAACTGAAATACCATGTTAGTCGCATTTGCTTCAAAAAACAATATTTTTTTCTCCTATGGTTTAATCCTCTCTTGCTTAATTTTTTAATGAGTATTAATATGCTCTTTCTATATACGGGACACATATTATTATCTTATATAGCGAATTCGAAATCGTTATTGTTTATCATAAACTTTGTCATCCATAAATGATTAATATGGTGAGAAATTATTTAAAATCAATGAAAAATCAACAAGCATCTTCAAATGTCGAATATGGCAGTCTTGTGGCGCTAAAAGCCTTCATGCTATTAAAAATAATGCTCAAAGACGTTGCGATAACGCTCGACCAATGTGAACGCCCTTAAAACATTAACACTAGCGAGGTCCACGTCCATTTTAATCCTATGTTAAAACATGGTAAGCCAACCACGATACTACAAGTTAACATGCTTTTCAGTTACATTACCATAAGCCTGCAAGATATACTACTGAAAGTTTCAAAGTACTACAGTTTTTTAACCGACGAAAAAAGAAGCAGGCAACCTTTTATGAAGGGGAACCGTCAATACTTCTGGTCTTTGGGGATGCAAGCCGCTTCCAACCGTTCTTATTAGAAACTAGCGGCTCATCCCGGCTTCGCACGGGAGAAGGCCTCTAAAACCCGGTCCCGATGATTACAAACACAACAAAAAAAGAATCATCCGAATCGGTCCAGCCGTTTTCAAGTTATGAGCTTAGCAACACATTTAGCGATCCATTTTTATATTATAGATAGATGTATGGAGAAGGCTGAACGTAACAGCAGCAGCTGATAAATGATGATGATGATGAACGACATTTTTACAGAAATGGGTGTAAATGTAGCCACAGAAATGGAGTACAGTTAAGTCTTATATACTAATTAAATAGTTAATAAATAAAAACTGGTGCCTAAGTAAAGAAAATAGGTACAAGATATTTTAAACTATCTATATATATGTATAAAACACAATGTCTCTTTTGGTTGTAACTTTATAACTCAAACGGGCTCACCTATACAAACCAAATGTTTAGGCTTTATTGGAACTATTTAGTAGACGGTTTATGTAAAGTTTGCACAAAATTCGTCAAGTGGTTCTTCATTTATCATATTTTTACGTAGTTGAGCACGTACCGGGCCGCTAGTTTCGTATAAAATACACTAAAACGCGCGGGCGAACAGTGTCGTGTGAGAATCACCTAATCAATATATTTATGTTTCTGCGAATCCAATTTGAAAGCATTAGCGACTGAAACGACTAAGTTGTTTAAATTTTCCATGAAACGTGTTTATGAAATAGTTATAATATGTCCTCTCTGTCAAAAATGTACAAGGGGAAAGGGATCAGGTAATAAAAACATGTACATACATATTTATCGAAAGAGCAGTGGTGGCCTAGTGGCATCTGCCCCGACTTATCGTAGTTTCAAACCCAGCCTGGCGCATTACTTCGTGTAATTTATTTCATCACCACTGCTTTCAAAATCGTGAAGGAAAATGTGAGGAAACCGGCATGTCCTAGAATCATCAAATTTGAAGACATGTGACATCTACCAACCCGTACTGGGCCCGCGTGGTGGTTAATTATAGCTCACTCGAGATCCCTTCCCTCTCACAAAGAGGCCGGTGTCCCAGCAGTGGGAACATTATAGGCTGTTGATGACGATAAAGTGATAAAGATAAAAGAGCATAAAACCCTCTTTTTACCTCTAATGCTTACTTTTAGGTAAATTATTTTGTAACACTGGCAACGTGACGTAGATTGAACAAAACTAATTGATATCCATGTTAAAGGTACATGCAATATCCATTAAACCGTATAAAAACGTCACTGTACGTTGACATTATGGCATGTTTTATAAAGGTTCCACAGAAGAAAAAATGTTTTTTTGTTGCCCTCAAAGTGTAGTTTTTGCTCCTGTATGGTTCTTTTTTTTTATCGTGGTAAAGTCCTCCCACCCCGGGCAGGGCGGGAGGGACTTTCAGACTTGTACTGACTAAAATCCACGGTGTCCTTCAATAGTCCTTTATGTTCCGGGGTCACGGTGATGGAAATAAGTCCCGCGACCCCGGCAGGCTTTGGCCCTCTGTGAGGGGGCCCCGTCATTTGCTCCTGTATGGTGGTTGCGTTGCGTTACAAACATTAACAGCTCATAATTCAACACCAAACAGTCTGACGTACCTGCAGATCATCAAACTAATATAATTATTATACAAAAAGTTGTTCCTGGTCAGGGTGTTTCTATTATGAGAGTTTAAAAGTTTTTAAATGCACCCACTATACAGGAGAAACTCCTGGTGTGGGGACAACATTTTAAATGAAATATTAAAAGTAAAACAAACTAAAAAACAAGTCGGAACAAAAATTATCTGAAATTACTGGCCTGATAAAGAAATAAAACGTCTTCAGTGAAACTGATTGCGATCTACTTATGACAGCCGCGACCTACGGCTTAACATCCTTTTCGAAACATGGAGGAAGCTAGTATATTTTTATGAATGTCCATTGGAAACCCACCCACGGACCTATACGCTTTTGCGTACATTTCGAAATGAGTTTCTTTGATAATCCGCCACTGCCACGCGTCCCTGCCACGTCTCTTCTGTAAAAACCGCTCCTAATAAAGGTAATTGAAGCCAGTGAAAATCTCCGAACGTCATAGTCGCGAAAACTCTCAACAAGCCAAATTACGAATATTCAAGTACATCATGTACTTTCGAAAGGGCTAATTCTGAATATCTAATGAATATACCCATTCGTGCGGAATTATTCATTTATAGTGAGTTACAAGCTTGCCCAATGCGATGCTAATGTATGCGGCCCGCGATAGCCTATCGGCTCTATCGGGTTACATCGCCCACGTTTTTGCAACATACACTGCGATGGGGCCGTATTAGGGAGGGCCGTGTAGTAGCCTTCCTTTGCTAGTCACGATATATTATTATGACTAGCTTTGGTTTGCGGGTTTGCTTTCCTCTCCTTGTCAATTTTTCCTCCGATCTTTTTATACATAAGATCTACAAAGAGAAAAAAACATTGAGCTATTATTACTACGTATAGAGACGACACCACGCATCACCACTGTGTCCCATCCAGGATGAGTGCGCGCGCCTAGAGCACGCCACAGAGCTGTCAAACAACTGAATGAACTTGTGCGCGTTGTCTCATCCTGGATGGGACACAGTGGTCATACGTGTTGTCGTCTCTATACGTAGTTATAATAGCTCAATGGAAAAAAACGGATTTATTGATATACATAGGAAAGAACAAACAAAATAATTATACAACCATAGAGGGCCATGGACCGCAAGACACCGGCGTACAGCAAGGGCAGGTGGCGTTTGACCCGCTGAGATTGGGCAGGACTCGCCTGATGGCGACTGCGGTTCCACCCTTGAGCCAAACGCAGGAAATGCTCTTTGGAGTTCCACCGGCTCTCGAGGACGAGTCCCAGGCTCTTCATCGTCCTCCCGACGCCGATACGAACCCCTCCCATCGTTATTTGGTACTCTGACCATGATAGAAAAAAAAAGCATTATGTAGGTGTAATATTAAGTACACCAGTAAGCTCTAACTTCAAAGATTAGATATGTTTCCAAAAGTCAATTTTTTCTTTAGAAAACTTTTTAACTTAGTCATTAAAGGTTACACAAAAAATAATTCCAGAAAATTCAATTACTATCATCAATCTTTTAATATTAAAATACTTGGCTTATAGTCTCGATACGAAACTTCTTTTCAGTTTTGCTATTAAAAACTCTAAGCTAGCTTAAAGAATCCACTTTATGCGCATAACGCAATATTATGTAACAATTTATATTTATGATATTGGATAGCTTCAGAATCGCATCAACGAGAAACTATTTGCCAAAGACTTTTATTTATCACCTAGCTTTGAGAGCATTTTAAAATTGATCTTTCAAATTACTATGTTTGTAAGGCTTGTGATTATACGCCTATTATAAGTGCGATTATTTGCTACCAATAAATTTTATATACTTAGCAAATTATGTTTCATGATGTAACATAGAAATGAACAAAGAAACCCCGCTGGGCGCGACTTCTTTTTCTGAGTTCAGGGTTTGAAGAACGCAGGAAGGAAGACACCATCGTGATCTCATTTCAGTCGCTGCCTGTAGCCCCCGTCACCCCCTTCCAATACATTTTGCCATGTCTGTGTCAAAGCCAGAGTACCCCAAGTTCCCGTGCTCACTGCGCTCGGTCTTGCACCCTTATTCCTCTGTGACTTTTTATAAAGATTTATAAAGCGAGCGAAGTGAGCTCAAAATGGGTAATGCGGAAAAACGAACTGGAACAAACCAAAACAACGGATTGCGTCTATCACATTACAATGTATACTAATCAAAAACACAATTTTATAGTAATTTATGAAACTAAAATGTTCGTGAGTATCTCTTACGAAACATTATCTACAAGGCAAGTCACTCCCTCAACCGAATAACATAGATCTAGATTCAATAGAATGTGCTTTAGAAAACGTGCTGAGCGTAGTTTTCGATGTGACAACTTATTTTGAACATTAGGGTTTTGTTTTAACGGACTTCAAAAAAGGAGGATTTTTATACATAAAGCGCGTAGAAAAGCGAAATACTATTTTTATTTTATGGATGTTCCTCGATTCAACCAGTTTGGAAAATCCTTCTTTTTCTGGGTTCTTTTTAAAGGGTCCACTTATTTTTCTAGGTCCATTTAGTCGGTCGTGAGACTCGTGAATTACCGTGAACCCGGAACTTAAAGAGGTATTGACAGACACCGTGGATTTTAGTCAGTACGAGTCTGACGGTCCCTCCCGCTTTGCCCTGGGTGGCAGGACTCATTTGATTATTTTACCACGCTAATAAAAAAGGCCTAAACTGGTCCATGATTTATTTAAAAAAGTCGGGACGAGCCACAAGTACGAAATAAAACGCCAAATCACTTGCCACTTCCACTACTCCTACAGCTTTGTCCATCGCGTGTCAACAAGCCATACATCATCTCCACTCAAAGCGCATAAGTTGCCAGCTTCTAATCAAGGTGCGACCCATTGATTGATAGGACACCCCACGAACACCCCGCGGACACCCCGCAGACACCCCACGGGGGGTGTGATTCATACCAATTCGTGTTGATTATTATTTTGGTGTTAGTTTGATAGTGGCGTCTGGTGAGTTCATTTGTTATTGTAGGTGTGACTAGTCAGAGAGAGACAAAAGACACACACTTGAACAAGATAGTTGATTTTGACTTTGCGAGAGTGTACTCGTCAAAAAATAGCAGAAATTAATGGGTGTTGAAAGAGAACTTTTATCGTCTTACCACAAAAAAAAAGATAAACATCTGTTAAGCACTTTAAAAATCTGTCAACGTCAAAACAAATGTCGTTTTTTAACTTTCTTTGTTCACTTTGATAATAAGGGTCGTTTTGCAGTTACACTTATCTAGACAGGCGTTCAACAGATGTTTATCTATCTTGTCGTAATACGGGTAGAGTCCGCGCCACAACTAGTCTATAATCATTACATCAAATTGCTTTAGAAAAATGTAGTACAACGTTTCCGCTTTAGTAGTTCGCGGGACCGTCTCATCAAATATCATGGACCCTGAAACGTAAAGGGCTATTGAAGAATTACCGTGGATTTAAGACAGTACACGTCTGACATTCCCTCCCGTCCCGCCCCAGGTGGGAGGATATTTTGATGATTTTACCACGATAAAAACTATGACTGCATGAACAAGAAAATAATGAAACGGGATTCGTATCAATGTTGCCAACTTGACCTAACAAAAATAACTCAGAACCCTGGAAAATCCTCCTGCATTTGTGTCTGTAACCTAAAAACCTTCTTAAAGACCCATTTTTCCCACCAGGTCAGCGGCGTTCTCCAAAACACAGGCCAGTCCCTGGTCTTCCGCGTGGAAAAGGACTCGAAGCACCAAGTGAACATCAGCGGAGGCCCACTGTCCTACCGCTACCAGTTTGAGGAGATCTACTTTCATTATGGAATGGAAGACAACCGGGGATCTGAGCATCAGATTGATCATCATACTTTTCCGGGCGAGGTGAGTAGAAGTTTATTTTACTTGAAGATATGTCAAACTGAAGTTTGACTGGCCTGTTGGTCTAGTGGTTAGTGACCCTGACTGCTATGCCGGGGGTCGTGGGTTCGATTCCCACCCAGGACAAATGCCTGTGTAATGAACATGATCATTTGTTCTGTGTCTGGATGTAATTTATCGATAATTATGTATTTATTTAGGAATATATAAGTATGTTTATCAGTTGTCTAGTACCCATAACACAAGCTCTGCTTAGCTTGGGACTACATGGCGTTGTGTGATAGTTGTGAAATATTATTATTATTATTAAACAAAGTCCGTAATTTCAAAACGCAGCGACACACCAACATACCAGTTATAAAATAAGGTACTAGAAACATAATAACTTTCAGTATTTTTTTAATAAGTAGATTTCGTACAACGATAAACAGTCGTTCCATGTAAAATACTGATATTCAGCTGTATCTGTTTCGACTGGAAGCTGAAACTAATAAAGTTGGGAAAAGGCTAGGCAGATGATGATGATGATTTCATACAACTACACACTGCTGACAAATGTGCGACCGACCGGTGTAAACCTCTTCGTACACAAGACGACGCAAGGTTTTGATACCTTACGACTATATTATACATTGATGCGAGCTTGTGTGCAAAACAAGTATAACGATAGTCGCCTGGATACCAGTTGTAAGGTATCAGCGTTTTTTTTTTTAACATTGTCATATCAAATGAGTCCCCCAGGGAAAATCGGGAGGGACTGTCAGACATGTACTTACTAAAATCCAGGGTGTCCTTCATGGCCCTTTACGTTCGGGGCCGCGAATCCGACAAAGGTATCAGAGACTTGCGTCGCCTCGTGTACGAACGGGCTCCCGCCTCACCATGCATAAATTCTATTCAATTCCACGTCTACATTACAAATAAACATACCCGCCAAAATAATACATAAACCAAAATACAACGCATCCGCAGTTTCAGAATCTCCCTTTAATAATAACAGTACACAAATTCACAACAATGTCGAGAATATAACTCTATAACAACTAAATCCGATATCAGATTGTGGAGGGAAATATTAAAGCATCTATAGTTACGTCACGGAAAACTAAAGTTGGATTTCTATGGCGCTGAATTTAGTACATTAATTTAATTTTTAAAGTATTTTTTTTTCAAATTAGTCTATTCAGTTTTCATTTAGTTTAAAAAAATAAAAATTATAATTTAACATTTTCATGGTAAATGTTGCGTATACCTATCATAAGCTTACATACCAGCACTAAATTTTTATTTTTGTTTTCTATTACTACATTGTGTGTTTTGCTGTTGATGTACCTTAAATAAAAAAATAAAGTAGGGACGGATTAATGTATGATTCGTTGCACATTTGGTGATTAATAATGACAGAAATACATAGCACAAAATCGCTAAATATGCTACACGAACGAGCAAAAGTATGGAATCACTTATTTGGAATTGATTCGGGATAGCTCCTGAAATAGTAGCGAGATATTAATTAACTTTGTATCAATTTAAAGTAATGTAAGTAATATTTTAATTTAGTTATAGGTTTATGTACAGTTTTTTTTTTTTGTTTGTTAAATAATTTATAATTTAGGTTTTATTAATTTGTTATTGTAGTTTTTAATTGTTTCTTTGTAGTTTTAATAAGTTAGTATTTAATTTATTTTGTTATTATATTAAAAGTAAAAAAAATATTTCTAAATTACAAAAACATGCAAGTTAAATCTTTAAAAAAGTACCATTAAATTATTAACTACTCAATATTACGCGGAATTGTAACTTCGTTATCCGATTGACAGTCGGTCACCTGTAACAACTGTCAAAGATGGACAGATGCTAGCACAAATTCTTAAATGAATCCTCCCCCGCCCTGGATGACACGGAAGAGACTGTCACACTCGTACTGACTAAAATCCACGATGTTCCTCAAATATCCCTTTACATTCCAGGGTACCGGTTATCAGTTTTGACAGTCTGGCGACCCTGGCATGCAATCCTTCCGGAAGGGACTGTCCGACTCTTACTGAATAAAAGTCCACACTGTTACTTCGGTTGCCCTTTGGCTTCGGGGTCACGG
Source organism: Agrotis ipsilon (assembly GCA_028554685.1). Classification (NCBI taxonomy): domain Eukaryota; kingdom Metazoa; phylum Arthropoda; class Insecta; order Lepidoptera; family Noctuidae; genus Agrotis; species Agrotis ipsilon. The sequence continues at coordinate 10,440,265 of CM052972.1, forward strand.
TGTTCTATAAAGACAGTACCGCGACCCCAGCAATAGATGTGGCCCTGTAGATGATTACTTGACAGGTCGAACGAAGTCGCGAGCAGAAGCTACTAGTTATAAATAAAATAAGTAATTAATTTCCACAGTCTTGTAACCTCCATATAAACCCCCCTTTATCCGGAACCAGGTAGTCTAACTATGCAACCATCTGACCGCAGACTGGCAACTATGCACCCACATTCCAGTAGTTGACTAACTTCGAGATACCGTCTTCGATTTCAAATTAATTCCGGTTTTATTAAGCAGTTAAGGGTTAAGGTATTTATGATAAAGCCTAAGGGTTAGATTGAAAAGTGTTTTTGTTGATGTGTTTATTATGTATCTTTGGTGAGCTACGTAATATGTACATATTTTATGAATCTGACTGGCCTGTTGTTCTAGTGGTTAGTGACCCTGACTGCTATGCCGGGGGTCGTGCGTTCGATTCCCACCCAGGACAATTAATGTTTGTGTGCTGAGCATGATCATTTGTTCTGTGTCTGGGTGTAATTTATCTATAATATGTATGTATTTAGAAATATATAAGTATGTTTATCAGTTGTCTAGTACCCAAAACACAAGCTCTGCTTAGCTTGGGACTAGATGGCTTTGTGTGATAGTTATGGAATATATTATTATTATATTATTATGAATCAGTAGGTATTTAGTGTGTAGAGATATAAGATTATCAAACTTCAAGAAGATACCTTTTGACTTCCGGGGCCGACGGTATCTGTCAAAAAATAATTGAATTGAATATTGGACAAAACGGGACTGAATTTTAGCCTTATTTGTACAATGCAAGAAATTGTTGTGCTCTGTCAACGTTTTGAATTATATCACATATTATACCGGAAGAGGGATATTAATAGTAGCTAAATAGATCGTAGTTGAAAAACCGTAGGTGAGTTAACAGTAGGTGAATAAAACGTAGGTGAATTCTCCATTAGGTATTTCGCACATTGGCTTTATCAAACTTGTGTGAAGTGACCACTAGTAGGTCTTTTGACTTTAGTTATTTCAAAAGTAGCTAAAATGAATGTAGTTATTTTGATACGGAACCGTTTGACTATATTGCGGAATTCAATGGACAACGAAATCAGATGATCAAACATATACCGCAATATAGTCGTACTTGCATGTAAGCTCTTGTAAATTGGCCTTTATGAAGATTAAAATAGTGGCACTTTTCATTTGTTTTACACATCTTTTGTACTTGTTGAACAAAAAGTGTTGAAAAGGGATGTATTGTGGTCGAATGATGTTATCTAGTATGTGATAGAACACTTAAAAGAGTTTCAATGGTTTCTATAGATTATTTTGCCCATTCGTCTACATAGCAATGTAGCCGTCGAAATGGACAATTTGCAGAATTTTCACATTTATAACGTTGTATTTATACAGGTGCTTCATTGTTTTGTTTTCAACAATGCGAAAAAGCACCTAGTCCAATTGAAATAAATATTTTGTGTCAGAGTTTGAGCATTAAAATCTTACATCTACATAACATTCTTAAGGCATATTTATGTATACTTCCAAAAGTATTTATTTAATCGATTTCCTCTAAAGTCTAAAGTATGTAGTAACGAACAAACGTAGCATTTTCGACATCTCATAAGAAATAAGTCGTTTTGCAAGTTCCGCGAGAAAATCTCTTTTTAATGTTTGGTGTAAATAAATTATGATCGTGACTGCGTTTAACAGCATGTACCTACGCATTGTACGCCGAAACGGCATTTATACAAACTTCTTCTCAAGTTCTTAGTTTCCGTTGAAGCATTCCTCAATTTATTTTCCTTCACCGTTTTGTGAGCAATAGTACTCAAAAAAGTACACAAAATTACACTTTTTAAACTTCGAACCCACGACACACATGTTAGTCTCCCGTAGTAACTGTGATACCTCTGCAATATTGTAGCTTTGTTATTCAATCCATTTAAATAGAAATATAACACCTTTTTTTAGCGTGGTCAAATCATTAAATGAGTCCTCCCCCCACCCAGGGCAGAGCGGGAGGGACTATCAGTCTCGTAATGACTGATTCACGGTATCCTTCAATAGCCCTTTACCTTTCGGGATCACGGTAAATCGTGAGTCCCACGACCAAATATACACTTACTACATTTTTCTTCTTCACAACATGTTTTTTAAATCCATGGAACAACAAAAAAAAAACAAATGAAACAAAACACAATCAGACTATCTTTCTACAAATTTCGAAATGGTATAACTTCACAAGTCAACACTAAAACGCTACTGTTATCGAACACTCGTTATTAGCTGCGAGGGTCCCAACGACCGAAGTTCGCTCTTTAACTTCCAATGCGATCGTTTTAAAGCTATTATGTCGAAATATTTCTGCTTAATTTATCTGTAGCATTTTAGGGTTTTTAAATGGTCGTGGTTTTGGAATTTTGGAGGGATATAATATTTTGTTGCCTTGATTTTCCGTTTTAAAGGGCAAATGTCAGAAGTTATGTGTTTTATGCGGGTTCTTGTAAAGCCACAAAAATCATTCTACGCGAAAAATAGTCTTGATTCTGTTCTCCTAGTACTTTCTGTTCAGATTACACATTGTGTCCTCGTTTTCGGTAGTTTTGTGCTGGATTTTATCTTCTTTATTATAAAAAAGGATCGCTAAATGTGTTGCTAAGCTCATAACTCCGGACCGATTCGCAAAATTCTTTTTTTTTTGTTGTGTTTGTAATCATCAGGACCGGGTTTTAGACCGAGTCTTTCACCTACCACCTTTATACATACAGTAAAAGTTGGGAAGTTGTTGAGTTCCAGTTCGTGGGGAATTATTTTTGTGGCAAACTTGCAACAACTCTTTTATGCAAGAGCCTGGACAAAGTACTCTACTTCTCTACAGTAAAGTCTTGATACTGTCACTGCATAGATTATAAAATGTCCAGATTCTGTTTAAAATAAAAAGTAACGTTTTTCGTGAAGCCACTTTTACAGAATGATACATTTGATTTACCTTCACATTTAAACGATATTCCTTGGCTAGGGATCGCAATGCGTTCTTCGCACAAAAGAATTGAATCACTTACTTCAATTATAATATAAGAAAGAAAACTATGAAAACCATTATAAATGTTTAACTGTTAAATACACATAATTATAGTAACTATATAATAGGCCTATTTATAGACTATCTTTGGCATGTTTGTGTTCTAATATAACCATGTTCAAATATCAGGAAATCGTTATAACGTCGACAAACAAACTTTAAAGGGGTCAAAGTTCGGTCCTTACGACCCTAGAGGGCAATAATACAGGCTTGATAATGGCAACATTGACAGTGTTTATTTGTAAACTCATGTTGTAATTATGTCTAAATGAATACTAAGTTTGACGGATACATTGGATCCGCAGATCTGAATATTATTATCGTTTACTTAGAGATTCGTCATCAGCGAAAGCCTATAAAATTTCTCACTGCTGGGACACAGGCCTCTTCTCTGTGAGAGAGAGTGGGCTATAAATCCACCACTTGGCCCTAGTGCCTGTTGGTCATAGAGATTGATCTAGTAGAAAAAAAAGTTTGTGTCGGTCTGTGGTACCATAGTTTTTAAACAGATGAACAGATTTAAATGCGTTTTAAACAATACATTTGGTTTCTAGTGATGGTTCTACGACATGTTTTATCTAAATCGGTTCAGCTGATTCAAAGCTCATTTGATAGGTGTTGAAGTTTTTTTTTATATCATATTAGCGTCTTCACTTGTACGCAAAGCTTTAGTATAGGCAAGAGCTGTACCTATGGACGCTTTTACCTGTGGACACCGTTAATTCTGGGGAAAACAACACGGGAAAAAAAGATGGCGATACGTCAAATCTGTCAACCATAGACAAATGATTACAGCTGTGTTCAAATTAGAATTTTAGGGTTGCCCGTTTTCATATAAAATAACGGTGTCCACAGGTAAAAGCGTCCATAGGTACATATAATGCACGTATATGTATAATGCACATGATAGAATAAAAAATAGAAATAAAAAATTCTCAATCCACAGATTCCTTACCATAAATTACTTTCGAAACTCGAACTGCCATGAACGATTGTTTTTGCGTCCAGTTTTAATATCATCCATTCCTAATTGGATACTCCAACTACCCTAGCTATTAATTTTCACCAATTTAATCAATGAAAATGTTTGGTTCGAACTAGTGACGAAAATTTCACTGAGGGTCGATTATTTCCAACTTTGTGGCCGCGGTCTGCGGTCCAATCTTAATGACTTTTTGATTTAGCCATTATTACTGTTTTAACTTTATTGTGGTTTAGTATTTGTTAATGGGTACTCGTTAGTGGAACATTGTTGAGTGTTGCACCATTAAAATCAATTATTATTTTGATTAAATTTGGCTTTGTCTCTTTTGGTTACTGCAAATTTGTATTTTAATAGGTGCGTCCACAAGAGCGAGCAGCCTCGCGAGGCATTTACCGCGTGAAGCAGCTCGGTTAGTGTGGACGTGTCTTGACCGAGGCAAACGCGTGCGTATATCCTCGCGCGGAAAATGCCTCGGAGGACCAACAAACTTTCGCATTTAACGTATGTTTTATTAAGAAACAATTTAAGAGTTGCTATTGTTGTTCTAGACTCGGTAAAAACAGCCGTTTCAGTACCCTAAAGCATTGAAGGAAAACCAGAAAGCCAGAGAAACGAGTATTTTGTATTTTAGATGAAACTGAAACAGCACAGAACTGTACGAGGGAAACGGACTAACAGAGCGTAGATAACAGATACACGATACTCTGTTGGAAACAAAGATTCCGAAAACGAGGCAGGCACTCCAATATCACGATGCAAGATTTTAGTTATTCATTTGCGTCACAAATGGTGCTCCGATACTGTATTATGCCAATCGGTACTTTTTTATCGTAGTAAAGTCATTAAATGAGTCCTCCCAACCCAGGGCTGAGCGGGAGAGACCCATTAAATCAAACATAGGTCAGAACGGACTAAGATTTCATACTTATTTATTTAAGGTACACCAAAAGCAAAACATACAATGTAATGATTGAAAACAAAAATATAAACTTAGTGCTAGTATGTAAGTCTATGACAGGTATACGCAACATTTACCATAAAAGTATTAAATTATAATTTTATTTTTATTAAACTAAATGAAAAATAAATAGAAATTTGAAAACAAAAAAATATTAAAGAAAGAAAGAAATTGACAAAGAAATACTTGGTGCCATAGTGTTTTTTATTCAGCAGTAAAGTACCTATTCAATGACGTAATTACATGTTGTTATTGGAGGGTAGCACCAGATTAATACAGTACTAGTTTACAAAAATAATGGATACGTTTTTGTTGTTGTTGTTTTTGTTTTTTTTTTTTGTTGAAATTTTGCGTAGGAATACATAACGAATTGTATGTCGTGTATGACGTATCTGCGACAATTTTAGTTTACGTATCTAAGGGCCTTATCACACTAGCGGTTTGGAAGCGGTTGCGGGGCGGAGCGGCCGCACAGCGAATGCGTCGCGAACACGCCGCGGTTGCGCAGCGAATTCGTTGCGGACGCGCAACGGGATCGCCGCGAACAGCAAAGCGGACGCCATTTTGTACTGCCTCGAACAAACGCCAAAACGTCCGCCCCACCTCAGATCAACGAGGAATTTTTTGTATGAAGACTTTCGAAATATTCCTCCAGCGCTGAAATTTGGCATAATATGATAAGAGTAGGTGATACAGATTATAGATGCATAATCATCCAATTTTTTTTTAGCCGAGAAGTTTTTTTTATCAAAACATGAATATTGCTTATAACTCTCAGCGAAAAATTCCTCAGCCTAATCTAATAATGGATCTTCCCAAATTCGTCGATGCTTTCGTTTTCGTTTTCGGCGTTTTCGAAGTAATAACGTCAACAGCAATGTTTCGTCGTCGGAATACATTTTGTTACTGAGTGTACAAACACGTGACGAAAACGTAACGCATTTGCCACGCGTCCGCGACGTGTTCGCGACGGATGCGCGGCGTGTTCGCGACGGATGCGCTGCGCGTCCGCTCCGCGTCCGCTCCGCCCCGCAGCCGCTTCCAAACCGCTAGTATGATAACGGCCTAACAAAAGAAAAAATACAAATCAAATATTTTTTCGATATTCTAAACGACAGACCAATTCACTTTTTTCAGTGAAATATACTATTCATACTGATGAGTATCGTTGTCCACAGATCCAGCTGTACGGCTTCAATAAGGAGCTGTATCACAATATGTCTGAAGCTCAACACAAATCACAAGGAATTGTTGGCATCTCATTAATGGTGCAGGTAAGAAGTCGTTTCTTTTTTTTTTTTTACTTATCAATACTTTTCATTATTATTCAACTATTCTTTTTCCCGTTTTACTAGACTTTAATACTGTTCGAATGTTCTTTACTTTTATAAATATTCAAATTATAATACCTCATAGTCTTGAAGTTGCAAAATGGAGTATAAAAACATCCATGTCTAGGCTGTCAGGATATTAAATTTCTAGCTTGTAGCGGTGGTGAAAGTATATGTGTAGCAGTGGTATCTTCCCTGATTTACGAGTTGTAGGTCGTGAGTTCGAACTTAGCCAGGCGCATTACTTTATGTTATTTATTTCATCAATATTGCTTTCAAAACGGTGAAGAAAACCATCTTGAGAAAACCGGCATGTCCTGGAACCAAAAATTCGAAGACATGTGATATGTACCAACCCGTACTGGCCCGCGTGGTGGATTATGGCCCACTCCCTCTCACAGAGAGGAAGCCTGTGTCCCAAAGGTGGGAACATGTATAGGCTGATCATAAATATTGTCATTGTTTACAGGTTGGAGAGCCAGCCCACACCGACTTCAGGCTGATCACAAACGCATTCAACAAAGTTACTTACAGAGGTGAGGGTACTTTAAGTATTACTACATATTCGCTTAAAAAAAAACAACATTTGAACCCTCTTTTACTTAGAATTTTAAGGTTTGAGGCTTTATAAATATCCTCCACAGAGTAAAACAATGTTCAAAATATAATCAGAGTTCGTTTTTACCTTTATTGTGAACAAACAAAAAAAAAACTTTCAGCTTTTATAAAATAGCCGAGGGTAACCACGGGTTTTTGCTCTTTTTTTTATGGCACTGACAGTGTCACATTACGTGACCTACTATCACACACGAATCTACTGTTATCAAATCAAAGCTCCTTCAAAAGGTCTCACTTTAATCTCCTTCCAGGCGCCTCCTTCCCGATCAAGCACCTCCCGCTGTCTTCCCTCCTTCCGAATACTCAACAGTACCTCACGTATGAGGGATCCACGACGCACCCTGGATGCTGGGAAACAGCTGTCTGGATCATCTTCAACAAACCTATCTATATTTCTAAGCAAGAGGTATGTATTAACTATCTTATTGTAGATTTTATTTTCTTATGTTTGAAGACATGGTTGGCGTAGTGGCTGACCTATTCGACTGCTGCCCTTTATTTGGTGAGTTCGATTCTTGCACAGAACAAATGTATGATCCATAAGTTAGGTTCTTGGGTTTGCTGCAAGGTCTCAAATATTTTTTTTCATTTATAATTCATCAGTTACTTGGAGCAACGGCGATACAGATTTTTACGACACGTGAGCAATTGAGCGTTTTCAGATTAGACAAAAACGATATCGACACGGTATCGGCGGGATTGGTAGTTTCATGCATTTCTACCGAAAATATGCGATGGTTGGTGCAGTATCGTGGGTTCAATCCCCGCACAGAAAAAATATTTTTATAACCTGCAAGTTGTTGTTCCGGGTCTGGGCGTATATGTATGTGTTTCTATCTTCATAAACGCACTTATGGTACAGGAAAAAATGCCCAATGTGGAGCAATGTTTTTATTCAAAAAGATATAAAGAAAGGAAAAATGGACATAGTAGATAATAATACATAATATGTTACCCATATCGTGTAACATAAAGTCGCCCATTCCAACATGAAAAAAAAACACCAATAAGGTTTCATGAGAAATGCACCCGCGATACAGGTGAAATCAACACTCTAAACTCCCCTATTTTCCTAGATGTACGCGCTCCGTCAGCTGATGCAAGGCTCCCAGCTGACTCCAAAGGCGCCTCTGGGTAACAACGCGCGGCCAGTCCAGCCACTACACCATCGCACCGTGAGGACCAACATCAACTTTAATAAACAAGGACTTCAGGTGAGGGTTACGAGCGAACCCAGGCGGGCGCAATCATCATCTTTCTGCTCTTATCCCTTTTTACTTGGAGTTGGCGCAACACGTTTTTTTCTTCCATTCTGACGTATCAGTCAGTATCATTTACTCATGTCATTCCTTAGACATCCATCTTTTCTTTGGCCTTTTCTTCCTCTCCGTCATCCATTATTTTGTGTAAGTTATTTCATCATCACTCCTCTTAAAACAGTTTAGTAAACCGGTAAAATGTAAAATTTCTAAGATGTGTGACATCTGTCCACTGGCAGTGTGCTCGAGTGGTGGATTATATTAATAGGTCACTTACTTTCACATACAAGAGATATGTGTCCCAGCAGTGGGAACAGTACAGAATGACTAGTTGTTCCCCGTAGTCTAACCTCTGCTGCTCGGCTCCTATCAGTCGTAGCGTGATGTCATAATAGCCTTTAAGAGCGTCAGCATGATGACGGGGGCTCCCCTCTAGAGGGCCAAAGCTTGCCGGGGTCGCGGGATTTATTTCATTACCGTGACCCCGGAAAATAAAGGACTATTGAAGGACACCGTGGATTTTAAGTCAGTAAAAGTCTGACAGTCCCTCCCGCCCTGCCCGGAGTGGGAGGACTCATTTGATGATTTTAAAAAAAAGCATTCCTCCGTAAATGAACTATCCAAGGCAAAAATATTTTTTTAGTAAACTCTTCAGCTTCATAATATTAGTATAGATTTTACTAAGTTAGCTGTCAATAAAAATGTTACGAGTCATTCAAGTCAATGATAGCTCTGAAGTACATAGTACTCACACAAAAGAACCTTACCCAAATCATACAAGCAAATAAAAACCGCTACAGGAATAAACACTAGTACACCTGTAAATCAGCAAGGTTTCACTGCAAACAAAAGCAGTGCGCAATAAAAAGCGGGTTATCACAAAGTTAGCAAATAACCGTGATATAAACAGAGTTTGAACTTGTGCGTTGTATTACACAGCTTGCAACTTAGCGTATTAATAAGACCACGTCTTAAAGCGCGAGTCTTTAGGCTGTGTCCGGCGTTTGCTGAACTGGGTCTATTTGACGCAGCCGTGAGTCACACAGTATTTAAGTTGTAGTTATAAGTTTCTTGTAAATATTTGTTCCTTTTTTATGTTGTGTACTTATGGCATGTGTCAATAAATGTCTTTTCTTTCTTTCTTTCTTTTCTTTCTGTGGGAAAGAGACAGAACTATTCAAGTCGTCTAACGCCATCTGGTTCCCTGAGCGGAACCAGTCACTCTTTAAGATGTCATGGTACATAAGCCACCAGCTATTATTGCATATTTGCCTAAATCATCACAATATAATTTAGAAACCGCATAATTCAATTGCGGGTAGCGTAAGGCTGATTAGAGGTTCAATTTAAGTTTACATTTTTTGAATTATTAATCGATTTTGAAAAAAGAGTAGATTTTCAAATTGTCAGGACCTTTTTTTAATTTCAATAAACCTTACCTACATACTTTTTTTTTAAGCGGTTAAATTTTCAAAATATCAAAAACAAAGAATAACGATAAAATACGCAAAAAGTTTATCGCATGTTACTCTGACGCAATTGAAAAAATCTTTAGATACCTACTTACACGTGAAAAAAAACATCGCAAAATGAAAACATTGGACGCTCCCAAATGGATAAGAAATTTCTAATATTAAATTGACCAAAGGCTGCCAAAGGCTGGGCAGGGTGTAAATTCACGATTTTTTAAATTGTTGAAACGCTACAATTTCACTTAGTGAAACAAAATACTTTCATACAAGATATTAACCACATGCAAAATATAAACTATTATATTTTAGCCGTCATTACCTTAAACATTCATACTCTATGGTGTATACTTAGTTCGGAGATAAGACTTCGTGGCTCAGTGAGTTATGTTGTCGTGTTTAGTGATGCGGATACCGGGGTTCCTAGTTGGATGCTGGCGATTATTTTTGGGGCATTAAACAGGTTTATTATGGTACATTTGGGAACCATGATTTTAGTTATAATGATTTTAAAACATTGTGGGTTTTTGTAGTAGTGTGTAAGTTATTTTGGAATACAGCTTTTTATTCAGCAAGAAAGTCAAATCAAATATTTTTTAATTGTAGAACACAAGTACAGATGTCAAAAAATAATTTAAGAACGCTACGTCTTGCCATCTATTAAACGAAAATATGACGTTTTTAAAAAGTAATATTTTATTTTCGATATAATTACATCCTTTCATAAGCGGCGCAGCCTGGGTGAGGCCTATGTCCATCACAGTAGACTGCGATTGGGTGAATTAATTGTTTAATTCATATATTTTCAAAAGCTTTTATTTTTTATTTAAATATTTTAGACTTATGGCACTTAAATGTCAAAGTAAACTGCGTAAGTAAAAAACAGTCATGAATGGACATCTAATATTTTTCGTAAATTCAATAATTCTCACTAAAACGTATAAATTATAAACAGTCCAGACACAACAACATTCAATGAATAACACTATACAGATAGCTGACTTATTTATAGAACCACTACTTGCAATAGACTTAAACACAACCAAATTGCATGGCCAGCAATAAATCTTAAACAAATCCCGGTTTAAGAGGACTTGTCCGGAGTAAAATAATTTACGTCTGGACACGACATGTTTAATCAAGTTGCTATTACTTGAGACAAGCTCATTAGAGGAAAAGATATAAAAAAAGATGTATTCTTTAACGCTCTTTTTTATTTTATGGGTAAAAAAGGGCAAGGAAATAATATTAAGAGATTGCAAATTAAATTATTAAATCAATAAATGCGTGTTGGATGGAAAATGATTGCTATGGTTCCACTTCCATAGTCAGCCGCTGAGCACACAGTCGCGAGACTGGCTAAACAGGTATCTGTAACCCTGTAACGTAAAAGGTTATTGAACGAATACCCTAGATTTTAGTCAGTACTTATTTTAGAGGACTCATTTGATCAATTACCATGCAACAAAGGGGCACTTTAACAATTTAATTCCAGAATTTACAAACTTTATAAAATACTAGCGGCCCGTCCCCGCTTCGCACGGGTGGAGACCCCTTCTAAAACCCGGTCCCTTTGGTTACAGACACAATAAAAAAAGAATTAGCCGAATCGGTCCAGCCGTTTTTTAGTTATGGACTTAGCAACACATTCAGCGATCCATTTTTATATTATAGAAGATAGATATATAACTATAGAATAAAAGTGCCGAGAGGAGAGGTATCCACGTGATTTTTTGACTGGCCTGTTGGTCTAGTAGTTAGTGACCCTGACTGCTATGCCGGGGGTCGTGGGTTCGATTCCCACCCAGGACAAATGTTTGTGTGATGAGCACGATCATTTGTTTTGTGTCTGGGTGTAATTTATCTATAATATGTATGTATTTAGAAATATATAAGTATGTTTATCAGTTGTCTAGTACCCATAACACAAGCTCTGCTTAGCTTGGGACTAGATGGCGCTGTGTGATAGTTGTGGAATATTTATTTATTTATTTATTTTATTATGAAACACGTCAAAGTTAAAAAAAAAAGTTAAGTCTGATATTTTTTGTTACAGGGTTCAAACAACTGTCCGGACATGTACCGGAACATGCATTATACAGGTATTTTTAATTATTTCTTATTGCACTTTTTTAACACAATTAATGCATCTTGATTCTAGAATGGAGCATGTCCTGGTCAATAATAAGCACTACCTTCTTATTTCATGTTTCGTATCAAAATCAAAAATATATTGAGGACTTTGAACGAGGCATAGATTTAGATGTGTGCCTTGTTTTAAGTTTTTTTTTTAATTCCTAGCAGTTATTTTGTTAACTAATTTCTTGTCTATGAAACTTTATTTATCGACGTACATTATTTAAAAACTCTTAATATATTTAAAAAAAATACAGACCTACGAAAAAAATGTCTGTTATTAAAATATATTTTTTATTAATTATTAAAGTGTTAGTGTAATTAGTAGTAGTTACTAGTAATTACTCCCGTCTACTTTCCACTGTTGATACGAAACATCTAACCCACTTGAATGAAAGCAAATATTGCCTGAAATAATTTTCACATATCTATCACCTTTTTACAACATTTTCAGCACGTTACCACCGCAACAGACGATCCAAAAAAAGTGTTGCATGCAAAAGGCACGATAAACCAAAGAAATGTCACAGGATTAGGTATAGTTTAATATGTTAGTAGAAATAGAGTAGTTAGAGAAAATCAGCTTGAATTATTGTTTTGGTTCAGGCTTACTCTAGAGGTGCTGATAATCTTGAGCATTCACTTGTAAAAGCATTTTTGCGAATATTACATAAGAGCTTTTTAGCGAGCATTCTGGCGAACGTTCTAGCGAGCTATTTGACCAGTATAAAATAAAATTGATGACTATCGATTACAGCGTTCGCTTGAGGAGCTCGTGGCTAAACAAGTACAGCACAGGCTAATCTTCTGGGTCAAGCCGCGCTTGCCGAAGTTGGTCTGTGGATAGGTGACCATCTGTCATAGCGAGTTTCTTCCGTGCCTCGGAAAGCACGTAAAGCCGTTGGTCCCGGCTGTCATTTGTAGATTTTTGACTGTCGTTACTGTTAGTTAGAAGCTCTAAAGTCTGACAACCAGTCTTACTATAGGGTATTTCCCAGTTACTGGGTTGTGGAGGTCCGACAGGCAGTCGCTCCATGTAAAGTACTGATATCCAGCTGAATCTGGTTTGACTGGAAGCCGACCCCAATGTAGTTGGGAAAAGGCTAGGTAGATGATGATGACTACAGCGTTCGCTACAAAAATCGTGAAAATGATCATAGCGATATTTGGCTCCATGCAATACAAGTGAATGCTCAAGTTTGTTAGCACCTACTACTAATGCCATGTTCTAAGCAAAGCGATCGAGAAGCGGACATTATTTTTTTGCAACGAGGTTTGACCTTCGTTTGTTAAACAATTTATGTGTGGGATAAATAAGTAATAACACTAGACAATACCTTGGTTAATATTTAATTACCAATAGGATATTGATCTACTTGTGCCCGAAATAAAAAAAAAATTATGGAGATTCTTGTCCATTTTCTCCCTAAAGAAGGTAGAACTGACTGGGACTGCAGCTTCATTTCATTTTTTTTAACAATCCAAAAGAGCTTCATTGAAACAAATGCTTTTTGGGTTTGAGTTTTACTAATAACCGTCGCGTTCATTTTGATTTGCAAAAACAAACGCGTGATCGTGACAGTAGATACTACAGTAGATACACTGTTCTATTTTCCAAAAATATGAACATTTTATGAACGTGACAACCGCGCATTCGCTCGACAGATCGCTTGTTTTAGGACGTGAGGTTTGATTTCCTTATAAAAAAGCAATTTTATCATGAAACCTGCTTCTAATTTTTAAAATTTGCATCTTGTTGAGTAGAAAATAGGCGAAGATTATATGTTTCTATAGACTGCTTAACTGTGGGTCCATTATGAATGAGCGATTAAAAACAAGTAAATGAATGCTCACTTATAAAGCTACATACATCAGCAATAACACGTGTCACCTGTTTCGCTCATCCAGTCGCATCGCAAATCGCTGTTTAATGTAGCGTCAGCCTTAGTGATAATATCGATGTTTGTACAGTACTCCAAAATTAATAAAGCAAATAGAAATCTTAGTCACTGTTTGGCAACAGTCGTATTCCTCGAGCGTCGGAAGACGATATGTATATAGAGTGGTTAAGTGCATTTTCTTCATGCATAACTTAGTAGAATTATTTGTTTTGTAATAGCAGCTCTATATAATTCCACACAGAGAGAACACGCGCAGTCACCACCAATATATAAAGACGACTGACGGACCTTTGACTGACCGGCGACAGCCGCCGACCGCCCGAATTGTTTTCAATTGTTTCACATGATTTGACATATGACATTGACTCCTGTTTCTTTCGAACAAGTTGCAAAATGCAAGTGCATTGTTTAGGGCTCTCTTCGATTCAATGATTCGGGTGTTTCCGGGAAAACGACAATTGGCGAAGATTTGCATGCGCATTATTAATATGGGAGTACTGTATGTTTGTTGAATATAATCGAATGTAATTTGGTATTAGCTTATTATGATTCTGAATCGTGCTTCAATTTTTGTTACTTGTATCCTAGTGTGCATGTTTAAACACTTTTTATTTCTTTAATTTTTTATTTTGTTTTGCTATTATTTATTTTAGCCACAGGAGTGTCAAATACCACAGATGATGTAGTGTTTATTACCACTTCTGAAACAACATCTTCAACAACGACAACTACTAATTTACCTCCCACAAGTTTACTTAACGATACACATTCGAGTGAGAATACCAGGTAATTTTTAATATTCTTCATAAAAAATCTTTATAAAACAACAGCCATTCCAGCTTGACCAAGTCCACTGCTGGACATAGGCTTCTCTCAAGCAGGCGCCATCCGCAATCGCTCTAACATAACAAATTCTATGTTATATTCCATCAAGAATAAACAGAGTTGTTTCTCTACAATTTGATATCTATGTTTTTGCCCGAGTGTATAAGAAATCTGTGGTACGATCCTTAGGCTACTGAAACATAGAAATATATCTATTTTACTAGATTTTTTTCTACTTTCTATCATTTTGATTATTATTTCTTCGAAAAAGCCAGTTTCTACGTCATGCTGGGCGTATTAGACATACTTTATAAATACCTATAACTTTCCTCAAAAATTGAGCTAACAAATGCTAAAAAAAATCTTGACTCAAAAATTGAGCGAACAAATGCTAAAAAAATCTTGAGTTCGAGAAAATTTCTTCAGTTTATTTATTTTTGTTTTTCATACATTTAATATGCTTTTTCTAATCTTATTTATTTTTTCACAGCAACCCAATGG
This sequence comes from Agrotis ipsilon, assembly GCA_028554685.1. Classification (NCBI taxonomy): domain Eukaryota; kingdom Metazoa; phylum Arthropoda; class Insecta; order Lepidoptera; family Noctuidae; genus Agrotis; species Agrotis ipsilon. The sequence continues at coordinate 10,455,345 of CM052972.1, forward strand.
CCCAAGGAGCACAACTTGCGGTACAGAAGCGTTGATGACCTATCTCTTGCGCACAATTAAAATAAATAAATAATTGTTTTTCGTGCACCTTTTTTATAATCTTTTACTATTTTTATATCATTACTGAAATTGAAGACAACTGCTTTTCGTGTTTAAACTTATTTTTAAAATCATCAAAAAATTATAGCAATATTCTATCAGCACTATTTATTTAAACAATAACAACAGATACAAAAAAATAAACATTTAAATGTTTTATATTCTTATGTAAATATAAAAATATATACAACCATAGTGCATAGTTTGTTAGAAATATATAACTTAGATACAAAATGTAAGCTAAAAAATTGAACATTAGTCGCTGCATACATATTTTTCAAGCCCTCACAACACGAATTGATTTATAATATTGGTCATGTATATAAAAATACCGCACTGCATATATTAAGCACAGTTGGCTTTTTATTTTAATATTATATAAAATATAAAAATTAGAAAACAATGCCTCTAAAAATATCTCTATGCAATTATTACCCCCGACGAGGTACTGACTCAAGTTAGGGCGTTCGAGGTACCCCGCTCGCTTAAATGATAGAACAAGTTAAATTAAATATAGTAATCAAGCGAACCTGTATTCTACTTAGATATTTATGAAACTACGTAGCCATGTGTATCATTACAAAGAAACAAAGTAGAAAACATATTATTCTTGCTATAGAAACAAACGAAAGACAAAAAATCGTGTCTATGCGTCTCTGAAGGACGTTTCTATAACTGTCAAATTAAACAAAAACTTATTCAAGCGTTTGCAAAGATGCATTAAAAAGAAAATAAATTATATAATTAGCCCTAAAAATAATAATTATAAATCGTCAATTGTGTAGACAATATTTCCCAGAAAACTTACTGTTAAAATTTTAAGCAATATACAAATCAAAGCTTTGAAATCCTAATATATCTTGGCTATTTACCTTGTATTATATTCTAGAAGTTATATGTAGAAAGACAAATGTATATAGGAATGTATATACAAAAACTTTTGGTTTAAAATGAAGTATCATAATTCGTCCACACTGTTAAGTGTATTTATCGCAAAAATATACGACTGTAAGGCTTATAATATCTGTAGGGTATGCGGCAATTATATATACAAAATATATAACTTCATTCATTATTTCATTTATGATAGCAAGTGTATAAATCCCAACATGGATTTTTTAACGAAAATATAAAAATTATTTTAATATTTTATGTGATGTAAATTCAATTTTTCGCTTTAAATGTAACATATACAATTACAAAAAAGGCTTATGACTAGATTATTACATAAACATATATAATTAGGCCGTAGACATAGAAATTGGCAAATTATAATTATAAAAAAATACTGTTTATATCAAAACTCCGGTAAACAAAAAAAGCTAAAATTAGGTTAATAAAATAAAATAATGTGTGTTTTTGTTAACTTTTGGTAAAAAATATATAAATAAATATACGATTACTGTAAGTAACTGTAATGTACTCTATGGAATTAAATGTAGTAGTTTAGATGCCTGTGTTGTCTTTATGAGTTATATAATAAAATGTTTATCAGGAGTGATTGTTTCATTTGTATTTTCTAACAAAGAAAATATGGCTCGTCCGCGCGGTCGGGCGGTGGTGGTGAGGTAAATGTACTGAGGTTGAAACGCGCGGAGCATCAGTGAGCGCCGCTCGTCCGCGCGGTCTTTCAGTGCACTTATACTTTGCCGTATAATCGCACAGATGAGCGGTGTCGTGTGAGAGTAACCTAAGATTTTTATCATGTAAAGCAAGCTGCCACATATTTATAGCAAAAGCATAAAAAATTTAACCAAACAAATACTTTGATTCACTAACCCCAGTGATCACTGTTTGTATCAGAAAACGCTGAAAGCTCCAATTTCATGGCAATCAGCAGAAAATGCATAAATCTAAAAATAATTTCTTAGCAAGAAAAACAATTAAATTACCAGTCGTTTTTGACTTCTGCTGCTACCGGTCAAAATCCTTTTTTTTAAGTAACCTTTGCCTACTCTAGGCATTTCTCCTGTGAAATGTAAAGTGACATTATAATAAATAAGTTACGCTTTCACATTTCAAACACTGAATTAATTTCGATCGATATAAACAGACACAGAAGCGGTCAATTTTTCTAAAGCAAGTTCACAAACCAAGAAAGCTCACCCCCCATAGTTCCACAAGCCATATCTCACACTGTATAATGCATAAACCTATGAATACACCACACATTACATTACACCGTCTTCCTCAGATAGTAGATTAGCCATGAAACATTCAGGGAGGAAACGCCACCGATACATATGTCCCTAGGACGGATGTGTCCGCCTGTCTACGACCCCCTCTTTCCTCCGGAACTCGGCGGCTGCTACGCCGTAGTATCGTAGCGCTACGGTGGCTACGGCGTAGCGCTACGTCGTAGCAATGCGTTATCGTCTGGTTAATGTTGGTGCAGTTATTATTTATTATATTGTAATGTGTTTTTGGGTTGTATTTTTATGGGTTATTCTGGGGTGGTATGTTCTTATAGGAAACTGTGTTTATGTTTGTAGGTATAGTCAGTCCTAGTCGGAATAAACTGGGTTATATTTTTGTGTGTAACAAGAAGTGTTAACCTGCAATGTAATAGAAATTGCTGCCATATTAGAAATGGCTGATGACGATAATGACATTGAATGTTGGAAGATTTTGACGACATGGTCAGCGCAGTGGCTGAGCTGGAATGTCGTGCAGCGTATTGCGGGTTCGATTCCCACACGGAACAAATATTTGTATGACCTACAAGTAGTTGTTCCAGGTCTGGGTGTTTATGTATGTGAGTTCTATACATTTGTTAACGCAAACATGACCCAGGGGAAATTCCGAGTGTGGGACAACGTTTCAAAAAAGAAATAAAAAATACGATAGTTTTCTTTCATAAGCAGCCCTGTACATATTATTCCCCAGTCAAAATTCAAGCTAATTTTGTCACAAAACATAAAAATATAAGTCAGTACTTCAATAACTCAATAGCAGAACAGATAAACGAATTCGAACTCCAACCATAACTTGATCCACCTTAACTAACTTAAACTTTACTAACTAACTTACAAACAACAGGATTCAAAAGTTACCCCAGCCAATGACAACAGATTTCTATTTTAAAACAACGTTACGCATTTTAAAAAGTTATTAATGTCGCTTGCGGCCCGAAGGCGGAAACTCCGCGGCCGGAAGTGGCCGGCGGCCATATTGTTTGCGGGTGAACTTCCGGTTGCCGTCGCCACTTGTCTCCCGGCAAGTTGGTTGCATTACAGCACTTTAACATGTTTTTAAAGTTCTTTTGATGTTGCCTTTTGAATGTGTGATGCAGTTTGAGAAGAAAAAAATATAAGTTTTATGAGAAATGGTATGTTTTTTTAGGATGGTAGAAAATTGAATGAATATTAAGAATAAAATAATTAGGAGTTTCGCAAGTTATAAATAACCATTTTGTTGCAAATTTATGAAACAAGATTTGTCGTTTAGTATGGAGTGTTTGTGACTGTAAGACGGCGTACCAATAATTATTTTTAAACGTATGCGATGCGCATCATAAAGATAATTTTTAAGGAAAGATAACTTCAGCTGCAAGTGGGAGTCGAACCCGCGTCTTCTGGATAAGTACTCCAGACGCCTTATCAATTTACGACGGCAAGATGGCGCAGTGCTGGAATGATCGACTGCTTCGCAGCGTGTCGCAGGTTCGATACCTGCACAGAACAAATATTTGCATGATGTACAACTAGTTTTTTCGGGTCTAGGTGTTTGTGTATAATATGAGTTTCTATGCTTGTAAACGCACCCACGATACAGGAAGAAATAGGAAACTAGTGTGTAGCAAAGATTAAAAAAAGTTTTACAATTTCATTAACCAAGATTTCTCCTTTATATACAAAAACAAGTCACTGCTAACACCTTAATACATCGTTTACCCAGCTTTTTTGGGATATAAGTATCTATTATAGGGCAAAATTGCTGGTTGGGTAACTAAATTACAACTAGAGTATTCCACTTAAAAACTTATTACTAGTTTCATCAAAATTAGTCACGAAAGCTTTCAAAGCCACAGGTTCCAATCCCGCACAACGTTTCACAATAACTGCATCAACTGCCTACTTCTACGAACAAAAGGGATGAAGTTAAAAGCGGACCCAACTTTGGAACAACGTAAAATAGTAGTGACAGCAAATAAGCGTAATTTTAGCGTTTATTATCTGCATAGCTTTTCCCATCATTTTTTATTTACAACTAGCCACCCGTCCCGGCTTTGCACGGGTGGATGTCCTCTGAAACCCGTTCCCGATGGTTACAAACACAACAAAAAAGCATTATCCGAATCGGTCCAGCCGTTTTCGAGTTTTGAGCGTAGCAACACATTTTGCGATCCATTCTTATATTATAGAAGATAGATAGTAGACGATAGATAGATGGGTTCGTTCCTGGCCCAAATCTAACCCAGAAGCGAAGACAGGAGCTAAGATGGAGCGTGCTCACTCAGGAGGAACTAGAAGTCCTGAGCACCATGGAACCACAGTTAAATCTTTTTGTTAATGGACTCCAGCAAGTGTTCGCCAGGCCCTGGTGCAGCCTAGCATCACACAATCATACACATTCCAAGGCGTCACTTTCTGGTAGCAGCAAATAGGGCTGTCAGACTCGTACTGTCTAAATAGCACCATGTTTCTTCGGTTGCCCTTTAAGTTCTAAGGAAGTGCGGCACCGTATTTAGACTGTGCCGTAAGGAAAATATATTCCAGAAAGATTGTCGGATTTTCACTTAATGGCTGTTAAGTTCAAAAGATTAACGTTCTTTAAAACTACTGGTCACCCATCCAAGGATTGACCTTGGCAAACACTGCTTAACTTGAAGATCGCCCTGTGCAGCAGTTATTATTAAGCCATGAGCGGTGAACAAGCGATCATACGACAATTTATAAATTATAGCATGCGCCCGCTAAAAAGCCTTCTTGGTAATTTCATTGTATCTTGGCGATGTCGCCGGGACGGGGCGAAGTGGCTCGCGAGTGGGAGAGTTAACAAAATAATGTACAATATTTTATAATATTAATTTCTTGGAAAACATCAGGAAACGGGCATGTCCCAGAACTAAAAGTTCAGAGAAGTAGCAGAATACATAAATCAAATCAAATCATAACGTTTATTTCAATTAGGCCATAACCGGCATTTTTGAACTGTCAAAAGACAAAATAAAACTAGTACAAAAATAGTTATGGTGCTACAGTCCCAGTCACAAGACATAAAAACTGTGAAAGTACCGTAGGTGCTCATTCCAAAGCGTAGATCTCTATGGAGAAGAATGAGCAAGAAACTCCATGGACACTCTTTTTCAATCGCCAAAATTATTACACCTACATATTTAGGACCACGTGGTGATTTAAAGCCCACTCGGGGTCTCAAAAAGAAGAGGCCAGGATTCCAGCAGTGGGAAAGTTGTAAAGCAAAGCCACCAATCCGCACTAGGTCCGCGTGGTGGATTATAGCCTCCCTCTCAGAGAGGAGGGCTGTGTCCCAACAATGGGTACATTACAGGCTGATGATTAATAAAACGTCAATAAAGAATTTACTTTCTTCTCTCTTTTTCTTTAAAAAATAAATAATATTTTATGCATCAAAGACAATTTTTCTTGCTATCGCTACACGGTGGTTTCCCATCGCGACACAACTGAGTTACCGTTCATTGACAGCGTAATGCACTGCGTACACCGTTTATTGCTCAAACAACTCACTTAGGTGCTATATTGCTACTACAGGAGCTTGTTACTGATGAATAAAAAGTGTATTTTCTTCTAAGTAATTTTGCCTGCGTATTAACCAACCAGCTTAAATACCGGAATAAAAACATTCAGATTCAATTCCAAATTACTATCATTTTCTGCGTCAATTTTCACCGAGGTGCATTCAGCCATTCTAGTTTCATACTTCCACTCATCTATAAATCCATCAATCCATGGAAACATTGTATAATACTAGCTTATTTTGTTTGCAATTACTGCTATAATTTAATACTTTATTTTCGGACTGAGAATGAGGATCATTTTAACAATCGAACAGACGTCAGATTTGAAAATATCACACATATCTATTTCCAGATGAAATAATAAAATAACTACATAAAATCAATGTACACATTTGTTTTTAACTGAGTCACATGAGTCGTGACACTTAAAAGCATTAAACATTTAAAAATATCACATTCAATAAAAAATATTTCGTTCAATTCATAACAGTAGGCTCAAAAACTATATCGGACATTTTTTTACCAACGGACTTCAAACAGGAGGTTCTTCAATACAGTCGAATTTTTTTTCTAGAATTGCTTAGTGTTTCCTTACATCTCCAAATTATGTGAGTTGCTACATCCGAACAGATGAGATAACATTGTAGTAATACATCTAAGATATCGCCTATCTACAAAATCTACAAAAGAAAACTCAACCAAAAATCCTCGCCACCAAATACTGAATCTCCCCATAAGACATCACAAACCCACAAAGTGAACCGTAACTTAAGTTGTCCATAAATAAGACACGCACAGCACTCATCTGCCCGCAAAACCACTAATTAGGTGTTAAATCACTGAAAACGACTGAATCCCAACGTGAAAATGTGGACCTCACTGTTTACTGTGATTTACACTTGTGAATACTCTAACACAGAGTAAGGTGTGGTTATGTTGGGATTGCCAGGCGATTTTCGTTTTTTTATCGTTGTAAAATGATCAAATTAGTCCAGGGCTTAGCGGGAGGGACTGTCAGACTCGTACTAACTAAAATCCACGGTGTCCTTCAATAGCCCTTTGTGTACCGGAGTCGTGGTATACGTGTGTCCCGCGAACCCAGCAGGCTTCAGCCCTCTGTAGAGGGGCCCCGTCATAATGCTGACACTATTTGAGGCGCGCGTGGAACACAACCGCCGTCGACCCGGGCATGGTCCATGGTCGGACATCGAGTCGCCCATTACTCGCCACCCGCATGCCCGCGCCAACGATGGCCGGAGATCGTCTTGCGACGTCCGACACCGTGGACGCCTACCACTGCGGCTGGGGTGGATGGAGGACGCTGTCCTGTCCCTCACGCGGCGCGCCTCGTCCTTCGCGAGCATTACTGCTTCACAGAAGGAGGCGACCGCTTCCCACTCCATCTCGCCCCGTAGCATGGCCTCACTGTAGGCTGAAGGATAAGGTAAGTTTTCAGTCCATTTTCAGTCAGTTAAATCTGACAGCCGCTTCCGCTCTTACCAGGCCTAGGACTCATATATTTATATGATGGAATAATTCTTAAAAGAATTACGCGCTATGTTGTTACTCTATAAAATTGCCGTCATGTTTGTTGCACTATGTATTGGCTCGCTCCTCCAGCTTTAAATTAAAATGGTTCAATACATTCGTAAATCCCTACCATGTGTAGGGATATTTTACATTGCACATCCCTGCATGCTTCATAAATCCCTACAATATGTTGTAGGAGTTTCCTACGGGAAAACGTAATTTTTTAGATATACTAAGAAGACCACTGCCAAACAAAACCCTGTCAAGTTCCTCTGATTTTTAACCAACTTCAAAAAAAGGAGGAGGTTCTCAATTCGGTGGGTATGTTTTTTTTTTTTAATTTTTTTTTTATGTATGTACATCGATTACTCCGAGGTTTCTAGTCCGATTAGTGTGATTCTTTTTTTTTTAATACATACCATGACAAAAAAGAACTTCAATTAACTTAAACCGCTCCCGCTTACCACTCAAACCTCGCCCCTAACAACACCGTCCCATCTCGCCGGTCGCGGTCGCCTCGTCCAAATGGAATTGAAACTGTGACAATCCAGTTTGCACTTCCCCACTTTTTCTTTACGGCACCTAGATTTGATTGAGTTCGTCTCACTTTGTGCTGACATTCGTATGGAATCAAACGAATCTAGCTTAGTGTGGCCTGAGAATCGATATCAGACAATGGGTTTTGTTGAAGAGGTGATTTTTTGTGTGTTTTTGATAGGCTTTTGATGTTTTTCAATGAAACTCAAATTAGGTATTAGTGCACACCGCGCACTATATAGTACAGTCCTTACCTTAAAATCATCAATCATTCCTCAGTCCTATAGCCTTGTTTTTTTTTATTAAACGATTGGTTCGCGCTTGACCACCATCCCGCCTGATGGTAAGCGACGACGTGGTCGACAATGAAGCTCGCTTGCCTAGTTTCAAGTCCGCGATTCTACAGTTAATAATCTTTATTTTTTATTTTTAATGTCTTCAGACGTTGGTCGAAGGACCTGGACAGGACACGTCTGCCACATACCCAATGAGCTTTGGGCCAAAATAACCATTTTGTGGAGCCCTGACATAGCCAAAAGGCGCCTCGACAGACCTCCAAGAAAATGGCGGGATGAGCTGGACAAAACCAACGATCAGTGGTGCACTTTGGCCCTGGATCGTGACAACTGGAAGTCATGGAGCCTTGCATTTGCCCAGCAGTGGGAAGAAGTAGGGTAACAGTATCAGTATCAGTTAACGTTACTAAAATTGTAACTGTCACTACACCGTCCAATAAGAAATGAATCTATATTTTTTTATACGCAATAACGCCTGCGTCGCGTCTTCGCAAAGATATTTTTTCGTCTTCTGGAGTACCTATCCAGAAGACGTAGGTTCAAACCCTGCTCGCAGCTCAATTTTTCTTTCGTAAAAAATATCTTTGTTGAAGAAATGAATCGTTTGTTTTAGCCCGTCGGATAAAAATTTGAGCAGCCCTAATACTGATCGTACTAAACTTTAGACCGATCAATATCTCGTCTGTATTTGCACTAAGCCATGAATTTGTTTATTTGTTCAGTCCCTTGTCTTATTGACTAGTGAGTAGGGTTACCATTCATCTTTCGACCCAGTCCGGACTGTGTCCAATCATATTATTTTTTCAGTATTTTGTACTCGACAATGATTTTTTGATGATTTCACTTAATTTTACCGTCATGACTTTGTAATATTTTTTTTTGGACCGCATCTAACTTAAGAAATTCACTGTAATAGTAATTTCTGTCTGTATCCATTGGAAAAGGACGTGAGTTTAAGTCAGTAAAAAAGTCAGTCTCAGCAATAATAATATAATATTCCACAACTATCACACAAAGCCATCTAGTCCCATGCTAAGCAAGCAGCTTGTGTTATGGGTACTAGACAACTGATAAACATACTTATTTATTTCTAAATACATACATATTATAGATAAATTACACCCAGACACAGAACAAATGATCGTGCTCTTCACACAAACATTTGTCCTGGGTGGGAATAGAACCCACGACCTCAGTCATAGCAGTCAGGGTCACTTACCACAAGACCAACAGACCTATCAGCAATATCTTTGCGAAGCAATATTAGCTCAAGAGCTGCTGAACCTTCGACTAACGGTCGTCCTGTAAAGCTAAAACTTTGTACACTTATAGTTTATAGCATATTATGGGTAATAGCGACGACCTGGCAGGCCTCAGCCGTGCACGTCATCAAACCATTTAGTTTTGAAAGTGTAAAAAAAATTGAAAAAAAAAACTTGTTCCTGTAAGCTTGAAAATTTAACAGCATGTAGTTTATTTACTGTAAATCTTGGAAAAAAAATGACAGGCGATTACAATGTGCACAAGTATGTGCCAGGCGCATTCAAAAGTGCACTTTTGATGAGGAAAAATAAACTTTCTCCTGTAAAGTTAAAATTTAGATATGTTTTTAAGTAAACGTTTTTGAATGAGTATGTACAATGACAGGCGGTTTTGAAGAGCACAACACCTTGCCAGGCGAGGCGACAGCTGCTAAGGGCGTGCGAGTAACAGGTGTTACGTGAACGGATATAGTCAATGTAATACGTGTTTTTAATAGTTTTAATGTGTGCCGCGGGTCTAAGGAACTACCGTGACCCCGGAACGTAAAGGGCTATTGAAGGACACCGTGAATTTCAGTTAGTACAAGTCTAACAGTCCCTGTTGCCCCACCGTGGGTGCGAGGACTCATTTGATTATTTTATTACATTAGTATGTTATTCTCTTTATTTAGAATAGAGGGACTTGCATTTTGAGCCCGTTTTTCCTTTTATTTTTACTTCGACCGAAACCTTCGTCGCCTTTATTTGCATATAAAATTAAACCTTATATTATGTATTGTACATCATTTGATCCGTCCTTATGTCTATTTTAAGCTAAACTGATTAGTTCACACAACTATTAATGAACAAAAAAAATCCTAGAACAAAAACACTTAGAGTAACCTAGGAACAAAATTTTGTATGTACAAAAACTGTAGTAACTTGAAAACTACCGAACCGATTTGTTTCAAACAACTTCTACAATAGTTTTTATGGTGAAACACAACCCTTTTAACAACTTTAATTCGATAATATACATAAACAAAAAAGTGAGTTTTCAAGTTACGTAATTATAAGAAAATTTCTAAATCATTCATAATTTTCAAACAAGAAACTTATCTAACTAGAATCCAATATGAACATCAAAGATAATCCAATAAGAAATGTGACTTTTCAATCAACATGATTATCTTTGATGTTCAAATGATGTACAATATAGGCGACGAAGGTTTCAGTCGAATTAAAAATAAAAGGAAAAACGGGCTCAAAATGCAAGTCCCTCTATTCTAAATAAAGAGAATAACATACTAATGTAATAAAATAATCAAATGAGTCCTCGCACCCACGGTGGGGCAGCAGGGACTGTCAGACTTGTACTAACTGAAATTCACGGTGTCCTTCAATAGCCCTTTACGTTCCGGGGTCACGGTAGTTCCTTAGACCCGCGGCACACATTAAAACTATTAAAAACACGTATTACATTGACTATATCCGTTCACGTAACACCTGTTACTCGCACGCCCTTAGCAGCTGTCGCCTCGCCTGGCAAGGTGTTGTGCTCTTCAAAACCGCCTGTCATTGTACATACTCATTCAAAAACGTTTACTTAAAAACATATCTAAATTTTAACTTTACAGGAGAAAGTTTATTTTTCCTCATCAAAAGTGCACTTTTGAATGCGCCTGGCACATACTTGTGCACATTGTAATCGCCTGTCATTTTTTTTCCAAGATTTACAGTAAATAAACTACATGCTGTTAAATTTTCAAGCTTACAGGAACAAGTTTTTTTTTTTCAATTTTTTTTACACTTTCAAAACTAAATGGTTTGATGACGTGCACGGCTGAGGCCTGCCAGGTCGTCGCTATTACCCATAATATGCTATAAACTATAAGTGTACAAAGTTTTAGCCTTACAGGACGACCGTTAGTCGAAGGTTCAGCAGCTCTCCAGCTATATGTAGGACTAGAATTGTATGACCCAAATGGCGGCCAGATGATGAATTTTAATCATTCCTACGTAAATTATTTGGCCATAATTTTAAATTTTATACTGGTAACCCTATTGGTGAGTATGTAAGTTAGCCAATGCTAGTTTGTATTCTAAGAACGGAGTATGTAGACCACGTATTTGTACGAGGTTATTGACTCAAGTTAGAATTCAGAATTTAATATAGTAATGGTAAAACAAGTTGCATTATTTTCAATTTATTATTTATTTATTTATTTAACTCAGGCTTCAAGGCCCATATAAAATACTATAATACAATACAATATGACTTAACTAATATAATAATACTATACATAAACAATTATGAAAATAAAATTAATTCACACGAAGAGACGGCGTCGTGTGTCGCGCGGTGTCAGGTATCCGGCCTCGGAATCGCCGGAACAATACACCTCTCGGCCAAAACTCCTCTTTCGTGAAAGTCGACAGATGTTCAGTCGGCACCCTCACCACAAAAGAATTGAAGTTCACGTTGTGACGAGACTGCAACTGCTCGACCCTCAGGGTAAGCTTGGTCTTGATGCGGACATACTCTACAATCGACTCGACCTTTGTAGTGTAGTGCAGCCGGGACACGTACAGCAGCGTCGCTGGTACTGCAGGACGCAGCAGATGATTCGGTCCGGTCGGTGCGGTACCGCACTGGTTCCGACAAGTAGGCTTTCTCCTCTTCTTCTTCTCAACTTTGACAAAACCATCCTTGTCACACTGGTCCTTCACTGGACCCTGCTGAGGCAGATCCCTTTGGATAGGTACCTGCTTATCCCCTTGCTGCTTAGATTGAGGCGCAGCTGGTTTGTTGGTGGCAGTAATAGCAGCGTAAGCACGTTTCGGGGTTGACGTACTAACGCGTGTAACCGCGACCGTAGTTGAGGGACGGTCGGTGGCGGAACGCAATGCATCGTCCGCAACATTGACAGTCGGCGATGTATTTAAATTCGCCGACTCAAAACTGCTGATGGATGCATTCAGCGCCCCGCGGCGCGTGTTCACATTAGAGGGCTCAGGTGACCTACTTACGACACCAGCGTTGCGCAACAACACTACTTCGGCACGTAGTTCACCTATGGTGCGATCCGACACCTCTAATTTGGACAGTACTTCGGCCAGGCTTGTCTTCAGGGATGTGATATCTCGCAACAGCCTAGTTACATCAACGTGGTCAAACGTGACGGGGGGCAGCCGATGCAACTCCTTCGCCACGAACGCAGGCACGTCGTCTGGATCGGTCACCTTCAGTAAGGTGATGATGTCCTGGATACTCTTATCTGTCCCATCTCTCCTGCGGGACGGCATCTGGTCGAGTTTTCCAAGTGTTTGGAATAGCAGCTTTTTACCATTGCTAATCTCATCTTCCTTGAAATTTGATCTGCAGATCTGCAGGATGCTCACCTCGTCCATGGTGTCGATGGCATGTTGTATAAATGCCAACAACTCGTTAGCTATGAGTTGATGTGAAGTCATAGCGACGGCATCGGGCAGCGGCTATAGCCGCGCAACACGAGAATTAAATATTCGTTATATTTAACACGTCCGTATCCGAGCGCACATCGCACTGCACTGATTATGCTGGACCACAGTAGAAGTTGGAAGAAGTGGATCTTTGCACAGCTGTGAATAATATGAGCTGATTGTAACAATAAACTATATTTAATTCCATACTTAAAGCTACACTTGCTGAAGTCGATCTCGGGATGGGTGAACCTAGTGATTGTCCATTTAAAAACAAAAAAAAATTGCAACAGCATGAAGCCGTCGGTTCCCGAAAAATTAAACTACATATTAACCGTAATAAGAAAATTTTAATTGTTCCTAAAGAAAAAACAGATGAATGCAAATTGCAAACATCGGTGGTTTCTGAAAGACCAGATGTATTTTATTTAATTGTAGACACTGGTAGTGCCGAAATAAAAAAAATTAAAATAAAATTCGGTAAAAACAAGAACGATCAAAAAACCTAGTAAACTGATGTAAACAGACACTACTACCTATCCCCATTATTTATTCAAACGCGAAACACTCCCACTCGTCATCACTGAATTCTCTTACAACTCCGACAAACAGAAAGGTATTATAATTTCAAAGCCATCCATTATTCGTGTCCATTCAAATTCTTATCGTCATCTCAAACAATAATTCCAGATAAAATCTACGGGGGAGATCTCTAAAAAAACTGGACAAGTGTGACTCGGAATCGCGCACAAAGGGTTCCGTAACAGTGTTTATAAAAAGGCAAGAAAATTATGTCTATTGAATGGGTACCCCTTAAATACTATGTCTTATTTCAATTTGATTATGTACTCGTAACTAAATATACTGTTAATATTACAAGTGACTACCTCTTGCCGTTATGAACAGCGAGCAAAAACGAGCAAAAAATGGGACCCCCTTAAATATTTATTTTATTTCTGTTTTTTAGTATTTGTTATTATAGCGGCAACGCGGCAACAGAAATACATAATCTATGAAAATTTCGACTATCTGACTATCACGGTTCTCAAGATGCAGCCTGGTGAGAGACAGACAAACATACACAGATAGAGTCTTAGTAATATGGTCTCGTTTTACTCTTTGGGCTACTCTTGACAGAGTGGTCGTGGTCATCGCATGCATCAGGGGTTGTTGCTCGATTCACAGTGCACTGCCAATCCTCTCACACCGCTGCATTCCTGGTACTTTCGTGTAGGGGGACTATTCAATGTAGCCTTGATCTGATCTGTCCAGCGCATTGGTGATCTGCCTCGATCTCTTTTTTCTATTTTTTTTTTTTTGAAAAACCTTGCCCCACCCTCGGAATTTCTCCTGTACCGTCGGTGCAAGGTACAAACATGTAAACTCACGTGCATCAACGTCCACACCCGGAACAACTGCTTGTAGATCATACACATATTTTTTTTGTTCCGTGTGCGAATCAAACCCGCAACACGCAGCACAGCAGTCCGATTTGCGATTGCGCCAACGGTGCCGTTAGATCTAATACTATTAAACTCTGCCCTGCACCGCAAGGCATATCCTTAGAGCACAGCAGTACCCTAAAAATCTACAGAGAACATCTCGAAAAAACGTCGTAAACATGATTTTTACCGTACAAAGGTAAGGGAAAACAATTATGGCTGGCATTGGGTCCCGCTATTAAGTGCAGGACACAAACGTATCAGACCCAGTAATGGCGCTCACTTCAAACAGTGAGGACTCAAAGAAATCATTATTCCGCGCTCTTCCTACGCGACCACTTGGAAACGTAGGGATGGGGTGCTGTCGATGTTTTGTTTTTTATCGATAACGGATCACATTTATAGTCGTCCCGATTTCGATGACGACCCTAATATACTCAGTGGCTTTGTTTCTTTATTCATAGACTTTTTTGCCACTAACTTCTGAAAGAAAAGTTATTTTACACTTTTTGTTATGGGTTTTATTTTACCCTTTTTGGTTCAATTATTCAACCCAAATTCTTGTCAAATACATAATTTTCTTACATGTGCACTAGAATTCTGTAATCCATAGTCCGTTAATAACATCGTCCTGGTACACAATAAGCGATTAATGCTCATAAAATAAAAACTACTGAACCAAACAGAATGGATTTGTTATGGAACCAAAGTAATGACAGGTAAACTGCATCGAACAAACAATATACAAATGGGATAACAAAACTGCAGAGTAATCGGTGTACATACATAAAAAAATACAGACAGAATTGAGAACCTCCTCCTTTTTTAAGTCTGTAAAAAATAAAGCACACTTCACCCAAAACTCTTTTCCTACTACATCATCATCTGCCTAGCCTTTTCCCGACTTTATAGGGGTTGGCTTCCATTCAAACCAGACGCAGCTACTACATATAAGTACGACGTTTTTTTTTTTTAATTTATAAATTTAATACAAAAAACGTCGATAAAAATAATATCGATATTTTTCCCCCCATCCCTAAAGCAGGTGCGCTCCGCCGCGGGGTAACGAAGCTAATCTGTACTCAAGTGTCGACAATTTGAGGCGTAACAACAGAAAATAAGCAAAGACTTGAGCCGAGTTCTACTTAATCCGCGGTTCACTCGCAGATGCTATGTAATGAAGACTGTTTATAGAGCCATTATACACAATACCCTTTTAATTTGGGCATTTTGTATAATTTAGTGAGGTTCGGTAATGATATTTATGGCGAGAGACACTTGTTTTGTGTTGCTTTTGTACTCATTAAACTATACGAACAGTGATGGCCAAGTGGTATCGGTGCCGACTTACGAGGTATAGGTCATGGGTTCGAACCCCGTCAGACCCATTACTTTCTGTAATTTATTTCACCACCGCTGTTCTCAAAATAGTGAAGGGAAACCGGCATGTCCTAGAACCAAAAATTCGAAAACATGTGGCATCTACCAACCCGCACTGGGCCCGCGTGGTGGGTCCACTCCCTCTCACCGAGAGGCGACCTGTGTCTCAGCAGTCGAAACATTATATGCTGATGCTGATTAAACTATACGAGGATTGACAGATACTCTTAGAGCATACACACAAATTATTTTACAGTAGTTCCAAATCTATAGTTACAATGATTACGGCGGAAGGCGGCGGTCTTATCGCTAATAGCGACATCTCCCAGCGAACCTTTAGGTCGACTGTACCATCTTAATATAAAAAGGGTTAAGTGATCCGCTGAGCTGATGTCGCGGGTTTCCTTAGTACACAGAACAAACATTTAAATGATCTACAAATTAGTTGTTACGAGTCTAGATGTTTGTATCATGTCGTTTTAAATCCTTTAAAATGCACCCACGATACAGAAAAATTGGTGTGGGTTTCCGTGACTAACTCGTTTTTTTGGCTATGTTAATGATCTCAGATTATTAATACAGTGTAGGTTTTTAATTTAATTAAATAAATTAATTTCTACTTGAAACTCGAATCAGGCATATTATTGCAAAAGCATCATTAGTAGTTTTAACAGCTTAATAAAATACGAAAAATAAATTAATCAACAAGTTATCTATAACAAAATTATCTAACGAATAATAAAAAAAAGCGCAATTTATAAACTGCAACATTCAATGTACCACACAAAACACATTCTAAATTAAGAGGAAGTTCTCCCAAAACAAAAACATACCGTTCCCTAATTCGATATATATTACTCGCGAGTCAAATAAATCATGCGAGCGACTAAAGCAGTGCCGATCCCAGTGCGGTAAGCGACAATATTAAGCTCACCGTAAAATATTTTTTACCCATAAATTAAACGAGTGTAAGCGACTTTTTCATATGCCAGTTTCGCTAGTACGTCGCGAAATTAAACACATAAATTACAAACAGTACAACTTGAGGTGCATATATTCAATTCGGTGTGTGCTTCGCCTTAATTACCTACTTTCAGTTTGTGAAAGAGCAACTTATTTAATTGTTGTTATTTTGTATTTTAATTGTTACTACGAACTAAAAAGTATTGTTTTACAAAGAAATTATATTTTATTATGGGATACTTGTCAATTATATTTGTCGGTACGAATGGCTCAGTGGCTAAGCGATTGGCTGTTGCACTGCGTGAAACTATAATAATATCCCACAACTATTACACAACGCCATCTAGTCCCAAACTAAGCAGAGCTTGTGTTATGGGTACTAGACAACTGATAAACTTACTTATATATTTCTAAATACTTATAGATAAATTACACCCAGACACAGAACAAATGATCGTGCTCATCACACAAACATTTGTTCTGGGTGGCAATCGAACCCACGACCTCCGGCATAGCAGTCAGGGTCACTAACAACTAGACTAACAGGCCAGTCAAACTTATTCGATTCCTGAATTGAATAAACTAGTGTATGAGCTACAGGTAGATTTCCAGTTTTGCTATTTGTGTATGTGAGTTTATATATGTCTGTAAACTTACCTAACCCACAATACAGAAAAAAATCCTAGTGAAAGGCAACTTTTTTTAGAAATCCCTAGAAAGCCTATCTTATCTACAGAGATTTCAAACATACGCAAGCAAGTGTATTTTACTATCTGAATAATAAATAAGTAACTGTTAAATATTCATACAATATCCTAAACCGCCACAAATTGTTTACAAGTCCAAGTGCGTCAGCATTGCAAACACAAATCAAACAAAACATTCTTTCGTTGAAAAATTCAAGAACTGTCAACTAACTTGTAAACACGGAGAAACATAGCACTTGAATACTTAGATCTGATAATCATAAGTCAGTTGAAAGCAAACAGTGAAGTGACAAGTGCTAACTCAAAGAAAGTCCATGAAGAAAAAGTCAGAAAAAATGTACACGATTTCATATCACATGAAGGAAATGATTTTGAAGAAGAACTATTTAAAAATTGTTATATGTTTAACATTTGGTGTCACCGCTTTGATTGTAATGATTCTACCGCATGTACTAACAAATAATCATGACAATCATCGCCGACATATTAGATATGCTACAGATTTAAAATACATCCTCTTTTGGGGACAAACAAAGACTCAGAGATCACGTCTCGCACACCATAAGCCAACAGAGTTTGCACCCGGACAGAAAATGTTTATCGATCAAAAATGTCCGTACATAAATTGTTACATCACTTACGATAAAGCAACACTGAATAGTGACGAAGACTTCGACGCTGTTGTATTTGACATAGACTACGTTCTAAAAATGGATGTAGACTATTTGAATTTGACAAGATCGCCAGAACAGTTGTACATATTCCGGTCTTTGGAAACGCCGACAAAACATCCGTTATGCGACTATGATTTGGAGGAATTTTTCAACTTGACATGGACTTATAGATTAGATTCGGATATCCCCCAACCGTTTATAGAAATCCATAGCAAGAATAAATCCATCCTTGGACCAAATAAAAACATGAAATGGATAAAGAAGATGAAGAAGAGTAAGAAATTAAGTGATAAGATAAGGCAGAAGAGAAAAGCAGTGGCATGGATTCTGACTAAATGCAAACTGAAATCGAAACACGAAGATTTTATTAAGGAGTTGAGAAATGAGTTGATTGGATACAATTACTCATTAGACATCTATGGGCCTTGTTCCCAAAAAAAATGTCCGGGAGGCAGTGCGATGAAATGCTATAAAATGGTGGAGAAGAAATATTTCTTTCAACTTGTTTTAGAGGAGTATCTGACCATAGATTATGTGACTGAGGTGATGGTAACTGCTATGTCGCATGCTGCTATACCTATTGTTCTTGGGCCCAATGACTATTCCAAGTAAGTTTTCTAAAATATGTTCTTTTATTTGTAAACCATTCGAAATTCATCTGCCAAAACTGGTTATTTGTTATGAGATGCTATGTGATTTAAAATGTTTGATAGCATGCCTTTTGTTTATTTAAAAAAAGGGTTGCCCACACTAGGAATTTCTCCTGTATCGCGGATGCGTTTACAAACATTATTAAAACTCACATACACAAACACCTAGATAAGGAACAGCTATTTGCAGATCATACAAAATATTCGTTCGGTACTTGAAACGAACCCGCGACACACAGCGCAGAAGTCCAATCGCTCGACTATTGCGCCAATTGTGCCGTCAAAAGAGTTATATAATCTAGTTTTATATTTTTGTTTTTAAGATTTACATATTATATTAATTCTACTTATATTGTAGACGTGAAAGTTTGTGAGAATGGATGTTTTTTACGCAAAAACTATTGAACAGACTTGGATAAAACTTGGAACACTGATAGTTCATAACCTGGATTAACACATAGGATAATTCTTATCCCGATTTTAAATTCCGTGAGTTTGAAACTTCTAACTGAAATTTTTATTTTGTCTTTCAGTTTCCTACCTCCCGGCTCTTACATCAACGCTCAAGCCTTCGACATGAAGAAGCTAGGAGCTCTCTTAAGCTACCTCATCAAAAACCCGGATATGTACGAATTTTTCTTCGACTGGATGAATTACTATTACTACCAAATACGACCTAGAACCCAAGTTTGTGAACTATGCACAAAAATAAATCAGAATAGCGGTACTTCTATTGTAAAAACTAATTTCAGAAGATGGTGGGACCCGGAATTCAGAGATGTGTGCCAGAGGAAACGATTGTATAAGTTGTTCAATGCACAAAAGATGCCTGAAAATATTTTGTGAAATTTGGATAATTCTGATAGTTTATAAGAAAGATTGTTTTAGATTTAGAAGATCAAACATAATTTAGCTAAGCAGATTTTATTGTCAAATGTCGAAGTGATAAATTATACTGATTAATTCCAAAATGAGTAAAGCCTCATTTTGGACGAGCAGAACCCAAAGAAAATACGAATGATTTTGTAATCAGATACACTTTTCGTTGTAATTGTTATAACACAAGAACGGGCTCACCTAACCAAACCAAATGTTTAGGCTTTGTTCGCAATATTTAGTAGACTGTTTATATCAAGTTTGTCTTCATTTATCAATTTTTTTGTAACAAATAAATAGGCCACCGCCGGTGCGAAGCCGTGACGGGCCGTTAGTGTAGTTACGAATAAAGGTTCTACAACAACATAAATCGATAACCCTTAGATATGAACAAGTACTTGATGTTAAGAAAAAACGTAGACGTATATTATCGTGAGTGCGTAGAAAAATAAGCTTAACAATTCGTGAACAGAGGACGTAATGCGTAAAAAACAAACAAGTAAATATATTAAGAAAGGACCATTTAGCATAGAAAATTTTCCTTTTTCATTGCCTAGTTTCCTAGGTTGTGGATTTAAGACAGGCAGTCGCTCCATGTAAAATATTAATATTCGACTGGGAGCCGACCCAACATGAGAAAAACCTAGACATAATTATGATGATGACAGTGTTGAGTAAGATTTATTGACATTATGTTTTAATTTGTATTTAGTTTAGCTTATCCCATTTTTTTTTATTTTTAATGTAAATAGTTAGGTCCTTAGAATATTTTAGTAATTTAAGTGTAGTGTTTACTGGGTTAGGCCGCTTTCACATTAGGACGTTAGCAGCGCGACAGTAGCGCGGCAGAAGCACATTACTTCACATTTTATATGAACAGCCGCGCATAAGCAGCGTCTGTCGCCCAAATGTGAAAGCAGCGTTAGTTGAACATAAAAATTTTGTATTTTTTCAGATATACAAATTCTTTAATTCATAAGAGTATCTCGGTTAGTAATAAAAGATCGTTATTATGTACATTTTCATGTTATTTTCCCCTCATTTTACTAAAGCTCATCGATAAAAAGTTCTTTATAGAAAAATATATTCAAAATTTAGCTTGATCATTATTATTAGGGTTCATTATTATTAGTCTTTTAGGACTCAGGGAGGGAAAGACTCATTTCAAGATTTTAAAAATGTACTCGAACTCACAGAAGTTACAGCTTAGCAAGCATGCCTGTTGGTCTAGTGGTTAGTGACCCTAAATGCTATGTCGAAGGTCGTGGGTTCGATTCCCACCCAGGACAAATGATTGTGTGATGAGCACGATCATTTGTTCTGTGTCTAGGTGTAATTTATCTATAATACGTATGTATTAGAAATATATAAGTATGTTTATCAGGTGTCTTGGGACTAGATGGCGTTGTGTGATAGTTGTGGAATATTTTTATTATTAACTAGCTGACCCGGCAAACGTTGTTTTGCCATATAAATTATTTTTACACTTAGGGGTATGAAAAATAGATGTTGAACGATTCTCATAGATACCGGATAAGCACAAAATTTTTTATCAAAATCGGTCAAGCCGTTTCGGAGGAGTATGGCAACGAAAACTGTGACACGAGAATTTTATATATTAGATTAAGGCCAAAGTAGTTAATATTTTCATGTGAAATCGAATTATTTAAAATAATAATCCCTGTCCCTATTCCCTAAGTAGATCTGTATAGAAAAAATCCCAAAAAAAAAACATAGCCAGCCTTTCCCGACAAAGACAATTTTTTCCTCGCCTTTCAATTTTGCATTAAAACGAATGCCGATATCAGTCCTCCAGGACACATCTGTGATCGACGGCTCCCAACTCAGATTTATTATTGAATACTTTTAGCTTTCTTATACAATAAGGCATCCATCTATCTTCTTTACATTTCAATGTTTTGTATGTCTTATTTCTATTTTATCTTATTGTTATGGTAAACGATGGCTTTAGGCGGATTGCGTTTATTGTGAAAATGTGGGTTTTGTGTTGAATGGATATTGCATTAAGGTTATTTTTGATGTGTTATATCTTTCTTGTTGCTTCTGTGGCAGTCATTTTGTGAACTGTAACGGCACGGTACAGTAAAAGTTGAACTGATTTTGATCAATTGTCAAAGTAATCAAATATCGAAGATATCGATAGAAATTGAAGTCTTGTTACTTAAAGCATGTTATCAAGATGTTATCACGTTAGGTGTAACACACATCGTGTGCCTTTCCTGAGGCTCACTCGTTTTCTTTTCTGGTAAAACGTCTTTTATTTTTGGTGTAATAGGCCAGAAACAACGATTAGACCTAAGATGAAGTGAGCTCACCCAGAAAAAAACTGGAACTCCTGCGCACCGACACAAGACAATAAAGACTTTTTGGCGCCAGACGCCGACAGGATGGTGGTCACAACTCAGGTGGCTGTAACATCACAAGTAGGATTGCTCTGCTGTCATTCAGTTAATAGGTAACCCGTGGAGCTGATGCCTTTGGTAGACTACTAAGACGTGAGTTGATTAAGACGTTAAAAACATAATTATACCTTCTTAATACAAAAAAGTTGAACATCAGTGTTGAACACTTGTCTAAAAAAAGTTTAACTGCAAAGCGAGTATCAACGTCAATTGTAGTTTTGATGTTTAACTTTTTGTAATATGACAGTTATCTTTTTAATGAAGACCGCTTAAATGGCTTAAATTATGACTGTAAAATACGCCAATAAAAGATCACAATACAAACGATATCAGCCCACAAAATATTATTTAATGTCAATTTTACATTGGGGCCTTTATAATAAATTGCAAGCGAGCGACTCATCCATTACAGCCGCAAATAAATACCACATTACAGGGAAACCACGTCATCTGTAATTAAACGGATTGCTCTGATGAATTATAAGTTGAGGATGCATATGAACACAAGTTTAATTGGGGATTTTATTATTAAGTTGATGTTGGGAAATATTTTTTTACTATCGACGCACATTTAAGGAATGATATTGTATCAATACGAAGACACTTCTATCGTTCAATAATTATTTGCAAAAGTTGTTCATCTTATTTGTTTAATTTTATATTTAAAAAAAACATTGCTTCGCACTAGGAATTACTTCATACTTCACTAGACAAACCCACCACACTATTCCCAAACCATTGCAACTCCTGAAAGCTAGAATCAACAGTGGCAACCACCAGAAGAGCACCGAGACAATGAAGCTCGACGTGTCCCAGAGAATGAATTTATCTGTCTTGGATCCTGCAACGAAATTATTAAGAAAAGAATAGTGGAGTAAAAAAATGTATCGGTTACAAACATCACTCACTTACACAAACACCTAGACCCGAAACAACTACTTGTAGATTTACAAATATTTGTTCCGTGCGGGAATGGAACCCGCGACACGTAGCGCAGCAGTCGATCGCTTAGAATATTTTTGATTGGTTGTTATATAGTTGATGTCCAAAGTTTGGATAAAAATTTTACGCACACAATACATGACATGTTAAATCTGTTATATTCACTAGTACAAATATGCATCAAAGAATGAAAAACAACGCTACCTAAATACCTACCTATTAAAATGAGTATTAATATTTTTGTCCTCAAAAGTCCTCGAATCACAGTCACCCTAACGGGATAATATCAGGAGCAGCAACTTTGTGCCCAATCGGTCGCAGGGGATGCAATCAGTTATTTAACGCTATCCGCAGTTTCAGCTCATACTCCATAGGCCGGGGGTTGAAGGTTGAGGGGTGGCGCTAAGGGAGGCCTTTGTCATTGTTGTCAAAGATTACTTCCTTGAAAATATCTGTATTTATGGCTCACTAGGTTTTGCCCGCGGACTTGCCCGCGTGGTAGTTGAAAATAAATTTTTGCAAGTTTTTTTTTTGATAAAATTTTTCCTTGTTAATGGAGTTTATGAACTACTAACTGTTACCCGCGGTTTCACCCGCTGCTCGGCTCCTTTTGGTTATAGCGTAATTTTAGATAGCCTAACCTTCTTCGATAAATGGACTATCAAACATCTTCTTCTTCAAGCCCTTATCCTATTTTATTTGAGGTCGGTGCAACACGTTTTTTCTTCCATTCTCCCATATCAGACGTCACAGTATCATTTTACTCCTTTTTCGTTCGACAATCCATCTATCTTTTCTTTGGCCTTCCTCTTCCTCACCATCAACACACTCATCTATTTTTTGAGCAATAATTTAATTTAAATAAATTTTTTTTCAGTGCTAATCAGTAGTTCCTGAGATAAGCAAGCAACCAAGCAACTCATCAGCTTAATAATATTAAAGTATGAATTTGTGTCCCTGATTATATCCAAATCCGCAGGCAGTTTTGAATAATCGAGCAACACATAAACTTTTTATTTTATACTCGTAATGATATCATCTAGCTCTAGCAATCCCTTCTTTCGCAAATAATAAACTCAACAAAAAATAAAGCAAATTGTTTTAACCAAAATCATTTAAGTTATCTAGCCACAGTTAAAACTACTGAAACAATTCTCGCTGCACCTTCCCAATTGCTTTGAAAACTAAGTTAAATAGTCAGTGATGCTAAAAGTTTATTCGAACACTGTGGGCGCAGGTGTTTATTCGCATGCGAACAACGCACGGCTAATAGGACTAGCTAAATGTGCCAGTACCACGGGCCAAGACTGGCTCAGAAAATTACTTTAATAATTTCCTATTGGAATTAATTGTTCTTCAATGGCAACTGCTGGTACATGTATCCCTCTCACAGAGGCGAGGCCTGTGTCCCAGCACTGGGAACATTTTTATAGGCTGATGATGATGATGTTCTTAAAATGTTTATTATCCATATTATGGTGTGTATTCCAAACGACATTTCATACGAACATGTAGGTAAGTTTTTAAGAATATTTTTTGGAAATGAAATTTTTTCGAGCAGTTCTCGAACCTGCGTCTTTCTACATAAGTACTCCAGAGTTATTAGCCAAATAAACTATAGCAGTCCTACCCGGAAAGATCGAAGTTTTCCGTGAATATTTTCGAATAAAAAGTGTTACAACTTACATCTAATTCAGACCAACTTTAAACATACTATAGCAGAGATTTCTAAATAAACCTTACAAAAAATAGGCGACCTATGTCAAAGCTGTGGGAAAATTATAGTAATTCTAACACACCGCAGCCCTGGAATGCACTTACAACTGAAGTCTTCAACTTTTAAGTCAGTTAGAGTATAACAGTCCCGCTACTCCACAAAGGGCAGGATGACTCATTGATCAAATACTTAAAAAAAACGGAATGGTCACTATTGAGGGCGTAAAACTGGTGGCCCAACTAATTTAGATTATCATCGACGAAAAAGAAGGTTGAATCACTTTCGAGAACCGCTAGTAAGGGTCCCAGTACATCGGGCACAGGTGCGTGTTAGTTAGTTAACACCTATTCGGCGATATATCGCCGAATCTCATCGCTATCGCAATGCGATACAATTACACGACGAGCTTAGTTGTTTACTGACTTACCAATTTCGAAATAGACACTGTTTGAGGAAGTAATTTAAGCGTGTTGCCTGGAAAGAACGTTGATAATTTTTTTACCTGGTGAAATCATCAAATGAGTCCTCCCACCCAGGATAGGGCGGGAGGGACTGTCAGACTCGTACTGACAAAAATCCACAGTGTCTTTTTATAGCCTTTTACTTTCCAGGGTCACGGTAATTTGATAAGTCCCGCGACCCCGGCATGGTTTGGCCCTCTAGAGGGGGGCTCCGTCATCATGCTGACACTCTTTGAAAGAAGAACGTTGATGCTTAGCACAAGCAGTTTAATGTTCCCACTGCTGGGGCACAGTCCTCAACGTTGTAAGTGGGAGTGGGCTGTCCATGCCAACCAAGTGCGATTTGATAGATGTTGTGTGTTTTGGAAGTTTTGGTTCTAGGATTATGTCGGTTTCCTCACGATCGATGTATTTCTTTTTTGAGAGTAGTACTGGTAATGAAATAAATAATACAAAATCAGAAACAACAGTCATACCCAGAATCATACCCGATGCCCCTAAAAATATTTGTTCCATACGAGAATCATGTAGAACGAGAATCGAATCCACGACATAACGGCATCAAAGGAACTTTCCCGGAAAAAAACTTGTCTATTCCCTCTGATCTTCTACTTGTCCCACTTCAAGTAATAACCTATCCATCTTTCCATCATCCCGGCCTTATATTTTAATTATCACCACGCCAGCTACCGAAGGACCTGACCAGGCATAATTCAAATCGCTAGCTCAGTGGCGCCCTCTCACGGGGAGAAGTGTCGTCAAGCCTTCTCGAATATTCATCAGGCAGACTTCATTACTTCATAAGTGTCTTTGCTATGTGGTTAACGGCTTGGAAGGTGGGTAGTTCTGTTTGTATGTTCTTTGAAGATATTGAGATGAAATGTCACTAATCAAAAAAGGTAACTTTTCATAAGGTAAAGTTTTTTTTTCAACAAAACTTTCGCCCTCATTAGGAATTTCTCCTGTATCGTGAGTGTATTTACAAACATAAAAACTCACATACAAAAACACCCAGACCTAGAACAACTACTTGCAGATCATACATTATTTTTGTTCCTTGCGGAGATCGAACCCGGGATACCCTGCGCAGTAGTCGATCGCTCAGTCGCTGCGTCAACCGTGCCGTTGATATTTTTTTGTAGTGACAGTATTTAAACTATAAATATAAACTTAGCAATGATATGTACAAAACTCTCACTTTTGTTGAACATTGCCTCAAACTAAGATTATCTCTTGGATGGGGGGTGGTTTTACAAACATTTAAACTCAGATACAAAAACAGTTAGACCCAGTTTAACTACTTGTACCGGCAACATTACACGAGGGCAGCGGTCGACCCAGCCACTGCGCCGACCGTGCCCATAACTTTATTATCGAGATGTCAAAATCTAGCAAATTTATTTAGACATAAATATTTTTTATTTACTTGTGTGAAACCCCTTGATACGATAGACCTCGAACTGCGGTCAATTGTAACAAAAATACAGAAAACGTAGCTTACAACACTCTTAGCATGAAACGAATATTGTTTACAAATGAATAAACGAAATGGAAAGAAAGTAAAAAGATTAATATCGTCCTAAACATGTCGATGTTTAAAAATGCTTGTACTCTTCAGTCTTCTTAGGGTCAAGACACACCGAGACGCGGCCTTGCATGCACATTTCAATAGAGCTACTCAAAATCCAACTTTATTTACTGCACGAAAAGATACACATTTGCAGTATCGTTGCGTTGCGTCGCGTCTCGGTGTAAACTGACCGTAACGGGGACTAAATTAAGCATAAAAAAGTTGTATAGAAATGACTATGTCTATTTTTGATAGAATAGAAGTCTCGCACAAAGTTAGTTTCAGTTTGAACCATTGTCTTAGCAAGTCAAATGTAAACTTTTTTGTGAATAAAAATAATTGGCCGCACACGTGCCAAAAACTTTTCGTATACAAACCACTGCCCTTGCCGTTAAAAATCAAAACAAAACAAAACGGCCCAGAACAAAACAATCAGTCCATACTCAAAGCTGATGAAACAAAGCTCCTTCCTTCTCCCAAGTAGTAAATACTGAAAAATTCATACATTTCGTCAGTACCGTCGGCAAGTCAAGTACTCGGCGTGGTTAGCATATCGCAGAGATCGCCTGCTCGAATATTCAACAGCTCTTTGTTGCTGACCCTACTTAGGTACTACGGTATGGTAATGAATGAAGTCAGTGCTGTTTGTTTTTGATCCAGTTTGATTTTGTTACTGACGGTAAGAAGGATGTATTTTTTTGTGAATTTGTTTTAATGTTGAAGGTGTCTTAAGAAAGAAGAGATCGTTTCTAAATAATGTCAGCCATAGCTAGGTTGGTCTATGGATCGAGAAGTCTTGTAAAGCCGTTGGCCTCGGCTGTCATTTGTTGATCTTTGACAGTCGTTCCTTAGTCAAAACCAGTCTTACAATGGGGTATGGTATTACTCAGTTACTGAATTGTGGAGGTTTAACAGTCAGTCGCATCATGTAAAATCTGTCAATCTGAATCCAGCTGCATCTGGTTTGACTGGAAGCCGACCCCAATATAATTGACCGTGGTGCCCTTTTAAGGCTACTTTTCCACCAGATATGCGCTATGCTATGTACATTGTTGCGGATGCATTTGATAGCCATACATTGCATAGCTCGAGCTTCGCATCTTCGTAGCGCAACTAGGCATCTTCGTAGCGCAGCTACGCATCTCCGTAGCGCAGCTACGCATCTTCATAGAACATCTAACTCGCACAGCTACATAGCGTAGCACGGTGAAACGGTCACACAGTTTCGTAGCTCAGCTTTTACATCCTTGCAGCACAGCTACATAGCACATCTCTGGTGGAAAGGCACCCAAAGACTGTTACATGACCCCAGCTGGCTTTCTACGTTAGTCAGGTTGCTGACAGCTCTTTGAGACACCGTTTACTCTGGCTCTCCTTGATCAGACGGCGAGCTACGTTCCCAAGAAAGCGCCGTCTATTATTCCCATAGGACTGCTTCTGCTACCCAATAAATGTCACCTATAAATTCTTATAAAGAAAGACACAATAGGTGACAACAGG
Source organism: Agrotis ipsilon (assembly GCA_028554685.1). Lineage (NCBI taxonomy): Eukaryota > Metazoa > Arthropoda > Insecta > Lepidoptera > Noctuidae > Agrotis > Agrotis ipsilon. Next base: position 10,483,534 of record CM052972.1, read on the forward strand.
GGTAACCTTTTGCAGAAAGAACCTTTGTCTTCTTAAATATTAAGCCAGTCAGGTGTTACAATATTTTTAGGGGTTGTCGTACGCTTCATTGAATAAAAAAAACGTTTTAAAACAATACAATGTATACAACATGGCCGTTGATGTATACAGTGTATTGTTTAAGTTTATTTGGAAAGCGTCAGAATTTTCTTTGCTTGAAAATTTATGAAATCATTGACGGAACAGTCTAAAACCAAAAGTGTTTCATTACCTATACTTGCGACTTTTTTTGGACTTTGCTTTTATTCTTTTTAATGGAATACAGTAAAAAAAGACGTTACACGGTGTCCATATTTATACAGGGGTTTGGGAATTACGGGGGTTTGCATTAATTTAGATTATTTACACCAGAAAATTATTTCGAAGAAAGGTATGATAAAGTCAAGTTCAAAAGCCTTAATTAAATTCTCAATAATCTCATATTATATATTCTAATTACTGATATTATTTACAACATCTCACAGTTACAGTAATCAGTTTATCACGAACGAAGCTATTTACAAATTCATTATTACTAGTGACCATAAACTACATATTTAAAATCTATTTTACACTTTGAAATGCTTTCTGCCTCTATCCATACTTAATCTTGAACTGTGCTTCCCATACTTTTCCACCCATGTAATTTTGTGGAGTATACCATATTTTACACCCAAAATTAATTTTCTATCCCAATCTGTAATTCAAAAAATCCGTAACCGTCTTACTAAAAAATCTGATAAACACTTTTCTAATAAGAACAGTTCCCTTATCACGAGTTTTCACTATTTTACTTTACAGAGTCCTTCCACTATTTACAGCATCTTTTGTATGAAAAAATTGAACAGCGCTTCTGGTGTGCGAAGAAGGAACTAATTTTTTCCTTGAAAGTTTGTCAATTTAAAAATGTTAAAGTTCCAGTTTACTTTACGTCTCAAATACTGAAAACTCGTGCTAAGGGTACTGACAACTGCAAAACGCCACTTGACGTTGATGGGTAGCTTGCCGCAGTGGTAGACGCCTACGGCGACGGACGTCGGCAGACGATCTCCGGCCACCGTAGGCGCGGGCATGCGAGTGGCGAGTAATGGGTGACTCGATGTCCGACCATGGACCATGCTCGGGTTGACGGCGCGTTGTGTTCCATGCGCGCCTCTAAGAGTGACAGCAAGATGACGAAGTCCACTTATCAAATTACCGTGACCCTGGAATAAAGAGCTATTGAAGGAAACCGTGGATTTTAGGAATTATTCCCAATAGTCCCCTCTAGCCCTGTCCTCCGGGGTGACAGCTGGGAATTGTCTTCCCAGTTGGCACCGGGGTGACAATTTGTGCCAACTGTTCCCTTTGAAATCTGAGTAAAGGGGACAAATGGGAAGTTTGTTTCTCAGTTGTCACCTGGGGTGACATATTTTGCTACGATCTCTTCCTTTCAAGAAAAAAATAATACCTTACTTTTTTCTTATTTCTCATGCTACATAGAATCAAATAAAAAATTAACACAATGTCAACACGATATGCTTACAACGTCAGAAAAATATTAACTACATATTCAGTAAGTAAATAAAAGGTTCCGTATCAAAATAACTACGTTCATTTAAACTACTGTCGATATAGCTACGGTTGACTCACATAAGTTCAAGACACATATTGGACGGGGCACGCCGCTATTGCGGCGGTAAGGCCCGTCATGGAGGCGTGGATCGGCAGGAGGCACGGCGCTCTCACCTTCCGACTGACGCAGATACTTTCCGGACACGGTTGCTTCGGAAAGTATCTGCATCGTATAGGTCGGGAGCAGACGCCCGTGTGCCACCACTGCAGCAGTTGCCCGGAAGACACGGCGCAGCACACGCTCGAGGACTGCTCAGCGTGGGCATCGCAGCGCCGTGAACTGATCGCGGCGATCGGCGGGAGCGACCACTCGCTTCCGGCCGTCGTTGAGGCCATGGTCGGAGGCGAGATGGCGTGGGGAGGGGCCGTCGCCTTCTGCGAGCAGGTAATGCTCGCGAAGGAGACGGCGGAGAGGGAGAGGGAGAGAACATCCATCCCTCTCAGCTCCCGCAGTAGACGCACCGGGCGCCGACGGGCGCAAACCGATCTGCGTCATCCATGAGAGATAGCTTGCGGGCGGTCGACTTGGGGCAGTCAGCCGCCCGACCAGATACAGGCCCGAGTTGGCGGTGACGTGTCCTTCGTCGCCACTTGAAGAGGAGAAGGACCCGGCGATGTAGCCGGGTCAAGGCCTGCCGGGGAGCGGTGAATGCGCAAGTGGACTCGCACCCCCGGCTAAAGGCAGTAGAGGACACCGTGTGGTTTTAGTCAGTCGAGTCTGACATGCCCCTCCGTCTTCCCCAGGCGGAGGAAGTCCATGAGGATTTCCACACGTTAAAAAAAAAAGTCACATATTGGACGACTCAACTACTGTTCACCTGACATAATTTTGATTGAACTAAAATTGATTGCAATAACGAACGACTCATCTAATGTTCTTTTAAGATATTGGTTGTCTTAACTACGCTTGAAATACCTAATGGACGACTCGCCTACAGTATTTTTTTTAATAAGTAAAACCCACTCGTTTTATTTCTAAAGCGGAGGATGAGGGCTTTCGAAGAAAGGTCGACGGAGCCGCGCTACGCGGGATGGGATGGGATGGATACCACGAAGGGGATGCCGCGGTCTTTCAGACCCCACCATCCCCTTCGTGGTTATTTTTTTTCAAACCACCCAGAAGTAGGAGGACCGCTAAGCGATGCTCCGTTGACGTTTATATGTTATCACATATACCGTAACAGGCATATTAATTGTAGCTAAATATACCCTAGTTCAATTAACCGTGTTTTAAACGTAGGTGAGTTAACCGTAGGTGAATTATCCATTAGGTATTTCGTACATTAGTTATAACAAACTTATGTGAAACGACCATTAGTCGTACCAACCGATAGATCTTTCGACCGTAGTTATATCGGTAGTAGTTAAAATGAATGTAGTTAATTTGATACGGAACCAAATAAAAATGTCTCAAAAACTATACAGAATCAAATAAATAATTATAATTTCAGGGAAGGAAGGAATCGTAGTAAATGACAGTGACAACTGAGAAACAGGCTTCCCATTTGTCCCCTCTAGTGAGTTTTCAAAGGGAACAGTCGGCACAAATTTTCACCCCGGTGACAACTGGGAAGACAATTCCCAGCTGTCACCCCGGAGGACAGGGCTAGAGGGGACTATTGGGAATAATCCGATTTTAGTCAGTACAAGTCTGAAAGTCCCTCCCACCAAAGGGTAGCTTTGCAGTTACACTTTTTCCAGACAAGTGTTCAACAGATGTTTATCTTTCTTGTGGTAAGACGGTAAATGTTCAACAGATGTTTAACTTGTTTTTGGTATGACTGTTAATTTCCAGCGGTAATCTATTCCCAACAGAATATTAGACATTAAACCTCCCAGGCTCTTTTAGATACTCCTTAATCACTGATATACTTTCAGCGCCTTTGGGCAGACATTTTTCTCTTAACGGTCCACTATACCACCATGATCTAAAGTGGCTGTATGAAGTATACGATTGGTACTTTTTCTTATCATTCAGCATTTTGCAGAGATCACAGTATCCTCGAGATTCGTCGACCTTCTCTATTGTGTAATAGTTCTTCCAGTTGAAGTATTGCTGGTAGACTGCAGGGTTACGAATGGTGTAATCTAAGATGGCTGCCAGTTTCTCTTCAGTGTAATATTGGTAGTTTATGTAGGAGTTTTCTGGTAGAAATCTGGGGGAAAGGAAGAGTCATTAAACAATGGTATTATGAAAGGAGATGATGAAAACTAAGTAGACCCCGGACTAAATGTTAGAAAGAAAAAAAATCAATGAGCAACATAGTCGTAGTCGTAGTGTAGAAACGTACAAAAGATAAAATATAATTGTGCCAAAATGCATCATGGTCCAATTGTACTAAACGGATCTGCGTAAAAAGGGGTATGGAAAGTATTTGATCTACTAATTCATGTTTGGATGCGAATATCTAGCAAAATTGTTCTACTTATTCACTGCATGAGCTTATGATTTCTAAGTATAAATAAATAAACAATGTTTTTTATTATTTTGGCTCTGTTTGCTCTTGACTCTAAAAAAAGTGGGTTTGTGAGACAAAGCTCAAATGATATTGTTCAAAGAAATAAAACTACACTTTTCCCTGCAGATCAACAACAAATAAGAAACATTTTGGTATCGATTCGACCAATAAACTTAGTTTCAAAAGGTATTGACTGTTGTTGATTTACAAAAAGATAGAAACATCCATTTCAAGTAACATTGATAAACGGAAGAAACACTAATAGATAACTGTTTTAACGTTGCGTAATGATAAATATCTTACTTGGTATAATCAGCTCCTCCAACCACCACTGGTACTGCATCATGATGATACCCTTTCAACACTTCTGCCGTCACATAGTCCTCAGACATACCCACTTCTGCCGCCAAATAAAAATAATAATCCCTTTCAATAGCTTTTAGACATCCTTCTGGCGGACACTTTCTATTACCACACCCATACACATCAATAGTCAAATTAAATGCTTTCAAGCCTCGAGATAATTTGTGAAGAAACATTTTCTTAGCTTTTTCTTGCTTACAGTCTTCTAAAATCCATGCTATTGCTTTTGTCTTCGTATTAACTTTTCGAATATCACTATCCGTTACTGGTTTGAAATGTGTGGTCCATAATACTCTTCTACTAGGAGCTACAACGTTACCACTCAGGTCTTTCACTTCAATAAAGGGAGTGAATACATCTGAATAAAATTTGTAAGTCCAAGTCCAGTTGAAAAAGTTGTCTACACGTATGTTGCATATAGGGTGGCTGTCTGCAGGTTGCATGCCGTAAAACACGTATTTCTGCCGCTTAGTTCTGTTCGTCGGAAGTTTATGGATGTACCCTAATTTCATCATTAGAGTCATATTGAAAATGATAGCGTCGAAGTTCAAGTAGTCATTGTTAAGTATGGACTCGTTCGTTGTTATATAACAGTTGATTTCTGGGCAATTGTTCTCGATGAACATCGTTTGTCCCTCGTACGGTAATAGTGTTACGTTTTTACTAACCGACCGATATTTCGCCCATACTAGAATATACTTCAGATCTTTGTCGAACCTGTCTTCAGCTTCGTAACCCTTCGTTTCGTTGAACCGCTCCTGGTACTTGGCCGTTTGAGACACAGAGCTATAAGCAGTATGAAATGAATAAAACGCCAACGCTACGTACATGAAAAGCCCGGTAAAGCTGACTATAAAAAATAATTTCGCGAAGTTTTCAGTTCGGGAGACCAAATACATTTCTTGTCGGTTGTTTCGCGTCGCGTCTCGTGAACAATGACGAGAAACGTCGGCTTCATCTCGATAAATAAAGAAGAATGCATCCGCTGTCTCATTAGATGACGGTGGTAAACAAAAAATTCTTTTGATAGCAAATAAACAAAGCGAGTCAGTGCTGCGTACATAACTGCTTCGGTGAACAGATTCTTTCGGCATTATCTGAATTGTTTTTTTTTAACCTTATGTTTACCTACTGTAAGTAACCTGTATCTTAAGAGAGTGTTTTGCAACCTTTTAAAAGACTTAAATGACAAATTATTTGATGTTGAAGATTGTTTTTTTTAGTTCCATTGCTGCCAAAAGGCCTGCCTCAATTTCCTTCCAAGTGCTCTCACCACTCCACCAATAAAATGTGGTCATATACCACATAAGCGTTATTCGGAGTCACACGAATTCTGTAGAGTTTAATGTGGCACTAGAACTCAGAGTTAAACAGAAGAAACAGGGTGGTTTTTAGTCAGTAGAAGTCCCTTGCACTCAGGGTGGGACATGTCATTCAATCATTTAAAAAATGGTGTAATTCAGACCACCAAACTGCGCTAATTTCTTTAATGTTGTTTATAATGTGGATCGCGTAGGACTTTGAAAGTATATGAAAGTATTTACTGTTTTTTTTCAGTTTTTGTGTTAGTTACATGAAAAAAGTTCCTCAGTTTGAGAGTCTTAAAATTTTCATGGATACCATCAATTAACCTGACAATTTCGAACACTATTTTAATCCAAACAACTCACTATGTACTTTCAATATAACAGCTAGGTAACCAATGAGGTTACATCACCGTCGACCATCGGAATGTCGAAATTCTCCGACAAATTCCTCGAATACTGATCGCTCAGAATCCCTGCGGCTACTGTCTTCAAATATTCTGCTTAATAACGTGTCAATTAATTTATTAGAAGGTATTTTGGGTTGGCTAGGACAGCTGATAAGGTTAGTTACAATCTGGCTCCCTTTCAAAAGAAGGAATTTATAAGCCACTGGTCAACTGGACCAATTCAAAATGGACCCACTGGAAAACTTATCCCAATCACGCATTGAATTGGTCTAGTGGACCCAATGGGAGATTTAATAATTAGTACATTCAAGAAGAAGAAGAAAGAAAAAAGCTGAATCTTTCACTTGTGTTTTTCTCATTGATTGAAAATAATCATTTTGCCAAACTTGCGCTGCTTTAACCAATTTGCACTGAACTAAATTCACTGGAAGCTTTCAACAATTTTTTTTTGTTTTGTTTTCATTTAGCCAATAAAAATAAGTTATGTGGTCAATTGAACTAGCGGGTCCAGAAGCGAGCGGGTCCATAAGACCAAAGACTCCCAGTGGTCCACATCGGTAACGTTATGATAAGTAAGCTATTACCGTGAGGTAATAGCTTACTTATCATACTTTCTTTTCTTCATCATCTTTCTTTTCATCATCTTATTTTTCATTTGTGAAAATGAAAAGTTACCTAAATGCAGATATACATAGATTCTGTTACGCCTTCACATCAGACGTCTGCAACTGAATTTTGAACGTACATTTATATGAAACTAACTACAGTTATGGCTACAATATTGACACGTCTCTGCTTGTCACGTGCGCAAAAGGGGTATATTTTTATGGAATACGTAATTTTGTTTGACTTCATACGCGGTGTCCATATTTGCCGAAGACTCGACGTCCTACATGCAAAGAGACTGGTTTGCTTCCAATGTTTGATACGATACGAGATTTGGATAGGCGTCTAAGTGACACGCATTGTGAACTAGGGCCGAAATCTGTAGAACAAACTCAGCCTTTAGATAAAGAATAGAATAGAATAGAATAGAATACACTTTATTATGCACACCATACAAATTACAGGCACAGAGTATTTTAACTTATACATAGGGTGACACAATGGGCGGTCTTATCGCGATTTTTTCAAGACAACCTTTGGATGAATTTGAAGAAAAAGGAGAAACAAATAAAGAATAAAGCTCTGAGTTTGCCGTCATCCAAAAATATAACTTATTTTTATATAGTTTAGTTGCATATTCTTTCTTACACACGATCGGGCCAAGCTTGTATGTATACAAATAATAACATGAATTGTTGTTATGACCAACTTCTATTAACCAATTAACATACTTAAAATTTATGAACTGGCATTGCATTTTTTGAAACATCTAGATCAATAAAAATAAGAATAATTTTATTACGCCATTATTATTTTTTAAATCTATGACAAAAGGGATTTGTGTAACAGTTTTATTTTAACTTTCTTAAATACTAGACAGTGGTCCCCAAACTAGGCTGTGCCTGTATCTTGGGGGCCGGAGTTGCGATGACTTAACATTTAACATGTTTATAATATGTCGTAGGTTTATATTACGACAGTTAACAATACAGTTGTTCTGTGAAAATATAACAATTAAAAAAGGAATTGTACCAACCATGGAAACCACAAATAAAATCCTTACAATTAGTTTGCCGTAGTCGGATAAAAATGAAATATCGACATCTTAAACTCAATGGAAACACACACTGCCTCTAACGAAACAGGTCTTAGCAAATAGAGGGAGACATGGGCTGATAGAAAAATTTTCTCGAGAGCTTTTTGGCTGCGAACAGACAGACAGACAGATCTCTTTGAGAGTTTCGACGGAACATTTTATGTTTGGCATAAAGAAATAGGACAAATAACGTTCCCCTGCGCCTTTGAAGAACTTGCTGGAGGAATGTTTGGCGGAACTGTTCTTTTCGGGAACAGTTATTGAATTTATCGGTTGGTATTTTGTGATTTTTGGTATTTTGTAAAATACCTACTTGGTTTTGGCTGGTATAGGAACAGTTGTCGATCCTAACAGAGTTGAAGTGATATCTTTTGTAGTGGTGAATACCCAGTGGTCAGTTTTCTAGTAGTCGAAAATGCGACTGTTCAGAGGCAATGGATTTAATTCCAGATCGGATACTAGCCTTGGAACGCGAAGGGTATATAAGGAAACATGGTGTAGTTTAGTCAGTAAGAGTCTGACAGTCTGTTCCACTCTACCCGGAGCGGGAAGACTAATTTGATGCTTTACCGCAAAAAAAATGAGTGATGATTTTGAAGTTCTTAAAAATTACTTTGTTTTTATGTACTGTGAATGATCATAATATAATCTTACATAAAAATATTTTTAAAAGTTCAATAAACAACAAATATTTATGAAATTCTCGTGAACTGATAATCGATCCCAGGAAACGTGATCGTCGTTATTTATTTGAATCTCTCATTAGTTTAACAAACAAACTTTGCGTAAGTTTGTTTATCAAAATAATGAGAGTTTTTTACTACGAAAGAAGAAAGGAAAGAAAAATAAATTTCTTACTTTCTCATTTTGAAGGTACATACATACACACTACACACCGACATCTCTTGACTGGCCTGTTGGTCTTGTGGTTAGTGAACCTGACTGCTATGCCGGGGATCGTGGGTTCGATTCCCACTCAGGATAAATGTTTGTGTGATGAGCATGATCATTAATTTGTTCTGTGTCTGGGTGTAATTTATCTATAATATGTATGTATTTAGAAATATATAAGTATGTTTATCAGTTGTCTAGTACCCATAACACAAGCTCTGCTTAGCTTGGGACTAGATGGTGTTGTGTGATAGTTGTGGAATATTATATTATTTATTGTCTGCTGCCATCTTTGACCACATTCTTCTTTTGCCTCTTTCATTTCATCTTCTTCTTCTATCTATAATATAAAAATCAATTGCTGTTCATTAGTCTCGCTAAAACTCGAGAACGGCTGGACCGATTTGGCTAACTTATGTTTTGAATTATTTTTGGAAGTCCAAGGAAGGTTGAAAAGGTGATTTTGAGACGGTACGAAGTCTGCCCAGTCAACTCATATGAATATCCATCAGTGTGGCATATATAGGTTGTGGACATCGGAAACTATGCGTAAGTAATATTGATCCCACGCACTGCACACGTTGAAGAGTGTTTTATTTACCATCATTAGTATCGTGCATAGCGTGGCCGTGGGTTGCAGTGGACAATCCCGCCTACATTATCATATACTCACACGTGGGCTGACGTGGGTAGTACTGCCGTGCAGGCCCTAAAGTGCAGTAAGAGGAAAAAAGCAGTTTCGAGAAAACCGCGAAAAACTTTTGAACACTGTTTTTTTTAGTATTATTAATGTTTATGGTGCCTACTTTTATTGCTAGGAGGACTAAGTGACACCAAAGATGGTATTTACAAAAACAAATGTAAATTTAGTTTATTAGATTTTAATTAAAATCGGATTTTTTAAAATCATAGCAGTTACTGCACGCAAAAAGTTACTCATATGCAGATTAAAATGCGGTAAAAATACTCGATACTGCATTATTGTCTGCATTTTAATTTGTGTCTTGAACTAATGCACATGTAGTATAAGTATAAATATAACAATTTCTTTCTAATAATGAGTATTAGAGCGAGAGCCGGCTGCAGAAGTACCTACCTTATCAGATACCCCAATGGGCTATATTTAGATTGTTAACCGACACTTAAACACGTAAAAAAAATCAGGTCTGCCAGAGCCGATCCTGCCGGGTCATAGAAATAATCGATATTTTTCGTCATCATTTTTTCATAAAAACTACGTCATAAGATACCCGAATGAGAGTGCTGGCAGCAGTTAACCATTGATTAGTTATGTAAAAAAAAGTTGGTCTGCCATTGCGCAGCCTGCCGGAAGTACTTGGCAGACCCCTAAATATATACCCTTCTGACTCACTAAACCTACCTCATCGAGTACCCGGATGGAACCAACGCTAAATAATAGCCAAGATGCCCCTGATAGTGGATCAAAAGGTCTGCCAGGTCTAAGCCTGCCGGAACTTAGTGTCCAAAGCATTTGAAGTTGATAGGGAGCGTTATTTCACTTGAAGTCAAAATAACATTTAACATTTAAAATAACATTTTTTATCATTGTTTTGTTTCTAAAGTTATACAAATTCATGAATATTAAATATGTTTTATCGAAACATTAAATAAAAAAACACATGGAGGGATAAAATATGTAAATTCAAAATTTAGCAATAATCACTACGAGTTCAATAACATGCTTACAATTTATATACATACTATATATGTACATACAACTGTCAAAACTTAGTTTAAGTTGGCATTAACCCCTTCGTACACTAGGCGACGCAAGTCTCCGATACTTTACGATATTGGTATACATTGACGCGTGCCTGTGTCCGAACTTCTATGGTTTGTATTCCGATAGTCGCTTGGATACCGAAGTCGCAAGGTATCGGATACTGGAGTCGCCTTGTGTACGAAGGGCCTTAGAATTACCTGAATTCTGTATACATATTTGTAAGTTTAGGGAACTAAGTAGGCTTTCGAGTGGAGAACCTGTTATTGAGTAAATCAAGTCAACGCCTAATTAACTTGACCACCACCAGGATATCTTCCATCATCTGAGCCGTAGGACGTCCACTGCTGAACATAGGTCTCCCCTTTAGATTTCCACGTATACTGGCTGGAAGCGACCTGCATCCAGCGTTCTCCGGCGAACTTTATAAGGTCGTCTATCTATCTTGTTGGTGGCCCAAGTAACACAAACTTCTGAATAAGAGCTGAGTATTTATTTATTTATTTTATAAGAGGTAGCTTCACAGCTGACAGGTCATAAAAAATTTTAGTAGTTCCAAACAATACGCCAATTACGAAGTACACAGATAAAATAATTAAAAACAAACATAGCAGAGAGTGACATTTTATAATGTGTATAGTGTGAGCTTGTGTGTATCTGTACGATGTGGGTGACTGTGAACGAGTGTGATGATGTGTGTGTGTGTAAATGAGGAACTCACTGGCACTACAGGCGTAACAGAGCGACTCACGTCTGACCTAAAATAGAGATGATTTCTTTTTTGAGACGGTTCTTACTAATATTGAAGAGATTTATTGTTGGGAACTTGTCGTTATATAATGCGGGAAGACGCAAGAAAGGTGACATCTTCAGATAATTCGTGGAAGCCGAAGGAACAGCTAGAAGAGTGGTGTGTCTAGTACGTCTGGGCGGTACGTTAAAGTGGATTTTGCTGAGCAACGGTGGACAGTCAAACCTATTATTCAATATGTCATACAATAGCATTAAATCATTTATCTGTCGTCTCTCCTCCAGAGTATTTATTTTATGGTGTCGACAGGAGTCCAAGTAATTTGGGATGTCAGTTTTAGTTTTATAATTTAAATGCTTAATAAATGTACGTTGAATGTATTGAATGTGTCAGTCATCAAGATTATAATCTGAATACCATACTACGTAACGTCTGAGTAAACACCTATTCAGACTTTATTCAAGAAAAAAAAGGCCCCAAAATTAAATGCATAAAGCTTAATAACTTCTGAGTAACATCAGAGCAGGATCTTTACAATGGTGAAATCATCTTAGTAACTTCTGGATAACAGCTGATATTCTTTTTATTAAGCTCTTACTCATACAATATTCAATTTATGTCGATTTGGTACATGGATTCAGAATTAATTCAGCATTACTTTCATGTTAACAATAATGCAGATTTTATTCATACAAATTGTGAATTAGGACCACCAGAATTTTTGAATGTCGGTGATCGAGTCAGCTTGACATTATATGGAGAATTTATTAAAGCAAATAATAAGTTTATTTGTTATATGGTTTGCTACATGTTAATTCTTAGTGCGCAAATTATTTTGTCGTAAATAGTATATGATTTTTCCGATTATTTTTAACGCGCCGCTTGAATAGTCAAGATAAGCGATTGTAAATATTATTTTCATAAATGCATGCTTGGTCTGACTAAAATACTTATGGCGAAATTTCTAATTTTAGCAATTGCAATGGAACAATTACGATAAACAGAGTTGAAAATGTGGTAGTTGTAAGGTTAATCATTCAAATAATCTTGATGAATTCCTTGTTATTATAATTATTAACAAAACAAAAATGGCGATCGCTTGTTTTGCTTCCATTCCTGAATAAAACTCCACAAGATTCTAGTTACTAAGATTTCCCTTGAATGAGCTAATATTAAGTTATTTGCGCTATTATACATACTTGTGATGCGTTAAATTGAATAAGTTAGTTTAAAACACACTGATAAGCAAGTGAAAACTTAATAAAAGCCGAAATTATCTTTTCTATTCAGCAGCTGAATAACTGGTGAAACATGAAAATACTTACCCAGTTTTAAGCATAAAATAATCACACACCTTACAATTATTCAGTATCAAGATGTAAGACAGCATTATCTAATACCTTTATTCAGATTGTTGTACATTATGCAGCAATCAGCTTAATCAAACGCTACTAGCTTAGTAATTATTGAATAATAGCAAAACTGAATATGATTATTCAGATAAATGCTTCCATAGGGACTTATTTTTAGCTTAATAATACATAGAAAGCGTAATAGTTAATAATGTTTGTATAATTGTCTAACATATCTTAGTTATTAAGTTTAAAGGAATAGAGTACAAATATACAGAACCTATTATGCATTAAAAATTTCACGAGTCCAAACTCAACTTAATACAACATTTAGCTATTTCTAAGGCTCTTAATCAAAGAATATCCATGATTAAACCGTATAGTTTTACAAATGTGTACTGTTATACCTATTGCTTGTGTGTTACTTGGGGGACGTCCTACGCTGCGCTTGCTAGTCCGTGGTCTCCACTCTAGTGCTTTTCGACCCAATCGCCATCCATTGACCATCTTCTCTGCGAGAAATATGGCCTGCTCATTGCCACTTCAGCTTGCTAATCCGGAGGGCTATATTATATGTTGTTGTGGGCTATATTTGAGCGACGTTGAGCTTTGAGATGAGGCCGATAGTGAAAGGCCACGTTTCGGTGCCATAAGTCATCACTAAAATATATAGGATAGACGACCTAATAAAGTTCGCCGAAGAACGCTGGATGCAGGTCGCTTCCAACCAGTATATGTGGAAATCTAAAGGGGAGACCTATGTTCAGCAGTGGACGTCCTACGGCTCAGATGATGGGAGAGATCCTGGTGGTGGTCAAGTTAATTAGGCGTTGACTTGATTTACTCAATAACAGGTTCTCCACTCGAAAGCCTACTTAGTTCCCTAAACTTACAAATATGTATACAGAATTCAGGTAATTCTAAGGCCCTTCGTACACAAGGCGACTCCAGTATCCGATACCTTGCGACTTCGGTATCCAAGCGACTATCGGAATACAAACCATAGAGGTTCGGACACAGGCACGCGTCAATGTATACCAATATCGTAAAGTATCGGAGACTTGCGTCGCCTAGTGTACGAAGGGGTTAATGCCAACTTAAACTAAGTTTTGACAGTTGTATGTACATATATAGTATGTATATAAATTGTAAGCATGTTATTGAACTCGTAGTGATTATTGCTAAATTTTGAATTTACATATTTTATCCCTCCATGTGTTTTTTTATTTAATGTTTCGATAAAAAATATTTAATATTCATGAATTTGTATAACTTTAGAAACAAAACAATGATAAAAAATGTTATTTTAAATGTTAAATGTTATTTTGACTTCAAGTGAAATAACGCTCCCTATCAACTTCAAATGCTTTGAACACTAAGTTCCGGCAGGCTTAGACCTGGCAGACCTTTTGATCCACTATCAGGGGCATCTTGGCTATTATTTAGCGTTGGTTCCATCCGGGTACTCCATGAGGTAGGTTTAGTGAGTCAGAAGGGCATATATTTAGGGGTCTGCCAAGTACTTCCGGCAGGCTGCGCAATGGCAGACCAACTTTTTTTTACATAACTAATCAATGGTTAACTGCTGCCAGCACTCTCATTCGGGTATCTTATGACGTAGTTTTTATGAAAAAATGATGACGAAAAATATCGATTATTTCTATGACCCGGCAGGATCGGCTCTGGCAGACCTGATTTTTTTTACGTGTTTAAGTGTCGGTTAACGATCTAAATATAGCCCATTGGGGTATCTGATAAGGTAGGTACTTCTGCAGCCGGCTCTCGCTCTATATGTTTAAGGTAGGAATTTACAGAAAAAATATACATTTATTTATGCAACGTGTAACGTTAATAGCGCACAACCTCTCGTGTGGTAAATCAGCCCATGTTACTGAACAATATTTGTTCTAAGACTTATGGAAACTCTCAAAATAAAATTTTGCTTTTTCATACAAAATGAGAAATTGATCGGGCTTCTCAGTATTAAAAATAATTTTTATTGCGAAATTCCAAAAATCTTAAAACAAACATTGTTTCGGCAACATGGGCTGAGTTATTCCACGAGAGATTGTGCGCTATTAACGTTACACGTTGCATATAAAATTGATGTTTTAAGTCCAGTCAACGCCGAGTTTTGCCCTACAAAAGGTGGTGTAATTTTTTTTTAATATTGCTTAACTATATGCTACTCATGAAAAAAATATGTTTTCGATCTCGAGGAGTGTCTGCGTTAGCCACTACCTAAGACTGAAGGGGTCTGGTCGTTCTTTTTCACATAATGCTTCAACAGCTGACTTTATGACAATGTCTAAGAGAAGTTTAAAGACAATGAAATCCAACAACAAATGATATTTATACGTTACGTATATCTCGTTTATTTAGACTCATGAAACTTGTTTTACCGAATGCGTATTAGACGCTAAGGTGTCTGAAGTAAAGGACAACTGAAAAAACAAGTTAATTTATGATCACATCAAGTTCCTTCCACTCGATTCAGTGTTATTGTCTTTATCTTCCTAAATTAAGAAGAAAAAAAATTAATATGAAAATGTATTTTATTCATTATAACCACAGAAAACAAATATCCGCAATACATACAAAAAATCCCTGTATAAAAGAAAAAAACTAACTGGCTGACTGACTGATGGATCAACGCCCAGCCGAAACCGCTAGGTGTAGAAGTATAAAATTTTGCACAAGTATTCCAAATTCTTTTTTCAATTACATTCCATAAATGAGGTACCAAGGGCGGATAATTGAAAATTCATCCCCTATGAGGTTTAAAAATGCGGATTTTTGAAAATTCATCCCCTATGAGGTTTAAAACTGGGATTAAAGTTTCTATGAAAATAATTTAATCTGACTGGATTTACTTAAAACTTTCCAATGAACAAAAGTCAATAAAATCGTGGGCAAAATACAAATGTGTAGATGATTACTTATCATTGTTGAGTGTTCTTCCTCTTTTAACTTTTTTTCTATATGACTGACACAGAAACATGGGATTTTTCAATTAAATGGCACATTGATTTATATACCGACAGTATTTGGTTTCCGACTATATATACTTTAAGGGGGTATTTAGACCCATTTATATCGATAAATCTGCTTATAAAAAAACACTTCGCAAATGGCGGCCATTTTTGTTTTTTAATCGGCCGAACTGAAAATGTACATTTTCAGTAGTACAATAAAATCCAAATATCTTTGAAACCAATACATGCAAATAACTTTATTGTGAAGATAAACGTTTTACCTTCTTTCTTACCAAAGTTTTCTAAAAAATAAAAAAAACATGGGAATACACTAAATTGTACATAAAAGTTACTAATTGTTTTCACAAATTCACTCTAGCTCGAAAAATTCCCCTGATTTTTTCTTGGGTTTTTGTGGTAAATAAGAAGAATTCGACTGATTGAGAGAGAGAGTTAGCGACAAATTCTGACTAGAACGCAGTAAAATATGACCTGTAACTGCAGTGAAATTAGTAAAATCGTTCAAGTTGCCAATTAAAATACAGTAACAGAGTGTCATACTGTGTTTTAATTAGTATTTAAGTTATTTTAATCTTTTGATAATACCGAGTATACTGCAGTAAATAATGAACATACTGCACTTAAGTTGGTTTTCACGATATAAAATTACTTCAATAGCACTAAATAAAATACCACATTTTATTACTTTGCTGCATATTAATATGTAGTTCATGTGAAATAAACTAGTGATCAACCATGCAGTATTAACTTTTTTGGTACAAAAACTACTCACTGCGTTTTAATTTATATTCCTTAATATTTTTTTGGGTGTAGAATACAGATTTTTTGTGGTAATATTGATATTTACTGCGTTTAACTTGGTAAAGTGAGGGGTCGTGGTAGACGTAACTGCTATAACTGTATTTTAGTTGGTATTGTAATATTTTCAGGCACTGAAAAACTTTTACTGCTTACATTAATTTGATTTTTTAACCGTTTAAAGCATGCTAACAAATACCTGATTAGATATTCATGTTCCTTATAACATGACCATTAAGGTTCAATATTCAACAAAAAAATGACAAAAATGCTGTTACTGCGTTTTAGGGCCTGCACGGCAGAGTAGTGGAGTGTCACCTTTACGTCATATTTCAACATTGTTCTATATTATGTTTACAAATTAATGACGATTCTTTTGCTCTTTTACGCACGCCCACTTAAACATTTTTACCGTAAGAAAATGCAATTTTTCCTTTAGTTTCTCAGGAAGTGGAGAAGAGTGGATGTACCAACTGCGCTGTATTCGGACTCTTCAATTTGTGCGGCAGTTTTTATGAGGTCGATATTTCGATCGATTTTTGCCGCACTGTTAAATCAACCAATCGAAAAATCGACCCGTGTAAATCCTTCGTTATGGCCATCAGTGTGCCTTTGATCAGCCATTTAGGATCACAGAGCAACAAAAATCAATCCATCGTTTGAAACTTGTATACAATGATGAATATGAGAAAATTATCAAATATCAAAACTCTTTTTCTGTAACACTATTATAGGCAAATAAATATAGTTACCCTTTTATCAACCAATAATACCACCTGTAACTATAAAGAGATAAACCACCAACATCCAAACAATAAAAATGTTCGCTGTATTCAAGTCTATGGCGACCATAGAGCACGGACCACGAAGATGCCTCGATGAGACGACAAAGTTCGAATCAAAAGAAATAGGGCGTCACCGTTTATAAAAATGTTTGCTTTGCTATCACTACAGGTACAGTTTCACTGTGAGAATGAGATGGCGCTATACGACTTGTATAGCTCTGTCTCCTTCGTGGCAGAGAACGTGAACTTCAAGTTATCAAACCCTCATAGATATCAATAATTTACCAAAACTATTTTAAACCAGATACTAATCTGGTTTAAAAAAAAAATATTACATTTTTCAGAACGAAATTAGACTTGACTTCAAGACGGTGGGTGTATGTTAATACTCAAAAAATACCCATTACATATTAAACAAAATTATATCGAAAAAATGTACCTAAAATGTACTATCAAATACCTAGTTTAAATAAAGACTACCTTGCCCAGAACGAAAATAAATTACAAAAATGTATGTAAATAGTTTTTAAATATTTAAATAGATGTTGTTTTCTTACAACTTCGAGCGTTTATTCCCATTTCTCCCTACTGGCTTTAACACCAGTGAGGCGAGGCTATTAGAAGCTAAAAAAAAGTATTCGGCTAGCATGAGTTCAAGGTAGTCTGTATTTAAATAAATCTAAAGTTTACCTGAAACTGTCTTGTTCTTTGACTATCCAGCAAAAGTATTAGGCTAACATAAAAACAAAGTGGTTATCATGTTTTTGGGTAGATATAAAGATTACCTGAAATTGTCTTGTTCAACATTAACCAGCAAAAGTACTCGGCTAGCATAGGCAAAAAACGGGAGGTATTTATACATATAATTTTGGGGTAGGTGAAGGTTTTTTTTAATCAGGAACTGTGTCCGGGCTATCGGTAGGCAATGTTCTTGATAGAGCCTTACAATACTCACCACCTCCAAAAGAACTGCGTTACGAATCAAGCGCGTGATCCAGCTTCAAATCGAGTGCCTTTTCAGATATTGTTGGAACACTCACGTTATTAACCTGTTTAGGTACGATTTTATCCACTAACTAAGAAATAATCAACTTTACAATTTTTGCAACTGACCTCAAAATATTACCACTTATGCTAGCCTGATACTTTGGCTGGTTAGTCAATGAACAAGACAATTTCAGGTAATCGACCCAGAAATATTTAAAAAAATACCACTTTGAACTCATGATAGCCTAGTACTTTTGTTGGTAAGTCAATGAACAAGACAATTTCAGGTAATTTTTCAACTTTGAACTTATGCTTGCTTAGTACTTTTGCTTATTACAGCTATTGTCTAATTTTCGCGATATTCTTAGAATTTTTCGAAAATGTGGTTTAACAAATTATCTTACGACTTAATACGACTCTCTCTACAGGTAGCACAAACCATCATAAAATCAAAAGTATCACGAGTTTGTGAGACTACAAATATAGTTGACTAAAGTAATCAAACGTAGTGTTATTCTTACTGTTAGCATTTTTCTGTCTGACTGTACCTTTCTTGGTTAAATTTCAATGGAAATGCCGCAAGGGGCGAGTGGGTACACCAAAATAATTATTTTAATGACAATTTTCAACTCGCCCCTTCATAAGGGGCGAATGGGTACACCAAAATAAATAAATACGAGGCGAGTCGGTCATTTTAATCATAAGGGGCGAGATCCAAGGGGCGAGCGGACCCTACACCGCTGTACCCACTCCAAGCGATTCCGTACTCTATGTTCGAATCGTTTGTCATCGCGAACATTGTTTCGGAAACAACCGATAGGATGTATAAATGACGTTTTGGATGCTCGCACATAGCCCTTTGCTTTTTATTCTGTCCCCATATAAATTGTGAATTGGTTTATCAACGGCTTACTATCCGGTGGTATACATGTAGGTATATTTTTGAGAGATTTACGAGTATTGGTTGTGTCGCGTCCTTTGTAGTTTTCAGGTGTATAGTTTTATTGAAAAAGTATTTTTATTGCACCATTTTTTTTGTCATCGCGGGCCAAAGGTCTTCGTCCTGCGCAGTCCTTATTACATGCGTGTTTTTTTAATCTTTTAAATTAAAATAATTGTAATTAACTAAGGACAATCACAGCGAACATCGCTAGGCACCCATTTTAACTACGTGCGCTTGACGCTAGCCCTTCCGCGAGCTCTTATCGCCAGCACTTGCCGCTAGCGAGTGCCACCAGTACTAGCCACTAACCAGACGCTAATGCTAACCGCCAGTGCCAGCTTTCATATAGGATTTTATTAAATTATTTAAATACTATACCTACGATTTTATATACAGAATCGGCGTAGTAAACAACATTGACTATTTTAGTGAGATAATAATATATCATCTGCCTAGCCTTTTCCCAACTATCAGGTCGGCTTCGAGTCGAACCAGATACAGCTTAATATCAGTATTTTTAGTGAGATAACAAGAACACAAAAATAAACACAGTCAACCAATTCAAACCTACGTTTGAATAAACCAAAGATTTGCCCAGTGCATGCCGAGCGCGACTATAAAAAACTGGGTAATAAGCATGCAACCCACCTGAGGGGAGTAACTCCAAACTTGGGAGGAATGAGGGAAAATCGAAGTTCTGGAGGCAAGTTTAAAAAGTCTAATTTTCCTTCATACGCGACTTGAGTACATGAGGCTACGGTGCCGGCGAAGTAAAGAATAGTGTGGATGTGATTTTTTATACAATTTATAAAGTAGGTTAGTGCACAATCGTGACCGTTGGAAAGAATGAAGGGAAGCCTTTGCCCGGTAGTGAAATATGCAGAACAGGCTAGTAAAAAAAATAGATAAAAACAAAATATAACATAAAATCAATTACTCATCGATGTTAAGGAAAACATCGAGTTTTCCTACTACTTTACAATTTTTTTTATTTGTAAGATAAGTTGACTATTTTAGTTCCGCATCAGTTAAATAAACTGAGGCACCAACGCAAGTGTCCGGTGTAAACGTGTGAACCAAAAATTACGCATAGCTTTTACATTTATTTAATTTTAAGAATTTATTTATATGATTGAAAGGGACAATTATGGAGCTTTTTGAAAATTAACTTAATATGTGGTAATATGCGTACTACGCAATAGCTAGTGAAAACAACAAAACATTTCTCGGCTTTTACAAATAACTGTAAGCGAAAGTATAAAAATTTCGCCGGGCTAATCCACACTAATCTCTCGGTCAGGTAGCTCGCAACATCAGGGTATGCTATAATAAGGCAAAGTTGGCGATCTTACTAGTGAGATTTTCTCCCAATCATAACTTTCAAAGAAAAAGAAAATGTACCGTAGAATTGCATCTAATATTTTATAATATTCACGTTCTTTTGACCGAGATGTTCGCTGTCGCCGAGGCAAATAAATAAAAGGAGAATTTGAAGAGATTTGTGGTTTTTTTCTTGATTGAATCAACATACGTACGTTAAGTACGTATGTTGATGTTACTGGCACAATGTTTTATTAAACTAGCTGGCCCGGCAAACCTCGTACTGCCTATAACTAACGTCACTCAATTGTTTTGCCTTCCCGAAACCCCTCCACTAACACTTAAACTTTATAACAGGCGACCGATGTCTGTCAACACATTAGGCAAAAAAGTCTTATATCCGTCCTATTTCGACCAATCCTGTGAGCCGTAAACATACCTTGAGTTAGCCAATCACAACGCAGTACCCCGTCCCCTCGTTTACGTAGTACCTCAGCGAGTTGACAGAATAGTTTTTGTTCCTTAAATCGTGCATGCGGAGTCTAGTAATATATAATAATAAGGTTTTTTTAAATATATGGAGTGATTCAAGAGGAAGATTTTTGTGTTCCTATTGTATGTATACTGAACACTCTGTATATAACATGCATAATATAGTAGAGATTGCACCCGTGCGGAACCGGGGCGTGTCGCTAGTTATAGATATAAAAAAGAGGAGTGCAAGAATGAAACAAGTGACAGACGCGCCTCATTTTTTCATTTTCAGGGTAGATTAAAAAAAAAACCTAAACAGGGGTCGAACAGAAAGCGGTTCTCCCAAATATATCGCTACATGCACTTTACTGCACTCAATATTTACGGCTAGTGTAGGTGAAAAGATAAAAATACACAGTAACCTAGTTCCAGTTTTCTAGATGTCAAGTTTCATGACTTACGGGAACCGGTAAACAAGTCGAACATTGTATTTTATTATTCTTTCGTCGTATAATATTCCTATATTTTATAATAACTTGCAATGAATCTTGAATAGTGAAAGACGAAATTGCTTATTCAAATACTTTGTTCTTGTAAGTCGAAACTATTTATTATTTATAGATCAACTGCTTGATCCATTGTGAGATATCAATGTAATTTATGGCACTCACATTATGTAGCTTCTTACAATAAAACAAGTATTTTAGAATTGACCGTTACTTTCAAAATGTCCATACTACATACAAACTTTTACCTTTTATTAAAACCAGTATAGATAAGGCTGGTGGGTTACGTCGCAAGACGATCTCCGGCCACCGTAGGCGCGGGCATGCGGGCGTCGAGTAAAGGGCAACTCGCTCAACTGTCCAATCATGCCCGGGTCAACGGCACGTCGTATTCCACGCGCGCCTCTAAAAGCAGTCAGCAATCTGACGGGGCCGCCCTAGGCGGCCAAAGTCTGCTGGGTCACAGAACTGTCCAAACAGGAAGCCATTACCCTGAAATGTAAAGGGCTATTGAGGGAACATATTGGATTTTAGTCAGTAGAAGTTGGATAGTCCCTTCCACTCGACGCAGGATGGGAGGACTCATTTAATGCCATAGAAAAAAAAGGGTCACCGCTGACATGGCTTCTTCTGTCACTCATTCCTATCTATGGCAGCTCCTTTCTCAATTATGTACAAAATTCTATTAATAAAATTCATAGCATTAGTTGGTTGATCGGCTAAACGATCAAATTATGTGATCAAGTATGAGCAAAACAAACTGCTCAACCATCATAATTCAATGGAATCTTTCCCTTTTCACAATGCAATGCAACATAACACAATAACACACGATTTTAATATAAAAATTGCGTGTAAAGTATTAAATGCACGGCGCGGTGGGTGCGCCATAAATCGTCAGAACATCTTCGCGTCGCGGACCAATTAGTACAAGATGGTGCCTCGCAACACTCGCGGGATCGCGTTATGTGAGACGGAACTAGGGAATGTTAGACTCAAATGGATTTAGAAATCCAGACTCGTATTACTGATGCCTGTTTTACTCCACTACTGCTATGCTTAATTTTTGTCGACTGTCATTTAGGTCAGTGGCCCCGAATACAACCTGTCAGCCAGTACCTAATAAGGGTTTATAATTATTAGGTTATGAAGTCAGATAGGTATTCTCTACACATGAAATAATGGTATTTAGCCGTGTACGGTTAAATTGGATGCCGGGTTTTCGTTGACGTACTTTCTAAGACCGTCAACAAAAATACGGGCACGGATACAGATGTACAAACTTAACTAACTTCAAAATCAAATTGCGGACGGCTAATACCACCACGACTTAAGTCATTTTGGCGTGGCGCTAGTGTCCATGTCATTACATCAAATTGGATTAAAAACGTAGTACCACTTTCCGCACGTCATTAGGCGCGGAGGAGCTATCTGTCAAATAGCAATATAATTCATTCTTAGCTCGAGATCTCTTTCAAAACGTCTGTCACTAAGGCCACAAACACGGACTTCGTGCTTAGACATTAGGCCCCTCTGACCCCACAATAGTTGGGAATGGCCAGGCAGATGATGATCAATTCATTTTTCTGGCAGAGTTAGTGGACAGGGTGGGTCCACTAACTCTACCAGGAAAACTGACTTGATCATTAATGCATTTGTTCCATTTTTTTTTTAATTTTAACTACTTATTTTTTGTACTATAGAACACGTTTAAAATGCGTGTCGGATTAAGATATTTAATTCGAGTTACAAGCTATTTTTTTTTCGTACCTAAACCAATCTGAACGTATGTAGGTATGCAATATAGAAAGATACATAGATT
The DNA here is from genome assembly GCA_028554685.1 of Agrotis ipsilon. NCBI lineage: Eukaryota > Metazoa > Arthropoda > Insecta > Lepidoptera > Noctuidae > Agrotis > Agrotis ipsilon. The sequence goes on from CM052972.1 coordinate 10,506,770, forward strand.
GACAAAGCAGATTTAAAACTGAATCCGTCGCGTCGACGCACTATATTTTTTATCACAATCATCCACGCACTCAAAAGTTTATTTGATCATAATTATATTTTTACTTGCGACAACTGCATAAAACCATTCCAACTGTTGGGCTGGCGGGGAGACTAGTTTTTAACGAATGCTATGAAAGCGTTAATTACTTTTGCAGTAATTAATATGATTTAAAGATCTCTGAAAAATGGATGATACATATGTAGGTGTGCAAGTTCGCTTTCTTTTAGTTGGATGTTTCTTTTCTTAGAAGGGTTAAAAATAGACTTTCCTGTATGCGTTTCATGACCGCAAAGTATGACAAAGTGGATAAAATTCGACATGTTTTTGCCCGAATACGGCACAGTCCGTAGACGACTAAAATATAAACATTATTTTTGTAAATTTTATACATCTCTATTTTAACATTGCCATTCAACGTGGCAATGCTGCCAGCGTTCTGGGCACTGTTCCCATTGACAGCGATGTGGACGTATTCTTTGACGCCCAATGAATGTTTTCTCTTTTATTTATTTATTTGTTGTTATTTTTCCTGGTATATATCTCTATAATTAAAACGATAGAAATCGGTATAGGTGATGTGAGTGTAATAATGTAGCACAGTATACAATAAATTACGAGGAACTCGTGGCTAAATAACTACAGCCGTACAGACCGATCTTCCGGGTTAAGCCGCGCTTGTCGAGGTTGGTCTGTGGATGGGTGACCATCTGTCAAAGCGAGTTTTCTCTATGCCTCCGAAAGCACGTAAAGCCTTTGATCCCGGCTGTCATTTATAGACCTTTGACAGCCCAGCTTACTATAAGGCAGAAGCTCTAAAAATCTGACAACCATTATTACCATGGGGTATTATCATATTACCCAGTTACTGGGTTTTGGAGGTCCAATAGGCAGTCGCTCTATGTAAAATATTGATATTCAGCTGCGTCTGGTTAGACTGGAAGGCGACGCCAATATAGTTGGGAAAAGGCTTAGCAGATAATAACTTAGGTATTTGACTTCGTCGATGTCTTGAGGAGTAGCCTTCCAAAGAAGTCTAGTCTTGTCCTGGTTTCGGAATTTTAAAGATGGCAACCCTAGTTCTGGAGAATCCTCTACAAACAAAAAAAATTAATAATGTTACTAAAGATATTGATAATAAAATCCGAAAGTCTATCAATAAGATACCAATCTTCATATCCTTGGATGTATGGCATGCATACAAGCATGCATGCATGTTGTTTTGCTTAGATCCTTTGAGACAGTGGAGCCACGCTCGACCTGATTGATTACATCGAAGTATAGCGACGGGTATACTATGGGAGCGAGACAGAAGATTAAGTTAGATTCACATGCAAGGTCAAGTTGATTTCACTTGTGAAACTCTACAGTTTTGGCAAATGTCGATGTCTGAACAAGTTTTAGGTTGATATTTTTTTTTTAAATCTCTAAATGTAAAGGTATACTTATCGGATTAAGTGTTTTTTTTCCATTAATTAAATTATTAAATTCTCTGTAGGGATTTAAAAGTATTTGCAGAATATGGCACACTTTTTTTCGGCAAAAAAATCTTCAAAGTTTTACCGCTGTTTGGGAATAAGACCGGCAAGAATTTTTCTTTTACTTTAATTGTCGGATAACCCCTATGCAACGCCTTTTAAGGCACGTCTCCGGGGGATTTGATGACACAGCTAGCGGAGTGACAGAGATTGACTGATGTGCTGCATATTGCGGTTTCGATTCCCGCACGTAGCATATTTGTGTGATCTACAAGTACTTGTTCCGAGATTAAGTTTTTATTGTAAGTATAAGGTGCTGGCATTTTAGAGAAACTAAGAGTCACTCAACTAGCAATGGAAAGAGCTATGCTCGGAGTTTCTTTGCGGGATAAAATCCGGAACACGGATATTCGGCGAAGAACCAGAGTCGCCGACATAGCTCGTAAAATTTGCAAGTTGAAGTGGCAATGGGCAGGCCACATCGCTCGTAGAACTGACAACCGATGGGGAAGAAAGGTTCTCGAGTGGTGACCATGGACCGGAAGACGCAGCTTAGGTAGGCCTCCCACTAGGTGGACCGGCGACATCGTGAGAATCGCGGGCAACCGATGGATGCAAGTGGCGAATTGTCGTTCGGTGTGGCGGTCTAAGTGAGAGGCCTATGTTCAGCAGTGGACGTCTTCCGGCTGATGATGATGATGATAAGGTTAGCTGCTTTTAACGTACCCACGAAACAGGAGAAGTCCCAAGTTTGGTTTAAAAAAAAAGTCCTTGATGATATGTTCCGCTATGGCGAAATTTAAATCGACCCGTACGTTCAGGCTTTTGGTTTCGTCTATTTTTAAGGATTAAGACTTCTGAAGAAATCTAGCTACAACCTTGGAGACTTTAAGTCTAGAGTAAATAGGATATTTCTAAAGATTTTTGAGGAAAGAAAAATTTAGCTGCGAGTGGGAGTCGAACCCGCGTCTTCTGGATAAGTACTCCAGATGCTTTACCAATTAGGCCATCGCAACCACTCGTTTTGAAAAGCTGAATCTTTCAACGTATACACGTTGTCTTTCCTCAAAAATCTTTACGAAAACGCGACGCAGGCATTATTGCGTATAAATTATAAAACTTTGAGATATTTTTAGGTTGAAGCCAGCCAATGGCCCTTCTGCCAATCACCTACACATATCCCAACATCCGTATTCCAATAGCATATGTAATATATCGGAGAGCAAGGATTAGGCCACAAGCTATCAGGCTGATGCATTGCTTCCATTGTGTCGCTCGTGAATCGGCAGGGCAGTGCTTGGAACAAAGGTGTCTTACTAGCATAGATTATACGCAGTAGGTTCTACCGCGATTGTCTATGGTCGTCCGTCTTGGGACATACGGACTTGTTCTTGGGACAACATTGTCTCTTGTCTTGCTCCTGATTAGGAATTCTCCTGTGGATTTCATTCAGTATTGTCCAACTGGTTGATGTTAGGTATGTGGTAGAGACAGTCAATAATATTGTTTTTTTTTTGTAATGTTGTCTCACACATATTTATTTCTCCTGCATCGTGGGTGCGTTTACAAACATAGAAACTCACATGGACAAACGCAAAAACCTAGAACAACTACACTAAGCGCCCGAGTTGAATGCAGAGCTTAGGAATGCGGTAGTGCTGTTGACAAGGATGGCAAAGTACTACACTACAGGCGTGTGAGGTGGGGCGTGCGGGTAGCGGGGGGCTCTTCACCTCAGACCCCGACTGCATTCAACTCGCGCGCTATCTGTACATCATAGATCATAAACTGATCGACGTCGTTCGGTGACTGTATTCCCCGTGGACGGTATAAGCAATAGGTTTTTTGGGGACTGTACTGGCTAAGACTGTAGTGGATAGGCTTTCGAATAAAAAATATTTGAAAAAACTCTCCTCTACCTTTTAAAGTACCTATTTTAAATAGTAGATAGATAATTACATACCCCTACCAACAAGTTCAATATTCAGTTCACAATTCTCCCACCTCGTATGTCCACCCTAGAGGGGGGTCCGCCTCTGAGAGGGGGGTGCAGAGAGCATATCAATCTGTCTATTGACAAGTGCATTATTCAAGTGTTAAGGAGCTCTGGTTTGACTCGAGTAGTACCTATGCTTAGGTATGATGCTGTCAGTGGAATTTATGGCTTCATGATAGTATTGTATTGTATGATAGAATGGTATTCGCAACTCTACGTCATAAGTGCGTATTTTGCTTGCGGTTCAAGAATATTATGTTGGGGTCCTGTTTTTTTTGTTTGTGGTAAAATCATCATATGAGTCCTCCCACCCAGGGCAGGGTGGCCCTTTACGTTCCGGAGCCACGGTTATTAGTTAGTCCCACGATTATTACATAAATTGGAGTGATGAATTTTAAAAATGTAGATTTTGTCAATCAAGTAATAACGGTTCAGAAAACTTTGAAGTTAAAACTTACTTGCAATACTTTATCCCGATAATATAATATCCGAAAAGGGCACGGTTGGTACAGTGGGTGACCCATTGACTGTTACACTGCGTGTTGCGGGTTCGCTTCCCGCACGAAACAAATAAGTATTCATATACAATTAGTTGTTCCAGATTTTAGCGCAACCAGGAAACAGTAGAAAGTAGCGTGGATCATAATATAAAACAAATCTTAACGTCGAAATCGCAAAAGATGAGTTCGAGAACATAAAAATAGTTAGAATAGAATAGAATAGAATATCTTTATTTGCGTGAAATATGGTACATTGAGGTGTTAAATCTAAAAAGTTCTACATATTCCGCTTACTATTATTCAGCATGCAAATTGTTTTAAAAGCTAAGTTATAAAATTTTATAATTAACATGATCATGAGATATCCTTGTTAAAGTTATTATTAACAAACAATTAACGTAAGGTGAACATTATACATTTAGTATCCAAACACATAAACAAGTACAAAAACAATAACAATAAAATAAGAAATAGATAACATCAACAATCTAATATACCTACAAAAAAAAAGTGAGGTATTTATGTTGGTACAACATTAGGTACCATTGCCGCTATATGTTAAAAATTCACTTATATTGTAAAACACATTGTCAGATAACCATTTTTTAAGCCGGCCTTTAAAAAAATTAAATGGAAGTTCTCTAATATGTTTAGGTATCTTGTTGTAGATGACAGACATACTATAGCAATTATTTTGGAACAAAGTGCTTCTGCACCTTGTGACCGCTAGACGAGTAGGATCCCGTGAGAGAAATCTTTTATTTTCTGTGGCTTTTGTATATAGATCTGGGTGCTTTCTAACGAATATTCCGACTTCAAGTATGTACAGATTGGTAAGAGTGAGTAAACCTAATTTTTTAAATAAAGGTCTACATGAATCGAATGGCCGAACCCCACAGATGGCTCTCACACATTTTTTTTGTGTTATAAATACTTTTTTCGAGAACGAGGAGTTACCCCATATGAGTAAACCGTATCTGATGATAGACCAAACGTAGCCGTGGTACGCTGTCATTGCAGTTTTTAGACATGATAATTTCCTAAGCCTTTTTAATGCAAAAACGAATTTATTAAGATTAGAGCAGATGCGATTTGTGTGTGCTTTCCAATTACAATGTTGGTCTAAGGTTATTCCTAGGAATTTAGTATTTTCGACTTCTTCGATTTTGATGTTATTATAATGTAAATCAATGGATGAGGAGGAGGAGTTGTTATAATTTGAGAATTGGAGAATTTTAGTTTTGGATAAATTAGCTGTGAGGTTGTTATCTTTTAGCCACTTCATTATTGCATCTATAGCGTTTCTTAGGGAATCCTCGAACTTTATGTTAGGTTCGTCTGGTATGATAACAGATATATCGTCCGCAAATAGGATACATTGGTGTTTTGTTACTTGTGGTACATCGTTAATATATAAAAGGAATAAAAGAGGACCTAAGACACTTCCCTGAGGAACACCAAAGTTATTTGAATCAAAGTTAGACCTTGTCGGGGTAGAGACAAGATTATTATTAAGTTGATTTATTTCCACACATTGTTTTCTATTACATAAGTAGCTCTTTATCCAATCAAATGCTTTACCTCGGATTCCATACAGCTCGCATTTTTTCAGTAAAATTTTGTGATCTACAAAATCGAACGCTTTGCTCATATCAAAGAAGATAGCAGCAACTCTATTGCGTTTGTCGATGTTTTCTGTGATTTTTTTAATTAAGGAGAAGGCCGCAAGTGTTGTAGATTTATCTTTTTGGAAACCGTTTTGATTTTTTGTTATTATATTAAATTTATTTAAGAAATCTGTTATCCGGGAGTGCATGATTTTTTCAAAAATTTTTGATAAGATTGGAATTAAAGTTATGGGTCTATAGTTGTTCATGTCTTGTTTTGAATTTTTTTTATGGAACGGTTTTATTATTGACAATTTTAAGTTCTCTGGAAAATGTCCTTGAGAAAACGATAAGTTCACTAAGTGGCATATAATGTCTGATAATTCCCTGCTGCATTTTTTTAAAATACCTGTTGAAATGCAGTCATAACCAACCGCTCTCGTGTCGTTTAATGAATGTATGGTTCTTGAGACTTCTTCACATGAAGTTGGTCTTAAATAAATAGTAGAATTTAATGAATCTACTAATTTGTAGTTGGGATGAGTGGGATTTTCTTTATTAGTTTAAAGGTGTGTCCAAACATGGCGTGCAAGGTGCGCGGCAGCTACGCGCGGCATTCGCGGGATACAAATTTGCCGAGCGGCTAGTTTAGACCTTTTGCGCGGCAGTGCTGCGCGGCATGTCAGAGACACGCGTGCGGTGCGACAGCCACTGTTGTGGCAGAGCTCGCGCGTGTTAACTACTATTATATTTCGTGTTGTTCGCAAATAAAATTTGATTCCTTTTTGATTGAATTAGATCCAGTTTAAAATAATTTAATGATTGATAAGATAGTTTTTAAAAGAATTGAATTACGCGTTTCATACATGTTGGATAATTACGAGAGCAACTTGAAAATTTGTTTTTTTTTTTGTTCAGATATCTTAACGATTATGGTGTCAAATGAAAGGCTAGACCTTTCATTTGACACCATAATCGTCCACCGTCATCTAAAACCATTTTATCAGTTTGAAACATGTAAATCGGTTCAAAGAGATAATTAAGAATTAGTATAGTGGAAATATAATGCGGCAGAAAATTAATAATAAGTACCTAATGTTAAAAATGTAATAAGATTAAACTTACCACAACCAGTGACATTACTTCTTTTTTCTCTGTTTCTCTCCCTTCTATAAGAACTCAAAAGACTTTTCATTTTCAATTTTAAAGCTGCTTTTGTTTGTCCGATTTTTTTTGCTATTTCATCCCATATATCTTCTCTCACGTTATTATTGTGATATTCTTTTCGTCTAGTATCCCATAATGGACCATGGGAGCCATATATTTCAATAAGACGAATTGCTGTTTCGTTATCCATTTTACTTGATAAAATACGTCCGACCTGATAAGATACACACGACCATTGACGAACCAACACTAAGCCCCTTCGTACACTAGGCGACGCAAGTTTCCGATACCTTACGACTTCGGTATTCAAGCGACTAGCGGAATACAAACCCATAGAGGTTCGAATTCGAACACAGGCACGCGTCAATGGATACAAAAATCGTAAGGTATCGGAGACTTGCGTCGCCTAGTGCAATGTACGAAGGTCCTAACACCGTTCGCGGCAGGGTGCTCGCGCGGCAGGTAGCTCGTGGCTGCCGCGCGCGGCAGTCGTCAAATCACAGCGCGGCGGGCAACGCGCGGCAGCCGCGCTCGATTGCCGCTCGATATTTGGACACACCTTTAGATATAAAAAAGTTGTTGAAAGCTGTCGCAATTTTTTTTGGGCAATTGATAGTTTTATTATTGCAGTCTAGTATTGATTTAATTGTATCGAACGTTTTTGTATTGTCTGTTTTATTTTTTATAATGTCCCATGTTGCTTTACATTTACTTTTTGAGTTTGCTACATATTTGTTATTGTTCAGTTTTTTAGATTCGGATATACACTTTTTAAATAATTTATTATAATCTTGGTATGATTTTTTGTTATCTTTTGTGGATTTTTTGTAGTAAAGATACCTCATTGCTCTTTTATGTTTCGCTGAGACTTTCAATCTTTTTGAGATCCATTTGGGAGTATTAATGTTTGCGTTTATTTTTACCTTATTTATAGGGAAGCACAGGTTGTAAAATAGTTGCAGGGTTTCATGAAATATTGTAAAAGCGTTATTAAGATTGTCTTGTTCTAGGACTTCAGACCAGGATAATTTAGACATAATATCTTTAAACTTCGAAATGTTTTCGAAATTGAAATCCCTTTTCATTTCATACCAGAACGGTAATCTTTGTTCTTTGTAAGTTGGAAACGATAGGGTTTGTCCAGTGTTGTGGTCAGATAGGAACAAAGAGTGCACCGCACTTTGTGCATCTTTGATGTTGCTAAAGATGTGATCTATGCAGGAGTTTTTACGAGTTGGTTTATTTATGTGTATTTGTAAATTATTGTTCATTAGGATGTTTTTTAAATCATCTGAAAATACGCTCGGTTTAAGGGTGTCGATATTTATGTCTCCCGCTATGATAATTTTTTTGTCCCTATATGATGTTAGTTTATGTAGCAGAATTTCTAATTATTTATTAGTACTCGATGATAATGATATTTTAGCTGGATTTTCTAAGTTCTGAAAAGTAAAATCAGATTTTTCTCTTACAATTTTTCAGTTATGGATAAGACCTTTGCTCAGCAATGCGATAATATACATACATTAAAAAACCTAACCCTAGAATCAGGACTTTCGATGTATCTATCCTATCAACTTCGTATTTTCTGTAAATTCTTAGCCAACCAACAAACAGGAAAAAATCCCAACAACTCACAAATCATACCTTATATATAATTTATCAAAGCAATCTCACAAAAGGGTAGAAAATAAAATTCAAGTAACACGAATGGCGTCCCCAATGGTAGACTCGATTCAAAGACGTGTTGCTGCGAACGTGAGAGACCATAGACACGCTGAAAGCGTGACATTCATAGACTATAGAAGCGTGGGTACAGCTCTATATAAACATAGAAAAAGATCGTTTGTTTTTTTTCTTTTTTTTTAGTAGATGTTCCTTTTTTGTGGTATTCATCATTGAGCTAATGACACCTTAATATGGCTCCTTTTTTTTGAGACAAGCTTTAATAAATTATAAGGACGAGTGACTATCAGACTTGTACTGACTAAAATCCACGGTGTCCTTCAATAGCCCTTTACGTTCCAGGATCACGAGTATCTAATGAGATAGCCCCGTGACGTTTCCAGCATTGGACAATGTCTTCATACAATTATTATAGTACAGTCACTGTTAGTACCCGATATATAGTAGTATATATATATATATATAGTACGAGTACGTACGCAGGCAAATGAAAAGTTATAAATCAGATTTTTTGTATTGATTTGTATCTTTTGCTTATTGTTCCCGGTTCAGATCAATAAAACTGCATGGGGCTAGTAAATCGCAATTTACCACGACACGAAAAGAAGAAGAAGTAGGTAGCTACTTACTTGCATCATCGAGAACAGCTCTGCTTATATACTTTCGAAGATTACAGGTTTGATATTTGTGTTAATATCCGAAAAAAAATCAACTTTTCATATTCTAGTTTTCTCCCTTACTGTACTATAAAAGAACACGAGAAAAGTACTCGTCTCCGTAAACGCTTGACCTTTTGCCCTGAATGCGTCTACAACTCGACATGGCTAAAAATATAAATTGTCGGTCAGAGTCAACCTTGTAGTTTAGTTCCGGCTTATTTTAGTAACACGTAGGTCAGGGTTATGGTCTATTTGATTTATGCGAAGAGAGATTAAATATGTTTGGTGTATATGGAAGAGGGTGTAGAGTAATTAGTGTAATTTCAAAGAGGTCCTTATCACGACTGTCATGGTCGGATTTTTTTTCTCTGGTAGATGTTCTTTTTTTGAGGTATTCTTTGGGCACCGCTGAGATAAATGGCACCTAAACTAAATGACACCTTAACTATTCCACTTACGGCTCGTGTCAACATTTTTCGCATGAATACCTCTTTTTTTTTTAGACAACACAGTGAAGATGCTTGGTGTATAAGGAAAAGGGTGTATAGTAGTTTCTCGATGTGTATTGAATAGGAAGGATAAATTGAGTGTAATTTCAGAGAGGCCCTTAACACAACGTCTCATCATCACGAAAAATAGTTACGCCGCACAAAGAATTTCGCCTGTGCGTTTACAAACATAGAATTTATTTTAATACACATGCACAAATTGATACATGAATTTCTGATGATTGATTTTCTCGCTGAATTAAATTTACTCACAACAATTTATATCCTCATTCCATAATTTTGTTTTTGTTCTCCACTCGCACAGAACTCATTGCGTCGCTATCTTTGTCAAACTATTGTTTTTTTTTTCATTTTGACTTTCTCTATAGTAGCCAAAAGTCTGGTCATATGCCCAGTTGACGGTTATAAGCTTGACCCTAATTATTTGACGACTTAGGCTCTAGTAGACAGACGGACCGCATTTCAACAGCAATCTATCCGCAAATTGCAGTTCGGATGCATTTGACACGGCTGCAATAAAACTGTAAAACAAACGTGCAATCCAACTGCACGCCGACTGCAACTGAACTGCAATCGCACTGCACGTTTGGTTTGCAGTTCTATTACAGTCGTGTCAACTGCATTCAAACTGCATCCGAACTGCAATTTGCAGTTAGATTGCATTTGAAATGCGGATCGTCTCTCTAGAGCCTTAAGAAGCATAACTAGTGTAATGTGTGTGTGTATTATTACCCTTTGGGGATGAGCACTTTTTCATATTTATACTTTCTACAAAAACTCTTCCGCAACAGATTCCTCATTCCCAACGGCCCCTTTGAAACCCCGTTCCACATTCAACTACTCCTCAAAGAGTATCAACATCGTATAAGCATTAAAATCTGTGCCCATAAGGGGACTGTGAGACAGACAAATCGCACTCGCTTACACAATTTGTCAACGTAATCCTTCACAAAAGGTTCCGGAATAAATTCAAGTAACGCTGCCGTGAAGCGAATCCCTACGGTGGCGTCTGGGATCAGGGAAAGGGGGGATATGGCACTAGGTAACGTTAAAGCTGATTTACCGTTCATACTTTCTTTTTTTATTGTGGTAAAATCATATGTGTGTTCCCACCCAAATCGGGGCGAGAGGGACTGTCAGACTTGTACTCACTAAAATCCACTGTGATCCTTCAGTAACTCTTTACGTTCCAGTGTCGCGGAACTGTCTTATTAGATAATTGTAACCCCGGAACGTAAAGGGCTATATTCAAGGACACCGTGGATTTTTGTCAGTACAAGTCTGACAGTCCCTCTCGCCCCGCCCTGGGTGGAGGACACAGCTGCTTCTTTCTGCGAAGCAGTCATGCTAGAGAAGGAGGACCCACGGCATCGGACTCGCGAGACGAATTATGGCCAACGTAGCCATGTCGACGGTGAGCATAAAGAGCGAAAGCCTGCCGGGGTCGTGATGTTCAGACCTTCGGGAACTTATTCCTGAATAAGTTATACGCTGGTACAGCGGCTGGCAATAGCTTGTTATTGACATTTTATTATAAATGGCTATCATTTTTACTTTCACTAATATATATGCACAAAATGATCATACTGTAGCGACACATGCCATCTCCTTAACACATCTACCTCGGTTCCTCACTGCAGTTGAGACGAATACGTGTCACTACGAAGAGTTCCAGTGAAAGCACTGCCACGCTTATAGAGTTGTTTTTAAAGAGATGTACTACATAGTTATACCATCTGGATCTTCCTGAAAGTGAAATATTGAATTTGGAAGTACAATTCTATTTAGACTCAGATTACCAGCTGACAGCGTTGAGGATGAATTATTCGATGCTCTATAATAGTTTAGTTTAGTTGTATTTTATATTTCTATAGTTTAAATCATATTTATGTATTTGACCTAGATTGAATTTTTTTTGATTATTGATATTATGACCACCCTCTTGAGTCGTTGGGTCGACTCAACGTTCTGGTATTACTAACCTCATAGTACGTTAGAACACCACGTCTTGTGGCCAAAAGCTTTCTTATAACGGGCATTTTCACATTAGACGACAACAGTAACGACACAACATCGGTAGTTCCATATATTTCTATGGAAAATGAGCGAGAGCAGACGATATGTCAGTGTGTCAGTGTCTTGTAGTTATCGTTATAGTCTTATGTGAAAACGCTCATCACCACGGCTAATTCTCGGTTTTAGAGATGGTGTTGAACTCGACAAAAATTTCTAATGATGTCATTATTTCGACAAATTTTAAAAGATGCTGTGTCAAATTCATTTGTCGAAGGCTAACGTTAGAGTTCAGTAAAATTTGTCGAAAACGTTACACCACCGTCGACAACATCTCTAAAACCGAAAATTGCCCCCCAGGTGCAAGTAGCACGTCGGCCCATGTGGTGCAACTGTCGTGTCGTTGTGGTACCTGTGAAAGGAGTTATACTCCTAATTAGGTTACTTAGGTTCATTTGATAACCAGCGTCGGGCACCAATTGTCCGACATTATGCTGAAATAGGCCTATTTGGCGCTGTGGTGAGGAGTATACCTATGCCTATATTCTTGTTTGGCTCAGAATGTTGTATTACTTTAAAAATTGTTTAGCTTTAAGTTCTATTTCTTTGTTTCTTTGTGATACTGTCTACACTTGTGGCGTGAGCCAATAAACGTTTTTTCTTTATTTTCTTTCAATTATAATTCGTTGTATTGACTGGCCTGTTGGTCTAGTGGTTAGTGACCCTGACTGCTAGGCCGGGGGTCGTGGGTTCGATTACCACCCAGGACAAATGTTTGTTGTTCTGTGTCTAGGTGTAATTTATGTATAATATGTATGCATTTAGAACTATATAAGTATGTTTATCAGCTGTCTAGTACCCATAACACAAGCTTGGGACTTGATGGCGTTGTGTGATACTTGTGGAATATCTTATTATTATTTACCCTAAAAAAAACATCTAAATGAAATCCTTCAACACACGACTTCTCGAAACCGCACAAATCTCTTCAGCTTCTTACACATCACACCACTTTTTCATCAAAAGAAACTCCCTGTCAAAATATATTTCTAACATAAAAGGGCTTACAAAAAGGAGCTGAGCGCACTGCAAGCCAGGGAGGCACTTGAAAACATGCTTTTTCCACGTAATGCCTTTGAGGAAATTAAATAAACTGCAACACCGCATCATAAGCATCCTTACGAGCGCAGCGAGGCGGCGCGAGTGGCCATTGTACGAGACGTTACGGCTAAAGAGATAAATATTTTTTTAATGAGGTTATTTTTTATTAAAAACTTATTTACTTCCAAGAAAATTATCTAATAAATATTTTAATAATATTTATATTACTTAACTTACAGTCTAATTCCGTGATATCAAAAAAACCTGTCAAGTTGGTATTTATTTTTATTTTTTCAAGTTTTGTTTTTATACTGAAACAGTGGTTATGTCTGGCGATGCCAGTTTTAATGAAGTCCAATGGTATAGATAATGTACCTTTACCTGAAACATTGAACCACTAACAAAGACAGATTTCAGAAAAAATCCTGTTGGATTTTAGCAATAAAATACTGGTATTCAGCTGCATGTGATGAGCCTAGAGCCCGGACAAGATAATTAAGAAAAAAACACAAATATTCTACACTCGCGAGCAAAAGTAGGCGATCACTTTACACCAATACCGCGCGATCTTGACTTCTTGAGTAGGTACTTTATTACTAGTTAAAAATTATAAAAAGCAAATCGATACCAAATTCATTCAAATTACGCTATTATTTAAGGAGATATACCGAATCAATCCCGAGTAAGTGATTCCATAATTTTGTTCGCTAGTGTAGACATACGGTCGCGGGACTTATTTCTATTACTGTGACCCCGGAACATAAAGGGCTACTGAAGGACACCGTGGATTTTAGTCAGTACAAGTCTGACAGTACCTCCCGCCCTGCCCGGGGTTGGAGGTCTCATTTGATGATTTTAGCACGCTAAAAAAAAATTTTAAAAAAAAGTGTAGACATACTGAGTTACAGATAGATAAATTTTGATAAGGATGTGTATGAAAACCGAGCGCGCAAATTTTTACTACATATAATGACCTCATAAGCACTATTCAGTGATGGGAAACCACAGTTTATTTATTTTACCTGACGTGTGTCTAGCGTGGCATACTGCAGGCTGAGCTTGAAAGTGGGAGCTTACGATTTTTAAAAATAAGCTCGACACACGAAGCAATATATAGGTCTATTTATAGGTATGTATGCGATATATAGGTCTATTTATATCTGAGGAAAAAAGCAAGCAAGAGATACTACATATTTTAATATTACTACTAGGGCATGCAGAACCAGTTCCGGCTCAAGATTGTGTATACCCTGTTCTAGTCAGTCGAAACCAGGTCTCCCAGGTGCACGCCCAAGTTGTTACATATTTTCTTACCGTATCGTATCGTTCCAATCAATGGAGCCGTGTCCCCGCGGCGTGCGCGCAACGGGGTCGTACGTGCGGGCTTCCTTTTATTTGCGGCCAAATGCGATTTTATCTCGCTTGCCTCCCTACTGCATGCACTGTTATGAATATCATGCCAAGTTTTTGATGTTCGACGTCATTAAAATGTTGAGATTATAATATAATTAGTGTTTTGAAGTAAACGTCATTAAAATGTGTGTTTTGTTAAGTTCTGTTAGTATGTTAGTTGGACTTGAACTACTTTTTATTCAAGGAAGTTTTCACTTTAACAAGTTAATATAAATATCATCATTTGCCTAGCCTTTTTCCAACTGAATTGGGGTCGGCTTCCAGTTGAACCAGACTCTGCTGGACATCAGTATTTTACATGGAGCGACTGACTATCGGACCTCCACAACCACGTAACTGGATAATACGATACCCCATAGTTGTCAGACTTATGAGCTTCTGACTAACAGTAACCACTGTCAAAGATATACAAATGACAGCCGGGACCAAAAGCTTTATGTGCTTTCCGAGGCACGGAGGAAACTCGCTATGACAGATGGTCACCCAACCACAGACCAACCGATACCTTATAATTTTGGTATCTAGGCGACTAACGCAATACATATCATACACAAGCACGCGCCAATGGATACCAAAGTCGTAAGATATCGGAGACTTGCGTCGCCTTGTGTACGAAAGGGCAATACCTAAAGGCCCACCCAGAGATAATAATATATCCAAAAAAATTATAGTAAATAGACTGTACCAGCTGCCGGCTAACATAATTAGTATAATTACACGTTATATAATGTTTTATATTCCTCTCACATATTTTAATTACATGGAAAATACTTTAAGCTTTTGTTGGATATTAATTACAGAATTCCTACGAAACTGAATATGCACATACCCGTACATGAACGGGTTGTTTCCCTTTCAAATCTGTTTCACAATATCAAATTCCAATTTGACATTCGCAGTACGCATCGGACCGTAGTCGAATGAGAATTTCTATTCTAGAAAAATTAATCAATATAATTTAAAATGAAGTATTTGACACAAAGTAATACCATGCCTGTTTTCCCGAAATGGTTAAGCTGAAGGGGTATTAGGGAAGGTTCATATATGACGGAACATGCGTTGCGTATTATCGGTCGCGTAACGGAAGAACAGACAAATGTATAGAAAAACACTTGACCGTTCATACTCAACCGATGATACGAGAGCTAAAACGGGAGGATGTCCTCTCCCTCACGCATTCCGCCTATACTCTCACTGGGTTGGCGACGTCAAATAGAATAGGAATGATAACATATCTATGTTATAATTCAGCTGCATCCAACTAAACTGAAAGCAATAGTGTCATTTGGTAACGTTCACGATCTCAATGCACCTAAGTGAGCTCATAATCAAACACATTTGAGTCAATGTAAAATGAAATGAGTCTGAATGAGTTTGTAAAAAAAACCCCTAAACATCATCATCATCCACAATTCTGTCTCGTTCAGAATCTGAGATGATTTACAATTTTTTTGTTTTTTTTGCAAAAAAGAATACGAAATTGTTCGCAATTATATTAGTTGTGTGTCGCGTAATTTCGGTCGTTTGCGTAGAAAAGTCTTTCGCGACGCAAAATGAGTGGTCTATACCTGAAGCCCTATCATGATAATTATCATAAATTATCCCGTTTTTGTAACGTTTATTTGAAGGAAAAAATTAGTTATATCTTTCCATACAATAAACGCAGTAAATACTTCAAGTACGCTGTAAATGAATAAAAGAAACCTTATGATAAGGCCTCAGAATACAAAATGACGTGACATCTCGCCCACTGAAAAACTGGCCTGCGGGTTAAATGTCTACTTTTTAAAATGTTGATGGATGGATTCGCTCGAATCAATTTAGTAGAATCGGCCAGATGTCTACGCGAATCACAACTCAAAAATTTACGGTCGTCTGCCTAAGATTAGCGGATGAGTCGAAACCGTGGTCAAAAACTATACGTAGATTAAAACAACACTTGCCAACAATACCTCTGAAACTAATACACAAAGACATTGATTACTATTTAACTCTTAATTAATAAACACCTACATTGTGTAGCTAGAACAATTAATTGGGATACAATCGGACGTCTCAACGGGGCTACGCGTATCAGGTCATTTAGTTGTAGTTCAACTGTCTTTGATACAACATGCGTCAAGTGGTATTAGTTTGTTCTACGATTCTATTGTTGGTGAGTACCTTAGTTATTTTACTATTAAGCTGATAAAGGGTTAAAGACATGACTAGATTACCCCGTTGGTCTCGTGGTCGTAAGCGCGACTGCTGAGCGTGGGGTCCTGGGTTCGATTCTCCGGGTTGCTTGTTCGATCGAACAAGCAACCCGGAGTATACTCATGCTGACTAAAGGCCTTTCACGACGGGCATGCGGGCGGCGAGTAAAGGGCAACTCGCTGTCCGACCATGGACCATGCCCGGGTCGACGGCGTGTCGTATTCCACGCGCGAACTCACCAGTTACCCTTAAAGATAAGGGTCGAGTTTATATGAAGTGCTTTTTTCCAGATCATCGAAACACCAGCTACTCCGCCGGGCACCAGAATCTTTCCACGACGAGCTACCGACGATACGATAACCTACAATGTTGGTGACACGTCATATAATCTTGGGGATAATAATTCAAATTATGTATGTGTAGCTAATTCATTTCTTCGACTTTTAAATTCAGTAAATTAGATCAGGATTTCTTAGCTTATGATTGTGTCCCTTAGTGCTATTGTCTTATATTTATGGCTATGAATAGTTTTGTGTAGCAAATCAGAAAAAGTAATAGATACTTAGTACTAGAAAATTTAAAATAAAAGGATCCGTTTTATGATACTTTGCCACCACATTAAAAAAGAAAACGTACTTTTCAAGGGTTGATTTTGACAGATTCACTTTAAGCATGAAAATTATTTTCCCAAAAAAAATTCATTAATATTTTTTATGTACCGTCATCGTTATTATGATAGATCATTGTTAATTTAAGGGCGTGCAAGTGTTAGAAAACATATATGTATATGACGGCACAATAAAGGCGCGATCACAGTTTCATTCTTATCGCGGTCGCATTATACAAGAAAACACTCCAAAAATTCTTTTTTTTTTCTCTCCCACAGCCACTAAACAATGAATCAACAGAAGAACAGCAGGGTTACACCAACAATGCTTACAACGTACCTTCAACAGTAAACTTCCACGACATATACAGTAACAGCTTAGCCCTATTAGCCGAAGAACCAGTTGTCACAACAATAAGAACAGACACAGAACCTAATAAAGAAGTAGAAATCTTTTCCACAATCTCTACAGACGATGAATCATTTCACTTAAGCAATGTGCAAACGCAGTTCGTGGAGTTTCATCCGAAAACGCAGACGATCCCTCCCAAGACAACTCCGCCGCCGATGTTCCCTCCCAACGTCACTTATGTGAAGACAGAGCCTCAGAACACAACAACTACAACAACGTCAACGACCACAGAGGAGCCAGAAGAGAATATAGAAGTGATTCCTATAAAAAAAGAAGTGTACCAAAGAGGTTTGTTAGATCTTCTTTTTCCCGCAGCAAGAGTGAGAACTTTTAAGTCTGTGTTTGATACATTTAGACGTATTATGTCGCATACGTTTAGATGAAGTTCGTTTTTTGGTTTGTTTCCTTACTTTGGTTTTCAAGTTATTATCGTGTATAGTTGAATAAAATGTGTAAATTGTTTTCGTGGTTTCATTTCAATGTTTTTTTGCATGGGATATCGTATTATCCAGTTATTGGGTTGTGGAGGCCCGATAGGCAGGCGCTCTATGTAAAATACTGATATTCAGCTGCATTTGGTTCGACTGGAAATCGACCCCAATATAGTTGGGAAAATGCTAGAAAGACGATTTTCAATGATTTTTCACACAAAAAACAGAAAAGGCGTTTCTAAGATTTTGCTTCCTAATGGAACAACCCTGGATAGAGATACTCACATTAGGAACAATTTATTCTTGAAATGGGTTTTTTCTTGACCTAAGTCTAAAATTAATTATAAATTGGAGTGAGTAAACCCAGAAGAAATTTTACTCCTGTACATCGACGACGGATCGCAGTGAAAGCTGTTTGGCGCCAGACTCCGACAGGATGGTAGATGAGAGCCAGGAGGAATCGGTGAGGCCTATCACCACCAATGGGATCGCTCAACCGTCACCTCAGGTTTTAGTAAGCCTGTGGTGCCAATTTCCGGGAACTAAATAATTAAAAGATGGATCCTACCCGTCCTAAAAACATAGCTAAAACTATAATAAAGTAATAATAAGGTATAAAAACTTTCCTTAGATAAAAAGTTAATGTTCGCGGGACTCACGAATTACCGTGACCCCGAAATATAAAGGGTTATTGAAGGACACCGTGGATTTTAGTCAGTACGAGTCTGACAATACCTCTCGCTCTGCCCTGGGTGGGAGGAATCATTTGATGATTTTACCACGTAAAAAACAAAAGGTAATAACTTTAATAATAAGGTTGATTAATCAGTATTTAAGCGCTGTTACTGAACAGCTAGTAAAAAGCGCAGTAACAGCCTCTCACTTGAATGGAGTTTGTGAAATGTCGAGAGTTTCTGCTACCAGGGATCCATGTGTGAGTATGTGATGCTGTCATCAAGAGCGACTATTTTACCACCCAAAGCATATCTGAGGTTTTTGATTTCACTACCTATAACAAAACAGTGGCGCTAAAAGTAAATATTTCGATTTTAAAATTGGAAAAACTTGGTGGAGAGAAAGACGAGGTCTGAAAGACCCCGTCATACTCTTCTTGGTTATTTTTTTAACCAACCAGGAGTAGGAGCCGGCCTTTCTAATATTAAATATACCTCTGATTTGCCTGAGGAAATGCAATAAAATGCAAAAGCCACTCACACTGGTCTGGAAATCAAAATCTCTTACTAAATTATTAATTATCTTGTGAAATTAAAGATAATCCTTTATCACTTAGATTTGCGGGCTACCTACTTGTCGTTCTAACACCGGTAGTACCATCTGATAATATAGTAAGGCAAACCTCGAGATAAAGATGGAAAAAATTTTCTATCTCTAGCAAGGCAAAAACAAAGATAGAAGTAGAAACAGTATTTTTATCTCTAGTAAGGCAAAAAGACAAATGGATTGAATATTGAGAACGGCCGATACTCGCATCGAATTCGCCCAAATTCCGAACATGCGCCTATAGTAAGGACATAACTACTCGGCACAACAGCGCACTTGACTAAAACGTGATTCACTCTGATTGCACTAATTACTCTCGACACGCTTGCACTTGAGCCTTAAGCGCTTTACAGCGCTTCAGAGTGCTAAAAGCGCTGTTGAGCGAACGCTTTTGTCCAATTAATTTTTTGGATTAACGCCAAATGTTAAGGAGGCCATTTCTTAGGAGATAAGTTTTCGTGTTAACTTCTGATGGTAACAGTTGTGGATTTTATTAATTTGTTGTAGGATGTAATGGTTTCATTAGAGATTTAGACGGTAATTTGGCCAATTTCGATAAAAACCTTTAAGACTTTTGAAGATTCTGAGTATTTTAGATTCTAACTAGGTATTGGTCATTGTTCATAATTGTTCTTTAGCTGTTAACACGGTTAAGGTAATACATAATTAACTTATAAGTATAGTTTTTTAGGTGTTCAAATGATCCTGATGTCCTCAGAACCTCGGAACCGGTACGCGGAACTGAAGGGATTGTCAGACTCAATTCGACTGCATTTTTTATGTATGGTTACCTCATAACTTACGACTGGGTGAGACTATCCCTTCACCCCACTCGGTTTCTTCACATGCTCTTTACGTTCCAGAGGTGCGGTGCCCTTCGCGCCTCCAGTGTCTCTTAAATGCCTATTGTGGAACGTAAATAAAATCACAATTATATTGACGAACAAATCATAATAAATATTTTACTACCATTGTAACAAATAACTAAGAAAAAATCTAACTTTTCAAAATAATCAAATTCCAAAAAATCATCGAAAGCAAAAATCTGTTATTTTATAAAGAATCCAGCTTAACACAAAATCAATTTCAAAGAAATAATAGCCACAGTCAGCTGAATAATAATCAATTTTATTCAAAATCAACCTTTAAAACTTAATAACAAGAATCAATTGAGTTTACGAAGATTTGCAATGGCGGACAAAAAAATGGCGAGCGAAAAAATGGCGCCCGGCATTTACGCGGGCTTTTTTCTTTTTTTTTATTAAAATTAAGCAAACGCGCCGACTCAGGTCGCGAGGTGATAATTTTATATTCACGATTTATCCGAGGGGCGCTGACAGACAGACTTTCAAGTCAAAATTATGGTTACAATGTCCCCGTAATAAGATAAAGAAGTTATCTAATATTATTTCACGGGCGGGTGGATTGGTTGAAATTTTTGTTTAGTTAAGTACTTTTTCGTGACAGGAAAATGTATATTAAACGGTTTTTTTTTTTTTAACGAACTTTTTTTTACCAATTAGGTATTGACTCGTTACTTTGACAAGATTTTTTCAAAACTACTTTTCTGAAAAAGGTAAAAAACCTTTTTACCGTTTTCAGAAAAGTAAAGAATTGCGAAAATTTATGAATTTCAGTTGTTTATTGGGACTATCAGTGGATTAAAAAAAACACGTTACAAAATGTTTATATTTAAAGTGTGCATTTGACGTTGAAGGGTATTAAATGTCATATTTCGTAGTGATAACTAAACGAGAATGAACAATGCATGTCAAACAAAGAATATGCGGGTAGTGCACACCACAATGAGTTTATATTTGCATCGATTATTTACCTATTTTGTTTATTTCAAACTAGCGACCCGCCCTGGCTTTGCACGGATTGAAATTTTCTGGATTTTCCGAAAACTTCTTTGATACTGACCTTATCATGACAATAACGTATACAAAAAAAAACATTATCAATTTTTGTGTAGTTGTTTGGAAGTTATGCACATAAAGACAGACTTGAGTGTCTTTACACTGCGTAAAAATTGCTTATTATTCACAAAGAAACGAAAGTTAAGAACATAAAAAAGCAACGATTAGAACATCACCTCATCCCAAAAATATTCACCAACTTTTCATTTAAAAGATAACCTAGAATAAATAAAAAATACAGGTACACATTGAGCAACCGCTGTGATGGCACCTGAGGTAATAGCACCTTAACTATATTCCACATACGGGTCCTGTCAACATTTTTCCATTCATTCATTTACCTTGAAAAAATAAACTAGATTTCGGGTCTAGACTCTAAAAAAGAGACTGTTAGTAACTAACCCGACAAAAAAACCCCTTGTTTTAACCTTCCAAATCGCTAAAAATTCAACTAAAATGTAAATTACATAGAAATAATAACGTCAGAGGAGAGGTCACAACATTAGCAAAGTTAAGCCAATAGCCCAAAATGAAAATTAAACCTCTGAATACAAATCAAAAGTTAGATTTAATAATCGGTAATAGGATAACCCGATGGTGCGGAAACCGAGTTTTAACTTCAATGAATGAATTAAAGTGTTTTCGGCCGTTTGAGAAACTTAACTTTTCGACCATTGTATGCCTTTTAAGTAACTTTTAAGATTGCCTGCTTAAATTTTATCGATCAATTTGGGGTCGTTTTATTTTAATTATTGTCTTTAGTAGTAAACTTTTCATATCAGACAATTGGATTAGTTGGTTTTAATCGAGCAGACAAGTTCATTAACTTGATTCGCAGAAGGTTTCTGAACGGAGTGTCAAAAAAAATTAAAAAAGAGAGGATTTTCGTCAGTCGAGCTGGATATGAACCAACAATCTATGGATAACATGTTGACATAATGATAAACATTATTTATTTTTTATTAGTAAGGTTTATAGTCAAAGACTGTTAAACTTGTAAGTAATTGTTAAGCGTGTCACTTCCTTATCAGTAGCGAGGCCTTTCTTATTATTCTTAATAAAATCATCAAATGCGTCCTCCCACCCAGGTCAGGATGAAAGGGACTGTAAGATTTGTACTGGCTAATATCTACGTTGTCCCTTCAATAGCTCTGTACGTTCCGCAATCAATAATGTTACCTTACGTGACATTAGTTAAGGGTAGGAGTACAAGTTTTTTTTAGTTTTGTATAACGAAGCAGATCCTATGTAATATAGAAGGCATTCCTTAATCCAACAGAAAACCTCCCTTCTTGTTTTAAACTGCAGTGACCGATCTGGAAATCTCTCAATCGATTGCGATTCCAGGTTGGCCGCTGTAAAAATAATCTGGTCAAAGGGGTATACTAGACTCATCCCAAACACAATGACAGTGTGGAGCCGCTGTACAGGACATGTCCCACCACCTTTCGTGCCCAACCACCTCCACGTTACAGGATTTGAACGAGGAAAATGATATAGTTGTGCGGGTAGCCATGTATTGGTCGGATACAATTTGCGTATATCGACACGAGAAGAAGAATATAAAAATACCACAAAGTGATGATCACATCAGCAAAGACGATAGTTTTTTTTTTTTTTTGGGACAAACCCACCACACTATTCCCAAACCACTGCAACTCCTGAGAACCAGAATCAACAGTGGCAACCACCAGAAAAGCGCCGAGACAATGAAGCTCGACGTGTCCCGGAGAATGAATTTACCTGTCGTATTGCGTTCGTTCTGCCAAAGAATACACTCCCAAAGAATATGATGTGCTGATTGTTCATATTCACAGTCAGGTGTCGAACATTGACAAAAAGGAGAGGGAACAAGCTTAAAGGAAAACAATTTACGATAGATTATTTGTCGGCTAGTTAGTTCTTTTGTTATGTTGTTTTAATTATTTTCCAGAATACATACGTTGAACCTTAGGGCAGCAAAACTTACGGTCACCGAAAACTAATATGACAAAAATGCTGATTCATATTTGTCATGCCAATATAAACTGTGACGCCTTCTTCCCATGAGGCTAGGTAGGTCATAATTTGAATAAAACAATATTAAAATTATTGTGACATAATTTTTTTCATTAACATACCTATTTGATTAAATTCAAATCATGAGCCTATAATTTTTCCAATGCTGAGACACAGGCCTCTACTCTGTGAAAGGGCCACTCCATTTATCCCGGAAACACCAGCTTTTTCGCCGGGTACCTACCAAAATCTTTCTACGACGAGCTACTGATGATACGATAACCTACAATGTTGGTGACTCGTCATATTATGTTAATCTTGGGGATAATAATTCAGATTAGGTATTTGTACCCTAAGTATTACATTTCCTCGATTTGTCATCATCATCAGCCTATATTGTACCCACAGCTGGGAAACAGGCCTTTTTTTGAAATGAGTCCTCCCACCCCAGGCAGGGCGGGAGAGACTGTCTGACTTGTACTGACTAAAATCCACGGTGTCCTTCAATAGCCCTTTATGTTCCGGGGTCACGGTGATGTGATAAGTCCCGGAACCCCGGCAGGCTTTGGCCCTCTGAGAGAGTACAGGCCCCGTCAGACCAATGCGGCTTGTAATTATTACACATAATTATTCTACTACTCCAATGTTTCTTTAAAGCCACTACAAAATACCTCTTCAATATTTCTCAAAAAAAACATAACACCGTACACTTCAGCCCATAAAAACAGACCACATTTATTTATACGTGTTAAAATTTGAAATTCAGCGGCCGACCCACGAACGCATACAACCGTTAAATGAATGAACTTTTTAACTTAAGATCCCAACTTACCGTTTAATACTTACTTTGAAGCCGCTATGATGAACACCGCCCTTACTTTTAATGACTTTTTGCTAATATCTGGCGGCTTTTGGCTTTTGAGGGCAAAAGTTTTGGGACTTCGATTTTTTTTGAGAAGATCGGTGGTGTTTTTTCTGGTTTACAGTGTACAGAGTGAGGATGGGTCATGAAAAATATTGGAGCGAAATATGAAGTAAATGAAATGTTTTAAAACCTGACTTAGGTGGCAACGCGCGTGTATCGACACAAATAAAAATAATCGATTTGTGAAGATTTGGAAAACCGATAGTTTGAAATTCGAACTCAATCTTATCAAACCGCGCTACGTATACAAAAAGAAAGTAGTTAAAACTCCAATAGATACTATTTTAAAAATTAAAAAGATAACTTTTAAACCACACAAGATTGAATATAATATGATAAATGATCAAAATAAAACTTAAAATAATATTAACCCTCACAAAACAATCAGCATATTGTGTTGTTGAAGAACATCCCGCGTCCCGTGTCCCGTGTCCCGGGACAGAGGACACTCTGTTATGCAAATTCCGGGACAAGATGTCACGCAATCCCGGATCATAGCCTGCTGCCGTTTAACACGACTCCGGGGTTTTATTACTTTACACGATATAAAATAAACCAGCATTTAATTTTCCCACTGAATTTTAAAACCCTTTTCTCAAGTCAAAGTGTATGGCAATGACAAGCACTCTTAGTGATCATGTTCGCTCAGAGTAAGAAGAGTGGACTGGTGATCTAATGGTGACCACCAGCTTGGTTTTAGTAATGTACGAATACTACCACAGAAACGCGTCAAATGAAAGAAAGTATTATGAGGATACTCGAATATTTCTTTTCACAATTACAAGTCAAATAACAGATGATATCAAACAATACATCAACTAAGGAGGAGCATTTTGTAATGTTAAGCAGTCCCGGAATCGGACAGTGTTATGCAAATCCCGGGACAACTTGTCACGCGAACCGGGATCATGGTCGGCTGGCGATGTCAACATCAAAGCGGGTAAGACCAGGTACTTCTATGGATATTGATTTATGATATCTTACTTGGTACTATTTGAATAGATCCTTAGGTTATAGAATATCTAAATTCCGAGTACGCCACTGAGAATAGAAACCAAAAAAAGGAAGAAAAAAAATCCCCTTCGTTAAATTCCTTCATAAAACAAGTGAACATGTCCAAGGAAAACATTTAAATGTGTGCGTATAGCACTCACACATTTATAAAAAGTGGCTTCACTAGAATACCTCAAAACCGAACGGTACGAAAGGCATCCGCTAACAATGGCACCTGAGCTACTTGCACCATATTATCTTAATACCACATAAGGCTCCTGTCAAATTTTCGCAGGTGCCATGTGCCCTTCGTGGTATTCGACGAAGGGCACCTGGCACCTGCGAAAATTCCCTCGAAAAACCTTTTATTACCTTTTGTTTTTGAAGAATATAACCAAGACCCGAATTAAATCAAACCCATTCATCATCATAAAATAAACTAGAAGTTTACCAACAGTTTTGTCCAACAAAGCTCTTGCATGAAACGAGAATATTTTTAAATTTTATTCTCTTGTGGAAAGTCGTACGCGTATCACATTTCACAGCTAAAATAAATCTCGGCACGGCCACCGCAAGTGGGGGCGCCACTCGTCTATTTATAGTCATTAGCATACCGAACGTCGAGACCACCGGTCGACCACACGCTAGCGCGAACAAAGCCATTTTCATATTTAATTTTCTATTTAGAATAATTGCCAACATATTCCGACGTTTTTAGTCGTATGCGTAAAACAGTTTTGTTAAAACATCCTACAGAGATACGTCTCTTAATTGACGTCAATTTAACATTCTTTCTAGAATTTTCCATGGAAGTTTACTTACATTGTGTTCATCTGTAAACAATTTAGTCGTTTAAGTAATCTCGTTTCTTACTTACTGCATCACAATCATGTTTAAATCAGTGAAACTATTCATAATTTGCGGTTACGCGTTCCTCTTCTTCCAATATTTAAGAATATCATTAAAATCACAAGTGGCAAGTGAAATCGATATAGAATACATTTACACAAGCAAAGTATTAATGACAAATAAGCAAAAAATAATGATGGCTAAAAAGTATTATAATTTCTCTACGTACGTTGACACATACAGTAAGCTAGAGAGGTTTAAAACTGATCTAAAGTTCGTTCTGAAATACACAAGTTCATTTTTGCACTACGCGACACCGTTGTTTGGGAGTGGTCAAAAACCTTTTATAGAAAACAACTGTACTTATTACAATTGTTTTCTAACCACCCGTAGAAACTTACTCGGCGATCTCCGTCACTTTGATGCTATACTTTTCGATGTGGAAAATAGCTGGGATGGACCATCAGTGGTGAGAGATACTCACCAAAACTATATCTTTATGGCATCCGAATCAGCAATGAGATTCCCACTTTGTGATGCCTTCTACGATGACTTTTACAACTTGACATTGTCATACAAACTAGATTCTGATATCCCGTGGGTTTACTACGCAATTCTTAACAAGAAAGGTGAAAAGATTGGTCCAAAGATCAATATGAATTGGATTACTCCAATGGAGCATACTCCAGAAAGGGTAAAGAAAGAGCTTGGCAAAAAAACGAAAGCAGGTGCTTGGTTCGTCTCCAACTGTCATGGCGGAGGGCTAAGGAGCAATGTTGCCGCCGCCATACAAAAAGCGTTGGAAAGATACAATTTGACAATAGATATCTATGGTCATTGTGGAACAAAGAAGTGTCCCAAAGGCAGGATGGAAGAGTGTCTTTACTTATTGAAAGATAATTATTATTTCTATCTAGCTTTTGAAAATTCCGTCTGTGAAGATTACGTGACTGAAAAAGTTTTGTATCCGTTGAACAACTTTGCTGTGCCCATTGTGTATGGTGGAGCTGATTATTCTAGGTAAGAAAAGAAGACTTCTTTTCATATAGTTTTATAAAGGAATATAAATCACCGAGCAATAGCCAGCGATTGCAAAACGATATGTAAAGTGACATACATTGAAGGAACATGTATTTTTTGTTTTTTTAAATCAATGAATATTGTTACGTTATAACGCCTGTAAAATTATACCGACCAAGTGACGTTTCGTGATTTCAAGAAGCGTTGTATCTTCGTCGTTTTTGGTTCACTTATGAAAAAATACGGGTCATTAATTTTTTGATAATCTATTTAATTATATTTTTTGAGTTAATAGTCTATTGATTAAAAATGGGTCACATTTTACTACATAACAAGCGAAGTCATTAAATCCGTTGTGACCTAACTTTTCGTATAATGAATAGTGTTCGTTTAGTATTGTTAGTTAATAATAACCGCATAGTCAATATTGGCGGAGTAAATATAAACAGATTTTACTGTATATCTCTTTTCAAGGTTCCTCCCTCCTGGATCCTTCATCAACGCGTATGAACTGGAAGCTTCACTGGTAGCTGAGGAGATGGTAAAAGCGATCAGAAACCCTAACGTGTACGAGAACTACTTCAGGTATTATATTTGTCTATACAGGGTGAATTTTTCAACTAGGCGATTCAATTTTAGAAAAATCAATAATACTGACCAGGAATTATAGTTACATTCGTCCAATTGTTATATTGTCCACATGTCATTATGTAAAAAGTCATAATTTTTGTTATAAAAGTCATGTGACAGAATTTCCATATGACATTATAGTGAAAATGGTTTAATACCTACAAACTATTTTTTAACCCCCAACGGAAAAAGAGGGGTGTTATAAGTTTGACGTGTCTGTCTGTCTGTCTGTCTGTCTGTCTGTGGCATCCTAGAGCCCGAACGGATGAAGCGATTTCAATTTAGTTTTTTTTGTATGAAAGGTGACTTACCTGCGAGTGTTCTTAGACATGTTTGATGAAAATCGGTTGAGCCGTTTAGAAGTTATTGGGGTGAAAGTGGGGAAAGGTAACCGAGGGTCTGCAAATATACTCGAGTTGGGTATCAAATGAAAGCGTACTGAAAGGGAATATTGGTGACTTAATCGGGAGTACTTTAGCAACAAAAAAAATATAAGTATGTACCTATAAAAAGTATAAAATAAAAAATAAATTAAAAATTTAAAAAACCCCCGACACGAAAACCAAGATCCCTTTAAAAAGTAAAAAATAATAAAAATACGTCGCGTTGGGGGACTGCAAAATAACAGGAGATGATGAATAATTTGGAGCAGTCCCCCAACGCGACGTATTTTTATTATTTTTTACTTTTTAAAGGGATCTTGGTTTTCGTGTCGGGGGTTTTTTAAATTTTTTTTTTTTTTTTTAACGACATTGGAACGTAGAAAGGCAAAACTATTGAAAAAAAATTGCTCTATTACCTACTGACAAAAAAACAGACTTTTTATATCACAATACCTAGCATTTTTGAGTCATGTAAGTACAATAATAATATGTTGAGGCCACTAGCCTCAACCCAGCAGCCACCATCAGCAGCGCGCCGCCGCACTCCGCGAGCCGCGGGAGTGAACGAGGGGTGCGGGGGCAGCGGTGCATTCATCGACGCCGGCGGCTGAGCGAGGCCCCGACACCACACCAGTCAGCTGTTGCGCGTCTTCAAGCACGGCTGCGCTTGCGCATCTTATTCATATTCATTTTAATCATATTATTTGTTAATTTTAAAATCACGTAATTACAAGTTTTCACGAGCTATCGTCGTGACCATATGGTCCTTCTACCGGTAAAGTTTGAAACAAACGGAGAGAATAACGTACATATCTTCAAATTCAAAAATTCAACGGTTCGTCGGTTGAAAAACAAAGAACTTCATCTTCGGGTTCAAGTTCACAAGAAGTCTTCATTTTCTTCGCGTGTCATTGTCTGCATTGGGTCATCGTGAACGTCGATACGGCAACAGTCGTCTTCATCGAGTTCAAACCAACGGGCTGCGCAAGAAAAGATCGTCGAGACTTCGAATCAAGAAATCTTCTCTTCTTTCTTCTACGTCAACATTCGTCTAACGACAACAAGAAGATCCGGTTCTACTCATCGGAGCCACAGCCGTCAGCACGTCATCAGAGGTTGACAGCATAAAACCGTGAGAACGTTCCATTTCCTTTATTCCAAATAATTTAACTTATTTAATAGTTACGTTTCAATTATTCATTCAGTTAATCCAATCTTCAGCCTATCAACTTGTTTATTCAGCTGCCACTATTTTCTACAACCGCTAAAGTTTAAATCATCAAGTTACAAGAGTTGTTATTACATTTTGTTTATTGTGGGTTCCAATCACAGTTCCGTTATTTATAACGGTTTTCTTACTTTTTAAATATTCAAACAAAATATTTTGCATTGCTTATGTCAATTGGTTTGGATTAAATTTGCTGTGTGCAGTAAAAACATTTCATAATTCACTTAGCATTACTAAGCACTTTCGATTGGAAACACCTAGCGCTTTAATTACAGCAATCACATCTATTTCTGCTTATAGCTTGTGCCTACGTTCATGACTTGTTGCTAATCGTTTAGTGTCAGGAAATTTCGCTCAACGGTTTTATAGTACCTCCTTTTTATTTATTTTTTCTTTGTCTTCTATTATTTACTGTAACTGCTGCAACTGACTTTTAACTAAATTTTCACAGTTATGGCTGATATAAAGTGCTTAATTAAGAAGCGAGCTTCAATAAAGGCCAAGCTTACGCAATTTACTTCTTATTTAAATATTTCTAAGTCTTGTGAAAAGTTAAGTGAGGTACAAGTCGTCGAAATCGAATATCGACTTAATATATTTGAAAATTTATATGAGAAATATGATGCATTGCAGAATGAGTTGGAGGCGTTGGTGGATGATCCCAGCGAGCAATATGCGGAACGTGAGGAATTTGAAAAGCTGTACTGCGGCTTGGTGGCTTCAGCACGTCAGCTGATCAGCGGCGCAAGAAAGCTTCTTGAGGCGAACTCCGCGACTTCCGAGGTGGATTCTTGTATTACTAGTACACACAAATACAATTCAATTCGTTTACCAAAAATTGATTTACCCAAATTTTCAGGTAGCTATCATGATTGGCTGGAATTTAGAGATACCTTTGTTTCTATAATACATAACAACAATAGTTTAGATAAAATTAATAAATTACATTATTTACGTGCTTCCTTAAAGGGGAGTGCTTCTCTTGTTATTGATAATCTTGACTTCAAATCAGAAAACTACGACGCTGCCTGGCGGCTTCTTTGTGAGAGGTTTGACAACAAAAGATTGCTTGTCAACAATCATGTGCAATCACTCTTTAACGTTAAGCCTATTGAAAGAGAGTCAAGTAAGTCACTTCGTTACATAATTGACACTACGAATAAAAATCTTAGAGCATTGGCAACCCTTGGTCAACCAGTTCAAAATGCCTTCGTTGATGTGCTTATCATTTACATAATGACCAGTAAGCTCGACCACGTTACAAATCGTCAGTGGGAAGAGCACAGAAACACTTTTCACGAACCTCCAACATTATCTGCATTCATTAATTTCATTGCCAGCAGAGCTGACTTATTGGAGACGATTGAGGAGTCTAAGCCTATAGCAACAGCTAGTAGCGAACCCACACCACTTGCAACCAAGCCTAAGAGTAGTGCTGTACCTGAGAAGTCATTGAAACCTCTGTCATGTCCCATGTGTCGTCGGGATCATTTTATTTTTGCATGCGAGCAGTTTAAGGGTCTCTCAGTACAGGCTCGTGTTAAAAAGGTTCAGGGTTCAAACTTGTGCACGAATTGTCTTCGTCCAGGTCATGATGCTTCCAAATGCAAACTGGGTCATTGTAAATATTGTCGTCAAAAACACAATACTCTGTTACACGTCGATAGTGACAATGTTCTTCCTAGTGCTCACAACACTGCATTATCAGCAAGTCAATCGTTTACATCTCGAGTCATTTTACTGTCCACAGCGCTCGTGAGGGTGACTGACGCTGAAGGTAACTACCATACAGCAAGAATTCTGCTGGACAGTGGAAGTACAACCAATTTCATTTCGGAAGACTTTGTTCGCAAGCTACATTTTACTACCTACATTACCAAGTCCAAGGTAACAGGTATTAATTCTCAAACTTCTAATTGTAGTCAGGGATGCTCAGTGTCATTAAAATCAAATGATGACAGTGAGTATGAACTGAATATTGACTGCCTCGTGTTGCCGAAAGTATCAGCATCAGTTCCTCATACTTATGTTGATACTAGCAACATATGTATACCTACGCACGTCCGTCTTGCTGACCCCACTTATTATGTTCCGTCTTCGATCGACGTCCTTGTTGGTGCGGAAGTCTTTTGGGGTATTATAGGCACTGGCCGCATTGCATTAGGTAACAATAAGCCCACTTTGCTTGAGTCAAAATTAGGTTGGCTCATTTCGGGTGCTTATCATCAGTCTGATTCTTCTTCTTCATCTACACATGTTTGTATGCTTAATAACTTACAAGTAGATTTAGATCGGTTTTGGGAGTTAGACTCTGTGTCGTCCATACATAAATATTCAGGTGAAGAAAGGTCCTGTGAAGAACATTTTAAAGATACCACATATCGTAATTCTGATGGGCGATTTGTGGTAAGTATTCCTTTTAAAGAGTCACCGGACATGTTAGGTGATTCATACATGATGGCGAAGCAGCGATTCCTGTCTCTTGAACGTCGCTTGGGTAAAGATCCTGGTCTTAAAAGTCTATACGTTGACTTCATTAATGAGTACATAGAGTTGGGACACATGTCTGAATCTACTAGACGCCCACTCAACTCAACTCATTCGAATTATTTACCACATAATGGTGTTCTAAAGGAGTCAAGAACTACCACCAAATTAAGAGTGGTTTTTGACGCTTCCGCTAGAACTGCATCAGGTAAGTCTTTTAACCAAATAATGATGGTTGGTCCCCCTATACAGGATGATTTGTTGTCCATATTGCTCAGATTCCGTCAGCATAAAATTGTCATAAGCGCGGACATTGAGAAAATGTATCGACAAACTCTTGTTCATGACAGTAATAAGCCTTTACAAAAGATCCTTTGGCGGGCAGAACCAAATCATCCATTAAAAGAGTACACGCTTAACACCGTGACTTATGGTACAGCATCAGCACCATTTTTGGCTACCAGGTGTTTACTTCAACTAGCTGAAGAGTGCTCAGATTCTTCGACTAAGTTTTCGATAGCACGTGACTTTTATGTGGACGATTACTTGTCTGGTGGTTCATCTGTTTCAGAAACATTGGAAAAATGTCGCAGTGTTAATGATGTCCTTCGAACAGCAAGATACAATCTTCGTAAGTGGCGGTCCAACTCCAGCCAGGTCCTGCAGGCGCTTAGCGGTGAACACGATGTCTCTGATGTTGTGGACCTGAGCGACAACGAGCAGTCGAAGACTCTGGGGCTTCTATGGAAGAGCTTAAGTGACACGTTTTCCTTTTCTATTAACTTAGATTTAACTGAAAAGGCTACTAAACGTCATATCTTGTCAACCATAGCACAGACCTTTGATCCCGTTGGCCTGGTCGTTCCATGCATAGTGGAAGCCAAAATCATAATGCAGCATCTTTGGCTAGCTAAATGTTCTTGGGATGAGCTTGTTCCCACGCATATCCAGTATGCTTGGAACGATTTCAAAAAAAACCTACACCTTTTAAGTGAGTTCAAGATACCTCGGTGGGTGCTGTGTGAGTCTGCGTCCTGTCTACACCTGCATATATTCACTGACGCATCAGAAAAGGCTTATGGGGCGTGTGTTTATGTTCGCAGTGTATCAAGAGACGGCGAGGTCACTGTACACCTCCTTACCGCTAAAAGCAAGGTAGCTCCAATCAAATCCACAACAATACCGCGACTCGAACTGTGTGGTGCGTTGTTGGGTTCACGGTTGTACTCAAAGGTTCGTCAGTCACTTATGTTAAATTTTGATGAAGTTCATTTTTGGTGTGACTCGACCATCGTCTTGGGATGGTTATCCACATCATCAAATCAATTAAAGACATTCGTTCGACATCGAGTGTCTGAAATTCAGGAAACTGTGGGAGGAGAGGCTTGGCGCTATGTTCCGTCAGCTGAAAACCCCGCAGACCTCGCTTTGCGTGGACTTAGTACTGACAAGCTGCTGTCGTCTTCATTGTGGTGGTCAGGACCACAATTTCTTAAAAATGACATCTCTTCATGGCCTCAGTTCCCTGAGTCACATAACAGTCATTCTTGTTTACCAGAAACAGTCACTGCTTGTCATGTTTCTACCAATCACATTATTGAAATCTGGTTCATTAACTTCCGCTGAACTTAACAATTCGTTAAATTTATTATTAAGATTCAGTCAAATGGAATCTTTCCCAGAAGAGTACCGCTTGCTCTAATCAGGTAAACAGTTACCAGCAAAGAACAAGCTATTATCTTTGTCACCTTTTTTCGACACTCATTCTAATCTCATTCGTGTTGGAGGAAGATTAAATAACTCATTTTATGATTATAATATCAAGCATCCAATTCTTTTATTAAGTTTTCATATAATTTGCATCCTTTTATTCAACATGTTTCATTTACGACTCTTGCATGCTGGGCCACACCTTTTATTGGCCACTATTCGTCATCATTACTATCCCATTGGAGGGAGAAACCTGGCTAAAAAGACCACACATCAATGCGTCAAATGTTGTAGAATTAAAGCCAACACAATTCAACCTGTCATGGGTAATCTCCCAGAGCAGCGTCTTCACTTAGAATTTCCATTTTTAGATACAGGGGTGGACTACGCCGGTCCCATCATGATAGCTGACCGGAAAGGTAGGGGATGTAGGCTCATCAAATGTTTCATTTGTGTGTCTAGCTACGAGAGCGGTCCACCTGGAGCTTGTGTCGGACCTTACAAAGGAGGCTTTCTTAGCTGCACTTAATCGTTTTATTGCTCGAAGGGGAAAACCTCGTAACGTGTTTTCCGACAACGGTACAACTTTTGTCGGTGCTTTCAATGAATTGGCCAGACTACTTTCACAAGACTTAAACTTAAACAGCATCGACCCTGGCATAAACTTTTCATTCATACCTGCATACACGCCACACTTCGGAGGCCTATGGGAGTCTGCTGTTAAATCCACGGCGTATTTTGGGTTTAACAAACCTGACCTTCGAGGAAATGGCTACCTGTTTAATTAAAGTTGAAGCTACCTTGAATTCAAGGCCCTTAACTCCACTATCCAACGATCCCTCAGACCTCGTCCCTCTAACCCCAGCACATTTCCTTATTGGTCGTTCTCTAATCATGCTGCCTCATCCACAGATCCAGAACGCCGACGTCACCAGCTTAAAACGATTTCGTCGAATCGAATATCTGAAGCAACATTTCTGGGCTCGTTTCTCACATGATTACGTTCTGTGGCTGCAGGAAAAAACAAAATGGCACCGATCGTCTGGCGAGCTCAAGGAAGGGACACTAGTTGTCATTAAAGACAAAACCTTACCACCTCTTATGTGGCTTCTAGGACGCATCACACATGTTCTCCCAGGCAGAGACGGCATCGCGAGAGTCGCCGACATCCTTACAAGAAAGGGTGTCATTCGGCGGGCCTTCAACACCATCTGTCCGCTGCCAGTAGCTTCAGTTGAAGACTCTTCAACGGGGGGAGTATGTTGAGGCCACTAGCCTCAACCCAGCAGCCACCATCAGCAGCGCGCCGCCGCACTCCGCGAGCCGCGGGAGTGAACGAGGGGTGCGGGGGCAGCGGTGCATTCATCGACGCCGGCGGCTGAGCGAGGCCCCGACACCACACCAGTCAGCTGTTGCGCGTCTTCAAGCACGGCTGCGCTTGCGCATCTTATTCATATTCATTTTAATCATATTATTTGTTAATTTTAAAATCACGTAATTACAAGTTTTCACGAGCTATCGTCGTGACCAAATATGACTATTGGACATTCTAACACTTGTTGATTTTTCTAAAACTTCATTCCTACCAAATAGAAATATTATATTAGTGCTTTATGACATGTGGACATTTTAACACTTCGACGAATGGCCAGGAATCGAACCCACTGATTTTAGAAAAAAAATCACAACCTGTATTCTTACACCATTCGATAGTGTTGCTAATAAGGATCAAATTCTAGGAAGTAATCAGAAAAGGCAAACTTAAGGAAACAAAAAAATATCGGAAAGTATTTTATGGCTAAACGCATTTTCAAGTGACAGTTGACCTTCTTTTCATGAAGAGCTCGTGGCTAAATAGTTACAGCCGCACAGATCGGTCTTCCGGGTGAAGCCGCGCTTGCCGAGGTTGGTCTGTGGATGGGTGACCATCTGTTATAGCGAAAGCACGTAAAGCCGTTGGTCCCGACGGTCATTTGTGGATCTTTGACAGTCGTTACTGTTAGTCAGAAGCTCATAAGTCTTATATCTTGGGATATTGCATTACCTTGCTGTCGCTCCATGTAAAATAATGATAGCTGCATCTGGTTCGACTGGAAGTCGACCCCAATATAATTGAGAAAAGGCTAGGCAGATGATGAGTTGACCTTCTTTCATAGCTGAACTGCATAGTATTTATTTAATTTTATTTTTCAGATGGCATAATCACTACAGTTTCGTAAAAAACCCTCCGGATCCAGATGTTTGTCGACTCTGCCAGGTCCTCAATGAAGATGCTGGCAAGCGTCCCTTGTACAAAAACTTCAGAGAGTGGTGGAACCCAGACTACTACGATCTTTGCATCCGAGGAGTTGGCAGGTTCCTTGTCAGAAAACCTGATATGAATGGAATAAGGCATGTTGAAGAGGATAAGCTTCAAAATCATAGAAATAAATTTTACCTTTGATAAAATAGGGTATTTTACTCCAACTAAATTGGTAATCTATTTAGTGCGTCAGTAATAATATTGAAAAATTATGGACACGTATTTTTTTTTAATCATTGAATATTGACACTGATAAAACGCTTCCAAATTCGGGAGTGGGAGATTGTGACGTCATTGCGCTTGTAAAATTGTAGCGACCGAGTGACGTTGTGTGATTTTTAGAAACGTTGTATCTTCGTCAATTTTGGTTTACGTGACAAAATAAAAAAAACGCGTCTAATTTTTTTTATAATCTACATTTCGGACTAATATTTTTTTTATTTTTAACGTGGTAAAAACATCAAATGAATCCTCCCACCCACGCGAGGGCCAGAAGGACTGTCAGACATGTACTGACCAAAATCCACGGTATCCTTCAATAGCCCTTTAAGTTCCGATAACTCGTTAGTCCCGCGACACGAGTCCTTCAGTTGGAGTATTGAAAAAAAATGTATATTTCTCTCTCTTTTAAATCAATGAATATTTACAAAGATAAAACGCTTCCAAATTCGAAAGTGGGGATCTTGTGACGTCGTAACGCCTGTAAAATTGTAGCTTGGACCCTGTTCCCGATATCGGTAGGCCACTATTA
This sequence comes from Agrotis ipsilon, assembly GCA_028554685.1. Classification (NCBI taxonomy): domain Eukaryota; kingdom Metazoa; phylum Arthropoda; class Insecta; order Lepidoptera; family Noctuidae; genus Agrotis; species Agrotis ipsilon. The sequence continues at coordinate 10,543,060 of CM052972.1, forward strand.
TTTATATTTTTATTTTTTTTTATAAAACATTAAAAAATAAATACACACGTTAATAGTTAAAAAATCTCCAGTAATAGCTCTAATATATAATAGTAGTCAACTCCTAACTATGGGGCTTACAATTGTATGAAATCAGTAGAAGGACGGTGGAGAGGCAATCCTCTTAGTTCCCTCGTTATAGGGACTCATTATTCAAAGCCTCGAATTTGCACCGAGATAATTCCAATTAGGATACCAGTATGACGAAAAGGACAGAAGTTCAAGTAAAACTAAGGAATGAAAATTAGAAAACGGATATAAATTTTGGGAAGGGAATGGCATCCACCTCCTTACAGTCCACCTCTACCCTGGGCTACAGCACCGCAAGCTGCGATTTCCAGCCACCGTAAGCACTGTATGGGTGACTCGCCGACCGATGATAGACCATGCCCGTTGGCCGGTTGACAGCGCGTCTTAAAGAGCTGTCAGCAATCTGACTGGCCTCCCTTAGAGGGAGAGACTATCTCATCAGGTAATAATGACCCTGGAACATTAAGGGCTATTGAAGGATAAAAATGGATTTTAGTCAGTACGAGTCTGACAGTATGGGACGGGAGAGCCCATTAACAACGAATGGTACTGAGGTAACAACTGATTGGTTCTACTAGCGGTTCTAGGCCTCGCCAGGGCCGCCTGGATAACTAACACCATCCTTCACTATTTTATGAATAGTTTTTAGATCATGTCCTTTTTTTGGGGTTTTAAGTCATCAAAAATGAATCTTCCCACACTGGGTGGTGTAGATGAGTCTACCAAACTCTTTCAGCCTTACTACAAAAACTTAAACATAATGTTGAACACTTGTACATAAAAAGTGTGACTGTAAAACGGACCTTATTTCAACGTCATAATGTAAAATGTTTTTAGACAAGTGTTCCACAGACGTTCAAAAGTTTTTCGTGGTACGACGGAAAATGTCCAAAATCGGACCCATAAAGTAGGATCAGTATTAAGTAATACTTCTGATCCTACTATTTATTGTGGCTTCGCAGTCATCATCGCCATCGGCATTTTTTCGAGTGACATAATTAAAATTTCCGCTGACACCTTGCAAAGATTAAAGCTATTAAATTTTGATGACTAAAAGCCACCGCCATAAAATTTGGTGAAAACTGACCTTTTTTTTAATTTAGGCCTTTTCTACGTCTGCAATTTTGGATTGCTTTGTAACGTAGTTTGAGGAATTGAAGAGTTTGAAGTGGAATGAAGATTTTGATCTAGAAGATGATTCACTTGAACTTTCCTCCTTTATTTTCGTCGTGAAGTATTTTAATGTATATGATTATTAAATTTAGGTTTTACAAAGATAACTTTGCTAACTAATCTCATCACCAGGGCATGCGGACAGCGAGTAAAGGGCAATTCGCTGTCCGACCATGGACCATGCCCGGGTCGACGGCGCGTCGTGTTCCACGCGCGCGTCAAAGAGCTGTCAGCAAAATGACGGGGCCAAAGCCTGCCGCGGTCGCGGGACTTATTTCTATTACCGTGACCCCGTAACATAAAGGGCTACTGAAGGACACCGTGGATTTTAGTCAGTACAAGTCTGACAGTCCCTCCCGCCCTGCCCGGGGTGGGAGAACTCATTTGATGATTATACCACTGACATCACATCACATGAATTTTGGTTTTACAAAAATAGGTTTGCTAACTAATCTCATCACTAACTCGTATAGGATTTTGTTTAACTAATTTTAAGACCACTGTCTTTCGATTGAGGATATTTTGTTAATTATACTCGTAGCTTGCAAAACAATTTTTTGTTCAATTTCGAAAAATTTGAGTCTTTGAAACGTCACAAAAAAACAAACGTCCACACGTTTGTTACTCAATCTTGTCAGAATGAACCTTGATGAAATGACGTTTTATTAAATCTGTTCTCCTAAGATATTTTTTAACTTAAATCCGGACGAATCACTGGCATCAGCTTGTAATGTTATATTACTTGGCTCTAGGATATTTACTGACTAACAGAAATCATTATTTTAACTGACTCAATCTAAAAACACCATGAATAAAAAATTAACACCCAAAAAGTAAGTCGTTCAACTTAACTCCAACTTAATGCTAACTTAACACGTAACCCGAAAGTATTCGCACTAAACTTACGAAACTTCATCAAAACTTTAACTTAATTTTAAGTTGGTGTTACGGTCGTGTTTAAAATTTAAGTTGTAACTTGGGTTATGATTATGAACACGTCATCAGACGTTGCGACTTGCGACAAACACATGCATCTTGAACTAAGTTTATTTAACTTTAGACTACTCTAAAACGAATGCTAGTGAGATGAATGAATATGATGGTAGGTTTTAGTGTGGACATTCCGGACTATTTTTGCTTGTCCTATATCTGCGAGAATTAGCTGCCTGCGAGGTTTACCAAGGCCCTGGTAAGCAAAAGGCCATTAAAGGAACAGGGTTTTAGTTAGAACGAGTTTAACAGTGCCTTCATTCCTCGTCCTCTCAGCCTCTCTCAGAGATAAATAACAAATTAAAATAGATGGACAGCTTTTCTTTAAAAAAAAAAAACTTTGCTCCCCACTAGAAATTTCTCCTGTATCGTGGGTGCGTTTGCAAACATATCAATCTCACATAAAAACACCCTGACCCGGACTATCTACTTGTAGTAGGTCATACACATTTTTGAACCGGTCTGGCCACCTGGAACGCCGACCTGCAAAAGGCAGCCGGCAGAGACTGGATAAGGAAAGATCAAGACAAGGTTCAGAGGCGTACATTGGGAGAAGCCTATGTCCAGCAGTGTACGAATACAGGCTGATTATGACGGAGATGATGTGCAGCAGTCACGCAACACTAAAGAGGGAAGAAGACACTGATGAAACAAAATTGCTAAAACTGGAAAGATTTGGAAGAGATCTTCACTCAGCATTAGTGGCAGAATGCTTCAAGTCACCATATGAAAGAGATAGTATACGATAATACAAAAAAAAATTAGTCATATCCACAATATTCTTTCTCTTTCCACCTTAAAAGAGGTACGGATCCCAATCATAAGTTAAACATACTTTCAGCGCGAACTTGTTTGAGTAAAACTGCAAGTTGTCGCCAACTTGGTGAGTTCATCTTAAATATTGCAGCACAATTTGTTTGCTTAGACATTCCCGGTAATGAGAGGGTGTTTTTTGGACCCCAGTTTTTCTTTATTTTAATACAGTCCTGATAAATATAAATAAAAACACTGGCTATTAGAATAAATGACTGAATTAAGCAGTAGAGTGCAGTGTCAGTCGGTCCCGCCGTTTGTAAAGGACAACTGCTAGAACAGTATAGATTTTAAATTAATATGATCCTAATGGTCCCTTCCACTCCACCCAGGACTGTGGGAAAAATGATTTGATGATTTTATCACGAAAAATATATTTAAAAAAGGTGAAGTGTTTTGAAGAATTCAGAAAAGTTTTAAAATTTTACTACTAATATACAGTTTCTGCCTAGTTTGGGGCCAACTGGTACTTCTACTAAACTAAGGAATTATTATATGTTTGCTCATTACATTTTCGTTTTCTGCGTCTGTATGTTACCACTATATGACTTTATGATAGTTTTATTATTTTATTCCAAAGTGTTATTGAAAAGACAGGCACAACTGAAATTCTTTTCTTTTCTCCTGTGCAGAGCAATAGGCATTTGAAGCGATCAAATTCAATTATTCTAATGCCAAAAGAATATAAAAGACCTTTTCAATTTTTATTGAATTTGCTGAAAGAGAAGAGTAATGTCTGTCTAAAAAGTTTACCTTCTAACATCCATAAAGATTAACAGCACACGATATTAACCCAAAATAGATGCCTCGTTCGACGGATATTCATTAACCAGCGAACAAAATAAAGTGCGTAAGCACTCACGAAACTACGGCAAAAAGCGAAGTTTCGTACAAAAATAGCTGTTCGCCTAACGAAATCTCCGAGAACCGATGTCTGGTGGAACTTGTGAATTAGTTTCGTAGCCACTACTTTCTGTAAGTACGGATTACGGGTACTCTTTTGGTCGTCAATGTTTTATAGACTGGGGAGACTATAAAAATGGTTGAACTGTTTTGAGTTTTCAAGGAGGATCTTCAAAGAGTTAATTGTTATGCTTTTTTGGATAGTTTAACCTTTTTTAAACGATGCTATAAAAAAGGGAAGATACAGTTTTCATTGTCAACAAAATCAAATCAAAAGTATTTATTTCAAGTAGACCAGTAAAGCAGTTTTGAAATGTCAAAGACATAAAAAAAATTATAATAAAAAATTACAGAGTTATGGTGCTACAGTCCCAGTCCCAGCCACAAGACATAAAAACTGTGAAAGTACCGTAAATACCCGCTCCAAGAAGTAGATCTCTATGGAAAAGAACGGGCAAGAAACTCCATGGACATTCTTTGCAGATCACCAAAAATTATTACAAGACCTTTGGAGAAATTGGAAGATTAGGTATCGTCAGCGTCACATACTTATGCCAAAAATCGAAGTGATCCGATACCATCAAAACGAAAAAAGTAAAAGTAACTGCCACCAATCTTTCTGAACCTATCATCATCAGCCTATAATATTTCCATTGCTGGGACACGGGCCTCCTCTCAGTGAGAGTTAGTGGACCATAATTCCCCAAGTGAGCTTACTGCGGGTTAGTAGATGTCACATGTTTTCGAACTTTTTGATTCTAGAACCTACCTAGTTTCCTCACGATGTTTTCCTTCACCGTTTTCAGCGGAGTGGTGACGAATTTATTATACGCATTCGAAGTTTTGCTACATAGGCGTTCTGCATTTCGACTGGCCTGTTGGTCTAGTGGTTAGGTTAGTGACCTTGACTGCTAAGTCCGGGGGTCGTGGGTTCTACTCCCACCCAGGACAAATGTTTGTGTGATGAGCATGATCATTATTTTGTTCTGTGTCTGGGTGTAATTTATTTATAATATGTATGTATTTAGAAATATATAGGTATGTTTATCAGTTGTCTATTACCTATAACACAAGTTCTGCTTAGTTTGGGACTAGATGGCGTTGTGTGATAGTGGTTGAATATTATTATTTGCTAGATAGACGTTCTGCATTTTCGACATCCATTTTAGGCATTTTACTTCACAGATGTTTTGCAATTTATTCATTCAGATCTACAAAGATTCAGAGTAGTTCACAAGACACCAAATCTGTACAATCACGAACTAAAGCCGACGAACAAGTCGGCGATGAGTTGCGATGGCTAGATAAGATAAGCTGATGTATCGCTTAACGTGCTCCAATGAAGAGCTACAACGTAACGCTTGTTATTCACGATGTAGTTAGCAGCTTAGCACGATATTAATAGAAACCGTTTTAGCGTTTTGTTTAGTGATTTTGTGGAGTGTTATCAGTTAGTTGTAGTGTTTGCAGTGTGTTGTGCTAGATTATTATAAATCTTACAGTTTTATTCATCATCATCATCAATAAAGGCGGAAGACGTCCACTGCTAAACAAAAACCTCCACCCTTAAGGTGGTGGTTCGCGCCGGAGACCGCGTCAGGTCCGAGACAGGAGATTGCGACTGTACTTAACATTAGGCAATGTATGCGAGGCAGTTCGCGAGCGAGACATAAACTGGAGACAGATACAGTTGAAATCTTCGGCCGCGGTCTTCTGCCCCGGTCTTCTGTCGCGGTCTCCGACGCGAACGGCCACCTTTAGACCACCACGCCGAACGACAATTCACCACTTGCATCCATCGGTTGCCCGCGACTCTCACGATATTGTCTTCGGTCCACCTAGTTCCGAGGCTTACCTACGCTGGGTCTTCCGGCCTGTGGTCGCCACAAGCCAATAACTTCTGCCTCATCGGTTTTGACGTAGCGCTAGTGTCTTTAAAAAGTGTAGTAGGTACCAAGAATTTTGAGCAGTTCAGGAGTGGTGGCGCGGACTCTTGTCAAATCGTAATATCATTCATTCTTAGTTCGGGGTCACTGTTGAAACGTCTGTCACTAATGCCGAAATCACGGGCTTAGAGCTTTTTTTATCGTGGAAAAATCATCAAATGAGTCCACCCACCCAGGGCAGGACGGGAGGGTCTGTCAGACTTAAACTGACTAAAATCCACGGTGTCCTTCATTAGCCCTTTCAGGACACCTACATTTCAGGTTAATGAGATAAGCGGCTCGGCTGGCTTTGGCCCTCTAGAAGGGGTCTACCACTGCGGCTGAGGCGGAGGGAGCACGCTGTCCTCTCCCTCACACGGCCCGAACGCGAGGCGACCGGTTCCCACTCCGTCTCGCCCCACAGCATGGCCTCGACCAATGCCGGGCGCTAGAGGTCTCCACCTATCGTCGTCGTGAACGGGTTTACTGCTTAGAAATAAGAACCCCAGAAGAAGATGCATACTTTAAACTCTTTATTATATCGCTCATTTATTTTAAGCAATGCAATAGTTACATCAAACTAGAAAGTTTAGTCGTTATTACTGTTACAAAGCAGTTGTATCAAAGCATCGGTTGTTAGTTCTTCAGGAGTTTCCTCAGTTATTGTCAAAGCTTTATGTCTAAATCTAAGCGAATCTAGCCTCGTCAAATAAGCTTCGTCTAATGCTTAGCGTTCTCTGTAAGAGGAATAGGTATGTGCTGATGTTGGGAAATATATCGAAATACAAGACTATGTCAGAACGAAAATTAGTTGATCATTTTACATTTCTTATCTGTTTAGGATACCTGAAGCACTTTTAGACCTAGCAAGTGATTTTTGGGCTACTTTTTTTACGGTTTGATTTTTTTTTTGTTTTTTTTCTAGGAACGTATCATATCTGTAATCCAACTGGTTAGTTGTTAAGTAGGTACACCTAAATATTGCCAGGGTTTCTTCTAAGGAATAATGATTAACTTAATGTATTGTTATGTAGCAAAAAGTTTTTAAAATAGGTACCTATTTATGTTGATTATTTATTTTTCTTACAAAAATATATCGTAAATTGTGAGATTATTGATTAAGTGATTAAATGAACAAATGTGTTATTTACTCTGAGATGATTTGAACTCTGGACTATTGTTATCTGACAAAAATCCCTGACGTTAATTTCTATAAAAGTTTGTACGGCGAATTTATGATATCAGGAAAAAATATCGATAACAAAGCACAACACTACTTGGATAGCATGCCAAGTTACATATACATGGTGAATTCAGTATCGGAGACACTTCAAAGTGAATCTCGGGTGTCATTTACGCTTATATGCAATTTGCTGATACATTAGTTTAGAAATAACATGAAATAATACAAACGGTTTTAATAAAATTGTACTTAAAATTACTAGTCAAATCCATGTTCAGATTTGTAACTACTTCACATAGATATAATATAATTATATGGTTTTATGGCGTAACCAGCATATAAAAATATAATTACAGTTATACAAGCACACAAAATTCACAATCTGTGAGAAAAGATAAATTTTGACTTTTGCATTTGCAATGAAACTGACAAATGTAAATGTTTCCTAAAATCTACTATTCTAACGCTCTTGAGGCCCTCCACTCCTCAACTTAGCCTCATAACAGGTATCAAGGTATCCAAGTTCAGGTTGACAACTGCTGGTATCAAGACTGACGCTGACGCTGAGGCTGACTATCAAGTTAGCCAATAGCCCTGCTGAGTCGCTAAATCAATTACTTGAGATCTTCGACCACTGGGTGACCAAGTCGTATTGAATTAATTATCAAGACAGTCAAATAATTGACAGCTATTAGCGACGTTGCCAACTCTCACACACCACATTTATCCAATAAATTAACTCGAAAAGCTTTAACAATTGAAAAATAAATCCATATAAAGCGGTACATTTCATTCCGTCTTGTTTAAAGTGCTTTCCTAGCGTATCTATTTTATTAGACAGTGCGGATTCGAACCCACTGACTCATCGGTTCACTGGTAACGCCCCTTCCATGTCACATGCGGAGGGGATGGACTTTTCCAATCCATACGGTTGATGAGAATGGTTCCTGGAAAAAGTAAATTTAGTTCCTTATGTGGGGTGGAAGTGGAGGTGACTGATACTTTCCGGGAGAATCGTTAGAATCGCATTTTGGCAAGTTAAGATTAGGTTATCGGACTCGCGCACCCAGCGTTCCGTGCTAACTTATAGATTGTAAATAAATAAAAGAATAAATCATTCATTTCAGATAAAGGAGTCCATAGGCAAGGCCAAGTTAACTAATACCGTGTCTCCGGAACGTAAAGGGTTAATGAAGGAAATCGTGGATTTTAGTCAGTACAGGTATGATAGTCCCTCCTGCTTTGCTCTGGGTGGGCGGACTCATTTCATAATTTTACCACGCTAAAAAAAAGCAAGGCCAAGTTAGTAAATAGTTTGTTCATCACGGGAATCGAGTTGAGAAATTACCTTTTTCTTGTGATAAAAATATGCGATTACCAATTTTCGAACTTTTTCCTTTATTTGTATTATTAAGGTCTCACTTCTCGCCAATTTTCATTATTGCAAACGGTTCCGTGACTTTTTTTATCGTGCTAAAATCATCAAATGAGTCCTCCCACCCAGAGCAAAGCGGGATGGATTATCAGACTCTTACTGACTAAAATCCACGGTGTCCTTCAATAGCCCTTACGTTACGAGGTCACGGTAATTCGTGAGTCATGTGACCATCATTCACGGACATAAGATTAGTTAGTAATTCGAACTGAAACTGGTGACAGCATGATCGGACAGTTGTCCCAACTCCCGATGTATTGTAAAACTTATGAATTCAGAACTACCTATTGGCCGCCCTTCGTTGGACGCCACTATGGATTGCGGTCATCATAAAGGTGCATTCACACTCACCAGTCACCGGCCCGGTTTAAAAAACAAAATGTTTCTACACTCCCATATTATATTTATTCCCACACGTCAGTCACTGGTCAGTCACCGGCACGTGATCTATCAGTCACGTCAACGGTCATGCATATTTCCAAACGAGTTTCATTCAGTGACTTCAATGAATGCATTATTTAAACAAAACTGAACGACAGGACAACAATCAAATCGTATTATCTAGGCATTTTCAAGAGTAACAACAGATGCAAAGAATTTGGACCCAAAACCCAACAATATGCATAGGTGGCATAGGTAAGGACAGCAAAAAAAACACCGTAACATAACCAGGTGCTCCCATAAATACACGTAAACCGTTGGATTAAGACTCTGACGTATTTGTTGATATGGGTGCGGTACCGTCAGCAGCGTTATTAAAATCGTACCTAATATATCATTTAAAACTGGCATGTAGTTGTGTTATGTAATGGGGGTGGGTTTGTAAAATGGATAGAGGGAAAAATGTGAAGGTTTTAATTTTTAATTCAATCGTTATTTATTTTGAGGAGTGAACATTAAAGGCATCAGCAGAAAATTAATGGGCGACTCGCTGTCCGTCATGGACTAGACTGGGTCGATAGCACGTCGTGTTCCTCAAAGAGCTGTCAGCAAAATGACGGATCCCCTTAGAGAGCCAAAGCCTGCCGGGATTGCGAGAATAACGAGTAGCCGTGGCCCCGGAACGTAAAGGGCTAGTGAAGGACGGCGTGGATTTTTAGTCAGTACCAGTCTAACAGTGGCATACTCCGCTGGTGGGAGGACTCTTTTGATGATTTTACCAAGTTAATAAAAGGGCTTATGTTTGAACTCAAATCATTGTGCATCAAAAGTCAATTTGGTAAATATGAACCACAAAATGTTTATACGTTTATTTACTTCCTACAAAATGGCGGAAAACATAAATAATAAACAAAACTATATGAAAACAAAAATAAGTAAGCATAGTCGGAAAAAAGCGAGTAAACAACAGCTCCACATCTCGAATTAATGGAGGGTAGTTATTTTTTTGCGGGTACACAGCAAAGCGCATTCGTGCGGGTATCTATTCATCATTTAATTTACATTTGAGCGGCCGCAGCGGTGCTGTGCAGTCGTTGTGCGCGGGTAGCACACGGATACTGGCCAAAATCATTGCAATAAATTGCATTTATTTTATACCATATTTCCCTATTATTAATTCAGGTGTGTGTAAAATATTAAACCCCAACATGCTTGAGAACGGGCTAAGCAGATGATGTGGGTAATCTGAAATGTACCTTACCACAAAACGATGTACATCTGTTGCTTGTCTAAAAAAGTATAGTTGCAAATCAATCCTTATATCAACGTGAAATTTCGTTTTGACGTTGACAGTTTTTTTTTGTAGACAAGTGTTCAACAGATGTAAAAAAAATTATAGCGACTTCCATCCTCCTTCTGTTATCAAAAAAATTCTGTTATCGAAACAATATCTTTACAGTCATAATATGACTGTAATATTTACACTGTAATGTTTTGAAAATAGGGAAAAGTCAATATCGCCAAAATCGGACTTATTTAATTTTCCAACTACGGGGACGATATATGCAACTTTTTGAACTCAATTACAAAAGACATTCCAATAGAAATATTATCCAAAAACTACAAAACTAAAATGCACATACCACGTTCTGCCACACAACAGCAGAATCCTGCGCTCTATACGTTTTTGTTTCAACATGAATGTGTAAAATATTAGTTTGGAATCGATGGGTTCGCGTTCGACTCCCAATTCGCGCCTTTCGCTACCACCGCACAAAGGACAAACGTATAGCTAGCTATTCGGTTATTATATTGATACTGCTATTTGGGCTGTTTTCTTTGTCTTTTTCGTTCATTGTGAAAGAGAATTCGTAGAATTGCAAATAGACTTATTTGCGTGTAATTTTTGGAAGCAATGGGTTTGTTTTGGTCGCGGGACTTATCTCATTAACCACGGAACGTAAAGGGATATTGAAGGACACCGTGGATTTTAGTCATTCTGACAGTCCCCGCTCTGCCCTGGGTGGGAGGACTCATTTGATGATTTTACCACGCTAAAAAAAAAGGGTTGGTTTACAGCAAGCGTAGTATGATAGCCTGATCAATTTTATCTTTAGTCTACAAAGAAAGAACAAAGTTTATCATCATCATCATCATCAGACTATAATTTTCCCAGTGCTACAGGCCTCCTCTCTGTAAGACGGTCAGTGGGCTGTGATCCACCACGCGAGTCCAGTGCGGGTTAGTAGATGTCACATGTCTTCGATATTTTTGGTTCTAGGACATGACGGTTTCCTCACGATGTTTTCCTTCACCGTTTTGACTGATGATGAAATAAATTACAAAAAAGTAACGCACCCGGCTGAGTTTGAAACCACGATCTACAACTCTAAAGTGAGGCCTGTAACCACTGGGTGTGGCCCAGCGGTATTAGGTAAAGAAATTTGACAGATTGGGGTAGATTGATGTGCTTGTGACATCTGGTTTAATCAACTCAAACTACTCACAATCTGTCAATTTTCTATAATAGATTTACAACCTTATCACAATAGTGGAAGGTTAATGCTCGATTTATTAAAACAGATTCGGGTAGGCCAACAACTATATATTACTAGACTCCGCATGCACGATCTAAGGAACAAAAACTATTCTGTCAACTCGCTGAGGTACTACGTAAGCGAGGGGGACGGGGTACTGCGTTGTAATTGGCTAACTCAAAGTCTGTTCTGTCTCAACGTATGTTTACGGCTCACAGGAGTGGTCGAAATAAGACGGATATAAGACTATTTTGCCTAATGTGTTGACAGACATCGGTCGCCTGTTATTAGAAGTCTAGTAATATATCGTCGTTGGGGTAGGCTGACCTGCTGGCGTCTGTACACACTAAGACCATAAAGAATACAAGTGACCGACGTTCGTATGTACTAATAAGTTAACAACTGAGACGAAACACATTATTAAATCCTAACAACTGTGACAAATGTCAACCATTTAGTTCCAATTTGTACGTTATGCTATTAGATTTAGTACTGAATTTAATCTGAATGCGTCAAAACCTTGATTTGACGTTGTATATTTCAGAATGTCTCGACTGGCAGTGTGTTTGGTTTTTATTGCGGTAAGCATTTTTTATTTACTCGCTTGCCGAGGTTGGTTTGTGGATGGGTGAGCGTCTGTCATAGCGAGTTTCCCCTGTGCCTCGGAAAGTACGTAAAGCTGTTGGTCCCGGCTGTCATTTGTAGATCTTTGACAGTCGTTACTATTAGTCAGAAGCTCTAAAGTCTGACAGTCAGTCTTACCGTGGGGTATCGTATTACCTAGTTAATGGGTTTCGGAGGTCCGATAGTCATTCGCTCCATGTAAAATACTGATATTCAGCTGCATCTGGTTCGACTGGGAGCCGACCCCAATATAGTTGGGAAAAGCTAAGCAGATGATGATTTTTTTATTTAACGATAGGTTAGTGTATGTCCATAAATTGCATGATGGTAAGCGAAGGTGTGGTCTACGAACTTGCCTACAAGTAACATAATCACTCTTGACTTGACCTCAAAGTATAGCCATCAGGAAACACAGTCCCCGGCAAGAAATTTGCTGTGCGCATAATTACAAGACCCTGTGCACTTACCGGAGTAATGGCCACTATGTAACGATGGCACATTGCCGTATATAATGCAGTGCGATGATGGAAAGGGACAAGTGGAATCAAGCTGATAGTATTTCGGGCTTATGAACTTATCAAATTGACATGCTATAAAAACGCACCCAACTAACACCGGGTGTGCCTAGAATTAGTATTTATGGATGAAAAGGAACTAAAAAGGGAAATAAATACTAATATCAGAATAAAATAAATCCTTGTATTGCAAGTAGTGTGTCCACAGTCATTATTCATACATGAAATCCAATCATAGCATAGGCATATAAAACTAAACAACAAATTGCATTTCCCGTGTAAAGTGTAAAATCTTGATTTAACAACTCGGTAATTAAATTCGATAATGCATTAGACCCACCTTTTTATACGTCTGCTTTTTATATAGGTATATAACAACACCAATCTAAGTATTAAGATATGATTTCACCGGTATGGGGCCTGCCGGGGGCTCTGATCAGGTAACTATGACCCTGAAAAGGTAAAGGGCTATGTAAGAATTACCATGAATTTTAGTTAGTACAAGTCTGACAGTCCATACGGTCCCGCCCTGGATGGGAGGACTACTACCATAAAAAATGAAATGTATGGGGTGCTGTACGAGACAGTATGCTTCATAAATGTTCACTCTGATAGACTCATTCAAGCAGAGTGAGATATTAAAAAAAATGTTCGTGCACAACTGGATACTTTTGCATGTGCACGTTAGCGCTTGGCTGCGCGAACATTTCTAGACTGTGTGTGAACTTCGAATGTACCGTACTATTTCATTGTTTTTCTTTCAGCAGTGACAAACACACGTACTCTCTCTATCTCTCTCTCTCTCTCTTTACCAACTTTCTTTCTGCAATTATACCTGTTTCTTTTTTATGGTGTGGTATCATCAAATGACCTGTGGTTGAAGTCGAAGTACTTTCAGACTCTCACTGACTTAAAATCCACCAGTTTCTTCGATTGCGGTGTCCTGTAAAAAATGTCTTTTCTATACAGTTACATAAAATAATTTAAAACTTTTCAGATATTTCACAACAGTATTTTAAAAATTGCACAAGCAGATGACACAACCACAGACAGTGTAACGAAAACTATTGAAGATGAAGAAGAAATAACCTCAACAACGGTTTTGTCAACACCGGTTGTGACAACACCGATTGTGACAACACCGGTTGTGACAACACCGGTTGTGACAACACCGATTGTGACAACACCGGTTATGTCAACATCGGTTATGACAACACCGGTTGTGTCAACACCGGTTATAACAACACCGGTTATAACAACACCGGTTATGTCAACACCTGTTGTGACAACGCCGATTGTGACAATACCGGTTGTGACAACACCGGTTGTGACAACACCGGTTATGACAACACCGGTTATGACAACACCGGTTGTGACAACACCGGTTATATCAACACCGGTTATGTCAACACCCGTTGTGACATCGCCGGTTATGTCTACACCGGTTATGTCAACACCGGTTGAGTCTACACCCGTTAAGTCTACACCGGTTATGTCAACTCAGGTTATGTCAGCCACGGTTATGTCAACACCAGTTGTGTTACAGACAGCAATAGTTGCAAAAGATGAAAAAGAAGTTGAATTGATAGCAAAATCAGAGGCAACAACTGAAGAGCTTGCAAAAACAAAACTAAAAGAAGTGTTTGTAGATATTGTTAATCAGATATCAGCTATTTCTAATAAAGAAGAAGACTCAGGAGTGAGCGGTGTTACGATAAAGGAGAATCTCGAGAATTTGAAAACTGATGATGGATATTTTCAAAATTCTCTCAGTTTGATTAACGGTGTACCAATGAAACACTCCCAGTTCTTTTTTGAGTTTCCCCAAAAAACTATTCTTCAGCCAATTAATGGTAAGTTGTTGACTTTTGTTTTACTTAAAGTGAACCATTCAACGTGGTAGAAAAAGATAGGAGAACACGAAATATTCGGTTTTGGTGTATTATGAAACACTTCGTCTAACAATGGAGGCCCATTTTTAAGCAGTGGAAATATTTATATTACAGGTAATATAAATATTTGGCAAAGGCAATATAGAGAAGTTAATGTTAGTCTTTTTAATATTCTTTATAGAGGAACATCAGTATCTTCATCATGGAAATGGTCTTTGATGATCCAGAATCATCGTCTCGTATCTCTTTAATGACGTTGTTAGTTAAAAAAGTGATAATGTGTCCTTCTAAATGGATATGAACTTTCTCCGTCTTGCTCCAAAAATTCAAACATCTGTTGAACACTCGTCTAAAAGGGCGGGGCGGGAAGGACTGTCAGACTTGTACTGACTAAAATCTACGATGATCTTTAAATAGCCCGTTACGTTCCTGGTTCTCAGTAACCTGATGAGACAGTCCTGCGACCCCGGAAGGCTTTGACCCTCTAAGGGGCTCGTCAGATTGCCGACAGCTCTTTAAGGAGCACGACGGAGCCGTCAACCCGAGCATGGTCGGGTGGCGAGTCACCCATTACGTAAATGTTATATTATTTTTGTCTTTTTACAGCTGTTTATGGTTCAGTTCAAGATGCGATTGCAAACAGCATTGATTCTGCTAATAACTTGGCATCTGGAACCTTCACATTTTTTAAAGAGATGAACAACAATTTTGGAGTTCCCGGACGGCAGCAATTATGAGCTTGAAACCATCTTCTATTTAAAAAAAAATAGGATATGGGTTACTGACAAAATACACTATTATCTATTAAGTATTGAATTAAGAAAATGGTCAGAAAAAAACTGTTTTATGATACTAACATAATTATATTTATGTTTAAAAAGCTGTACGAGATTAAAGATATCAAAATTGCCTCAGAGAAACCATCTCAAATAGCAGGTATTTATTTGACCGTTTTGCTGAAAAGTTGTATTGCTTCAAAACAAGTTAAAATCTCTTTTTGTAAGTTCTTTAATAAAATATTTAAATTATTTGTAATTATTATGTTCTTTATTTCCACATAAATATTTTTGCCACAATTACGACAGGGTATCATAATGGCCCGCCCGAATTCACTCTTTATCTTTTGTTTTATTTTATTTCATTCGTAGAACAAAGTTTGTACAGAATTAACAGAATTCAATTGAAAATGAGTGCTTTCACACATTACGTTATCGACTGGATATCGGCTGAATTGTCCGTTTCGTACAATTCTAGGGAATTTTAATGAAATTGGGTAATCATATATCTTATGTATGACATAGATTAACACATTTTGTTTTTACGTGGTAAAATCATCAGATGAGGCCTCCCACCCCGGGCAAGGCGGGAGGGACTGTCAGACTTGTACTGACTAAAATCCACGGTGTCCTTCAATAGCCCTTTAAATTCCGGGGTTACGGTGATGGTATAAGTCCCGCGACCACCTAGATTAACACATATGATTAGTTTAGTTTTTCACCCGATTTTATGTACCCGTGGGATAATTTTCCGAAATAGGCGGTAAAAAATTAACCTATAGTTGAATAAAAAAAATGCGATCATAATTGCTGGTAACAGCTAGTAACATTATAAACACACGGTTTAATATTCAAGAATAATGTATGTAACAGGTTTATACAATAGATTCAGAGAATTAAGATCGTAATTACACGAAACACGGCCCTTAGTAGCTTCATTATTTTGTGCAATTATTTAAATAAACTCTCTGGAATTATCTTTAATTATAATATTGTACTGATACTATTGTAATGATATAATTAAGGTATCTATAACACAAAGAATATAGGTACCTAAAAACAATTTTTTCTTAGAGAGGTATTTGTAAGTTTGTGTAGGGGTGAATACCGTGACCCCAGAACGTAAAGGACTTTTGAAAGACACTATGCTATGATTTTAGTCAGCACAAGTCTGTCAGACTTGTGCTGACTAAAATCCACGGTGCCCTGCCCTGGGCGGCAGGACTCATTTGATGATTTACCACGATAAAAAAAAAGATTGTGTGTTGGGATAATCTTGAGAAAAACATCGGGTAGGGAGCTACGTACGAGTATATTATTCTTGAGTGGCTGTAAATTAAATACAAATCATACAAATTAGCCGAGTAATCACAATATTTGTAATCACTTTTTTAAACTATCACGGTTTGCTTCATAACTTAAAATGTCACTTACAGGATATCTTCCGTGATTATTTATTTGTTTGAGTTCCCGATATTTCGACGCTGTTGTTAGCGTCATGAGTCAACTTGACTCAACCCGCGATCATGACGCTTGCAACAGCAATGGCCTAGTTGGTTAAGGCGTCTGGAGTACCTATCCAGAAGACGCGGGCTCGAATCCCACTTGCAATCGGAAATTTTTCTTTCCTCAAAAATCATCTATCTATACATATAATAAAATAGTAGGAAAGTCAAAACTGTACATTGAATATTTTTTTAAAAGAATACTTGGGGTGTGATCTACAATCGATACCGAAGCCAAAAATATAGTTTTTAGAATTTTTGTCTGTTTGTCTGTTTATCTGTTTGTCTGTATGTATGTCCGGGATAAACTCAAAAAGTACTGGACGGATTTGAATGATTCTTTTTTTGTTGTATAGGTATTAAGTCTGGTCAAAACATAGGCTATAATTTATTTTGAAAACTTGAACAACTGGCGCAGAACCGCAACAGACCAGCTAAACTATAAGAGATACAAAAATGGTGCGATAGCAAAAATTGTTCCACGTGATGAGCATTTTCTGCTGAGAGAATTAGTTTGAAGATCTGGAACACCTGATGTGGAACTCCAAGAGCCCAGCTACACTATAACATATACAGGAATAACGTCTCAACAAAGTTGTTCGGCCTGATGAGCACTCTCTGTGGACATATAAAAATTGAAGATCTGGAACACCTAATGTGGAACTCCAAGAGCCCAGCTACAATATAACATATACAGGAATGACGTCTTAGCAAGAGTTGTTCAGCGTGATGGGCACTCTCTGTTGACGTATAAAAATTGAAGATCTAGAACACCTAATGTGGAATTCCAAGAGCCCAGCTACCCCGCGGTGGTGGACGCCCACGGCGTTGGACGTCACAAGACGATCTCCGGCCACCGTAGGCGCGGGCATGCGGACGGCGAGTAAAGGGCAACTCGCCATCCGACCATGGACGGCGTGTCGTGTTCCACGCGCGCCTTAAAGAGCGTCAGCATAATGACAGCATAAAGCCTGCCGGGGTCGTGGGACTTATACCATCACCGTTACCCCGGAACATAAAGGGCTATTGAAGGACACCGTGGATTTTAGTCAGTACAAGTTTGACAGTCCCTCCCGCCCTGCCCGGGGTGGGAGGACTCATTTGATGATTTACCACGAAAAAAAAAGAGCCCAGCTACACTATAAAATGATTTTTTTCAACTGGGCGTGGACGGCTATCTTCGAAACTATGAGGAATATCGAAAAATGTTGAAGACTCCTTTCAACAATTCTGGGAAGTAATCATATACGGCAAACTTAAGAAAAAACGTATAATTGAAAAAAAACTGATCAATCTTCAAGGCGATGACTGTATTCGAAACGTAAGTTAACCTTTTCTTCTTTGAAATCATGCTTATTTTTGTTCAACTCAACGCCCAGTTGAAAAATTCAACTTATATAGGAATGACGTCTTAGAAAGAGCTGTTCAGCCTAATGAGCATTATCTATTGATGTTAATAAGATTTGGAACACCTGATGTGGAAATCAAAGCTATCACTAATTTCACGGACTGATTTCCGATGACGATAATATATTAATACAATTTTTATTCTACTGGCCAAACTCCCATAAATTTTTTATCCGGGCTCTTGGAGTTGGGTATCAGACTTTTCAGATCTTCGATTTTGCCGACCCCATTGTCACTGGCATAAGCAACAAGATCCGCGTACGAAGTCGCGGGCAGAAGCTAGTCTTTGTAATATTTGTTCATAAGTCGGATAAAACTGGGAGGGCGATACGACGCAGTGCGTCGGAGGAAAAAACTGGTTGTTAAAAACGATTGAATTATCTGAGATGAGCTTCTAATAATAACACAAATTGGCTTAAGATTCTAGTTACTTCATAATGATAACAGGCTCCGTTTCATACTGAAACTAGACGCTCCGATATAAGCTAGTGTCTGTAATATTTTGATGTCTTGAAAGCTGACAATAGATTAGACAATATTCCCTATGCTGGGAAACAGGCCTACCATTTGTGTGAGAGAATGGGCTGGAATCCACCACTCGGGCCCAGTGTGGATAGGTCATATATCTGTGAATTATGGGTCCAAGGGCAGGTCTGTTTCCTTAAGTTGTTTTCGATGTTTTTTGAGCAATTGTGATGAAATACCCTCGACCTACAACTTATAAGTCCAGGCCATCACCAGTGGGCCAACACTGCGCTAGAAAGCGAAACTAACAAATTGCATGTCCCTTCCACAGTTGATTAACATATAAAACACCAGTTTTATACCAAAACATAGCTAAAAACAGCATAAAACGTTAATAAATATCATAAAGTGTGCATGGTGGTGAACGAATATTTTCACTTAACACTCCTCGTATCTTATCTCCGACGCCATTTTGGAGCAAGTGCGAACATCTCGCTACACGATCGCGTTGAATAGGGCTGGCAAACGTAGGGATACACGCCATCAATTTTAGGCATTATTATTTAAAAAAAATCGTATATCTCCTCTTTTTTAAATGTAGCGTGTAATAAATACTTAATCTTTAAATACAAAGACAAAGTTTTAGAGATTTTAGAATAAATTTATAATACAGAATTTGCCGCAAAAACAGGTGCTCAGACTTCCAAACTAGGTTTTTACCTGTGACTAAGGAGGCAATGTTAAAATGGCCGGCTCTTTGCTTTTTTCAATCATCAAATTATTGGCTATTTGACCGAAAAATTCTAATTAGTCCGTCAGTTAAATTATCAAAATACATACAACCCGTATTTTTTCTTGTAACGTAAACTAAAATTAAAAACACAAAAAACAGAGAATGACGATTTCAACACTCCCAATACGTCACAATTTCGTACAATTTTAATGGAGTCCGACGTTACAAGCCCGGGACTGTCGACTTTTGATGCGTTCTATCTTGACAAATATTCATTGGTTTTACTAAAGAAAAAACACGTGTCTGTTATTTTTTGTAAACTCTTTAATGACGGAGTAATTAGATTTCTAATTTATAGATTTTTGTCAAATAGTAATTGAAATATTGCAGGCGTCCATAAATTATTCTCTTTCCATCAGGTGGACCCCGTATGCTTGTTTGTCACCATAATGGTGTAAAAATAAACAAGAAATAATAAAGCTTAAAGGTTTGCCACCCCTGCTCTCGAGCAAAGGTTATGATGTCAAGTATTCAACGCGATAGAAAATGTACGTGAAAGTGCATGCCTTCAATGGAAACTGAGAAGCTAACGACGTTGTTCGATTTCTATTTACAGTGTATTTATCTGTTTTATTTATTTAGCTAGCAAACTTAATATCTAACTTAGTCTTAATTTCATGGCATCTGGCAAGTCTCCTAGAAGACGTTGTAAGCTTCTTAACCGGACTTTTCTGTGGATGCCTTAAATGACTCTAAGGGCACAAGGCCTAACTACGTGACCACAGGCTAAGGGCACCCTCTGTGGAATAGGAGCTTAGGGCGTCACTAAAGTAGGACAAGGAACAGGTTAGATCTGAATGGAGGAACTACTGGTTCAAGAGAACTTCTTAAGTATTGGATACTCCATTATCGAGGAAGGCTTTAGGCTATATAACATCACGCTACGACTAGTAGGAGCAACGAGCAACGGATCCCCGTTATTGGAATAAAAATGTTGCTATCCAGCATCATTTTTATTCAGCATTAACCGGCTTCGCACGTGTGAAAGTCTTCTAAAACCCGGTCCCGATGGTTACAAATACAACAAAAAAGAATTATCAGAATCGGTCCAGCCATTTTCGAGTTATGAGCTAAGCAACACATTTTGCGATCCATTTTTATATTACAGAAAGAAGCAGATAGATAGATAGAAGATTTAGTATTTTGACTATTGGACATATATTCACATACGTCCAAAATCTCTTCAAACGTAGAATGTATCAGAATATTCCGAATAGACCCAAATGCTACCTAATACTAGACATGTATATCCTACACTATTCAGACTTGTATTCAAACACATTGCATTTGCGCCTATCAAAGGAGAGTAATGTCTCTAACAGCTTTGCCATTATAGTATTGAACTAATATTAGGTAATGTATAGTGTATTATACCTATTGAATATTCCTTTAATGTTATAGCGATCTGTTATGTTTGAGGATTGATTTTCTAATGCCATTTTTTAATTACATTTATAAATGAAAGTTTCCGATGCATAGAGAAAAAATAATCATGACATTCTGTCTTCATTATTTACATATTTCGTTATTTTTTTCACCCGAGTATGTACCTAACGACTCGTAAACAGCCAAAGAATATTAACGACAATAGAAATCTTTCAACATTATGTCATTTTGTCTATTCTTCAGTCGACAAAACCCGTTTCTACGATTCTTGCTACGGGTGCAGGAATCAGATTGATAGGCGAAATTTTTCACTTGACTTTTGTTATTTTTTTAGAGACAGTTATAGGTTGTATAGGAGGAAGGAGGGTAACATCTAGTTTTTTTAAATATAAGTTAGTCTTGAACATGTTTTTACGAACCACAGTAAAACAAACTTAAGTTACTTAACTTATCTTTTTTTTTATTTGGCTGGAAACCATACATAAAACTATTGTCCCAAAGCAAGCTCCAATAAGCCAATAATCTACCGAAAACAAGAACATTTATTTTATATAAAAGGCAAACATAAACAAAATCTTACTTGCAAGAACCAATCTGCTATATTTCTTCTGATAGCTATGTAGAGAATTTAAAATCTACAGCACTTCTTGCAACAAACTCTCGATTATTTGCTTATTTCAAATTCCAACGAAAACTCATCTTATCCAGTAATAACATAAACGTCTAATACTATAGATATTGTCTAAATATTTGAAAGTGTACGGTTCCTATCTCTTGGAATCCTGCCAGCGCTTAAATACGGCAAAATCATCTTGCAAATGTAGTTCCAATAACGTACTGAACCACAGATATAGATATAACTGGATAACGCAATTATTATAAGTATAAACTGGCTTCTGCCACGGTTTCATTCGCATTAAGACTTGGCCTTTGACTCACCTTATCACGCCACCCGCCACGACGCATCCCATAAGTCCCATCACCACCCACGCTTTTACTTTTTGCTTCTTCATCATCAGCCATGTTCCCACTATTGGGACACAGAGGACACACACACCTTTTATAAGTTGCTGTACAAAAATATTACAGCTCCGTCAATATGCGTGATGTAAATCCTAGTATCTTCCTTCTTACTAATATTATAAACGTGACAGTTTGCTTGGATGGATGAATGTGTGTTACTTTGCAAGCAATCCTGAAACTGAATAACACTGAACGGATTATATAAGGACACAGATAGTATACAACCTTTTATTTACAAAAAGTAATAAAGTAAGAAAGAATACAAGGAAGCAATTGGGAAAGACCTAGGCATGCCTATACTAAGAAACAAAAAGGTACTGTCCTAACTCAAAATTTACCCGAAACGTTGTGAGTGTAAGGGCCGTAACGTACTCATACGTCATACATCGCGCGATCGTGAGTGCGCCAATCGGAACGCAGCAATATGGCGTGATTTTTTAAAAACCAATAAAAATGTATTGTCCCCACACACCCTCTTCCTCGAACGATGTACCAAATTTTGAAAATTATACGCATTTCGACTTTTACCAGCAACGTTGTTTTCAATTAAATCCACCACGAAAAACCCTCATAGTAGCAGAGCACAGCAGCAGACCATACAAATATTAGCTATATCACGCCGCTACAGTGAGTATTCAAAATAGGGCAACTTTCGCGTTATCTAGATATATTTACATCTGTGTAATCGCCCAATATTACAACTGAAATGTACGAAATGAGAATATTGAGTGCACTTCGTTATAATGTTTATGAGTGGGTCATAAAGTTAAGTTAGTGGGATTGAGATTTAGATAAATTGACATATGGATGCGGTTTCAGAATAATCTAAAGTTTTAATTTGAAAATGTAACTAAACTATAAAAATATTTTTATAATTTCACTAATATAAGGAATATTCCTTATATTAGTGAAATTATAAAAATATTTTTCATAACACCTATGTCACTGACTTTCGCAAATACAGGGCAATAGAAAATAAAAATGCAACTTAATCATCAACATATATGATAAAGTAAAAGCAAGCCAAGTAAACTGGACAAGATACTGGACCATTAATAACGCTTCGTTCACACCATCAGGCGATACGATTGTCAGTTTGGTTTGAGTGATTACAACCGCGGGCGGCGCACACAACGCGACACAACTTGGCGGAATTATGCGCAGTTTATACACAAGAGACGTAGCATGGACGTCGAGTGGTGGCTAATGATTAATGAAACCTAATATTTATTTCGCACATCGTTGTTTTCGTCAAAGAGTAATTCCGTTTGCGCTTCCATAGGACGTAACATGCTTTTCCGCATACGGTAGGCCATAAGCATACCTATAATAGACTATGATACAAAAGAACAAAAACGACATTTAAGCAGAAGAATTTTAACAGCATAAAGTTAAAAATCGATTAGAGAGCATTTTCATCGTTTGCTACTTGTCTTCGCTTTGAGGCACTACTAACGTAGTGCTAGCGCTGCTGGTCAACTTTTGCATGTGCCTGTAAGCAAATTATAGTCGCAAGTCGTTTGAACGCGTAACCCGTGGCCGATGCATTAATACACGTATTTTTTATCAAAGCGTCCGGCCAACACCGTACAGCCGGACAACCGGACAGAAAAGCTTTCGTTTGACTTTGCGATGCAGCTTATTTTCCCGTAACAGACTTTAATTAGTTAAAAGCTCACTACTCTTTGAAATTGTTGAGACATTCTATGCGACCACGATAAGAATGAAGTTGTGATGGCCGTTATATTGTGACGCACGCTTGCGTTACTAACACTTAATAAACAGTAATGAATCAGCATCATCATCATCTTCCTGCCCATATCCCATTTTACTAGGGGTCGGCATTCTCCCCTATCAGACGTCACAGTATCATTTACTCTTTTTTCTTATATTATATCATTCCTTAGACAAACCATCCATATTTTCTTTAGCCTTCCTCTCCATCTACCTAAATTCACTGTCTTAGTCACATGAGTGTCATACTTCCTCATCACATGTCCATATCAAGACACACACTTTCCCATTCATTTTATTAAACAGTAATCTTATGAAAATAATAACGATTATAAGAATAGATATTGAAATATGAGTAATAACCACTCTTTATAATGCACACCGTACAAATTACTGGTCACACCATACAAGTCACAAATGTAAATTATAAATAGGATGACACATTATGCGGTTTTATCGCTAAAAGATATCTTTTCAAGATAACCTTTGGATAGATTTCAGAAAGACGGAGAGAATACTGTAACTAGGTCTGTGATATAGGATAAATATTATTGGAAATTTATTTACACTAACTATGTTTTTTGGAAACATAATTTTCAAATTATAGTTGACAGATAATGTCGTTCATCTATCAACCGAAAATTGTCACTTGAAAATTGACTTGTCCACTGTTATCGTGGTGACTTATTACTTATACTGTTAATATATAGAGGACATTAGGGGGAAATGGACACTGCACGGTGCTTAGGTTCGTATATATTTGTTGTTTGATCTTTAAAAGATAGTGCTAATGTATTACGTAATGTTAGTGTACTTCTAGATACTTTAAGATTTAATTCTAAGAATTATATGGAAGTTATAGTTCCTTTTGGGTGGCATCTTTGCGTCTGTGCTTTATTTTTCGTGGTAAAATCGTCAAATGAGTCCTCCCGACCCGGGCAGGACGGGAAGGACTGTCAGACTTGTACTGACTAAAACCCACGGTGTCCTTCAGTAGCCTTTTGTGTACCGGAGTCGCGTTATACGTATGTCCCGCAACCCCGGCAAGGCTATGACCCTCTATAAAGGGGGACCCGTCATTATGTTGACACTCTTTGAGGCGCGCGTGGAACACAACGCGCCGTCGACCCGGGCATGATCCATGGTAGGACAGCAAGTTGCCCTTTTCTTGCCGCCCGCATGCCCGCGCCTGCGGTGGCCGGAGATCGTCCCGCGACATCCGACGCCGTGGGCGTCTACCGCTTGCGTCCGGGCTAGATCTATCTCCTCATTGGCGTCTAGGTGAAGGCCAATCCCTTATTAAATTTAAAAAAATACATATAATAGTAACAAAATCAAAACCTCAGTACAATAAATGTATCCACTTAACAAAACAATGAATAGCTAGTGTCCAACGGATTATCATCACATGTTAACCGCGACTTACCCGGATTAGAGTTCCTCCTCAAATAAATTAGTTCATAAAACCCTTTTACAAATGACACCGGGCATATTACTGTGATTATTATAATGATGGATAAAGGGACAGGATTATGATGAAATATTACTTTTAGTCATTACGTTGGTTTGTAGTACTTTTTTTTAAAGTGGTAAAATCACCAAATGACTCCTCCCACCCAACTGTCAGACTTGTACTGACTAAAATCCACGATGTCCTTCAATAGCCCTTTACGTTCAGGGGTCACGGTAATGAAATAAGTTTCGCGACCCCGGCAGGCTTTGGCCCTCTAGAGGGGGACCCCGTCATCATGCTGACGCTCTTTGAGGCGCGCGTGGAACACAACGCGCCGTCGACTCGGGCATGGTCCATGGTCGGACAGCGAGTTGCCCTTTACTCGCCGCCCGCATGCCCGCGCCTACGGTGGCCCCCCGAAACATAAAGGGCTATTCACGGTGCACGATGATGGAATAAGTCCCGCGACCTGGGGCCTAAGTCTACTAATTTATAAACGTTACAATGGTCTCTCAATGGTGTGTTTTTGACAGTTTTTGTATGGCAAATCTGTCAAAAACTTACCATTGAGAGACCATTGTGACGTATATAAATTAGTAGACTTAGGCCCCTGGTTTGTATTACTTGCACGAAATACCGGATGTATGATGTGAAGCAAAAGTATATTTTATCCATACACTGCACCGAGTTTTACGGCGCGAGGTCGATCTTCCAGGTTAAGCCGCGCTTGCCGAGGTGAGTCTGTGGATGCGTGACCATCTGTCATAGCGAGTTTCCTCCGTACCTTGTAAAACACGACAACACGTAAAGCTGTTGGTCCTGGTCATTTGTAGATCTTTGACAATCGTTAAGCTGTTAGTCGAGTCAAGTCTGACAACCAGTCGTACCATGGGGTATCGTATTACCCAGTTACTGAGTTGTGGAGGTCCGATAGGCAGTCGTTCCATGTACAATACTGATATTCAGCTGCATCTGGATTTACTGGAAGCCGACCCCTATATAGTTGGAAAAGGGGTAGGCAAATGATGGTGATACACTACAATGATTTAATGTATTTAGTATTTAGCAATTGACAGCATCAATATATTACAAATCTAGTACATAAGGGTATACGATACCCCACAGTTATTCTAGCCGAATGATTCTATTTTTGCGAATATAAAACGAATAAATTTAATTGTAGTTTTACTATAGAATACATTTTTATAAAACACAAAACTGAATTTGTTGTTTCAGTAACGTAATATTTTAATTTCACATTTCGACGCTAGGGTAAAAAATGATATTTTAATATGGTAGTAGAATATTTTGTGTTAAAAATAACTCTAGGCTTCATACTTCCACGTCTTTTGTGGTAATAATTAGGAATTTATTACAAGGAAAGGAGAAGTAATCTGTCCATAGAAATTTAACTTTCAACATCCGCCTATTTTATATCATAAGGGAACATGAAATCGATATAAAAACTATCCAATGTGTAAATCCAGGTTATAAACTATCGAAGTTACAAATTTCATCCAAATTCGTCCGTATTTTTGCGTGAAAGAGTAACAAACATCCATCCTCACACAATTTCACATTTATAGTATTAGTAAGATAAGTTAGTAAGAAAAAATATGAATAATTATGATACTCGTATAGTATAGTATATTATTTACATTTTTTAAATAGAATTCTAATAACGAGTCGATCTGCCTTTGAAAGATTGGCGTCTTCTTATTCATTTTCGTGTTTCGTTGAAGAAATGTCGTCTGTCCACGTAAAAAAAGCCGCAAGCCCTGATTAGCTATCTGAGTCATAGGACTGTCTTAAAAGGCCACCAAGGACAAGTTGTATTTAGTATGTGAAAATCTGACAGTCTCTACTATAATTTACATCGACGAAGACATGACGACAAGACGAACACCATGAAGGATTTAAGTCAGTACAGCAATACTTATGGCAATACTCGAACCCAAAACTTACCCGAAAAGGACCATGGGCAGAAATATATGGAGACTGGCCCATCGTTCAACAGTGATGGAACCTATGCCAAATGAAAGCTTTGAGGATGTGATGCATTTCTTATTATGGCAGCTAAGTCGAATTCGAGCGCCAACAAGGTGATTTCGAGCATTGAAAACATATGCCCTTACCTAACCTAACATGTGGCAACATTCTCCTACTGATTTGAAACAGGTGTCATTCGAAGCGTGTAGTAGATACGATATACTTTTACTATGGCGACATTCTTCAAATGTGTAAGGTTCACCTGGAATATCTGAAAATGTCAACCTAACCTAACCTGTGGCAACAATCTCCTACTGATTTGAAACAGATGTCAATCGAAGCGTGTGGTAGATACGATATACTTTTATTATGGCGACATTCTTCAAATGTGTAAGGTTCACCTGTAATATCTGAAAATGTCAACCTAACCTAACTGTGGCAACATTCTCCTACTGATTTGAAACAGATGTCATTCGATGCGTGTGGTAGATACGATATACTTTTAGTATGGCGACTTTCTTCAAATGTGTAAGGTACACCTGGAATATCTGAAAATCTAACCTAACCTAACCTAACCTGTGGAAACATTCTCCTACTGATTTGCAGTATGGAACACCGAGTGGTTTTAGTCAGTCGAGTCTGACATGCCTCTTCCGTGTTCTCCACGCTGACAACACAACAAGCCCATGAGGGTTTCCACACTTAAAAATAGGTGGGTTAGTTAGGTTCGTTTAAGAAAAGCCTAGGAATCCCAGGTAAAACCCACACGTCTGAAGATGTAGCGATCATAAAAATATGTCTTATCCACTACACGCTTCGAATAACACGTGTTTCAAATCAGTTTTTTTTTTATCGTGGTAAAATCATCAAATGAGGCCTCCCACCCCGGGCAGGGCAGAAGGGTCTGTCAAACTTGTACTGACTAAAATCCACGGTGTCCTTCAATAGTCCTTTATGTCCCGGGGTCACGGTGATTAAAATAAGTCCCTGGCAGGCTTCGGCCCTCCGTGAGGGGGCCTCGTCATTGTGCTGACTATCTTTGAGTCGTCGACCCGGGCATGGTCCACGGTCGGACAGCGAGTTGCCCTTTACTCGCTGTCCGCATGCCCACGCCTACTGTGTCCTCCGGGCGATCTTCACAGGTGGCACCCAGGCGTATCTTTCTTCCCTATCCGACACAGGTACCTCCTGAACGAAGCCACGTCTTTCCAGCTACTCCTCAAAGAGGGGTCTTACCGTCGCGATTGCAGTGTGCCCGAACCTCGGTTGTTTCAAATCAGTTGGAGAATATTGCTACAGCCTTTTTAGGTTAGGTTGACATTTTTAGATATTCCAGGTGAACCTTACACATTTGAAGAATGTCGCCATACTAAAAGTATATCGTATCTACCTCACGCTTCGAATGACACCTGTTTCAAATCAGTAGGAGAATGTTGCCACATGTTAGGTTAGGTAAGTGCATATGTTTTCAATGCTCGAAATCACCTTGTTGGCGCTCGAATTCGACTTAGCTGCCATAATAAGAAATGCATAACATCCTCAAAGCTTTCATTTGGCATAGTTTTCATCGCTGTTGAGCGATGGGCCAAAATGCGCATGGTCCTTTGTGAGTAATGTGGTTCAAAATGTTTTTTAGTTAATTCAGTTTTTCAGTCATCTGGCCACTTACATTCGTAACATGACCCCAAATAGATACACTCCGAAACTCTTACCATTGCCACTTTACAAAGGACAATTTCTACACTCATTAACACACTTTGTTTTACCATTTGATGTGGCAAAGTTTCCCTTAAAAAGGAAGAAATGTAAACAAAGAGTTTTAGGTGCGTATCCCGTAAAGTTGCAAGCGTTGGTCATAGTATTTTGTTTGTAATTAGAGCTTGAATCAAACAAGAGAGGTAGAAAATGTTTTGAGCAACTACGATATACTACTAGACTCCTAATAACAGGCGACCGATGTCAGTCAACACATTAGGCAAAAAAGTCTTATATCCGTTTTATTTCGACCACTCCTGTGAGCCGTAAACATACCTTGAGACAGGACAGACCTTGAGTTAGCCAATCA
Source organism: Agrotis ipsilon (assembly GCA_028554685.1). Taxonomy (NCBI): domain Eukaryota; kingdom Metazoa; phylum Arthropoda; class Insecta; order Lepidoptera; family Noctuidae; genus Agrotis; species Agrotis ipsilon. The sequence continues at coordinate 10,572,096 of CM052972.1, forward strand.
CAACGCAGTACCCCGTCCCCCTCGCTTACGTAGTACCTCAGCGAGTTGACAGAATAGTTTTTGTTCCTTAGATCGCGCATGCGGAGTCTAGTAATATATCGTCGTTGGTTTTGAGTCTATGGGATTCATATTTTTACAGCTATATATAATAATGGGTGAGCCTATAAGTTTCTGCCGTGCGCAATATATATATTTCGACCTGTATGATCTAAGAAACGGATTAAAAGTCCAGTTAAGGCTCTCCCTCACCACTAGCATTCAACTGTAATGTAATAGTTACAGATTCGAGCATTCTATCAGTGATTGAAGACAATTATCGAGCATCACGCATAAATTCGCTTTTGCATCAAATCTAAACTAAATGTACGAGAATGCTCGTCAATCAGGGAGGTAGTAATATAATGTAATGCTCAAAGTCGAATCTATAATGTTACATTACTCGTACACGCGAATGCTCCCGGTGAGGAAGTGCCTTAATGTGTAATAGTAGTATTTAGTATCATTTGCATTTGTTATTAAGGGGTTTCAAAATCATCAAATGAGTCCAACCAGGGCGGGACTGGATGTACTGGGCGTACTCTGACTTTGCCGTCTTCTAAAAGTACAAAAAAAAATGTCAGGCGTAAGTGATGCAGTATAGTTTGAAACCAGTACTTAAGTATTCACGTTACAAGCTATACAAAAGCAGTACGCAAAATTCGTGTATAGTCTGTAATCGCAGATTTAAAAATAGCGTCACAAAATATAGGTACGCGAGCAGTTTTCTATGGCTGTATTTTGACCTATATAGATTGGAAATACGCAACGGGATATCTAAAATGCCAAAGGTCACAGAAATGCTGTAAGCCGGCCGTTGTATAGCTTTAATAACTTGGGCAGATACCTTAAAACTATTTTCATTTGTCCATCTCTATGTGATTTTTTTTCCACACTAGGAATTTCTCCTATATCGCGGGTGAGCTAACAAACATATAAACTCACATAAACAAACGCCCAGAACCGAATAACTACTTGTAGATTATACAAATATTTGCTCCGTACGAGAATCGAACCAGCGACACGCAGCGCAGCAGTCTAATGGCTCAGACACTGCGCTAATTGTACCGTCAAAATGCATGTGTATGATGTGGTCAACCATAACCCACAAAACATCTAAAAACCAATTTTCCATTACAAACTTTACAAAAATTCGCTCACTTTCAGGACCACAGTCAAAGCCTCGACGTCCACAGACCGCCAAGGATTAGATAAATAACAAGTTCGGTCGAAACTTTGTTATATTGGTTGGCCGGCGATCCCCTATTTCGGCGCTAACTAGCTAACTTCCAATGAGACTCGTGTTTACTTTCTTTTGTGCTAAACTTTCCTTTGATTGTCGGGATGTGGGCTCGGATTAAGTGAAGGTTATTGGATGGATGCTCTTTTGTTTATATTTGAAATGGTACCTGTGATCCTTTTTTGATTTAGTCCACTTTCGACCCCTACGATCTTTACCCCCGTCCATGTACTGATGCTGTTAGCCTACATCATCCCACTGTTGAGGGAAAGGCCTCCCCCTGTGACTTCCAGTTTTCACGATCCGGGGTCAAAGCGGACCACTGGTCACTGGTTTTATCAAGTTCGTCCCGCCATCTTCTACGAGGTGTGCCGCGACGCCTTCTGGCATGAAGAACCAATAAATGTTGTCCACGTTCAAAACCCTGGGGGTTGAACTTGGATACATTTAGGGATTTAAATGGACGTGGATAATAGGTGTTGAACATGGACTTAGCCCATTTTTGGGGTCATAAAATCATCAATTGAGGCCTAAGCCCACTGTGGAGTGAAAGGTTCTGTCAGATTCCTAAAAAGTACTTACTTAAAATTCACCCTGTTTTTGAGTTACGCTTGCGTTTCTAGGTGAAGACATTTCAGCATTTTTTCGTAATTGCCGTGCCTCAATCACTTTTCCAAAATTTTGAGTAGGTATGATGAGTCACAGTGTCTTTTTGAGGTGGTCCCGCGGCCCCGGCAGGCATTTGAGTCCCGTCACCTGGTACTTGTGATTTCTGTAGTTTTTTTTGTTTTGGTAATTTTAATGACTAAAAGAGGCTTTATCACAAGATTTCAGTATTTTATTTACAGCGTACTTGAAGTATTTAATGCATTTATTGCATGGAAAAATGGAACAGGGTCTCTAAGTGTGCGAAGAAGGAACTTTTTTTTCCTTGAAATTAATGTCAAAGTTCCAGTTTACTTTACGTCAGAAAAACTGTAAATTCATGATAAGGCCTCAGGCAAGCCTTTTTTCAACTATGTTATCTTCGTTTACCATCAAGCGAGATAGCGGTTTCCGATCCGTATCCCGTTTTTACGATAATTTAAGATAATTTTTGAATCATTGATGTTATTATGTAGCTAATTAGTACACAAACTTTTCCTAAAGTCCTAAATAGACATGCCTCACTAAATAATCTCGGCGTCACTTTCCAAGTCTCCTAGTGATGTTTAGAGAATAGCTCAACACAGAGACTAGAGCGAATGAATGAGGTTCCCTTGTCGGGCGGGCTAAGTCGATCGATCACCGCTGATCCGGTCGTCTTGTCGTTCGTTTTGGGTTCAATTCTAGCGATATCAGAGCACAGTGGGGAATCAATGATGGATTCCTGTTAAAGCGACTTTATTGAAAGTGGAGAACAATCTATTTTGTTGTTTTTTCTTTAAGTTGATGGATTGTTTTTGTGTCTTGTACAAGTAATATAGTGTTTTTTAAACACTGTGTAACTTAAACTCTAATATGATCAATATCTCGCTAGCCCAGAGGTAGATTTAAAAAAAATGTTTTTTCGTTCTAAATCTATATATATAAAAGAAAGTCGTGTTAGTTACACCACTTATAACTCAAGAACGGCAGAACAGATTTGGCTGAAAATTTGTAGGGAGGTAGCTTAGAGCCAGGAGACGGACATAAGATACTTTTTATCCATAAACGAACAGGATCCGCGTACGAAGTCGCGGGCAGAAGCTAGTATATTATATAAGTTTAGGAATAATTCAATCATAATATTATTTCTATGTTTGTAAATGCACCTACGATACAAGAAGAAGTTTCTAGCAGCAACGGTCAAAAAAAAAACTTGTATCTGAGCGCGTTTACAAACATCTAAACTCACATACACAAACAGCCATACCCCGAACAACTGTTTGTAGATTATACAAATATTTGTTCTGTGCGAGAATCAAACACGAGACACGCGGCGCAGCAGTCAATCGGCCAATCACCGCGCCAACCCTGAAACCACCATTAAAGATAAACTCCAGGTATTTTGCCATTGATTAGAATTCCAACTTCTTTTTTCATGAAATCTGTTGAGGAGTTTAGAAGAATAAAGTTCCCACTAGTAATTACTTCTATAAAGTCTTTTGTAAACAAAACAATATCTAATTCAATTATCCAATGGAGGTCCATTTCTATGCATATAATATCGCGTAGCAAACGTAAAAGCAATATCGTAAACATCGTCTACGAACCTCTACGAACGGGCTACGATGCTACGACGTAGCACTGAGGTCTACCCTAAAGTGCTACGCCGTAGCACCGTAGGCATAACATATTAAACTAATTGTTTTATGCTTTGTGTTCACATACTATTGTCACCTTATGTGATTGTTATTGAAATAAATCGATGTAGGTTAATCGTTTATACATCGAATAGTTTCCTAATACTTTTGCTAATAATCAATTGAAACAGCTTTTTTGAATTAAATTGAGAATGAGACAGATATTCGACTTCAGTCTAACCAGATGACTGTGAATGAACCTATCACACCTCCACAACACAGTTATTCAGTAACACGATAACTTTTTTTTTTGATGTAGAATCATCAAATGTGTCCCCGCACTGGGTCGAGCGGAAGAAAATGTTAGACTTGTTCTGACTAAAATCCGTCGTGTTCCTTCACTTACTTTTTACATTCCAGGGTTGCAGTTACCTAACCCAACACGATCACCTTTTTTTAGGGCAGAGCGGAATCCCGACTGTCAGACTCGTACTGACTAAAACGCACGGTGTCCTTCAATAGCCCTTTAAATTCCGGGGTCACGGCAGCTTGTTATTCCCGCGACCCCGGCAGGCTTTGGCCCTATAAGGGGGCCCTGTTATTGTGCTGTCAGCACCTACGGTGGCCGGACATCGTCCTGCGACGTCCTTTACCGTTGCCGTTTCCCTACTACGACCCCTGCATCAGTTATATTGATACCACGATCCTCTCAAGACACTTCGATATATAGTCACCACATCCCATAATAATATTGAACCAAACAACCACTAAACTGGACCATCAATGGTCGTCAAAGAACATTGCCACAACAGTTATGCATACGTGTACATTTGCATCACACACGTCTTTCTAAATAGCCAACACAATAGCCATATAGCCACATAGCCATATAGCCTAGCGTGAAACAACACTGTCATATTTAAGCCTTGCACAGCGAGTAATGACGTCAGAATACAGATAGGCGCATTAAAAACGGGTTTAAACTAGCTCAAACTGGAACAGATATCTATTCGGTCGTTTCTACGGGCGTAGCTTGATACCGTAGAAACAGATTTTGTCGATAGATGAGTAGACAAACGAAGAAGGAATAGCCTAGTTTCTAACATCAATAAATTGCAAATCTTATTAGTCTGTAAGTTAGAGTTTAAAAAAATAATTGTACACACGTAATTTTTTATTTTTTATTATTATTTTTTGTTTTTTTTTTTTTATTAGCCTGCTCTATTCCACTTCTGGGTAAAGGCCTCCTTCCACTTCTTGCGAGCCCGTGCGTCCTCCTTCCAATTTGGAAAGAATCTGTCCAGTTCGTCCCATTATATTCGCCTTTGTTATAGTAGTGAATATTCGCAAATATAATAAACGCACCAAAACTCGAAAGTGGCTTCTGACGTCAGCAGGGCGAATTAAAAATGACACAACGGCATGACGTATTGTGTATTTTAAAAGTGTCGTATCTTCAACTATTTAGTCTGCTGGGTTAACATATAAAAGAAAATACGGCTAAAATATTTTTTGATAATGTGACTGACATTTTTTTTTTGTGCACATGCATTGAGAAATATGCTATCGTCCTAATCAATAATTAAAATGTTTAAAATAATAATAATAGGCACTTGTGACTTTTATTTTGTACAGACAACAAGTCAACCTACCCGAATCTGTCAAATTTTACCAATCGAACATTAACTTTCCCCTATTGTAATAAGGTTGAAAATCTATTATTGAAATTTGACATATTGAGGTTGGTTGATGAGCTCGCATTTGTAAAAGGCTATAATAAAAATCTGTCAAACAGAAATCTGTTCGTCTGAAACGGAAACAAAATAAATGTCGTATGGCGTATACGCTCTCAACGTAATTCGCTAGGCTTCTTTAACTTGCAGTTTTTTAATCATAAAACATGTTCAAAATCTACCCAAATACAACATAACCCGAACTATCCACCTATCATTATTTAACGGCGACACCCTCAGTTCCACAAGAGCCATATGATTATGTGTCTTAACGCCTTGCCCACGACCTACACGTGTTGCGACAGCGACTGCGAGGAATACAAATGGAAGAAAGTTCCAAAATATTTTACGTGAAGTGTCTGCCTATCTTTGACCCTAATTTCAGGCGTGGAAAATCATTAAAATAAATTAGTATATCTGTTCTGTGTGGAGTGAAAGGGACGTAATTGACTTAAAATCACTTAATTATTTCTGTTGGTTCATGCAGTCTAGACCCGCATTGCTTTTAGCGAAATGCAAGACCCAGTAGTGTCTAACGCATGTGTCTATCTTTTGAAAACAACTATCAAAAATCAAAGAAATTCTACTTTTTTTTATTAACCTGTATTGTCCCACTGCTGGACAAAGGTATGAAGAATTACTGCTAAGACCGCATTTCGTGCTTTCTGATGCACGGAGAGAACTCGGTGTTTAGCAGATTTTGGTTAATCTATCTTGATAAGTATTGTTTAAGCTCGCCCGCGCGAAAGATACATGAAACGCATGAGCCTGTTACTTAGACCCAACGACGATATATAACTAGACTCCTAAAAACAGACCGATGTCTGTCAACTCCTTGAGACAGAACAGACCTTGAGTTAGCCAATCACAACGCAGTACCCCGTCTCCCTCGCTTACGTAGTACCTCAGCGAGTTGACAGAATAGTTTTTGTTCCTTAGATCGTGCATGCGGAGTCTAGTAATAAATCGTCGTTGCTTAGACCAAATCGCGTTTTGAGTAGCGTCACCTGAGGTCGTGCACAGGCCGTAAAAGTAGTGAATGTCACTCCACAACTATTTGTCATGAGCTAAGTGATTTCCCTCGTAACACACAGATTTGTTGAATCATTGTGGCGATATATTATGTTTCCGACAACTATGGTGGGATGTGGGTGTTTTTTGTTGGTTTTTTTTACGGTTCAAGAGGAAAGTTTTTGCTAGTTGGTTGAGTGTTAAAGTACTAACTGAAGCTGGGCGATTGAATGATAAACTACGACTGCTAAGGTCCGTCTGTAGATGGGTGATCATCCGTCAAATTCATCATCAAATTCAGAAACAGAATATGACTATTTGCTTGCATTTTTGACCCCCAACCATTGGTTCCGGAGTTAACCTATATACAAACAAATTTTGCCTGACATATTTCAATTTTCTTTTTTATGTATTTTTTGGGTAGTAAATACATAAAAATCATTCTTAGATCTCTAAATGAAGCGATTGTTAGACTATTATCGACTGAAAATTCTCCCAGTTCCTTTCGTTGCCCCTATACGTGGCAGGGACTACGATATCCTGCTTAGACAGTCTCCTGACCCCGGCAAGATTAACTAGTCTTTTTTTTTAAACGTTCCCCCACTAATAATTTCTCCTGTGTGCGTGTACATACATATAAACTCACATACACAAACGCCCAGACCCGAAAACACTACTTGTAGAATGTAGATCGTACAATATTTGTTCCTTGCGGGAATCGAACCCGCGTCACGCAGCGCAGCAGTGCAAGTGCCGTCATAAACTACGTCAGAGGCCTGTGAGGTTCAAAAGCAGTTTAAAAAAGAAGTAGAATGCAATTACTTAGAATGGGTTACTGGAACAATATACATTGAAAGCTGCATGTTCTATTTACACCTAACAGATGCGCGGTTCAATGAATATGCATTGACCGCCGGTTTACAATTTAAATCAATATTTGCATTCACCGATATCTGGTAAATCTATACCTACCTCGCTTTGGAATAGAAACTAGTACACGGTATCACTTGCAATCTGTATAAAGTAATATTCAATTTGTGAGACAATGATAAATTGACCTTATTAGGATGCAAAAGGTACGACTTTCGTATTCTTATCTGACATTCTATTTTGGAGACCACGCGCAGCGTAGGAAGTCCACCAACAAGGTGGACAGACGACCATATAAAGGTCGTCGGAAGACACTGGATGCAGGTTGCTTCCAACCGGTATATGTGGAGATCATTGGGGAGGCCTATGTTCAGCAGTGGACGTCCTATGGCTGAGATGATGATTTTAATTTCTTTCTATATAAGTAAGCAGACATGGGGAGGATCTTTGCAAGAAAAAAATAATAATTTAGAAACAAATTCAATTGCACACAAAATTCTTTAACTTTTTAGTGGCTGAGCGATCGACTCTTGCGCAGCGTATCGCAGGTTCACAAACTGCAAGCAGTTGTTCCGGGTCTTGTTGTTGATGATGAGTTTGTAAACGCAACCACGACACAGGAGAATTTCTTGTGGCGCGAAGTTCTTCTTACCTTTATGAGAAATTCCTAGAATCGGACAATGTTAGACAGGCCTGTTGATCTAGTGGTTAGTGACCCTGACTGCTATGCAGAAGGATTCGATGCCCACCCAGGACAAATGTTTATGTGATGAGCACGATCATTTTGTTCTGTGTCTGGGTGTAATATATCTGTAATATGTATGTATTTAGAAATGTATAAGTATGTTTATCACTTGTCTAGATACCCATAACACAAGCTCTGCTTAGCTTGGGACTAGATGGCGTTGTGTGATAGTTGTGGATTATTATTATTTATTAGATCTATTATTTATTATTTTGTATTATTATGTTAAATTAGTAACCAAAGCTTGCATCAGCTAAACATATTAGAAATCAGTCGAACTACTATCTCAACACAGATTACCATTGTCCATCTAGTCCTAATACCCATCACATAATGGCCCAGTCCCAAACCGCCATGGCCCCCACATTCGTCACATAGACAGACAACATTAACATAACCAGTATTAGCTAATGTTCACACAGAGATAGGCCAGGCGCTGTCGTTTGAATTATTGTAATTGCTACCATCGAACACGCAAACACTGTTAGGCGAATAGTCATGACTTGTAGATCTATTGGGCAGTTTGCACTGTTTTAATTTAGTAAATTGTTAACCTACATTTGTAACCTGAGCTGTGTTGGCACGCTGGCCTCGAATTTGTCGTACTATCCCTAATGGGATGAAGTGAGAGCGGTATTTTGTTTGTGAAAAGTATTGGAAATGTTTCGACCAATCAGCGATTAATATGACATTAGATAGTTCTTGCCTAATAAAATTCTTACATAAAAGAAATAAACGTAATTCTCGATACTACCGATGTTGCTGTCTCCAGTTCAATAGTTTAGCTAGTTCCAGACTATGGGGAAAGAAAAGAAAGAAAGAGTTTAATTGGACTCCCACAGGACAGAACAACAACATAAAATTAAAAACAAGATGTAAAAATTAAGTAAAAGAACCTTAAATTACGAATAAACTGAAGTTAAATAAAATAACAAATTTTGTCCTGTACGAGGTCAAAAGGCCTAAGGCCGAAGAAGTTGCTATCCCTGGGTCGACGGCGCGTTGTGTTCCACGCGCTCTTCAAAGAGTATCAGCATAATAAAGGGGCTCCCCTTTAGAGGGCCAAAGCCTGCCGGGGTCGCGAGCCTCACGTATTATCGAGACCCCGGAACGCAATGGGCTATTGAAGGACACCGTGGGTTTTAGTCAGTACGAGTCTGACAGTCCATCCCGCTCTGCCCTGGGTGGGAGGACCCATTTGATGATTATACCACGTCAAAAATATGGTGGCATGTTTACTTTATAAAAACTGAAACCAACATTTTAACGTATAAACCTACAATTTAAAACACTACCAAGATACACAAACAAGTCAATAAATTGCTCAAAACCAACTGAACTCGATGTTACTGTTCTTTCAAAGTTAGTTTACTTTTGTATAGGCATCACTGTCAAACTTACAATGATCCTTATATTCGATAAGACAAGGTTGCTTTTCGATTGCTGTCACTGATAACACTGCCATACAACAATGATCTTTATCTTTATTACCATACGTTTGATGTTAGAATACTGCTGTTAAACGTAAAACTATTTTAGAAAGAACTGTAAACACAGTCGGTTCGTTTCACTATTTAAAAAAATGACAAGTTGGCAACACTGTCGCGCCAATATGGCGGAGCGAGCAGAGATAGCAACTGTCAACCTCACGATACTAAGCGCCGACGAAAAAATACGTGAAAACACGACGAGAAATACGGGGAAAATAAACAAAATGGTGGAAAAACCTTTCGTTTGTTTGTGTAGAGGACGGAGTGGACTTGATGAATAAAAAGTCAGTATTCACCACTAGGAGATTATATTTCCATAGGTTTTAAAATATTACATTCGCTAATTCAGAACAGGTACAACTTGCGTGGCTACAGTTTGATACTTCTATCTAACGCGCTACGAAACACGAGACATGTGCACTCTTTCGAATCCCGAGGCGAACAGAACGATTGCAATAGGCAAAATGTGCACGGAAGACGATAAACTTCCGGTTCAGCTTTCTAGAAAATTCTGGAATGTTCGAAACTGTTGCCAACAGCAATCCCCCTGGTGTCGAGTGGAAAAAACTACAACATTCATTCATAATATAACAATGGTTCATTGATAAAAAGGCGCCTCTGGTGTCGAGCAGCGCAAACAGTCGTTCACTATGTGCTAAAGTCCTTATCTTCTAACGCCATCTTGAGGCGAGTGGGGCGAACAAGGTGACATTTATTGTTGACTGTTTCCGCCACGCGCCAACAGAGGGCGCTACGTGGTATATCAGTCACATTTTCTCCCGCCGTGTATGGACGTCGGCACACCAACTCATCTATCTGCCAAATCGCTCAACCTAGTATAAACCTTCCACCGTGATAAAGCTGACGATCAATCAAAGAAATCAGGTCGGGCAGCCAGATGTGTCGGCGTCCATACATAACGTACACAATTGTACCACTAGTGACTGGTATACACTTAATACTACTCACAATTGAATGCAAGGAACAATTCGATGCATTAGACATGACAATATATAATAAAATAAAGCTAAGGGTAGCCGCTCCAGAATCCTTGCCCTGCTATATATTATTCAATGAATAAAAAAAATCTCCTCCGGGTGGCAGGATACTGAAGTGGCGCCAGGAAAAACACATATAACAATATGAGGACTTAAATCTATTCAACGCTAATGTCTACAACAATACAATACGTGATGACTAATTTTCTACGGGTATGACCGCGAGACGTTTAACAGGACGACGCATCACACCGCTCTTGGTTTTGACGTCGACGACTCTTACGACACCGTCTGCGCCCGGGTACGTGCGTTCGACTCTCCCCTTCGGCCATATGTTTCTTGGTAAGTTTGGGTCCACTATTACAACCAAATCGCCCTCCTTGATCATGTTGCCGCGTCCATGCGGCTCCCGCCGGTTTTGAAGCGTAGGCAATACTTCGCGTACCCATCGTTGCCAGAACAAATCCGCTAGGCGTTGTGACGCTCTCCAATGTGAACGACGTAATTCGTCGGGCCTTGTGAAAATTCCCGGGAGCGGAACTTTGGAGGGTGCGCCGAGCAGAAAGTGGTTAGGCGTCAAGGCTTCCTCGTCGTCTGGGTTAACCGACACATGGGTCAAGGGTCGGGAATTAACCGTATGTTCCACCTCCGTTAAAAGTGTATGGAGCACATCTTCATACGGATGTCGATCGTTAAGCGTAGCGTTCAACGCGGTCTTCACCGTGCGTACTAACCTTTCCCATGCTCCGCCCATGAATGGCGCTCCTGGTGGAATGTAGCGCCAGTCGATGCAACGCACCTCTGCTTCATGTTGAAGTGATTCTAGGGCAGCCTTACGTAGCTCAGCATCTGCCCCATGGAAATTGGTACCGTTGTCACTCCAAATGACTTCAGGACATCCGCGACGCGCCATCATGCGCCTCAGCGCGAGTATAGCGGCATCCGTTGACAGCGAGGCGGCGACCTCCAAATGGACAGCACGCGAAGTGAGACAAGTGAACAATGCCACGTAGCGTTTTTCGTGATGTCTTGCTACTGTGACAGAGAGTGGTCCGAAATAATCCAGTCCTGTGTGTGTGAACGGACGTTGATGATGCGCCAGTCGGCAGGGTGGTAAATCGCCTGTCAGTGGCTCCGGCGGCACGACCTTGCGTAGTCTGCAGGGTTGGCAGAGGCTGATTGCCGCACGGACTGATGGCCTCAGGCGCAAAATCCAGTAGTGCTGTCTTACTTCGTTCACGACGCATTCCACTCCGCTGTGATGTAACTTCCGATGGATCCAATCTATGTACAAGCGGCAGTACCGGTGATTGCCGTCAAGTACTGCTGGTGATTGTGCTTCTCGTGGTACGTCTACTGCTGCTGCAATGCGCGGTCGTATCCTCATTATCTTGTTTTCGTCGATTGTCAGGGATAATCGCTTCAGTCGGCTGTCTGCTGGTATCTTTCTCCCGCCGGTGACATGCCGCAATTCGTTCGCGAAGCTTTCTTCCTGTATAGCACGCGTCCATAGGACTTCAGCCCGACGTGTGTACTGTGTACTAAGGGGTATGTAGACCGTCTGCGATGTGCTGAGGTTGCGGCTGCGCACTCCGGATCGTTTTCCCATACCTTCCCGTTGTTTTGCCGTCCAGTCCGGGTCGTCTGCACTAACGTCTTTATTGCGTTTGCGAGTAGCTGTTGTGGTGTAGACTCGAAGTCGGTCGATGAACTGGAGAATACGGGCCGTGGCGCGGATGAGTCGGAGCCAGGAAGAGAAACGTGTGACGTCCGGTAGTGCCTCTGTTAAGGTCGATCGTTCGTTATCGGAAGCAGTGGTGACACGTTCTTCGCCCGTTTCAATGAGGGGGTGAGGGTCTGTTTCACGCGGCCAGGCGTCTTCGTCGTCATAGAGAAATGAAGGACCGGTGTACCAGCGATGGTGTGCAGAGAAGTGAGCTGGTATACTGCGAGTCGAGTCGTCGGCGACGTTGTGAGCGGTGGGAACCCAGCGCCATTCGCTTCGTTCGGTGGTTTCTTCTAATTCTGCTACTCGGTGCGCGACGAACGGTTTGAAGGAACGTGCGCCGGCGCGCAGCCACGCCAACACGGTGCGCGAGTCGGACCAGAACACTCGACGGTCGGGGCGACGATCGTGTTCTTCTTCCACGCAGCGTGCCAGTCGTCCGCCGAGTACAGCTGCCTGTAATTCAAGTCTAGGTATAGTTGTGATCTTAAGGGGCGCGACGCGCCCTTTCGCTGCCGCGAGCGACACGTTCACCTGGCCTATGCCGTTCTCTGAACGCCAATATGCTGCTGCAGCATAGGCACGTTCGCTCGCGTCCACGAATACGTGCAGTTCTACCCTAGTCGCGTTACTATAACCCGAGTGGCAACGTGGAATACGAATGCCTTTCAGACTTTGCAAAGCAATTAACCAGTCCCGCCATTTACGTTCTAAACCTTTAGGTAGGCGTTCATCCCAACCGATTTTTAAACGCCAAGCATCTTGTAATATGGACTTTGCTTGGGTCGTAAACGGCGCGGCTAGTCCCAACGGGTCATACAAAGACATCATCGTCTTTAACAACTGACGCTTTGTGATCTGCTTACTCAAATGAGAAGGGTCTACTTTCCTGAAGTTGAATCCTAAAGTGTCGTCTTGGTGTCGCCAGATAAGGCCGAGAATTTTTTCTTCCTTGTTGAGCAGAATGTCCTTTTCTGCGGGCTCGGTTGTGAGACCGGCGACAGCTGCAGGCTCGTTGGACGCCCACTTCTGCAACTCGAAGTTACCTCTCCGGTGTACCGTGTCGACTGCTTTAGACACTCGGATCGCTTCTTCTACGTTGTCAAAGCTCTGTAAAAAATCATCCATATAATGGTTTCGTACTATAGGGTCAACCGCTTCGGGGTAGTCACCCGCGTGAATATGTGCGTTATGATTTTTCACGTAAATCGCAGTGCTCGGGGAAGAAGTCGCACCAAATAGCACTGCTCTCATTCTATATTCCCTGGGCGCTAAAGTTGTATCCTCGCGCCATAGAAAACGCAGTGCGTCTCTATCTTCCACTCTCACTGTTATTCGCAAAAACATATCCTTTATGTCCGCCGAAACGGCGACAGGTTTTTGCCTAAATCGCATCAATACGCCGAGGAGTGATTGTAAGAGATCGGGGCCTGTCAGAAGATAATCATTGAGGCACACTCCATTTGTGCGTGCCGCTGCATCATACACAATTCTGACTTTACCTGGTTTATACGGATTTATTACTGGAAAATGCGGTAGGTACCACTTGTGTGTGCTAGATGGCGTTGGCGGTGCTAGCTCTGCGTATCCATTTGTTATCAGTGCTTTCACCTGCTCTGCATATTTTTGCTGGAGTGTTTGATCTTTGCGTAAACGGGATTCAGTACCTTTTAGTCGGTTGAGCGCAAAAGCGTAGTTGTCTGGAAAACATCTTTTTTCATTTTTCCATAATAGGCCAGTCTCGTAGCCGCCTTCTGGCAGAGCGCGTGTTGTTTCTTGTAATATTTTCAACGCTCTTGTTTCTGGGTCTGCTTGCGGGCGGCGTGGCTGTACTCCTAATGACTCTAAGCTAAAATGCTCTTGTACAAGTTTTTCAAGGGATTCGTCTGTACTTACATGACCACATCGCTCTCCGGTTTGTGGTAAAACATGTAGTTTTGTCAGACTGCATATTTTCCCATGTAATGTCCAGCCAAGCGGTGTGCGTGAGGCTACTGGTTGACCTTTCAAGCCTATTCTCGCTTCCGAGGCGAGTAGGAGTGCCCAGTTGTCCTGCCCAATCAGGACTGTTGGTATGCCAGCATCATATGCTAACTCCTCAACTATAGGAGTCAGGTGCTCAAAGTTTGCCAAGTCCTGTGCACTTATTGACTGCCCTGATAGTTCGAGTCTGTCGATGGTTCTGGCTTCGATGTCAATGCCTTTAGTTGTGTATTTTCCTCGTATATTTACCTTGACTCGTTGAGAGTTCGTAGCATCGATGCGTGTGCCTGCTACAGCCTCGATGTAGAATGGTTCGTTTGGACCTTCTGCGCCTATCCGCTGTGCGACTTCAGTAGTAAGTAGAGTTATTGTCGATCCATCGTCCAACAAAGCAAATGTGTCTACTTTACCGTTTGGTCCCGTTAGTGTCACTGGTACTACTTTCAGCAAAACTCGATTGTACGTGCGCGGCGTGCTCGTGTTGGTGATGACGGTGTGCGGCGTGGAGTCGGAGCGCGATGCCACGTGCTCTGCAGCTGTGACGCGAGGACGCTCTTCACCGTCGTTTGAGGCGCTCGTTCCCCGACTGTTGTCGCCATGCAGCAGCCTGTGATGATAGTGCTCGCAGTCTTGCACCTCACACTGCTTGCTCTTGCATCTATGCTTCCACGTACGTCGGTTTAGGCACCTGAAACATAATTTATTTTTACGTGTTATTTCCCATCTATCCGTTATCGTCATATTCCTAAACTTAGGACAGATAGCCACGTTATTGCAGTTGCCGTTGCAGATCACACACGGTTTTTCATTGGTATCTGCCATTTTAAGAGTCTTGTGAGCAGGTCGGTGAGAACGTTTCCGTTCATGTTCCCCTTCTACTGTGGCGTGCCGTGCATTTAGGTCTGCCTCCTTAGTGAGAAATCGTCCCAACACTATCAGGCCAGGCTCTGCGTCACCTGCAGCCATCTCATAATCGTACCACCTGCTCCTTAATGTGACCGTCAACTTTTCTGATATCACAGAAATCATTTCCGGGCTATGTAAATATTCTGTTCTTCCTAGAGCTTGTACCGCAGCGATAGCGTTTGTTACTTTTGATGCGAACACACATATATCTGTAGGGTTATCTGACACTTTAGGTAACTGACGTAATTTATTTAATTCGTAAGTTATCAATGCGTGGGGTCGTCCAAATCTAGATTCTAACCTTTGCATAATTTGAACAGACGATGCTCCGAGAAACAGACATTTAACTGCCTCAAACGCGGGCCCTCTCAACGCCTTTCTGAGGCGGGCTAAATTCCCTGCCTCTGTATGAGTTGACGCAGACTCATTATACGCTGCTTTAAAATGCAGCCAATCGCCAGGTTGGCCACTATAAATAGGTAAATCAAATTCATACCTGCTGGCGGCGGGTTTTCCCCGCGCTACCTCTAACAATGCCTGAGTTAGTCCTTGCAGCAGACTCCCCTCGTCGCTACGTCGCGGCGAGGTCGGTGGCGCGTCGTCACGCGTTGTCGTCCGTGTGTCGTCGCGTCGCGGCGGCGTGGGTGAGTTTCTGTGTGGCGTCGTGGGTTGTGACGTCAGCGGATGGGTGTGGCCGCGGTGCCCGCTGAGGGAGTCTACAGCTTCCGTTTGACGTTTCGATGATGCAGCCGAGCTTCCCTCCAATAATTCTTCATGTGCTGATTCTGCCTCCAAGAGCGCTAACCTGGCGGCGGCGAGTTCCAATCTCGCCTGGGCCAACGCCTTCCTATTGGTTTTGGTCTCGTCTCGTGGTTGTCCGTGTGGTGTCGTCACCCCTGGGCTGTGACCTTGGGTCTGGTCCGACTCTGTGACGGAATAATCGGGCGGGTCTGTCGTCACCGCCGCTGTCGCCATTTCCGTGGAGACGGGCTCGTTCCCTTCCGTGGCCGCTGTGAGAGGTTCTTGCATACCGCGTGTCTTCACCATGTCTACGATATTGCATTCACCACACTACCACTTCCACGTAATATCAAACTGGAACCACGCGTTTGCACCTATCCGGCTCGAAGGACCAATGTAGAGGACGGAGTGGACTTGATGAATAAAAAGTCAGTATTCACCACTAGGAGATTATATTTCCATAGGTTTTAAAATATTACATTCGCTAATTCAGAACAGGTACAACTTGCGTGGCTACAGTTTGATACTTCTATCTAACGCGCTACGAAACACGAGACATGTGCACTCTTTCGAATCCCGAGGCGAACAGAACGATTGCAATAGGCAAAATGTGCACGGAAGACGATAAACTTCCGGTTCAGCTTTCTAGAAAATTCTGGAATGTTCGAAACTGTTGCCAACAGCAATCCCCCTGGTGTCGAGTGGAAAAAACTACAACATTCATTCATAATATAACAATGGTTCATTGATAAAAAGGCGCCTCTGGTGTCGAGCAGCGCAAACAGTCGTTCACTATGTGCTAAAGTCCTTATCTTCTAACGCCATCTTGAGGCGAGTGGGGCGAACAAGGTGACATTTATTGTTGACTGTTTCCGCCACGCGCCAACAGAGGGCGCTACGTGGTATATCAGTCACATTTTCTGTAGTCGTAAATGTATTGATGTTTGGTTTTGGTACAAAAGCTACGCGGTATTTTGTCGTGTGACTCTTTATGATTGACTTCAGAGATGTAAAACCATCAACACTCTACCAATCAACGGATAAAACAAAGGTTAACATAAATAAATAATTAAATGAGCGATTGACTACTAAGCTGTGTGTCGCTGATTTAATTCCCGCATAGCACAAAAAGATTTACATGTATAGTCTACAAGTAGTTTTTCTGGGTGTAGTTGTTCATAATTATGTGAGTTTAAAATGTTTTTAAATCACACGCACACGGAGAAAATCCTAAATTCGTACGTCTAGGATCTAGAGTAAGGCAAGGCTCTTATTAAAAAAATTGTACTTGTTACGCTTATAAAAATCTTCAATCCATTGCCAAAAAATTATTTAATTCGTTTATTAGCCAGTTATGCCCTATATTGTCAGCCAATTGCCGTCCACTGCTGAATGTAAGAAGAGAGAAGAGCCAATGCCTCGGTCTTGAGCAGTCCGCACCCATCCGCTGCCAGCCACATTCTTCAAATCATCGACCCATCTTACCGCAGGGCGTGTATTTATGTGTTATTTTGATTAAAATTGGTAAACCTGGTGTAAGACGAAAATAAAGGTGTTAGAAGAACTTCTGACTAACAAAGCTGGAACTGTCAAAGATCTACAAATGGCAGCCGGGACCAATAGCTTTTTTTTTTTTAGCGTGGTAAAATCATGAAATGAGTCCTCCAACCCCGGGCAGGGCGGGAGGGACTGTCAGACTTGTACTGTGCCCTTTATGTTCCGGGGTCACGGTGATAGAAATAAGTCCCGCGACCCCGGCAGACTTTGGCCCTCTGAGAGGGGGCCCCGTCATTTTGCTGACAGCTCTTTGAGGCGCGCGTAGAACACGACGCGCTGTCGACCCGGGGGACCATTAGCTTTACGTGCTTTCCGAGGCACGGAGTAAACCCGATTTGACGCTGGTCACTCATCCACAGACCAACCTCGCGTGTTATTATTTAGCTACGAGCACATAAAAAAATACATTCTAGTACTAAGAAAAAAAAACTCCTTCCACCATAATCGGCATACGATATAAGCTGCACAGACACACGGAAAAGTCCATAAATATCTAATAGTCGAAAAAGTATGCTATTGAATAAAGTCGAGTTTACGAAACGTTCCAAAGTTAGCTCTGTAAGCTCCCCCAGCCAAAGTTAGGCATCAACTTGCAATCCTCGACGCGAAACTTTGAGAATTTTTTAAACATTTTTATTTTTTAAATCGCACCGACTGAAACTTAATGTGACAGGGATTTGGCAGGCTTTCAGTTACACTGTTAGAATAGTGTTGCCAGCTTGCCTGATTTGAGTAGACGACCTTTTTTTTCAGAGGTCAAACATGTTCCGACTCGCCGAAGTTAAGGCATCATCAGTCCATAATATCCACACTGCTACGATACCTCTTCTTTTTGAGAAGGAGTGGCCCATAATCCACCATGCCCAGTGCTGGTTGGTAGATGTCATAATTATGTCTTCGATTTTTTGGTTCTTGCACATGGCAACGCTTATTATACTATTATGACCAACCATTGATGGAACAGACATAATACCGTTATTTAACATTTGAACCCTCTTTAACCCCCGACGGAAAAGACGGGTGTTATAAGTTTGACGTGTGTGTCTGTGGCATCATAGAACCCGAACGGATGAAGCGATTTCAATTTAGTTTTTTTTATATGAAAGGTGACTTACCTGCGAGTGTTCTTAGACATGTTTGATGAAAATCGGTTGAGCCGTTTAGAAGTTGTGGGGGTGAAAGTGGGGAAAGGTAACCGAGGGTCTGCAAATATACTCGAGTTGGGTATCAAATGAAAGCATACTGAAAGGGAATATTGATGACTTAATCGGGAGTACTCTTAGCTATATAAAATGATATAAGTATGTACCTATAAAAAGTATAAAATAAAAAATATTGGGGCAGTCCCCCAACGCGACGTATTTTTATTATTTTTTACTTTTTAAAGGGAACTTGGTTTTTGTGTCGGGGGTTTTTTAAATTTAAAAAAAAAAGTGAAAAAAAATGTTTTATTTTGACTTGCTTTCTAAATGTTAGCTCAACAGAAAGGTGTTTTGGACTTATCAAATCATCATCCTTATCACTGATAAAATGACTCTTTTTCTGCCTACCCTCAAGTGGCTGAAGTGTTATTTAACAGAGAAGTAGCACCATAAATTCCAGGAAACATAATTTAAAATGTCACTTACGGGATATCTTCCGTGATTATTAATTGTTTTGAGTTCCCGATATATTTCGACGCTATTGCAAGCGCCATGATCGCGGAATGACATGATGATGAGTCATCCCCATGAGTATCGGGAACTCAAAACAATTAATAATCACGGAAGATATCCCGTAAGTGACATTTTAAATTGTGAAATAAACCGTGATAGCCTAAAACAGTGTCCAGGAAACATATTCTCGAAATTATTACTTTACTTCAGACCTAAAAATCCGAAAATAATTCCATCGTTTTTTCTGTGTCCCCTGAAACATAATATGCTGAAAATCTATCTGAACACGACATGGCGATTGAAAATACCAAAACCAAAAACGAACAGAAAAAAGAAGTTTACGAAGTTTTCTACATATGACGCCCTCTTATTTATGCGTCTAGACATCGCCACTTGAAAAACATATAAAAACAGTTGTACAAACCGTTTGTACACAACACATTCTATCATCTGCCTAGCCCTTTCCCAATATGTTAGGGTCGGCCTCCAGTCGAACCAGATGCAGCTGAATAATTATCAGCATTTTAAATGATGCGACTGCTTCTCTGATCTCCACAACACAGTAACTGGATAAAACGATAACCCTTGGGAAGAATGGATGTCAGACTTTCGACTACATGAATTTATGCAAAACCAGTAATAAGTGATCGTTGGATGTGTGAAAAGATCATACAAAGCTAGACCACGATAGACTGTTTCAACTTGATGTGTAGGTAGTCGTGTGTACAAAAGCGTGCATAACGTCATCATAATGAGACTATCACAGTATCTTTCCTTATCATTTATTTATTTTTAATTCATTTAAGACTGCTGATGCCTTTACACTAAATGAAATGATCCTTTCATTCCGTCTCCTCACAGAATCGTAGACATTGTAACATTATCGTCTTCCATTCATCAGCAAACAAGACTAATCCAGGGTTGTTCTCCACTAGCGCGTTGCATGGTATAGGAGAGGTGGATCGGGCTACAATGCGACAAAATGGGACATTAAATAGTTTGTGTTTTCTAGAACGATTGATACAACAGGACAAACAATCAAAGCCGCATAGTAAATTCCTCAAGCAATTAAAGTTCCAGAAAAAAAAAAGAAACCACAGATTCACAACACCATAGATAATATTTCCCGCCATTATCTTCTGCCTAACATGGCGCCAAACAGTCTGTCTTTGAGTTCGCGGGTTTTGACATGGTAATAGGGTTGTGCCCGCTCCGATGCAAATTACTGAATAATCGGCTTTCGGCTTATTGAGATGCGTCTACAATGAACCGTCTGTTGTTCTCGGCTTGCCATCGATCCGAGTATTTACGGAAAGTCAGAGGATGTCGTATTAATTAGTTTTGACTTTTGATGATCATGGCTGGTTGACTTGGAGGTAAAAGATTGAGTGAGATTTGGAATGCAATTGTGATTATATTAATCTTTGTTTTTTTTCAAGTATATGTCCCATTGAGGAATTCAGATGATGCGATAAGCGAACTTGCATTCCACCTGTTTCGTTCAGTCGGCATTCCCTTAAAGAACTTCTAGCGTTTGTTTTCCGCCACTGCCGCTATGACAAGAGTTACCGAGACAGTTATTACCCAGCGGTGATCCACATATTTTTTTCCTTTTTTTAAACCATTATGGCGACAAACAAGAATACGGCCGACCTGATGGAAAGCGGCCACTGTAGCCTATGGTCACCGTTTTTGAAGACACCCATGTAAAAATAAATAAAGAAGTAAGAAATATACCTATCGCGTTTTTAATTGTGGTTTCATGGTCTGTCACAAGTCATAATATCGTTATTCTAATTTATGCTGCAGAGTTTTACTATTATTCGACCACAAAAATAAATTGCAGAACCCCAAATCATCATCATCATCAGCCTATAATGTTCCCACAGTTGGGACACAGGCCTCCTCTCTGAGAGAGGGAGTGGGCCATAAATCTACCACGCTGGCCCAGTGCGGATTGGCAAATGTCTTCGAATTTTTGGTTCTAAGACATGCCGGTTTCCTCACGATGTTTTCCTTCACCGTTTTGAGAGCAGTGGTGATGAAATAAATTACACAAAGTAATGCGCCTGGCGGGGTTTCAGTTTTTAGACTGACATGGTCACTATTACTAGTGACATGCCCACGGCGCTTGCTACAGTGCCAAAATATCGGAAACTCAAAACAAATAATAAACATGGTAAATATCCCGTTAAACCCTAATACTACCATAAGTTTCTACCAAATAACCGATGAAACACACCATACCGTGGTATTAGGCTGCCCCGCCGTCACTCAGGCCTGACGCGCGGCGCGTACATCATCGAACACATTGAACTAAGTCCATTAAACGCGCGAAATCACGAGTTATGAAGTAACCCATCGGTACCCCGGCAAGTATGCTATACTAGAGCACTGTAGCAGCTTAGTGGCTGTTCAGAATGAGTGGCGGAAGGTACAATATTTAAAATAGTTAAAAAACTATAACACCTGAGATTTTTTTTTTATCGGTGAGAAAGGTGATTCCATCGCTTGACCGTGCGTTCGGTCACTGAAGAAGATGCGATGACGCATTGAGTTTTTGAGAAATCTCTTGATGCTTATCCGCTAAACCGCACGGACAAGCAGCGCTGTCTGCTTCTCCGCGCGGAAATCCGCTGATTTGCCTCGAAATCTCCGCGTGTGTCCTAAATCTATTACCACAAGAATAAAAGAAACGTATAATGCAAATAAAGTTTTTCAGTAACAGATGTAGAACGAAACACAATTTTGTTACAAGATATTGGAAATTAAAAATAATTTAATTCATCTGCGAATGCGAATGAAAAAGAATTTAATTCGATTGGTAACTAAAACTCTAATCGCCATCTCAACAAACATATCATAGTGTTTTTTGTAAAATACTTATGTTTATAAACATCCTTTACCATAAAATCAATCCTGTAAGATCCAAAAAAAAATCATATTATATTGCATACATTTCAACAATTATTATTTAAAACCACTTTCAACCCGTAAAAGGTTGTTAATGTTTTACAAATAATCCTGTATAATACTATAAATGCGAAAGTGT
Organism: Agrotis ipsilon; assembly: GCA_028554685.1. Lineage (NCBI taxonomy): Eukaryota > Metazoa > Arthropoda > Insecta > Lepidoptera > Noctuidae > Agrotis > Agrotis ipsilon. The sequence goes on from CM052972.1 coordinate 10,594,103, forward strand.
ATTAAATCCACCGTATCCTCAAACCACAAAGTAACAAACCGACCTCATGAAACAAAATAGCCAAGTCCGAACACGGCCCCAACAAAACTTTCGTCGTAAAATTACGTATAACCACGGGAAGATCACTCAAACTTATAAGAGGAATTTATATTTTATGAGGAAAAATGGCCGACCCTCCTGGCTGCCGACAGCATACCTAATAACTGGGGCCTGTAGTGTAAAGGCTTTTGAAAAATACAATCGTATTTGTCTAGAATTTTCTAAGATAGATGCTGGACTCGTTAGGGAAGTGAAAGATAGAGGCGTTTAGGAATAGGGAGATTTTGTTTCCAACACGACAAAGTTATTTCGTCGTTATTTCTTCACAAATCGACTGTTTTTTTGCACAAGTATGACACGATTCTTACACCATTAAAGAATATAATCATATCTTTTCTATATTTGAAACATTGCTATGCTTAAATCGATAAAAATCTTTTACGTTCTGTCAATTTCTCTATTCTCCCTTCGACAAAACCCGTTTCTACGGCGCCATGCTACGCGTGTGGACGAACGTAGACGACGTACTGGCCGTAAGAATAGAAAATGTATATGATGTATAAATTTTAAATATTTATATGACGTCACAGTTGAAAGGGGTAGGTAAAAAGGATCGGATTGCGCGATTACCCACGCTACACGTACGATACAACGTACTGAAAAACATGTTATGTGTTTTCTGTTTTTTTTTAAAATGCCGTTTATTTTCTTTCCAGAATTCGATCCTCAATTAGCGATTCTACCTACGTCTATTGTACAGTGTGTTTGTTCCTTTTTTCAATTTTTTCGAGCTTACATTAATAGAAACATTAATTTTGTTCAAACAAAAACCAATGGTGCAGTTTTAGTTTTAATCAAAATCCAAATTGTTATCGAATTGAATCGAATTCGAAATGGAAATCTTTTGAGTATAATTTCGCTATGCGTTTTCATGCGGCGGGATTTGGCCATCCACTCCTACTTGACGAATTCCCTCTGCTTTGTTGGTATATAGTAAGAAAACTATTAAACAATCTACTTAACAAAATTATCACCCAATCAGAATGAGTTCATCATCATCATCATATCACTGCTGATACGTATGTCCCGAAACCTGCTTTAGCTATAAGATCAGACTAAAAGCTATAAGATTCTTAATTAAAGAAGAGATACCTAATTAAAAATGCCTTCTTTAACAGCCAGAATTAGCCCATAATTTCTCTATCCGTTACTCACATAAATCTTCGTACAATACAGGCTACACGAACGAATTACTCATTCTATGTGTGCGTAGTCGGTAGTCGCTGTAATAGTTGAAACACGTGAAATATTCAGCGGCAAGCGTGCACGATGCATCTAATTAAAGATTGGTTATACTGCGAGCGGCGATCAGACAGAAATTGGAGGCCTGTTAAAGCTAGCAATGTTACCGAGCGGAGATGAAGCGGGGCGACTTGAGCAGTGTTGGCCCTATAAAAACTTCTTTCTGCGACAATAGACCCGATTTACGTGACCTGAAGTCCGTACCCTAGTAGTAGGCATTTATAAAATTTTAAAAAGAAATACGTAAATGTTTTAATTTCTTTTTAAATTTATTTTATAAATACGGTGACGGAATTTTTTTAAGCCCTGTGAGTAGGGCGGCTTCACTAGGGTGAAACCCCTATCCCAGTAATGGGACTAGAATAAATGTTGATTACACTACCTATTAAAATAATTTTGATACTTTTTATTGCCTGAAATATTGTAGTTTCTTACATCCGTTCATACATAACATTTTAAAAAATCAAACTCACAAGAAAAAACAATATCTTGTTTTCGCAAAAGATGATTTCCTACTTACAAAGAATTTAACAGAATAAGAATTAAGACAACAACATCCACACTGAGTGCCAACTTCTAGGGTCTCATCATATTCTTACCGCTGTCTGTATAGCCGAGGTCTTATAGGAGCTGAAGACTTAAATAGAAGCAGCCAAGTCTGATAAAATATTTATAATATTTAACGAAGATAATGCACGCACTGCGCAGATTTTGTTGGAGAATTTATTGGAAGAGGAAAATTGTATTCATTTTCATGCTTGAGATTTTCTTTAATACTTAGGATATGTATTTTTGATCTAGATGAATATGCTTCAATAACAGTCGCTAAGCTGAAATGGGATTGGGCGGGTCACGGAAGCCGGGAGATGGACGCTTACCATGAGAGCTGGTTCGAAGCGGCCCAGGAAAAGAATACCTGGAAGGAATTGGGGGAGGCCTTTGCTCAGCAGCGGGACAGTATAGGCTAATAAAAAAAACACAGTCGCTATTTGGCTTGCTTTTTGGAAATTTAATTAGTTTTTGGTTACCCAACTCAATTATAAAGAGACGTACTATAGTCATTTTGAGTGATTGACATGAAATTATTAATTATCTTCATAGTTATTAAACCACATAATTGAACAGATTTGAAGTTATTCTTTTGAAAAATAAATAATTGTACGACTCAATTGTAATTTTTGTCCTGTCGTAGAACGTCTTCAAGCAAGTTTTAATTCTGAAGTATATAACAACAACATATTCACAGGCATCTAACTTCACAGCCCAGTAACTGGTTAATACGACATCCCTTGGTAATACTGATTGTCAGATACTATTGAGCTTCTGAACAGTACTGACTGTCAAAAGGTGGACAAATGTCACGAATAATGTCAAATTTGATTAACGCTTGTTTTACGCTCGCAGAAAAGAAACTGCGATAAATGGTCACCCATCTACAGACCGACCTCGGTAAGCGAGGCTGAACCTTGAAGATAGACCTGTGCGGTTGTTGTTATTTAGCCTATAAGTGTAACTAATTCAAAAACGCTACCTAACTCAACATTTTCATACAAACTTAGTTTCCCCAGCGCCTACGCCACGTAAATCAATTACGAAAAGCAATGTTAAATAGTTGACAATATTGCTCAGAACTATGTGGGGAAATTATATCAGGGCAATAACTGAATATAACTCTGAAATAACGAGGATACCCCGACCGAGCGCTAGAGAGGGAGCCACTGGGAAATTGAGGGCAGAAAGTCAATAAATTTGAAATTCTATGGAGATTTTATCAGAAGAAATAAAATAAGTATTTTAGTATAATATCTATATTAAAATACTTTTTTTTATATATAATACTTATTTTAAATGTTTTGTTATATTATAACAAAACATTTTACATTTTCAGGAACTCATAGAGAAATATATGGGATCAAACTCAAAATATCATAGTTTACCAATTTTAACACAATTGCACGTGTGAGTAACTTTGTCATTATAAAAAGAAAATTAAGATTATAATGAGTACATCGTCTTTCTTCATGGATCATACATAACTTTATGAGGGTTTTTCAAAATTGCCAATCGAATTGAGTTGTAACAAAACATCGAATATTCGCTGCTTTTAAAATAGCTCGCCGGAATTTTCGTTGCAATGCTCACTAAAACGCTCTTGTTTGTTTCTTCTGTTAAATATCTTTCGCTGGTATGATTGTTTATCAGCAACTAAACAATACCATTTTTTAATTAAAGACAATCGAAGTAGAAAAGGCACTTGGTGGGGAGTGGTGTAATGCTAGGTTTTGCAAAGAATGTAAAAATCTGCTAAAGTTCAATCTCATTCATATAAATATTTGTAGCGTTAAGAAATAGTAAATATAATTGTGCAAACATTGACGTGTGAGTTAATCTTGTTTTTGCTGCGCTGCGTTTGTGGTATTTTCTTGTTAGTGGCATTTCTGAACGTTCATTATAATGTGACATGTACTGACGATATTGCATATTTCCCGGCTACACTGCCTAATACCTACGTGCGTTGATATCTGCGTTAGATAATACTATTTACTGAGCCATCGTTTAATTAGTTTTTGGCAAAGGCGGGTGCAAAGTTTTTGGTGGAAGAATTTGTGGTGTAGCATTTTGTTTTAATGTTTCATCATCTGCCTAGCCTTTTCCCAACTATATTGGGGTCGGCTTCCAGTCAAACCAGATTCAGCTGGATATCAGTATTTTACATGGAGCGACTGCCTGTCGGACCTCCACAACCCAGTAACTGGGCAATACCATACCCCATGGTAAGACTGGTTGTCAGACTTTAGAGCTTCTGACTAACAGTAACGACTGTCAAAGATCTAGAAATGACAGCCGGGACCAACGGCTTTACGTGCTTTCCGAGGTACGGTGGAAACTCGCTATAACAGATGGTCACCCATCCACAGACCAACCTCGGCAAGCGCAGCTTAACCCGGAAGATCGATCTGTGCGGCTGTTATTATTTAGCCACGAGCTCCACATTTTGTTTTAATTTTTAATTACGGAAAAGTCTCTTTTAATGTAGTTTTAATTAACTGTTAATATTATGTTTTCATTAACTGTTAAGGCGGCCATTAGACGGTACATTTTCCATGGCAAAATCATGGCATACGTTTTGACTGCCGGAAAACCTATCGTCTAATGCGAAGATTAACGTTTTCATGACAACAATTGTAGGTGATAAAAATTCCATCATTCAACCATCATTCATGATTGACCGTCTAATGGGCGCCTAAGAGCATATACACATTTTGTAAGTAAACTTACAAGTTCTCATTTTTCGAAATTACTATAGCGATTTTAATGAATCTTTGTACGCATAGGATGGATACATAAATCTAAAAAGTTAGTAGAAAACTTTATATAAATTAGAGGATTTAATCTCAAAAATGCGTGCAATTAAAATTTAACATTCAGTATTTTTGGAACAGTTACATTATCGGTAGAAATACCGAAAAATCGCTAGGTTTTCGAGACCACGAGTTGCCATTACCGTTTCTCTCTCACACAAGCTATAAATATATAACAGAACAATACTGTAAGGATATTTTTCTCATCCTGTCAGTTCCTCTTTTCATTTAAAACAAAAGCTCTTCAACTTCCCTCCATGTCTCCAAAAATAAACATTCAATCAGCCGATTCATCTCAATCTGTGTTGCTCAAAAAAGTCAATCAATATCGTATCCATCTCGCCGACTGAACGATGTGTTTCGTCGATCGATCAGACCCGAAAGAGTAGAACTAACTTGTCAGATTGGAGCGTGATCACTCAATGCCCCCATTACACGGGACTATCAGTCAATCTGGGGAGTTAGTCCGTTGTCTCACGATACGGGATTAGAGAGAATATTTAAAGCAAGGTTTTAAAATACCTTTATTAAAATGCGCGGTAGCTGTGATGATGCTGAGCTTCAGAAAGGTTTTTCTAGTGGTGTCAGCAGTCAGCTACAACTGCGTGTGTCGAAAATTATTCAACGGGAACGACATATCGGGACAAAGAGTATTCTTTGAGTTATTCCCGACTGATTTTCATGAATTTCGGCGTTGATGGATCAAGGGGCATTAGTCAAACAGCAGACGATAGTAGACGACAATCGTTATCGTTCATCAGTCACCAATACATTTTCAACTTTTTACCCCAGCACGTAAAGTTGAAAATCTATTGAAGTTCACTGATCGTTTTCGTTTGTTTCGTTCGTTATCGATCAGCAGTCTTTAATAGATTTTCAACTTTACGCTCTTGGGTATAAAGTTGAAAATGTATTGGTGACTGATGAACGACAACGATTGTCGTCTGCTGTTTGACTAAGGACCCTGGTGGCGGCTTGCGGCGTAAGGCTATAGAAAGGAAAGCTATGAAAGCCATAAAGAAATAAATTTTTAAAGTTGAACTATCTAGACAAGACTGATACAATGAGAAAAATGCACTTCACGTGCGTGAAAATACCTAATATCGTAGAAATATTTTCGACTAAACGACTTTTATAGTCAAGCAATTGATTGATATCATACTCGTACACAATTAGTAACTATTAGTAACTACACATTCACTCACCGCTGACGCCTAATCACAAGATTTTTGATTTACTCAGAGCTTACTTGAAATATTTACGACATTTCTTTTAGGCACAGGAAATGGAAAAGCGCCTCCAGTGTAAGAAAGAGGAACTATTTTTTATGCTAGGACTGCAGATTCTGGAGGCAAAATCCACTTTTTTTTTCAATGAAAACTCGTGTCAACGCGTGGGCGAATATAATAATGGACACAGTATCACACAACTCAGTGCTCAGATGAAGATAGATCGCGACGAGACGCGTGGTCACCCTGTCCGCGCGCAGTTAGTCGTAGTTCCTACAGTGATCGATGTCTTCGGTCTCATGCTAGCCTAGTACTTTGATTCGCTGTTCGATGTATGTATGTATATTGTTTATTGGTTATGTAATGAATGATGTATTGATTTCTTTGTTCTTTCAGCATCTTCAGTTCGGGTTTGCGGACGGTGAAAAATGGGTGACTCGCCGTCCGATCACGGTCCATGCTCGGGTCGACGGCGATGGTGGTCGAAGAGCTGTTAGCAATCTGGGATCACCTTAGAGGGCCAAAGCCTGCCGGGTTGTGGGACTGTCACATTAGGTAACTGGGAGGACCCTGGAACATAAAGAACTAGTACAAGTATGTACGGTCCTACCAACCCGCCCTTTGTTGAGGACTCATTTGATGATTTTACCATGATAAAAAAGCATCTTCAGTTATTAGAATCACATTCCTTCATCAAAATTTTCAAGGTTCTATTCAATTATCATTTACACATATTTGCAAAATAATCTGGTAACCAATAGAATTATTCCAAGCACGATCTCTTTGAGGCGTGATTTAATTTTACGGTTCTAGCTTAACCGAACCAAGTTATATTTGGTTATATCTATCGGACCGTGATAGCATACTAACATATGGAATATGTTTTATTTAGAAAAGAGATTTCAATTATCACGGCTATGTAGTGTCCATGAAGTTTTTGTCTATACTTCGCCATAGAGATTACTATTTGAAATTAACAATTATTTTGTATGCCTTAACTGCGACTGCATGTATCTTTTGTGCGTTCGACAATTCAAAAATTGTAGTAACTAGACTACGAAAAATATATGCTTTGATTTCGCTTTTTTTGTGTAAGGGTCTATCGATAATAGCTACACGACAGTCTAATAGACCATATTAAACTTTGGGATTGTCAGAATATTTAAAAATTTCAAAATGTTTCTCTTGATAAAAGAAATACAAATTATTTAATAAAAAAACATGTATTGTGATTACATTTTATACCAGTCTACAGAGTAAAATATCATACAATACCTACCTATAAAAATAATAAATAATAACGTCTGCTTATAAAGGATTACGACCTTAGTTAAAATGGCGCCTTTTTCGAAAACATACATTAACCCTTTCCTATCGGTTTTGTTACTAATCCCACATCATAACGACCACGGAAAGTTTAATAAAGTTCATTTTAGAGTTGCGTTAGAATTTTGAACCCAATTAAAAGTTGAAATAAGGTATTTTTTTACTATGATAAATTATCGTGTTTGTTATTTCTTTACTTAAGGGTGGTCTTTGGTCAAAAAATGAACCAATCACAAAAGATTCATTTAAACGAGTTATCACATAATAGGCCTGAGTTTGTCATATTTTCTAATCACCATCAATTTCCTTATCATAAAAACGAAAATTTTATTTATAACTATAGCCTGCAAATGCCTCAAAGGTTAGTCAAATGAAATTACTGTTTCGCAGAGAAATACTAACGAAAAAAATTAAAAAATATAGCAACAAATCAATTAATCGTAGTAAATAACAAAATGGACAGTCCAGTACATAGAATGAATTCCAACAATATTCCCGGAAAGCAAATAGTGCAAATATAAATTCCACAGTAAAAAAAAATGGCGCCCAAATATGACGTGCAAAAAACTATCCGTGTCGCACATATGGTGGGTGACAAAAGCTTATATCTCATATCGTATAGGCAAATATATTCAGGAGGGGGCATTTTAGAGGCAGTCCTTCGCATATGTCATAGACAGTGGCCCCCAAGAGACAAGGTAGGGACAAAAACTGAATGTTGCAGATATGTTCGCATTATTGCTGTGAGTCACCGTTGTACGATACGTTACGGGATTGTCGTGCGAAATCGACCGGTGTCGGACAAATAAGGTGAAGTTGTTAGTAGCAGCTGTTACTTATATTGGCTTACTTATTATGTGGGGATAGAACACAACTTGTGTATTTTCGGTGTACTACCTGTAGATATACTTTTCCTAAACCTTTGTTGTATACCGGTGATATTTTATGTTATTCTTACTCGTATTCATTTGTTGGGTTTATTTTTAGATTAAGCATTACTTGGCTTTTTTTTTTACGTGGTAAAATCATCAAATGAGACCTCCCAACCCGGGCAGGGCGAGAGGTACTGTCAGACTTGTACTGACTAAAATCCACGGTGTCCTTCAATAGCCCTTTATGTTCCGGGGTCACGGTGATCAGGCCCCCCGTAAGGGCTACTGGCGCCTGTGTGCATAAAAGGATTTTGGCGCCCCTTAAAGCATTTTGAATCATATTTTTTTATGGTAGGTAGGTCAGTGGTGTATTTTAAAATTCAGGGGCCTTGGACTGTAAAGCTTGCCGCGTCGGAACTTAAACACAAAAGAAACCATCAAGTCCACCATCAACTTCACACCCAAACGAGAGTGCCATACCAACTTAGAGAAGACAAACTTTTACAATTTTGTGGAACACAACAAGATTTAACTAACATAATATAAGAAGCATTTGGTATTGAAAACTGAGCTATCAAAAGAGAGGTCAAGAAAACCGAATGGCAATTGATTTATTATAAGCGCGAGCGAAGCGATCGCGAAAATTTTTAGGTTTTTGGAATAAAACAAGGTAATTCTTCATAGAAGAGCGAGCGCAGTCAGCTCTAAAAGTAAAACGTTTCCGGACTTCAAGTTTTAATCTGAAAGTGAGATCAAATATTTAAAGTACTTACTTGTATGTAATCCTATAAAAAATCTCAACTCCTATTTCTAAATTATTTAAAATCTTTTTTTAATTTTTTTTGGGCCCTTTGCTTTTGCGCCCTTAGAGGATGGCGCCCGTGTGCATTGCACACTTTGCACATATGGATGCGGGGGCCCTGACGGTGATGGTATAAGTCCCGCGACCAAGCATTACTTGGCTAAGCAAAGAGTGAGCTAAGACTAAGTTTGCTCTATAGATTCAGACCTATGATAGGAAGCAGGCTCTAATCTATCACGTTATTTCCGTGCAGATTAGTGGATCATAACCTCATTCATCATGGCCTGCCTTATCCAAATTCATCTAGGAATGAACAGCCGACCATGTCGACTTCTTCCATCGTCTCAGTCGCAATAGACACCTTGGTGGACCATTTGTAAGCAACACCTTCTCTCTCCCTTAACCTTTTCACCGCCACGCCATATCGGTATTCCTATGCCCTGTACGCCAAGCCTTTTTTAACCATAAATTATTTTACTTTTTTTACATCAAATATTTAAATGAGGAATATGCATTTTTGTTTACTGTATGCAACTAAATAATGTTTAGACATTCAGCTTTCAAGGTGTATCAATAAAATACATAAAAGTAATGATTTAATAGGTTTATTTTGTATTTTTCTGCGACCTGTTTTTTGTCGAGTATAGCCGTCGTTGGCGCACAGGGCACGCTTGCTCATGTCGGCTATAGCCGACATTGGCGTTCAAAAGGTTAAAGAAGACTGGGAGTCACTAGCCGACACAACTTTGGAATTATATGGATTGTATTTAGAATTATATGGATTATTTCCTTTTTTTCCCTTTACCTATTGTCAGTGATGTCCAACATAATTTTATACTTGGAAAGTACTAGAATAGAATCATTATTTAAATCTTCAGCTAGCGGTTTCCATGTTGACTGACTAACTCCTAATTTTGAATCGAATTGGGGATGTACTTATTTTGCTAGTTATTTCTTGAATATTAAATTATTCGAGTTGAAATTATATGTTTTATTTAGGATTTATAAAAAATGATTGAAAAGAGAACTTTCTCGTTAATAGACACAATTAAAATTTATCGCTTAAATCTCAGCCATTTTATTTTATAATTGCCTTTTCTATAGTTTAGTTTATATCCATGTTATTTCCATATTACGCATTGAAAAAAACACATTGCTACTTACCCGGGGTTGTTACCCCTAGGCTATCAAGATATTAAATAAGTAGACTACTTCAATGGCTCACGACAATGGAGAAGAGCACCCAAGTATCTAATACATAATGGATAACGGGTCCCAACTAGTTTCAATAAAAGGATTTTTTCTATGCCCCTCATACACTCCCGGCGATATTGTTACATATCCACGCTAAATTTATTCCTTTTTTACACAAATCATATTTTAAATGACATATTCATAGTATGAATGACATATTGTGAGATCTTTTATAGATGGACTTAGAGGGTACAGCCTCGTTATTTTATTCGCTTTTGGAAAGTCACTATTTCTTTTCCATTTGTTTTGATAATATTATTGCCGTATATGAAAACTGGAATAACTTTGGCTAATGGACTAACCGTACAGCCATGACGACTGACTGAAAACATAAAGGAATAATGATTGCAACTTTTTTTTTTCTTTCTTTTATCGTGGTTAAATCATCAAATGAGTCCTCCCACCCCGGGCAGGGCGGGAGGGACTGTCAGACTTGTACTGACTAAAATCCACGGTGTCCTTCAACAACCCTTTATGTTCCGGGGTCACGGTAAAGAAAAAAGTCCCGCTACCCCGGCAGGCTTTGGCCCTCTGTAGGCCCCGTCATCATGCTGACGCTCTTTGAGGCGCGCGTGGAACACAACGCGCCGTCCGTCGGCCCGGGATAATGATTATTGCAACTTACAAATAATTTTACTATTGAAATCTTTTCCTACCTTTCTTAGGAACGTTAAATATACAATCAGAGATGTTCAGTATTAAAAGCTGAAATCATGAATTTACTGTTTTTGTGACGCAAAGTAAACTGGAACTTTGAAATTAATTTCAAGGAAAAAATTAGTTCCTTCTTCGTTCACTAGAGGCGCTGTTCCATTTTTCCATACAATAAACGACAACTACTTCAAGTACGCTGTAAATAAAATACTGAAATCTTGTGATAAGGCCTCAGTACCTATAATTTTAGTTTTATTTGATTTGGTTATTTTTGTCCTTATTTAGTTTGTTATTGTAAATACCTATTTAGTGTTTAAAATATTTAGTTACCTTACTATACCTAATAGGATAACATTATTAAATTAAAAAAAAAATAACCCACTGATTTTAAACGTTATTAAGTGTATCCATAAAATCGGATAAACCTTTTAATTTATAGTCTGTGCAAACAGGCTGCTTTCTGGTATTTTATAAGAAAATTGCGTACGCTTTTGAGAGAGTTAAGCAAGGCAAAAGGCTCAATTATTTTTTCAATCTATCTGCTTTGTGGATACTGAAATGACTTCTTATATTTAAAAGCTATAAAATGAACGGCTAATGTTTGAATTAAACGCGAAAATACACGTTCAGAAACTACAAAAAGTGATGTAATTTTGCGAAATGTGCGTTCAAACGTTTGCCCGCTACTTTGAAAGCAAATATAATAAATACTAATTTTAACTTCACATCATCATCCATAAACAAATAAAACTTGTTATGTACCAATTTTAAACGCACTCTAAAAATTCCATAGATTTATAAAATTTGGTAGATTTATCTACTTATATTATAGTGCTCAAAAGCATAATTATACGGTTTTGTTGCTGCTTGAATACTGGAATAATAATTATCGTGAGTAGCAGAAGATTTTGAAAAGAGTTTATAATAATATGCCACCACGATAGAAAAAAAAACGTCAATAACCTTTTAGGTTTTCAGATGAAGACCATTGCTAGAAATATACGTTTAGCAAAAAATAATTCATGCAAATTAATTTTTTTAATCATTTGTTATTAATATTTTTTGTTCCTACCGTGCTCGCACGTACTAGGCTCGCATAAATTCAAGGTGATATTAATTCTAACCAGGTTAAACTAAAGTCCGCAGTACATTACTAGAGCATGAGTTCAGTGGAACAAGGCAGACAGAGTCGGCGTTGAGACAGCCTGATCTGAAATGCAAACCGCGACCCAAAGAATCTCATTAGCAGACGGGACCACGCTACCTTGCCGCGGGACTATTCTGGATATGCGGCGGTGGATTTTATCTCATTGTTTTGGACGGTGAAAGATCTAGCTACAGATTTTGCGGCAACTGTGCGTTCATGACCACCGCACTCATAACCTTTAGACGCGGTGTTAGGTCTATGTCATTACATCAAATTGCATGAAGAAATTAGTAAGTACCCCGAATTTTCCGCAAGTGATAAGTGGTAACGACATGAACAGACGACCTTATAAAGGTCGCCGGAAGACGCTGGATGCAGGTCGCTTCCAACCGGTATATGTGGAGATCTAAAGGGGAGGCCTATGCTCAGCAGTGGACGTCCTACGGCTCAGATGATGATGATAAGTGGTAACGCGGACTCTACTACCCCTTTTGAAAGGCAAAGGTTTTAATTAACTGACTTCAAAAAGAGGGAGGTTTTCATTCTATCCCTTATAAAAAAACTTTTAATACGATTTAATAAGTAGTACATTTTTTGTTGTTAACCGCACTGAATACTAATGCTAAGCTTAATGGTTACTTCACCTAAATGAGCACATAATCTAACAAAATTTTTATCACTTTAATCTCTTTAACAAATGACGACTGTGTGCTCCTTTGGCCTAAAAGAGCTCGTAAAAGTTACAGTTGTACTACAGGAATTTCTCAAAACGTCACATTCTCGACGATGAGAGCCTCTTCAATAAACATTAAATAATTTATGAAATGAATAGGAATACAAAATGGCGGCTACAGTACCGAAGTTGGACACCATCCAAAACATCCATACACAGTCATACCTCTCCAGAATAAGCCTTCGTTGTCCGCGCCACACTGAAGACATCGCGTCTTTGCATTCGTACCAGCCCGCTCATTGGAAAATCACTCCCACCCCCTGCATACTAAACAACCCTGACAATATCTGCGAATCTCTGTATTAAATCTCATACGGAACCACTGACATACTGTTCATATCGACTGGGATTGTGTTCGCTATTCCAGTTGAATATTGCATGGTATTCCGTACACGGAATATTGGTATTTATTGAATGGTCCAATGTATGGATACGCTTTTGAAACTAAATCGGAATTTGTTTGAATTCGCTTTTATTACTAGTACAGATTAAAATCTTATGATTTGTTTCAATGAAATGGTGAATATTGTTTATTAGCTTCTGCCCGCGACTTCGTTTTCGTATTCTATTGCTAATGCTAGCGACGACGGGGTCGTGACAATCGAAGATCTGAAACGTCTGATCTCGGATTCTAGGAGTCCCCGTCTCACTGTTTTCCTGTCCCCAGGGGACGGGAAAACAACGGGATGCGCGAGACGATTCGAGACATTCCAGATCTTTCATTTTGTAAGTCAACAGGAAGTGCTCGTCAGACTAAACAACTCTTGCTAAGATATAAATTGGCTCAGAGGCAAAGATGAGCCTGACAAGTGACAGTGACAACGAACACTACGTACCTACGGGACGTTTAACTTTTTTCGTATTTATTTTCCCCTTACGCATTCATACATCACATCTGTAGCACAAAAAATGTTTTCTAAAGCGTCCATCAAAGTGATTTCCTTGTAACAACATTAATCGGACAAGCCATTCAAAAAACACGGACAATTTTGTTGGCTGTCCGTCCCAACCCACATCAAGTGCACAATAAGCGCGCGAAGCATTGTCGCCATTTTGGAAAAATGCGCGCCAAATCGTATTGTGACAAATCAAATAATGAATTTCTTTTTTTAGATTCTATTTTTATTAAAATATTTCTGCGAATTTGTACATTCTATTTCAATATTTTTTGCAGGTCTAAATGGACTGTGTGAACGGAAAAATGCTGTTAAAAAGTCAAATGCAAGCAAATATTGTAAAAATACAATAACCCAGCGAACTACAAAGTTATGCAATGCATTTTAACTATGGACATCTTTGAGAACTTACCCGACATATTTCTGGAATTTCTGGAAACACAACGCTAATAAGCAACAAATCGAAAACAACGAAAAATGTAAACAACTACGGAGAAATCTTTATGTCAACTTCAGCATTAGCGTCCGAACAATGAATACCTTTTTACACAACTCGTCCAGAAACCGTTACGAGCGTTTCATCTCTACAAATTCATCTTCCAACTGGATTATACTCATCCAATTAAAAAAGCAAATGGCTCGGATTACCAAGTTTCTTAAAGTGGTCATGCATTTAACAATTTTGATGCTCATCAGTCATTTTCTCAAGAGACAAGACCCGTCATATACTGTGAAGAAAATCGCGAGACATATAGCGGACATGAAGCATATATTATTGTGGACTCATGTTCCTGGTATCGAGGAAGAAGGACAGAGATACTTCGTGAGAAACCAGTGTTCTTTCCTCAACTGCTACTTTACAATGAACAGAAGCCTTTTTCCAGACCTCAGATACTTTGATGCTATAGTTTTCAATGCTCAAGATGTCAGCCGATACGCTAGATTCACACATTTGCCGCCAGTGAGGAGTTTCGTTCAGAAATATATTTTTGCTTCGAACGATTCTTCTCATAACTATCCTGTTTGCAGTTCTCAGTATGATAATTATTTTAATTGGACCTGGACGTACAAGTAAGACCTTTTTTTATTTATTTAGTTGTAGTTTAGCTTTAGCAGTTTTGTTTTATTAATGTAGATACCACAATTACCCATTTTCCCACACTTGTGCAGAATTTCGCTAGCTAATTTAATTTAAAATTGTAATGGTACATCTAAGATTCAGTATTTTTCCCTTGAACCATCGAATTAATTAAATTACTGAGTGACCGCTTTGATCTAAGCATCAAAGTTCAATGTTCCCAAACAAATCTATCAGATTCTTTTTTATTTGTAAAACCAGTTTATGAAATGTTCTCACATATTAATGTGGTAGACATCATCTTTTAGATGGTTCATCTACACTAATACAATAAAGAGCAAGAATTTTTTGAAATCAAAAATTCTATTCCCAGTTGAAGGCTGATTTGGTCCTGAGGGACATAGGCACGGCAAAAGGGGGGTTAAGCGGCCGAAGCCGCTGGCAAAAGCTAGTTATTAATAAAACTAGTTCTCCAGGCCTTTGCCAATATACCTACATGATGCTTTTATCTTCTATTTTATTCTTCCAGGCTGGATTCCTCAATACCCTACAGATACATCACAGTATTCAACATCCACAACGAAGAATTAGGAGCAGACCTCCACTGGAAATATGACATGAAACCGATCTCCGCACAGTTCAGAAGCTCCCTAGATTCCAAATCCCTGGCTGCTGCTATATACCTGGAGAAATGCAGTACAAACAGTAAACGAGAATATTATATCAAAAATTTGCAGGCACAACTAGCTCTATACAACCTCACTGTTGATATCTATGGTCCATGCGGCAATAAAAAGTGTGGGAGAACGTCTATGAAGCCATTTTTTTACAAATTAAGGAGGCATTACTACTTCTATCTGGCTTTCGAGGATTCCTTGACTGATGATTTTATCACCAGCTCTGTGCTCTTTGGATATCAGAATAATGCTGTGCCGGTTGTGCTCGGTGGTGCTAATTATCAAAGGTAATTACTTACTACATCCATACATGCATGGGAGGTAGGTAAAAACTACAAAAAGCTTCCTGGTACGAACCTCAGATACTCGTCGTTTCAAAGTATGATGAAAAATTTAAAATAAAAGTTTTGTCGTCGTAAAATCATCAAATGAGTCCTCCCATCCAGGGCGAGAAGAGGGCCTGTCAGACTTATACTGACTAAAATCTTTGGTGATCTTTCAAAAGCTCTGTACGTTCCAGTGTCAGGGTTACCTAATGAGACAGTCTCGCGACCCTGGTAACCGAGTCATCCATTCGCTTGACATCATTATACCTACTGACAGTGTTAATGAGATTCACAAGATGACCGATACCGTGTCTCAGGTTTGAAACCCGCACGGTACAATTTGCATGACATTCTAATCTAATATGATTCTAAATTTTATTTTCACAGATTTCTACCCCCAAGCTCATACCTAGAGGCCTCACAAATGGAAGAACAGACGGCAGCTAAAATAATGTACGATATAATTCAAAATAAGACGAGGTATTACGAATTCTTCAGTTGGAGGAACCACTACTCTATGAAGGAGTCCACGATTCTAAACGCGTGCACTCTCTGCCAATTCATGAACCATCAAGGTTGGCTAAAACATAGCACCAGTTACAAGAATTTTAGAAAATGGTGGAATCCATTTTATGAAGAGTACTGTGGCGTTTCCAAATATTTGTAGTCTAAGAATCATTGGAATTGTAGAATGCTGCTGGGAGAATTATCGTTTAGAAATCATAACATCTCCCTAACTGAAACATTTCTACGGCCAAACCTGTGATTCTATTATCAATTGGATCCGTACCCCCTTTAGCGAGAGTATAAGCGTCATAATATAAACGGGAAGGCATAAAGCTGGACATAGCGTCTCCCAAGCTTAGTAGACATTCATGCATTTTTGGCATACATAGAGAGTGATAAAAAATCATATAATGGATATTTGAGATCATAAATGGAGTTAATTTATTAAGAACAATTTTATCGCAATCCTGTTACCAACATTGGTAAAGTGGCGTTTTTAAATCCCTTACATTTTGGTCCTCATATGATAAGCATTGGCTTTAATACCCACGCTTAACTCAGATGCAAGCAACTATTGTTTAAATATAGCTTCAAGTTGTATTCCTGGAACCAATCAGTATTTCCATTACCAAATCCAGCTCACAGCAAAAACGAGTTCCATCGAAATCTGTAGCTGTAATTGTAAATCCCAATCCCAACATTCGAACAATAAAATAAAACAGACAAATCTGAGCCTTATTGACAAATAAAATCAGGCAGTTATTAACCCTTTTTTATAAAAGCCTGAAAATTATCGCCAGCAATAATGGCATCGAAAGCCGACCGACCAACACATACAAGGATTAAAGAGTTTAAATTATTTTAAGAGATTAAAACGCATGATAAAACAGTGTATCCGGTGTCAACACTCCGGTCCAATGTTAATTTAACTTTAAATCCTGTTTTTAAGCAGATTGCTCTGGCGGCCATATTGTATTTATTGTTCTTAACACATTAAAGAGGATCAGAGTTGTGTACGTAAATCGTGTTGCTGGACATCTGTGTGTGTTTTGTTTTAGTGGATTAAGTAGTTAGGGTTCGTGATTGGTTTTTAGTTTATTTGGGTAGCGAAATTATAATTTTAGGTCTTTTACTGTAAATTCGTTGAGCCTCAGGAAGGCCTACTACTTCTGTATTATCATTAATGGTATAGTCGTTGATTGAAGCATAAATTATGACATTAAGATTAAATTAGGACATGCTGATGGCAATTCCAGTTCCTTCTGGGTGATCTCGATGCGTCATAGGTCTCATGTTAGCTTTTGGGCTGAATTCTAGCAAGGAGAAAATAGACACTTCCAAACATCTGTATTATTAAACTTTGGTTGATAGTTTCTACTTCATTCTGTATGAAGATATTTTGGGACATATCAAAACACAGATAAGCCTACAAAAAAGACCTACACACATAAAAAAAAATTGTGATAAATAACATAACCTGTTTTTTTTTTAAAAAACAGATTATGTCCTCCAATAGCTCCAATTATAATATTTAAAATAATAATAATACTAATTTTTTTTTTTATTTAAATAATAAGATAAAATAAAATACCGAAACAAAAAGGTTTCGATTTTCAAAGTGATCGCAAACTTTTTTGATGAAACAAACCCATATTTTTTCCAACACACCAGTACTAAATCTTAATCCCCAAATAACGAGCCGACAGTTTTTTACCTTATAACTAGAGAGAAACAGACTTCTAAATAACTAACAGAAATCCGAAGCCCGTAAAGACTTTATATTAAGTCTATAAGTCAGAAAAGTTGCGAGAGGCGAAGTCTCCCCAGACCTAAGCTACTGGTTGAACACCACCACATTTTTAATGAGCCTTCCAACTCTTCGGGACTAAGAAATTGTTTCCTGAACACTTCTGGAGTGCTTTTTGTATTTTGTTGGTAAGATTTAAAGAAGAAAGTTGGTGAAGGCGCCAATTTTCGGGTTTTGGGGATTAGTGTTGTGGATTTTGAAGAGAAAAGTCAAGTTGGGATGAAAAGCTAGTGTGTGGATACAGAACTATTTTCTTGAAAATTGATTTTTTTTTCTACAGTTTACAGGAATTTTAACAACATAGAATTTAATGACATTGTATTGTACTTACTTAAGAAACTCAACATTAGCTTAAGATCACCTTGTTGTATGCTAAACTCTAAATATTAAAACATTTGCATGCCCTAAACAGGCAAAATATGGTTTGTGCCTAAACCACCAATTATAACAACTGGTAGTACCTATATTTTATGCAAATAAATTATTCTTTTTCTTTCTTCCTTTGTGGTGGCGATTGAGTATCCTGTGTCTAATAAGCGAAATAGTATGTCTATTATAAGTTTTTAAACTGAGATCACTAAGGCCCGTATTACAAACGTCACCCAATATTCAGACATTACTTAAAATTATGTACATGCAAGGCATTCGATTGTTTGAAACTAGTTTTAGTAACGCTTGAAGTTTGAGGTATGTTCTGTAATATCCTATCATGTTTTTCTTTTGCAATTGCTACGATCACAAATGAACTGAAGTTATTGCAGATGGATGTTTATGAGGAGAAATAGGGCTTCCCCAATAAGTTACCCCTTGAAGTACACCGTGGATTTTGGTCAGTACAAGTCTGACAGTGGGAGGACTCATCTGATTTACCACGTAAAAAAAAAAGTTGTGAACGAAGGTGTGTTTTCAAATGGGGTAACCACATCAAGACAATTGCAATATCATCACTTATTTTATAGCTTTTTAACTTGATCATACAGAAAACTTTGCTGTGGGCTAAATAAGTACCAAATAAAACTTCAATATATAGCTACTGCATGGATTTCTTAAACCAACCCGACGACGAGATGATCGAATCACTGCAAACAATGGAGGTTATAAAATGCATGGAGCGTCAATCGTTTACAGTTTCCGGACACATCGACGACGACGACCGGCGATCGTCTTTACAGTATCAGAGAAACCCTTTACACAGTCCAGTTTTACGATTCGAAGGACTGACAAGGATTTTATTTAGGTTGGTACTATCAGTGACGGATTAAGACTACTTGATGCCCTAAGCAGTTGAAGCCTTTGGTGCCCCCTATCCACAGGTTTTTTTGTCGTGATTAAATACCTATATCAAATGTGTCCTCCCACCCAGGGCGGGACGGGAGAGACTGTCAGACTTGTACAGAATAAAATCCACCGTGATCCTTCAATAGCCTTTTACGTTCCATGATTACTGTTACTTGATGAGATAGTCCGGCGAACCCGGCAGTCATTGAACCTCTAAAGGGCACCGTCAGTTTGCGACAGCTCTTTGAGGTGTCCGTGGAACACGACGCGCCGTCGACCCGTTAACGGTCCATGAACGGACGGCGAGTCACCCATTATTCGTCATCCACATTTTTCCTACTGGCCGGAAATCGCCTAGCGACGTCTGTTGCCGTCTTCCACTATCCAAAATCCACTCCAATCCACTATCTATGCAAAAATGTCTCAGCCGCACTCAAAGTTTACAGCATACTAAGTATAAAAAGAAAAATTCCGAATATGATGTTGAGCAGAAAGCCCACCAGACACAACACCCGTCTGGTCGGAAGGTACCTTCCTTTTCACCGGGTAGCGAGGAACTTTCCACTCTGTTCCTCCTACCCCCAAACTTCGTGTAGTAAGTAAAACAGAGCCCTATAGGGAAGTGCAAGGGCGAGCGAAGCGAGCCCGATTTTTTTTTTGCACCTTTCTTCTGTATGCAATAAATGAAGTAACGAAGTTTACGCATATTGGATTAGCGAGCGAAGCGAGCTAGAGAATTTAAGCAGTTTTAGAAGTTTTTGGTGACGTGATGAGAAGTGATGCCCATGGGGGGCACCAAAAGAAGAAGCACAAAAAAAACCCGTCCATAGATTTTTTGTGCTTCTTCTGGTGCCCCCCAAGACGTGGTGCCCTAGGCAATTGCTTAATTTGATTAAGGGTTAATCCGTCACTGGGTACTATCTTTTACGATCACTGCAATTCGGGGGACTGTATTCTATACTCGTGGTCTCTGATTGATGACCATTCTTTCCTGATCACAAGGAACTTTAAGAGCTCGTGGTTAAATAATTACAGCCTGACAAGCCGATTTCCTTGCGAAGCCGTTATTGTCGAGGTTGATCTGTGGATCGGTGACCATCTGTCATAGCAAGGTTCCTCCGTACCTCGGAAAGCACATAGAACCATCTATCCCAGCTGTCATTTGTAGATCTTTGACAGTCGTTACTGTTAGTCAGAAGCCCTTAAGTCAGACAACCATTCTCACCATCGTATTATCCAGTTACTGGGTTGTGTGGAGACAGTTAGCCCGATACAGTTACTTCATGTAAAATACTGATATTCAGCTTCACCTAGTTCGACTGGAAGCCGACCGGGACCTCAATATACACTCACGACCAAAAGTATGAAGACACTTACTTTTCATTGATCCGCGATGGCTTCTTGGCGTGATTTGAATTAATTTGGTATTAATTTAAAGTTAGCAGCTTAACCTTCAACATGCTACCATTTTTATGATTCCTAATTAGTGATTAAGTACTCAAGATCGTGCGGAATCGCAGTAAGTGATTCCATATTTTTGCTCGCGAGAATAGTTGGGAAAAGGCTAGGTCAATTATGAAATCCAAGTAAGTAAGTAATTCAATAGACACTTTTGCTTGCTAATAATGTTGAGAAGAGGCTTAGGCCGATGATGATTACTCCTTTAATCGATAAGAGCCAAATTGCAACTCAAAAGCAAGATAATAAAGCGAACGTATCCCCATTATTAATTCCGGCACATCCAAAACACTTAATTACTATGCTAAACGCTTCCTCGGTCTACTGAGCGTAGTTTTTGTCCTCCCCGATCTACATTTCTAATCACATTGCACACCCGAAGTGCTAATAAATTCACTATATAGAGCATATTAAAGCGGTTAAGACGTTCCGTAAGATGCAGATAGGGAATATGTTGTATTTGACCTGTTTTTTTTTGTGAAAATTAGGATAATTAGATTTCATCAGTTGTTTTTAGGGCTCTGTACTGAAAGGGTAACAACGAGACACTTATTAGGGCTCCTCTATCGACCAGTCCAGAGTATTGAGTTGGAAGGGCCTACCCTTCAGTGTTGGACTAGCTTGGAAGGCCTCGGGTAGCCCCATACTCCCGGTGCGGAGGTATCATCGCTGCTCGAAATTAGTTTTTGGGCAGAGAAGCAGCGGTAATGAAATAAATTACACAAAATCCCCTTCGCTGAGTTTGGACCACTTACCTCAGGCGAAGAACCGATCATGACCGTTACCATCAAGACCGTAAGCATTGGGCAGTGATAAATCTCTGTAGATTTGCAGAAACACAAAATACTAGTAACCAATTGCATTCAGTTGAAAGAAAGATGACTCAAATAGTTGGAAAAGGCTAGGCCGATGATGAGAACCTCGTCCAATCAGCGAGAAATGTGCATCCAATCTCAATTCACTCGATCCTATCCACAGAGGCGTAGCTACCACTGTACAAGCGATACGATACGGGCTCCCAAAATTTCAAGGGCCCCCTACGATTGGAATAAAAATTAAAACATAAACAAACTTACAACAAAAACTTAAACATCTGTTGAACATTGTCTAAAAATTGACATTTTTTTAGACAAGTGTTCAACAGACGTTTAAAAGTTTTTATGGTACGACGGCAAATGTCGCTCTTAAATGAAAACTTATGGCGGCCATAAGCTCCAATTATCGAGCTCTAACTAAAATCCACAAATTTCCTTCAAAAGACCAGGTCTTTTGAAGGAAATTTGTGGATTTTAGTGTGTTTACGGTCCAGGGTCATAGTTACCCGTTTAGACAGTCCCTCGAATTCAGACAGTCTGCTATTAAAAAAGACCTGATGAAAAACCAAACAAATAAAATAAAATCCCGGAAAATTCATGTTCCGTATCCACGCTACTACACCAAATAAGCATTCATATTTGGGTCCATAAACAAGCTCGATACGATAGAATCAATATTAATTAAGGATGGACTTCACATTTTATATTCAAAGTCCTAACTTTGTCTTCCACCTTTACCTTCAAACGCTTGCAAAGTGCATTTAGACCAGGCGGCGTAGAAGACATCCGTATGCAAAATATGAGGACCGAGTTTTGAGTTTTTTAATATATTTTTAGGATGA
Organism: Agrotis ipsilon; assembly: GCA_028554685.1. Classification (NCBI taxonomy): domain Eukaryota; kingdom Metazoa; phylum Arthropoda; class Insecta; order Lepidoptera; family Noctuidae; genus Agrotis; species Agrotis ipsilon. Next base: position 10,616,507 of record CM052972.1, read on the forward strand.
CAATCCTAAAAATATATTAAAAAACTCAAAACTATATATTTCCGATGTTGCCAACAATTATCGTGGTCCAAAAGAAAAAAATCCGCACCTTGGTCTCAGATCAATAAAACGTTGATATTAGTGGGTTTTGATCTGAATAAATTTCATAGGATATGGAATTACATACTGATTATACTTTATTATGACGAGATCTTGATAAAATGATTGGAAAATATAGTAGAAAAACATATTAATACATAATTATCTATATATTTTTTATAAGAACAGGGTATGGTCGTACGACTCGCCTACAGCCGAAATAGCTAAACGTAGAAACTTGGGTTTTGGACAATAGTTGCAGTCTACCATTTAGAGGGGCGTAAAGACGGGATTTTGTGAAAATCGTCCTCTAAAGGTGTGAAAAGGGGTGAAAACTACTGTATGAAAAATCCTATTCCTTGGGTTTATACATTTGAAACTAGTCATGAATATGAACACAAGTAAATAAAATATATTGGCACTTTTATTTTTTTAAAACTACCCTCCATTAGTGATCTAATCGATGTTAAAGTTTGTATGGAAAAATTATAACGCGTGATCCGATTATTTTGAAAATCAGTATTTATTAGAAATTATCAAACACGTGTTTTTGGATTTTTCAAAAATCTCCCAAAAGTTAGTGAAAAGGGGTATTCAAGTTTAAAGGGAAGGATTTTAAAGCGCTATAAGTGTAACCTGCATTTTGGATGGTAGTTGCAATTTATCATGTAGGTGAGCACCCAGAAAGGATTTCACCTTTAAGGAGGTGACAATGGGCATTATTAGTTTTTTTAAACTACCCTCCAATGATACTCTAGACGATGTTAAAGTTTGTATAGAAAAATCATAACGTGCTAACCGATGAATTTGAAACCTGGTATATGGAAATTAGATCAAAAATAATGAAACACGTGTTTTTGGGTTTTTCAAAAATCGCCCCCTAAATTGGTGAAAAGGGGTGATTAAGTTTTAAGGGAAAGATTTTACTACGTGTAGTGCGGTAGTATCTTAAAAATTTCTGGACCACTCCAGACACTGGCAACATGCATTTTTAAATAGTCCTAGAACCCATTTGCATACTTCCTAAAACAGATTGCGGTCCTCATATTTTGCAAACGAAATTCCTTCTGCGGCCTGCACTAATTCGTTCGCAGTGTACTGCAGGTATGTATTCAAGTTCATGATACATCGATGCATGAGATCAAAGCTCTGGAACAAAGGAACATCGCTATTTATTCGAAATCAGGTGACATCATTTCCATTGTGATACGTTTTACGCGGATCAAGGACCTTCGAATGAATCTGAGGCATTATTTAGTCACTTTATTATTACTAGCTGTTGTCAGCAACTTCGCCTGCGTTTAACCCGACCAACCGTGTTATTTCAGGATATACCGTGTCTCTAACTAAGCCACATCAAGATATTAAGAAAATCTATCTCATTTATTTATCGAAATCTCCAGACTATATATTCGCATTAATAATAAAAATAGTTTACATTTTGATACAAGTGGTTAAAGTTGCATTTGAGGTGAAATTCCTAGCCAAGCAGTAGGTGAGGGTGTAAGGACGACATAATGACGAGGCCCCCCTAAAGCCTGCCGGGGTCGCGGGACTTATACCATCACCGTGACCCCGGAACATAAAGGGCTTTTGAAGGACATCGTGGATTTTAGTCAGTACAAGTTTGACAGTCCCTCCCAGTCCTGCCCGGGCTGGGAGGCCTCATCTGATGATTTTACCTCGTAAAAAAAAAGCAGTAGGTGAGGGTGTAATGGATCCGATGACTGCAATAACAAATGCCCATAATACTTAAATTATCTTCATCGTTATAACTTTCATGTAATAAGGTATAGTTTCTAAAGCATCCATGACGTCACAATATGGCACCATCACACCCATTACGCGTTCGCACAGTAGCTTCATAGACTTTCCACTTATAACAATGCAATTGCAAAGCTGTTTAACTTCCCAACAAATGCACTAAACTCACCCGTTAATCCAACACTCCAACTATAAGTAAATTCAACCGAGGTAATTCAACTGCAACGGATTGGAACGAGCGCTGATCATAAGTCCGCATTGCACACTCTATTAGTTAAATATCGTGGTTTACAATACTGTTCAGTGTTTCAACTGAATTTGAGTTGGAATTTTAATTAAAATTATGACAGTAAATGAATAAAAAAATGTTTTATCCTTATAACCGCCAGACTTCATGTCAATAAAATTGTCGTGCCCCCAGCGCCAGGCTACGAATCGGTGAAATACAAGTTCCTCTCGTTCTCCTCCTCTTAAGCTCCTATTTGTAAACTATTATGGTGTTTAAAAAGTTTTATATCTATCTAAATAAACAGAAAGATATGCAATAAAATCGAAGAAAACAACAAAAATCGTGAATATTCTCTGTCGGATATATCCGACTCTGGTGTAATGGGCCAGAAAATATTTGTCGGATATATCCGACGTTGGCGGTTAAAAGGATAGGAAGCTCAGGAGCTAGTGGCTAAATAATAACCGTCGTACAAGCTGATATTCAAGGTTAAACCACGCTTGCCAAGGTTGGTCTGTAGATGGGTGACCATTTAACACAGTGAATTTCCCCCGTGTCTCGGCTTTGATTCCAGCTTTCATTTGCAGATAATAAGATCAATGTTACTATTAGAACTGACGCGCAAGTCTGACAACAATTCTTACCAAGGGGATTTATATTTCCCAGTAACCAAAGAATAAATATGCAGTAACTAGATTGATATGAGTATAGAGTGGAGGTCAGATACGCTTTCAAAAAAAAATTCTGCTGCACCTTGTTGGAATGGAAGCCCGCCGACCACAGTTGGGAAAAGGGTAGGCAGATGATGAAATATTAGATTAAGCTCTCCATACATGAAATTCCTACTATTGCCACTTTTTTGCTGCACTTGGCGAAAGCACTGCCGTGGCCCTAAACTGTGTGCTGTCTGTAATCAAATCTTGCAAGTTTTTGATCCAATTGCCAGTTTCCGATTGAGCTGAAATTTAACACGATGTATATCGCTTGTCAATGCAATATTATAATGACATGGAGCTGATCTGATGATGGAGCTGGAAGATAGCTATGAAACACCGCCAACCTATCGAATTTAGACTCGTTTGATTCACCATGACGAGTACTTTTTTAACAATAAAAGCTTGTTTTTAAACAGAACATAGTTTTTTAAATTACTAACTTAGATAATTGTTTCCATTAAAACCAAAAGCAATTCCATAATACGCAAAAACTCACAATCCAACAATTAAGTATATTTCAGAGAAAAATTAAACAGCCGTACAGAGTCAAGGAGGCAATCTAACTTGCTCACAGACAGAACTAGCAACTAATTTACCTAGGCAAACGTACTGCCTTGCCTTTAGCGAAGCGGATTGCTTTTTCACAACTATTTCATTTTAAACTTGAGAAAATTTTCCTTCATTCCTTCCTTTGCTTTATCTTCAACGCTATAATAGGATTGATTTAGTTTTCTACTTGCTTTGTTTATGCCGTTTGTTTTAAATGGAAAATGAGGGTCGAGGGAGTTAAGAGGACTCATTTTTTTTTTGTGAATGGAAAATTACTAAATAACTTGCTGAACTGGCAGTGGACACTGCCATAGCTAAATGGCAAAACATGTAGCTACATTATTTATTTTAAGACCTGTATCACTGTATACGTTCACTCATGTTTTTACAAAATTTATCTTACTGGCAGGCCATATAGCACGCAGAAGTCCGCAGTACTGATGGTCGACGGGGCCTTAAAATTCACAAATGGAAACCACACACCGGCAAGAGCAGCGTAGGACTCCACTTACAAAGGTGGACAGACGATTTGATGGAGACCATAGGATCGCGTTGGATGTAAGCCGCTTCTAACCACGGTCTTATTGGAAATCTATAGGGGAGGCTTATATATTAAGCGGTGGATGTCTTGAGAAAGGAGGAAACGCCTAGGTGTCACCACTGCCAAGATCGCCCGGAGGTCACAGTAGAGCATACGGTGCAAGTCTGCCCAGCTTGGGCAGATCAACGGCGTGTCTTCACGGCGGCGATAGGCGGAGACCTCTCGCGCCCGGCATAGGTTGCGGCTATGCTGCGGGGCGAGACGGAGTGGGAAGCGGTCGCCACCTTCTGCGAAGCAGTAATGCTAGAAGGAGCATGCTTGAAGGAGGTGGCGGGCCGCAGGAGAGAGAGGTCAGCGTCCTCCCTCCGCCCCAACCGTAGTGATAGACGCCCACGGCGTCGGACGTCGCAAGACGATCTCTGGCCACCGTAGGCACGGGCATGCGGGCAGCGAGTAAAGGGCAACTCGCTACCCGACCTTGGACAATGTACCATGCCGGGGTCGGGAGACTTATTGCATCACCGTGACCCCGGTACATAAAGGGCTATTGATGGGCACCGTGGATTTTAGTCAGTACAAGTCTGACAGTCCCTCTCGCCTTGCCCGGAGTGGGAGGACTCATTTGATGATTTTACCAAGCTAAAAAAAAAAGGTGTGGATTTCTTGCGGCTGATAATTATGATGATGATGATGATGACGAAGGTGATTAACTCCAACATGAATTGACCCCCAGGTGGTGATAGGTGCTATTATGCCAACCAAAGTCTTTTTTTTATCATGGTAGAATCATCAAATGAGTCCTCCCGCCACGGGGGCGGAAGGGACTGTCAGATTGGTACTGACTGAAATCCACTGTCCTCCAATAGCCCTTTATGTTCCGGGGTCACGGTGATGGAAATAAGTCCTGCGACCCCGGTAGGCTTTGGCCCTCTGTGAGGAGGCCCCGTCATTTTGCTGACGCTCTTTGAAGCGCGCGTGGAACACGACGCGCCGACGACCCAGGCATGGTCCATGGACAGCGAGTTGCTATTTTCTCGCTGTCCGATTATGCCAAAGTCTTGGGAATTCGTGCAGCTTATAATTGGTCGGTTTATTAGTATGTCTTCATTAGAGGCCCCCGCTGCCTCGAGAAGTCGAGGCGCGGCGGGAAGAGCTCCGGCGCGATCTCAGGGCAATATGGAGGGGACGACTGTCGCGACCGACGGCCGGGCACGCCGAAATAGCGGCGGTAAGACCCCTCTTTGAGGAGTGGCTGGATAGGAGTCACGGCGTCCTAACCTTCCGCGTGACGCAGATCCTCACCGGACACGGATGTTTCGGGAGGTACCTGTGTCTAATGAGAAAGGAAGAAACGCCTGGGTGTCACCACTGCGTAGATCGCCCGGAGGACACAGTCGAGCATACGGTGCAGGATTGCCCCGCTTGGGCGGAGCACCGACGTGTCCTCACGGCGGCGATAGGTGGAGACCTTTCGCGCCCAGCACTGGTCGCGGCCATGCTGCGGGGCGAGACGGAGTGGGAAGCGGTCGCCTCCGTCTGCGAAGCAGTCATGCTCGCGAAGGAGGAGGCGCGCCGTGCGAGAGAGAGGACAATGTCCCCCCTCCGCCCCACCCGCGGTGGTAGACGCCCACGGCGTCGGACGTCGCAGGACGATCTCCGGCCACCGTAGGCGAGGGCATGCGGGCGGCGAGTAAAGGGCAATTTGCCGCCCAACCATAGACCATGCCCGTGTCGACGGCGCGTCGTGTTCCACGCGCGCCTCAAAGAGCTGTCAGCAAAATGACGGGGCCCCCTCTCAGAGGGCCAAAGCCTGCCGGGGTCGCGGGACTCATACCATCACCGTGACCCCGGAACATAAAGGGCTATTGAAGAACGTGATTTTAGTCAGTAAAAGTCTGACAATACCTCTCGCCCTGCCCGGGGTGGGAGGTCTCATTTGATGATTTTACCACGTAAAAAAAAAAACGTCTTCATTAGAGGACGTTTTTATCTTAAAATTATGATGATGATTATAACTATAAGCTTTTACAATGTGAACTTTTGACAGCTCTATAACATGAAAAAAACATCTCTCTCGGCATCTGCCTCTAGTTTTGCGGCGAGAGAGCGTGGCGGCAGCGGCGGAAGTGAGAGTTCTCGACCGCCCCGCTGACGCGTCGCTGTTTTAATGGCCTAAAAGACTGGAGATTATGAGTAAGAACTTTGCCTAGCAATAACTATAATATAATATAAAAGAAGAAAATACCTTATCAAAATGGGAAACAGTGACAAAAATACATCGAATTCACGAAAGGCTCTTGGAATTATTAAGTACTAATTTGAAAACTTCGTAAAGCACAAAGTAGGTAAGCGTACGCCGTAACCAATAACGAGAAAAGCAGAACTTTTTGGAACTTTTTTAAAATGTAAACGTTATTTTAGTCAACATTTTCACAGAATCACTGTGCAAAGAAAACATTTAGTAAATAAATATTTAATTACATCGAGCTGTTTTTATACGAAACGAGTTAAAAAGGATTTGTTTGTATTTAATTAAAATGAGATACTCATTTTCAAAGTTTAGATACCTACTTACGCCCTACATTTGTGGGACCGTCTGTAAACGTAGCCGTGACCCTGAAACGCAAAGGGCAATTTAACAGAAAGGATTTTTAGCTTGTAAGATTCTGAGGGTCCCTTCCTCTCAATTCAGGAGAGGGGGAGGACCCATTTAACGGTTTATCGCAGAAAAATAAAGAAATGTATGACTTCATCATTACTTGAGTCCGGCTGTTTAAACAGGTAACCGTGACCCTGGAACGTAAAGCGCTATTAGGTACACCCAAGGGGAGGACTCACCGGCGGGTCTGCAAGGACAGAAATGTCGGAACTGCGGACGGAGGTTGCCCGCCTGACTGCCGCCATGGAGGCTCTCCGGAAGGAGAATGCCGCCCTCAAAGCGGAAATGGCCAGACCTCGGGGAGGCGGACGGCAAGACACACCGCCACGGGGCCAAAAGGAGAAAGGCCAGCCCACACCAGCGGAGACTTCAGTTCTCGACCTGGTGCGACAGGAGCTGGCCGCCTTCCAGCAGCGGTTCTCCGTACTGGAGAGCCGCGTGCTGCGACCCCCGCTGGCGGCGTCTTCGTACGCGGCGGTAGCTGCGTCGAAGCCGCCCCCGAGCAAGCCGTCTTCGGCCCCGGCGAAGGCGAAACCGGCCGTGGCTCAAAAGGCCCCTTCAAAGACGGCCCCGGCAAAGCCTAGCCAGGCGAATCCGGGTCCGTCCAAGCCGACTCCGGCCCCGACACCTGCGGGGCCGTCTAAGTCTAAGTCGGCTTCTAAAAAGAAGGGTGCCCAGGCCCAGGCCGATAGCCGACCACCCCAGCAGCCTCCTCCCAAAACTCCCCCGGCAAGCGCCGAATGGCAAGTCGCCGGGGAAAAGAGAAAGGCTGCCAGTGCGGCGAGGTCCAAAAAGAGGAGGGAGAGGCGGCGGCGGCAGCGCAGGGAGCGCGGCGTCGCGGCGCGGTTGCGCGACCCAAAGACTGCGGCTGTAGTAATCACTCTGCAGCCGGACGCGGTCAAGAGGGGCGAGGCGTACCGCGACGTGCTCGCGAAGGCGCGGGAGGCGGTAGACCTCACGGAGCTCGGCATCGCCGGGGGCCTCCGTTACAGGGTCACTGCGACGGGGGCTCGAATGCTGGAGGTCCCCGGCGCGACCAGTGGCCCTGCCGCTGACGCTCTGGCCGAAAGGCTTAGAGCGTCCTTAAACGTGGAGGAGGCCCGAGTCTCCAGACCCACCAAGCGCGCAGACGTGCGCATAATGGGTCTGGATGATTCCGTGACGGTCGAGGAGGTGGTGGCCGCTGTTGCTAGGACTGGGGAGTGCCCTCCCGATCAGGTGAGGGCGGGTGTCCTGCGTCCTGGCTTCGCGGGGCTGCAGACCATTACGGTCAGCTGCTCCGTCTCGGCGGCCAAAAAACTGGAGGGGGGCCGAAGGCTCTTGGTTGGGTGGGTATCCGCGCAGGTGAGACTGCTGGATCCCAGACCGCTGAGGTGCTACCGGTGCCAGGTGGGCAACCACGTGGCATGTAACTGCACCTCGGAGGTGGACCGTAGCGACAGGTGTTTCCGCTGCGGTCAGCCCGGTCACAAGGCCGGCTCGTGCACCGCCCCGCCGCACTGCTTCGTATGTGCGGCGGCTGGCAAGCCGGCCGATCACCGGGCTGGGGGCAAGTCCTGCGCCCCTCCCACCAAAGCCAAGAGCAGAGGTAGGCCCTCTGCCACCGCCGTCACCGCCACTCCCGCCGCTGCCGCCGCCGCTTCCGCTGCTGCTGCCGCCGCCGCCGTGGCCGTACCCCCGCGAGGGGTCCTGGAGGAGGCTGCAATGGATTCCGATTAATGTCTCCATTGCGCTTCCTCCAGGCGAACATCAGCCACTGCGCCGCTGCTCAGGATCTCTTGCTCCAGAGCATGGCGCAGTGGTTGATTAATGTCGCCGTGGTCGCCGAGCCGTACTTTGTCGTGCCCAGAGATGACTGGGTAGCGGACCTGAACGGCTCGGTGACCCTAATTTTGTCGGCTGCCGCCGGTACCCCGCCCCTCGATTGTGTACAGAGAGGGCGCGGGATCGTCGCAGCACGGTTCGGGGGGATCGCCGTTGTCGGCGTGTATTTCTCCCCGAACCGAACTCTCGCCGAGTTCCAAGACTCCCTAACGGAGCTGGGAGACGTCGTCGTCGCCCTCGGTTCCCTCCCCGCGCTCGTCCTGGGGGACTTCAATGCCAAAAATCCGGCTTGGGGTTCCCGGTCCATGGACCGTTCGCGGGGTAGGACGCTCGAGCGCTGGGCCCGTGGTCATGGCCTAGTGATCGAGAACCGGGGTTCTGTCCCCACGTGCGTGCGGTTTATGGGCGAGTCGGTGGTGGACATTACGTTCGCCACCGCCGACCTGTCGCCGCGCGTCACTGACTGGCGCGTTGTAGAGGAGGTGGAGACCTACTCCGATCACCGGTATATCCGGTTCGACGTCTCCACCCAGACCTCAGACGCGCCGGTCCCAAGTGGACGGAACCCGCGTGGTCCGCGATGGGCGCTGAAGCAGCTGGACCGGGAGCTATTCCTGGAAGCCTCGATCGTGCAGGCCTGGGTGTCACCACCGGACAGGCCTGCCGATGTCAACGACGAGGCGGAGTGGTTCCGGGAGGCCATGTCGGAAATCTGCGACGTGGCCATGCCCCGGGTCCGGCAAGGACGCGCCCGGCGTCAGTTGTACTGGTGGTCGAGTGAGCTGGCAGCGCTGCGCGAGGCGTGCGTTGCCGCGCGACGCCGGTACACCAGGTTCCGCAGGCGCCGCACCCGACCTCCGGATGCGGCGGCTGTAGAGACGGAGCTATACGAGGGCTACAGGGCAGCGAAGACCGTCCTCCGTGACGCGATCTTTCGGGCCAAGGAATTGGCCCGCGAGGAGATGCTGGAGTCTCTGAACGGGGACCCATGGGGCCGGCCTTACAAGGCGGTGAGAGCGAAGCTCCGCCCCTGGGCTCCCCCGTTGACGCAGAGGCTCCGGCCTCAGTTCGTGGAGGAAGTGGTGAGCGCCCTGTTCCCATCGCGAGGGGAGCATACTCCCCCGCCCATGGCTCCGTCTCCGACGGAATCTGACGGTGAAGCTGGCGCAAACGCGGACCACAGCAGCGACGACGACGTCTACGACGCTCCAGAGGTGACCGAGGTAGACCTGAGAGTGGCGGTACAGCGGCTCAAAGCCAAAAATACCGCCCCAGGACCCGACGGCCTGCCAGGGAAAGCCTGGGTCCTGGCCTTCGGGACTCTCGGGCCTCGACTGGGGGGGCTCTTTAGCGCATGCCTGGAGAGGGGCCGGTTCCCGCTTCCTTGGAAGACGGGGAAACTGGTCCTGATCCAGAAGCCCGGGCGCCCTGCGGACTCTCCGTCCGCATTCCGGCCCATCGTGCTGCTCGACGAGGTGGGCAAGCTCTTTGAGAGAGTTATTGCAGACCGCCTCGTCGGGCACCTGAATCGGATGGGCCCGGACCTGTCGGAGAGCCAGTTCGGCTTCCGCAGGGGGCGCTCGACGGTGGACGCCATCATGCGCGTTAGAGCCCTAACGACGGGGGATGCTGTTGCCCGGGGCAGGGTCGTCTTGGCGGTGTCTTTGGACATCTCCAATGCCTTCAACACCCTGCCCTGGAGTTGCATCAGGGAGGCACTCCGGTATCACCGGGTGCCGACCTACCTCCGTCGTGTGGTCGAGGATTACCTGACGGACAGAGCCGTCATCTACCCCGGTCACCGGGGAGAGTGGAACCGGCGAGAGATGTCGTGCGGTGTCCCACAGGGCTCGGTCTTGGGGCCGTCCCTGTGGAGCATCGGCTACGACTACGTGCTGCGAGGCGACCTCCCGGACGGCGTCAGCGTAATTTGTTACGCTGACGACACGCTCGTCCTGGCACAGGGAGTGTCGCACCAGGCGGCGGCCGACAAGGCGACACAAGCGGTTGCGACAGTAGTCCAAAGGATCCGGCAGCTGGGACTCGAGGTGGCGCTTCACAAAACGGTGGCCATGTGCTTTCATGGCCGCCTGAACGCGCCGCGGACCGAGTCCCACATAACGGTGGAGGGGGTTCGCATCGGCGTCGGGAGGACGATGAAGTACCTAGGACTCGTCCTCGACAGCCGGTGGAACTTCAGGGAGCATTTCCTGAGTTTGGCCCCAAGGCTGAACCGGACAGCAGCCGCCCTCAAGCGACTGCTGCCTAATCTCAGCGGGCCAAACGCCTCCTGCCGTAGGCTGTACGCCGGTATCGTGCGGTCCATGGCCCTCTACGGGGCCCCCGTGTGGGCCCTGAGCATCCGGACGCGACCACTGAAGTTGGTCGCATGCCAGAGGGTCATGGCTATCCGGATGATCCGGGGATACCGCACGATCGCCGGCGAAGCGGCCAACCTGCTTGCCGGATTACTACCCTGGGATCTGGAGGCGACTGCCCTCCAGCACGTCTATGAGTGGCGTGTGGAGGCGCAGCGCCGGGGCGAGACCCCGCTGCCTCGAGAAGTCGAGGCGTGGCGGGAAGAGCTCCGGCGCGAGCTCAGGGTGGTATGGATTGGACGACTGTCGCAACCGACGGCCGGGCACGCCGCAATCGCGGCGGTAAGACCCCTCTTTGAGGAGTGGCTGGAGAGACGTCACGGCGTCCTGACCTATCGCATGACGCAGGTCCTCACCGGACACGGAAGTTTCGGGAGGTACCTGTGGCTGATGGGAAAGGAGGAAACGCCGGGGTGTCACCACTGCGAAGATCGCCCGGAGGACACAGTAGAGCATACGGTGCAAGACTGCCCAGCTTGGGCAGAGCACCGACGTGTCCTCACGGCGGCGATAGGCGGAGACCTCTCGCGCCCGGCATTGGTTTCGGCCATGCTGCGGAGCGAGACGGAGTGGGAAGCGGTCGCCGCCTTCTGCGAGGCAGTAATGCTCGTGAAGGAGGCGGCGGGCCGCGAGAGAGAGAGGACAGCGTCCTCCCTCCGCCCCAACCGCAGTGGTGTACGCCCACGGCGCCGTACGTCGCAAGACGATCTCCGGCCACCGTAGGCGCGGGCATGCGGACAGCGAGTAAAGGGCAACTCGCTGTCCGACCATGGACCATGCCCGGGTCGACGGCGCGTCGTGTTCCACGCGCGCCTCAAAGAGCTGTCAGCAAAATGACGGGGCCCCCTCTCAGAGGGCCAAAGCCTGCCGGGGTCGCGGGATTTATTTCTATTACCGTGACCCCGGAACATAAAGGGCTACTGAAGGACACCGTGGATTTTAGTCAGTACAAGTCTGACAGTACCTTCCGCCCTGCCCGGGGTTGGAGGTCTCATTTGATGATTTTACCACGATAAAAAAAAAAAAAAAAAAAAGGGCAGGACTCATTTGGTGATTATCCACGACAAAAAAGTCCTGGATATTCTTTGATAGACCTTTTATCCGTAACGTACTTATTGTTACACCCCCGGCGTTACAAGTTACAATACAATGTAATTATTACAACCTAGGAGAACATCTTATAAATAGTTAAGAATGGCGCCCTACCCATCTACGGATTGACTGGCAGCTGGTGTAGCATCGCCTTCGAAGAGAATTTAAAATAGTTTAAAATAATTTTGGTGTCTCATTGGTCACGTGGCCGTAAGCACAAGTTACTACTGAGTTACTGCCTTCGGTTTACTACCTAGGTGATCAAAACAGTTTTGCTAGGAATATCGGAAAGACCTATTCGTTAAAACTATGAGAGTAGGTGAAGAGGGACTGCACTTGTATCAGTGCACACACGTCATGTTCAATTATTATTAAATAATATAGTTTTCCTACTCGAACAATTCTAAAAAACTGTAATAAAATATGACACAGCACTCCAGCACTCTAATTTGATTCAATAAACTTCATCTATATGCTGTAATATTATAATCGTCACGTTACCTGCGAGTGACGAAACGTAAACAACGATTTTGACTTTGACAACCAACCAAATTGACAAGTAAATGAAAACATCTGTTGAATTTCGTATAAAAATAAACGAAAACATCAGAAAAAGTCGCTTAGAATAATCACAACTACATTCAAAAACCTGATGCGTGATTTCTATTTAAAATATTCGCGTAGAAAATCGAAAAACTTAACGTTGCTTTGTTGTAAAAGTTAGGTTATGTTCTGTTATGACTCAAAGTGATTGTGTTCAATGATTTGACCGTTTTCATGCCGTGTCTTTGAGTAGGTAGCCTTTTATGGGTTAAGGAGATTACTGCTTTTATCTGAGCTCAGTTTGTGTTAAGTTTTCGTAATGGGTGATCGTGAGAATCCCAGTGGATCGGGGTCGCAAGGATCCGATAGAGCGGATAAGAATATCCGTAGTTCATCACAGCAAATACCTGCTCCTGCTTCAAGGTTTGTTGTTTCTTTGTTTTGTTCTGTATCTAGGATACTTTGTTAATGTTTAGATGTTAATATTTGATGGATTCTTATAAGAATTCGCAGCCTGTTTGTGTCAATATGTTTAATTCAGAATTATTTTATTGTAAAGCAATAAATTAGACTTAATATTTCTTGATATTTTAAAGTTTTTAAAACCCAGATTTAATTCAACAGTTCCATAAAGTATGAATCTTCTTAAACAACAAGGATGTAATTTTCCAATATTAAATGAATTTTATTTTATCCTATGACTCACAAACCGCAATAGATGTCTTGTCATAATATATTTCCTAAGATTGTCATTATTTACTTACAAAACAAAATTTTGCAAGTCATAGATTTTACTATTGCTAACACTCATTTACTCTTATATTCTTTTGCTTTACTTTATATTAATTTGTTTTACTTTATATTTATTCATTTAATTTCATATTTCTATTGTTTTATTAAAGACATAAACTAGATAAATAAATCAGTGATGAAAACAAAGCAATACATAAAATACGATTATTAATTGTAGTCAGTAAAATGACATTTGTTCGCTATAGAAATGTATTAAATTTCCTTGTATCAGTGACAGTTGCACTTGTCATTTTAGTGACTACAATTAATAATCGTACTTCACACAATATTTACAAAAGAGATATAAAAATTATGTGGAACTATAAGTACACAAATCTTAATAATATTTTATCTATGTTCACTACATTAATATTATTTAGAAACATGCTATTCAATTTCTTTTTTTCGTTCTTTAAGGTAGCCTACCAGCTAAAATGACTTTTAATAAACAATACATGACTTATTAAAATCTTTTTCAAAAGCCTTACCATAAATAAGCTTAATTCAAAACTCCATGGAGTATTTAATCAATACTTCTTCTCTATGGTTACCCACCCAATTTTATCAATTCAAAATTCTCCCCCACAGTTACTATGCCAGCGAACCAATACAGTTCAGAGTCAGAGGTTCCACCATCACAGGTGCCTCCCCACCCAAGTTTGTGACACTGGAAGACATTATGAAGGCAGCCCATGGCATGCAGAACATGGCGCTAGCTCATGAGATCGCTGTTGACCAGGACTTCAAGTTGGAACCTTTTGAACCGCCAGATAATAGGTAAGCTGAAAGTTTTAACAGCCTATAATGTTCCCACTGCTGGGACTCAGGCCTTGTCTCATTGGGAGGGAGTGGGTTTCTACCACACGGACCCAATGTGGGTTGGTAGATTACATCTCTTTGAATTTTTGGTTGTAAGATATGCCGATTTCATCACAATGTTTTTCTTCTTTGTTTTGAGGGCAGTGGGGATGAAATAAGTTCCAAAAAGAATTTTGTCTGGCTGGGTTTGAACCCATGACATTAACCTCATAATTTGGAGCTGTAATCACAAAAAAATTGCATTTATTAGAGTTTAATCCTTGTCAAAACCATTACATGGCAACATTTTGTGAATATTCAATTACATATAGACAAAACAACTACAAAACTTAACTTCCTGTATGATAATCATGAACTTGTTTACTTCCTAACATAGAATACTTACTAGGAAACCATGAAAGGACCTAGAAGATTATCACTTCCTCAAACATGATCCTTTTGACTACCTATTATGTACATACTATAAACCTAGAATGTCTTAACCTTCATTTCAAGCGCGGGCATGCGGACGGTGAGTAAATGGGTGATTCGTTATGCTAGCTAAGGAGGAGGCAGGACGCGTCAGGGAGAGGATAGCGTAAACCTCGCTTTCCGACCATGGACCATGCCCGGCACGATGACAGGGTCTACAAGGTCCTCTAGAGGGCCAGAGCCTTTCGGGATCGCGGGACTAACGAATGCCGTGACCCCGGAACATAAAGGGCTTTTTAAGAACACCGTGGATTTTAGTCAGCACAAGTCTAACAGTCCCTGTCCTGCCCTGGGTGGGAGAACTCATTTGATGATTTTTTTTTGGTATAAACCAATACAAAAAGTTAGGGCCCCATCAGTTTTCATTACTGGCTACCTATGTAATTTTCGCTTTTTGTTCCACATTTCAGCTATCAGAAACTAGTCAAAGAGACAATGCACAAAGCGTATTTTGATATACTAAGAGAGCAACTCAACTCTGACCCACCTGAATACAAGCAGGCTCTTGTACTATTAGAAGATGTTAAACAGGTCAGTTTATAATATTTTGTTTGACATGTATGTTTTATGGGTCCAAACTCAGACCAACAAAAAAAGAAAGACGGCACGCCGCGAACCTCAAAAGTGAAGCCACCTTTTTATCTATGTGTGTATCGAAGGGTTGCCATTTGTTCTTTGTTTAATTTTCTTTTTTTTTACTTTTTATGTGATTTGCTGATGTTTTTGCAACTTTTCACTACACAGGAAGGCATAATTGTATGTTTTAAATCTAAACTTACTTGACGACGACTCGTGACGTACTAAGAGCGATGAGCATGGTTTTAGTGTAGGTGTGTGCGTGAGCGTGTATGTATACTTGCAGGAGCACGGTTTCATGGCTTCACTTATGATGTTCGCGGCGCGCCGTCTTTCTTTTTTTGTTGGTCTGAGGGTCCAAAGAATAGATTCTTTGAAAAGGATAAACAATACAATGGAGTGGTGTCTTGGAATTATATTATGGCAATAAACACATAATTATTCTAAATGTAGTAAGTTATTTAATTAAAGACTTATTTAGTATTTCAAAAACTAAGGCAAAGTCTAAGTTTTAATCCAGGAATTGAGAATGTCATTGTGAAAATGTAATGGTATCATAATATCATTATGTAACCATTACATTTCTTCTTAATTGTTTCATGCTCTGAAATCCAGCGAAAGTCTCGTGTAACAGTTGGCACACATCCAAATGCATAACAGTTATTTATAAATTCTTACATTTGTTATTTTTAATGAACTCAACTTAACTCTTATTTCTTGAGATTCTCTGAATTCGATTAAACATTAATGATTTACGATTTCAGAAATCATTAATGTTTTTAGTTCAATCGTTTTAATGAAAACATGAGGCTGAGGCCTACTACTTTGTCCTTACTACTTACTATTTCCGAATGGCTAGTCAAAATTTGTGATAGCTCGGCTAATGTACCTCTTTTTAGACAGCACGGTTACATTTTTTTATTAATAGAATTTGCCGCTTTTAATTTTTTTTTATCTGTATCGTTGCTGCGTTGCCAAACATTGAAACTGACATACACAAAGACCCAGACACAGAACAATTACTTGCAGAACTTACTCTTGCAAAAATATTTGCATGGCCCAATTCTGGGCCGAGTCAATTTAGATTGTCATCGACACGATAAGAAGTACGAGGATCGAACCCGCGACACGCAGTCGATCGCTCTGCCACTGCGCCAATTCCTTTTAGAAGCCTGATACTTTTATTCTTGGGAATTAATCGGACTCCTTATTTACAGCGTTCTAGCACACTTCAAGACCCACATACCTTAGAAAAACCCATAACTAAATCATCCACCCAAATCTAAACCGTATTTTACAGCTAAATTCAATGTTCCAGGGCCTCTTCGCAATCCTCCTGCCCCGCCACACCCGCATACGCGAGATGATCGAAGAAGTCTTAGACTCGGAGTTCATCAAGCAACAAGCTGAGAACAATAGCTTGGACTTCCACAAGTACGCCAGCTTCGTCATAGATCTGATGGCGAAGTTAGCTGCGCCGGCACGTGACGAGATCATACAGAATATTACTAAGCTTACTGATACTGTGAGTATTGAAACTAAATAGTTTTATGTACAAAAATGAATTGTATATGTATGTCTAGCTTCATCATCTTAATGTCAGCCGTAGCCCGTAGGACGTCCACCGCTGAAAATAGGCCTCCCCTATAGTTCCAATAGGACGGGTTGGAAGCGGCTTGAACCCAACCCAACTTATCTTTATAAAATAAATACATAAATTTATGTTTGTACTTTAAAGCTCCATCCCTTTTACGCCCCATATAAACACTTGTCCTATCTCTCCAGTGCTCAAAAAAATGGCGATGGCCCTATTACTCCTTCATACCTTTATCTTATTCTCGCATAGTATGAATGCCTTTGTACATCAAGTTTTTTTGTTATGAAAAATGAAAAACGTAGTGTGTCAATCTAAACGGGTGCTTAACGGCCTCTGCACATTTTCTTTTTTTTTTAATAATAAAGATTTGCCACTCACTAGGATTTTCTCCTGTTTCGTGGGTGCGTTTACAAACATAGTAACTCTCACACACAAACACCCAGACCCAGACAGTAAACTAACGATTTTAAACAATAAATACTTATTTAATTCTTTCTTTTCAGGTGGATGTATTCCGTGCGATATTAGAAACGTTAGAAATTCTAAAGCTGGACCTAGCAAATACCCTGATCGCGATGATCAGGCCTCATGTACAGCAAGAGAGTGTTCAGTACGAAAGAGCTAAGTTTGATGAGATACTCAAAGTATCTGAAGGTTTGTACAGCATTTATTTTTTCTGCTATTAACATTTATTAAGTTTTCCGTATATGATTACTTCCCAGAATTTGATGCTTACTAGCAGCACTTTCTAATGGTGTAATAAAACAGGATGTATTTTTCTGCAACATCAGCGGTTTCGATTCGTGGCCATGATTATTGATTTATCTAAAATTCAATGATGCAGTTTTATTTTTCGTCAAAATCGGCCTCGAGACTCCTTTCAGCTGTTTTCGATATTCCTCATAGTTTCGGATATAGCCATCCACGCCCTTTTGGGATATTCACCCTTTTTAACTGGAATCCGCAACTAATACAATTAGTATAAGTGCAAATTATTATTAAATCGATTTTCACGTCCTAACAAACAACACTAGGGATTTAACGCGGTTTTCACTATGATTTAAAATTATTCCAGTAACTGTATAATCTAAGTATGCCAATACCTTTTAAGTAGTAAAAACCTATTAAAGAGAAAATAAAATGTCCTTTTCCCTTCAGATGGTCTCCAATACACCAGAGAATGGTTAAAGCGTAACTTAGACCTGGAAGGACTGACCCTCCCGGTCACAGACAAGAATATCATCAGGAATGTCACCGCACAAACCTTAGCTAAAGCCTACCTTGAGTTGTTGGAGTGGGATACATCTAACAACTATCCTGAGGTAAGAGTTGCTGCTGTTGTAATTCGAACCTTATGTTCTTTTAAATAAAAGTCAAGACATTGGCTAATAGCCCGGTCAACGAAAAGTTATCGAGGGAAATTCTCATAACTCAATTTTTATTTTTTAAACATATCAAAATTCCGAATTGAAGGTACCATATTTTGGTTTTTCGCTTATATCTCGGAAACCATGCGTCCTAGCGACATAACATGTATGAGCAAAATAGAAGCAAGTAAGTATTTCGATATCTTGCATAGTTTTCGAAATATCCGAGTTAGAAAGTCTAAAATTTTAGGAAAAACTACTTTTGCCAGATCCAGAAAGCAGAAACAGTCTTCTGAAACCCTCGTAAATATATCAATTCTCCGATTCCAGACAATTTCCCTGGACGCTCCTCGCTTCGCTGAGCTCGGCACTCAAGTGTACCGTCTCATATGTGTAGCGTCCATACTACTATCCAGTCCCGCATGTAGCAGCGATCCCAACACTGCCGCCGAACACAAACAGACCTTGAAGGAGAAGATACTCATCATCATTGATAACGCTGGGAATGATATGTAAGTTTCCAATATGCTATTGGGAAACCTTCAAAAGGTGCCCGGACTTTTGGGGATAACCCCGGGGAGTGGGGGGTTTGTACTTCACTAAAACCACCCCGGTGATCAGAATCAGCATATGGAGGAGGGAATCGGGACCTCTTAAAAGACCAACTCCAGAACCCTCCTGTGCAACGCCTGTTTGGCACATTCTTGGGAAGACTGAAGATGTCTTCCCTTTCAAATATCCACTGCTACCAAATACAGCTGAAAATTAGAGTTATCAATTACGCGAGGTTTGTTGACGCCGTGGGCATCTACCGCGGAGACTAGGAGGTGGAAGCTGTCTCTTTCACCCGTTCCGTCTCCTCCTCCGCTAGCGCGGAAGGAGGTGACTGCTTCCCATTCCGTCTCTCCCCGCAGCATGGCCTATCGTGTTGAGTGTCTTATTCTGGATTAACGCAAGCGAATTTCAAAAAAATATAATTATTGTTACAGCGAACTAAAAGCCGTCCTCCCATCATTGGCTGAGGAGATAATCCTGGTGACAGAACAACTTCTGGAGAATCTCAACCAGCCTCCTCTTACAAGTGAAACTAAGGAGATCATCAGAACTCAGATCTTATCGCTCGGAGACCCTGAACATCGGGTTCGGGAGATTGTTCGTAAGTATAACATGTTACTGTTGTATACAAACCTGATCAGCTAATAACTTTCCCTGTGACTCAGACTGTGTTAAGGAGACATAACTCTACATAAGTCTTATAGTTTCCGCCAGATTAAAGTGGAATGACATTCGTTGACTCCCGTGTACCAATGTATTCCAATATTTCAAAACTATTCGAAGAAATGTAAAGAAAATGTAACACGATGAGAACAAACGTATCGAGGTAAGAGGCGACCGTGACCTTATATTTTATTTTGAAACTCGAAAGGTGGTATTATGGAATTCGAACAATGCATTATTAGGATCAATGACCTTTTTTCCAGACTTATCTGGCGGGGACTATAGTATAGAGTTATATCATGTACCTAACCTTTTACCCAACTTGTGTGTTGGGATCAGTTACTAAAACGCAGTAAATACTGCGTTTATTGAAAATCTATATTTTACCTTACAGCGTTTGCCTATTAAGCTAAAATTATCTCGTAATAAAGCCTCAGTTCATATCTACACTGACAAATCACTCAGCGACTTTTTATTTTACCAGGTCAACGAGTCCTCGAATTCCTCAAAACCATCCTGGTATGCGGAGGAGGTTCCCGTCAAATACCTGTAGGCCTGTCCGCCTTGTCCCGTGAACTGACATCCGTATCCGGTACACTACTCCGTTACGTCATGCACAACAAAGCGGTCTTCACATCACATTACATGGACATCGTTGGAGAGGAGCTGAGTAGAAGTTAAGCTTTATTCCTTTAGTTTTAGAGCTGGTTTTCTAACGACAGTTATGTTTTGACGTTTGGTATACTGGCATTTTGAATATTATTCTTCGAATGATTTTGGAAAATCAGCCAGTTTAATGAAAAAAAAATAGAAAAAAAAAACGAAAATGTGTACTGAATAAACTTGAATTCAGAATTTTAGAGCGTTTTCTATTTTGAAATGTGTAAAGGACTTGATCCTGCTGTTCAATTTTAAACTGTAAACGCTATATGTCGAACGCTGTAAATCCAACAGAGCAATAAACTTTTACAACATTTTAAATTTTCCATACCGCTTTGGAAAATTTAAACTCTATGTCGTACAGAACAAGATTATAATTCAATTCTAACCAACTTGCGTTACGTCACTCAAAAAAATACTTAAACGGCATAACATTAAAGTACCTAATTCCATAATATAATTTGAATGATCTAGAGTTCTGAATTCAAGAGGTTTAACAATCTTTTGTCTCTTTTTAATGAATATTAGTGCATTTGAAGTAACGAGTAACATGCTTCCTAATATATTTTACGGGATTACCTACATAGATACTAATTATTTAACAGTATTTTGTAGTAAATACATTATACATAAGAATAGTCGAAATAATATACAGGGTTGTTTGTAAAACATTAACATCCTTTCATGGGCTGAAAGTATAGACGCCAGCGGGTCAATCTACTCGAATCTGTCAAATTTCTTTAATAGGTTTTCAACTTAATCTTCGATTATAATGTTAATATTCGATTGGTAAAATTTGATAGATTCGGGTAGGTTGACCCGCTGGCGTCTGTACTTCTGGTCATAAACAACATTTCTCATGAAACTTAAAATTCAAGTGTTTCATACGAAATGTAATATTTTCCGTTGACAATGTATCATCCTATGAAAAGTTGTTAATGTTTTACAAGTACCTAACCCTTTATAATGATAACAAGATCGTTATAATACAGATAGATATTTCTGTATATCTTATACAATTCCTGAAATAAATGCATTTGATACATTCGTACAATAAAATTATTAAATAAAAAATAAGTGAGCGAGTACGCACGATGCGTTTCTTTCCATAAAGGGAAATGCCGTTGAATAAAAAAAATAAAGATTCGTCTTACCTTTGATTTCGTCGCGAAAATCAACGGTAAATGCCGTTAGTGTGGCTGGCAGCCGAGCCATTTAGGTGCTTCTTCCAAGGACATCGCAACGGCAAGCGGCAACTTTTGCTGCAAAAACACTGTTGCGATCATCTATGTAGAGCGCCTTTGAACCATTCCTTAAATTTTTACTATTTATGTCAGACACATTCAAAATTGACTGTTATATTTTAAATTGACTAAATTGAAATTAGAACTACATAATACAATTACATCAATGAAATTTATGACTGGTTTCCGCCTAAATCACATATATAATTATAATGAAAATTAAAATCAACTTCATGAAATTATTTCTCTTGTAGCCTAGTCAATGTATTGGTGCTTAATATTTGAGAAAAATAAATAAAATTGAAAAGTTAAAAAAATAAATATGTATATCGTGTAATGAAATAAAGCAATCATTGAAAATTTTATCCTTATTGTAATAAAATTAAATACGTTAATCGCATATTATGTAGTGCGACTCACTTGAACTCTAAGCCCCTTCGTAAACTGGGCGACACAAGTCTTCGATACCTTTTACGACTTTGGTATCTATTGAGAACTGCCTATGTACGAACATCTATGGTTTTGTATTGCGATAGTTGCTTGGATACCAAAGCAACTATCGCAATACAAATGAACAAACTAGGCGAAGCAAGGACTTGCGTCGCCTAGTGTACGAAGGGGCTAATAAGTTTGGCCGCAGCCATCTTGGCTGATCTACCTTTTTACAGCCAAGTAGTCGGACCATCTGACAAAGTAACAGATGGCCCATCTCTTAATATATTTGCATGCAGTAAAATTTTAGGGTAATTTTTAAAGATTTTTTTTTTTCATAAAACATTGCCCCACACTAGGAATTTCTCCTGTATCATTGGTGCGTTTACAAACATAGAAACTCACATACACACACACCCAGACCTGGAACAACTACTTGCAGATCATACTAATATTTGTTCCATGCGGGGATCGAACCCGCGATACGCTGTGCATCAGACGATCGCTCAGCCACTGCGCCGTAGATTTATTTTCAGTTTAAGTTCAACAACTACAACTAACTAAAAATCCCACAACTGTGATCCGACCATAATGATTAGTTTGTCTGCCATCTTGGCTAGTCTACCTTTTTACAACCAAGTTGTCGGAGAGTCGAAAACTCACAGTTGGCCCATGTCTAATAAAAGCTTTTTTTTTGCGTAGTAAAATCATCAAATAAATCCTCCCACCCCGGGCAGGGCGGGAGGGACTGTCAGACTTGTACTGACTAAAATCCACGGTGTCCTTCAATAGCCCTTTATGTTCCGGGATCACGGTGATGGTATAAGACCTAGATATGGGCGCCGCGCCGGCGCGGCGCCGCCGTGTGCCCTCCGCACGCCGCCGCCGCCGCCGACATTCACCGCGCGGCGTGAGTGGCGTAAAGACGTGTATTTGTTTTCGTGATTGACTCATCCAAAATTACTGAATTAATATCCCAATAATCATTGGTGAACAGTTTCGGGGATATAACATCCCCCTGTGCAGCAGAATATGTTTAGACTGTTGGTTCTGTACGTAGACACTCATAGTCGTGGCATCATACAGACATTTCAGCAGTCGATGTACCGCCAGTCCACTTGACATTGCTGCAGTGATTGTAGAACCAGGTTTCAACAGAGCAAAAGGTAATGGTAAGGTAATTCTTTTCATAATCAACAAATGTTAAGCACAGGGGCTCCGTGGTAGACGCCCACGGCTTCGGACGTCGGTAGACGACCTCCAGCCACCGTAGGCGCGGGCATGCGGACAGCGAGTAAAGGGCAACTCGCTGTCCACGTAGGACCGGATCCGGACCATGTCCGGGTCGACGGCGCGTCGTGTTCCACGCGCGCCTCAAGGAGCGTCAGCATAATGATGGGGCCCTCTCAGAGGGCCAAAGCCTGCCGAAGTCGCGTTACTTATATCATAACCGTGACCCCGGAACATAAAGGGCTATTGAAGGACACCGTGGATTTTAGTCAGTGCAAGTCTGAAAATCATCAAATGAGTCCTCCCACCCCGAGTTGGGCGGGAGGACTCATTTGATGACTTTACCACGATAAAATAAAGTACAAGGTCTGCTTGGTGA
Organism: Agrotis ipsilon; assembly: GCA_028554685.1. NCBI lineage: Eukaryota > Metazoa > Arthropoda > Insecta > Lepidoptera > Noctuidae > Agrotis > Agrotis ipsilon. The sequence goes on from CM052972.1 coordinate 10,639,665, forward strand.
AAGGTGCTGCTGCAAAGTTTACCTCACTGTGTGGATGTGGACTATGATACTTAATCCTCCGTGAAACCCAGACTGCTCCGGAGGCTGTAACTCGTCAAGTCTTCTTGCGAGGCGGTTTGTGATGACCCTCAAAAACAGTTTATACACGTGGATCAGGACTTCCGGAGTGATATGAGACGATAGATTTTCAATAGGGTTTTGACACCCTTCTTGAAAAAGAGGACCACAACACTCCTGTTCCACGCCTTTGGAGTTGTTCCAGTGTCTAAAATAGAGTTTAATAGTTTTTGGAGCTCCCGAAGTACGGGATTTCTACCTGTTTTTGGAACTCATGAAGCACGAGCTTTCTACCTGCTTTCAAAAGCACCGAAGTGATTCCATCGTCACCTCATCTAGGCTGATTTCCGGCAGTTCATCGGTGTAGTGGCGTGTTAGAGTGGCTCGGTATCCTCTGAAGAAGAGGCTTGCAGACCACAACTGTCGTACGACTGACCATAAAAGCCTTTTATCTCAACTAGGATCTCCGGCTTTGAGGTTATGGTTTGGCCAATAGGTGATCTAAGCTTCGTCAGATGCGAGCGTTTCAGATGTTGGGCGAACGCTTTAGCAACCCGATTTTCTTCTATTGCCTTTTCAATTCCGCGTTAATTGGTGGTTCGGAAGTCACGTCGCACCAACTTGCTTATTTTCTTATTGAGTACTCGCTTCTCTGATATAAGCTGTTTTTTTGTACCTGATGACCTGATCAGGACAAGGTATTTACTGTACTGTATAGGACTGACATTACCCCCCTCCCCAACGACGCCCTAAGCTGAGGTCCGTACCCCAAAGGCCCTTAGCGTGTGGTCGCTTAGTTTTTTTTTAAACTAAGTTTGTTGCCCTGGCTGGAGGCCTTAAATTTTAAGGCATCCACAGAAAAGTCCGGTTGCGCCGTACACAACCTACTAGACGTTGACTTGCGAGATGCCAAACAAAACAAAAAAAAAAACGACATTTTCCTGTCGTCCGACTGAAACGACATTAAGGAGCCGGCCGGTTTAAAGAAGATAGGGAGTAGATTTCGAGTTTTAGTTGAAGGTAGTAGAAAACCACGCCGCCGCCGTTTGAATTAGGTCAGCGCGCCGCCGCCGAGAATTTTTAAGGCGGCGCCCACGTCTAATAAGACCCGCGATCAATCTCTAATAAAAGCTAGTGTAATTTCTGATATTTTTGCATGCACTACAATTTAAGGGTATTTTTTTATCTTGCTAAAATGATCAAATGACTAAAACTGCGTTATGACTCGTACTGACTAAAATCCACGATGTTCCTCCTATAACCCTTTACGTTCCAGGGTCACGATAACCTGATAAAATAGGCCCGCGACCTCGGCAGATTTTGGCCGTGTAAGGGCAACAGCTAATCAATTTTAGGATAGGATTAATTTATCGAAATTGTGGTGTTGTTTTTTTATTATGTTTAGCTTTCCACTCGAGTGAGATTTTCGCTATAGGTTAATTTATTTACAATTTTAACTCACTAATAATATTATAGTTATTACTTGTATTTATTTTTAATTCAGTTACATGTGAATAAAGCCTGATTTTGTATAGCATTGTCGCTTCCTTTGGCAGAAAATATTAAAAAATGAAGACTAACAAAAAAATACACTTCCAGAAACTGTGTATCCATTTTTTTATCATTTTTCAAAGACTTGTGTTTTGTAAAAAAGGGAACAAATTAGTTTTATTTGAAGGTTGACATTTCAAAATATTCGTTCAATGTATTTTAAATGTAATCAAGTGAATGTTGCACTAATAAAAGTATGGAAACTATTAAGTTTCGTTTCATTTAAAACTCCTTAAAAAGAGGTTACGATGACTCGCCTCAGCAATGTTACTCTGTAAGGGCAAGCCCGCACAGAGCCGAAAGCCTGTCCCCAATAGATTTTAACTTTATGATAAGAGTATAAAGTTGAAAATCCGCAATCTCGAATCCTAGAAGACAGATACACCGCGTCCCAGTCGCACGTTTCTATGTTGAACATTGTTACTGTAAGTAAGCGCGCCCTGGAGACGCGTGAGGGAGAGGACAGCATCCACTTCAGAGCCCGTCCACAGTGGTAGACACCCACAGCGACGGACGTCGCAAGACTATCTCCGGCGCGGGCATGCAGGCGGCAAGTAATGAGCAAGAGCAGCAGTTCGGCGCAATAGGACCATGGAAAGAAAACAAAATTAAATCCTTAAATCTTTATTGAAATTACACTTTACAAGTCAAACTGAAGCGACGAAGATGTTCAATAAGTTGTGAACACATAGTGTGGGATTGTGTCTGTTTAGTCGGAGCCACTGCGCGCAGACGACGCACTGGATGCAGACCCACTGCGACTACGTGAACCCTGGACACAAAAAGAAAAATTATTGACAAAATAATTATAGCTCGAGACTAATTAATTACAGCCGTACAGGCCAATCTTCCGCGTTAAGCCGTGCTTGCCGAGGTTGGTCCGTGGATGGGTGACCAGCGGCTTGAGTCGATATAATGACTCTGGGCTTATTTTTAAGCTTTAGAAAATTCAAAAGTGCCTGTTGTTGTCATTATACTTCCACTGAATAGTTCCTTTTTTAAGTTACTGAAATAGTAATGTGGAAGTTTAAATGATTTTGTTTTTAATATAAAACCGAGACTGGTTAATATGGTAGGCTACCATTTAAAATCATCCCACGGGACCAAAATATTGAGAGCACCTCAAATTCGTGTGGAATAACTTTCAACTACCACCACACTTATGTGGCCATACACGCTACGGTCTACCGTAGAGGTAATCTGTGCAGATATGCCTGCGCAGGTCAACCGAACAATGGTAGCGTGTATAAACCTGCACAGGTCTATTCCCACACACATTCCGGTCTACCTGCGCAGACATACCTGCACAGGTGGACCTCTCTTTCTTACACTGCTGGCATACGAAATGAAAGATTAACATTATTATAAACACTTTATTTTAACACGAACTTTACAAACAAGATCACAAATTAAGGTCTGAGCACTAGACGAGGGGCAGGGTTACGCCGTTGAAGCCTCGCGGTATATTTCATGCTCTTGACATCATTCTCCGTCAAAAATTCCACTTTCTGCAGCAGTCCATTAGGAAGTAGAACGAAGTAGGTTCCAACACTCTTCTGAACTTCTACTGGACCTTCCAACTTCTCAGCCTGAGGGTTATCAGTCGTTGGAACTTCAGTAGAATCAGGAACTCCATAGGTGTTGTCGGGCACGCCGAAGCTGGTCGCTGGTGGCGTCTTCGGCAATTCGAAGGCTTGACCCTGAGGCTTCCATCCAGAAGCAGGATATCCTGCATCAGGTGCTCCATATTGATCAGCGGGAGCTCCATATTGGTCAGCAGGTTTCTCAGGCTGCTCGTTGGGCAAGGTGAATGGTTCACCTGCAGGCTTCCATCCAGATGCTGGGTAAGGTCCAGATGGCTCGGTGGTTGCTTCCGTTGGGGAGTCGGTGGTGGTCGGAGCTAACTCTTGGCGCTGGAACCTGAACCTCGCTGGTCTGAAGCGAGGTAGCTCAGCCAGAGCTCCGATGAAAACACAAGACAGGACTAGGAACTTCATGATTGCTGATTAGCAGTTGAATGATGCTGGTTGTCAAACTGCAGACCAATTTATACTATGGTTATAAGTTTATGGTGCTTTGTTGTATCATAAATGGTTGTGATAAGGACGTTATAGAGCAGCCATTCTCAAAGTGTACTCCACGGCAATACTAGTTATGATGAGAAAAAATAAACCTCGTCTATGATCTATTATATGCGTACTATAAAACTAAAATGCAATTATTTTGATGCCGAAAGTTATATAAGACTTGCAACTCTCTTCGATGAAGTTTCATTATTTTATTTTATTATATGTCATGTACAAAGTACAACATGCACATAATTTTTCTATTATTTCCGGCTTGCGCCAAAAGATTCGGTTTTCAAAAGAGTCCTGCCCCCAAAAAAATTTGAGAACCGCTATTATAGAGGATATTCGGTGATCTCCATTCCGGTCACGTCGTGGTTGACTGACATTGACCTGATGTCGGCGTCCGTATGACATCATTAAGTGATTAAAACGTGTCGCTAATTGATTAAGTGATAATTAATACAGTGATTTAGGAGTTACCTTGTTAATCAGGGACGGAATCCGTCTCGTTTTAATTCAGACTCCTAGACACCTAATTTAATGTGACAAAATATCCGAATTGAGAAGTGATCAGCTTGTTATAATTCCGCGTCTTTAAATATGGATACCATTCGTAACCAAAAAGGTCCTAAATACATTTTATTTGCAATAGATTTTGTACACACAGCTACACATCAAGCTATACAAAACCAGTTTGTCTTGGTCTCACTTCATACGATTTTTACACACAATGAACGATCAGCTAATACTGGTTTTTCATAGCTTGATGTGTATAGTTTGAGCCAAATAAGTGTGGAATAAAATTCGTTGACCCCCGTGTACCAATGTATTCCAATATTTCAAAATCATTCGAAAAAATATAAAGAAAGTGTCCTAACAACATTCAAAATAAAGGAATCGTGGTAAGAGGCGACCGTGACCTTACATTTTATTTTGAAATTCGAACGATGGTATAATGGAATTCTAACGATGCGTTGTTAGGATCAATGACCTTTATTCCAGACTTATATGGCGAGGACTATAGCCGTGTTTACTTTTTAGTCCATAACACCCTCTTTCCTATCCTACTAATATAGTAAACTTGAAAGTTTATTTGGATAAATGGATTGATTGATGTTTGTTACTCTTTCACGCAAAAACCACTGCACGGATTTAGATGAAATTTGGTACATAGATAGTTTATAACGTAGATTACACACACATTACACAAAGGATAGTTTTTATCCTGATTTTATGCCCCCTGGGATAATTTTCGAGTTGTAACGGGCGGAGCTAATTTAATCTAAGTTCTAACTTAATTGCAACCAGTTTATAACTGTAAAACGTTAAAAAAAACAAGGAAACGAAATAAAGCTTCGAGAGTAGTGGTTGCGATGGCCTAATTGGTAAGGCTTCTGGAGGGTACTCCAGACGCTTACCAATTTATTAAGCCATCCAGAAGACGCGGGTTCCAACTTTGCTCGCAGCTGAATTTTTCGTTCCTCAAACTATCTTTGCGAAGACGCGGCGCAGGCGTTGTTGCGTATAAAAATACGAGTATAACTTTAGGATATAACTCTGAATCCGACTACCATGACAAACCATTAATTATTAATACATTATTTAATTTTCAAACTCACCTTCCTCGACCCACTTCCGGATCTACTTCTAGACCTGGCAGATCCACTACCGGAGCCCGAAGCTCTTCTAGAACTGGCTCTAGAGGACGCCTTAGACCCTGAAGCTTTAGACTTGGAAGAGGCACGAGAGGCCCTGGAGGAGGCCCGTGATGATCGCTTGCTTGCACGGGAGGAGGCGCGAGAACTGGCGCGGGAACTTGCTCTTGAACCCTGAGTAAGATGAGCCTTGTAAGTTTTTATCAAAAATGGTCACTACACTGTCAACATTTTGCATTGTTTATCCCGTTTAAAAAAAATATTTATCCCGTTGTTATCCCGTCCTGTCCATTGTTTATCCCGTTAATAAATTGCTTTCTAAGGGCTCTCCCTTACCGCGAGCATTCACCAGCACGCGTAGCATGACCACCGTAGAAACGAGTTAAATCGACAAACTGACAGATTGAAGAAAGATTTCTATCGTCCTAAGCACGGCGATGTTTGTCACGTAGAAAAGAAATGTTTCTTCTCTACGATAGAAAGAAGTCTACAACGTCGAGCATGCCGACAATATTTTCTCTACTTTTGACACTTGGGGGAAGACACATTTCTTCTCTACAAGAGAAACTTGTCTACATCAAATCAGACCTAGACAAGTTTCTTTTTATTATATTCTTGATGTTTATCGACTTAAATTTGTTTTAAAAACAAGTTAAGGTCCTCCCAACTCAATCCCTTTAGTTTTTAAGCCTTATAGTTCCATGAAAAAATATAAAATGAGAAACTTTCAGTGAAATAATGCAGACAGCTAATCTTTCCAAAGTTTTTTACACAAAAATATTTTGCAAGGTCATGAGTCATAGACATGCAGCATAGACCCAATATTTTCTGCCTAAAATTACCATACTCATAATTTGTCATATAATAAATATCTGTCTCCTATAACACATAGAAAATGTTGTACATTTGATTTTCTCTCTTTCTATAAAGTATGCTATTTTTATTTGACATTTTGCTAGGAAAGATTCGTGTTCATACATGGTTCATACTGTGTGCCTATGGTTTGGAAACTTTTTACGTTTTGTTGTCGCTTTGATTTATGTGCAAAAAGTTATTTTTATTACAAATGAATGCACATATTTCTAGAATTATGGATAATTATGTCTGATTCCAATAAATCATTTTGATTTGTATTGAAAACTTGAGAATTTAACACGTTTTTTTCGTTAACTAAACGTTTTAGTTCATTCACAGTTCAGTCATTCGCCGTTGTTATGGAAAGAAATCCTATGTCTTGTCTTCATAGAAACACGAGTCTACAGGCCGCGCCATGCTCGGACAAAAGAAATATCGAGTGGGATAGAAAGAGCTTTGTCTTTTCTTGGTAGAATAGAGATAGAATCGCCATGCTACGCGTGCTGTAATGTAATGTTACAGATTCGAACATTCGAAGATAACAGACAATAGAGCATCAAATTACGCACTTTTATGTTACATTAAAAAAGAAAACCAGTTGCCTTCATTGTGGCTACAAAATATGTATGTTAACCAAGGATAGCTGTTTTTGCGATTTCATGGTTGTTGCATTACTGTCTAAATACGGTACTGCGGAACATGGACCGCAAAGGTCAGTAAGAGTCTGACAGTTTCCGTCCACTCAATTGATGCTTTCAGCCCCAAAATAGATGTTTAAAGGGTTAGTCCCACAATAAAAGTGGATCATTATAAGTATGAGTACTTACTTATAGAGATTTCTGCCAAAGATCAGGGTGTTTTTTTCCGATTCCGAATGTTCGGAACTTTCGATCGCTTTTCCACCTTTGATTCGGATTTTAAACGAAAGACGATGGCACAGCAATTCAATTGTTTTTATTTTGAACACCCAAGTACACATAATACATACCTTGCCGCTACCCTTAGAACTGGCCCTAGACCCTCGTCCGCTAGCAGAACTAGCGCGCGAACCCTTCCCACTCCTGGAACTTGCGCGTGATGAAGCACGCGATGACGCGCGGGAACCAGACTTTGAGCGAGAGCGGGAACGAGATCGAGAACGACCGGAACCGGATCTGTGAATACATTGAAGAGTCATTCATCATGTACACTTTGGAATGGGTATCTACGGTACTTACACATTTGTCTTGTGACTAGCACCATATTTTTGTAGTATTTAGCAACCTAGAAGACCCATTTTTTTTTTTTTAATTTCTGAACAACTAGGAAGTCAGCGACGAAGCATTGGTATAAAAAAAAGTTGGATTGTGTGACAAATGATATAAATATAAATTATGCTTTTACGTCTGACAGGGGAGAATGGAAGAAGAAAGCGTGTTGTCGATGTTGGGGTCATCGACAACACGCTTTCTTCTTCCATTTTCCATTCTCCATTCTGTAAAATGTGATAAGGCAAGGAAAATGATGATGATGAGATATCACCATAGATCGGAATAGGTAGAGCAGGTTCATCTAATTGTCATAGGTAAGAATAATATGGATATTCCTTGAGTCCCGGGATTTGGAGTGAGACAACCACTTACTGTAGAATTCTAGTGGCGCAGAGAGACAAAAAATTGGTGCATCACTCTAGCGACAGAAACACCCTGCTATTCTTTTGTTTTGTTCCCATTATCGGCTCGATCCCATAGAATATGCATATTAACATCAAGGTTTGTGGTCAATGAACCAAAATAGCTTTAACTATTCTGATCTACGGATATCACAGGTGAGACTTCTTACTTAAGACATTATAGTGCACACGGCTACACATCAAGCTATACAAAACCAGTTTGTCTTGGTCTCGCTTTGTACGATGTATACACAAATAAACGGTCAGCTAATACTGGTTTTTATAGCTTCATGTGTAGCCGTATGTACAAAGAATCTCGATTACTTACCTGGCAGACCCCGACCGTGCAGACCCAGAACGTGACCTGGATTTTCTAGAACCAGAACCAGATCGGGATCTACTTCTGGATTTAGATTTTGACTTCGACCTGGAGCGATCGCGAGAACCTGATCTTGAACGTGATCTGGACTTGGAACCTTTTGACCTGTCTGATCCAGCGGGAGATTTTGAGCCGGATTTGGAACGCGAACGTGATCTGAAAATGAACGTTAGTGGTGTATTAGGACAGTTGGAATATATTAAATTGTGTTTGCAAGTCTACCTAATGTCAATCGATAGTTTTATATTTTAAATGCGCCGTATTTTTATATTAAAAGAAAAACATTAGTCTTCAGGCCTCATTCGAAAAAATAACAAAATTACTTATTTCAATATTCCAAAATTTTGAAATTCTCAAATTTTTCTTTATTTAATTTTTTTTTTTAACAAAAAAAATTGTACTTTTCTTTTTTCTAATTTTCTTTTCATTTCTATGTTCTAGCTAGGTCATTCCTTTCATAAAAAAAATAACATCTGTGAAATAAAAATATAAGTTGGAACTAAACAAAGTGTTATGTCCAGGCTTATTTGAAGAATCACACTATCAATACTAGCTTGGATGTACGAACCTGTCTTTATCTCCATTCTGTTGCTTATCATCGTCATCATCATCGTCATCTTCCTCTTCTTCTTCATCTTCCTCCTAGAAGAACAGACGAATTAAAATTAAGAATTCACTGTGTAACACATTGGATTAAAAAAGGCAGAAGAAGTAAAACGCGGCAACTGAACTCTAATATTATAGTTTTTTTTTGGCCAACATGGCATCACAGCCCCTCTAGATTATAACTTTACACTTAGGATACAAAGCTGAAAATCGATTAAAGAATTACTTAGCATTTTCGTTCGTTCTGATCGCTAACGCTCAGATCTAAAAAGATTTAACTTTATGCTTCAGGATTTAAAGTTGAAAATCTTTTAGAAACTACCGAGCGTTTACGTTTATTGTTTACTACTTGGCAAAATATCTGATCTTCTTTATCTTGTGTTATTTTTAACCACGTTGCCGCAAACAACAGTAAGTTGCCATGTTATATTCACATCCAAATTGGTTGAGCAATTTTTGCGTGAAAGCTTAATAAACGCTTTTTCGTATTATATTAGCTAGGATGCTTACCTGTGGTGGTTCAAGTTGCTTCTCTCTCAACCTTAAAATACGATGTTCAGCCGCGCTGAGAGGTCTGTGAGTGACGACCAATCGCGTCATTGCCTGCGCTGCAACTCCTGCGCGCGCACGTCTCTTTGACAGTCGCACACGCGTCTCCAACTCGTTGTAGTAGACGCAATGGTTGCGGACAACCTGTTGAAGATTTTTTGAAACAAAATGTTAAGACCGTTGGGATCATGACTGAATGAACGGGATTACGAAATATTGCAGCTTTGAACCATTTAAAACTACAGTGTATTATATTTTGGTTGTTGCTGAAAATTGCTATTTCAATTGGCTGACAGGTTCAAATTGAACTGTATTACTTATAGATAAGGCTCGCAATTGCAAGCTTTGGAATTTGTGCCGATGCAGATAAAATAGAGGAGTTTCGTTATGGCTTTTTTCACTTAACATAAAGGCATGGAATGAGTTATTTCAATTACTCCAAAAATAGTATGGCCTGCAAAGAATGAATATAACATAGACACAGTTTTGAGATCCAGAATCAATAGTGGTGACGACCACCAGGAATGCGTCGACGCAATAAAGCACAACAAAGTCCTGGAGGATGAATTTAAATGTCTCAAATCCAGCAATAAAATTGTTTTTACAAGTTTTCTTCAACACTCACCAAGAAATAGTTCTCCTCGTATCCCTTAGAAGCCTTACTCTTGACATTCCAGTTATATTCCCTCGCCATCTTATACTCATACGTGTCACCATCCATGTACAGCATGTTCTCTGCGATATCTCGACGACGTTTCTGTATCGTGTCCTCAGTAGGCAGACAGTACGCCACGAACTGTTCTCCACTTTCGTCCATCACACCTCTGGAAAACAAAAGAATAAGGAATTTGTGGATTTGTTGATATAATTATTATCAAAAAATTGCCTTTTCTGGATACACCACATTCAGATACGATAGGCTCATCCACTCAATAAACACACACTCCATTAATTGTATTTGTAAAATAGCTGTAATTGCAATATTTTGTTAAAATGTGAACACCATGTACCTTTTTGGTATTTTCTTTATTCCCTATTATTTTATTTTTTAATCATGTTTTGTTAAGATTTTCAAGGTACATTGCTTTTACATTATTTATTTCAATGATGTAAAAAAATATTGTAAAACATTTTTAAAAAGAGTAAGTATGGAGTTTCTTGCCCATTCTTCTTCATACAACCTACCTTTGCGAATGGGTGTAGAATCAATCCCATCCCATCCCATTTCCTTAATTTTAATTCGACGTTTAAAAGTGCCTCTTTGATGGCCTAATTGAAATAAATGGTTTGACTTTGACTTTGACTTTGAATAAATTCTACATACACAGTCCATCAGTTAGATTGCCTGTAATATAATTACGGCGATGCTTCTAACATTCACAATATGTTACGCCAACGAGTACCCTCTCCCGGGTTTTGGTGCTCACCTTTGTTGTTGAATGTTGATTAAGAATAAAAAATATGTTTTGATTATTTTTCACTTCATTATTTCTAGTCCCTACGCACAAACGGACATGTAAAAAACTGAGGTAAACCACGGTCCTCAGGAAAGCGTTTTCAATTTTTGAATCCTGAAAGCTAAAAACTCTTTCCAGTAAACCTCTATTTTTGACATGTCTGATTATACATAGGCGTAGGGTCCATTGGTTTGTAGGTTACAGACTGAATAGAATTGCAATTTAATGATACTGTCAACTAGTCTATTATCCTGATATTTTCGAGCCACAAGCAGGCAAAGCTTTAACTAACTTTGTTGTCCAAATACTCACCGAATCATAGCCTGAGACATGGCTTCAATCTGTCCAGCAATATTCTTGTCCGCAGGTGCAGGGTCCGAGTCAAATATGACCTGCGCACACGGATACTTCCACATTTCAAAGTCAGGGAAGACTTCCATGATCTCCACAGGCGTAACTCCAGGTTTGCTGTAATGTTTCTCTATAGGCTTCTTATTATCCTCAAATGTCTTTTCAATAGCCTTAATTTGACTCTCACGGTCCATGTAAAGAGTCTCCTCGCTGAAGATCTTTTTGACATTGTAACCGACTTTCGCTTCAACCTGAAATATATAAGAGTTGTTTTAGATAATTATTCTTTTCAATTTAACTACATAAGTCTACTTTGGTATTATTGCTTGTATTTTCCAGTTAAGTATAAGAAAGAGGTACCAGTTGATAAGGAATTAAGGATATACACCCATACTTTACATTTACACTGAACTTTAAACAAACATGCAAAAAAGAGAACAAGAAACAGTAAAGTTATAGATTTTCCAGACCACCTGCACTATGCAAGCACCTAGTTGTTAATTAGTTGCCTGGTTTATGTACCAAGTGAGTATAGTACACAGTTACGTCTAGACATGATTGAAGTACAGTTATATGAAATTAGAATCAACTATTGTATTTTTTTTTAATTTTAATGAGCAACAAACCTTCTCCATAGACTGAGGCTGGAACCTCGTCTGTTCAGTGGAGATATACTCGGAACGCCGCAACCATGATACGTTCTTGGCATGATGTCGCGACCTCTTTGAATCTTGGGGAGTGAGGATGTCATCCTCAAGCAACTTCTCGTCAGCCGGGTCCAAAAGAGCGTTACCATCACCCTGGTAGATATCCCGGTTTATAAGATCTATGTGAACCCCCAAATCATGCTCTGTTAGCACTTCATACCGATAATTCTTTTCCAAAGAGGTCGGATTATACTGAATAAATCTCGTCGAGGGAAACGGATATGTAATGAATTTTAAGTCAAATGGTATATCTGGAAGCGTGTTGCAGTACTTCACTCGAGTCACAAGCTCCGATCTACAATTAAATTAACAATTTATTCCAATATATATTCGGTGTAAGTCCTCTTTGATCAAAAGTTGTGAAAACTACTAACCTCCTTTCGCCCGTCCTTTGTGGACGTTTGTCTCTTTCCGGCTCATTTGTTTGAACGGTAGGTGGCATTTTCACGACCTAATCATACACTTAATGACTAAAACATTTCAGAAACACTGAATTATACAATATATTAAATTTTCAAACCATTTCAAACGAAATTACAAGTATTACAACAAACAACGCGACGACTACTTTGTTTTCCCGTATGACAGTTGATTTTGACAACTTGGCATTTTAATGTGCTAGCAACACCAATTTGGGAAAAGAATTTCATCATCTGTCTTTTGCGTAGGTCTTTTGGATTTAGTTCAGTTGAATGAACTTTGTTGAATTCTTCAGGTTTCATAGATTGGCTAGATCTTCCTCTATTCTTCTCAACCTGTTTTCAGACGCAAAATTTTCTAGCTCATTGCGCTCACTCTGAAAATGGTCTTGGTTTTCAGGACCCAATAAGCTCTAACTTTTCACGATTACTTATATAAGAAACAATAGCTTGTCGTCGACCAGAAAGCTCTAATTTTTCTCGCACTAAACCGATTATACGGATAGCTGTGCTCTCTCTAATAAGTCTGTGGCTGTGCTGTGCCCACAATAGCTGGATCGGCCGGCACCTGCCTATTATATACGTTTGATTTAATTTAAATAGTACATTCACACTACATTCCCTTGTGTCATGCACGTCTCATGTCTGGCTTTTTAACCGACTTCTAAAAAGAAGGAGGTTCTTAATTCGACTGTATTTTTTTATGTTTGTCTCATTTATAACTTACGACTGGTCAAACCGATGTTGATGATTCTTTCGTGCGATTTAGTCCGATAAAAATTTCATTCAGTTTGTTTCAGTAGTTTAATAGCATTTCATAGTGTGAACGATATTATCACCAGTACTACGGATGACGTATTTGTCAATAATTTGGGTAGCATATTGAATTCTAAAGGCGATAATAAACTTTAAACAAATCTTTCGGAAGTTGGTGGCAAAATTGAATAAAAAACAATGTCTCCGACATCCGAAACTGTTACGTTATTTTACACTTATTGATAGTGGTTTTTGTAGGTGGTTAATTCTTTTTTAAGTCATTTATATGATAAACCCATCGTCTATCATTAGGACTCATTAGGGTTACACCAGTTTCACACCAGGTTACACCGTCTCTGCTTACATACTCAACAGCATTAGATTCTAATCTCTAATGTATGTTATTGTCTTTCTTTTTACAGCAATAATAAAAAAGGAAATTATCAGTGTGACAGAATTCAGAACAAAGTTTGATGCCACTGTCATTTTTCTCGCGCGTGTTCGAAAATATCGTTCGACGACTGAAAAAAAAATCTGGGAACTATGGTAAACTTGCCAGTTTCATCCTGTTTCGTACACTAGTTCATTCCTTTCGCCGTCATTTTCAAGTCACTGTGGTCACTCATTCGCCGTATTCCGCCCGTCGCCATCTTTCTTTTCACAACTTTTGTCGGCAGTAAGGTACGTTAGAAAAGGAATAATTCGTTAAATAAACCGAAATAGTGATTAAAAAGTTACCTAATCGCTGCTTCCTCCGCTGTGTTAGTCCGTTGATAATCCGTAAGGTTTTTAGTATTCTAATTTGTGCAAGAACAAAGTCGGCCATGTGGTCGGCCAAAATGGTTTTTCAACGTACTACGCATTATGTTTTACATGGAAAATCATGAAGTATGCTTGCTTGAAGGTTAATTTGGGTAGTTTAAAGTTGGTTGGTGCGGTAGTGTTATATTAGGTTATCGATTAAAAAAGTATTTGTCGGAAGCCGGTATGGTAACCAACGTGGCGCGAACGCCGTTGTTCAAGTTCTGAAAAGATGTTCTTGTTTTAGATTTAAACATGGGTACAGTGGAACGCGCTGGTGATGACCACACTTCCGAGGTGGAGTCTGGAGAAGAGGAGGAAATTGTTGGGGGCGGTGAGCTGGCTCAACACCTCATGAAAAGGTAAGTCTGTCTATGTATAGGTTAGCCCTCTGCCCACCACGACCTTGTCAGCCCCATGTGTTGTCATGAATATGGAACTCCTTGCTCTCTTCATAGACAAACTATAAACTCTACTTCAACACCAGTCAAGAATTAATTTAAAATAACAAAAAGTTTTATCCATTTATTTACAATTTCACTACTTTGTTCTATCACTTGACATTTAATTGTCAATATTATTTTTTATTTTGACAACCATAGACTGGGGGGTGACTACATATTTAATTAAGTCAATTTTAAAAATATTACTTATCTCTGCAGGGTGCTAACCCTGCAAGTTTAGTGGCTCGTGCAAGCCATTGCATGAGCCACTAAAATGTGTTGCTTCATACATCTTCAGACATTTTAAATTGTATCTCTTTTATTATTTAAATAGAAATAAAACTGTAATGACCGTATTTCATATCTTGGTTCCCTATATTTTATGAGATCCAACTCAGTTTAATTCCTATTTAAAATGATTACACCACATGGTGGTAGGTCCTCAACAATAATTCCTGTAAGATGAATCATGCTTCCTGGGTAGCAACATAAAATGTTGAAATGGCTCATCGGCTTGATTCCAGCTATTTTAAACTCGAGCCATTATGATCCAATTTTTAAATTAATAATAACCATTTTTATTAATATAGTGTATGCACGTAATATCAATTATCTGTTTTCACAAGTAGCTTTAAAAAAGCTCTCATGATATAGAATAAAAATTGAGTCACATTAAAAAAAAAAACTGTTGCCCCACACTAGGAATTTTTCCTGTGTCGTGGGTGCGTTTACAAACATAAAAATTCACATACACAAACGCCCAGACCAGGAAGAACTACTTTCAGATCATATAAATATTTGCTTCATGCGGGAATCGAATCCGCGACACGTGCGGTAACCGTGTCGTCAATATTAAATTGCAAATCTATGTTTCATCCAAATCACACATCATAAAATTATTATGCATTTATAACAATTCCATTTCACAAAATTTTTCAACCTTGTATTTCATAGCAACTCTCATAAAATAAAATAAAAGTTGAGTAGAACCTATTTGTTGAAATCATTCTTACTGGCCACAGACATTATCTATGATTACTTTGACTCAGATCTACTTGCTAAGGAGCATGGACAAAAAGGCGCGAGATTACGGGTCATTGAACTAATGAGTCATTTTACGCTCTACTTGATCAATAAATGCTCAGACTAGCTGACGGAATTTATAAGCATGATGCGGTTAAGTTTAACCAAGCATAAATCTTTGTGCATCTTTGTAAATATGCTGCAGCAGGTGTAGATTTTCCATTAGAAAAAGTACGGACTTTTGTCGTATTTGGCTAATTGCTTATTTAAGCCAAATTTTATACGACTTATGATCAAAATCACGGATAATCTTAATAATGGGGCTTTGAAAGAGCAATGTTCGTCAATCAGCCGTCAAAAATTTCTACCCAGTCCAAAGTTTTCCGTCAAATTGGTCAAAATAATGGTGAAAATGCATAATGTACGCATGTCTTTCGCACATTTAAAATATGATTGTAAAGGAAAAAGTTTTCGCATAAAGATTATTTCGATAATACAATTATTAAAAGAGATACAAATTCGATAGAGGAAGAGGTTACAACAGTTATATAAAATAAAATAGTTTCCGTGACTCCACGTCAAAAGCGAAGTAGGTATATTGAGTGAAGTCCCAAGTCGTACACCCTCTTTATTTTATGAGATCTCTTGAAAACATATGCATAAGGCCTTGGCCTAGCAGTTGGGTAGGTAAGCAACTAAATAATAGGAAAAACTGTTTCTTAAATGGAGCTGGGTTAAGAGTTTGGGAGTTGTCAGTCATTTTGTCCGTGAGGCGTGAACATACGACAGGACAAAATATCTGGGTCCAATCATTTGCGGATTTAGCTAATTCCGTAATGAAATAATCGTTCCTACCATGCCAGTATCTTATCTTTCAATTATTGATAAAACATTTTTCAATTCGCAGTTAACCTTCGTAAAAGACCGGTTATGCGATTACTGTGATCCACATTTTATACGCAATCATAATTATTATAATACATCTTCATGCTCTGATAATTTTATAAAAAAAGAATATGATGGAGCAAAAGTAGACTACGACTTTTTATTCGCTTTACGATTATATCTAAAATCTTTCGCCGCATAGGTAGGTACAATTTAAAAATCGATCATCCGTACCCGGCATTCCTATAAAAAAATTAGAATTAATAGTTCTTTTTATAATTTCGCACATCAAAAAAAGAGCTATTGTAACAATAAATTCAAAGGGGTATTGTACGAAGACTTGGCTCGTAAAGTCATTAGCTTGCCAATTTCGCACTCTTTTTGCATTAACTCTTTTTCCATTATAGTCGAAAGACCTTCATTCCGAAGGGTGAGTCGCAAGGAAAATGGAACTTGTGACTAAGGCACCAATGTACCTTAAGGCCTGGCCTTCATGACTCAGGATGGGAGCAAATACATACCTACGTTGCATTAATGTTATGCGATGCGCACTTAATAAGCCATTTCCCTCCGTTCTTACTCCTCAGGATGTTGGGCAGCTGATACATGTTATTTCTTTTATTTCCTCTGTAGCTTCTAATTGGATATAATTAAAAGAATTACAACCGAATTATCTTTGCGAATCTTGAAAGATTTCGGAGGAAATCTTGGTGACCTTATGGCGCATTTGTAGCTTAAATATTTAACCGAAAAGTTATGACCAGACGCGAGCTGAATTAACAATGAACTATAGTCTAAATATAGGAAGATTTTGTACTCGCAAAATGTATCCTTGAGCTGATTTCGCACCGACGACGGAAGTATAAACCCATCCTACGTCGAACGTAACGATGTAGGGTAAATACGCGAAATGTCGGCCCCCTTACGGGTTTTCTGTTTTCGGATCCGTCTGGAGCCATCAATTTGCAACGTAAGATAGCTTCTAATGTGGTTTTGGATAGTTTGATAAACCTATTTTATGTTTATGAGCATAAAGTTGACATTTCTATTACAAGGAAAAAGTACTAAGGTCTAGAAGCGTCGAGAACGAAAAAACCCTAAAGTCGACCATTCACGGCCCATGGTCGGTCGCGTTTTTTCCAAATGTCGGCCGGATAGAGGGTGTTTAAATTAAGACAGTCAAATTTTATTAATATGATTTATTTCGGCAGAAATCTCAGTAATTATACATTATTAATCGTATTTGTTTAAGGTAAAATTTATTTGTGTTGTAACGTATTTGTTAGGTTAAATTGCACTTATATAATGTTAGGTTAGTTAAAGGTGCGATCGTATCTACATAATTTTCTGTTTCCGTGAAGGTCCTTGATCTCTCTGTTCTGTCATTGTAGTACCTTAATAGTTATTTATGATACTAGTGCGGAAAGTTGGTTTTTACAAACGAGTAGACAACGTACGCCCGAGGCGCCGAAGGCGCCCGAGGGTGTACCGTAGTCACGAGTTTGTAAATACCAATTTCTGCACGTGTGTCATACAATGTTTTTCAACACATTTATCCTTATTAAAATCAGATTGCTCCCTTGAACTCAGATTAGTCGCAACAATTTTTGAAGTTCCTAATATGAAAATGGCGCGACTTTGAAAATGGCGCCACATGCACGTGGTGAAAATTAGTACTACATCTTTCATCTCATTTACTCTTTAGTATTAAAGTGAGACAACGAATTGAGCAAAAGCTCTTCCAAGGAGGTTCGATCAGTCAGGTTGTTTATTTTCATAATGTGAAACTCTTTGGTGGAATTCTTTTTTTTTTTTTTTCGGAAATTAAAAAAAATCCGTAAAGAAAACGCACGCTGCTCTACAAGGGGGCGTGCGGTAAAATAGGTACTTAGGTGAGAGTACCTATTTTACCGCACGCTGCGTTGTATGGTCCGTAATTTTTAACTTTCGAACACTGTATACAGGCTTTGTAAATGCATTTTACGAGCAAATGTGTTGAAAAATCATTAATTCTAAATGCAGCTTTTAGTGAAATACAGGTTAATTAATGAATGAAAGATTCACAACCAACCATTTATATTTTTAAGCTAATTAACATGGCTTTATTAGGTAGCAAGTTCCAAAGAGCAATTTATATCTTATATACCCATAACGTAATAAGCTATCATAAATGTTTCCAATATTATCCTCACATTTAAACTTAACTCTATATAATTATTGATGAATTAAATTTTTTATTGAATATTTAATTTTAGCAAATAATAAAAAAGTAATCAGCCTGTATAGTTGGGCTCGAATTCGAGGCTGGTCGACATTACGATCTTTAATGTTTCTAAAGCCGGCCCCTATTTTGTGTACACTATTTCTCGAGATTCAACTAATATCACCCCGGCCGGTATTTGGCGATTAAACGTAAAATATATTTATTTGCTTATATGCGTTGCAAATTCTCTTAGTAAGCCAATGGAATTTAGTACAATTGGAATTTATAAAACAGACTGCATTTACTTTAAGTCGGCCACTGCCGAGAATACGGTGTTAACTCAAAATTGGTAGCCTATTGGCGGCCTCCTATTTTTCTTTTAAATCAATGTGTTAAACATTAAAAAAACTATCTCAAAATATAGCAAAAATTACTAACTACTGATAATAAAGCTTAAAACAACAAAAAAGGCATGTCTTACCGTTCTAATATCAATCCCCGTAGTATGGGTATTCACAGAAAGTAAGGTATTTTCGATATGAACTTGACGCTTCGACGACGCAATCGCTGCTGAAGCTCAGTGTGCGAATAGTGAGTGTCGTAATCGGAAAGTAACGGTTTGTACATATAGAGTATGAACTAAGGTGGTAATTCAAGAGGAAAATTAATAACTTCAATACGTTTTAAATGAACGCAAGCTGAAAATGTGCAGACGGCCGAAGTTTGGGGGGGGGCCGACGTATGGCGTATTTACCCTACGCAGGAAACCGACTCATAAATGCGCTTGAATATGTAAAAAAGCCGGTTCCTCCCTGCTCTCCGGTCCTTCACACCGTTGCAGTAAAAAACTGCTAATTTCCGTACAAATACCGACTACTGATGTTTCCAATACTGTATCACTCGCTTTTCAGTTAAATCTTTGGATATCAGTATATCATGCTAAACTCCTATCCATTTAAAAACGAGACATTAAATGTTTGATATAGTCAATTACGCCAATTCTAATTGTCTCGCTATGACATCAAAGAAGATATTTAATCTATCGATCTTTGTCTAATTAATTTCTTTTTGCTCTCTTATGAAGCAATCACTACACGAACTTCGTAAGATAGCATCAATTGTAACGCCAAATATGATGGTTTTTATGTCGATGGAATCATGGCTTGTGCTATGTAAAAAATATCAGCAGAGAAGTATCCGTAGCGAAAGCCGGTCTGCGCATCGAAAAGCTTTAATAAAAAACTTGATATCTAGTTTCCTCGAATATCGCGCAACATGCATGTACGAGTGTATGTAATTTGTACTTGTATCGAACCGTTATGGTGCAGTATGTTTGTGGAATACGATCAAGCCTATATGGAGTCCGCGATTGACCGATTGGTTATTCCAATAATAAGATTTCTTGTAAGATAAAGACTTATCACTAGATGTCGGATCCACGACGTCCGTGGATTCCAGCCACCGTAGGCGCGGGCATGCGGACGGCGAGTAATGGGTGACTTGCCGTTTGATCATGGTCCATGCCCGGCTCGGTGGCGCGTCGTGTTCTACTTGCGTCTCTAAGGGTTTGTCCACACTGGAAGCCTAGCGCGTCGGCGGTGGCAGCCGCGGTGGCGGGCGCTGCGGCGGGCGCGATACGTGTCCACACTGCCGATCAAGCGTTTGTTTTTGTTGCGGCGACTTCAGGTGTTGCAAACCGGTGGTACCTAGTAAACTCTATAAAACTGGTTTAAAGAAATTAATATTATTGTTTTTTACAGGTTATTTAGGATTGAAAACAACTAAATTATAAATCATTCTACATTTTTCTACTCAAGTACGGTAAAAATAATTTAAATATTTATAAAAACATCCAACGGTAGTATTTTAGTGCATGTTCTGGTAACTATATGGCGCTACTAAAAAACCGAAAAGGTTTGATATACCTGCCGCCAGCCCGTTGTATCGGTTGTTGCCTAGCAATGCCTAGGCTCGCAAAGTCGCTCGTAACCACCGCGCTATGCTCCCCGCTTAGTCACTTCAATGTGGCCACAAGCGGCGATTTCATACATTCATTATTATCGCGCCCGCCGCCGCCACCGCGCTAGGCTCGCAGTGTGTTTGAGCACTAAGAGCTGTCAGCGACATATGGAACGTAAATGGCCATTGAAATTTGAAGGATCATCTTGGGTTTAAGAAGTAAAAAAAGAATCGCGGCGTAAAAGATCTCCCGAGGTCCTCGCTAAAAATAAACAGTACTAATTGACCTTCTTGGATGCTCCCAACCGGTTTTTCATTTCATACAGCTCAATCACGGCACTTATTGCTAGTACGGCTTCATTTAATTCCGAATCAAGTAAAAGGCGATCAAATACCGTGAGCTAACAATCGAATGAACTGACGGACCTACTCGTTTAATTGGTTCTTCTTGGAATGTCTTCGAACAATATCTTGTAAGTAGAGAAGATGGGCACTAATGGAGCGAAACAATTTAGTGTTTTCTTCTTAATTAACAACGGTAACGAGAGATGTAGACAGAAGAGCTCGTGGCTAAGTAATTACAGCCGCACAGGCCGGTCTTCCAGGTTAACCCCGGTTTAATACGAAATTGCCCAGTTAATGGGTAGTGGAGGTCTGATAGGCAGTCGCTCTATGTAAAATACTGATATTCAGCTGCATCTGCTTCGACTGGAAGCCAACCCCAATAGAATTGCGAAAAGGCTGTGTAGGTGATGAACGAGAGACACAGACAAGTAGACTTTACTACAAAATATTCGCATAAGGCTGACATACTTGAGTATCTATGTATCGTTAGAGCCATAAAGTAGTCTCGTACCAACAAGCGAAGGTCGCCGCTCTCGTAAACTAATAACCCTTGAACAGGTAACACTGTAGCAGTATACATCACAGATAGCTTTACTGATATTTACAGCACCATGCTGTTTATTTTGTTGCGCAACGGGGCTATTTCAGGGAAATCGGGCGCAACAGTAAATCTACTACGCGTCTGTATAAAAAGTCTGGAGATTTTATGTCGTGAAACGTAAATTAGGCCGATGTATGTAAGCCAGTTTTTCCGGGTTTGTGGAAACTGGTATTTTGGGAAATTTTCACATTACCACAGCGAATTTTAAAATGCGTTTGCTTTCTTTAACAAATCTTGGAACTGAAGTCAACGTACATTATCTTCGGTAAAATCTGTCCTGTTTAAATCGATTATTTCATGACTATTCACCGTTCGATTTCTATGAAACACGGCCAGCTCAAGGATTTACAATGTTTATTGGAATCGGGTATTTTAACTGTATCAAGTTTATTATACCTTCTGAGAATAACATGCAAGCGTATCTAGTCCGTAAATTATCCGGTAAATCCGAAATGTGTGGAAATAGACGCGGTATTTACTGGATTGAAATACTAGTACACATAATATTTTAAAACATTATTTTGTGCTGATATTTTTTCTGCAGAGTAGGATAATATTTTCAACCAACATAAAATGAAGAAAGTAGTGGATTCAAATAAATATATTATATAATTTTTTAGTATGATGGGTTTCCTCTTGACCGTAGTCTAGGATGGTCTAGGTCAGTGACAAAGGCAAGGTCGGCGATGGAGCAAGCTTACCCAGACGAAGCCTGTTTACTCTATATTTGAAGAGATTAGGGTTGTATGCGTTCGGAAACACAGACGGAGGCGGAGATTTCCACTCCTTCGCTGTTCGCAGTATAGATTTTTGGAATCGCTTAGTGCGAATTTTGCATTTTTCATGATGACATACCAACACCTATTTACTGAAACAATCATGATACGATTTGTTTAACATGCATCACCAACTGAGGATTCACCTCACAAATAAAAATAAACTATATTCAAATCAAATATTAAATGTTTTTCTTTGTTGTCAACAGCGGCATCACCCGCAACGAGATGTTAGCTGCCATCACGAACCGCATCCACGTTGAGGCAATGGCTTCCCTCCCGCCGAATGTGCGCAGGCGCATCCGTGCTCTGCGCACGCTCCAGAAGGAGTTCGTGGACATCGAAGCGAAGTTCTACAGCGAAGTGCATGCTCTTGAGTGCAAGTACGAAAAACTGTACAAGCCTCTGTTTGAAAAGGTAAGAATCTTTGAGTGAAAACTTGAATTACTGCCATTTTGAGAATTGCATTTGGGCAGGCATCTTTGGTGTCGAGTTATATTAAATTTTCAGGAATTAAACATGGCGAATGATGTCTTTTTCGCTTTTATGTGAATGGGCCAATGCGATTCCTCTCCGAGGTTTTATAGTAACAAAAGCAAATATTTTTATTTCACATAGGCTTATGGGGGCACTTCTATGCAACATCGACAAACAGGTGCTTTATAAACGACCGCAGTGACCCACGGTATTGAACCCGCAACAAACACGGAGCGCATCAACCAAACGCGTAGCTACGTATTGTACCAACTGTTTGTAATACAGAGATCATAAAAATAGGCCTGTCTTTACCGATAAGGTTTTGAAAATAATCCAGTCATAATTTTATGTAGGTTGGCAACACATTTAATTAAAAAAGTCTTTCAGAAAACAAGTGATAGAATGTGATTATGCAGCTAATATTAGAAAGCTAAGTACGCAATATTGTTGATCAAGTTATTATGAGTACTGATAAGAATTCATTATAGAGATACATAATTCTAATGGGATTCACCTAAATCAATATCGATAGACGACGAGATAGATGAGACTTTTGATTGTTTTCCTCTCTTTTTAAAGAGTATGTCCATATTATTTTAGATTTTTAGGGAAGGCTCAGTCTATGCTCAGCCTGAAGGCTCAGGCTATTGTAGGTACTCAAACAAAAAATATTACCTACTAGCTGACCGGGCAAACTTCGTCCCGCCTCAGAAACAATTATAAAAACCTTTTAAAACTTCCCTGGACTTCCACAAATAATTCAAAACCAAAATCAGCCAAATCGGTCCAGCCGTTCTCGAGTTTTAGCGAGACTTACGAACAGCAATTGATTTTTATAAGATAAAATTAAATACAACTTGATCTAGTAGTCTTTTGTTTTGAATTCAAATTCGAATTTGGAATGGTATTGAAAGTTCTTCAAAAATGGCTGTCAACTGCGTCTCTCGTTCCGTTGCCGCATTGGTAGTGTGGTCTCTCATGATTGTTGAGCCTGTAGTCCAGGGTTCTTTTCTCATGGCGAGCAAACTGATCAATTCGAATGCGCAGCCCGAAGCCAGCCTTTTTAAAACCAACAGACAAGATATCAAATTCTAAATTTCCTTCTCAGCGTGCCTTGGTTGTGAACGGCGGTTACGAGCCCACTGATGAGGAATGCCTGAACCCTTGGCGTGATGAGAATGAGGAGGAGGAGCTGGCCCGCGCTGTCCAGAGCGCCGCTATCACCGACGGTACTGAAGAGAAGAAACCGGAGGAGAAACCTGCTGAGTAAGTCTTTCACACATCATCTGCCTAGCCTTTTCCCAAATATATTGGGTTCTGCTTCCACTTAGCGACTGCTTATCAGGCCATCGGACCTCCACAACCAAGTTGCTTGGTAAAACAAAAAACAAACCCTGTAGTAAAAATGTCTTGCATAAACAGGGGGAATTTTCCAACTTGACGCGGATGGTTGAATCGTAAACTAAGGAATAGCGAATAATACTGAAAGGAGTCTCAAGGCCAATATTGATAAAACTGAAACTGGATAATTGGATTTAAGAAAAATCTTTTTTGCTGTCCAGCAGTCGAACCAATCGACTGCATTCGTCGTTTTTTTTAAATGCTGTCCGATCTTTGTCACATCGAAGCATAGTAGCTACAAGATTTGATATTCTTTGTTAGTACATTTGGTACATTCAGTTTTATAAACATTAACTGTAGCAGAGACAAGGGGCAATTTAACCTATTAAAATTTTTCATGATGACATACCAACACCTAATAACTGAAACAATCATGATACGATTTGTTTAACATGCATCACCAACTGAGGCTTTACCTTACAATATACCCATAGACCATATCCAAACAAATCATCTAACCATAGACAATATTCCAGGCCACCAATGGACCCCAATGTTAAGGGCATCCCAGACTTCTGGTACACCATATTCAAGAATGTTTCAATGCTGTGCGAGATGATGCAGGAACATGATGAGCCTATCCTTAAGACATTGCAAGATATTAAAGGTAAGATATGAAAAACCAGGCAAAAATATGATAATAAGGGATTTATTTTTTTGTTTATTTTCTAAGAAAAACTTAATTGAAAACATTAATGTTTAACTGCTCAATAGATAATGATACTAATAGACTAGTCCACTGAAAAAAAATATTAGTCCACATTTTTTCTTTTATTACGTAAAACACAACTGATGAAGATACGACGTGTTGAAATTTACAAGAAGTCGCACTGTGGCCCGTAGTATGATTTTAAATTCGTTCTGACATCAACAGCCGTGACGCCCAAGTTATGATGTATTTGTCTTTATTTCATTGACTTACAAAAAAAGTTTTCTATTTTAAAAATTAAATTAAATTATTCAATACTTGTAACTTAAGGACGAAATACGAAGACACTAACCCATTTTTTGGAGGTGGAAAAATAATAGGAAAATCCAATATAGAGTTAAAAAAACTTTAATGATGACAATCCAACACCAAATCACTGAATAAATCATGATTGATTTGTTTAACATGCATCACCAACTGAGGCAATACCTTTAAAACAGTCTACTACCACATTTTTTTCCCAATTGTAACATTATCAACGTTTTTCAGTGCAAATGCACGAGGACCCCATCGGTTTTACTCTGGAATTCCACTTCGCGCCTAACGACTATTTCACAAACACCATCTTAACTAAGGAATACTCAATGAAGTGCAAGCCTGATGATGAGAACCCACTTGAGTTCGAAGGCCCTGAAATTTACTCGTGCAAGGTAAGGAAATTACTTATTATATTCTTTTTTTTTTTACAATAAATTCACACAACACGTATAAAGCTTGATTAGAGTTTTCTTAAAAAAGTTTTAATCTTGGGCACAGTAAGTATTTTTAACATTTTGTGTATTGTTAAAATTTTCTGTTATTATACCTCATTTTCATTTTACATACTTGATTTCACTTAGGATATGTCCTGTTTTCTGGTATGACTGACATCTTTCTGATGTTAACAATTTTTTTTTACTGTAAGTCAAACTGTACAAACGAAAATTTGGACATATTTTAAGTGGAATAAAGTATAACTTTACCCCTAGCACGAACTTCCAAAGATTTTAGTCACTTATCGTGTCATCATCAACACTTAGCGCCTTGCAAAGAAGATTATCATCTAAAACTAACGGGCCCATCCACCAATTTGGTCTATTCGGTTTACTTTTAAGTACGCGAATTCGCTACTGGCGGCGCCTCTCTACGTGTTTCAAACATTTTGCGATCTTACCTTTCGCCGCACCGCGCGAAGTAACGGCTCACAGTGGCAACGGGCTGTTAGTTTTTTGTATGTTTCTCTTTCAACTGGGACCATAATCCACCATGCTAATCTAGTACTTTATAACTCGAGTAATATTTTAAAAGCCAGTTGTCCAGATTGTTAGGGTATCTAGTTTGTGCTAGGGGTACTGCTTAACAGCTAAATAGAAACCGCTTTGTCCCGCTGCTCACTATTCGCGCTGGATCAGTACCGACAGCGTCCGCGCCGCATGCTCGTCGAGACGCAGAAGGTATGCTCACAATAGGCACTATATTTTCACGTGCTGCTATTTTAAAGTCACTCTTAGTTACTCAGCTATAAGAGAGTATTTTACAAGCAATTTGACATTTTATGCACAAGATTCAAGTAGAATTGTCTTGTGAAATTGGTACATACTATGTTCTTCAAAGTACCTCGACGATTCATGTAGTGCCTAAAGATTTCAGGCAGTGCCTTTAAATTGCTTAAATACAAACTATGACAGAGCAAAATCTACTCAAAATAGCAGTGAATTTATTCGAACAATTGAGTAGCAGGATGTTAGCTGTCTCAGCTATATAGCTAACAATATTGTTGTTGTTCTATTCTCCCACGGGTATCATTTATGTGGTAATCAAGGTTATAAACTATATGTGCACTATATTTCATCCAAATCCGTTTAGATATTTTTTCGTCAAAGAGTAACAAACATCCATCCAAAAACAGTTTCACGTTTATGAAATTAGTAGGATAGGACTAGGATTGGGTTCACTTGAAAAGTACAACTGGTGAAGTTAATACTCATACCATGGCCTTAAACCTGAGTCAATGGTACTGCTGAAAATTCTTCAATATTTATCTGTTGTTTAAATTAACAGGGCTGCGAGATCAACTGGAAGAAAGGCAAGAACGTGACAGTGAAAACAATAAAGAAGAAGCAGAAGCATAAGTCGCGCGGCTCGGTCCGCACCGTCACCAAGTCTGTGCAGGCGGACTCATTCTTCAACTTCTTCTCGCCGCCCACCATGCCCGATGACCCCAACTCGACCCTCGCTTCGGATATCCAGGTGAATATCACACATTTTACTATAAGACCTTTAAGGCGGAAACACATTATCAAAACGCGATACGACCCGATGAAACTCGATGCATGTTGAGTCGAATCTGCGCACATTTCAAAAATCTATTCAAAATCTTACTTTAAAAAAGACATTTCACTGACGACGCGGCGCATCTTATAATAGCGACTCAAAATCTAACTTTCGGTATCCTCTAACCAAAGAAAACTAATCAAATATTTTTTTACAAATATTATACGCAATAACGCATGCGTCGCGTATTCCAAAGCTTTTCTTTGGAAAGAAACTTAACCTTGAGAAGTCAGAAATGGATTGAAGAATTCGACGCAGTAGGTATGACCAACCGACCCTGTATAGTACCCGGCACGTAAGTTGGCAAGATTGGCAAGGTGTAGAGGAGGTAAGTTTGCGCATCGCATTTAGGTGCACACAAGTGCAAGCGAGAGCGCGTATACTGGGTGCGAGGGGGAAAGACGAGTGACGCACCAATGGCGTGCGCGGATCGGCACTACATCATAGCCCGCGACCCGCATGACCACCAAAGAGATCTAAAAAATGACTTCTGCGCATCTAACGACTCTTGACAACTTATGTGCCGGTCACTGTAACTCGGTTGGAAAGAGCGTCGGATGGTACTGAATCCGAATGTCGCAGGGTCAAATCTTGCTCGGGGTTCGAATTTTTCTTCCCTAACAAGTTTCAATAATTTTCACACTTGAACCCTCAACTTCCAGGCGCTGCTCACAGCTGACTTCGAGATCGGCCACTACATCCGCGAGCGTGTCGTGTCCCGCGCCGTGCTGTTGTACACCGGGGAGGGACTCGACGATGATGACGACGACGATTATGAGGAGGAGGTCAGTATCACACGCTTACGTCGCACACTAGGAATCAGGTCTGTCAAGGAAGTACCATGTTGGAGCTGAGTGAATACCACAGGGTCTTCTGTAATAAAATTGGGGAATAAAACTAGATTTTTCATAAATACTCAATACTCATCATAGAAGAGCTAAGTTGCAAATTGAGTTTATTTTCTCAATGCTTAAAAGGTTTTTCTGCTATTTTTCGGTTGTTACTATATAGTTTATCATGTTATCTATGTGGCAGAGATATAAAACTGGAAATTGGTTCAATTTAGAGTTTTTACCTCTCGCAGTAAGCCTTTCTAAAACAAAACTTCGAAAATATACAAAATCAATGAGTCCGTGGCTTCGTTTGTTAATTTTATTCTTATTGTTTTAGGTTTGCAACTGTTTAACCAATATCCTCTTGTATCGTCGTTTACAAGCAACCAATTTGTAATGGTTTTGCATTACCATGCAACCATACCATCTCAAAAAGTCGAAATATTCTAATAACAATCTATAGGTTGTATTCAGTTTCTTAATTATATTTTGTTTTTGGGGATTGTCTTGTGGTAGTGTGCCCAGGTATTCCAGCATATAGTGCTTCCCTGATTGACCATGTGTTTCGAAGTTCAATAAAATACGCTTCAAAATAGGCAGGTAGCTTAGTGGTAGTGACATGAATCTCATATTGAATGCTGATATTTTATTCCCAAAATGTAGATGGTGTCAAATCGTTCAATCAGAAGTATGCAGTAATTTACTAACAATTTTAAAGTGAACACTAAATTAACGAACTAACCATTGCTTCTAAGTGCGTCAATAGGTTACTGAATTTAAAGCATATCTGATTGAACTTTCATCACGACATACAAGACGATAATCAATAAACTCGTCCAATGCAACGCTTATCTGCATAACTTCAAGAACAGTGAATTCTACAGCCATCTAGCATTTCCATGAGGTGTTAGTTTGAACTACTTGCATGGTAGAACATTTTTATTATTGCTTGCTTAGCTAGTTAGCACCGGATGTGCTAAATATTGATTTTGCCTCCCCCACTCCCCGCATATCAGACGAAGGTACAGTATGTATTGTAAACCCCGCTCCCCTATATTATAGTGTATGATAAGTGCGTCTGCATAAATCTTCCACGGGTAACAGAGTATACAGTATCTACGTCTGGTGGGTGTTGGCTGGTGGCTGCACAAACAAAAGCGGTATATTTGGTTTCAGGAGGATTCGTACTTTGACGAAGACTCTGGGACGGAAGAAGTGTCCGACGCGGAGGATTGATGCAAGACGTTGTCCGACCGCCCCTAGCGTTATATAATCCGTCACTCGGCAGCTCGCTACGTGCCCACGTCCCTCGACCTGGGCCCCTAGCTCGCGGCTCACGAGCTCTGCGCGCTTTAGTCTTTATCGCGACCATATCAACCCATATCTCTTTTAAATTGTACCAAAAATCGATTCGCCAAGCGAAACGTGATACCCAATACTCCTGCGACGCGTCGGGTTATTATCCTAAATTCGGTAGTATTTGTACGCTAGAATATTAAATAATTATCTTCTCGCTCATCCACTCGTCCGTTCTATGCATGGTTTATCCCTCTGGCAGATAAATATGTTTTAGAGTAGATTATGTAGTGAGCTCCCGAGGGGCTCGCGTAGTCCTGATGCGAGAAGAGTGAGGTGCCTTCATTATCGATGTATAATGCATGTTAACTTGTTAATGTCTATTACGACAACTATTTTGCATTTCTAGTTTAGTTTATACATTACTCGTTTTTATTTATTATTATACAGTAATTATAGTGTGTATTTTTGTTTACGAATTTTACATATTCGTTTGAGTACTTTGAAATTTCATGTGATATTACTATTCTGTAAGGCTATAATTTAATGTTTCCTATTGAATGAAAATTAAAGTACTGTCATTCCATTGAGATGCTAGTAGATCCTTCGCACCGTGCGTAACGGCAGTCTGCCCAGGAATTGAATTCGCTGAATCTCTTTTTAGTGCCAAAATGCATTTTTTACATCATCACTTATCATCGCCAACTGTGATCTGTCCGATATGATATGTATTTTAATAATGAATAATGATTTGACAATAGTTAGGTCGGATAATAGATGTATATTTTTTATTTATGTAACCTTCTATTGAAGTTAGCATAATAATGTCAATGTATAGCAGCTCGACAGGTAGTTTTTATATATCGGTAATGGCTTTATGTTTTTGGCATGATGTCGTAAAGATGACATTAAAAATTGTATGCTTTTTATTTGAGTGTGTTTTATTTATCTTATCCTTATTATTTGCATGCGAATTTTGCGAGTTTGTCGAGAATGCAGATGGTTGCAGAATTCACAATCAATGTTATGTGAGGTAACGAGAGTCGAGAGGTGGGTGTTGAGTAATATGTGTTGACGTTGTGTTGGCGTTGTCAGGAGGAGGAGGAATGTTCCACGGAAGAGAGCGAAGACGAGGAGCCGGCGCCGCGGAGACGAGGGAAGAAGCCCATCAAGGGCGGCGCACAGGACAACCCGGCCGAGTGCAAGCAACAGTAACCTAGCACGAACTGCGCTGTCTGTCTAACTGTCGAGGTCTGTGCATACGAGAGTATGTTTGGTGCTGAATATCTACTTAGCCTTCACTACATTCGACCACTTTGAATATTTTTATTGAACTTGCTTCTCGCGAGAATTATCAAAGATTTTAATTAGGTGAAGTTTTAACCCCAGAGTTAGTTTTGTTTTAAAATGTATCGGGGTCTTCTGTAGTGAGTGGCAATGTTCCTTAATCAGTTCTTGTAAGGTAAATTGTATTTATAGACCTTCATAATCAATTTCGTATACGTGTTCGTCTTCGTTTCGAGACAACTAGTTCAAGCAACATCTTTGAAGTTGTCGTTATAACTTACAATGAATTAATATATCGATATTTGTGATGTTGTACTGCTTTTGTCTCTGAAGATATGCCGCTGTGAACATGAAGTCAGTCGCCCGACCTCCACGTACACAAATGCACTAAATTATAATGCAGTGACTGATATCTCTAGTGTAGGATGCTTTTTAGAAAAGGAACACATGAAAAAGTTGGACTGAGCGACCTCGCATGCCGTCTTTTCCTTCACATTCCTAATTTTCGTGTCAAAACACATCAACCAAGGGAATGTAAGACAGGCATTCTTCGAAACGGTGACGATAGCTTCATAAAGCTTTCATTGAACAATTCTCTTCCAGACTTGCATGTCAAGCGCCGTATAGTGTATTTAGTGCGCTCAATCAATTAGTTGTAAGTTCTTCCGTTATCGCCCCCGCTTCGAAGCTTTCGGCCCGTTTTAGATCCGCCTTCCGTTATTCAGTGTCGTTTATAATTATTTTTATCCATTGTTTTAGGAATCTAAATCGGTTGGTGCTTCAGGCACGATAGCTAGGCTAGTTTGAGATGTGATGTAGTTTAACACTGCCTGTTAACAACTTGGAATTAACGGTCTATGAGACGGTAATTAATGTTAAAAATAATGTTATTTTGTATTTGTATACGCCAAACTGCGGTGTCGCCATTTGAATAAGCATCTTTTGGTGATAACAGGTCTTCACAATGCAAATTATTGTTTATAGGCGTAAGTTATGTTACAATTTACTTCGGTGTGATTGTAAAGCTATTTGACCAGTGGTTCTTCTATAATGATGAACGGTATAGCGTTATGCTCGCATCGCGTTCACCACAGCTATAGGGTATTTGTACACATAACATTTTTAAATAAATTTCGTAATGAAAAATGTCTGTTGTATTTATTTTTGTATCCTATATTTATTTTCTGCAACATTACACCCGCTATTCTGACTCACAGCTGTTCTTGACTGATCACACATCTAAAGATTCCATCAATGTATTCGTCATAGTTAAAACACACAAAAACAATCAATACCTTTAGTTCTTCGAAATAAATTAACCTCCCAGCAGTTAAACTCAATACACCCGGTCATTAATATTCGTAATGTTTTAATGTACTACTAGTGCACAACGTCGGAGTCTCGCTGTGCCCCGCTCTTATTGCTGTCTGAAGGTTCTAAAGAAACCTAACAAAAAAAAAAAAACTATTATTGTGAACCACATTAAAAAATAAATGTGTATACAGTCATATAGTATACTTTGGAGAAAAAAAAATTGCTGGGGTAACATTCTTCCAGCAAGGAAATTTGAACGAATGGCTGCAAGGCATTTACCTT
The DNA here is from genome assembly GCA_028554685.1 of Agrotis ipsilon. Lineage (NCBI taxonomy): Eukaryota > Metazoa > Arthropoda > Insecta > Lepidoptera > Noctuidae > Agrotis > Agrotis ipsilon. Next base: position 10,671,675 of record CM052972.1, read on the forward strand.
TCTTGCTGGAGTAATGTTTCGCCCCATATGGTTTCTCGGAAAACTGTGATTGTGGGGCCGTAGAAAAACTAGAAAGATTTCTGAAAGTGCTGCGATATACCAGATAATTATAAGTATTGCATATACACTACAACATAACATCACTTCACGCCTGTAACCACAAAAGGGTTGGACAGAGGTGTGCCTAATTATTGTTTTTATTCTTTTTAGGGCTGATTTTACATTAGTCTGATAAACTTTTATCTGAGGAATAAAAATAGCGATTTGACATATTTTCTTCAATTAGCTATGCTGTGAAACCGCCTTTTTTATTCCTCAGATAAAAGTTATCTGACTGTTGAAAAATCAGCTCTTAACAAATTATTAAGTGATTATTAATTTCAGAAAATAATTTATTACAGAAATTACTTTCAGAAGAGGCACAAACATGGACTTATAGAGCCTGAATGATCTTTTACGAAATAGAATCTGTTGTGTGCCCGATAGCGGTGTTTCTACCTACCCCAATAGTAAAGACGTGAGTTTGTTTCTGTATCATAATAAAACACAATTTTGTAATATCAATTTATTAACTTTCAATGATTGTAACAATTTATTTATCACGATTTGTCTTTACAACACGATCAGATCTGGGGTCTACAAAATATACATTTCGTGAAAAAACTGATCTATTTTATGGCACCAAACTCAAAGGCGAGATTTGACCTCAAAACCTACTTAGTAATGATGTTAGCTGCCTTTTTTACACAATAAGGATAAACTATCGAATTATTGCTTAAATATAGTTGAATGCCATAAAATAAATTTCAAAAATTAACTAATTAAAATATTTCTAAAATGTTAAAAGTTAACATTACATTTATTGACAACAAGTGTGTACCATGTGTGGCATTCCTGGTTACAACTTGTTAAATACAATTTTTGTACTCGGCATCTGCATTACACTATTAATTTCATTAAGTACGAATTTCAACATATTTCACGTTTGTAGACACAACTGGGATATCTCACTACAATATTTACGTATAGCATTCGTTTATTTAATTGAACTATTGTCTAGGATACTGATTTGTTGACTGACATTGGCGTAACGAAACAGAGCCTAGATTTGATGATATGAAACTTATGTCAGGCTCATTAAAGAAGAATTTTCGTTAACGCCAACGATTTATTGAGATGGCAAGAGCTAAACGTAACATCACGTCACAATTTAGTACAACATCCACATAAAAACGAACAGAATATTAAAATTCATACAAAAATTTGAGCCATGCGTGGTGTTCAGTCTGTGAACGTTCATTTAGCACCATGTTGCCTTATAAATAATTCTACACGTACAGCTAAAAGGTCGATAATATCGCTATCATAACTACGCAAAAAAAGGGAATGATGCGATATGGTAAACTCGTGTTAATCGTAACTTATACTGCGATTAGTTCATTATACTAGCAAATGATTTACAAACATGGCGTTTCAGAAAATATCAGCCAACTTACCCAGCTATGCTATCCTCAAAGGTTACCACGAAAGATAGTGTCAACGACACCAGACTGAAATCGTTTATCTATAGTGTATTTTCAACTTAAATTCATAGAATAAAGTTGAAAATACACTAAAGACACCATAGATTAGCAGAGAATAGCAACACACGAATGCTTTTCGCTGGTGTAAATGAAAACTGTTCTTACTAGCTATTGAAAAAAGCATTTTTAGGTATAAAATATATACAAGAAATTGTAGGAACACTAGAAATTTTCCGAAACGCCGTCAATACTACAATAATCACAACATAACTGAGCGCTCACCTTTCAAATCGACAGTCCAACTGAATTTGAAGACAAAACATATGAAATAATGACACATGTAACTATATTAATAGCATTTTTATATAAAAAAATGTATGAATAAAACAATTTTATGATAACTTCGTAAAATGTTCAATTTACAATTGAATCTAGTCACAGGATTAAAAAGCAAATGAGACACACATTAGGCAGTCACCAGTCACTAAATATTAATAATTTAATTTATGAATAAAATAAAAAAATAAATTGAAGACACATTATTCTAAGATGATCTTTTATATATAAAAAAATAACTAAAATACGTTTGCACAAAATAATGGCTCCCAGCCTGACCCTTAAGAGATAAAAAATTAAACATACATATTTTTTTTTACAACCTCGAAAAATTATATTTAAAAACGATTGTTCTGAAGACAACTGGATCGGACAAGACAACATTCCAAAAACGGACAAAAATACTTCAAAATGTCTTTACATAATAAAAAAGTAATCAAATATCTAGACATGCAAAGTCGATAATAACCTAAATATACAAAACAAATGTCTTTCATTCTCCTGTATAATTTTGTTGCTATATACATGAAACATACTTAATTTAGAATAATTTAAAAATAATAAAAGGCGAATTATTATTTTCAAATTGCACCTGTGCGATACCAGGAGATCTAAAAACGCCATTTTAGCAATCTTTTTAATATAATTGCGATAAAACTTTTCTTTATCAATTTTCTACTGTATTGGTTCAAGAATAGAATTGTATATGTTGCAGTCAATACTCTTAACCAGTCAAAAGTACTATTGACTAGCAAAATCAGTCAAAAGTACTTTTGACCGTATGCTTTAGTCAATAGTACTTATGACTAAAATAACAGTTAAAACTACTTTTGCCCAATGGAGCTGGTTAAAAGTACTTTTGACTAAGTGATTCCGTCAAAAGTGGTTTTGACTGGTTGTATCAGTCAAAACCACTTTTGATCGATTGCTTTTGCTGTGTGATTCAAAGTGCCATAATAGGTTGAGTTGCATGAATAAATAATTCTTCATTGTAGAGTGTTTTTTTTTTTCTAAAGCGGAGCGCTCGTTTTATTTCTAAAGCGGAGGAAGAGGGCTTTCGAAGAAAGTTCGACGGAGCCCCGCTACGCGGGGCTCCTTTTTCTGTCTACAAGGTTTAAAGGAACCTAACCAAACCGAACTTCGAGGTGCCCCTGAAGTCGACCGTCTTCTTCTCGTTCAAAAGCATAAAGTTGTTCAGCTGGTATTTAGATAGGAGTGTATGTAATGGGGCAGTGAGAAAAAAAATATTGGTAAAAACGACTTGGGTCACCCCGACACGGACAGGTTAGGTTAGAATTGTTTTAAATCACCCAAAAGTAGGAGCAGTGGAGTGGAGTGGTTTTGACTGATGCTTTATTGCAGTTAAAACTACTTTTGACGAAGAGCGTCAGTCAATAGTACTTTTAACCGCAAATTTGCAGTCAAAAGTACTAATAACCAATAATTTTCAGTCAAAACCACTTTTGACCAACCTGTTCAGTCAAAAGTGCTTTTGACTGATTTTGCTAGTCAATAGTACTTTTGACTAGTTAAGAGTTTTGACTGTGACATATATACCCTTTCTTTGTCTTAATATTATGTTGCTGGTGGCTTTTTTAGACCTGCTGGTCGGGTCACTAGTGTTCTATATTAGGCCCTTATTAAGAATTTCTGAAGTATGTATAATGTACCTAGATAACAATAATATGAACTTCAAATAGATATACTTTACAATCATTCACTGTAACCATAATCCGTCCAACAAAAACAGATTTTACGACACAAATTCACTAAATGGTATTATAACCACTTGTTCATATACCCAGAAACATATACTCAGAAATAAATAACGTTCAAACGGGTTGAAAATAGGAATTTAAGTACATAAATAGTATTTTTTGAGAACTACATTACTCTACAAGTGTAGACAAACTGAAAAACGTGCAAGAAAGAATTTTAGGGTGAAAATCAAACTTTTACTAACAAAAATGACGCTCAGTCAAATTACAAACCGAGTTTGTAACACAGCTGTGACGAAGCGCGCTCTTTAACTAAATGTTTTAACTTATATATGGTCATCGAAATTGACATTATGAGGTAAAAGTGTATTTTTTCGACTTTACTTATTTCGTAAAAAAATCAAAATTTGAATTGAGATTATTTTCTATGTTCGTGTTAAAACATGTATTTCAAAATGTAAATTTAAATACTCCCAATAAACCTCTTTAAGACTCTTCTAGGATTGATTTATTGTGAGTATTTTCTGTCAAGGTTACCGAAAATATCAAGATCCTTATTTTCCTTTTTCTTGAAAAAAGTTATGTTTATATAAATAAACTCTGCCATGCACTAGGAATTTCTAGTGTCTCTTGGGTGCGTTTACAAATATTTAAAACCACATACACTAAAACCTAGACCCGGAACAAATATGTGTAGGTCATACACGCTGCGCTGGAGTCGACTGCTTAGCGCTATTGTGTCGCCGAATTAGTTAAATTATAAAGATGTTTTTATGAGATTGAGATTATTGCAAAAAATTGTAATTTTACTATGTTTCTGGTTTACCAAATAAGAAAAGTATACTATATATATACTATATGTATACTATATAGTACACTTGGATGATTATTTTATAACTAATCTTAACTGGCCTTTACCAAACATTTTGGTTTTCAAAATTGACTTTTTTATTTACTAAGTTGCGATACATTTCTTTTTAGGCCGAAAAAAATATTAAATTTTCTATTACTCTAGAAGAATTTACTTAAAGATCGACACACTTAAAATAGGAAAACGGAGTTATTTATTGCCGAAATAGTTAACATTTTTAGTTAAATTTCATTTTATATTAGTTTAGTATAAAATAGGAAGGTACACTTCAAAGTTATTGGTACTAGTCTTGGTACGATTTTCTGAGATTCGACGATTTTTTCAAATATTGCAGTCTTTTACTATTAGGCACACAGAATAAAAAGTGTTGGGTAAAACAATGACTGGAGCAGCTAGACAATTTTTTTGTTTTTATCAAGTTTGTGTTGAATAAACTCAAAAACTACTGAACTAATTTATAAAATTCTACGTAGAAATATAATGTAATCAGCTACTAATTATTGATATTCACCAAACAATTGATATGCAATGATGGTTTTCAGTTCTTGCACCTTTTTGATTTACATTTAAGAGTAGAAATCTTTCTATCAGTTGCGTTTCAAGGCTCGGGATGCCTTTTAAAGGCAATCCCGCGATCCAAGTTCCACCAAATTACTAGTAGAAAGTCTTCTCTCAAGTTTTTTTATCTCCTGTTCATAAATCTAGTAAAAGACCACAATATGCTCTACAGTATGCAACATTCAGTCCATTCAAGTTCATACATCTCGTCAAAATACCAGACACTTCAAGTTTGTACCAAAGATCATTTTGATAATCGCACCTCACACGCTTCGCTCAGCCGTGTCTCATCGAATGCTACCGGCGCTCGCCTCACAGTCGTCACGCGGGAGTCTTGGCTTTCTTACCGAATGGAAGATGTATGCGACGCTTGCGCGGCTTCGGGATACCTTCGTCGTCCATTAAAGAGGAGTCTGTGGACTCCTCCTCAGGGGGCGTGTTGCTTGAGGGTGTTGGAGCGTCTGGAAATTGTAAAACAAAAGATTTTTAATAAATAATAATTCTTCTGTGTTTGACATCTTACTCCTAAATGTCTGGACGAACTTGGATAACGTGTGTACAGCCGTCACATCAACCTACCTCAATCTGTAAATTTTTTAAATAGATTTTCAACCTTATATAGGAGTGGAAGCTCAATTTCGATTGGTAAAATGTGACATATGCGGGTAGGTTGACCTTCTGGCGTCTGTACAATCCATTGGGGTTCTGGATGGTTTGACTGATCCGCTAGGTGGCGCTAATGTCAATAAAAATATGACGAATTTGAAAATTTGTCCGGGCAAGACAAAGTCTGTCGGGTGCGCTAGATAATAATAAAATGTTGTAGGTATTTATTTGTAGATGCAGGTTCAGTTTTTGATGAAATGTCGGTGTGGTCGGATAAGCAATACCTGAGGCATCGTAGACTTGTTGGCAATGACTTCGAGAGACAACGCTGAAATATTTTTTATTTATAATTAATTATATCAAAAAAAATACGAAATGGGATATTGTTAAAGGTGAAGAATCTGATTAAAGGCAGATTTTTTTCATAACATCTATGGGAGACAATTATTGTACTCTCTGGAAGAACGCGTTTCAAATTAGTTTAGTAAAGCTATTGCCATATAAATTTCATCAGTTGGGCCACTCGTAAGTGCTTTTTTCGTTGATTTTCACGATGATAGTCTAATTAACGTCTATTTCCAATAAGTGGGGCCTAGTGTACGGAAGTATCTTGTATTTTGACAGCTCTCTTATAAAGTGTGTCAATTCCTTTATAATCTTTTAACAGTAAGTTCAAATATAAATTCTCTGAAAATAGAATATACATAACTTCTTGCCAGCGGGTCGCCCTCTTAACCATTCCTCTTATAAACTATATCACTCAGGACCACAAGGATTTCTATTGGAGAAAAGATTTTGAAATAATTTGCTTATTACAAAAAAAAAACACATCTCTCCACTTTTACACAAATACACTAACCTTCAGTCAACGGCTTCTGTCTGGTGAAAGTATTCCTAGGCGGCGGCTTAGGATCATCTGTTGCTAACGCTACTATGTCCGTGCTGCGCGAGCGCACGATAGGGGCGGCGGGCGGGGCCATGGGGCGGCGGGGAGGGGGGAGGGGCGCGCCCCTCACTGACGCACGCAGGGTGGGCGTGGACAGGGAGTTCACTGCGCGAGATAACTCTACTGCACGAGAGAGTTCGCCTTCGGTAGACCAGGTCATGTTAGGGCTGGAAAATAAAAAATGTTAAATGCCTATTATGAATTTTATAGCGTGACAGTGGGTTACAGTGGACACAATCACATAATTATCATTAGTGACCGACCGAATTTTGGGTTTCAGATTCGGTCAAATAATCTTTTTTTCGTCCTTAGTTTCGGTATCGGCCAAAATATAGCCGAACTTTCGACCCCGCCGAAACTCGAATGTTTGTGAATTTTCGTGCCGCATAGTTCATTTTACAGAAAAATGCAGAGTTTTTTTTTTTAGATAATTTCTCATTCAGCTCACTAGGATTTTTTTCGCAGATTGGGGTTTTAAAATGACTGGACTAGAAGCGCTTTCTCCGCACCACACAGCGAATAGCAATACATTTGTTAATGACTCACTTGTCTCCTCCCAGTATGAACTGCACCTGCTCCTTGTTCCGCTCGTCTGCGGGACTCTTGCGCAGGTCGTTGTACGAGGCCCGCGCGCGGTACTCCTCTAAGGCGGCTCGCTTCTCTTCAGTTCGTCGCTCGATTCGCTCGTCCTGACGTCGCTCGCGAGCTTCTTGAGCTAAGCGCTCTTCGAGCTGTAATCTAGGAGATAATTATGGGTAATTAATGTCTGTTTTTAAATGTAACTTTGGTTATTGGAACAGTTTTGTTACCACTGTTTGAGACTATCACGGTTTATTTCATATTTTAAAATGTCACTTACGGGATATCTTCCATGATTATCGGGAACTCAAAACAATTAATAATCACGGAAGATATCCCGTAAGTGACATTTTAAATTGAGTTTTGTTACCAATAAAATAGAGCCACATTGGATCAAGTGGAAGCGCTAAGAGGTACACAACTAAGCCCGTATTTCTTGTACAACTCCGTGGTAAGTAGCTTTTATAAATGTCTATCTAAATGTGAACAAAATTAATGTAATCATGTAAGCAAACTAACTATTGCTTCCACTGTTGGGACTTTGAGACACCGGCAACCTATCTGTGAGAGAATAGGCTGTAATCCACCAAACGGGCCAAATACGTAGATGTTAATAAAGTTGTCTTAAAAAATATTGGCTTCACATTTTGATTTTGTCTCCACTGTTAGTTTAGATTTTAGCTTATTTTTGACTCACCTAGCTTCCGCAAGTCTCAGATCTAAGGGATAGTGTGGGGCGTCTGTTTCGCTGCCAGAGGAATCCTCGCGCCAAAGGAAGTTATCAGCAACTGTAATTATCACAACACATGTAATAATTTTCACAAAAAATCCAACGAAACAAGCAAATAATCCCCTCATCGCTATTTTTATAATTTCACCGTCTTTTTTTAAACAAAAAGCGTCTAATTTAGGTGAAAGCATGTATGAAATAATATTGAAGTAATAATATCTACAATAAAAAGCTTAATAAAATATTGATACATAACAATCTCTTACCTGTAAAGTGCCAAAGAAAAATGTTGCCATACAAAACACTGACAAAGCATCTAATTTAATCTATGTATACTGGAAAATCCTTGCAACACTGATGGAAGCCGGGGAAGGGTTTGGCGGCAAAATAAAACAAAATCACAATCGTCAAAAGCTTTCAAACGTGCATAGAGTTTCAAGTAATTTGTACAAAATCGACTAAAATAATCTACTAAACATTTCAAGCTGGGGTGTACTCGCTGTAGTGCAAGCAATGTTACCTTCAAGCCAATCGTTGCTATTAATTTTACATCAATAAGCTATTCAGAACACTATGATTGTTATCAAGCCGTGTCCTAAACAAAGCCATGTTCGTGCAAACATGCGAGTGTCGCGTTTCGCGAGCGTTCATTTTGTTCAGCGAACCTCTACGTGTGATCGTACTTACTGATGACTTCTAGACATTTTTCTAACAAAATATGTGTGACATGAACATGACGTACGCGTATTCGTGCTACTGATCGTTTTTATTAGGACGCGGAGTCTGTCAAGCCTCGCTATGCTAACTATATTTCACAAATTCGTTTAAGTTTTAGTACTTGCGTGCGAAGAAAAGTTGCTTTAAGCTAATTAAAAAATATGAGCTTACTCTGTATATGGTATTAGTCAACAAACATGCACAGGAATAGAAAAGTGAAAGAAAACCCACACCGATAGGAGATTATTATATACAACAATAACATATATTACTTCATACATGCTTTACTTATCTGCGAAACCTTTGTATAAAAAACTTTAAAAAAAATCTTAAATTTTTTTATTCAGCCTGAAAGCTTCCTACCGATTGTGACGAATAAAATTTTCAAAAATACGATTTATTAAAATCAAAATACATACATAAAACTGTTACTTAGAAACTAATAATAATAAATAACAATGTTTTTCAAACTTATTATTAATGTCACCGCTATGAAACATTTAAGATCTACATCAGGAACTCGACTAAAAATCGATTATTTTAACGATTAATCGTCTAAAAATTATCGATGGAAGATGAACTAGATATGATTGAAAATGTGAAACTTTATCATGATAAAATATATTGTAAACTTCAAACTGTCTACGATCTAATAAACAATTCGATGGGCAATCGATGCTCATAATAAGTTATATTTTTAAATAAAAATAATATACGATTAATTTAAGTAAATTACAAAAACGATTTGTATATGACATGTTAAAATCGACTAAAATATCTATATCGATACATTAATCGTTTTGTTTTAAGTACAACACTAATTTCTGCTTATTTGATATATAATTTGAGCACAGTTCAAATAGTTTTAGATTCTGAACTATTTAAAAAAAAAGGTAACTTTTTAAGTTATCACCTTACAAGCAACGTTTTATTGTTAACTTGTAATAATTATCACATTACTTCAAAAATATTTTATTATTTATTTAATTTAAGTCAAATACGATTGATACTTGTGAATTTCGGAATTAAAAATATGCAATATTAAACGACTTTTATCATAGTTGCTCTAAATTTATATAATATTTAAATTAAAAATAAAACCAGGTAAAATAAGTTAAAAATTTGCTGCCACTAAGGCCGTAAAATAAATATTTGATTACTGACTATTCTAATACTTTCAAACATTATTTCTTAGAAGTAATAGCCGCTTTTGAAGTGGACATTATTTTTTTGAAAAATAAATATTTCGTCTTGAAATATAAGAGTGAATATTTGTTTTTTTGGACCTCTAAATGGCCAACTTCCGGTTTCCATCCACATTTTTGATAGTTGTAAAGCCAAATCTGTCGCTTGAATTTATCAGGAGGGCGCTGTTGGTAAAAAATGTGCATGTGTTTTGTCAAATGTGTCAAAAATTTGGACTTTTACCTTCTTACCAAAAAAAGATAAACATTGTTGAACGCTTGTCTAAAGCGCCGTATTCACAGTCCATCTTGCTGTACGTCCCGCCAACGTCATGCACGATGCACGACGCAAAAACATCGTGAATAGGCTTGACGTACGTCAATAATTATTATTGTTTGCTGGATGTGCACGACCCATTTTTCATCCAGCGAGCACCTCCACCACCGCGAACGTCGTGCAGATGGACAGTGGATAACGCGGACGTACGTCAGAGCAGTCCAGCATCGTGCATGCTGAACCGTGTATAGGCTTGCTGTACAGCAGATTTAACATTTAGAGCTTGTCTGGAGAGAAGCTTGTCTGCACGTGAAAATGGATAGTGAAACACTTTCAAGATTTATTGAACATATAAGTTCCCCATTTGAGTGTATTCTGTACGTTTATGATATTTTTTCTTTAATCCAAAATCTTTTCCTTTTTCTTTTCTGTTGCTGCTGACAACATCAGAAGAAGTCCCATTTTTTGGCGTTTTGTTAAAACTGCCGGCAATTTCTAAAACACGTCTTGTCGGCGCGCACGATAATGTGTATGCTTCATCCATCACAGCAACCTTGAGCTGACGTACAGCCGTAACAGATGGTGAATAAGGCGCTTAAAAAGTGTAACTGCAAACGACCAACGAACGAATCAACGTGAAATGTCGTTTTGACAGTTTTTTAGACAAGTGTTCAACAGATATATATCTTTCTTGTGGTCAGACGGTTATATCTTAGACGTTGCCCCACACTAGGAATGTCTCTTTTATAGTGGATGCATTTACAAACATTTAAATTCACATACACAAACAACAAAACACCAGAATAATACCCATAAGCCAAATGTATATTCAGGGCGGGAGTTGAACCCGCAACACGCAGTGCAGCATAGAACCGCTCAACCACTGCATTAACAGTACCGCCACAATTATACTCAGGCCAATTTTAACCGACTAAAATGAAAACTATGACTCTAAAACCGAAAAACGTTATAGGTTCTTGGAAGAAAGCCATTGTATTCACTACCTCTGTTTGCTTTCAAAGGCCGCTACTGCTTGCAAGACTAATACCCGTTTACACTGATACTAGGCTTCACCATGCTATGTCTTAATAGATGCCCACGCGCAGTAGACGGTCAAGAAGGCGTTCTGCGCGCCCTGGCCGCCTAATACGAGATAACACTAACTATCTGAATGCAACGTTAAGCTCAGTACCGACAGTTGAAAATCCAATGAACAACAATATTGAGAGCATTTGGGAGTCCGCTAGTGTTAGTGAAAACGAGCATGACCATGAAACGTTGTATTGACTTGAATACAATGAAAACCTATCGAGATTCAATTGGAAACTATTGTCAAATATTTGCTCAATGATTACGATATTATATTTTTTTAAACACTTCATAGCAAGATTTCGAAAATACGGTTTGCTAAACTAAATGTGAAACAAAAAAACGTCTATTGAAATATGTCTTTTAGCAACTTTAATATTTAAAGTGTGCTCTACTTTTAACTGCTGGTTTGACTCAATCGTTCAACTAACGAGTTACGGAGCACCGAGAATCGATTTTAAGAATCGAGAACCAAAAATGATATCGATATCTTTATATTTGAGAAATGAACTTTGTAATTTTGTAATAATGTCGCAAGTTGAACGATTAAGTAAAACTAAATAATTGTAGTAGATGCATTCGTAATGTTGTTTTATAAAAAAAGATGTCAATTTTATTTACTTTGACACAGAAAAACGTGTTCTACGCTTACTACTCATGATACAAGAAACGGATAGTGTGGGAGAGATGTCTTTAAAAGCTACAAAGATTTTATTAGTCATTTGGACATTATGTCCGGCCTACCATAACTCGTAGACAATAGAAAAATAGTAACAATCTACATTTTAAACATAGCCATGTTCGAGACGAAACAAACCTTTCTTCAATATGTCGTTTTGTCTATTTTTCTGTCGACAAAACTCGTTTTTACACTATCATGCTACGCGTGCATGAAGAGCACAATGACTACTCGTTTTAAATGTAACGTGTGCTAAGAACCTTGTTTTTTTTATCGTTGTAAAATCATCAAATGAGTCCTCCCGCCCCGGGCAGGGCGGGAGGGACTGTCAGACTTGTACTGACTAAAATCCACGGTGTCCTTCAATAGCCCTTTATGTTCCGGAGTCACGGTGATGGTATAAGTCCCGCGACCCCGGCAGGCTTTGGCCCTCTGAGAGGGGCCAGTCATTTTGCTGACGCTCTTTGCGGCATGGTCCATGGTCGGACAGCGAGTTGACCTTTACTCGCTGTCCGCATGCCCGCGCCTACGGTGGTCGGAGATGGTGTGGCGACCGCTTCCCACTCCGATGCTATGTACCTTAGATATCTTTAAATCACTTTATACACCAAACTCTAAGACCTGTATTAAAAAAAAAAAACTAGAATCAAGGCATTTGCGTTCTGTAATACGGGTCAAAGTTCCCTGTATCTCAGTGCTATTTTTCACTACTACAGCTAGTTTTTGCTATAAATTACAACACTACAAATGCATCTACTGTACCGCTAGCGAGCTTACTCAACGTGTTCGTGGAAGAGGGACATCTCGTCGTAGTTCTTACCTGAGCCGCAAATTGACGCGTCGTCGCCGATACTTAGGTCGTCTTGAGAACTGCTGATGCGACCTGGAACGATATGACGGGTTTGATGAACTGTTTATGGAACATATTGTAAGCATTGTTTACGCAATCACAAAACATAAAACGTTCCGTACTACTTTCTTTCGCTTTCACGTCGTTGAACTCGCTGCGCTCTAACCGAGGCCGAAAATCGTCCTGTTGGCGAAAAGTCCCTAGGTGAAAGGTTCTATCGATGAAACGGGCATAAATGAATCGTCGTATCGGCGAAAAGTCCAAAGGTGAAAGAGTCTATCGGTGAAACGGCCATAAGTGAATCGTCCTGTCGACTAAACGTCCAATGGTGAACCGGTCGTCGGCGAATCGTTGCAGAATCATTTAAGATAGCTTACTCAACTGAAGTCCAATAAGGGCATACACTCACTGGTGATTTGCAAGCGAATTCAAATCGAGATAAGTGATCGTAACAAACGCGCGCCTAATACGCTCCGTACTACTTTGTTACGCGTTCCCGTCGATGCGACGGTGAGCTCGCTGCGCTCTTATCGCCAGTGTTATATAGTCGTAAGTTTCTTAAACTTCCCAAGCCCAACCCATATAAAGAGACATCGTACCTCGTCCAGTAGGCCGTCCATTAGCGCTCCTGTAGAGAGCAGTCTCGAGGTACTGCAGTCCGTTGTTGTTGATGATGTTGAAGCCGCACAGACGCTCGATCTGTTTCCACCTGTGCATACGCTCCTGAAAACAATAGTTTTACAGATAAATAATAAATTAACTTTTATACTACACCTGCTTGGAAAGTACCTTGTTACTTTATCAAATTTACGGTAGAAAGCACGTCATTGCATATCGACCAAATATGCGGGGAGAAAACGCATCTGAGCGGGAGAGAAAAGTGTATGAAAATCCATTTCTAACGTGTTTTTTCTTTTTTAATTTTGGGTAAGACTATGCGCCGGTAACCTAAATATCAAAAGCCAAAAAGTTTTTACAGTGAGTTTTTATCTCCAAGTTCGCAAAATGACACTGGCCACTAGCTGTATGTTGGATGGTGTCGGGCTGGCAGTGCAACCCTGCGGCGGCAGGATAAACAATTTGAAAAAAGAACATGTGAAAATTGCAGACGCCATTGGCGCCATTTTCAATTTGTGTGTTGTTTGAGGATTCAGTTTTCGTAGAAAGTAATTAATTTTTCTCGTAGGTGTAGTATAAAGCACTATGTATCACTCGAGAGAAAGTGCGATTCCCGATCTCGGGTATTTTAAAGTCCTCGGCTACGCCTCGTCCTTTAAACGATACCCTCGATGGTAATCGGTCACTTTCTCCTCTCGGTGAACAATGTACTATTATAGCTGTAATTTGGGAGCCGAACTGGCTGGAAACGACAAAGCAGCGGACCTAAAGAGATGTTTTATTTTTTTTAAGTGATAAAATCCCAACCAGAGCGGAACGGGAGGGGACTGTGACTCGTGCTGATAAAAATTCCCAGTGTTCACTCAGTACTCCTTTACGTTGCAGGGTCACGGTTATCTGATAAGACAGCCCCGCGTCCACGGCAGGCGTTTGCCCCTCTAAGGAAGGCCCCGTCAAACATTTGGGTACGATCACCACTTAAGGTTGAAATTCGGCTACAGGGAGCCTACCGTGACACCTTAAAGCGAGAGTGATTCTGTGGGAAAGAGACAAAGCTATCGTGCCGTCTAGCGCTATCTTTTACCCACATTGGAACGTAATGGCCAGCTGTTATTTAAAAAATATATCATTTTTAGTCGTACCTGTAACTCCTGCGTGACCTCATTGAGTGCTGTACGAGCTTCTACGATAGACCGGTCGACGTCGTCGATAGACTTGCCGTGTGTCGACACGAACGCACCCACAAGACTGGACCGTTTCTTCCGGAGTTTCTCGCACTGGAAGTGAGAAAATATAGAGTAGATATGTGGCTTAGGTTAAGTTAAGGTTAGGTTAGGCTATCATCAGCCTATAATGTTCCCACAGCTGGGACACAGGCTCCTCTCGGTGAGAGAGAGTGGGTCTTATTCCTCAGGGGGGCCGAGTGCGGGTTTGTAGATGTCACATGTCTTCGAATTTGTGGTTCTAGGACATTTCGAGTTTCCTCACGATGTTTCCTTCATCGTTTTGAGAGCAGTGGTGATGAAATAAATTATCAAAGTAATGCGCCTGGCTGGGTAATTCGTAAGTCGGTACCGATAGCGCTGGGTCGACCACTGCTCTCATTTAAATTTTATTTTGTAAGTATTAAATAGAAAGATCATACGTTTAATGCTTGCCTTATCTATACTTAATATTCTAAATAGGTTAAATTTGTTTGTATGTAGGGGGTGATCTCCGGAAGTAATGAACCGATTTAAAAAAATGTTTCACTGGTAGAAAGCTATATTAATCGTGAGGGCTATAAATTATAAAGATATCGTGTATATTACGGGTCAGCTAGTGTATCATATTATTTGTAATTGTTTTTCGATGTTTTTCGATATCTATACATATAATAAAACTGTAGAAAAGTTATTTTTGTACATTAAAAAAAAACTCAAAAAATATAGCCAGGGTATTAAAGGACAACCAATAGAACCCATTTCTAGCATTTTTAGAATTTTTGTCTGTTTATCTGTTTGTCTGTTTGTATGTTTATTTGTCCAGGTATCACGTAAAACGTACGAAATTAATGTAGATAACTTTTATACACAACGATTAAGCGTAACTTGGAGAGGAATTTAGTTTTTGTTTCATTGGAATCGGTTCAGTCTATCAAAAGATATTTGAATTTAAAGTGTTTCAGAAGTAAAATTACGGGTGCACTTCGGTCTCGACGACGATTTCGACGATTTTGTACGTCAGTCGCGCGATCTAACTTCGAATAGAAAAATGGACTGGACTGGAATGAACTGGAATGGACTGGAATGAACTGGAGCGGAGTGGGGTGGAGCGGAGGGGAGTGGGGCGGAAGGGAGTGGAGCGGAGGGCAGTGGAGCGGAGTGGAGTGGAGTGCATAGAGCGGGCATTAGGAAAAATAATCCTACATAAACCTGGAATAGAAGTGTCAAATATTCTTGATAAATCTAAGAAAATTCTAAAAACACGGTTTATATGAAAAACGTGGCCTGAATTAAGTGCTTCGAACTAAAAAATACATTGTTCCATTCCGACATCCACGCGAACGAAGTCGCGGGCACAGCTAGTATTTAATAAGTTAAGTATATCAATTATTTGTTAACCTACACCGGCATTCCCCCAACAAAACCGAGCATGTGACGTCACTATGCAAAATTGCCAATAAAGGTAATATACTCACAGCATCTCTAGCCTGCTGCAGCTGCATATCAGCTTGTTGCTTCTTACGTAGATACGCCCTGTTTTCAACTTCGTGAGTTAATTGTAACCACTGTTGTAGTCCAGGAGGGGGAGCCCAACATCTGTCTTCTAATTCGCCTTCTGCGCGACGGAGTTCGGCGCGTAGCATCTGAGGAATGAAAAGGAAGAATATTATGGTGTATAATATGAACCTCGATTCAAAGAGACTTATGTCGTTGTGCTAAGGCATGAATTGCAATGAATGAAGAGTGAACGAGATCTGGAACATCGGTAATAAATGCATAAGCTGATAAAATCAAACGCTAAGGAATATGGCTTTAGAAGGCCCCCTTTGAGGGCCAAACCCTGCCGGGGTCGTGTGACTGTCTCATCAGTTAACCGTGATAAAAAAAAAGCACTAGGCCTATGATTCACTTCGTGTATTTCCATTCTTCTGTTATTCATTTACGAAATGAATCATTAGGAATATTGCTAAATAACCGTTTTAGACCCGTTGATCAGATATTCATAAAAAATAGCTAAGAATTTATATCAATCACACTAGTTTCAAACACAAAGTACATCAAATTTGGCTTTCAGCATATAAATTAACACAACCTTAAAAAAGGCGAGCTTTTTTTAGAAGCGAATTGCGTTTTGGTTTATAATCAGAAAGGAAAAGGCATGAGGTTCTTCTCTAAAAATTTGCGTTTCGAAAAAGGAGATTTTGGCTCTAAAATTGAACATAATAATTTACTTTAGCTTGAAAAACGAAAGGAAACTTTACTGTTCAATTTCACGTTTACGTTAACCATACAAAAGAGCAACAAAACAAAATGTTCAAGTCATCATCATATTACCACGAAATTGTTTATAATTATGGTGTCAGTCCCACGATTATTTCACACTGATGTGTACTTAAATTACACTTAATATGTACTTGTTTCTAGGAAAAACACTTTTTTTTTTTTTTAAGTTGAATAAGTTATTTAGTTACTTTAGAAAATATTTTAGGTCTATAGGAAATAGTTCCTTGGCGCACAGTTTGATGTGTGGTAATATAATAAAATTAACGAGTCCTCCCGCCCTGGGTGGTGCAGAAGGAACTGTCAGACTCGTGCTGACTAAAATCCACAGTTTTCCTTCAATTGCCCTTACGTTTCAGGATAACAGTTCCTTCAGTGTTCTATTTGGACAGTACCCACCTTTTTTACGTGGTAAATTCATCCAATGAGTCCTCAGGGTGGGAGGGACTTGCAGACTTATACTGACTAAAATCCAAGGTCCTCCAATAGCCCTTTATGTTCGACGC
The DNA here is from genome assembly GCA_028554685.1 of Agrotis ipsilon. Taxonomy (NCBI): domain Eukaryota; kingdom Metazoa; phylum Arthropoda; class Insecta; order Lepidoptera; family Noctuidae; genus Agrotis; species Agrotis ipsilon. The sequence continues at coordinate 10,688,947 of CM052972.1, forward strand.
CACGTTTACTTGATAAGATAGTCCCGTGACCAGGCAGACAGTTCCGTGACGCCGGCAGTCCGTAACCACTCAAAGGTGGGTGTAGGCAGGTCTCGGGAAAAAGGGAGCGTTTATGTCTCATTCGATTTTATAAAATAACTAGCGGCCCGTCCCGGCGTCGCACGGTCTAAAATTTGAGATTTAAACTATCCTATCTCTCAAGTTGGATCGAACTGCACATGGTGTGCGAATTTTATTATAAACGGTTAAGTGGTTTAGGAGTCCATTGAGGACAAACATTGTGACATGAGATTTATACAATATATTAAGATTAACCTACCTCAATCTCCGCTTTGAGCTGCGTAACCTCAAGGTCTGATGATGCAGCGTTCAGCATCGGTGTGTCACCTGCCTCTCTCAGTTTCTTCTCCAAATTCTTCTTCTCTGTTGTCACGTTCTCCTAGAAATTTTAAAAGAACAATTAAAATAAAATATTAAGCATCCGGTTTGACTGGAAGCCGATCGTAACATTGAGTTACTCTTTTGGCTAGGCAGATCACCATCATCATCATATCAGCCGTAGGACGTCCACTGCTGAACATAGGACTCCCACATAGTTTTCCAAGGTAGGGTTGTAACGACGGTTATATCATTTTACTTTTCCAAAACCCCTGCAACTCCTTAAAACCGAAACCAACATTGACAACCCCTTAGATCTACTAATTTATCAAATGATGAAACTACTCAAAACCATTGACTAAAATAAATAAGCCCACGTAGCAGTAAAATATAACCTTTGACGCAACATTGTGTAGGATATAAAAACCAACAACTGTAGGAGTGACAATAACACTTCAACGGTCGCAAATTATAAAATGTATTCGGAAAATTGTTTTTGTTGTGAGTTGTAAAAAAATAATGACAGTTTATTACTACATCCTTTAGACATCCGACTAAAATTTTACACATTACAAGAGGCCCGTGTTATTTTCAACCTGCATGGTGAATTTTCTGAAGATATTCTTACATTCAAAGCTTGGCCTGACAAAAACGAACAATAAAAATAATAATAACCCTAGTTGAAGTAGTCGCTTGGATGTTATACGCGTATAAACAGACTTAAGCGACTTCGACAAGAGTGTTATCGGTAAATAATGTAAATTTACATAAAATCGGGTTTTTTCAGTTAAATTACTACAAATTGGCACAAAATTATTAAAAACTAATTTGAGTACCGCATCAAGCATATCTTTTACCGATTACACTCTTAATGAATGATGAATAGTGGAAGAAGATATTCCGTATATCGTTTGCTGCTAAAGGCGGAGACCAAATTTGAGCCTGATTTATGTCAGTGGAGTCCTCCCTAATACAAAGTCCTTGAACATCAACCCTAGTTTACATGTGTCAGTCCATAACTGACACACACACTGTAAACTAGGCTTCATGTTATATTATCATCTTCCATTTCGCATCACATCATCATCATCATCATCATCTCAGCCATAGGACGTCCACTGCTGAACATAGGCCTCCCCTTTTGATCGCCACAAGTACCGGTTGGAAGCGACCTGCATCCAGCGTCTTCCGGCGACCTTCATAAGGTCGTCTGTCCACCATCGCAGCATTCGCATCACAGCTCCTAAGAAAATTACTCATCAATTAAGCCATAAAGATTTCGCCAATGACGTATTTAATTAGCAATTGCGGTGAGACACAAATACGGTTGTAGAAAGACCATTAGTTAACATCAGTTCGCTAAAGAATCAGTAGTGAAGCGCTAAATGGCTCAATAGCCGTTACTGACTGGAGGTGATGACGACAAATAGGGTTAGACTTAGGCCTGTATTCCACTTACGCCGATTTCTGACCTCCCCAAGACATCACGCACAACATATTGATGAAATAGAAATCCAGACTTTAGCACAGTCGTCTGCGAGTATTGATCATTTTACTAGTTAAATTGATTGAACGAATCGTTTATTGGTCAGAAAATTGGGTTTAAAAATTGAAACGATTGTTGATTTTCTGTGACATGCTAACAATTTTTACTTACCTACTTTAATGTCTTCCTTTTCATATAGGAATAATATGCACGAAAAAGAATTACAACTGAAGAATTACGATTACGAATTTCTCTTATGTCGTGGGATAAGATAGTAAAAGAAATTATTAAATACTTAGAGCTTGAACACAACTGGCGGAGGAGGTTTCATATTATGTTGCTATTCATCATATTTATAAGTCAAATTCAATCCTTCCAGAGGTTGTCTTGAAAAGGTCGTCTTTGGCGATAAGACCGCCCATTGTATCACCCTATGTATAAGATATACATATTTTTAAATACCTGTAATTTTTATGGTGTGCATAATGAAGAGTATTATGTATAGGAATACTGACCTGTTCCAAACGCGCTTTCTCGAGTTCCTTCTGCATATCGTTCAGCGCTATCTCCGCCTTCCGCAGTTGTTCCATATCGCGCAGCATACGTTGGACCTGGTGACGGCTGGCGCGGCCCGCCCGCAGCGCCGCCCATCCGCCCACCACGGCGCCCAGCAGCAGCGACGCGAGGAGCCAGTCCTTCCATCTACTGCCTTCTGGATTAACAACAATGTGATTTAGCATTTGGTGAAGGTATACCTAATATGAATGAACAAGACTTGTGGTTTCAGCAAGGGTGATAATTGGAGAAGGGCCGACTTCCAGGTTGAGCCCAGGGAGTTAAAGAGCTGTAGTAATCTGACGGGGTTCCCCCTTAGAGGGTCAAAACCTGCCGGGGTCGCAAAACTGTCTCATCAGGCCCCGAAACGTAAAGGGCTATTAAAGGATCACCATGGATTTTAGTCAGCACAGGTCTGACAGTCCCTTCTGTCTCGCCCTGGGTGGGAGGATTCAATAGGTAATGATACCACGATAAAAAAAAGATGGGTCGACTAGTCTGCACCGAAAATGCCGAATAGTCATTCTAGACTACTACTCTCGTCGGTAGAGCTCAGGGGCTTTGGAAAATGTGGGTATCGCTTACAAAGTAATCTGTGCCTACAACTAAAGCGCTTACATTGAGTACATTAAAAAGTAGAAGGCCGTGCTTTTAAATGGCCTATCAAAACTATTATACTCATTTGTTTACATACATTTATTGGTTTGGAAACGACTTAAAAAAAGAAATAGGTTAAACTATCGACTAGTTTTTTACATGATATCGAGTAGTGTTCGAGCATTATGTTTTTTATACGACCTTCAGTCGCATACATGTATTTGGGCTAAAAACTTGTTGCTATCTTGAATATTTTGTGCGCTCTGTGCTATAATTCCCAGTGTCCTTGTTCAAAAATATTTGCATATTAGGGTACAAATGAAAATGTTTCCTCATTTTTTTTTAGTGTATGGTATCTCGCAGGTTATCCTCTAGAGTAGGTTGTGTGCTGCTTAACCGGACTTTTCTGGAAGCCTTGCGAATTTAAGGCGTCCAGCCAGGAGGTCAACCTTCAAGTCCTTTCGAAGACATTTAAAGGCCAGTGTGGTGTCCCATTGTCAGTCTCAGAGAGGAGTGCTCCTCTACAACTTAACTACATTATATTAATGAGACAAATTGACAGATCAAACCTGAGACGTCTGAAGTTCTAGACAAATGTAACTGATATCAAGTAACCCTATATTATAAAGACGACAAATTGGATTAAATTGTTAATTCCTTATCTAGAACAATCTAGGACTAATGCCAGCGCCAATTGAAGTACTTTTTCAGTCTGAACCACTCTGAACAATAAATTGTTTATGTAAAGCCTTGGACAGACAAAAATGTATAATGTTTGTGAATATTTTGGTCTCATAGATAAACTACATTTGTAAAAAGTGTCATTGGTGGTCATGGCCGATTTATTTAGCAATAACCTTCAAAAATTAGGTAGTGAGATCGTTTTATAATGACGATATTCAGATTGCAGTAAGGGGACGCACAGAGACATACTCCAGGTGCATACTTTTTATTTTTTAACCTGAGCCTTGGGTGGAGCATAAAGGACTTACTAAAAGACCACCCTGTTCAGTAAATAAAGTGACCGATTTTCGAGAGAAAGTCATTATACTTTCTAATCTTTTTTTTAGAAGTATGTTTCTTTATTTTTCAAAAAGTTTTGGTGACATAGAAAGAAACAGTTCTCGATCTTCCGGAGCATTGACAGCGTATTTATCATTAGACGTTTTATATTCGTTTCGATCTGCTGGCTGGAAAGTTCATGACTTCTCACATAACAACTACTACAGAAGAATAGGAGAAACAGGCATATTGCGCCAACTCCAAATAGCCCTGGGCCCTACCAGAAAACCAGTCCTGTGACAGTTAAATGTCGCAGCACATGCCGAGGTAGGAGCCTCTTGGCCTTGCACAGGACTAAATTGTTTTTTTTTTTGTTTGATTTTACCTTTGTTTTTCTTATTAATTTTTGTTTTTCTGTTGTTTTTATTCATGTAATTTTGTTTGTTCTGTCCTGTGTGTCCCAATAAATCCTCTTTTCTTTCAAATACTTTAAGGACAAATTCTCGACCATAAAACTGGCCAGTATCTGTGTGGTCTCAGTCTCGTGTTATCACTTTACGAGGTGCTCTACTAAAAGCGTCGATGAGCCAACCTACAAATTAATCAACGCGATTGGTGATGACATGTGACATTTTAACACTTGCTATCTCGTCTAGAAATCGTGAGTAATTAGCAGTTACTAGAAGCCACTACATTGCATATATGTGGTGTTGTTAGTTATCCGAGTATCGTGGAGAGTTTTTATTTCAACCCGTTTGCATGTATGTGTGTATTTTTTTTATTTGATAAAGGTTCGCATTTGATCGCCTGATAAGCGAAGATCTGATCCACGCTTGCCTAGAAGTATAGTAATTTACCTACGCCTGCATAATCAGCCTATAATGTCCTCACAGGCCTCCTCCAGGGATTTTTTACTACCACGGTAGTCCAATGTGGGTTGGTAGTTGTAATATATCTTCAAACTTTTAGTTATAGGAGGTTACAGTTTCCGCATGTTGGTTTTCTTAACGTATGACAGTAGTGAAATGAACTAGACCAAACAATTACCCTGGCTTGGTTCGAAACCACAACCTAAAAGTCGTTAGTCGATGGCACTGACCATCATTGCTTCGAGAGCGATGATAGCCAGTGACCAGCCTACGCTTGCATAATTATATAAAATCGATATTGTAAGAGTTGTCATCACTGTCCACTGGCCAAAGGATTTGAGTCCATCATCATCTTCCTGCCCTTATCCCATTTTACTTGGGGTCGGCGCAACACGTTTTTTTTTTGGGCAAAGATTTGAGTCCAAAGAAAAATTAAAAAAAAAGGCAATGTATGAAATGAAGTTCCAAATACAAAAAAAAGAATTAAGTACCATCGGTGTAGTCGTTCAGAAATTATGCAGACAGACTTGTGCAACTTTGTTTTACACTACTAATGTAAAGTGTAGATAAAAATCTCATAATTATTGCAATCTACAACAGATACTTGTGTTATCAATGTTAGAGATTACAGCGAGGAGGTCACAAAGTAATCTAGAGGTGAGATCAGGCCATAAAATAGGTAGTCGGAAGTTAAACTATTTTCCTACAAGTCATATAAATAAATTAAAAGGTAAGGTAAATTGAACCTTATGTACAGTCACGAGCAATAACATGTATACACTTACAAAATTCAAACGCGATTTTCTCATGAAATACTGGTTTCTACTTTGATTTAAGACTTGTTTTGTAATAGCATAGCTTCCAAAATAGAACGTTCATGAAAACGCAAATGGTAAATCGTTAATGTTAGGAGTAAATTGCTTTTGAATTCTGCTGATTTTATACAGGTTATTGCTCGTGACTGTACGGCATTTAGAAAAAAAATAATTAAAAAAGGTTTAAATGAATATGTGTTATTGAACACTGGAATTTAGACAGTCGACACTGAATGTAGAGTTCAAAATCAATCAGTTTGCTTTTATTTAAGCTTTAATTAAGTAAATGCTGAGTATTCACAAAAACTTGCTTATGTAAGAACTTGACGCTTTGTAGATCTACGAAGGATCCCCCATTTGAGGCAACATTTTTAATAATAATAATTATAACTTAAAATGTCACTTACGGGATATCTTCCGTGATTATTAATTTGTTTGAGTTCCCGATATTTCAACGCTGTTGCAAGCGTCATGATCGCGGGTTGACTCAATCCCGTAAGTGACATTTTAAGTTATGAACCAAACCGTGATAGTTTAAAAAAGTGTTTAATAATAATTATATTCCACAACTATCACACAACGCCATCTAGTCCCAAGCTAAGCAGAGCTTGTGTTATGGGTACTAGACAACTGATAAACATACTTATATATTTCTAAATACATACATATTATAGATAAATTACACCCAGACACACAAATGATTTTGCTCATCACACAAACATTTGTCCTGGGTGGGAATCGAACCCACGACCCCCGGCATAGCAGTCAGGGTCACTAACCACTAGACCAACAGGCCAGTCAAATTTTTGTACGTGCACAGCCATTTTTTGTATTTTTTTATTGATATGTGGGCGATCAGTGACCATGTGGCGGACCATGACATCTTAAACCATGAGTAGTTTCGCTGTGGGAAAGAGACGGAGCTATACAAGTAGTCTAGCGCCATCTCGTGCCCACAGTGGGACTATTCACGCTTTAAGACGTCATGGTATGCCATCCACCTATACTAGTAACGAACGTGGACGGCTCGTAAGGAGTATCACCAGCTGTCCGCTAAGAAATCTCCAGGAGATTTCTGTCAAAAAACGCGTGTGTGGTGGAGATCTCCTGGAGATTTCGTGGATCGGGTCGGATTACATGCCAAATATTGGCGTTCTAGAGTATACCTTTCCTACTCTAACTTACACAGACTATAGGTGAAAGAATAAGAAAGGCATAAATATTAAACGTGGACCAGAAACGTTCAAGAAAAAAAAAAAAAAAAATGTCAAAGTCAGTCTGTGGTTACGCGAGCCTACTAAACAAATGGCTGCCGGTTATAATTGTTTATTACGTTGTGGGTGAGTGTTATTGAGTGAATTAGTGATTTAATGGTGAAATAAGTTTATATTTAATGTGTATGCAAGTGAATTTTAACCTGAGGGTAAGTTTAATTCTTTTTCTGTGCGGTTTTCGTAACGCTTGTAACAACGCTTGAACTTTGTCAGAATGCTATCGTAATTTATTAAATTGTGAGACCAATTCTGACTAAAAACCAATTTCTATCGTATTGAATGTTTATTTGACAATAGATTTCAGCCAAAACAAAAACAAAATATACTAAATTAAGAATAGAATTACATTTTTTGCAAATGTAAACAAACAAAAATGGCAGCCATTGTAAACAAACCTCGGAGGATTGTGATATTTCTTATCTTGTATTTTTATTTTATGACTATTGAATTACAAGTGTGATACATCATTAGCAAGGAAATTTATTGTAGAAAATAGTTATGTATGACGTACTAAGTACTTGCTTTACTCTAACTTCCATAAACAAAAACAAAAAAGTGTTCTTACGTGTGGGTATTACTTCAATCAATCTCATATATTTCTGTATTATATAAACTTAACAACATAATTTCTACACAGTAGTTACAATATGAACTAAGCTTTCAGATGAAAACAATATGTTGAATGTTTGTGATAAGGTATAGTTGCACAAAATTATTTAATTTTCGTGACGATTTTTTATCAGTCAGCAAATTTTTGCAGGCAGTTGTACGCCTGTAAATATATAATGTAAATATATAAAGTATGTTGTTTTTTATTTTATCGTATGTAGATATAAACCCCCCACCAATAAAAGTCATAATATACATACGTTATCGATTTACTTTTTATAATAATCCTCTTTAAAGTTCACGTAATGTTTTATTTCAACAGTAGCCAAAATAACAGCGACATTTGAAAACCGAGAAACTAATTATCAACAAACACTTAACACGACGTGAATGGGCCTTAAATAACCATTCATAAAAACACCACTTGAGTGCTCCTTTGTTTCGCCGAGCGTCCGACAAGTTTGTTTATATTATCTCGACTACCTGCGCGCGGCTTCCCGCCATTTTTTTTTGCTGATGTGACACTCGTACGTCATTTCGTGAGTCATACTAGACCGTTCGACAGGATAAGGTTCTGTGAATTCTGCCTACCTCCATGGGAAAAAGAAGTCTTAATATATAAAAATCAATTGAAATTCTTTAGTCTCGCTAAAACTTAAAAATGGCTGGACTGATTTAGCTTATTTTAGTTTTGTATTTTTTCTGGATGTCCAGGGAAGGTTTAAAATGTACAAAGTTTGCCGGGTCAGCTAGTTTATGAACATTTTCTTACACCCATTATTTTAAAGAAAGAAAATACATTTATTTAGTACAAAACCACGACAAACACACAAATAAAATAAAATAAACACATGAAACAGAAAACGCAAAATTAAGTTTAAACAAAAAATATAAAACAAAAACAATAAAAGACTTGATGTGTTCCATGGTATATTTCGTTGACAATGAAAAGAAAAGTTTTTGAAAAAGGGCATTGCCCTGTGATCGACTTTAGACGTATAGGTGATACAATACCTTTTTTTTTTATCGTGGTAAAATCATCAAATGAGACCTCCAACCCCGGGCAGGGCGGGAGGTACTGTCAGACTTGTACTGACTAAAATCCACGATGCTCTTCAATAGCCCTATAGCAATACCTACAGATAATTTAGTGATAATGATCCAATATGAAACATTATTGCTGATAAAAATATATTGCTGTTTTAGGCCTTGGTTAAATATTAGTGATAGGATAAATTATCGTAGATTAGATATCGAAGGGGAGGCCTATGTTCAGCAGTGGACGTCTTACGGCAGAATGCTCCAAAACTGTTGTATGGATCTGTATGTACCTACCACCTAAGTTCACATTGTGGAATGCAATAAACATAATTATTGAGTACTAGCGACCCATCCCGGCTTCGCACGGGTACTCTAAAACTCGGCCCTGATGGTTACAAACACGACAAAGAAAGAATCCGAATTGGTCCAGCCGTTTTCGAGTTAAGAGCTTAGCAACACATTTTGCGATCCATTTTTATATTATAGATTGACGAAGTTACGTTTCGCGGGTTTCAATTTCTGTTTGCAGGGTATAAAGGAACCTAGCTAAATGGAATTTCGGGATGTCCCCTGATGAGCCCTACCGGTGTGGACCTGTCCCGTCGAAATATTTTGTCGGTGTTTAGCCTGTTAGAGTAGTTTCTATCGGCATTTAGCTTTACACTGGTCGATACTTAACTGCTTTACGTAGTCCGTGTAAGGCCGGCCTTACATGTTTGAAAAAACAAGAATAGAAATCAAGTCTTGTTAATTACTAGTGCTGAGACTTGTTTGTATCTAAAATTATTCCTATTTAAATTTACTTTAGGCATCACAAAACTTGTTAATTTACTCCGGGTCTTTGATTCATGATAGGTACAACCTTGGGAAGTTGGAATCTTCAAGTCAAGAGTGAATGGGTGGTTCTAGGCAAACGTGCTTCACCGACGACCACATTATTGCCGAGATATTGGTCAAATGCGAGCCTATATCTAAAATTGGTATTTTTTGGTCTATAGTCGGTAACGGTGACTATGCAACAGTGTGTCTTTAGGCATTAATTTAGGTAATTCCTAGTGATAGCCAAAACGATTAATATGTTACTCGTTATGGTTACGGGAAAGGTAGAATCAAATATTAATTAGGTATCTTCCTTATTCACTATGGTCGGGTTATCATAATTATTGAAATTCAAAATAGCTTACACGAGATGGCTAACATAGAATTATGGGAGAACTCTGTGTGCTAAGAAAATATAAAATAAATTAGATCAAAGGCAGAAGAATTATGGAGCTTGGCAAATGAGGTTGAAGTACCACTTTATTGGGAATGCCCAGTATTTGAAACCAGAAACCACGCCCTGTGCCTTTGACATAAGGTTCTAAATCCAGTACCAAAATAATGATATCCTACTGTTATAGATACAGGTCAGTATTTACCGTCATCATTTAAATCCACATAACGTCCACTAAAAGTCAGGTAAACACCATATGAAGCACACACTGCGATCCAGGTCTCAAACATTTATTATCACATACTAGAAGCAATCAATTCACGCTGTATCTAAAATGACTCATCACATCACTGTTATTATCGAAAACTATGCACTATTCCTTATTTATTAAACACTAGATTGCACTGTACTCATGTTCCTAAATAGTTTATATTGGAAAATATGCACTATTGCTTTGTCATTAAGCACTAGATTACGCTGTAGTCATATTGATTAATGATACTTAGAGAATAAGTGTTATTTTTGCGTGTATTTTAATTGAACTGTTTCACTGTCACAACTACCGATCACTAAAGTCAAGTTTGAATGAAGCTAAATCGCTCTTGAAGTTGTGATGTCACGCTAGTGACACCATGGTTTTAGTTTAACGTGAGACATGCCTGTTACGTTGGGAAAAATAAACTATTGTACGTTAACCTTGACACGAACTTATCTAATTAAGGTTTTCCTTTATTGCTACTTAGAATCTTATTAGTCGTATTCATGGGATTTTACTTTTTTGTTTAGTTAAAGAAATATGTTGTAATAGAATTCAATGTCGAGAAAATCGGTTCGTTTAAGTGTATTTGTGTTGTTTCTAATGTTATGATTATACTTAGAATCGTTGATACGCGCTACAAAATTAAAATAATGTGACCAATGCCAAAAATCGTGTTTTTATTACAGATTTTTCTGGCGTATTTGCTAATTAAGATATATGAGGAACAAAAACCAGTAATTTCTGCGCAAACCGTCACGGTCGCCGCACAGGTGATGATATCATAGAAATTTGTAAGACTAAACACGATAAAGTCATAGCATGAAATATTTAATTTTCACACTTCCCACACATCACATTGTAGGTTTTAAAACAACGCTGTGTCATATAAATGCGGCCATAGAAATGTTCTAACAAGATTTTGTTCAAGTTTAGTGAGCTCAGAGGTGAAATTAAAACGAATTAGTAAGACTGTTTACCTGACAATAGGTAGTATACTTGTATGGGTTTAGCGCAATTATAATTTATTTATTTATTTATTATCACGTAGTTCTACGCGATTGTGTCTTTAGATACATTAGAAAAACGAAAACAACTATCCAAAGAAAGTAGTAATATGTTTTTTGTACGGTTGATAAGGAAAAATCTTTTAAAAACATGAAAAGCGTTTACTTACATACATTATCGCGTTTATTACATACAGCGAATGAAAGAAACACACAAAACCCATATTTATTTATAACCACACCTGTTTTCTAAGAATTGATTTTGTTTTATGATGCTTAGTTTTTTTGTCTGTGAATCGTTTTGAATAGTTTGTTGCTAAGTAAAAAACAGAAATAACGCGCAAATATGATCATAACTCATTATTGACGAGTGGGCAGCATTCAAGGACTCAATGAGGGTTAAGCTCAACATAATTCAGGTCGATATTTATGGGACAGTCTCAAAAAACCGTTTTAAATGGTTACTCTAGTAATAACACGTTTATAAGTAGTAATAACTTGTGGTCTGGCATTACGTTCCATGCATTCTAGCGACACAAAACATAGGATATCGTTTAATCTAGTTTCAATGTGGGATTGAGTAACAAAAGTAACGATTTTTTGCACTAGTTATTATTGTCAATTTTGTAGATTAAAGCAAACTTTCAGCGGAAGAAGTTTTGTCTTTGTCCTGTTGTTGAATGATTGAAAATTACAGTGAAATAAGTGTTTTGAGACTAGCAGATAGATTTAAAATTTTAAAGACAGGCATAAAGGTTTCATAATTATATGTCAACAATTTTACCAGACAAAACAATGCTTATGTAACAGAAATGAGAATAATAATAATAATAATAATATTCTCCAACTATCACACAACGCCATCTAGTCCCAAGCTAAGCAGAGCTTGTGTTATGGGTACTAGACAACTGATAAACATACTTATATATTTCTAAATACATACATATTATAGATAAATTACACCCAGACACAGAACAAATGATCGTGCTCATCACACAAACATTTGTCCTGGGTGGGAATCGAACCCACGACCTCCGGCATAGCAGTCAGGGTCACTAACTACTAGACCAACAGGCCAGTCAAGAAGCGTGGCTATCACATTTCATTTTTCATTACATTCAGCTTAAACTATACGAGAAACGTCTATATCAGTATACTTGTTCCAGTAATTACAATATCATGGACATACTACAGGATAAAATCTCATTAAATTAAAACTGATTGGTATTTGTAAATGACAAAGTGAATTAAGTTTCCTACTAATTGGATAAATTTGAATTGAAATGATAAAAACTTTTTATCATTTCAATTGTGTTTAATACAAAAACTATTTGCCAAATTAATAACATTATAAGTGGTAAAATTAGTACAATTGTATAGAATCTTCATGGATAAAAATAAGGAAAAAAAACCTTGGAATAGTTGATTAATAAATCTATTAACAGTATTTGGTACATAACCACAGATCGGGTAAATAACACTTCGACCTTGAGCCAGCTTAGCGTAGTACTGAGTTTAAGCTAAGCAAGCGTAGGAGTTTCAAAAGGACAAGATGCCTGCTTAAACTGGTTTTGTCAACACTAGGGTTTTATTTTTTTGATTGTGGTAACATCATCAAAGCCTCTCAGCCATGACACGGGCAGGAGAGATTGTCAGACATGTACAGACTCAAATCATCAAATGAGTCCTCCCATCTAAGGAAGGACTGTCAGCTTTGTACAGACTAAAATCCACGGTGATCCTTCAACACCCCTCTACGTTTCAGGGTCACGGTGACCTGATGAGATAATCCTTCAGCTCTAGCAGGCTTTAGCCATCTAAGGGGAGCGTGGCCTCATCGCGTTTGCTGACAGTTCTTTGAGGCGCGAGTGGAACACGACGCGCCGTCAACCCGGGGTCGCCACTAGGCTAGGGTGTGGCCCGTAATACTAAAATGTCAGCTTTTTATATGCCCACTGGTGAGACACAGGTCTCTTTGTGATAGGGAGTGGGTAGTAATCCGAAGAATAGAAGCCCTATGCTGTGTGGTAGTAGGTACTGTGGATATTAATAAACAGTCAGTTTTGAGATATGATTCACAAACCTAGACTTAGATGTCAGTTTGAAGTCTAGCGGAGACCTAATTTAACAAATTGAATAATGCTCTAATAACGATCTGCCAATGAACGCATTTATGAGCATCTTAGCATATTAAAGAAATAAGCAGTAGTGGTTTCAAATACAAGATATTTACGTTTCAAAATGAACATTTGATTGGGTTATTCCTCTTGCTTTTCTATAATTTCAAAATTTTAAATAAGCGATAAATTCTTAATATAAAACATTTCCTTTCTACAAGATAACTTTTATATTTTCTCACAGTCATGTCGAATGTATTTGAAATTATAAAATTAATTTTCCAAACCTAGACAGTTTAAATCCTCAATTTTAAATCAACACCTCACAACACAAAAAAGCACTAATCACAGTAAATAAAATAATTAAAACACAATAAACTTAAGGAAAAATTTAAAAATCTTTCGTGTAACTCCAACCGAAGGCGGTAACTCTTTGACGAAATAAAAGGAATCAACAAAACGAAAAAAACAATAATGAGTTGAAGAACAATGCCCAACGTGAACACACAAATTCGCACAACATTTTACATCTTCATACAAGAAAATGTTATAATTTCATAGCTAAACGATTCATTACAGCCGTGAAATTTTTGAAATTATGTTGTTAAGAGCAAATTAGCATGGAATTTGACATGTCTGTCATCTTTGCTTGTGAAATGATGATCTTTTTTTGCGGTTGATGGCAATAGGTTTGCACCTACTATGTGAGACTGAAGCATAACAGAGAAATTGTTATTGTAGGTGTACAATTAGGAACACTATTGTCTAACCCTTTGTGGATCATAAGAGTGAAATTATGTTAATGAGGACCATTTTTGCGAGACGCGGATGAAAAAAATAACATTTCTATGACAACAAGAGAATTCCCGTATTTTCCAGCCGAAGTCAACGTCACCCTATTGTCTTTCTTTGACAAATTGTAATTTATATTTGACACTGAGTGATCATATAGGAGACAATCAGTATATGATACTAGGACAAGACCAAAACTACTCGGAGAATTGAATAATAGACAGATGTTACTTAAGTTTTCTAAACCCAAATAAGTTTTGAAATTCAAATGTTTTTAGACGCCTCAACCGCTGCAAATTTTTGTATGAAATCTTAGCAAGTACTGCTTCGAATTGAAAAACTCTTTAAAGCCTATAGGCTGTATAAGATCACGCTACGACCAATAGGAGCTGAGCAGCGGAGGTGAATACTAGAGGAATCATTAGTCATGTAACCGTTGACTATTCACAATCATTTACACCTAGGTAAAGGTAAATTAAGTTTCCATAGTAAAAGGGTCATTGATAAATTAACGATTCATGTATGCATAAATAATTAATCCTTACAACTTACGACATCAGACAGCTGATGTCATTATGCATGCGATATTTATACGGTGATCGTTTAATGTAAATAAAGTCGTATAGAACAGTCGTCACGCGTGAACAAAATTTTATTACTATCTACTTAAAACTTTATTACTGTAACAATAGAGTCGGTATGGACTATAAATCTTTGATGTGACATTACTGTGGAAAAGTACTGATGCGACATTAATTTAATTGATTTTGGTTGATTTGATTTTTTTGAGATAGGGAATTAAGATTGCGCTCAAAAAGCTCATCCTAATCCCCAGATACCAATAAAATGGCCGAAAACAAGACAGTCTTGCGGAACAAGTGCAGCTTGGTAAGTGTATATTTAGTGCCTAGGCATTTCCCGAGAATACCAGGTACCTTTATTTGAACATGCCGTCGTACCACAAAAAAATTAAACATCTGTTGAACACTCGCCTAAAAAAGTTTAACTGCAAAACGACTCTTATATCAACGTCAAATACCTTGGAGATGAAATGATTTGGAGTTCACAGTTAAGACGAGTGTTTAACAGATGTTAAACTTTTTTGTAGTTAGACGTTTCATGTCTGGTCGCGTGACTTATTTCATATCACGGTTATGAGATAAGTCCGCGGAACGTTAGGGCTATTGAAGGACACCGTGGATTTTAGTCAGTACGAGTTTGACAGTATGGGTGAGAGGACTCATTTGATGATTTTACCAGGTAAAAAAAAAGATGGTTCATGTCTATCCTAGTTTCATAATATTGTCTAGTTCCTGTCTAGCAGTGCACATAAGGTATCATTATGATTGCTTAAAGTTATCAATTAATCATAACAGACACATCAAACACTAACACGCCGAAAACAATTGTCGCATGCGCATCTTCGCAGGTCGTCACGTATGAACAAAACCTTATCAGTATACAACAATGGTCGTAGATCTATTATCGGGCATATAATGAAACGTTTTTTGCACTATGGTTGACCTTCAACGATCCATGGCGTTGACGCTTGGTGCCATCCAATTTATTTTTATGTTGGCTCTATTGATGTGGTCCGATTATCAGGTTGGTATTGTGATTTTAGTTGAATTGTTGATTTTAGGATGGCTGTATTTGAACTCAATTGACCAACATGGAAAAAAGATTTTGTTTTTACTTGCGCTGAATTAGAGCGCGGTATATTCCGATGACGACTGTGTTAGAAATAGGATGTGTATGTAATAAATAGAATGTGTATTTCTGATGTTATGACATTCATAACGATTTTATTGTCTAGTTTTAGATATCATTATGGTTAATGTTATTTATTTACTGTATATAAAGTAACTATAAGGACTCATGTATAGGATTGGGTTTATAAAGAAAAGCAAAGCAGCAAAACTAGATATTTATTACCAAACTACCTGCGTTCGCAAACCCTAGGTCTTCGTGGAGAAGAACGGAGAATGAAAATCCACGGCAACATAGTTTATCAGTACACATTACGAAAATACATAATTAAGAGCAATAATATTCTCATCATAATAAATATCAATTAATTTACATTTTCACTGCAGAACATTAGGACACAAAGTATAACTTTCAGCATCACACACTTGTATTCTCCACTAGCTGTGCCCGCAACTTCGTTCGCGTGGATGTCGGAATTGAACAATGTATTTTTTAGTTCTAAGCGATTAATTCAGGCCAGTCCATTCCAGTCCATTCCAGTCCATTCCAGTCCATTCCAGTTATTTGAATAATCTAGTTTTTCTATTCGAAGTTAGATCGCGCGACTGACGTACGAAATCAATGTGTGAGACCAAAGAAACTTCTGAAACACTTTAAATTCAAATATCTTTTGATAGACTGAACCGATTCCAATGAAACAAAAACTAAGTTCCTCTCCAAGTTACGCTTAATCGTTGTGTATAAAAGTTATCTACATTAATTTTGTATATTTTACGTGATACCTGGACAAATACACAGACAAACAGACAAACAGATAAACAGACAAACAGACAAACAGACAAAAATTCTAAAAATGCTAGAAATGGGTTCTATTGGTTGTCCTTTAATACCCTGGCTATATTTTTTGAGTTTTTATTTAATGTACAAAAATAATTTTTCTACAGTTTTATTATATGTATAGATTATTATATCACATAAAATATACAGAACACCACTTCGGACACGTCTTAACTCTTTGAACATTTGCAGCGTAATGACTAACAATGTGAGGGTACGTCTATTTTTATAAACTTAGGATTGTACCACTTCCAACAAATATTACCGCCATTATTATCCAATCACAGATCGTCAAACATTGTAGCAAAATAATTAATAATATAGGCAATAATAAACAAATCCTGTGCAATAGAACCATTTTAAAACTGAATTAGATAATTTAGAAATTCAGTAAGTATTTATTTGCAACCGTAATTTAATTCGATAAATATTTGAACATCAACTGATTTCGTTCGGAAATCAGTTGATCGTTGTTTTAAATTGTTACTATTATCTTTTAATTACATAGGTTCTATATGCTACATATATCTAACAACTGCAGATTTCTGAGTTAGTTTTAGTAATAGACAATTAGCATCGATGAGGGGTGGTTTTACGACTAAAACTTTAAGGCGTTCGCATTCGCGTGTTATGTAACATTATAGATTCGATTTTGAGCAATATATTACAATACTACCTCCCTGACTGACGAGCATTCACATACATTTAATATAGATTTGATACAAGGTGCGCATTATGGTGCTCGATTGTTCTCCCTCACCGATGAAATGCCCGAATCTGTAACGTTACATTACAGGTTGCGGTGAGGGAGCGCCTTTGTAATTGTCTCTATAGTAATGACCACACCCACGTTTTGGGTTTTATAGGAGGTCGTTGATCTGCTAGTTAGTATAGTCATGCAGCTCTTGTATGACTTTAGTTGATTTGAGCTATGTAATACCAGTTTTATTGAGCAAAAAAACTTAGAAAATTATAATTCAGCAATCTTGTAAAACCGTGAAACTAGCTATTACCTACGACCATATCCTTCAGTTATTTCGCTATTAAAACGTCATTACGCTGAATCATTGCCAGTAGAAAAATATAAAAACTTCAAGAGGCAAAACACTGCTTTTTATAAAGATAAACATTGTCTGGCTAAATATTAATTTGGTTTTTATGCTTCCATGTTATAACAGAGGTATTGGATGGAGTACTACTGAGTACTGACTACCTACGCTTTACAGCAATTATTGCTTATTAATATATGAGCAGGCGAAATAAAAACCGTACAGTATGTTCACAGCCATTAATTATTCATCTGTCATCACATCAATCAATCGCAAGATTGTAAATATTAGACGTCGTACCACAAAAAGTAAGGTAAACAGCTGTTGAACACTTGTCTTAAAAAAAGTGTAGCTGAAAAACGACCTTTATATCAACGTGAAATGTCGTAATTTAAATTGTCACTTACGGGATATCTTCCGTGATTATTAATTGTTTTGATTTCCCGATATTTCGACGTTCGTCCCGCGATCATGGCGCTTGCAACAGCGTCGAAATATCGGGAACTCAAAACAATTAATAATCACGGAAGATATCCCGTAAGTGACATTTTAAATTGTGAAATAAAAACCGTGATAGTCTAAAACAGTGTGAAATTTCGTTTTGACTTTGACAGTTTTTTAGACAAGCGTTCAACAGATGTTTAACTTTTTTTGTGGTTAGACGGTATTAGTTTATAGTTAAATGAAAAAAGGCTCATGTACCAAATAATCTTATTAGTCCGTCAAACACTTTAAAAAAAAAAAATTAACCTCAACTTTTTCTTTTGTTACGAAAATTGACGAAGATAAGACGCTTTTAAAATTCACAAGACGTCATGCCGTGGTATCTTTTTTAGTGCGTTGATCTCAGCTTAGCTCAAACTGTGCCAAGCCAATGCGAGCATGATTCGACGAAGGTACAGACAGCACATCGACCTACCTCAATCAGTCAAATTTCAATAATAGGTTTTCACCCTTATGACAATAGTGGTAGGTTAATATTCGGTTTGGTAAAATTTTACATATTCGGGTAGGTTGACCTGCTGGCGCCTATACATACTGAACTATGTCATATTGTATTCAATTTCAGAGTGAGAAAGAGATGCTACCTAGAATCCCTTCTATCTCCATCTCCCTCTACTGACGTTTCGCCGCGACATGAAAGAGTTTTTATTTAGTATTCTTTTTTACTTTTTAAAAATACTACGACATGATAAAACGCACGTAGCGCCTCTTAGACAAATGGTGTCTTGACCATGACATGAAGCCGGGGCTAGGCTAAGTCAATAAAAATCTTTATCCTGTTACAATTCATTACAATAGTTAATAACAAGTTATTAAATTAAAAAAAAAACTGATTTTATCTCTTATGTAAGAACAGGCACGATATTATGTGCTATTGTTATTAATTCTATTATTTTGTTTTCAAGGTTAAATAAAATAACTTAACAAGTTTAAACATTCCTTGGTTTTCATCAGATTCTAAGATCTTTTTTTTTTGTTTTTGTAAAATCATCGAATGATTCTTCCCCGCCGTGTAGTGTAAGCGAATGTCACTCTTATTAACTAAGAATCTATCCTGTTCCTGCCTTTATAGG
Organism: Agrotis ipsilon; assembly: GCA_028554685.1. NCBI lineage: Eukaryota > Metazoa > Arthropoda > Insecta > Lepidoptera > Noctuidae > Agrotis > Agrotis ipsilon. Next base: position 10,708,131 of record CM052972.1, read on the forward strand.
ACCCGCGACCCCGTCACAGACCCGAGTCTGTTTCTTGATCGGACGGCTAGCAACTATGAGATTACTCTAGTTTATATTTCTTTTAAAAATCATAAGGAATTTCTCCTGTATTGAGGGTGCGTTTACAAACATTATATAAACTCACATACACAAACGTCCAGATCCGGAACAACTACTTGTAGATCATACAAATATTTGTTCCGTTTTGTGATCGAACCGGCGGCGGCGACACGTTGCACAGCAGTTCAATCGCTCATTCACTGCGAGATTGCTTTAACTTTGACTTCTAGCCACGCCACAGATAGTTGGTCGACCACGCATCGAAACACGCAAAATAATACAGTAACAGGTTTATACAACAAATGAATATCATCAAAGATAAGGATGCTTGAAGAACCGGTTTCGAAGATCTATCGTCTTCGCATCAGACTCAGATAATCTCCAACCGGTTTCATACAAAGGTGTGGTTTTAAAACCGGACTGTTCATGTGATTATTTGAATTTTAATGGTGTTTTAGTGACACCATAGACATTTCTTAGACGTTATTTTACGTAATATTTTGTTAGGGTTTTGGTTGCCTTTAATTTATCTCGATTGCTATCTTTGGTTCTAACTAATCAACGACAGCATTTGCCTATCCGAGTCTTTAAATGTGCATTCAGAAGTAGTTGTCAAAAACAATGTTTCGATGGAAGAAATGAACTGGACCCATTGCACGAGAGGCAAGCAGGTTACTAACCAGACTGGCCGGTTCGCTTTGGATGTGAAATTGATTATCAATTTCGGGCGTAAATGGAATTTGGGAGAAGTCAATGCGAAAAAATTCGGGCTAAAATCAAAACTCAAGTTTTGTCCTTGAAGGATTTGATATCAAACATAATAATATTGCTTTTTAAGTGATTAAGCATCATTGTGAACGACTTCCCTACGATCTTTTGAATGTTGTTCACCCACCGGGCCATATCCGAGAATATCTATAGGGGACAGATTGCTGTTTCAAAGCTTCCATCCTTTAGAGAATAGTTCTGCAGTTCTATTCCTGCGCTGATCTTATATACACTCAATAAGTACCTGAGGACGGACGGTCCCGCCATCACTGATCCGAAGTCGTGCGATAAGTCTACTTGGAAAGATATGGGAGAGGCCTTTGCACAACAGTAGGACACGCTAGTAACTAGAAAGCACTGCACGATCTTTTTGGCGCGTGGCAATAATCAGAAAAATAGACGCATGGCTTGGACTGAGTCTTCGCTAGCTAAAGGTCAAATAAAATTGCCATAGTGTTTAGAGAGAGATAAAAACAATCAAAGTATCTATCTCTTTCATTTACATTACTATAGTCTATGGAACAAACATTATCTTATATGACACAGGAAAGGGATAGATGGTCTGATAGAAGGATTGGGCTCCCAGGACCCCACATAGCGTAGCCGTGTTTGTTACTACTGTACCAATGAACAAGGCCCTCTTCAACAAACGCCAAAAAATATCATAATATACTCCTAACGATTCTTACACACTGTGCTAGCAGAACGCCCGACTTAAAACAAACCGTATCAATGTGATGTCAAAAGCCGTCGGCATAATGTAGAAATTATATTATCCAATATTGATGCTGCGGTTCCACTGAGGCAGAGCGGAAACGAGATTTTACTTTTCTCCACTTAAGCCATGTGATTGGTGAATCGCGGCATAGCTCGTTCCCGCTCTGCTCCGATCCGCCTCAGTGGAACCGCAGCCTGACCGCATTGAAAAACCATAACAATGTGATCGCGGAACCCATCGGCATAATATGTAGAAGCAATAAGATCCAAGAAATGCACGTTACCTTTAGGGGGTCCGAAGAGTACAACATCCATGGCCTTGAGTGCGAGCTTCTGTTTGTGTATGGGGTCCTTGATGCCTAACACGTTGCTAAGGTACTGCATGTTGTTTACTGCCAATCTGTTGAGGAAAAAAAGAGGGGTGATTAATATAGAACTGGGTAATCTTTATTGGGTTACATCAAAAGTCTGATAGTCATTTATAACATAAAAGGTCGCATCTTCGCAAACGCTTCAGTTGATTGAAAAATCTCAGATTGGATAGTTGAATGCAATATCGGTTTGGCCCATAATAGGCACGGTTGACGAAGCGTGTTGTGGGTTCCATTCCTACACGGAACAAATGTTTGTATGATCTACAAGAGTTCCGGGTTTGGGTATTGTGTATGCGAGTTTTGAACGCAGCCAAGACCAAGCGGCACGGCAAGGTTTTAAAATTAAATCCATAAAAATAATATGAATGCATCGAATAATCGCAAGCGCTTCAGGTAAATTTAATGTTGCCTTAACTGCTGTGCTGCATTAGTGCCATTTGATCGCACTGGCTCTGCTCTGCTCGTAATACATAGGACTTTCAACATAGCGGTCGAAATTTAGTTGATCTTCTTTCATTCTCTCCTGTCAGAGGTCAAAGCATAATTTACTTCTTTTTCAATAATATCATTCCTCACACAATCCATCCTTTTTTTTGGTCTTCCACTACCTCTCCATGCATCAACACGGGCAGTGTTCGCAACATTAGACCATTAATTCTATTTAGGAATGAAAATTCAGCTGCGAGTGGGTCTCGAACCATGAAACGTTCAAGGAATGAAAGATAGTTCGGCTTCGAAGAGTGCAGCTATGATAGCCTAATTTGTAAGACGTCTAGAGTAGTAATCCGAAGCTGAAGTTTTCTTTCCTCCAAAATTATTTTGGAAATAAAATATTTACTTAATATTAACATGGAGCTTCTTGCCCCTTCGGGGAATACGGGTATGATAGAAGTTCTGTTATCAGAATTATCATTGACCCGTGCAAATAACGGATTTAAAAACGCATTGCCGTAGTAAGCCACTTGGTAAACAGATTATTAGCTTAGTAATACAGTAGCAGTTATATTTTGTTCAAATATTGACGATAAGCAGAAATTGTTTTTTTTTGCTAGGTAAGGCGTTCACCCTTCAATGGGAGAATTAGGATAATGTGAAGTGGATAGGTGCACACTTCTTATAAGGGTAGCTCCAGCAATAAAACTCAGGTTGAAGTAAGTGAAAGGAATGAAACTTAACTTTAATTAGCACGGTTTATATACAAGAATATATTTAATAGTAATTATGGATCACGCCACTTTTGCGTAAACGGTTCGGACTTGACCACTGTCCTAATGAGCTCCTAATGAGGGGGCGTCAACATAATATAATAGATCACCGGCGGCCATGATGCGTGCGCGCCGCTCGGACAAAGGATGACGTCCCGGAGGTGTGTCCTATTTGTTTACCCCGCCTAATCACCTCATATGACGTAGTGGTGGCGTGATGTCCTGCCGTGGTCTCACCGCTCATAGGTGGTACGGTTTTTGGTCGCTACAAATGCACTCCAGCACTCACCGGAGATAGAGAGAGAAAGAGAGCATTTCATCCATGCAGAGCACTTATTTTTATGCAACGCAAATGCATACGTAGTTACTGGTAACAAGATACAAATTACAATTTCACTATCGCGAAGAGAAATCAGGCTTTCGCTTGTGCCGTACATAATTAAATTGTCCGCAAAAGATAACTAGCGTTATCTACGAAGCAATGGAAGAACTAAAAATCTAAATCCTGAATAGCACGCGTCTGGTGTCAAAATTTTATCACATGCGCCCGCGCACTTTTCTTATACTATTTTTCAAAAGACTCGCTCCCAATATGAACGCCTTTAATATTGTCATTTCTTTTATTGCAGGGATATGTTGGTCTTTATTATTCAGAGAAAGCGAGAGGTATCTCGCTAGGAATTTGTCCTGTGTCGTGAGTACGTTTACAAACATAGAAACTCACATACACAAACCTGGATAAACTTTTTCGTGTACTACTTTATCGTGCTTAAACTACTTTATCGTGGTAAATTCTTCATATCATGAGTTCTCCGACTCAGGACGGAGCGGGAGGGACTGTCCGACTTGTACTGACTAAAATGCACGGTGAACTTTTACGTCCACGTTCTTGGTTATCTGATGACACTGTCCCGCGACTGGATCAACTACTTGGAAATCATAAAAATATTTGTTCCGTGCGGGGATCGAACCCGGAACATGCTGCCTGGCCATGCCGTCAATGTAGTTACCTGGGCAGGGTAGCGCCGGTGACTTTGTGCTGCAAGAACAGGGTCTTGTATTGAGGCAGGTCCACTGACTGCGACAGCCATTCCACCGTCTGCTCTACTGTCCAGTTGTGCACCTGAAATTGAAAGTTGGAAACCGTTAATAAGATACGCATTAGAACTGGTTCTTTAATTGACTTGTAAAATGAAAGATTTCGAATTTCGCTTGTCTACATTTTGTTCAACATATTGACGATTTTTCGAATATTAAGAAACCAAGCTCTTAATGAGGAAATGAGTTACAAGGAGTTCAAGAGCTTTTTAGGCTCAACTTCTCAAGTCTATAATTCCATCAAGTTACAACGCTGATTTGTTTCTAAGTTCATACTGTGTGCACTTGTGGCGTGTTTTTTTAAAATCGTGGTATAATAATCAGACGTGTACTGACTAAAATCCACGGTTTCCTTCCCTTCATTAGCCCTTTGTGTTCCAGGGTCCCACCACTTGGTCGCGGGACTTATACCATCACCGTGATCCCGGAACGTAAAGGGCTATTGAAGGATACCGTAGATTTTAGTCAGTACAAGTCTGACAGTCCCTCCCGCCCTGCCCGGGGTGGGCTTCTCAAAAATTCACAATGAACACAAATCGAAAAAAACTATAAAAACTCGTGGAGATATGGATTCCCCACTGCTCAAGATTTTTTTTAGATATCAATGTCATCAATGCTTCGTCCATTCTGAATGTTAATTACCTATCTATCTTTAAAAGTTATCAGGTACTGACCTCAGACCGTAACCACGCCTCCCAAAGCTCCTTAACAGAGATATGCATATCATCGTTGTGATGGAACGCGCGTTGCCGCTTCTCATAACCGCTGTCGTACTGCAACTCTTCGCGAAGGAACTGAAAAAAAGAGATAGAGGTTGTAAGTAAAAGATTTTTTATTTGTCTAACACAGAGATCCATGAACCTAAACATGAAGATGATTAAGGAGTTAAAAGTAACGGAATAATTTTTAAGCTTTTTACTCGACTTTTTTAAGCGGGAAAATCAACCAAATGATCTAACTAGCTACTCTTAACGACTGAAACGCTATATACGCAGGAACTTGGTGAACAGATGGTGAAAAATGAGGAAAATTCCTGCTGAGAAGCATGTTCAACGACAGGGAAAAAAAAAAAATAGTTTGGGACTGATTTTGTAATCAGTCCCAAACTATAAGCACAAAATAAAATATGGCTTCTTACACAGATTAGCAGGAAGACCCATGTCAGGACCGATAACGTGAGCAAGTACATGCTTCTAATATTCTAGAATGTCCAGATTCAAATAATGCGAATGAATAACCGAACCGGACGATAATTCGGCTAAAATGTGATGAATACCTGCTCAAAACATTGTGTCCAATTCACGGTTTTGACAATGTAAACATTTCAAGAGATCACTGAACTTTAATAACCCAGTTATCAATTGTATGCCTAGAGATTCATGAAAATAAATATTTATGGTACGAGTCACGTGTTAGAAAGATTTGTTTCAGGTCAAACAATTAAAATCAGGGCCTGAGGTCTCAGGTTGAGATATAAAGGATAAAACCTTGTCCAAGACACGGTATGTACAATAGTAATTTTTTTATTCGTTTTCCTTATTTATTTTCTTGTCGAATAAGGTAAATATTAGATCTATTTCCGAGAAAATTATAACGCAGCATTCCAAAAAGATTCAATCTTCGTCAAATATGATCAGTTTCCAAAAACTAAGTTTAGTTTCCGCGAATAACAAATGCAAAGGAAGTCAGTATTTATAAGTATAAGTTTCGGATTCAGCATACATACATTTTATCAACATCATCATTATCATATAAGCCATAAAACATCCACTGCTGAACATAGGCTTCCCCTATAGATTTCCCAATAGGACCGGTTGGAAGTGGCTTGCATCCAGCGCGATCCTGTGGTCTTCATTAGATCGTCTGTCCACTTTTATTTCTCTTTATTGTTTATCTGTCATTTAAGCACTCTTTAAAAATATTCATGCTGCGTTTAACTATGTACTGGATTATCCGGTTTGGACATATGTAGATTTATATTAAGCCCAAGGTTGGACACATTACTCAAGGGACCATTGCCCTTTGCAAATCCAGTTATCTTTAACTGCCATCATTTTATATAATGACTGGGTGCAGCATGATGTTACCATATTTTTTTTTATACTTGATAGCATACACCTGGGTTTGCCAGGTGCAGTATAGAAGTTCTATGAAAAACCTGTGATGGACGACAAAAAAACTAGATCAGAGAGACCTTCTTTTCTTGGGGTTTTAGTCCGGCCGCATACATCAGTTTTCCTGACCAGGAATCACGATCCGTTTTCTATCCGTACACAGTGAATTCATAGAAATGAGTGTGCATGATACACACATTTGTATTTTCCCGTACAAATTTCGAAAAACGTATCAGGATTCCTGATCAGGAAAACCGATGTATGCGGACGGCTTTAAAGTCATCCAAAAACTCCTCCGGCCCAGGGCGAAGTTGAAAGGACTGTCAGACTCTTGCTGACTACAACCTCTGTTTTTCGGTTGCCAATCCCTGTCCTGCGACCACCCACACATCAGAGAGACTTCAGACAAGAACCAAAGTTCTATTCACCGACACGGGTGTCTAAATTATGGCAATCAATAACATCCCACCCTTACGTACAAAACGATTTGAAAATCCTTTCATTATGCACACACTGTCCACAGCTAAGGAGTGGCATTCCCTACCGGAGTCTGTATTTTGATAGCTACAACCGTGGAGTCTTTAACTCAAAGTGAATAGGTTACTTCTAGGCAAGCATGCTTCACCGTCTACCACATCATTGGTTGCCATCACCGAGATGGTGGTCAAACGCGAGTCTGTCGTGAATAAATACCTATAGTCATCATTACTAATGTAGTTGATGTAGGAGTAAAAACAGCTAAGCTGAAGTGGGAGTGGGCTGGTCACTTTGTACGAATGCACCCGGACAGGTGGGCAAAGATCGTCACTCACTGAACGCTTGAGGGAGGACATCGTCATCGAAGTCGACCGCGGCAGTGATGGTGTACAATCTTATCATATTCGCACTGTAGACATGCAGAAAATGACCGAAATAGACAGATTTGTAAGGAGAAAGGACCTTTAACCCAGCAGTGGAAAACAGAATAGGCCATTAAAAAGTCATTTATACTCTCCGCCAAATAAGTCTGGACTCTGGAATAAAATCATTGAACCCTGTGTACCAATGTATTCTAACATTTCAAAACGATAAGAAAAAATGAAAAAAAAGTGTCATAGCATGATCAAAACAAACATTTCGTGGTAAGAGGCGACCTTGACCCTTCCTTGAAATTCGAACCATGCATTATTAGGGTCAATGACCTTTATTCCAGACTTATCTGGCGGGGACTATAGATACTCACATCATCACTCTCACTGAGGTCCACGTTTCCATTGGCGTCGTCATCGAGCTGACGATGGAGCTGCGTGATGGCTTCCAGCCCAGCGCGATCTTGAAGACACGCGGGCTCATTGTGGCACGCTTCGAACAGAACTGGAAATAAAAGACGATGATGTTAGGACTGATCTGGAAGTCGAAGATAGATAATTATGCCGGCTTTACGCGGCGCGTGATAATAAAGAAAGAGGAGCGGGTTGGTGTGTCCTATTTTTGTATGAAATATCAAGCAGTGCGGGGTAACACGCACTGTATAAAACAAACATTATGTTGTAATTGAAACATTGAGAAGCGAGACTGACGGTCATAGAAAAATATGGAGTCCTGTGTTCCAGCAGTGGTAACATAATAGGCTGATTGTAATGATGATGTGCCGAAAATGTTGCAGTGGTACGAAATGAGGTCACAAACCAGTGTTTATGCTCATAGTATAAGATCTCATTTTATTGCTGGATTTAGGGAGTGATTTATGACTTATGTGATTTATGGACCATGCCCGGGTCGACGGCGCGTTGTGTTCCAGGCGCGCCTCAAAGAGCGTTAGCACGCTGACGGGGCCCCCCTATAAAGGGCCATAGCCTTGCCGGGGTTGCGGGACATACATACACCGCGACTCCGGTATACAAAAGACTACTGAAGGACACCGTGGATTTTAGTCAGTCAAGTCTATAAGACTAAGACTCATTTGATGATTTTACCACGTAAAAAAAAGGAGTGATTTATGCAAACATTTTGGAATGGAGCTTTTTTTAAATGCGTATAAAAGGCAATAAAATATTTTATACGCATTGGTTTTCTATTCCTAATGTCTTAATGTGATTTTGCATTCCAGATTCATGATCATGATATTAGAAGGGAAATCATCGGGTTTTAGTTAAAAAGCGAACATAAAGTATTTCCCCAAGAGAAAACGAACAGAGGGAAATCGCTTAAAATTTCTTTCACGAATTTCAATTGGACGTGATGATGTGACTAAATAAGCCTTCGTAGCCAGTGGGCAAATTCAAAGAATGATTTTCTAGCTAGATATTGTAGTACTTATATTAATTAAAAAGATACTAGCTTATGCTTGCGGCGTTGCCCGCATGACTTTTGATAATTATCCCGTATTGAGAACGGAGAAGACAATCCTATGTGTTAATCCAGGTTATAAACTGTGAACCAAATTAAAATCCAAATCCGTTCAGTAGTATTTACAAGGAACAGTAACAATCATCCATAATATACCCGTCCATCTATCCACCCATTCTCACAAACTTTGGCTGTTGCCCCCGCTCAAGAATTTTCCCTGTATCGTGGGTGCTATTACAAACATAGAAGCTCACATACACATACGCCCAGACCCGTAACAACTACTTGTAGATCACACAAAAATTTGCTCCGTGTAGGAATTGAATCCGCGACACGCGGCACACAACTCCGATCGATCAACCACTGCGCCTACCGTGCCATCATTATAATATTTAGTGACATAGGATTAGGACGATATTGTCTCTTTAACTTGTTTTTTACCTTCTTTGTAACGTATGGAATGCAATAGAAATTGAGGATAATAAGATAAGTAAAATAAGTAGTAAGATTTACATAACAAGTTCAATAGAATGATCATGTAATCTTTACTTTATGATTTGTCATCATGTCTAGACCGGGCTAGGGAGTTTACCCAGACATTAAAATAAACAATGCTAGCTTAGAATAAAAAGATGTTTGAAAAACTATGTACCGAAAAAGCAAAGTGCAATTCGCAGTTTTTAGTGCAATGTTTGTTTTGTTGGATTTTATAAGTTCTGGTCAGAGGTCAATATTAAAAATCCAACAGGATATAATCGTCATCATATGGGCCGCAGGAAGACGTCTATTGTTGGACATAGGTCTCCCCCATAGAATTCCAATAGAACCCGAAGCGGCTTCCATCTAACGTTTTAGGATTCAAAAAGCCGAGTAATATTTCCTTTCTGCTGAAAGACAGACAGGCCTCTCTGTGAGAGGGAGTGGGCTGTAATCCACCACGTGGTAGCAGTTTCGTAAATAACTCTAGTTTTCGTCCTTTCGTACACAAGGCAACGTAAGTTTCCGATACCATACGACTTTGTGCCTCCGTACACAAGGCGACACAAGTCTCCGATACTTGTGTGTTTACGGTGTAATTTATCTATAACTAGATTCTGCCCGCGACTTCGTACGCGGATCCTGTTCGTTTATGAATAAAAAGTATCTTATATCCGCCTCCTGGCTCTAAGCTACCTCCCTACCAATTTTCAGCGAAATCTGTTCTGCCGTTCTTGAGTTATAAGTGGTGTAACTAACACGACTTTCTTTTATATATATAGATATGTATGTATTTAGAAATATATAAGTATGTTTATCAGTTGTCGAGTACCCATAACACAAGCTCTGCTTAGCTTGGGACTAGATGGCCTGGTGTGATAGTTGTGGAATATTATTATTATTATTTACGACTTTCTGCCTTCGTACAGAAGGCGACGCAAGTCTTCGATACCTTACGAATTTGGTATCCATTGACGTGTGCCTGTGTACGAACCTAAATGGATGTGTATAGCTATAGTCAGCTAGATACCAAAGTCGAAGGTATCGGATACTTGTGTCGCCTTGTGTACGAAGGGGCTTTGGTATCCTGATGATGTGTGCCTGTGTACGAACCTCTATGGATGTATCTTGCGATAGTCACCTGGATACCAAAGTCGTAAGGTATCGGATACTTGTGACGCCTTGTGTACGAAGGGGCTTTGGTATCCTGATGATGTGTGCCTGTGTACGAACCTCTATGGATGTGTATTGCGATAGTCACCTGGATATCAAAGTCGTAAGGTACCGAATACTTGCGTCGCCTTGTGTATGAAGGGGCTTTGGTATCCTGAAGATGTGTGCCTGTGTACGAACCTTTATGGATGTATCTTTCGATAGTCACCTGGATACCAAAGTCGTAAGGTATCGGATACTTGTGTCGCCTTGTGTACGAAGGGGCTTTGGTATCCTGATGATGTGTGCCTGTGTACGAACCTCTATGGATGTGTATTGCGATAGTCACCTGGATACCAAAGAGATACTTGCGTCGCGTTGTGTACGAAGCGGCTTTGGTATCCAGATGACTATCGCAATACAAATCTATCAGAGACTTGTACAGTGTACACAGGCACGCATCAATGGATACCAAAGTCGTAAGATATCGGGGATTTGCGTTGCCTTGTGTTAAAATAGAGCAAGATATTTTATAAATGAAAAAGAAATGTACTTTTTTACTGATCAGTCAGCAGTTAAAGAAGTTGGACATTAGCTATAATAACTTATGATATCCGTGATAAATATAAAAAATAACGAAATCACAATGAATTGCATATTATGCCGATCAAATTCTAATATTTATTCAGCCAAATTCAATATAATCTCCTTTTATTTAATTTCTTGTTCATTCACCATTCCGTCTGGCCAATGACCTCGTTTATCAAATATGGCAAAGGAATTTCGACGTTAGCCTATTGTCGAATATTCTGGCAAAGATTGCACTTATACCAATCGCACAAACAATTTAATTTGAATCTTAGTTCTTTATATTAAAAATCTAGGTTAATGTTAAAATCAATTAATTGATTGACCATTACAGTTCATTCTAGACAAAGGAAATATACCGACATACTATGTTATCTAATCTGGTAATAAATTGGTAGTAGAAGGAATTAAAAAAAAAAACTTGCGCGGTAGACAACAACAGAGGAGGAAGAAATAAGAGGGAGTGGGCTCAAGTATACTTCCTTTTTTTACGTTGTAAAATCATCAAATGAAAAAAAAGGAAGTAAGAAAATTGTGTTTATTGGCACAAACTTAAAACTAAACAATCCAAAAAAAAAACAGTTATAAAGAGAGAGTAGATGGTAAAAACAGAGAATATAAAAAAAAAAACAATTTAATGCCAAAGGGCCTCAGCTCAGTAATGTCAGATGGCAACGCAAAGTTTGCCAACTGACGCTGATTTTCAGCTGCAGGACAAATGAGTCCTCCCACCCCGGGCAGGGTTGACTGTGGCGAGAGGGACCGTCGGACTCGTACCAACTAAAATCCACGGTGTCCTTCAATAGCCCTTTATGTTCCGGGGTCACGGTAATGAAATGAGTCCCGCGACCCCGACAGGCTTTGGCCGTCTAAAGGGGTGTCCGGTCATCGTGCTGAGGCTCTTTGAGCAACGCGCCGTCGCGTCGACCCCTACATTAACAATCTTTCCACATCCTATAATTCCTATGTGTACCAGGCTGCCATAAATAATTGAATAATTAGTTGCAACGCAACAACTCACAAAAATAAAACCTTATCATCGCAAAACATTTTAAAATTCTAGAACTTTTCCTTGCAGAGTACTTTATTTTACTCGCTCAGTTAAACTATTTAAGTGATGGTGTTAGATTATCGTTAAAACACATTTAGTACTGTTAGAGCTTGCTTAACAACAGAGTATTAGTGATAAGGGCTACACTACACTCCACACATTTCATCATGCCTGAAATCCTCAATGCTTAAGGCCAAAGATATAAAGAAAGGAGGCAGAGGCACTTACTCGCACTATCCCAGACTTAGCTATTAATGCAAAAAAACATAAATGATGTAGGTAATTTAATTGCATTATTTCTGTTTTAACACCGAATCGGACTATTCGATGATTTTACCAATTAAAAAAGGTTTGGGTTGGGTAAAATAATCAATCGAGCCTTTCCCTGGACTGAGCGGAAAGATCTGGACTTATGGTCAGACTCTTTTTGGCTGTAAGCCCTGTTCCTCTGGTTGCCCTTTGCATTTCGGAGTATGCTGCTTAGACAGTCCTGCCAGAGTTTTTGGAATAATACATTGTTTCAGATTGATTTAATCCATGCAGACTTTAAACATTTTAAAACTTGCACAAGCCAATTCGATAAGTGTGACCACTCCCTAACACCGACTCAACACAATAAACGTAGTGTGAATAATTTGAGGCGTTCGTGCGACTCTGCCCAAAGCGTTGACATTAAAAACGCGTTAGCAGAAATCGTCAACAAATACACGGTAATTATTCAGAATTGAAGGCTATGGCATCGCCAAAAAAGCCAATAAACCATAGAGGAAATTCCGGAAAATATAATAATGTTGAATTTTAGTGCTCGACAGAAAGAAGGATATGAAATGAAATTAAATAAAATTATGTTTATTTATGCAAGTAGGTTATATAAACACTTTTTTTTCGTACCTGACTACTCTGAGAAGAAGCAGCCGAAACAAACTCACACAAATTTGAGTGGACCCTTCCAATCAGTTCAAGCATTTGTCAGTTACCGTGGAGCTCAACTCATAACTCAAGGAGCTCAACGACACGACGAACAATACCAAAGAAGGGACTTGTGATAGAGATATGGAAGAGTAGAAACTGATCACTTATTGATAGCCTCGCCTAACGGATAAACGACTTAAAAGCAATATCATCAAAGAGCCATCACCGAATCTGTGATCAAAGTGACACGTATCAGCTAAGGAACAATTTCAAAGGCAACTGCACCCGACTAATACATCGATTCACGTAGGGAACAAATATTTGTATTATCTACAAGTAGTTGTTCCGGATATGGGTGTTTACTTTGTCCAAAAAGACCTCAGATATGTTTGGAAATAATACTCATTGTTACGAAATTTTCTCAATAATTTATTTATTTCATCTAGTAGGTTGATAGGTATTCAATATGGTTGCATCTATACTAATATTTAAAAAGCTGTAGTCTTTTGGCTGAACGTGTTAATCTCAGGAAGTCAGTAATTACTGGTTAGAATTTGATTGAAAAGTACTTTTTGTCTATTTATCGAGGATGTCTATAGGCTATAAAACATCACCAATAGACGTCGATGAGACAAGTCTGAATACATATTACATTAATTAGGAGATAAATTTAAAAATATCACGAATTCAAAAGAAAAATTCAATTTTGTAGAAACAAAACTAATCTATGTTAATTCAATAGCATTAACTTAAAACTAAATGCATTTAAAACAACCGTTTATCAGTCAAAGCGGAGGTTACGAGGCCTACCAAGGTCATTATTATGAACAAAATTGTTTCATCGTCACCACATACTAAACGCGATAAAACACGAACTATTATGATCGATTCAAATGTTGAAATGCATTGAACAAAACAATTGTAGCACCTGTTGTTTGTAACGGTATGTAGGTTGGTGACGAATGTGGTTCTCTAATCAATTGGTCCCACTTTTTTTTTTGCTTGGTAAAATCATCATATCGGTCCTGCCACCCCGGGCAGGGCGTGAGGGATTGTCAGACTTGTACTGACTAAAATCCACGGTGTCCTTCGGTGGCCCTTTGAACACCGGAGCCGCGGTATACGTATGTCCCGCAACCCGGGCAAGGCTATGGCCCTCTATAAGGGGGCCTCGTCATTATGCTGACGCTCTTTGAGACAATCACATTGGAAGCTACTAATTTAATTTTCTTGCTGATTTTATTTCTTAAACTGCTTCAAACTAGGTTTTTTTTTTTTTTTTAAATACGTTGCCCCACACTAGGAATAGAAGTGGAAGGTTATAGGAGACACCTTTGCCTAGCAGTGGGACAATATAGATTAAAAAAAAGGAAGTAGACCAAAGGGGATTTCCAATAATTATCTCAAAACAAAATCAAGACCGGCGCTGAAGATTTAAACGTTATAATGAGGTATTCCAGTTAGGGCACCCGCTAAAATGGCACCTGAGCGAATGGCACCTAAGCTATTCCACGAACGGCACCTATCAAAATTTTTTGCAGGTGCCCTTACTGGAATAGTTTTTCATCTAGCATTTTATTCCTCTTAGGGCACCCATGGATTAATACGTACTAGTGTTGGGACGTGTATTTTTTTAGGACGTCAAAATAATTGATTAAAACTAGTTAGGAGCTTACTTATTTATTATATGGAGTAACCTAAGTGACATTTTTGTCGAAGTTAAAAATCTTCATGTTGTTGGCGTTAGAGATATCTCAGTTAGTAAGATTTGTGTGAGAGTACTCAATGTGTGTTATGAAAAGTAAATACATACATACTAGGAGAACAGGATCATGGAGAAGATGTTCGTCTGTCGTCAAATACTAAAACGTATTTTTGGTGAATTTCCGTGTTTACTGGGCTCGCATAAATTCAAAGTAGGACTTAAGTAGATATTCGGTAACAGAGAGCGTAAGTAAGTAGTCATCAGACTGATATGTTTTGTATTTATGACAATGATGATGACGTATCCGTTAACTTTTACAACGTTTGGAAAAAATCTACTTAGTTTTTCCTTCTCTAATACAAACTATAAATTAACTTGTCATGTGATTATTAGATCGTTGATATCTTCCTAAGCTGGATCGGGCTGAGGCCACCTTCAAGCGGCTCTTACCCAACCTTGGTGGGAAAAATAATCACCTCCTACCGGAGGCTGCACGCTAGAGTCATGCACTCCATCAGTGTACTGTATGAGGCCCCATTGTGGGCCCTGTGCATGCGGAAGCAATCGTCAAAGCTTTACAGAAGGTCACCGCTATCCGGATGATCCGGGGATACCGCACGATTTCCGGTGAAACAGCAAACCTTGTCGGATTGCGATATTGGGCTTGGGCCACTTAGAAAAGACGTAAGACGCAGCCGGGGCGGAGACATAATGTCTCGTGTAGTTCGGCGTCTCTTTCATACAAAATGTATAGAAGCGTCGCGAGGTAAAACACACAGAAGAGAAGGGGTGCGGGCGCGACTGTCATACATTTTCGTTCGTAAGTGACGTATTCTCGTCTTACGTCTTTTCTATGTGGCCCGCCCCTTGGGATTTAGCGGCGAAAGCCCTCCAGCATGTCTGACTGGCGTGTGGAGGTGCAACCTGATGGTGACATGGGGGGAATGACTGTCGCAACAGAGGTTTGCTCGCGCTGCGATTGTGGCGGTAAGACCTATCTTTGAGTAGTGGCTTGAGAGGCGCCACAGCGTCCTCACCTACCGTCTAACGCAAGTCCTCACCCCTCACAGGTACCTCCCGAAACATCCATGTCCTGTGAGGACCTGCGTCAGGCGGTAGGCGAGGACGCCGTAACGCGTCTTGTTCCACTTGTGCTTCAAGTAGCTGTCAAGCAAATAGAGTGAACCCATCAGGACCAGTTTCCTGGTGGTGTCTCCAGAATACCTTCAGAGGTTACCGCGGCCCTGAAGTACCACCTTGAATTGATGCATGCCTAGTACATTTGTTGGTTACTCTTATTGTGACAACAAGAAAATTTAAAGTCCCAGCCCTAGTACGATCCGTGGGTGCCCTAAGTGGAATAAAATGCTACATGAAAAACTATTCCAGTAAGGGCACCTGCAAAAAAAATTGATAGGTGCCGTTCGTGGAATAGCTTAGGTGCCATTCGCTCAGGTGCCATTTTAGCGGGTGCCCTAACTGGAATACCTCGTTATAATCATACTTTTACGAGCATATAATAAAATAAAACACTAATAAATGCTTCCGCAAACATCAATGGAGCCGATTCGCATCATAAAATCCACGTCATCAACACTATTAACGCCATCAATCAACCATTTGATGGTACCACGTGGTTTCTTGGCCGAGAATAGTTTCAACCGGCTTCCTATCATGAGTGTCGTAATAGCCGTTTATTAATGGGATTATGGGTTGGTAACGTAAAGAGGACTAGGGCAGTAGGTTGGGAAACCATTTAATAGAAATGGGTGACAGGGTTTTTTGACTATAATGCGGAAACGATTATTACAAGCTCAACAGTAGAACAGAATATCCAATTTTAAGAATTTCGCAATTCATATTATGATTCTGATGATTCACTTTGTTATTTCAGTCTAGATCATTTGACAATTCTTCAAAAAAATGTATTTTATATTCGCGCTTAGCATTTTACTTTATTGTACTCTCTATCTAAGTTCGTTGAACTGTTGGATAATATCGAATTCGACGAAAAGGTTTTCCACAATTTATTTTCCGCCTCTAATTTCATGAAATTCAGCTTCTATTGTGTTAGAATTTAGGTACATTTGCATTATTTTTCTCGTATATTATGTGTTTAGTGAGTAATCGTGATGGCTTAGAAGTAGCCACTTCACCTCTCATGCACGATGTTATGAGTTCATAATAAACGGCAAGTACCAATGCGTGTCTGTTCAATGTATTATTATGTACTTTCTTGTTTATTTTAGACATCACTAACAATCGATGAAGGCAAAAAAACATCTTGAAAAAAACTAGGTTTAAATAATAATCGTTTACATCAAATTCAGAAGCTACGGATTACCAGAGGAGACTTAAGTAACTTTTAAACCAGAGAATGGTCACGTACTTACAGGAAAAAGAAAAACATTGAGAATATTTTTCATACAATTTCCAGCCAAAATTTTCAATGTCAGTCAAAACAGTTGTTAATTTAAAGTAAACCATAACTATACCAATAAATCATAAATTAAATCTAAATTTTCAGACTAGTTATGCACATAAAAAAGGCGCCAAGCACATAGTACATAAGTAAGTACTTATTTTTACGACGTTACGTCATGCAACTTAAACTAACAGTTTGGTAGATGGACTGCCGTTAAAAGTACCATAAACAATAGTTTTGTAAGAACACCAGTAGTTGTTACACTTCTGTTAAACAGATAATGATGACTTTAAGAGCTGACATGATAACTGTTGCAAAACAAACAAATGTTAAAGTTACTTAAAGCATTTTTGACGGAGCACTAACATGGCAGATGATTTTAACTGTAAACGTTATTTGAAAAGGAGCTGATAGAGAATAGGACTCTCAATCTACACTTATTGAGAAGAATCATCAGGCATTACCATCCACTGCTGAACGTAAGGCTCTCTCAAAGAACGCCAACAATACCGGACTTGAGCCTTGGGCAGACCGCGTCCATCCTGTGCCAGACATACAAGTAGGTGCTGTTTCACCTACTGCTGATTACCTCTGCAAAACTCATCATCTCCTGAATATTGTCAGCGCGGTTTCTACTCCATCAGTCATCGCATCTTGCTCTCTATAATAAGCTTGTCTTCTTTCATACATCCCACTTTTGCAGACTTGTATCTTCCATCGATATACTTTAGATTTTTTATTTGAAATATGACAACGATTCGTTTTTGATAATATATATCTCTTTCATTTTTTATTACCGTAGCTGAATTTCGTCTTCTATTGTTGGGAGGCCTTGCAGCATGGTAGATCGATTGTTTAAAGATGCCTAGCACAGGATGGACGCGGTCTGCCCAAGGCTCAAGTTTTCAATTATTGTAATAATGACGAAATGGAAGAAGAAGAAAAACAGAACAGATCATCCCTAAAGATTGTGATAAGGCTAAGAGAATGGAATTTGACCGACTCTTTATTTATTTCACGGAAAGGAAAGTTTTTTCTATTGACAAGAAAAACCCTATTCTAACAAACCTTCAGTGACATCAGAGCTTCTAGTGTGTTCATGACACGAAAAACCAATTGCTTTGACAAAGCCTTGAGACTCTCTAATCTAAGCTGACCCTAAAACTCGAACAAATCCTTGTAAAACATCAAAGGCCAATTTAGCTTTGACATTCCAGTCACGAAAATTCGGTGAAGACCAGGAAAATGCCAAAAAACCCAACCAATGTTTTGCGAATATAACCTTTCAAACTTTTATCACGTTATCAATGTTGAATCATAGTGTGGAAAGTGCTGATGGACGTGACGTGTCGCAAATATTGTTCAAATCGATTACTACTTCATGTTACTAGGCAGACGGCAGACAATAAACAAAATATAACAAAAAGTTCAGGACAAGACAATGTTATAAGTACAATTACAGAATTTGTAGCAGATACTTGGTACAAAAGACAATCAGGAATTCTTAAAAGATACACGACAGGAACTGAGCATATAACGAAAAGACAATTAAATTGAACACCCATCATTCCGAGAACGAAGAAGACATTATTTTATCCCAGCGCCTTATACAAAAGTCATTTATATTACGATGTCATAACAATAGAAGTAGTGAATGAAACAATCAATTCAACAGGCCGTGTCCAACAAAGCAACATATAGAGCCATTTAACTCCCCTTTTATTAAGATCAATTGATGTTGTGACGCAAAAAGATGTTGTGCAAACAGTCAATTGTAAGCAATAGTAGAGGATTTGAAACATAGTCACGGCAAGGGAAATACCAATAGTCTAAGTTAATTAACACTTCTAGTAGATTCTATTATAAAAATTTTGTTATTTGATCTAGTGTATGACGATAATGAAAAAGGTGATGTTGTTTTAGACTATACGAATAAATAATACATTCAAATTGTGCATTTCTTTAAAATATATCTGAGCAATAACTTTATGGTAGTTAACGTAAACTACTAGAAATAATAGAAACGGACTGTCGAAGAATATTTATGCAAAACGTCGTGTAACTAGTACAAATATGCAAATTCACTTTGTTACCTTGAGGACGTTTAAGCGGTTGTAAAATTTAATGATGACCACACGAAACATAATAATCCCAGAAGCCAAACTAAACAAATTGAGATGTTTGTAGGAGCTTACGAGATCGTTAAAAGACCTAAGACCGTAATTAGAGTATGCTTGTATACTTTTACGGTCTTCTTTGTTTCCAGTTGCATTTTAAGTCTTTACGCGACCATACGGTGAAAAGGTTAATTACTGGTATCAGTCCGCTCTTATAATACCAAGAAGGGTAGAGAAAAAAAATAATGAGGCATTGACGACATGTCGTGTTACTGCAATACGCCCGTAACGAGAATCTAGGTTGCATCTGTTGCAGTTAGGGCTGGCATAAAAGTATACGAGAATATAAAAGCCATAATTATACTATCTTCCAAAGCCGAACCCCATTTGGGACTGAAAGAAGACATTATTTTTCTTGCAATGGTAAAGGATGAAGAATTTGTAAGATGTAATCGAGTAGGCCTGAACGTAACCTCTGGTGTCACATAACATTAAGTTATTGGTTTAATAAAAGCCAATTACCAAAAAGGATTCAAGTTGATCTTGTTAGTAAAGGGCAGGCCCTGAACTTGAAGGGCACAACGTTACCCAATGAATTAAAGGAGACGATTTTATAAGGATACCACACGATTTTATTAATGCAGTTTGTGTTTTCGTAAGCGATTGGCCTGATAGAGTACATGACATAATTTAAATAGCTATTCAGAACACAACAGCGTGACGTATCTAATCGGGTGGTGAACGATGGGCTAAATTAGGTCGACAATGGATTGTCTATGATCTACATTCACCGCGGCATAAACAAATACCGTCAAATCTAGACGAGAACAAGAATTTATTAAAGTGCTGAACTACTTTGTCTATTCCTGACATAAATCTGTCTATCAGTCTTTCCTATCAAGTGCACTCATAATACCGTAAACATAAATAATTTAATGGTTACCTATTTTCATAGATTGTTTGTACATTGATGATTTACGGTCGTTCCGTATTGGCGTGTTGTGTATTCTCAATATGACTTTCAGCCTCATATCTGCTTGCAAACATATCAGTATTACACATCTATTATCATTTGTGTTTTCTTGTAGTTTGATGCCTATTAATCTAAGTATAGGTGACCTTATGTCTTTTTGCTGTTTCATTGACAACTAAATGGTAACCTTTTATAAGTTGTTAGATGTTATTCACCTTATCATTTTTTAGTTTATTATGTTTGAAATTGTGATTTTTATGGTCTTTTTCTACCAACGCTTTCGAATATAACTTGCTGTAAAGGTAAATATTTCAGTTTTTGTCCGGTTTTCTCTTTATACACTTGGATTATAATTTCAGAATCCTAGACTTTTTTCTCTTATTCTGAAGACCCTAACTTTTGAATAAGCGAAGAATTCAATACAATCCATGAGTCAGGCAAGCCAGGCCATGCAATAGTGATTTCAAGTTCATGATAACTCGCAGTAATACTTGGTCTAGCTAAATAAATACGGACTAACAATCGCATATTAACATTGATATTAACTACTGCGGTACCAAGAAGTGCTTGCTTATATGACAGGCCATTATTTCCACCATTGTCTTTTATAATCAGCTCCTTTTCTTTGCAAAATTAATTAGGTGTTCAAACGTAGCTACTTATTTGGATACAGTAACAATTGTAAATATTTCCTTCCACAGAAACTTAGTCATCGGGAAATATTCCTTTCTATTTTGGAGACCACAAAGTTTATCACGGATATTTCCTCCTTGTCTTCACAGCAAGCCACCGTAAAAAAAAAGAATGAAACAAAATAACAGGCAAAATGACATAAAAGAAAAATTCCTGCAGTATTTAGCACCATCCTCAAAATGTCAATCCAGCCAAAAAAAAGAGAATTGAATAGAAGCCACTTTGACTATTCTTGGTTGGACAGATGGAATTGGTTAATGCTGCGTATGTAAGCCACTTCTAGTAAGACGATTTCTCTTCAAAACGATTTATTTCTTCATCAATAGAGCAATGTTGACTGACGTTTTGTTTATGTGGATGTGTTATGTTGGGCCTCCAACTTTTCGTGGGTGTCAGATTAAGCGGCTTTGGGTTAATATCATGAGAGCTTGGTGCAGCATCCGCTCGAACATTGATACTGATGATATCAACTGAACTGTGTCCATTTCCGGACGGGTCTCAAAGTCAACATATTTTGCAAATTACTGTTCTGTGATAATATGACTTTTTATCCTTCGTATCCCTTTCTATTTCATAAAATTTTTCAGGGTCTGTTTCTCAAGCTAGTATCTGCACAACATTATTATTGCCCTGCTCTTATTCTGATTCAATCGCCGCAGCATTTATTCTTTGCCTTATTTTTTGATTACTCATCATTGCATAGATTTCCTATTGATTATCTATGTTCACTATGATCAGTAATGGACTTCCTGCAACTTATTTGATGATGATCATTTCAGCAGTCATCTTCTTTCTACCCATAAAACCCAAAACACAATCTATCGTTTTAAGATCGTCCAGACGACGCGCCAGAGATTTTAAAGATGTCAAAGTGCTAGAGCAAGTCCAAAAAAATCCCAGTCTTATTCAGAAATAATCTCAGGCAAAGATTTAATCAGTACATTTACATTACAACACAATAACAGGAAACGTCTCATTCGATGTAAACAATTAATCCGTATCACTTGGCTCGATTTTAGATACTCATAAAAGAAACAAGGTATTTCAAACGTAAGGAGTTCAACAAACTGCTCCAAGAAACGTTTATTCTGGAAGATAAATTCTATAAATAAAGATATTTTCGCGTATGATGAACGGTATAATACATCAGATGTTGTAAATCTGATTTATTGGTTTCAGAGTGCAGTTTTGGATACAATAGATACGGTAGTTGATATGAACAGGTGTATTGAATATTGGCAAGTAGTCCACTAGAATCCTATATGCAACGTTGATGACTCATATATACGCGATCGTGGGTTTCTTCTCGAAACAATCGTTTGCCTTGAAGCGGGAGGAGAAAGCGTAGTGTAATAAATCTAGATAAGCAAATAGCTCGGACTACGCTAATTGAGAACATTTTAAGACTTCAATTAGTGGACATGTGTTGTATGTAGCATCCTGAATTTGGTAGTCATCATTCTTCTGCCTGTATCACAATTTATTTTGGGTTTGGCGCTGTATGTCTTCTTGATGATTATGGAACCATCTAGGTCATTTCGGCCAGGGCAATGGCTTTCTATAATTTTGGGAATTTTATTGTAGTCTTCACACTCTCACTCTCTCTATCTCTTCTGACTGGCATTTCTAATTTTGCCCGAAAAACTAAAACAGAAATCGAGTATGTAAAGTCATACACGGACAGCTGCGACTGCACAACAAACTATATTTGTGCAGATATCTAAGAGCAGTTGATTTGATACCGAATCCTGGAACGTTAGCAATGTCAGCTTCAGGCAGCTGAATTTGACTGCTCGAACAGTCTATGTTTAGCCGGTCTAAGGAAATGACGATAGCTCTGTAGATCGTTACATCTTCCATACTTTTTTTTTTGGTAAAGGCGCACCTCACCGCGAGCATTTACCTGTAATGTAACATAAAAGTGCGCAATTTGATGCTCTATTGTCTTTGAATGTTTGAATCTGTAACGTTACTTTACAGGTGAATGCTCACGGTAAGGGAGCGCCCTAAGGCGACCTTAAGCTGGGTACTCACTTAGCAGCGTTGCATGTAACGTATCAGATACGTAGAGTACGCAGGCACGAGCCTCCTGCCTACGTACTCACTTGATACTGTATCTGATACGTTACATGCAACGTTGCTAAGTGAGCACCCAGCTTTAGACGCCACTACCTTTAAAGCAAGAATGAATGGAAACTGGAACATAACATACAACAGCTCTCAATTACAATTCTCATTATTGGATCCTCCAAAAAATACCAAGAACCATTTAACAGTCCGAATTATCAACAGGGGAGTTTTTCTAGTTGAGAGTTAATGGGAGCACAATTAACAAGTCCAGACAACTGGCAATGTGATTGTTAAACCAATTAGGATTAATTGTGAATTCAAACAATGTGCGTTGTTTTAATTTGTGTTATGAAACACGAGATAAGCGGATTCTCTACAGATTTTTTGAGTGGGATATTCCGGCCGATATTAATTGATGATAATTATAACTATGTTTTATTTTTGCAAATTGGTATTTAAAAATATGAACTAAAACATGTCAATTATACATACAAACGCGAAAACTCACTCACTCATCAGGAAATAAAAGGAGTTACAAGTAGTAGGAGTTTCAAATTTTGCATTGGGCTTCTTATTTTAAGACTCTACTCACGTTAATGGGATTTTCAGATTCACAGAGGGAAAAGATCGAAATTCGCGCCACAAAGTCACCTTTGGAATTCTAGTCACATTAATTAAAATAAAAGCAGATGAGATTAAAGTTACCGAGACGATTGGAAAAAAGAAAATATCTAATTTGCTTATATGTATGATAACTTATAATCAATGAATCCCAATTTATTTACCAATTATGCATTACGTTTGTTACCTCATCGAGTTTTACTCGATGTTCTCTGTATTAATTACGAATTTTGCGTGTTATTTATCTGTGGTTGCGTCAATAAACAGGTACGGCGTCGTTTCCGAACTGGTCAGGGTCAGGTCAATATGTTCGGCCGTTGATTTTTAACTTTGGAACATGATTTTTTATGCACATGACTCAGAATACATGACGCTGCTGGTTTTCGACGACTCAATCAAAATGTCGACTGGAAAAATATAGTCTGTTTGAATAGACTATGTTTTTCTAGTCGATATTTGAATTTTAAGAGTAGACAATAAAAAAAAAGGTCAAGAAAGACCAAAAAAAAAGAATAGCTTTGCTAGTACACACGGCTACACATCAAGCTATACAAAACCAGCTTGTCTTGGTCTCGCTTCGTACGATTTTACACACAATGAACGGTCAGCTAATACTGATACTATTTTTATGCCAATCGATTTAAATACGTCCGAATTTAATATTCAATCTCAAACCAAATTTCTTTCCATTGTTTTTGACTACCGAGATTTGATTGGACATCTTAAAGACCCGAATAGGCAAATTCGGTCATCGATTGGTTACAGACAAAGACCCAATAACCGAATATAGGAACCGAGATAGATTATTAATTTCCACGTTAACTGACGACAACATAAAACGCAATTTCATTACAATAACAATACAAATAACACACAAAGCA
Source organism: Agrotis ipsilon (assembly GCA_028554685.1). NCBI lineage: Eukaryota > Metazoa > Arthropoda > Insecta > Lepidoptera > Noctuidae > Agrotis > Agrotis ipsilon. Next base: position 10,732,460 of record CM052972.1, read on the forward strand.
GGTAAATAATATAATTATCGACGGATATGCAAGATAAATATAGGAAAAATACACACAGACAAAAACCCAACAAGAATGTTTATTGTTTTTTTAGTATTTATAGACAAACCCGTCACTCTTCTCAATTATTGCTAAGGTTATACATATAGAAAGAACCAAAAAATAAATAAAGTCTGTCCAGTAAATGTCTAGGTTGAAATGTGGAAGAATTAAAACAATACACAGTAATGAATCAATGTATTTTATCAACGATTCTTTACTGTTTAGTACCGGATTTGTTTAGACTGAATAATTGCTCGCATTTTCATTGTAAAACATTTTCCACGGAAGTTTTTTATAAAGACGTTGCTCCGCACTTCGAATTTTTCCGGTGTCGTGGGTGCGTTTACAAATATTAAAACTCACATGACACAAACACCCAGAACCGGAACAACTACTGGTAGATCATATAAATATTTGTTACGGTGTATGGAAATCGAATATGCACGCAAAGGGTGCCTGAGAATGGACGACGCCGCCGTGGCCGGCCCAAAAAGAGGTGGCAAGATGATCTTGATGCGTACCTTGAGGGCTGGTCCAAAGTGGCACTAGAAAAGAACACTTGGAAGGACATGGGGGAGGTCTTTGCCCAGCAGTGGGACATAAATGACTATTAAAAAAAAATTAAAATCGAAGCCTCCACACCGATGTGGAAAATGAAGCCACAACCAATGACATTATAAGTAAAAAGGTGTAGGTACGTAATACGCGCTCAAAAAGTGACTCGCTCAAATGTGGTCAATTGACAAACTTAGGGTGCGTCCACATCTGGAAGCCTAGCGCGACGGCGGTGGCGGGTGCTGCGGCGGGCGCGATACGTGTCCACACTGCCGATCAAGCGTTTGTTTTTGTCGCGGCGACTTCAGGTGTTGCAAACCGGTGGTACCTAGTATAATCTATAAAACTTGTTTAAAGAAATTAATATTAATATTTTGTACAGGTTATTTAGGATTGAATACAACTTAATTATTAATCATTCTACATTTTTCTACTCAAGTACGATAAAAATAATTTAAATATGTACAAAAACATCAAACGGTAGTACTTTAGTGCATGTTCTGGTAACTATATGGTGCTACTAAAATACCGAAAAGGTTTGTTACACCTGCCACCCGTCCGTTGTATCGGTTGTTGCCTAGCAACGCCTAGGCTCGCAAAATCGCTTGTAACCACCGCGCTAGGCTCCCTGCCTAGTCACTTCAATGTGGCCACAAGCGGCGATTTCATACATTCATTATTATCGCGCCCGCCGCCGCCACCGCGCTAGGCTCGCAGTGTGTTTGAGCACTTAGACTATATTTGTGTCTCTCTCACTTGCGATGCCATCCTACTTTAGCGACTAATCGTGATGTAGTGTGCTATTGAAATATTTAGTTATTCATATATACGTTAGTGTGCCTTTGAGTGTGTTTTTGAAGGTAAGAAATATGTCGTGTAGGTAACGTATCTATTCATTTATAATATCATTGACCACAACACGTAGCGCAGCAGTCGATTGCTTGGCCCTTCCTTCAGCCGTAAAGAATTGATAAGCCGTTGGATTTTATTCATTCCAGTGAGATGTGTTGGTATTGCCAGCGAGCATAGAAGTCTATGGAAGTTTGAATAAGTCGAATAGGTCGCAGCAAACATTGTTACAGGTTCCCGCCAAAAAAGAAAAATGTCGTCTACATAAAAGTATGGTTGATAGATTGTTTCTTCACAGGTGCAGTTCTTTTTTTATGTGGATTGCTCTAGACCTTAGTCGAGGTCAGGAGTGACAAAGACAAGGTCGACGATGCAGCGAGCTTACCCAGAATGAGCCTGATCACTCTAACTTTAAAGAGATTAGGGTTGTATCATGTATACGTTCGGAACCACAGACGCAGGCAGAGAGTCCCACTCCTTCGCAATCCGCATTATAAAAGACGTTTGGAAACGCTTAGTGCGATTTCGTGGTACAGCAATGACTTCCGAGAATCAAGATTTACATTATACATATTAGAAATTCCACCTTTCACTTCCTTGTGTTTAAGCTGAGGAGAAGCTGGCAAAACAAATACATACTACACCAGAAAATCTACCTAATAAAAAGTTAGAAGTAACTGATAGAATGAAACTAAAGATTTTGCGTTAATCGATCCTTTTAAAAGTTACGGTGCCATGCCTTTGGCAAAAGGTGAAACGTATATAATAAATAATACCTCTCTTTTTAAATCAGGTGTTAAACAACAGGAGGTTATCCTGGATCGTCAATTCATCATTTAGATGATTGCTTCTGTAGTCTTGAAATCTGGACTTAATAAACGACTCGAAAGTCCCTTAAACATAGAAACAGAAAAGTACGTTCAGTATGCTGTGAAAAGACAAGCAATAAAATTATACTTCGAGAAAATGTAACAATGTAAATGAATGGTTATTTATATCCGACGCATGTTACATTACATTAGTTATGAATACGGTTTAGACACTGATTATTTTTTTGCGGAACGTGTAGTAAACATAGTTAAACATGTTTATCACATCGTAAACTAGTAATTGGTATCATAACATCGGTCTTTGTCTTAAAATCGTAAATTGTTTGGCGAATTTTGTTAAAAAAACAGATCTGTTTGGATCGATTCATCTGCATTTTCTGTACTTAAAAACGTTATAAATGAACTCTTAACTAACCTCAAACACTTATCTGCATTCAGACAATATTGAGATTTAAATGCGACCGCATTAGACAACAACAGGAATTTCCGATCACGCCAAATAAACGTGCTTTTCAGCAGATGATATTCAATCACACTTATCCAAACATTAGCCACCAAAAGATCCAAAAGGAAGCCATGGAAAATCCCAGAAAAGACCCAAGCAACTCGATCTTAGCCAAAATCTAATAAAGAAAACCCTCGTGCGTCGATAACACGTCAGAAAAAGTACTATTAGCATCACAGCCGTAAGTTGTATTAGCTAGACGGTACGTTACTGATTTAGCCATGGAATTAATCAAGCAATCGGTCGTCCCGTGCCAACAGATGTTTACGTTCGTTCATGTCATGCAAGTGGACGCCCTTTAAACATTATTAATTTTCGCCCAGTACTTCCTAATGATCTGGGCAGAGAAATAGATGAGTGTGGCCTTTTCTGTTTGTCTATTTGGGAGTGTGTCCGAAAAGATGGACCGGTTAGAAGCATATGGTATGAGAGAACAACTGCACACCGTATCTGTTTCTTTATAAGCGAGCGCGTACGGAAGCACGGGACTATTTTATACGCAGCAACCCGTTGCTTCTTTTCTGTAAGCACCCAAATGCGGGACAAAACAGGGCTATAGGGTTTGAAATCGTTAATTAATACTGATTGAAGGCAAAGATAACGCTGATTGGCTGTCACTCCAAAGAACGCAGTACGAGAGAGGATATTAATGAGGCGTAGACCTGTACTCATCATCATTAATCTCTATTTAAAACTGTCAGATTTCCTACTAATCGTTTCTGAAATCTAGAAATGACGATTCTTAATTACGCTCCGTTCTAGAATATACCACAGATTCTATTGCAATGTTAGTAAGCAACTTTTGAACGGCCAAAAAAGGCAGCATTGTCTTGGCAAGTTGGCAAAAGGATTAAAAAGTTCTGGAGCAGAGTACAGAATCTATTCAAGGAACACAAGATGTTAAAAATAAGACATTATCATTGCCTAGTTCACGGCAGGATAAAAATAGATCAATGATTCAATAGAAATAAGGTCGCATATGCCTCAGACCTCTATGACCTTATTGGCGGTAAACCACAGTTTCCGGTGCGCCTTTGGTCAATTTTTATCCGGTTATTATTAAGAACAAGCGTTTTAGGAGCAGACACCTACTAACCGAATTTTATGATTAATTTTCGATAGGAAACTAATCGAAAATGCGATTAGATTAATTGGTTTGATACAAAGGAGATCGCGGAAATATTTTGGGTTTTTGACCGATTAGTGAAGTGTCTTTTGGACGATTATTGTTTTTATTAGCCTGTTATTAACTTCATATTATCTGTCTGTAAGATCGATTGGGTTTTGTAGGATACTAAAAACTTTTTCGGGGCTTCATAAATCATCTCTGGATGCGAAGACTGTTCAATGGTTTTTTAGGTTTGTAAGAATGTTCAGTTCAGTAATATTCGCCATGTTCGTTTGTCTTTTTCTAGTTTAAAATCAGATAAGTACTCGAGTGTTTTTCGTTATCTTGAATTTTAGTTTCGGTATGAGGCAACGAGAATAATAGTCATGACATTTTTATCTAGGTTATAGGCTAACTTAGCTTCGTTCATTCAAATTAAATCTCAATCATTAGGCCTAGCAGCTAAAATCATTTCACCTGGGGACTAGCAAGAATCATTTCGTAAGTCAGGTACCTACAATCGATGCCACGTCGACACGTTACTGAGTTCTAAAATAAGATAAAGACACGCATCGACCGCTCGTTCGTCTGCCATTGATATCTTGTATATCTTGATGACTCATGAACTGTCTGCTAGTAACACTGTCTCATTTCTTACGTGTCCAGTGGGCTAGTCAAGTTTCGGATGTTTCCTGATTTTCTTGGCTCAATAAAAATTAGTAATAGGGAATAAAATATGAGAGGAAATCTGTTTTTTATGTGATTTTTAGTGGTTAGCTGTAATATGTGGATAGTTTAGTAAACTGTGTGAGTATTTTATCGGGAATTATGTTCTGTATTGTAATCGAGAGATGCTCTTGATTCTTTTCAAAATGGTTTGTTTAAGGCCGACCTTACAAGGAATGCTAGACCAGTCAGTGTATGCTTGCCGATCGCTCGAAACACTTCGATTCCGAAGCATTCGTATGTAGAAGACTGTAGTTTGCGATGCAAATGCAGTAGCAGTCTGTATTGACTGCTTCAAGCGGCAGTTCAGTGGTCTATCGGACAATCGACAGACGTACATTGGATCGTCAACGAAACAAGGCATTAATTTAGAATAATCTACAAAATGTGAAACACGTATTTAATTGCTTGAAAACAGAAGCACTTGTTTTCGCGGACTGTGTGATCATAATAAAAAATAATTGACCATAATAAAGCAACCTGTGATATCAAAGTATTTTCCTCTTTATCTCTTAGTTCGTGTAGTTCAACAAATAATGATACTTGCATGTAATCTGATAAGCTAACATAGATGTTTGCCGGCTTTAACTATCCTGTATATGCATGGCCTTTACCGGTACCTATAGCCGAGATTTATGAACGTATTTAAGTCACCATATCTGCTGCAGGTCATTTAAGAAACACTTTTTTGTCATAGGAATCTTCTAGGCAGCCCGTTTAGCCAGTGTGGAGGAAGACATCAGCTCGAATGCTTATGAAATTAATATACCTAGAGGTTATCATAATTATGCAGTGCATAGTATTATGGTAATACAGGTCTTCTCAGCGAGTTCGTCACTACCATCAGTAACGTTAAAAAGCTTTATTTACCTAGTGGCCTTTTTACTGGAGCCAATGTGACCATTTTTGGCTTCGTGTTATGAGTCCGATCATGATCATCAGCCTATAAATGTTCTCCTCATGGAGAGGGAGAGCGCCATTATCTACCAGGCGGTTTTTGGTTCTAGGATATGCCGATTTCCTCACGCTGTTTTTGGAGCAGGATTAAATTATATATAAAGCAATGCGTTTTCTCGCTCGGCCTCGATATACGAGTGCAGTTAAGTTCTGTAGTTGTAAATACAAAAAAAAGAAGAAATTTTTGGAAGACTACTCATCGTTATCGTATGAGACCTTGAGTAGAGAGCGCGTATCGGCTAGCGTATCGTGGGACGTCCCACAGCTAATATAGAACGGACGTCGACGACCTTAGAAATGCCGGGACTGACTGGATGTGGAATGCGGGGAACCGGAAGTTGTGGTGCCACGTAGGACAGCCCTATAGCCTTGTAGCTGGCAGGAGACTGCGAAAAAACTTTTGATTTTCTTTTTAAAAATGGGACCAAACAGGTGAAACAAAAGAGTTGGTGACAGAAATGTGTCACAGGTGTAACATACCAAGTCAGTTAGAATTAAATACATTTTGTCAGACATTCTAACTGTTAAAGCCCATTATGTGTGGTCTCACACACTTTTGACACATCACAAAGTTGACAAAGAGACATGAAAATAGTAAGATGAATCAGTTTTAAACTAACATTTCACAATTGAAATTATTTTTGTTTGTTTCATCAACTATTCTTTCACAACTACTCATGATGAATTTAAATTTCACAAAAATTTTATAATTCATTCTGACAATTTTATTTTTTTGTTGTTTTTTGGTCATCAATGAACACTTACCTACTTCGTGTTTTATTAAAACTAAATAATTGATTGTAAACGACAAGGTCAGCCGGTAGTAAGCCTGAATTATTGGTTTTATTCATCATTGTTTTATTTACAGCTTACTTTGACCGCTATTTTATTGAATGGTGCGGTAAAATTAAGCACAGTTTTTAGATTGTTTTTATGTCTGTTGAGAAAACGAACAATCTTCCATGAATTTACTGGGCAAAGGATAGATAGCCACCTCCTCGAGTCTGAATACCAGTTTTCAGTTAGGTATACCTACCTATCTAGTTTGTCTGACAGCCGACCGACCCTAACATAATTGATTACTTGTTATTATAGCTGTATAGTAACATTTGTCTTTCATGAATTTACCTTTTTTATTATTGGGTTATAGAGGTCAGTAACCAGTTGTTCATTCAAAACATTGGTATCTAGCTAGATTTAGCTGAAATATCTCCAATAGTGTTGTGTATGTTAATCGGCTGCTACCAGGAGTCTGGGATCGCAAGACTGTTTAACCAAGCATTGACCCTGGAACGTAAAGGATTATTGATGGATGGATTTTAGTCAGTACGAGTCTGACTAAAGCCTGTCCCTGGGAGAGGGCTCATTTGATGATATTACCACAACAGAAAAAATCAACAGGGCCGGCTGACAGTCCAAGTAGATGTTAGCTGTCATAGTAGTGATACTGATGATCAAATATTGAAGCCAACAATAATATACAATTATAGAAGATGATTATTCCATGTAATCATTTCGATATCCCATGCAACAATTTTACCTGGTAACAACTAAATTACCAAATAGGTTCTAAATGTAAAAATAACATGACATGTTTAAGGATAAAACCATTGTGTTTCTAATTAAATTTTGAATGACTTTGTTATTAGCACTGTTTTGTTAGAACTTACTAATATATAAGACTTAAATAGTGTAAAAATAAGGTAAAACCAATATTATTATCAGTAGTCGGGTTTTTCGAATGGTTCAGAAGGAACTTTTTTTAGCAGTTAAAGGTACTACACGGGCACTACTACAGGTTGACTGTAAAGTAAAAATGCAACAAAGTGCAAACCATATGCTAAATGCATAGCAGTTTTAATACTACAGTTATAAACGGAGCAATATCCCAAATGATTCAGTAGTCAATGACATTGCCGGTCATACAAGAAGTGAATGATATGGAATATTGCTTAAAGTGGCCGTGTTAGAATAGAATAGAAAAGTATTTATTTTATACACACACACAAAAATAATTAAAAATACAATAAGAATTTTGCTGAGCATGTCCACACCAAAAGGGTAACCAACTCAGCATTTGCTGGGCGAAAGACATCCAGCGCTGGTTTTCAGTTGGCACCACACAGTGACACATGGACGAGGGACCTGCTTGGCCACTCTGGGTTTAGAGGAGGGATGTCAGACAGTTGAGGCATGGCTGGCTGTCTAGATGGACCAATAACATTCAAAATGGTGGTAGTGATTGCGGCAGACTGTATGTGGAAAGCGAAGGCTAGGTATGTTGTAGCATTGCTTGTACTTATAAGCCAAGGTAATTATTTAATAGGTGTCTCTCTTCTCATGTTTAAAAGCTATGTACTAACAACATTAGACTAACTTCAGTTACAATTATTTCATTTAAATAGTTTGTATACAGGGTGAATTTTTCAACTGGGCGTGGATGGCTACTTTCGAAACTATGAGGAATATCGAAAAACGTTGAAAGGAGTCTCGAGGCCGATTTTGACGAAAACTAAAACTGCATCATTGGATTTTAGAAAAACCTAAAATCCTGCCCAGGAATCGAACCCGCTCATTTTGAAAAAAAAAATCACACCCTGTATTATTATACCGTTCGATAGTGTTGCTAATAAGGACCAAGTTCTGGGAAGTAATCATATCCGGCAAACTTAAGGAAAACGTATAATCACAAAAAAAACTGATTAATCTTCAAGGCAAAGACTGTATTTGAAACATAAGTTACTGTTTCTTCTTTAAAATAATGCTATTTGTAGTTCAACTCAATAATGTCGTATTGCTAAGTAATGTGGGATTGTTGAAACGTCAAATCCTGTGAGACATTGAAAACAATGAAATTTTATAATTTCGAATAAATTATGGCTCAGTAGATGTAAAGTAACATGAAAAAATAGCAATTTCATAAAAATCAGCCATTTCCTTAAGTTTGCCGTATATGATTACTTCCCAGAATTTGATCCTTATTAGCAACACTATCGAACGGTGTAATAATACAGGGTGTGATTTTTTTTCCAAAATCAGCGGGTTCGATTCCTGGGCAGGATTTTAGATTTTTCTAAAATCCAATGATGCAGTTTTGGTTTTCGACAAAATCGGCCTCGAGACTCCTTTCAGCGTTTTTCGATATTCCTCAGAGTTTCGAAAGTAGCCATCCACGCCCAGTTGAAAAATTCACCCTGTATAATTGTATTTCAAACAATTCATTGTACACCTTTGTTACTAAGTCTATCTTTGAATTAGTGCCAAATTGTATTTCTACAATATCGTGAGCTATTATTTTTGCATTTTTATCTGAAACATGATTGGTTAGTGTCCTAGTTTTTATGTTTTTTTTACTTTGTAATTTATGAGACCACACCAGCTACTAAGCAAGTTATTGATTCCTTTTTTATTGCATCCAGACTTCAACATATTCTTTTATTTTACTTCTTCCAATTGGGTTTTATTACAATAGAGAATTGAATTGTCATTAATTGGAAGCAATAAATTTGTTCCAGGGCTTTGATACCGTTCCTTTAATAGGACTTTTCACTCCAGGAGCCATAGTAACTACTTCAGATATACTCAAAACCCATGTTCAAAATATCTTAGAAATAAATTATGAAGATAAGTTCTGGGGTCATGGTAATTTGTTAGTCCCACAACCCTGGAACATTGAAGTACCTTGGGAAAATTTATTAACAAAACTTAGACTCATGATTTTTTATCAAGCCATGACAATATTCTTGTCAAAGTCACAAACGCATCATTGAGACGGTCTATTGCATCAAAACTCAACCAACATTCTGTTATAATTTATTTCATCAGCAAGCACCATTTATTATAAACATGTGGTCAGACAGTCGGACATTACTCTTACATCTGACTATAACTGACAACAGTGTAAGATTAAGTATTCACTACAATACAAAGTACCATACCAATGGTCCATGAAAAACATCTGTTGTTTTCATGGGTATTGGTAATGGAAATTAGATCTTAAAACAGGGGAGATACAGTGTAGATTGGTCAGTGAAGGGGATGGTTCTAGCTTTTGGTAGTGTAAACATAATGACAAGGATTGTAAATTGATTAATTTATAGTAACAGGATGGGTTTAATAGCTGCTGTGATACAGGATCTTTCCAAATGACTTAAATAAGAGTTTTTTTTTTAAATGTAGGTTTAAATTTCATAGTAAAAAGGTTGATTACTAACTTTCAGTTCTAGGATTCAGTAAAATAATACAACAGGAATTAAAAAAAAAAACTTGTGTAGTCCATGTTCCTGAAGTGGGAACATTAGATATTGATTATGAACATAATTGAGAATAATAATGTCAATAAAATCACTTATGTTGAGTATCTATGGTAATGAAAGCTTCAAATAACATAGGGGTACTGATAAACAGTGGCTAATCGAAATTTGTTCATTTCAATAATAATATGAAAGCATTTCATTATAATTTACTCACTGTAAAAATCAGCACTATTTCTTAATAACAATTAGGATTTTTCTTACTTACTTTACGAGACACGTCTCGAATTTCCCAGTACGAAATATAAATTGTGCCGCGAAACGCTTCAAGATTATCAATTACTTGTGTATTGTAACTACAAATGCATAAAAATGAATAATTGGCATGTATTCTTGTAATTACGAATTGTTTCAGACATGACTCGAGTGAAGGACGTCAACAGGTGTCATGAGAAGCCAGAAAAAATGATCGAACTCAGGGTCGTGAGAAACTTACTCTGTTCATTGGATGCTGCGGCCGCGTCGCTCATAAACGACCCACTCCGAACCGGACCCCACTGCTGCCTTCTGCCATTATCTTTAGTCTCTGTCTTCTCCACATCTTCCGCTTTACACAGATGAAAAGCAAATACGCACCAATATATCACTAAACCGATACGCATCGTGATCTCACAATGACACTAATGCATTAACCGCACATAAAAATATAAAACCACTTCAGCAACACCGCACTCTATACACATTCTAAAATAATATGCAGACAAAATGGTTCATAGTTTTTAAGGCCACATCACAAGTTCAATGAAAAAACATAAAAGCTACGATTTTTATCACAGAAAGAAAAACTAGCGAGGTCGAAAAACTTTGACAGTTATTTTTAGTGTGTAGCAACATTGGCAATAGTGGAAATTACTAATGTCACTGAGCTCACAAAATAGTCGATTTATAAATTAGTCTACTATTCGTTGGAGTAGATTAAGCAGTTGTCAAAATGAACGCACCCATATTATTTACCAAAATATGTCAAATGACCTTGCCAGTTTGTAAACAATACCTTGAAGAGCAACTTTTGATACAAATTATCTAATTTCCTTGTTATTTAGTACACCTTAAGCCTAATCAGCATACAATATTTGTGTTTTTACTGAAGTGGTAGCGTGAAAATTGTAAAAATGAACATCGATTTTGAAGCCATGGCAGTTTTGGAGGAGGAATCACAGAACGTGAGTGGCTACTAATTTCCTTTGTTACGCTTGTTTACTACGTTATTATGTTCTATTTATGAACTCTGCTCATGTTTTTTCTTGCATCAAAGTTATTTTTGAGCAAGGATTGTTGATTTCGAATTTTGCTGAGATCTATAAATCTATGCAATATTGTAATGATGACATGGATTCATTGTATCTGTTTTCTAAATGATTCTATTGCACAACAAGATGTGGAGTTTCGTAATGTGGATAATGGGTATCATGACTATTATTGGTCGATAGTTTTACTGGATTAAGAAAGGCTGTGATAACAATCAGATGGTAAACATATTATTGTGGCCTTATCAGCTGTGTTTACTGAGAACATGTGGAGTGGTTTATTATGACAAGCAACATGTCCTCCCCATATTTGGCATTATTGCCTTTGTAACTAAGTGCCAAGGTCATTATTTAATATCTAAACAGCACCACATAAGGAATATACCTATGCATGAAATTTTAGGGGCCTCTTGAGGAAATGTTGTTGATTTAAAAATTCTATATTATTATTTTAATCATGTTATTTTATTGTTCTAACATACTAAGAATATTTTTCAAATATAATAAATGTGATTCCTGTAAAAAAGTGGATTTCATGATACTAGTTCTTATCAGCAAAATTTTCATTCCACATTTGGCATTTGACCTATAATGTCTGACACAAATAGATAACAATTATTAAAATTGAAATAATGACTATTATTAGCCTTTATGTTTTAATTGTTACAAAAACTCATAATGTTCTAATAAAAATTTGCATGTCAAAAAGCTTTTGTGCCAATTTTACAATGAGTTAACAAGTTGTCCAAGATTACTATCGGTTCAACAAAATTTATTATCTCTATGAACTACCAAAATCATTCACGGAAATATATCGAAAGATAAACAAGTCATTATGAAACAGTACTATACTTAAGTCTATATTTACCTAACTTTATCTGATTAGGAAAAAAAAATGATAACAAAGACAGCAGTGTTGGATCTATAACGCAACGGGTAACGCCATCTAGTGTAGATATTGTAAACTTCTTAGTACTGCAATTTTGTCGTTGTCATCACAGTTCGGTTACTGACATGTAGATGGCGCTGTACATAAAATCGGTTACTACAGATTATTTCTATGTAATTATTATCTTTATCTCTGTTGCAAATCGAAATCAGGTGGTTTGCCTCCACCCCTCGCTGGTTTTGATAACCACTGAGCATAACACGCCAACCATTCAATTTTTTTCCTTGACTGCGTCGGAAATTTGCATTTTACGGCGCAGCCTGTACTTTTCCATCACAATAGGGTTGTGCACCAAAAAATGTAACTAAGTAGACTTGCTCAAAATATTTGACCTGATTTTTTTCTTTTGTTACTTATACCAAAATTGACGAAGTAAGTTTTACAATTCACAATACGTCATGCCGTGGTGTCAAGTGGGTCCAAACGTCACAAACCCCTACTCTCGAATATTGATGCGTTTTATGTTTGGTTCAAAATAACATGAGGAAGTTTTTCCAAGAGTTCATGGCCTCTGGCCTGCAAACCACCCCGAATTTTCCCCGTTAAACAATGAGTTAAAAAAAATAGCTCTCTGCTTACTTCTCCATTTAAACTTGAACTGGTGGCTCACCATGACGAGAGAAGAGAAGCGGGATGTGGGATAGAGACAGAGCTATACAAGTCGTCTAGCGCCATCTCGTTCCTTCACTGCAACTACGTTAGCCCACCTGTGCCTTTCATACTCCTCAGTCCTCGTTTTCTCAAAAGGATAGGTACAAAGTTGCTGCTTTTCGTGGAACATAAAATTAGTTTAATTTTAGAATATCAATTCAGTGTTGCTATTTATAAAATGTATTTTACGGTCTGCCTTCATCGCATCCTGTTTGATTTGATAACATAAAATTGTATCTGCCATCCATCCAACGTAGTCCGCATGCAATGGTGCTTATCCGTTGATTTTCAGAGCGGAATTTCAACTACCAAATGTACTGAAATTCTCTTGTTACTCAAGCACTCGTTTGTAACAAACAATAATAGGCAAGTACACTAAAAATAATTTATAGATAGGTAATCAACAAATTGACACGTATTTTTTTATTTTTAAGAAGATAATTAAGATATTTTTTTTTTTTTTTTTTTTAAAAACAGTGATTAAAAGTACTTCTTATTTAATGTTTAAAAAAGCGTTACCAAGCATTATTTTATGACCTCGCCGAAAGTTATTCATCTAGATCCGTTTTTTTACTTGGTAAAGTCATCAAATGAGTCCTCCCACACAGAGCAGGGCGGGAGGAACTGTCGGACTTGTACTGACTAAAATCCAAAGCGTCCTTTAATAGGCTTTTACGTTCCGATGTCACGGTAATCCGTTAGTCCCGCGACCCCGTCATAGATCCGTTTAGCCGTTGACATACAAAATGTAAAAAAAAACATCAAAATTGGTACAACGCGACGTCGATGTCGCAAATACAGGATTTACTTTTGTTTGACTTTGGTATTTTTTCCAACTTTTTTGTTTGATAAAAAGGTTTTTCCCACCATTTTATCAGAAACACACCCTCTTTATGAGTCACTTACTTGATTGTATGTCGATGATAATATGTTAGGTACTCAATGATAATAACAATTAACTAATCAGTTTGATATCCTGCTGCGGCTACTACTATTATAATAATAACTAGCTGTTCTTCATTTTCAACCCCGCTGCTCAGCCCCCCTTTGAGGGCGAAAGCCTGCCGGGGGTTCGTGGGACTTACGAATTACCGTGACCCCGGTCTGTCCATCTGACGGAGTCCTCATAGAGGGCCAATCCCTGACAGGGGCTATTGAAGGACACCGTGGATTTTAGTCAGTACAAGTCTGACAGTACGTCCCAATCTGCCCTGGGTCGGAGGACTCATTTGATGATTTTACCACGATAAAGAAAAGGTTAGGATACAGTGTTGTGTTGTATGGGAAATGATGAAATGATATTTATTTTTGCAAGTAGGTTAATATTACACTTTTACACGTCGTCTTTTTACAAATCAGATGAAGCCGGTGTTTCGTACCTGACTACTCTGAGAAGAAACAGCCGAAACAAACTCAGAGGTCACTGTCTCTTTTAAAGTCCAGACATTAAATTATCCCATAGAGAGCCCATACAACAAACGCATTTTTGTTCTGCTTGTTTTTGCTCAAAATTGATAACGGTAAGTAAGTGATAAGACGCTTGTTATATTCATAGATAGGTAAATTCACTTTTAAAGTAAATAATAATGAAATGTATGGCCGGATTTCGTACGGCTTGTCCCCCGTGCAACCGTTAACGCACCTAACTACACAGCTGTACAACTAAATACGTTGTCAATACCTGGTTGTCTTGTCTGCCAGTGTATCCCCCACTTAACGTCAACGGCCTAATAGATTAGATAAGGCAGTCTCTTCGCACTGTTGTGGTATCAGTGGTATCATTGCATATTATTGCTTACGTACACAGTTTTCTTTGCACTGAGGTTACTTGGATATTGTCTGTGGAATCTGAATACACAAGGCTAATGTGAGTTGTCCATAAATCCATAACGGTTGACTAGAGAAGTGGTTATCATTTGTGTTCCGTATGTCCGAATGAAGAAATAGGATTAGAATATCGTGCAATGAGTTCTCCCTCTCTCCGTGGAGTGGAAGGGACTGCCATACTTGGCTGACTAAAAACCTCTTCAGTTGCACAGCAGCCTCACGACCCCAGTAGACGCCCCTGTTTGTTTGCTGACAGCTCCATAAGGCATTGGAACACGACGCGCCGTCGACTAGACTCTGGTCCTTAATCAGACGTCGAGCTACCCATTACTCGCCATTCGCAGGGCTACGCCACAATGGCCGAACATTGTCCCGGTATGTCTGACGCACGTGGAGGATCTCCTATAACCTGCGCGTTCTGCCTCCTACCTCTCGCCAAGATAAAGACGTCTTTCCCGATTTGGAAAATTCTTTTGTTGTCTGAAAGGGTATCTATTCCAGATGGTCTCGTAAATCAACAGGTCAGACCCATCCGCAGACAAACCTCGAGAAGCACGGCTCAATCTGCATTATGAGTGTATGCGGCTGTGTATTATTTAGCCACGAAATCCAAGAAATATTGGACAATCTTCCTTTGTTACCAAGAGGAGAGTCTCAAGTGCACTCATCACAATACAGTTACCTTGTAACGTATACACTGCGCACTTAGTTATTTAAACAAATGTTTGTCCATGCATGGCGAACAGTTCCTTTTGTTTTTATTCGGAGAAATCTTTAAAACAATGCATTCTTCATACAACATAATTATACTTTTGTGAATTTGGTTACTCTCTCCCTGCAAAATATACAAGTTGTAAATTGACCTTTCGTTAAGTATTTTTAAGGAGTATAGGCATAATATTATGTTGTAATATTGCGTTAACAATGCATAGGTATGTGATGACAGCAACAATTGTTGATGATTTTCTGTCAGCTAGTGAAGAATTCCCTCGTTTTCTCTATGATCCCGTCATCAGTTTTTGACCTGATTATTATAGGATTATGTGTAAAGTACATCTGTAAAGTACTCTTACAAACAAAGGAAGATTTTACCAAATCGGTCCAGGTTGTCATCAAGCAACATTTTTTTTATCACATGTGTCCTGCAACCTTAGGCAGAGCGGGAGGGTCTATCAGACTTGTACTGACTAAAATCCACGGTGTCTTTCAATAGTCCTTTACGTCCCGGGGTCACGGTAATTCGTTAGTCCCACGACCCCGGCCCGGCAGGCTTTGGCCCTCGTATAACTATTTGTCGCTAATCTTTAAATACCGACAAAGTCAAAAATACAACTTTACGGTAGAAAATCTGCATAATTAGAAGTCAAAATCCAATATTAAGTTACGCGGAGTTAGAGCTTTTTTTTCAATCTTTTTAATATCTTCAATTGATTCCTCTCTCCCAGGGTTGAACGGAAGGAACTGTCAGACTCGTACTGAGTTAAATCCACGGTGATCATTCAATAGCCCTGTAGGTTCCAGGGTCTCGACTACCTGATGATGATGAGACATTTCCCGCGATCCTGGCAGGCGCGGTGTTCCAAAGCTTAAGCAACGTATTGCGTTCCACTATTTCATACCTCAATCTTTCAACAAAAAATCATAATGCATTTTTGTTCAATGTCCTTCATGCTTGACCTAGGTTAGTTTCTGCGTAGTTTATTTCAAGAAACGCAGTTCTTACTACGCCGCAATATATTTCGCATCAAGCTAACGTAAACTCCTTACGACAGGAGCGTTAGCGTTCAAGTTGGAATTTGGGATTTCTTTGAAATTTCTAGAAATAAAAATAGATCGTCCATGTCGCGCTTCCGGCTAAAAATATAAAATATTTAGGTCAAGTTTGAGAAATTTATGGTTACGCTAATATTTATTGTAGGATGCCCAATTGCCCATCCTAGTAGTTCCTAGTCTTATGGCATCCTAGTACTTCTGGTAAGATTAGACGGAAGGGTGTGTCGCGTGTTGCCGGTGTGCAATGCAATGCACTATTTATTATAACTATGTTTTTTAACGATCGGTGTGTGAGAGATGAAATATTTCGTATTCGTTCCAACATCCAGAATAGAGTAGTTCGATATTCAAGCGCATGTCTGATGGAAATGGGTCTCCAATTAGTGCGCTGCGTTATTGGAGCCTGGCTCGATGCACCTAGCCCGGCCAGTTCCCCTTCAACCACCGATGTAACTGCTTGTCAAAATGTTTTCTAAATTCCTGTTCATTTCGATGTTAAATTATCAAGTTATCGGTTAGTATCTAGCTGTTTTTGATGAGGGCCTGTGAAGGAGAAAAGCGTGTTCGAAAAAAACCGGTAAGTTTTATCTTTGTTGATATTAGTTTAGCTTATGTTGGGTGTGGACAAAGCCGTTCCTCCAGAATGCAAGCTCAGCAGTCTGCAGAATTATTAAAAGACGCATTAATCTCTATAAGTATCGCGACACAGCACTGTGGCAAGTAAGTACGTCTTTATATTGCACTCACTGTTACTGAGTGCAACCAAACGATAAGGTCACTTTGTCCAAGGTGGGGAGGGCTACAATACGAGCCGTTGCGACACGTCTCGTCCGCTGCTTGTGCGACTCGCTGCAGTCTGTCTGTCTGTACTGATCCATTGCCGATTTAAAAGTTGTTTAAAAATAAGAAGAGTGAACGCGCGCGGTCGTTCCCACTGCGCAACGCGACGCGGCGCAGCCAGTGTGCGTTGAGGCAGTCGCTAGGGCGGACACGACGCTCCGACAATCACTATAAATCGTGAGTAGCGATACATTTCTTTCTATATTCTTGTGAGAAAAATTATGTAGATTCTCTTTTTGTTTACACCGGTATGTTCAAGTTGTGTGTTTGCAGTGTTTTGAGTGGTTGAATGCGAAATATTTTAGGTTAGGAACTGACAGTTACTACGCCGCATAAAATGTACATCGTTTGACGCGAACGAACGACGCAGTTCGCTTGGTATCGGCCGGCCTTTTGTTGCTAACCGAGAAACAAAACTTACTGCGTATTTGCTTATTATTATATTATTTATGTGCAACTGAGTAACTGATAACTATTAATATGGCTATTAATGGATAATTGTTACTGTTGAAGACCTGGTGTAAGGTCATGGTCTAAATAGTACTAGTGCGTTTACCTAAGTGCGTGTTAATAGAAAGTTTGCGATTTGCTCGCATACAGCACATAGTACTCAAATTATAGGTATGTTTGTTTAATTAGGTACGATATCGTACAAAATATTTATGCAATCATTTATATTTGTTTATCAACATTGTAAATGAGATAACAAAATATGTAGAGTAGTAACATTGACCAAGTTTGAGCTGTAGGCTCCAGCCCCACTCAAAGATAAAATGATAAATGTAATTGTTTTTATTTTTCAGCTACAAATAAAAATTATTATAATCAACCGTTCCTCATTAAAAGTAATTTTAACTAAGCCCAATGTCTTGATAACTATCCCTCTTTATTTGTAGATGAAATAGAAGTAAAAATCTCACTACAAAACTAAAAACCATGTTCAGATGTCCAACAAAGCAGTTATTAGAGATACATCCAATGCTCCCATTCCTTAATAGTAGTCTCGGTAACATGTGTTGGCAATTGTTTGATCGCATTGATTTTTAAAACGCAATACGTCCAACACGCTGGTTGCTAATAATAGCTTGCAGTTAAGATTACCAGTATAGATTACAGGTTACACATCGATGGGCAATTGTTGAGTTGCTTACAATTATCATCACGCATGTATTTTCTTGAGAGGTCAGATGATACCTTCCTAATTACTTATTTATAGTACACACGTTTCGCTATTTATCTATGGGAAAATTCGATTGCTATCAGCAAATCACAAATCCAAAGGAAATCGCACATAACACTTAGCCCAATCTGCAGGGCTATTGGCTAACTTGATAGTCACTGACCACCGGTTGTCCACTGAACTTGGATAGCTTGATACCTGTTATGACGCTAAGTTGAGGAGTGGAGTGCCACAAGAGCGTTAGGTTAGGCGATTTTAGGGAAAATTTACATTCATCAGTTTCATTGCAAATGCAAAAGCCAATATACGAAATTTACCTTTTTACAGCTATTTGATGATCACCACACAGTCACTGAGATACGCAATAGACCCACTGCGAATCGAACCCATAATGCACACAGTGTTTTCATTTACACAATGGGCAAAACGGTAGGTGAGACATAGTTTCAAGGTGTCAGTAGCTTTGTCATTTAAATGTGTACTCATCTGCAAATGATGTGATTGTAATGTCTGAGTGACATTCTGCAATCTCCACAGATGGTGCGATCATTAGGAAAATAAATAAAAAATCGTCTTCCTAAAGTTCTCAACTTGTGATTAATACTTGTCTGTATAAAATATTAGACGCCATTAGGACACAGACCTTCTCTTTTGAGATAATGTGAAAAAATATACGGAAAAACATTAAATTTTAAGTTCTAATTCAGGATATTCTAGTTTCCTAATGATATTTTGCTTCATCATTTTGAGTAATGGCAAAAGAGCTAATTACATAAATAAGCGCCTTTGTACTTTAGTTTTGAACTAATCTTATTTTATTGTCTGAACATAAGTAGTCAAATAAACGGAACGCCTAGCTGGCTACATACATACCTAGTTAAATAGATATAACGCCTGCCTACTCTAAGAAAATCATAATTTATGATTGAATTATTGTTATAATGCCCTTAGCAACAATATGTCAGCATGTCAGTTCGCATTGGCACACTTGTTATCAGTTGCCTTTTATGCATTGTACTTATATTAAAATAATAATATTTTCGATAAGTTCATAGTGACTGCATTTAATTGATTGCATTTTTTTCTTAAAACCATATATTTTTTTACAAATTGCCTATACAAAAGAAAAGACAAAAACTCATTTCTTAGTTTATTGACTGTGAGAATTAGACAAATTTTGTGAAAACTGATTTTAGCATTTTACCACAACATAAAATTATTATTATAAAGAGTGTGATGTTGATTTTGAGAAATAATAAATAAAAATGCAATGCAGACTCGTATAATATTATTTTGAGGAATATAATAATTGTGGTTTTACTATATTAAGTAATTAAATATGTCCTTTGTGGTTTACTTATTAAATGAAATATATCTTTACACTCAAGTTCACGTTTTGAACAGATGGTAAACTACATACGACTACATAACTACTTTATTCATTTCAAAGTACAAGTACACCATCATAATTATAATAATATGTTTATTTTGTCAACTCCAACTATGGCGGACTTTTCCAACATGTGTATTAAAAATAAATCCGCTTTTCATTTTATCCAAACGAGCTGTAAATCTAATATATAAAATTCTCGTGTCACAGTTTTCGTTGCCATACTCCTCTGAAACGGCTTGACCGATTGCCATGAAATTTTATATGCATGTTCAGTAGGTCTGAGAATCGGCTATTATCTATTTTTTATACCCTTAAGTGATAAGGGTGGCATACACAACAGGGTCCGCGTACGAAGTCGCGGGCAGAAGCTAGTATACAATACAAAATCTACGGATGATTTTTTATAATTATAGCTATACCCTTTTTGAGAAGATCTGCATTCATGCTATCTTTTGCTTTTTCCTTTAACTCCTCAGTTAAAACTCCCGAACCCAAAACCGTTTACTGTATTGCATCATCATCGTCATTCAAACCATATCTTTATTAATTGTTAAATACGCAGTAATTATTGCGAAAACCGTTGAAACTCCCCCATGGCAACATTTTAATTCGCATGCCCTTGAAACACCCTGTTAGTAACGTTTTTGAGCTGCCCGGTGAACTAGAGGGGACTCTTTAGTAAAATAAACTAACAAAATTCTATACAAACTTTTGAGTTTTTGCCCTTCATGGTCACGTTGTTGGGGTGATGGTGACCTTTGGATTTTGGTTCGATGCTGATGGTGAAATCTACTTGAAAATAAAATGGCGAAAGCTCAGAGTTTTGTATGGATTCGTTAACAGTTACCCCTAAGGCAAAAGTCACGAGGCTTTTGTTAAGCGTTATGAAAGAAATGTGACTGGAAAAAACGTTGAAAAACTTTTCTGAAAACATTTGTTGCCAGCAGTATTGTTGTTTTTCTGAATAGGTACTGAAGTTATAATGCTTACTGCGCAGTTAGTACTGCAAATTAAATTTTGATTAAAAGAAATACTTTACGTAATTATTGCGATGATGTAAATTATAACATTTCTGATTTCTGTGATTTTTTTCTTTTTTACACACCGCTCGTTTATTGTTTTGTGTTTGTGTGTTATTTTATCATCGTTTCTGACATAAATAAGGACATTTCCATTTTGTAAATTTTTGTTTAGATAAGTAATTTATTAGGTGCCTACAAGTACAAAGCTTAAGATCATCACATACTATAATGGACCGTAAGTTTAACGTCTAGTTACCAATTGAAGCTAAACTAAACCCAGGTCAAATCCACAGTTAAATAATTAACTTCCCTTTGTCTGGCGCCAGTCTAACTGCAGGCAACGCATAAAAAATGCATGGCCGCCATGACAGTATTGATTTTCAATTTTCGAACAAACATGGCTAGACATGTAAGTCTAATTTTGAATATTAAATGCAATATGTGGCCTACAAGTCCTATTTGTGCAACACTGCATAGAATTTGGCTGCTTAGTATTAGGTTCGATATTTTTTTTGTTTAGGTAATATCCATTGCCTTTTTTTGTAAAACTGGCTTATTGATAATTTGCTGCGTAGAAAGCGATTGATTGTTAACTGTTGAAATGGTCGTAATTTTTACGGTTTCTTTGTATTGAAACCACGTTGCGCCGACTACGCAGTTCCAATATTTTGAATCGCGATTACGTCATCAGAATTTTTCATAACTTTGCCGAATGTTGGATACATTGAATTTTTATTTATGTACAAAATGTATGCCTTTTTAGAAGAAGAATTCATTTTGATTGTATACATTTTTTTATTTGTTTGGTTTTGAAAAATGTTGGGGCCAACAGGCACTAGTTGTCGTGGGCGTGCATGACGGATCACGGCCCCATCTTTAGACCGATCCCATAAGTGGATAGATTAGTGTCATTAAGACGCTGTAAAAATGGCCAAATAGACCCGAACATTCTCTTACTAGTAGTTACCACTTTTTTATTATAAGTAGGAATAGAAGCTATTTCAATTATTTTTTTGACAAGGCGACTGGTATACTTATCCAGAAGATGGGGGTTCATATCCCACACGCAGCTGAATTTTTGTTTCCTCAAAAATCATAAAAGCTATTTGTTGACTTGTAGCAACATAATTCATAACATAATTCCAGGTCGAGATTTTCTCGACATTATAAAGGTGCAACATGCGTTGTGTAGGATGATAACTCACTGATAAGACGTGTGCAATCAATTGTAAGCCTATCTCACATTCCATTATTGGTCGAGCACCTCTCTCGACTAACTTGAATTATGTCGAAAAGTAGACGCCATTCGTCTTTCAAAATGTTTGTTGCAGTCATTATGCGAAATATGGATTGTTGGAAAGTGTCTAGCATTTCTTTTCCTTTCGGTTTTTTTCCAAGATAGCCTTTAATATTAATACTTTTTGTACGTACTAGTGAAACATGAGTCGAAAATGAAACGGTTTTTCAACGGCTTCTTTCAATCCCCCAACACAGGTACACAAAGGGCATCAAACAAATCTGGTCTTTACCCTCTCAGAGTTAAGATCTTTTACAGAAATCATTGATCTCCCCCTTCAAAAGCAGCCCCTGTCTAGACATCAAAAATATTTAATAATAATCCCTATCTGACAATTTAACCCCCCCTTCGCTGCGTTCGTATACAAACTAGAAACTCGTAGGTATAGGTAACCGGTTTTGCGCCAGACGTCTAGCCTACGCAGCTTCGCCCCATCCCCGCTCGTCCGGAAATAGCAATTCAGGTTGCAGTATTGATCGGTGCACGGTCCGGGAGAGGGTTAGGTAGCAGCTACGCCCAGAAATCGGAGATGACAAAGGAGTTTGCAGCCCCATTTAAATCATTTAGTTCAGTCTGATTCGAGCTGTGGTGCTGGCAAGATGGGTGTTCAAATCAAGTTATTGTTTTTTTTCTTTTTTTGGTTTTGAAGTTGATCGTTGGATTTCAAGTGAGTTCTTTATTTGAATTTGATTTTAGTTGATGCTTTTTTGTTGCGAATTTTTGAACGCGTTTTTTATTAGTTGCGATTTTTTCGGACATTTTAGATTTTATTTTTATTTTTTAAAATGTTTTTGGTATTCTTTTTAATTATCATAATTAGACCCGGACAAAACTGGTACCTAACATTTATATACAGGTTTTTCGGCAACCTTTTGATTTTTTTGTGCGAATTTTCATTTTTTTGTGTTTTTCTCTTATTTTGTTTAATTTTTATTAAACAGGGTTATTTGTACAACCTTTTTTGAGATGCAAATACTTATGGTTATAAACAATTTTTACTATGAAAAAATTTAGATGTTTCATACAATATGGAATATTTTCCGTTGAAAAATCTAAATGAAAAAATATCAAGTGTTTCGTACATTATGAAATACTAGTTCTTTTTTTAAATTTGATTTTTGGATTTTTCTGCAAAACTACTCAACAAAATTACCAGATTTCAATCCAGCATAGCAAAATACGGACCCAAATTACATTTAACTCATAGTAAATGTCTTCATTACTGCCTATGTAGAATACAACACTTATATTAATATACTTTATGGTCAATAACATGAAATGTGCTTACCCTCGTAAATACCTCATGCTCGCCCGTGATCTGCCAAGTGCCAAGTAACGACTGTTGCTCAAGTGAGCAACAGTCGTTACTTGGCACTTAAAACACTTAAAGTTAAGTGTTTTAAGGTACTTTGGTTTATATTCGTAAACACACTGTTTTTTTTTAAATCGTTGCCCTACACTAGGAATTTTTCTTGTGTCTTAGGTGCGTTAACAAACATTTAAAATTTTCATAGCAGTTTTTCAGACAGGCCGCATTTTCCAACTAGGCGTGGGTAGCTAAAATCAAAACTATGAGGAATAGCAAAACACACTGAAAAGTCTCCTGGTCGATTTTGAAAATCTAAAGATTTTTAAAATCTTAATTACTTAAAGAAATTTTCGCCAATGCAAATGCCAAATACGGATTCTGTTATCTTCAAAATGATGGAGTTCATAAAAATATTATGCCATCTTATACCATTTTTTGTGATATGTTCCATTGCTATAGGACGTGTGTAAATTTTGATCTTTCCTTTCATCCAAATCCGTTCAGTAATTTTTGCGTGAAAGAGTAACAAACATCCATCCATACATCCTCACAAAACTTTCCCATTTATAAATTATTTAGTAATATTAAGGTTTAAAACGGGATATTGACCATGTTAATCCGGATGAACATCACGATGTTCTTCCGTGATCATGGCGCTTGCAACAATGCCGAAATATCGGAAACTCAAAACAAATAATAAACATGGCAGATATCCCGTTTTGGGCTGCTTTTACACCAGAGTTGCGCTATGCTACGTTGTTGCAGATATGTTTGATATCCATCAATCATATTCATTGGTTTACATAGCACAGCACTGGTGGAAACGGATTCAACTAAGATGTGTTTTTATATGGAAGGTGCGTGCTATGGCTGCGTGCTATGGATGCGTGCTATGGGTCATCTTCCCTACTATCGATACATAGCTTAGCTCGAATTGGGCATCTTCATAGCACATCTTACTCACACATTTTCGTAGCTCAGCTTTTACATCCTCGCAGCGCAGCTACATAGCACATCATTGGTGGAAAGGCACCCTTCATATTAGTAATAGTGACCATGTCAGTCTAAACACTTATACATTCACTTATACGTAGTTACATTCATAAACAGTCTCAATTCACGCGCATAAAAAAGTACCATCAAACGTGTTCGGTATTATTTTGTCCTTCGCCTCTCAACGCATCGTTGCGCATGCGCGCTGATAGCACTTGCGCACCCGACTCCCCTTGTAGAATGTCAAATGCATAAACTGCACTTCCTGATTATGGACCAATTTACATGTGGAGTGGTTGGAGTGTCCTGGTGTTAATATTGGCGCTGGGATTCTGAGATTTTGTTGAAGAATACCCAGTTTAGAAAGATTTTATAGCGATTTCTGTTTCCGTGGGATATTTTTCGTGTTTTAGTGGGCGAAACTGTTGGCAACAGCTTTTTTTACGTAGTAAAGTCATCAAATGAGTCCTCCCACCCATACTGTCAGACTCGTACTGACTAAAATCCACGGTGTCCTTCAATAATCCTTTGCGTTCCGTCCGTCCCGCGACCGTTGGCAACAGCTAGTAATATGTATTGGTAATAAATTCAAAGGGTTGGGTTTAGAAATTCGTAACCTGAATTTGAAGATACTGGAGGTTTAGGGGACTTCAAGGAACCTCGTCCCTAACCCTACAAAGTAATTTTGGCTGCCGGAGTTGCGTCTTTAAATAGTTTTCAAAATTACGAAAAATTTATTTTTATTGTGTGAAACGGAACGTAAATTCTATATTATCGCCATGTTTTAAAAGTTTTTCAAGTAGGATATATATTTTAACAGGTGAAACGAAACGTAAACTGTCATCTTATGTGTAGATTTTGACAGATACGTTGGGCGTCATTCCGTTTATTTTTTATTAAAGTTTATTTTTTAGTTATTTTTTTGTAAACCACCCAGAAGTAGTAGCCCCGCGTAGCGGGGCTCCGTCTACTGGGCTTCAAAAGAGGTGAGTGGTATAGGGGAGGGAGTTTACTACCCTTCCGCACTCTGTTCCCACATAAATAAGTTCATTTTAACAAAAAAATTATAAAAACAACCTCAAAATGCGATTTTAAATAAATAATTAATTAAAAAACAACTATGCTTTTCCGCCAGGCGAAAGTGGTGGGGGGTGCATGACCCCGCCCCCTCCGCCAACGCAATGTCAGTTGTACCTATATAAAAAAAAATACAATTGTAAAATGTGATAATTTTTGTGTGAAAAATGATCAAAAAAGAAAATAGAAAGCAATAGTAATCCATAACTAGGTATCCCATTGCTGGAACACAGGCCTTTTATTATAAGATCATAATCCACCTCCGCACGGATTGTACCTCTTTGCCTTAGGTTCGAACCTATGACCTACGAACTCAAAAGCCACGACCGTGTTCCAAGATCAATAGTAACTTCACAAACAATATTTTCTCAAATCTATTCCTTTTTTATCACCACATCTCCCAACACGCATTGGAAAAGTGCGCGTGAGTCTTAAAACAATTACCCTCGTTGAGTACAGTCACGGTACTAAACAGTAGGGTTATTGTTTGATCATGCACTCAAATCTCAACTCTAACCCATTACGAATAAGTACTCTAACCAATGTGCATTCAAGTATGTGTTTCCAATGAGGTTTTGGTGTCAACGAACCGAATGACACTGTATAGAAGATTGCCTTGGATTTTTTTTTGTACATTTTGTCGCGCAAATTTTGTTCGATACTACGCAGTTACAATAATATTTTTTTGCTCTTTGTGTTTTGTTTTTAATTTTCACGTGTGGCAATTAAAAAGCAAGTTATGCAATAAAAGGTTGTAACAAGGTCTTGTGTGGGTAGAATTTTGTAACCATTTAAGTCCGTGTCGACTGTTAAAAGGTATAAGCGACATATATTGGTCGACAATAACTTATAAATGCTATTTTACTTAAAATTTTCTGATATTTCGAATGCGTTTACTCCAATGATACTTAGATAATCTTGTGTGGGTAAAACTTGGTAACCATGTAGTAATCTGTGATGTAGGTACGTATCAAAGGTACGTACTTACATGGTTACCAAGTTTTTTTTTTTGTAAGGACATTTTGGCCGAAAAATAAGTTATACATGCCATCCTATTCGAATGCGCCTGCTCCCCTAGCTAAGAAACAATGATTTTTACTGAATAAATATTGAAAAAAATAACTACCCAAGACTCCCAAGAGGCAGCTTGCATTTTTAAACAGATTTTTAAATTTTTAAAATAAGTCGGGGTGTATACTCTGCTTGTGTAAATGTAATTTAATTATGATTAGAAATAAGTAGGTACTAGTTGCGTTGACTTTTACTTACATATTTTTTTTTTCAGGATGATTCTCTTTTCTTTACACTTTACAATAAGATATATTATTAATATGCAAACAATGATCAGTTCAGTTGTATAAGCGACTAAATACTATGAGCGACAAAACACAAAGTTACTTTTTTACACTTCTTTCACTTGAACCATTTAGAGGCTCTTTAAAACAACTCTCAAATAATTAGTTAGTAAGCCAGAAAAGCGACTATTCCAAAGCTCTATTGACAAGAGCAAGCAAGAACACCATATTACAGTACCTTGTTTCACTCCCATACAAAAATTTACAAACAAAGCGCCATGTGATTATGGCCGCCATTAGGCCGAACGGCCTGGCAAGCTAAATGACGCATAATTTACCCGTGAAAATATTATTTTCATCCCCCCATCTCGGAAAGGGTACTTTTGCACTTCGATATCTGACCGTAAAAGTCGTTTTTATCCTCAAGTGAGTAAAAGCCGTTTTTATCCTCTAGTGAATAAAGTAAATTTGAATTTAGAACATCGTATGAACAAAAGAGTAGCAGCAGTAATGGCGGCCGGTGACCGCAACAGCTGATCGCTTGCTGTGGTGCCCGCTTGACGTTCGAAGGTTGTCGAGGAAACAAATTCTATTTTTAAAATTTGATGTGGTAACATCAAATCTCGCCTTAGGTGGGAAAGCAGAGTACGCTCCTTGGGTGTAAGGCTGCGTTGCCTTGGGCTAACTTGAATCCCTCGCTTCACTAAGGATTTTTAACTTTATTCCCTCGTTTCTTTCGGGTATTAAAACTTGAACCTCCTCGCTGCGCTACGGACGGAGGTTCACCCCCAGAATCCTTAGTATCGCTTCGGAATTCAATACGCCTCCCTTGGAGCGTAATCTACAATTATTTTGTTAAAATCTCAGACCCGGAACATTCTTGGCTCAGTACTTTGTTTTACCTTTTTTATTTGCTTTGTGCGGTTTTCCTTTCACTGTCATAACATAACAATAAGTGTTATGTTATGACAAACCAAGATAAAAATAAGTAACTTAATACTTAGGTAGTAGTTTTCAACTACTACCTAAGTATTATTTGTTTTAATTTAAAAATTATTCTGTTCTATAATAATGTCTTAGTTAATACCTAAACTGAAATAAAAGCCTATCTTGTGTTTGTACAATGTACATCTGTTTTTATTTGTTTTTGCATTTAGTCATTTCCTCGCTGAGGTGGGATGAAAAGTTACGTGTTGCACTCGAGTGCAAAGATTTTTCACCTTGTGCTCTTTTGATTCCCTCGCTATCGCTCATGATTCTAATTTTGAATCACTCGTTGCACTCGTGATTCAATTTTAGAATCATTCGCTTGCTCGGTCATCAAAATTGAGCACGCGGTTAAAAATCAACTTTGCACTCTTGTATAACAAATAACTATTAAACATCCGCTCAGCTGCTGTTAATGAATATATTCAATGTGCATATGCATACCAAAATTATGAGTAGTTTATTGTAATGTAAAGTGATGACTATATTACATATTTGGACTAGTTACTGTTTAAACATACGTGTTTTTTCTTTCTTTTTTATACGAGCGCCTAGGATATCAAAAAATATTCGGCTACATCCCTTTTCATTACTTTTCCGGTTCATCAATTATTTATTAACAAAAGTCGTGCAAAACAAGTAGAAAAGAATTCGTTTTCGCCACTATTTTTATCTGCATACATTGAGTCCGTTTTTCTAGGAGAACCAAGTTTTGGTATACGCGAACACAGTATAGTTCGCTCTACTAATCAAGTCCCTTTGACGCGGCGCTAGTGTCTATGTAATTACATCAAATTGCATTCAAAAATGTACCTCGTATTTTCCGCCGGTCATAAGTGGCGGCGCGGACTCTACACGTAAGTAGTTACTCGTGACTAAACTGAATCTCGTCAAAAAAAAAAGACATGTCCATCACCACGTCTCGTCATATTAAAGTAGATTGTGTTACAGTATTTTCAGTTATTTAACTCGGAGGCCTACAACCTAATAGCAACCTTATTGCTATATGTATATAGATCACTGTCATTGTGATAGTGGAAGCGACCTAATACCAACCTTATAGTAAAGAAAATAGAGATTACTATTATTTGATGATGCCAAGAGCAAAGGGCAGTATCCCAAAAGACCCAAGATTTTGAGGGAAAATTTTAACAAATCCTATTAATAGTTATTATGAATGAGACATATTTAGACGTATTGCGTTTCACCGAGCTGTCGTGAGCTCATTGTCTCGTCTGCCAAGTTGTAATGTTCAATGCGCAGTACGTCTGTTAGCATTGATTTTGAAATCGAATTGAACTCTTGGTTGTTGATTGATTAATTGAACCGTCTAGTGACGTCTTTATTTTGTTATAGTTGATATTTTTAAGGTTTAGTTCAAGGTTCGAAAGTTTTTTAAGGTTGCGCTAGTCGGTCATTCTTCCATACAAACGTAGTTTCGCGATTATTCCAATATTTGACGGTTTAAATTCACATTAAACAATGATCTACATTCATCTCATCATTGTCTAGTCCTGTATGGAATCAAAAAAGTAAAAAAAAACATCTATTATTAGTTATGGGTGTCGAAACTTCCTTATTTTAAGCCTAATTTTAACGAATCTTTGGGGGGAAATAAATAACAAAAGAAGACAGTAAATTGTAAAATAATTTCCATACAGGAATAGATGATTTGTTCAAAATTCTAGATAACTTTATTTTGAACAGATACATTCAGTAGTTTTTTCATAATATCCAAATTCCCGAAGGTCTTTTGAAAAGTTGCAGTAGTTCATTATTCAAAGTATTCACGCACTTATGAGTCAGTCGAAAGGTGGATTATGTGTGCATAAGTGCCCTAGCTACTTACTGCTCATCCATCCTGTCGATACGTGATGTTGGATGAAATAACAAGCATTTTAATCCCGCCCGCCAACGAGTTCGTCCCGCCGACCAGCGCATCCTTAAGGAAACAAATTGTAGTAATATAACTAGCTTGCCCACTTCCACTTCAAAAAGCGTATTTAGGTGTTTGGCTATACCCTAGGACAACACCGATAGATAACCTGAATTAACAAGTAGAATACTTTGTCTTGGTTGTACAGTCATGGGACAATCAATCTTAGGCCTAATAACACAGACCCAGTGTGGGTTTGTAGATGTATCATATCTTTGACTTTTTAGTTCTAAGACTTGCCGGTTCGTCACGATGCTTTCATTCATTATTTTTGAGACCAGTGGGGATGAAATAAATTACAAAAAGGCCGCCTGGCTGGGTTAGGATTTATGAATCTACGACTTTATTTTCCTGTCGGCGTGAAACCTACAGAAAGCGCTCAATCTTAGGCCATAAGATGAGGGATTGTAGGTATATATTATATAGAAACTTCAATAAAACCACCCTGATGCAAGCCGTGGAGGAGGGAACCGTGATTTCTTACAAAACCAGTTACAGAACCTTGTGCAATACCTTTTAACACAACTCAATCTACAAACTCAAGTCAGGACAGTCAACTTAGTCAGGACGAGGCAGTTTCCATTTCTCCCTAGCTAGGCCTAGGGGATAGCTAGTGGAGGTAAGCCAAGTCGCTGCTCCGCGTAGGGAGAGGTGATGCGTCCTGCACGCACACATTCTCATCAGCAAGAACGACGGGTATTTTAACATGTATACCCGTTTTTGGCTTCCCTCCCCTACCTATACTATACTAGTTAGAAGCACCAGAACCACCTCTAAAATCTTCTTTCTCTTTTTTCCAGGAGTCGCTGGGTGGCGGGGTGTACGGCTCGGTGGGAGCGTCGGGTGCGGAGGGCGGGGAACGGCGCGAGAGTGGCAAGCGCGGGCGCAGACCAGGCCGCAAGGCGCAGCTCGACAAACAGGACATGAAGGCGAAGCTGGGTAAGGATAAATAACGACTGCTTTGGAGATTTTTTTAAATTAGCCATTTTACTAAAAAAAACTAATTGATCCGTCAGTTAGTGTCACCTCGTAGTGCGGGTTGGTAGATGTCACATGTCTCCGTTCCAAGACATGCCGGTTTCCTCACGATGTTTTCCTTCACCGTTTTCAGAGCAGTGATGATAATTAATATATCACACAAAGTAATGCGCCAGGCTGGATTCGAAACCCACGACCTACAACTCATAAGTCGAGGTCGGTACCAC
Organism: Agrotis ipsilon; assembly: GCA_028554685.1. NCBI lineage: Eukaryota > Metazoa > Arthropoda > Insecta > Lepidoptera > Noctuidae > Agrotis > Agrotis ipsilon. The sequence continues at coordinate 10,763,326 of CM052972.1, forward strand.
TGGGCAAGCACTGCACTCCGCTTTATTGGTATAAAAAACGCGTAGAGCTGTCAGCAATCTGACGAAGTCCCCATAGAGGGCCAAACCCTGCCGTGGTCGCGAGAAGAGATTGAAGGAGCACCGTAGATTTTACTCACTATGAATCTGACAGTCCCTCCCGCTCTGCCCTGGGTGGGAGGAGGACTCATTCATTAGTGCTCTACCAACACAAAATAAATAATAAAAAAAATATATTTAAACTAATTCGATTCTATTTGTGTATTTGTTTGAAATCTAAAACTCGGTCCCGCCATATCAGGGTACCTAAAAATCTCTACAGTAAGTACTTAAGAACATTTTTTAAATATAATTACAAAACGCCTTCCTCTTGTTACATCCGTATCATAATACCGTTGTCTATGGCAGTTGCATGGCGCGCCTTTCACCATTATGTCTGTGGTATTGCAACATAGAGAATTTAAGGTCAAACCAAATAATGATGCGCCTTTGTTTAAATGGGAACACCATAAGATGCGTGGCTTTTAAAAGTGTGAGACAATTGAGAGATATTTTAGATGAACTGGCATTTTGATCAATAAGTCTTTCTTACAATCCTTTTTTTATAAAATGCAAAGGAAGGGATTCTCAATTAGGTGGGTATTTTGTATTTCTGTTTACAACGATTAGTCTGAAGTTTCTGGCCCGATTTATAATATAATTATGTCTGTCATCAGGCTGTACCTCATGAACTGTGACATACAGTTGAATTTTAAACAGATTTCTGTTGGCACTTTAGCAACAAATATTAAAAAACATAATAAAATAAATAGTTAAGGGGGCTTCCATAGAGCAGACATGATTTTACTTTGGCGCTTTTATACTATAATGGCACGGGTCATGTCAACCCCTTTTTGCAACCAATTCGCACTTGACCGATTGTTATTAACAAACAAAGGTTGGATTTATACTTATATACATGTTGAATTTATGATAACTGTGTTCGCACACCAATGTCCCCTTACCCCCTGTAAATGTGTCAGTGGGTCTCAAGCCTAATGTGGTTACTACTTCCAATGTTCAAGCAGAACGCAGTAGGCAGTCAGCGCGGGAGTGTCGCGCTCGGAAGAAGCTCCGCTACCAATACTTGGAGGAGCTGGTGGCGGACCGCGAGCGATCCGTGCTGGCGCTTCGGAAGGAGTTGGATAAGGTTTGTATGTGATACTCTTATTTAAAATTGTCAAAACCACTTATCACCACTTTGATTTGGGTGATAAAGTCCACGTAGCTCCACTTTGGGTGAAAAGTCTTCGGAGCTCGAGTTTTTTTGGGTGACCAAGTCCACACAATACCACTGTGGGTGAAAAACTCCAAAAAGCTCTATTTTGGGTGACGAAGTCCACATAGCTCCACTTAGGGTGACATAGTCCACGCAACTCCACGTTGGATCAGAAAGTCCACGTAGCTCGACTTTGGTCGAAAAAGCTACGCAACTGCCCTTTAGGTAAGTCCACGCAGCCTCATTGTAGGTGAATAAGACCACCAAACTCCACTTTGGATGAAAAAAGTCACGTAGCTCCAGAATGGGTAAAAAGTCTATACAGCTCTACTGTGGGTGCCTAAGACCACGCAGTTTCAATTTGGGTGGCAAAGCTCACCCATCACGAATGAAGGTGGCTAAAGAAAATTGAAGCGCCATCGGTAATATAATAATCGCCAAGCGGTAAGTTGTCACATCCAAAGAGCACTTTCACATTACACGATAGCGGAAACGACACGACAGTGGCATATCTTTTACATAGTAATGTATAAACTATAAATCCCACCAATATCGTGTCGATATCGATGTCTTCTAATAATGTGAAAGCTCCCTATATCTGTAAAAGTTGAATGAGGTCTGTGTGTGATATTTTTATCTTATTTTGACGAATCGGTCTAATAACTAATAGTAACTCCCTCCTAGCAACTACCAGTACGTACCGCTTGAAATTGATTTGTATAAAATTAACTATCACCTAGATAATTTAAAAAATACTCCCTTATTTTTAGGTTATTATTAAAATTAGAAAAAAAAAACACATAGATAACCATACACGCCCTATCCAATATAGTAACTCCGGACGACAAATGTCAGGTGTTAAAAACATTTTTCTCTTCTATTCCAGTACTACAAATGGAACTTGGAGCTAGACCAGGGCAGGATGCCGGAAGGTCTGGAAGCTGTGCTGCAGGAGATGGGCATCGTCAAGCAAGAGGAGAGTAAATCTTTCTTAACATAGCTTCCTTTTGTTTTACGCCGTAGTTATAAGTTATATGTAAGGAATGGAGAATTGAAGATTCATACTATTGTGGGGTTCACGAACCACAGTTTTAGAACCAAGCAGATAACATATATGGATTTTACCTACAAAATATCATAAATGGAACAACTTCTACTGCTTTTATAGCATTTTGACAAGTCGGCGAAAAATACACCTGTAAACGTATTCAATGAACAATGCCGAAGTACCAGGACATCAAAAATTCAACACAGTTCCAAAATCATAAACTACCACTTCATACGGAAGTACTGAAACAAAACAAAATCTTCGTTTGTCATCCAAAAAATAGACGTTTAAATAGCAATCTTAAAGCCTTCAGATACGAGCTATTTTTAAAAGAGGTGCAGTGAATTGGGGACACATCGCATGTTTTTCGAAAAAGTTATTAAGCGTGTTGAGTAAAGTTGATATAGTGTCACAACCAACTATTCTTACTACTTGAAGCGGTATAAATAGTGTGGAAACCGCGTTCTTGTTTACAAAACACACTAATCATCTATCCGACCCTGTAACACCCTATTGTACCGTTCAATTTTAGGTCTTATTTCTAGACGCTTTAGCTCGACTTTGCTTTGCTCCGTATACTCTTGGTTTTCATTCTACAACCTGCTACACTGCCATTTTTGTTCTCAATTCGCTCATCTTCTTTTGTGGACACTAATATGACGATATAAAAAGAAGTCTATCGCATAAAATCTAGCGTATCTAGGCAGGAAAATGAGTCCAGTAGCAGTAATAAAAGTTCAAAGGCACAATTTTCCATAAAAATGCCAAACGTTATCTTCTGGGTTAAGTTGAGCTGTCATAACGTCACTACCAACTTTTATTACTACTTGAAACGGTACAAAAAGTGTTGAAATCACGTTCATAATTATATCTAACAGGGGCGGTATCTCATAGTACTGTTACAGGCCAAGCCTAACTTACCAAATTAAAAGAAATGCATGTATCGTAACCTTATAATAATATAAAACAAAAATATAAAATAAACCATAACGCCTAGCATAATGCATGAGCAACTTTCCGCACCGTGTGACGTCATCACGTTCACTTCACTGTAATACGAAACTGAGGCCCACTATTTTCTTGCCTCAATTTTAGTAAATTTCATTCATAAATGTATGATTTTTTGTTTCATTTTGTCGTGTGTATGATCGGAACAGATGCATAAATAATGGGCGTTCCTAGGCTCGCTGTAGCTGGCGGCAACCAATAGGGAACCAGCGTTTTAATGAATGAAAATCTTAGTGGAAACACACCATGCGCGTTGCCAGTTCAGGAAACAAACTTCACCCAGAAACGATTTTAATAGAAACAATTAATACAACCAACGGGGTAGTAATATCAAATCTATACATGTCAAAAGATAAGTTTAATTTTAAAGGATAACAAAAACCCTTTAATTATAATTATTAACTGTAGGAATTTAATTTTTCTCCACTTTGAGAATTTGGTTTTTGGGTAATTGGGAAAATAGGGCAACTCTGTCAGTATAATACGGCAAAATTATGTTAAATGCCGTTCTTAAAGATGACAATAGGACAATGAGGCCATTATATTTTAGTAGCGTTTTTTGTCGAGAAATATTAAATCTTATTTTTTTGTAGGAGCCATATTGTTTCATGTGACGAGCAGATTAGCGCGTGTGATCTTTTGTTATTGTTTTGTCCTTTTGTTTTTATAATATCATAGTGAGTTTTAAGTAATCCGTTTTGAAACATAAAGTAAAATATTTGTTTGTTTACTTAAAAATGGTCCTAGATTGTGTGATTTGTGCTGACAATGTGTGTTTATTAGAGATTAAAAGTAATAAGTTTTCACAACTATCTTATAATGATAAGATTCAAGTTGTGACAAAAGGTAGATGTGTACCCGAGTTACGAGAGTTAACCCAACAATATAATAATTCGTCTCGTACTCGTCATTTCAATCCTCAGAGTTATGAAACATATCACTGACTGTGTGGTTGCGTACACACAAATAAATTATTTTATTTCCCGTGCATTTTGTTCAATACTTCTAGTAAATGGAGTGAGGGATTTCTTGATTTGCATAATTTTCATTCCTCAGCGAAAAAGCATGACCTATCAGAAAAACATATAGAGGCTTGCTTTAAGTTACGTACATTTGGTAAGTCACGCATTGAAACTAGTATTAACAGCCAGTTCAGATTAGATTTAGGAAGGCATAATTCTAAAGTAGATAGAAATAGAAACATTTTTCAAAGACTGATCGATGTTGTATGCTTTTTGGGAAAACAAGAATTAGCTTTTCGCGGCCACGATGAATCTTTATCATCAGTGAATAGAGGTAATTATTTAGAATTAGTAGATTTATTAGCAAAGTACGATGGAATCTTAGAAAATCACTTACAAAATGCAAGTAGCACATTCACGGGCATGTCGAACAGAACGCAAAATGATTTGATCTCGAGTGTTGCCTCTGTGATGGCTGTTCACATTAAAGACGAAATTAAAAAGTCCGATTTTGTTTCTGTAATGGTGGATGAAACACCTGATATTAGCGGCCGAGAACAGTTAGTTTTTATTTTAAGGTATTTTCGCGATTCCGAAGTAGTTGATCGATTTATTAAATACGTAGATGTCAGCGCGGATCGGACCGCTGTAACTTTAAGTTCTATAATTTTGGAAATTTTAGGAGATTTAGATTGTCATTCTAAATTAATTGCACAAACTTATGACGGGGCAGCAGTTTTATCCTCTCAAATTAACGGAGTGCAAGCTTTGGTGAGGCAAAAATGTCCGCAAGCAATGTACGTATGGTGTTCAGCACATGTATTAAATTTAGTTTTATCGAAATCTTTCGAACGGGTTCCTGAAACAAAACGGTTTTTTAACATAATAAAATCAATTGCGGTTTTCTTTCACAATAGTACGAAACGAATGGCGTATTATAACGACTTTTCCGCTATGAAAAAGCTGCCTCGTGTCTCCGAAACTAGGTGGACATATCACTCGCGCACGTTAAATGTAATTAATAACGAGTATACACACCTTCTTCAGTTGTTTGAGGAAATTAATGAAAATACACAACACTGGGATGGTGATACATTGTCACAAGTTACTTCTTTTTTATGTAACATGAAAGAATTTGAATTTAATTTTTTTTTAAGAACATTCTCTGATATTTTTGAGCAAACCGATATTTTATACGATATAATTCAGAAAAAAACTAGTGACATCGCGTTTTGTGTAAAAAAAATCAAACAATTCGAGTCCTTTTTAGCTAATTACAGAGACAAATTCCAGATCAATTATGATGCAACTGCCGTCATTACCGGACCACCCAAAAGAAAGCGCAATGTCGATGATGTAAAAATACATTATCGGCGAATCTTTACCGAGATAATTGATAATGTACTCAGCGAATTAAGACATCGTTATATGAGTATCAAAAATTTGAAATTCTTTGAGTTACTTTCTTGTGAAAATTTTAGTAAATATAGTGAACAATTCCCTGAAAAGGAAATCAGAGAGTTCACTAATACTTATCAGGCACTTTTTAATTTTGATAGATTAAAAAATGAATTGCGCTTTATTTATAGATCGCCTGAATTTGCAAATTGTAGCATATATGCTATAATTCAAAATTTACATGAAAATAATTTAGATAATATTTTTACAGAAGTTTTGCGTTTAGCGAAGTTCATTGTTACTATCCCAGCTAGCAGCGCATCGGCAGAACGTTCATTCTCGTCCTTAAAACGTATTCATACATATTTAAGAAACACACAGAGTCAGCAACGACTCACAAATCTTTCTTTAATTTCTATAGAAAAAGAGCTAATGATCGAACTACGACGCAAACACACTTTTTATGACGACGTATTGAATTCTTACTTGAAAAAGGATAGGCGCGTAGATTTAATTTATAAATGAGCACAATTTAATTTTTTTCACAGATTCTAATTATTTAAATCAAATCTGAATCCTCTTACTCTGAATTATCTTATTAAATATATGTATGTATGTATGTAGGACATGCTATGCGAATCACATGAAATAGGGCCTTTCTAAAGGCCACTTTGGATATCTTGCAAGTGACGTGTTTTGTAACCATCACCCACTTGGAAAGATATTTGAGGTGGCCGAATCTGTCTTCTATTAAAATCGTCAGAATATCGCGATTCATTAATCTTTCGTGAAGAATATGTGGTGAGTTTTTTAAAGTATAAGTTTTCAAATGGGCCGAATGTTTCTTCTATTCACATCGTCAGTTTCAAATAATCAGGTGAGTTTTTTTTTTTTTTTTTTCGTTTTTTTTCCGTTTTTTTTTTTTGGGTCTTTGTTCGGGCTGGCCTACCTATACTCTGGAACCACTGCACGCTACTGATATCTAAAGCACAAATTATCATCTGTGCGACACTGTAACACCCTTTTTTGTACCGTTCAATTTTAGATCTTATATCCAGATGTTTAAGCTCAACTTTGCCCAGCTAGATTCCGTTATACATTTTGGGTAATCATAATGTTTAAGTTAGACAGATATGTCTATTGTTAAACTATTTAAACGTCAATTTTATACTTTGGAGATAAGATTAAAAAAAATGTACGCGGCTTGAAAAGAAGTGTGAATGATGCTATACAGAAAATAAGTAAATTTTTATATTGATATCCATAAGATGTTTAAAACGCAAGCAAATATAGCATCAATAAGCACTAAATACTAGCTAATTCAACAACCAATAAGGGATCAGCGATCAATGTTCCAGAAAAACCACGACTTTACGACTTTCAACCAACAAGGAACCATCGTCACGGGGAATAAAGTACACTTTTCTACAAACTACAAAAATGAGAATCTTTGTCTACTGAGAAATTTTGAGCTCTAGTATGCTTCCAACTTCGTAAAACTATTTCAAGACTACTTCAAACGGTTTTATTGTGAGTTGGAAGCGACACAATTTTTCTACCGACAAAAAGAGTTGAAATCATGTTCATTTGTATACAGAAGTATCGACTACAAAATACTACCCTGTAGGCCACTGTTTCAACTCTTCTTTGTAACGTTCAATTTGAAGTCTTATCTTCTAGACGATTTAGCTCATTTTTTCTTAGCTGCTCTTACTCTTAACCTCTGGTCTCACACAGCAACTAATCGTTGGGAGTGCACTCACTGCGATAAGAATTTAACATGCTTAATTCGAACTGCGGCGATTACTCGCTGCGAATAGCCAGTCACATACAGCGAATACTCGCGGCGAGTAGGTATTCGCAGCGATAAGTCGCTATGTGTGAACGGAACTTTACAAGAGTACTCTTTCTCCCATTTGGCTTGTCCCTTTTTGGGGTATATTTAGGTAAAGGTCCCTTGTTATTGTTACTAACCGAAATGACACCAATAAAAACGTTTAAAAACCTGACAATCAGAAAGGCTATGTTAATTGTTGAATTGTGAACAAAACGATAGTGTGAATCGAAGGATATTGGCATTATTATGTTTTTTTTAATTCTTTACCAAATTCTGAAACGGAATAACACATTTTGTTTGACCAAAATATTTTATAAGATTTTTCAAAATTTCCAAAGTTCAATTTGAAAGTTAAGTTTATAATTACATATATTTTAATAATAATTTTGTAAATAATCGCGATTTTCATTGCGTGAAGTTCGATATCGAATTTATAAGGCATTCAATGTCGATTTAGTTAGTTTTATTTAAATATTCGTGATTAATTCGTTTATTTTGGGTAGGAGTAATAAAAGTCTTTTTAAGAGTGTGACTTGGAATATAATTATTTTTGAAAAATATTTTAAGGCAACTATTTTTATATGGCTATATCCTAAATATTAACATTAAGGGAAGATCTTTTAAGGAGTGTATAATAATCCTTTGCAATGTTGGAATTGTTTATCGTCGTTAGATGCGCGTTTTTCATTTTAATTTCTCTATTTTTCGTATGTGACTTTGGTTCAATTATAAAGTACAATTTAATTTTCGTATTTTAGGGTTAGAAATGAACAATTACTTTATTTAAGTTTTTTAAGGCTTTAAGCGAGTAAGATTATCGTGTGTTAGTTTTTTTTTTAATATTATCGTACATTTAAGGGAAACTATGAAAACAATGCAAGCTGTCTAACCGGTTTTTTTGAATTATTTTCTCAGACGACTTTATATTATTTATATATAAAACATCTTAGGTTTCATTAAATTTAAGTAAATTTTAACATTCGAAAGAGTACGAATTATCGAGAGGCATGGAACGTTGATTTTCTAAAAACTTTAGATTATTTTATTTTTATGTATGATTGTGATTAGGCCGATAGCCGTATAATTTAAGTATAGTATATAAACATATATTTAGAAACAGGTAATATTATCCATAATTAGCCAGTAAAATGTATATATGTTACCGGCCAAACCCGATTTCAGGACAAACTAGTTTGGCCTAGGCTAAACTAGTTTCGACAGAGTCCCGCTTTGCGGATTTCCTACTACTGGGTGGTTTAAAAAAAAAGAACCACGAAGAGGATGGCGGGGTCTTTCAGACCCCGCCATCCTATTCTAACCTAAATTGTCCGAGTCGGGGTGCCAGCAAGTCCCTAGCTTGCAAAAAACTAGTTTAGCCTAGGCCAAACTAGTTTGTCCTGAAATCGGGTTTGGCCGGTAACATATATATTGAAAAAAACCTGCGCAAGAAATGTCGTCTAAATCTTAAGTGTTAGAAAATAAGAGCGAGAATTGAGTGAAAATAATAGAAGTATGAGCGTATTCTAAAATAGTTATGTAAGTAATGGTCGGCGAGAACAGCACTGTATTAGATAAGAAATAATATATAAATAGGAATAAATAAGGGTTCTCAACCTATAGCCTTCATATACACTATATTACTACAACATAGCCTTTGGAAACTACAAAAAATGTAATGATAAAAGATATAATAATTTCAAAATTCACAAAAATTAAGACCGAATTTTATTTCAAAATGTTGTCTTTTCTATTGCAATAGGACCAACTATTAACGCGTTTTTTTTTCAATACTGTTTCAAGTTTCGAAGTTAAATGTTAGTCTCACGTTTTATTTTTCATGAAACTAGAAACGAAAGTGTTCTATAGTAAAAAAGGTTGGGAGCCACTGGATTAGAGTATGAATGAAATTCTGATGCGATTTTGTTTCCGTGTGTATGAAAACATAGTCTAATTTCTTGTTCCGATGATGTGTAAAAAAACGCAGTGCGCGCACTTTTACTGGATAACTGTACTGTTTTTTCTTTTATAATTTGATCATTGTTATTTATACGTTTTTAATTCTAATAAAATATTTTTTCTTTTTATTTTATTTTTTAGAACCTTAATTTCTATTTCTTCTAATTCATGATTTGGATGTTGAATTGGTTTAGAAATGATAATTTTAAGATTTATCCCCCTAATTTCTAACTCTAATAATTTATTAGCTACAGAAGCATCATTCTGTGAGACATGTATTTTTCATATTTTTTTTCAGGTATGAAATTATTCATACTTCCATTTTTTCATGAACATTTCAGATCTTGTAATTCATCTTCATGTTTCATTTTTCATGTCTGTCTTTAATTATTATTTTCTTCCAAAATCTTCGTTCTGTAAAGGTACGCGCAAGCTTGTGTAACATATTTAATTAGCACGTAGCATCGAATAATTTAAAATATCTTTTAAATAGTTCATAATTGCTTTAATATTTTTTTATTTTTATTAATTTAAGCGTTATCATTAAAGTCGTAAACGGCTACTCGTCAACTGAGTGATAAAATCATAGATTTTTTTCTTTTTAGTCGCCATTTTAATTATGGCGTCTTATTGTTACGTGGGCTGACGAATATGTACATAAAATGCAGATTTATACATAGTTGCTACATAGTTTTTAGATTGAGTTTGCATTTTTATTATAAAAATAATTTCATTCATAGTCTTTAATTAAAATAAAAAAGGAAGTTAAATGTGTCTTGCATAACTAATAAAAAGGGATATATATAATAGTTTTAAAAGGTAAGTATTAGATATTTAAGGTTTTAATATAAATATAAAATAGCAGATGCAAATTACCAAGTCAAATAATGCCAATTGAAAATTTCACTGAAAAATAAAAATCAAAACCTTTTTAGATTATTATTTTTAATTTATAATAGGTATATAATACCATTTTGTTATAAGTTTGTTTATTTAAAGAAGAAAACGCTCTTTACCGTTCAATTATTAGTTTTAATTTGATTTAGTTTTAAAATATTATATTTTGACGTGGCCTAATAGTCCTTTACTGTACGTTTTTACTTAAAAATCTTTATATTTATCAGGAATGAGTGATATAAATAATTATGATGTGGCCCCTTTTTTATTTTTTTTAAATTTAACAAGATTTTAAAATTTAAACCCTGTTATCTACCCAGGCTTCGCTTTCCGCTAAATTTTCAAAATTTTCTTCTGGAAAAACGAGATTTTGAAAATTACAAACAGAAAACAGCAGCTATGTCTATCGAGCGTGCAAGTAATGCTCTATTATTCGTTAGTGGCATTTTTAAACATGCATATATTTACGTGATAAAATAATAATAACTAATTTTACCATACAAATAATTTCATTTGTATAATTGATTTTCCTGTAACGGAAGAATGTTTTATTTCATATAAAATAACTCATTCCTGATAAAGTAATATAGTTAAGTTGTCAACTTTAATATGTCGGCAATCCGCCTTAGGTTTATTCATATTAGTTTCATTTTTTAAACATTTTTATTCTCCGTGATCTACGTTCGTTTTAAATTAAAATAAGTTTTCCTTTAAAAAGTAGTTAAGTTTTAAATTTTTTATTCAATAAGTTTAATTATAGATGAAATTAATAATAGTTTAAAAATTATAACAACTATTAACAACGCAACAGAGTTTTTTAGAATTTTATTTTTAAATCCTAGTAATATCTAGTATTAGGACTACGATTTTAGTTAAGGTCCGATTTTTTTTTAATTATTCTTTTTTACGTACTTTTTTTTTCGATATTTCTGTCCAACTTAACATCGTTGTAGTATTTCACAATTGTGTGATTTGCTTTATTAAAAATGAAAATACTTCATACAACCAAAAGGAAATCCACCTCAATTAGGTTACTTTTTTAATAATAAGCCTTGTAGTCCCATACATGAAACGTGTTAGGTATACAAATCCATTAAAAAAGCAATTCAAAGAAATATCCAATAAAATAAAAATTTGTTGAAGCAGGTAATTGCCAAAAATTTTCTTTACAAAGACAATGCGACTCAGAAACACATTAATTGAGTAATAAAGAAAATTCTTGTACGGCACAAGTAATCAAAACAGAAGTTTACTCAATGCTAAATATTTTATTAACACAATACTTCAATAAAAAATTCACAATGTGAAAACCGGTAGTAATTACTTCCTAAATTTTAAATAGTAAAAATTTGGAAATAATATCTTATTAACAAATAAAAAATACATAGTTTAAACATCAAAACATCATTCATTAAAAATATTGTCATCACATATTTTATGTATTCATTAGACATAATCATTTCACTGGCATTTTCATCATAATCACTAAATATTGTCTATAAATTATCATTTTATATATAAATTAAAATTATTTTATTTTAATTAAAATAATATCTACATACCAAATCGAAATATTGTGTTTTTTTTTAATTTCCTAAAATTGTAACATGCAAATATACTAACATTTTTAATTTTATAAATATGCCAGACATTTATTACTGTTGAAAGGAATAAGTACAAAATAAATAGGCATTTTTATGAAACAACATCCATTATTGATATTAAGGCATATTATAAAACTTTTGTTCTGCTTTTGAACAGATGTACCTTTAAAATATCTTCATATTTATTTCATGAAGCAAGCCCCCTCTTTTTCGAAAATTATGAAAAATATGGAGTACATTAGACACAGTTAAAATTTTATACCTATGGAAAAAGTTGTACTCATTTTTATTATAAAAAACCAACTGGGCAACCAATACTCCAGAAAAAGAATACAAATCTCAAACTTAAAATAAGTACAGCTGTTAAGGCGACCTTTATTAATTTAGAAAAAATAAACAGAAATTAGAATGATCCCGAAAGAGATAAAATGTGATCAATAAAAAATAATAAAATTCATTTCGTGTATGGGACTCAATAGTGATAAGATTTTTTTTTTATATTTCGTTTCTAATATAGCATTGTAAATTAAATTCATGAAACAGTGTGTTATGGAAGATCTTGTCAAAAGTGTAGATTTGACGGTAATCGTCAATATTGCTAACTTTAACTTAGATTTTAAGATTGTACATTGAAAAACGGAATGCGACACAAATGGGCTAAAAAGAAACTAGAGATAGATAATAGGAGATAGATTATATTTTAAAGTAAATAAATAATTAAGGTGAATCCGGGCGGAAATACTAACTAACTAGCACGTTTTAGGATTTAAGAATCATTTTTATTTTAGTTCAGTCACTTTAATGCTAGAAGTAGACGATTAAGTTTACCGTCATATTGGACGCCGGCGCGATGGAAGCGGCGCAGTAAATTTGACAATGGCTATTAGAAGCAGACTTGTCATGCACACTGATAGCCAAATTTACTGAATGTCGCTTCCAGCACACAGCAAACTTGGCGGTAAACTGGATTATGTATGAATGGCATAAGTTTTCATTGCGCACATTATAATACACTCTTAAATTAGTTTTAAATATATTGTTTAATTCGAGCTTTATGAACGACAAAAGAAAAATATGATTGTACTAGCGACCAGCTGTACCTACATAAATTCTCGAATTTTCATTGAATCTTTATCCTGACAGTTACTGATAGAAATTGATGTTGTATAAATGCTGATTATATTAATAGCCTAGCTATGCAGTATCATTGATGAACTTTGCAAGCCTTTTACAATTAGTTTGGCTTCTATATTCAGTCGAAACATAATACACGTACCTTTCAATAACGTAATAGATATTATGGTTTTTTTTCGATCGTACAACTAAATAAGTATAACACTCCTTTTTTGGACAGTCGTGTAATAGTAAAAATACGTGTGACACTCGGAGACTGCCGCTTAATAATAGTCAATTAAGAAACATGCTCAACTGTGCTTCCTAAATAGACTAGTCTTACTACCTTGTATTTCCGTACATCTGTGACACCTCATACAAACTAAAATCTTTTATCAAACACACAAAATTTTACACGATATTTGTAAAATAATCCAACAATAAGCATCAGGCAGAGTCTGCTAGATTTTGATTCCCGCAGGGAACAAATATTTGTATGATCTACAATTCGTTGTTTGTATAGGTATCTAAGTAATGATTGTAAATGCACCCGCAATACAGAAAAATCCTAGTGTGGGTTGCCTCTCACTACGTTTTACTAAATAAAAGTTCAAAAAGAAACAAATGTCATTATTTGTTTCTTTTTGAATTTTTATTTGATTTTAGGTAAAATGTATTTAAATATTGATACTTCGAGGTTTTATCTGTATTTTCTCGTTAATCACTAATAATTATAAAAGAAAGTCGCTTCCCGCTTCCTGTCCCTAAAATTAAATAAATTAAATCTTAAATCAAATTACTACTTACAACTTAAATCTTTAAAACTACGCAACAGTTTTTGATATGGTTTTTTTAATAGATATAGAGATTGCAGAAGAAGGTTTTTATGTATATTACATAAATAATATAGAAGAGATTACATCTGTTCGGATATGGGGCGGGTCGCTAGTCCTTAAAAATTATAGGAAAAAAACTTCGGTTTTTTCTGTGTGGCCGCTTACATTTTCTAATTTCTTTTGTCGTTCACTGCAGCTCGATACAAAAACTCATACATTTCTAATAAGTGGTTCATTAGTATTAATATAGATATAAATATTTCCTTATTAATATTAGTAAATAGCGTTTATTTCTATGCAATTTAGAATGGGACTGTGTTAAATAAGGATAAATAGTTGTATATAAAAACATTTGCAAAAAAATAAAATTGAAAAGTAGTTCAGTTCTAAGTATTCGACTAAATAACTTTAAAATGAATGGAAGTGAGACTGTGTTTTAAGAATTAAAATAAGGGATATATCGTAAAGCAGTCTATACTTTTTTGCAAAAATAATAATTATACAACAACAAAAAACATACATAGTAACAAACGGATATCTTAGACGGAAAAAATATTTCTGTTTTATTCTAAAAAGATCTCAGATAATTTCTAGACGAAGGTTTCATAATTATGTAGACTCCAATCGTTCCACTCTTTCTAAAATGCGTTTAAAAAAATATATATAATTGCAGTCATCATTAACTATACCGTGCCGCAAAAAAAATATTTATTAATTGATAAAAAATGTAAACATAAATGTTTGATTATTCATCAAGTATTTGCAAATAAATTTAGAGCATTCTGTTATATACGGCTGCTTTACCTACTTACATATACATAAGGTTATATAAAACTTGTAATCTAGCCATACGGTAATAACATGAAGGATACTTTGATCTTTAGATTACAACATTCTCTTCTTCATTTTATTTGCAACGTATGATTGGATATTTAGAAAAATAAGTGTCTATAAAATAAAGGAGTGACGGAAAGACGATTATTAATATTAAGCTAGAAATTAACTATTTAGGGTGCTTCCCACATCTATCGACGCGGAATCCGCGCCTTCTTTTTTTTTTAACGTGGTAAAATCATCAAATGAGACCTCACACCCCGGGCAGGGCGGGGGAAACTGTCAGACTTGTACTGACTAAAATCCACGGTGTTCTTCAATAGCCCTTTATGTTCTGGGGTCACGGTGATGGAAATAAGTCCCGCGACCCCGGCAGGCTTTGGCCCTCTGTGAAAGGAATCCGCGCCTTAAGCCGATTCCGCGCCATAAGCCGATTCCGCGCCATAAGCCGATTCCGCGCCATAATCCGATTCCGCGCCGAAACATTACTGTACTTATTTCCGATTATCTGAAGGCTAACGGCTCGTTTAGCCGTCGACCGCCGTCGCGCCGCATCGTCCGAGCCGAGCCGATGCGAACGGTATTAGTTACACCCTTATTACGTAGATATAAAGGCTTTTTTGACCTGCATTAGCCGATTCCGCGTCGATAAATGTGGGAGCACACTTAGTATAAAATAAATAATACGGTCTCTTTAGCATAGATTCATTTTTTAACTCATTCGTCGTTTCGCTGTGTGAATGTGAATGAAATTATCTTTGTTGAATGTATTTTTTTTTATCATCGTAACTTCTAAATCACGTCAAGAAATCATCTCAATTTTGTTTTAAACATAAAAACTTTTAATCATAATTATCATTTCACAATTAATTCAATCATCTTTTCTTTAATATCATACTTCATATCATTATTTTATTAAAAAACCTCTAAAGGCTGAATGTGAAATGCTGTGACTGAAAAACAAAATGGAGCTCTTAAAGTGAGGTGCTAAATTGTTTTTCTTTTTTTTTATGCAAAATAAAGGAAATACGTTAAAAAGTTAATTTATCAACAAAATTGTTTAAAAATTGTTCGAGTTAATATTAACTGTATGGCTGATTGAATGATTGAAACATTCTATATTATAAATTTTTCGTCACTTCTGACTTTAGAGTCAAGAGCGTAACCATCTGAAATAGGAAAAAAAATCTACTTTCAATCCGGAATGTAATTGTTAAGCCAATAAAACTATTTAATACATTTCTTCATAAACATAATTTAAAAAAACAAAAATAGATATAATATAATTTCATCATAATATAATTAAAATTTTCATAACATGTCATGTTTTTCGTAACACATTTTCTTCATAACAGTACGCGACAAGACTTTTTCTCTCCAAGAACATTCTGAAAATGTTTAGTATATCTGGAGCTAATTGATACGCGACTTTTTTTCAATTATCTTTAACTTCAAAAGGAATAGACACAAATAAAATAGTTAAATGTATGAATGAAAGATGTTCTTATTTTATATTATTTTGTCTGAGTGGTTAATCTGTTGAATGTGAAGTATAAATCAAAAAAATATTTTTGATCACATAAAGCTGAGTCGCGTACTACATTTTCATAATCACATTCTTCATATAATCACACATTATTCATAAATCAATCAAGTTCTTTAAACAGCCATATTAAATGGCTTTTTCTTCATAACCCACGTTTCCCATGACACAGCAAATTAATATTGATAAGTTCTCTAGATAAGTTATTATGTACCAAAATTACGAGGTATTCTACTCATAAGCTTAAGTATTATCTTGAAAAAATCTTCGCACTTCACAATAGGTAGTAAAACCCGGACGCGAAGCAGAAAGAAATTCGTTCGTTAACCTGTCACTACCTGTCTCTCTCACTCCCGCGTAAATATACAATGAGGCTCGCTTGCCCATATGGCGGTCATTGCTCTGTGCAAGCGAGACTCATTGCATATTTACGCGGGAGTGACAGAGACAGGTAATATTAGGTCAATGTACGTATTTCCTTCTGTTTTGTAACCGGACTTTAGTTAGTAACTATAAGTATAATTGATGTAAAAAATAATCGGGTATACCCGTCATGTGGTGTTGAAAAGAAATAGATAAGTAAAAAGACGAAACGTCTAATAGTTTTAAGGTTAATTTTAAGTAAAGCGTCTTATCAATTCCCAGTGATAATTAAGGTTGACGAAAATTACCTACTTAAGTTTTATATTAGGAATAAGCTTCATATTTTACTAAACCGGCGATATGCAATTTATACATAAATGGTATATAATATTTTTAAAGTCACATAAATGCTACAACTAAACGAAGCGGAATTTTCGACACGGAATATCAACCAGTAACTATTGCTTTTATAATATGACTAATACGGGTGATATTTCAAAGACACTAGTGAAAAACCTTACAAGTATGATATATGTCTACGAAGTACAATAATATAAGTATTTGAATACAGACTGGTGAAACTCTTTATAATTGTACGATGATTGAGCCGTGAGGGGACGGCTTAGAATACAATATGTCTCCTCCGCAAGACGGGAACAAATGCGTGTCGTAAGAAGCGACAAAACCCGTCACGCTTGGTGGTAGGTGGGTACCTACCAGGGTCCGAGTGGCTGGCGACCACCCACTTGCATAAGTAGGCATTAAGTAGGTAGCTTGTCTGCTTTTCGTCCGCAGATTTAAGTGAGCCAGTTCTTAAATGATCGTTGTCCCGACAGTTGGTGTATTGATGGTGGAAACACATCCGTAGCCCTACTTTTAAACATAAAAAAAATGAATGTCCGTGAAATTTAAGAGTCATACCTTACAAGTATGATGTATGTCCGCGTGATTTAAGAAACCAGATTCAAATACTAGTGAATATTCCGGTCGTTATCAAATGTAACGAAATAATTTAGACGGAAAAGGCAGTCACAACTATAGTACCTATGTGAAAAAAAGAATCATTGCTAATTTATTTCTGATTTTGAACCAAAATATTGTCAAGAACTTTAAAATGGAACATCTTTCTAAAATGAGTAGATTAAAGAAGAGTCAGAAACCTCTTTGAGAGTTGTGCTTGAACAAAAGAAATAGCTTGGAAAATTTTATTGCAGAACGGATACTTCTGATCAAGACTTTAAATGAGGATGACCGCAACTCTCAAAAGTTCTCTTATTCTTTTATTACGATTAAAGGTTGGTTTTCGTATTTTGAGGTTCAAAATCTGAAAAATATGCAATAGCATATCAATTTTCTGCAAGGGCGAAAACATCTAGACTTAAAATAAAAAAAAAATCGTTTAATACCTTTTTGGTCTTTTCATTCCATTCAAATTGTATATCAGCTCTCAGCCGGCACAGCTCAATACCACCATATTTTCATAGTGTCATTGTCAACCTCAACCTGGTTTTTGGTTATGAGATAAAAGTAACGAGGTCCGCAACAATCTACAATCCAAATCAATGAACATCAGAGAAAGAATGCGTAGTTTTACGCAGAAAGTGTTTTCAAAAGGGATTTTCGTATAATAATGATTGAAAGACTTCACAAGTATGATGAAAATTTAAGAAGTAATATCAGGCCTGTTGCACTTCGCAGTTTATCTATGAAACTGCAAGTACATACGGGCACCATTTTGTCGTGGCTCAATAATTGATCGCGCTCATTAATTTCTGTTATGTATGGTTAACCACACATAACAAGTTAAGATAATAAAATATGAAGACAAGAAAATACTGAATAGCTTTTAGTTGTTTCAATAATAACAGTGATAGGAGCCTCACGTTTCACACACTACCTTTAAAACTTAAGTATGAAATAATTTCTTCGACGAAATCAGGTCATTGCTATAAAATAACCTTGCCAGAGTGTTGAGGCGGCGGCGGAGGCGCAGTGCGCGTCGTGTCGCGAATTCAGACCTAAGAGTAGATACGGTTGCCTTGACATCGCAAGCTCAGGTGCCCCAGTGCAATGTGAAGTTATGATATCGATGAGGTAATAAAGCCTAACATTTCAAATATTATTCTTTTTGTAATATTATATCTAACGAAGGTGTTCAGCACCTTACTAAAACATAACAAATATCAAATGTCAGTGTTGTCTAACAAAACAGTCGAATACACACTGGCGAAAACATTGAAAAAAAAACATGTCGGCAAAGTTGTAATAAAAAAATGTATTAACACGGCATATTCGTATACACACTGGTGAAAAACTTTAAATTGATTAAATATGTCTGTGTTGTTTAACAAAACAGAAGAATACACACTGGTGAAAAACCTTACAAATGCGAAACATGAAAAAGTCTATAGAATGCGGCTGGCTACTTTGATTTGAAAACAAGAAACGGAAAATTTTACATGGATAAAAAGTCACAGCAACAATATCTCCAAAACCGAAGGTAATGCTAATCTGTCTTTCTGATTTTGAATCAATTATATTGAACTTAACCTCAAAATGTAACATCTTTTAAAACGAGTACATTATTTAAGAGCAAGGAACTTCTTTGAGAGTTGTGCTTGAACGAAAGACATTGCTGCCCTTATTGCAAAGGAAGCTACAGCTATTGTTTTATTTACTATCTAACCTCAAATGATGACCGTAACTCAAAAAAGTTCTCTTATTCTTGAATAACGTGCTTAACGGTCTGGACGATTAACGTTAGTCTTGTTTTGGTTCAAAATCTGAGAAACAGGAAATAGTACCATCAAAGAAAAGATAGATATAGTGACATAATTGTACTGAATCATGTTATGCACGCGTAGCATTTTCATACTCGTTTCTACGTTGTCCCGTTTTGTCTATGAAGTAATAATAGACAAAATGTATAAAATCAGTTTTCTAGGGATCGTGCCATACTCGAATGAAAAAATCGAATTGAATAGAAACAAAACTTTGTCTACTTGGTAAATATAAATAAAACTTTGCCTATTCTTGGTAAAATAGAGATGTAATTGGTCATACTACACATGCTGTACGCAAAAACATTTTAGACGGTTTCATAGCCAGACACAACCAAATAGCAATAAATTTTTCATAAAGCGATTCTCTACTTGCTCAACCTAGCCTTTGGGAAAGACAGGTCTAATAGTCATCAATGAAACCTATGTGTTTGTAAAAAGATAATGTAATTCAACAAACACAGATACAGAAATAGAACAGGCATTTTCACACACCAAGGCCTCATCACAAGATTTCAGTATTTTATTTACAGCGTACTTGAAGTATTTACTGCGTCTATTGTATGGAATAATAGAACAGCGCCTCTAATGTGCGAAGAAGGAACCAGTTTTTTGCTTGAAATTAATGTCAAAGTTGAAAAAGTTGATCATGTGATGTAAGTCAGCGTACTTCAAGAAGTCATTTTCGTATACACACTGGTGAAAAACCTTACAAATGTGAAATATGTCAGCATATTTTTATATGAAGTTGTTTTAAACAAATTCTTTTACAGTCTGGTGGAAAGGCTAAGTGTAATGTATGCATACGTCTTTTCAGAGGACCCGTTTGAATAAACACTGGTGAAAAACCTTATAATTGTGTTGTATGTCACAACGTTTAAAACATTAAATTCGAATACACACTGGTGGAAAACTATACAAACGATATGTATGTCGGCGTCGTTTAACATTATAATATTCGAATACATACTGGTGAAAAACCTTACAAATGTGAAATATGTCAGAATAATGTTCGATTACATTATTAGTAACGATTTGGTACTTTATCTATGTGCCTTATGAGACTTTTCCTTGGATTTCGTTTCGTGGTTCGTCAAATTTCGCCCCGCTTCGTTTGTTTGTGCAATGTGACTTTGACGTTAAGTTTTCATAATTACTTAGTAACGGTATCCATATTTCCACTGAATCACTTTTTTCGCGTGATCAAAAACATATTTCATTCATTCATTTATGTTTGTTAAAAAAACTGAATAATCATCTACCTGTATAATAACAGATATATTTCTTTGACTGAATTTTCTATGAAAACCCTTTCATCATTTATATCTTATTTCATAGACTTTGTAACAATTAAACGTGATTGTTTAATAGAAGTCTTCTTAAACAATATATACTTGGCGGAAGTATTGATACCCTTTCATATATGTTTTATTACATTAATACTATTTCTTAATAAGCGGTCTGACATTTCTAAATTAGATATATAATGGCTCTATTAATTTGTACATTTAAATTACACAATGGGTCCTGTCATGCTCTTTACTAAATATTTATAAGTTATACTCTAGTTCGTAAGATCGAGGTTTGTTCATAGTAACGTATGCTTACCATTGTAGTTAAAAATAATTATTATAGATTATATATAGCTCCTGTTCGCGGCTTTGCCCGCGTGTTCATCTGATATATAAAGTTGCATGTCTGTAATAACCTTTCAATTGTTGCATTATTTTTCAAAGGTACCTTATTGCCTGAGATTATCCACAAACTTACAAAATTCGCATTCTTTATGTATTTATTATTTACATGATGTATTTTATATGATATAAATGAAGAATTTCTGAAAGATAGGGAATATTTCTGCTGCAAAGAGGTTAAAGGAAAGTACTTTTGAATTCCATAGACATTAAATTTTTAATGAACCACTTAAAAATGTTTCTTATTTCCACAAAATCTTTAAAATACTTATTAATTTTCACAGTTATCTTTTAAAACAACAAACAAAAATCAGTATTATTTCTAGAAAGGCTTTTTTTACATAAACCGCAATTTAACATAATTTTTATAAGCAAATTGAAATAACTAATATACCTCATGGAATTAACATTAATTGACAACGTCTTTATACAGCTCAAAATCACTAACATTATGACCATTTCTCATTAAACACAAATTGTTCATCTACGACTTGCCTCATCATTTCAAATTATTTTTTAAACTTTGTCATGGTACCTAGGATTTTATTGAATTAACTAGTATATAAGATGTTTTAAGATGTATACATTATATGCGTGATCGTAAAAGGGAGATACTAAATTAGCTGTAAATTTAATTTAAGATACGTTAGTTTCAATGAAGATCGGTCATATGGCACATAGTCGATTATAATAGTAGCAACACTGGAAAGTGTTTTATTTTTAAGCGTTAAATAACGAAAATTTAACATAGTTATAATAAGATAGTTATAAAAATAATTGATAAGACAGACATTTTCTTTGTAGAATGTGCATACTACTTTAGCAACTAGCATAAAAAAAACAAAGGACGTTCTTCCATTTTGAAGGAAATAAAAAAAAACAACATAACATAGTTTGATCTAGAACGTGTTTTCATAAACGAGAGTATTTTAATTATAAATATAATAAAATTTTAAACAAAAACTCGAGAAAATTAATATAACAAGTTAACAACAAACTCTTCGTTTTGCAAAATTTTGGCTGTGAATGTCTCATCTAATCTATCATTCCATTAAATCAATTTTCTCAAATATGTATGGAGTCATCATTCTTCTGTTCCTCTTCCAATTTATTTGATAAGGATGCATCATGTCTTGTTCCATAGTTTTCTATTAATCATCATCCTCGTAATCACTCCTTCTCTAGCCATTAATATCATCATACTCTTTCTTTATCGATCATTGCTTTCATTTTCCACTAAGTATTTCATTTATAGTTTAACTGAAAAATCTACAAAATTTTCATTATGGTTCAGTTCGTACTGAAACAACCATTTTAAACCGACAAAATACTTTTGAAAATCAGTATAATAAAAATCAAATTCCACTTTTCGTTGTCAATTTATAACTCAAGAACGGGTTCATCTATCCACACCAAATGTTTAGGCTTTGTTCAGACTATTTAGTAGATGGTTTATGTGAAGTTTGCACAAAATCGGTCGAGTGGTTCTTCATTTAACATATTTTTTGTAACAAATGCATAGGGCACCAGTGCGAAACCGTGATGGTTCGCTGGTATAATATAAAACTCAAATCATTTACTTTCCTTTTTGGTGCATGTAAACAAAAAGTATAGAATGGACCGACCTTATCACTAATAATTGAAATTTTATCCACCTAGGATAATTTTTCAGAGTCGCCTACCAGAACTGTAAATATCTGACCGATAGGTCATCCGTTTGCTATGGAATCCGTTTGCTTTTGACGACACGGTTAGCGCAGTGGCTGAGCGATTGGACTGCCGTGTAGCGTGTCGCGGGTTCGATCCCCGCACGGAACAAATATTTGTAAGACCTACAAGTATTTGTTCCGGGTCTGGGTGTTTGTGTATGTAACTTTCTATGTTTGTAAACGTACATGAGAATTTCCTAGTGTGGGGCAACGTTTTTTGTAAAGAAGGTGAGACCCATAAACGCATATTTAAAACAAATATTTTGTATACATTAATGCCTGTGTCGCAAATAAATGAAGAAATAGACCTCGTAAGTATGACTGCGATAGCTTAGTTGGTAAGAGAGTCTGGTGTTCTGAATCAGAAGGCTGTAGGTTTAAATCTTGCTCGCTGTAAAATTTTCTTTTTCTATAAAAAAAGTTATGTTTACAACCTAAGTACTTCAATACGTCTGTACCCGAGATCTATTCCCTCAAAAAATACAAACCCAAGGTCAATCAAAATCAAAATTAAATATTTTTATTTCACGTAGGCCCATGAGGGGAACTTATAAAACGTTGACAACTGGTGCTCGGTTCGGGATGGTCGATTCCATGGAGAAGAACCGGCAAGAAATTCCATGATTAGGTCTCGAATAACTCAAGAAATAGCCATCTTTTGCACATTTTACAAAGAAAATGTTACCTTAATATTAAGATTTTTGGTTAGTTACGCTTTATATTTTTTTTGCATGTTATTTCACGTGATGATATTCTCACTAACGACTAAGCCGTGTATTCCACATTCAGTAGATTTAAGTTATAAAAAAAGCGCCACGCGATCCGAATAATTAGATTAAAGCATATAAAACATGCTATTAAATATAAGTTTTAGCTGTAGAATTCTGACACTTTAGCATACTAATTATAGATTATTAGGTATTTTCATATTAAATAGGCTTACTGTGATTTTTATTTCGTTATTACTTTTATTTAAAAAGGTAGGTAGAGACATAATAAGGCCTCAAAATTAACATCTTATAATAATACACTCGGTTAAGACAGCTTGCTTAAATCTATCTACGTCTTTTATGTACACCTATTATTCTTATATATCGTGAAAAATAGGAAAGGGGTTTTCATTTTTCTGGCATGTTTTGTCCAAAATGGTCACCCATCTTTTTCAAGCATAGCTCGATCTCGCAGATCAGGCTACGACTGAGCCAACAGCAACTCAGAATAACCTCGACAGGGAATTGAACCCATGATCTCCTGCGTGACAAGCAGGCGTGGATACTTACCACTATTACTACCGAAGTAAATTATTTTTAGGACATAGCTGATCAGACAGACTATGCTTATATTGTGCGTATAATTTTAGGATGTTGTAAGTGAAGCAAAAAATAGGTTCCGCGCTTTTTGTTGACTTATTTTTCTATTACTTATTATAAAAACAAATAAATATGTATTCTGGTGTTAATTTAAAAATATATCATCTAATTCTGTTTTAATAAACAATATCCTTCGATTTTATTTTGAGAACCAATCATCAATAGAACTATTTAATCAGTATACCTGTGAACATTTATAATTTAGAGTAACTTTTATAATTTAAATATAATTTTTAGGTTAAGTAAATATTATTTTTAGGTTACACTAAATAGTTTTAGTGTGTTAGTAAGTACAGATAAATAATGAATGTAATTCAAAACAATTTATTTTATAGTCCTCTGACACTTTTCGCAAAAATTCAAAGTTCTGGATGTTTAAAACTCCTTTTTGAATTTATTTTATAAAACTGAAAATATGTCTCCTACTATTACCTACTATAACACTTTTAGGCTACGATATGTAAAATTTTTATTTTCATAAAAAAAAATAGGAATTTATAAGAAATGTTAAAGAAACCAAACCGTATATTGTTATAAGTTTTCATGTAAAATTATGATATGTTTTTGTGCCATGGAGTATCTGTATTTTATCATTTTGTGAAACAAAATTGTGTGTTGGTATGTTTTCTTTTTTTGAATAAATTATTTTTTATTTATACTATGGTTTTATTTTATTGCTCATACCTATGAGGCATTCCACATTAGGCACCTGGCACTGGAGGAAAATTTTGATATGAGCCTTATGTGGAACAGTTAAGGTGCTATTAGCTGGTGCCGTTGGTGCATGCGGACGGCGAGTATTATGGGTGGATCGCCGTCAGACGTCTGTGGTTAACTGATGAGAGAGTCCTGCAACCCCGAAAGGCTTTTGCCCTCTAAGGGTACCCCCGTCAGATTGATGAAAGCTCTTTGAGGCCCACGTGAAACACGACGTGCCGTTGACCCGGGCATAGTCCATAATCAGATGGTGAGTCACCCATTACTCACCGTCAGCATGTCCGTGCCAACGGTAGCCGGAAATCGCCACGCGACGTCCGACCAACTCCCGCGGCGCCTGGGTCGTGAGTTGGACGCTGTCCTCTCCCTCACGCGCCTTCTCCTTCTCTAACATGACTGCTTCGCAGAAGTAGACGCATGCCCCCGACCTATGCCGGGCGCGACAGGTCGCTTATCGCCTCGCTGAGGACACGGTGGTGCTCTGCCCAAGCGAGGTAGTCCTGCACCCTATGCCCCATCGTGTCCTCCGGGCGATCCTCGCAGTGGTGACAACCAGGTGTTTCTTTCTTCTAATCAGACCAAGGAACCTCCCGAAACAGGCCCGGTGAGGACCTGCGTCAGGCGGAAGATGAGGACGCCATTTAGGCTATCCAGCTACTTCTCAAAGATGGTCTTACCTACGCAATTGCGGTGTGCCCGTTCCCGATGCCCTTTAGGCATCTACCGCCGCGTCTGGGGCGTTAGGTGGACGATTTCCTGTCGCTCACACATTCCGCCTCTTCCTAAGCTAGTCTGCTATCCCTACTCACACTCACGGCTAGGGCATGGTTCGCGACGGACGGTGAGTCACCCATTACTCACCGTCTGCATGCCTAATGTATGTTTTTCAGCTTCCTTTTGCGCTCTAAGGTCATGGTTACAAAGGGTCACGCAGATATGCTTTTGTTGACTTTAAAATTAGACGCCAACGGGCTCGTACCTACATAACATTTTATGACTGGGTTGAATGACAGCGCATGGAAAGCTTCGTGATTTCCGGAAGGTACTCCTCAAGACTCCGCCATGTTTGTTAGTCACGTCTTGCGTTCCCATCGCTACGTTTCCATCGCTTACGTTTCCCACGTTTTGAGGCAACGTTTGTTCCCAGCCGACGCCCTACGTACCAAGAAACATGATCTAACGATGCAGATGAATTACTCTTTTAATACGAAGGGCGGTCGGTTTGTTTTCCCACGTATTGCTGCCAACGTGTTTGTTTCGGCGAGTTGTTTAACAGCGTTTTTGTTTCTGACGTGGTAACAAGGGTAGGGGGAGGGGCATGAAGGACATCGTGGATTTTAGTCAGTACACGAGGGAGGACTCATTTTACGATTTTTTCACGTAAAAAAAATACTATAGTCCAGCCTGTCCCTTGCTGCCCTCTCTCAAGAGAGAGAGAGCTCCGTACCCCACAGGAGGTGACCTAAGTGTGTGGTCACTTTAGTTTTTAACTTTGTTTGTAAGCCCTAGCCTGGAGGTCGCAGGAATCATTTCCATCACCGTGACCACGAAACATAAAGGGCTATTGAAGGACACTGTGGATTTTAGTCAGTACAAGTATGACAGTACCTCCCGCCCTGCCCGGGGTGGGAGGACTCATTTGATGATTTTCCCACGATAAAAAAAGCCCTAGCCTGGAGGCCTTTATAGTCTTTTTAAAGTATCTACAGTAAAGACCAGGTTGAGCTGTAACCAAACTTCGTAGGTTGAAATGAAAATGAAATAGTGAGATGCCCTAAAAAAACCATGAGCGTCACTAATATAAGTGCGAGTATTAGAACTAATGGGTTCCCTACGTAAGACCCAACATCTCAGTGTCAATGCATAGGCATGCGGATGACGAGTAGTGGGTGACTTGCCGTCCGATCATGGACCTTGCCCAGGCCTCAAATAGCTGTACCGGGGTTGCGGGACTGTCTTATTAGGTAACCATGATTTTGGTACGTAAAGGGCTTTTGAAGGACATTTATTGACGCATGCTTTGTATAAGTATATAGGTACAACGTAAACAAAAAAAATGTGTGAATGGATTTGTTTTATTTTTGGTTTCTCGATGTCTCTCCCATCGTGTGTCTGACACAATTAATCTCCAAAAGATCATATTCTATTATTATTTGGCTAAAAGATATATTACGGCCGTCAAAAGCGGTGTTTGTCAGTCAAGTGTGAACGATCTCTTTGTGCCTTCAATGACACGTGTGGCCAACTGTCAAATATGATCAGTCCTTTATTCAATCATTGGAAGTAAGGCCGATGAAATATTGGTATTTTTTGAAGAGAAAATGAATGCCTAATACCGAAATTATATGTTTCACGTTTAATTCTCTACTGACTTACTTCAATTTTCCAAGCACATAATCGATACTGCCAGATGCACTCATAATAATGATTTGGGTACAAATTTTCGTTTTTTTGAATAAAAAAAATGTTTCCGCACACTAGGAATTTCTCCTATATTGTGGATGCCTTTACAAACATAGAAACACACATACACAAATACCTAAACCCAGAAAAACTACTGGTAAGTAATACAAATATTTGTACAGTGCGGGGATCGAACCCCCATGTACCAGTCCAGCGGTTTACGCGAAAGTATTACAAACAAATAAGATCACTTTCACCTTTGGATTTTATTAAAAAAACGTTGCCCCACACTAGGAATTTCTCCTCAATTGTCTTACCTTACCTTGCCTTTACCTTGTCTTGCCTTTACAAACATAGAAACACACATACACAAATATCTAAATCCAGAAAAAGTACTTGTAAATCATACAAACATTTGTTCCGTGGGAGGATCGAACCCCCATGGATCAAAATTAGTCCAGCAGTTTACACCGAACACTTACACCACACGAAAACGTTACAAACAAATAAGCTCACTTTTGCTTTTGGGTTTTATGGGTTTTAGTAAAAAAAGTTGCCCCACATTATGTATTTCTCCTGTATCGTGGGTGCGTTTACAAACATAAAAACTCACATACACAAACACAGACAACATACACAGACCCGGAACAACTAACTGCAGATCATACAAACATTTGTTTCGCGGGAGGAACCCCCATGTACCAAAATTAGTGGAGCGGTTTAAACGCGAAAGCGTTAGAAATAAAAGCTTTTTAAAAAAAAATGTAACCGCCTTCAAAACCAACCACTAAAATAGGGTAAAATAACCTACAAAATAACTTTTCTTTCGGAAGTCGGTGGTTTTATTTTTCATTGTCTTTTTTGCCACCGACTTCCGAAAGAAAAGTTATTTTGTAGGTTATTTTACCCTATTTTAGTGGTTGGTTTTGAAGGCGGTTACATTTTTTTTTAAAAAGCTTTTATTTTACTCTTTTTAGTTTAAATATTCAACCCAAATTCTTGTCAAATAGGTACATCATTTTCTTACATGTGCACTAGAATTTTGTAATCCATAGCACCGGTAATAACATCGCTCATGTACAGAATTAGCTAATAAAATTCCCTATCTCAAAAATTACTGAACCGATTTTGATGAAACTTGCAGTGTTCCCTCAGTTGTACAATACCTAGTATAACAAAAAAAGAATGACTTAAATCGGATTTGTAGTTCCAGAGATAAGCGAACACAAACTAAATCAGTTGATGCCTACTCCTTACTGTTGAGGAGTTGTACCTTTCATCATCAGCTCAGCTACATGAAATTATGATTACCATACGCAAATACTTAAATTACTTCATAATATTTACGAAAAACTATATGTGGGCCTATAAAATTTGAGGGTTGCCCTCGATTTCTCCAGGATCCAATCATCAGATCTTGACTTGGTGAATATGGGACCACTCCGGAAGCATCTCCTTTCGAACAAAAAAAGAATTTTGAAAATCGGTCCACAATCGCCGGAGCAATCGCGTAACAAACACACAAAAAAAAAAAAAAAAAACATACAGTCGAATTGATAACCTCCTTCTTTTTGAAGTCGGTTAAAAAGTAAGCTCACTTTCGCCTTTCATACAGTTAAGATTATGATTCCTACTTATTCTCTAATCATCCTGAAATAAAAAAAGAAATACCCTTATCATGACTTTACAAAACCATGCATTAATGGATAGGCTTTTGCAAGTAGGCAAACTTCCCTATAGGTAAGTAAATTGGCGCGGTGGTGGACGCCCACGGCGTCGGACGTCGCAAGGCGATCTCCGGCCACCGTAGGCGCGGGCATGCGGGCGGCGAGTAAAGGGCAACTCACTGTCCCACCATGGACCATGCCCGGGTCGACGGCGCTTCGTGTTCCACGCGCGCCTCAAAGAGCGTCAGCATAATGACGACGCCCCATCTCAGAGGGCTAAAGCCTGCCGTTGTCGCGGATCTTATACCATCACCGTGACCCCGGAACATAAAGGGCTATTGAAGGACACCGTGGATTTTAGTCAGTACAAGTCTGACAGTCCCTCCCACCCTGTCCGGAGTGGGAGGCCTCATCTGATGATTTTATAAAGTAAAAAAAAAAAATGGTAAGTAAATTGGAAAATTCAATCAGTAACGAACCTCTTCAGTCGAGATCCTTGTTTCAACAAACCAGTAAACATAGTTATTAAATGCTATGATTGACTGAGGTTCATAAATAATTGGTTCTCAAGTTCTTAATGGATTCCATTGTCTAATTGTTGAGTTTCGACAGCAAAATTGTTGATGTAGCTACAGTTGACAGTTCCATGATAATTTTCTAACAAGATTTAATGTTATTTTAGCTGTGTTTATTTATTGTTGTTGTTAAATGTTATTATTTACAATAATAAATATTTATAGCTGTCACCAGAGTTTAAGTTGAAAATTATCCTCCTACGTGTGTATCCGGACATATTTTTGAACTAAGAATACATAATCACCACACGGCTTTGTGTGGTGCAAGAAAAGAAAACGTTAAATATAATATCACGTCGCATTTGCTTTTAGGGCGATAATATAGGTACCTACGTGTGAGTGAGTGATGAATGCTATTCTATGCTATGTATGCTTTTATATTAAGTGTTTATCCTGCCAAATAGCTATCAAGAAAATGTTATTTGTATGTATAAAATTTAATTCGGATTTTTGCCTTATTATGGCTCTACTCAAAGCTACTGAAGAAAAGAAATATTTCTTGTTTACATTTTCAAAATGATCATGCTCAAAACTATAGAATTTTCCTAAATACAGTAATTTTAAAGATTTTCGACGAAAGAAAAATCCAGCTGCGAGTGGGACTCGAACCCGCGTCTTCTGGTAAGTACTCCAGACGCCTTATTAATAAGGCCATTGCAACACACTCGTTTGAAGGTAAATCTCATTCTTATGTTTGAACGTTTAACGGTAAGGCCCTTCGTACACAAGGCGACTCAAGTTTCCGATACCTTACGACTTTAGCATCCATTGACGCGTGCCTTTGAACGAATTTCTATGGAATTGTATTGCGATAGTCGCTTGGATACCGAAGTCGTAAGGTATCGGAGACATGCGTCGCCTTGTGTACGAAGGGGCTATCACAAAAATCTTTAAGAAAATGCGACACAGGCAATAATGCAGGCAATAATGTTAAATGGGTATAGTATACATATATTAAATTCACCTACGATACGATCTATGTATAATTGGCCAAAATATTTATCTATGGTGTTATGCTACGAGTGTAGACCCAGAACAACACGTGTTTTACATCTACAACCAGTTGTGGACTTTGCTACTGCCTATGAAATTGTCTCATATCACACTAGCGAATCTGGGGCCTTAGTCAAACAGCAGACTATAGTAGACGACAATCGTTATCGTTCATCAGTCACCAATACATTTTCAACTTTATACCCAAGCCCGTAAAGTTGAAAATCTATTGAAGTTTACAGATCGTTTTCGTTTGACTAAGGCCCCTGGTCACGTCTGCACACCCCATAATGTTATTATTATAAAAAAAAAAAAATTAAAAGTCAAAATTAATCTTTCGCAAGTTAACGTCTAAGCTCCTTATTAGATTACAAAACTTAGTACAGATACTAAGAATGAAAATAGAAACTCGTAAAATTGGATCGTGAAAGTATCTTTCAAAGTAAATTAGGAAAAAAATATCCAAGCAACTAGCTGGGATATAATATGGTATCAAAGTATACGTTATTTATTATAAGACCAGTCATCCAAGATACTTCTCAAAATTGACGTATTATATTATCATATTATCAATGAGTAGCTGGAATTTTATTTTCGGTTCCACCAATATAGTGTGCCGCATATTTATTCCCGAATATTTTGGCAGAACTTCAGCTGTGCGCGTACTAAACTGGTATTGCGTTTAGCCCGTGTCCACACCAGCAAGGTTGGCCTAGTCAACATGTTATTTTTATTCTTAATCTAGCCTTATTTTTAGTTAAGAACTAACTTGAAAGTAGCCGTACATTAGGTACAGCCGTAGTAACTGTGACCCTGGAACGTATAGAGTTATTGAAGGCGCAACGTGGATTTTACTCAGTACAAGTCTGACAGTCCCTCCTGAATCTCCCTGGGAGAGACTTATTTCATGACTTTACCACGAATAAAAAAAACCTAATGCCAGCCGTACACGATCCAGTTTATCGTCAAGTTTGCAGTTAACGACGGCGGTTTGATAATTCAAAACTGCAAGTAAATGTCCTACTTGAAATAAAAACATAGACGTTTATTAATGTAGTTTTATTTTATTTTCATATAAAACAAAAAAAAATCCCTCACTAGGAATTTCTATTTCGTGGGTACGTTTACAAACACTCACTTACACAAACGCCCGGACCCGGAACAACTACTTAGATCATGCAATGTTTTGCTCCGTGCGGGAATCGAACCTGCAGCACGCAGCGCAGCAGTCCAATCGCTCAGCCACTGCACTGACCGTGCATAAATAATGTGCACGTTGAGTCTACTTTTGGCAGCCATAAAGCATCAAGTTGTCAACTACTTGACGGTAAACTATATCGTGTATGGTTAGCGTAATATTAATTATTTTTCTTTTCAAAGAAAGTGTGTATCGCCATTACTTTTTGCTTGAACCTTTGCGATCCAACTAGCGGACATTGACCTAAGATAGGTACTCTTAATTTCTAAGACGTGATTAAGTTACTTGTATCTCAGTTTCTGTTTATTTATCTTTTTGTGTCTACATACAATCTCAATTACATTTTGTTATCAGAACTACGTGTTTCTCAAACCTACGAGTAATATCTATAATTTCGTAAATCCGTTGAGAAATGATATCGGTTCATTAAGTGGGTAGGTATATTTATAGGACAATCTTTGGAATGCGTGACGAAAATTTGGTTCACGGTACGGTTGTTTACTTACTTAGATTTGCCCACGAAAGTTATTTTGTGGGACATTTATGAATAGATAACGATCGGGACGATCTGCGAATGGGACTAATGTGGCCTACTGCGAACACAGGACGAAGTGCGCATAACCCATAAAGAACTAATATATTATCAGGCACATAACCCAGGTCATGGAGGGAAGTGGAAACATATTATTCCTACTCGTCCACTATCCTTTTTAACCCCCGACGGAAAAAGAGGGATGTTATAAGTTTGAAGTGTCTGTCTGTCTGTCTGTCTGTGGCTTCATAAAGCCCGAACGGATGAAGCGATTTCAATTTAGTTTTTTTTGTATGAAAGGTGACTTATCTACGAGTGTTCTTAGACATGTTTGATGAAAATCGGTTGAACCGTTTAGAAGTTATGGGGGTGAAAGTGCCGAAAGGTAACCGAGGGTCTGCAAATATACTCGAGTTGGGTATCAAATGAAAGCGTACTGAAAGGGAATATTGATGACTTAATCGGGAGTACTCTTAGCAACAAAAAAAATATATAAGTATGTACCTATAAAACGTATAAAATAAAAAATAAATTTAAAATTTAAAAAACCCCCGACGCAAAAGCCAATTTCCCTTTAAAAAGTAAATTATAATAAAAATACGGGACTGCAAAAAAATAGGAGATGATGAATAATTTGGAGCAGACCCCAACGCGACGTATTTTTATTATTTTTTACTTTTTAAAGGGAAATTGTTTTATGCGTCGGGGGTTTTTTTTTTTTTTTTTTTTTATTTGATTCATTTCTTTGCAGGGTCCAAGAGAGGTAAATTAACTTTGGCGGGTTAACTTACTATGAAAATAAATGAAAATCAGCCCGCTAATGAGCGCGCTAGAGAGGATGGATGGATGTTTGTTACTTACTCTTTACTTTGATATAATTCGGTACATAGGTTATAAACTGGATATAACTAATCGTAACACATACCCGTGGGGTAATCGAGAAAACGTACTTACTATCTACTTATATAAAAAAAACAAAGATTACATAATACATTCATGACATATATTTCTGTTTAGTCAAAATGTCGAAAATTGGTTTACGTAGTTATTCAAGTGTGCTGTTAAATCAAGATTTTTGTGCAAAAACTGGCGAATGCGGTCCCAATTTCCTTTGGCAGATATTTGAGATTGTTTTTTTTCACCGTAGTGGGTTTTTGTCGTCCAATCTTGCGAGCTTTTCTGTCAATATTTTTGAACAAATATCTACACCAATTTTTCTTGTTTGTACATTTGATTTGTAATCATTCAGATATTACGTGTTTCTAGGGCTCAACGGAATACCTACTTCAGTGCGATAGCCATTCTTCGTAACTAGGTGAAGTTTGAGCTAAGACTAATTCGCTCAAGATAGATTTGTGCTTAAAATTGCTCAACTCAGCTCATTTTGTCGTCATGAGAACGCTTCGGAATGCCGTCTTTTTTAGTAGCAATTGGCAGGTATATATAAAGTGATTGGCATTCCTTGAAAATGGTGGTAATAAGTAGATCTAATTTGAAGCAATAACTTGGGGTCCAAATTATTTTGGAGTAGTTTTTTCTAAATATTTCCTCCTCTTCTAGTTAAATAACTAATTTATTAAATAAAAAATAACCGTTATTACTTCCGTAACTGAGATTTTTAACTATTTACTAAAACATTTTTAGACCTTTGTATCCTTTACACACCCTCAAGAGCAGTCTTAATATTGCCAAATGCATTCAAAT
This sequence comes from Agrotis ipsilon, assembly GCA_028554685.1. NCBI lineage: Eukaryota > Metazoa > Arthropoda > Insecta > Lepidoptera > Noctuidae > Agrotis > Agrotis ipsilon. The sequence goes on from CM052972.1 coordinate 10,797,322, forward strand.
TCGACCCTCGTCACAATAACGGTCACGTATATAATATACGGTTGTTATGTAAAGTGTGGTCGTTCCAAAGCAATCGTGAGCAAACTATGAAAAGTTTGCAACACGATATTGAAGTTTCAACTTCCTCTTAAACTTTAACTCAGTTCCAGGGCTCGGAAAACGGTTTATTTTTCGAAACGTTTTCGTCTTAAATGCCTAAGAACGTATTTGTTTCGGTTACGTTCGAACGGAACGTAAAATAAAACGGTTAAGAAGAAGAACAATATTTTATCCTTAAATACGGTTAAATACGGTTTAAAACGTTATTTTAACCTTAAAACCTTTAAATTAGTACCTACGTACTAATTTTAATTTTGCAAACATTTTGTTGATATTACACGCCGCACTATTATTTCTTTCGTCGTTTTTACGAGTATGATTAACTTAAATAAGAATCATGAAAAAAAAATGTGTTTTTAAATGCTTTTTTCTTAACCGGATTTTTTAAAGTTCAGATCGGTTCTTCTCATTTCATTCAAACGTTCCCATTTCGTTTTCGTTCCGAACAAAATTAGGTGCAAAGAACTGTTCTAAACGTTTTGAAAAACGTTTCCGAGCCCTGCTCAGTTCCTTGTATAAGGTTGACAACCTTAACACTAAACCTTTAACTCTCTTTCTTCAAGGTTGGCAACCTTTAACATAACATAACAACACGCATGAAATCCTTGAAAGGTTAAGGTCCGTTCAAGACCTTGCCGCTGTGAGCGCTAACTTAACGCGGGCGGCGAAAAGTATGATCAAATGTATAGAAAACTTTGAAACACGACACGACTCGCCGCCAGTAATCCAAGTAGTCCAAAGAAATAATGTTTTATTCGTGCCTGTTTGACGGTCAGGCGAAGAAGGTGATATGACGATCCCTTTCCGAGTTAAATTATGTATGCTATGAACCTTTTTTTTAAAACATGCTAAAACAAAATCGCTCCCCTGATGGGTGGAGTGGAAGGAACTGACAGAATAAAAAATAATTTAAAATAATTCAAATACCAATTTCTTACAAAAAAAAAAAGAACACTGAGCCGAGAATCTGTGTGGATGGTAATAGGCCCACCCTTATTATATTTGTAATATGTGAGTGTAATATAGGATTTTTTCCCTTATAATGGGTGAGATATAAAGTTACATATTGACTTTCAAAGCCAGTTAAAACTAGGCCGACTTTGAAATGAGCTTATATTGCTGCGATATTTAATAAAAATTCAATTCATGAGAATCTGTCTTATGGATAATGAGGTACTGTATAGGGAATATGTTTTTTTATTATGCCTTCTTTTGGGGGTGCTAAGATAGGAAACCTCCACGTGCGCCAATGGACTGGAGTTCCCTCTCGGATATGTCCGGGGGGAAGACCAGTTTTTAGAGCCGGTGCACCCTGGGATGCGGGCAAAAACTCTTTAGGCTCTTATTGCCCGTATGCGAATAGCCTGTCGTGTGGACGCTCCAACGCGTGTCCCTCTGATCAGCGGAGGGCACAGCGGCGGAGCGGGCTTGCGGACGGTGAGTAATGGGTAGCTCGCCGTCCGAACGAGGACCAAGCCCGGGTCGGTGGCGCGTCGTGTTTCGCGCCAAATGCCTGCTGGGGTCGCGGGTTTTTTCTTAACCCAGGATACCGCGGCCCTGGAACGTAAAGGGCATCCGAAGGAACACGGGTGGATTTTAGTCAGTAAGAGTCTGACAGTCCCTTCCGCCACCCAGGGCGGGAGGACTCATTTGATGATTATACCACCTAAAAAAAAAGCCTTCTTTTGGACCATAGAGACAATTTGGAATACTTGTTTCATTTTTATTAACCATCTCTTTGATAGTTTATTTATTTCATGTTTTTGATGTAAATAAACGCGAACTCAAAATGTTTTTGAATTTCATTAAAAAATGTGATTACATTGTCTGTTTGAATAAAAGACATAAGAAGAAAAAAAAAAACAATTAAGGGCGAAAAAATGAAATGTAAACAAGGAAGAGCGCGTTATAAATGACGTCACAGAGTGAATTTCAACAGGTCCTATAAAATCTTCATTTCCGTGGTTTTTTTAATCTTAAGCTTTTTTTAAAAAAAGAAACGCTCTTATTAAAGTTTTTGATAATTTATATATTCTTGCTTAATGTCTAGCCGATAACTTAAAAAACTAACGAGATATAAGGATTTAAAAATTTCGTGCCACGGCAATGAAACATGCGTGCACGGCAATGAAACAAGCGCCCACGGCAATGAAAGAACTGTGGCATGGCAATGAGAGAATCAATCAACGATGTGTACAATATATGTTAAAATTAGATCTACAATTATATTCAAACTGATTGGCAGATTTTGACAAAATAATATTATGCATCAAACCGACATTTGAAATTAAAAAAAAAAATCGTCTTGTACAGTAGGCAATCAAAATTGCAGTGTCTCGTTATCAAAGAAATAGCTTAACGTTTAGTTTGACTTACGACCTTTTAATTTCGAGATACACAATAATCCATCAACATAATTTCAAGTAGAGTTCATAATTTCAACGATAAAATATGAGTCCAGCTAGCTCAGTGGTTAAGGCGTTTACATAATTGCGTTAATCGAAAGAGGTGCGAGTTCAAATAACGTGCAGCAGCTGTTTACTTTTTGTAGGTTAAATATTTTTACACACAGGCAGAAATAGCCTTGTTAGGAATTTCTGTGTGTTGTTGGTTAGTTGGTTAGTTAGAAAAAAAAAAAAAATTTTTGTTTTAATAAACAAAACTAAATAATATATTACTTCTTTGAAAATAAACAATAAGCGTAAATATACAAAATAATAATAAATTAATAAGTTATTTATTAATAATATTGTCACGAATTCAACAATACTAAATGAAAATAAAAAAAATGTCGTCTTTAAATTAAAGATTGATTTCAATGAAAACAAAAGAACGTAGCTAAGATTCGAACTCAAACCACATTGATCATGACCCCACGCTATCCGCACAGTCATGTTAGATCATTAGTAATGAAAGCAATGCAATGGTGACCATCAGTCTGTTTTTGTTAGTTAAAAATTTCCACTAGTTTCGTTAGTACTGCTTATTGTCATATTATTTCGTTTAAAATTTTTACCAATGATGATAATTTATCCTACAGGGCTTAGAATAAAAATGCATGTTTTGTAATTTAAAAATAATAATTTATTTTAGTTGTAATTATTGTAATTCTATGTTTTAGCTATAGTTATAAAACTGCTAAAATTATGAAGATTCGAGCTGAATATAATGTTAAATAGTTGTCGTAGTAAATCGTCGATACAATTTTTATTATTTAAACATAATTATGAAATTATTTAAATGGATCTTTGACGTAAAAAAATAGTAAATAAGAGAATTTAAAATTTTTAAAAAAATGTGCTCTTCAAATTAATATAGGTGGTTTTAAGGGTACTTCGTTTTATTATGCGTCGCTAATTAGCAATTACAGGGTATTTTAATTGCGAACATCTTAGTATGTTATTTTCTATAAGAAAATTAATAAAACCGTATTTACTTTACCAAAAGAAATAATAAAGTTATCATTATTAAAGTCGTTTATTTTGAAATAATAAAGTTATCATTAATAAAGTCGTTTAGTATCAAGACACCGCGGCCCTGAAACGCAAAGGGCCAGTTGCCTTTTGCGTTCCAGTGCCGCAAAACCGAACAAGGCGAGCTTGGTATTCGGGTCACCCCGACTCGGACATGTTAGATTAGGCCCTGGAACGCAAAGGGGCAGTTGCTCTTTGCCTTCCTGGGCCGCGAGAGTAAGCGAAGTGAGCTCGGGGTTTGTGTCACCCTGACTCAGACCGATTAGGTTAGGTTAGGCCCTGGAATGCAAAGGGCTAGTGGACCTTTACGCTCAAGTGCCGCTATGTCCCGTTACTGTTCCAAAATAAACGCCTTTTAGCATGGCAGCCCTGGAACGAAAGGTCCAGTTGCCCTTTGCGTTCCAGTACCGCGGTGTCAAAAATTATTGTTCCACCAAGTTCAATTTAGAGAAAAAAAGTTACATACTATCAATAAAAAAATACCCTGTTACAAGATATTGAGGTATGTTTAAGGATCGTTTTCTTTACGAAAAGATGTTTGAAACCATACCTCAATTCTTAATCCTTAAATAATAAGTTATCAATAAAATGATGTTTACGTTTTCAGTCTATTTACAATAAATAAACAAAATTCATATCAAAAAAAGGTCCTCGAGAAAATCATAACTTTTTTTTATTCCCATAAACGTAACGGTTTATAGCTGATATTCGATGATGTAAGCCTTCAATGTTGACTGCACGATGAACGGTTATTATTTTCGTGTTCAATTAAGTTGAATTAATTATTAATTTCGTGTTACACGGAAACCATTTTCCTTAGTATTCATTCGCTGACGTCCCTGTTTATTCTTAACAACTCATCTCATCATCATGCCATATCTCGTATCCCACAGACTCATAGTATTACGTCACTAGAACAAAACATAGAATACTATTATTATCTATATGCAAAAACAGCTGTTGATCTATTTTATTATTAAGAAAAAACTGTAATATAATAGCACAATACTAAGTATCAATCACTTTTCTTTTACTTTTAAACAAACTCTTTTGAATATGGAACCTTATTTATAAAAGAATACTAACATGTCATGTGAAATAGTTAAAATTTAAATGTTAGTACTCACACTTAGTCCGGTTTCTTTTCTTATTTTGTTTTAAGTTTCATCCACATATTTTATGCAGGGCTATAATGTTCGCTCTTAATATTTATATAATTCCCACTACTACTAAATATTTCACTGCAAAACCATAACAGTGTAATGAAACCGTAGATGTAAATAATCGTCACATAAAATAACCAGGAATCAATAACGTTCTATTATGAGCATTGACTTATTATGAGACTCGAAACGAACTAACATAGTTATGTCTACCTCACAAATAAAAATAATTTACGTTTGTCACTTTTGTTTCGTTTTCTGTGATCTACCTACAAAGCTTTATTATACTAAAATTATGATCATAACCACAGATATAGATAGACCATCTATATCTGTGATTACAACGAACGACACGCAACACTAATGACTAATATTAGTAATTATAACAAAAAACAAATTTAATTATCAAATTCCTACTAAAAAATGTATTAAAAATAACAAAAAGAATAAAGTAATTATTGAAAATTAAATTAAATAAAGTAATAATTTAAAAAAAAATGTGAGGATCGATCCATCGCCGCAGCCGTACGAATCCTACGACGTTAACCACTGCGCTAGCATTACTTGTAGAATGATGGTTGAAATTATGAACTACATCATAAGTTAATTTGATTTGTATAGTATTAAAACAACTTATAACAATAGGTCATAAGTCAAAGTGAAGCGTCAGTCTATTGCTTTAAGAAGTTGATACTGGATTTTTAAACCTGACTGTACATGTTTATTTTCAAGCCCATAGCCCACCCATTGTGAAACTCAGTCGAGGCCATCAAGCATCATGCTGAGTTCCTCCATCGACTTGCCATGACTATGATGTCGTCGGCAAATCGAAGGTGAGTGATGTATTCGCCGTTGATGTTGATGCTAAGTCCTTGTCATTCCAGGAGCTTGAAGGCGTCTTCCATTGTGGCAGTAAACATTTTCAGGGAGATAACATCCTTCTTACGCCTCTTCTCAATGGAATCGCCTTCGTGCTCTGCTCCTGTACTCGAACCGACATGGTGGCGTTATCATACAAACACTTCAACACTTTGATGTACCGATAGTCAATACGGCATCGCTGGAGTGACTCAAGTACCACCCATGTTTCCAACGATACGATGGCTTTCTCATAGTCCACAAACGCTAAGCATAATGGCAAGTTATACTCTTCGGTCTTCTGTATAACTTGCCGCAGCGTATGGTGTGGTGTATGGTACTATAGCCTCTTCGGAAACCGGCTTGTTCGGGAGGCTAGAAGTCATCAAGTCTGACTCATGACTCAGAAGCATGATGGGTACGTAGTTCTCCAATAGGCTGTTATCAACTTTTTTTAAGAAAAGCACCACTTCACCTTTGCTCCATGCTTCAGGCGTTTTTCCCTAGAACAGGACGGTATTAGTGAGCTTCTGGAGGACTTTAAGTACCGGTATTCCACCCGCTTTCAGAAGCTCTGAAGTGACTTAGATATACGTCTATTTAGCTGCTTATATGACTTCATGTCATTGGAAGACTGCAACTGTAGCAAACCTCGTTCAGACATGAGGTTTAAGGTTTGCTCGGTCAATAAGTTCTCAGGGAAAGCAAAGCGATTAGAAAGCTCTAGTTGATTTCGGGGTTCTGAATATGGGACCGAGTAGGTGGGAGCGTAGACTTCATCAGGCTGGACCTTTCAAATCAAATCTAAAGAGAGACCAGACAGAAACAATCTAGAGTTAACTTGACGAGTTTTTTACTGTCAGTAATCGGTATTACCTGAATCGCAGGTGACAAAAGATGTTTTCTTTGCCTGATCATACCATGGCGATGAAAACACAAGTCACAGAAATGAAATACCTGGCCACGGCAATGAAACTAAATTGTTTTACAAGGCATGGCAATGAAATTTTTTTAATTGCCATGTCTTTTTTTTCATTTCCATAGCAAATTTCGGCCACGGAAACCACGGCAATGAAAACACGTCGATGAAAATCAAGGCTAAAAATATAAATAACAAAAAATCTATTAATTATTCGAAGAAATAAGCACCTCACAAATGAACATATGAGGAATGGTGTTCTATCGAATGCTTACTCATGAAGACAAACTTATTCAAGTGAATTACTTTTTTAAGTAGCTGTTGCTGGCGGCTTCAACCGCTACAACTCTAATATTATCCCAAGGGAAGGCATACGGGCGGCGAGTAATGGGCGAATCGCTGCCCGACCATGGCCTGCCGGGGTGGCGGGACTTATCCAATTATCATGACCCTGACACGTAAAGAGCTATTGAAGGACACCGTGGATTTTAGTCTGTACGAGTCTGACAGGCCCTCCCGCCCTGCCCTAGGCGGGGGACTCATTTAATGATTTTACTACTGTAACTTAAATTCTTTTTGTGTTGGATAGTGCATTTATCAAGAAAGGCTATAGGCTATATAACATCACGATACGACCTATAGAAACGAAGAGGGCTATTGAAATAGCCCTCTACGTTCCAGGGTCACGGTAATGAAATAAGTCCCGCGAAGGTGGCCCCGTCATTATGTTGAAGCTCTTTAAGGCGCGCGTGGAACACAATGCGCCGTCGACCCGGGCATGGTCCATGGACGGACGGCGAGCTGCCCTTTGCTCGCCGCCCGTATATATAGGAGTAGGTATTAGCATATTTTAAATTTCTTTAATCAGCTTCGTGTTCTCACTGCTGGGACACAAGCCTCCTCTCTCTGTAAGGGAGGGCTGTAATCCACCACTGGCCATCAAATTAGTTAGTTCAATCTGAAACATTCTGTCAAACAGGAAGGGCTTGATCCATCCAATTTCACGATAGCCGTTATCCGATATTGAATTATAGAGACAGGTGGGTTTAATTAAACTAATCCTCTTAAGGAATACAATGGGGACCGATATTTTGTTAAACAAAGGAGATCTGTAAGTGACATTTTGTCCTTTCTAAAACCCTTTGTTATTTAATATTAACTGTTGTCAGCGACTTTTCTCACGTATACAGGGTGTAAGGGACAGCCCTCCACAAACTTTCAGGGCTTGCTCACCAGACGAAACTAAACAATATTCCACAAGTATTTTTTTCAGGACATGAAAAAAAAAATCGACCTCTCCAAACAAAATTATAAACTTGAATGGACAGTTTGTATAGAGAGGTCGATATTTTTTTTCATTTAATTTTAGCTCTGAAAGTTTGTGGAGGGCGGTCCCTTACACCCTGTATACCTCAAGAATAATTCCACAGGAACGTCTATTGGGATAAACTGTATTCTATTTTTTTGAGGCAAAAACTTCTTTACCTGCGTTGTACACTTTTTTTGTAAAGGGTTAAAAAAATTAAACTCGCATCAGGACACGTAAGGAGTGCAATCCGTCGTTTTCATAGAGAATTTCTCCTGTATCGTGGGTGCGTTTGTAAACATTGAAATTCACATACACTAACACTCAAACCCGAAACAACTACTTGCAGATTATACAAATATTTATTTCGTGCGGGGATCGAACCGGATTTGTCCAAAGTGATCGAAAACTTTTTTGATGTCTATTCATTTTCTTAGTATAGGTAACAAAGGCACTCGTGTAATACAATAATACCAAATATTGGTAATAGACAAAGTGAACGACCGCGACGATACAAAAGGACCTCACAAAGGTACAATCAGGGTTCATTGACTGAAACAGAGCCTTTCAAAAATCTTAATTTATTAATCTTAATAATATTTATTATCGTAATCATAATCAACAGATACAAATAATCGCATTTAGAATATTATATCTAAATGCGAAAGTAAGTTTGTTTGTTACTTTTTCACGCCAACCAACCAGTGAACCGATTATTCTTAAATTAACTTAGTGCGCAAGAACGAACATAGGGGACTTTTTCTCCCGGAACTGTATCAGATGGCGATATATGAACAAACCGGACAAATTAATGCGAGCGAAGCCACGGGCCTGACCTATTTATATGTATACCGTAAACGTAAACTCATTCATCGAAATTGCTGAACGGATTTTGATGTAATTTGGTTTAGAGATAGGTTTATCCCGGTATTACGATCCTGAATGATAATTTACCAGTAGCCACACAGATATACAAGATTTCAGTATTTTATTTAGAGCGTACTTGCATTACAGCGTTTATTGTACGGAAAAATGGAACAGCGCCTCTAATGTGCGTAGAAGGAACTAATTTTTTCCTTGAAATTAATGTCAAAGTTGCAGTTTACGTCACAATAACTGAAAATTCATGTTAAGACCTCGGAATGGCGGGCAAAGCCACAGGCAACAGCTAGTAACGTTGTTATTATTTTAATTATCAATGAACTGCCTTAGTTATTTTAATTAAATTAAATCTGGTTTATTTACCATAATTTACGTCTAAATTAAAGTGTTTAATTACTTAAGAACGCTTTAACTTAAAGCCTGGCATTTATTAACACTTACTGAATTCTTAGCCACGTCAACAGTTATAAGAGTTTGTAACCTAAATTAAATAGCTAAGAACAATACAGAATAACAACGGTGTAATAACGTTAGGAATCTGACATGGCTAAAACTCAGAATTTTTCTATATTTAAAAAAAAAAACAAACGTTGCCCCACACTAGGAACTTCTCCTGTGTCGTGGATGCGTTAACAAACATAGAAACTCACATACACAAACACCCAGACCCGAAACAAATACTTGCAGATCCTGCGATAAAAGCTATGCAATAGCTTAATAATATTACAAGATTTTGTTTCATGCCAAATTTCAGCTTTCTAGTACCGTGCGTCTCTGAGCTAAGCTGTGCAAAGATAGACGGACGGACAGTCATGACAAAACTATAAAAAATAAAACAAACAACCAAAAAAAAAACGCTTGAACATCGTCTTTCCACAAACTGTCCACTTTCTAAAATAACCCAAACTCAAAGTAAATTTGCTTCACCAAAAGGAGCTTAGTACTAAATAATTCCATGCCTGTACCTAACAAACTTTGTGTGACCACGAAACTGTGTTGCCAGTGCGAGCATTTATTTGAAGTGGCAACACTAACAAGCCAACTACACAAAATGAGTAAAGTTCCAGCTGTCTGTGTTACATTTTATAAAACTCTGACGGGGTCTACAGTGGGTGCTTAGTGGGAGGAGGAAACTGTCCTTAATTAAACTAAAAATTTAACATATTTCCATGTTAACAGAATAATGAATGAGGAAACAGTTTTTAATAAGTAAATTCAAATTGTCAGATTTTTTTAGCTTTTTTAAAAGGAACTACTAATCTGTTTTTTTGTGGTTTCTTCAAATAAGGACAGTGGAATTAAAAAATAACTGACCAAGCGTATTGGACTACAACAATGAAGGCGCGTTGACCGCGCCCGTCGACCCGGGCATGGTCCGCGGTCGGACGACGAGTCGCCCATTACTCGCCGCCCACATATCCGCGTCTACGGTAGCCGGAGATCGTCTGGCGGCCTCCGTCGCCGTGGGCGTCTTAACTGCGTTGACTCGCGGAATTAAAACTTTTGGATATTTTAATAACATTAAAATTTAATGTCAAAGTAATGTTTCCATAATTTAATCATCATCAGCCTATAACGTTCCCACTGCTGGGACACAGGCCTCCTCTCTTGTGAGAGGGAGTGGGTCATAATCCACCACGCGGGCCCAGCGCGGATTGGCAGATGTCACATGTCTTCGAATTTGATGGTTCTAGAACATGCCGGTTTCCTCACGATGTTTTCCTTCACCGTTTTGAGAGCAGTGGTGATGAAATAAATTACACAAAGTATTGCGCCAAGCTGGATTCGAACCCACGACCTACAACTCGTAAGTCGGGACCGATACCACTGGGCCACCACTCCATAATTTAATACTATGTCGTAACGTACAAATGTTATGTTAATACAGATGTGTGGTCAGTTATACAAATAATAGGGTTTGTGAGGTAGCAAAGCTGCAAAGCGGATTAATTACCATTGAATGACAAAGCGATTCCAGGAACAGCGTCCACAATCATATTACAATACACATAACTAGCTGTTTCCTGTGGTTTTACCCCCGCTGCTCGGCTCGTATCGGTCGTAGCGTGATGTTATATATCCTATAGCCTTCCTCGATAAATGGGCTATCCAACACAAAATAGTTTTTTTACTGAACACGCTAATTTCCGGAACTACTAGTCCGAATTGAAAAAATATTTTTCTGTTGGATTGAGGAAGGCTTGATATATAAGAAACCGCAGGGGAATAGTTTGTTTGTTTATAATGGATTAGCTTTACCACCAGTAGCGTGCAGTGGTTCCAGAGTATAGGTAGGCCAGCCCGAACAAAGACCCAAAAAAAAAAAACGGAAAAAAAACGAAAAAAAAAAAAAAAAAACTCACCTGATTATTTGAAACTGACGATGTGAATAGAAGAAACATTCGGCCCATTTGAAAACTTATACTTTAAAAAACTCACCACATATTCTTCACGAAAGATTAATGAATCGCGATATTCTGACGATTTTAATAGAAGACAGATTCGGCCACCTCAAATATCTTTCCAAGTGGGTGATGGTTACAAAACACGTCACTTGCAAGATATCCAAAGTGGCCTTTAGAAAGGCCCTATTTCATGTGATTCGCATAGCATGTCCTACATACATACATACATATATTTAATAAGATAATTCAGAGTAAGAGGATTCAGATTTGATTTAAATAATTAGAATCTGTGAAAAAAATTAAATTGTGCTCATTTATAAATTAAATCTACGCGCCTATCCTTTTTCAAGTAAGAATTCAATACGTCGTCATAAAAAGTGTGTTTGCGTCGTAGTTCGATCATTAGCTCTTTTTCTATAGAAATTAAAGAAAGATTTGTGAGTCGTTGCTGACTCTGTGTGTTTCTTAAATATGTATGAATACGTTTTAAGGACGAGAATGAACGTTCTGCCGATGCGCTGCTAGCTGGGATAGTAACAATGAACTTCGCTAAACGCAAAACTTCTGTAAAAATATTATCTAAATTATTTTCATGTAAATTTTGAATTATAGCATATATGCTACAATTTGCAAATTCAGGCGATCTATAAATAAAGCGCAATTCATTTTTTAATCTATCAAAATTAAAAAGTGCCTGATAAGTATTAGTGAACTCTCTGATTTCCTTTTCAGGGAATTGTTCACTATATTTACTAAAATTTTCACAAGAAAGTAACTCAAAGAATTTCAAATTTTTGATACTCATATAACGATGTCTTAATTCGCTGAGTACATTATCAATTATCTCGGTAAAGATTCGCCGATAATGTATTTTTACATCATCGACATTGCGCTTTCTTTTGGGTGGTCCGGTAATGACGGCAGTTGCATCATAATTGATCTGGAATTTGTCTCTGTAATTAGCTAAAAAGGACTCGAATTGTTTGATTTTTTTTACACAAAACGCGATGTCACTAGTTTTTTTCTGAATTATATCGTATAAAATATCGGTTTGCTCAAAAATATCAGAGAATGTTCTTAAAAAAAAATTAAATTCAAATTCTTTCATGTTACATAAAAAAGAAGTAACTTGTGACAATGTATCACCATCCCAGTGTTGTGTATTTTCATTAATTTCCTCAAACAACTGAAGAAGGTGTGTATACTCGTTATTAATTACATTTAACGTGCGCGAGTGATATGTCCACCTAGTTTCGGAGACACGAGGCAGCTTTTTCATAGCGGAAAAGTCGTTATAATACGCCATTCGTTTCGTACTATTGTGAAAGAAAACCGCAATTGATTTTATTATGTTAAAAAACCGTTTTGTTTCAGGAACCCGTTCGAAAGATTTCGATAAAACTAAATTTAATACATGTGCTGAACACCATACGTACATTGCTTGCGGACATTTTTGCCTCACCAAAGCTTGCACTCCGTTAATTTGAGAGGATAAAACTGCTGCCCCGTCATAAGTTTGTGCAATTAATTTAGAATGACAATCTAAATCTCCTAAAATTTCCAAAATTATAGAACTTAAAGTTACAGCGGTCCGATCCGCGCTGACATCTACGTATTTAATAAATCGATCAACTACTTCGGAATCGCGAAAATACCTTAAAATAAAAACTAACTGTTCTCGGCCGCTAATATCAGGTGTTTCATCCACCATTACAGAAACAAAATCGGACTTTTTAATTTCGTCTTTAATGTGAACAGCCATCACAGAGGCAACACTCGAGATCAAATCATTTTGCGTTCTGTTCGACATGCCCGTGAATGTGCTACTTGCATTTTGTAAGTGATTTTCTAAGATTCCATCGTACTTTGCTAATAAATCTACTAATTCTAAATAATTACCTCTATTCACTGATGATAAAGATTCATCGTGGCCGCGAAAAGCTAATTCTTGTTTTCCCAAAAAGCATACAACATCGATCAGTCTTTGAAAAATGTTTCTATTTCTATCTACTTTAGAATTATGCCTTCCTAAATCTAATCTGAACTGGCTGTTAATACTAGTTTCAATGCGTGACTTACCAAATGTACGTAACTTAAAGCAAGCCTCTATATGTTTTTCTGATAGGTCATGCTTTTTCGCTGAGGAATGAAAATTATGCAAATCAAGAAATCCCTCACTCCATTTACTAGAAGTATTGAACAAAATGCACGGGAAATAAAATAATTTATTTGTGTGTACGCAACCACACAGTCAGTGATATGTTTCATAACTCTGAGGATTGAAATGACGAGTACGAGACGAATTATTATATTGTTGGGTTAACTCTCGTAACTCGGGTACACATCTACCTTTTGTCACAACTTGAATCTTATCATTATAAGATAGTTGTGAAAACTTATTACTTTTAATCTCTAATAAACACACATTGTCAGCACAAATCACACAATCTAGGACCATTTTTAAGTAAACAAACAAATATTTTACTTTATGTTTCAAAACGGATTACTTAAAACTCACTATGATATTATAAAAACAAAAGGACAAAACAATAACAAAAGATCACACGCGCTAATCTGCTCGTCACATGAAACAATATGGCTCCTACAAAAAAATAAGATTTAATATTTCTCGACAAAAAACGCTACTAAAATATAATGGCCTCATTGTCCTATTGTCATCTTTAAGAACGGCATTTAACATAATTTTGCCGTATTATACTGACAGAGTTGCCCTATTTTCCCAATTACCCAAAAACCAAATTCTCAAAGTGGAGAAAAATTAAATTCCTACAGTTAATAATTATAATTAAAGGGTTTTTGTTATCCTTTAAAATTAAACTTATCTTTTGACATGTATAGATTTGATATTACTACCCCGTTGGTTGTATTAATTGTTTCTATTAAAATCGTTTCTGGGTGAAGTTTGTTTCCTGAACTGGCAACGCGCATGGTGTGTTTCCACTAAGATTTTCATTCATTAAAACGCTGGTTCCCTATTGGTTGCCGCCAGCTACAGCGAGCCTAGGAACGCCCATTATTTATGCATCTGTTCCGATCATACACACGACAAAATGAAACAAAAAATCATACATTTATGAATGAAATTTACTAAAATTGAGGCAAGAAAATAGTGGGCCTCAGTTTCGTATTACAGTGAAGTGAACGTGATGACGTCACACGGTGCGGAAAGTTGCTCATGCATTATGCTAGGCGTTATGGTTTATTTTATATTTTTGTTTTATATTATTATAAGGTTACGATACATGCATTTCTTTTAATTTGGTAAGTTAGGCTTGGCCTGTAACAGTACTATGAGATACCGCCCCTGTTTACCACTTTGTTGTTGCAGACATCCATAAGTTCGAACGAAGTTGCGGGTCAATTGCTAGTTCAAATGTATGAAACACAAAATTATATAATATTTCGTATGCATTGAAGTAATTTTCATTCATAACAAAGATTTCAGTTGCTAAATTTTCATTTCGAGCTGGATTTGAGCCAATCATGATACACATTGCGTTGGTACATGTGCACGATTTTTAGTAAAAACCTTTTAGCACTGTGTGCAATGTAAACAAGAAGCAAAAAAAATATTGTGCTGAGAAGATTAAATATTAAGGAGATTTTTTAAAAGCAAAGTTATAACATTGAAAACATGTGTTATCACATTAAGTTAAAGCATTGAAAACAAACAATTAATTGTCGATTAAAAATACTTTTAACCACTCCATTGGGCGAAAGTTCTTTTAACTGTTATTTTAGTCAAAAGTATTATTGACTTTAACTAAAGAATACGGTCAAAAGTACTTTTGACTGATTTTGCTAGTCAACAGACTTTTGGCTGGTTAAAAGTTTTGATTGCAACATATGTAATTAATAGGAAGCTCAAGACGAAACAAAAATCAAATTAGGTTGATTGATAATGATGTAGCATTGTTTCCGATATTTACCTAGTGGCCTGTGTAATTCTTGGCCTACTTATGTGATTGATGTGAGTCCGTATTTAGTTAGTTACCTATGTAAATAGAACGAGGTCCGAGGTAAACATCTGTGCTTTAAGTGTTTGTAAACAAATATATCCTTATACTCTCAGAAAAAAAAGAAATTCGGCGTGTGCGGTATACAGTAATATAAAGTTGAAGAATTTCTTTGGTCGAACGAGCCAATCTCAGAAACTACTGGTCCGAATTTATATGTCATTTTTGTGTTGGATTGTTAATTTATCGAGGACTGTGACGAATAGGAGCTGAGCGTGTGAAACCGCGGGAAAAAGCTAATGGTGTCATTCGACCAATTCTTAGTGCGGCGCGAACAGAACGGTAGCGGGCGTCAAATACGAAGCCAATAAATGTGCGACCTTTAAACTGTATTTCCAACCTTTCAATTTCAGAGAAAATTGTAAATGCCAAGATATTAAACGCTTAATGGGCAACGATTTGAAGTTATTGAAACCAAGTGGGATGAAATATGCAAAGAAAAATAATTTCTGTCTTAGAACTTCGTCACAGGACGCTCATTATAACAAAACCAATAGTTTTCCAAAAAAAGAATATTAAAATTTACAAAATAAATATAGTTATTTTGACGTTCCTAAAGATAATATAATAGAGCAGTGGTGGCCCAGTGGTCTCATCGGTCGGTGGGTTCGAACCCTGCCAGGCACATTACTTTGTGTAATTTATTTCATCACCATTGACTCCTTCATCTCAAAAGGTGAAGGAAAATATCGTGAGGAGACCGGCATGACCTAGAACCAAAAATTCAAAGATATGTGACATCTAACAAACCGCTCTAGGCGGGTCGCTAGTAGCCTTCTTCGAAAAGAAGGCTACCGCACACAAAATCATTTTTTCAATTCGACCTAGCAGTACCCGAGATTAGCGTGTTCAACCAAACAAATTCTTCAGCATAATAATATTAGTATAGATTTAAAGACAATAAAATAATAACATCAAGAAGCAAAAACAAATAACAGTTATTCTAAAGTTCTTCAAGTTGAAAACAAAGTCATTGTGTTTTAAAACCGGAGTTTGATCTCTTTTTAGAACTTAAAGTCATGCACTTGGCACTTGGTTAGCGTAAATAGCTGAAGCTGAGTGCTTACTCTATGGCGATAGCAAGTTTTAGTGCATTTTCAAGTATACCTAGTTTTTATGGCTGAGTATCTAGGTAAACAATTCTTAAGCTGCCTGTTTCAATAAATCTCGTTAATTATAGGTAAATAATACAAGACCAATAATACTGCCTTGTGGCACGCCACAGTTATTTCAATCAATATAAATAAGCTGTAGGTTTTTACACATTTAAATACCTTGTCTTAACAGGCTTTAAGATATAAAGCACTTCTAATTTTCTACCATTTTTCCTGTTCCACGAAAACCGTACTTAACAATAATGAAATAAGGTCAAAAGGCTCACGTAGGTAGGTACCTAATGGGTACTGTCATCGATATAGAGAAATTCAATTGCTTGATGTAAGAAATGGAAATTATTCGCTGGAAACGCTTTCGCATTTGACCGATCAAAGAAGAAAATTAAGGAATAATATATACGGACGAATTACTTATCATAAAAACACGATTCATAGAAATTTTTGTTACATTTTATTGGTAGCTTCCAGCGTATCCCTGCTTTCCCTGGTTATTACGACTGTACAAAACAAAACACTTATCCTGTACCCCTAGCTCGAGTTTTCACTCTTATTTACAACATCTTTCGAGGATTTACAGCGTTTCTTGTATGAAAAAATTAAACAGCGTCTCTGGTGTGCGAAGAAGGAACTAATTTTTTCCTTGAAAATTGTCACTTTGAAATTGTCAAAGTTCCAGTTTACTGTACCTCTTAAATACTGAAAACTCGTGCTGAGGGTACTGTTATCTAAACATAAGTTTTCGCGGGACTGTCTAAACAGACCAGAGTGGTAGTAGATATTAGTCAGTACGAGTGTACGGTTCTTTCTGCTCCATCCAGGGGAACTTAATTGATAATTTACTAGCACAAAAGCGTGTAAGTTTTACTGTACCTAATTTATTACAATGAAAAATCTTCCGGAATAAAGTAAACATAATAATAATTATAATAGCTAAATAATATAATAGCTAGTGAAGTTTGTCTTAATGACCAGGCCGGGCCCGACGTGACTTTTTGCAGCGACCATGCAAATGCCAAACTGCGGCGATACGGTCACCTACTGAAGGATTAATGTATAAATTATGTAACCAGCAAAACCTATTTCGAGTACACACGAAAAGCGACTTTAATGCAAGATAATAATGTTGTAGAAACCCTGACAAATAGAGCGCTGTAAAGATGATTTATCTTCTACGTAGTGGTTCATATTAAATGTTATAACCACATTATAATGATAAACGCGGTTATAAAGAAAATGTTAATCCGCAGAGAGTATAATCATAAAGTAGTAAGATTGAGAAACAAGATACATGCAAGTATTTATTGAGCCGTATTTTGAGATAAATATTAAATTATAATCAAATAATATTCGTATTCATAGATATTTCTCTCAGATTTCTTAACTTTATGAAGGTTTCGGTTAAGTTAATTAAAAGTTATCTACCTACACACGTGTCATGTTAATCATTTTCGTGAGAAAAGTACAAGTGAAGTTTAAACTCCCCTTGCCTTCATTTGTTAACTTTCTTGAACCTTACACGTTGGAGTGGTTGACCTTCAATGGGACTGTGCCCGTAGGCGGGCCTTTAGTGCGTTCTCACTGCCAGCGTCAGATAACATCGCGATCTGCCTTTTGTGCTTTCTCACTGATGGCGTCAGATCGAAACGCATTCTACCTTTCCAGTGATCGCATTCGACCACAAATCATCGCCATTTTAGATACAAATCTCATCAAATCGTCAAAATGCGTTTTCTGGCGAAATGAGTTTCTGACGAGTTACGTTTCTGACGACATGAAAGTGATCCGAATCCGATCTGAACCCATGCGATCTATGTAAACTATAGTCATATCCATAATTATGTACTTTCTCACTGCCCGGGATCAAATCACATCGCTTAATCGCGTTCTGCCTTTACAAAGATCGCATACCGATCGCCGAAATGGATCATGCTCTGTGGCTCAAGGCGTCATGCACAATCACGTGGAAAATAGGACTAATATAAGGGTACTCACTGGTCTTCATTGTACGCGATTTTCCGTTGATCGTCGATCCACTCCAATATACAGTCTAGGAACTTCCTTTTATTAGACACAACACTAACACAGGATCACAGAACTCTATTAACCTAACGACACAGGATTGTTATAGATAAATAGTATTTTGTTTGTAGGTAGTTTTGTAAGAAAAATGGCGGGCCGGCAAACAATCGTATTTGCCGGCAAACGACCGCGCGTTTTGTTTGATGAGTGAGTTACTAAAACTGGTTGATAGTGAATGATTGATTTGAATTTGGAATGGAATGAATGAATGACTAGAATGAGAAAATGGGCCAGTGCATTTAGTCAATTTAATGTTTTATTGTTTTTTGACACAAAAATAAATAAGTTTTGGCACTTCGTAACCTAAACCTAATTCTAAATTCAAGGTTAATAAAATAAACAACGTAGACATTTTCAAGTGTATTTTATGCACAAAATTTTACATTTATATCAAAATTTGTATCTTAGATAGCTCGATGGGTTCCCTATCCATTTGCATAAAATTTTAAGACCTAATATAACTTAGCATAATTTTGTTTGGCATAATTATATTTTCGCATAATATAATTACGCATAACAGCTTACGCATAATTTTTTAAGCATAATTTCTCTAACCATAATAATGATTAAGCATAATATTCTAAAGCATAAATTTATTAAGCATAAAGTTCTAAAGCATAACTTTTTTAAGCATAAAGTTCTAAACCATAACTTTTTTAAGCATAATATCCTAAAGCATAAATTTATTTACGCATAATGATATTAAAACATATTTTTATAGAAAATGTATTGAACAATTTTGTGGGTTCTTTTTTCGCTGTAGGAAGCTTAAAGCAAGCAAGCATTCAGCATGCAAGCAAGCATGCAAGCAAGCAAGTAAACATGCAAGCAAGCATGCAAGCAAGCATGCAGCAAACAAGCAAGCATGCAGCATGCAAGCAAGCATGCAGCATGCAGCAGGCAGGGTTTCTGTCACGGCTCCGGCGCTGCGGGTCTCCGGCGGCCCTTCGCGTGCTAATCATCGCAGACGGCTTTCGCTCACCACCGCGGCTGAGGCTGGCCGGCGAAGCCGGCCAACAAGCCGAAGCTGTTCGCTCGCAGCCGCCTGCTCCTCAGCCCGCGGGCCGCCTCGCCCCTACGCGCCTACGCGATTTTAAATTACACTCTAGGGGTAGGACAAACAAGACTACGTTGAGTCGGTTTTGCAGCAATTCGGTTTGTCACTTTTGCTGCACAGCATATTAAATTTTTAACCAACAATAATTATTACTTAATTGTAACAGAAACTATAGCAAATTGGTGTTATACTAATAGTCATTAGGCCTACTAACGTTATGCTAAAAGTCATTAGGCCTACTAACGTTATGCTAATAGTCATTAGGTCTACTAACGTTATGCTAATAGTCATTAGGCGTACTAAAGTTATGCGAATAAAATTTATGCCAAAACAAATTAGTCTTTAAGATGATTATGCCAACATAAAATGTATGCCTAAAAAAATTATGCCGTAGTATTATTATGCCAAAACAAATTGTGCGAAAATCGTTATGCCGAAGTATATTAGGACAAAGAACATTATGCGAATAGAAGGGATCCCAGCTCGATGACTTGTTGATAGTGAATGATTGATTTGAATTTGGAATTGAATGAGTGAATGACAAAGAGGAAAGGATTAGAATTAGAATGAGAAAATGGGGCGGTGCATTAGTCGATTGAATGTTTTATTTTTTGATAGATACTTAAATAAATAAGTTTTGGTATTTCGTAACCCAATTCAAGGTTAAAAAATTAAACAACGTAGACATTTTCAAGTGTATTTTATGCACAAAAATTTATATTTATTATATCAAAATTAGTATCTTAAATAGCTTAAATCGACTCAATAGTGTTACAGAAATATTAAAATTACTTTAATTAATTAATTCTTAAAATTCAATTGATTTTTGGAAATCTGACGTTCTTTAACAATTTTATTTTATTTAAAACATTATACACTAATCTTCAAGTATCAAGTTACATGAAATTTTAATTACAAGTACTTTGTACAATTAGAACCGAAGTATCTACACAACTGGGAGCACTGTATCTTGAATATCATTTGGACTCGTGAAATATCAACTACTAATTTTTTTCTTCTAAACCTAATCAAGAACCAATAATTACTACTAGGTGTGAATTAATACAGCGTGTACTATGCGGTTCAATTAAAGTGGTATTAAACCTTCCTAAATTCAGGATTATATTTAGGATACGATTTAGGATAAGAAGTCGCCAAAGATTGCGATTACACGTACTAAATCGTGTCCTAATTAGGATACTACTCATCCTAAATGCGATTACACGTTTCTGAATTCAGGACGTCCTAAATATCGGTTCCTAAATTTAGGAAGGTGTAATACCCCTTATAGGATGGAAGGTGTCAATGACCTCGATTCTTAAACTGTCAATATCATAAAATAACGTGTAGCAAATAGATTGCTTTTTGGTCATCGAGTCTCCTTATGGGCGTTTTTCTTTAATTTGACTATTAAATTATTATTGTTTACAATTTCAACATGGCTTCAGTAAAAAACTATCGTTCCTAAATGAACCGCAGAATAATTAAATAATAATATTCCACAAGTATCACACAACGCCATCTAGTCTCAAGCTAAGCAGAGCTTGTGTTATGGGTACTAGACAACTGATAAACATACTTATGTATATATTTCTAAATAGATACATATTATAGATAACTTACACCCAGACACAGAACAAATGATCATGCTCATCACACAAACATTTGTCTTTGGTGGGAATCGAACCCACGACCCCCGGCATAGCAGTCACGGCCACTAACCACTAAACCAACAGGCCAGTCAAAAAATAAAAAATAATGTATCAGCTTGTTCTTGCAATTTCATTCTTTAATTTCGATGTTGGTCCCATGGTGATCTAAAATATAACCACATATTGCTGTTACGAGCAGTATTTGGACCAAACTAAGGTTACTAATGTAACTAAGTAGGTACTATGCTGCTATAGCTACTGCATAAATTGTAAGGTTAGTAAGGATTATTTTAGGAATTTTATTTCAACTTTCAGTGGAAAAAGTACCATTTTTATTGAAATATTATAAAGAGAGAGATACAGTACAGAAAAAGATGTTTACATAAAAGTATACATTTTGAGGGTTTTTTTTTTTATTTTCTTATTCAACTAAAACAAACCTCAAAATGCGATATATTTCTTATTATAAAAAAAGTCCTCCCACCCAGAGCAGAGAAGAGGACAGAATACTCGTACTGACTAAAATCTACGTGTCCTTCAATAGCCCTTTACGTTCCAGGGTCACAGTGATTTGATAAGTCCCGTGACCCCGGCAGGCTTTGAGGCGTGCATGGAACACAGCGCGTCGTCGACCCAGACATGGTCTATGGTCGGACAGCGAGCATTACTCGCTGCCCGCATGCTCTAAGGTGGCCGGAAAATGTAGGAAGATCACAACCTCAATGCCGTAAGATGACACAGAAAAATTAAAAAACAAAACAAACTGCTTAAAGCGCCGTATTCACGTTCCATCTTGCTGTACGTCCCGCCAAGGTCATACACGATACACGAAGCAAAAACACCGTGATTATGACGTACTGGACGTACGTCAAGCCTATTCACGTTGTTTTTGCGTCGTGCATCGTGCATGACGTACAGCCGTGACAGATGGTGAATACGGCGCTTAAGGCTTTGTCAAACAGTAAGCTTCGCGTGGCGTGACATTAACGTGGTGGCAAGCACGAGAAAAAACACGGTCCACCCTCGCAGTCTAAGTTTTTCAAATTAACTAGATTTCGCTTGAAAAAAGTATTCAGTGTTATATTTTTTAAACGACATTTTTAAAATTGCAAATTATTACGACCAAATACAAAATTCAATGTTCAAGTTGCAATTTAAAATTTAATATAATAATAATAATAATATGCCACAACTATCACACAACGCCATCTAGTCCCAAGCTAAGCAGAGCTTGTGTTTTGGGTACTAGACAACTGATAAAAATACTTATATATTTCTAAATACATACATATTATAGATAAATTACACCTAGACACAGAACAAATGATCATGCTCATCACACAAACATTTGTCCTGGGTGGGAATCGAACCCACGACCTCCGGCATAGCAGTCAGGGTCACTAACCACTAGACCAACAGGCCAGTCAATATGACTTGAGGGTCAGTCGTTACGCAACACAATAGTCTCGAGAGCAGTTTAAACGGGTTTAGTCTTAAATATAAATCTCCTGAATTCTACTTAAATCCTAGTTTAACAGTTACTCAACTAAACCCTAAAGTTTATTTCACACAGTTTGTGCTACTGTGCTTATATTTAGTCCATTAGTGTCGTCAGAATTAATTCGTTTCTATACTAGCAATTCTTCTAGAGTTTTATTAGATATTTTTAGGCTAGCATCTCTTTAAAAGATATAAATAGGTACATAGTTATTATATAGTTTCACTTGCACCACAAATCATTAATTTTTTAAAACTTTTTACCTTTTTCTGTCGGAAAACGTCAGATTAAAAAAAAATCTCCCAATTTGTGTGTCATTTTTTTTTTTTAAAACAGTTACAGGTTTGAGTATTGCAAGGATATAATATTATACCAATAGAACATAATTATATGTAATTATAAACACTTACCGTTAAATATATTATTTACATGATAAAATTTGTAGTGCAAGCGTTATGTGGTAAGTGTATTAAAAATATACAATTATTTATTTAATTGCTAACAATTGAATTTGCGTAGATATAATTACGATTATTTTGTGGTGTCTAAGCTTACTTAGTTTCTTATGTAAAAAGTCGTATTGGGCTTAAAGAAATAAAACAAAAAAGGACAATCAGCCATTAATTCCAAACATCTTGACCGAATAAATATTTTATCTTTTATTTGAATTTATGATCTCAATTTAATTCCAGATGGCTCACAGTCCCTCACAGTCTGTAATAAGTACGGTCTGCACAGTTCGTTGAAATTCAGACGTTTTAGCTTATATCTTTCGCTTACAGTACATTAACGTTTTCACTCACAGCTGGCAGGCAGCTCTTTAAAATTCAGGCAGTAAAGGTGGTGCCTATACAGCAGTTATATAACGAAAGAAATGTCACTTATCATTTGTTGCCAAACTTTTTTTTTGGGTGACAAAGTTATAAATTATTGTCGTAGGTGTTATACAATTTCATGTAACAGTATGTTAGACTTAAAAATAATTACGAAATGCTGTAAAATATACACTTCTCATCAAAAAAATCGAAACACTTTCGTTTTTATTGTTTTTGTCCTAATTTTTTACAAAAGAGAATTAATTCCATGGAAAAAAAACATAACTGTGTAGCTGGCAGTTTGGTCATTACAGTAAGAAGAAAAAAATTAAAATTCGAATTAATTTCATTTGTTTATCCTATAAATGAAATTAATCACTGTTTTGAGACAAATGTGTATTTAGGGTTGGAGTACGTTTCTCGTTTAAAAACTAAAAATTAGCGCTTGTCTTTAAACTTTCTGTTTCTTATTTCATTTACTGTGACTTTGGGACGTCTGAAAAAACTTTTTTTTCTAAAACATATGGATACTTCGCCCGCAGAAGCCGCCCAAGTGGTGGCATTGCTGGATTCTGGACTTAGTCAGCGTGTTGTGGCTGCAAGATTGCATCTAAGCTTATCATCTGTTCATAGAGTCTACAAACGCTATCG
Organism: Agrotis ipsilon; assembly: GCA_028554685.1. Classification (NCBI taxonomy): domain Eukaryota; kingdom Metazoa; phylum Arthropoda; class Insecta; order Lepidoptera; family Noctuidae; genus Agrotis; species Agrotis ipsilon. The sequence goes on from CM052972.1 coordinate 10,821,331, forward strand.
GGAGACTGGTTCGTTCACGCGCCGTTCAGGATCTGGCAGGAATCGGGTCACTTCTGAGCGAGATGATCGATTTATTGTAACAACTTCTTTACGAAATCGACGCCTTAACGCTTTTCAACTGCAGCAGCAGCTTCGCGTTGTACGAAGAGTAGCTGTAAGTGACTCTACAATAAGAAGAAGGTTGAAGGAACGCGGATTGGCACCGCATAAGCCAGCGAATGGGCCGAAATTAACTGCAGACCATCGAAGAGCGCGCCTTAACTTTGCACGCGAGCACCTAACTTGGTCATACCTTCAGTGGAGCAAAGTACTGTTTTCTGATGAGTGTAAAATTATGCTGTATGGTAACGACGGAAGGAACAAGGTCTACAGAAGAGATGGAGAACGCTTTGCACAATGCTGCATTGAAGAAAAGGTCAGCTATGGTGGCGGTTCGTGGACGGTTTGGGGAGGAATCAGCGCCGACGGTAAGACAGAACTTGCCTTTGTGTCTGGGCCACGGCTGCCTGCACTAAATTCTCATCGGTACATCGAACAGTGTCTTGAACCTCATGTGATGCCCTATGCACATTTTATTGGCAACGACTTCATATTCATGCACGACAATGCTAGAGCTCACACCGCGGGCGTCGTACGAGATTATCTTACCGAAGTCGGTATCTCCATTATGGTATGGCCAGCAAGAAGCCCGGACATGAATCCCATTGAACATCTATGGGATGAATTAAAGAGACGAATTCGAGCAAGAGATCCAGCCCCAGAAACACTTAGCCAGCTGCGAAATGCAATCCAAGAGGAATGGGATAATATACCACAACATGTGATCGTGACTCTCATCCGATCGATGAAGAACCGTATGGAAGCAGTAATAAGAGCTCGCGGAGGGAATACAAGTTATTAAATAAACGTTTCTTACATTTTTTTTTCATTTACGCGTGTTGTTTTACCCATTTCCTTCATATTCCATACAGGGTAAAAATTACTCATTATACAAAATACGAAACCTATGAAGACTTAATTTGAATTTAGAACATTAACATTAGGATTTAAAAACCTCATACTACTCACTATTAAATGACATTTTACATTTATTCCTAAATATACACATTTTTCTGATAATCCTTATCAAATCATAAACTGCGAGGTGTTTCGATTTTTTTGATGAGAAGTGTATATTATAACTTTTGTTTGATGACTGACATGATACAAAATATATAAAGTTAAACGATTTTATACAACAAATCGAACCAGTGTGGCAACGTTTATGACATCATAAACGTTGAAAACGTTAAGGGCCTTATCACACTAGCGGTTTGGAAGCGGTTGCGGGGCGGAGCGGCCGCACAGCGAATGCGTTGCGAACACGCCGCGGTTGCGCAGCGAATTCGTTGCGGACGCGCAACGGGATCGCCGCGAACAGCAAAGTGAACGCCATTTTGTACTGCCTCGAACAAACGCCAAAACGTCCGCCCCACTTCAGATCAACGAGGAATTTTTTGTATGAAGACTTTCGAAAAATTCCTCCAGCGCTGAAAGAAGGATGGACAAAACGTCCCATCCCTTGTAACACTTCCATCTATATATCAAATGAAAGCACTTGAAAAGTGTATCATTTCATTCTATCACAGCAAACCTGTAAACCATGGGAGAAAAAAGTTATTGAAACTTTTATGTCAAAATACCAACGATACATAATGTTAGGCAGAAGTCATGTATGTCTTAAATTATATTAATCCATACTCAATACTGTGTGCTAATGCATCGTTGACATTTCTGTATTAAAAAAAAAACAAAATGTCACATGATATGCAAAAAAAAAACTTGCTAGTTTCTTTAACCGATTCTCGGACTACCTTCAGCTCGTCCACGGTTCTGTGCCTTAACTATTGGGTTTGTCGACTATGAAAGTAGAAGACAGGCGTCAACTATGTGTTACGTGTTCGCGATCTTTACTATCATAGAGTCAGATTTCGTCATAGTATGATATTACGAGAATATAATTATATATGGAAGATCGGCCGGGATTCACAGAGTTTATAATGGAACACATTGATTTTGAAAAAGAATAAGGCGCTATCTCCACAATCGACAGAATCGCGGCGATATTATAGTCGTGCCACATATTTCCATATACTCTATATGAACGAGTCTCCACACGGCGATGTTCATAGATTTTCACATGAAAACGATGGGTACAAGCGTTGGCGTTGGTACGCATCATTACCATGACAAAAAGCTATTCAGACACTGTTAGCACTTCGGACACTAATCAAGGAAACCAACAAATGACTTCAACGACCATCCATAGTAAACTGGTGATTTTTTTTTACTCCTTTGCTTCCTCGTTAGTCAGTTGAGTACCAAACGTTTTGGTTGTGGCGGCATTTGACGATCTTATAGCCATGTTCTTCTAAGTAGGGGCTGTGGTAGGGGATTGAGCCTCTAAAGCCCCAATCTACATTCAATTCATTATTTTCATACAATTATCACTACTAAGTGCTATGACTTTCTTTTAAAGAGTCAGAAGTGGGTGCCGCTAAGTCAACAATGTTACTCTTTCTCATGATCTGTACACATATTATCATGAGAAAAAGCTAAGAGCAATGTTTTCTTATGAAAATCGAAATTCATCTTTTGACATAAAAGTCACAATAACTTTTTTCTCCTATAGATTGCAGGTTTGCTGTCATACAATGAAATGATACACTTTTCACGTACTTTTATTTGATATATGGATGGGAGTGTTACAAGGAAAGGGACGGGGTCCATACATTTCTGCCCATTCTTCTTTGGCATAATATGATAAGAGTAGGTGATACAGATTATAGATGCATTCATCCAATTTTATTTTTGGCCGAAAAGTTTTTTTTTACCAAAACATGAATATTGCTTATAACTCCCTGCGAAAAATTCCTCAGCCTAATCTAATAATGGATCTTCCCAAATTCGTCGATGCTTTCGTTTTCGTTTTAGACGTTTTCGAAGTAATAACGTCAACAGCAAGGTTTCCTCGTCGGAATCCATTTTGTTACTGAGTGTACAAACACGCGACGAAAACGTAACGCATTTGCCACGCGTCCGCGACGTGTTCGCGACGGATGCGCGGCGTGTTCGCGACGGATGCGCTGCGCGTCCGCTCCGCCCCGCAGCCGCTTCCAAACCGCTAGTATGATAACGGCCTAACGTGAAACATTTTGCAAAATGTTTCACACTGTTATAAAATGTTATTGTTTGCAATAATATTTTCAAACGTTACGTAACTACTGTTTGGGAGCACCTTAATAAAATGCCCACAATTAAAACGCTCAAAAGTTCATCTTTGATAAATTTTAATAAAGTTCTAGTACCAAATAATTTCAATTAACAAGATAAACAAAAAAAAAATACTGCCCTAAAAAGTTTATCCAAAATAAGAAAAGTTGGAAGAAATATTTACTCAATTAAAATTTAACTTTTAACTTCTTAGATAAAATCTTAATTACCTAAAGAGGAAGAGTTTTTATCGTCCTTAAAATAAATAGGTTAATTAATTACTCACTCAATTTATTTTTATCTTACTTTTACGATTTTAATAGATAAAACAAAAAAAGAACAAAATTAAGTTTAATTTACACATTTTTCTTGTTCACTGTGATATACAAAAAAATTAGTTCACGTGTTCGAAAAACTTTTGAAAACCGGTTCTTCGCAATTTCTATGTTCGTCATCACCAACACAATATGGTGCTGGGTCCTTAACGAAATCGACTTTACTGATGAATGATATCCTGGATTCTCGCTTGGTGCCTGCCGAGTGAACACTAGGAAGGGTTGTGTGGTCTAAATTGATGATGCGGGAGTCACGGCGACTCTTCCTGCAGAGAAGCGTCTCCTGAAACGCCTTGCGATATCTGGAACAAATGGACGGTTTTGGTTAGATGGAATATAATTTATAAGAGTTTGTACACCGGGACATACAAACTTTCAAGTTCTGTTTTTAGATGACTGAACTGATTTTAATGTTATTTCTTAACCATAAGTACAACAAAAAAAAATGTTGTGGTCATGTCAAATTAGACCGGTTTTAATCTACACAAACAGTAGTATCTAATTTTCTTTTATGTTTGATATTTTTTAAATGTATCCTACAAAAGACCTATAATATTCACTACTAAAAATCGGTTCGTCATTTCAGAAAATAAAAAAATGACAATTGGTCAAAAAGCACACGTTAGTCAAACTGTTTACAACACATCGTAAAATTTGTATGCCGTAATCAACAATAGACCAACGAAAAAACGGTCGATAGTGAAGCTCATGCCAGAGAAAAAAAGATTTATGAGCTCATATCCGGCTAGCTCTTAAATACGCAGTATCTTTAATTACTTGGGGGTAAAATAATGTAGATAATGGCAAAGCCATCTGTACCCTAATGAGGCAACTCTGAAACTAATGACGATACCTAGTATACACTTGGGGTTGCGACAGTCCTGTCTAATCAGGTAACCGTGACCCTGGAATGTAAATGGTTATTGAAGAAACACCGTAGATTTTAGTCCCGTCCCGCCCTGGGCGGGAAGACTCATTTGATGATTTTGCAGGATCACGGTTGAGGTCACAGTTCCGCGACCCTGGCAGGCTTTGGCCCTCTAAAGAGGCCGCGTCTGATTGCTGACAGCTCTTTGAGGCACGACGTGCCGTCGACCTGGGCATGATCGGACGGTGCTACACAAGCATCTTATTAAAGTTATTATTTTCATGTGATAGTTTTTTAAAAGCGTGCTTTTTTCACAAATGAAAATTGAGAAAAAGTTGTAATAAAGATATTTTAAACAGTTATTGTCGTATCAACTTTGAATCTTCAAGTGCGCAGTTAGTGTGAAAGTGCCATTAGAGCGAAATTGACAAAAAATAATAAAAAAACTTCTTATGTATAAGGTTTTAGCTGAAACCTTTTTCGCGTTTAAGTATTCATCATAAGTTCTCATAAAAAAACTAGTTGTCCACTGCAGATATTATGAAAAAGATTTTTATTTATTTTAAAGTAAAACGTTTTTATTTTCTATGGTTACCGACTTGTTTCTCGTTCGCAGAAGAAACGATTTTTCATTTTGCATACATTTACTTCGTAATAAAAGTTTAATATACGGCAAAATACATAAAATAGATGCTAGGGCTTTAATTTATGTTTGTGACTTTAAAATGTTGTATAATGTAAGTTACTGACTTATTGGATTTTTTTGGTGAAATAGTCTCATGCCAAAAGTTACTAAAAGATACGATCCTTTTAATTTTGACATTTTCTACAAAACAATGATATTCGTATCCGTCTAGGTATTATATATTTACATAACATAACGCGTACAATCCCCTGAAGGTTAGACAGAGGATACAGATTTTGAGGTTACAGATTATACCTAATAATAAATCTATATTTCATGTTGATATTTTTCTTTTTGAAGAAATGGAAAGATCAAGGTGATTATTTTCTATGGAAAATTTCATATAGAAATCAAATATAATCTCTTTTCTATATCTAATTTTACCTACTATTCATGCGAGACGTACATACGGGGAATTTTTCCTATATCGTGGTTTTTTTTCTACAAAAATTAAATTTCACGTTTACGAACAGCCATTACTACGAGCCATGACTTGTCATGTAAATATTCATTGTGTGCGGGAATCAAACCCGCGACACGCAGCGCTGAGAGAATAGCTGAAAATAATATTGCAATGGGCCACCTTAGCTCGTCGCCATAGGCCATAGCCATAGTAACAATAGAATTAGAATCGAATGACATACATATTGTTAAAAGTAAATCGGGAACTGGAATCCCAACCCTACGCATCGTGTTACATCCTTAGTGGAGCAAGCAGAAACAAGTCAGGGTGACGTATGTCAGCGCGGTGTGATTTGACATGACCGGCAAATTCAAGTTCCAAGAAGATAATTATATTTTATTGAATAAATGGTGGATTCAGTAATGGTGCAGTTTTCCATTTATTAATATATACACATACGATGTAAAAAATCCTTTCACAAAACCTTCCTTCCTAATTGAACCGCATAGTAAGTAGGTACTAATATGCTTTTTTTTTTTAAAAATATTTCTTCAATTGACTTACTTGTTCAAACAGATTTTAAAAGAATATGGAATATATGTTTGATCAGCACTATTTTTTATTTTTTCCAGTAATTTCTTATTTCTGCAATCCATGACCTAGATATTGAACATTTGCCTAGTTTCTTAAGTGAAAATGGGTCGAATTTCCTGTAGAGTTATCTATAGATAGAGGAACCTTGAGTTACTCGTATTTCGCCTGTCAAGATGCAATTTTACCGGCAATATTCTGTCGGGTGGCGGTATGTATACCTCATCATCAGCCTATTATAATGTTCCCACTGTTCGGATACAGGCCCCCTCTTCGTGAAAGGAAGCCATAATCGTTCACCACGCGGGCCCAGTGCGGATTGCTAGATGTCATATGTGTTCGATTTTTTGATCCTTAAGACATTCCCGTTTCCTCACGATGTTTTCCTTCACTGTCTTGCGAGCAGTGTTGATAAAATGAATTACAACAAAGTAATCCGTAATGCACAAGTCGGAGCCGATAACACTGGGCCACAAACGCACACTTAAATGTTGATATTTCTAGCTTCGTTAAATCTCGTCTAGGTTATACAAAAGTTAAATATGTAAAGACATGGCCCTGATTTCCCCGGTTTTCACTGAAAGGTCTTTTCCATTAATTCAATTAACAAAGCTCGTCTCGGTCCACTGATGTCACCTCTGTTAATTTTATACGAGTAAAGGATTTTCGTTCGGAAACAACGCTTCGAATGTTTTATATAATTAATTAATTATTTTATTCTGGCATACTGAACGTTCTGATTCCAGCCACTTGTTACGGAAGAAACAAAACAATTAGAATATGAAAATGGAATCCTTTGGGAGCATGTTACTTTTTAACTGGCAAGACTGTCGTTCGTTTTTCAAATAGAATTCGATTTGTAAAATTTTTCGTTCGAGGTTTTTTTTTTAATTTTTTGGCTTGGATCAACAAGAGAGTTGCCAAAGAAAGAAGATGTTGCTTGTTACATCCCACAGATGTTGCCAATATTAGATTTAAGTTATAATAAACAAGAACTCTCTATTTTGCATTGTAGATTTAACACAAGACATTTCAATTGACGTGAAGCCTGCCCTAAATAAATAGAAGTCTTAAGTGTTGTCACAACAATACAATTTCGATACTAAAACCAAATAAATGTCTTCGACACAGAACATTTTGATTCCTTTCAAGTGAAACTTAGTAACAGCTTTTCTTGAATAATGAGAAATATTTGAATAAAGAACATCTTTTAGGCTTTGACATTAGTACTATTCATCATAAAAGTAACCTCAAGAGAATAGTCTGTGTTAGTAGGCATTCAATTTTTTAGGGTTCAAAATCAAAATAAAATGTAGGTAAAATGGGACCCTATTACAAAGTGCACAAACACACTGCGAGCCTAGCACGGTGCTGGGATCAAACCTGCGACGCGCTGCGCAGGAGTAGACCGCTAAACCATTGCGTGAACCTTGCTATCTTTTTTTTACGTGGTAAAATCATCGTATGAGTCCACCCGCCCGGGTCGGGACGGGAGGGACTGTCAGACTTACACTGACTTAAATCCACGGTGATCCTTCAATAGCCCTTTACGAACCAGGGCCAAGGTGAGACAGTCACGTGACCCAGGCAGGCTTTGGCCCTCTTAGGGGGCCCCGTTGCTGACAGCTCTTTGAGGCGCGCGTGGAACAGAACGCGCCGTCGACCCGGGCATGGTCCATGATCAGACGGCGAGTCACCCATTACTCGCTGCCGACATGCCCGCAAACCTTGCCATCTTCACGTAAAAATAGGCGAAACCGCTTGTATAAGCTATAAGTACCTATATAAATCAATATGTACGGAACGAAAGTTTTCATTTTCAATATAAATCGAATGTACATAACTTTACTGAGCGTTCATAATACGCATTGAACATGACTTATTACAGTTATAACCATAAATTTAACCGAACAAAGCGTATTGGAACGGTAATGCTATTGACATTTCCAAGTTCTAAGAACGTTCATACAATCAGGAGGTGTTTGAATAGCCTGCTCCCACACCTGGTATCTATTGTGACCTTATTAAGTAAACGTCATCCTGGAACAGAGAGGGCTATTGAAGGACACCGTGGATTTTATTCGGTAAGATTCTGACAGTAAGTAGGAAGACCCTACGGGTCGATGGAGAGCCTCAAAGAGCGTCAGCAAAATGATGGGGCCCCCCTCACAGAGGGCGAAAGCCTGCCGGGGTCGCGGGACTTCTTTCCATCACCGTGACTCCGGAACATAAAGGGCTATTGAAGGACACCGTGGATTTTAGTCAGTACAAGTCTGACAGTCCCTCTCGCTCTGCCCGGGGTGGGAGGACTCATTTGATGATTTAACCAAGCAAAAATAAAAAAAGTAGGAAGACCCGTTTGATGATCTTACAACACACATGATTTTTTACTGTTTTTATAGAACCGTACGGAACCCTTTGTGCCGCGAGTCCGACTCGCACTGGACCAGTTTTTATACAATTGAGAAACAAGCCTGTGGTCGCCTGAAACGCCAGAGGTATCGCTAGTCATCATCTGCCTAGCCTTTTCCCAACTATATTGGGGTCGGCTTCCAGCCAAACCAGATTCAGCTGGATGTCAGTATTTTACATGGAGCAACTGCCTGTCGGACCTCCACAACCCAGTAACTGGGTAATTCGATACACCATGGTAAGACTGGTTGTCAGACTTTAGAGCTTTTGACTAACAGTAACGACTGTCAAAGATCTACAAATGACAACCAGGACCAACGGCTTTACGTGCTTTCTGAGGCACGGAGGAAACTCGCTATGACAGATGGTCACCCATCCACAGACCAACCTCGGGCTTAACACGGAAGATCGGCCTGTGCGGCTGTAATTATTTAGCCAGAGGTATTGCTAGTAACCTTTTATAGGCCCTTTTTCAGTAGACATATAAGGAGTTATTTCAAGTGTAAACATTCTGTTTATACTTGAATTGTTAACCTTTCCATTGGATTGTCAACACAATTCATAGTTATCGTAAATATTTTAATTTATGTAGGCACATAAGTAAGTCATCCATCATAATTAGCGTACGATTTATCAATTAATCTCTGAAGAGCTTATCGCTAATTTAGAACAGTAACTTATTAATCATTAAGAATTAATCCATTCCTGTCTTTCACAGTGGTTTAGCGCACGGCGGAGAGCGGTAAAATGGAGTATAGAAATGTTTGACGCACGACACGAGACGTCGCTCATAGCGAAAACGATCAAAGCCTTCTCTGAAGTCGCCGGAGTTATCGAATAACCGTGACTCCGGAATGTAAAGGGCTATTGAACAACACCGTGGATTTTAGTCAGTACCAGTCTGACAGTTCCTCCCGCCCTGCCCCGGGTGGGAGGACTCATTTTGATGATTATACTTCGTAAAAAAAGCCTTCTCTGAGCGAATCGCTACACACAGCGATGTGCGTTACTAGGAGCGCTAGTAACAAAAGTACAAGAGATTAAGTGGGATCCGAAGCCACCAAACAGCCGGCAACTGCTAAAGTGGCTTTTCAAAGACGCCGCCACCTCGCCCACCGCGCCGCACACAGCTTAGACCAAAGTCGAACGGGCTGTTAAACTAATTAACCACATTAGCAATGCCACTCTATGACACCCACTCGATTAGGAGACTCGGCGTGAGTTAAGACGATTACGACGACGTAATTAATCACTTCAGACGAATTTCTGATCGATGTTGAACTAAGGGTTATTAAGGTTATGTTTATATTTTGGAGAAGTACTTAATAAGATTACTGAAGGTGCTGGTGATAATAGATAACACGGTAGACGCAGTAGCTTAGTAATCGACAGCCGCGTGTCGCCGGTTCGATTACCGCTTAGAAAAAAAAAATTACATGATCTACTACTGGTTCTAATGTGGCTATTTGTCTATGTATAAAATTGTTACCCAGAAGAAGCCTGGTCACTCGTACTTTGAAGAGGTTAGGTTAGGCTTGAACCAATTTAAAATTTGGTATAAAAATTTGAAAGAAAAGCTATATTTATTTTTATAAATTGAAGTCTCGCAGCTGACGGTAAGTAAGTTTACATTTTTAATCTTAACATTACATTAAGCATTTAATAAAAAAAAAACTTATAATGCAAGGCAAAGCCTCTTTTTTGTCCCCTACTGGACTATAAATGCATGGACCAAGTATTATCTGTCTGAAGTTGCCATAGACATTTAAACCTTCTGCATATTATAGGGCAACTTTATTTGATATTTGTCTAGTGAAGGCTTGGTCTAGATAAGCTCTATATTTATGGTTACGATTGTAAATATAAACAAAACTTGATTTGGATTTAATTTTAAAAGTCAACAATAACTTAAAACATAAAAGGTATTGAAATTGTGACTGTTTTCATTCAATCAAAAATAGATCTGTTTTAGTTAAGCCACTTTCAATGTACAGTCACAAGCAAAAACATGTATACACTTAACAAAATTCAAACGCAATTTACTCGTGAAATACTTTGAAATAAGGCCTATTTCGTAATAGTACAGCTTCCACGATAGAAGCCTAATGAAAAGGCAAAAGTTTCATAAATTTGGTAGCAGAACATCGCTTTTGAATATAAATAAAATAAATATTCCACAACTTTCACTCAATGCCATCCAGTCCCAAACTAACCAGAGCTTGTGTTATGGGTACTAGACAACTGATAAACATAGTTATATATATACATACATATTATAGACAAATTACACCCAGACACAGAACAAATGATCATGCTCATCACACAAACATTTGTCCTGGGTGGGAATCGAACCCACGACCCCCGGCATAGCAGTCAGGGTCACTAACCACTAGACCATCAGGCCAGTCAAACTGCATAGTATACAGGGTGAATTTTTCAACTGGGCGTGGATGGCTACTTTCGAAACTATGAGGAATATCGAAAAACGTTGAAAGGACTCTCGAGGCCGATTTTGACGAAAACTAAAACTGCATCATTGGATTTTAGAAAAATCAAAAATCCTGGTCAGGAATCGAACCCGCTGAATTTGGAAAAAAACACACCCTGTATTATTATACCGTTCGATAGTGTTGCTAATAAGTTTCAAATTCTGGGAAGTAATCATATACGGCAAACTTAAGGAAAACGTATAATTACAAAAAAACTGATTAATCTTCAAGGCAAAGACTGTATTTGAAACATAAGTTACCGTTTCTTCTTTAAAATAATGCTATTTTTAGTTCAACTCAATAATGTCGTATTGATAAGTACAGTGGGATTGTTGAAACGTCAAATCCAGTGAGACATTGAAAACAATGAAATTTTATAATTTCGAATAAATTATGGTTCAGTAGATGTAAAGTAACACGGAAAAATAGCAATTTCATAAAAATCAGCCATTTCTATAAGTTTGCCGTATATGATTATTTCCCAGAATTTGATCCTTATTAGCAAGACTATCGAACGGTGTAATAATACAGGGTGTGATTTTTTTTCCAAAATCAGCGGGTTCGATTCCTGGCCAGGATTTTTGATTTTTCTAAAATCCAATGATGCAGTTTTAGTTTTCATCAAAATCGGCCTCGAGACTCTTTTCAACGTTTTTCGATATTCCTCATAGTTTCGAAAATAGCCATCCACGCCCAGTTGAAAAATTCACCCTGTATACATACTACTGCTCGTGACTGTACTTGAAAATAATAACTTACAAAGTTTTGTTCTGATATAATCTCGGAAAAAAAAGATGGAGGCTTTTGTTACAACAGCTGTTGATAGATACACTTTTTTAATGTTAACTATTGTTAAACTTTCTAAAGATAATAACGATCAGAAAGTACACTTCATATAAATGTAGTTTAATATCCTGTGCCTCCGAAGTTAGAAAGTTTTAGTTAGCCAAACAATCTTATTATGTTAATATAGACTTGTTAAGGGCAATGTAAACGATTTTGTTTTGTTATTAAAACAATTTCCATTTATAATTGAAAAAGGGAAGGACTGGGCTGGAGGGGCCCGGGTTATCTTTGTTCAGATTTTTTTATTTAGAAATAGGTTCGCGTTTGATCAAAATCTCGATTGATAGCTAGCGAAGATGTAGTCGAAGGTGAAGCACTATTGCCTAGAAGTAACCTGGACAAGCTTCAGGTTCAATTTTTTTTTAAACTTAATTTCTCTTTAAATATTTGTTTGAACGACTTACGTATCTTATGTACTGAGTTACAGGTGCCAAGAGTCAAGACTGAAACGTAGCCAGCGCGGGTCTCTATCCACCACACTATTCCAAAACTACTGCGATTCTTGAAAGCCAAAATTATTAGCGGCAAACATCAGAAAAGCTCCGTGATAATGAAACTCGACGCGGCTCGGAGCATGAACTTAACTGTGTTGGATTTTGCAACGAAATTACTCAAATTTAGTGGAGAAGTAGGAGTCAGGTTTTCGGCAAATTCCACAAGTGGGGGTCTGCACTAGCTCAGCCGACAATCGCCGCCTCAAACATATGCACAGTCTAGCGCTGGAGATGGGGGTTGAGGCTAAAAAGTCTCTTAAAAATTGCTCGCCGAACGCAATCCAAAGCCTGACCAGAGTAAACATTTGTTGAAATCGAAAAACTGGTGTAAACATTGACGTTGTGTTCATTCATAGAATGTTTGCAGAGTATGTTTTTAAAATATAAAAAATAAACGAAAACGTAGCAATGATGTTGCTACGTTTTCGTTTTAAATAGATCTAGTTTATTAACTTTTCAATGGTTTTTCTGGGGGTAACTTTTTGATACTGAAATTATTTTACTGGCAGAAAAGTGTTATAAAGTATGATCCAGGAATTGTGGATCAAATTGAGCAGAGGAATGGGAGAGTTGATTTCAATATTTTTTTAGTCATGCTCGCGAAGGAGGAGGCGGGCCGCGTGAGAGAGAGGACAAGGTCCTCCCTCCGCCCCACCCGCGGTTGTGGACGCCCACGGCGTCGGACGTCGCAAGACGATCTCCGGCCATCGTAGGCGCGGGCATGCGGGCGGCGAGTAAAGGGCAACTCGCCGCCCGACCATGGACCATCCCCGGGTCGACGGCGCGTCGTGTTCCACGCGCGCCTCAAAGAGCGTCAGCATAATGACGAGGCCCCCTCTCAGAGGGCTAAAGCCTGCCGGGGTTGCGGGTCTTATACCATCACCGTGACCCCGGAACATAAAGGGCTATTGAAGGACACCGTGGATTTTAGTCAGTACAAGTCTGACAGCACCTCTCGCCCTGCCCGGGGTGGGAGGTCTCATTTGATGATTTTACCACGTAAAAAAAAAAAAAAGTTATATGACGAACACCACCAAAAATTAATGCGCGTTTAGAAAAACTTAAACGATTTTATAGTACATACCTAAAGTTAAAAAGACTTATTTATCTACACAGGGCTCAACTTATCACTCACAACTTTTTATGCAAACGACTTAGGAGTAGCAAAAGTGAATCAACGGTCCCAGAAAATAATTTAAATGACCTACGTAATGGCTCAAGGGATTCCGAACAGCCAGACTATTAGCAGAATTGCTAAAACAAACCGAAAAGTCACTGGGCTAAGTAAAACAATCCATTCTACTTCAAGGTCAAACGTGGGAGGAATAAATAAAAAAAGTTGCGTCGGTAATCTTCAAAATAGAGTATAAATAACGATTTTTCCTCAACTGATATAAACAGGGTATAAATCTGTCGTCAATATTTACTAACTTTGATATTGTTTCTGGTACATACTGAATCTAAAAACAAAGTTTTTATTGTCAATACGTTGCCCCACTCTAGAAATTACTCCTATGTCGTGGTTGCATTTCCCGCGGTAGTGGACGCCCACGGTGACGGACGTCGCAAGACGATCTCCGGCCACCGTAGGCGCGGGCATGCGGGCGGTGAGTAAAGGGCAACTCGCGGTCCGACCATGGACCATGCCCGGGTCGACGGGGCGTCGTGTTCCACGCGCGACTCAAAGAGCGTCAGCATAATGACGAGGCCCCCTCTCAGAGGGCTAAGGCCTGCCGGGGTCGCGGGACTTATTCCATCACCGTGACCCGGAACTTAAAGGGCAATTAAAAGACACCCTGGATTTCAGTCAGTAGGTACAAGACTGACAGTCCCTCTCGCTCTGCCCGGGGTGCGGCCACTCATTTGATGATTTTACCACGTAAAAAAAATGTCGTGGGTGTATTTACAAACATAGAAACTCATGTACTTGTAGGTCATACAAATATTTTCTCCTTGCGGTAATCGAACCCGCAACATGCTGCACAGCAGTCCATTCACTCAGCCACTGTGCTAACCATACAATCAAAGTATTATTTGTTAGGTTAGGTTAGACTATGTAGAGTCAAGCGAAAACTGATCTCAAATCTGTCGCGGGACTATCTCATGAAGTAACCGTGATCCTGGAACGTAAAAGGCTATTGAAGGACCACCGTGGATTTGTCAGTACAAGTCTGACCTGTCCCTCTTGCCCCGCCCTGGGTGGAAGGGCTTATTTGATAGATTGTAGCGTACTAATCATCTACAAAAAGAACACTTGCGCCATCTATGGAGTGAGGGCGAAACGAAAATGCAAAAATGTCTACATCGCGCAATCATAGTTATCCTCAACATTAGAACACATACGATATTCCGACTAAGTATGTCGGGCAGAAAGCCCACCAGACACAACACCCGTCTGGTTGGAAGGTACCTTCCTTTTCACCGGGTAGTGAGGAACTTTCCACTCTGTTCCTCCTACCCCCAAAAGTTAACCACGATAAAAAAACCTTAAACTTGTGTGAAGTGAAGCGGAAGTGCTTTGACTGACTTTAATACCAATATATTCCAACTAACCTTTTCAGATTCTCAATTCTTCTCACGTGTCAACTTTAGAATACACTATGATCCTATTCAATTTTCTACGGAGAGTGACAAGCCACTATAAACATTCAATTTTGCCAATGATGTAACAGTCTTTAATAAATACTCCTTCTGTGCATCGCTTTCAAGTATGGAGGCGACTCCATCGCTTTATTAATTAAGTTTGAGGTCGCTCTGTAATTCAATGGCCATTACGAAACACTCCGTACAGGCTACGTAGCCCGCTACGAGGACGTGCTACGGAAATCGTAGCCGCTACGTGTAGCAGTGCTACGAATATCGTAGCTGCCCACGGAGCTACGCAATGTGCGTAGCAATAATTGTGAATCAAATTATGTGATTGTAAAATAGATAATTAATTTGCTTTACAATAAAATTAAGTTCTGTCAAACATTTTGTATTTTAAAAACTAACAAGCAAGTCTAACAAGTTCGTTAGATATTTTCTGTTTCTATGAAATATGTTGGAAATAATTTTAACTTTAGCAAATAACACGTATCTTGATTAGAAGCGAGTAAAACTTGGAAAATATTAAAAGTTAAAGTTTCTTTGGTGTTGATTGCAATGTAATCGAAACGAACGGAAACTAAGTTTGAAAATGTGACAGCAAGTCTTTTCTTTTTAATTTATTTTAGAAATTTTTATTTTAGAAATTTTTATTTTAGAAATTAATTTCTCTTGTATCGTGGGCTAGTTTACAAAAATACGTGTGGCACTCGGGGACTGCCGCTGTAAAGCTATTGCATTGCATTTTTTTTTTTAATCAGCTTATGCATTTATTTTTTTGACTATGGTCCGTCACGTCGATCAAGTGAAACGTCAAGAAAAACAAACACCGTGCCGAAGTCTGTCGAACTGAAATGACGTTAGACGATATGTTAGGTTTATTTTCGTTACGGATTTTCTTGATTCGGTCGCCACGCTCGGGGCCCGCGATGAAAGCTATGCAATAGCTTAAAAATTACATACAAAAATAGCTGAACCAGGAACAACTACTCGTATATCAAATAGATACTTAGTTTAGTAGTTCTTTAATTGTGGGTATCGAACCTGCAACGCAGCAGCCGATCGCTCGGCCACAGCGTCAGTGGCTTAGTTTGAAAGTGCAATTTTTATTTAAATCCCGTGTTGCTTTTTTTTTTACGTGGTCATCATCATCATCATCTCAGCCATAGGACGTCCACTGCTGAACATAGGCCTCCCCTTTTGATCTCCACATATACCGGTTGGAAGCGACCTGCATCCAGTGTCTTCCGGCGACATTCATAAGGTCGTCTGTCCACCTTTTACGTGGTAAAATCATCAAATGAGTCCTCCAACCCCGGACAGGGCGGGAGGGACTGTCAGACTTGTACTGAGTAAAATCCACGGTCTCCTTCAATAGCCCTTTATGTTCCGGGGTCACGGTGATAGAAATAAGTCCCGCGACCCCGGCAAGCTTTGGCCCTCTGAGAGGGGGCCCCGTCATTTTGCTGACAGCTCTTTGAGGCGCGCGTGGAACACAACGCGCCGTCGACCCGGGCATGGTCCATGGTCGGACAGCGAGTTGCCCTTTACTCGCTGTCCGCATGCCCGCGCCTACAGTGGCCGGAGATCGTCTTGCGACGTCCGACGCCGTTGGCGTCCACCACCGCGGGTGGTGCGGAGGGAGGGCGTTGTCCTCTCTCTCTCACGGTGCCAGTGGCTTAGTTTGAAAGTGCAATTTTTATTTAAATCCCATGTTGCTTGGAAAATGTTGTACAATTTGTTGGACTGAGCTACATACAACACACGTATTCTTACATCTTGTATAATAAATTATTTTATATTATTTACTCTTGATTTGCTAAAAGCTTTTGTCTTTTTCTTGTTACGTAAAATACGAAGCCAGTTTTCAAGAAAACTGTTGTTTACATATTTAAAATTTTTGATTCCATTATTTTTCAAAATTCTGACTAACAGATCAATTATATTTGCAATCTTATTGATGCTGTCTAAAGTGAAAATGCATATTGGTTGTCAAAATTGACATTATCGTTAGGGGGAGGGAGAATGGATAAGAAAATATGCAAATGAACTAATAAAAAATATAAAAATCGTGGTAAAATCATCAAATGAGGCCTCCCACCCCGGGCAGGGCGGGACGGACTGTCAGACTTGTACTGACTAAAATCTACGGTGTCCTTCGATAGCCCTTTATGTCCCAGGGTCACGGTGATGGAAATAAGTCCCGCGACCCCGGCAGACAGGGGAGAAGTATTAAGCAAATATGCAAATGAACTAATAAAAAACATAAAAAGCAAATGTAAAGAAAAAATAAAGTAGCTTAGTGTAGGTAGTTTACGCCTTCGTCCAAGAACAAAATGGTTTTATATTAAAGATGAAGATCGCTCGTTTGAGAGGTTCAACAGTAAATATTGGATTCTCGTGCGCTCAACTAAGGTAGGTAATCCAATTTACGATCAACAGTTTCAAACTAAGTTTGTTTGCCGGCCCTTTCTGTAGAATTAAGTTTTGAAGACAGGAAGATATTCTGTGTTTATAAAGGAAAAGTAATGATATATAATAGGTACGTTACGTAGATTCGTTGTGCCAGGGTGGCGGGACTGTCTTATCAAGAAGGGCCCTTTTTTTCTTTTATCGTGGTAAAATCATCAAATGAATCCTCCCACCCTTCTGTCAGACTCGTACTGACTAAAATCCACAGTGTCCTTCAATAGCCCTTTGCGTTCCAGGTTTACGGTAATTCAATAAGTTCCGCTACCGTGGAACGAAAAGGGCTATTGAGACACCGTGGATTTAATCAGTAAGAGTCTGACAGTCCTTTCCAACGAAATCTGTGGATGATTTCTGTGATGAAGTTACAAAAAGCTGTATTTTTTGTTCGCTAAACTTTAATTTCTATTTTGATCTATCTTTAGTGTATCGCATCGCAGTAAGTTAGTGTTAGAAGTAGAGTATTCTACATTATTTTTTTCTGTGGTAAAATCATCAAATGAGTTGTTCTTCCACCCAGAGCAGAGCGGGAGGGACTGTCAGACTCGTACTGACTAAAAGCCACGGTGTCCTTCAATAGCCCTTTACGTTCTGGGGTCACGGTAATTCGTGAGTCCCGCGACCCCGGCAGGCAGAGTATTCTACTTAGGGTATTTAATATTTTAGCTTAAAACAAGGCTGAAAATCGCTCATAATTCTCGAAGAAACTACCTCGCTACGCTCAGGAGTTTATTCAGAGCTCCCTTGACGAGTGTCTAGAGTCCCCAAATCCTTTGTTTCCTTCGTAAGTCAATAGAGGGCCCTCGACTTTAGACAGTCCTTCATCACTATTGACTTAGAGATTGAAATTGTTAAACCAACAGTACATCCACCTCTGTTTATTTAATATGAGGATAGTCTATCTTCCAAAAAAAAAGTTAGAATAGATTATAATTTTTTTAACCGTTTTTTTCTGATTCGACGTTCTCTGAAGTTTGTTGTATTTATTATAACTTAACTTTAACTATACAATTTAATTTACAAACTATAAAATAAAAACCTACTAATAATATTTACAAGGAAAAATAATAATAAATAAATAAAAAAAGAAAAAACATTCATAGGGGTTTTTTTCTTAATTATAACTTAAACAAAATTTGAAAAACATACATCGCATATTATCATCAGCCGGAAGACGTCCACTGCTGAACATAGGCCTACAACGCATCTAAAAATTACAAAATAAAAACGTCTGAATTTAGAGGACGCCTAATGATTCTAATTTTGCACGGTTATGTGGACGTTGCCGGTAAGTAATAGCTGTCTTGCTGTTCGATCATGGACCGCGGTCGGTTCGACGGCACGTCGTGTTTCACGCGTGCCTCAAAGAGCTGTCAGAAAACTGACGGAGCTCCCCTTATAGAGGGCCAAAGCTTACCGGGGTCGCTGGACTTACTTGTCAAGTTACCGTGACCTTGGAACGGTAAAGGTCTATTGAAGGAACACCATGGATTTTAGTCAGTACGACTCAGCCCTGGGCGGGAGGACTCATTTGATGATTTTACCACAGTAAAAACAAAAGAAAGATGAAATTTGGGTTGTAGCCGTTCGGAAATACAGACAAGGTCTGTGGAAATTCTCGTGTCTCGGTTAGAAACTCCTTTTTATATTAAAATGAGATTCAATTTGATCGAAATTGCGAAGAATTCGTACATGAAAAACAGGTGGGCCATTGAAATCAATTTATCCTTTCTAAAAGTAGTTTTATTTCAAGATAAGTTTGAGAACACAGGCAATAACTATTAATATATCCTTTTGTTACCTATTAGTAACATTGCTGACAGTTATTGGTCCGTTAATCACAGATTACGTCGAAATAAGATCGTTACAAAATTATTAATGGAAGTCGTAGAAACTTGTTCTTTTCGGTAAGAATCGCTAGTCGAAATAACTGGTTTTTGTTAACGATAAAAACATCTGGACGAAGTACTTAATAGGTAAAGTTTATTGTTCTATTAAACGATTTATAAGATTGCATAACTTAAAATGGTCATCAAACATACCACTCTTTCTGATACAGTCGGATAAAAGGAGGCATAGTTACATAAAACATAAAAAGTATTTATTGACGTAAAACGATTTTTACAGCTGTATTGAATTCTCTGACTCCTACACTAGTTACAACTGTGTTTCAGGAGCCAGTGTCCTCCCGTAATAAAAAGACACATCTTTTTATTTTTTCATGGCAAAAAAAAAGAAAAAAATAACATGGTGTGGGAAAGTAAACAATTTAAATTAAAAAAACAGCGTGACGCGTACTCGATTCTTACACGGAAAAAATACTTGTATGACCTACTTGGATCTGGCTATTTGTGTGTCAGATTAAATATTTTTAAACGCACTCACGACACAACAATTCAAATTCAAAATTTGAGTTTAAATTTATTACACACACCACCGCAGGAAAAAATCCTAATGTGAGTTCAAGTTTATTAAAAACCACACCACCGCCTATATGATCATATTCACAAACACTTCATTTTTGTATTGAAATTGAAATTAATGTAAATCATTTTCAGAATATCATTATTTTAAAAGGCATCGTATAGGTATTTATTAAAACATTCAGTTGCTCAATCATGGTTGCGCCAGCCATTTAATTATCTGCCCTTGTCAATTAAATTGAAAAGCAATTGAAATAAAATGCCAGTGAATTTCACCACGGAAAGCTTTAGTTAATTAAATATGTATTTCCAAATGGAAATTTTAACTAACCAAAACTGTGGTTTACGGTCTATAAAGGGAAGTGCCTAAGTGGATTACAAACAAAGCCATGAGAAGATTAACTATAGATTACCAAGTTAAGAAAGCTTAAGGATTAGTTATCACATAGACGCGACGCTTTTTTGTTTTTTTTTTTAGCTTGGTAAAATCATCAAATGAGACCTCCAACCCCGGGCAGGGCGGGACTTGTACTGACTAATAGCCCTTTATGTTCCGGGGTCACGGTAATAGAAATAAGTCCCGCGACCCCGGCAGGCTTTGGCCCTCTGAGAGGGGGCCCCGTCATTTTGCTGACAGCTCTTTGAGGCGCGCGTGGAACACGACGCCCCGTCGACCCGGGCATGGTCCATGGTCGGACAGCGAGTTGCCCTTTACTCGCTGTTCGCATGCCCGCGCCTACTCTCGTCCGTCTCGCTCCGCAGCATGGCCGAAACCAATGCCGGGCGCGAGAGGTCTCCGCCTATCGCCGCCGTGAGGATAGACGCGACGCTGCGCGCACTTTTCAACAGAGCGACTTAAAATTTAACTTTATTTACTACGCGATAAGATACACATTTCATCGAAGATGTGACAGCGCTGCACCCGTCGCTTATACCTTTTAATAGCGAAACTACACGAAAAGATAAACAATTCCCTTACCGTTGCGTCACGTCAACGTCTCGTCGAGTCTGAGTGTGTACTGATCCTTAGGTATTAGGTTTAAGAGGTTTTCAGATGTAATGGGTCTCTGAAGACACTTGATTATTCTTTGGGGAAAGAGTAACACACAACACACCCAAATACAAAGTTATTAATATCACATCTAAGAGGAAAATATAATTATAATACCTGTCAATCATAAGGAAGTTCGTAAGTTCATTAACCTTCAGAATATTGACACCAGCGTATACAAAACACAAAGTTAATCTAATATATAAAATTCTCGTGTCACAGTTTTCGTTGCCATACTCCTCCGAAACGGCTTGACCGATTTTGATGAATTTTTTTGTGCTTATCATATCATACCCCTAAGTGTAAAAATAATTTATATGGCAAAACAACGATTGCCGGGTCAGCTAGTATAAATGTAAATAATTGTGTCAGAACCAGTGTAAGTTACATAGTGATATTATAATCAAGGATTATGAAAATAAACACAAAGTACGTCAACTTACACAGTTTAAGACTGTAATTACTATTTAAATGAACATTAAAGTTTCACGCTGGTAATTTAAAGTCATTTCATATCGAGACGAGACGCGACGCGACGTTACTGAAAAAGTGTTATTTTTTCGTGTAGTAAGTAAAGTTTGATTTTGAGTCGTTATTAAGGCTAGGCGTATGCTGAGACGCAGGCAGTGCAGTTGAGGCAGACATGTGCCCCCTCCGCATGCTGCGACACAACTGACATTCGCATCCTACCAGCTAGTGCAAGGAACAGACGCTTGACGACCAAAATGAGTTCAGAATTAGAGTCTGATTATGAAATTATCGAGTTGTTTGTAAGTTGCTACTTTACAGTTTGTCAAAGCGTAGAAAAAGTATTTGGCAAAGTTTATCTAAAAATCGCTCTATTATTGTATTATTGTTTCACGCTGGTAATTAAGACTCATTTCACATTGAGACTTGACGCGACGCGACGTTACTGGAAAGGTGTTATTTTTTCGTGTAGTAAGTAAAGTTAGCTTTTGAGTCGCTATTAAAAATTGCGCGAGGTACCACGCTGCGTTTTTTCATCAATATATATCGGAATAGTTAGTGCTATTTAGGTTCTTTGAACGCGAACATTGATGTTATTATGGATATTCCACTGGATACTGACTGATACTACGAGATTTTATTCAATTTCATTCTTTTTTTATGTCGCTAGAGTGACAGACCTGTATCTTTCTGCGACACCACAATTCAATTCTTTACCAACAGTAACTTGTTGTCTTACTCCAAATCCGCCCGTCTCGGGGAATATCCATATTATTCTAACATATGGCAAGTACATAAAACTGCTCTATACATTATTCCGATCGCCCTACTGAAAAGTGCGCAGTTGCGGCGCGTCCTGGTGTGTAAAGGCTCTAAAGCTTCGCGCTGCTAACTTAAATGGAGAAGAGCTCATATCTCCTTAAACTTTCCTACTTGTGTAAAATGTATGAAATTTTGTGTAAGAGATTGGCTCAAATAAATATTCGTACATTTAAAATCGTGTTTGTGATTACAATCTTTTTATAAAATCATCTGATGAATCTTCCCGCCCAGGATGGAGCGGAGAGACTATAACCCCTTGTTTACACCAAACATTCTTTCTTTCAAACTGTGTAGCCAAAAAGTATTTATACAAGTATAAATAGTAAATTGTTATACAAGGGTGGAAAGAAATCATAGTCCGAGTGGGAATTGATGACTTTCATCCGTGTTAAACACTCTACAGATAGCGCGCGAGTTGAATGCAGTCGGGGTCTGAGGTGAAGAGCCCCCCGCTACCCGCACGCCCCACCTCACGCGCCTGCAGTGTAGTACTTTGCCATCCTTGTCAACAGCACTACCGCATTCAAAAGCTCTGCATTCAACTCGCGCGCTTAGTGTACTTTTCATTTCAAATATAAGGAAAGTAAAAAATAGTCTTTTTAATTTAAATTTCAAATATGGAACACACCGCCCGCGTCACCGCCGCGGGCCAGCCCACTTTAATAGGTATCTATTTTTTTAATTCACATTGGCCGTATACACTCACAAGACCGCAGCATTTTTTTTAAATCGATATTTTTCTTAATTATGTAAAAACGAGATGAAAAGCCGACTTCGCTCGGGTGAAACGTGTGTCATACATAATACACATCTAGGTACTAAATGTAGGTGTCACGGTAACTCATAAGTTTATAGGTTTTTCTAAGGAGGTTTAGTAACTACATAATACACCACATGACACTGGCCGAAAATAAAGAAAAAAAAAACGTCTCAACATGATAACCGATGTCAAAAATGGCGGCTGCGATCTGTCTGGTCAGAAAATCATTAGAAATTTACAAAATACTCGGCTATCTGAATTTTGCGGATATATGTTGTCGACTCGAAATCTTTATTTTTTAATGTTTTATTATTCTGGTTAGCTTTCGATCGAGTCTAAATAACCAATTTTAGTTCTATTTTTAAAACTCATTCCCGCCCTAGGGAGGGAAGCAATTACTATGAGTCTTTCCCGCCCAAGGGAGGGAAGCATCGTTTTCGACCCGCTGCTCTGATCAAACAAACACTACTTTCCGAGTATGAGAAATAAAAACACATTTGCGTTTACACTGAAGTCTATGATATGGCAAAACTTGTCAAATACATGTATTATACCTTGGTGTAAATTCGTACTGACTAGAATCCAAGGATTTCCTTCCATTACCCTTTACGTTCCAGGATCGTGACTACTTTGTAAGATAATCCCGTGACCCCGGCAGGCAACTTACACTCACAATCACTCCTCCGAAACGTTTTGTTTTGTATATTTGGTAGTATTCAGATGGTAAAGTATTCACTTTAGGACAGGGATCCCCAACCCCACTTTTGAGGTATTCCACTTAGGGCACCCGCTGACAATAGCACCTGAGCTAGTTGCACCTTATCTATTCGACATAAGGCTCCTGTCAAAGCTTTTCGCAGGTGCCAAGTGCCCTTCGTTGAATACCTCCCATTTTTTCAAAATAACACTCCAAGGGAGTAAAATCATAAACACGGATAAATTATATGTGTCCCATACATTTAGATCGAGTTAGCAACGTCTCTCTAATATACTCGAAAAAAAAAATAAAAAAAAACAGTCTTTTAAAAAAAAACCATGCCCAGAAAAAAACACGTACAATTAAGCTTTCAGTATAAAAGTTTTATAAATAAAACCTTTTGTTTCGATCACCAAATAAAACACTTCGTCGAACACGAAAAAGCAATCAAGGGAACTAATTACGAACGGAAAAAAGTTAATGAACAATGTCTGTCATCAATAAAAGCCTTGAAAACGGGAGAACTAAATAAATATTTTAGTGGGTAACTAATTTTGTCGCTATTATTGAAAGAATTGGAGCACAATATTTAATTTTAAATTAAATTGGCTGATAGAATAGTGGGCCGTTCATATTTTACGTAAACAGATTTATAAAAATGATTAAGCTTCCCTTGCATGCGATGGGCGAGTAAAGGGCAACTTGCCGTCCGACCATCGACCATGCCCGGGTCGACGGCGCGTCGTGTTCCACGCGCGCCTCAAAGAGCGTCAGCATAATGACGGGGCCAAAGCCTGCCGGTTTCGCGGGACTCCTATGATCACCGTGACCCCGGAACATAAAGGGCTCTTGAAGTGCATGGGAGGACTCATTTGATGATTTTACCACGATAAAAAAACAATCCCTTGCCAGCAAAAGTAAGCAAAAATCTTACCCCTCCCCCAGCAATGCTTCGCGAGGCGGCTCGCTGTGTGTGGACGCAACTAATCACTTAACCACTGTCGGACAACTGTCTTGTTACAAGTCCTAAACAAATACGAAGACAAGATATATCTTGAATAAAGAACGGTCTGATTTATAGATTTGGGCTTACAATTTGTTTCGTACTTAGACTTGGTTTGACGCAAACAGGCTTTATCACGAGTTTTCACGTTTTTGTGACGTAAAAATAAAGGGGAACTTTGACGTAACTTTGAAAAAAAAATAGGTTTCTTGTTCGTACACAGACTAAATGCCATTTTTTCGTTGTTTTACTTTGAGTACGCTATACACTCAAATACCTAGAATTCATGAAAGGGACTTAATTTTTTTGTACTATAGACTTGATTTTGCCCCATTAAACCCTGCAAAAAAGTAATTTCGTACTATCTAGTAATTTTTATTACGTCTACGAAATCAAATAATTTTCGTCAGAATTCAATTTGAATATATTCAATTATACTCAGTAACCTTTAATAAAACGCGGATCCAAAGTCAAGCTCATAATAAAATATATTTCCGAAAATTCTCTAGAGAATTTAATTTCGTCTTAGCATATTATCTATACTATCTAAATATATAGGTATATAAAGTATACAGGGTGAATTTTTCAACTGGGCGTGGATGGCTACTTTCGAAACTATGAGGAATATCGAAAAACGTTGAAAAGGGGTCTCTAGGCCGATTTTGACGAAAACTAAAACTGCATCATTGGATTTTGGAAAAATCAAAAATCCTGGCCAGGAATCGAACCCGCTGATTTTGGAAAAAAAAAACACATCCTGTATTATTACACCGTTCGATAGTGTTGCTAAAAAGGATCAAATTCTGCGAAGTAATCATATACGGCAAACTTAAGGAAATGGCTGATTTTTATGAAATTGCTATTTTTCCATGTTACTTTACATCTACTGAGCTATAATTTATTCGAAATTATAAAATTTCATTGTTTTCAATGCCTCACTAGATTTGACATTTCAACAATCCCACTGTACTTAGCAATACGACATTATTGAGTTGAACTAAAAACAGCATTATTTTAAAGAAGAAACGGTAACATAAGTTTTAAATACAGTCTTTGCCTTGAAGATTAATCAGTTTTTTTTGTAATTATACATTTTCCTTAAGTTTGCCGTATATGATTACTTCCCAGAATTTGCTCCTTATTAGCAATACTATCGAACGGTATAATAATACAGAATGTGATTTTTTTTTCAAAATCAGCGGGTTCGATTCCTGACCAGGATTTTTGATTTTTCTAAAATCGAATGATGCAGTTTTAGTTTTCGTCAAAATCGGCCTCGAGACTCCTTTCAACGTTTTTCGATATTCCTCATAGTTTCGTAAGTAGCCATCCACGCCCAGTTGAAAAATTCACCCTGTATATTAATAAAGCTGAAGAGTTTATTCAAACAAATCGAATTAAAAAGAAACTGTACATTATTATGATAGATAGCATACACATTATAATAGAGTTACATAAAAGGCGTCAGACAAGCTTTGGATAAATTTGAAGAAGAGGGAAAAACTATACTCTAATTAGTCTGTGGTGTATTATTTGCACATAAAATACATCATCTCATTCTCATCTCATCATCACCTTATAATTTTAAGCAAAGGTGTGTTCGACGGTGAATTGCACGATTGCCTAGAAGTATTCTCTGTTGACTTGAAGACCCCAAGGTTTTAGCTAGGAAATACAGACCCTGGCAGAGTATTACACGTATCAAGTATATTTCAAGTTTTAAATCGTCACAACCTATGTAGTTATTACTTTTGTGTGTAGTTATTATCTATTGAATTTTTATGTGATGAAAAATACGCAAGGATAGACAAGTTGGTCTATGGTCTGCATTTCAGTGTTTAGAGATAATCGAAAAAGTATTGAGCAAGTTTTTTGCTATAGCCTCAAGCACTTTCGCAAAAATTCACCGAGCTCAGCTAGTTATCCAAGATATTTTAACAATAAATATAAATCCATGAATATGAAAGGCAAGTACACAATGTAGGCACTAAGTAATAAAATTCGTTCGCAGCTAAAAGCGTCTAGGCATTATATTTCATTAGTTGTGACAGAAGGAACCACATCACTCATTGTGAAAACCTTAGCCGCAACACTGCCTTACCGCTCAGACTCACCTCATTTTCTGCGCTCATTTAAGTCGGAGTCAAGCGTTGACTCTAGGGAGCAATAGTATGGAATAACTCACTTTTTTTTTTTTTTACGTGGTGAAATCATCAGATGAGTCCTCCCACCCCGGGCAGGGCGGGAGGTACTGTCAGACTTGTACTGACTAAAATCTACGGTGTCCTTCAATAGCCCTTTATGTTCCGGGGTCACGGTAAAGAAATAAATCCCGCGACCCCGGCAGGCTTTGGCCCTCTGTAGGCCCCGTCATCATGGAATCACTTACTTGGAATTAATCTGGGATAGCTCCTTATATAATGGCGTGATTTTAATGATGTAAGTGAGTGAATTTCAACAGGTCCTATAAAATCTTCATTTCCGTGGTTTTTTTAATCTTAAGCTTTTTTTAAGAAAAGAAACGCTCTTATTAAAATTGCACGAATATATAAATTATCAAAAATTTATATATTCGTGCTTAATGTCTAGCAGATAACTTAAAAAACTAACGAGATATAAGGATTTAAAAATTTCGTGTCACGGCGATGAAACATGCGTGCACGGCAATGAAACAAGCGCCCACGGCAATGAAAGAACTGTGGCATGGCAATGAAAGAATCAATCAACGATGAGTACAATATATTATGTTAAAATTAGAACTACAATTATATTCAAGCTGATTGGCAGACTTTGACAAAATAATTTTATGCATCATACCGACATTTGAAATTTAAAAAAAAAAACGTCTTGTACATGTTTATTTTCAAGCCCATAGCCCACCCATTGTGAAACTCAGTCGAGGCCATCAAGCATCATGCTGAGTTCCTCCATCGACTTGCCATGACTATGATGTCGTCGGAAAATCGAAGGTGAGTGATGTATTCGCCGTTGATGTTGATGCTAAGTCCTTGCCAGGAGCTTGAAAGCGTCTTCCATTGTGGCAGTAAACAGTTTCAGGTGATAACATCCTTCTTACGCCTCTTCTCAATGGAATCGCCTTCGTGCTCTGCTCCTGTACTCGAACCGACATGGTGGCGTTATCATACAAACACTTCAACACTTTGATGTACCGACAGTCAATACGGCATCGCTGGAGTGACTCAAGTACCACCCATGTTTCCACCGATACGATGGCTTTCTCATAGTCCACAAACGCTAAGCATAATGGCAAGTTATACTCTTCGGTATTCTGTATAACTTGCCGCAGCGTATGGATGTGGTGTAGGGTACTATAGCCTCTTCGGAAACCGGCTTGTTCGGGAGGCTAGAAGTCATCAAGTCTGACAGTCATGACTCAGAAGCATGATGGGTCTGTAGTTCTTCAATAGGCTGTTATCAACTTTTTTTAAGAAAAGCACCACTTCACCTTTGCTCCATGCTTCAGGCGTTTTGCCCTAGAACAGGACGGTATTAGTGAGCTTCTGGAGGACTTTAAGTACCGGTATTCCACCCGCTTTCAAAAGCTCTGAAGTGACTTAGATATACGTCTATTTAGCTGCTTATATGACTTCGCGTCATTGGAAGACTGCAGCTGTAGAAAACCTCGTTCAGACATGAGGTTTAAGGTTTGCTCGGTCAATAAGTTCTCAGGGAAAGCAAAGCGATTAGAAAGCTCGAGTTGATTTCGGGGTTCTGAATATGGGACCGAGTAGATGGGAGCGTAGACTTCATCAGGCTGGACCTTTCAAATCAAATCTAAAGAGAGACAAGAGAGAAACAATCTAGAGTTAACTTGACGAGTTTTTTACTGTCAGTAATCGGTATTACCTGAATCGTAGGTGACAAAAGATGTTTTCTTTGCCTAATCATACCATGGCGATGAAAACACAAGTCACGGAAATGAAATACCTGGCCACGGCAATGAAACTAAATTGTTTTACAAGGCATGGCAATGAAATTTTTTTAATTGCCATGTCTTTTTTTTCATTTCCATAGCAAATTTCGGCCACGGAAACCACGGCAATGAAAACACGTCGATGAAAATCAAGGCAAAAAATATAAATAACAAAAAATCTATTAATTATTCGAAGAAATAAGCACCTCACAAATGAACATATGAGGAATGGTGTTCTATCGAATGCTTACTCATGAAGACAAACTTATTCAAATATCAGTTATATCTATCCACGGCGATGAAAGAAAATTTTTCCAGTAACATAAAAATTGATTATTTAAATTTATGGTGCGAAAACGCAGGCACGTGTGTACTTCCTTCCACGTTGAGTACTTAGGCAGCACTAATATGCAACGTATAGCATACCGGTAGGGGGGAAGAAAGTAGTAGGTAAAACAATATCCTTGAACATGATTAGGATACGGCGATGAAGGGTAGTTCTGGGACAAGTGATTTTTTATTAACCATTCGTTGTTTTGTTTAAATATTTGAATAAATGTATTCTGTAGCAATACTTTAACTATTCATATATCAAATAAAACGAGGTTTTAGTATAAATAACCAATAGATTTTTATCAATGTGGAATAATACACAACAAGGTGAAGTGTGGACAAACACGGCAATGAAAGATTTCGAGGTTTAATTATTTTTTTTTGGAATATCCATTAATCCAATTAAATAAACATTTAGTGCTACACATAGATTACTATTACACCTACCCGGAAAAAAATTTGAGAACGTTATAACTATGTTTTTTAGTACCGATTTCATTGATGCCACGCAATTTTCGGTCCCGGGAAATTCACTCAAGTATCAATTTAAAGTTAACAATTAAACCTTTAAAATGGTACCAATTTCGTTATTCTAAAATATGTAAGGGACGAAAAATTAAGCTGCGAGCAGGGTTCGAACCTAAGTTTTCTGGATAGGTACTCCAGACGCCTTATCAATTAGGCCATCGTAACCACTTCACTCGAAGCTGAATTTCTCATTCGCTAGTTTTTTTGAACGCTTTTCACGTTGCGCGATCTATAGGAAACTCAAACTACTTATCAACCAACACGTCTGATATTGCAATCAAATCAATGTCGAATAAGATAACGACTAATAAACAAAATATATTTGCGAAGATGCGACGTAGGCTTTATTTCGAAAAAACAAATAACTTTATTCTGAATTAGTTATTAAGTACTCAAGATCGATTGTAAATCATTGCTTGTTCTAAAATGAAATAAAGGTCATGATTCTGGTAGAACTTAGATAGCTTCAGGGAATCCAAGTATCAAAGTTTGTTTTCAAGTTTATTAGAAATGAAATGTTCTACAAGATAATACAAATAGTGATAGGTTAACTAATGGTTGTAAAAGACTAAACAAGATGAACGGATTTAATTAGGGCTTAAACTTTTGAAGTAAATCCAGTTTTATGCCAGCGACTATTTATCAACAGAAGATCTAAGTAGTCAAGATAGATGATGGTAATCTATATAATTATAAATACGTGAAAGAAAATTTGTGTATCTCTTTTTACGAAAATACTAAGAAATTCAAAATACAGGGTGAATTTTACAAATGGGCGTGGATCTCTATATCCGAAACTATGAAAAATATCGAAATATGCTAAAAGGAGCTCGAGGCCAATTTTGACGAAAACTAAAACTGTATCATTAGATTTTAGAAAAATCAATAATCCTGGCCAGCACCCGTAGTATAGTATAGTATTCTATCTCATTCTACCAAGAAAAGACAAAGTTATTTCATCGTTATTCCTATACAAATCGACTGTTTTTTTGGACAAGTATGACATGATTCGTAAACCATTAAAAAATAGAAACATATCTCTTCTATATTTTAAACATTGATAATGCATAGATGGAAATCTTTTATAGTTCTGTTATTTTGTCTATTCTCGCGTCGACCCGTTTCTACGGCGCCATGCTACGCGTGCAGGAATGGAACCCGCTGAGTTAAAAAAAAATCACAACCTAGGTATTATTATGCCATTTGATATTGTTTATAAGGATCAAATTCTTAAAGTAGTGTATGGCAAACTTAGATACTATTTTTGTACTCTCTTTAATCCACAAAATTAATGTTACTCTCACAAATCCTTATAACAAAATTTTATGTCCAAGCATCACACTTGATTTTAGCGTTAAGACCCATTCCAGTCACGTATTACCCAATTACCGTGGTGGAAGAGTAATTGTGGCGTCGAAAGGCCGTCGGCATAACCTGGGGGAGACATTAGTCTAGAGATTTTGATAAGCTGGCTGATAGATTGTCGCTCGTTTTTCTTCTTCGAAATAGACCTTTCCTCGACCCAGGATTAAGGGTAGTCTAGCCCTGTTTTTACTAACGTGTTAATATGTCTTATCTACTAGGCCGTACCTTCATTTCTGCCGACTCTATAGCTATATATCTTGTGAGGAATTCGGATGTAACTTATTGGGCTTATACGGCGACCTCGGATATTTAATTAGTGGAACGATCTTCTAGGGAATCTTTTAATTTGATATAGGTATGTCAGTTTGACGGCACGGATGGTGTAGTGGCTGAGCGATCGGATTGCTGTGCTGCGTGTTGGGGGTACGATTCACAGATTCGGAGCAAATATTGTATGATCTACAAGTAGTTGTTCCGGGTTTGGGCGTTTGTGTATGTGAGTTTGTATGTTTGTAAACGCACCCACGTCACAGGAGAAGTTGCAAAAGTGGGGCAACGTTTAAAAAAAACTGTTCTGAATAAAAAACTGGCCAAGCGTGAGTCACACTCGTGCGCGGATTTAGATAATAAAACAAATCACGTTTGTTTTATGACAGCTGTCCTTTAAATAGTTATATTATTCTGCTTTTTAGTATAGGGGCAGCATAACACAGTATCTGTGAAATTTTAATGTATTTTTGAGCATGATGACAGACGGATAGCGAAGTCTTAGTAATAGGGTCGCGTTTTATTCTTAAGAACAGAATCCTAAAAAGACAAAGTTACCCGTCAAGCATTTCTAAACTTTCCTTTCAAAAACATTTATTTATGAATATTTTCCCCATTTTCCTTTAGTCTTTAAATAGAAAATTTGACAAAGCCACGGCTTCATAAAAATATAATATGACACTGACCATAATAATAAAGAGCGAACATATTTTTGAGCCTCATAATGGGGTATATGGGGTAAAAATATCTAATAAAACATCTACATTGCCCAAATTAAGATAACACGGTAATGAACCAAGCTATGTAGGTACGAAAATGGGTTCAAATAATGCTTAAGCCCATTTGTTTTCCTGTTTGACAACAGGTAAAATGTAGGTTTATTTTTTATACAGGTACGTGTTATAGAAACTTTCTTGAGGCACTTTTTTTATCGTGGTAATATCATCAAATGAGTCCTCCCACCCCGGATAGGGCGGGAGGGACTGTCAGTCTTGTACTGACTAAAATCCACGGTGTCCTATTGAATAGCCCTTTATGTTCCGGGGTCACGGTAATGAAATAATTCCCGCGACCAAATAATTCCTAACATTATTTAGACATTTTTATCACTCGGATATTCTAATTAGTTTTAGAGTAGTACTCGTAGTTTAGAAAATTTTATTTAATTGCAAATATTATACAGGCATGTGTTATCTAAAGACGAAAAGTATAAGTAAAAGATTGAAATGATCTCTCCCAATCAGTCTGTGAAAAGGAGTGGGCCATTTCGATCACGTGGATTTCTGATGATTAGGATTGGACTCACGATGTTTTCCTTCAGCGTTTTGAGAGCACTGGTGATGAAATAAATTACACTAAGTAATTCACCTGACTGGGTTCAAAACACGACCACAACATCAAGTTAAGTTTCAACTCTGATCTCTCCCATGCCCTTATTTAATTTGATACACACTTTAAGGGATACCCTGTATAGTACACCTCTGATTTCCCTTCACGGAATATATAATTGATGTTATGTAATTACAGATCTTGTCCGTCGTTTGTTATAAATTGTTTGTAATATAAAGTAATATCCAATTTTGGGAGACCTGTCAAATTCCATTGTAAATTGAACAGAATTCCTTACCTTATTCTGCTGCTCTGGGAATTTATTAGAAAACTTTTTACAGTACATTTGACACAAGGAATTTGGAAATTATTAATATTTGGTTCTCATTTAGATAGACTACGTATTTTCGATTTATTTCGGCGAGTAATGTGTGACTCGCCGTCTCATCATGGATCGTGCGCGGGTCGATGACGCGACAGTAATCTAACAGGGCCCCCATAGACGGCCTGACAGGGCCTTAATAGAGAGCCGAATGCCTGCCTGAGTTGCAGGATCGTCTGGACAGGTAACAGTGACCCTGGGGCTTAAAGGGCTATTCAAGGAACAACGAAGATTTTAATCAGTCACTTAATAAAAGTAGGAGCGGATTGATTTTTCTATCTAATTTATACGAATGTATAAATATTTTTCATGTCATTATCATCAGCCTATACTGTTCCCACTGCTGGGACTCAGGGACCTCTCTGAGAGAGCGAGTTGGCCATAATACACCACGCGGGCCCAGTGTGAATTGGTAGATGTCACATAACTTAGATTTTTTAGTTCTAGGACATGCTCACGATGTTTTCCTTCACCGTTTTGAGAGCAGTGGTGGTGACATAAATTACACAAAGTAATGCGCCTAGCGGGGATCGAACCCACGACGTCGTGAGTCGGGATCGATAACACTGGGCCACTACTGCTCTGCTTTTGCATGTATCTATACGTATTTTACATCAGGAAATTCTCAAATAATCTCTTATATTCAGACATTCCAACCTCTGGCTGGTGTAAGTTCATGCAGATTTTCGCAGTCCTAAAGCCTAATGGATTGCAATTAACACGGAGTACTTTGAATGAATAATACATTAGCTTCAGAGAAAATGTCAGGTTGGTCGTAATTCTGATATATTTGGTTACTTTACATAATCATTAATACCAGAATAGGTACGGCGGTTTCTGGATACTGCTGAATATCAGTATTTTACATGGAGCGACTGCCTATCTGTACCCTTCGCACGAGTTTACAGTATCTGAGACGTAAAGTAAACTGGAACTTTGACAATTTCAAATTGTCAATTTTTAAGGAAAAAATTAGTTCCATCTTCGCACACCAGAGGCGCTGTTCCATTTTTCATTCAAGAAACGCTGTAAATACTGGAAAGACGCTGTAAAGTAAAAGAGTGAAAACTCGTGCTCGGGGTACAGAATAGGTAAGGGGGTACCTACTTTCTGGATACTGCTGAAAGTCAATATTTTAGATAGAGCGACTGCCTATCTGAGTTCCACAACCCATTAACTGGGTTGTACGTTAACTCTTATTAAGATTGGTTGTGAGACTTTCGAGTGATATGTAAACTACGTATTTTCCAACTCCATTATTCATTTCTGGCTCATTTATTTGCAGGATCCAAGACAGATAAATTCTTTCTCCGGGACACATCGAGGTTATTGTCTCGTCGCTATTTTTGGTAGCTTTGAGAAAATGCTATTTAACTGAAAAAATCGAATTAGTCCTTCAGATAAATTATTACAAATATTAGACCCGTATTTGGTTTTATGAAAGCCGCCCGAAAGCCCGTTGGGTTGACGATATCGTCAAGATCGCGGGATTTAAATGGATGAGAGAAAACAGAACCGAGAAATATGCCAAAAAAGAGAAAGAAAGAAAAGAAAGAAAGAAAAGAGATTTATTGGACACACAGGACAAAATAACAAAATTACAAGAATAAAAACAACAGAGAAAAACAAAAAGTATTAAAAGAAAAACAAAGGTAAAACATAATAAAAAAACATAAAACAATAAGTCCTGTGTGAGGCCAAAAGGCTCCTACCTCAGCATGTGCTGTGACATTTAACTGTCACAGCGCTGGTTTTCTGGTAGGGCCCAAATTGAAGTCACGGTCAGATACGTACATAAATAATATAAAGAAAAACAATAATAATTAAACTAAAAAATAAAAGAAAAAGAAGAAAATAAAAGAGGGAGGCCTATACCCAGCAGTTGGTGATCTCGGGCTGATATGATGATTTGTTTTTTTCTAGTCTTTTGTCACGTAAACTAAATTGACGTAGATACGTTGCTTTTAAAATAAGAAATACGTCACAGCTTGCTTAATTTTTTTTCTTAGTTAAGTCATCACGAGTACCCCACTTCTCGAGTTCTCATGAGTAAGTATTAAATGACTTATAAAAAAAAAACGTGTTCATAATCTTTCTAAGCTCTAATGAAGTCTTCATTAGATTTGCAATTTAATGAAGCTGTCAAACTACTCATATAATAAAACGTAGATTAAAAAAGACTGTACTTATAGTTTTTTTTTATCGTTGTAAAATCATCAAATGAGTCCTCCCACCCCGGGCAGGGCAGGAGGAACTGCCAGACTTGTACTGACTAAAATCCACGGTGTCCTTGAATAGCCCTTTATGTTTCGGGGTCATGGTAATGAAATAATTCCCGCGACCCCGGAGAATTTGTATAGTTGGAAAACAATTAAAAATATGGGCACCCTGTTTGTACAGACTATTTCTCTAATACCTTATCTTTATAATGAACTACGAAATCTGGTTAACAAATACCGGGAACCATGTAAACTTTTAGCACCTAACTATTTTAAACAGTGTCCGAACCGCTCGTTATTCTAACATTACTTCTAACTATTATAAATTGCGACTAAACTTTAAACTACGTTGTAGTTAATAAACGGAACTAACTATGAACGAGGCACATATGCCGTTAATTTTAATAGAAACAAATTACTAGAGTTAGGTATCAGGATATTACGTGTTATGTTTCAGTGCTACAGTTTTCAGGATATTTCATAGGATTGCTGATACCGTAAAGCTTAATGTTGTTTCCTATCTACTTTCATGGGCGTCCTTTTTTACCTGACTATGGCAAAGCCAAAACGAGGGTTATGATTTTGAATATCAAATGATTCTTCACTGCCCAAGGTGGAGCGGAAGCATAAAGATTATTAATTATTTCTTGCGTATTCTGTGTCCCACCGCTGGGCGCTGGGCCCTCCTTTTTACTTTCCAATTTCTCTCTTTTGAGTTATATTTGACCATGTTTGCCCCGCGAATATAATCAGATCGTCACATCACCTCGGTCGACCTCGATGTCGATTTTATCACTCGGGCGTCCAGTGAATGATAATCTTTGCCCATCTTTCCGGGTACATTTCGACCGACATACAGGTTCGACGTGACCCGCCCTAGAAATCTACCCTGTTCCCTAATTGCCCTTTGCGTTCCAGGTTCACTGTCCTCCTTATGGGTAGTACCGTGACCCCATAAAATGTTTGGTCCTATCAGGCCCCCATCAATTTTCTGTAAGCTCCAGCAATAGAACAATGGGCTCCGTCGACTTGGACCTTGATCGGACGGCGTGCTATCCATTACTCACCGCCCGCAAACTCAAGATATATAAATATGTAAATCTTATGTGTTCCGACTGTTCCCAGGGTCGACCCGGGAACAATCTAATTTCGGTGAAATCAATATAACAGCCAATTATGGAAAGTTACGCGAAGGGATTTCAAACATAGGTACCTAACATGACACCGTTAATTAGTGAATTCTTCTTAATTATAAAGTCAAAAGCAAAATAATAATTATTTATTTTATACTTAAACGTGGGTGAAGATCTATTCTTATCATAATTATAAAAGAGGTACATAATTTAGTTTCACCCATATTTTACCACGAAGTGTAATAAAATTGAAACAACTATTGACGATACATTTCAACCAGTCTTACCATGGGGTATGGTACATATTGTCCAGTTACTGGGTTGTGGAGGTCCAACAGGCAGTCGCTCCATGTAAAATACTGATATCCAGCTGAATCTGGTTTGACTGGAAGCCGACCCCAATATAGTTGGGAAATGGCTAGGCAGATGATGATGATTGACGATACGTTTGGCGCAGTGGCTGAGCAATTGGACTGCTGCGCTGTGTGTCGCGGGTTCGATCCCCACACGGAACAAATATTTGTATGATCTGCAAGTAGCTGTTCCGGGTCTGGGTGTTTGTGTATGTGAGTTTCTATGTTTGTAAAAGCACCCACCATACATCAGAAATTTCTGGTGTGGGGCAACGTTAAAAAGCAAGAAACCTACTAATTATACTTATGAAAGTGTGTACGAAGCAATATAGACTTGTAAAATAATTTTTGTCTGGATACCAAAGTCGTAAGGTATCGGAGACTTACGCCGCGTTTTTTTCTTAAAAACTACTGGACGGATTTGGATGGGTACACAGATGAAATTTTTCCGAGGTGAATGGAGGACATCAAAATTTCCACTTTGTTTACCGGGGCGATATCAATCGGTTGATAGACTGGAAGTGGAATAAACCGAAAATTTGAACCCATACGAGGCCGGGGCGAGCAGCTAGTATACAATTCTTATATGAATCCATTTCAAATTAAATGCGAGTACATAGTAAACAGTTGTTCTTTCTACATGTTTTACGAATACGTGTTTTATTACGAGCGTCTTTTATATGAAATACCCGCTGAAACTGCTGAAAGGAACATTGTTTTATTGAATTCTCCTCTGACAGTTATTACCTAGAAATTCTGGTCGGTATAACTTGTTTTTCAATTTCTACATTTTATTTGTAGGTATTTTTCGCCGTAACTCGCCGGAAAATAATTGACATTTGCTGAAGTTGGAAGCGGTAATAATGTCAAGTTTTTAGTTGATTGCGAAAATAAAAGATGAAGTTTCTGTGGAATGCAGTTTGTTATGAAGTTTTTTAAAAATATGGATCCAATTACGGTGGATATTAAATAAATCTTGTGGTTGTATTTCTAATTTCTAAAGAAAAATATATATTACTATCGTTAGCTATAATAGACCTCTAGTATAATGGCATACTCAACCTTTGCACGGCAAAAGCTTACAAAAGTCGATGTTTTTTTACTATATTTAACAACATCATTAGTTTTTCACTTACTTTACGTCAGAAAAACGTGAAAAATACTTAGTGATAAGACTCCAGATCAAAATTTTCTAATTGCCATAAACTTGGAGGACAGTAGAAAATATAGAGACACACGAAAAGTAACTCAGTAAAGTGTACCTTTGAATAATACGATCAAGCTTTACTGCTTTTTTGTTCCTTTTCTGATTACATACATATTTACGTCTTTTTTTTATCGTGTTAAAATCATCAAATGCGGCCTCCCACCCCGGGCAGGGCGGGAGGGACTGTCAGACTTTTACTGACTAAAATCCACGGTGTCCTTCGATAGCCCTTTATGTTCCGGGGTCACGGTGATGGAAATAAGTCCCGCGACCCCGACAGGCTTTGGCCTTCTGTGTGGGGGCCCCGTCATTTTGCTGACGCTCTTTCAGGCGCACGTGGAACACGACGCGCCGTCGACCCGGGCATGGTCCATGGTCGGACAGCGAGTTGCCCTTTATTCGCTGTCCGCATGCCCACATAATTTTCCTCTTAGGAAAGGATTGGTGCTTGACTAACCACCGATCACATAGAGTAAATAACTCATCTATACGTGGGCGTCAAATTAATGGAAACAACTCGAATCAATGGTCCCTCGCTGTGAGGTGAGGGAAGTTATTTGTCGAGTCTTTGATTAAACTTCGAAAGGGTGATTGAATACTGATAACTTAATTTGCTAGCATTGGTGATGACAAAAAAATATTGCTTTCATCTGGTACTGATATTTGACACTTCAGCTTGTTTTAATTTTAATTGCCAAAAAAAGAGGAGTTATCTGAAATAATGACGTCAGGGTTAGCGCAGTGGTTAAGCGATTGGACTGCTGCGGAGCGTAACGCGGGCTAGATTCCCGCACGTAACAAATATTTGTATGATCTACACACATATCGGAAGTCGGGACAACGACCCAGTTTATTATGTTGTCACCAATATTTAGTTGGTATCCCTAATGTATACGTCTCTTATAAAACGTAATACGAAACGCCCGAAACGACAACCGAACAGTGCTTAGATACCCGTGAGAGTCAGAGCAGTCGTGGACTACTCACTGGACTCTCATTACTCACTCTCGTGAATAGTGAGTGTAAGGGACCTATCTAGGACTTAAAGTAAAGCAGTGGACTGTAGTTACAATAATCATTTTCCAAATAGGTTTACAATGTTGGGAACTAAGGAGTGCGCGCGCGTGCCGTCGGTGGAGATCGGTTGCAAAGTGTCCCGCGCACCACAGCTGGAGTCGGCGCAGCAAATGATCGCCGAATACGCCCGAACAGTGAGAGTCCAGTGAGTAGTACCCGTGATTTGCACATAGCCGGTTTTTTAAATAATTATAAGGTGGCCTGCCGTGACGTCTTAAAGCCAGAATAGTTCCGTAGAGGGAACGGGATGCCGATAGACGACACTATCTGACTTTTTCTCTCACTGGAACTATTCTGGAGTTAAAATGTCAAGGGGCCACTAGTTTCCTCACCTGCCGCTCATGACATTGTACAGAATGGGGTTGATAGTGGCGGATACGTAGTACAGCGCCCCAGCCACGTTAAACAGGTGCTCGTTGATGACGGGGTACAGCGCCAGGTCGCTGCCGTACACGTAGAACAGGCGCTGCACGTGGAACGGCGCCCAGCACACGAAGAACGCTATCACTACTGCCGCTGTGGACAAATGAAAAGCATTAAACATGTTATTAACGTCTTTAAGTCAAGAGCAAAAAGGTTACTTCTAGGTAAGCGTGATTCACCGTGATGGTGGACCATCTGTCATAGCGAGTCTCCTCCGTGCCTCGAAAAGCACGTGAAGCCGTTTGTTCCGGCTGTCATTTGTAGATCTTTGACAGTCGTTAAAATCTGACAACAGTATTACCATGGGGTATTAGCGAGTTACTGTGTTGTGGAGGTCCGATCGGCAGTCGCTCCATGTAAAATACTGTTATTCAGCTGCATTTAGTTCGACTGGAAGCTGACCCAAATATAATTGGAAAAAGGCTAGGCAGATGATGAATCTTCATTTACTAGTATGTTCAACTTTGACCGAAAAACCCCGAGCACTCTTGAAAAGAGCAAACATTGCTTCGTGCAAGCAATGTTTGTTCTTTTAAGTTCATCGGAAGGGAGAGATGCGTTTCAAATATTCTCTGTTGTAATAAGTCTTGCTACGTAGATTAACAAACATTATAAAGTTGTTATTAACAAGGAACTACACTGCACATACTGATCTGAAACAGCAAGAAAAGTAGAAAATCCAACAAAAATAAAGATACAACCAAGCGTGAAGAGTTTGTAAGTTTAAAACTCTTACTAAAACATTAGTTAGCTACATAAAATATGCCAACAAAACTTTGCTTTGCATAATGTAAATTTAAATTTAATACCTCGAGGTTTTTTGCAGTATTCTGAAGTTAGAGTTAAAAATTAAGGTTAAACGGTAGATTTTAAAAATATTTCAAGAGATACCATTTTTTTTTGTTTTCGTGTAAAACGTTGAACATTTTAGTTGTTAAGGGTCTGGATCTTTTTGTATGGTAGTTAAACGTTTGTAAACGGAAAATGTATCGGAGAAATTTCCTAAGTTCCGTAGTTTTTGCAAACATCCATTCGTTCTTAAAAACTTTATACTGAATTAGTAACATTTTGTATTGTAAAGCATTTTGTATCGTAATACAAAATGTTTTACAATCTGTCAAAGTAACAAACTTTAGGTGCTAAGCTACTTAATCCTCGGGATTTGGTCCACCTAATAACTTTTATTTGTACCAAAGGAGGCATTTGACTGGATTTATATGAAAATAGCTAATTTATGGGAGTTTGAAAACAGTTGTAAGGATTAGTTTATATCTGTTTTACAAAGTTTCGATTGAGGCTTAACCGTGTTTGATCCTGGGATAATGTATAAACATTCCATCATTAAGGTGGTCGTACATAATATATCAGCACCTATTTTATTACATTATGACGTCATCAGTGTTATTTGGATGCAGCATTTAAAGCTCTCATAATGAAGTTCTAAAATGCGGCGCTTGCGGTGCGGACAAATGTGCGATCATCTTTATTATATCGTCTTAATCAAGGCTATTGATAACTAAGATCAAGCACGTGCCAGATAATTTATCTATTCAAATATGGGCATCATAATCAACTTACAACTTTATCAATGGTATCGTTAACGTCCACTCTGTGCTCGGAGTTTTTCGGCCAAAACTGGAAATGCTAGTAATTACTGAACTCTTTCAAACTATATTGAGGTCGGCTTCTAGTCGTGCCAGATGCAGTAGAACATCCGTATTATACATGGAGCGACTGCCTATCGGACCTCCACAACCTAGAAACTGGGTAATTCGATAAGACTGGTTATCAGACTTTTAGAGCTTCTGACTAATAGTAACAATTGTCAAAGATCTACAAATGACAGCCAGAACCCGTGCTTTCCGCGACACGGAGGAAACTCGTTATGGCAGATGGTCAACCATTCATAAACTATGGGATTAAGGCTCTGTAGCTTAGAGTCCACCAGAGCGCCGAAAAGCGTTTTTGCTCGTTTGTCAAATAAAATTCTTCATTTATGAAAATTTTATTGATAACGTCAGGTTTATATCCTACTGTGGCAATGATGATTGATTTCCTCTATTCACAATTATAGGTCAAGAAGGTCTGCAATTTTTCTCTACAATGGATTTGGCAAGTTCATTCTCTAAGGCATCCTATTTCGACTGAACGATAAATCAGAGATACGACTGACAGAGACTAAGTGAAGCTCTCATGTGGAAAGGTTTTTGTTATCGCTTCTCTTTGCTGTCCATGACTGGCAAAGATAAAATTGCACTATGTTTAATGTATCGCGACTGGCATGTGAACTCAGCGATCATTGTGCCGATAGTCGTGTCGACCAATGGCCATATAATTGCCAGGAAATTACACCTAGTTCGAAGGTCCTATTTTCATCTATATCTAGGGAGTCCTGCCTCTCGATGTGTTGTCAAAACTTGTAAATTGAAAATAGGTACTAGGAATAGGGTTTATTTTAAAGTTTTTATGGAGTATGGACAATTGGACACGGGTCAGTAAAACACACGGATAAGATACGGATATTCGTTGAAGGAATAAGAGATTAGACCCCCTGATTCAGAAAGCAGTTCTTCTAGACATGGCGCACATTGTTAGGTTTTTCCTTTTCTTTGGAGCACTGTTCCAGCTTGGGCCCTGTTCTCCATACCGGTGGACTGAAGTTTCTTAAGATGCTGATAGACTTGAACAGTCACTTGTAAAAGAACATCGAGCATTCGCCGTTGTTAATTTTATCGCACTAAACAACGAACAGCGGCAAACATCGCTACGATAATTTTCACGATCTTACTAGCGAATGATGCTCATCAATTTTTTTTTCCTGATGATGTCAGATTTGACAGTCAGCGTGCCAGAAACCTCTCGATTGTTTTTCTGTAATGTAACATTCGTAAGAATGCCCATTACAAGTGTATTCCCAAGTTTATCAGCACCTTTATTTTTTTTAATGTTTCTATTTTTATTTTTATATGTATACTGTTGAATAAAAAAATAGAAAACGAAACAGATTTAATATGAATCTGCTCAACACTTGATTGTTTGAAGTCGACAGTTAAGTGACAAACAAGCGTTTTTTATGAAGCAAAAGCATTGCAATTTGAAAATATCAAAGAGACGTTTAACGTATATTGAATGGTAAGTAATTGAATCGCTTATCCCAGCTTTGTCCAATTATTACCATTCAATCGAACACGTTGTATATCGATTAAGCGATTTGTGTTTTGTAATTTCATATATTTTGATTGTATGTGGCGATGGATTTTTTTGTTTATAGACAACTAACTTTTTCCCGCGGCTCCGCTAAAGTTAATTTAGAATTTGACAAGCAATTATGTCTGTACATGAATCACTATCTACTATCATATAAACTTTTATGTACCTTTTTCCAAGAACAGTACTTTTTTATTGCTGTCTACAAACCAAAGACTATATGGAATGGGAAGACGAAAAAGTGACAAAACTAATAGAAAATCTAAACCCAAAACACAGAAAGACATGCCGCGACTGTCATGCCGCCGGCCAAGTTATACAAATCGCAAAATTCAGGAGCCGCCGCCCGGGCGGCTTTAGTGTGTAGACAGCTTTTCAGTATAATTTGTTCTTGTATGTATGGTAATTTTAAAGACGGCACGGCTATCGCAGTGGCTGAGCGACTGAACTACTATGCGCTGCGTGTCGCGGATTCGATACCCGCACGGAACAAATATTTGTATGATCTGCAATTCGTTGTTCCGGGTCTGGGTGTTTCTGCATATGAGTTTGTGTGTAGTAAACGTTTTTTTTCAAACTAAAAATACTTCCAAACTAAAGTCGCTAATTACTTTATGTTCCTGTAAATTGGAAGGATATAAATGTCTTCCTAAAGATACAAAAATTGTTCAAGCATACCGTTGGACGCATAAATTCCCGCAGTTCCTTTGTAGATAACGCCTAACAGCCTCGGATTTGATAACAATATTTGATAACGGTAATCTGCGTGACCTTAACGTAGGAGAATTACCCGTAATATTACATAATAAAGACGAATTTTGCTTGAAATAAAAGAATCTGTAAGTCTCAGTAATTGACATTTGATCTCTTGACCCCATTGTGGGATAATTTTTATGTAAGATGAAAGAGTTGATAAAGACAATGTCAGTCGGCTCGAGAAGCTACGGCAATATGTGCAATAATACGAGAAAGAAAATAAGGCTGCTTTTCCACCAGAGATGTGCTATGCTACGTTGCTGGGGATGTGTTTGATATCCACCAATCATATTCATTGGTTTAAATAACACAGCACTGCTGGAAACGGATTCAACTAAGATGCGTTTTTTATACGGAAGGATGCGTGCTATGGATGCGTGTCATGGGTCGAATCGTATTTCCTACTATCAATACATCGCATAGCTCGAGCTGCGCATCTTCGTCGCGCAGCAACGCATCTTGGTCGCAGAGCTACGCATCTTTGTCGCGTAG
Organism: Agrotis ipsilon; assembly: GCA_028554685.1. Taxonomy (NCBI): domain Eukaryota; kingdom Metazoa; phylum Arthropoda; class Insecta; order Lepidoptera; family Noctuidae; genus Agrotis; species Agrotis ipsilon. The sequence continues at coordinate 10,864,990 of CM052972.1, forward strand.
CTTCGCATCCTCGTCGCGGGGCTACGCATCTTCGTAGCGCAGCTACTCATCTTCGTCGCGCAGCTACGGCGTCTTCGTAGCGCAGCTACGCATCTTCCTAGCGCAGCTACGCATCTCATCATCATCACATGCATGTCATCACAACAGGATTAATGAATTAGAAACGCATACACGACAAACATAATTAATTTTCATTTTTAGAAGATACTCGTATATTTGGTTATGAAAGAGCAAAAAATGCTAATCTAGCACCAACGTCCCGAAATTCAGTATTCCATGAACAAACTTATTTTGCGACTTGCAAGTCACTTGTACACTCAACAAAAGATTCTGGTTTCGAGGAAAAAAAAAAAGACGAATCCTAGTATTTTATATGGAGTGTCTATTGTTCTGACCTCCACAGCTCGGCACTGGGTAGGTAATTAGACATAAAACTCCTCGGTGACCAGTCATCATTATATTATTTTCGTGTGAGGATATCTTCACTTTCCGGTGTCTGTCATGCTTTGGACTTTTCACTTGGAACTGTGGTTCGTAATCATTATTTGAATCAAGCGTACATACCTCTCGCCTCTGCCGATTGTACTTTATTCAGGACGTGTTATCACATTGAGATATTATTCTGTTAGCATGACGTGAACTCAGCGAGAACATAATAATAAGTTAGCGAGTAGGTTTTTGAAAACAAGCATTAGTGTGACTCTGGTACTTTGTAACGCTCAGTTTAGAGTATAGAGAATTTATTCAGTGTGGTATGTTTACACTTCCGTCTTGTCTCACTTTGTTGTATTTTAAGTAACAGACTGTTCTTGAAGGTATTAAAGTCAGGTAACAGCTATTAGTGGAGCAAATCATCCTACTAATATTATAAACGTGAAAGTTTGTATGTATGGATGTTTGTTACTCTTTCACGCAAAAACTACTGAACGGATTTGGCTGAAATTTGGTACACACATAACCTGGTTTAACACATAGGATAGTTTTTATACCGATTTTATGTTCCCGTCGGATAATTTTGGAGTTGTAGCGGGTGAAGCCGCTGGCAACAGCTAGTAGATTTATACCTATTGTATTTAAAAGATTTCAAATCAAATCAAATCAAAAGCATTTATTTCAAATAGACCAATAGGGCACTTTCGAAATGTCAAAGACATAAAAAATACAATTAAATACTACAAAGTTATGGTGCTACAGTCCCAGTCACAGACATAAAAACTGTGAAAGTACCGTAGATGCCCGTTCCAAGAAGTAGATCTCTATGGAGAAGAACGGGCAAGAAACTCCATGGACACTCTTTTTAGATCGCCAAAAATTATTACAAGACCTCTGTTACATCATTCATTGGTGGTGCATTATGTGAGAACGATGTAGCAAGTGAAAAGTGTCCACAGTAAGAATTATAAAAGCAAAAAGACAATTTAGAAATAAATGAATCAATAATTAAAATAAAAACCGTGGCAGCTTAGAGATGACCAGTCCCAACTGACAGCGCCCGTTCACGAACATGACACACGTATCAGCACCAATCAGCTCAACCATTTTGAAGGGAGCTAAATTTTTATTAAGAAAAAAAAATGATTATTAAGAAAAAAAGTAATAATTGAATTAATAAAACTGGACTCAAACGTCATGTTAATGTCAATTTTGACATATGACAGCTGTCAAATTTTACGAAATCACCTGTCATTCTCAAACTACGCTTGCTATTTCAACATTACAAATACTTTCAAAAGTTTAAATAACGCGATAAAACTCCGAATCTAAATATCGGAATAAATTTTTCATAATAATACCGTTTCAGGGCTAAAGACCCTAATGGCGTTTGAGGGGGGTTTTTTGGGTGGGGGGAGGTCATAGAGAGAGAAATGGATAGACTCGACATCAAAATAATTACAAAAGAAAGTAATACCAACATATCTATGTATGTAAACAATTTTAGTTTTTAGTGCTTTACTATGGTAAACCAAAAAAATCATCTGTAACATTTCCCAATAACATGTTTTAGAAGTTTTTTATATTGTTTTAATTTTTACAACTTTACTCCCATGTTTATTTACATTGTGAAATGGATTTTACATACTCGTATTAAAATAACGAAAATAAAACTACTATCAATCAAGTCAAGATTTGTAAAAAGCTCATATCGTTTCAAAGCTTGTTCAAGCAATGACAAACGAGAAAAATATATTATAATTCAAACATGATATATAGCAATACAGCATAACGTAAAAACAGTTATTTAGAAACCTTTTTATAAATAGAAACGAATGTATTGTATCGTTTTTATTGTAAAAAAATCATTCTGATCGAGGTAAAATATGTCATAATATATGAAATTTTGTTCTCAATTTAAATTTCAATGGCGCTGTTAAAATATATATAAAATAGTTTATAAACCATAAAAGAAAAAAAGATTGACAGTATGTTTGGTTAGGTAATTTATTTCAATATTTGTTTTGGAAAATGATGTGAGCCAGTATTGAAATCTTTTCACGGCGCAGACGTTTATGCATATAAATATTTAATTTAGTTAATTTAAGCAATAAATTTATAGCCTGTAGACAACAAAAGACGCCAGGGACCCTAATTCTAATGTAATTGTGTCGTAACTGTCGATCACTGACACCATTAAAGTCAATGGACATTTTTACTTATCACCTAATTAAGTACCAGACGTTTCGTTTTTCTTTTATGTCGGCATTAGTTCCTCCCCATAGTATATATAAAAAAACTTCTCAAAGAAAACCACTCCTATTCCCGCAATTCCCTCAAAGGAAAAAGACCTTTTTTTGTAAATTAAATTCTGTTTTGTCTGGTTTTTGGCGGCAAAACTAATAGCTTGCCGTTTTCTTTGACAATCGACTTGATTTACGCGATACACAAGAGATTTAAGTTTGTTTATTTGTTTCCTTTTCACGCCCAACCTACGGAACCAAGGCTTTGTCTATTGTTCCCAAACTGTGCGTCGCGACGCCTTGATACGTCGTAGAGAGTACATCGGGGCGTCGTCGTGCGACGCGAGGGTCGATCATTCTCCGGATTGAGAACCAGGCATTATTGTTTTATTATTCACCTGGTATCAACTAGCTAGGGCGACGAGGAAAAATTCTAAACCTATATGTGCGTTGCGAGCTAAAAAAGTTTGGGAGCCCCTGGTCTATAGTTTGAAAAATTAGGTCCTCGTTTGTACACTATATAGGGGCTGTTCTTCAATTTTCCATACAATAAGCGCAGTGAATACTTCTAGTACTAGTATTGGAGTATTACAAGCACTAATAATATATTAAGTGTCACATGAAAGGAGGATGCTCAAAAGAACCATAACCGGCAGAAAACGAGTTGTATCTCAAATTAATAGCCCTTTCAGGCAAAAAGTATCTGTAAAGGCGTCTTTGCAAAATAGGGGAAGACATTACTATTTCGTACTACTTTTATATGCACAACTGAATAACAAAACTGTGTAACTATTTGTCAGTTTGTAAATGACTGACAATAGCACCTGAGCTTCTTGTACCTTATCTATGAATACGACTTATGGCTCCGGTCAAAATTTTTGCAGGTCTTGGGTGCCCTTTGTGGAATACCTCAGGATCCCCATACTCGGATATTATTTTATTATACTGTATTATTGATAATTTGAAATACAACTCCTTTTTGCCCGAGCTGGTTTTATTTTGCAATGAAGAGTGAGCATTCTCCTTTTGTATAAAAGTTGTCAGGTGTAAACAGATGGACAAGGGGTACCTTTCATCCCAAACAAAATACTTCTCGAGAAAAAAAATAATAATACAAAATGTAATAAGTCTCGCTTCTATAACATTCGTCTGTTGTGTTCAAGGATTCAATTATGTAAAGATATGTTGCAATTTTCGTGAGTCGTAAAAAAGGCTTTGTTTACAGAATATGTTTGAGATTGAATTCTAGTTCGTAAACCTTTCAAATATTAAGCCAGAATTCCGAATAGCCGACAGAGACTTTTGGTTTTTGCGTTTTATTGGATAGCTGGTATATGAGAATATTTTTAGAATAATGCTTACGTATGACGTCACGAAAACACGGTCTAGAAATTGTATTTATAAGTCAGAAGCCATTTTTTTCAATGGTACAAAACAATGAATGAATGAAATGAATTTTTGTCAAACATTTTCTACGAATTTAGTTGAATTTATTTTTTAACAAACATCAAATCTTAAAACTTGGCATTCAAAGATTGTATACCTAATTTATGAAAAACATGTTATTAAATTGCTATCTAATCAAGTATTAGAAACAGGGGTGCGCTCTCTGACGCTATTTTCAAAAAAACGTCGCGATTTTTAATTAACTCACATATCTCGTCTCTCGGGACAGAAATAAATGAAAAATCCAAAAAGCATCTGAAGACTATAAACTTCTTTACATTAGGTATTCTAATGTTGTTTTAAACATATTTCCTCAGGGACTACTTCCTTTATTTATTTAGTGCTTTTAAACAGCGTCAAGGACAAATAAAAAAGTTTCAACTAAATTAAAAAAAAAAAGTAGTAGACGTACTTACTACATTTAAATGACTAGTAAAACAACCATTCTAAATTATTTAGAACGCGTCACAAATTTAAAAAAATGGTAAAACTCATTAAGATTGATGAAAATCACAAACCTCATGGGTCAGAAATTGCGTTTGCAATCACTAAATCAAGAGGTAGAACGTTCATCATCTGCCTGCCTTTTCCCAACTGTGTTGTGATCGGCTTCCAGTCGAACCAGATCCAGCTAAATATCAGTATTTTACATGGAGCAACTGTCTATCGGACCTCTACAGCCCAGTAACTGGGTAGTAATGATACCCCATGGTAAGACTGGTGGTCAGACTTTAGAGTTGCTGACTAATAGTAACGACTGTCACGGGTCTACAAATGACAGCCGGGACCAACTTCAACTTAATCGGGCAAGTTTGGCGGAAATTAACTGTGAAAGGCGGACAGACGAATAAACGAGTGATCTTACAAGGGTTCCATTTTTTCATTCCCCTAAAAACTTAAGTTACCAAAACTTCTCAGTTAGGCGAAGAACTCACGGCGCGTTTTTCAGCCGCGACCGCCGCGGTTGCGGTACAGCGGTTTTATTTCTAAACTCACGAAGCCGCTTATTTGCGCGATAATGTAGCCGCCACGGTTGCGAATTAGTAATTAAAACGCGCCGTGAGTTGTGCTTTAATTTTTGACATACATAACTGTATTCTACAGAAGCTGCGGGCCCGCAACTGCGGCGCCGGCGGGCGCGAGCGAAAATCGCTCCGTGAGTTCTTAACCTCATGCGTTACGCATAATTCACAAAACCTAACTTACTTGTTCGCTTACAAACGGAACGGTTTACCAAATAAGGGGTCAACTTAACTAAATTACGCCAAAGATTATTGAAACTTTAAGCCCCTCGAAGTAACATCTTGGCCATTTTATTTGAGGGTCGCTTATTCGTTTAGAGCCTCCGTTTTGAAGAGCAGCTGTTTTGGGACCTCAATTTAGGCACAGTGGCTTTGTACTTGTAAATTAGCTGGCAAATTAAATTATTACCGAATTGGAAAATCTCTGGTTTGTTGGTTAGATAGTGAAATGTTGTTAATACCTAAAGTAGTAGTTGGCTCTTTGTTAAAGCAACTATAAAAGAATAACAGCCGGCAGCCGCACAGGTCGGTCCTTAAGCTTAAGCCGCGCTCGCCGAGGCTGGCCTCTGGATGGGTGACCAATGACTATTATCATAGGTAGTCTTTAAGAACATTGAGAAAAATAATTTGTGTGTCAAAAACATATATTTAAAATTGTATTAGGAGTTATTATTATTACAAACGTAATTTAAAATGCTTCAGATTTATTTCTAATGCGTAACCTTCGTCTCACTTGTTATTCTTAAGTACATCACGTTTTAAGAACTTCACATTTTGTATACCCAGTTGCTGGGCTGTGGAGGTCAGATAGGCAGTCGCTCCATGTAAAATACTGATATTCAGATGCATCTGGTAAGACATGAAGCCAACCCTAATAATTATAGTTGGGAAAAGGCTAGGCAAATGATGATGCTCTTTCAAAGAGCTCATCCGGGTATACTAACACAGTACTAAGCAGCGATTTCGTGTTCCTGTTTGAAAGGTATAGCAAATGTAATTACAGCTCAAAGGACATTTTAGCGTAGAGTAGATTGGATCAGATCTATAAAAGGTTTGATATAAGGTCATGTGTGTCAGGATTGCACTGTGATCTCTGATATCGAAAAATTTACGAGAAGTCATTTTAATTTAAACATCCCGTGTAACTTAAAAAAATATTTAAACGTACTAAAAACATACAACATACCTACAAATACTGTTGAACACTTTTATATAAAAAACTGTCAGCTGCAAATTGGCGTTGATACAGGGTGACTTTGAATAAATGCGACAAAATGAAATGGGAGCTTCAGTTACAGTAACATAGTAATTATAAACTGTTTTTTCAACAATCTAAATCGATAAAAAAAATCATGCGATTTTCGTTTTCAAAAGGTCCATTGATGTTATTAGCTTTATTTAAGTACGAATTATCGGTATTCCAGCATTTAATATGCAAAATAAAAGTAAGAAAAATTAAAGTATCAAAAAATCTCGTCTCACTCATCGCAGAGCTCAATAATCATCGAGCACTCATGTTATTAAACGTTGCCGTTCATAGCGTAACACTGACCAATTATTTATTAATTTTACATTTGATATTTTATATGTTTTCTTGACAACACGTATTATTGTATATTTAAATTTGTCGCATCTATTCAATTTCACCCTGTATAAGGATCGTTTTGCAGTAACACTTTTTTTAGTCAAAAGTCAAACATACGTTTAACTTTATAAGGTAAGTCGGTTATTTATTTTGCGTTAATGTCGCGCACTCGTGCTAGCTCCTCAGTCCTCATAAATATTAATCGATATTATCTTCATTTTTATTTATTAAGTAAAAATCCAATTATTCTCGATCGAATTACACGTTGATGTGCTGATAATACCTGCGTCTGACACCTTTCAGTTTCATATCCAAAGGTTTTAATTGAATTTACGAACGGCAGGTGCAGAACAAAGCTAGTTTATAACATTTTGAGTGGACTCATATTTTATATACTTACTACATTTTGCCCGCGATTTCGGGGTGTAGTGTCAATAGCTTGGTTAGCCTAACTAATGAAACTTTTTAGTGGCAGTTCGGTTCAGAATATTTGGGAAATTAAATGGTTTTGTTGTGTATTGTAGCTCGTGGCTAAATAATTATAGCCGCACAGGCCAATCTTCCGGGTTAAGCCGCGCTTGCTGAGGTTGTTGTGTGTGACCATCTGTCATAGCGAGTTTTCTCCGTGTCTCGGAAAGCACGTAAAGATTAGGAATTTGGTACTATGAAAAATGGTTTGGGTGTGAAAAGGTAATGACCCAAAAATGAGTCTCAGTTTTTTAGACTAGTGTTTTTTTTATAAAATAGATGGATTGATGGTAGATTAAAATATCAAAAAAGTAATAAATATTTACAGTATCCAACAGAAATCCTACATAATGTAAACACTTTATTTAGACAGCATAAGCTTGGAAGTCTCACCACCTGCGTTTGTAATCCAGAACGAATACAACCTCAAATCTATGCAAAGTTAGAGTAAACAGAGGGTCTTATAGGGCCTCTTTAAGCAATATTCAAGTGAACTGCAAATAATATGGGTACGTATCAAAATCCCGAAAGTTCATAATACCTATGTTTGAAATACCGACGTCCAAAACACCGAAATTCAAAATACCGAAAGTTCATAATACCTATGTTTGAAATACCGACGTCCAAAACACCGAAGTTCAAAATACCGAAAGTTTTAAATGCCGATAGTCGTTATTTTTTTTATCAAAAACCTCGGTTTTTGGAGGAGCAAGTCGTCCTACTTCTGCGTGGTTAAAAAAAAAATAACCACGAAGAGGATGGCGGGGTCTTTCAGACCCCGCCATCCTCTTCTAACCTAAATTGTCCGAGTCGGGGTGCCAGCAAGTCCCGAGGTTAGACCTAGTTCTAACCGGCTAAACCTAGTTCTAACTGAAGATAAGTATGATACACGTAGGTTTAACCGCATGTGGTCGGTTACAACTAGGTTTAGCCGGTTAGAACTAGGTCTAACCTCGGGACTTGCTGGCACCTCGACTCGGACAATTTAGGTTAGAAGAGGATGGCGGGGTCTGAAAGACCCCGCCATCCTCTTCGTGGTTATTTTTTTTTTAACCACGCAGAAGTAGGAGCCCCGCGGAGCGGGGCTCCGTCGACTTGCTCCTGTGAAGGAAATTAACGGCATTTTAAACTACAGGTTTTTAAATTTCGGGATTTTAAACTTTCGGGCAAATGAACTTTCGAGATTTAAAACTTTCGACCAAACAACCATTCGGCGTTTCAATTTTCGGGATTCCGTCCATCGGTATTTTAAAATTCGGTCTTTTAAATTTCGGTATTTTAATACGTACCCAATAATATTGCATAAAGACGATGCGAAGAATTCATCAATGACGTTGCGAAGAAACAACGTCATTGATCACCTGCTAATTATTTACAAAGTGAATTATTAGAAAGGAGTTTGAAGGTTTTGGCTCCATTGGTCGCCCGACATATGAATTATTCAGAAAAGCGGTGCTGAACAAAAAGTTGTTTCTCCAAAGATTAGTTTTTGACTTATATTTCAGCGAATAACTCCGAAGCCTGACGCTTTAGGACATTATGTACGATATATTATTTGTTTGTCTAAGTGTCCTCTATCTAAATATATAACTTTGGTTATGCAACGCGATTGTGAAAAAGAACCAAAATGGCGGGCGTTTTTTTTTTTTTTTTTCATTTTAAATTAATTTTAAATTACATATTAAAATCTTCTCTTTTCCCGAAAAAAATAACCCACTGGTTGATAAGATTGAGATAAAAACAAACACCTTTAGGTACAAACTTCTTTCGCTTTGCCTACGTTCAAACACATGACCTATCTAATGAATCTCTGTCCCCAAATCTAATACGGTTTCTTTTATCCCGTTTCCTTAAAAGTTACCTACAGGTACGTTTTTTGGGACAATCCTGTTATATTAGTAAAAGACCTAAAATAAATACGAGTTCAAAAAACAAAAGCTGAACACCATTATGTACAGGCTTTTGTTCGCGGATTCCCTCGCGTTAATAATTTGACAGTCAATTTTATTTATTATTGAAAAAAAAACGTTGCCCCACACTAGGAATTCCTGTGTCGTAGGTGCGTGAGAGACTTGTAGGTCATACGAATAAATATTCCGTGCGGGAATTGTACCCGCGACCCGCTGCGGAGCAGTCCAATCACTTAGCCACTGCGCAAACCGTGCCGTCATTTTCAATTTGAATCGTACATGTGGCACCTTCTATTATCATACTAACGTTATTGTTATTTTTCTCGGCAACAGTAGGTATTTAATTTGGCATGAAAGGTCTATGTCGTACATTCGATTCGTACGATTCAGGCATACAGAGAGAGAGAGAGTAGGGCACTCCTTTCATTAGAGCCTTTCATTATCAGACACATATCTCGTTAGTACATACCTATTTGTTTTACATCTATTTATCTTATGATATAAAAAAATAGATAGGTAGCGTCTTTAAGGTTTCTGCTATAATGTTAGATTCGGAGGAAAAAACCATCCGTGTGTCGAATTTAATAAACAAAAAAGGAAAGAGTATGTTAATTTGATGTCAGCACACACTGACAGAATAAAAAATAAGGTACAAAATAAAAAGGCCTGTTCAAATGAGAGCGGTATCCGCTACCGCTGTAGGGACTTATTCGTCAACTCGCCCGCAATTATCTCACCCGCTCGGGCGAGTTGACACCTTCCGATTTTACCTATTTTTGTTGTCGTCAACTCGCGACTAAGCGATAATCTGACGTATTAACAGTCGTCTACAAAAGTGTTTATATAAATTTAACATTTAATTTAATTAAACCTTCTTCAGATTTATATGACACTAAACGTGTAAAGTATTCCATCGGGTATTTTTTTAAATCGCAGCTGTCGGGGAGCAGAAATTCACGTAAATAAAGATAAAGTAGGAGTTTAGCTCTTTTTTGTCAAAAACTTTACTCATATCTCTTAGGGATGCGAATTTTACCCCGTAGGCCAATATAAAATAATGAACCTAGTATATTATATGTGCTGTGTGCCTCAAAGAAAGATTAATTATAAAATCTAAATTATAACAACTGCGTAGGAAGTCTATATTTAAGGTAAAGCCGCGCTTGTCCAAGTTGGTCCGTAGATGGGTGACCGTGGGTATATTAGATAAAACTTGAACAGTAGCACTTTATATTCTGTTGTCGTCCCAGTTATTTCTACAAATAGACTACATTTGTGATTTATCTTTGACCCTTTTTGGGATTCAATGGTTTTATTGTGTGGGCGGATTACTGAAAGTTACTGTCTTGATGCCTTTATTTGAAGTTAATGTGGCTATTGTACCTACATAGTAATACCAGACTGATATCCAGCTGAATCTGGTTCGGCTGGAAGCCGACCCTAATATAGTTGGGAAAAGGCTAGGCAGATTATGATGATGTAGCTATTGTACATAGTAAAGTAATCAAGCCATTCTATGTTCCTAATCCGAACTATTTCTAAAGGCACTCCCTCACCGGGAGCATTCGCGTGTAATGTAACGTTACATTACAGGTGAATGCGCGGTGAGGGAGCGTCTTAATGATATTTTTTTATTGCCGTCTTTTCGCTCCTGAACCGATAATCTCGAAATTTTGTACCAAGTACATGTGTACAGAAATGAACATGGTTATTTTCATCCCAAAAGAAAAGTAATAATCTCGAGTAAAATGATAGGCGCAGTGGCTGAGCCATTGACTGCTGCAAGGGCAGCGTTTCGCGTGTTCAATCCCCGCATGGAACAATATTATTTGTTTGATCTGCAATTTAGTCGCGTTCCTGCATTGTTTGGGTATATGTGTTGTTCTGGGCCGGCTATGTGTTTGTGGTATGTGAGTTTCTATGTTTGTAAACGCACTCACGATATAGCAAAGAACCTTAGTCATACTCGTAGATCCCGTCACGTGCTGCTGAATTAAATAACGAACAGTACTTTATTTATTTATTATTATATTTGGAAGCTAAGACACCACTTTATGTTTCTAAAATATCGTTAATATACAGACATCAGCCTGTTACAATTTTATTACGTGTAACAAATAAGTGTTATATTCATTTATCTATCATCAGTTAGAACGGCGAATATCTTTTATGTGAATCATAAAAGATATTCGCCGTTCTAACTAATTGTCTGCGCAATACATCTTACTAATTAAATAGCAACACAAACCAACATAACGTTTGTATTACAACCAAAAAGTCGGCCATCTTATCTCCTCTTATATCCTAAGTGGATTCCTCAATTAGTCAAGCTTCATATACGAATTATTTTATCGTTATTTGATCTAGTTTCAATGGTATTATAAACAAAGATACGCCATGTTTATACTGAAAGGCGTTCAGATATTTATTTATTTATTTATTTATCAAAAAACTTATTTTATCATAACAGGTTTTCCCTAATGCGATAAATAAGACCTTAAACAAAACTTAAACTAATACAAACAATACAATTAAAATACAAAATATGGTACAATATCCTTGCATACAGAAGTACTTACATAAATAATAGTACATCTTAACTAATAGCTACACTATAATAACATATTAATATATACACACAATTATAAATTATTTTGCTTATAGCATAAAATAAATAATAATAGCCTTGCGAATTCACCCAAAGAACACGTAAACACATCGATCTGTGTTTGCAGGCTGTTGATATTACGGATAGCTCTGGTAAGAGGTGCCTTGGCAAGTAAGTTAGTTCTGGCTGTAGGTACCAGTAGCAGTGGCGGGCTGCGCCGCCTCCACACGTAGCGGTCCGGTACACACATACTCAAGCACTTCAACACGCCCGGGTTACTCTCCACTCCACGAAGCACCTTCACCAAGTAGGCGACCAGTGCAAACTCCCGTCGGACATGCAGTTGGTTATAGCCAACCATGCCCAGGACAAACAAAGTGGGATACATCAGTGGGTAAAAAGGATATACCCCATATAATTTCTTGTACAAATGGCGCGTGAATTTGTTCTGAACGCGCTCCAACATTACAGAGTACTTAGCTTCATGCGGATCCCATATGACCGCACTATGTTCCAGATGACTCCTGACTAGTGCGTCATACAGGACCCTAACTGCTGTGATGTTTGTGAAGCTGTGTGTCTGTCTCAGAACAAATCCTAAATTTCTGTACGCCTTCTTACAGATTTTAGTTACATGTTCACGGAATGATAGATCGGGAGTCATGGAAACACCTAAGTCTCGCACCCCGTGACTCGTTGCATTGGTGCCGCGTCCACCACGTACTCAAAGAGCACAGGTGTACGAGCACGGGTAAAGCTCATCAACGAGCACTTGCACACGTTGAAGTATAGTTTGTTTTCATGACTCCATTGTACTATTCGATCTATATCTTCCTGCAGGCGTCTGCAGTCGGACTCAGACTTAATCTCAAGCAGCAACTTGAGGTCGTCTGCAAATAATAAACAAGAGCCATGTCTTACGACTTCCGGTAAATTGTTTATCATTATTATGAATTCTAGAGGCCCCAAATTGCTGCTCTGACTTACACCAGACCAAGTGTAGTATAAGTTAGATTCACATCCGTTGCAGTCTACATACTGCTGTCTACCTTGCATGTAACTGGCGAAAAACTTTAATAGATGAGGGGTACATCCGATCTCTGCTAGCTTCCGCAGCAAGATGTCATTATCGACGGTGTCAAAGGCTTTTCTGAAGTCAAAATAAGCTACATCCACCTGCACCCCAGCATCTACCGCCGGCACCACCTGTCCCATGAAATCGAGGAGATTGGTAGCAGTGCTACGCCCCGGCCTGAATCCGTGCTGCGCATCCGCTAACTGTCCGCGCACTTGCCCTTGCATACAGCGCTGGATGGCAGACTCGAACACCTTCGCCGGAGTCGACAACACCGCCACAGGCCTATACCCACTGATGTCAGCTCCCGCCTTGCCTTTGGGCACTGGAATGACTCGCGTAGTCTTCCACCGAGCTGGAAACTCCGCAGAATGAAGACAGACGTTAAATATATAAAGTAACGGTTCCGCGAGTACCCTGCCACAGTCTTTAAACAGAAAAGCTGGTATGCCATCCGGACCCGCAGAACGCTTAGGCTTGAGGCGATCGAGTGCGCTTCTAACGTCTTTAAGACTAAGATTATTAATTTGCACGCATGCACTTCCACTGTTTCCCGCTTCCACCACCGCCGCTTCCGGGTCTAGTCGTGGGGGCGTCCTACTATACACCGACGCAAAATAAGTCGCGAAATGCTCAGCACACTCCTCGTCCGACAGATACTGACCGTCCTGTATAATGCTCTGTCTACTTGTTGAACTTTTCTGCGACCGTACGTATTGCCAAAATGACTTAGGGTCTTTCGCAAATTGACATTGAATTATATTTTGATGTTGTTTATGTGCAATTTCTATAGACTTTTTAATAGTTGCTCTAATTTTTGAATATTCAATGTAATCACTATTTTTTTTTGTTGTTTTATATTTTTTATGCAGTCTTGCTTTAATTTTTAAGTTTTTTATTATATCGCTGGTGTACCAATTGGGGTAAATATATCGCTCTATAGCAAATATTTTCCTAGGAACACTGTCATCCAAAATATTATTTAATTTATCATAAAAGTTATTTAAAATATCTTCCACCTCGCTCTGCTCAAACATGTCGGACCAATCAATAGATGCTAACTTAGAATAGAGTAATTCATAATTCGCTTTATAAAAGTTCCAACGCGGTCGAGTTGAAGTGCGAGTGCCCCTGGCGCCGGCGGCAGAGGGTGCGGGGAGCCGGGCGCTCGCGCCCGCGAGCCGCACGCTTGCCGCGAGCGGTGGGTGTTGCGCGTCCACGGGCACGAGCGACCCATCCGCCATCACCACTGACACCCCGCCAAGACCCGAACTTAATATCAGATCTAGTTGTCTATTTAAACAGTTAGGTACATGATTGTTTTGGGTGAACCCGCAATATGACAAAAAATATTCATAATAAGTCCTTACATTTAAGGGACACGAATAAAGATTAAAATCGCCTAACACAATTATTTCTCTATATTTAGTACACAATTTCTCTATAATGCTAAACAGAACCATATAGTCATTCTCGGAACTACCAGGCGGAATATACAGGGTGTTTCTTTTAAATTGGCCAAAAGGGAGAAATCTGCATCCATAAGAGATACAGGAAAACTTTCTTAGAAACCTTTAGCTCTTTTTTGATACTGATAACTTTGGCGTTTTTATTTTTTTGGTCAAGTGTGAGCTGTCCACAGAAATGAATGAAGTTGACCAAAATTTTTTTAATGCTGTTCGACTCTGTTTCATATAAGGATCATTTCATTGTATCGGAAGAAAAAAATCGGGACGGCGGAAGTTGGTCAAATTTAGCAAAATATTTTTACATACAAATTGTACGAACGAAAAAAAATACCAATTTTATTATTAAAAAAAAAAATTTTGGTCTATTTTACTCATTTCTGTGGACAGCTCACACTTGACCAAAAAAATAAAAACGCCAAAATTATCAGTATCAAAAAAGAGCTAAAGGTTCCTAAGAAAGTTTTCTCGTATCTCTTATGGATGCAGATTTCTCCCTTTTGGCCCATTTAAAAGAAACACTCTGTATAACACTGAGCACAAAAATAAAAATCGTTTTTTTAAGTAAACCATAGCATTGACAAATTCAAAAACGCAGGTATCTATGGAAACATCACTCACGCACAGTTGTCGCAGCTCCAACCGGTGTGTGGCCACTAAAAGCGCTCCTCCCTGTTTCCGACCGTCCGCTCGGTCGCAGCGAAGTATTTGATATCCCGGCAGTATTAATTCCGAGTCATGTATGGAAGGGTTGCAACCCGATTCCGTGATTGTGTATAGATCTGCATCCATTAATTCTAAGCCATTTTTGAAGTCGTTCAGCTTAGTTCTAAGGCCTCTGACATTTTGGTAATATAGATCAATGGTGGTTATTTGATCTTTTATTGGTGGATTTTCGAAACCAAATCCACTCGTTAAATTCAGCATTTATGGGCCAAATTTCTGGTTGATGCAATTTCTGGAACCAGATTTCAGGCACTCCTATTATAAATGACGAGTAGTCTCGTTTAGTTTTATGATTTACTTTATCAACTTTTACTTGCACATCTGGGCCACACACACTTTTTACGTGATTAGTTATAGCTTCAATGGTAGTCTCAGGATGCAATCGCCACACATGCAAGTGTTTTTTCCGTTCCATTGCTTGAATAGCCTTCAGCTCCTTATTAGTTCCTACTGCTACATTATTACATATCGTTGCGTTGTGATTATAGTACTTTAAAACTACGACAGCGATAGATAATGCGGAACGAATAAGATAGAAAAAGATAGCAGATAGCAAAGTGCAACAATTGTTTTACTTTGTTCTCAACAATTTGTGCGTGCTAGTGCGAAAGCTACTTCTTTTTATTTATAATATAATTGTTTGTTAACTATTAATTTAACAGTATATCAATTAAAATCTTGTTTATAAATGCGAAAATTTTTGATAGTGGATGGATGGATGTCTGTTACACTTTCACGCAAAAACTACTGAACGAATTATAGTGGAAGTATTTTTTTTCTTTTGTGTGAAGTTGTGGCAGCATCTGGGAACACCACATGCCTCTGACATGGATTTTATCTGTCAACGATGTCAGTGATGTCCAAGATAAACTTAGAAAGTACATGTGAACCCAAAAAGGACACATCACTTGTCTGGGTTTGAACTCGCAACCTCGTGCATGAGAAGCGAGGTGCTACACCACAGAGCCATCATGACAGTATTTGGTACACAGATCGTTTATAACCTGGATTAACACATACTTTTTTTTAACGTAGTAAAATCATCAAATGAGTCCTCCCACCCCGGGCAGGGCGGGACTGTTAGACTTGTACTGACTAAAATCCACGGTGTCCTTCAATAGCCCTTTACGTTCCAGGGTCACGGTAATTGGAATTAACACGTACTTAGAATTGGATAGGGATTTTTATACCGGTTTTAATCATCCCGTGAGTGATTTCCGATTGTAGCAGGCAAAGTCGCTGGCAACAACTAGTTGATTAATAAATTCGTACTTGCTTGATTGGATTACGGGATTAATGGAAGTTGTTGTATTAATCCGGTTCAATAGTTTTAATTTTGGTTAATTTAATAACCGATTTAGAAGTTTGGAACACAGATTGGATTTATATTCAATAAATTGCTTCAGACTACTCTCGAATGGATTAAATTAATCTCTGCTAACATTGTTAGCTGGAATTTCTGTTAATCTGTTCTAATACCTATTAATTTATTTGTTTAATTTGTAAAAGGTAGTTTCATAATGACGCGAGTACGCGGCAGGGGTCTACTTTCTAAGTCCGTTAACAAGAAAGCACGGATACGGACGTACGAACGTAATAACGTCGAAATCCAATCAAATCAAAGCATTTATTTCAAGTAGGCCAGTTAAACCTCTTTGAAATGTCAAAAGACAAAAACAGTTCAAAAATAGTTACGTTGCTACAGTCCCAGTCACACGACATAAAAACTGTGAAAGTACCGTAGATGCCCGTTCCAAGAAGTTCCATGAGTCTAACGAGTTCCTGTACCAGAACAGAAGATAAGTAGTCCCTGAGGGAAGGTTCTTATCTGACAAAACATACGTCGCGTATTAACGCCAGAGCAGACAAATGTATAGAAAAACAATTGACCGTTCACACTAAACCGATGATACGTTAGTGCGTCAAAGAACATTCGATGATACGCTTGACGTATTTTCCGTCAGATATGAACCTTCCTTTATTATCACTAAAATATAAATACACCAATTGAAAGGAAATATTTTTTTTGGGCCTTTTCTTAAAGTGCCAAGGCGTGATGATATTTTATGTTAAATTGCTTGAGGTTGCTAGTTCTAGCAATAATTATCATTATTTGATGTTTCCCGGCACTCTCAGAAATTAAAAAATGTATGAAAATTACGAATCTTCGAACTTGTGTAACTTGGCCGAGAGCAATCCTACAACTTTTGTGCCATAGTAGCTATTGCTCCAAATGACCAGTACTACCCATAGGTACCATTTTTTTTCGTTGGGCGGCACCTTCAGAAAAGGTCCAAAAATGTATGGAGCGCGAATGTTCTCCTTTCTCGTAAGTTTTGAAAACACTTCAGCCGTGACGTGGACTGTCACTGAAAGTTTCTGTCGATATTGTAATTCGAGTTTCAAATACATCAATTTCTCTATTAATTCAAGACATTCAAAAGTTACAAACAAAATTTATAGTTTCTCGTGGTGAGAACTATGTAGGCTCAGTATGTCACAGGATACTAGCATATTCATGTACATTACATTAGTCGGTACTACAAGACAGATGACAGTGTTCTCGGCAACAGGCAACCTTGGTCGTTACAAGCGACAGGGCATTCAATTTGCATGCATAAATAAATAATGCTTTTCTAGCTTACGACAAGAAAACTGCGTAGGTAGCTTTAATTTACGACTTAGTTTAAAGTTATTTTTAGAGTAATAAGTATGTGCACAACATACAACTAATTATTGTACCAAAACAGGACAACATCCTTTACTATGTTTTTATCCTGGTGAAATCATCGAATGAGTCCACTCACCCACAGGGCGGGACGGGAGTGACTGTCAGACTTGTACCGTCTGATATCCACGAGAATCCTTCAATAGCAATTTACGTTTCAGCGTCAGGTCACCTGAGGAGGCAGTCCTGGGATTCGTTCCAATTTAGCTTATTGTCATAGCTTGATGTATAGCCGTGTGTACACGGCTATACATCAAGCTATGCAAAACCAGTATAAGCTGCCCGTTTATTGTGTGTAAAAATCGTATGAAGCGAGACCAAGACAAACTGGTTTTGTATAGCTTGATGTGTAGCCGTGTGTATATACAAAATCATTTTTACTTTATGGCATATGGTAATTTTGTCGGCTTCCACGTAAAACAGATGCAGCTAAATACCAGTTTTACTTGGAGCAGATTTTTAACCGATATTTAAAATTATATTACTTGAACGTCGAGGTGAAACTAAACTAAACTTCTAATTGTAATTGTGTGCTTATGGCTTGCCAAATAAACGTGTTTTCTTTCTTTCTTTCTAAACATAAGTGTTTAACAGAATTTAAGCTTTAGACTCTTCAGACTAAACCTATTTGTAGAAAGGTAATAGGACTGCCGTCAATTTGTCTGGCAGATAATTTTATTCAACACTTTCGCGCCATTTGCTACAATAAAAGCCTTTTGTTTCCATAACATTATTTTTTTAACATAATTAATTGAGGGAGTCATAGCAATTAGGCAACCCCTTTTCACAAATGGTTGAGATTTTTTAGAATAAGAATTGATAGAATTGAAGAATGCGATTGTCCAAAAGTACCTTTTATTTGGGCAGTTAAAATTAAGTGTTTGTGAGTTACTTTTCACCATATATTCTGAATTTGTATTATCACTGATAAGGTCCAAATTTGTTTTAATAATCTGTTGGAGCCAGGATACAGTTCTGTAGAAAACTTCATGAGTCTCCAAATTTCGATGAAAATGTTGGTTTAAAATTGAAATCTTGTGCTCGCGACGCTTTAAAAATAAGTTTGTCTTAGCTACGCGTTTTATACCCAATGTTTTCGCATAGTCAATGCTGGTATTTTTGCTTTCCTGGGCTCCACGAGTCTTAAACAAGTCTTACCAAGTTTAACTTAAAAAACTAAAAGAGAAAAATGGTACAATGTAATTAACATTGAACACAAGAATTAAACACCAGAATAGGTTAGTACCAACAAAAATACCAATCGTGTTATTCAGATGGGAATTTACCCGCACTACACTATAAATTGGCAATTGTTGGAAGCTCGGGCCAACAATCGAACAAAATTGTTTCAACGTGTTGAAATAACACTAAAGATGTTGTATATGTGAATGTGGATAAACAAGTTTTGCGTTTTACTGTTCGTTATTGAGTAGGAAATAACGTTATTGTATTGAGTGCAATTCATCTCGGTCTGTTTACCACTCATCATCATCTTCCTTCGCTTATTCCATTTTACTTGGGGTTCTCTTTTCCATTCTCTTCTATCAGACGTCACAGTATCATTTACTTCTTTTTCATATCATTTCTTAGACAATCCATCTTTTCTTTGGCCTTCCTCTTCCTCTCCATCCATCAACATTCATACCCATCACTCTCTAAGAGCTCTTACACACGAGCGGCATGTTCCCAACATGCCGCTCGTGTGTAAGAGCTCTTAGTCTCATGGGTGTCTTCCCTCCTCATCACATGTCCATATTAAGACACCAAGTATCTTATGGACCCTTCATTTTTTTTTTTTGTAATAAGCTTCATTTTCAAACTTCCCCTTAAAAACTCATTCCTTACTTTATCCATTCTTGTCACTCCACACATCCATCTCAACATCCTCATCTCCGCTACATGCAAAGGTTTCTCATCCATCTTTTTTAACATTACCGTGGGATAATTAAGCTAGTTTATAATATTAGTTATATAGAAGTTAGATTTCATCGGTATTTTAGTTTATCCTTGAAATAGTAACACGAGACCAAACACTGAACTCCCACTCAGTATTGGCATTCAGTGCTCTGTAATACTGTCGTCACGGTTCAAGAGTAGAGTGAATTTCCCGGGACCGAAAATTGCGTGGCATCAATGAAATCGGTACTAAAAAACATGGTTATAACGTTCTCAATTTTTTTTCCGGGTAGGTGAAATAGTAATCTATGTGTAGCACTAAATTTTTATTTAATTGGATTAATGGATATTCCAAAAAAAAATATTAAACCTCGAAATCTTTCATTGCCGTGTTTGTCCACACTTCACCTTGTTGTGTATTATTCCACATTGATAAAAATCTATTGGTTATTTATACTAAAACCTCGTTTTATTTGATACATGAATAGTTAAAGTATTGCTACAGAATACATTTATTCAAATATTTAAACAAAACAACGAATGGTTAATAAAAAATCACTTGTCCCAGAACTACCCTTCATCGCCGTGTCCTAATCATGTTCAAGGATATTGTTTTACCTACTACTTTCTTCCCCCCTACCGGTATGCTAAACGTTGCATATTAGTGCTGCCTAAGTGCTCAACGTGGAAAGAAGTACACACGTGCCTGCGTTTTCGCACCATAAATTTAAATAATCCATTTTTATGTTAGTGGAAAAATTTTCTTTCATCGCCGTGGATAGATATAACTGATATTTGAATAAGTTTGTCTTCATGAGTAAGCATTCGATAGAACACCATTCCTCATATGTTCATTTGTGAGGTGCTTATTTCTTCGAATAATTAATAGATTTTTTGTTATTTATATTTTTTGCCTTGATTTTCATCGCCGTGTTTTCATTGCCGTGGTTTCCGTGGCCGAAATTTGCTATGGAAATGAAAAAAAAGACATGGCAATTAAAAAAATTTCATTGCCATGCCTTGTAAAACAATTTAGATTCATTGCCGTGGCCAGGTATTTCATTTCCGTGACTTGTGTTTTCATCGCCATGGTATGATTAGGTAAAGAAAACATCTTTTGTCACCTGCGATTCAGGTAATACCGATTACTGACAGTACAAAACTCGTCAAGTTAACTCTAGATTGTTTCTCTCTGGTCTCTCTTTAGATTTGATTTGAAAGGTCCAGCCTGATGAAGTCTACGCTCCCCGAAACCGACTCGAGCTTTCTAATCGCTTTGCTTTCCCTGAGAACTTATTGACCGAGCAAACCTTAAACCTCATGTCTGAACGAGGTTTGCTACAGTTGCAGTCTTCCAATGACGCGAAGTCATATAAGCAGCTAAATAGACGTATATCTAAGTCACTTCAGAGCTCCTGAAAGCGGGTGGAATACCGGTACTTAAAGTCCTCCAGAAGCTCACTAATACCATCCTGTTCTAGGGCAAAACGCCTGAAGCATGGAGCAAAGGCGAAGTGGTGCTTTTCTTAAAAAAAGTTGATAACAGCCTATTGAAGAACTACAGACCCATCATGCTTGTGAATCATGACTGTCAGACTTGATGACTTCTAGCCTCCCGAACAAGCCGGTTTCTGAAGAG
Source organism: Agrotis ipsilon (assembly GCA_028554685.1). NCBI lineage: Eukaryota > Metazoa > Arthropoda > Insecta > Lepidoptera > Noctuidae > Agrotis > Agrotis ipsilon. Next base: position 10,886,234 of record CM052972.1, read on the forward strand.
GCTATAGTACCATACACCATATCCATATGCTACGGCAAGTTATACAGAAGACCGAAGAGTATAACTTGCCATTATGCTTAGCGTTTGTGGACTATGAGAAAGCCATCGTATCGGTGGAAACATGGGTGGTACTTGAGTCACTCCAGCGATGCCGTATTGACTATCGGTACATCAAAGTGTTAAAGTGTTTGTATGATAACGCCACCATGTCGGTTCGAGTACAGGAGCAGAGCACGAAGGCGATTCCATTGAGAAGAGGCGTAAGAAGGATGTTATCTCCCTGAAACTGTTTACTGCCACAATGGAAGACGCCTTCAAGCTCCTGGAATGACAAGGACTTAGCATCAACATCAACGGCGAATACATCACTCACCTTCGATTTGCCGACGACATCATAGTCATGGCAAGTCGATGGAGGAACTCAGCCATCTCAGCTCTCAGAACTCAGCTCAGGCCATCAAGCATCATGCTTGATGGCCTCGACTGAGTTTCACAATTGGTGGGCTATGGGCTTGAAAATAAACATGTACAAGACGTTTTTTTTTTTAAATTTCAAATGTCGGTATGATGCATAATATTATTTTGTCAAAGTCTGCCAATCAGTTTGAATTTAATTGTAGTTCTAATTTTAACATATATTGTACTCATCGTTGATTGATTCTTTCATTGCCATGCCACAGTTCTTTCATTGCCGTGGGCGCTTGTTTCATTGCCGTGCACGCATGTTTCATCGCCGTGGCACGAAATTTTTAAATCCTTATATCTCGTTAGTTTTTTAAGTTATCTGCTAGACATTAAGCAAGAATATATAAATTATCAAAAACTTTAATAAGAGCGTTTCTTTTTTTAAAAAAAGCTCAAGATTAAAAAAACCACGGAAATGAAGATTTTATAGGACCTGTTGAAATTCACTCAGTAATGTTCTAAGTTTCAGACGTCCGAAACTTCGCAGTATATTGCAGATGTTGAGAAAACTTAATCCTCGTGTCCTTATGTAACGTAGATTACTATTTTAGTCGCAGTCCTGCTCAGTTTGGTCAAATGTTTCATTCCATTTGGTACCTAATCTTCGTGGTGACGTTAAGTTTAAGGTTTGTCAACAACCTAGACCGGTTGTTGTAAGTTCGCCACAAAAAGTATGTATAAATTAGCCAAAGGTTTTGTCTTTTTTAATTTTGGATTATTGTGAACTCGTCCCATTTATTTTTTCGCACGGATAGCAGAACAATTAAATTTAAAATCCAGCACAAAACTGCCGAAAACGAGGACACAATGTGGAATCTAAACATAAAGTACTAGGAGAACAGGATCTAAACGTTTTTCCGTGGGGAATTATTTTTGTGGCGAACTTACAACAACCTGCCTAATTAGTGAAACTCTTGAAAGGCTTAGGAGCTTATAAACATTTATTTATTCCCCGACTCGTATAGGTGATAGTTAGAGTGATGTTGTATAGCCTATAATAGCCTTCCTCGATAGATAGACTATCCAACACAAAAATATTTTTTCAATTTGAACCAGGAGTTCCTGAGATTAGCGCATTTAAACAGAATAAAACTAACTCTTCAGCTTTAGAATATTATTACAGTAGTGCAGATAATAAAAAAACCCGCACTGGGACACATGGACCCGCACATCTCCTTTATCGTATATGCGCAACATTTAAAATGTAGTTAAAGGCATACAAGACATCAAACCATTTGCAGTTCATTTAGAGTGGAAATTGGCTTAGCACGTTGCCGCGATCCTCTGGTGTGATAATTATAGTTATCGGCGTTTTCATAGAAAATGTTTTGTGTACATTTTATAGCATATCGCCCCCCCGTGTTTATTCCGTCTAGTCCCCCATTACCAACGACGATATATTACTAGACTCCGCATGCACGATCTAAGGAACAAAAACTATTCTGTCAACTCGCTGAGGTACTATGTAAGCGAGTGGGACGGGGTATGTACCTAGCTATTCTTGTAGTCAGTAAAATAAAATTAAAATAGTTAAATTAAGCTATAATATCAAAACTGAACAACGCTGGGTATTGTGCCCAAAAAACTGCTAGCGTTGCCATACAGCGTGGCAATGGTTAACCTCTTGTCAAAGTAAAAGATAGCCCCTTTTATGGGTGGGATAATCATCAGGTGACTCCACCTCAATTCCATTTGGAACTCTGGCCATTTATGTTAGAGTAACTTTTTGTTCGATACGTTATTTTGTATTTATAACAATGAGTTTTTAATAACTGCAATTGTTGGTAGGAGTGGGTTTGCTGTTTGCATTTAAAAATCTTGCAAGCTCAAGGTCTGTTCTGTCTCAAGGTATGTTTACGGCTCACAGGATTGGTCGAAATAAGACTTTTTTGTCTAATGTGTTGACAGACATCGGTCGCCTGTTATTAGGAGTCTTAGTAATATATAGTCGTTGCCAGTTACTAAGTCTTAAGATATCGGAGACTAGCGTCGCGAAGGGTTCCTCGTGTGCCTGCTCGAGGCTTTATTTAAAGATTAAGTAGGGCAGTTAGTGCTAACGTTCCTTTATGCTAGCCCAAAATCATTTTAAAGTGCTTAAGCTTCAAGACCCACTGGTTTCATTAAAAGATATTCGTATCCAATGCTCGTAGAACGTACATAATTTATAGCCGCTGTAAAGTGCTGGATACCCTCAAAACAAGTGAACTAAAAGCTTTCTATTTTTATTTATTTCAAAGGTTTTATAAGAAACGGAATATTTATTTGATCCATCTTTGATATCGTTTTCAAGAAAGTATTATATTACAGTTCTTTAAGATACCGATATTTACTTCGTTTTAGCTTTTCTCCGCGGCTTCATCCCTCCCCAATATTATAGCCTAATGTAAATCCATTTAAATCTGTACCTGCCAAAATTCATCAAACTCAGTGCTGCAGTTTAGACGATATTGTAACAAACGATCTCACTTTTGATTATGATGTGTGTGTTTATTTGAACACATATATACATACATATAACGTTACCCATACATACATACATACATACATAATTTCAGTAAGGTTTTCAGAGTTTTTCTCAAAGGTAACCGATATATAGTTATTAAAGTTAGGTCAGAATTTTTAACTGTCAGCAGACCTAGTCCAGAAAGATGCATGCCACCCCTTAATATATTCCTAAATGTGAATATTTTATCATAAAAAATTGTTAATGATTGCCACAAAAACAGTATCGAAAATAATCACCGAACTCTTACAAATGTACCATTTAATATTCAAAGGAACTTTCCCTGTTTTCATTTTCACAAGCTTCTTTATTTTTAGCGAAAATAGTTGTATGGTTTTATGTAAGTAAGGGAAAAACAGATTTCTTGCGAATTTTGTGGTGAAGTCAACTTGCCAAAAATAAAATGTTGGCAATAAGGAATATTTTCTCTAAATAAAGCACTCGTTACGCTGGCTTCTCACGGCACGTGATAACACGCGGCATGCCGAAGCACGCGCTCGCCAACGTCAGGTATTTCTTACAAAAATCGGACGTGCCATCACGCATCGCAGCCTTCGCACGGCGGCGTGGGGCGTAATACGCGCCGTGTAAAGCAAGTATTAGCCCCTTTATACACAACGCTACGAAAGTCTCTAATACCTTACGACTCTGGTATCCGGGCGACTACCGCAATACAAATCCATAGAGGTTGGTACACAGGCACGACGCCGCGTCAATAGATTCCAAACTCCAAAGTGGTTAGATATCGGAGACTTGCGTCGCGTTGTGTACGAAGGGCCTTACACACAGACAGTAGAAGAAATGTTGTCAGACCAACACTAAAGGCTAAGCCGTTTAGCATTTAAATTGCCAAAATGTTTTATTATTTAATAGTAGGTACTGCTCGCTATAAAGGAAAAAAAATAGACCATTTAGAATGGATAACTCCTGAATACTTTCTCTTTAAATCCCTCTCCTGAGGATTCTAAAGTTAAAAGATACAAAGCTTAGAAAGTTCCAGGCACATTCGTATCTTTGGGCCTTAATGCCTTTGTCAAACTGAAGGACGAGACGAATGCGTGCCGAAGTGTGTTTGTTTGTTATGTATGGAATTGTTTGAAGCCTGTCACATAGACTATCGGACCGCTTTCGCTTTCTATATGACAGGATTCGGATCGCGTTCGGTTCGGCTGTCTGTTTGACAATAGCTTTAGAGTTGAAACAATAACTGTACCCCTAGCACGAGTTTTCACTATTTTACTTTACAGAGTCTTTCCAGTATTTACTGCGTTTCTTGTATGAAAAAATGGAACAGCGCCTCTGGTGTGCGAAGAAGGAACTAATTTTTTCCTTGAAAATTGTCACTTTGAAATTGTCGCAGTACCAGTTTTCTTTACGTCTCAAATACTATAAACTCGTGCTAAGGGTACTGTGCCTAGAGAAGTTAATGCTATTTTATTAAGTCGTAAATATTCAGCTGTACAAGTTAGGACATTTTTAGTGTCTCCTCTCTTCCTCAGTTTTATAAAAACTTACCGAGCATTCTTATGATGGCTTTCCTGGATTTAGCTTGTCGTGTCTCGCCGTGCACGTGTCCATTTAACAAGCCAGTCTTGGTTTTTTCCATAGCACGGTTTGATCTGTGAACAAGGAAGATCAATTTAATAATTATATTATTTTGCTCATTCATGGAGTTATTACCTAATTTAGATTATACAAATTAATACCTACTGAATTAGGGTTGGAAGGGATAAATAAAAGTATAGTAATACCTAAGTGCTTGTAATCATGTGGGTTTTTCTAAATTTTTTTCAGGTGGTTTTGGTAATCAACACCTAAAAAAATGAGGGACTGTCGACCTGACTCGTACTACGCACTGACTAAAATCCACGGTGATCCTTCAACAGCCCTTTACGTTCCAGAATTACGGTTACCTAATAAAACAGTCCCGCAACCATGGCAAGCTTTAGCCCTCTAAGGCTTCGTCAGATTGCTGACAGCTTTTTGAGGCGCTCGTGAAACACGACACGTCGTAGATCCCGATCCGATCCGTCCTTGATCGGACACTTAAGAACATCCCCCTTTTTTGAAGTCAGTTATTTCAAATATAGAACAACCAGTCTTACCATGGGGTATGGTATTGCCCAGTTACTGGGTTGTGGAGGTCCGACAGGCAGTCGCTCCATGTAAAATACTGATATCCAGCTGAATCTGGTTTGACTGGAAGCCGACCCCAATATAGTTGGGAAAAGGCTAGGCAGATGATATTACAAATATAGAACAGCCTGATCGTTAGAATTAACCTAAAATCCAGGCAACTTGAGATGTAACCCTTTTCTGGGGTACTTAGTGCTATATTTAATAATAGGAGCATGAAGATGATTAATGTGTTCAATGAAAAGCCGATAAAACTAGGTTTCAATATCAAAGTAACGTAGGTAAGTAGGCTACATTTGTTACTATGTGAATAGTAAAGATTTTCTACGGAAAGATTAAATCCAACCGCGAGAAGGAAATGAACTCTGTGACCTTTGGATTTCGCCGTAACTAAATACTTAAATAGTTCCACTTGTAGAGGACTTAATCGACTACATAAAGAACAGTAGCACCATCTATGCAGAGACTGAGAATCTAAGAGTCTAGATCGCGGAATCAAAGTTATCCTTGACATTAGAAGCCATAAAATATTCCGATTAAGAATGTTGGGCAGAAAGCCCACCAGACACAACATCCGTCTGGTCGGAAGGTACCTTTGGAGGAACTTTCCACTCTCAACTACTAGGATATATTTCTCCCAGTAATCCAGACGAGCCTGAACTAGGAATTAATGATACGAGTATTATGATTTGACAGATAGCAGGTCAGGAAAGGTTCATCGACGGCAAATATGTCGCGCGTATCATCGAATGTTCTTTGACGCACTAACGTATCATCGGTTGAGTGTGAACGGTCAATTGTTTTTCTATACAATTGTCTTCTCTGGCGTTCCGCGACCGATAATACGCGACGCATGTTCCGTCAGATATGAACCTTACCGGTGGACTCTAAGGGAAGTTTCATCATGACGTGCGGAAAATTCGTGGTATTACATTTTTTAATGCAATTTCATGTTATAACAGTACCGCCACATCAAAAAGACTTCAGTCGGGGAGTTAGTTACTTTCGTTCATCCGTTTCCGCACCCGTGTGCGATCACGGGTCTGCGTAAACGTGACCCTAGAACGTAAAGAGCTATTGAAGGATCACCGTGGATTTGAGTCTGTAAAGTTAGACAGTCCCTCCCGTCCCGTCCTGCTAAGGAGGACTCATTTGATGATATAACCACGATAAAAAAACCGTACCCGTGTCTTTGTTTACGGACTTATAAAGTAGACCCCCAGTTCCCTCTAACCATGATGATGGCTCGCACAGTGCCCTATCACGGTGGAAACTTAGCTTTATAAACTTTGAAAACACGTATCTGCATTGACGTATGTTGCGTACATAACTAGTTTTATATATATATATGATCCAGACCGATTTTGGCCACAGCGACTTGGATCTATTGAGTGCATCGCTGGTGTGCCCTCTGGTGACTGACATAGCCAATTTTTGCAGCGAAAGTGCGTCCACAGTCACTGCAAGTCAGCACCCATCCGACGTAATTGTATTGGATGGCCGCGGGTGGTCGGGCCAGTAACTAACATAACTAGTTTTACTGATCTACTGAAAGGAACGGTGAATATGTAAAGGGTCATTGTGCTCAATTTTGAATACATTCCAACTTTTTCAGGGAGAGCAAGGAACTAGTGCATATGAATAATCGACACTAGAGCTTGCCGATAACTCGCCGTCCGATCTTGGACCATGCCCGGTTCGATGGCGTGTCGTGTTCGACGCGCGCCTCAAAGTGCTGTCAGCAATGTAACGGGGCCCCCCTTAGAGGGCCAAAGCTTGCCGTATTTGCGGTACTGTCTCATCGAGTAACCGTGACTTTGGAGTGTTAAGGGCTATGGAAAGAACACCGTGGATTAGCCAGTACTAGTCTGACAGTCCCTTTCGCTTCACCCAAGGTGGGAGGACCTTCCACGCCATCCAGGAAAGACTCATTGGATGACTTTACCACGTTAAAAAAATAAACCTACACTGAAAATACCCAAGCTGCGTTTAAAGTAAACCTCTGATAAAGTTATGAGTATGTAATGATTGTAGCAGGTGGCGTTCAGAACTTTCAGCCTACCTGGGCAAATGAGTACTTACGTAAGCATACGTAGTACTCTAATATAAATAATAATAATGTACCTACTCTGTATGTCAGCCCTAGTACCACGTATCCACGTTTTTTCAGGCATCTAATAACGAGGGAAGCGAAATCGAATTTTTTGCGCCTATCTCCGACATTTCAGATTTTTGTTTGCAAGCAATCATGTTTATGATTTTGGAACTCCCCGAAGGTACCGCCTAGATCCAGCACAGTAAATAAATAGCAATAATGTACTTTATGAATAACTAGCTTTTGGGCGCGACTTCGTTTACGTGAAATTTTGGCCGTCGACACACCGAGTGACAAATTACTTTTTCCGACAAAAAATGTAACTTAAGCTATACGCATGATCGCAGTGGTACACGCCCACAGCGTCGGACGTCAGTAGTCGATCTCCGGCCACCGTAGGCGCGGGCATGCGGACAGCGAGTAAAGGGCAACTCGCTGTCCGACCATGGACCATGCACGGGTCGACGGCGTGTCGTGTTCCACGCGCGCCTCAAAGAGCTGTCAGCAAATGACGGGGCCCCCCTCACAGAGGGCCAAAGCCTGCCGGGGTCGCGGGATTTATTTCCTTACCGTGACCCCGGAAAATAAAGGGCTAATGAAGAACACCGTGGATTTTAGTCAGTAGAAGTCTGACAGTACCTCTCGCCCTGCCCGGGGTGGGAGGTCTCATTTGATGATTACACCACGTAAAAAAAAAAAGCTATACGCATGATAATTATGATTATAAGCTTTGGTAACCTCCAACCATATTTTTTTAGATTTGTGTCATTAGTTCTCGGGTATAGGTAATCGGTCGTCCTACATACAAACGCCAGCACATCAACAATTCAGTCTGTTAAACATAAATAGATTTTCAAACTTATCACAATCATGGAAGGTCGAATATTCGATCGAAAAACAACTAACTATTCCTTGTGGAAAACCTAGTTTTATTTTACTCGAAAAAAGATATTAATAGACTCAGCCGTTAAGACTGAAATAAAGGATCCTACTAGTCATTAATTTACGTCTTTTTTTTCTAGCAATGAAGATAACTATGATATTAATTATTATCCGTCATAAAACTGCTAATAGACAGAAATTAGAGTAAGCTAGTCTGCTGTGTCTGAACAAAGATAATAAAAAATTGCACATCATCTATCTCGATTGATTGATTGATGAGAGATTCTGTTCATAAGAGACCTTATCACCCATTGATGGCTTAGTCAGCCTCTACAGTATTGCTAAGTCAATTCTTAACGACTTAGTGTTCAAAGTACGTGTTGATGGCAATCTAAATTGAAGCGGCCCGAAACTTAAGACACGAGGCCTACATTGCGTACACTTTCTCGTTTCAACAACTTAACAAAAGACGCGCAAAACAAGTGAAGAAGAGGATCTTTTCATCGGTCTATTCCCATCCAATACCAAGAGCTAATACTATTTGGTATTAGTTCATTTCCGACTTTTGTTTCTATTACCAACGAGTACCACTTAGTTCGATCTAAGGAACTATCCATTCGTGTTTTTTATGGGTACAGTCACGAGCAATAAAATGTATCCATTTATCAACATTCAAACCCGAAATTTTCGTGAAACTGGTCTTTATTTTGAAAAAAAAACACCTATTTCGATAGAGCATAGCTTCCAAAATAGAAAGTTCATGAAAATGCATTTAAAGGTAAAATAATTTCTAGGAGAACATCGCTTTCGAATTCTTCTGTTTACATTTAATTCCTTGTGACCGTACAGTCGGCTCAAAAAGTCAAAGAATTATACTGTCGAGTTTCTTATTTTTTTCTCTATCTGCCACATTAATATCATTCAAGTTTTTAGCACATTCAAAGGCGATTACTACATGTATAAACTACATGTTTATTTATGACTTCATTATTCCTATGACATTATGTTATTTTAGAGCCTATGCACACCACGTTTATTAAACCCGTCGTTGACGCGCGTTTGTAGCGATACAGACGCGTTGCAAACGCGCGTTTGACACTTTGTATCGCGACAACAAACAAAAACCCTGAGTCGACGGTGCGTATAATAAACGTGGTGTGTATAGGCCCTTTTATTGGGAAGACCTGTGTCCCAGCAGTGAGAACATTTATAGAGTGATGATGGTGATGATGATCACAATACACAGTCATTTTAATACCTTCACCACATTATCATTTAAAATCCAGACAAATTACAATCTGGGACCGAAACAAACTATTTCAATCTCAAACTTATCCATATATAATATGTATGTATATCCTTTAATCATTCCTAGAGAACCTAGATTACTCTGAATTACCTTTCATCTAGGTTTGTGAAACGTGAAATTACTATCAAAAGATCTAGAAAATTGTCTAGAAAAATTGAGAGCTGACATCGGCTAAACCGTTTTCATGAAATGACTGGATAAAATTTTTATAGCCCAGTAACTGACCTTCGATACCTTTTTTAATAATATCTTACGTAAAACCGATTTCATTTTCATAAGAGCATGTACCGCCGTATTTTTAGACGTATGTGCCTTACTTACGCAGGTATAGTTTCATTAAAATTACTCAAGTCATTTTGAAAAATAGAACTTAAAATGTAGAAAATGGCGGCGCACAAACTCAAAGACTAAACGGTTTTAAAATTGGCGTAAACAGTGATCATGGCGCTTACAACAGCGTCGAAATATCGGAAACTGAAAACTAATAGAAAGCGTGGTAAATGTCCTGTTTTAATTTCTAATGTTATGAAAAATAATTATATCTTCTGACAGTTTCATATTTCTTAAAGAAAATATTTACTTACAAACACGAAAATATAACTCATTAAATGTCCCATCTCCTTGTGTCCACTTGTAATTTGTGGCTGTTTGTAACAAGAGCGAATTCCAGGAAAATATCATGGCGCTTATCTTCTTAACGTGCCGGTATTTTTCCTTGATAAGTTAAGGAATGTAGGGCCAATGTACGATTCACAGACAATTCTTGTTAAGATGCTAATAAAGAGCATTCACTTGTAATGAGCGTTGGGAATGTTACATTACAGAAAAACAAACGAGAGAGTATTCTACAGAGCGTTCTGGCGAGCTTTTTTGCTGAGCCAACTGTCATGTCTGCCATCTTCATGCAGAATTTTTTTTGACGCCAATTGACTTTTTTTTTGTTCTTATCGTCCCTCTTTGGGACAATCGACTAGACTCTAGTTTTTCTAGCGAACGCTCTAGTCACTAGAGCGTTTGCTAGAAAAATTGTGAAGATGTTCATAGCGATGTTTAGATCTATGCTGGGCTCTGTTCGTTGTTCAATAAAAAAAAAATAGAAACGATGAAATCTCGATCTACTGTTACAAGTGAATGCTCAAGTCTAACAGCACTTTTTATGAAAAATAAGAAGGAACAAAACAAGCGGTATGCGGTTATGCATACTATCTGTAAAAGGTTTACAATCCCTGATAACGGCGGCCATTGCATCTGTGCAAGCGAGACTCATTATATTAACGCTGATGGATCCCGATGCAACCATTTCCTACTTTGATCAGACAAATATATGTATAATAAGTGCGCTTAAATAAATAAACTTTTGGTGTAGAGTGGAGCACTGTTTTCTTTTTTTTTAATCCTTATAAATATGCAAACTGCTGGTTGGCGCAGATACCGTTGGGAGAGGTAGAATAAAAATTTGAAACTTATTTGAATATTATATGTTTGTCAATCAACCATAGTGATGTTTCCATGGAAATTCAGCCATGCTTACAACCTACGGACGGAATAACTTATTTATCCTTGTGTCCGATGAAATGTTCCATCGGCAAAGAACTTTCTTGCAAACTTCCATGCCTTGTGGTGATGAAATTGAATTTATACTACACCTGCTTGGAAAGTACCTTGATACTTTATCAAATTCACGGTAGAAAGTACGTCATTGAAAATCGACCAAATATGCGGGGAGAAAACGCATCTGAGCGGTGTGTATGTATATGAAAATCCATTTCTTACGTGGTTTTTCTTTTTTAATTTTAGGTAAGACTAGGCGCCGGTAACATAAATATCAAAAGCGAAAAAGTTTTCACAGTGAGTTTTTATCTCCAAGTTCGCAAAATGACACTGGCCACTAGCTGTGTGTTGGATGGTGGCGGGCTGGCAGGACTGGCAATTTAAAAAAAGACCATGTGAAAATTGCTGACGCCATTGGCGCCATTTTGAATTTGTGAGTTGTTTGAAGATTCAGTTTTCGTAGAAAGTAAATAATTTTCCTCGTAGGTGTAGTATAAACCACTATGTATCACTCGACAGAAAGTGTGATTCCCGATCTCGGGTATTTTAAAGCCCTCGTCTAAGCCTCGGGCTTTAAACGACACCCTCGACGGTAATCGGTCACTTTCTCCTCTCGGTAAACAATGTACTATTTTATTTAAATCTTCCCTTCATAACCATTTTTTGTTAGTACCGACTTGTATTTAGGAATTCTCTTGCAAAACATTCGCATAGTGGTGAAGTCTACATAATTAGATTGTGGGTTGTCTAGTCGCTAGCAACTGCAGAGCATGATGTCCCAGGTTCGATTCCTAGGTCCAGCAAGGAGGTTGTTCGATTTGGGATTTTTCAGTATTAGCTACGGATTGACTAAACCAATCCAAGGACGCAGTTATTATTATTACTTGTGTTAAAACTCCAAAGCTTTTTCATTCGAATATCATTGAATCGTCCACACGATACCTACCCCTGGCCTTAAGTGCAAAAAATTCAAGTGCAATATTATGTGAGTCAATTCCAAAATGTCAATTGCAATCAACGTAAATTAATTGGATAATCATATTATATCCCCGCGCGTAAGATCTAGAGGACATCGACCTCTGGGAAAACACGATATCGTCCGATTTATTGCAGAAAGTCTCAAGAGGATTTAAGCAAGCCACTTGATTAAAACTTGACACTTCGATTAAGTTAACCTATGATTATAATTATTATAGTGTGTAGTTATATTCGCTTTATACGAACTCGACGGTGGTGACTGTCAAATCAATCGCAACGCGATGTGGCAGAGATGTGAATTAACTCGGGCCTCTCGGGATAGGCGTGTATCAAGTTTACTATATAATGTATGTACAACAACATTTTTTTTTTTTTTTATCGTGGTAAAATCATCGAATGAGACCTCCAGCCCCGGGCAGGGCGGGAGGTACTGTCAGACTTGTACTGACTAAAATCCACGGTGTCCTTCAGTAGCCCTTTATGTTCCGGGGTCACGGTAATAGAAATAAGTCCCGCGACCCCGGCAGGCTTTGGCCCTCTGAGAGGGGGCCCCGTCATTTTGCTGACAGCTCTTTGAGGCGCGCGTGGAACACGACGCGCCGTCGACCCGGGCATGGTCCATGGTCGGACAGCGAGTTGCCCTTTACTCGCTGTCCGCATGCCCGCGCCTACGGTGGCCGGAGATCGTCTTGCGACGTACGGCGCCGTGGGCGTACACCACTGCGGTTGGGGCGGAGGGAGGACGCTGTCCTTTCTCTCTCGCGGCCCGCCGCCATGTACAACAACATTTGGAGATACTTTCATTTGACAACAGCACGTTTGACTGCTGCGCTGCGTGTCGCGGGTTCGATTCCCGCACGGAACAAATATTTTTAAGACATACAAATAGTTGATCCGGGTCTGGGTGTTTGTGTATGTGGGTTTCTATGTTTGTAGACACACGACACAGGAGATGTTCCTATTGTGGCGCAACGTATTATAAGAAAAAAAGGGTTTTATTTAATTTTTAATGTAAAACAAGTAGTTAATGTTTATCAAAACATCTACTTGTAAGAATTTTTTAGATTTTAAGTCCCGAAATAACCTAGTCACTAGGAGACGATGCCATCGCGCATACAGCGAAAACCACAGCGAAAACAAAAAAATAATAAACATGGTAAATAATCAATTTTAAGCTCTAATAAATGAACTAATTATCGAGTAACATAACACAAGTTTTTATCAACAAAAACTGTCCTTGAAAGGCCAATTTCGGTTGTAGAGTGTCGACATAGTAGGGTGACAACAACAACCGACAAACAGGCAGGATTCTCGCCTTACATAATAAACGAAACTTTCCTAATGGGGTGATTCAGCAAAGTTATAAATGCTTATAGCAACCAGCCCAGTTGGCCTTGAAGAATCAGGAATGTCGCACGCGGAATTTTTAATAACGTCAATTGAATACACTTCGTGGTCACAGTCGTTTCTGTGGCTTTTTTAAACGGGAACGTTTGAAAATTGCGTCCATTTCTTAAGTTGAATAGTCTTACAATTTTCATTATTTTCTTTTTATCAAAAGAAGTATTTTGTAAGGACTGAGGTGCTGGTACGAGTCAGTGATGAAATTTGGTTCGAAAACACAAATAACCTTTGAATCTCTTTATTCGTGGTAAAATATTCCTCCCGCATAGAGCAGGACTGGAGGGACTGTCAGACTTGTACTGGCTAAAATCCACGGTGTCCTTCAATAGCCGGTTTACGGTTACCTGATAAGACAGTCCGGCTACCGTCTTAATACTTAGAACCTTTTATTTTCTTTAAAAAACATTGCCCTTCAATAGGAATTTCTCCTGTGTCATGGGTGCGTTTACAAACATCTAGACTCACATACACCAAACGCCCAGACCCGGAACAACTAATTTTACAAATATTTGCTCCGTGCTGATATCGAACCCGCGACACGCAGCGATGCAGTCCAATCGCTCAGCCACTGCGCTAACCGTGACGTCAAGTGAAGCCGTGCCGTCGTAAATGTACAGTTGCTAGCACTAGCGACTGGGGTGCTAAGACAGGAAACCTCCACGTGCGCCCGTGGACTGGAGTTCCCTCTTGGATAAGTCCGGGGGGAAGACTAGTTTTTCGGGCCGGTGCGCCCTGGGATGCGGGAAAAAACTCTCCCTTAGGCCACTGTGTGCCTAAGAGGTCTCTTTGCCCGTATGCGAATAGCCCGTCGTGTGGACGCTCCAACGCGTGTCCCTCTGATCAGCAGAGGGCACAGCGGCGGAGCGGGCTTGCGGACGGTGAGTAATGGGTAGCTCGCCGTCCGACCGAGGACCAAGCCCGGGTCGGTGGCGCGTCGTGTTTCGCGCCAAATGCCTGCTGGGGTCGCGGGTTTTTTCTTAACCCAGGATAACGCGGCCCCGGAACGTAAAGGGCATCCGGGAACACGGGTGGATTTTAGTCAGTAAGAGTCTGACAGTCCCTTCCGCCCCACCCAGGGCGGGAGGACTCTTTTGATGATTTTACCACCCAAAAAAAAAAGAAGAGCATTAGCGACTTTTAAACAAACACGAAACTTAAAACTTTTTAAAACGGTTTTATGCAAGTACCTATGTTCTTTCAGGATTTACGGTCTGTTACACAGCTGCCCGTAAATACCATTTTACTTTTTCAAGTTCTGTTTCTAATTTAAAGCTCCACACAGTCCCTTTTTGCTCTGTCTGAGTTCATTGGACTATTCTTAAACAAAGTTAAACTAAATGTCATTATTAAGTTACCAACTTAAGAAATAGTAAAGATCACTAATTTTAAGAATTTTAGCCTGTTTTAGTCATTATCATCAGCTTATATATGTTCCCACTGCTGGGAGACACGCCAGCTCTCTGAGAGAGGGAGTGGGCCATAATCCACTACGCGGGCCCAGTGCAAATTGGTGGATGTCACATATCTTCATTTTTTTTGTTCTAGGACTATTCTAGGTTTCCTTCACCGTTTTGCGAGCAGTGGTGATGAAATAAATTACACAAAGTAATGCGTCTGGCTGGGTTCGAACCCACGACCGTACAAATCGTAAGTCGGGGCCGATACCACTGGGCCACCACTGCTGTCTCTGTTTTAGTGCTGCCTATAAATTCGGCCTGTAAGGTCACAAATCGTTGGGTCGCTTAACTAAACAGCTAACGTGACACCGGAACGTAAAGTGCTATTCAAGGAGACCGTGGATTTTAGTCAGTACAAGTCTGACAGTCCCTCCTGCTCTGCAATGAGTGGGAGGACTCATTTGATAATATTACGACGCTGAAAAAAACAAAAGATTATCGAAGTAAATTCTTTGTCATCCTACGTGAGAAGAAAGTTTCAATTGTGAATAAGTTCAAAAAATACCAATTATTAACTTTTAGATGTATGTAAAACAAAAAATACCAAGAAATGTTTTTGACAACATAATTTTCCAACATCTGCGTAGGAGTAGGAATTACAGACGTAATTTCCAAACTTCAGAAAGTCGTTATTGTAATGTGATATTAAATCAAAGTTCTAAAAGTACTTATGTAACTTCATAACTCTTAGAAATTGTTGGTAGTAAGTATATGTATAATAACAATTTTTATATTCTACTAGCGGCCCGTCCCGGCTTCGCACGGGTGGAGGACCCGGTCTAAAACCCGGTCCCGATGGTTACAAACACAACAAAAAAATAATTATCCGAATCGGTCAAGCCGTTTTCATGTCATGTCGTGACAACGGAAAACGGGTTTCATTTTTATATATATAGATTATCTACTGGGCAATTTTCAAAACATTAAAATGATATCGCCGCTTTTGACGATAAGTAACTTCTTTTTTAAATCTGAAATTTAATCTTACGTCTTACTAATACCTACTAGGATTATTTATAAAACCGAAAGTTTATGAGTATGTATTTCTGTTACTTTTTACTGACTTCAAAAAGGAGGAAGTTCTTAAATTCGCGCATAACTCCGTCGCTTACCAACCGAATTGAAAAGTTCTTTTTTTTCGAATAAGACCCGTTGACAATGGCACCTGAGCTACTTGCACCTTATCTATTCAACATAAGGCTCCCGTCAAAAAATTTCGCAGGTGTCAGGTGCCCTTCGTGGTTTACCTCCTTTTTTGTTGCAAATGGTGTTCTTCCCATGAAAATGTTTATCAAAATCCGAACAGTTTTTGAAAAAAAAAAAACTTATTTATCTACACCAATTGCTCCGAGTTTTCTGGTCCGATCTTTGTGATTCTTTTTTTGTTCGATACAGTTCATTTTGTTTGTTTTAGTAATTTTTATTTTATAAGCATTTTTAGCCTACTGTGTTATATCACATTCTGTGTTTCATTATTTACAGAAGTAATGCAAAAAAAAATATCATCAAGTCATTCACGATAGTAAACCTGATAGCAGCAAAATACACTACATCTTCACCCATACATCAGTCTTATCACATCCAATAATAGACGAATATCAAATAACATACATCACATCGAACATGATCAGCAATCATTCTCTGTTTATGACAGCAAACATATTAGATCCTCCTTTGGTCCGGAATTCGCACAAAAAAAGATCAATGTAACTCAAGTACCTATGAACAGAGAATTCAGGAATCTTGTTAGATTGTCCGACACAGACAAATTACACGTATGTGGTAATAGTTGGGGAATTCTTTGTACCGCGATGTTCACAGGTATATGTCCCACTACTGGCGAGGAGCGGAGCTAGCTATTTATTTATTTATTAACAAAGGTACACCAACAATATACATTTATAAATAGTGTAGCTATCATCTTAAGAAATTCACGGAACTTAGGTGCGTGCCGGGTATGAAAATATACATATATTAGCGAAATTGCTGAACGATCCGCCCGATCTGTCATTAAGGATGCACGCATTTCTAGCAAACTTGCCTGTTCTAATGCGCATATTTAATCATAGCACTGTCTCTGTTGCCACTCACTGATTGCCACTGCCAGACCTGATTCACTCACTGATTACATTATGTAAGTGATGATACGCATGTATGTTAATATGGGCGCGAGTGATCATTCGTCGCACCCATGAACGCGCTCATATCGTAATGACGAAACTATTATATATTCGAGCTACAAACTCATTTTATCCAATTCATTTTAAGGATAAAATGGGACCCTATTACTAAGACTTCGTTGTCCTGTTCCCTTCTGTCTGTCTATCCGTCTGTCTCCAGGCTGTATCTCATGTACCTTGATAGCTAGAAAGTTGAAATTTTCACAGATCTATTTCTGTTCCCGCTATAACAACAAATACTAAAAAAAAAAAAAAAAATTTAAGGATATCGGTTGTATGGGAGCCTACAACCGATAGGATTTCTTTAACCCTTCGTGCCTTTAGTTTATATCTCAGCTAAGTTTTCGCTAATCGTTGTCGGTGGGACCGGTCTCAGAACCGACACATAGAGCGCCCTCTACGGCACTTAATGAAAAACTGATGTTTTTTTCTAAGAAAAAGTAAGTCTGTCTGATGGATGAATAAGACTTTATTCAATATGTTCCTTAAGCCTTATTTTCGTATGATTCAGGGCTGATTTTTCAATAGCCAGAGTATCTGAGAAATTAAAATGGGGGTTTGACAGCTTATCTATAGAAAATATGTCAAATCAGTATTTTTATTCCTCAGATAAGTTATCTGACTATTGCAAAATCAGCCCTCAGTATTATTGTGACGGCCAAGGTTATAAGGTGAATGTATTTCTGTGGCAATAGATTAGGGTTATTGCTACCCAAACTAACTGATCGAGAAATGATTTATTAGATTATATCTAATGAGTAATGACCGGCTGTATGTGAGCAACATAACATGATAGCATTATATTACATTGTTATATGGAATGAAAAAATATAACTTTGCTAGCTATAGAATTTCTTTGGAATTGATGTTTTTTTATAACTTTGCCCCACATTAGAAATTTCCCCGGTGCGGTGTCGTGGGTGCAATTATAATTACTCAGACCGAACTAATTATAGATCATACAAATTGATATTTGAACCGGTGACTCGCAGTGCAACAGTCCATCACTCGGCCTCTGCGCCATTCGTGCATCAGTCATTCTTCTTCGATATTCATTAAATTTTTAACCCACACTAGGAATTTCTCCTGTTTCGTGGATGTGTTTACCAACAGACCCGGTACAACGATTTGTAGTCATACAAATATTTGTACCCTGCGGTAATCGAACCCGCGACTCGCAGTGCAGCAGTTCTTCTTCAGTTGTCATTCAATTAAACCTTTAAACGATTGAACCACAGTATAATAATCATACAGTAGCGTAACTCGGCCGCCAGACAGATTTAAATACCTACAGCCGCGCGGTACGTAAACATGCGTTAGGGCTACCCGTCTACAACATTTTAACAACATTTGCCTTTGCGTACTTTCTGTTTCTATTTTAGTTTTGTGATTCTAAATATACTTTTTTATATAAATAAATGAAATACTTTGTATAATGAATGGGAAGTGTTCAATAAAAATGCGTGTTGTTTTTTGATTGGTAGATTTCATTTAAAAAATCATGTTTTTGTTTGAAAAACAAATCGGGCTTATAAAGTCCGATATATTATAGAAGTATTTGAGACCGAAAAATATTTGCGCCACGACTGAGTCGTACGAAATGCTTTATTGTTAAATTTTAAAGTATAATAAATCCGCATTCTAATATAAAGCTTAATTAAACTACTCGTCTTATTAGATATGTACTCGAACTGATTTTTAGAGATAAAAACACGCGGTTACTGTTAAAAAACCAACACACCGTCCGCTCGACACTGCGGTACAGCCGTGACTGTCTGCACCCCGAGCGCGCCCCGACATCGAGGCGCGTAGGTATAGCTCGCTTTTCGTCCGTTTGTATGAAGTTGGAGTACTGTATGATTATATTACCGTGATTGAACTGTCCCATATGACTTGAAATCTTATCACCCAAGACATATGATTGACATAATTAATAATGTCTTCATTGGCCTTTCTCCTCAATTTCTCGCACTATGTAAGGGTTTACTAAGGATAACTTTGGAGTGAAGCAGCGTTAAGTAAGAAGAACATAGTTTATGTTAAATTAATAACACCAAACAAGCCTTAAGGGTTGTTTATTGTTTGTGATAGTTACACTATCTCTATCAATTTGAACATATTTTGAAGGGTTACCTAAATCAAGTGTTTGAAACTAGAGTATAACTTATGTTAAACTAGTTGTTGGCAACAACTTCGCTCACTTGTAACTCAAAAATTATACCACGGAAACGAACCTACACTGGAATCAGCTACTGTGTTAATCAAGGTTATAATAAATTATCTGTCCTATGTCTGTACCAAATTGAATAGAAATCTGTTCATCTGTTTTTGCGTGAAAAAGTAACAAACATCCATCATAACGAACTTACGAGTTTATAAAATTAAATTAGTAGCTCAGATTAAACAAATAGGTTAGCAGTTAGATTACACAGTTATTTTGAGCCCCATTTACGCTCTACAAGAAATTGCATGCGAGTCGCTTGCAAGTTTAACTACATTGCAGTAATTATTTGATCAACTAAAATCATTGTCCATTAAGGTAAGGCGCAAACTTAGCACACTTTTGTGTCTTGTGTCAGATACAAGCTACCAGTGGATTTTTTTAAACTTTACTTCACACTAGGAATTTCTCCCAAACTTGTAAACTCATATTTATTATTATACAAACGCCCGGTCGCTCAGACCCGGAACAACTACTAGTAGATCCCACAAATATTTTCTCCGTGCGGGAATTGAACCCACGACACGCAGCGCAGCAGTCCAATCGGTCGGCCAACCCTGCCGTGGCTGATGAATATTTGATGTCTAGATAACCAGTTTGAAATCATCCACTCCCAGCGCATACATAAACCTTTTTTGTGTCCAGTTGCATACTCATGAACTACGGTTCACTATGATGGTGTGCCGTGTCGGCAACAATTTAAAGTGTCTACGTTTGCGCCTCGCCTTATATTCCACAATTCAGTCAAACTTGCAAGAAACTCGCATGCCCTTTTTCCGCAACTAGTCTAAAGATAATTAATTAGATTACAAAATATTAGTAATAAAACAATACTAACAATGTGTACCTTATATTGTACCCCATTCTCGCGTATAAGCAGAGAATAAGAATGGCAGGAACGAAGAAGAAGAACATGCTGCTCAGCTCAACAAGTGGAGACGGGACCATCAGCTCGCAGAATGCAGAGTCCAGAGATATGTTCCCGGAATCTGCAACAATAATAAAATAATTGTTTATAGTATACCTAATAGCTTTGGTTGTTATTCGCATGAAGGTCTTAATTACAGGCGGACACACATTATTAAAACGCGACACGATCCGATGAAACGCGATGCGTGTTGAGTCGAATCAAATGTTTTATTTCCTATAGGAGATCAGAATCACACTATAAACATCCGACGCGAAACCATGCCTGCACCTTTGATTCGAGTCAACACGCATCACGTTTCGTCAGGTCGCATCGCATTTTAATCATGTGTTTCCGCCTTAACTTGTGGGGATGACAAGACGTATAAAAGTGCTATAAAAAGGGGCAATACCGACTGTATGCCCAGTTACCATTTTATTCTACAGTTACTGGCTAAATCTGACCTTCTAAACGCTAATACGCGTAAGTCTACACAAGTACACACTGCTGCGCATACCGCTAGTTTGCCCGGTATGACCTCCCCGTCATGCCTTGTCATGCCCAGCACCTTAAGAATAAAGCGTAGACAATGAAACAGCAAACTCGGGCGGTAAAATCTGCCGCCGTAATCTAAGAGCCGTAATCTAAGAGTCGTAATAAGGTGCTGTCAAAGTTGGGCATTTACTAGTAATGAGCATTCTTGCGAATGTTACATTAAAAACAAACGAGAGCATTTCAGCGAGATTTCTAACGAACGGTCAGAGGCCTATGAATTTTCAGTTATTGTGACGTAAACAGGAACTTTGACATTAATTTCAAGGAAATTTGTTCCTTCTTCGTACACCAGAGGTGCTGTTAAATTTTCCCATACAAGAAACGCTGTAAATACTGGAAAGACGCTGTAAAGTAAAATACTGAAATTCATGAAGATGTCAGACTGTAAAGTCTGACATCTTCATGAATAAAATTTTGACGATCACCGACTAGACTAGAGCATTCGCTAAAAAGTTCATTAAAATGTTCGTAGCGAGTTTGGCTCTATGCTCGGCTCTGTTCGTTGTTCAGGGGCCTTAGTCAAACAGCATACGACAGTAAACGACAATCGTTATCGTTCATCAGTCACCAATACATTTTCAACTTTATACCTCAGCGCGTTAAGTTGAATATCTATTAAAAACTGCTAATCGATAACGAACGGAACAAACGAAAACGATCTGTGAACTTCAATAGATTTTAAACTTTACGCGCTGGGGTATAAAATTGAAAATGTATTGGTGACTGATGAACGATAACGATTGTCGTTTACTGTCGTATGCTGTTTGACTAAGGCCTCAGTTCTTCAAAATTAAAACCGCGAATGCTCAATATTCTGTTACAAAGTGTATTCTCAAATATTTCAGCACCTTTAAGCATGACACTATTTGTTTTCATAAATCCGATCACCGCAACGTTATTCATGTTAGTCAGCAAAAAAGGTTGATTTATAATACCAATACTGGGAGATAAATCTTATTTTAAAATATTTTTAGACGTGCGCTGAGTCGGCAATACTTGTAATGAAAATATTTTGTGTTTCGTCTGCATACTAAACATTTTTGTTGACAGTACATTGTTTTCGTTGAAAAACATATTTCAAGTCATTGAGCTATTATTACTACGTATACAGACGACACCACGTATCACCACTGTGTCCCATCCAGGATGAGTGCGCGCGCCTAGAGCACGCCACAGAGCTGTCAAACAACTGAATGAACTTGTGCGCGTTGTCTCATCCTGGGTGATGCTCAATGATTTCAAGTCTAGATTTTATGAAAATCATGTTCGTAACAAATAAAAATGGATGGTTATCATTGTTTAATCAAACAAAGTTGGGATACAATCGATATGGTCGAAGTTTCACAAAAATATGTCTTTGATGACTCCATAAGTTTGGTAACTCGTGTTAAACTTTCTGATGTAATTACATCTAAGAAGAGAAAGGGACAACTCGGTAACATCTGGAGTGTCCTGGGACGTTATCCCACGCAAATTGAAAGACCGCAAGTAAGCATGAGTACCGAGATACAGGATGAATTTTTCAACAGCTGGTCTAAAAGGGTAAAAGTGATTCATCTTGTGATTCCCTACTGCTATGTTCGAACTATTTAGTAGATGGTTTATGTGAAGTTTGCACAAAATCGGTCAAGCGGTTCTTCATTTATCACATTTTTTTGTAACAAATGTATTCAACCGCGCGAAGCCGGGACGCGTATTTACAAAGGCTATACTATTTTAGTTAATCGATTAGAGTCTGACTCGAGACTAAAATAGTATAGCCTTTGTAAATACGCAGCCGGGACAGGCCGCTGTATAGTAGTGTATAGTATAGTTGGGAAAACAAAAACCCAACTGAAATGGGTTCTGTTCAAGTGAAATCATTTCCTCCATTTACTTTATATAAAAAGGTCTAGTATTCGGTTCTTTCGAGCTTGAAATAAGTACTCAGCTGTGTTCCTGTCTAAGTATTTTCTTACTTCCAAGTTGGGATATTTATTTATTGAGGGTGAAACTACGTGCACGATCTTAACGTGTTTTTTTTTAATTCGTATTGAATTTTTTTTTTAATTCGGTTGGCCTTATCTCATCATCATCAAAACCGAAATACGCATTCTCGTGGACGAAATCGTGTGCAAAATACTCGTTAACTGTGTAGATGTGTTTTTATGAATGTTGTAATATCTATAATCTATTAGACGAACAGAATAAAAATAAATACCTTTTGTTCTTGAATGTCATTGTTTTTAAATTTCTCTGAAGCATTTTTGTCATAAAGTCAACGGTAGAAGCATATGAAAAAAAGAACACATTTGGGCCCCTTCAATCCAAGATGGCGGCTAACGCAGACACTCCTAACTCCCTGTTGATTGGACTAAGTGTTTTTGACCCTTATTTTTAATGATACAATGTTTGAAATCCATCGCAGTGGACACTAGTTAGATAGTAAATAACAAATGTCACAAATACTGAAACTTAAAATGTTCTACAAAATATGGTGGAATGTTCCCGTGGGATTGTGAACCAAATTTAACTTTACGTGTCGCTGTTAACATCGCCACACTAGCTCGAACCATCTGCGAGACACGCATTAATCTTAGCTGGAGGATTACGATGTAGCCTCGTGTTGAGAAAAGTTAGATAAATACTTAGTATGAAACACGTGCGACACTGTTTTTATATAGAAGTTACCATACTCTAGGAAAAGGAGGAAACGCCTGGGTGTCACCACTGCGAAGATCGCCCGGAGGACACAGTAGAGCATACGGTGCAAGACTGCCCAGCTTGGGCAGAGCACCGACGTGTCCTCACGGCGGCGGCCATGCTGCGGAGCGAGACGGAGTGGGAAGCGGTCGCCGCCTTCTGCGAGGCAGTAATGCTCGTGAAGGAGGCGGCGGGCCGCGAGAGAGAGAGGACAGCGTCCTCCCTCCGCCCCAACCGCAGTGGTGTACGCCCACGGCGCCGTATGTCGCAAGACGATCTCCGGCCACCGTAGGCGCGGGCATGCGGACAGCGAGTAAAGGGCAACTCGCTGTCCGACCATGGACCATGCCCGGGTCGACGGCGCGTCGTGTTCCACGCGCGCCTCAAAGAGCTGTCAGCAAAATGACGGGGCCCCCTCTCAGAGGGCCAAAGCCTGCCGGGGTCGCGGGACTTATTTCTATTACCGTGACCCCGGAACATAAAGGGCTACTGAAGGACACCGTGGATTTTAGACAGTACAAGTCTGACAGTACCTCCCGCCATGCCCGGGGTTGGAGGTCTCATTTGATGATTTTACCAGGCTAAAAAAAAAAAAAAAACATACTCTAGGAATTTTTCCCGTGTCGAGGGTACATACAGGTACAAATATTTAAGCTTGCTAAATACGCCAAAAAATGATGATATTATTATTTCTTTTTCTATTGAGATATTTTTTTTTTGAAATGCAACAGTAAAACAAAAATATAAATATAATAAACATAGAACAATAAAACAAATGTTATTCTATAAAATTAAAAAAAAAACAGTGTAATAGTGATTAAATACTTTTTTGATGATTGTACACAACACAAACAAATTGTAGTCATCAAAATATTTGTTCCGAACCCGCAACGCAAAGCGCAACAGTCAATCGCTCGGTTAGTGCGCCAAATACAAATAATTGTTTTTTATTTGCTTTATAACTAAAGTTATTTGTAAAAAAAATTGGGCTCGTCCGGGATTTGAACCCGGGACCTCTCGCACCCTAAGCGAAAATCATACCCCTAGACCAACGAGCCAACTGTCTTCGAAACTCAAATTAGCTATCACATGGCGTTTCTTCACAGTCCAAAGAGAATAGTATACATAACATTTTATCATGTTGATACTTTCTATAATAAAACACGTTTGGTGACGTCACTATCGTTGCGGAATGCGTAAACGCACGTTTGTAGGTCACCTTTCACTGCACGACTTCGATTGTGGCCATCAATTTTGAGCCGACTAACAGGTGGCTCGTTGGTCTAGGGGTATGATTTTCGCTTAGGGTGCGAGAGGTCCCGGGTTCAAATCCCGGACGAGCCCAATTTTTTTGATCGAGAATAAAAAAATGGGTATTTTAGCAAAGAAATGTATATAAATATTTTTTTAAATGCCCAATTAAATTATAATATCGTTTTTCGGCTTTTTATGATGCCAGAAAACATATTTTTTATCGTAAGGTAGGGACTAAAGTCTAAAAGATTAATTATGTCATATCGGTTACATAGTAAATCATAGCTTTCATAATACTCTCAATAAAGATATATTGATAAAAGGTACAAAAAAAACTGATAACTATTGTCGATAACTAAATATGTATAAGTATAATAATCATTTATTGCCCGCTATTTTATTTAAATAATTTAAATATTTTTGATTTTCGTCTTCTCTGCCACTAGATGAGCCACAGGGAGACACGAAAAAAAAACATTCCAACTGTTTCAATAAACTGGCCTGTCTAATAAACTGTCTAAACAGTATATCGAATCCTCGACCACCTAACCTGTGACCTAACTATCACACAACGTATAAAAAAATCTAAAAGAACAAGAAGTAAATCTAAAAACACAAAAACTGCAGACTCACTGCCAAACACGGTAGCAATGCAATCCTGTCATGTCGTTCATCATTCATAAAGAAATATTATGAATAGCCGTGTCACTGTGTAACGTTATTCAAGATATTTTCTATGTAATGCGGAAAAAGTAAGGAAAACTTTAACGAAAGCTTGTTTTCCAGAAAATCGCAAAGTTATTAGGTAATGTATTAGCTGTTGTCCGCTACAACTCCAATATTATTTAACCTAATTAAAGTCAGAGTGTGTGGATAAAAATATCCTATGTGTTATATTCATATTATATCTGGTAGGTATTGGATTCCGCAGTTTTTGTTTTAAAGAGTACAAATATTTGTACATCCATCTATTCTCGCAAACTTTCGAATTTATAAAATTAAGTAAGATAACATTTATTGCAAACTATCTGATCCGGTAAGCTTCGTACTGCCTCAGAAACAATAAAAAAAACCTTTTTAACCTTCGAAATCGGTCCAGCCGTTCTCGAGTTTTACAGAGACTAACGAACAGCAATTGATTTTTATATTATAGAGAAGATGTTTATTTTGAAACAGATGATATTTAATGGTCCCGCGCTTATGGCACCGAATGTGTATGAAACGCACTGAGGTTGAGGTATTGTCATAAAAGACCTCTGCGGTCCTGGAACACAAAGGATAAATGAAGGTTTTAGCCAGTTAAGTCCCTTCCGCTCCACCCAAGGTTTTGAATTTTTTTTCTTTTTAAGGTTATTGTTAAATAAATATTTTTTTATTCATAAAGAACAATAAACGCACTATATAAAAATAACCCTGTATTATTTACAAATGTTTTAGAGTGAAATTTTCCTAACATCAGGTTAGTAAAAAAAAGCCAATTTAAAATTTAAGGCCTTTTATAGGCTACGCACGGATGTTACTCAGATGTTACAGGCAACCCACGTTCTGAAAGTTGACTGAAGAGAGGGTCTCATGTTTTGTATGCAAATGGTCGAAAAGCCCTTTTAACCTTTTGTATAAAATAAAAGCAGTCTTGTCTCCACGATAACTTACAATAGACTAGATTCCAGATTCAATATTGAAAATCGTTACAGTAGAGTCATCATCTGCCTACGCCTAGCCTTTTCCCAACTTGGGTCGGCTTCCAGTCGAACCCGGTGCTGCTGAAATCAGTATTTTACATGTAGCTACTGCCTATCGGACTTCCACAACCCAGTAGCTGGGTAACACGATAACCGCTTGGTAAGACTGGTTGTTAGACTTTAGAGCTTCTGACTAAGAGTAAGGACTGTCAAATATCTACAAATGACAGCCGGGACTTTACTGCTTTCCGAGTCAGTGCCGTAACCAGCCTTTTATGCGCCCAGTGCCTGCTTCTTTAATTGCGCCTTGGTCTTGCCAATTGTGGTCCTGGTCTGGCTATTTCTGCGCCCCTCCATGGTGTGCGCCTTGTGCCTGGGCACCGTTGTCACACCCCTATTTTCAGCACTGTTTCCGAGGCACGAAGGAAATTCGCTACGACAGATGGTGTCCATCCACAGACCAACCTAGGTAAGCGCGGCTTAACCCAGAAGTTCGGCCTGTGCGGCTGTAATGATTTAGCCACGAGCTCCTCGATATCGATTCAGTCATTTCCTTATATAAGAACTTGAAATATGAAATGCTTTTCGGGGTACATACACGATGAGTTAATGGCAGAATTTACAGAAAACCATAAATATATCCTTATTTATACACGTAGGTTATATAATATATTTCTCGTTATTTCCTTTCAGTAGAAGCATCCTATTCGAATTTATTCAAATGAAACGGATGTTCAATGAGCCGAATCTATTGCGTGCACTCACTAGGAACTGTCGATTAGTCCCACCAGGGACATTCTTTGCAAAGATTTCTCACTTATATTTCTCAGGCCTGTTGGTCTAGTGGTTAGTGACCCTGACTGCTATGCCGGAGGTTCGATTACCACCCAGGACAAATGTTTGTGTGATGAGCACGATCATTTGTTCTGTCTCTGGGTGTAATTTATCTATTATATGTATGTATTTAGAAATAGGTATATAAGTATGTTTATCAGTTGTCTAGTACCCATAACACAAGCTCTGCTTAGTTTGGGACTATATGGCGTTGTGTGATAGTTGTGGAATATTATTATTATAATTAAAAAGCCAAAATGTTCTGCTCATACTTGACTAAATGCTAACAAAAAACAACATAAGGCTTGTAGGCACAATCTGTGTCCATCAATAAATGACCTATCTAAAACGGCAGAGTAATGTTAAAGTGGGTCAACTTATGTTGGCTACCGACTGTACCTTAAATAAATTATTTTTATTTTTAAGGTTTTTTGTTGGTCAATTCCACTTTGTTCACCTGGGAACACAAAGTAGACACTAGTGTTGTGCAAAGAAATTTTCTGTTGCGAGCAGGCATTTAACCTGCGACCTTATAGGTACTCCAGATGCTTTTACTAACCGAGCTATTGCAGTCATTCTCACGGGGTTGGATTTTTTATTCCTTTCTTATGTCATACCTACATAATTATGGTGACTTCAATAATTCCTGAACCGATGAAAAAAATTGAGTACGTTCTCAATCTAGACTGAGGCCAAAAGTAAACCTATTTACAATAAAAAAAAATAGTGCCCGTGTTTGTATAAAAACATAATGAGAAACATTTAAATAAATGCCAATGTAAATAGTCCCTGGATATAAACGTATTCCACCTAAATGTGTATTATTATGCAAAATATCCGCCATTCCTATAATAACTGAAAGCTGGAGGCTATACCGTTGCCGAACTTTCAACCAGTTTGTGTAGGCTTACTATAATCGGGTTAGAACAGGCTTCAAACTAGAGACTAGAATCCTAGAACTAATGCCGAAGGGCAATGAAGTATTTATGTTTGTAGTCAACGATAAGATATTAAATTAATTTTAATACTAGAATTTCGTTTTCTCTAAAGACAAAAATATTAATTAAACTAAAGAAATATTAAAATAAAATAATACTAAATTTAACTATTATAGAGCATCAAAAAATTCATCCTCAACGCTGTCAGCTGGTAATGTGCTCAAGAGACTGGCGGCGTTGCCTCTTTGTATGGCAATACTTAGCCTCTGGCCAGGAGGCCTCTGGAAGCGTCAACAAGCCTTTTCGAAATGTCTAGATTAACTTGGTCTTGTTCAAACTTCACCTTTGAGCACACCAGCGGCGAGTAATGAGTGACTAGCCGAAGCGACTCTTACAGAACTGTCGGTAATCTGAATGAGCCACCATAGAGGACCAATGACTGCCAGAGCGCATCCTAACAACAATCATATGAAGCCCTCATAATCTACAAAACAATCATAGTTCCCGTTTAGGAATTAAATTCTAGTTTAAATGACACTCTTCATACGGTAAAAGCTGCTTTAATCTGTCTGAGAATTAGGTTCTAAATTATGCGGAAACTTTAATGAACAAGCAGAGACTTTTATTGGTTCCATACCGAGGCGTGGCCTTAGAATCAAAATCTAGGTATTTGGCCGTAGAAGTAACGGTAAAATTTCAGACTTGAAATTCTTCAGAAAAAGTTTCTTCACCAACCCGCTGCACAGCCCGCTGTCAATTTTGACATTTTGAGCTGTCAAATTTTATTATAAATACCTGGCATTCTCAAACTACGCGGCCGTGCTATTCCAAAATTAAAAATACCGTTGAAAAGCCGAATAAACGATTTATTCCCTTTACGTCGAGTCCCGTTACGTCGAGTCTGAAGTCGATTTACCTTTATGTTGAGTTTTATGAAGAAGTACAGTCAGGGATGTAAATTAAAAGCCAATGGCATCACTTCAGCAAGTCTACCTTCACTGGAGCAAGTCGACGGAGCCCCGCTCGGCGGGGCTCCTACTTCTGCGTGTTTCCAAAAAAATAACCTAAATTGTCCGAGTCAGGGTGCCAGCAAGTCCCGAGGTTACACCTAGGTTTAGCCAGTTAAACCTAGGTAACCGCACTTCGGGCTTTTTAACCGTAACATAATTATATTTCATTGGACGTGACTGTACCTCTAAAATATGCTAGAATTAAACTCGACGTAACGGGACGCAACATAACGGGACTCGACGTAAAGGGAATAAACCGAATAAACACCTTTGTAAAGGTGCAAAGAAATACCAATGGAAAAAAATAATAATTAGAAAGGACTATTTTTTTTTCCATACATATTTATGAAGTACTTTTTGCTCTTGAAACAAAAGCCCCCAGATGGCCTGTTAGGATCTACTGCATGAATGAAAAACAAATTGTATCCATTAAATTAACGTCAAAGTTCCCGTTTACCCTTACGTCACAAAAACGTGATAACTCGTGGTAAGGCCCGTTCGTTCTGAAAAGTCGTAAATTTTGTCCTACCCTTTTTAGTGGTAATTTTTTGTAAAAGACTGCCCAAAAACCGTTTTTGCAGAAGCACTGAGTAATGAATAATGTCGTGGTCCGATTTTGTGCGCAACACATACATCATTTGTGTTCCGGAGAATTAAAGGGCTCAATTATTTTTAAAAAAGGTTGTATGTATTTATTTATGGATGTCAAGTCGTTGTAAATTTAAATTTAGAACGTTTTCATTTATTTTACAATTGGACATTAATTTATATTACATTGGGGCGTTGAAATGAGAAAAAGTGACCGTAAAATAAAATGTTTAACTAATTAAAAACATTTATTTCTTGGAATTGAAAATATAGCAAGACCAGTGAAACTTATTACGATATTAAAAGAATTAAGACCTAAATAAAAAAAGCTTATTAGGGCAAGAAATAAAAGTAATTAAGAAAGGTTTTCACGGAAAATTTAATCATTAACACGCTAAGAGCCTTGAGAATTGCTTTTAAAATAAAAACATTTAGTAGGACTTTTAAACTTACGTAACAAATTACTTACGTAGAGTCCAATCTAGATTTCTTTCATTGAATTAACAGATTTTTTAAAGAATTTATTTAGCTTTCCTTTGACTTTGTAAGTTGTTGGTTCAAAATCAGGCAGACCACGTTACTATGATAACTGTCTTCTAGTTCTTAGCGTGTTGATGGCAAACCATTTTTTATTCTTTTATTTGAAGATATTCAAATAAGGTTCGTGTTTGACCACTATCTCGCCGGTAAACGAAGATGTGGTCGACGGTGAAGCACGCTTGTCTAGGAGTAACCTGTTCGTTCTTGAATTGAATACCCCAAGGTTAAAGGTGTCGGGAATTACAGAAGCCGCCAGGGAATTCCACTCCTTAGCTGTGCGTACAATAAAGGTATTGGCAAAATATAAATGTTGTTTGGCCCAAAATTCAGCTACGCGAACCCCGCTCACTGATGCAGTCGTCAAGTGTACAAGTGACAGGACTTGCGGTGCAGGAGAGAAGGTGAGCCATTGTCTGTGGGGACACGTCGCATATACATTTGAAGTCTGAGCCGTCAGTGAATCCCCATCTGTGGAGGTTATCTCTGCTGCGGTCGACCTGCGTTCGCAGATAATAACTGAATATGTATTTTATTTAACCGACTTCAATAATGAGGGGGTTCTCAAATCGTGTGGATCTTTCTTGTGGTAAAGTACATTAATTATTGAATTATTCGTACTTAAAAGTTTACGTATTTTCGATTGCGTTAATTATACTACAACTTCTTTGTAATTTATGCCCAAGAAATAAAATGCGGAACGCCTGAGCTGTGTGTCGTGGGTTCGATTGCAGTACGAAATAAATATTGACGATCTACAATTAATTGATCAGCGTCTGGATGTTTGTGTAGTTGAGTTGAATTATAAGTAAACACACGGGACTGTCAGACTCGTACTGACTAAAATCCACGGTGTCCTTCAATAGCCCTTTACGTTCCGGAGACACGGTAAGTCGTGAGTCCCAACAAACCAACGACATAGAAGAAATTACTATTTTATTACCTTATTAAAAAAATGTTCTGCCATTTCAAACTGCTCTCCGGAACAATTTATTTGGTTTTTGTCGACTACGACTACGATAGAAATTCACTAGGAACTCATTTACATGAGATTGTACATAGCAAAGTGAAACTTTGTTCATGCAATATGTATTACAATAAGTCTCCGAAGTTCAGTAATGTTTGTTTAGAAATTGTTTTTTTTTTAAACCAAATATTGAACATTTGAAGTGCGAGTCTCGGCAGACGATCTCCGTCCACCGTAGGCGCGGGCATGCGGACAGCGAGTAAAGGGCAACTCGCTGTCCGACCATGCCCGGGTCGACGGCGCGTCCACGCGTCAGTAAAATGACGGGGACATGACGGGATGAAATCTCAGAGGGCCGAAGCCTGCCGGGGTCGCGGGTTTTATACCATCACCGTGACCCCGGAACATAAAGGGCTATTGAAGGACACCGTGGATTTTAGTCAGTACAAGTCTGACAGTCCCTTCCGCCCTGCCCGGGGCGGGAGGACTCATTTGATGACTTTACCACTATAAAAAAAAAAGTGTCCGAGTCTGAGATGCTGTTAGTAATAAAAACTATTAGTATCCCGTTGGTTCATCATCATCATGACCTAGCCTATGAAAGTTCCCACAGCTGGGACACAGGCCTCCTCTATAAGAGAGGGAGTGAATGGGCCATAATCCACCACGACTGTCCAGTGCGGGTTGGTGGATGCCACATGTCTTCGAATTTGTGGTCACGATGTTTTCCTTCACTGTTTTGAGAGCATTCATGATGAAATAAATTACACAAAGTAATGCTCCTGGCTGGGTTCTAAACCACGTACTTTTTAACAAGAATTCGTGCTTGGATCTTCGATGCTGTAGCCCATTATCAATTTAGTTTTGGAAGACTATCAAGATTTTTATCTGTAAACATTATTTCAATTTTCATTAAAAAAATACTGACTTTATCGGACATTGCCCCGTACTTTTTCGTGCACTCAGGAGTTTGCAACCTTTGTTACAAATAACAAAGCCGTAACGTATAGCTGTAAATTGAGTTTTCAGTAAAACTTGAAAATGAACAATTAAAATAATCGGACTCAAATCTGAAAACACTGGCAAAGTCGGGTGAAATTTTATAAGTAGCAACTTCGCTGGATTGATTGATTATAAACTTTTGTTTTTGACGTGAACAATAAAATTGTAGGTACAGTCAGGTACAGCTTGTTTTGAAAGTCTTTTGTTCTTGCCGAATCGAGAAATTGATGGTACGGGATGTTACCGATAACTCAGAGATTTTGTGGTACGATTTTCTTTATGTTCGATGCAATATACGAGTACTTGTCGTTTAATATAAAAAAAATCAAGTATAAACCATAAGTTTATGATAAAAAAAAATGGAAATCAATAGCAAAATAGTCAATAAAATAAAAACAGCCGTCGACTTCCGAAGTAAAAGTAATTTTCTACTTTTTGTGGTTGTTTTTGAAGTCGGTTAATTTTGTTTTGAGGTTTTATTTTCTTTATTGCTTATGAAACCACGCATACAACTTTAGCTCAAAATCAGTACCAAACCTGGAAACTAGGGGTGCTAAGACAGGAAACCTCCACGTGCGCCCGTGGACTGGAGTTCCCTCTCGGATATGTCCGGGGGGAAGACCAGTTTTTCGGGCCGGTGCACCCTGGGATGCGGGCAAAAACTCTTCCTTAGGCACTGCGTGCCTAAGGGGTCTCTTGGCCCGTATGCGAATAGCCTGTCGTGTGGACGCTCCAACGCGTGTCCCTCTGATCAGCAGAAGGCACAGCGGCGGAGCGGGCTTGCGGACGGTGAGTAATGGGTAGCTCGCCGTCCGACCGAGGACCAAGCCCGGGTCGGTGGCGCGTCGTGTTTCGCGCCAAATGCCTGCTGGGGTCGCGGGTTTTTTCTTAACCCAGGATACCGCGGCCCTGGAACGTAAAGGGCATCCGAAGGAACACGGGTGGATTTTAGTCAGTAAGAGTCTGACAGTCCCTTCCGCCCCACCCAGGGCGGGAGGACTCATTTGATGATTTTACCAACTAAAAAAAAAAAAAAATCTGGTAACTAAACCAGGTACATGAACCAGTAAATTGTTATCAAAAATTAGAGCTAATAAATTTTGCCAAATAAAGGTCCTATGCCTGAAACGGGTCAATTTGGGCTGATGTTTATTAAAAGGAGAATTAGTTTATAAGGTTTTATTACGGCGGTCAACTTCGGTCAACGGCACCATACCCGTTAAGCTATTGCTAAGCTATTAGTGGTGATAGGTCTTACCAGGAGCGCCTGCCTCGCCATCACCATCTTGGTCTTGAGTCCGGCGCTAAACAGTTTTTACAGTCCGATATGATCTCAGGAGTTCCATCTCCTTTGGGTGAGCTCACTACATCTTAAGCCCGCTATACACACTGGGCCAACGCATTGGGCAAGCGTATTGGGCCAACGAGTACAGACCTACTTGGCGGTATGTTGATAGTTGGCGGCAGTATTGGCGTGCCAACCGAATGTTGTCGGTTTTTCGTGCACCAATCAAAGTGGGATATTTGCGTGCTTCGCAAACAGTGGTCACACGTTGGTCCAATGTGTAAACAGCAACTTTTGGAATTCATTATTTTTCCCCAACATGCTGGCCCAATGCGTTAGCCTAATGTGTACAGCGGCCTTTAGGTCCTATCTTTACGTCTGCAATAGGTTGAAGGCAAGAGCTAAGCAGAAATGCAACGAAGATATACTAGACTCCTAATAACAGGTGACCGATGTCTGTCAACACATTAGGCAAAATAGTCTTATATCCGTCTTATTTCGACCACTCCTGTGAGCCGTAAACATACCTTCAGACAGAACAGACCTTCAGTTAGCCAATCACAACGCAGTACCCCGTCCCCCTCGCTTACGTAGTACCTCAGCGAGTTGACAGAATAGTTTTTGTTCCTTAGATCGTGCATGCAGAGTCTAGTAATATATCGTCGTTGCAGAAATATAACAGCGTTTGAACTTGTTAAACATTAAGTTCTATAAACACTTTTTTTTTTTTTTAAACTATCACGGTTTGCTTCATAACTTAAAATGTCACTTACGGGATATCTTCCGTGATTATTGATTTGTTTGAGTTCCCGATATTTCAACGCTGTTGCAAGCGTCATGATCGCGGGTTGACTGGAGAATGCGGGTGGATGAAAATAAATTGTTAGGAGCAGACAAATCTGTCTACCCTCTTTCTTAGTCTCTTGCTACGCGCACTACTGGAACTCGACACTAAATCACGACAAAACACACTCACTGTATCACAACGTTTTGTGGAGTCTCTATTAAGATTCCGGCTGCCAGTTTTAAGTATGTTCACCACTGGATTCCACGTACTCGACAGGATGGCTTCAAACTGTCGAGTACGTGGAATCCAGTGGTGAAAGTGTTTAAGAAACCGGTACGGGCCGGAAATATGCAAAAAAGTTCATCATCTTGAACGTTTACGGAAAAAGTGTCAGTGTTTACGGGAGTCGTTGGTATTTCTAGTGAAATGTCGCGATAATGACTTGTTACCCGTATGTGTGCGTATAAAACCTCGCCCAGACATTCCCGGTTCCGCGTACGTTCTACGGAAAGCGAGTGAAAAGTTGTTACGTAAACTGATCCGCACAAACCGGTATAATTTTGCCAAATACCAGTGTGAGTTGTATCAATTACATCTATGGTGCGTCTCGGTGCTAGATAAAGATGATTTCGATCAATGTGACCGAATTACATTTTTGCAAGCACAACGATCTCGTGAACTGAGTGCCTTAAAACAACAAAGAAAGTTTGAAGCCCTACTACGGAACAAAAACTCGAAGTGTGTTGTAGTTAATAATTCTGAGGTACAAACAGTAATAAACAGATCGACGAAAGAACTTAGTGAGACCGCACTTAGCGCACTGAAGAAAGGGTTGAATTTTGCGCCCACTCCGTTGCGTGTGCCTTTCGAAGATGTCATAGGCAGGATAGAGGAAACTATCAGCAAAAACAAATTACCACCTTATGACGCAGACGCCCTCAGACAGGATGTTGCCGTAGTGTTACGACATGCTAAACCACCTAGCAGCAACATGACACCTGATGAAGGCTCTGCATTACGTGATCTCCGTGCAGATTTGGACATTCTTGTTTTGAAAGCGGACAAAGGTAACGCGACGGTTGTGTTAAATGTCTCTGAGTATGACGAAAAGTTGGGATCTCTGCTCAGTGACAAGAAAACTTACAAACCTGTTGAATACAACCCTACGGCTAGGGTCTCACGACGTACTATCCAGGTGATTAAGGATTGCCGTGATGTCTTCCCTGGTGATGTTTTGAACAGGCTCCTGAGACCCAAGGTAGCGCAACCACCAAAGATTTATGGGTTACCTAAAATTCATAAGAAAGATGTCCCATTGCGCCCTATAGTGAGTCAGATTGATTCTCCTTCTTGTGACTTAGCGAGACATGTTTCAGACACGCTACAGAAGCTGGTAGGCCACACTACATCTTTTGTTAAAGACTCACGTCATTTTGTGAGTTTTTTGAAGCAGACCAGGGTAAAAAATGACGAGATTATGGTGAGTTTTGACGTCGAATCCCTTTTCACCAATGTTCCCGTGGTGGAATGTTTAGATATTATACGAAGAAAGTTTCCAGAAAAAGATATACCCCTGGAGTATGCTACGTTGTTGGAGCACTGTTTATCTACCAATTTCTTCGTATACAAAGGCCAGTTTTATGAACAAATCGATGGGGTAGCCATGGGTAGTCCAGTGGCACCTGTGGTTGCTAACCTATGGATGGAACACATCGAAGACCTGGCTATTTCTACTTGTCCTGTGCCTATCAAGGTTTGGAAGCGGTATGTAGATGACGTATTCTGCATCCTCAGAGGTGGAAAACCAGAAGTAGAGAGATGTTTAAACCATTTGAACAATATCCATTCGGCCATGCGTTTCACAGCGGAGTTGGAAAAGGATCGATCTTTGGCCTTTCTTGACGTCAAGGTCATGGTAAGGAGTGATGGGACCCTAAGCCACTCAGTGTACAGGAAGCCGACTCACACGGACCGTTATTTGCATGCCACCTCACATCATCATCCCTTTCACCTCAAATCTGTAGTCACCTCACTTACAAATCGCGCTTTTGATCTTTGTGATTCTGAACATCTTACTGGTGAATTGTCCCACGTGCAGAAGGTTTTACACATGAATGGCTACAGAACTGATGTCGGAGCAGAAAGACCGGAAAAGAAGCGAGTCGCCAGATCTACAGTGGAACGCCAAACAACCTTCTTGCCATACCTGAGAGGAGTAACGGACAAGATAGGTCGTTTATTGAGTAAATACTCGATTAAGACTGTGTTTACTCCTCAGAGGAAAATTTCACAAAGTCTGCGTTCCCCTAAAGATAAGATCCCATACGAACATCCTGGGGTTTATAAAATTGACTGCAGTTGTGGCAGCTCATACATTGGTCAGACCAAGCGAACTGTCTCATGCCGGATCAAAGAGCACATAAAGGCTGTTAAAAACAATAATGAGCAAAAATCTGCCATTGCTGAACATCTGCTGCAGTCAGGGCCCAATCACTGGATCGAGTTCCACAAGCCAATGATTTTGTCTACGGACAAACAGTACATACCAAGGCTGACAAGAGAAGCAATTGAAATAAGAAAATATAAGAATTTCAATCGAGAGGATGGCTTCAAACTGTCGAGTACGTGGAATCCAGTGGTGAACATACTTAAAACTGGCAGCCGGAATCTTAATAGAGACTCCACAAAACGTTGTGATACAGTGAGTGTGTTTTGTCGTGATTTAGTGTCGAGTTCCAGTAGTGCGCGTAGCAAGAGACTAAGAAAGAGGGTAGACAGATTTGTCTGCTCCTAACAATTTATTTTCATCCACCCGCATTCTCCAGTCAACCCGCGATCATGACGCTTGCAACAGCGTTGAAATATCGGGAACTCAAACAAATCAATAATCACGGAAGATATCCCGTAAGTGACATTTTAAGTTATTAAGTTCTATGTTTTTATAATGATTCTTTGTTTCGGTCAAGTTCTGAGCCTTTTCTTGTGTCCAACTTAAGTAAACTGTCTCTGGGAACCCTAAGATAGGCCTCTAAAGCTGGCTTATTCTGGATTTTCAAAAAGCATTTCTTTATATTTCTCTCCATACATTTCTGTTTGTAACTGCCAAATATTTACCGCCTTCTTTCACACAGTTAAACGATACTAATTAATTAATTTTATGAAGACTTATTTCTATAATTTGTTTGCCGCCAACTTCATAAAATAATGAAGGAAAAACCGGCGAAGTTAATTAAATTATCTTTAAAACAAAATCTTCATAGTTACCGAAATAACTTACTTTGAAGTATAAAGCAAACTTCTTTATAATATAAATATTAACATCAAAGGAGTTGCTTACTGAGATTGCCAATTTTTGTAAGGTTTCAACTAACTACTAGTAAAATTATTGTTAATTGAGGTTACCATCAACCTTCGCGTAGAACATTCATAATTACAAGGGGGACAGATGATCTGATGTTCGCGATGTTATGTTACACTACCAACCATGCAGTCCTATTGGAACTGTATGGGGCAGGCTTATGTTCAGCAGTGGACGTCCACGGTTATCATATCAATAAGATGAGGTTTAGATCAAGACAGGGGTTTGCAAGACTGACTTTTTTATTTTTTACTAGGAATTTCTCTTGTCTCGCAGGTGCGTTTACAATTATAGAAACTCACATACACAAACGCCCAGATCAGAAACAACTACTTGTAGATCACACAAATATTTGCTCCGTGCCGGAATCAAATCCGCGACACGCAGCGCAACAATCCAATCGCTCAGCCACTGCGCCAACCGTGCCTTAACTGACTTTTTTGTATTAGTATGCTGCCCTGTAATATTGCGATTCTAAGGACTATTAGAGGAATTTTCTAAAATTTTAAAAAAATACGGTTCTTAGAAAATTATGTCTCACATCAAAGTAAATTGAGATTTCTTTATGTCTAAGGGCTGATTTTTAATTGTCAGATTACATTTATCTGAGAAATAAAAATGGTAGTTTGACAGCTTATCTATAGAAAATATGTCAAACCGCTATTTTTATGCCACATATAAAAGTTATCTGACTATTGAAAAATCAACCCTAAATCTCTAAAACGAAAGTTGCTTTTCAAACATGTGCAAAAATACACAAACTGCGTTATAAAACATCTTCGTACTTAAATTGCTGCGTTTATTGGGCGTTAAGTGATAACTTTCTATGTATTAACTGCATTTATCAAGGTTTACTAACATAAATAATTCAAGCATATGTATTGAGACGTTGCAAAATTCGATTGGCAAATCAATTCAGCAGAGTAATCAAACTGATTTAGCTATAAATCAGAAACTTAGACAAGCGTTTAGACTTGAAATATGGGTATGTTATAAGTTTAGAACTATTCAAGCATACCTATATCAGGTGTATTTACTATTTAGGCTGGATTAAGAACATCAACAATTTTCTTCCAAAAACCAACTTCGTTCTAAGTCGTAAATTGGCTGACTTTTGAATCTAGAGTTCCATACCTAAAAAGAAAAAAACGGAACCATATGATCACTTTATTTTAAATCTTTCAGTGTTTCAAGACCCATATTTTCAGGAAGGTGTCAAGCTGAAATTGATATCAAATGCTCAGGTTTACAATCCCTCAGAATACTTATATAAAATACATAAACCAAACTTCTAAGTTAACGCAATCCATAGATACGACCAAATGCTCAATCTTCTCTTACAAGTGATATTTTTTTATTTATTTAATGCTAGTTTCGCATTTGACCACTATCTCGCCTGTGGATAAACGATGATGTGGTCGACGGTGAAACACGCTTGCCTATAAGAAACCTGTTCACTCTTGAATTGAAGACCCAAAGGTTATAGCTGTCGGGAAATACAGATGGCAGGGAATTCCACTCCTTAGCTGTGTGATCAATGTGAATCATCATCATCAGCCGGAAGACGTCCACTGCTGAACATAGGCCTCCCCCTTAGACCGCCACGCAGCACGACAATTCGCCACTTTCATCCATCTGCATCGGTTGCCCGCTCAAGTCTAATTAATATCAGCACATTAAGAATAAGTTCAAAATAAGAAGCTCTCAACGAAACCCAATGCACTTGTTTTTATTTAATCTTTTATTTATAAGAAAGATAAGCCTCTTACATATTTCATTGAGAAAAACACTTCTACAAAGTAGATAGCTCATATTTTTGCCTCAAGCGCATTCTTCTACAATTACGGATAAATAATCGCTCCCCTAAGACAAAAAACTAAAATAAAAAAGTTGTCTTGAGATAATTTATCAGAAAGACCGCAGCTGCAGTATCTTTTAAGCATGAACGTGCCATTTAAATGGAAAATAGTAAGACATAATAACAAGGTTATGTAGTAGATTCAATGATAATGTTCCTTTGAAAACTTAGTTCTATTCTTATCCATTTTAGTAGAGCTTATAGTATTACAGCGGTACACGCTGTGTGGGCGATGACAGCGCCTCCTAATAAAATTGTTATTGGGTGCCTTATAATGTGCTAATTCTTGTCAGCTAGATATTTTGATAAACATTTTCGGCATGTTTTTCATTATAAAAAACAAAATCAAAGCTTACTTGAGTACTTAAAAAGGTTGTGGTGCATAATTATTAGGTACACTTGACTCGTAAGTACTTCAAGTACGCGGGTGTGCAACTTCAGTTCAGTCTATCGGCTATGCAAAATCTAACAAACTGTTCAGACTTTAATATTTTCAACTAAGTACTTTATTCTCCGACTAAAACTTCGGCTACGGCCGGGCCTCCGCTTTTCGACTTCTGCCAAAATGGCCCGAAGTTTTGGCCGAAGCCGAAGTTTTCAAACAAAAGTAGAAAGCGATCAAACTTACATTATAACCATACATCTATATCATTATATTCGTTGCACTTAATCTCAAAAACGACTGGTTGACTGGTGTATAGATTGTCCACTTATCGAAGAATTCTACAGGCTATATAACATCACGCTACTAACAAAAGGAGCTGAGCAGCGGGAGTGAATCCACAGGAAACTGCTAGTTTATGAAATTAGTAACAGATGTTTCTTTTGATTGAATATAACCTAAAAATAGAAACTTCTAATTTATTCAACTTAGTGTGAGCAGATTTTTCAAGTACTAATTATTCACTCAAAAACCAGTTTAAGGTCGAGAACAAAATGTAATTAGATTTTTTTCTAAGAGAAAAGTTTTAGTAATTGGACAGAAGCCTGCGATAAATGAAATAAGGTTCAACTTCAGTTACGTAAATATTTACTGCCAGCAAGAACACAGAATTGTTTACACATTTAAGTAGTATTTTAATGATTACTGGAGTTCTTTCAATGGTAGAAACCGATCTTTCGGGATACGCCGAGTTTGCCGAGGTAGATATGTGGACAGCGAGTTTCCCGCGTGTTTCGCAAAGCATATAAAGCCGTTGGTCCTGGCTGTCATTTATAGGTCTTTGACAGTCCTTAATAACAGTAAGAAGCTCGAAAGTCAGACTACCAGTCTTACCATGGGGTATCGTAATATGTATTAGTGTATTTTTATAATTATTGTAGTAATGGTGATGATGTATTCTGTGTTATGGGCCATAGTTGTCTGAAATAAAGGTATAAATAAATAAATTAGCCAGTTACTGGGTTGTAGAGGTGAAAATACTGATATTCAGCTGCACCAGTACCGTCAGCACGAGTTTTCAGTATTTGAGACGTAAAGTAAACTGGAACTTTGACGACTTCAAATTGACAATTTTCAAGGAAAAAATTGGTTCCTTCTTCGCAAACCAGAGGCGCTGTTCCATATTTTCATACAAAAAACGCTGTAAATACTGGAAAAACTCTGTAAAGTAAAATAGTGAAAACTCGTGCCAGTTGAACCAGTACCCCTGGTTCAACTGGAAGCGGACCTCAATATAATTGGGAAAAGGCTAGGCAGATAAATTTTTTCAATGGTAGAAAATCTCATTGAAGGAACCTTACTAGAATTATCTCAATCTCTAGGAAGGTGCTGCCTATCTGAATACGAAAAGTGGTATTAAATTTTGAACTTAAAAAAAAAAACTATAAAAAATAGCACAGTAATGGTAAAAAAGATTGGAAATGACCTCTCTCAAGCCCCTTTTAAATTTTATTCACACTTTTCGGGACACCCTGTATACTTGAATAAATATAAGCCTTTGCAAAATACGCGCAATACGTTTATTGCATTCCGCAATGTGAACATAAGTGTACATACATTGGTGGATAATATACCTACATTAGTTTTTCAGAATCGTGGGCTCTGTCGGGCACATCAAAATAAGAATTAGGAAAAAAAAAGGAAAGATCCAAAAATATCAGTTGCCAGCAATATCACAATATATTCTCATAACGTAATTGTAACCATTTGGACAAAAAGCCATAAGCCACTCAAACCATTATCGCATTACGTTTCCTTGGCACAGTTGCCCGGAATTGGAATATTGTTTCGCATGATAAGTGTTCCTCCCAGAATACCATTTTATTACTTGTTTTTGTACTTTTTTTTGGTATTACGCGGAATATTTCATGCTTTAGCCATTAAACAGTATATTTATTGAAGAAACTAGCGGATATAATAATAAACAACCAACTGTCTATTCGATCTTCACCGCTTAGTAACTTGGTTACACCGATACCTCTTGATGAGCTGAGGCCTTATTAAGTAAGTAGATAGATGGATAGATAGAATATGCTTTATTATACAATCGACAAAGTTGAATTAATACCCTAAGCTTATTTTCCCACAGACATTCAAATACAATAAGAGCTCTTAGAGCTCTTACACACGAGCGGCATGTTCCCAACGGCAGAGGTAACTGCAGCCGTCGACGGGCGTCGGCGGCATGTCGACGGCTGCCGTCGACGCGTCAACGGAAGCCGTCGACGCGTCGACAGCAGCAGTCGACTTAAAACGACACTTGCAGTTGTAGAGACGGCTGCCGCCGACGCGCGTCACTTCCCAAAAAACGGTATGATTCAAAAAGCACTACTTTCGGTCACGATTCGTACTGTTAGGAGGTTTCTCTCCCAAGACCCCTACCACAGGCAACTTCGATTCCAGCAGATTTATATATTTTAACATGTTTTTTCTTCTTTTCACAAAAAATAAAGTGATTATTATTCATTTTAATTGGGTACACCTCTGCCCAACCCTTCAGGGATAACAGGCGTGATGTTATTTTATGTTGAGATCACTAGTTCTAGCAGTATTTATCATTATTAGGTGTTTCTCGGCACTTTCAGAAATTAAAAAATGTATGAAAATTACGAATCTTCGAACTTGTATAACTTGGCTAAGAGCAATCCTACAACTTTGGTGCCATAGTAACTATTGCTCCAAATGACTAGTACTAACCATTGGTACCATTTTTTTCGCTGGCCGGCACTTTCAGAAAAAGCCCAAAAAAAATGATCTTCTTTCCATTTAATCCATTAGGTTTGTATAATAAAGAGTATTCTATTCTTGGCACAAGTTTTTCGTAGTTTATTTACGGCGTACCTGATGTAAGGTAAACTTAAAAGACTTAAATACATGTCTTAAATGTAAAAGCCTTATCACGAGTTTTCACTTTTTTGTGACGTAAAGTAAACGGGGACTTTGAATTTAAATTGATAGAAAAAAATAGATCCTTTGTACACTAGAGGCGCCATTTAATGTTTCTACACAATTTACATCGTATTTCTTCAAGTACACTATCATCATCATCATCTGCCTAGCCTTCTCCCAACTATAGGCAGTGGTGTCGGACCAGTACCCTTAGCACGACTTCTCACTCTTTTACTTAACAGCGTCTTTACAGTATTTACAGCGTTTCTTGTATGGAAAAAAGGAACAGCGCCTCTGGTGTGCGAAGAAGGAACTAATTTGAAAATTGAAAATTGTCAATTTGAAATTGTCAAAGTTCCAGTTTACGTC
The DNA here is from genome assembly GCA_028554685.1 of Agrotis ipsilon. Taxonomy (NCBI): domain Eukaryota; kingdom Metazoa; phylum Arthropoda; class Insecta; order Lepidoptera; family Noctuidae; genus Agrotis; species Agrotis ipsilon. Next base: position 10,929,359 of record CM052972.1, read on the forward strand.
TCAAATACTGAAAACTCGTGCTAAGGGTACAGATGCAGCTGAATAACAGTATTTTACTTCAAATGCGCTATACGGCCAAAAATTATTCATGACCAAGAGTGGAGGTCCTAGTTCCGTTCTTGGTCCTTTATCATATTGTCTGGCACCGCAGAAATTGTCACTACAAAGCCGTTTGTCTTTGTTAGACATTATTAATTAATTTTGTCTACTATCTCGTCACGTGACCTTGTAAGCCAATTCAGCCATTGTTCGTGTCTATAAAAGAGGTAAGAGGATCAGAGGGCAAGATTATTAGGAATTGACAATGAGGCTTGTAAGACAAAGTTGAAAAGCTTCATTGAATTTTCGTCTCCGAAATATTAATCAGCTAAAATGTTTTATAAGTCTCAATTAACGTCGCATCACTGAATTAGGGAAGCACGACAACGTTTTAAGAAGCTTAATACGTCTTTTGATTGATATTTTGGTTAATTGGACGTGCCAAAAAAGGTCGCGTGGGGGTCGCTAACTTTTTGGCCGCGTTATACTTAAGGCTTGGGTGCACACAGGGTACTCTGGGAAGTGTGGATCAAAATAAACAGGGGCATGGGGGAGGTAATTTCCAATCTTATATTCTGAGACATACAGTTATATTTTTACGGTTCAAAAGTTATGACCATTTTTCAGATATCTGGATCTACAAAAGAAAGTCAACTATTAAAATTCAGTAGAATACTCTATTCATAGTTTTATTGAGAAGATTTCATTGCGTCCAAGGATACCGTTATCTTTGATCCTGGTCATAATACCTACGTGCTTGAAACTTGAATAGGAGCTTACTTTTAAGTAGGAGTTAGATAAGGGACCAAGGGTAACGTAAGTTTTGCTGGGAGGATTTTGAGCTATATTTTTTCAACTCTCATTTATTACAATCCTACTTGTCTTTGAAGGATAAACCCAACTACGTGACAAAGTGTGGGATATAAATCTGGCAATTGAACTCAACATCTTGTTTTGGCCGAGATAGTAACTAAATCATCATTTGCCAAGTCTTCATAACATCAACAGATGTTAGTTTTTCAAGGATAAATCGCATTTGCTGATGTTTATCTATGGATGGGTGACCACCATGGACGATCATAACGATCGAATTCCCCCGTGCCTAGGAAACTACGCCAAGCTGTTATTCAGAAGTCCGAAAGTCTCTCAAACTTTAGTAACTGTATTAGATCCTATAATGAAATCACTACATAGTATAAAACAAAGTAGCTTCCGTCTGTCTATCCCCATGTATGCTTATATCTTTAAAACTACGCAACGGATTTTTTTGCGGTTTAGGGTGATTCAAAAGGAAGGTTTTTATGTATACAGGGTGTAAGGGACAGCGAATAAACAATCTACCACAACTTTTCTTTTAGGAAATTTTAAAAAAAAACGGCCTCACCATACAAAATTATAAATTTGTTTAGACTGTTTGTGTGTAGAGCCCCATATTTTTTTCTTTTCTTGAAAAAAATTTTTGCGGAATATTGTTTAGTTTCGTCTAGTTAGCAAGCCCTGAAAGATTACGGAGGGCTGTCCCTTACACCCTGTATAACATGCATAATAATAGCAGAGATTGCATCAGTGCGGAGCCGGGGTAGAGCGATAGTCAAGAATAAATAATAGCAGAGGAGTAGGAAAATATGTAGTTTCTGCCACATTCACAGCTGACCACGATAACCTATGAGTAAGTTTTGGGTTTATGATAAGCCTCGAGCTCCTTCACATTACACAATTATTCTGGAAATCAATATCCCTTTGCTAGAAACTAACTCAAACTGATAGTAGACTTTAGGCAAACTTCCTTCAACTGAGATCAGTTTGTCGCGTGTCAACAGAAACTTTTCAGGAGCTGGTGGCAATGTCACTTTGACGTAACCTCAACGTCAAGGTCGTAATTAATGAGGACAATTTAACGAGGAGAAGTGTACCCAAATATAATTCGTGAATCACTCAACTAATTATCTTTTGAGAGAGTTGAATTATTACCCTCTATATTTTCAAGTTGTTAAGTTATTATCACTTATGAATTTTGGCTGGATAGTTTTTGTTTTAGCGTGGTAAAATCATCAAATGAGTCCTCCCACCCCGGGCAGGGCGGGAGACAGTCAGACTTGTACTGACTAAATCCACGGTGTCCTTCAATAGCCCTTTATGTACCGGGGTCACGGTGATGGAATAAGTCCCGCGACCTGGCTGAATAGTTTGCTGCATTGTAGATGAATTATCTGAGTTCTGATTTTGGAATAGGCGAGCAACTTAAGTTTAAAACCCGACCATCGCGCTCTAAATTAAACAGTATAGTACAAAGAAATTTTCACATCGAAATAATATACCTCGACGGAGATGGCGGAAGGGACTGGATGTCTTCCTTGAGAACTGGAAAGAGGTGAAACGTGGTGAAACAGTGAACGCTGGAAAGAACGCAGAGAGGCCTTTGCCCAGCAGTGGGACAGTCATAGGGACAGTGCAAGCTAATAAAAAAAAATGTGTACGAACTATTCAATATGTATTGGTCTATGTATTGGTCTGTCTTCTAACTGTTGCGAGCGGCTTTACTCGCGTTTTAACTCTAAAAATCATTATCCCAAGGAAAAGCAAATTCAAGATAAACAGACTTTCGCGAGCCAGATTTTCATTAAGATCCGTTCTAACATGATTAGTAACAAACATCCATTCATCAAAACATCAACAATTTCACATTTATAATGTTTCTGGTCTAGCTTAGCCAGCGACTTTATTCGAGGGAATTTTAAGGTGTTGGAGACTTGCCAAAGAACATGAGTTTTACTTTAGTAGGTGATTTCCATTTTTTATTGTTGTTCAAGTACAAAAGGACACGTACAAACTATAAAAAGGCTTCTACAAGTGCCATAGACAGGACGATAGTATAACATAATAGGTATAATTAATGTGAATGGTATGAATCTTTAAAAAAATGTCGTAGAAGTGGCCAATTAATTTTTCTACGACTTTGTATTTGCATTTTAGTACAAAAACTGTCAAGAGTCTCGTACTAGGCAGAACTCTTATTGTCTATGGCAGAATGACAAAATGACGTCCTCTTTAGTCAACAACAAGAACTATCACACCCACACTCATTATTAACACTCTTTGGTCACACCCTCCCAATAGGTCACACTAGATTTCATAGTAATATTGACGGCTTGGGCTGACTGGCAGGCTATGGCTAGCTATGACTGACTATAGCTGGCTGGTATGGCTAACGAATGCTGGCTATGGCTGGTTATGGCTAGCTATGGCTGGCTATGGCTGGCTGTGGCTGACTCTAGCTGGCTATGGCTAAGGGTGGCTATGGCTGGCAATGGCTGGCTAAGGCTGGCTATGAGTGGCTATGGCTAACTACAGTGTTGAGCTAGCCTCTATGTGTATACTAATTATAATTACCCACCACAACCGCAACTAGAAATGGAACTGACCACAAACGCTAACTAATACAAACACATTAAATACCCGATGTCCAAACCAAATAAACAGAGAGCGTTTATTATTGTTGGTCATTTATGAACACAATGTAGGTAGAATTTGTGTGTTGCTGTCCAAAGAGGGACAAGCATACTCTTTGTTAATATTACGCTCCAATTTTCTCGTTTCAGAAAATTGAGTACAATTTGTTTCCATAGACACGGAGAGATTTAAGTACCTACTCTACTACCTCTCCGTCAAGTACAGTTATGTACACATAACAGAAAAAGTTTTTCCTTAATTTCTCCTTAATGTTGGTTATATTAAGTGTCTTCTTCTTTTTATTTAAAAATATAGATTTATAATTAATATAATTTAAATTTAGAATATAAAACAATTAGACAGTTCAAATATTTTTATCTTTTTTTTTAAATTCAGTTTTTGCAAGTGACATCCTTTTTTTTGTCTATAAGTATTTATAAAAAGTATTTATTTGTAAAATACTGATATCCAGCTGCATCTGGTTTGACTGGAAGCCGACCCCAATATAATTGGCAAAGGGCAGATGATGATTGACGGGGCCCCCCTATAGTGGGCCATAGCCTTGCTGAAGTTGCGGGACATATTATTACGTATACCGCGACTCCGGTTCACAAAGGGCTACCAAAGGACACCGTGAAATTTAGACAGTGAATCCTGACAGTCCCTCCCGCCCTACCCGGGGCGGGAGGACTCATTTGATGATTTTAACACGTAAAAAAAAAGGATGATAATGATGAGTATTTATAAAAAGACCAATCAAGTGGTTATCAGACCATGCACAATTTATGAGTAGGGAACAGTATTTTATAACACTATTTCACTATCACTATATTAAAATTTTACTTCTCTAAGTAAGCTCTTAAGTCTACTTAGCTGTGGTAGTTTTCCTTTTAACTTCCTTATTAGAACCGTCTCTTAATCACATTATGTTATACTACGTCAGGCGGAAGTTGACGCCGTGGCGCCTCTCCTGCCACTCCTCAAAGAAGGGTCTTACCTTCAACTATACATTTAAAATCCAACACTATTTCAGACAGGTAAAGTACAATTTATCGCTGTCAAAACTTTTCACAACTTATCTCTATATATATATGTATAACTCAAAGGTGACTGACTGACATAGTGATCTATCAACGCACAGCCCAAACCGCTGGACGGATCGGGCTGTTTGTCATGCGATTGTAGATGTTATGACGTAGGCATCCGCTAAGAAATAGATTTTGATCAATTTTACCACCAAGGGAAAAAAGGGGCTGAAAGTTTGTATGAAACTTTGTCAAATTGCTAAAAAATACATTGTTAAATTCCAACATCAACGCGAACGAAGTCGAGGACACAGCTAGTTGTTATTATAAACACTATTCATTTTAGATTTAATTTAATAAATTTGATGGCTAAAACCTATTCTGTTATTTGAATAATCTAAATAGCTTCAACAAAGGTTTGTTTTATTACACGTCACTTTATATCAGGACTTGAATAAATCACTCTTCTTCTGTAAGACGGGTATGATTGAACGAGCCACAACACGCAACGTGCGCACTAGAAAATGTTGACTTAATTTTTCAATTCTAGCTCATGTTTTATCTATTACTAGTGAAACACCGCGGCTCCACATGGGTGCAATCTCTGCTATATTATGCATGTTAGATACATAAAAATCTTCCTCTTGAATCACTCGGTCTATTAAAAAAAACTGCATCAAAATCCGTTGCGTACTTTTAAAGATATAAGCATACATAGGGACAGACAGCGGGAAGCGACTTTGTTTTATAATAAGTAGTGATTTTGTTCATTTCATTATGCCTATTTTTTCTAGGAAAAAGCTCAAGTTTTTTCAAATTTCTATGGGCCTTAACTAAGTGATACCTATACCCAAAAGTTGTTGTATTGAGCTTCTAACTTTTCGTCTCAGCGAACCAGTTGTATGAAAACGAAGCCAACGAAGTGTGATCTATTTTCGGGATAAACTTTTTTAGGGGTTTTGTAAATCATCAAATTACTTTTGCTACTAGTAAAACCCACCCTTCCTTAAAGTTTCAGAGCTGAAGTAACTCTAACGAATATTTCCGCGGAATAACTCAGATATTTGTCATTTTTTTTTACGTGGTAAAATCATCAAATGAGTCCTTCCACACCGGGCAGGGCGGGAGGGACTGTCAGACTTGTACTGACTAAAATCTACGGTGTCCTTCAATAGCCCTTTATATTCCGGGGTCACGGTGATGGTAGAAGTCCCGCGACCAGATATTTGACCTTAAGGGGAATGCGCCAACCAGCCCGCGAAATTCAAATTCAATATAACCTTCCAAGTTCATAAAGGCGTAGGAATGACATTTTCTGTTTTTTTTAGGTTCCTACACCTTTATGAACTTGGAAGGTTGTATTGGTGATTTTCATGATTATAATTCTGTAACTACATACGTTTTACAGCCGCGAATATTTATATATATAATAATAATATTTTAATCAACATACAACCTAGCACTGGCCTGCAAATTACAAAAAACGCAAGAAATGAATTTCGCGGGCTGGTTGGAGCATTCCCCTAAGGCCCACCTTTATTGAAAGGACTGTTCCCAAAGGATATTGAATGTATTGTTCAAAATGGAGCCTTTAATTACTGGTTTATAATTAAATGTCAAGCCCACACTAAATCAGAATTGTGTAATTAAGTTTGGGACATATCAAATGAGGAAATTCGAAACGATTTACCTCAGGGAAATTGAGCTTGAATTGAAGGTTAGCGACGCTCGACTGAGCGGAGAAAGTTAAATCTATTAGAGCAAGATTTGAAATTTCTAGAGTAGACATTGTTCAAGAGTTAATAGCAAGTAGAATTCTGAAATCCTTAATGACTAAAGAATTTATGTTTTGAAGAGGAAACTTTTCGACTGGCCTGTTGGTCTAGTGGTTAGTGACCCTGACAGCTAAATGCTATAGATGTCTGATGATGAATGTTTGTGTGATGAGCATGATCATTTGTTCTGTGTCTGGGTGTAATTTATCTATAATTTATGTATGTATTTAGAAATATATAAGTATGTTTATCAGTTGTCTAGTACCCATAACACAAGCTCTGCTTAGCTTGGGACTAGACGACGTTGTGTGATAGTTGTGGGATATTATATTATATTATAGATATTTGGCCACCTTTATCGAAAGGACTTTTCCCAAAGGATATTGAATGTATTGTTCAAAATGGAGCCTTTAATTACTGGTTTATAATTAAATGTCAAGCCCACACTAAATCAGAATTGTGTAATTAAGTTTGGGACATATCAAATGAGGAAATTCGAAACGATTTACCTTAGGGAAATTGAGCTTGAATTCAAGATTTGCGGCGCTCGACTGAGCGGAGAAAGTTAAAGCTATTAGAGCAAGATTTGATATATCTAGAGTAGACTTTGTTCAAGAGTTAATAGCAAGTAGAATTCTGAAATCCTTAATGACTAAAGAATTGATGTTTTAAAGAGGAAACTCTTTACGCTGCTTTCACATTTGGGCGACAGTCGCGCGACAAACGCTGCTTATGCGCGGCTGTTCGTATAATGTGAAGGAATGTACTTCTGCCGCGCTACTGTCGCGCTGCTAACGTTCTAATGTGAAAGCGGCCTTAATGAAAATTATTCTTTTTTAGGCCACATTACCGGGAAATGCCGTAAATTTTGGCGAACTCTTAGAATGCTCATATAAACGTCCACCACCGTGATTGATTAGTGTGGCACTAGGTAGTATTGTACACCCCAACCGTATTGTGTTACGGTGAAACCTATTTACTTGCTCAAAAAAGTATAAGTAACTCAATCAAAGTATTGAATATAAAAAAAAAAATCTTATAAGCATTAACGTCTGCGTTGGGAAGCGTAAAAGCTGCGAGCTACTGACACTGCTACAATAGATAAAGCAACATCACCGCAAGAGGTTCAACGAATTAATGAAAGATCCAATCTTACCGAGCAGTACTGCAATAGCCTTGTTGGTAAAGCGTTCTAGAGTTCTTGAAGTTACTCCAGAAGGACATTTTTCCTCAAAAAAGTCTGACAACCAGTCTTGCCAATGCGTATCGTACTACCACTAACCCCGAGTTGTCCCGGGTTGACGGCGCGTCTTGTTCCACGCGCGCCTCAAAGAGCCTCAGCAAAATGACGAGGCCTCTCAGAGGGCCAAAGCCTGCCGGGGTCGCGGAACTTATTTCCATCATCGTGACCCCGGAACATAAAGGGCTATTGAAGGATACCGTGAATTTTAGTCAATAACACACGTGAATTTTAGCCACCCCTGCTCGGGGTGGGAGGACTCATTTGATAATTTACCACACAAACAAAAAACCCCTGAGTTGTGGAGGTCAGATAAGCAGACGCCCTATGTAAAGTATTAACGTTCAGCAACATTCAGTTAGACTGGAAGCCAAACCCGAAAAAGCTAGGCAGATAGTGATGAGTCAGTTATAGATATGCTTGACATGTATATGATAAAATTTTCCGGATACAATGTTTGCAATAGATATCATTGCAATATCTCTCATCGTTTCTGCATATAGAACGGATATCGCGTTTTCAGAACATTCATCGACCATCCGGCTCATAATGTTGAAACGTTTCAACTATAAACATTATTTTGAACTGCAAGGTCTACTTCATTTTACGGCTTACCGATATCGAAGACCTGCAATTTGTTTAAAAGTGGTGAGTGAAATGGCGAGAAATAAAACTTATAGGTATGTGTTTACTATTTGAGAAATGAAACCAGGGTAAACTTGGTAATACTCCCTAGTCGACAAATTAACGACGAACGTCACAACGTCACGAACAAACGACTCGTCATTCTAGCACAAATTTACTGCTCGGAAGCACACGCGAGTGTGGGTCGCTGTTAGCGTATAATTTGGCCCTTGGCCTTATCTGGCGTTTTGTCAACAACCCTAAAGCTATTGTCAAACAGACAGCCGAAGCGAACGCGATCCGAAACCTGTCTTATAGAAAAGCGAAAGCGGTCCGTTAATCTATGTGACTGGCTTCAAACAATTTCATACATTACAAACAAAAACGCTTCGGCACGCATTCGCTTCGTCCGTCAGTTTGATAAAGGCATAATGGTTTGGTAACAAGAACATAGTCTTAGCCTAATACACAAGAGAACTGAACCTAAGTGAAAAGTTTCTATTAACAGCATGCATTTGTAATACAGCGAACAAACAAAATACTTGACTGTTTATTTAAAACTATTTTGATTAATTTTACTGATATTTATTAATTACCAAGGTATAACACTCATTGTTAAATCAAAACACTTCACGGTTCACAAACGCGATAAATTAAATTCCTAAACGAATTCTCCGATGAAATGAATCCCAAAAATATTTAATTTCATTACCTGCTATGGGTTCAAAACTTCAAAGAAAATCTAACGAGGTACGTATCTAATTACTTTTGGTCAATATTTTAACAGGTGCTCCAAAACCCAAGTCGATCTTTCTATTTGACTGGCTGGGAGGTGAGAACAAAACACATGTAACCCTCATACATAATGTTAATAGCCACATCAATTTTAGATAATAGTTATTTGTGCAACAAGAGAGCAAAGTCGTTTTTTGCTACGAGTGCTGATTTTGAATCCTGAGCAAGCGAAAGATTCAACGATTGAATCACGAGCGTAGCGAGTGATTCTAAATTTGAATCCTGAGTGTGGCGAGGGATTCAAAGGCACGAGATGCAAAAAACTTTGCTCTCGTGTAACACACATAACTTTTCACTTCAGCAGCGAGAACACTTTAGGAGATAAAATAATAAACACTCTTTACGCCAGCCGAGATATTTTATTCCCGCTCTTTTATTTAAATTAAGGCGTATTCGGAAATAGCATCCATGATATTTTATTATTCAAAATATTTACATAACATTATTGAAACTAAAAATAAATATTTACAGGTTAAATATCAGTTTTATTCACAGTAAATACTTATTTTCGTTTAAATACAAGAATAAGTTAAAAATTCAATAAATTGCATTAAAAGAAATAATTATCTTTTTGCAAAATTTCTTTAGTTAGTAAATATTTCCGAACGTGTTTGTCTTTGTTAAGGTCGAATTCAAAATCGGAACTTCGAAAGGGCTGGTCTTTGTGGCTGTATGGGCTTGACTCTTTGCCTGTCCTAAAGGAAGAAGGAAAACAGGGCTGGTCTTTGTGTCTCTCTCTTTCTAATGGCGGGAAAGAGATGGAGTGTAAATGTTTCGAATTGTATGATCAACCCAAGGCTGAATAAGATTTTCGCCGTGGCTTGCTGAACACAAAAATTAAAAAGTTACTTTGTCTCACTCAGTGAGCAAAATCGCATTTTGCTCACTGATTTCAGGCAGCAAAACCTACATTTTCGAGCTACTGAAGTGAAAAATACTTTTGTAAGGCTAATAACTAGCGAATAGAGATGTATGGTCTATCCGGCCATATTTATTTGTCGGTTTATCGACTCAAGTTTAAATGAAATCATAAATTAATCAACCCGTACTGGACCCGCGTATTATTGCCAACTCCTTCTCGCAGTCTAATTTACAAGTAGCCTTGGGATACCACTTGGGATTATAATCTAGCAATCGGAACTGTTGATTTGGTGATATTGATTAGCTAGCCCCACCCAAAGTAGAATGAGGAGAGGGGGCAGCCAACAAGGTAGGAAGTCTGTGTTTCCTGATAGCTATAACCTTGAGGTCTTCAAGTCAAGAGTGAATATGTTACTTCTAGGCAAGTGTACTTCACCGTCGACCTCATCTTTGCTTAGCATCAGACAAGATGGTGGTTAAACGCGAACCTATGTGAAATAATATGGAACAAATTGTATCTACAGGTAGTCTAAAGTGACTACAGTGACAGCATGTCTACTCAAGCGGACATCTGCAGTCGTCTTTACACATTTAACATCATCATCAGCCGGAAAACGTCCACTGCTGAACATAGGCCTTGCCCTTAGACCGCCACTTGCCTCTATCGTTAGCCCGCGACTTTCACGATGTCGTCGGTCCACCTTGTAGGAGTCCTGTCTACGCTACGTCTTCCGTTTCGTGGTCACCACTCGAGAACTAAACATATAACGCAAATAAAGCACTTTTTGACTTTCACTTTGTCTAGTGTTAGTTTTTAGTCAGCCGATTAATCGGTAATTTTGCAACTAATTAGTCGGTCGATCGAGTGGCTAGCCCTCATTATACTTATAAACTTATTGACTTTGTAGCATTGTTTATGCTACAGAAAATTAGGGTTCAATATTTTAAGCCGAAAATTACAATTTATTGCCCTATTTATTTTGTACAAGAGGTCGCATGTCAGTGGTTAACCAAACCGTTCGAAATAAGGTGTCAGCTGGCTTGTAACATTGTCTGGGTTTTAATGTCAAAGTGTTGACTACAACTTGCGTAAAAACTAGGAGCTTTTCGAGGAATAGACAAATGAGACAGAGTTTAAAACAAAGTGGCTTGGCTTTATTCCTAAAGCTTTTTACAGACGCTAGCACATTAACCAAGCAGCATATGTTCCCCCAATAGAACGGTGAAAATCTAATACAAAAATTAAACAGATTGTGGTAGCTTGACGTGCTAGTGTCTTTACAAGAACAATTTCTTGGCCAATAATTTTAAACGGTAAAGTTTGCTATGAAAAAAACCTAAATATAGTCAAAAGTATAAAACTTGTTGAAACATGAAAAAAATAGTGCGTAGACCAAGAGACGCACGAATGGAATTTTAACTCTTGCGTTGCCAATTTATGTGATAAAACACGTATACGCAACGAAGTCATTAATTTACGCTTACAACTTCGACTTTATAGCCGACTTTGACTTTGTATTAAACTTAGATTAACTATACCACAGCGTGCGCTTATTCTGCGCTGTCAATCTATTTTCTATCTCTTTATGCTAAAGCCGATACATCTGTTTAGCATTTTTGAGTAAAGAATCTAAGTACAATTTCAAAACTGTATCATGAAAAATCACAAAATGGGGTTTGTATAATGACTTTAACCGTACACGCATAACCGACACATGCGCCGATAACTGTACAGTTTTAAGACACACGCTAGGGTTTGCCTGTCGGTTAGGCATGTAAGGTTAAAATGCAAACCCTAACGTGTATGACCACCATAAGCCATAGATGCCTGTAGCCAAAGGGGCATTTATCCCCCCCTCCTTCCGAAAAATGTATGTATTTATAAGTAAATGTTATTCTCCAAATAAACCTAAGTAAGTATATGAAGATATAAAGATTTATTTTATTGCCATCTTATTTCGACAATATTAGTTGTTTAGTAACCAATAAAAGCAAACAATAAAAATATATTGAAATCAACAAAAAGGAAATTGAATTTACTATTGTCTACTGAAAAAATAAATCTCTTCTGAAATTAAATAGCTATTCAGTCCTACGTTATGTACACTAGACAAGAAAATATATATTTTCTTTGTACATTTTGAAGTACTATCATAATACCTAGATAATATTGACATAGCCAACAAAAGGTAACAAGAATCCTTAGAGAATACATATGGAAAAAGATAAATGAAGGTTACTAGATTTATTAACATTAGGAAGGATTCTTGAACGTCGAAACGTGAGTTCATCATGCGAAGCTCTTAGGTCGGCCACACATGGACTGCTTGAGGCGGGTCTTGGGCGGGTCTAAGGAGCTACACTCGAACTGAGCACAATCCGAGCCGCTCTACTCACGGTGTCAAAAGTGTGCGTATAACAAGCTTACAAGAATCAATTGCCTCGAATGTACAGGCGAAGTACGGAAGGTGGAGGGAACTTCCCAATGCCGCGATGGGACGCAGTTCGACCGACTCCATCTACTAGTGAAAATCATCCTTACCACTATGATGACTTATGACATAAAACGTGCGGTTGTCTACGGGTAAATGAAAAACAAAGCTGGCCACGACGACGTCAAGTCAATCGAATTGTATCATTATATCCTAGTAGCAAGGACGATTTTCATTTTGAGTTAAAATCATGCGTCATGGGGAAGCTCCCTTACCACACTACACGATTATGTGCTCGGCTCGTGCTCCACTCATGCTCAGCTCAAAAGCGTACACCCACATTTATAGCACAAATGTCTACATTGTGAACTTAGCGTATCAACAAACAGAGTTGTTTACCTTCGTATGTTCTGCACACATTACTCATAGCGGCTTTCCATCTGTTGTAACCAGTTATAACAAATAGGAATCCTACTTAATCGTAATAGGTAAATATTGCAATAAATCTCTGTTGATGAATTTCTGGCAGCCCGCCAGATGAATTGCGTGTGGTATTAAATTTAACCGAGCAATCCTTTGTTGCAAACACAGGGATTTTGAAATTCTAACTGTAATATGTCTAGATTATGAACTGTAGTCGTTAATTATTGTATTGATAGAATTATTGCCTTTTACGAGATTTATCAGCTCACCGCGTCAGATATAGGTACTCCGAAAATTTTCCATTCAACCAGATTACGATTAATTTTCGCAGAACTAGCGCTGTTTAAACATTTGGGGCCTGTTATGTATCAATAGTTAAACTATTGTTAAAAGTTCCATACATTGCTCTGAGCTCTTTGAAAACTATATTACTACTACGTCACTACGTTCATTTATTTTAACTGTATTACTAAATAAAATAATTAACCATTTATTGTCAGACCTGGTCAGTCCAAAGAAAAAAATATCAATTGACACACACAAAGTAACAATTACATTCACAATCAAAGAAAAGAAATCTACGTTCCTGTTAAATAATTTTCGAGATGAACGCAGACGAAGCCGTAGCAATAATTGTTATAATGATATTCATAACCTACATATCGCTATACAGCCCTCACATGGCTAATTCTCATCGATATCAAAGAATAGGGCGGAAATTACGCTGTGACAAGATTTTTCACGTAATCGTGTGATTACGTGAAAATTCACAACGATGATGACAACAGAATTCTTAAACATACTTACGCTCGCTCGAAAAACATAACCCTACTTTGACAATGAAAACGACCTTGACCCGGTCATGGTCCATGATCGGACGGCAAGTCATACAGTACATACCGTCCGCTTGCTCGCGCCTACGGTGGACGGAAATCGCCTCGCGATGTCGATTGCCGTAGGCGACTCCCGCAGCGGCTGGGTTGTGAGGTAGAGGCTGTCCTCTCCCACGCGCGTTGCGCCTCCTCCTACCCCAGGTAACTTAGCGCAGGGTTTACCGCTAGGTACTAAGGTCTATCTGACCTCTAAACCAATTACTGCAGCAATACAACAATCGTTAAAAAGATGTTTCATCCAATATTAATTGGACTGAACTTGAATAAAAGTCTTTTGAATAACTGATAAATTATTAACAAAGTTTCACCTGTTGAACAAGTTTGTATAGCATAACAGCTCGTTAAAAGTTAGACCCGATGTTTCCAAAATAAACAAAACTTAACATAACTATGCTCTTCTTAACAAATCAGAGACAAAAGTAGAAACCCAGCGACTTTTTAATTTTTCTGTTTAAATAAAGAAAAAAGAAAGTAAAATAGCTGGTCACTATTTTATACTAACTCCATTTTTTTTTAATTAAATTTGGAACGAACAAAAAGTGCTGACTAAAAATTCATAGCTTAATAAGAAAAAATGCCTAGGTATACATTAGCTAGGTTGAAAAATCTAGATAATAGTAAAAAACGAATAATGTTTGCCAACTAGTCAACCCTTTTCTTGTCTCAGAAGCCATGTTTAAATTATTCTGATGACGTACTTTATAATCAGCTGACTTTCACTATTTTAAATAGACTAGACTTTTGCTAGGTAGGTTTTTACCAATAAAAATTATGTCTGTCCGCTATTTTTTCCCAAAGTACTTTGAAGTTTATTGTGATGAAACTTTGGTGGGCTTAAAAATAGGCGCAAGTGCTGTACCTATGGACGCTTTTACCTGTGGACACCGTTAATTTTTGGAAAAAGGAGCAATCCTAACATTTTAATTTGAACACAGTCGTACAATTTGTCTATGGTTGACAAATTTGACGTACTGCCATCTTTTTTTTCCGTGTTGTTTTCCCCAGAATAAACGGTGCCCCCGGGTTAAACGTTCATAGGTATGCTTGCCTAAACAAACTTTGATGTTGAACACTCCAATTGAGGTTACTTTCAAAACAGTGAATCCGCTTCCAATAGCTCATAAGGACAACTATATCTTAAGATAGAAAGACATAAAGATAGAAAGACATAAGTATATCATAATATACAGGGTGAATTTTTCAACTGGGTGTGGTTGGCTATAATGGCTAAAATGCTGAATGGAAGAGGCGAATTTTGACGAAAACAAAAAACTGCATCATTTTTTTATTTATCTTTCAGAAGTTTACATAATATACACACATAGTTATAGCAAGATTTAGATATTCAAATATATAGGTATAATAAACTTATTTCGTACTCCAAAAATAGAATAAATACTTAATCATTCCTAAACATATAAAGGTAAAATCAAAATCAGTGTAATGGCGCGAAAATGAAGAAAAGAAAATGTCGTCAACACGAATTTCTCTCTCGTTATTCTGAATCATTTACATTGAATATTAAACACAGATTCTGTCAAAAAAATCGATGAATTATATGCATAGACGAATAACCACTTAATTAAGTTAAAAATAGAGTGTAAATTTCATACGTAGATGGAGTTTTTAACGTTTGTAAGGCTAGTTTAATTTGAACTATGAAACTGGAATATTAAAGTGAAGAATATATTTAAATTAAGTTCTAACATGACTTAATTTAAGTTACAAATAAATTATATGAAACGCGTCCCATAAATTTTACTGAAGGCTAGAAATGCAGCATTTTGCCTTTAAATTACATCCAAAACTGTATTAATTTAACTAGCCGTTTCCCGCGATTTCACCCGCTGTTTAACTCCTATAAGTCGTAAAGTGATGTTATAATAGCCTTCCTAGATAAATTAGCTATCCAATTCAAAAATATTATTCCAGCATTCTCAATTTTCTAGCTCCTTTCTAAATCATCTTAATGGCCTGATGCCAATGGCATTAGTTATACTAGTACCAGGATGTTATTTTCTTTATTCTGCAAAACTATGCTACACTTACGCAGCTTCCCGAAAAATTAAAATCGTCCTTGCTACTACGATTTAAAGACGCAATTCTATTGACTTAACATCGCCGCCGCCGTGGCGATCGTGTTTTGTTTAACATCAACCCGTAGACAACCGTTCGTTTTGTCACATGTCGTAGTAGTAAGGATGATTTTCACTTGTAGTTGGACTCGGTCAAGTCGCGTCGCATCGTGTCATCGGAAAGCTCTATTAGGTAGAAGGGTCGAAAACATTTTGATACGAAAACTACTATGCTTAACTACTGGCGTACTAAGCCAAAAGGGGCCCCCTTTTGGCCTAGCACGTCAGTAGTTAATGAAAAAGACACAATTACAATGAGTTTCGCATTTTCTACATAATATATTATTATCCTTTTACTAATGTGTAAGTTGTAAGGATGGATAGATCTTTGTTGCACTTTTACACAAAAACTACTCAGCGGATTCAAATATTTAGTACTCACATAGAGAAGAAATCATATGTGTTACCACATAGGATACTTTTTATCCCAGTATGACGATCTTGTGGGATTACCAAACAAATCAAAATATTTATTTCAAATAAGCCAGTTAAGCACTTTTGAATTGTCAAAGACAAATAAAATAATATTAAACTCTACAAAAAATATGGTGCTACAGTCCCAGTCACACGACATAAAACCTGTGAAAGAACCGTAGATGATTCCAAGAAGTAGATCTCTATGGAGAAGAACGGGCAAGAAACTTCACTCCAGCAACGGCGCTAGCATTAGCTATTGTTATGTAAAAATAAGGATAATTTAAAGAATAAGAATAATTATTCAAGAATTAAGTCAAAATAAAGGTTTACTTAATAACAATTGAGAATAGAGTTACAATTTTTTTTCTTTTCGTTCTGCCTGATCTAGGTTTAATTAAAATCTGTGTTTCTAATAATATGTCGTGTAAAGTAGTTATAGGTATAATTATGTAGTTTTAGTCAGCCGTTTCTGTTATTTTCACATATTACTATAAGCTTTTTTTTTTTATCGTGGTAAAATCATCAAATGAGACCTCCAACCCCGGGCAGGGCGGGAGGTACTGTCAGACTTGTACTGACTAAAATCCACGGTGTCCTTCAGTAGCCCTTTATGTTCCGGGGTCACAGTAATAGAAATAAATCCCGCGACCCCGGCAGGCTTTGGCCCTCTGAGAGGGGGCCCCGTCATTTTTTGCTGACAGCTCTTTGAGGCGCGCGTGGAACACGACGCGCCGTCGACCCGGGCATGGTCCATGGTCGGACAGCGAGTTGCCCTTTACTCGCTGTCCGCATGCCCGCACCTACGGTGGCCGGAGATCGTCTTGCGACGTACGGCGCCGTGGGCGTACACCACTGCGGTTGGGGCGGAGGGAGGACGCTGTCCTCTCTCTCTCGCGGCCCGCCGGCGCCGCCTCCTTCACGAGCATTACTGCCTCGCAGAAGGCGGCGACCGCTTCCCACTCCGTCTCGCTCCGCAGCATGGCCGAAACCAATGCCGGGCGCGAGAGGTCTCCGCCTATCGCCGCCGTGAGGACACGTCGGTGCTCTGCCCAAGCTGGGCAGTCTTGCACCGTATGCTCTACTGTGTCCTCCGGGCGATCTTCGCAGTGGTGACACCCCGGCGTTTCCTCCTTTCCCATCAGCCACAGGTACCTCCCGAAACTTCCGTGTCCGGTGAGGACCTGCGTCATGCGATAGGTCAGGACGCCGTGACGTCTCTCATATTACTACTATAAGCTACTAGAAAAGGACATGGATTACCCATGGCCCAGGCGGCCACGGGCCTGATAACGTCTAAAAAAGAGCTAATAATATTTGAAATCTCATAATGATATTCATTTTTCCGCAACAGTATGTGGAAATAAATCAATTATTAAGAGTATTGTTATGATTATTTTATTTTGGCTAGAATCCATAAGCTGTCAGGAAATAACTAGTGTTGCAATTGTTGGAAATAAAATGGTAATAAATAATCTTTAATCTCCATTGCATAATAATTTGTTTTCCCATATTTAAGATAGTAGATCAATTAAAAAAAATATGATATTGTAGTTTTCACGAAAACTAAAGCATGAGGAAACTATACGTAATGTATGCATGTCTTTCATTAAATAAGGAATAGAATAAATGGTTTGTCTATGTAATGGAAACATTGTCTTCTTTTTAAAGTCAAGTACACATGAAGCAATAAAATATATAGACATATTTTGGTAGGTGTATTTAGGTAGCATTAAAATACGTCAGCCAAACGAGTTTATCCGGTTTAACGTGCTGTTCCAGGTACCCTTTTTTTGTTGTGGTAAAATTATCAATTGAGTCCTCCCACCCATTGCAAAACGGGAAGGACTGTCAGACTCGTACGGACTGATCCACGGTGTCCTTCAATAGTCCTTTACGTTCCGGGATTAAGGTAATTCCTTAGTCCCGCCACCCCGCAGGCTAGGAACAAAACGCGCCGTCAACCGGGCATGGTCCGTAGTCTGACAACGAGTCGCTCATTACTCGTCGCCCGCATGCCCATTTTATTGCATGCTGTTCCAGGTACTTGAGGAACTTTTTAATGAAAGCAGCAATGGTCTTAGCAGTCACTGCTTATCCTCAAAGGTCGGTAATAAACTAATAAGCACCGCATGTTTCTATACTTATCTGTGTTATTAAAAGGACGCGCGATGGGAATGTATAATATGAAGTTGGATATAAACGAAAACGAGAACACAACTATTCTGTACCTTCTGCTTAACACCATGGGAAAAGTGTGTATAAGTAAGTTTATAATACTTAAAAGAATATGAATCACAATCCGTTGTTCCTTGCTTGCCTCTCCCACCCATATAGCCTATAAGCGTCAATAAGATATCATCTATCTTTGTACCAAAAGTCACCAAAATCTTTTTAGTCATTTTGTCGTGAAAACAAAATAATATATAGAAATATACACACTTTCGCATAAATAAGTTTAAATATTATATTAGTACATGTGCTACGGGTTTTATTTCCAGTTAAGACATTTCTGTCACAACTGACATGACATTTAAAGTCATTCATGATAAAATTACTTTGTGCAATCATATGTTATTGTGGCTCGCATCGTGAATTTATTCTTGCTATTTAGTTGTTTTCCGACTGACGCCTATTTTATTGGACTCTGCATTTTCAATTGTGTCTCTACTGACTCTCTATCTGCTATAGGTTGATCTACCAAAAGCCCTCTGCTTACTCTTACTCTGAACTGCTCTCCCGACCCCTGCTTGCACGGGCTCGAATCTCCTAATACTCGGACTTTGGACAACTTATTTTGAATATCATTAATGGAAAACCAGCGCTGCATTAATTGTGGAATAAGGACGTTTCGCATAAGAAGCCATCTAGCAGATTCGAATGAAATTCGATCTCTTCTAAGACGTTAGATTTCTCCGAGATTGGTTAGTCTTAGTATTTTTAGAACGTTTTCTGAGGACTGCTTACCAAAATATTTATTCATCCTTATTAAAAATGTTAATCTTATTATTTTAGGTCACTGCATCTGATCATTTACTTTAACTTTCGGTACTCGGAGGGCTTGTCCAAGGAGATGGCGATGTAGACCGGGACGTATCACACCGGATCAACTAGGGATGGATGAAATGGGGACAGGTCACCGGAACAACTTATGACCCACTGTTGCCACTTAAGTTTAAGGGGAAAATATTGAAATCCATGATGAGACCTATCGTATTGTTGATCGGAATGCTGGGCTGTGAAAAAGATGGATGAGAAACGATTGCATGTAGCGGAGATGAGGATGTTAAGATGAATGTGTGGCGTGGAAAGACTGGATAAAACAAAAACTCGAAGAATTTTTCAATTCGAACCACTAGTTCCTGACATTTGTTTGTTTGCAAACGAAAAAACTCTTCAGCTTTACGCTTTCCTTCACCATTATATTGATCCTACTTCCTTATGTAACTACGAGTACTTATCTTGTGTTTAAATGTCAAAATGACATACCCACCAACAATTTTTCGCTTATCATGTCTTATGTTAATTATCTCGTCCCCAACAAGTTTTAGAGTAATAAAACATATATTAGGCTATTAAATAAACTTAATCCTTTACGGTATACGTTGTTTTATTCTTGGCCTTGCCTAAGCCAAACTTGTATGGGAACGATATCCATCTCCTTTATAATGCAATTTATGTGAGTTACATTACATCGTAACTCAATTCCTTAGGCAACATTTGTTAGATGGTCTAATTATTATTTTAGCTTAAACCGGTACTGTTAAGTATACAAACGTTTGTATAATAGAAAGCTCCAAGTAAATCGAATGCATGAGTATGGTTTTGGTAATACGCCCTAATTGACAAAATGCCCCTTAAAGCTGGGTACCTACTTAGCAGTGTTGCAAGTGACGTCGTGTAGCAGATACAGTATCAAGCCTCCTGCCTACGTACTCCCTTGATACTGCATCTGATAGACGTCTGATAGACGACATGCAACACTGCTACTTAGCAGTGTTGCATGTCGTCTATCAGACGTTAAGCTGGGTACTCACTTGAGTACCCAGCTTAATAGGTATCATAGAACGTACTACTAGGTTTTACAGTACATATAAATTTGTTTAAGTCTGTGAGGATGGATGAATTGATGGATATATGGAGATGGACGTTAGGGTTACATGTAAACAATACAAAAAATATAGACGAAAGTATGGCAAACAAAGAACCTGTCGTATTAAGGGGTTCGAGTTTTGTTGTCAACAATACGATATACCTTGTTAAGACTAGACGTCAGGTATTCGAGCCACTGCCTGACTGCTTATAAGGACCAAATATTTGTATATAAGCTGAGAACAGCAGCTTAATAAAACGAGATATGGAGAAAACCTATGCAACGAATGGTCGCCCATCCACGGGCCGACCGACACAAGCGTGACTTAACTTTAAAAGATCAACCCCGGTGGACTTACTATCATTTCTTACGCCACGAGGTTCCTGAAAAAAAATATTAAAAACTCGAAGATCCTTGTTTCATGATTTTATGCCGCAAAAAGTACAATAAAACACACACAAAAGTAGATGTGGGACAGAAACAAAAGAGAAGCATAAAAGCTTGCGGAATTTTTAGGGTGGGAAAATTCTGTTACATCCGGTTACAAGGTCACACCACACATCAAGTCTGAAAGGGATCGTCACCGTGTCGCCTTTCACATTACCGACAAAGAGTTACCGACTCGGCAACAGCTAGGCGAGTGACGTCGCGCTTACGGCTGGATGATTGCTGGTTGTCCTCCCTTTTTTTTTTTTTTTGCGTAGTAAAATCATCAAATGAGTCCTCCCACCCCGGGTAGGGTGGGAGTGACTGTCAGACTTGTACTGACTAAAATCCACGATGTCCTTCAATAGCCCTTTATGTTCCGGGTTCACGGTAATGGAATAAGTCCCGCGAAGCCCCGGCAGGCTTTGGCCCTCTCACAGTGCTGATGCTCATTGAGGCGCGCGTGGAACACGACGCGCCGTCGACCCGGGCATGGTCTCTAACGCGGCCCGCGCGCCTCCTCCTTTGGTTGACCTTCCTGGCACCAGATCAAACCAATAGACTGATTCAAGAGCGGTGACAGACTGATGTGCCCGGGGATGACACACCGTTGGTCGGGCTTGTCCCAGAGCAAATTATTTAAGTTACGATTCCAATTGATTCCGATTGCTTTGCAGTAGGGACTTTTATACAAAGAATATTTAACGACTAGAGTTGGCACGGTTACGATCCATTTCCGAGTTAATATCTGCGCTGTGACCCTTACTCGACTAAATCCGGTCTCTTAATGGAATCTGACATTTTAGGCGCACATCGAGACATGGGTCCAACATGAAAGGAATATGGAACTTTAATTAAGTCGGACATCGATCAGAAACTTTTTGTTAATAAATAAATAAAAGAGGTGGCCCTAGATAAGAGCGAGATGAAATCAAAAAAAAGATTCATCTATAATCTGCTTAGCTGCTGCTTAATATTTTGGAATCGGCTTTCAGTCTAATCGGATGCAGTTGAATATCAGTATTTCATAAGAGAGAATGACAGCAGTTTACATTGTTACTCGGCGCTTGCAAAAGCGTCGAAGATATCCCGTAAGTGACATTTAATTGTACCCAAATCCGTTAATAATAATTTCTCTAGGTACACACGCACACACTAATGTTCTAATGATTATTTATCTGCTTGTAAATAACTTTATTATTCTTTCTCCTGGATATTACCCTAATTTATTTAGGTTAGCCTTTCCAGTACCTATCTTCTCCGTTACATTGTACGATTGAGGGTTATCTCTTTATTGTGTAGCTGGGCATCACGTCAATATTTTGTTCGTAGCCAGCTTAAACATGACAACAAAGGATTGAAAAACTTCTCCTGAAAGCTGTCAGCTGTTAGAGAGAATAACGAAGCAACGCTGCCAGTCTCTTGGACACATTGCTTGGCCAGCCGTCGTGTTGTGGATATTTTCGATGCTGTTAAGTAACAAAGCATCCAAAATCTCTTCAACACCTCAGTTTTATTATTTCACAGTTTATTCTAGTAAAGCAATGTTTGCTGAATAACGTATTTTGCAGAATATTTGGCACTGGGGATTCTGAAGTTGAATCCTGAGCACAGCGAGGTATTAAAACAACATACTCGCCGTTATAACTGGACTCACAGTCAGTCTACCTTCCTTGTTTAATAAACTCCCAGAAGACTTGCAAACTTAATACATGGTTATAAAAGTAATAAGAGTAAATCAAAGTGTTTCCTGACACAACATCATCTATAATTGTTATTAACGGCTCGCCTGCACACAAAAAACCGCAGGGAGTTTTTCGTTGTATAGGTACACTTTAAAAAAAATGTTTTATGCCCCGTACACACCGGACAAACGTATGTCAACTATCGCCTTCGCTAACTGTCTACGTCACATATCAGATCGAAAGGTTCAATTCTTTTTAAATTACCGCTTCGAATAGCCGGCAAACGCTAACGACCGATCGTTGGCGTTCAATAATCCCTCCATACAGGATAACGAAGGCCAACAAGATTCATGCGTATGTATTTAGAAAAATAAAAACTTTTTCCAAACTTACTTGGCGGATAATCCTTGTAGTTAATTTCACTGTACACAGCAAAAGGCGAAGCGCACACTATGGATATGATCCACAGAATAAGAATAATTCTTGAAGCTCTGGTCAGCCCCGCCATAGTATACAGATGAAGTGGATGACAAATAGCCAGGTATCTCTCGAGGGAGAAGGCAGATATTGTCAGGACAGAGACGTAGGTAGCCCTGAAACAAAGCAGAAAATAAATTGTTAGGTTGAATTCAGACGAGCGTAAATTTTTGAGTTGTGAGTCGCACCACTCATTTTGCGTCGCGAAAGACTTTTTCTAAGAAAGCGAGCAAAAGTTTAACTAACAAAATTACCCTAAAAAAAACCTTAAAATTACCATCAGGGCGAGGCCAAACGAGCGTAATTTCATGAGTCGCAGAATTCATTTTGCATCGCGACTTTTTCTATGAAAGCGACCGAAATTCCGCGACTCACGACTCACAAAAATTACGCTCGTTTAGCTTCGGCCTTAATGTTAGAAACTTGACCTTTTTACAAGATTGATTTCGTGTTCTTTTCAAGTAGCAATAGACTGGAATACAAGAATAGTTAGAGTTTGGGGACGTGACGAAAAAAGTAACAAATGAACTTGATAATGGAACTTAAATTGAATGTTTAAAAGACTTAATTGTACTTGTACTTTTAAAGACTGGAAAAAATTGGGATTTTCTTAAAATTGTTCTTAAAAAAATAATTGGAAACTTCTAATAAAACCCCGCTCCATAGTCAAATTTTATAATTGGATAACTTGTCAAATTAATTTTAGAGGAATCCTCTAAAGTTTTTTGACGTTGTTTGAAGAATCTGACAGGATATCAAATTCTTAATTATGAAACCAACAGTGGCAGCACATACAAATTGGGCGTTTTTGACGATAATTTAATTGGGAAAATTAGTCCTTCCTCAAAATAATTCCTTTAAAAATAAATCCTTGGTCTAGAGATACTTTTTTTCGTTTCCCATACAATTTACATAAAAGAGGAAATAAAAGATGTTATTCCCAGACGTTTCCACCACAGATAATGAAAAAAGCAGAAAATCCTTTGT
The DNA here is from genome assembly GCA_028554685.1 of Agrotis ipsilon. Lineage (NCBI taxonomy): Eukaryota > Metazoa > Arthropoda > Insecta > Lepidoptera > Noctuidae > Agrotis > Agrotis ipsilon. The sequence goes on from CM052972.1 coordinate 10,953,133, forward strand.
AAAATCACGTTTCAAATAACACGTGTGATCAGACACAAAGCCATTACTGATTGTCTATGATCAAAGTACACGAAACAATGAGAATAATAAAAAAGAATGTGAATTCTTCGTTCTTTTTTTAAAAATCAAGCTGGCGTTGTAAAGGCTCTTTTACACGAAGAGATTTTCACAACGAAAGTCGAATGTCGAGACGAGAAAAAGTGTCGCAGTCTGATGATTGCACTCTAGCAATTCTCGTCCATGATTCCGTCGATTTTCTCGAACTGTTATTATCTAGCATTCTTTGATAAAAGGGCGGACATTTTTGGGAATGGAAAATCTTAAAATTCGACACTTTCTGGATAGACGAAGTTTCTTTTAAGTTCAGACGCATACCTAGTTACTAAAATGAATAGCTATGTTGTTAACATAATTAAATTGCAAATCATCAATTATTCCATCAGCTAGTGTTTTGAAAAATAATGGACACGTATTGTTTCTTTTGTTGAATATATCATCTGCCTAGCCTTTTCCCAACTATATTGGGGTCGGCTTCCAGTCAAACCAGATGCAACAGGTTTTCAGTATTTTACATGGAGTGACTGCCTGTCGGACCTCCACAACCCAGTTACTGTGTAATACGATACCCCATGGTAAGACTGGTTGTCAGACTGTAGAGCTTCTGACTATCAGCAACGACTGTCAAAGATTTACAAATGACAGCCGGGACCAACGGCTTTACGTGCTTTCCGAGGCACGGAAGAAACTCGCTATAACATATGGTCATCCATCCACAGACCAACCTCGGCAAGCGCCGCTTAACCCGTAAGGACCGCCTGTGCGGCTGTAATGAAACAAAAATAACGCATCAAAAGTGGTGCCTCGTGACGTCAGAAGCATAGTAAAAACTGTGCCTACTTGTGACGGATTGACAGTTTTAAAAGTGTCGTATCTTCGTCAATTTTGGTTTACGTAACAAAAGAAATACGTGTCAAATATTTTGATTATTTATTTAACGGACTAATTACTTCTTTCAGTCAAAAACCTTATTGCCTCTAACGTTCCATTGCCGCATTAAGCTCTTCAGACATTCCAGACTCTATTGCATTTAACGTTCCATTGCCTCCTCTTCAGACATTCCAACGACCTAAAGAGGGTAACTTTTACATAACGATTAGTAAACACGAAAACAATTGGTTCTATTTTCGGAAGCTACTAAATTCCAGTCTAAATATTTGCTGAGATATTTCCTACAAATGTATTATTTGTTCGTTCCGATAAATCGGTTGCTAGACACTCACACCTTGTAAACAAACTTTAGATAAACGTGACCATACCCAAAGTTGGTCAAAATTTAAATTTGATTATCGTATTTATATTCAGATTTGTTTTAGATTTTATAATTTCTCATAAAATTCTTATGTTTAATTCAAGAAAATAATAATTATTATGAACAACATTTTCACCATTTTTCATTAGTTAATTTTGTTGAATTTTATTTTAATTGTATATTTTTTGCTGTGCCCTACAGGGTCCATAATTGTAACTAGCTATAAGCCTACTATAAGATCTGTAAACTAACATTATGGAATGCAAATAAAGATATGAATATGAATAAAGCTTTAATTATTTATACGCCTGCATCGCGTATTGTAAAGATTTTTTTTTAAAGGAAAGAAGAAATTCAGAGGGTAGGACTTCAACCCGCGTCTTTTGGATTAGCACTCCAGACGCCTTACCAAATTAGGCTATCGCATCTCGAGGCGGAATCACATCCTTTTTTGTAAGCACGCATCCGTCACATTTTTTCAGTTGTGCTAACACTCATGTAATTAAGGTCGCCTTAAATTAATCAATCGATAGGGACAAAAAACACATTTATCATCGCGATAAAAAGCATACAAATCGTAGTTCATAAAAAAACATGGAACAACTAAAAGTTACGAAAGCAACATAATTTATTCAACAAAATAAAACTGGCAACATTGTTTAAAAAACAGAATTATTCGTGAAATATGAACCATGTAAAAACTGACGAGCTTTTCATAAAGTTTCTAACAAATTACCGTTAGATTTATGTGTTTCTGGATAACATTTGTGTTATACAATAAAGATGCTCGATTTTATTTGTATTACGACAATCCTTTTCCAAATACTCTTTATATTTTATGTAAACGGTATTGTCCAATATTCTTTGAAATGTTTTATCTCTGAGAGATGTCAAATAATATGTTGAAGATCAAATCAATATCCAACAATTTTATTTATTTTATTGCGGGCCCTTAATACATATTTGTATTCGATTTGAGATTACTAACCAAACTAGAAGTTAGATTGCTTATAGTCTATAGAGGATCGATTGACAGACAAGTTTTTGAATTATTTTGTTTTTAATTTGTCATCTTTATTATCGGCCTCATCTCAAAGCTCATCGAGCTATGTGATCGAATCCGAAGTGCCGAGATCCGTAGACGAACTAAAGTCACTGACATAGCGCACCGGATTGGCAAACTGAAGTGGCAATGGGCCGGCCATATTACTCGCAGAGCAGATGGCCTATGGGGTCGAAAAGTACTAGAGTGGAGACCACGGAATAGCAAGCGCAGCGTAGGACGTCCATCAACAAGATGGAAAGACGACCTTATAAAGATATTTTCAAGGAACGAAAAATATTGCTGCGAGCAGGGTTCGAACCTGTGTCTTCTGGATAGGCACTCCAGACGCCTTAACCAATTAGGCTATCGCAACCACTACGCTCTCAAGACGCGACGCAGGCGTTATTACGTATAAAAATATAACTTTGACCTTATAAAGGTCGCCGGAAGACGCTGGACGAAATATTAAGGGGAGGCCTATGTTCAGCAGTGGATGGCTGAGATGATGATGAATTTGTCATCTACCAGCAACTTTGTCCGCGTGTTTAATTGTATCCAATCGCACTCAGCAATAGTAAAGCTAGCCAGTGAAAGACATTTTGGATAAAGATTTACAGAGAATACCTTTCACAAACATACAAACATCTTAACTTCTCTTTAATGTTGGAAAAGATTAATGATCCTCATCTAGACGTATGTATAAGTATCATTTCTTTTACTTCGAGTCGGTTTAGATAATGTTAAGAACTTTCTTTCAAAACAAATTAATCATGTTTTTGTTTATTTTTCATGTTAAATGAAAAACAAAGAAGAATGGGCAAAATGACAGAAAGTTTTCCATCAAAATGTTACACGGATTTTTTTCACTTTATGACCAAAAAAGATACCTACTTACTTTTTCCGAAGAAAATAATAACGACGATAGTAATAAAGAGATAGAATTTTAGTATTATTTATTTATCGCAAACACAAAGGCGTTTCTCGGGGAAATTGTTACGAATTTCAGATTAATTTGTAATTATTCTCGTTGTTTGATCAAGTTTTGGTTTTCTATTACTAAAGATATAACTTTTAGACAATTTTGTTGATGGCCAGTTATAATGGTAGAAAATTGCTATCCTGATAGCAAAAAGAGATAGTAAAATAGTAATATTTTGTGAGTTTTATTTATCTTTACTTTAATAATTATTCATGAAAGTTTGTTTCATTTTATTTTTTACGAATGAACGACTAAATAAGTTATATGATAGGCTCGTGGATAGATTCTGTATTTACTTATGTTAACCAATAACCAATAGATACCTAGGGATATTCCATCTAGATACTATTTTTAATCATTTTTAGGGATCCGTATGTACCAACGTCAAAATTAAAAAAAAAACGGACCACTTATAATATCACTCGTGTGTACGTCTGTCCGCCCTGTACAGTATTTTTTTTACATAAAGACATTGCTCTATGTGTTTTGGAAATTTTTAAATGTGTCCGCACTCTGGGTAGAACGCAAGCGGAAGGGTCAATCTGTCTTCACTAACTAAAACCAACCTGTTTTTTTTTCAATTACATTTTGCATTCCAATGACGCGGTTAACTTTACTGACTTGGCTGACTAAAAACCGTACTGATTTTTCAATTGCCTTTTGCATTCCAATGCCGCGATAACCTCATATATTCGCGCAAACAAGGCAGATCTCTGACTTATTTTTAAAAGAATGGCAATTAACCACTGAATGTAAAAATGAAAAAGTACTATCAATAAATAAAAAGTATATCATAAACTGAAATAATAAAAAGTAAACAAATAACAAAACACCAATAAAGTCCTCTACACTGTCAACAGGTAATAAGAAACAAATCCTTTGGAAAATACTTTATAAAATGTATCACTTTTCTCCCGAGGGAAATATAGCATTCATTCTGAAGCGTCCCACTTGAGGTTAAGACATGTGGGGATAAAGTGTCAGAGTGAGAACGGTTCGGAAAGCTGCCAATATAAATTGTGTGCATTTATTACTTTTTCCCAACAATTTAAAGACCCGCATTGTTGGATTTTCGTGACCCAGTAGCGGGAGATATCTTTGGTTGGAAATCTTTGGTCTACTTTCTTTTGTTTGTCGGATTCTTGCGTTGAAGGCTAATAGTTATTTTTATGACTCTTTCTCCGTTTGTTCTTATTGTTTTTTATTTTGTAAAAAAAAACCGTTGTCCCACACCTGGGAATTTCTCCTGTAGGTATAATGGGTGCGTTTACAAACATAGAAACTCACATACACAAACACGGTCTCGCGGGTTCGAGAGGTTGCGAGTTCGAAAACCAAAGAAAGTACCAAAGTGTCTTTTACAATTCTTATTGACTTTCTCAGTTCATTTTAGTCATCACTGATATTGATGACGGAAAACATCAGTACAAGAAACCTAAGGCCCTAAGCTAACACAAGAATTATGCATTTTATTTACACCCTGTAAATGCCTGAAGTATTTAAGCTATTTAAATAAAAACGAATTTATTGTATGCCAGAATTTGAAAAAGAAAATGATTTTCTTAATTTAAATATTGCAAACTTTTTGTAAAAGATCTAGCTAGCACCGCATTGAAAGGAAACGACCAATTGACATTTGCATTCGCAATTCAGTTGATCGCCTGAAACGGGAACGAATGAAAAGTAAATTCAGTTGTAATAGCTTTCTAGCATAAATAGAGTGTAAGACCAAGGTCTTTAAGCGCTTAAGCTTTATAGCAGTTATTATAAGACTGTCACTAGCACTTTCAAAACACAAGAAATTTTTAATTTATTTTTAAACAAGAACAGGTAATTTCATAAGATTTTTCCACAATTTCTCAAAGTCGTCGGGACTTATTTCAAATTTCTTCTTTTGTTTGAAAGGGTATATTTTCTAGGTGGTGTCTGGATCATCAGGTCAAGATCTGATGATGGAATCTTGGAGATATCGAGGAAACTCTTCAATATATCTCTCTGGCTCTGTTATCGCATATCTATGTATTATTTTAAGTCACTAAAAGGGTAATATTTAAAAACGTTTTGAAAAATATGTATAACTGACTTGTAAACACACAAAACTCAAAATTATTAGATCATCATCTCCCTCCTCATCCCCTTTCACAACTATATTGGGGCTTCCCGTCAAACCAGATGCAGCTGAATATCACTATTTTACATGGAGCGACTGGCCTATAGGACCTCCACAATCAAGTAACTGGGTAATACGATACCCCATTATAAGACTGGTTGTCAGACTTAGACCTCCTGACTAATAGTAACGGCTCTCAAAGACCTACAAATGAGCCGGGAGCCGGGACCAACGTCTTAACGTGCTTTCCGAGGCAGGGAGGAAACTCGCTATAACAGATGGTCACCCATGCACAGACCAACCTCGGCAAGCGCGGCTTAACCCGGAAGATCAGTCAGCATATATGAATTAAAAACACAAAGTTATTAGAAACATTCAGAAAATACAGTATTTGCAGACTGCATTATCTGACATTTCGAATAAAAACTAGGGCTTGTGAGGATCTCATTTATATATAATTCTTAAACATGTTTTAGTTAAAACAATAATACATTTTTGACAATTAAATGGGAAATCAGGTAATCAATGCTATTTTTTTTCCAAAATTTTCGGTCTTCATATCGCTCATCCAAAATCGTTACCAACCAATTTCCCCGAATCAGACTTATTTGGTATTCATGAAGCCAAAATTTACATATTGTTTGTAATATCGCTTATTTACGTATCGCCTCTGTCAATTTGACTTCGTTTCATATAATTAAAAACGTGCCGATTATGTACATTTCGTTATTAGGTCAATGGGAAACGATTTAAGTAGGTTATTAAAATGGGTCTCTCATTTTTGTGATATTATAGCTCATAGCTATGAAGAGCTCGTTTCTAAATAATAACAGCCGCACAAGAAGATCTTTAAGGTTAGGCCGCGTTGGCCGAGGTTGGTCTGTGGATGGGTGTCCATCAATCATAGCGAGTTTCCTCCGTACTCCGGAAAGCACTCGGTATTATTAGGAGTTTCTCACACGAAACGGATAGTCCGCGTGGACGGACGGAGCTGGTGATATTGTGGCTATATGACGCGTGGTTGGGCGTCATTCAGTCTAATCATCTTTTTATCGTTATAAATTCATCAAATGAGTCCTCCCACCCAAGGTGGGACAAACTGACTCGATCTTCATCATCATCATCTTTCTGCCTACCTATTTTTTTTTTTAGTGGTCGGCGCATCACCTTTTCTTCTTCCATTCTCCCCTGTCAGAAGTCACAGTATCATTAACTCTTTCTACATTCATATAATTTCTCACATAATCCATCCATCTATTCTTTGGCCTTGCCTTTCCTACCCGTTCATCAATATTCATACCCGTTACTCTCATGTCACCTAAATGTCATCACTCCTCATCATATGTCTATCATTCCTTCTCATCACGGTTCTGAATTGTAATTAAAAAATAAATCTCATCAAGGCACGGAGAGGGTTCAATAAAATCATCGGTCACGTTTACCTTCCAATTTCGATGAAGCACACAGATTAAAACTTATCGGTAAACATAAACGAATCGTTCAGTGTCATACGTCATTCCTTCGTGAAATCGATCATTTTTTCAGTGAAACTTTATCGAGTTCAGTGAACTTTTTCGTGGGAGATTATCGGAGCAATACTTAGGGTTTTTGATTGAAAAAATCTGGTAAGTCCGTCAGTTATATATATTATCAAAAAATATGAGACACGTTTTTTTTCTTTTGTTACAAAAACCAACTGACATTTACAAGTTACCGAAAATTTAATGTCAATTTTGTTTACATTAGACCGCGACGCGATTAGCGACATGTGAGTGATTAAAGAATACCTACTATATCTATCTATCTATTTTATACATATAATAAAACTGTAGAAAAATCGTTTTTGTACATCAAAATAAAATCCAAAAAAAATAGCTAGGGTGTTAAAGGACAACCAATAGGACCCATTTCTAGCATTTTTAGAATTTTTGTCTGTTTGTCTGTTTGTATGTTTATATGTCCGGGCATCACGTAAAATGTACGACATCAATGTAAATAACGTATATACCCAACGATTTAGCGTAAATTGAGGTAACATTTAGTTTTTGTTTCATTGCAATCGGTTCAGTTTATCAAAAGTTATTCGAATTTAAAGTGTTTCAGAAGTAAAATTAAGGTCAGTTCACACCAAGACGCGTAGTTCAGTAGCGCGATCTAGCTTCGAATAGAAAAATTACATATTCAAATAATTCATCTAATGATGATGACAGGATGGGGCAGGATGGGGCAGGATGGGGCAGGATGGGGCAGGATGGGGCAGGATGGGGCAGGACGGGACAGGACGGGACAGGACGGGACAGGACGGGACAGGACGGGACAGGACGGGACAGGACGGGACAGGACGGGACAGGACGGGACAGGACGGGACAGGATGGGACAGGACGGGACAGGACGGGACAGGACGGGACAGGATGGGACAGGACGGGACAGGACGGGACAGGACGGGACAGGACGGGACAGGACGGGACAGGATGGGACACGATGGGACAGTGTTGTGCTCTGTAGCCACGCCACCTCATATTTTTTTATTATGATTTAGCCCATTTTGATGTACGGTTAACGTTCATAACGTACGTGCATTGATTGTGAGCGTACGACTTTTAATTTAAAAGAAAAAAGCAAATCAATATGGCGTTGCTGCGGAGAATTCTCTGTAGCAACGCCACCTGTAATAAACATTTGTAGATACAATTTCAGCTATTTCTCTGAAGCTATGTGATGTACGAAGGTTGTTCATTATGTACACGTGATAAGTTTGACAAAATATGTTAATTTTAACAGTCAGGAGGCAAACATTTAAAAAGTCGTCAACTTCATGGTTTTCGTCGGACTCTCTTATATATATCTAAAGCTGGTATGCATGTGCTGCTTGTCAAGTGCTCTACAGAACACGAAACTGAGGGTTTTAAGAAGAGGAAGTGGGACACGCATAGCTGTGACGTCACAAAGATGGCAGCCGACCGTACCAATGTTTTCTTTAAATCTCGAGTTCCACTGCATCGATTTCGTTAGTTGATATGTCATTTGAAAGGTCATATAATTTGTGTTTTGGACCTTCTTCATAAGTCTTGTAGTTTTTAAAATAGTAACAAAACCATGATATTTTTTTCATTTTTTTTGCGCTATGTTGAAATTAGGACCGGACTAAATGGAAAATAAGATTTTTAAGCGTAATATTACATTACTTATATTAAAGCGCGTTTCATTACTTTCTGAAAAAAATAAACATTATCTCTTTACAATAATAAATTAATAAATTGTGGCCATTTCCGTAAAGCAAGTATCCCATCAAAAACATTAATGTGAAATGACGCCAAGTTCAATACGCTCAGGCTCAAAATGTCCAATTTCCCAAAATGGCCACTGGTTGCAAAACGTCCATTTCCCAAAATGTCCACTTCTCATAATGTCCACTTCCCAAAATGTCCATTTCCCAAAATGTTCACTTCCCGAAACGTCAATTTTCCGAAACGTCCATTTCCCAAAATGTCCAATTCCCACAGCGCCTTCTAACTGCTAATACTTAAAACTGGGACTATGAGTACTAAATATTAACTCTTTTTTTTTTTGACTTAACATTTTTTTCAATGCTTTTTTTTTTGGATTTCAAATTCCAATAGATTATTGTTTATGACAGAAAACCTCCACATGCGCCCGTGGACTGGAGTTCCCTCTCGGATACGTCCGGGGGGAAGACCAATTTTGTTGATAACCACCTTGTCAGTATCAACCCTTATTTTTTGGCCATATTCTTACTAAAAGTGGATATTGTGGTACCATTTAAAAAGCTAATGAGACAACAGTGTTTTTGCTGCAGTCTGCCAATCTAGTACGATACATTTATTATGAGAATTTTGGCCTGAAAGACAAGGGTAGCTCCAAAAAACAATTGAATATTTGAAATTTACAGCCATTTATTTCCTAAGGTTTGAGTAATTAATCAAATATACTCATTTCAATAGAATGAGTCGTTCGTAAGCTATCGAAAAAGTATCATTTTAGCGACTTAACGTCGTAAAATTCTTACAATAACCAGTTTATGACGCAGAGGTGGAATATTTTTGAAAAAAAACAAAAGTCTAATAACTCAAAAACCGTAAGGATTAGGAAAGGGGTCGGGCACGCCGCAATCGCGGCTGTAAGACCCCTCTGAGGATAGGTCTCTGGCTGGATAGGTCCCACGGCATCCTCACCTACCACCTGACACAGGTCCTCACCGGACATGGTAGCTTCGGGAGGTTCTTGTGTCAGATAAAGAAGGAGGAAACGCCAGGGTGTCACCACTACGGTGCAGGAATGCCCTGCTTAGGCGGAGCACCGCCGTGTCCTCACGCGGGCGATAGGCGGAGACCTCTCACGCCCTGCACTGGTCGCGGCCATGTTGCGGGGCGAGACGGAGTGGGAGGCGGTCGCCTCCTTCTGCGAAGCAGTTCTGCTCGCGAAGGGGGAGGCGGAACGCATGAGAGAGAGAACACCATCCTCCCTCCGCCCCAGACGCAATGGTAGACGCCCGCGGCGACGGATGTCGCGGGACGATCTCCGGCCACGGTAGGCGCGGGCATGCGGGCGGCGAGTAAAGGGCTACTCGCTGCCCGAACATGGAGCATGCCCGGGTCGACGGCGCGTTGTGTTCCACGCGCGCCTCAAAGAGCGTCAGCACGCTGACGGGGCCCCCTGCAGGGGGCCATAGCCTTGCCGGGGTCGCGGGACATACATAAACTGCGACTCCGGCACACAAAAAGGCTACTGAAGGACACCGTGGATTTTAGTCAGTACAATTCTGACAGTCCCTCCCGCCCTGCCGGGGTGGGCGGCCTCATTCGATGATTTTACCACGTAAAAAAAAAAGGATTAGGAAAGGGGTTCCCATTGTAAAATCAGTCAAGAATGATGGCTACTTTAACCCCTCAAAGGGACTAGGTCGACTTAACCAGTCACCCTGTAGACCTAGCCCAGGCTTTATACATATTTGGACCATCTCCTTTGAAAGTTTAGGTGAAATCGTTTTTGAGTTATGAGGGGTTAAAAAGTGACTCCAATAGGTTCGTGTAAGGGCGGTCCTTCACACACCGCGATCCACCTGTATTTTAACGTTACAGATTCGAACATTTCATCAGTGAGTGAAGACAATGGAGCATCACAATGCGCGCCTTGTATCAAATCTATACTAAACGTACGCGAATGCTCGTCAGTCAGGGAGGTAGTACTGTAATGTACTGTCTTTGACTGCTGGCCTTCTAGAGAGACTAAGAGTCACTCAACAAGCAATAGAATAAAATCCGGAACATGGATATTCGGCGAAGAATCAGAGTCACCGACATAGCTCTTAAAATTTGCAAGATAAAGTGGCAATAGGCAGGATACATCGCTCGTAGAACTGATAACCGATGGGGAAGAAAAGTTCTCGAGTGGCGACCACGGACCGGAAGACGCAGGGTAGGCACTAGATAAACCGACGACATCGTTAGGGTCACGGGCAACCAATGGATGCAAGTGGTGAATTGTCGTTCGGCGTGGCGGTCTAAGCGGGAGGCCTATGTTCAGCAGTGGACGTCTTCCGGTTTAGTTTATAATTAAAAGAGATATAAGGAAAAAATGAGTACGGTCGGCTGCCATCTTTGTGACGTCACAGCTATGCGTGTCCCACTTCCTCTTCTTAAAACCCTCAGTTTCGTGTTCTGTAGAGCACTTGACAAGCAGCACATGCATACCAGCTTTAGATATATATAAGAGAGTCCGACGAAAACCATGAAGTGGACGACTTTTTAAATGTTTGCCTCCTGACTGTTAAAATTAACATATTTTGTCAAACTTATCACGTGTACATAATGAACAACCTTTGTACATCACATAGCTTCAGAGAAATAGCTGAAATTGTATCTACAAATGTTTATTACAGGTGGCGTTGCTACAGAGAATTCTCCGCAGCAACGCCATATTGATATGCTTTTTTCTTTTAAATTAAAAGTCGTACGCTCACAATCAATGCACGTACGTTATGAACGTTAACCGTACATCAAAATGGGCTAAATCATAATAAAAAAATATAAGGTGGCGTGGCTACAGAGCACAACACATGGGACACAATGGGACACTATAGGATACGGTGGGATACGATGGTAGTGAATAGTATAGAATCATTTATTCACTCTTAATCTTACAAATAGGTAAATCTATTTTATTTGTTTTGGAGTTCTAACTCTTTTTACCCGACTGTCAATTACATTATAATTACAATCATAATATTTTTGTGTCGGTTGGAGGATTCAACAGCGCTTCGCACAAAAAAATACATTGGTAAGTTCCGACATCCACGCGAACGAAGTCGCGGGCACAGCTAGTTATAAAAATAAATGCTCACAAAAGCTGTGAAAATGCGCAATAATGTGTGGTGTGAGGATGCGTTGCGAAGCTGTGAAATGTTTATTTAAAATTGAGCTGTGAAATTTCATTCCTCTCAACACATGCCACTGACACATCCCTTGTACCGTCCCTCGCAACACATCCCTCGCACAGATCTCTCGTACACATCCCTCGCTTGTTTTTTATGCGCAAAAATCTAGCTCCGCTGAGCCGTTTCCACCGAAGAGCTGTACTAACCGAGGCGAGGTAAATGAAGCGATTCTATTGGTTCTTTACAAACACATCCCTCGCTACGCATACTCGCACATTTCTGGTGGAAACGCAGCCTAACAACGATGTTTCAATCTCCCAGTCGCATGCAAATCGCTGCTAATGTAACCTCAACCTAAATAGTTTAAATACTTGTCCACCGGCAACTTTACGAGGCGCTCCCTCACGATATACCTAACAGCGTTAATGCAACTACAGTTAGAGGTCAAAGTTAACGGCGAGTGTATACGTAATGACCCAGTTCAAGAGTTACTGGGTGGAGAGGTTATCTCGCTCCAGAAATCAACAACTTTTTATTTACACAATTTGTCAGTATTATTTTATTCAGATTCTGTTTTTTTTTTGGTGTGGTAAAATTGACAAATGAGATCTCTCCTCCTGGGCGAGGAGGTCTAATTTGCGGAGTTAGAGTAGAGAGAGAATTTGCCACGCCCTTTTTGAGGTTGTAAAGAAAGTATAAACGAGTAATAGTTTGGATAAAACATGTTTATGCAGTGGTGGCCCAGTGGTATCGGTCCCGACTTACGAGTTGTAGGTCGTGGGTTCGAACCCAGCTTGGCGCATTACTTTGTGTAATTTATTTCATCACCACTGCTCTCAAAACGGTGAAAAAAACATCGTGAGGAAACCGGCATGTCCTAGAACCATCAAATTCGAAGCCATGTGACATCTGCCAATCCGCACTGGGCCCGCGTGGTGGATTATGGCCCACTCCCTCACACAAGAGAGGAGGCCTGTGTCCCAGCAGTGGGAACTTTATAGGCTGATGATGATGATGATGTTTACAGAAGTACCTACTTAGGCCCTTCAGCTATTGACCCTTCAAGAAGAGCTGGCTTACATCGGCATCCGGGGACGAATCCCAGTTACGCAGATAAGCTACTCAATGCTAACTAAGCCCCTTCGTACACAACGCAACGCAACTCTTCCATACCTTACGTCGTTGGTATCCATTGAAGCGTGCCTGTGTACGAACGCGTATGGATTTGTATTGCGGTAGTCGCCTGGATACCAAAGTCATAAGGTATCGGAGACTTGCATCGTATTGCGTACTAATGGCGCTAGGGCGAGTGGGTGGTTGCCATCCAGATGGAATATGATGGGGTGTCTCGAGAAAAAGAAAAATAGGTATTTAAAATACTTACGCTTCAGATATCAGGGCCCTTAGTTTGCAGAAGACGATACCTAGGCTGTACGGATATGAATGCCAGTACACCGTCAAGTCGTTGGGGAGACCTGAAACAAAAGACATGGTAAACTTTACCAGCTGTTGTCATCAGCTTCTCTCGGTTGTAATTCCAAATAAATCCCATAGGATCGTTATTACAGGGATAAAAAATATCCTATGTATTAATCCAGGCTATAAACTGTTTGCGTACCCCATTCAAAACCATTTTTTTAGCGTGGTAACATCATCAAATGAGTCCTCTCACCCAGGACAGAGCGGGAGGGGCTGTTAAACTATTTTACTGACTAAAATCCACGGTGTCCTTCAGTAGCACTTTACGTTCCAGAGTCTCGGTAAATTGATAAGTCCCCTGGCAGGCTTTGGCCTTCTAAAGGGGGGGCCCATCATCATCTTCCAAATCCGTTGAGTGGTGTTAGTGTGAAAGAGTAGATAACAAACATCCATCCATCCTCACAAACTTATGCATTTATAAATATTAGTCAGAATATTGCACGGGTGAACATTTGGTCACAATAAAAAAAAATCATTCTCTGTAGGGTGGTCCTGATGGTTACAAACACAACAAAAAAAGAATTAGCTGAATCAGTCCAGCCGTTTTCGAGTTATGAGCTTCGCAACAAATTTTGCGATCCATTTTTATATAATAGAAGATAGAAGAAGAAGATTTTATGTTATAGATTATTTAAAAATAGTATTTGTATAAACCAAGATGAAAGTAAAAATCATTTTATAATAAAAATATACTGAAATGTAATATCTAGGAACTCCTAGATCAGAATTATCAAACTTCTAAAGAAAATATATTTTCTCGAACATACAATACTTCAATTACTTATTGCTAACAATATAGTCATAACAAGAATTTTATTTATCCTTTGTTTACAGAAAACATTTTCATAATAGAACATTGAAACTTGATATAACATTGTACACACGGCTACACATCAAGCTTTACAAAACCAGTATTAGCTGACCGTTCATTGTGTGTAAAAATTGTACGAAGCGAGACCAAGGTAAACTGGTTTTGTATAGCTTGTTGTGTAGCCGTATGTACAATAATAACTTCAACGTACTTCAGTGTTCTCCGGTAACGAAGTAAATACCTGCACAGTCGAACGATATTACGATGTAGGTACGCGTACAGGGTGTTTTTTTCATTTAGGCGTAGTAGTACAGAAACTTTAAGAATAGCGGGAATAAAAAAAGGAAATTCTGGTTCAATTTCTGGTTAAAATATCACCGATTTATTACACCAATAAATGAGGATAGAATTCAAGGAGATAATAATAAAATAAAGTAAGTTTCGGAAGTAAAAAAGTTCATTTCTTAATCATTTTTAGTTTACGTGATAGGTAGGTAGGTACGAAATAATAAATATAAATATTCCACAACGCCATCTAGTCCCAAGCTAAGCAGAGCCTTTGTTATGGATACTAGACAACTGATAAACATACTTATGTATTTCTAAATACATACATATTATAGATAAATTACACCCAGACACATAACAAATGATCGTGCTCATCACACAAACATTTGTTCTGGGTCGGAATCGAACCCACGACCTCCGGCATAGCAGTCAGGGTCACTAACCACTAGACCAACAGGCCAGTCAAATAATGTACACATACAACGGTTTACAACCTTTTGGTAAGCAAGAGACACAAATTGGCAAATAACGTCGCGGCGCAATAAAAAAAAATGTTTGTTTTTTCTCCGTATTGATTTCCTATTTATAAAAGAAAACCTTCAGTTTACGAAACAATCACGGGCCACGTGGAGATAGCGAGCAGCGTTGCCCACCGCTGCTTTAGAGTATTTTTCGCCTCTGCGTAGTTTCGTACTTGACCATTAAAACCAACAAAAAAAAATCACTCTGTATCCACCTACATTTCTGGATGATACATTTACTCACAGATGTTGTTATAGCATTCCCTAACAGTATGTAATATAATGTCTAAGATACCTACATATACATATAGAAAACGCTACGTCCGGCTATTGCAAACAGTTTTGTTCGTACGGTTTTATTATCCACCATTTGTGAAACATTTCTGCACGGCCGCTCCAGGAGGGATACCTACTCTCTTCATCCGTCACCGAAAATACGGGCCAAAACTTTTAACTACCTACCTATTGGTAGTCAATACCTAATATTTCTGAATTCTAAAGTTCTGACAACATATTAGGAGTCGGGACAGCCGTCAAATCATGTTGTCACCTATTTTTAGTTGGTATCACCGACTAATCTTATGTCTGCGAGTGATAAAGAGTATGAATCGCCAGAAACATCAGCCGAAGCTACGGGTTCCGTGGTCAAATAGTAGTACCCCAGAGTAATAAATACGGAACGAGGGCGCGAAAACTCTTTGTGGCATGCGGTGACGTTGTTACTCGATGCGAAATTGCGAATATCTACCATGGATTGTGTCGGCTGAGCGTTGATTACGCCTCGAGGCTTTTATGAGCTTAAATTCAACTCAAATAAAGTGGTAAGAATTTTTGGTACTTTTTTTAATATTTCGGGATTGGGGTAGGGTTCAAATCTATGTATGTGTATTGTTTATAGAGTCCATAATTCAATAATGGAAAGCCCACCTGACCTTTATGAGGGGAATTTATTGTTTTTAAGTAATCTATCCTTTTTTTCGAGTTGCAGAATCCAAGCCAGTCGACGACGACGTTCCCAAACTTCGTCGAGCTTTTTTGCTTCAGTGCTTTTCTGTTGTGAAAGTTGCTGACCATATTCAGACTTTCAAAATCGCTATACACCATATTTTTACGTATTATTTCGGTGTAAAAAGATTTTGAAAATCTGAATATGGTCAGCAACTTTTGATGCTGACTGTACCTACCCCACGGTTAATTCTGGTTGTCAGGAGTTCGGATAAAATGTGGTGGAATTTTGAATGTGGTGGCTTCATTCTAGATTTCCAATCTAGCTAATAAATGCGTTACAAACAGATAATCAAATAACCTCGTTTTAAAGAATCACGCTTGAAAACTAGACTAGTCATAGATAACTTGATGAAAAGTTTTGTTACCAGTTTTTAGATCACCGTTTTTCGATGTAAAAGTTTTATTACTCATCAATAAGCTTCAATAGACATTAATTTCTAGAACTCTACCAACCTGCACATTGATTTATACAAAGATACAGTATCCTTTGAATCATACGGCCAAATACTAGTGATTTAAAGATTCATACGGGTCAATGAGCTATTCATACCAGAAACGTGATTCAAATAATATTGGGTAAATCTCTAAAAGTATTGTAGAAATCGGGGTTTTAGGTAAATGAATTCTACTTTTTCAGAGAACAGCGTATAAGACGGGGACGAAGGGTATGATGGGACATCACACAAAGGCAAACTTAGCACAATACTAACGTAGCGCAAGCGCCAACAGGAGCCCTTTGTTAATGCTCGCTTGCAAATGACTTCCCGATGGCGCTTGCGCTACGTTAGTGTTGTGTTAAGTATGCATGTTACCTCGCGTCCCCATCTCATACACTGTTCCCCGATTACAATTTTTTTTTGAATTCGAGCCATTTTTTTAAACAATTTTGTCTAATAGGCTCAAGCCACTCCAACACGCGACGCTGCGCGCACATTCAATAAAAAAAAACCCAAAATATCTTAATTTACTCAAAAAAGTCACACATTTCCAGTAGGTCACGTAGCGTCATGTTACCGTCGCGTCTCTTTGTAAACTGACCCTTAATCAGTCTACTTTTGTCACAGAAAGATGCGTCACAAACATGACTTCAACAAGTTGAAAACAAAATTAAAACAAGATCCAACTTTATACAGCCCATAACAAATTAACCATGTTTTATTCAAAACAACTCGAAGGTAAACAATGCAAAGATAAGAGATTAAAAACTTAAATGGAAAAGGAAATTATGTTATACAAAAATTAAACAAGTTTTTTTACGTGAAATAGGCAAAGACAGCGTAATATAAAACCGGTGTTTCTCTTAAAAGGTGTAATAAACAGTACACCCACGTTTTAGCCAGATTTAATACAATACCGTTTAAGAAAAAAGGGGGCGAGAAAATTCCAGCTTTAAAAACCAAACGTCTTTCTTTTTTGTTCGTAAAATCATCAAATGAATCCGCCCACCCTGAGTGGGAGCGAAAATAATCAGACTCTTGACTCTAAAATCCGCCGTCTTCTTTCAATTGCTCTTTATGTTTCATCGAACTTACTTTCGCATTTTATTATTTATTTTGTTTTTTTTTTTTATATATAGATCGTTGCCTTCACCAGGCCTGTTTCACTCCGCGGCGTAGGTATAAAACTGCACGTAGGGTGGGGCGCCTCTCCGGGAAGGACAATTCAGTCGGGTGCCGCGCGCTACCCGTTCCGCTCGCGCGTCATCTACTAAATATTTTTGTTGGGTTACGTCTATTTACGCACATTTACCTATCTGTGTTTCATTTTAGTTTCGTAAAAGTTTTCATAACAGTATTATTCATAATTTAATTCACTATGAAGAAAAGAAAATACTGCATAACTTTTGGTTGTCTAAATAATGACAGTGATAAAAGCCTCACGTTTCACAAGCTACCGCGTGATCTTGAAAGGTAAGAAATAAAGTGCATATTTATCTATGTAGTACATTTAAAATACGATTATTAATCCCAGTCAGTAAAATGACCAGTGATACAATTTAATTTAGTAGGTACCTACATTTCATTAATGCACAAATGTCAATTTACTAACTGGAATTAATAATCTTTAATAATGATCAACAAAATTATCTACCTGCTTGTGGTGTGCTTATTATTGTCATTCAAGTATCCCCGCTTAACTGACCATGATTAGGTAGGTTACAAGTTTGGCTTACTAGAGGACCAAGATAAAATAGACGAATATCAAACCTGACATCACCCTACTCACGTTAAGCTGAGTAGGTACGTAGGTAGGTCGAATTAAGATCGGTAGAAAGTAGAAAGATGTTTGCTTTGTTGTTTACGCACGTTCAAACACAGAAAATGGCCACACGACGCATTCAAGGTCAGCGATCGTATTTCGCTGCGCGTTTTGTTATAATATTAATATAACAATAGAATTAACGATCTAATACAACTTTACCTACATCCTACATTTCCTTCCTGTAAATTCTAGTATGAATTAATTTCTACGACCAAATCGAGTCACTGCTCCTGTACTATTAAACCTGCCAGAGCGTTGAAGGCGCGGCGGGAGGCGCGCGGTTGAGGCACCGCACGACTTGGGTGGCGAATGTCACGGATGAGGTAATAAAGCCTAACATTTCAAATATTATTAAATATTATTCTTAAGATAAAAAAGAGAAATAATTATACATAACAATAATAGGTAAAACAGATAATATTAATATATATAATTGTTCCTCACGAAAGGTGCCGTAGGTGTATGAAGTAATCGATGATGAATCCAAAAAGATATAGGTTGATGATAAAAACACAATTCCATGAGGAACATAGGTATTTATGTTATTAATGTAATTTAACAAATGCGTAAAAACGTATACCCACCTAACTGTGTCTAAACTCGCGAGTCGCATCCCTATTGAGCTTGACCGACGGTAACCTTTCAATGTCCTTGGCGTCAGATAAACAAAAATAAACTTTCGCGCGTAACCATTCAGTACATTTTTGCTTGCGCATGGGAAGTTTAGGCTAATATAAAAGTAGGTGGGCGGTACGGCTGCCAGTTAAAATGTACTTTATTCTTTCGTGCATAGATTTTACATTTGTTTTATTTTTTTTTGGGAGAGACGCTTCTTTGCGTAGTAATATTATTTATTCTTTGCCTTCACTGAGAATTTCTTTTTTTTCCCAAAACTACGGGTTCGATTTCTGGCCAGGATTATTGATTTTTCTAAAATCCATTGAAGCAGTTTAAGTTTTCGTCAAAATCCTTTCTACGTTTTTTGATATTCTTCATAGTTTCGGATATAGCCATCCACGCCCAGTTGAAAAATTCACTCTGTATAGTATATTAGCATATTGTTGATGGACCGCCAGACTGTCTAAAGAATAGATAACCCTGACCCTGGAACATACAAACAAGGAAATTGATGAAACACGGCGGACACCACCTTAGGTGGACTCGAATGATGATTTTACCATCTAAAAAAATTCATACCGTCCATTAAACAGTATGTCCTTTTTATGAACTTTTTTTTAAACTATACCTTTCAATTTGCTAAAGAACGTTATTCTAAATTAAGTTATAATTAATGTAAAACAAATATACAGACTAATGAAGTCCGTATTTCTTTTGTAAATTGATACTACCCTAACGATGTTAAATGGTGTGTGAAAAAAACATTTCAGGTGGAAACAAAGGTGCCTTATTTCGGTCCTAAACAAATTGGAGGTGATACCTAATGGTAAATAATTAATTGTACATATTGTTGTATCGCCCTTGAACTGCCCTTGGGTAATAAGGAGCTCTTAAACCTATCGGTGTTTAACCTGAACCAAAAATAAGAGGTGATAAAGTGTGTAGGTACCTATCTGTCTGTGGTATCGTGGCTTCCTAACGGATGGACCCATGGACCGCTTTGTGTTTATTTAATTTTGTTCCAAAGGGCGGCCCTTTTTTTTGCGTGTTATAATCATCAAATGAGTCCTCTAACCCCGGGCAGGGCGGGAGGGACTGTCAGACTTGGACTGACTAAAATCCACGGTGTCCTTCAATAGCCGTTTATGTTCCGGAGTCACGGTGATGGAAATAAGTCGCGCGACGCCGGCAGGCTTTGGCCCTCTGTGAGGGCCCCGTCATTTTGCTGACGCTCTTTGAGGCGCGCGTGGAACACGATGCGCCGTCGACCCGGGCCAAGGGCGGGCCTTGAGGCTCTTTGGTTGACTTGTACTGCTCAGTTTGTACCGGCGGGATGAATGAACCAATTCGTGTTGATTTTCTTTGGTATATCCAATGTGTTCCCAAAGTTTAAAAAAAATCTGTTCAGCTCTTTAAATATTGTGTGGACGTTTATAAAGTTTGAATTTAGATTATATTTCGAGTGTGAGGAAATTTCATCCACGGTGTGACTTAACGGCTACTTTGGGTCCACGTGGACCCAAAAATTTAACGTTATAATAATTTTAAATATGGAACTTCATTTTCATTGAAAAGGCTCCTCGACTATGTCACTAGAAGTACGGATTACTTTTTTATATTTTTTGCTAAGAACCTACTCAAGTATTCTGGGGTCGTCGTAAATGCAGAGTGAAAAGGAAAATAATGTATAGGGTGTGGGTTTTCCAAGTAACGTTACCAGCGGGTGGCAATTTTTTTCAAAAAAACCAATTACTTCTGTTCCTGGAAAGATTTTTTTTTGGTTTTTGTTTTTTTAATTTCAAAATAATGATACGTTTTTAGTTATCTTTTGTGTATTTCTCGGTCTTCCTCATAGTTTTTAATTTGGGCATTCACGTCCATTTGAAATATTCACCCTGTATAATAGAAAAGTGAGGTAACCCTATAATCGAAAAAATCTCCGCTTCTTCCATTTTACATGCCCTTACAAAATAATATTACGTCGACTTAGCTAAAAACTTTTTGTGTACTTACAAACTGAGCCTTAACTAAATTTTTTGGGAAAATATGACGAAAACAAAAGGACAATGTACCAGCAAAGTTTCCTACTTTACGAGGTTACACGAAACTACTTATGAAAATGGGCAGTATTCCGTATCCTCATCGACAGACACCATTATTTTTGTGCTTTTACTGTGTTATTATGTAAAGTGTAAGTAACTTTATAAGTAACGAGCCTGGGCACTCGGAAGAACATGTTGTGTGTCAAAATAAATATATCTTTATCTTTATGTGTCGCATGACGGACAGACTGTGTGGTCAAAATAGCTCAAAACCGGGCGTCCCTACGGCGACTATCTATCGGTCCTCCACAACCCAGTAACTGGGTAATACGATTTAACGATACCCCATGGTAAAGCTGTAAAGTGTCACGGTCGCGGAACTAACGTATTACCGTGATTCACACCGTGGGTTTTAGTCAGTACGAGTCTGACAGTCCCTCCCGCCCTGACTGTCTCTGAGCTTCTAACAGTAACGACTGTCAAAGATCTACAAATGACAGCCAGGACCAACGGCTTTACGTGCTTTGCCTAGCCACGGAAAGCACGTAAAGCCGTTGGTCGAAACTCGACATTCTTTTCATTCGCTCGAAATTTGCAAGCGTGGCTTAACCCGGAAGCGTGGCTTAACCCGGAAGGTCGACCTATGCGGCTGTTACTTTAGCCACTAGCTCCTCACACGGACAGCCATTTTTTTTTTAAATTTATATGTGTGCTAGTACAATCATCTGTTATAGCGAGTTTCCTCCGTGCCTCGGAAAGCACGTAAAAACGTTGGTCCCGGCTGTCATTTCTAGATCTTTGACAGTCGTTACTGTTAGTCAGAAGCTCTAAAATCTGACAACCAGTCTTACAATGGGGTATGGTATTGCTCAGTTACTGGGTTGTGGAGGTCCGTCAGGCAGTCGCTCCATGTAAAATACTGAGATCCAGCTGAATCTGGTGTGACTGGAAGCCGACCACAATATAGCTGGGAAAAGGCTAGGCAGATGATGATGTGTGCTCTACATTCATAACATTTAAATAAACAAGTCAAAACCAAAAATGTGCCCGTCCTTTGGCGACAATACAACATTAATATACCTAAACAATTTACATAAATAAGTATTTTTCAAGACCTCGATAAAAATTCAGGGTGTCTGAGCCCAACTTGAAATTGCTTTCCGACCCTTAGATGAAAGCATAGGGTAGTTTTCATCCCAAAGTTTTTACGTTCATCCCTTTGTGTTGGCGAACGATAAAAGTAGGTAGTTTGAAAGAGCTGTAATTAAAATAGTTAATTTACTAGCTGATCCCCGCGCTTTCACCCCCCCTGCTCCCCGCTCGGTTTCTTTTAGCCGTAGCCGTGATGTTATGTAACCTATAGTATTCCTCGATAAACTATCCAACACAAAAAGAATTTTTGAATTCGCAGCAGTAGTTCCTAAGATAAGCGCGTTCAACCAAACAAACAGACTTTTCAGCTTTAAATATGTATTAGTATGAATAAGCTACAAGTCAATGTTCCCACATTTGCATTCAACCATCTTCATAAGTTCATAAAATGTATTTTATGTTTAAAGACATATATTTCACAAAAGCTTTTCAAAATACATTTGCATAGCTTTGAAATCAAAATACAAATTCGCTCGTAATTGTAGCGCAAATAATTTAAACTAAGATTGCTCATTTTAGATTCCCTTCTGCCTAATTTATTAGCAAAAGTTCGTCAATCTATTCATAATCAAGGCTTGTCCTGAATTATTTATTATTTGACTATTTTAGATTAACTGTTAAGCTCTAAAATTACTAAAAACCAGTAAGTTACTTGATGATAATCCTGTCTTCTGGTATAATAACATTACGCCCGTAATCAAAAAGGTGTAATTGGCTTTTCACTGAAAAAATCTAATTAATCAGATTATCAAAAAAAATTTTTTTTTTATATCTGTCATAAAAATGTATTGTCATCAGGACAATTGGTGTAAAAGTTATAAAATTATTGAAGGAGTCCTCCGCCCTAGGTGGAGTGCAAGAGACTGTCAGACTCGTACTGACTAAAATCCACCGTGCGGCTCCTTCAACAGCTTTACGTTCCAGGGACGCTGTTTCCCGTTTGGACAGTTCCGTAACCCATATCTACTAACTAGCTAACTAACCAAGATAAATAAAAGCTTGTAATGACACACGGTGACGCGGTTTTTGCGCGATGATACGTGTACCCATCGCGCCAAGTTACAAAGTTTAAGTTGTGTTGCTTTGCCTCAAGGTGATAGTTAAAACTTTAAAGATGCAACCCTGAATCATTATATTAAAACGTGAAAGATGCAATGATCCTTGAAAACTCCGATACGTACCTACACTAGAAGTTAATATTAGAAATCAGCAATTTGTCAATCATAAAAAAATAGCATACTAATTTCAAAAGAGTGGAAGAAACAGAAATATATGTACCTACCTACTAGCTGTTGCCAGCGGCTTGACCCGCTACAACTCCAAAATTATCCCACGGGAACATAAAATCGGGATAAAAACTATCCTATGTGTTAATCCAGGTTATAAACTATCTGTGTACCAAATTTCAGCTGAATCCATTCAGGAGTTTTTGCGTGAAAGAGTAACAAACATCCATCCACACATACAAACTTTCACGTTTATAATATTAGTAGGATAGTAGGACAAAACATGATGCTGGAAACGTTCCATATTTTGTTTTCAAATTCAAATCCACATTGTAATATCGTTAAAACCAAACTCTTGGAAGAAAAATAACAGAAAACGGAAGAAAAAGTTTAGGCAACTAGTTTTCAAGTCACGTACCGTTTCGGGTTTGGACTGTGATGGGACTAAAGTTAAAATAACTTTAAATTGATATTGATGACAGTTACATGTAAATTGACAAAGGAATCCTTCTTAGCGGAAATTAAAACTAGCGTCCCTTTAGTAATTCAATTTATATGGAGAAAGTCATGAACAAGGAAATACAACCTAAGGAATTGACGGTTTTTTTATCGTGGTAAAATCATCTAATGTGTCTTCCCACCCATAGCAGGACGGGAGAGACTGTCAGACTTGTACTGACTAAAATCCACGGTGAAGGTCACCGTGGATTTTACCAATAACCCTTTACGTTCCGGGGTCACGGTTACATGACAAGACGGTCCCGCGACCCAACGACGAACTGACTGCTAGTGTGAAAGTGAATGAGTTTTATAGTTGTAAATGTGTTGTTAATTTGAAACCGCGAACTGTATTAATACATATTTTGTATCCTTATTCATTTTGATTAATCCCAAATCGACACATTTTTCTTTGAAATTTTATTTTATTAATTTTCATAATGAACTTAAAACATTATTAAAATATTGATTTTCAAGGATCTACTTTTATTTTTAATTGGTTACATTTTACTTTAAGAGCACTCCGAGTAGAATGTAACCAATTGACCAGCTTAAAACCAGTACAAAGAGCTTTGCAACCTGCATTTACGAATAAATTTGATTTTACAAGCGTTGCGTGATACTACAGAAAACAGGAGTACTTCACTCAAAGCACGAATCCCGTAGTTTCGGCATAAGCTTCTTGCTTTTTCAACAGCATAATTATCAAATATTAACATCAGATTAATTAGGGGTACGAAGTAAAAGTTAGTCACAACTATGGAACAGTTGTCCCAATTCCGAAGTGTTGTCAAAATTCGAAACTATAACTTTGCCCACACTATGAACTTTTGCTCTGTCATGTCGTGAGCGTGCTTACAAACTATAATTATAGACTCACTTATATACAGGGTGAATTTTTCAACTGGGCGTGGATGGCTACTTTCGAAGCTATGAGGAATATCGAAAAACGTTGAAAGGATTCTCGAGGCCGATTTTGACGAAAACTAAAACTGCATCATTGGATTTTAGAAAAATCAAAAATCCTGGTCAGGAATCGAACCCGCTGATTTTGGAAAAAAAATCACACCCTGTATTATTATACCGTTCGATAGTGTTGCTAATATGGATCAAATTCTGGGAAGTAATCATATACGGCAAACTTAAGGAAAACGTATAATTACAAAAAAACTGATTAATCTTCAAGGCAAGGCAAAGGCTTCTTTAAAATTATGCTATTTTTAGTTCAACTCAATAATGTCGTATTGCTAAGTACAGTGGGGTTGTTGAAACGTCAACTCCAGTGAGACATTGAAAACAATGAAATTTTATATTTCGAATAAATTATGGCTCATTTAGAAGTAAAGTAACATGGAAAAATAGCAATTTTATAAAAATCAGCCATTTCCTTAAGTTTGCCGTATATGATTACTTCCCAGAATTTGATCCTTATTAGGAACACTATCGAACGGTGTAATAATACAGGGTGTGATTTTTTTTCCAAAATCAGCGGGTTCGATTCCTGACCAGGATTTTTGATTTTTCTAAAATCCAATGATGCAGTTTTAGTTTTCGTCAAAATCGGCCTCGAGACTCCTTTCAACGTTTTTCGATATTCCTCATAATTTCGAAAGTAGCCATCCACGCCCAGTTGAAAAATTCACCCTGTATATGTATAAATAGCCAGACCCGAAACAATAACTATGTTCATACAAACATTTATTTCAATCAGATAATTGCGGGTTACTGGTAACTAGAGATTGTCTCATTATCGTGACTCTGTAACGTAAAAGGCTAATGGCAAGGCACACATGCTTTTAGTCAGTACAAATTCTGACAGTCCCTGTCTAAGTCCGCCCTGCCATGGGTGGGAAGACTCATTTGATGATTTTACCACAATAAAAAAAAGAGATGGGTTTAAGCCCAGGACATATTCGGTGTATTGAATAAACGCCCAACAAATGCCCGTAAACACCAAATAAATGCCTTTTGGGCAAAAGGTTTTTTGCCTTGATAAGTTTCTAATTAAATATTTTTACTCAATTTTTACTAAACAAAGTTGTTAGTTTTTATCCACAGGGACTGGGCATTTATTTGGACGTAAACTCGTTTATGCCCTAAGCCAATTTTATGCCCATTTAAGAATTCCCCAAAGACTTAAAAGTCACACACGCAGTATTTTATAGGGCTGTCCCTCTCTCTGTATAGCCTTTTCTCAGCTATATTGTGGTCGGTTTCCAGTCGAACCAGATGCAGCTGAGTATCAGTATTTTACATGGAGCGACTGCCTATCGGACCTCCACAACCCAGTAACTGGGTAATACGATATCCTATGGTAAGACTGGATGTTAGACTTTTAGAGCTGTTTATAGAGCTGTATTTTGAAAAATTAAAAAAATAATAATATTCATCTCTCATAATTTCAACTTCCGAGTTGCGATGAAAGATTACTTTGTTAAAAGTCCCATGTAATCCTTTATGTCTCGTTGTCAGGTGGTGCTTCATTACATATTCAATGTCGTCAAAAATTTTAGAAATCTCTAAAGAGTGCTCGCAAAAAAAGTAAAGCATATAATAACATGGTAACTATCAAGCTAACAAGGAAGCTAACTTCACTAAATTAAAATTATGTACTAAGTTCTAATTTCAAACGTTGCCATACAATAAAATGTCCACAATGATAAAATAATAAAAAAAAAAACAAAAAGCTGGAACAATGTAGGTACTTACACATAAGATGAAAAGTACAACACGAAATAAACGGTGGGCTTTTAAAGCTAAAAGTTCTGATAAATTAAACTTTGATCCTAAGTATGTAAAAACATACGCATCTATTTATGCAATATGCGTCGTAAAAAGACGAGACGCATAAAAGGTTGCTACGTTTTTCAAACGGTGTACCAGCATAATTATTGTATAATCTAAGCCTCTCTAATCAGTACTTATTTTAATTGACAAACTATTATTACCTAATTTTATTTTTTAACACAATACATTTTAGATATAAAAAATAATAATTAGGTACTTACCAAACATCAGCAGCAACAGATCGCTAACTGCCAAACTAAACAGATAATAGTTGGTCGCAGTATGCAACCCAGGATGCTTTACAATCACCACGCACACACACGCATTACCAACCACTCCAGTCAGAAAAATTATCAGCAATAACACAGTAATCGGCACTATTTCTGTTAAAGGTAAACGTTTATATCCCATTTGCAACCAAAGCATTTCTTCCTCAGTGCAATCGAAATACGATAAATTAAAACAACGATTAACAAATTCCGCATAAGTCTCATTTCCTCGAAGGTACAAATTCAAACCCATTTTGAAATAGTTCGTCGCAAAAAGTTTTAAAAGTACAACTTGATCATAGATACAATTTAAAAAAAAGCAGGATGTCTATTATTTATTTTCACCAAATATTTTTCTTTGTCAATAACTAACAGACCAAAATAATTGAAAATATTGAAACGGTTTTACGAAAACTTGACAATATCCGAAACCGCAGAGAACATGTCCGATTCATCCGAATTCTCGCGCGCACTGATACTGAAACTTACAGGACCGAGGACTTCGGAACAAGATTCGATAGTCATGAACATGTGCAATTTTAGAAATATACGTCGTACTATATCGTTTAATTTACAGTTAATTGGCAATGAATTATTAATCTTCCCCTTTCACTATATTTTCAAATTTTTAGAATGATTTTTAAAATATTATATTTTTTTAAATTATTTTTCTTCTACCACTTTTAGCAATTTTAATGAGTCCTTGTGGCTATCTCTATTTTTTTTATGTTAATTTTGTTAGCGAAATGAATGCCAAAAAAAAATATCTACATTAAAATCTAGTGCGTCTCAACGCAAAAACTTTACGTTACAAATCTCCCGCATAATTTTCCCGCTCAACATGTTTGACGTTTCATGATAAGAGTATCTCCACACTAATTTAGTCGATTGTTAGTCTATGACTGTTACGAGAAATGTCGAGAATACCAGTTTATTTATTATCTGTGATTGTTTCGACGCGCCCGCAAACATTCATAGATAAGAAACGTCAAATAATTTAGTTAATTTGTTGAAATAAAATGATAAAAATGCAATTTGGACTCGTGTTAATATCGTAAATAAGTTTAAAATTGTAGATGCCATAGTTAAAGAAAGCTACGAAGCATTTGATATGTCTTCTCAAATCAACGACGAAATTGCGGACATAGCTATGACAAGCACTGAAGCAGATTCTTCACAAACACACGGGCACGAAGGTAAATAAACAATTTACAATTATATAATAACAACAAAAGATTTCAGTAACTGTAAAATTGTTGCCGGTAAAATCGGAATAACTCTATTATTTTATAAAGTTAAACAAAGATGCCCAAAGCAACCTTTGAACAAGAACTTAAGTTTACTGTTTTACAACATTCCAAAAAGCTTTAACTGCATAATATACATACTCACCTTCACTTACTAATCTCATCTCTGTGAAGACACAACTATAATACTCTCAGAAACAAACATAACTAGCTCTAAATTATGTTTTTAATACTACTTTTTAACATAGACCATTATTATAAATATTTTAGCAACATCAAGTGTAAATGCAGATGATGCGTCGTCGAGCAATGCTGCTACACCAGCAGGCAGTGAGGGACAGGCCTCCAGGCAGTCGAACCTGCAGCGCATTCAGCAGCGGAAGCAGCAAGTCTATAACTGGCCTCATAACAAAAAGTTACTGAAGTTGGCTATTTACTCTGAATGCCAGGTAGAGTATTATGTTATAATATTTACTTATGGTTTACTTATGGTTTGGCAAGAAGATAATATCATATCAATATCATAATCAAAGTAATAAGTAAAAAGAACGGTCAAGTCTTGTTTATCTCCTATTGTAGTATTTTCACTGTATATATTAAAATGTCAAATCTTTGACCCAGATGTGTTTGGTGCCCTAGATAATGTAACTCATGTTGCGAAACCATACAAACACAGAACTGCAATATTATTTGCAGCAATTTTATACATTGAAAACTCACCAAAAGAAATAACTTTTTTGGTAGCTGTAACTATCTTATTTTTTAACCCCTTTCTGTCCCACTTCAGAGCTAAAGCCGCTCCCTAAGTTTTCCAAGTTCATTTTATAGCTATCTTATGCAGCTGTAATTTAGTTGACTTAAGGATGCATCTGGGGTTCTGAGAATATGCAAGACTTGCCCAGCCATGGAAGGAATAGGGTGGAGTGGGGTAAACTACTTAGACTATAGTAATGTACAGTTTCCAGAGCAGGAGGAAAATTCATTTGATTTCATGCAGCCAAAAACATACAGATGCATTATCCTTTACCAGCAAAACTTAATATTACATCTCCAATGCTTCATCTTACAAATGATTTTTAGGACTAAATTGTTTCACGGGACCATTTCTAAAAGTTTAATGGACCCTAGAATGAAAAGGCAACTGAAGCATAGGGAGGATCTTTAGTCAGTCAGTCATCGAGAATCTGACAGTCCCTTCCGCTCAGGTCAGAAAGACTCATTTAATGATTTTACCAAGAAGAAAAAAAAGCTCCAAATTGTGTTTAGAACTGGTTTGAGGCTAATTTATTAACTTTTCCTCAGACACCGGACTGCAATTGTAATGGGTGGAAGACTCCTGCACCCCAGCAGACAGTGAAAGGCAACCCTCGAGCAGACAACCAGCCTCCAGCCAACTTCAATGACCCTTGTCGGAACTGTCATCATGTACTTGGTTAGTATCATAACATAACCTGCAATTTGTTGTTTCTTTGTAGAATACCATTTAGGGTTCCTTTACCAAAAACCTATAAAGGTTTTTTTATCATTCTATTTATTTATTAACTTGTAAACATAGTTTTTTTTTACATATTTCTTAAAATAAACATTACAAAATAATATCACCAGAAGTGTCACTCAAAGTGCACCAACCGCAAGACTATTGCTATCTACAGGGCGCAAATCCAGGCTCTTTGTCCCCAACAAAATAGTAAAAACCCAATGACACTGTTGACAGATAAATTGAAACCAGAATCTTGAGCTCAGCAGTCGCACTTAAAATCACTGGAATCAATAAACGCAAGCTCAGCTTAAAATCACTGGACGAACAAAGCAGTTAACTCGACTTTGACTTTTAAGTGATTTATCTCGTTGTCAATGTTACGTGTATTTTCTAAAAAGATGATTTTTTTTACAATGCCAAGAAGCACTTACAAAACTCTATGATTACATACTGCATTTTTATTTTTAGAAAAGCATGTGTCTCAGCTGCAAGGCCTGCCAGTGGCCGAGGTGAACAGACTCCTTGGAGCTGTGGTGGATGTTGAGAACATCTTCATGTCCATGCATAGAGAGGATGATCATGACACTAAAAGAGTTTACTATTATTTATTTAAGGTAAGGATTTATAGTTCTTCTTCGTGAGTGTGTACATGAACAGCATTCTATAGAAACTATCTTGTCCTTAGTTTTAAAAAACACTGAATCATAATCAATTATTTGTCAACCATATGTTTACATTATAAGATCTTATGGTAAAGTGTTAGGTGAATTAATTTTAATGAATCTTTGTAAACATAAACAGGCGTCAGCTTATTTATTATTTTTTAGAAGTACATTTTGAAAAGTTTGTCTTATTACTGTTCAGACATATACATTCTCAAATTTAAAAAAGGGGCTTCTAAAGGTGCGTACGGATAGCGCGTTCCTGTGTTACGCGTAGTTGGGAAACACTGTCCACGCGTACATTGGATACGCGTACAGCTCCTGTACGGACCGCCGCGAACCTGTACGCGAGGTCAATCGATCCAGAGCGCTCCGCGAGCCCCAGTCATTCGCCATGACTCCGACAAACTTAGCGGTTGCGTGCACCACCACTGCTGCGGCGTTAATTCAACACATTTTAAATAAACAAAAGAGAAACAAACGGAAATCTAGATGGTGGATGAAAAAATTGTTTCGTGAAAGATTACAGTGTGGAAATAGGCTAATGGAAGATATAAATTATGAAGAAAGTGGGGACAAAAATTTTGTGAGAATGAGTTTGCAAGATTTTGAAATAATTCTTGAAAAGGTTGAACCTGAAATAAAAAAAATGGAGTTGTCATCTTTTTTTTTAATTCACCTATTGGAATGTTCAGTTCATTTGAAATTGCCTTCCATGCATCTTGGCGTAAATCGTTATTTCGATAGTCAGTTAGTGTGCTATCCCACAAGACCCGGTGAAATTCATAAAGTTGAATCAATCTAATAATATTTTCATTATTGAAACTCGAAGAACACGCGTGTTTATTCATTTTGCCGTCCAAATATAGCGTAGCCGGCCGCGTGCGTCCTCTTTGACGCGCGACCAAAAACCGACTGACGGTGGCTCGCGCTGCGAGTTGGCTCGCGCGGTACGCGTACCCCAAGAGTGAACGCGTAGCTGCAGGTATGGACTAGGCGTTCCGGGTACGCGTAAACTGAGTACGCGTACCAGGGTACGCGCAATCCGTACGCACCTAGATTGTTTGAAATGCCGTTCAGTGTACACACTCATAATCATTATTCAGGTTTGCGTTTTTGATATTTAGGCATTGTTTTAACGTCAATAACTCTGCGAAAGTAAGTAGTAGTAAGTTAGTTGTATTGAAAAGATCCCTTTTAGAGACAATACCGCCCATTGTGCCTCCCTATTTATACCTAAAATATATTTTCAAATATCGTTAATTTGTATCGTGTGCATAATAAAAAGTATTCTAACTTTCTATCTATCTGAACTATACACTAAATCATCGTATTTAACACCAGCAATTAGTCATTATTTGTGAAGTAATATTGCTCTAGTCTTAAAAACTCTTGCAATCCCACAGATACTCCGCAAATGCATCCTCACACGTTCCCACCCGCGCATCGAAGGTCCTCTAGGCCAACCACCCTTCGAGAGGCCCTCGATAGCGAAGGCCATCACCAACTTCGTACTCTTCAAGTTCAACACCCTCCCGCAGAGGGAATGGCAGACCATGTATGATCTCGCCAAGATGTTCTTGCATTGTTTCAATCATTGGAACTTTGAGACTCCTAGCGTGAGGAAATTGGTAAGTGTCTATTTTTTTATTAATATTAAATAACAAAAAAATAATTAATGAATCTATTAGATTATCGAAATATATTAGACTCGTATTTTCCTTTGTAACGTAAACCAAAGTGGACGGAGATACGACGCTTTTTGAAGTTGGCAATACATGTCCACTTAGTTACTATTGGTTACTAAATGGACATGTATTGCCAACGTAAGCACTCAGACCATATTGTACTAAATTTTAGTACAATTTGTACCGAGTTCTTACGTCACGAGGCCCCATTCTCGAGTCTTGATGCATAGTATCTTTGTAAATATTAACGTGAATATAGATTGGCTATTGTAATTTATGTTTGCTTTTCGTATATAAATTAACATTGCTGAATACATGAATATTTTATTTCAGCAAGTATCAAATCCTGAAGACATTTCTGCATACCAAATCAATTATACAAGGTATGTACTAATAGTGTTTTCATATTTTTCTATAGTCTCCGCCAGACAAGTCTGGAATAAAATTCGTTGACCATATGTGTACCAAAGTATTCCAACATTTCAAAACGATACGAAAAATGTAAAGAAAGTCTCGTATCACTGCTAAAACAAACGTGTCGGGGTAAGAGGCTACCGTGATCTTTATATTGTTTTTCGTTTTAAAATAAATTGTTTCCTTGTTTCTTAAGAAAATGTACGAAAAATGACCTTTCCCCCACTTATCTCCAAAACTACAGTCTAAAATTCGACACGTATTCTTCCGTTTTAGGGTTCCGTAGTCAACAAGGAACCCTTATAGTTTCGCCATGTCCGTTTTTCTTTTTTACGTGGTTAAATCATCAAATGAGTCCTCCCGCCCCGGGCAGGGCGGGAGGGACTGTCAGACTTGTACTGACTAAAATCCACGGTGTTCTTCAATAGCCCTTTATGTTCCGGGATCACGGTGATGGAAATAAGTCCCGCGACCCCAGCAGACTTTGGCCCTCTGTGAGGGGGACCCCGTCATTTGCTGACAGCTCTTTGAGGCGCGCGTGGAACACGACGCGCCGTCGACCCAGGCATGGTCCATGGTCGGACAGCGAGTTGCCCTTTACTCGCTGTCCGCATGCCCGCTCGCCATGTCCGTTTGGTGAAAATATACGGATTTGTTGTGCCGAAAAAGTGGTAAAATAAAATCTAATAAAATATTTTTTTATGGTACCTCCACCATAAAAAAAAATTGTAGATTTTATTTTACCACTTTGATAACAAAACAAAAACGTGATGAATGTATTGGAGAACATGTTCTTCAACTGCAAATGTTTTCTTATATAACTTTGCATTATACCATTGAATTTTAACGTATCATTTCAGATGGCTAGTGTTCTGCCACGTCCCCGCATTCTGCGACTCCCTACCTCACTACGACACGTCTCTCGTGTTCGGTCGCACGCTACTGCGGGCTGTCTTCAAGTCTGTTTGCCGACAGCTGATGGACAAATGCCATTCGGAGAGGGATCGTATGCCTCCTGAGAAGAGGGTGAGTTCATTTGTTATTTTTTTAGTAAGATTTCTAACAAAAGATATACTTACACATGGCATTATACATACAGATAACTAGCGGCCCGTCCCGACTTCGTATAGATGGACACAACGACGATATATTACTAGACTCCTAATAACAGGCGACCCATGTCTGTCAATACATAACGCAAAAAAGTATTATAATCCGTCTTATTTCGACCACTCCTGTGAGCCGTAAACATACCTTGAGACAGAACAGACCTTGTGTTAGCCAATCACAACGCAGTACCCCGTCCCCCTCGCTTACGTAGTACCTCAGCGAGTTGACAGAATAGTTTTTGTTCCTTAGATCGTACATGCGGAGTCTACTAATATATCGTCGTTGGGTGGACATGATGATAATGACGTACAGAGTGATTTTTAATTGGGTGCATTCCTAAAAATGAATGATACTAAACCATATTTGCATTAATTTTGATCCTGACAACGTAGGGTCAAAACTGACTGGTTATGATTTTTTAAGATTGTAACGAAAAATTTCCGTCTCTATTTCATTAAATGCGTATTGTTAGAAATTAACGACGGTTACCCCTTGAATTCATACTTTCATGATAGAATATGAATGATTGATTCCAGCGTTAAAAGGATAAAATTACACCTTCCTAAATTCAGGATCCGATATTTAGGATATGATTTGGGAAAAGAAGTTTAGGCGCCTAAGCTCGCGATTACACATACTAAATCGTGTCCTAATTAGGATGATACTCATCCTAAATAAGATTACAATTACATGAATTCAGGACGTCCTAAATATCGGCTCCTTTTAGGAAGGTGTAATACCCCCTTTAGCTAACATATGCCTACTGTTACAAATTAATGTAACTCATATCAATGCAATATTTTTCCCACAGGTGCTAGTACTAACCCATTTCCCTCGTTTCCTGGCTTTGCTTGAAGAGGAGATATTCAGCGCCAGCTCTCCCATTTGGGACCCTGAGTTCAAGCAGATCCCACCGAACCATCTACAAGCCATATTTGATAATAAGAACCGTAAGTTTGTTTTAGACTTAAAAGAATGGTAATTTGACTTCGCTTTTTCTTTTTGTCAGACTAGGGGGTAGTCAAAAGACAAGGTTTTGATTTAAATAGAAGCGTTTTACCTCACAATAAAACGCATATTAATTTACTTACCTTATTCGAAGCTTATTTAATTGAGATAGGCCCTGCGTTTCCCGCTCGTCGTATTTCTATATATCTGTCTCTTTCTAATACGTCACTTCCGCTTGGCAGTGGTAGGAGGCTCGTTAAACGAGACGCGCCATTTTGAATTCATTGAGTCTAATTACCAGGCAGAGCTTGAACATAAGCTTCGAATAAGGTAAGTAAATTAATATGCGTTTTATTGTGAGGTAAAACGCTTCTATTAATTTGACTTGACCGTTATTCGAAGCTTATTTAATTGAGACGTGTTTGTTATCGCCTGGTGGAAGTGACGAAGACGCCAATGTGAGCTAGTATGACTATTAATAAAATGTACTGTAAGTATGATTTAGTAAACCAGTTACATAATTGTATCTAAAATGCATAGAGATTCGGAAACATTTATTTATTTAAGATAAAGAAAGTTTAATTAATAGAAAATATATGTTTGATTCCAACATAAGCACCTCTTATAGGTAATAATAATAGTAAAATCAGGTCATTAATTATCAAGACATCATTTCTAATCAACTGGATTAAATAAAGCGGTCACAGAAATAGGATTTACAGTGGGTCTAACCTCACGTCTATAAAATTTGCAAAACGTATTTTGTGATCGCCAGTTGCCTCTGGCTAGAATTTCCTGAAGGGGATAATTATCTACCCAATTTTTTGATGCCACCGCTGACCTAAAACTCCCAGGAGATGCCTTGATACCGGCTTCTACTAGTAAGGACTTGATCCACCCAGCAATCAGGGTTTTCGATGCAGGCTTAGGTTCACCTCTAATGTTAATAAACAAATTACTACAATTTGCTGCATTCCTACGATTCTCAAGTAGTGAGATCGTATGCTTGCCCCAGTAGACTGGGTCTAAGTTTTTGTTATCTTCATTAGAAATAAACCTCCAACCAGATTGTCTGTAATCGGCAGAATCAGTTTTTGATCCAAAAACCGGCCAAAAAACTAAAGCATCATTTTGATTACAGTAATTATTAGAATCAACTCTGAGCAAAGTTAAATCGTGTATTCTTCTCCCGGAACATAAGAGAAATAGAGCAGCCGTATGTCTCTGCACTTGAAAAATGTTATTTTCATCAATGCATTTACTCTCTAGGAAATTAGCAAGATCGTTTATGTTCCAAACCGGGGGCTTGATATTGCTGACCGGTTTATGTAACGCGATCGATTTTAGAACATGTTTTACTAGGACATTTGAGCTTAACTGGCCGGATGACTCTGGGTTGCAAAGGGTTGCGACCACAGATTTATGTAATAAAATCGAACTGTACGCTAAGTTATTAATTAAATGGAGGTCTGATAAAAATCTAGCCAAATCGCTCCCTGCCGGAGTCGAGGGATTAACTTGATGCGTTTCGCACCAAGCTAGCCATCTCTTCCAGGCAACGCTATAAACTTTACGTGTTGAGGGACGCCATGACTTCTCAAGAAGTTCCAATTGACTACTATTCCAGGATGTTAGCATCCCAGACCACCCCCACATTTCCACACTTCCAGAGTCATGTCGTGGACGTTCGGTGGAGGCAGTCCTGTTGTCGTGTCGATCAGAACTTTGTCTAGGTGATATATTGTAAATGGGGCTGCTAGGGCACGCAATTTGATGTCGGGTCGCCAAAAAACTCGCTCCCATCGAGGAACTACTACCAGGTACGTTCCCTGTGCTTGATTGAGATAACCTAGCACCTTGGGAATCAGAAAGGGTGGAGGGAACACCCACGCTAGGTTGTAATTCCAAATCTGGGAGAACGCGTCGCAAAACAGGGCTTGATCGTCGTTTTGGTCCAAGGACACGTAATTGGTCACTACATGTGCTCGGTTGGACGCAAATAGGTCGATCAGTGGAACTCCCCATTTGGAGAATATTTTGCTCGTGCATTTCGCAGACAGATGCCACTCTGGAGTCAGGCGATGCCTCGACAAGTGGTCCGCGTGGCTGTTGTATATACCTGGTATATAATAGGCGTTCAGGTGAATTCGATAATTTTCCGTTATTTGGAAGACTTTGTAAGTTAAATCCAGTAGAGGAGCCGACTTGGTGCCGCCCTCGTGACGGAGATATGCAATTACCGACTTGTTGTCGCTCTGAATCAAAACTGTCTTGTGTCTCAGGAGCCGATAATGATCTTCCAAAACTCTTAGGATTGCTAACATTTCCTTTTGGTTGCAATGAAGATCTTTCTCGGCATCTGACCACAGACCTGAGAGAGAGAGATTGTCCAGGCGAGCTCCCCAAGTGATGTCTGATGCATCTGTTGTGATGAAATGAGCAGGAGGCGACATGTGTATGGCCGACGGAAGATGACAATTCTGGCTCCACCATATCAGATTGTCTATGGCAGCACGAGGTAGGATGTGTAGTAGCCTGTGGTCTGACTTCAAAATTTCGTTCAGAAGGTTCAGAAGCGCTCGAAAGTTGAGTCTTCCTTTCGGAACTACAAAACTGGCAAAATTGAGTAGACCAACTAGGCTCTGTAGCTCTTTAAGCGTCGTGCTCTGCTTCCACAACAAATGATTGAGTTTGTCTGAAAGACCCGGAATCTTCTCTTCGGGAAGGCGCTTCTGATTCACCCATGGATCCCAATGAATTCCTAGGAAGACTATGCTTTTCGACGGTGTGATAATCGACTTTCTGTAATTGATCAACCAACCTAATTTTTCTAGAGTGTCGAGCACAATTTTCACATGACTCCG
This sequence comes from Agrotis ipsilon, assembly GCA_028554685.1. NCBI lineage: Eukaryota > Metazoa > Arthropoda > Insecta > Lepidoptera > Noctuidae > Agrotis > Agrotis ipsilon. The sequence continues at coordinate 10,990,344 of CM052972.1, forward strand.
AAGCTGGTCTTCGTTCTGGTGAGCGATCAAGAAATCGTCGAGAAAAACTACTATTCTGACACCTCGTTGTCTGAGTGTCTGAGCTATCCAATTGGTAAGCGCAGCAAAGGTCTTGGGCGCTGTGCTGAGGCCAAAAGGTAAGCAGGTCATTTCCAGCAATTCGTTGCGATAAATCAGGCGCAGAAACCTTCTGTGGCTGTGAGCTACAGGTAAATGAAAATACGCCTGTGTGAGGTCGATTTTGCACAACCAATCCTGTGTTTGTAGAAAATCGGGAATGCGATAAGCATTTATTAGCTTGAATCGATCTGTTATGACGTAAGAATTCAGAGCTTTCAAATTGAATACTGGCCGATTTGAGCCGTCGCCTTTGGGGACAAGAAACATCGATGAAAGGAAGCTTGGCGAAACAACAGCTCGCTCCAGAACACCCTGTTCTATCATTTTGTTTATGACAGATGTCATTACGGCAGATTCTGGAACGTTTGGGTTCGTTCTGACCACGCTTGGATGTAAAAGCGGTGGTTTCCGGCAAAAGGGTATGCGATACCCTGTTATTATTTTTAAAATGAAACTTGGTGCATTCATTTGTTCCCATTGGCCTCGAAACTGAAGGAGACGGCCTGCTCTGAACGAGTCAATACTTACGTCGTTTGTTTTCATTATTGTGCTGGGGGGGCGATGACGCACGCTTTCTCCCATACCTTGGTTGGTTATTTTGCCGAGATCGGCCTCGAAAGTTATTGCGATTATTCGGTGCGACCGAATTATATTGAACAGCATAACCTTGAGCGTTACAGCCACCTTGCGGAGGTGGATTACCGCTGCTACAACCACCTTGCGCAGGTGGGTTACTGCTAGCACATTGCGAATGTGCATTAATGTGTTGACAAGCCTGAGCTGTATGAGCTAAGTCCTGCGAGGACTTATTGTAAGGCTTTGACCTCTGCGAGGGGCCACGAAACTTTTTTGCATCCACCTGCGAGGTAGAAGCTGTATGAGCCTTTTGCACTGGCCAAAAACATTTTCTTACGCCACCAGCTTTTTCTATAGCAGCAGTAAACTTCTCAGCATTGAACAGGTTGGTACATGTCGGTGGAATTTTCTTTAAGCTGGCCTTCATCAAAGGGTCCTTTGCCTGTTTAATAACACAATCTCTCCTCATTTGGAGAATCTCAGCACGATGTCCACAAACAATCTGTAATAAGTCTGAAGAACACTTATTAAAATCCCCTGTGGAAAAGAGGTCATTTACTTTTTGAAGCAGAGTGTCAGAATTGACAGAGTCATTTCTCCTTGTCCATAATAACAGTTCCTGAAGAGTTCCTTGCAAAGCCTCTCTTTGTTTGAGCACACACATGGTCAAAGCTGCGAAAGCCTTATCAGCATGAACGAGGTGACGAGGAGACTCATATACTTTAACTTCCTCGTTCATTTCAATATCTGTATAACCCGGCGAATAATTATACAATTTTTGGGTTTCAGAATACCTAATTTCATTCCAGTCACTTTTATCTAAATGTTGCAAATCACATAACAACTTCAAATAGTTCTCGGAAGTCTTAGGCACCGTAGGCTCCTTAAGCTTAGTTTCAAAAGTTAAGGTAAATTCTTGATCACCACGTGCACTAGTATTATCAGGTTCAACATCAAGCATTTGTTCGTAACGGTTTTCACTAACACCTGACAATAGTGAGATAGCATCGTAATCCAAATTAGTACTCACGGTTTGACCGGTGCCTTTGCAATCCATTTGCCGTCGAAGGTTACGTACCTCTTTGGCTAATTTTCGGACCTTTCGTTTAGAACTTCGCTTGAGTTTGCCTCCCCTTTTTTTTGTAGCGGCGACGACTTCTCTTTGGGTTGCCTCCGCTAGACGAGGAGCTATTACTGGAACTCGAGCTACTAGAACTTGAGCTACTGGAACTACTTGACCGAGCTCGCCGCTTCTGCGGCGAAGACGGTCCTGGAAGCACATCACTAACCGCCGCCCTATCGGGGTTTTCACACGAATTTTCCATATTGAATATCGAAAGATTTAACTTTATTCACTTTTTAATTCGAATAAAAACCGTTAAATTTTATTCACGCACTTGTGCACTTTTTAAAATTTTAATTTTAAAATATATTATAAAATACTTGAAGGTAGCTAAGTGTCGCTAGGACACGACCGTTCACGGCGAGAAACAAGACGCCAATGAATTCAAAATGGCGCGTCTCGTTTAACGAGCCTCCTACCACTGCCAAGCGGAAGTGACGTATTAGAAAGAGACAGATATATAGAAATACGACGAGCGGGAAACGCAGGGCCTATCTCAATTAAATAAGCTTCGAATAACGGTCAAGTCAAATTAATAATCTGTTTAATGTATGTTTATGACATTTTTATGTCTTGCTATAGCTAATACTGAGCCTATTTTGAATTTTTAACAAAAAAAAAATGGGCTGTATGCATTTATTTTTAACCTCAAACTAGTTTTTTTCTGATATTTATTGTTAACTAGCGGCCCGTCCCGGCTTCGCACGGGTGGAGGACCCGGTCTAAAACCCGGTCCCGATGGTTACAAACACAACGAAAAAATAATTATCCGAATCGGTCAAGCCGTTTTCATGTTATGTCGTGACAACGGAAAACGGGTTTCATTTTTATATATATAGATAAAATAAAACGTTGCCCCAAACTAAGAATTTCTCCTGTATCGTGGGTTTTAATCTCATATACAATCATAACTACAACAATAAATAAACGTAGATCATTTCTCCACGGGAGAATTGAACCCGTGACACGCAGCGCAGCAATCAATTGCTCAGCCACTGCGCCAATCGTGTCATCACTTATTTGCAGAAATAAGCTACAGAGATACCTTTTTTAATAATACATAATTGCATTATTTACTTACAGCGGGCAGACGCGGTGAGTTCGAACGCGTCACAGCATCCGGAGATAGCAAAGATGGCTTCACTACTGTCACACTCTCATCAGGTAATATATTCTGTGGCGCATGTTGTACTGACGAACTCCTTGTTCGTGGGTACACAACCGCTTAGACCGATCTTCCAGGTTAAGCCGCGCTTGCCAAGGTTGATCTGTGGATGGGTGACCACCTGTCATAGCTAGTTTCCTCCGTGCCTCTGTAAAGCACGTAAAGCCGTTGGTCCCGGCTGTCATTTGTAGATATTTGACAGTCGTTACTGTTAGTCAAAATTTCAATAGTCACCTCCATCCTATCTATATCATCTTTCACACACTGCAACGTTTCGATCTCTTAACTCTCTTAACGATCTCTTCCAATACTCCAGGTTCCATAAAATCCGAGGCCGGCAAGCGTTCGGCGGATCCTCCTCAGGCCGGCGCCGCCAAGCGACGTCGCCTGCACGACGACAGTGTGGACGACGTCAGCGAGAGGACCGTGGCTGACATCGTGGCCACCATCACTGACCCCAACTATATGTGTGGACCTGATGTGAGTACTGACATTTTCATGTAAGGGAAGTTCCCCGGTTGCGGGACTTATACCATCACCGTGACCCCGGAACATAAAGGGCTATTGAAGGACACCGTGGATTTTAGTCAGTACAAGTCTGACAGTCCCTCCCGCCCTGCCCGGGGTGGGAAGACGCAACAGGGCGCAAATCCGGGCTCTTTGCCTCTCTTTGCATACTAAAAACCCAATAACACTGATGACTTAGCAATCGAAATGAGCTTCACTTAAATTCACGAGGCTGGCACAGTAAGATTCACGACTGACTTTGATCGCGGTACTAACGAGCTAATGTGACCCCTGAACGTAAAGGGCTATTGAAGGACACCGTGGATTTTAGTCAGTACAAGTCTGACAGTCCCTCCCGCCCTGCCCCGGGGTGGGAGGACTCATTTGATGATTATACCACGCAAAAAAAAAGGTAAGTTCCCCATAACGCGATGCGACGCAATTCGACCGATTTCAAGTACAAGTGAAAATCATCCTTACCACTACGACATATAACACAAAACGTGCGGTTGTTTACGAGTAGATGAAAAACAAAACAAGCTCGGCACGACGACGTCAAATAGATCGAATTGCATCACTATATTGTAGTAACAAGGAAGATTTTAATTTTTAGTTTGTAGAAATTGCAAATCGCGCGAATCGCGTCATGGCAAAGCTCCCTAAGGGTCGTGAGACCGTCTTAATGATAAATGATGTTTATTTGGCAAGTTGGTTGTTATGAGGCCGGTGTTTCGTACCTGACTACTCTGAGAAGAAACATCCGAAACAAACTCAGAGGTCACTGTCTCTTTTAAGTCCAGACATTACGAGTATAGCGTTAAAGCCACATGAAGACCATGCAATAGCCGGCTATTGAAACATAATAGGCTTAGTTACTTCTGCATAAAGTTTTTCTTTTTTTGTAATGAATAAACGAAAATATCTTATTAATTCTTTATGGAAAGATTTTAAAAAATTCTACCTCGCTTCGCTCAGTGCGACAACCCCGAGCGAAATTGACTTTTTTAAAGTTATGTATGTTTCAATCAACCCTACGTTTTACTTGTAGGCTTTGTTTCAAATGCAAGCGCCCCGCGACGAGGCGGCCAAGTTAGAAGAACAACGCAAGCTCATTGAGTTCCATGTCATTGGAAACTCACTCACGGGACCTGTGAACAAACAGACTATGCTCTGGCTTATAGGTAAGACATTATTTCTATATACGTACGTAGAAACACTAGGGATTTCTCTGCAGCTCTGCCTAATCATCATCATCATCAGCCGGAAGACGTCCACTGCTGATCATAGGCCTCCCCCTTAGACCGCCACGCCGAACGACAATTCGCCACTTGCAATGGATGCAAGTGACGAATTGTCGTTCGGCCGGTTGCCCGCGACTCTCACGATGTCCAGCTAGGGCCTAATCTTGCAGGGCGCTAACTGTGCCATCATGTCATAGTTAGCGCAATAGCTGAGCGATCGACTTCTACGCAGTATGGTGCGGGTTCGATCCCCGCACGGAACAAATATTTGGATGATCAACAATGAGTGTTTGTGTATGTGAGTTTCTATGTTTGCAAACACACACACACAATACAGGAAGAATTCCTAATGAGTAACAATCCATTTTCATTATTTCTAGGTCTCCACAACGTATTCTCCCACCAACTACCAGAGATGACCAAAGAATACATCTCACAATTAGTTTTTGATCCGTAAGTTTAATAATTTTCTTCTATTACTCAATTATAAATAACTAAGTGATTGTACTGATGGAAGTGATTTGATGTTCTATTACTTTCTTTACAGCAAACATAAGACTCTTGCCCTGATTAAGGAAGGAAGACCGATTGGTGGTATTTGCTTCAGAACATTTAGTGCACAGGTAAGCTATAATGTAAATTGTAAGTTTAGGAAAGAGAATAATTTAAATTGCTTGTTTTTCATGTGCTTATAATATATGCTGAGCTTTGTTGCGTATGTTACATTACAGATAAATAAAAAGGAGAGCGTTTAAGCGAGCATTCTAAAGAACGTTCCGGCGAGCTTTTTGCGGAGCTCACTGTCAAGTCGTCCGACTTGACAGTCTTCTTCAATCTTCACGTTTTTTTTTTAACTAGAGCGTTTGCTAGAAAGCTCGTGAAAATGTTCGTAGTGATGTTTGGTTCTATGTTTGACTGTGTTCTTTGTTCAGTTCGGCAAAATAAAATTTTGAGTGTTCGATGATCCGTTACAATTTAATGCTTAAGTCTATAAAAGCACCTTATGGTGTAAAAAAGAGATTATGTATAATTAGTAAACGTAACGTAAATACTTGGTTTTTTTTTTTGAAACAAAGTGTCAGAATTTTTCAAACAAATAATGAATAAATTCTGCGAAAAAAAAAAATTGTATTTTCCGTTCTGTTTTTACAGACATATTTTTTGCTGCTATTTAGTAGTGTGATCAAACACTAATTTAGTCTATAATTAATTAATTATAATTATAACAGGGTTTCAGCGAGATAGTATTCTGTGCGGTGACGTCGAACGAGCAAGTGAAAGGCTACGGCACACACCTCATGAACCATCTGAAGGATTACCACATCCGGAACAACATACTGCACTTCCTCACCTTCGCTGACGAGTTTGCTATTGGTTAGTATTAAGTATACTTTGAGATAATGGAGCTTGTGGCTATATAATTACAATAGATTTTTTGGGTTACGCCGCGCTTGCCGAGGTTGGTCTATGGATCATCGGAAAGCAAGTAAAGCCGTTGGTCCCTGCTGTCATTTGTAGATCTTTGACAGTCGTTACTGTCTAGCTGTTAGCTCTAAAGTCTGACAACCAGTCTTACCATGAGGTATCGTATTACCTAGTTACTGGGTTGTGGCGGTCCGATAGGCAGTCGCTCCAATAGGCAGTCGGTAAAATACTGATATTCAGCTGCATCTGATTCGACTGGAAGCCGACCCCAATATAGTTGGAAAAAGACTAATCAGATGATGACTAAGAAAGAAAGAAAGAAAGAAAGAAAATTGCGTTTATTGGCACTTGTGCTAAAACTTAAAACTAAAACAATACAAATTTAATAAAAATTAATGCCAAAGGGCCTCAGCTCAGCATAATGTCAGGTGGCAACACGAATTTTTGCCACCTGACGCTGATTTTCAGCTGCAGCCCAAGAGTGCCATACGCTCGAAAACAAATACGTGTTCATAATATACATTATATAATTACAAGATTTGCCCTTTTTAAACAAAAATACCACGTGAAAAAAATAGCTGGGAAAACAGTAAAATATTAAATAATTATTAACCACATTTGTACTTACAAAAATATTCAGTGCACAGTGTACTTACCTACAATTAACTAAGTGAGTATCTAGGATCATACCTCAAAAAGCGGACCCAATATTAATAATAATACAATACACTCATACAAAAATAAAAATAAGTAGGTACATTACAGGTTTTTCAAATAGCTGACATGTCGGCTCGAATATCTTCAAACTCTTTTTGGTGAGTTAGTAAAAATTGCTTTAATTTTGACTTAAATGTCGAGGAACTTTTACTGTATCTAATGGGAGGAGGGATATTGTTCCAACACTTACTAGCTGCGTATCTAAAACTGCCCCTAAAAGCCGCCGACTTATGCTGTGGGATGGAAAGCTGTTGCGAACATTTTCTGCCCTGACCAATTTTATGTCTACTAGTCCATGAAAGCCTATCGAATAAGTAAGCAGGAGTCTGGGTTCTGATAACTCCAAAGAGTAAGCTCGCCAAGTGCAGTTTACGTCTTGCTTTCATTTTCAAAATACTGTGCTCGTTGAAAAAAGGTGTGACATGTCCTCTAAAAGGAACTTTAAAACAAAAACGCGCACAGGCATTTTGAAGTCTTTGGATTAGTTTCTCAGTTTTTGAAAGTAGTCGTTGACCGTATACTGTATCTGCATAGTTCAATTTAGACAAAACCAAAGACTCCACAAGCAGCACTCGCAATTCTTCACTGAGATACGGACGGGCTTTATATAAAATCTTAAGCCTATAAAAACAATTACGGATACACTGAGTCACGTGTTTGTGGAAACGAAGTTCCGAGTCCATCACTAGACCCAAATTACGTGCTTCAAAGACTCGTTCGATAGGCTGACCCATAACAGTTACACAGGAGGCGCAGGGTTTAATTTTACTAAGCTGGTTTGCAGTACCAAAAAGCATAAATTTGGTTTTAGTCGCATTCAATGCAAGCGTGTTGTCATTGGACCACTGTACTATGCCCTCAAGATCCGCATTTAAATCATGTAATGCTTGTTCATAGTCTTCTGGCTTAAATGATATATATACCTGAGTATCGTCTGCGTAAATATGGTATTTACATTTATTTATGATTCTAGTTATGTCTGCACAATATAAAATAAATAGAATTGGACCAAGTATCGAGCCCTGCGGTACTCCCCTTTCCACTGAGCAACGCCTAGAAACAACCCTTGACCCATCTGCGCGTTGTATTTCAACAAATTGTGTGCGATCGCTAAGGTAGCTTTCAAACCATTTAATTGTGTCTTCCCCGAACCCATAGAAAAACATTTTTGACAACAATAATTTAACGTTAATACAATCAAACGCACGTGAGAAATCAAGCAAAACCAACAGTGTACACATTCCTTTATCCTGAGCTGACAATATATTATCAGTCACGTCCAACAAAGCCGTAGCTGTACTACGACCCTTCCTAAAACCTGACTGAACGTCTGGAAGGATTTTATTATCCTCTAAATACTTAACCAGTTGTGCACATACTACCTTCTCCAACACCTTCGAAAGCACTGGTAGAATACTTATAGGTCTAAGATCTTTTATCTCCAATGCATTATGTGTCTTAGGCAATGGGTGCACTTTAGCAACTTTCCATGGCTCAGGAAAGGTTGAAGTTGCGATGGATGCGTTTATTAATGCGGTTATAACGTCTAAAGTCGCGGGTAGTGATTGTAAAATCATATTTATAGAAATGCCATCATAACCTTCAGCATTGGTTTTAATTGTACTCAGCGCGGTAGCGACTTCCCTGTGCGTTACGGGCGACAAGTTAAAAGTAGAACCGTTATTTCGATTGCATTTAAAAAACTCAAGCATTGAGTCACTAACCGTATCCGCTCCCGGCACACTCAGAAAATGATTGCAAATTTTGTCAGGGTCATCAAAGAGCATTGGTAATTCAGTACGTTTAGATGGCAGTAGGTTCGACTTTAAATTTTTCCATAATGTTTTGGAATCATTAATTTTACTGTTGATTTTATTTTTGTAGTATGCAGACTTTTCGTAAAATAAACACCTAGAAACGAGTGATTTCAATTCCTTATAATAATTCTTTTTACAAGATGTTTTGTCCTTTAAAAAGTCAGCATGTGCTTTGTTTCTTAAACGCATCATAAATTTAATATTATCAGTAATCCAGGGAAAACAACACTCTTTAACATAACTAGTCTTTAGAGGTGCATGAGCATCCAATAGTGTAAGTAAATTTGTATTGAATTCATTTGCCATATTACTTACGTCTTGCAGCTTGGTAATCGCTTTCCAGTTTAGTAATTCGAGATCCTGGTCAAAAGATTCCTTATTTATATATTTAATTGGTCTATAGGTAATGGCCCGCCGTGGGATTTTTGGGCGTTTAAAACTAAATTCAGCAGAAACCAGCGCGTGCGCACCTAGATCCGGTATTATGTCAACTGACACAGATCGTGGTTTACCATTTGTACAAATGAGATCTATCAGGGAGCTGCCATGTACTGTAAAGTGTGTGGGTGATTGCACTAATTGCTTAAGAGCTAGGCAGTTTAAAAATGAGACTAACTTGTCCGTCTTTGAGTCTGTGTCATTAAGCACGTTGATGTTAAAATCACCCATCAGTATCATGTACTCACATTGCGTTAGGGAATTGACTGAGCCAGATACAGCGTCTAGGAAGAAATCAACATCCTGCCAAGGCGGACGATAGGCGGTTCCTATTGCGAGCTTAATTCCCCGGACACTAATTGTGATCCACATCTGCTCGACAGCGGCGTGGGATGCACTAGTAGGCGTTGAGTGGCTTCGAACGTTAATACCGAGCTTCAAATAAAAACCGACACCACCACCCCGTCCCCTCTTAACAGACAGTGAGCGCGGTATATGTCGAAGCCTATAACCCGGTACTGTGGGCGCACGCCCCTCCTCGCCTGTTCGCAACCACGTCTCATTCACGGCCATGACATCGAAGTCCAGATCCAGCAACGCTGCTATAAATTCATCGTGTTTTGTGCCCAAAGATCCCGCGTTCCAAAAACCAACCTTAAGGTATTTATTAGACAACATTTGTAAAATAGTTTACTGACGAGAAATAAAATATAACAGAAAAAAATACTAAGTAGAAGAACTCAAAGATTGACATAAGTGACTCAACCGGATCCCTAAGTGCTTTCGAAAATTGTTGGTTCAGATAATGCGCATTTAAAACATAGTTATTGCAATAAATAAATAACATGTTGTGTAAATTAGTTATTTCAGTCGATAAATAAACTATATATATAAATTGCATAGCATCGTGGGCAGCATAATTATTAAAAACTAATACACATCTTAAAAAACTAGCAATGTCAGTAGAATGACACAGAGAACATAAAAATAAGTTAATTTGAAAATTCTTACGTGGTACTATATAAAATCTCCATACATCAGAAAAAACGTCAACATCAATCACTATGAACGTAATCATAGACAAACCTATTGTGTGATAAAAAAACGCGAAATGTCTTTTTCCATTCGTATTTGCACGGCTGACTTTCCCTCTTCCTTACGCGCAAGTATGCGGCCATCTTTTGTCCAGGCGTATTTCCACTGCAGGCGACCAGCAGCTAGGCGCGTTTCGCGGAATAATTGCCTGTTAATTTTTGTGAGGCGCTCGTTTAGGTAGATGCGGTGTGGCGCACCTGGTACTTCGATGTCAGAGGTGGTGAGGTTGCGGCGGACGCGCGCTGCACTCAGCAAATTATCTCGCACCGCGCGCTTTGCTAGTCGGACAACGATGATTCGAGGACGAGGCGCTTCGCCTTCGGTGTGGTCACGAAGAACGTTGCCAACCCGTTTAGCAAACACAATGTCGTGGTCCTCGAGTTTAACCGCTAGTTTAAGCGCTAGGGTGTTTATCAGCTGTGTTGGATTTTCACCGCTAGTCTCAGTAACGCCTGTTAACTGAACATCATTCAGTAGCGACTCTTGCTCCCGCTCGTTAAGCTGCTGCTGAAGTTCCCCAATTGTTTCCTCCAATTGTATCATACGGGGGGAATCCGAGTTCTCGGGATTCTCCTCGAGTTCTTTGACACGAAACTCTAAGGTGTCCATGCGGTTACAACACTGATCGATCCTTACGTTCATACCCGAGAACTCATCTCGAAATTGGCGTAACTCTTCGCGCATCGCAGTCACCTCGCTTCGCAAACAGCGGATTTCCATCGCGAGGCTGATTTCAACCTTTGACTGAGTTTCAGGTGTGTTTTCTTTTGTTGTCATTCTACTTTCAGTGATGTGAACCGCTGCATGACTGGTGGACGAACTCTGCTCATCGATTCCCTTGACAGGAGTCTGGGAGTTGTCCGTTCGGGGCACCTTCGCCTTACATCCAGGGCACATCCACTTTGCAGAGGCTGGTCCCGTGGGGGCAAGGTTAACGCAGACTCGATGATAAAACGCCGGACATTTCGAGCATTTCATGCCCTCATTCACTGCCAAAAATTTACCGCAGGCTCCGCACTTCAGCATTATCAAATTTTGGATTAACCAAACAAAAACAACAAAATTTTTGGAATCACAAAAAGAGTTCTCGCGCTTGGCTCAGATTCGAACCCACGAGTAACAAGTTAGGGAGCGACAAGGTAGGGTCTTAGCTACAAACAGTAACAAACAGTAACATTTTTGCACAAAGAATACTACATGTTTCTAACCCAAAGACATCCACACAAACATAACAGCTTTCTTTCCATGGGGGTAGGCAGAAACTACAGTGCACCTCCTGCTACGATCTTTACTTACTCCTTTCGCCTCATCCACATCTGGTCATACAAGCACGCCGATTGCTTTAAAGATGAGATTCCACCTATGTGCGGCATAAATGTTTGCACTGGACGACTAATTCAAGCAAACACCAACAAATTGTGCGTGATATTCTACAAATGTTCGCGTACACCTGGACGCTCTAGTGTGTGCACACGTGAGCAGTGTACTCGTTATTTGTGCGTGCACATTGTTAAACTTAATTCAGTGAATTGAGTTCGTGCATAGCCTTGCCGATGGACACAGAGGCTTATCGCGGTACTAGTTTAATACGCGCTCTAGTTTTGTGGAATCATACTATAATGTGCATTAATGTGGAACAGTGGTGGTTCAAACCCAGCCTGGCGTATTAGTTGTGTAATTTATATCTTCACCACTGCTCTAAAAACGGTGAAGGATGTTTATCGTGAAGAAAACGGCATGTCCTAGAACCATCAAGACATGTGACATCTATCAACCCGCACTGACACACCTCTCAGAGAGAGGAGGCCTGTGTCCCATCAGTGGGAACATTATAGGCTGATGATGATACTGTAATGTGTAATGATTGTCCACCCCAGGCTACTTCAAGAAGCAAGGCTTCAGCAAGGACATCAAGCTCCCTCGCGCCATGTACCAGGGCTACATCAAGGACTACGAGGGAGCCACGCTCATGCACTGCGAGCTTAATCCGCGCATCGTGTACACCGAGTTCACCAGCGTCATACGGAGGCAGAAAGAGGTACGGTTATACAAACTCAATCTTCACATTCTATAATCTCTTGAACGTTAGAGTGAACAGGCTTCTTCTGGGTAAGCTCGCTCCAACGTCGACCTTGTCTTAGTCCTGACCTAGAGCACATCCATTGTAAATAAAAAAGCTATCTAGTTTTCAATATCAATCAATTGCGAATCTATTTACGCCCGATATTAATTTTCAATCCCAATCCAATTCCCTTTCTTTGTGGCGGCTGCTTCTGATTGGATATCTTGAAGACACGAATAGGAAATTCAGAAGCTAATTGGTTACAGACAAAGATTCAACTGAAATAAATTATTAATTTCAGACGGGGGTGACAAAGGCAAAATAATTCGATTTTTTCAGCACACAAACCCGTTACAATATAATGGCCACTAAAGCCACAACTAACTAATAATTCTGATTATGTTTACAGATCGTGAAAAAGCTGATTGACATGCGACAGAAAGATGTTCGGAAAATTCACCCTGGGATGACATGTTTCAAGGAAGGCGTAAGTAAAACATATACAGACTTATCACAAGAAAGATGCTTAGCACATGTTGGCACTATTCTAAATAAACTATCAAAGTTAAAATGACATTAATTTCACGTTGATATAAGGGCCGTTTTGCAGTTACACTTTTTTTAGACAAGCATTTAAATGTGGTAAGGTAGCTAGTGTCTAAGATTCACTCAGTCTCACATACACATCACTAGCACTTACAGACACATTTATACACAATTTCGTCGAATCGGTCCGTGATTGTTTACAGACAAAGATTAAACCGAAGATTGCAACCGGGATAATTTATTAATTTCTATCATTAGTCAGTCTCCCGCCCCGAAGTTACCCACTAAACCTAAACAATTTGTTATGATTCTCCCTTCAGGTCCGCAGTATCCCTATCGAGTGCATCCCAGGTCTGCGGGAGACAGGATGGAGGGGAGCTGGCAGACCACACGCGGACCACGATCCAGAACCAGACCCCGCCACACTCAGGAATATACTGCATGTGGTCAGTACACTTTGTTTTATACTACTGTGTTCATGCCAACATAAGTTTTTTTTAACCTTTTAACCGCCAACTTAATCCAACAAATATATTCGGCCCATTACGCCAGAGTCCGATATAGCCTACAGAGAATATTCAATTTCATTAACACAAAAAGTCATTCCTAGGGTTTTATGAACTTGGAGGGTTGTTTTTTTTAAACTATCACGGTTTGCTTCATAACTGAAAATGTCACTTACGGGATATCTTCCGTGATTATTAATTTGTTTGAGTTCCCGATATTTCAACGCTGTTGCAAGCGTCATGATCGCGGGTTGACTCAACCCGCGATCATGACGCTTGCAACAGCGTTGACATTTTAAGTTTTGGAGGGTTGTATTGGTGATTTTGATGAATAAAATTCTGTAACTACATACGTAACCGCAAATGATATTTTAATCAAAATAAAACCTAGCAATAGTCTGCAAATTGCAAAAAACGCAAGAAATTTTGAATTTTGCGGGCTGGTTGGAGCATTCCCCATAAGAGAAACGAAAAGAAAGGAACTTGTATTTCACCGATTAGTAGCCTGGCGCTAGGGGCACGGCAATTGATATATAACCCGGCGCTTAAAAGGTTAATTGTGGTAATCATAGAGCGTGACAGGAGGTACTGTCAGACTCGTACTGACTAAAATCCACGGTGATCCTTCAATATCTCTTTACGATCCAGGGCCACGATTTACCTGATAAGACAGTCCTGCGGCCAAGGACAGCCTATACCCAAAAATGGGTGATCCCGTGCTGAAATGATGATGAGAAGGATCGCTGCTTATTTCTTATCGTATTTCATAGTAATTTTTGATGTTTGCAGGTCAAAAGCCACGCTACTGCTTGGCCCTTCTTGAAACCAGTTGATAAGTCTGAAGTACCAGATTACTACGATCACATCAAATATCCTATGGGTAAGTACTATTAGCACATCATCATAAACATTATTTAGTTAAGAACTCTTTGTGGCTTTTTGACCCAACATTAAAATGATGATCAACTTATACAGGGTGAATTTTTCAACTGGGCGTGGATGGCTACTTTCGAAACTATGAGGAATATCTAAAAACGTTGAAAGGAGTCTCGAGACCGATTTTGACGAAAACTAAAACTGCATCATTGGATTTTAGAAAATTCAATAATCCTGGCCAGGAATCGAAGCCCCTGATTTTGAAAAAAAAATCACATTCTGTATTATTACACCATTCGATAGTGTTGCTAATAGGGAATAAATTCTGGGAAGTAATCATATACGACAAACTTAAGGAAAACGTTTAATTAACAAAAAAACTGATTAATATTCAAGGCAAAGACTGTATTTGGAACATAAGTTACCGTTTCTTCTTTAAAATAATGTTATTTTTAGTTCAACTCAATAATTTCGTATTGCTAAGTACAGTGGGATTGTTGAGACGTCGAATCCAGTAGAAGTAAAGTAACATGGAAAAATAGCAATTTCATAAAAATCAGCCATTTCCTTAAGTTTGCCGTATATGATTACTTCGCAGAATTTGATCCTTATCAGCAACACTATCGAACGGTGTAATAATACAGGATGTGATCCTATTTCCAAAATCAGCGGGTTCGATTCCTGGCCAGGATTTTTGATTTTTCCAAAATCCAATGATGCAGTTTTAGTTTTCGTCAAAATCGGCCTCGAGACTCCTTTCAACGTTTTTAGATATTCCTCATAGTTTCGAAAGTAGCCATCCACGCCCAGTTGAAAAATTCACCCTGTATAGGTCTTAATGAAGACTGGATTTTGGATATCGATTTCCAAAATAAACTAGGAGGAATTTAAAAGAAAAGAGGGAGCGTGGTATTAGTGACAGCATGTATTTTCTAAGAGAGAGAAAAAATAGGAACATCCGTAATATCTATGGCAGACTGCATTCACACTTCAACAATTCTGACCAATCTTATCTTACGAATCCTACTAATATTATAAACGTGACAGTTTGTTTGGATGTTTGTCACTCTTACAAGTAAAAACTACTGAACAAATTTTGATTACATTTGGTACACAGATAGTTTATGACGTAGATGAACACATGGGATAGTTTTTAACCCCATTTTATTTTCACGTGGGATAATTTTCGAGATACACGCGGACGCAGTCGAATGCAACAGCTAGGACATTATGATTATCGTTGCAAATGTATACAAACCTTACTAAATTATACTATTACTAAATTCAGTATAAAATTCTCATTTTCAGATCTCCGCACAATGGGCGAGCGTCTAAAAGCGCGGTATTACGTGTCGAAGCGTTTGTTCATAGCCGACATGACCAGGATTTTCACCAACTGCCGGCTTTACAATTCACCGGACACTGATTATTACAGGTATGTGTGTCGTATAAAAATTTACCATATAAGAGCGTGTACGCCTCGCGGGCATGCAGACGTCGAATGGGTCTCTCGCCGTTCGATCATGGACCGGGTCGATTAAGTGTCGACTTTCACGCGCTTCTCAAAAATTATCATCAATCTGACTGCTCTCCCTTAGATGGCCAAAGCGTGCCGGAGACGCGTAACTGTCTGATCAGGAAACCCTGAAACTGGAACGTAAAGGGCTATTGAAGGACAACGTGCATTTTAGTCAGTACGAGTCTGACAGTACCTCCCGCCCCGCCCAGGGTTGGAGGATTCATTTGATTATAATATTAACACATAAAATCGCGCAGTGTAACACGATACATACACTTCGTGCGTGTAGTTTATATGTATGAGTATAATGTTTATTTATTGTATTGTATATGAGCCAGCCATGCCTGAAATAAATGGAATAATAATAACTAAAAACTAATTTTCTTATCTTACAGATGCGCAAATACCCTGGAGAAATACTTCCACACCAAGATGAAGGAGGCTGGTCTGTGGGACAAATGATCTGAGGTCAACGTCGACGCGGTGTTCGCGATCGAGGGGTCTGTTAGTAACGACACCACACACGAGTAGGGACTTGTGGGGGGAGAGGGGTCTTAGGGGTTCGAGCATAAAGATACAACTGTTTATGAATAATTTGGTTATGAGAAATCCCCTGATTTACACATATACAGTCACAAGCCGTAAAATGAATACGCTTAACTAGTGTCTACTTTGTAATATGACTTTTAATATTGTAACAACATGACTTCCAAAATAGAAGGTTCATGAAAACGCAAAAAGTTAATCAATAAGAAAAAGAAACCACAGCTTTCGAATACTGCAAAGTATGTACATATTATTGCTTGTGAGTGTACATATAGCTTTGAAAAAAAAGGAATGGTACCAGCGATAATTATTGCACTTCGGAATTTAGAAAGAGACATTGTTATTTGTAGAGCGTTACCTCTATCGCTCAAACCGCTGAACTACGAAGTAGCGACTACAGTCAGTTTTGCTGGGATCACACTGAGGGGAAATGATGATAGGTTTCACTGCGAATTTTAGCCGTCAGTGGCGCAACAAGCGCATAACGTAAACAACTTCAAGTTTAAGTTCTAGTGTGTAGTGAATTTCAAGTTAATCATACAGAACATTGTTATCGTGGCAGTTCCTGTTAGTGTGTCCCTGACATAAGTATGTGCCCCTCTGCTCCATCCCAAAAGGATAGTTATTCTGTATTTTTCCTTGTATATTATTTTGTTACACTTGCTCAAATCAAAATGTAGAAATGACCCGTGCATTGTGTTAAGCAGGGAACAATGTTGTGTTTAGACTACTAACAATTTTACTTTTTACTTATCTAAGTAATTAAATTTACCCAAAAAATTGAGTATTTTTTCGGTTAGACCACAAGTAATAAATTCATATTTGCCCCATTAATAAATTCCTAATGTTGGGTTTGAATTATAATAAAATTATCTTAACGATAGTTTATCCTTTTCTAGCAAGTGATTTTTGGGCTATTCAGCAGTGCGGTGACCATTCACCGCACTGCTGAATGTCGTGACGATACTGGAAAGGTGTATCTTATCGTGTAGTAACTAAAGTTATTTTTTCAGTGTCTATTAAAATGTAGGCACGGTGCACCGCTGCGTCGTGTAGTATTTCTATCCGTATTCACCCCGAGACGCTGCGCGCACATTTCAATAGAGTTACTCACAATCTAACAATATTTACTACACAAAAGACCATTACCGTCGCGTCTCGTCGCGGTGTTTACTGACCCTAATGCCCGTGCTACACGAGGCTATTTTTTCATGCTATGATAGCAAACTAGTGTGCTACTGTCAGGTAGTCTAAGCTTAGAAATGAAGCTAGTTTTGTCTACACGAAGCCAGAAGTATTAGCTTGCTAGCTTACTGACACTAGCTTGCTATCCTAGTTTGAAACACTGTATAGCCTCGTGTAGCCCAGGCATGCGACCTGCCGTTAATCGCTAACGGTGTGCCCTAAACCTTAGTAATAAGTAGTAGTTTTAAAGCTTTGTATATAATAAGACTGATAAGTTTTTATTATTTAAAGAAACAGCGATTTTAGATAAATTAGTTTCCAACGAGTGTATATTGTATATAGTTGTTTTAGTTAGTTTTTAAAATACCGTAAAAATGAACACGTTTGATTATCAACTCTAAGCTCAGCGCTGAAAGTTGAAAATTTAATACGTTTACGGTATTTTGATTGGCCACCGTAGAAATGTAGGTATTTTTCAATGTAAGTAGTTATTTTATACATAATAAGTATAAATCTGTCTTGTTCTACATGGAAACAGGATGTGGTATGTGGTTGGTTTTTTTCTAACTTATGTATTTCAATACAGGGTTATTTATAAAACATTAAAAACCTTTTTATAAGCTAAAAGTACTAATTGTTATAAACAATTTTTACTATAAAACCAACCTTGGAAGACAGAAGATAATAAATATTGATTGGTTTCATAGTAAAAGTAGTTTAAGCACATCATCGCTTAAGTCCACCACTTATTCGAGATAGTGGTCAAATGCGAACCTATCGTTATTAAATAAATAAAAAAAGTATTTTCAGACCATGAACGATTGTTAATGATTTACAAATAAGCCTGTACAATAATAATAAATAGGGTTTTGTATTGTCAGCATTATGTTTCCAAAAAATGTAGGAAAATAAAAGCTTTTTCAAAAAAAATGTAACCGCCTTCAAAACCAACCACTAAAAAAGGGTAAAATAACCTACAAAATAACTTTTCTTTCGGAAGTCGGTGTTTTTTTTTTTAATTGTCTTTTTTGCCACCGACTTCCGAAAGAAAAGTTATTTTGTAGGTTATTTTACCCTTTTTTAGTGGTTGGTTTTGAAGGCGGTTACATTTTTTTTTGAAAAAGCTTTTATTTTACTCTTTTTAGTTTAAATATTCAACCCAAATTCTTGTCAAATAGGTACATCATTTTCTTACATGTGCACTAGAATTTTGTAATCCGTAGCACCGGTAATAACATCGCTCATGTACAAAATTAGCTAATAAAATTCCCTATCTCAAAAACGACTGAACCGATTTTGATGAAACTTGCAGTGTTCCCTCAGTTGAACGATACCTAGTATAACAAAAAATGACCTAAATCGGACTTGTACTTCCGGAGATAAGCGAACACAAACTAAATCAGTCGATGCCTACTCCTTACTGTTAAGGAGTTGTACCTTCCATCATCAGCTCAGCTACATGAGATTATGATTACCACACGCAAATACTTAAATTACTTCATAATATTTGCGAAAAACTATATGTAGGCCTATAAAATTTGAGGGTTGCCCTCGATTTCTCCAGGATCCAATCATCAGATCTTGACTTGGTGAATATGGGACCACTCCGAAAGCATCTCCTTTCGAACAAAAAAAGAATTTTGAAAATCGGTCCACAATCGCCGGAGAAATCGCGTAACAAACACACAAAAAAAAAAAAAAAAAAAAAAAAAAACATACAGTCGAATTGATAACCTCCTTCTTTTTGAAGTCGGTTAATTATAGGAATAGGAAATCTTTAAACCTTTGAGACCTTGATTAGTGTTTATTTGATCGTTGTTGCTGGTTGTACCATTAAGTAAATTATGTATTCCTCTATGTACAAATTCATGTCTTATATATAATAGTCTTTAAAAGAACTTAAAATACAATAATGTTACAAGTTCTCTATGTATCTTTAGATCGTAATTGATAAAATAATAACTTAGAAAAAGTTATTTGATAGGATATCCTATAAAATGTGAAATGAAATGTCTTTGTGTTATCAAATAAATTGATATCAAATGTGTATGTAAAACATTAATAATATTAAGGTTATTTGTGATCCTATATATAGGAATAGAACCTTATTTTTTGTGAGGTTGGTTAAAAGAAAAAATGGAAGTCAGGTAATCGTGAAAAGAGTTTTTCTTTTGGTTTAGTGTAATTTATTATGGTTGACTGCTTCATTGGTTGTCTCAAGCGTGACCTGCTACGCTTGAGGTCCCGGGTTTGACTCCGAAGTTGGGTGAAGTGCTATTGGTTTTTTTTCATTAGGAACGTTTTAGTAAATATGGAGCCTATTGCCCGTTTGATAGCTCCCTATTACATAGGACTTTTAACTAGTAAAATATGGGTGTATTATTAGATACGCCTCTGTCTTATACTATGAATTGTCCAGATTCCGAATTCAAAACAACACATAACGTTTCTCGGTCACTACACATTCTATAAATGTGTGGGTGATCGCCACATTTAAAGCCTATGCATACCACGTTTATTAAACGCGCCGTTGACGCGCGTATGTAGCGATACAGACGCGATGCAAACGCGCGTTTGACACTTTGTATCGCGACAACAAAATGCTCTGTATGACAAAAACGGCTCTGACTCTGTTCGACGGCGCGTTTAAAAACGTGGTGTGCTTAGTCCCTTAAATGTTTTCCTTGGAGATGTTCACTATACTTGTTTTACGTAGGTATCGAACGAAGCGGATAATTTTTCTTCCTTTTTTTGACAAATTTTAATTTTTCTATTCCTAGCGGCCTACTAGTCTGGACATTCTATAATCTAAGACATCTATCTGCCTAATCCGTTGTGGAAGGCTTCATATTCTATGTATTATGAGTAAAAAAAGACGTCACATAATATTGTAAAGTAACAGAATTGTTACTGCAAAAAAGATCTTGTTTTTTATTTTTTTGTAAATATTGTATTAGCGGTTGTCTGTATCACGTTTAAAAGTCAATAAAGTATCTTTTTCTTTTAAAATGCTGTTTTTCTTTTTTCGTTTAAGTGCAGGGAGTTTCATTTTGTTTTTAGATAGATCTACCCTCACTTTACATACTAACTGCACATTTATCAACGTCAAAGTTTCAAATATCGTCAGTTGCAAGTTGGAGTTGAAAAATGTTTATTGGGACACGCTACAAATACTGAATTTACGGATGTCAATCAATTAAAATAATATAATTTTTGTAGACATATAGATAATAGTATGTTGTGTATATTAAAAAAGAAAAATAATAGTACAGGCGAAACTACAAGAACAGAAATCAAAATAAAAAATAAAATGCGGGTATCAAATGATTTCCGGTATGACATTATAAAGTTTTATGCAATCGTAAACTAAACTCTTTTGCCACAGTGTGCCGCACACATCCGTCGAAGAAGCACGCAGTAGTTACCGATATTTGCACATTTTCAAATATAGAAGATTGCGTTGTGGCTGCGGGTATTTTAATAAATAAATGAGAAATACAAACGCTACGTTTAGAAGTTTTAGAACGATCAAAGTGTGAAATTGTAATGCAATCTAATAGTGCTAATAAAAAAATAGGAAGGTAAGTTTAAATCGATTAAAATAACGATAATTTATGTTCTATTCTAATAAGTTAGAGTGAAAATAAATTAAAAATGAATTATTTTTGTAGTTACACGAGAGAAAAGCCCACCTACCCTCAAGTTCCGATTGACGGGAAAACAAAATGCAACTGACGAGAAGAATGAAGATAGTTCCAGACACGAGTGTTTAACATGTAAGTACATTTCTCATCTTTGATTTTACTTACAATTTTAACTTACCTTATCAAATTTTCATTGTGCGTCAATCAAGTACTAACGAAAGCGTATTCTGATTCTGATTTATATTAGTAGAGTTGGATGATCAATTGGGAGGAGGTAAATTATGTCCCCAATCTAGGAATTGCTGTGTCGTGGGTGCGTTAACAAAATAAAAACACACACACAGATACCCAGATACGGAACAACTACTCGTAGGTCATACAAATATTTTGTTCCGTGTGGGGATCGACCCCGCAACCCTCTACGCAGCAGTCGATGGCTCAGCCTCTGTACCGACCATGTCGTCGCTGCTGTGCACATTGCCATCTATTACGTTCGCGTGTACTCGTGATCCCACTAATTTTATTTTTATGTACAAGTAATAAGTGAATGTTAACATATTATTCACAATTTAGAACTCAAAACGTTTTTCCGTAATAATATGATGTTTGAATAAGACATTACGAGTTATTGTTGTGAAATACTTTTGTAGGCGCCTATTTAGCCTGATAAAGTGTAGTGTATGAAGATGGTCAACATAAATATTTTGTAAGTACGCTGTATTTGTGATTGTTTAAGAAATTTATTGAATAAAGGAATTTTGAAACTGAAACTGAAAACTGATCCAACTTAGCCTATAGTATAGTCTGGTTTTGATACTTTATAACACTGAACAGAAGGCACGCCAAGTGCAACTTGCGTCTCCATTTCATTTTGAGTCTGTAGTGCTTGTTTAAGACTGCGATTACATGCCTATTCTGGGTGGAATCGTATAACATAGATATAGGTTTTTTACCCTTTGCTGCTCAGTTCGGGCCAGTAGTCACGGGTAGACACAATACAATTACATACGTTGTGTGCGCGACGATAACGCCTTCTAGTGACGAATTTAGGGGACGCCATGATTTCTGCCAATTTTTGCCGAATAGGTAGGTACATATATTTGATAATCATTTTCGGTTTGTTTTTCATTAACACGTTGAACCTATCACAATTCGTAGATCAATTCGTTGGAGACTGAGTAGTTTACCGGTCAGTCGCGGTGTCAGTCATGATTGTCCAGGGGTCTATCACCACGCTTCTCATGCATGAGATTGCGAGTTCAAACCCAAGCAATTACCTATAATTTATAACGCTCAGAAATAATGGCTTGGTAAATAATTGTAGACGGTATAAATGCAATCAATTATATTTCCTTTCTTTAACAAATTATGAAGAGTCTCATGATATTATTATGCACACTCGTATTTTCCACGGCACACGGCTGACGGACTGGCAACCATAAAGTTACATGCACTGTGACAACAACTGACACATCATTCCCTGTAAATAAGACTCCTTGGTCACATCCTCTCACAAGATCAAGCCTGATATTGTGGAAGGATGTGACGGCATGGCTAGTGGCTTAGCAGGCTTGCTAAATGGCTTTTGGCATTGGCTGGCTGGCTGGCTGCCTGGCTGGCTGGCTGGCTATGGTGGTCCGACCAAGGCTTGGCTGCAGAGGCAGTGTCTTGCTCTGTCTGGCTGGCTGGCTGGCAGGCAGGCAGGCTGGCTGGCTGGCTGGCTGGCTGGCTGACTGGCTGGCTGCTGATAACTGGCTGTGGCTGACTGGCCAAGGCTGAACTGCAGAGGCGATATCTTGCTAGGCGTTACATTCGGCCATCCTGTAAGCATTGCTCCCGCAATGAAGAGAAAAAATAAATAGATTATTAGTCATACAATTTAGATCGTGTGAAACAGAGAAATCCCTGGGTCCATATCAACTTTCAAGCAGATCTATTAAATCTTCTGTTTTTAGTTGCTTATCAGCACTATTTGCACTATCAGACATAGGTGCCACACTCTTATATGGGCGAATAGCATCGGCTGACATCAGACCAACAACTATTTATATCCTCTCAGCCCTTTAATACTTCTAATCCTATACCGATGGTTAACTAAAGCTTTAATCACAGCATACGGACCAGAATATACGTCATCAAACTTTGAATTCACTTTACCGACGCTGTTCATCGGTGCTTGGCGCCACAATACAAAATCACCCTTTTTATAAATAGTACTATTTTTGCGTTTCCTATCGTAATTTCGGTTCATTCCAGTACTAGCTATTTGCATACGTTGACGAGCTTTAGAACGCCTTGACTGAACAGATTCTGATTCCTGATTGGGAATAGATACATCGCATGCGGGCCTACCGGTTTGAGCAAACATAAGACCCTACGACTTATATCCCGTAGTTGCATTAACTGTATTGTTCAGGTAAACTGTTGTCCGAATTATCAGAAGCATCACTAGGTTCAGCGGTTCACAGTGCGTCCAATATAGTACGGTTGGTGCGTTCAACCTGACCTGGTCTGGGACATGCTATAGCGTTAGGTTGATAGCCAATAAATTGAACGGATAATTGAGCTCATTGAGGTATAAGTCGAGCTACACGTTAACTGACAAATGCTTGTACTGACTGAACAGGTTTGGCCTTAAGATCAGTTGGATGAAGATAGAAGTCATGGCTCTTGAGACATTGAACAGTGTCCCAGTCGACATTAAACTCGGAGACGTCTCGCTTAAGCAGTTAGATAAATTCAAATATCTGGGCAGCACTATAACATCCAGGTGCGTCCTGGATAACAAAGTCAACAGCAGAATTGAAGCAGCCGCTGCGGCCTTAGGCAGGCTTCGTACCAAGGTGTTACGTTCGCATGAGCGCTCTACGAAAAATACCGTATACATGGCAATAGTTCTGCCAAATCTCTTGCATGCCTCCCAAACATGGTCTATACCGCAAGCACACTCGCAAATTAAATAAATACCATGTGCAATACCAACGTGACATTATAGACAATCACTGGAATAAGGGTCTATATAATGTGGCGTCAGTTGCAGTCTTGTGGTGTGCTGGCTAATGTCTGATGGCAAAGTAACGAAGCGTATCTTCCATTCAGAACTGCAGAGCGGTAACCAAAAACAAGGCAGTTAACTCTTTCGGTACAAAGATGTGTTCAAGCGCCACATCATGAGGGCACACCAGTGCAATAGACAAATACTATTCAAAGTCGATCTCAAAGCTGCCTCGGTTGCTTCGAAGAGCACATCGCAGAGTCCATTGATGTTATTTCTTGTTAGAAAATACCATAGCCGTTATTTCTGTATAACAGCAACAGCTATAGAGATATAGTGATAAACCTGTTGTGATCCATCACTAATTGTCACTATGCTATGTCTCGACGGTTTCAAAACCACCAACAAGGAGTTTCATTCGTTTATTACATGGAACCTCCTTAACTTCCGACTGCTTCTGCCATTTCTCCTTTTTTAATAATCTTTGACTACTAAAGCCGGTGCTTCATTTTCGGAAAATTCTTATGTAGGAAAGTCGCAAAATGGTTGTATTTTTTTATAATATAATATTCCACAACTATCACACAACGCCATCTAGTCCCAAGCTAAGCAGAGCTTGTGTTATGGCTACTAGACAACTGATAAACTTACTTATATATTTCTAAATACATACATATTATAGATAAATTACACCCAGACACAGAACAAATTATCGTGCTCATCACACAAACATTTGTCCTGGTTGGGAATCGAACCCACGACCTCTGGCATAGTAGTCAGGGTCACTAACCACTAGACCAACAGGCCAGTCAAAGCAGTATTAGTATTGCATATGTATATCGGCAAATATTTTACATAGTATTGAAGCTTTGAAAACTTTGGGACAAACCAATTGCATAAAGCGTTCGTGTTTGGCGCAAACATCATCTGACAAAATTTTCGACTAGACCTATCGCTGTCACAATGCGAATCCGCAAGTGTATCCGCAGGCTAACAATTTCAACAATAACATGTTATTTGCTTAAAAAATAATGATTTACGACTATAAATCAAAATAAATAACACCACAACCGTATTTCACATAAAATACTTAACATCAGGCTCATGTCCAGCAGTGGAAGGCAATTGACTGATATAACTGGCAAGCTGTAAGCATAAATCTAGGTTCTTATAGTACCTACTATTACGATTTTCTGGAATATTCCTTGCACAACCTGAGGATTACGCTCAGGCTAACACTCTAGGTCATCACTCAACAATGCATTATAGACTCAAGGTTTAACCAATAAACGTTATGGGAAAAGCACACTACACAAATTCAGATTAACAGTGTAACATTAATACGACTCACACGATGACATGGGGTCCTGAGTTAATCGCAGCAGTTTACAGCAAGGCACGCCAGCAATGACAGATCACGCTTCGCATCATGCTATGTTAGCGACGTGGTCTGCACCTAATCTCGCCGTCTTACCATAGAAAAGATAGCAACATGATCTTCCGACCTAAAATGATAACAAACAATATTAATGTCTCTGCTAGCCAAACAGACGTTGCCAATGTAGCTCTCGTCTAGAATTTCTTGTTCAAGTATTCCTCGTATCATGGTCTTGCTCTCTGCAACATTATCATCGCTTCAGTGGTTTGATACTTCCATCTAAGAACAGCATTTCAAAGAACATCACGTTGCATGATAAACATTAGTTTTCTCCAAGTCAACTATTGTTCTCAACGTTCAAATTCTCAAACTCGTCTTGAGCAACAGAACAAATCTTCCCGATGCTTGCGAGTCCACAGCCAAACTCTTTCTTCCTTTCCAAATTCCGCTCATTGAAATGTGGCGATACTTCGCTTCTGAATCGGTTCGCAGTAGATTGGCAGATGAGCATATTGAACTGCTATCATACTCGTGAATCCAAGTATACTTAGGGTCGGGGACAGGGTTGCGTTCAGACAATTTATGGTTACTCCGTGGTTTCATCACAATCAACTGTTCTTCGGCTTGTTCCATTTCACTCATGTGGAAACCCTCATCATCATCAGTTTAGGCGTCCCACAAAATCGATCGTCAGCTCATCTCCAGCCTTCATTTGTTTTGTCAGATTTTTCTAGAAAACTGTTCGAATGCCACTTCTGAAATATTCTTCAGAAATAATGGCTTGGTAAATAATTGTAGACGGTATAAATGCAATCAATTATATTTCCTTTCTTTAACAAATTATGAAGAGTCTCATGATATTATTATGCACACTCGTATTTTCCACGGCACACGGCTGACGGACTGGCAACCATAAAGTTACATGCTCTGTGACAACAACTGACACATCATTCCCTGTAAATAAGACTCCTTGGTCACATCCTCTCACAAGATCAAGCCTGATATTGTGGAAGGATGTGACGGCATGGCTAGTGGCTTAGCAGGCTTGCTAAATGGCTTTTGGCATTGGCTGGCTGGCTGGCTGCCTGGCTGGCTGGCTGGCTATGGTGGTCCGACCAAGGCTTGGCTGCAGAGGCAGTGTCTTGCTCTGTCTGGCTGGCTGGCTGGCAGGCAGGCAGGCTGGCTGGCTGGCTGGCTGGCTGGCTGACTGGCTGGCTGCTGATAACTGGCTGTGGCTGACTGGCCAAGGCTGAACTGCAGAGGCGATATCTTGCTAGGCGTTACAAATTATAACTTTTTCAATTCGTGTACTTTCTAAGTTTATCTTGAACTTCACTGACATCGGTAAAGGAAAACAACGTGGGGAAACCTGGACTTATTTAATAATCTAACTATTCTCCGTAGTTACACCCCATTACTCTGTTCCTATTGGTCGTAGCGTGATGTTTGTCTATATCCTTCCTCGATAAATGAAGTACCTATCCTGAGATTAACAGGCAAATGAAATGATTGCAGGTACCGCCTCTCTAGACTGTCTGCAGTTGGTTGTAAATTCCTATCGGACATTGTGTCTTGTTAGAGTGATCAAAATCAAATATATCCAGGGCCTTACTCTTGAAATCAATCCCAATCTCGATCCAGTTTGAATTCCAATATTCAGAAAATTAGCACCCTTGAACGAAATCGAGATTGAGATTTGAATCGTCTGCATGTTCGACTACACTCATTGTCATGGGGTGGCCATACAAATGAAAACGGTAATTACCTTTAAAAAAATAGAATCAATATTTTTTTTGCTGATAAATAATTAATAAAATAATTATAATTTATTTTCGTTCGAGTAAAGTCGATTTCATTTAGTTCCAAAAAATTCCGCTTAATACAATATAATCCGCTTAATATAATCCAATCGTGAGGTAGTGTAACCATAATATGTGGTTTTACCATGGTGTAACATTCAAGAGTGCCACATGACAAGATCTGGATTCCAATTGAGATCGAGTGTCGAGAGTAAGGCTGATGATTTGATTGAATGGGATTGGCCGTCCACATCCACATCGGTTTCTCCTTGCAAGCTCCCTACCTCACTTTTGACCAATTCTGATGCGACATGCGGTAGATGGCTTGCAATACCATATCCATTTTGAATTGGATTTTGTGTTCTTTTTCTGACTTTATTTATTTTTTGCAATTATCTTTGTCTCGCATATAAAACATAGCAAGTAGTTTATTATCACTCGTTTATTTCGCAATACAAATTCAGTACCTACTTACCTTTTTTGTGTTGTAAAAACATCAAATGAGCCCCGGGGGTAATTCTATTCTCAGAATCACTGATTGAAAAGATTAAAATCCACACTGTTCCTTCGAGAGCCCTTTGTGGTCCAGGGCCGCGGTACCTTTTTTTACAGTTCCTATAGGGGAGAGTGCAATCCTTACATACTCGATTTGCTTCGTCATATGGGGGTGTTGACACAATGAAAGACAAATATCAATACTGTATTGGTTTTTATTTCAACACATTATGCTCACACGTGGAGTTACGCAGAACACGCGACACGCACAAGAATGGGAATGTAAACATTTTTACACAAATTAACTGTTATTCAAAAAGTACATACCAGTCTCCTTGTTTTTATATAAAAATCCAATGGATTAAGTACCATCTGTCTAAGTTCGAACATAATAACTTAAATGCTCACTTAAAATACCTTAAAGTAACATTTTTTTTTCATTAAGATAAAGACAGTTTGAACGTATTAAGTCGCTTTTAAACTCGGTCGGGGAACACAACACTTTTTATTACGAGAAACTGTCGCGAAATACGCAAAAGGCGCTTCATCGGTCCTATCTCTTATTTTATACAAGGTTTGTAAACTTGAAACAGTCTAATTATCTATATATTCCATTCTGAGATTCCATAACTTATTTCATTAAGGAATATTCAGAATCGAATATAAAAGCAATTCATTGTTCAAAATTTACCTCGTATTTAATTTATATCAAACTACTAAATCATAAATAACAGAGTTTAAAAGCGACATATCTTCAGACTAGATTTTATTAACTACATTTTTACGGAGTCACGAAATTAGTGTTTTAGTTCATCAAAGTTTCACAAACGCACCATGTGGAAAAGGTACACCAAGTATATAATAATGTTCCAGAGGAACTCTAGCTAATACAAACTGTACAATTCACGTTGACATTAAAAACGAATTCGGTTGCGATATGGCCCCCTTTACATCAATATGATTATAGTCTTTGTTGTTATAATAGTTACTGAACATTCATAGCTTACAATATCAATCTTATGGCTGACAAATGTAGAAAAATCTTACGTCTAAATCATAAACTTATGACAAAAAGCAGCCCTAAGGATAGACATTTAGTAGAAAGGATACTATCTGCTAGATTTTAACACCTACACGTATACATGTTATGGCTTGACACGGTATCAAAATATAGCAGACGAGGCAGTACGCACTGTGTTATTGTGTTAGTCATTATATCTTATGGACGGATACCCTTAATCCCAAATTACAAAACGAAGGGCCACCACAACGACTACATGATTATATTAGTCACACGTCGAAAGTTACTGCAGAAACATAGGATACGATTAACTTATGAGATCACGAACCAATCAAAACAATAATTAAGTACGACAATTGATTGAATTCAATAAAAGGGTCGTTTTTTAAATGATTTTCACGATATACAAAACTGTTGGTTACAAGCGTTAGGAAGAACACTTATTTCGTTGACTAGGCGGAGTTGCGGTGAATATCCAAATGTCGAAATATCCATTTTTACGCTATACGTCCTAAATTACGAAAAATATCACTTGTCCACCGTTCAACGAGCGCTAGCGTCACATCACTGGAGGTTGTCTGAGTATTGGCTGAACACATGGTCACTGTATCACTATAGTTTGGCACTCGTCCGCGCTCACTCCGCGGCGGAGCTGGCGCCCGCGTCCGAGCGCGGAGCGTCCGCGCGCGGGCCGCCCGACGGAGATGACGTGCACGATCTGGAATTTTTTATAAAATTAGTTAAGTCTAAGAAAGGATATTGCCTAGTTTCCCTTGAAGACTGCCAAAACCCGATAGATATTATTTCAGTTATTTATCCTACTGTTTATTATTTTCAATTGCTAAAAGATTTTTTTATCACAATTACCTGTAAATTCCAAAACTTAAAAAAAAAACAGAAATGGCTACCATTAAGTCGAGGTTGGTTTCCGACCCCATATGAACATCAAAATCGTCAACATCAAAAAGAGATGTTTCCTAAGAAAGTTTTCCCATATCTCCTAAGGCATGCGGATTTCCCACTTTTGGCCAATTTAAAAGAAAAACCCTGCATAATAAATGGTATTCACAATAAGTTACCTGCTAACATGTCTGGGCGAGTCGCAGGTCCTCGCCAACGACGGCACGAGCTCGTCCGGCGAGGACGCGCGACTGCTGCGCTCGCTGCCGGCCTCCTCGTAGGAATTATCGCTCGTTAACTGTTCAACAACATAATTAGGTTATAGGCATTTCAAATTGAGTATTTTTACTGTATTGACTATTAATTCTAAAATACAAATTGTCTAAAAAATATTTTCAGTCCGAAACACCAGATTACATAAAAAAAAACTATTTAGTTGGATTTTTTGTAACTCTAACTAAAATCATTAAATAGTTGAGTATCAATTAACGAATTATTGACATCACATGCTTTGTTATCCAAAATCAATAAAGAATTAATACTATTAAGATCATAAAAAATATGTCCAAAAGAGGCATTTTTATTAAAGACACTTTAATAATTAATAATAAATGTCGGACAGTCAGCAAAAAGAAGCTACAATTGCTGTGATAAAAGTTTTAGTTTCGTTGAGTTTTATCTCTGTCACACAATACATAATTATGTGGCTATTTCTTTAGGAAACTTTATCCAATTTATGTGATTATGGTAGTTTCGCGTAGTGCAGTAGGTATTTATAAAAAAAAAACAACGGATTTCTTGAAAATAAAACTCAAGTAAACTTATTTAAAAATATTAGTTGCAAGCATTGCTAATCTAGGCAAGAACAGGGTTAGTTGTTAATACTAGTACGGTGCATCTCTACTAAGACACTAGCTAAAATAGTACAAGTACTTATACTATTTAAATAAATAAGAAAAACTAGTTTGTACGGTGTTGTTTCACGAAATTAATTTCCCACGAAAAAAAAGTGTGTTTATAAAGATTAGCCAAGGATTTTAGTTTTTTTTTTTAATTATGATTGTTGTAAAGCCCCACTTCTTTTTTCCGTACGGATATCAGAACAATTAAATAATAAAATCCAACACAAAACTACCGAATACGAGTACACAATGTGGAATCTGAACAGAAAGTACTAGGAGAACAGGATCATAACTTTTTTTCGTGGGGAATTAATTTTGTGGCGATTTTACAACAACCCTTAGTATGTAGTGGCCAATCTCTCCAAAGTTTCTGTATTTACTAGTAACAAAGACCACTACCGCAGCGGTTCCCAAATGTGTTCTGCGGAACCCTGAGGTTCCGTGAAAGCCCCTCAGGGGTTACGTGAAAATTCAAGATTTCCATTTTGTAATACGTTTCACGTGATAATATTAAATTGACGTATGTATGTAGTTAGTAATTGATATATTTTAAAACAAGTTAATTGAAAATGAATTTATTATTTATTTTCAATTACCTTGTTTTAAAATATTGCATTCCAAAATTCCATTTAGGCACCATGTAGGTAGGCGCAAGCACAAATATATACATATTATTGTTTATAATAAAGTATGTATAACATTTACGAGTGTGAGCGGGTGTCTGTTCCGCGCGGGCGACAGCGCGCGACTGCGAGCCTCTTCCACCTCCAGCTGGAGTATGCTCTCTTGGCTGCCCGTGAACTGGAAATTAAACATTAATTTAAATTATCCTTCTAATATTATAAACGTGAAAATTGGATACATGGATGGATGTATGTTACTCTTTCGCTTAAAAATATCTGAACGGATTTGGATGAAATATGGTACACAGATAGTTTATTAACCTGGATTTACACTTAAGATAGTTTTTATACCGATTTAATGTTCCCGTGTGTAATTTTAGAGTTTGTGAAGCTGCTGGCAGCAGCAAGTAATTTTTGTTTTTAAATATAGTTTCTACCTAAATTACAAAAAACAAACATTAAATACTTTTGTGTAAAATCTTCAAATGAGTTCTAACTCACAGGGCGGGACGAAAGGGGTTGTCTGTCATACTCATACTGGTTAAAATCCACGGTGTCGACCTGGGTTTGGTCCATGATCGGACGGATAGCCACCCATTACTCGCCGTCTGCATACACGATTATGTAATGCTATTATGTACCTAAATTTGTTATGTACTTACCACAAAGCCGTAATACTTGAGGATGTCCATCTTGCACATGGGACACGTGCGGTGCTCCAACAACCACGGATCTATGCAGTTCTTGTGGAAGTCGTGTCTGCAAAAACAAAATGAGAAATTACAGTTTATTCTAAAAGGGCAAGAACAACGACGATATATTACTAGACTCCTAATAACAGGCGACCGATGTCTGTCAACACATTAGGCAAAAAAGTCTTATATCCGTCTTATTTCGACCACTCAGTGAGCCGTAAACATACCTTGAGACAGAACAGACCTTAAGTTAGCCAATCACAACGCAGTACCCCGCCCCCCTCGCTTACGTAGTACCTCAGCGAGTTGACAGAATAATTTTTGTTCCTTATATCGTGCATGCGGAGTCTAGTAATATATCGTCGTTGGGTAAGAGTGTTTCAATAATGAAACTTGTGTAGAATTAATTAGAATTACTTTTTGATAAACAGCTTTTTGCAATATTTAGTAACTTCTCAGCTTTTGCTAAAGTTGTTTGATCAGTACTTAAGAAACTAAAAGTTAAAATCCTTCTTTTTGGTTTGGTACACTACTAAAATAAATGTATAATTTGTTAAAAGCCTATTCTGTGTCCCACTGCTGAGAAAGCAAAAGTTCCACTTTCTCCTTCCAAACCGCTCTGTTTTGGGCAATTTTTGGCTAATCAAGATACTTAAATACTAACCTACAAGGAAGAGATCTTAGTGTTTCAGACACTTTGTAAGGCTCTATGCAGATGGCGCAGCACTCGCCGTCGCCTTGTACTTCCTGGAAACAAATAAAATAATATTAGAGATTACCACCGCCCTTTTTTTAAGGTGGCAAAATCATCAAATGAGTCCTCCCACCCAGGACAGGGCAGGAGGGACTGTCAGACTTGTACTGACTAAAATCCACGGTGTCCTTCAATAGCCCTTTACGTTCCGGAGGTTCCGGAGTCACAGTACCTCGTTTATCCCGCGACCCCTGGAACACATAGGGCTATTGAACGAACAGGTTGGGTGTTAGTATGAATCTGACAGTCCCTACCGCCCCACCTAGGGAAGGAGCTATTGATGATTTTAAGCACCAAAATCGTTTTTGGTGCTTAAAATCATCAAATAGCTCCAATTGTTTCTATGGCTAAACGTTTCGTATAACCGCTAAGGACTAATTACTGATCTAATCTAATTCCAAATTGACTGACAATGTACAGACAAAAGGTATCTATCAACGTCCGGTGTCTTAAGTCCAGTCGCATAATTATGTAGAAATATTTGCATGTACGAGTATAAGTTTAAACTTACCCTGTCTTCAGTCTTTAAACTCTTAATGGGTATTTTTGATAACGCCTTCTTGGCTGCACAGCATAGACGTTTCTGAAAAATAAAATAAATAATACATTTATTTAAAGAGAAACCAAAATTTATAATACTAGCTTTTCCCTGTGGTTTCACACCCGCTACTCGGCTCCTATACCGTAGCGTTATGTTTTATAGCCTATAGCCTTCCTCGATAAATGGACTATCTAACACGAAATAATTTTTCAAATCGAACCCGTAGTTCCTGAGGTTAGCGCGTTCAACAAATTAACTTTTCAGCTTTGTCACTATTACTATATTCACTTTTAGATAGAAGCTAAGTAGGTGTACAAAGCATGAATTGTTTTTTTTTTATTAAAATTCTTTTTTCTCGAGCTGCTAAGCATCATAACTTTTATAAGTGTGACCCCGGACATCCTCAATTTTACCGCCCCTAATGTTCGCCGAACTAGGCATTTGCCTAGGTGGGCCCCTTAAATCGGACCTTGAATAAGGCCCTGAATTTTGACGCAATGAAACAAGGAAGGAAAGGTCCTCGCAACTAGGCTTTCTATTTTAACATTGACTTGTCGCTTTGTTGGCACTTCGGATTTAAACGTCATTTTATGTCCGTATTGTTGGAAAGGATAAAAATTAGCTAGAACAAAGTTATCTTTACAATAACAACGGTGAGTAACGCTAAAATTGAACTAAATTGCTGTATTTAAAAATTGCCTACGTATTGTTAAGATGCGGTTCCACCGGTGTGCGGCACATATTTTTGCTTTGGTAGACTCACTCGAGCAAGCAGAATAAATTAATGTGCCGTACACTATTTTGGTGAAATCGTACCATTACTTGAGCATTCACTTTTAAAAGCATTCTTGCGAATGTTACATTACCAAAAAACGAACAGGAGCATTCGAACGAGCGCTCTGGAGACCGGAGAGCCGGCAGAGCGGCTTTTTGCAGAGCCGGCAGTAAATTTATCTTCATATTCATGAAGATATTTTTTTGGTGATTCGAGCGCTCGCTAGAAAGATCATGAAAATATTCGTAGCGATCTTTGGCCCGCTCTATGCTTGGCTCTATTCGTTTTTCAGTTCACCACCACCTTTACAAATACGAAAATGCATGAGACGAATGTGTTCCCTAAAATACATATGTGGTTGGTATACTTACAGAGAGTCTGTCTTTGGCGTGTATGTATCTGAAGCGTTGTATGTAGTAGAAGACCAGCCAGGCGAGGGATATCACCATCAGCACGATGAAGGATATTGACACAAACAGCACAGACGTTCTGAAACAACGCATATTTCTTTTGGTTACAAATTCGCCTTTTTGAATAGCCGACCCCAGGGCCGTATCTAGGATTGGGGCAGAAGGGTAAAAACAATATTTAAGTTTGGGTAGCGATGGTGGGGTGCAGCAGGTTACTTTGATACTTGAAAGGTAAAGGGCAATTGAAGGAATACAGTGGATTTTAGTCAGTAGGTACGAGCCTGATAGTCTCTTACTCTCGATACAAGGCGGTAGGCTCATCGTTGAAATTGAGAAAAATGAACGAAACACTGTCTCTTCTCATTCAGAAGTCGCCACTCCTCTATTTGTATTTTATTAGTCATTTTGTGTTTATGTATCATTTTAAGATTACCCCAAGGTGCTCCCCCCTAGATACGGTCCTGGCCGACTGCCGTTTTATTTGTTGGTGACCATTTAAATAAAAATAGTAAGGTGTTTAACTTAAATTAACTCAAATTCAAAATTATGAGCCCGATCATCGTAAACTTTAAAATGATTGCCTAAAGATTTATTTTTTTCTATATATTTTCAACACTTTAGTTTTCTCGCCCTTTATCTAGTTATATGTATACAGAACTTATTTTTACATAAACTGATAATAACAATAATTAATTTGTTAACATTTGTTATTTCCTACATTTATTATTTACCACTAAGTACATAATAAACCCGGGTATTTTTTTTGCTCGTTAACCTTAACGAGCTAACCTAACGTAAGTAAATAAACCATAACTTTTATGTATTGTAGAAAAACAGTCTCTGTAGTTAGGTAGATTATATAATCACTGTTGCATGTGGCGTGCAAACAACAATACCTAAGGAACGGATATTTCTTGTAATATAATAATTATAAACCTGTTAATTATGTGCGTCTATCGGCACGGAACAGTGGTGTCCCAGTGGTAAAAACTCCCACTTTCGAGTTGAAGGTCGTGGGTTTGAACCATAGACTTAAAAGAATGAACTGCATCTTTCCTAGCCAACTGCCAGATAAAATTGGCTTTCAGGCACATATTCATGTACTGACGCCAGCAGGTCAACCTAGCCAAATTATCAACAAATCGAACACTAACCTTCCACTATTGCGATAAGGTTGAAAATCTATTTTAAATAATGCGCGCCATCGACCCGGGCATGGTCCATGGTCGGACATCGAGTCGCTCATTTCTCGCCGACCGCATGCCCGCGCCGCGCCTATAGTGGCTGGATATCAGTTGCCGTAGAAAATAATCTTGCAAGTGAAAATGATCGTAACTAGTGCAATAACACTTAAATGCACGTTAAAATATTACCAGTCGTAAACGTATCTTCTGGCACTTTGCTACTCTGTATAATTTATACGCTGCGACTAAAATATGTTTGTTTATTTTGGAATTGGCAACGTCCGCTCGTGCGTCCGCTGTCATCGCATGCATGAATACCTATGAAATGCAATTATTGCACCTGACCAAAATTAACCTGACGTTTTTGGACGTAATTGTGGTAAACGTTAAATTCTGACAGTTTTGAATATAGTTTCGTAAAAGTCATTGGACATTTTAGACCCGTTATGCATTGAGCTGTTATTACTACGTATAGAGACGACACCACGTATCACCACTGTGCGCGCGCCTAGAGCACGCCACAGAGCTGTCAAACAATTGAATGAACTTGTGCGCGCGCACTCATCCTGGATGGGACATAGTGGTGATACGTGGTGTCGTCTCTATACGTAGTAATAATAGCTCAATGCCGTTATGCGACCATTATTGAAATAGTGTTTTTTGAAAGTTTAGGGTTAACATTTCACGAATGTATTTATTTTGATCCAAATGCATGGGAGAAAAATAACGTGGTTAAAAGTATTTGCAGGAGAAAATTCCTATCTTCAGATTAATTGAATGTCAAAACATTTACAGCTCTAGAGTTCTAAACATTTTCTTTGGCCTTCGAATTTAAATTAATTTAGGTACGTATACGAATTGATTTTCCACTATTTTATTTCTGCCGATCGGACAGATTGATTATAATATAAACAATTTATTTAACTCAGACTTTTCACAGACGCGTAGACGTGATAAAATGTGATCAAGTGGGATAAAGCTCTGTTCTTAGTTAGCGTTCTTAGAACTAAGAAAGCTTTTTGATAGCTTTTTGAGCTTATCTTAAGCTACTTACTTGTTGATATTGTTGCTGACGTGTGCAAAAGTCCTCCCCTTGAAGATTCCGATCATGACCCTGGTGCCGTTGTCCACCAGCCTTGCTATCTCCTCGCCTTTCCACTTGTACGTGAACACTGCGCTTATGTTACCTGGAACATAGAGAAAATGGGTTCAGATTGTGATAAGCAATAGGAAATGGAGATTTTATAGGTTTTATGTCGATGTGAATGTTGGGCAGAACCAAAATTTCCTCATGACAAAACGAAGACACAATGACTTTTGATTTTGTTTCAGGTGTATTTCAGAGTAAACAAATAGGAAAAACCGCTCCAACTTATTTATTACAAAAAATGTGCGGTAAATATTTTGGCACTGATCGAAATAGTACGTAACTAAAATGTAACTAACGACCGCGAGGCCGCCTATGTTCAGCAGTGGACGTCTTCCGGCTGATGATGATGATGAACGACCGCGAAGTCGGTAAGGGCAGAATTGATGATTATTTTATAATTTTTCCAGTAATCACTAAACATTTTTTGTGGCACATTTGAAAAAAAAATGGCACGTTGGCCCATATAGGTTCCTACCCGGTCTATGATAAGCTCGTTCAGCATTATGTTTATCTTGTATCGGCATGAACTACAACGGGAATTTATAGAAATATACTAAGCTGGTAAAAAAGAGAAAGCGGACCTGGTTGCTTTTAGCGTTAAAAATCAAAGTATATTTATTTCACGTAGGCATGAGAGCACAAACGTCTAAAAACAGGTGCACGGTTCGGGTTGGTCGTTACCATGGAGAAGATCTGGCAAGAAACTCCATGGTTACTCTTTTAAGCTGTTCGTAGGGTCTTTATTTCGAAATCGTCACGAAAGGGAGACATTTAAACAAGTAATATCTGAACGGTAATCTAGCAAGTTAAGTCGGCTTTGTTCAAGATCGTGTAATAACGATATGATCACAGTAACTATGATGCGTCTCCAAGATAATGTCGGACGCTGTCATCATAATTTCTGCTTATAGTCCTATTGTTTGGTATCCATTGTGTATCGCTCATATTTCTCAATAGAGCGCGACGTGCGGCTACAGTCTTATTAGAAATAGTTGTTATATCAACAGACGTTGCGTAACACGAATAATATAAACTAGCTACTGCACGCTATTTTGTTCGCGTGACGTTTTGGCCCCCAAAGTACCGCGTCGCATCACATACTCGTCCGCACTGTTACTTTTTCAAACTTGCTAGACATAATTACGGCATAATCTGCATGCATAATATATACAGCTTATAGCATTCTAAACAAATGTCGCTTCCTAATCATCATCGTCATCTCAGCCATAGGACGTCCACTGCTGAACATAGGCCTCTCCTTTTGGTCTCCACATATACCGGTTGCAAGCGACCTGCATCCAGCATTTCCGGCGACCCTCATAAGGTCGTCTGTCCACCTTGTTGGTGGACGTCTTACGCTGCGCTTGCTAGTCCGTGGTCATTAGTTCCAGAAATAACCCCAAAACAAATAAAATTGGTGCACGTAACGTGTACTTGCAAGTACTTCTTCTTGCGTCCTGCCCCCCCCGTTTAATATATATAAATACCTGTTAAATACCCCTTTAAGTTTAAATATAAATCTCTATAATATTAGTTTAGTTGACATCGACATCAAAATGGTAAGAGATTAATTTTGTCTATTTATTGTCTACGTCAGTCCTTTCCTTGTGGATCTTGCTTTTGTGAAATGGTTAAGAAAAAAATAGACATATATTTTTGTCCGTCTGTTTTATTACTTAACACATTTTACAATTGTCTCGATGAATTAGAATGACAAGAGTCAGTCATCATTCCCATTACTTATTCGTTACAGATGTAATAACTACGCTATCATGAAATAAGTGTAATCTATTAGTCACTAATAACTAGCTTACATTTACGCTTTTTTTTCTACGATATTTCTTGAAGTGTAACAAGTTTTTGTTTATTCTAGTTCAAACTCCAAAATCTAACAATGCATGACTAATACAATAACCAAGCCTTTCTATCAGACAATGGGGTAAAAAGTCAGACTTTTCATAGGCTTATGTAGAGAGTAGGGCCTGCAGAACCGGTACTTTTTAAAGACCCGGTACCGGATGTTCGGTACTGGAGTTGGAACCGGGATTTCCCGGGAATTTCGGTACTTTCGGTACTCGCGTACAAATCGCTATGAACATATTGTATGAAAGGCACGAGTGTGTGCACACTACATATAATTATCTAAATCGGTTGAAAAATTTCCTCATTACAAAAGTGGGATGGTGCAGTTCAAAAAACTTCGTTTTATTCGTAAATCTATAATTGACAATAATAATCAGTACACAATCTCAAGGAACCTTT
Source organism: Agrotis ipsilon (assembly GCA_028554685.1). Taxonomy (NCBI): domain Eukaryota; kingdom Metazoa; phylum Arthropoda; class Insecta; order Lepidoptera; family Noctuidae; genus Agrotis; species Agrotis ipsilon. Next base: position 11,029,336 of record CM052972.1, read on the forward strand.
AAATCCTTTTCATATCTTATAATGAAAATATATCAAATATGTAGAACTTAAATTCCTAGTCTATTTTGAATTAGAAAGAACCCTATCTTTGTCACGTGATTGCTTTGTTTTTTCCTCTATACAACTTTTACGTCACTTAATCACTTTGTTCATTAATATATATTATCAGCCTATTGCCGTCCACTGCTGAACGTAAGCCTCCCCCAAAGAGCGCCAACCATCCCGGTCCTGGGCAGCCCGCATCCATCCACTGCCAGCCACCTTCCTTAAATCATCGACCCATCTTGCAGCAGGGCGTCCTACACTACGTTTGCCCATTCGCGGTCTCCACTCTAGCACATGCTTGCTTCACCTGCCGTCTGTCCGTCTACAAACGTGGCCGGCCCATTTCCACTTCAGCATGCTGATTCTAAGCGCAATGTATTACTTTGGTTCTCTGGCGAATGACTTCATTACGAATTCTATCCACCAAAGAAACCCCGAGCATTGCTCTCTCCATCGCACGCTGAGCAACCTTAAATTTGTGGACCAGGCCGATGGTAAGTGTCCATGTTTCGGCTCCGTAAGTCATTACGGGTAGGACACACTGGTTGTAAACCCTGGTTTTAAGGGATTGTGGGATCGATGATTCAAAGATATGACGTAGCTTCCCGAATGCCGCCCAGCCCAAGCGTATTCTTCTGGCTGCCTCCTTCTCAAAGTTGTGCCTGCCCAGTTGTACACTTTGGCCTAGGTAAATGTATTCCTGCACAACCTCGAGGGCAGCACCATTCACAATTACAGGTCTCGGGGTGACATGACCATTAAGTTTGGTTTTGTCCAAATTCATTCCGAGACCCACACGCCTTGAAGAATCGCTCAGGCTGTTCAGCATTTCTTCCTGCTCCTGCAGAGACTCTGCTATGATGACAATATCATCCGCAAATCGGAGGTGTGAGATGTACTGACCGTTGATATTAACACCCCGTCCTTTCCAATCAAGCGTCTTGAAAACGTCCTCCAACGCGTTTGTAAACAGTTTCGGAGAGATGGCGTCTCCCTGTCTTACCCCTCGACGCAGTTGGATTGGTTTTGTGCTCTGTTCTTGTACTTGGACGGTCATTGTTGCGGCCTTATATAGACATCTCATCACCTCAACGTAGCGGCAGTCGGTGAGGCATCTCTGCATAGACTCCAGAACAGCACAGGTCTCGACGGTATCGTAAGCCTTCTCGTAGTCCACATATGCTAGGCACAGAGGCTGGTTATACTGGAGCGGTAGTTTTTAAGGAGCGCTTTATCGCCCTTTTTGAAAAATAATACTACCACACTCCTATGCCATGCCTCAGGTTAACAAAGTAATCCACACTGGCATAACTGCCAGTGTGGATTACTTTGTTCCTTCCACTGTAAATAAATATATAAGCAAAACAAAACTAGGTATAATGCTTTATCGAAGTGAAAAAAATAAAAAAATCAATAAAATTTGAATGTAGAAAACGCGATTTTCTTTAAAATAAAGGAAATATCATTAAAAAATGTAACAGCTTTTTACTGATCAATTTGCCAAATAATTATAAAATACACAACATTTGAGCATAATAAAAGTTATTCTCTTTCAAGTAGATTTTTGATTAGTTTCATCAAAATTTTAAAAAATCTCATTATTATCAATTAAAAATGTTTTATGTTAATAATACTGTTAAAAAATACTTAATTGGATATGATTTGTTGCTTTATATTGAAAAAATAAGGAAAATAAAAAAGTACCGAAAGTATCGAAAGTACCGGGACTATACGGGATGAAGAACCGGTACCGGATTGTTTAAAAATTCCCGGGATTTCCCGGTATTTTCGGTACCGGGAATTCCCGGTTGCAGGCCCTAGTAGAGAGGATGTAGATAATTTTGGGGCAAATGACTCTTGAAATTGCTGACATGTTACTCATTGACAATTTTCAATGTATATGGCTTACTAGCTGTTGCCACCGGTTTGGCCTCCGTATTGGTCGAAAATTATTCCACGGGAAACGTATTACCGAGCCTTTCAGCGAAATCTGTTCAGCTGTTCTGCCAAATAATAAACACAGTAAATATGTAGTTGTCGGTGCTAATAATATAATTCTAGTACTTAGACCTTATAAGTATGTCGAAAAGGTGGAGGGTAGTCTTCGTTTAACTGTGGGTCATTACAATCGTAGAAAGAAAAATTGTTAGCTGTCTTGCCTACCGCTAATGAACTAAGAGTGGAAAAGCAAATCTTGTTGAAGCTCCGGAAAATAAATTTGACTCTCATGACTCCAGAAACAAATAACAAAGAAAGAAAAGTAGATTAACACCATAAAAATGCAACTGTTGTCTTATAACACTGCAACTACATGTCTACGTCTTAGAAAAAGCTTATATTCAACCCCCAGCTGAGCTGGTCTTAGTCACAACGTGTGCAGCGATACCTCTAATATGATCAAGTCGGGTTTCACAGTCAAGGCAACGGCGCGGAAGGCAGATTATACAATTATACGCAAGTAAAAATAGACTTTAAGCCGTTTAGGGTTGAGTGAAAGAATGTGCAAGCGATTAGGTAGGTGAGTGCATGAATGATATTTGAGTGAATGGTTTTATAGCTCTGCTTGGTCGTTTTGGCGCTTGAATGAAATTAATTTGTTAAATTGAAAAGATGGCGGCATTACGTTTACGCGCATTTTTTCTACAAACGCTCGCAAATCAATTTATTTCAATGAGGTCAATGACAGGCACTTTTGAATCGTCAGAAGGCATAAAATAAAACTAGTACCTACAAAAATAGTTCAGGTCCTACAGATATAGTCACAGTCACAACTGTCACAAGTTAAAATAACTGTGAAAGTAGTACTTAGGTGCCCACTCCAAATAGTTAAACAAATGCCAAAAAGCCAATGATATAACACAAAATATCGTAAAAAAGAAAAAGGTGTTCCGGTTGTTGTGTTCTTACTAACATTTAGATACAAAATAATATATTAACGAATAAGTACTAATTACACTGCTAGAATTTCATCCCCCGGCAACCATAGCAAGAAAGAATATTCTACTTATCTATAATATGTATGTATTTAGAAATATATATAAATATGTATATCAGTTGTCTAGTACCCATAACACAAGCTCTGCTTAGCCTGGGACTAGATGGCGTTGTGTGATAGTTGTGGAATATTATTATTTCTTAGCCTATCTAGTAAAAAAAACTGGTATTAGTCCTTAACACGCAATTAAATAATATAGCTATTGCCATACACGTGAATACAAAAGATAATAACCTCAAAAGAAGACGAACAACTCAACACGACTTTAATTAAAGCCTTTGAAGACACTAATTAGTAATTACAACAAACATCCCACTAATTACACCATCAGGCTAAACATCCTCTTTTACAAGTACAACGTATTTAATGACGTTTTTCTTAATGACGTTGTTATGTTAACCGAGTCGGTAAAATTAATAAATTTTAGGTAAACAATGAAATAAACAACGGACATGGCTCTTGACACCGAACTTTCATAGTTATTATGCAGAGTAGTGAAGTATGTTTCATTGTTGAAGAGATTTGGACTACGATCTAGGATAATTATCAGTCTATGAGTCTACAAAAATGTTTTACTGTACTCAAGCCAAACAAGTCAATAAACAAACGAAATACCTATTCCAAATTTAAATCTGACATTGACAATCAACACCGCAAACGCCAATTATACCTATCGCACGACCGTAGACAACATTCGAAAATCAAAAATGAATCACACAAGTACGTCTGAGAAAAAAAAAGTTCAACACTTTTTGTTCCGTAATGGGTGTTTTAATCAAAACAGTAATAGATGGCATTTAAAGCTGGCAACATTGACCTTTCTATGGTTACCAAAGCCTAACAACAAGTAAATTATCAAGGCTATTTTGTCCAGTCATACGAGCTAGTTTGTTTTTGTGCTCACGCTGATCTGACGTGCGTGGCTGAGATTTTTTTGTTGTGATTCTAATATTATACTTCTAATAATACTTTATTACTAAAACGTGTATCTTAATACTTAATTTAGTGAATAATTATTGGATTTCATTGATTGAGGTACAAAATGTGTTGTCCACTCACGTAAGTATTTTTTTGTTCTACAAATATAATTATGTGTGGTGTCTGTTTGTCTTATGTCAATTGCCTTGACTAGATGTATTATTTTCCTTCAATATATGTTGTTAAATGATTTTCCTGTTTGGATTTTATTATTAGTGGAACTAAAATAGATACTTGTTTTGGTTTCTGATCATTGCGTCATTTACTTAGCTTTAAAAAGTCTATTTCACTCCCGATTAAAAAATCGATTCTTAGATTATGGTCAAAACACAGAAACCGTAAACACGATACAAATTCAACCAAGTTTAAAAATAGAACGCCTAGTTGAATATTTATTTGTTGTTTTTAGGCAGTTTTTTATTACAATACAAAACTGGATTCGATTCATGCTGTAGGTTAGGTACATAATTATAATCAGATTTGCTAAACTCAAATAATGATCTACCTAAATATTAAAGAAGAGTGAAAAAAAAAACATGAACATACTCGCCATATTTAACTCGGGTAACGGTGACCGGTTTTAACAAAAACTATAAATTAACTTGTTTACCTATGTTTCCAGGCAAGTAATAAAAATGGCTGAAGTGCCGGAGGATGCAAAATTGATAGTGGAAACAAAAGATGGCCCTATTTGCGGATACTCTGAGAAAACCGATGAAGGTACCTGTTACAGGTTTAAAAGTATTCCATACGCTAAACCACCGTTAGGCAAGTTACGATTCTTGGTAAGTGTAAAAGTGTTGTTAACACTTCTTCAAATATAGTATACAAAATATGACCGTGACTATCCTATTTCTTATTTAACGCGATGCTGTTAATCAATGTCGATTTACTTTGAAACTAGAACCACAGTACAATCAGTCTTGTTTTAATTGTTAGCTATCTGTCTTCTTAATCTTCTTAATAACTGCCATTAAATTTCCAGCCCCCATCTCCAATTCAGCCATGGACAGAAGTAAAGGACTGTACACAAAATGCCCCATGGCCTATATGTCGATCAGTGAAAGACGTTATTACAGGGTCAGAGGATTGCCTCTACATAGAACTTTCCACACCAAATATTAACCCTGATCAACCCATACCAGTTATGTTCTGGATTGGAGGGTATGGCTACGCCTGCGTTATGGACCAAATCTTCGACCCAACTTTAATCAATGACCAGAACATCGTATTCGTAAGATGTGGATACAGAATGGGACCATTTGGCTTCCTTTCCATTAACGACTATGCAGCACCAGGAAATTGCGGACTTAAAGACATTGTTATGGCTCTAAAATGGGTCAAAACAAACATAAGCGCCTTTGGGGGAGACCCAAATAATGTCACGATTTTTGGAAGCTCTTCAGGTGGATCTATAGTCAATTTTATGATGTTATCACCTATGGCGACCGGACTTTTTCACAAAGCTATAATACAGAGCGCCAGTGTATTAAATAATTGGTCTTTAGCGAAGAATCCTATATTGGCCGTATTAGAACTGGCCAAGTTACTCGGCATTGAGAAAACGTGTAAAGAGGAAATAGTGGAAGAGCTTCGGTCTATTTCCGCGATGGATATTACCATAGCCTTTCAAAACTTTAAGATAGGATCTGATGAAGGACCCGACAGTGATTTGATTGATTCTGTGTTTAAGCCGTGCATCGAAGTAGACTTAGAAGGCCAGCCTGCATTCCTAACAAAAAGTCCACTTCTGTTGTTAAAATCTGGTAATTTTAACAAAGTGCCGTGTATTATTGGTAGTAATAATATAGAAGGAGCAGTATTACAGCATGTAGTAGAGAACTTTTACTCTAACTTTGAGAAGTATAATGAGAATGTCAGGCTTCTTGTTCCAAGAGAGCTAGCAAGGAAGGATAAACTATCAGAAGGTATAGGCCATCAGTTGTTGAAATTTTACTTGGACGGCGAAGAACATTTGAGGGCAGATACAAGGACACAATACTTACAATTGATAAGTGATTACTACTTTTTATATTATGTAAATAAAACTGTGAGGCTTTTATGTACGGCTGGCTGTCCCATATACTACTATATCCTGAACTACGCTGGTGAATGGGCAGTACCGGAGAGATTAAATTTCTTCAACTCTACTGGTCATTGCGCAGAGCTATCTTTCTTGTTTCGTATAAAAATGCCAGATATATGCAAAGGTAGTCGAGATTCAGTAAAAACTAGAAGAAGAGTGATCAAAATGTGGACCAATTTTGCTAAAACTGGGTGAGTTATAACAGTTTTCTTTTGCTATCAGTTTGTTCTGTCTTATCTGGGCAAAAGGATTCCCTATTTCTTTCCAATGTTTTTAACCGACTTCAAAAAAAGGAGCAGGTTCGCAATTCTGTCGGTGTTTTTATGACACCGATTACTCCGAGATTTCTAATCCGATTAGTGTGATTCTTTTTTTGTTCGATGCAGGATACTCGCCATTTGGTCCTATAAAATTTCATCCAGTTTTGTTCAGTACTTTTTATTTTAAGCATTTTTTTTTAATACTTAGCTCTTTCGACCGATCTCTTTAAAAGCAACCCGATATTAGAATTGGACATCTCTAAACAACAAAAAATCATAAAAAATGTCTGACTTTACAACATTTCCATTTTTTTGATTACAGGAACCCAACCCCAGATGATGACGACCCACTATTATCAATTACCTGGGACCCAGTTGAAAGCAAAGAAAGGCTGAACTACCTCAGCATAGGATCTGAACTGACCAAGGGAAGGAACCCATTCCACGAAAGGATGAAATTTTGGGATGCACTACATAAAGAACACACATTTTTAAGAGCCATGGTGCATTTTAATGAGATGGGTTATTCTGTGTAAAATAAGTTTTTTTTTTTTAAGTTTCAGACTCCCAACAATCTTTGTTAATTAAGGAATACATGTTTATTGACGTTATTATTATATTTGTGTCTTTTTTTATTCTATTTTGTTCTATATTTAGTTTATTTAGGTCTGATTTTTCAATACTCATTACTTTTATCTGAGGATTAAAAATGGCGGTTTGAAAGCTTATTTATAGAAAATATAATAGAGTAAGAGCCCGTGAACGCCAGACCTACGGTATTTTATAAAAGCTGAAACTTTGTCAGCGGATGCTCCCAACACTGGTAAGAACGATGGCCAATTATGGAGTTTGGGTGATGGTGGCTTTGGCAGGTAGACGATACTAAAGGTGTCAAAAAAAAGAGTTTACTTACGTCATAGTATAAAAGCTGATTTTTATATATAATACTTGTGTAATAAGTAGATGATGTGTCCTCTTTAGCCAGACACTTTTGATGGTTCCAACCACTAGCCAGACACCCTTAAAGTTCACGAAATTATAATTTTACCTACGTTAGTTGAACGCGGTAATCTCAGGAACTACTGGTTGGAATTAAATAAATCTTTTTATGTTGGGTAGTCCATTTATCGAGGCAGGCTATAGGCTATATAACATCACGCCGTCATCAATAGGAGCGGAGCAGCATTGAACAATGTTTCAAAATCGGGAAAATGTATTCCATTTCGAGAGCTTCCGTTGCGTGCGCTGCATAAACGGTTAAAGTTACGCATAAATGATGTACTACGGAATTATTCCTCATAAAAAAATCTAAAATAAAGTCCGCAACAGCATATGTCTATCTTTTAAGTCTAAGTCACTGTAACCATTTTTTTGGAAATCAATTTTATTTTATAGTTCGGCATTATTTGCGTATCGTATTTTTATTTATATGATATTAATCCTTATCCAAATAAATACGTTTTATAAAATTGCCTCATTTCTCAATTTACATCGTTAGACACTTTTTATGGTTCCAACCCCTTGCCAGACACCCTTAAAGTTCACGAAATTATTATATTACTTACGTTATAGAATAAAAACTGACTTTTATATAATTATAATACTTGGGTAATCATTTTGGTATTCATCTTTGGTTTTTTTGGATAGGGAATTTCTTCTGAATCTATTGCCTCAAAAGTTCTTCTTCTCCTCTTTCTCTTCTCAGGTGAATCGTCTCTATTAGTAGGAACCGGTGCCTCAGATATTTCAGGTTCTTCAAATGTATTTATTTCGATATTCTGATAAATGATTCCGACGGTATCATGTAAAGTGTCCTTCCCACTAGTAGTTTCAACGAATAGGTCAAAATTATCATAAGCCAGTCCAGTGTAAAGTTTAGGTGATTAATATTTTCAGGGCATAAACTCGACTTTTCAATGGAAGCATAGGTGGTTTCGGTTTCAAGTTCTTCTACACTTTGATAGCTGATACAATGACCATATCTGTTGATTATATCTATAATTTTTCTGCTACTCGTTAAACTCTTCAGAGTCATACCCAGCGTAATATGTTTAGACGTCTTGACTTGACCATTATGGATTCCATAAATAATATCTTGACAGTAAGACCGATCTTGACGAACACATTTTAAGCTACTTATTCGTTTTTGTCTAGAACCACCTATGAGAGTTGAATTAAAATCATATAATTCTTGCGGTATAGAAGCTTCTCCTGCAAATAAATCCTGTACTGAAAGATTTTTAGATGGTAATTTTGTCTTGTCCATTGTCAAAATAGTTTTTCGTAAGATTAATGCCGCTTTTTGTAAAACATTTTCCGATTTCAAGTTGGCGAATACTGTTTCGTCAATCGCCTTTATATAGTTGGGTGCTATTATTTTTTTATTTCGGATTGCAAAGAATTTAATATCTTTGTAAAACTTCTTATCATTTTTTTCTTCGAGGTGTTGTGCAGTAAAAGTTTCATCCATTTCAATGAAGTTCTCTGCATAAATTATTTCTAACGAATCAGTATATAATTCATGTAAATGAAGAAGAAGAAGAAGATCACGATATCGAATGGAGTAACAGTGACTATGAAAATGTTAACACTGATGTTAATAATGATAATTAATAAAATAACATTTTCTTTTATACTCTATAATAATAATATATAATGTGTTTCATGTTATAGTAATGTCATCAATCTATTTTTTTATCCTTAATAATAACTTTATTTTCAAAATTTACATAGACTATCAGTTGAATGTATAAGTTTGCTCCAAAAAGTTTATTTGCATAACTCATTCTAATCTCGAATCTCTTCTTACGATTTACAATGTTTGTTTGGCAAGAGGTTGGAACCATCAAAAGTGTCTGGCTAATGAGGAAACATCATCTACTTATTACCCAAGTATTATAATTATACAAAAATCAGTTTTTATTCTATAACGTAAGTAATATTATAATTTCGTGAACTTTAAGGGTGTCTGGCAAGGGGTTGGAACCATTAAAAGTGTCTAACGATGTAAATTGAGAAATGAGGCAATTTTATCAAACGTATTTATTTGGATATGGGTTAATATCATATAAATAAAAATACGCAAATAATGCCGAACTTTAAAATAAAATTGATTTCCAAAAAAAATGGTTACAGTGACTTAGACTTAAAAGATAGACATATGCTGTTGCGGACTTTATTTTTTTATGAGGAATAATTCCGTAGTACATCATTTATGCGTAACTTTAACCGTTTATGCAGCGCACGCAACGGAAGCTCTCGAAATGGAATACATTTTCCCGATTTTGAAACATTGTTCAATGCTGCTCCGCTCCTATTGATGACGGCGTGATGTTATATAGCCTATAGCCTGCCTCGATAAATGGACTACCCAACATAAAAAGATTTATTTAATTCCAACCAGTAGTTCCTGAGATTACCGCGTTCAACTAACGTAGGTAAAATTATAATTTCGTGAACTTTAAGGGTGTCTGGCTAGTGGTTGGAACCATCAAAAGTGTCTGGCTAAAGAGGACACATCATCTACTTATTACACAAGTATTATATATAAAAATCAGCTTTTATACTATGACGTTAGTAAACTCTTTTTTTTGACACCTTTAGTATCGTCTACCTGCCAAAGCCACCATCACCCAAACTCCATAATTGGCCATCGTTCTTACCATTGTTGGGAGCATCCGTTGACAAAGTTTCAGCTTTTATAAAATACCGTAGGTCTGGCGTTCACAGGCTCTTGGTCCATAATATAACCGCCATTTTTATTCCTCAGATAAAAGTTATCTGACAATTGAAAAATCAGCCCTTAGGCAAATACATAATGTACAGCCAACAAAAGAAATGCATGCAGACGGCAAGTTTTAAAACAGTTTTCCGGTAAGCTATTTGCTTCACTATTTGGCTGTATAAAAAACATGCAACCAAAAAAAATTGAAACGTTTAACACAACATTGTAGTACCTTTAAAACTTGCTGACTGTTTACATAATTATCTCTTTTGTTGACCTTACACAAATTACTGTGACGTCCTTCAAAAAGGTCGGGTGGGTGGGGGACTCTCAAGAGGCCTGCGTATATGACAAAATGTTTGAACGTGGCCGAAGTAAAGGAAATAATTTAAGGATCCCCGCAGTTCCTTGAATGTATTCATGAATTTCTGAGAAAACAGACAACCTTGCAAGAGGGTGACTCGCCGTCCGATCATGGACTATGCCTGAATCGACTGCACGTCGTGTTCCGCGCGCCGCACGCGCCCGCTTTAAAGAACTGTCAGCAATCGGATGGGGCCTTAGAGGGCCGAGCCTGATCGGATCACCGTGGATTTTAATCAAGTAAAAGTCTGACAGTCCTTCCCGTACAGGCTTAGGTGGGAGGACTCATTTGATGATTTTACCATAATAAAAAAGGGATGCCTACTACCAAGCATCGAAAAACCAACCCACTAGCCCTTCCAAGTACTATGAACAGTCTACGCATCTATACCATAGTAGTATTAAAATAATATGATAATGATCGCAATTCATTGTCCTGATAAGTGCGAGTGAACAATACGACGGGACTGACCGGTCGGCCTTGTGGTCCATAACTGTAACAGGTACTGTCGGTACCGGTGTACCGAGTCCTCGTAGTGTTTTCGGTATTTTAAACCGAACCCACGAATGTTTTTTTTTTATATTGTACGATAGGTTTGCTCTCCTTAGGCGCCCATTAGATGGTCAATCATGAATGATGGATTTTTTTATCGCCTACTATTTCCATCATCGCTTTAGACAATAGGTTTTCGGTCAATCAAAATATCTGCCATGGCAAAACCTACTGTCTAATGGGCGCCTTAGTCTAGGTCATGGATGACAAAGACAACGACGATCGACGATGGAGCGAGCCTACCCAGAGGAAGCCCGTTCACTCTAACTTTGAAGAGATTACGAGTTGTATCTATGCGTTCTGAAACACAGAAGCAGGCAGAGAGTTCCTTCCACTCCTTCGCTGTTCGCATTATTTAAAAAACGTATGCCACATCTTAGAACCGGGATAAAGAATATCCTATAGGTAAGATATTGTAGCTAGCACTAGGAAACGCAATTTAGCTGACTAATTCTTTCACCACGATTACTCAAACTCAAAACTAACACCAAAGGCACATTTCAGCGCCAACCTAAGTGGCATCAACAACTGCCAATTCTGTTTCACCAACTACTTTTGAACGAGGCAAATGACAGCTATGCGCAATGGCGGTAGCTAGGATTGTTTTCCAGAGAGGCAGACAAAGAAAATCCTAGTTTATATTGTTTTGATCGTTTTTTTTGACATTAAGTTTCGCATAAAAAGGAATGTGGATGTTGTCATTAAAATGTATAAAAAGTTATGATGCTCGTAGGAGACAGAATTATAGTTTACCAGCGAACAACCGTTCTTCTAAGGGGGGGGGACAACCGTATCTCGCTACGCCCATTGTTCTTTTATTATCGGCGCAACTGCTTAAACAGGTAGTATAGGGCCATTGAGGGCACACGGTGGATTTTAGTCAGTACGGGTCTGACGATCTACCGTGGTCAGTTTAGTCAATACTGGTCTGCCAGTCCCTTCTATTCCACCCAGGGCGGAAAATTTGATGGCTGCACCCCAAAAAAAGGGCATATTATACAGGGTGAATTTTTCAACTGGGCGTGGATGGCTATTTTCGAAACTATGAGGAATATCGAAAAACGCTGAAAGGAGTCTCGAGGCCGATTTTTACGAAAACCAAAACTGCATCACTGGATTTTAGAAAAATCAAAAATCCTGGCGAGGAATCGAACCCGCTGATTTTGGAAAAAAAATCACAACCTGTATTATTACATCGTTCGATAGTGTTGCTAATAAGGATCAAATTCTGGGAAGTAATCATATACGGCAAACTTAAGGAAATGGCTGATTTTTATGAAATTGCTATTTTTCCATGTTACTTTACATCTACTGAGCCAAAATTTATTCGAAATTATGAAAGAAGAATGGGCAGAAATGTATGGACCCCGTCCCTTTCCTTGTAACACTCCCATCCATATATCAAATGAAAGTACGTGAAAAGTGTATCATTTCAATGTATGACAGCAAACCTGCAAACTATAGGAGAAAAAAGTTATTGAGACTTTTATGTCAAAAGATGAATTTCAATTTTCAGAAGAAAACATTGCTCTTAGCTTTTTCTCATGATAATAATTATGTGTATAGATCATGAGAAAGAGTAACATTGTTGACTTAGCGGCACCCACTTCTGACTCTTTAAAAGAAAATCATAGTACTTAGTAGTAATAATTGTATGAAAATAATGAATTTAAACTAGATTGGAGCTTTAGAGGCTCAAAGCTGTTGGAAGGGTACCACAGGCCCTACTTAGAAGAACATGGCCATAAGACCGTCACATGCCGCCACAACCAAAATGTTACTCAACTGACTAACGAGGAAGCAAAGGAGTAAAAAAAAACACCAGTGTACTATGGATGGTCGTTGAAGTCATTTTTTGGTTTCCTTCATTAGGGCCCGAAGTGCTAACAGTGTCTGAATAGCTTTTTGTCATGGTAATGATGCGTACCAACGCCAACGCTTGTACCCATCATTTCTTGATTTTTGATTGTGGAGATAGGGTCTTATTCTTTTTCAAAAACGCTATAATTAAATATTAAAACTGACATTTTCAAAATCAATGTGTGCCATTATAAACTCTGTAAATCCCGGCCGATCTTCCATATACAAATTCTCGTAATAACATACTATGACGAATTCTGATTCGAAGTAAAGATAGCGAACACGTTACACATAGTTGACGCCTGTCTTCTACTTTCATAGTCGACAAACCCAATCGTTCAGGCACAGAACCGTGGACGAGCTGAAAGTAGTCCGAGAATCGGTTAAAGAAACTAGCAAGTTTTTATTTCTTTTTGCATGTCATGTGACATTTTTTTTTAATACAGTAATGTCAACGATGCATTAGCACACAGTATTGAGTATGGATTAATATAATTTAAGACATACATGACTTCTGCCTAACATTATGTATCGTCGGTATTTTGACATAAAAGTCTCAATAACTTTTTTCTCCCATGGTTTACAGGTTTGCTGTCATACAATGAAATGATACACTTTCCAAGTGCTTTCATTTGATATATAGATGGAAGTGTTACAAGGGGTGGGACGTTTTGTCCATCCTTCTTTCATTGTTTTTAATATCTCACTGGATTTGGCGATTTTACAATCCCACTGTACTTAGCAATACGACATTATTGAGTTGAACTAAAAATAGCATTATTTTCAAGAAGAAAAGGTGACTTATGTTTCAAATACAGTCTTTGCTTTGAAGATTAATCAGTTTTTTTGTAATTATACGTTTTCCTTAAGTTTGCCGTATATGATTACTTCCCAGAATTTTATCCTTATTAGCAACACTATCGAACGGTGTGATAATACAGGGTGTGATTTTTTTTCCAAAATCAGCGGGTTCGATTCCTGACCAGGATTTTTGATTTTTCTAAAATCAAATGATGCAGTTTTAGTTTTTGTCAAAATCGGCCTCGAGACTCCTTGCAACGTTTTTCGATATTCCTCATAGTTTCGAAAGTAGCCATCCACGCCCAGTTGAAAAATTCACCCTGTATATTATCTATGGATTCTATGGAATGAGAGAATTGCTTCGAAAACAAATTATAAATGATAGATAAAATGACGTAACAATAGTTGATGACTTATTAAAGCCACATGACGGTAGCTATTGAATTAATTTCACACAAAGGGCGACAGCTTCAATTGTCTTGATGTCTGGTCAACAATTTATACGAGTTATTGCACTGCAAGCCAGCTGCAAGAATTATAATTATAGAACTTTATGTCGTGGTCAGTTAAAAGGATCATGTTAGTTTAACTTTAGCATTTACGTCACGCAAAAAAGGAACGTGAAAGGGTAACAGATCTATGAATAGCAAGTGTTAAGCTCTACTCAAATATTTTTTATATTTATAGTTAACTAGCGGCCCGTCCCGGCTTCGCACGCGTGGAGGACCCGGTCTAAAACCCGGTCCCGATGGTTACAAACACAACAAAAAAATAATTATCCGAATCGGTCAAGCCGTTTTCATGTTATGTCGTGACAACGGAAAACGGGTTTCATTTTTATATATATAGATAATTCAATTTACATGTTGTTCTCGATGCGTAGTGGTTGAGTTATAGTGCCTTGTAATAAACAAGTCGACAATACGCGCCTATAAACCGCGTTCTCCTTGAGAAATGTACTGATCCTATGAAAGTAAGGATAACGACTACTTGTAATGTGTCCAGTATATTTTAATGTGTATTTTAGTGTGTTGACTGTTGCTACTCGCTAGCTTGCACAGTGTGATGGAAAACATCGTGAGGAAAGCGGCATCTCCGATGAGCTACCCAAAAATTACAAAAAAAAATTGAATACATTATGACATCTATCAACTGCGCCCGCGTGGTGCATTACGGCTCACTCCTTCTCACAGAGATGAGGTCTGTGGCAGTGGGTACATTAAAGGCTGTTGAGATGCTATGCTATTAGGGACCATTCATGACCGCTTTAAGCTGTAAATTAATTAGCGTCGGGCAACGAGCAGTAACATCAAATGAATAGTAGAAACGTTTGAAACACGCCACGGGGCGACGCCAGTAGCGGAATCGTGTACTTACAAAGTAACTAATGTCTTATTCGCGCCGCCCATCACATCGCTTAGACTGAAGTCGTGAACGAGGTGTTATGCTCAATGATATTATAAATGAATAGATACGTTACCAACACAACATTCTATCTTCAAAAACGGCACACTAACGCACACATGAATAACTAAATATTGCAATAGCCCACTACATCACGGTTAGTCGCTAAATTAGGATGGCATCGCAAGTAAAAAACAGACAAATATAGTCAAGGTTTGTCAATTGACCACATTTGAGCGCGTATAACGTATCTACACCTTTTACTTATAATATCATTGGTTATGCTAGCAAAACTACAGTTTGAATTGGGTGCAAATAATTACATAGTGGCTAATTTCGCCGCCTGTCAAGATAAACCAGTCGTTTTGTAATACTTATGTATTCTTCCGCATTTTCCTTTGCATGATAGCTCAAGGGTTATTTTTTAATTAATTCATTAAATGTATTGAGGCATAAACAAAGTATTTATTGTTCTCTGAGAATTTAATGAACGCATTCTTGCGCTCCTTCAACGTTATCGTTCAATTCTTGATATTTCTCCTTCCGGGAAGTTTCTTTTGTTAAAGTTTTAATGCATTATTTTTAATGGCGGTACGATGGCGAGAGGGTGAGAGATCGACTCATCCTACTGCGTGTGTCGAGAGTTCAATTTCTGCACGGAACAAATATTTGTATGGCCTACAAATAGTTGATTCGGGTCTGGGTGTTTGTGTACGTGACGCGAGAAATTCCTAGTGTAAAGTAGTTTTATTTTTAAATACTTAATTAATAAAGAAAAACTGTTTCGTTGAGCTATACGAAAATACTTATCTTTGTTGGGTTTTCAAAGAGTTCAATAAGAAAATTAAAACTGAAAAGAATTGAAGAAACGGGCAAGAAATCCCATGGATTACGTCTTTGCATCTTTGGACAGACAGTCTCTATTATGTCTTGAGCTTAGGTTAGGCCTGGGGTGACAGAGACAAGGTCGACGATAAAGCGAGTTTGCCCAGAAGAAGCCAGTTCTCTCTAACTACTACTTTAAACCACAGAATTAAAATATCCAAATAAATAATTATAATTAGTTGTACTTACGTCCATTGTCAGTAGATAGCTTCATCTTCTCCAATAGAGTGGTGTCCCGGTCGTTGTATATGAGCACAGCGGTCGCGTTCGCACGCCATGCGTTTTGCACCTGAAAAAAATGAAATGAATGCACTTAATTATGTGTTTAGTTTCGGTTAAGGTCTTGATAGACTTGAGCATTTACTTGTAACAGAACATCAAGCATTCGCTGTTTTAAATTTTTTCGAACTGAACAACGAACAGAGCTAAGCATAGAGCCAAACATCGCTACGAGAACACACTAGTCGATGGTCTTCAAAAAACGTCCAAAAAGAGCCTCATTGCAAAATTTTGAAACTCCTACCACCTAAGCCCTTTTAGTTTTAAACGTAAAAAACCACTTGTAGTTTCTCAGAATACGTGATAAGTGATTCACTATCAACAAGTGAGTGAGTCATCATCATCTACCTAGCCTTTTCCCAACTATACCTGAGTTGGATCGGAGTTGGAACCAGATGCAGCTGAATATCAGTATTTTACATGGAGCGACTGCTATCGGACCTCCACAACCCAGAAGCTGAGTATTACGATGCCCCATGGTAAGCACTGGTAGTCTAGCTAGTAGATTTTAGACATCCTAATTAATAGTAGAATAGAATAGAATACTCTTTATTATGAACACCATACAAATTACAGATACATCAAATTAGCAATATCTTATAAATAGGGCGGTCTTATCGCTAAAAGTAATTTTTTCAAGACATCACAGACACACAGATAGTAACGACTGTCAAAGATCTATAAATGACAGCCGGGACCAAAGGCATTACGTCCGAGGCACGGAGGAAACTCGCTATGACAGATGATCAGCCGTCCACAGACCAACGTCAGCAAGCGCGGCTTAACCCGGAAGATCGGCCTGTGCGGCTGTAATTATTTAGCTACAAGCTCTTTTACGAGTGAGTGAGTGACCTTTCGCTAATATACAAGATTTAATAAATCCTCAATACATTGTAGGTGCATCTTGGTGTCATGGCGGCTTACTAGTCTGACCACTTTGCATTTCCTACAACCTTTCACTTCACTGTGACCGAGACGAATTAATATTATATTATTGCTACTAGATATACCGGTTTTGATATAATAATTTGTGAGCTTGTATTGTGTATATTGAAATAGTTACTTCGATTTTACATAAAATACCTTTAGTATTGAAATCTCTTTAGCAGAGAAGTTTTTTTTTTAGAGTTTGCCGTACGTCCGTTTAATAACAAGAAATGCGGGAAATTCTTAAAAAAAAGAATATTCAATTCTATTCCTCAAACAATACAGTAGTTAATAGATAATTAATTTTACTTTATAAATAAATTCTGCTTAAGAGGCCTTATTAAAAAAAAAAATTTTTGATGTTCATTATTATGTAGGTACCTACCAATGATAGGCCTCCCATATCTAGCGTTCTCCTATAGAATAATAATATTTATTTAAGTTTCACCTACTGTTACAGACCAAATTTTATTTTTACATCATTACCCAAGCCTTTAAATTAAACCCCAGTCACATGCATGATGCAATTTGTAAGTCCCATATCGTAAGCGATCTAAGTAACTCTAATCAACTTATTTACCGTCAGCTATCGGTAAACCATATGTAGTAAGAAGTTAATCCGCAGGTTAATCTTGGAAATGAGCGGTACTAGCTTGTTCATTACGGTATAAGTGAGTTTTTACATGCATTTAGATACCTTTATGCAAGATGCAAGGTAATTGCAACAAGAAATGTTGTCGTAGTTAAGGCCTAAAAGATTGTAAAATTCTCACGATGTATCCCTTTACCGTTCTGACACAATCTTTGTAATATTTTCTTTATATATAATGGAATGGAGTGAAAATAAATATAATGCAATACAGCGCGTCCACCAACAAGGTGGACAGACGACCATAAAAAGGTCGCCGGAAGACGCTGGATGCAGGTCGCTTCGAACCGGTATATGTGGAGATTAAAAGGGGAAGCCTATGTTCAGCAGTGGACGTCCTATGGCTGAGATGATGATGATGATGATGAAAACAGCGCAGTATTCTAGGCGTCAAAGCCCGTGCAGACCCAAAACACAAATTGTCGACGTTAGACAAAAGGCCGCTACACTGAACTGGGCTTGGACAAGTCTGACGCATGCCCAATAATTTGTGGGCCAAAATAAGCACTTTGTCGAGCCCAGACACAGCCAAAAGGCTTCGAGGCAGACCTCGTTGAAGATGGCGGGATGTGATGGCATGGACAAAAGTAATGACTCGTGGTACCTTTGGCCCTGGATTGTGAAAACTGGAAGTTTCGGAGAGAGGCCTTTGTAGCAGTGGGATGAAGTAGGTTAGCAATATCAGTTATAATTAAGAAACCATTTTTCAGAAAATCAACCACCTGTCCGAAACCGGAGCGAGTCGCTAGTCTATACCAATATTATAAAAACAAAGAGGACATTAATCTCTCAAAACATCACCGAATTTGAACATTGTTTCACCAGTGGAAAGCTACATTCAACGACGATATATTACTAGACTCCGCATGCACGATCTAACAAACAAAAACTATTCTGTCAACTCGCTGAGCTACTACGTAAGCGAGGGGGACGGGGTACTGCGTTGTGATTGGCTAACTCAAGGTCTGTTCTGTCTCAAGGTATGTTTACGGCTCACAGGAGTGGTCGAAATAAGGCGGATATAAGACTTTTTTGCCTAATGTGTTGACAAACATCGGTCGCCTGTTATAAGGAGTCTAGTAATATATCGTCGTTGGCTACATTAATCTTGAATATGGGGACTGGCTACATTACTGTTGAGTATTTGAGTAACATAGACGTATAAGTAGATATTTTATTTTCTAACTGAACGTGTACGAAGTCGGGGCGGGTCGCGGAGTTATGTAATATTCCTGATAGCAAAAATAATATTGTATCGTACCTAATAAGTAATAACACTAGTAATAATGACTAACAATCTACTTATGTATCATTATTATCCAAAATAATCCTTAGAAACCCTGTTTATCTATATTGAAAGTTTGTTGGCATACAGGCCGATATATTTCGAAATATCCAAAGGAATATCTGCTCTTTGATAAAAAATAATACCTTTCCGTCCTAAAGAAATGTTATACAAATATTGAACATTGGAATAACATAAATCCAATTATAATGATCACTGTGATGTTTTTGGAAATACATGAAAAGGGAATCAAATACATATACTCGTATACATACATAATATATAGTATATAGGGAAGTTTTCCTTTCTTGTTTCTATGAATAAAAGAAAAGCTTTTCGTGCCTTTGTTTCAAACTTGATTATATTTTATAGGAAAAGTTGGTGCTATTCCTGACTTAATCAAAAGATTCTAAGAGTGGTTTGTAGAGGAAAATGAACAGAAGGAGTCTACCGTCCCGGGTGGAGCGGAAAGATTGTCTTAAAGGGACACCGGGGTCCTAGAACGCAAAGGGAAAACTGAAGGATTGGGTTGTTTTTTAAACAGTCATTTTGACAGTCCCTTCCGCTACACCAATAGCTCAGACTAATTGGATGATGTTCCATAATCCAAGAGTTAAATAATTACGTTTGTTCTACGGAAGCCCCCTTTTATATTTACTGCATTCTGTTTTTCAGTAACTAAATGTTTTACAGCGACAACAGAAATACATCATTTGTGTAAATTTGAACTGTACCGTTTGTCGCACTAGCGTAGTACACTCGTCTAACTATCATGGTCCATTCGGTAAGGGATGGAAGTCTTAGCCCCTTCGTACACTAGGTGATGCAAGTCTAAGATACCTTAAGACTATGGTATCCAGGTGACTATGGTATCCAGGTGACTATCGCAATACAAATCCACAGAGGTTCGTACACAGGCACGAGTCAATGGATACCAAAGTCGTAAGGTATCGGAGACTTGCATCATCTAGTGTACGAAGGGGCTTAATAATAGGGTCCCATTTTACCCCTTGGGCAAAAAAGACACAAGTTTCCAGTACATGCTGTACGAGCGCTGAACACCTCATATAGTCCTATTTATTTCAGTATCAACTGTTATCTTACAAAGTTGTGATCAATCGTTGTTATCAGACATACTTGTGCGACAAATAATCCTTGCTTATCAGAGGATAAAGATATAGCAGTTCATTAGTATGTTTATTAACTCGGGGACTATTACCATTGCGACATGAGAGAGGAGATGGAGGGAAGAGGAGGGAGAGGGAGAGCTCAAAACGGTGAAGGAAAACATCGTGTGGAAACCGACATGATCTAGAACCAAAAATTTGAAGATTAGTGACATCTACCAACTTCATTGTGTGAACTGAACGGAAAATTATTTACGACTAAAGGTCCTTTACACCCTCGCCTACGGCTCGGTTGCAAATTCCGTTTCGAATGCAATTACAAACTATTCCGACTTGCATCGAAATGTATTATTTAATTATTAATGTTCTTTGTTAGAATAAACTACACCATTTTCTATATTAAATCAATGTCAGAGAACTTGTCATCCATTTGAGTGGAATGTTTCTTTAGTCGAGTAGCTGGGCGCTTTTTCACCCTCGTCTACGGCACTGCTGATAATTACGCCTCGAATATCCTATTAGTAATAATATCGTGTAATATTTTCGTATTTATATTCTTTGTAAAACGAAACTACATACAACTCTATGTGAAATCAATGTACAGAAACTTGCCACCCAATTCTGAGGAGGGTGTCTTTAGCTGAGTACGGTCGGCATGCTGGTGACAAGTTCATTATAACGTCTACGTCTTGTTAGGGTACTGCCTTAGTCTAGACTGATGTTTAGTTTAATGTACCTACGTTTGAACTGATATTGACTTTGCTATCGTTACTTGACGCTGAGTGAGTAGATGTCGACTCCGTTACATAAAGGGCTACTGAAAGACACCGTGGATTTTAGTCAGTACGAGTCTGACAATCCCTCCCGCTTTGCCGTGAGTGAGGACTCATTTAATGATTTAACCACGTAAAAAAAAGTTTCCATTATACAAGAGGTAAATTGTACGCTACTTGAACAAACTTGTATGTTACAAGTTGGTTTTTAAACAATTTTTGCACTTGAACGAACACTCTTAGATGACCCCTAATTTAAAAAAAATTGGATCATTTATTCCGGAAACTTTGTAATCATTATTATCGTCATCAGCCTATAATGTTCCCAGAGCTGCTGGGACACAGACCTCTCTGTGAGTCCCTATCGTGGGCCTGAAACTTTGTAAGCTTTCTACAATCTATCTTCATGATTTACGATTAGACAAGAGACAAACAAAATTAACTATGCCATCAGAGACCAACAAAAACGCATATAAACACAGCACCATATGCCTATGCATGCAAGTGCCATGCTCACAAGAACGCAAACGAGTATCGCAGCTAATTGCATTAGCATGACTGAAGCCGGCTTCCTTAGCTGTTTAGAACTAAAACTAATTACAGCACTGCCTTTCAGACTCCTTAACGAACTTTTCTATGTCTTTTCTAAGCTTAGAGACTTAGTATTTCAGACTGAAAAAATGTAATTAGCCCGTCAATGAGGGTATCAAAAATCATCATCATCTGCCTAGCCTTTTCCCAATTATATTGGGGTCGGCTTCCAGTCAAACCAGATGTAGCTGGATATCTGTATTTTAGGGTATCAAAAATTATTAGACCCTAATTTTTTATTGTTACGTGAACTAAAATTGACGAGACGATACGATACTTTTAAAATTAGCAAAACGTCACATGCAAGTACAGTTTTTACTTGCTTGTAACGTTCTACAAGTACGCAAGTTTACTATAAATATAAAGAAAATGCGCCACTGCGGCACTCTCGAATTTTGATGCATTTTTAACCGACTTCTATTTTTGGAAATAGTCATTGTTACAACAAAATAATACGTGTTCATTATTTTTAAAGACTCCTACTGAAGGACTTACTGGCACCAACTATAGATATTCCCTATTTTCGAGAGGAAATAAGAATTTTTAAATGTTTTTCTTACCTTGATTTCAAAATTACAGCTTCCTCTCCTGATGACCGCAACCCAGGGTTCTGAAGGCAGGGGATCGTTGGGCGCGGCTGCTGACAGCAAAGGCCAGGTGCAGCCAGTATGATCCCTTTCTCCCCCAGCACCTTTGGCTCGTATGTGCACTGCCATACCCCGAGATGAGCCGATGTAACCCTCGCCGTATTTACCAGACTGGAAAGATGGAGAAAACAGTTTAGTGTTTGAGAAAGGAAAAAATAAATGCAACACTAGCATTCAAACATAGAGTAGACTAGTTATTCCGACGCGTGACCGAAATAATGACTTTAAAACCGAAAGTTAAATCATGTTTTTTTCTCATTTTTTAAATTTAGAATTGATTTTTTTTTAATTCGTTTTTGTAAAAATATTTTTAGAATGTAAAGCGCCGTATTCACGTTCCATCTTGCTGTACGTCCCGCCAAGGTCATACACGATACACGAAGCAAAAACACCGTGATTATGACGTACTGGACGTACGTCAAGCCTATTCACGTTGTTTTTGCGTCGTGCATCGTGCATGACGTACAGCCGTGACAGATGGTGAATACGGCGCTTAAAGCGCCGTATTCACGTTCCATCTTGCTGTACGTCCCGCCAAGGTCATACACGATACACGAAGCAAAAACACCGTGATTTTGACGTACTGGACGTACGTCAAGCCTATTCACGTTGTTTTTGCGTCGTGCATCGTGCATGACGTACAGCCGTGACAGATGGTGAATACGGCGCTTAACGAATAATTATTGAAATGAACAAAGAAAAAGTAATGAACAAAGAAGTAGTAATGGGAAGAAAAGCGGTTAGTGTGACCTCTATGGACACCGATGCCTTTTTCATGTCAGAAAAAAAACACAATCTGTCAATCGATTCGCGACAATTTCCACGCACGGTAAAACAAGATGGCGATACACCTAATTGTTATTCAACAAATCAACACCATTAATTAATACATAACCTCAGTACATTAGCCTGCCTTGAGAGAGCCAGATGGCTGGCTTCGAGCCAAAGAAGTCTGCCTATAAACTTGCCTAGGTAATGAGATCTAACGAGGTCTTATCTTTCGCGAATTTGTTTGTTTGTACGTAGAATGCATCCCGGAGCTTGTTTTGTAGTGGAATGCACTGTTTCTGCTTAATATGCGGTTCAATGGATAGTTTACTGCTTAAATAAATTGAAAATCTGGTTAGACCGTTAATTAGTAGTAAGGTATACGAACCTCTATAGATTTGTATTTCGATAGTCACCTGGATATCAAAGTCGTAAGGTATCGGAGACTTGCGTCGCGTTGTGTACAAAGGTTTTACTTACATTTCGCGTTTTACGAGATTGTAAACTTAAGTACATTAAGAGAAATGTGGACGACCTTAAAATCAATCTTATGTCTGTGTGGGCGAGAGATGGATCACTTACATCTTATTACAGATCATTTTATTATTCGATTCCAGTTGTATCGTATTCGAAATACTGATTACTTTTGTAAATATACGTTTCAACTTTCAATAAATCTCCAGTGTTAGATGCCACGGCATCAATAATTACTCATCAACATAAAATAACTAGAGGATGCGACCCGCCAGCCCCGCACAATAAAAATAAAATTAATTTTCAATAAAAACTCAGAGACAACTTGACTTTTTACGACATTTTTAACTATTATCGTAATATATACAAAAACCTTAACAAATAATAGAACTTGCACCGCATAAAAATCTGTCCAGTATTTTTTCAGTTTATCGCGAACAGACACACAGGCAGATGCAGCGGGGGGAGCTCAGATTTTTATATTATCGTTTATTTATTTATACACACACAATAAAAATACACAAGAAAAGCAACAATTCCTAATGAATTCATTCAATAATTTCAGTTCGTTCACAAGACATTTTCTTTTTGACGTCATCAAAAATACTTTGTTTTTAACGGCGCGTACGTTCGCTAAATGGTTTTCGCAATATTTTACAGCAAGAATTGGATTGTTTGCGCACCCGATTTTTCAGAGTAAACATTTTATTCGATTGATAGGATATCGGACAGACTGTTATCTCAAGACTGAAATAGATAATCAATTACTTAAATAAAAAAAGAAAGAAAAAAGTTACAAAAATAGGTTGTTAGGTAATTTGATGTCGTCATCAGACGAGTCCTAAGTGGAGGGAGAGCATGTAACGTCAATCGAAATAGGGGAATACCTTAAAAGGAACGAAACGGGCAATGAAACTAGAGGTTGGATTTTCGATATTAGAAATCTGACAGCCTCTTTTTTATTTTTACGTGGTATAGTCATCAAATGAGTCCTCCCACCCCGGGCAGGGCGGGAGGGACTGTCAGACTTGTACTGACTAAAATTCACGGTGTCCTTCAATAGCCCTTTATGTTCCGGGGTCACGGTGATGGAATGCGTCCCGCGACCATCTGACAGCCTCTTCAAGTTAATTTGAAATCAATTAAATCAAATAGAACAGAAAACGAAGTCAATTTCTGAACTCAATTACTGAATGCAAATATTCTGCAGCGCGCAAAGATATTCACTAATTAAGTGCTAGCATAGGAAATGGGAACAATCTAATTACTGGCAAGTACATTTTTACGTTGCCTTCCAAAGAGTTGTAATAAGTACCTAAATGATTATTAGATGTGAGATCGGCTACCTAGCTGCTTACGTTTCTAGTAACAATCTCGAAACGCCGTCTCACAAATCGAGACATGTAAGTAACCTCACACAATATAAGTAAAGATTCCCCCGATACCTGTTGATCTTATCAAATAAACATCCGATGTGTTCCTTCAAGTGAACAACGTAACTGCGTAGATACGATAGGTGATCAATAAATTCGTCACAACATCGTCACACCCTGTTTCGTCACTTATTTTGACTAGCTATGTGTGCCCCGCAGTTCCACCCGCCGTTTACTAAGAAGGACAGTTAATGACGCCATTTTGTAACGTCATGCACCCACTATTAACACTTGCACGCTTTTAAATAACCAATTATTGTTTGAAAATAAGTCTAAAGAGATGATAAAGACATTAAAAAAAAAAATGCACAGAGTAATTCATTGTTATACGTTATTTTTAAATGACTGTTGACCATAAGACGCTAGCCTTCTTAGTTGAATCGCACTATACTTGGTTTTGGTTATTCGGTTCGAAAGGTCAAAGCGGACTGCTAGGGTCAGGAGACTGTCCTTTACGTTGCAGGGTCCCCCTCAAATGAATGGACAGGGTCGTGGGTGGATTTTAGAATGACTCTGACAGTCTCTTCTGCTCTACCCAGGGCGGCAAGAAAAGGGCCGAAGAGTAGACATTAGTTTCTATTGGAGGTTTCCTGAATGTGGCTGTCTCTTCTGTGTTGACACAGCTCTAAGCGAGCTTGGCACAATCAAAAGGAGGTCTATAACCAGCAGATGAGGTCAAGCTATTGATGATTGATGATGAAGTTAAGAATTGGCCTATCAAAATGTAAACATTTTTTTTAGAAAGAATGGTTTTTAAACAAACAAACTCTTGACTTTTGTTATATTAGCATTGATTAAATTTGTATCTATAGATAAATCTGTCTTCTAGAAAGTACAGAATATAAATAGCTATCAAAGACATCGATCTTCATGGTTACTGTACACTCTTGTCGAGTGTGAGATAGAAGCTCTCGTCTAGACTCGGCTATTTCTCGTTTCGAGGTTTCAATTTGACGGACATGAAGCTGACTTCGGTCGGCTTTAACCCTTTGGAGTCCTGGGGACTTTAAAAAACAAGTTTTGAAAGTTCATTTCAGAACACCTCTCTCTCTCTCATATGTTTTCAGGAAATTGGGGGCTACCAAGGAATACGGGCCTTGGCAGTGGTCTCGAATGTATTCGTAATATAACAAATCTGTGATGCAGTCCAGAAATGTATTTTGGTATAAATCTAACCACCTTTTGGTGTTTTGCAACTCCTACTACTACTACCTACCTTTTGGTAGGTATTTGGATAGAAGCGATATCATAAAGGTAGATAAAAAAAAATAATCGTTAGGTTCGAGACTGCCCGGCAAGAGTGTATAGCCACCTTAAAAAAACGATATATTTCGGTTATCACAATATGTACCTAAAAGATAAGAGAGGTATTTGCAATGATAAATGTATTAATGGAGGTATTGTTAAGAAAGGACATTGGATGATAAATAAAATGGAGTAACTACAGACATCCAGGTGTGGGGTCGCTTGATAAATCGGGCTAGCAACATATACGCTATAAGAAATAAATCGATTTTGATCGTTTATTGCATAGATGTATTACGTCTTCATTTTCATTATCAAAGAAAAGTAATCTATCATGTCTAGCCGCTGGCTACACCATTTTTTTCTACTTTTTTTGTTTTTTAATGTTTCAATTAATAACAAATTTTGTGCCAGCAGTTGCGATTATACAAAAATTAAATAAATTTTCTTTTTCTACATATGTGACAATTGGTGCTGTATTTTGCAATTCTGCCAATGTCATATGTTGTGAAGGCAAATTTTGTATGTTATGTTTACGTATACTGTAATTTCTGAACAAGAGACTTAAAAATTAAAATGATGTTGACAGGGTATCAAAGAACACCACAATTTTCTTTAAAATAATACGATCGCAATGTAACCTAATTAGATGCCTATGTGAAATATCAAATAACCCAGGTGTCATTCCCACAGGTGACGTATCAACAGGTGCCCAAAGTTAAATACGTCAAATATTGTTCTCACAACAATGACCAAAAAATACACAGTTACTACAGTTACACACATCAGACAGCTTTCGAAAACAAAATAAAAAATACACACAGCCTCGCACAGGGTTTTAACGGATTAAAATAAACTAATATTTAAAACATGCGGTCTCTGGTATTTATTTACCCTCCACGCCATATAGGTCAAACCTTATCCCACTCAATGTGATTGAGAGTAAAGGTACAAAGGTATATTTTACACAGCTTTAGGCCGCTTGCACATTCACGTTTATTTTTCACAAAGAAAAAAATACGATTCGGCGTCGAAAACAGAAATAAGTGACGTTGCTCAGAAGCCTGATAAAGATTAAGCTGGGCACTCCTGTTGTATGCTCTGTAAGTTTTGACTGCACAGTCAAAAGGCGTCACTACAGATACAGACGTGGTAGAAAATGGTGGACAGATCTGGTAAATCCATATCCAACATTGCCATGTGGTCCAACTAAGGCCTGGATCGAAAACACTGGAAGCTTAGACTATAAGCCAGGTCTTCGCCAGAAGTGGAAAAATGCAGGCTGACAGTAAGACCGCATGATTGTCTGTATAGTATGGATCATTATAGAAAATTGTTAACATAATTTTGTAATTATAGAGATAAAAAAACTGTGAATATTTCAAATGACTGTCGTTATCAATATCAAGCAAAATAGAGCTAAAAATATTCACGTATGTTAAATGGGCTGATGGGCTCTCATTAAGTTTCTTTGTTCTGTTTTTTTTTGGTATTGTGGCAACAGAAACAGAAATAAATCATATGTGATAATAACTGTCTATCACGGTTCATGAGATACAGTCTGGTGACAGACGGACACCGGAGTCTTCGTAATACAAATAAAAAAAATAAAAAATCTCTTTAAGTTTTACCCCTTGGGTATGAAACACTAAACACTTTTTTTTTCGCAACACAAAATACGTATGGTGTAAAACCAGCCTTATTTTGGTCTTATTCCTTTTTTGAAACAGCGTCCAATCACCTGAGTGATGTGCGTAGGAAGTTGTTAGGATTAGTTGTCGATGTCTCGCGGATTACGTTACAGCGCTGTTAAACGTGGGTAGTCTGTGATTGGACCATGCGGAAGGTGGTTAAAACATCGCTTGATTGGCGGTTTTGTACCGTTAATTGGTTGTCGTTGGGAAAAAAATATGGGAAAAATTTGGTATGGGTTTTTGATAATTTTTATTATTATCCTATTTTTAAGGTATACCTCGACGCTGCGAAGTCAGGCTGGTCGCTATAAATACAATATGGTCCGGTGGGGATACTCTCATGAAGAAAGGTGCGACTGCGGTGCCTCATCGCAAACGATGGCCCACCTTCTCAACTGTCTTCTGTGCAACTCCACCTGCACTCTAAGGGAACTATCCGAGGCCACCACCCACGCCGTCAATGTGGCAGAGTTTTGTTCGAAACATACAATTTGATGGAATCATCGACACGACGAAGAAGAAGGTATACCTCTATTTTTTTCCATAGCCTGTACTGTCCCACTGCTGGAACTTCCTCTAATTCCTGCCATAGCACTCCTCAAACCGGCCCTCGTGGTATAACGTCTAGGATTTTAACTATAACGGATCAATTTAAGTTAGTGATTTCATACTTTAGATCGCTAGTGTAGATTATATTATCATCCATGATACCTACAAGCCGATCAGTATCTAGATCTAGAAGCATAAAAAATAAAACAGCCATAATATTAGTTACGACATCAAAAACAGACTGTTTACAAACATCACCGTGTTATCGATATCAGCGAACAACACTAGCTCAGTTAATTCCAAACAGCGGATACGCTAGTGACGTAACCAATACTAGTGATTATGTCGATAGCGATTATTGCAATAACGAATACAAAATAGTACGCATACAAGTGGTGTATTATCCATTGATTTTATTTGTAATACGTAACAGTAAATCGGGCGTATCGTAATCATGAAGGAAGTGTGAAATTAGAAATTCACGAATCACTATTGAGTTGTTGTGTTAATTAACGACAATGCATTAAATAAGCTTGATTAAGGACCTGATTTTATAAGTAGTTAAGTAAACTATAAGTTAAAAAGCATTAAATTTTTAATTGACGACACGGTTGGCGCAATGGCTGAGCGAGTCCCACCAACGGCAGTACGGTTTTTTTTTTTTTTTTATCGTGGTAAAATCATCAAATGAGACCTCCAACCCCGGGCAGGGCGGGAGGTACTGTCAGACTTGTACTGACTAAAATCTACGGTGTCCTTCAGTAGCCCTTTATGTTCCGGGGTCACGGTAATAGAAATAAATCCCGCGACCAACGGCAGTACGGTAGGGACTGTCAGACTTGTACTGACTAAAATCCACAGCGATCCTTCAATGGACATTTTACGTTTCAGGGTCTGACGGTTTCCTTATGTCCATGTCTATTTTTATCGCGAGACATCAAAGCTCTTAAGGGACCATAGACAAAGACAAAGGTAAAAGACACTTATATCCAGATCCCATTTCCCTAGAGGTGCCTCAGAAAGAAACTTCCTAAAAACACGTAGTTTTTTACGAAGAAAAGAAATAAACAAAGGAATTTGCTGTATTTATGTTCCCTCTAGGAAAGTAATAAATGAATTAGGTTAGTAAGAAACTGTATTGTTGACAGTGTTTTACGGTCAGGTATGTTTTATACCATGATGGCTGGCGGACGGAGGAAAAGAGTGGTCCAGAAATTTTCATTCGGAATCGGACTAGTTGTAATAATAGTTTACAGTCGATATAAATTGAAGATCTGGGGGCCAATTCTGGGTTTTGGAGATGATGTCGAACTCGACAAAAATTTCTAATGACGTCATTTTTTCGACAAATTTTACGGAACTCTAACGTTAGCCTTCGACAAATGGCGAATTCGAAATCCCCAGAATAGCAACTTTTAAAATTTATTTATTTTGCATTTTTGTAAATGTTGGTGAGGAACTTTTCGCGCGCGGGTCCATCTTGCACTTAGCCGGTTTTTTACAAGTAAAGGAACGAAGTATTTTTAAATGAAATAGAGGTTGAAAAGTTTTACCGATTAAAACCCCTTTGATACAGCAAATAATCCTTATAATAAACTTGATCAAATAAGTCAGTTCAACGAAAAATGATTATGACGTGACGTCGAATCGGTTCAACATTAATTAATTACCCGCCTACTGAAAACCGGTTTATAATCGGATACACGATTATCTAAACAGATCAAGGCTATGTTTTTGTGTCAATCATAATTATCATTATTAAATCCTTAATAATGCAACTATCTCGTATATTATTACTACTCATATGGATGCGAATTATTGAATATGTTGAACAATTTTATTGCGAATGCGAAAGATTGTATGTAACGGAGGTGAGGATGTTGAGATGCATGTGTGGGGTGACAAGAATGGATAAAGTAAGGAATGAGTTTATAAAGGGAAGTTTGAAAGTGAAACCTGTTGCAGAAAAAAAATTAAAGGGAATCGTCTGGTATGGACATGTGATGAGGAGGAATGAGACTCATGTGACTAAGAGAGTGATGAGTAAGGAATGATATGAACGAAAAAGGAGTAAATTATACTGTGACGTCTGATAGGGCAGAATGGAAGAATAAAACGTGTTGCGCCAAACCCATGCAATGTGGGATAAGGGCAGAAAATAACTGTCTGTTGTCTTCTAGCACCTAAACTACCGAACCGATCGCGATATTCGAGAGATCAGCGCAGGACCTGAAGATGGACAGACATCATGTCCACGGTAATCCCCCAAAAGTTAGGCAGAGATGTTCTTAATATAACACACGCATTTCGCCAGATAACATAAGGGTCAATACACACCGAGACGCGACGCGACGCGACACAACGATACAGATTTTGAGTTGCTCCATTGACATGTCGTCTATTGCCATCTACCAGGGTCAACTCTGTGGCCACTACCAAGTAATTCCTGGAGCAAAATCCTTATCGATTATCGACGCGTGCCATAATCGGGCGGGCAAATAAAATGTCGAATTTTGTAGAACCAATATAACTTTTCTTGGTCGAATGTAGAATAGAGTTAGAATTGAATAACAAAAATAAAAAGTCTTAATCAAAAACTTAAGGAAAACAAGCTGAATTCATTATTACATAAGGTACAATGAACGATTGTGTACTTAATTTATCCGAGTGATTAATTTCTACTTAATTAGTTAAAAACAAGTGT
Source organism: Agrotis ipsilon (assembly GCA_028554685.1). Taxonomy (NCBI): domain Eukaryota; kingdom Metazoa; phylum Arthropoda; class Insecta; order Lepidoptera; family Noctuidae; genus Agrotis; species Agrotis ipsilon. Next base: position 11,060,435 of record CM052972.1, read on the forward strand.
TATCAGGTGCTTATTTACGGGTAATGTTCCGTTAATGGCTATCAATGTTCGAGTCCATTGTAATCACATTTGATAACGGAAAGAGTTATTTTTATTACTATGACAGTTAAGAATGTTTTTTTTTCATACTTGGAATTTTCATCTGTATCGTTTTTTTTGCGTGGTAAAATCATCATATTATTATGAGTCCTCCCATCCCGGGCAGGGAGTAGGGACTGTCAGACTTGTACTGACTAAAATCCACGGTGTCCTTCGGTAGTCCTTTGTGTAGTGTGGAGTCGCGGTATACAACTTATGTCCCGCAACCCCGGCAAGGCTATGGCCCTCTATATGGGTATGTGGGTGCGTTTACAAACCTAAAAACTCATATACACGAACCCGGAACAACTACTTGCATATCATACAAATGTTTGTTCTTTGATAATAAAAATGAAATATTTCTTGACTCAAATGAGAAGTTTAATGTATGCATTGTGAAACCACCATAGCACTGGCCATACCCTTGGTTTGGTGGTTCAACCAAGTCGGAAAACCAAGAACACCATGAGGTCTGAAGCCCCCGCTGCAGAGCTCCTTTATCAGTCTGCGTGTTTTAAAGCAACCTAACCAACCCGAACTTCGGGGTGCTCCTGACTGATTTTATGCTCTCGTCTACAACCCCATTTTCTCATTGGTTTCAGACCCACCATATCACCAGATGTATGGTCAGTGGTATGATGGGTCCGCAGAGAATGTGTAATAAACACTACTAGTTTTATAAAATTGAGCAGTGCATTAGCACCAAACCAAGCTATGACACATCACCAACTCCACCACACATGCATTTTTGTTGACCTCGAAATTCGTGACGTCAGTGATATCAATTTTCAATCGATATTTTAATTGGTTAATAAACATGATTAGAATAACAATTAAGGATATTATTTCGATAACAAGTTTATATTTTATTTAATTACGCGTGTTTTATTAAATAATTTGTCATGATGAGAGCTGCAATTTTAGACTGAATGTACTATCTTTATTACCTCGTATCTCCCAAACTGCTAGATGGATTTCGATACTTAAGGTATCGTTACATTGGTCTTAAAAACCAAAAGTCTTTTATAGATGTTTATATTAGGAAGATTTAAAGCTTCTAAATTTAGCTTTAGCTGGGCACAACTATGTTTTTATAACTAAGTTTTTTTTGCATAAAATAAATAGGTATCCGAATTATGACGTCTCTAAGCTTGTAATCCGTTTGAGTGAGTAACACGTGTAAAGTAATACTGGTTTTTGTTATTAATATAGCCGTCGGTTTTTTATATATATTTATTATGAGTATGTCAGATAATCTAGTGTCATATCCATCACTGCGGTGGCAATACAACAAAAATGATTATGATAACTGGATAATTGAAAAAAAGTTGGAATTTAAATTTTTTTTCTTTAGTATTAATTCACACTGAGACGCGAGGCTACGCGTACATTTCAAAAGAGTGACTCAAACTCGCACTTCATTTACTACCTGCACGAAAAGATGCAAATTTCTAGTAGCATTGCGTCATTTCGCGTCGCGTCGCGTCTCTGTGTGGACTGACCCTTACACAAAGTTAAATACGGGCTTGTAAGAAAGTTCGTAATTTTTACCGATGAAAAATCTGCTAAAGTAAACGGCCTGAATAAATATAATTCTACATTTATATAAAAGTTTTGTGAGCATAAGGAATCATTATAGTCAAAGAAAACAGAGTTTTATTTGCTCAAATATCATTTCAGAAGAAATTGTGTTACTGAAATGTGGCCCTGATTGTTATCACAAAATCAACAATATATAATGTAACCTATATATGTTTGAGATGATATGTTATGTGCACTGTACATAATACACATTACCTACTTTGTACTTATGTCATACATAGTTATCAGCTGATGCATTATTTATTTAACTTTGTCCGCTATAACTCGAAAAACATACCACGGGCACATAAAATCGGGATAAAAATTATCCTAAAAGCTAATCCAGGTTATGAACTAGTGTGCAAAATGTCATCCAAATCTGTTCAGTAGTTTTGCGTAAAAATGTAACAAATATCCACACGGTTCACGTTTATAATATTAAGTAGGATGATGTTTTACTCTCTCTTTTTCTCTGTACTGTTGAATCACCATAAACTTATAAGTATTTTTATAATAAATATATACATTATGTATTTAATTAACGAATAAGTGGTACTCGTACTGAGAATTTCTATGACTGAAATGACAATTGTGGAGCCCTAGGTACAATGGTGTAATTTTCCTCGAAAATATATAATAAATATATGAGTGGACATCATCATTGGACACTCATCGTTCTCCTTTATAATCACATCCATCAATCCATCCATGTCAAACTTTCAACAATTAATATTTAAAATAGAATAATTGTATAAGATATTATTTATTAAAATCCAATTTACTAAAAATAATACTAATATTCAATTTATCAACCGTAATGACGCATAATTAATAGAATCAATTAATTTTGCCTTACCACAGAATCTGATGCTTTTGATATTGACTTCGTGAGACAAATTAAGTAGAAAGTAATTAATAATTACTGGTCGCAATTAGCGCTGTTTTTGAACGTAATGAGTTTTATAACAAACAGGTTTATTTAATGTTGTTATGTATTACATAGCTATAAAGCAGGCACGAGAAAGTGACAGTGGTTCATTAAATAACTGACGATAAACAAGGAGGAGGTTCTCAATTCGTCACGTATATTTTTTAACATTGTCTCTTGTGACTCTCGACAGTCAGCGTCTCCTACGGCAGCTGGGGCATGAGAAGGAGGAGAACTACCTCTCCCGCGTGCGTTCGCCCTCCTCCTTCGCTCGCTTTACTTCTTCGCAGAAGGAGGAGATTGCTTCCCATGCCCCCCATCGCTGCGTATTATGGCCTGGCTTTGACTATTTAGCCTGGCTAACTTTGTCATTTTATTTTCAAAATAACGAAATATAAGACACGAAACCTTCCTGTCATCAATATAAGCAGTTTTTGTTTGAAACAAAATCTTCAAAAACAACACATTTCCAAGATATAAGCAATCAAAGTTAGAATACCTATAGCAGAACAAAAATCAATCAAAACCCTTTTGCTTATGTTTGAGATCTCAAGCAATGATAAAAAAGTACCAATTCGATAAATAAACCACATTTTTATGTACATCAAACGATAGCCTCTTCAAAGGAGAGGCCGTCAAAGTCAAAGCTCTGAATAAAAGCTACCTTATTACGGTTATTATAAATGCGAAAGTCGGTACAGACAGGGAGAATTATTTATAAAGCCAGACAGCTGTCTGTTTCCTTTGTATTGTACGCTGAACGTTTTAATAGGTCCAAAAGTCAGATAAGACGAGATAAGAAGAGATTTTAGTCTTGATTATTGTTAGGAAGAGTTAGTAGTTACCACGCGAATGGCTATTGGAGGAACAGGGTATGTTTTAGTCAGTAAGAGTCCGACACTATAAGATGTACTCCAGCCAGAGCAGAAGAAGTCATTTGGAGACTTCGCCACCCCGCCTCCTAAAAAAAGATATGATTGATACTTCTTATCGCAGGCTATCACATTAAAAAGTATTAGTCATGAATTTTTGTCTGGCAGTACTTTTCGAAACGATAAACGCGGGCGTAATTGTAAACTAAATGAAGTCCAATTTTATGTAGTGGTATCAGAATGCCATTATACCAATAATACAGTAAAATTTTGAAACCAGAATGAATACTACGCCATCTCAATTGACTTCATAGAAGGCCTCACAGCTTCAGTAAGAAACCTTGGTCCCTGATGTTTATTCAATAGGCATGCCCAACGCTGCCAACATCCGTGCTACCATAACCAAATTTAAAATTACAAGTTGAGACGAAGCAAGAATAACTTGAAGAATAATTATTTATGTAATTGAGCAGTGGTATAGGCAGATGTGGTATAGGCTCCGACTTCGAGTTGTAGGTCGTGGGCTCGAACGCCGCCAGGCGCATAACTTTGCTAAATATTTTCATCACGACTGCTCTCAAAACGATGAAGTAAAGGAAACCGGAATGTCCTAAAACCAAGAATTCGAAGACATGTGACATCTGCCAACCTGCACTGGGCCCGAGTGGTGGATTATGGCCCGCTATCTCACAGAAAGGAGGCCTATGACCCAGCAGTGGGAACATTATAGGCTGATGATGAAGAATAACTTATGAAAATGTTGGGACTACAGGTGTTGCCCGTTGGTGAAACGAGTACTTGAGACGTACTAAAGCCTATATAAAATACACTTCTCACGTCGTATATATTTAGTTAAATGACTTTGCTTCTCACCTTATTTATTTATTTTATTTTCATATTATTACTTCACAATATAGTTAATGATAGAAAAATTATCCTTACCTACAACCTTAAAATATTAGTCCGGTCAAGTTACATAAAGTTCGAAGTTACATAAAGTCCCAACAAGCTGGATTTTTGTGAAGTTGTTCAAAACATAATTATAAACAATGTCTGGAAGTTCCCCATCATTCCCCTGTAAGGAAAAAAAATAATTCAAGGTGAAAGGTCAAAAAAAATGAGTATTCCGCGATTTTCAGCAAAACGGTAAGTTTTATCATAAAAGTACCTCAGACAAAAATTGTAGATCATAAAATTATCTATAAAAAATGTATCAATGCTTTTTTCTTACGAGCCACCGTTTCTGAGATATAACGATTCTAAAAGTTATAAAAGTTGTTATCGTCATAATATGCATGAGTACGTATGAAAAACAAGATTTAATTCAATGTGCTGAAGTTTTTAAAAAAAGTGATTCAACTCAACAAGAAGTTATTACCAACGGCATCCGCTTTCATCTTTCTATGTACGGAGCTCCTAAAAAAACTACCTGTTTAGATAAACATCGATATGCATGTTTCGTTAAAAATACTAAAAATAAAAAACAAGTTCAATTAGCTTGTCTTCCTCCAACTTCAGTTGCTGCTCACCAACATCTTTTTCGAGTATATTACCAAGTTCAAGTGTGACTTGGTTATCAGCTAGACCCTACAGACTGGGGTTGGAAGTTGGTCAACAATATATTAGAGCCAGTTCAAACTTTACTTCCACCTGCGCCGGAAAAACTGCTGAACATTATTTTTTGCAACTGCAAAAAGGGCTGCAAAAAGGGATGCAGTGCTAAATGTGGTTGCAAAAAAGTCGGACTGTCTTGTTCTTTGGCATGCACAAATTGTCAAGGCCGGTCGTGCTCTAATATTGAATCACAAACAATGGAGGATTCGTTTGACTCCGACGAAGTATCATGCGATACATCGCTATTGACGCAATTTACTTGCATCCAAAATGAAGATGAAGAAGAAGCAGGAGAAAAAGATCAACAAGAAGAACAAGAATTTGAAACTTACGAATAAGACGAATAAACTTCAACACTTTTTTTTCATTTACATCGCTTTTATCTTTCCCAATCTTTGAAAATTTCCGTTATTTTGCAATAGTTTTACATTAAACAGGATCACAACTGACCCGTGGAGTAGGCCTACTGGGGAAACCATGTTAACAAAAACGCGCTAAATACACTACCTCATAGGTGGCGTGGAGACGTGTGCATATTATGACGATAACAACTTTTAGAATCGTTATATCTCAGAAACGGTGGCTCGCAAGAAAAAAAGTATTGGTACATTTTTTATAGATAATTTTATGATCTACAATTTTTGTCTTAGGTACTTTTATGATAAAACTTACCGTTTTGCTGAAAATCGCGAAAAACTCATTTTTTTTACCTTTGACCTTGAATATTTTTTTTTCCTTACAGGGGAATGATGGCGAACTTCCAGACATTGTTTATAATTATGTTTTGAACAACTTCACAAAAATCCAGCTTGTTGGGACTTTATGTAACTTCACTCTCATTTTTTGGTCTAAATTGACCGGACTATATAGTGACTTTGTGGCTATTAGATTTATAGTATAGGTTATATCGCCTTTGTGAACAAAATTTAGTTTATATGTTTATTTTTAGAAATGGTACACAATAAAGGATATATATAACGTATATCAAGAAGTTATGTAGATGCGACCTGAAAATCAATCGGTGTGGAATGTCCTTATGCGTCAATATGTTTTATTTATGCTTGTTTATATAGACAAGGCTAGCAATGAATGCAAAGGGGAACTTCTAGGACAAATATCTGGCAAAACTTACTTTACTGTACACAGTTTTTTACAATATTGCTAATTTTAATGTTGAATGTTTAGAGAAAATTCTTGTAAGCTTCCTGTGATCTAAAATTCGTAATCCCAATTTTTTTAGTTGAATTATTTGCTACTAGCTGTCGCCAGCGTCTTCACCCGTTACAACTAGAAGACTTATCCCACGGGAAAATAAGAACGGAATAAAAACTATGCTATGTGTTAATCCAGGTTATAAACGATCTGTGTACCCCGTTCAGTAGTTTTTCAGTAGTAAACAAACTTTCAAGTTAATAATAATAATATTTTCTATTTTGGTTCTCTAGATTTAGAACTTTCTGATATGGTTTACCTTTAGATCATATGAGTTGGGAACAATGATTTCAAAAGTAAGGATACGCCCTTCAGAACATTTTGTCGAAACCTTCTTCATACAAGCAAAAAGTAGCGCCATCTATGATAAACCATACGAACTACGTTCAAATAGCGTTGCAAAAATTTACGACGTGATCTTGTAAGAGCGTACGCTTTTTAATCAGAATTAAGAATGTTCTAAATCAAAATAAAATTTTGAATGTAAGAATAATCAAAACATTCACTTAACATAACATTCTTAAAAGAATTATATTCAAAATGACTTTCAGTAAGTCTGTAATACATACTCTTTTTTACAAACTTAAAACGACGTTCGTGCAAAGTTACGTCGTTACTACTGAGTTGCTTCAGCCCGGAACGATAGCTCCGTGATTGGTGGCGGGCCGAATTACAGTCTGTCTATGAAGTCATGATACGAAAATATTCCGCAGCGCCCTCATCGATTGTCATAATCTCATAGACATACTGTACACTGCGGGCCAAAAAACTGGTGCCATTTTCGTTGTTCGGTAGGGCCTGTCCTTACTGTTTAAGTCAATGGTTGGGAACGTAAATTGCCCGGGCGACCCCCGACCACAGCCGACCATACTTACTGCCTAACTTGCGGCAAGGCCTGCGCAGATTGGGAATTTTGGACCCAAGGCCATATGGCCTTTCAGCATCTTGCATTGCAACATCGTCCGTTTGACAACGATATTGATATAGAGCATCTATTACGTAGTACATTATCGTCGGTCTTCGCCCATCGTGACCAGAATGCCAAATAGCATGCAGTATTTCCTCTTCCCTACTTGGTGCAGAACAAACGTTACAGTTTAAAATAACGGTTCAAAGTTCTAAACGTTTACTTTGTAAGGTTGCACAGGAATTGAAAACTAGGTTAGTTAAGTTTTCTTTTCAACTAGGTTTTCCCTGCTCGTTCTAGAATACAAATTGTGAAAAGAAATTGGCCTTATATTTTTTAATTAAACTAATTAAATTTTATGGCATGACGGTGGCGGGTGAGTTAAATTAGGGAATATATAAACCTAAACATAAGAAAATTACGAAGATATTAATAATTAAATAACCATCAAATGTATCTATTCGCTAAAGTGTACCGAACAGGATAATTGTGATGATTTTGTAGAATTAAGGGGATTATCAATCATCGCGAGGCTGTCTAAACAGGGTACCAGTAAAAAAAAAACTGGATCGCGATCCGTTTCGGCGATCCGACCTGGCGTTACCTACGATCTTGAACCCAAGCGACCTCTGTTAAGGCAGAACTCGAAGGTACCTGCAGGCATCCAATCGCTTTGCATTCTGCCTTTGCTGTTTGAGAAAGCAAAGTAAATTGACCACATTGACGGGTTACAGAGATAGTATGCGATCAGATCGTATGACCAGATCATATCGCCGGAACGGATCGCGATCCGTTCGTTAAGAGGCCTTTACCAATCCGTAATCAAAAGAAGTAAGCTGCTATTTCTACAGATACTATTGATTTAGCGACTTATTCGTCAACTCGCCCGCAATTAACTCGCTCGCTCGGGCGAGTTGGCACCTTCCGATTTTACCTATTTTTGTTGTCGTCAACTCGCAACTGAGCGAAAATCTGACGTATTTACAGCCGTCTACAAAAGTGTTTCTATTAATTTAACATTTAATTTAATTAAATATTCTTCACACTTTTATGACACTAAACGTGTAAAGCAGGTTAATTGAGGGCCAGTGGGTCGTCTTAGGGGCGGAGTTGTTTTGAGATCATTAATAAAATATAAGCAAAAAGACTTATGTAATTAAGTTTTTTTTCATAAGTTAGAATTCAATGTGAAATCTAAGCAGAAAGTACCAGGAGAACAGGATCATGAAGAAGGTTTTGATGGCGAAATTGAATGAGGAATTGGAACAAAAAGCACTAGGAGAACAAAATCATGCTGAAGGTTTTCATTCCGCACAACGAACGGTCTTCAAAACTAAAAATTTTTTTCGGTGAATACTCAATACCCAAAAATGTACTAGGACTGCATAAAATCAAGGTGGTATTTTTCATTTTAACAGTTCTGTCTCAACATACAAATTTTGGGCAAAATCTATTTATCACAAAAGTACTAGGCTTGCATGAAAAGGTGGTATTTAAATCATTAAATAAAGGCACTTCATAGTATACAGGTATTTTACACTGTTTTTACAAAAATACAATTAATAAAAATACCAGTCTGCCCTGTGTGTTTGCCCCACGCTTGGGATCTCTCCTATATTGTGGGTACGTTTTCAAATATTCAAAATCAAATCTTACAGCGCCTCATCCTATAAAGTAGGTTTCTATATTAATTTATCATAATACTTTTATAGATGACTGTACAATTTTTCGGTCAGTTGCGAGTTGACGACAACAAAAATAGGTAAAATCGGAAGGTGCCAACTCGCCTGAACGAGCGAGTTAATTGCGGGCGAGTTGACGAATAAGTCGATTTAGCTGTTTTTTACGATACTAATGAATAAAATATGTAGCTGTTGACAGCCAATCCTCTAAAAAAAATGCAAGGTTTACTATACATCTCTGATAAATGCGCATACTTTCAATAAAAGTATGTCCTCGACTGATAAAGTTATTTCACAAAAAATGTATTGACAGATATTGCAACAAATGTCGGTTTCTATGAAAACGTTCATTAGGGAAACTGTATTTTTTTGCTTGTTTATTGAGCAATAAGTTTTCTTAATTGGTTTCGTTTCATAACAAATACAATGGACATTTTCGAAAACACAATGTACTATTATTCAAAATTATTAATAATAAAATGTTATTTATTTGCATCATTTGTGGACGAGAATGCTCCACCGACTTAAAGATTTTTTTAAATATTTTTTAGGGCAAAGATATCAAAGGGTTTTGTTGGAACAACCACCAGAAAAGTCGAAAATTAATCTTAACACGTGCGAAGCCGGGGCACATAATTATCTAGTCCGCTAACGAACTACCGCATTTGCTTTTAAAAATGGGATTGCGTTTCTCCTGTTTTAAACCTAAATTGCTGAACATATTTTGGTGAATTTTGGTACCGAGATGTAGATGACCGAACAGAAACTATGGAATTTAAAAACCGGTTTCTGACGTTAAATACTGTTGTTTACGAAGCGTGAACTTCAATTTCATTTAATTATAGTTAATTGTTGTAAAAGAACAAAAAAGATTGTCTATTCCATTATTTATTACTACAGGTTTTTTTTTTGACTCATGGTGGTACTGACAACCAGCCTGCTTATATGACCAGATCTATAAACGTGGACGAGACGAACATCAGTAGACATATCGCAGCGAAACTACTCGTCGTACAACGAAACGACATACGACGACGCGACGTGTCGTCCGACCGCAGATCTGCGACCGACACTGGGGCGATCACAATGTAGTTGGGTTTGGAATGATGAATGCAGCGACATGTCGCGAAGTCACGTCGTCTACTGCTGAGGTACTACTATCAAAGCTCGGATCTCGTAGCTTTGGTCTACGTTTCGGACGTCTCTTATTCTTTATCACTTACGGACTTAAGATAAGTTAATATTACGCTTTAAAAATTGGTGCTATGATTGGACAGTTGTTGCGACTCCCGATGTTTTGTCAGAATTTATGAATTCAGTACTAATAGGGAGTAGGCTTTAGTTAGTCGAAAATTAGTTACTTTCGTACGGTCCCGTATATTCGTTGACGGGCTAAGAGAGTTGACCCCCTATTGTTTGCAGTCGGCTACGAAGATGACGTTTTGTAGTTTCTGTCTACCCCGATGGAGACACGGATTGAGTGTATGTGTGTGTGATGGTTGAATCACAACGTGAATCATCCGGGATAACACCCTAATATGCGTCTGTTAAACGCATATAAACGACTACCACAAAAGCAAACTCTTGAAAACGAAAGCAAAGTAATTGGTTAGTCGATTTTGATCCTAATTTCCAGCATATAAGATTTAGTTTCTTATCAAAGTATGTACATGCGATTTGAAGTGCGTATGCGACGTTTCGTAAGGAACATACGCATATGTTTATTATTGTGAACGAAAACAATACAAAAACATCGACTGAGTGATAATTACTTGCTGTTAGACCTCCCACATAGTTTTAAACAGAGCTTATATTTTAAAATGGCATATATTTACCATGTTTATTATTTGTTTTGAGTTTCCGATATTTTGACACTGTAAGCGCCATCCATGATCACGGATGAACTGAAATGATGGTGATTTTACGAGCAGATGGTTTACCATTTACACGATTACCATATTTCGATTCTAATAATAAGACTACGTAAGTTTAAAATTGTGCATACAACTTGGTAAGAGCGGCGAGTCAAGCCACGGTCGAATACTAGTTCAATAGTATATGCTTTTGATACATTTTATGTCATAAAATTAAATAATCTACATATTTCGTAACTTCTTCTCGAAATCTATGTGTTATCTTGATTCTTTGGACTCTCATAACATAACCTAACAGCATAGTTTAGCAAACAGTATTGTTTGGCAAACGTGCTGTTTATGGTCAAACCTTAACCAAGATATAACCTCACCGTTCGGTTATAGCGGTGTTTTCAGAACGCGCCTTTGTTCAGTACAGGTTTTATTTATAGTTAGGCATTAAAATCCGCATTATTATGGCTTACATTAATCAACACAATGCAGGCAGCAATGAACAATCAACTTTGTTTTTACGATTTCGTTTTAACACCTTTCTCTTTGGCTGCGTTAAAAATATTGGTCCGTCGACCCCTTAAATCAGTAATTAAGAACTAGATACACAATCTCTTTGAAGAGACGATAATACAAATTCAAACAATTACATAAGAATTAGTTTTAGTTACAAACATTAATTTTATAAACATGCGGTCATCTGGTTATCATCAAGTGTTGATCGCCAAAGATTAAAAACCAACCTGTTCAGGCACCCTTTGCGTTCAGAGGCCGCAGTTACCTGTTTAGATAGTTCCGTAACCGCGGCAATTAAACTTAAAAGGAAATTAAATTTAATCTGAATTGGATACGCGTGGTGAATTAAGGTTCCTCTCCGTCTCACAGAGACGAGACGGGTTGTGTCCCAACGAGGTATTCCACATTTAGGGCTCCTGGGACCTGCGAAAAACTTTGACAAACCTTTTGTGGATTAGATAAGGTTCCAGTAACTCAGGTGACGTTGTCATTGGGTGCCCTATGTGTAATACCTCGTCCCAGCATATAGAAAATATTAAAATCTACTTTATATGTATTATAATTTATCGACATCAAACAGGCTTCAATCCCAACGATAACCTAATAAAACTATCAAGCAAAAAAGGCAAGATATCAAAGAAAATATATTTACGTCGCAATTTCCCAGGTCAATTCTATAAAATGATAGTTTCTATTGATACTAAGAATAGTCGACACGACACCCACTCTGAAGCTCAGAGCCTTATTCAGGTCATTAAATTAGGTTGAGTTTGATCCCACCCACCCACGTATTTATTAATACATTTTGACTTTATTTATTTCTTTGTTAAGCTTGTGATTATCCTTACAAATCCTACTGATACTCGTATTATAAACGTGAAAGTTGATTTGGATGGATGGATGTTTTTTACTCTTTCATGCGAAAACTACTGAACGGATTGGTTTCCCATCCCATCTCACAAATAATTTTATTTAGGAATTTAACACATCCATTAAGGCCACAGTTAATACTAATGCAGACAAAGGGTACCTATCATCCTCAAAAAAAGTAAAGTTCCTGACAGGTTACTGAGACGTTTTAATTTTTTTATAAATGATACTACGAAATAGATTAAAATAATAATATATTTAATTAATATTATAATAATTTTATAAATCATTTTTACAAAGGTTGCAATAATAACTCCGACTTGCACTATTCAAAATCGTAAAGTTCGGTAAATTTTTGTCAGTTTCTGAGATAGCTCTTATCGCTGCAAATCTAGGTATCGCACAAAAATTGCTAATTCATGTGGAATTGTGGATAATCTCAAATAAGAACAAAGCGAGGCCATCTTAAAGTAAATGTTTCGTAACTTTACTATCTCTAAGTTATTTTTTAGTAAATTAAACAACCGTTTCATACATATTTATGCATTTATTGGCTTACTAACCCAGATAAAATTCATTGAAGTTTTTGTTTCCATTTTGCAGATCATTATAGTTTTAAACAAATATCAACTTTGTTTGTTTTTAATGCTACAAATGCTGCCGAATTAAATGATGTACCGACACGACGACAAAACTATCCGATCAACACAAGCCGATAGAAAACCGAACATAAGCAATTAGAACTTCGGGTCGGCATTTGCTGGAATAATACTGCCGAATGCCGACCGGCTTATGTACCACTTGGGCCCTATCTGAAAACCAGCGCTGTTACTTTTTTCCTGAAATTCACAGCTCAATGTGAGATAGGGGTCTTTTGACATCGTACAGGACCAAAATTGATTATTTTATGTTTTTTAGATTATCTGTAGGTAATTTAAGTTTCTTTTTACATCTTTATTTTATGATGTTGTTCTGTCCTGTATGAGTCCAATAAAACTTTTTCTTTCTTTCTTATGTATGACAGCAAATCTCACAAAGAAAATGAAAGGGATTTTGAACATTTAAAGGACGCGTTTGAACTCAAATTCAATAAGTTTGGACAAAGGAAAATAATTGCGGTTTTGCCCATAACAAAAGAGGATCATGATGAATTCTATTTAATAAATTAAACAAACAGGAAAATTAATTTCATAATGATTAATGAATTTAAAATGAAATGTATAATATTTATAAATGCGAAAATAATTTTGTCTATCTGTCACCTTTACATTTTTCATTACAAGTTTCAGTTAAATTTTTCAGAAAATGTAAATACGTTGCATAAAATGTAGGGCAGTTGTTCCTTTGACTTTTGTAGGGAAACGAGCATTTCCACTCAATTTAATAGAGCTATTTTAGAAAAGAGATAGGTAAAATCATCAAAATATGAGTCCTCCCAACCCGGGCAGGGCGGGAAGGACTGTCAGACTTGTACTTATTAAAATTCCTCGGCTTTCTCACCTACCGCTTGACGCAGTTCCTCACCGGACATGACATCATATCCTGAGAATATTAACGATCTGCTACATCGGAAACCAACTCCATGAGGGTTCAAAAAAACGACCAAACACTTCGACAATAGGTAGGTAGTGCCCTTGCGTTGCGCGTCGCTTGGCTTGTCTTGGCGAGGGCACTACCGTGCCCGCAGATATGGTTTTAAAGTACACATGAGCGCATATGTAATTAAATCTAAAAATCTTCTTTAAAAGTAACTATTCACTGGTAGAAATTCTATTTTAGTACGAGTTTGACAGTCCCTTCCGCTCCATTTAGGGCGGGAGGACTCATTTGATGATTCTATCGCCCAAAAGAAAAGGTTATAGGATAGCCATATCCCTTTATTAGAAGACTAACCAGACAAATATGTTCACGGATGAACGTTCACAACAGTTAATCCGTGATCATGGCGCTTGCAACAGTGCCGAAATATCAGAAACTCAAAACGAATAATAAACATGGTAAATATCCCTTTATTTGTTACAGTGGCCATGTCAGTCTTAAAATTTATAATCAGGCAAATCTGCGGTCAAATAACTAATTTTCAAACATTTTAATGTTATCATAATAACAAATCAAACCGCGACTTTTTGAACTGGCGTCACAAACGTAATCAATTATCGTTATCAAAGTACGTAACGATATGAAAAAATCAATTTTCCTTATGCATTATGATGCAAGTGCAATTTCTTACGGCACAGTACATCGTTCTTATGTTACGTGAATATAACATGACGGCTGTAATTTCTGAAGGGTGAATCAGGGGTGTTTCCTTCGTATATCAACATTATGTCAGTTACATTTAAGTTCCATTTGATTTTGCAGCATATTGAAATAACCGGGCATGAATTTAGCTACTCAGGGCTATAACATAGTCAATTCACGTACTTCAATAGCATTTAACGTTCCGGGTCTTCGATTACCCGATAGTCCAGTAACCCCGGTCGGCTTTGGCCCCTCTGGGGGAACCCCCATCATCCTACTTCACGATAGGAATGGTGTTACACGTAAAAAATTTGGAAGTATTCCTGTTTGAGCACCGATTTTTATTCCTCTTATAGCAACGATTGTATTCTAATCAGTCTGTTTGTCAGAGACCTAAACAGCTCCTACAATTTCATAAACGCCTAGTACTTTTTGGTCAATAAACCTTTTACGTTATCAACAGCTAACAGGTTGAAACAATAGTGTGATGCAACAAGGCTAGTCGAGGAGTGGAAGTGGGGGGTAGGGGGGGGTAGGGGGGGGGTACAATCAACTGTCGGACATAACAATAATGCATACACTGTATGTATAGTTTACACAATGATTTACGTCATAACCGATACTGTTAAATCGCGTACATAATTGCAATTACTGCTTCAGAAAATGTGTGATAGTTAAAACGGTTTTAGTTGGATAGGTTAGCTTACGGATACGGCAGCAGACGCCTTTTTCCACGCGCCTCAATTTATTGAGGAGCCGGACAGTCGAAACGCCTGCGAGGATTGTAGGAATATCTCAAGAGATAGTGGCCCTTGAACGCAAAGTGCAATTCAAGGAACAGGGCAGCCCTTCCGCTCGTCTCTGACCTTCTACTGAGAATGTAATGATTTCCAAAAAGAAACTCCTCGAGTCTTAACATAATTTGCATTCTGAATGTGTTAAGTCCTTAACTTCGACTTCAAAAATAATATTTTTACGGCTGACATTGTAAAAAGTACATAAAAACATAATGTACATTCAAAAGGAACAAATTAATTACTTAAACAAAATAGGTACGTCATAATTATGTAAGTAAACAACTCAATTAAAATGATGGAAATGTAATTTAAATAATTATTATGTTTTATAACCTTTTGTTTTGATGCTTATTAAAATGGTCGAATAACAATAGGCACCTCAAATACGAAAAGCAGATTATTCATTTATTACTACTAGTAGCACGCCCCGGCTTCGAACTTCGACCATTCTCGACTTTTCCAATGCTTTTCCCCAAAAACTTCCTTAAAAACCAAAATAAAACTATTAAAAAAATAAGTATCGAACGAGTAAAGATTAAGGTGAATGCTCCAACCAGCGCGCCCGCGAATTTAGTTAAAAAAAAATCAGAAAAAGTAATTCCTAGGGTTTTATGATCTTGGAGGGCTGTATTGGTGATTTTGATGATTATAATTCTGTAATTACATACGTTTCACAGCCGCGAATAATATTTTAATTAACATAAAACCCAGCAATGGCCTGCAAATTGCAAAAAACGCAAGAAATTTTGAATTTCGCAGACTGGTTGGAGCATTCGCCTTAAAGCTAAACCTTACTCCTTCCCCCTCCTCCTTCAATTCTCCTCCTTCGGATGATTCTATAATGTGCGGTGACCTATGTACGTACCCTTTACAACAAACCGACGACCAAAACTTCGCTTTGTGAATAATACATGTGTATAACGTGCCTTTGAGGCTTAATTAAAATTAATTTACGGCCCATAATTACAGGGATGTTACTTGAAACGTTACTCAAAACATTCCTATACAAAAAGGCCAAGGTTGTATCACATTTTCGGCCATTAAAACCGGTGTAATTTGAAAACGGGTTAAGTCTTTTCAGAGCTTTGATAGACGTGTTTCTGTGAAAGCACCCTAGATTTGTTTACAAATATTATAAATGCGATAATTTGGATGTTTGTTAGACCTTGCGCGGAATGCGACACACTTCAGTTTTTTTCCCTCGGGAAAAGTACTGTTTTGAAATGAAAGACCCCATGTCAGTTTCTGTATACCTGACAAGGTAAACATAAATGACAGGGAGATCGGTTCAGTCGTCAGTGATTTAGGCGTTAAAAGTTACAAAACAAACTTACTTCAGAATTTAATACATTTTTAGGATTGTAAAGCCACGTTACCTATCGGCGATTTTCCAAATATATTTTTCTGATGATGATAATCATAATAAATGATTGAAGAATGCCGAGCAGTGGAATATTTTCTGGGGTCGCGGGACTGTCTCAACAGGTAACCGTTACCCTGGAATATAAAGGGCTATTGAAGGATCACCGTGGATTGTAGTCAGTACAAGTCTGACAGACCCTCCTGCCCCGCTCGTGTAGGAAGACTCTATTGATGATTTTACCACGATAGAAAATGCAGTGGAATAGAAAAACAATAATTTTGATTTAGGAAAATCACGAGTACTTGGTTGAATTTAAATTGGGACGTTAATCACCGTATTTAGAAGATTACCAATTTATTAGGTGACAACAAAAATAGATTGATAGACGTAACAGCCAATTAAGGGACACCAAACCCAAATAAGAGACACATTTATCTATAAATAAATTGCCTGACCAAAATATTATTGTTCATTAGCGATTTATTACATTAACATCCTCCTGTCACCTTCGATTGTTCATACAGTATTAAATACTAATACTGGGTATTTTCCATAAGGATCTCGCTATGGTGTAAATGGAGTCTGTTTCTTGTGTTCCTTTAATGGCAATAGGCTCACCCTTATAATACATATTTGACGCAATTTAGGTAAACGTACTATAAGGTACTAGAGCTATGGAAATGTTTAAACAAATAATCGCGTTTCTGGAACGCAAAGAGCATGGGTTTTAGTCAAGGAAAGTTTGACTGTTATTTCCGCTTCATCTAGAGTATCTTATATATAGATTTTAAGTACGTTTACTTCACTAAACCTACAGACAGAACACTTTCAAAACTCAATAATCAATTGATGCCTCCCGCCCTGGGTGAAGCGGAAGGGGACAGTCAGACTCGTACTGACTAACGCCACCCTGTTCTTTCATATGACTTTTGCGTTGCTGGGGACTATCCTGCGACCATACTCAAACACCTTCAAGTAGTTTATTGCACTTCGTCATACATAATTATTCACACCTTCGATTATAATACGATACTACTAATATTTAATAAGTAAATTGTACGGTGAAACCATACACTTGCACTTTTGCTTACTCGTGCATTTTTACCTCAACTAATAAATTAATATAAGTGAAGCATTCAGTACTCGATTAGCGGTCATCGCGTGTGCTCCCTCGCTCCTTTGTATTACCAAACCTTTGGTCCGAACAATATATCCAATTTGACTTTATTATCAGCAATATCATTTAGCCATCCTACTAACTTCCACATGGTCCTTCGAGCCATCGGGCGGGACCTCGCGAGTTTTAGTATCCGTTTTTCTTTGGGAGTTACGTGTACTAAGTAACTTGTGAGTGAAATCACCCAGAAATCAGCATAGTGGACTACAGTGATACGTGTGAATTGTACACAGAACTTTAGCAAAGTGTTTGTAGCTAAACACTAGCTGCACAGGGTGGTGTTGTTTTTTTAGCAAACGCACCGTCTTTAAGCAACCCAAACAGCGACTCATCAGCGCCTCCAGGACGGGGCAATCAGCATCTTGAGCAGCAAGCAGCTCATCGGTATTTAAGCAGCAGCACTCAGAATCTGCGGCAGCAGAGCGTCGGTGTCGAGCTACACCAGAGCAGCAGCACTTGGAGTGTTACAGCAAATCAGCAACAGTCGGAAGACAGTTTTGTACAAGTAAGATCTTTCCTTTTTTCATCAAACTAGCAGCATAATGGAGGATCTTTACTACCAGCAAATTGAACTTAGCGAGTCAATCAAGAAAATACCGATAAATATAAAAAAGGATAGCGCCGACAGGAAATCGGATGACTATTTTAAAAGACGATTAGAGTTGTTAGAGAGGTATTGGTCAGATTTTCAGCATAATCATTTAGCTATCTGCGAATCGGGGGTCAAAGATCATTCATATTTTGTAAATTCCGTGTATGAAAATGCTAGCAAACTTTATTCAGCTGCCAAGACTCTCATCGAAGAACAACGGCTACAGTTGTCAAGCAAGCTAACACCTATGAAATCCGTTAGGGGTACTCAACCAACACAGGAGCAGCAAGAGGGCGCTGGACTAGCAAAAGCAGGATCATTAGGTTATGAGCAGCCAGCAAAATTCAGCATGTCACGTACCATGGAGTCCAAGGGCTCTACCAGCAAACTAGATGACATGCTGCATAAGCAAACCGTAAATTTTAAAGCATTCAAGAGATCAGCAGGGTTAATCGACCTAGACTCCATGTCAGAAAAATGGGAGATGGAGGACGCCTTGAGAACCCTTCAAGCGCGCTGGTCACAAATAGATTCTCTTCATTGGGAGATAGATAGTGAGCTAGGTGGAGAGGACGAGGATTACGAAGAAGTATATACTCAGCATGAGCGATCATTTATTCAGCTCAAGAAAATGATCAATAAAAAGCTATGGAGTGTATCGCATAGAGAGCACTCTACACCAAAAATGGATATACCTGTATTTTCAGGAAGCTACCAACATTGGACGTCATTTAAAGACCTCTTCAGCGAAACTATTCATAACAACCCTACCTTATCGCAAGCGCAAAAAATGCAATTTCTAAAAGGGAAGGTCAGAGGGGAAGCTGAAAAGCTTATTCAACATCTTCCTATAAGCTCCGATAATTATCATACCTGTTGGGATATCTTAAACCATCGGTATAACAATAAAAAGCTAATATTTACGTGTGTAGTCAATACTTTACTAGGCCTGCCGAGTACCCAGCAACAAACGCTAGGCCATATTAAGAAACTGCATGACGTAGCACTAGAAAGCTTACATGCCATACGGAACTTGGGAATCGATATCAGCACCTGGGATCCACTTCTTGTACATTTATTAGCACAGAAGCTGGATAGCGAAACGTATGGAGATTACATAGACTCTCTGAAAAATTCTAGGGAATTACCGGTACTGCAGGAATTCTTAGACTACTTAGAAAGTAAGTTTACGAGCCTGGAGACATCTCGCAGGAAGCTAGATCAAGTAACATCTAAATCAACCAACCATTCAAATGATGATGTTCCTGAAAATCGACGACAAAACTCTAACTTTTACAATAAGCAGAAAAAACTATATTCAAAAGCCTTACACGTGTCTACCACAAAATGTCAATTTTGCGGTCAACAACATGCCATGTTTAATTGCGTAAAGTTTTTGCAATTGCCTAATGATGCAAAAATGAAATCCGTAGCAAAATTGAAATTATGTCAAAACTGTTTATTCGATCATAATGGCCAGCAATGCATTTCCGTTAGGCGATGTCGCAAATGTAACGCAAGTCATCACTCCGTTTTACATGACGCTTGTTCAAAAAATACGTCGCAGTCAAGCAACGTAGCAGCAAAAATTGACCCAAAACCAAAAGACAATGTTGCAGTGACTGCGCACGTGTCTCGAAATAATCCAGGGACGCATGAAGTACTACTAGCAACAGCTTTGATAAAAGTAGCAAAGATGGATGGATCCTATCAAATCTTAAGAGCTCTCATAGATCCGGGATCACAAGTATCTATTATAAAAGAAAGCACTGCAAAGAAATTAGGATTACGTAGATCTAAATTCAATGGATTAATATGCGGAGTAGGCGAAGTCGAGCATAATTGTAAGGGTGTAGCCACACTCAGCTGTTTTTCAACGTACAACGACTTTTCATTTACGACTGACGTACTTATTATGAACAATATACTTAAGGAAATCCCGCATAAATCATTTGACACATCGAACTGGTCCTACATAGAAAACCTTGAATTAGCTGACCCAGATTTTAATATTAACCGTCCAGTGGACTTATTACTAAGCGCTCAAGTCAATGGCTGGATAATAAAGGGAGGATTTATCCAAGGAGAGAGTGTATCCCAACCAGTGTTGCAAGAAACACAGCTCGGGTGGATCATATACGGTGGTGGTCAAATAGCATCACTACAGTGCAACGTGATCATGAATAATATCCAAGATATTCAGCAGTTTTGGGACATCGAGGATATAAGCGACAAATCAAACCTATCATTAGAAGAGCAAGAATGTGTCGATTTCTATTCGTCTACCACAAAACGTCGCGAAGACGGCCGCTATGTAGTGAAATTGCCACTAAAAGCAGACATCAATGAAAAACTAGGTTCATCTAAAGAGATGGCCATAGCGCAGTTCCAAAAGTTGGAACGTAAATTTAGCAAGCAACCTGTTCTAGCGGAACAATATAAACAATTCATTAGTGAATACATAGCCTTAGGACATATGGTGCCTAGTTACAGCAATAAAAACAATCAAGCGCTATCGTGTTACTTGCCGCACCATTCCGTACAACGAGCAGAATCAGCAACTACAAAGCTACGGGTGGTGTTTAACGCGTCAGCAAGAACATCAAGCGGATATAGTGTGAATGACCTGATGTATAAAGGCCCAAATTTACAACAGGAGCTTCAAGAACTGATACTTAAGTGGCGGCAATATCGTTTTGCTTACACATCAGATATCGAGAAAATGTACAGGCAGATAATGGTGGATGAATCAGATCAGCAATATCAGCAAGTCATCTGGAGGAATACTTCAGAGCAACCTCTGCAAACGTACAATCTCACTACTGTCACGTACGGTACAAAATCAGCACCATTCCTAGCGATGATGACCTTAAAACGTTTAGCCTTAGATGAACAAAGGGCATTTCCAGATGCAGCAAAGGTCCTTGAAGAGTCATTTTATATGGATGACCTGGTCCATGGGGCTCACTCTATCGAAAGTGGAAAAAAGCTCATTGAAGATCTCAACCGATTATTAAAATCGGGAGGTTTTACACTGAGAAAATGGTCCGCAAATAATCCCGGACTTCTGGAAAATATAGAACAAAGCAGCAGCAACGGCGAAATTATTTTTAATTTCAAATCAGAAAGTACGTCTAAAACATTAGGCCTTCGTTGGAACTCTTGTGATGACATGTTTACTTTCAAATACAGCATAGCTAATCCGAACGCAAAAGTTACTAAACGACTTCTTTTGTCGGAAATATCTAAAGTATTCGACCCGTTGGGGTGGTTGTCTCCACTCACAACAAAATTAAAGCTAATATTCCAAAGGCTATGGCTAAATAAAATGCATTGGGATGAAGAAGTTCCTGTAAACATCAAAGATGAATGGACGGCGATAAAAATAGACATGGAACATTTGAACGAATGCAAAATACCGCGCTGGATCGGATTTCAACCTAATAACATCATGGAATTACACGGTTATTGCGACGCATCGACGAAAGCTTACGCGGCAGTCGTTTACGCGCGAATATCGAATAATAATGAAACATCTGTAGCACTAGTAGTTGCCAAGACTAGACTAGTGCCGATTTCTAAAAGCGTATCTTTACCAAGATTAGAATTAAGCGGAGCGTATTTATTAGCTAAACTAATGAATAAAGTTATCAGTTGTTATAGCGAATTAGATTTACGGATATATGGGTGGACGGATTCCATGGTAGTCCTAGGGTGGCTACAAGGGGATTACAACCGATGGAAACCTTTTGTAGCGAACAGGACTAAAGTTATCATAGCAACAATGAAACCTAGCTGCTGGCGATATGTTAAGTCGGAAGACAATCCGGCAGATGCAGCCAGTAGAGGCATAACAGCCTCACAATTAAGAAATCAAGCCTTGTGGTGGCAAGGACCCCAGTCCTTGAAAACGTTTGACGAAAAACTAGAAGCAAATCAAAGCAAATATACCACGGATCAAGAAATGAAAGCAAAACCAACATCAAAAACAGTGAATGCTGCCCAAATAGATAACAAGGAAAGCATTTTATTGCAATTGTTACAAAAATGCAGCTCACTTACTAAAATAATTAAAATAATAGCATGGCTTCTACGAGCCATCAAAACAACAAAATTTAAGCAGATTCCAGACACCTTGCGTAAACATAATAGTTTGCCTGAATTTCTTACCTTGCATGAGTTGCGGAAAGCAAAGTTACTCATAATAAAATATATACAAAGAACTGAGTTCACAGAGCAAATTAGGTCACTACGAAAACATAATAAATTGATTAGCAAAAGTAACAGCAATTTACTAAAATTAAATCCCTTCCTTGACAAAGACGGAATCTTACGAGTTGGAGGTCGTTTAACCAAAGCAAACATGAGCATAGAAATGAAGCATCCAGCCATATTACCGTACAGCAGCCGGCTTACTACTCTGTTGATTCAGCAAGCTCATCAGCTCACCTTTCATGGTGGACCGCGATTAACTTTATTTAATCTAAGGCAAAACTACTGGATAATCGCAGGAAATAAGGCTGTAAAGAAAGAAGTGAGAAACTGTGTCACCTGTAGAAAACATGAGCCCAAGCTAGAACATCAATTGATGGGAGAGTTACCAGCAGCCCGCAGCAATCCCGCCCCGCCATTCTATCACACCGGAGTGGATTATACCGGTTACGTGGATGTTAAAAGCAACAAGGGACGCGGAATTAAAACAACAAAAGGATATATTGCGTTGTTTATTTGTCTAGCAACTAAAGCTGTACATATAGAGCTTGTATCTGATCTAAGTAGTACTAGTTTCTTAGCAGCATTACGGAGAATGGCCGCCAGGAGAGGACCGCCGCGCCATCTTTACAGCGATAATGGAACGAATTTCGTAGGTGCAAATAGAATGTTACAGGAAAGTTACCACGATTTTCATAACGTATTTGATAGAAACTTTTTCGCACAGCTAACAGATTTAAACATAGAATGGCACTTTAACGCTCCATCTTGGCCAAGCGCAGGAGGCCTGTGGGAGCGAGCCATTAGAAGTTTAAAACATCATCTCAAACGAGTAATTGGAGAGCAGAAGCTAACTTTCGAAGAGTTTAGTACTATATTAGCACAAGTAGAGGCATGCCTGAACTCCAGACCCTTGTGTGCCTTGTCTGAAGATAGTGAAGATTTGAACATACTAACACCAGCACATTTTTTGACTGGAAGATCTGGAACTACCATCATTGAAACAGAAGCAGATGCTCGAACTAGATGGCATTTATCAGCTAAGATAGTTAATGATATATGGAAGAAATGGAGATCAGAATATCTAACGCAGTTATCTGTAAGAAGTAAATGGCGAAGCACTCAGCAAAATATCAACATCAATGATTTAGTAACTATTCACGACGACAATCTACCACCGGGAAAATGGCTGATGGGTAGAGTAATACAAACTCATCCAGGTGAAGACGGATTAGTTCGAGTAGTAACATTAAAAACAAAAAGTGGAATAGTTAAAAGGCCGGTTGTGAAACTCTCAATCTTGCCGTTATCGCCTTCTTCAAGTAATACGACGGAAAAGAAAAATATCAATCAAGGAATCAACACCGTCGTAAAGGAACCAAACGAGCCGAAAACAAACCGTAAAATCAAATCTAAGTTTGTATCTGTAGTCATGTCGTTAATCTTTTTCATGACATTGATAACATCATCTCACGCAGGTTTTAACGTATCAGCGCTGCCAAACAACAATTCACTGTATTTCGAAACAGTGGGCAACATGCAAGTTATTCGAGACAAATGGAACCTTATTGTTTACTATGACATGAGCCCTTATTGGGAAGGGAATACAGCTGCCATGAAATTTTTGGATTACTTACAACGACTCTGCGCATCCTTAAACGATAGTAGCCAATGTAATATGATAGCACTTCAATTAAATCACGACTATAAAGAAATACAGCACTACAATAAACTTATGATTAATCAGCACTTTGACGCGCGCACCAGACAGCGTCGCGGTCTCATTAACGGTATCGGTTACGTAGCTAATAGCCTGTTCGGAGTATTAGATGAACGATTTGCAGAACAGTACAAGAAAGACATACAGCTAGTCAAACAAAATGAGCGTCATCTTGATAACTTATTAAGAAATCAGACTTCAATCATCGAAGCTGAATACAACGTTTTGAAAAGAACCGAGCAAACGATCCAATTACAGCACAAAACTATTAACAAACACTTGAATCAATTGGATAATGCTGCTTTTGTTATTAAAGAAGAAGTTGAAGGCTTAGCTAAAGCACAAGAATTTGCCATGTCAGCACTCACAACAATCAATTTGCTTCAAAATCTAAAAAGGATTCAAGATACTTTGTTAGACATCACCACGGATATCTACCACGGAAAATTCAACCCTCATCTGTTAACACCGGATCAGTTGCAACAAGAGTTACAGTTCATTTCAGGACAATTAACAAAGGATACTACACTGCCCGTAGACAACCTGCAGGCTGATCTGAAACATGTGTACAGCATGCTGAAAGTAAAAGCGAGAATGTTGCAAGAATACTTCATTTTTGAGATTACCTTTCCACTGACTAGCAGAGATAGCTATCAAATCTATAAAATCATACCAGTTCCACAGCAAGTTCAAAAAGATATGATTACGGTAGTACCAGCTGCAGACTACGTAGCTATTAGCTTGAAGAAAGATGCTTTCTTCACAATGTCGTTTATAGAGCTCCAGTTATGTCTCCACAACGATATCTCATATTTATGTCAAGCAAACAAACCTATTAATCATTTAAGCATTGATGAAAAATTCTGCAAACTAGATAGCAATTTAAAACAATGCATTGTAATTAAATCCCCGTGTCAAGACAGGTGGCTCGAATTAAATGAGCCAGCGAGGTTCATGTATTTTTGCTGCAATACCTACGCAGTGCGAATTATATGTCAAGAGCAAGTTGCCTATAAACAGGTGACAGGAGTTGGTATCATTGACCTCGATTCGAAATGCATAATAAAAAGCAACGAGTTTACTTTGTATTCTCATGCCCTATCAACTAATACAATTAAATCTAACTCTGAAATTGTGACCCCTCAGATAGCAGAACTAAATCATATCGTAAACATATCGTTATCTCATTACATCGCATATGAAGATCCTATAAACAGTACATTAGTGGATCTGGGGGAACGAATAAAACAACTGAAATCTGCCAATACTAACTCACTAGATTACACTCTGTCTACACATGACATTCATCAGTATACTATTTGTTACTGCCTGCTGGGTGCAGCCCTGTTGGTGGCAGCTTACTTCATATGGAGAAGGTGCCGAGCAGTTTCTTCAGTGGAACTACCCCAAAGTGTTGCAAATAGTGTTGTGTTTTCGCGAAAGCAGAGTACGGCTGACCGTCAGCCGAGTGAAGTGAACAAAACTAGTGCGAACAATGATTGTAAACGAGACAAAGCTACGTCTCCTATACCTAAATCGTGTCGCTTTAGATTAGAAGACGTGTAATATTTTTGTATCTTTTTGGCCCGGGAGCATGTACGGTGAAACCATACACTTGCACTTTTGCTTACTCGTGCATTTTTACCTCAACTAATAAATTAATATAAGTGAAGCATTCAGTACTCGATTAGCGGTCATCGCGTGTGCTCCCTCGCTCCTTTGTATTACCAAACCTTTGGTCCGAACAATATATCCAATTTGACTTTATTATCAGCAATATCATTTAGCCATCCTACTAACTTCCACACTCGTAAACGTATCGCCTTAACAGATGTCACCTTATATAAAGGACATTAAACTTAGTAGGACAGTAAACGTTCATAAGTGGATTGTCACAGAGTTTAATAGCAAATAAATTGATTCCTTCGGGTATGTATGGTTCATTTCAGTCTCATATGAGGCATGACCCAGTGGATATTAAATTTTAATAAAAAATAAGTGCATTATCGGTAAAGCCGACGAGTGTATTTTTTACGTAGTAAAAACATCGAATGAGTCCCACCTAGGGCAGGGCAAGGGGTCTGTCAGACTTGTACTGACTAAAATACACGGTGTTCTTCAACACCCCTTTACGTTCCGAGGTCACGGTAGCTCGTTAGTCCCGCGACCCTGCTTTGGCCCTCAAAGGGCCCCGTTTTTTTTTTGCTGATAGCTCTTTGTGTCTTGCGTGGAACACGATGCGCCGTCGACCCGGGCATGGTTCATGGTCGGACAACGAGCCCATTACCATCTCATCAAGATGGTTAAGCAAATAAAATTTAGATTAGAAAAGATTTGTCTTTTCAGTACCTACCTACAATTTCACAAAACAATTTGTGACGTGACCATTGATGTTATTTTCTCCGTCAAAGGATCCTTGCCAGTATTTCATTTTTTTTCATTTCTATTTAATCCGAGATGAAACCTTGATTCATCATAACCTTCCTACCATTTCCTCCTCAGCGATTGTACGCAGTAGATTTCGCTTTCCAATTATAATAATTTTAATTGGCTCGCTGCATCATTCACTGATCGCATGTCATCCCGCATTTGCAATAAATAAAGTTGATTGCACTACATTCCTTTGGACACGTCGTCGTCGTGCACAAATGGCTTACTTTTTCTACAATAACGTATTACTGTTTTATGCAGTTGCTATGTCATGCTGCAGCTAAGTCCGAGCATGACATGAGCGCGTGGTGGTTAAACGTAACGAAAATAATTCGATTTTTGAAAAGAGAATTTAAACTATCTAGTGCAAATTGACACATCAATGACATCTGTCAAACTCAACTGTCATTTGAAAATTAATTACGATTAGCAAAATATAATTTAAAGAAAATCTCAAAATTATGAAAATATTCGACGTGAAAAGAGTTTTTTTTTTTAATTTAGTCTTCGAAATGTTATGCTACGTTCAGTATATGCAGTTGCTGTTATGCTGCGTTCAGTATGTGGGTCAGAACTGCGTTTTATCGCAAGTATCGCAAGCGGCGTTAACTCGAATAACTGTTACTTATCTGCTTTTTAATCTTTGGAAGTTAGGTTTATCGGTTTTGTGTGTTAAGTGCTATTTTTATTTTGTAATATTTAGGTTTCCATTTTGGCTGGAATAAAAGGGATTGGTCAGATGTGGGGTAAAAGAGAAGTATGGGAAAAACGACATCCTATGATGATCTCAGACAAATTAGGATAAGGGCTAAAAAATGATGATAGTCTAATATTCGCCATTTAGTTTTTTAATATTAGTTGTGACGGTTCGGCAAAAAAGGAAATTGTTACAAGTGTTATTTCCACAACTGGTATCACATGTTAAAGATAACATTGTACCAAATTAACAAAATGTAAATACGACGTATTTACCCTGATTAAGTGATAAGCCACAAAACATATGGTTGAGATAAAACACAGAATTAATACAAAGTATTAAGCACCTACGTCAAAGACCAGGCCTTTGTGTAACTAATTATTTAATTAATTACGATAATCATGATTATAGCCATCTGCGTTATCAGGAAAAGAAAGGAAAATATGAAATGCGTCATCGGCTTATTATGATTTTAATTATAGATTAATACAATAGACCTAGGCTTTCGTAACTATTGTACGTCAAGTGCTAAATTATTATTATTTTTTCATATTGCGCAATAATGGCCTTTATCAATGAATATGTCAGATAAAAATCGAACGATTTTCGCTTGATGATGAATGGGTGACAAATTTTAAAACCACCTTCAAAAATAGAATGGCTTGGGGTAGATGGAGAAGTGTAAAACTAACTTAGATAAAGGACAAAGGGCATGTAGAAGTATTTTAGCTGTGAACGAATGTGGTTCAGTCTTGCATTATTTTATAAATAAAAAAAAGAGAATTGTAATGTGTCGAAATGTACGATAAATAAGGTTAATTAAGAAACCTTTAGAACTGAAATAAATCTAGTATTTTTATTTCTATTCTGTATGTGAATGTTATTTTAAGAACTTCATGTATTTTACGTCATTGTTTATTAATAAACATTGTAATGCAGTATATTCAATTTACGTATATTCGCATCATCGATTACGGATGCTGTCATACGGGTGTTTAGACGTATGTAAGTACGCAACAACAATAGGCAGTTTTTTTTAATTCAATAGTTACTAGATAACGTCACTATTGCGTAAAAATACTACGGTAATTACCTGCAACTATGCAGCTATATTTGTTTAAGTATTTCATAAAAAAATCATGATAATGCTGCTCGTTAGGAAAATGTCATAAGACATAATGTGTTATCTCATTATTTTTATCTAGAAATTACTTGTTTCCTGAGGCAGATACCACAGTGTCTTATCAATTATTAAATATGTACTTCTTACGCAGCTAGCCATTTTTTTTTGTTTTTTTTTAAATTTTAGTAGGCAATGGGCTTGCCGCCACCAATTACACCTATTGTTATTGTTGCTATCGTAAAGATTTTTTTTCCGGAGCTGAATTATATAAATATTTATTAGAATTCATGTTTATGTATAAATGAGACAAACACAAATGCTTGTTTTTTTATTAAACGAGAATGACTGTTTAAATTAGCGCTGCTGATCGGCAGACAACAGCAGGTACTGTTATTTTAGTATCTTAATTTCAGAAAGGGTTTTTAAACAGTATATTCAAAGTGGGGCAACGTTTTAAAAATAAAGAAAAGTCGCGTAATATAAGTCCGAAATAATTAATCTATTTCATAAATAAAAAACAATGACCATAATTCTGACGTAGCATGACTTTTTTTTTTACGTGGTATAATCGTCAAATGACTCCTGCACGGCGGGAGGGACTGTCAGACTAGTACTGAGTTACTGACTAAAATCCACGGTGTCCTTCAATAGCCCTTTATGTTCCGGGGTCACGGTGATGGTATAAGTCCCGCGACCCCGGCATCACTTTGGCTAAGAGACGATGCGACCTATAGTTATTTTATTTTTTTTAATTATTGTTTTGTGTCCGTATTTAGGACAACGTTTGTTGTTTGACGTTTTTAATCTTTTGGAAATCTTGAAAGTTCACCGTCACCCGTATGAAGCCGGGGCGGGTCCCTAGTATAATGTAAAAAAAAACTACGCGTGTTCAATTTATGTAGGTCCAAATATTGTGCCTCAGCTAATCTAACAGGAAAAGCAAGCGATATATTTTTTGAGTACACAAACACGGATTTACCGTAATCACTAAATAACGTAAACCGTAGTATATTTGGGAAACCAAAACATCCGAAAGTGTGTTATGAATATGATAATATAAAATAACAGTGTTTTTATAAATAATGGTTTGTTGAGCAAAGGAATGAGGAACAGAGGTATAAGTAAAAAAAAAAACATTTAAAATGAGCACATCGTCTTAACACACAAAGAATCAATTAAAGGGGTGTAATTTCCCTCTTCAAGAATTCGCAGTAGTAAAGGCTACGTGATGGCAGACATGAATGATATGAGTCATTTTGATGTATGATTAAGTTTTTAACTTTACCCATCCGACATCGCGCAACATCCTTTGTTCCTTCGATTTTTTTTACGAAATTGATGCTTCGATATTTGAATTTTAAATTAAATTGATTTGAATTAATAAGTTTTTGATTATAAAAATCAGCTTTCATCGCTAAATTATCTTAAATAATGTGGATTCTTTTTTTGTTTTTTTTTTTATCGACGGTAGGGTACCTCAAAAAATTCTTTTTTCATACGAAGCAAATCAAAATCTTACGCTACCTACGATAAAGAAAACCGGCGGAAAAGATATACGATAAAAAAAGAAGAAAAAAAGGTCACTCACCTCAGATGTTTCTGTATACTCCTCTCCATGTTCTTCCTTATACGTAATATTGATATTAGCAACCGTATACGTGTCACTGATGAACCGGTCATCTGTGGGCCCGTACCGCACAGACTCCAACTCACTACCAGGAGTGTGGCATCCCACCAGGGATACCACCCACCCCAGCGCCGCAAACCGTGACCACAACCCACGCATTTTTAAACCACACACTAAAATGTTCCACTACACAACGTAGACCACACTAGAACCGTAAACGAACTCACTTGACTAACGGTCGATATGTTTTTAAACATTGGCGAGCGAAACGATATCAATTGTACACTATTTTAACACGTCTCGGTAGATCCACGACCGTCTACGGTATGACGATAAATGAAAACTCGACAACACTTTATCAACGCCGCGCTGCTATCGGTTAACGAAAACAGACGAGATAACGCTATCTTTGCGAACTGAATTTTTAGCACGACACTAGCTTCCTCCGGGAACTCTATGGTGCGACTGCACTAAAAAGTACTGTTGCGTTCCACTTTCAAACGTCGACGGTTTTTTTTTCTTCTAACAGGCAAAGGTCATGATAGTTTCGGCCAGTATTGCCGCATTATCTTTCGTTAGCTCTGTTTTGTGTTGTTGTTGTTGAAATCGACTGCTGCCCCATAACCAGCAAGGAACTTCACAGCAGCAGGCAGCTGAAACAATAGAAACGTGACGTCAGAATTATAGTAAAATAGTAATTTAGTCTATGGTCACGTAGGCATAGTCAGTGATTTCGTTTGCCTTTATAGGCTGCGCACACATTACATGATAAGAACCGGTACTGTGTTTAAATTATTGTGTAACTGGGTACTTGTTATTTATTCAATTATACAGTTTGGCAAATGAATTCAGCTATCCTGGTTAAATGTGGAAATTATTTGAACAGACTTTTCTTTGTAATGAACCGGTGATTTGGAAATGTTCCGCAGTTTATTATTGTTTTTGTTATTTAGAAAGCGCTTTTTGGGCGTGTAAATAAAAAACAACTAGATACTAACGAATGTGCTCGATCATTCCTACTGAAGTTTTTATCAGTTTTCAAGATAAGGATTTCCATTGCCTTAAGGTTTGTCTTCGTTTTAATTTTACGAATTTCATATTTCTAATGCTTTGTATTGCGAAAATAATGTGATGGGCTTATCTAATTAGGTTCTAGAATGTGCAGGAAAATAAAAGCAATTAATTAATAAACATCATTCTTTTAATTACAGTTAAGACTAAGCAAAGATAAAAACGTCGTAAATTAAAAAAAAATGTAATCAACTTCCATAATGATAAACTATCTTCCTTGTTGAAGTCAACAAGACTTCATTTGTTGATTTATAATACCCAAAGAAACAAAACACATTGATATTCATTGTTGAAGATCCTATTATTAAATAAATAAATGGTGATAGGTTTTATATTCTTATGAAGGTTCATAACTTATAATTAATTTATGTTGATAAAAGTGAATGGAAGAAAGAGCTTTGTTTAAATAATTATGATATAATTAATAAAATCTGTCTGTAACAGTACAGATCATATTTTGTCCATTACTCCTTACGTGCACAACTGCCTTTATATCGATGTTGTGCACACAGCAGACAATATTTTTATTCTTTTTTCCTTACGTTCTTCAAGCGTTCCATATTCAAAACACTTTTCTTTTTCTTGACATTCATACTTTTTGCACCCGATCTCTTAAGTCACAGACGAACAATAAAACTCAATTTTCCACTAAAACGTTGAAGATAAGTGGGTCAAAAGGACATTTTATTTATTCGTAAAACCAGCGGAACGACTTCTAAAATAAAATCCCGTATCATGAGATAAGTGGATGATAAAGGCGTAGTCTAGCTGGATAATGGATATCTATTAACATTCTATTATATTTTATTAGATATCCTACTATCTACATATTATGTTTTATTGGGTCGATGACACTCGGTGACCACAAAGTTGTTAAAAGTATCAGTATGACATGAATCATTGAAGATAGTATTGTTTTTCATTGTTATTGTAAATATGAATGTATATAGGTGTACAGGCGATTTAAGTATCCATGTAAAATAAATACTTAAATAAAAGATGCTTACGGCTGAAGGTAAATATCATTGACCGGAGATGGTCGGCCATGATCTCAGAGTAACCTTCTTACTAAGTGCACTTTATTTTGAACCGATAATCGAATTCGAGTTTTTAAAGTGCTGTATGGATCTTTTGGTGTATAGCGAAAAGAGAGCTTAGTATTTATAAAATAGGCAATTAGACTGAAAGCATCTACATAAATAATCCGACAAATATTTCAACCGTATTATTTCTTTTGTTACGTAAACTAAAATTGAAAAAGATACAATGCTTTTAAAATTGTCAATACGCCACAACCGAGTATGACACTTATGGCAGTTACTCAATTCGACTCTCAATTTAGTTAATGCTTTTTATCTTTGCAAATGTTCATTGATTTCATAATAAGAATAAATATTTGTCATCCATTACTTTAAAAAAACTGACGGAATAATTAGATTGACAATTTATTGATACTGGTGTCATGCGTATTGTCTATAGAAATTGCAAAGAAAGAACAAGATGGCGACCCTAAGTTGCGCGCCAAAACCTCCATGCATCAACATTTCTTATTCATTGTAGCGAAAAGAAAATGTAAATATCAGTAGGTATCTTGTCATTCATAAATA
The DNA here is from genome assembly GCA_028554685.1 of Agrotis ipsilon. Taxonomy (NCBI): domain Eukaryota; kingdom Metazoa; phylum Arthropoda; class Insecta; order Lepidoptera; family Noctuidae; genus Agrotis; species Agrotis ipsilon. The sequence continues at coordinate 11,093,217 of CM052972.1, forward strand.
ATTCTATCTCCGGAATAAATCTCCAGACATCTGTCAACATAGGCCGAGTCACTCGAGATTTTTGTTCCAATTTCGCGAAAAGCTATTTAATGTTAGATTAGGGTCGTTGACTTTGTAATAATTTTATTAGGAATCGTCGAATAGTTTGTGAAAATAATGGATATATTGAAGTTCATTGCCATTCCGATATCATAACTTATCGTAACTTCGCCTTCTAATCCTAATTAATTTTATTGAGAAATTAATTTTGATTAAGTATTACATTTTAAAGCCTAAACAAAGGCCTAAACCATCCAGCCGATCATCCTGTTCGGTATCTATCATTGTCATGTGTATAGACACGGATATTGTGCACCTTTCTTCCCAAAAAAAAGTCCTAGAACCAAAAATTCGAAGACACCCGCCCGCGTGGTGGATTATGGCCAACTTCTCACAGAGAAGAGTGTGTCCTGTGCCCTGTGCCCCAGCAGTGGGAACATCTATAGGCTAGATGAATTAATTGACAAATTGTAAGTTAATTTTAGCGAATAGCGTTAACAAAAGAACTAGACTATAGTTCTATTATTGTAATAAGAATTTATGGCTGAGGGCATAAGGTTTAATTAGTGGGAGCAAAAACAAACAGGTGAGTGCCATTGGCCTATCGCCAGGACATTGTTCCTTTGCTTAGGTGTGGCGGGTTCATTTTGGTTCGTCTACGGTCGGTGATATTTCGAATTTTGATGAAGTTAATGGCAAGCTGATTAAGGCTGAGCCTATATTGGGCAGCGATTTGCGATGCGACTGGGACAGCGAAACGTTTTACATGTGGAATCGGCATTCATTTGTTTTCGTCGCTCTTGTGTCACAGATCGTGTCGTGGCCTAGTGTAGCCCCAGCCTTAGTTTCAATCAAATAGATGGCCATTTTAGTTTTTTTTTTGTATATGTTCCAAGATATGTTTTGATGAACTTTTGTAGGGTAGGTATCACAGTAACCATCCTATTATATTTTGTTTGTCAAGCATTGACGCTGAAATGGAAATGTGCAAAGTCACAGGTAAAAACTAGTCTGAAATACCAAAAAATACAGGCAAATATTGTTATCGAAGACGACTGCACAAATATTTTGACACACTTTTTACTTGTACCACATTTTGTTTGCCATTTTACACATCTCTGAGTGTAAAGATCGAGTTTGCACTAACTTAAACTAACAGTACTCAATCCTGACGCATATTTGTTTAGAACTGCCTACTGTTTGTGTTGTGAAATGTATTTCACGTTACGCATAATGGTATCACTATATTTTATTAAAATGGTCTAATCATGATGATAATTAAGTAGGTATGAAGAAACTAGAAAAACCCAAGACCGATTATGTAGATGTACAAACGCCAGCTTATCAAGCTAACCCCATTGCAATCTGCCAAATTTTATCAATCGAAAAATCCTACTGCTTTTTTAATAAAGTTTTAAAACAGTTAATGCTGACTGCTTCAAGCAATGTATAGAGTCTGGCGTTAGAGACTATGTCATTACATCAAACTGTATTAAGAAAATGAAGTAGACACGTCTACACATCAAGCTATACAAAACCAGTTTGTCTTGGTCTCGCTTCGTACGATTTTTATACACAATGAACGGTCAGCTAATACTGGTTTTGCATAGCTTGATGTGTAGCTATGTGTACCACGAATTTTCCGCAGCCCTTCTTGCGCACTCAAATGGCATTAATTAGTGTCACTAAATCGCCAAAATAATCATGTCACTCACATTTCAATGTCATTCTCGACAACTATTTTTACCGCACAAAAATAAACTACAATTAAAAAACAACGGCAAACGCAATGAAAGAGAATGGCATCTACGTATTTACAAGTTTGGCACCAAAACATCAAGTAACAAAAAAAAAGTGAATGAGCCAAATATTACGAATGGAATGTCTTAAATCATTATTCTTTACGGTTTTTACCGTGCAAAAAGAGCAAATAATTACTATGGGCAAATCAGGAATACGCCTATTGACGAATGAAGTTCGACGAATCTCATAAAACAAATGTCATGAGTTCGGTAAATTAAAATAAAACAGGAGAAATTACTTATAAACATGGCTACGATCTTAGATTATAATATATGTCCAGACTCCGTGTTCAAAACAAAACGGTTTTCTTCAATCCACTTTTTATAAATGTGTAAGTGAGCGCCACGCACACATTTAAATGTTTTCCTTGGACATGTTCACTTGTTTTACAGGGGAATCGAAAGAAACGAAAAATTGTTCTTCGTGTTTTTTTTTGGCTTCAATTCTCAGTACCCCACTAGTAATCTAGACAATCTATAATCTAAAGCTAGGCATCTGTTCGTATAAAACACAAATGTACTTATAATAAAACAGAAATAATGAGAGCATTCACATTATCGTTATCGATAACCCCGATACAAGAGTGTTTAGTTCCAAAGAAAATTGAATTTGTGCGATAACGTATCGATTTGACGTGTCAATGGAATTTAGAAATGTCACCTTTACTGGATAAAAAGTTTGCAGAGTGACAAGCAAAGCCAATGTTGACTCTGGAAAAACAAAAAAGCATTATAAAAAAATAACATTTATTGAAATTTTTCGATTGATTTTAAGTCTGACGTCTGTCAACGTCATTCATGTCAAACGATCGTGAATATTCGAATAGTTATCTCCTTTATCTTAAAAAAAGAAACTTGTGAAACGTAATCGCCTCCATTTGTAATAATGCTTTTAAAAAAGGTTTAAGCGAATCACTCGTGAAAATGCTATAAAGAGCAGAATACACTGACGGAAATTAGGGAAGCGCGTCGTAAAAGAAAATTGACATTGTATACCTGCCTTAATGATGGCGTCGTTTTACTGTTTCCTGTTATGTGTTGTTCTTAAAATAAAGTATCGTTTCTGTTTTTGTTATGTAATGAGGGCTTGGCACTCATAAACTGAGTGCAATTTTATCCTCAAAGGAAGTTGGTATCATGTGCAGGAAATATCTCAACATTACTCAAATTATTTTCATTTTTAAAGAAATCCGGGAGTATGAGATCATGCATTCTACCAACAATACAATAATAAATACATTCTATTCTAATTGCATTTGCTTTTTTTTGTATTATTTTTAGACAAAATCATGAGTATTTGTTTCTTTTTTTGCGGATACAGATCGGTTGAAGTCTGAGTATAATGTTTTTTTACAATAAAAGATACGAATCATCTTCTGAAGGATTAGAGCAAATAGGATGCAGCGTTCTTCTCAAATAGCTATAAGATAGTTATCAAAAAGCAAATAATATCTTTTCTTAACAAAATCTTTTCCACTTTTTCCTACTTCTCATCCTGATCAAATACATATTTAGCCATTTCTAAGCCAAAAAACATTTCTGGTTATTAAAATATTACCGTTATTTAATACATTAGCAATGTCAAAGCAAAACTTCCTAGTAAAAAGATTACATAAATTGTTACATTAGTTATCGCAGTTTCTTTTATTTGTAAAAGATTTTTATTTTATGATGACATGTTACGTGAAATGATAAAAAAGGGGCTTAGGTGGAAGTGGTGACGATAAATGAAATTTTATCTTTTTTCTTTATTTGTAAAAAAAGAAATACGTATGACTTGTTGATTGTTTTATTACTCATTAGTATGCTTTACTTAGACTACCGCATTGTTTTGTTTGTCAAAGCCTGAAATTGAGCAATCAGTAATTCGGTAGTCTTTTTCCTCAACCTCAAGATAAATGAAACAGTAAACAAATAACTAGTTTTTTTTATAAGGAAATCCGTTTTTTTTAATATAAAACATGCTCGGTTTACAGTTTTGATGTGTTTTTAATGTCATTAATCATAAAATATTTGACTATAATCCATACAAAATGCGCTCAATCATCACTCGTGTTAACGCTACAGATAAAAGCAGTTTTTTTAACCGACTTCAAAAAGAAGGAGGTTATCAATTCGACTGTATGTTTTTTTTTTTTTTTTTTTTTTTTTTTTTGTGTGTTTGTTACGCGATTACTCCGGCGATTGTGGACCGATTTTCAAAATTATTTTTTTATTCGAAAGGAGATGCATTCGGAGTGGTCCCATATTCACCAAGTCAAGATCTGATGATTAAATCCTGGAGAAATCGAGGGCAACCCTCAAATTTTATAGGCCCACATATAGTTTTTCGCAAATATTATGAAGTAATTTAAGTATTTGCGTATGGTAATCATAATCTCATGTAGCTGAGCTGATGATGGAAGGTACAACTCCTTAACTGTAAGGAGTAGGCATCGACTGATTTAGTTTGTGTTCGCTTATCTCCGGAACCACAAGTCCGATTTAAGTCATCCTTTTTTTGTTATACTAGGTATCGTTCAACTGAGGTAACACTGCAAGTTTCATCAAAATCGGTTCAGTAGTTTTTGAGATAGGGAATTTTATTATCTAATTTTGTACATGAGCGATGTTATTACCGGTGCTACGGATTACAAAATTCCAGTGCACATGTAAGAAAATTATGTACCTATTTGACAAGAATTTGGGTTGAATATTTAAACTAAAAAGAGTAAAATAAAAGCTTTTTTAAAAAAAATGAAACCGCCTTCAAAACCAACCACTAAAAAAGAGTAAAATAACCTACAAAATAACTTTTCTTTCGGAAGTCGGTGGCAAAAAAGATAATAAAAAAAAAACCACCGACTTTCGAAAGAAAAGTTATTTTGTAGGTTATTTTACTCTTTTTTAGTGGTTGGTTTTGAAGGCGGTTTCATTTTTTTTAAAAAAGCTTTTATTACCGTGGTAAAATCATCGAATGAGTCCTCCCACCCATACTGTCAGACTTGTATTGACTAAAATTCACGGTGTCCTTCAATAGCTCTCTACGTTCTAGGGTCACGGTAAATAAATAAGTCTCGCGACCAGATTAGTTTTGGTAGATAACAAGAAATAAGTTCAATTACTCAGATACAGTATTAAAATAATTTCATTACCCATCTAAATATTCAACAATACCACAGAGTTTAAAACTTCGAAGTGACTTTTAACCAATTCTGTTGATATTACGCGGAATATTATAAAACAATCGACGTTTCCAGACCCTTTTCTCTTTGAAAATGTTCAATTAATATTAAATGAATTTCATTAGGAACTGTTGAAGTTATGATAACAATTTTGTACTCTTTGCGTATCTCGGGGCGAAAGAAAAACATAAGAGGCAATTGCTTGGTTTAATTGAATAGGGGATGAAGTATAGAAATCTCTAGAATAATTATGAGCCTATATTGTTCCCAGTTCCCACTGGTGGGACACGGGCGTTGGTATCTTAGAGAGATTATACTAACTTAGGCAGAATCAGTTGAAACCGGTTATAAAGAACTTAATTTCTATGAAATTAATGATTTAAAGCTAAGTTGGCCATCTGTCCGGGTTTCCCCGGATTTGTCCTAGATTAGAGGGCATCCGGGGAGCGTCCAGGGGGCTTCATTTTTGTATTCCGGTTTTAAAGTCTTGGGCCACCCGCGACATACGCACACACTTCACCGTCCCCTTACTCGCACTTCGACTCAAATCTCGGTTTTGGACTCTAAAATCCGGGGTATTCACGCGTCTTGTCCTGGTTTCCAAATTTTAGACATGGCAACCCTACTTAAAGCAAATAGTCTATAGTGGAGTACATTCACTCGCACTTTCCGAACGAAAAGTATTATTCAAGTATAAAATATGTTGTATTTCTCGGAATACTGCACAGATAAATAATACTCCATTTGACTATTTATTATTTTTAACATTATTTTCGGTTCAAAATGATTAATTACAAATTACAATGTTATCTAATCAGGTTTTTAACATAAAAAATGAACAGAAACTATGTCACGCATGTTATTTTATTATTATCTTCTTATTAGGTGAACGACTCTGCGGCAATGCGAATGACCTTTCACGTTGCTAACCACTGAATAAATTATGTCAGAAGGATTACTTGGTACAGATAAGAGGAACTTGATGATAGTGGCGTGCCTAGGGGTCAACATTCAACATGGAAGCTCGATATGAAGCGTGCCCAACGACGATATATTTCTAGATTCCGCATGCACGATCGAAACTATTCTGTTAACTCGCTTAGGTACTACATAAGCGAGGTGGACGGGGTACTACGTTTTGATTGGCTATCTCAAGGTCTGTTCTGTCTCAAGCAAGGTATGTTTACGGCTCACAGGAGTGGTCGAAATAAGACAGATATAAGACTTTTTTGCCTAATGTGTTGACAGACATCGGTCGCCTGTTATTAGGAGTCTAGTAATATATCGTCGTTGAGCGTGCCTCATAGCGCGCCTGGGTCAACTTATGATAAGTTGAAGCAAGGCCAGAAGACTGCACAGAAAGATCTTGTTTTAGTTAAATAGCAGCTCAGCTCTGATAGTCTCATGACATCTCAAAGCGAGATTAATTCCAGTGTGGAAACCAGGTGGCAATGATATAGTCATCATGGCAGAATCGTGCAGCACCTCAATGCTATGCTCAGCGACCTCAGTATCGTTTCCCAACGGGTCGGCCTTAAAATGAACGTGGACTAGACGAAAGTCATGTCGAATGTCCATGTGGCGCCCGTACCGGTTGTTGTTGGGAATGATACTCTCGAAGTTGTAGATTATACTTACCTTGGACAGATTGTTCAGTTAGGTAGGTCCAACTTCGAGAAAGAGCCAACTCAGCAGAGCGAAAATGCCTGTCAAATTCTTACTGACTAGTAATCTGCCGTGTTCCTTCAATTACCCCTTGCTTTCCAGGGCCAGATAGGTACCTATCTAATTTGAACAATTCCACAACCCTAGCAGATTTAATTCTGTTGGGCCCCGTCAATTACGACGATTGAACTGACGTTTCACCCGACGCCGACGTGTTACACCCAAAAACAATAACACATCAGTCGTGAATGTTGGAAAAAATGGAGGGAAGCTTTTGCCCAGTTAAATTGTGGGAAAGTACAGGCTAATAAATAAATAAGTGACACTTCAGTAAATGCCTAAACAAAACGACACTTGGGATTTCAATACGCGGTTCACCGTTCAGCATCGTAAGTTCAAAATTCTACAGAGTAATAAAAAGATGTCGTCTAGAGTTGGTAAATAATAAAATACAGGTATAAATGAATTACTGAGTTCCAGACGGAAAGGTGAACGAACCATTCCTCAAATACGAATAAAAAGAACTTTTAATAATACTTCAATAAATAAAAAGTCTAATAAAGGTCAATAACATCACACGGAAAGGTAAACAGAATTCGGGGAAACGTTCGCCATTTTTCATTTCAAAGCTCAAATTACATTATGAGGAAAAAGAAAAAATTCGCCAAGAAAAACAACATTTTAATGAAAATTTCGGCTTAAAACGATTACGAATGAAAAGCAAACTAAAACGATTATTAATTTTGTGCTTTTTTTGTCAAAGATTGAGAAGCAAAAGGAAATGAGGAAGAAATGACTTTTTTATTTTAAACAATAATTTTTGATGCTGTCCAGAAATGTTGGAGCGGAGCCTAAAATCCACCGTGTTCATTCAATTGCCCTTTTCGTTCCAGGGTCACTTTTAAATTTTTAGACAGTCCCACAACCACGGAAACTTTTGAAGTGGACTACGGACCTAAAAACAAATTTCAAAAGTTTCTCAATTAAAATAACGAAAATAGAAGTCCATTACAAGATGGCTGACCTTGTTAAAAACGAAACAAAACCTTCAGTTTCCCCCTGGAGTTAGTGGAGACGGAAGTTCCTAATGGCATGGTGTTTCGGCAAGGTTGTGTGATGGCCATGGTAACGGTTGTCCTTCTTGAAGAAACCTCAAGGGCATTGATATCTTTTGGGTCTATCAGAGATAATTAATCCCCAAGGATTGTTTTGGCAGTTTGGGCACCCCAGCAACCAAATTGGGAATTTGACACTTTTTTATCATGGTAAAATTATCAAATGAGTCCTCCCATCCAGGTCGGACAAAAATCCACTGTGATCCTTCAATAGCCTTTTACGTTCCAGGGCCATGGCTACCTGATAAGACAGGCAGGCTTTGGCCCTCTAAGGGTCCCGACAGATTGCTGACAGCTCTTTGAACCGGACTTGGTCTATGATCAGACCTTCATAGGTAGCTCGGATAGCCGCCAGTAACCAAATTGGGAATTTGATGAAATTGTTTAAGAAAACACTGAACTGTTTTTTTTTTTAATTCCCAGTATCGTGAAAGGTGGAAGGAGGCCTTTGGCCAGGAGTGGGACAAAACAGGCTGTTAAAAAAAAGGATCTTAGGCTCAAAACTATGCAAATACATAGAGTTAATTATTCAAGTGGGTCTGGCAAATACGAAATCCATCTTCCTGGGTGGAACGGGACTGTCAGACTATTGAAAAAAAAAAAACAACTACCTTACCCTTTCGGTTGCCCATTGCATATCATTTGGCCCTATGGACATCCCTGCAGATGAGAATACAATATGCATATGTTACGGTAAATGTGATTAATTGAAAATTATTAATAATTTTACAAAATTATTAATAATAATCACATGTTTTGGTAAATGTGATTAAACGATCGAAATTTATTACTTTTAGTAGTAATTATTAATAATTCACGACACATATTGGTAAAAGTGATAAAATTAATAAACTAAACGGCTAAACCTAGTGCTAACTGAAGATAAGTATGATACACGTAGGTTTAACCGATTGTGGTCGGTTACACCTAGGTTTAGCCGGTTAGAACTAGGCCTAACCTCGGGACTTGCTGGCACCCCGACTCGGACAATTTAGGTTAGAAGAGGATGGCGGGGTCTGAAAGACCCCGCCATCCTCTTCGTGGTTATTTTTTTTTTAACCACGCAGAAGTAGGAGCCCCGCGGAGCGGGGCTCCGTCGACTTGCTCCTGTGAAGGAAGTTTACTTATTACATTTATCACTACTAGGGTCAAATTATTAATAATAACCGACAAATGTGATTAATTAATCACTTTAACCTCGACTTTCGGTAATTATTAATAATAATAGATAATTATTAATAATTTTCAATTAATCACATTTACCGTAACACATACAACGTAAACTACTCCAACAAAATTGCATAACAACTAACATTTTCGTTGCCCGAAAAAACAGGGGTTAAATAACACGGAAGCTCATAATACCATGATATAACAAGGTTATATGGCGGCCGTGACTGCGACCTTGTTAGCCAAGGGTAATGGTGTCATGACGGGGAGGTATCTCTGTTTATTTACCCTCTTCTACACTGGCTTTTAAGCCACGAACCTTTGTAAATTGAATTTAAGCAATTTTGAAAGTTTCGGCATTTAATGGCAAGATCTAGTCGCTTAAAGTGCCTTACAGAAAGCAAATTCAGTCATCAATCAACTTCACAAATAATGTTTTGAGTTTTAACAAAATCCAACAGACGTAATGAACATTGACTTATTAGTTGCCACACAACAAGAATCTGATCAATACATTTGCCAAGATTGCACCAAAAAAAAATTATCATAAAGTCAAGCTTTATGGATTTGAAAATCGAACGACGTCATTTCATTGACCTTTTCCGGCCAATCAAATTCGCTAACCATAGTGCAGCATGACATCTTTTTAGACGACCATCCATTCATTAACCTTAATCCTTTCATCTTCAATTTTTCATTATCTTGTATATTCCTCTATTTTCCCTCTACTAGACCCCTCATATTAAAGCTCAAAACACCCCACAGAACACATTCCTAATTCCCTTACGTCACATAAATGAAGCCATCAAAAAATGAGTAATTATAAACAAACCGGTCGATAGCCACGAGCCCCTTTCCACCAAGGGTCGTACAATCGCGTGACTCCGTTCGATCATGAACTTCATAGACCAAGGTCCCCCTGAACTTGTGTTGCTAATGTGCTGGCTGACATTGGGCCACCCTATGGCTATGGCCATTATTGGCCATGGCCAGTTTATGCCCCAACCATTAAGGGGTGTTTAGTTGTCGCGGTTTTACTACTGCACGTTATGAGTTCAGTGCATGCGACATTTTAGAATTTGCAGAACTTGGGAGGTTTATTACCTGTAGTAATTTTATGGCGGCCAGTAACTAACGGTAATCAATAAATAATGTAACGTTTGAAGGTGACATAAAAAACTTCTAGAAATACAGCTGTGAGACTCATTAAATTAATTATAGACTTAGTTACTCACACACAGTACTTATTATGTAACTTCTTTTATATATTTTTTATTTATCTAACTTTGGGACAAAAAAAATCTGGTGTTACCATGCTAATTAAATAGAGACAAAATTAAAGCAAGAACATTTGAAGATAAGAGACAATTTACAAACAATGAAGTTGGTTTAATAATAATTCAAGTCTCGAAAGAACAAAAAAAAAATATGAATAGTAATTACGTGATATAATAATTCAGCATTCAAAGAAAACCGAAGAATCTGTATGTGTACGTACCTAATGGCTTCATTAATAAAATGGCGGCTTCGCTACCGCCAAATTGATACTAAAACTTTATTTACCGGTAAATAGCGCGGGAAATGTGGAAAGTGATGCTATTAACACGCGCGAACATTCTTTTATCTATGGCCTATTTGATGTACGAATATAATTATGAGATCGTTAATATTTTCTCATGATGAAAGAAACTTCTGTTTGCTCTTAGTAATGGCTGGATATGTCTTTTTTGTTTCTCTTTTAGTTTTAAGGATAAATCATTAACTAGAATTCTTGAAAGAATTCAGAAGATACAAGAAAGATTAATTAAGTTCAAATTACAAACTTTTTTGTTTTGTACTTACCAATTGCGGATATTTTTCATTAAAGTTTTCAAATGCATTTCCACTAGAATTTTATTGCTCTACTCAACTCTTATTCGTGGCATTATTTTTAATAGTTAGTCCCAGTTTAGTAGTAAGATAAAATAGCTTAATTGAAAACTCGAAGACCGAAGGTTGCTACCGGTCATTGAATTTCCCATCAATTTGTGCCATCAGTCATCAACCGTATTTCACTTCCTCATGGCGTCTTTTTGCACCAGCGTCAGTCAATCACATCGAGAAATGGAGCAATCATAATTGCTCAGTTTTTTTTCTGAAGCGGCCAGTGGTAACGCACCAATGAGTTCCGTATTCGAAAGAAAAATATTGTGACTGTGTTGCTATGGGAAAAAAAAAAGAAATACTTAACTTAATACTAATTTACGAAATGCTTTCTATGTTTGTTATGCACACAAAAACGGCGGATTTTATAGAAATGTGGTACTCAGATAGTTCTAATTTACCTGGTTAAAGACATTTAATAGTAGATTATGCACCGAGGGGCTAAAGTTGTGTCTTATGTCACGGGCGTCATATTGAATCTCGAGCGCAATGAAGGATTCGGGATTTAACTCCCGAGCGTAGCGAGGGAGTTAAGAGTTTAACTCACGAGCGAAGCGAGGGAGTTAATACAAGAATCCTGAATGCAGCGAGGGATTCAAGCTAGCCCAAGGCAAAGACACCTTTAGCCCAGAGGAGGATACTCTACTTTTTACACCTACTGTGAGAAAATAATAGCCATAGTACGAAAAACAAAGTATTTATTAAATAAAAAAACAGTAAGAATAACATTTAGAACTAGTTATATAGGTACACTTATATATTAATTCAAGTTAATTGTAACATTTGAGACTTTATAGATGATTTATTTGGTACGTTTATAGATGTTGATGTGGAATTTATTTGAGTATTGCTCGTCAATGCTTCAGAATCTTGTATTTGCAGAGAAGCATTTTGGGTGGTGAAAGTTGGTGAAGGTGGTGAATGAGGCTCAGGGAAAGATGGAATGTGATGGTGTGATGTTGAAGGTTGTGGTGAAAAAGAATCAGATGACGTTTTAAAAGTGATGCTGTTACCAATTTGACAGCTTATTTTATTTTTGTTTTGTACAGAATTTTCAATGTATCCTTCTGCTACTGTATCCGATTTCCAGCCACCATGTCGTTTTATTTGGGTTATATCTGCTCCCGCATCCGCCAACAGTGTAGCTGACGTTCGACGAAAAGAATGACCCGTATAGAGCTCGATATTTGGTAATCCTAAGTATTTGGCAATTTCCTTCGGCATGGCACTCATTTTGTTCTTCCCAATCACTTGACGGGTGCATTTTCCACTACTGGACGCTACAAAAAATCGGTTAGTGTTTATGTTAGGAGGCCGCAGAGCTTGATACTTTTCCACAACCTTATATGCTTCGCGGATGACAAATGACCTTTCCTTTTTGGTTTTAGTGTCTGGCAACTTAATCAATAACAACTCTTCTGAGTGTTTTTCTATATCTTGGACCTTCATGTTTACCATTTCTTGACAACGACAAGCCCCATTCACTCCAATAATTAAAGCCACCTGTAACAAAAATAAAAATAAATTTTACTAACAACATACGTAAATTCAGTAAGTATACATAAGTGTTCTTGTTGGTATTTGCTACCATGTGGTATTTTATTTAGTTATAAATAAAATGATGTACTTACTTTTACGGCAAGATAGCTATGATCAGGAGCTTCATTTAAAAAAGTTTCAATATTCATAGGTGTGAAAACTTTCGATTTCTTTGATTGGTGACCTTCCGATTTCCTCTTTAGAAATGCTAATAGCTTAGCGTATGTCTTGATATTTATATTGTGTTGCATGCTTATTGTTGACCTAAGCATTGAATAAGTACACCATAGGCTACTTGACTTCTGAGTACAAGATAAATGCTGAAAATACACTAATAGAACTGGTTCCGAAATGGACTTGACGCCTTTCGTACTTTTCCATTTTTGGAAATTGTCATAGGCTTTTATATAAGTTTCCTTTGACTTTTCCGGCAGCAAAACAATGGAAATATTAATAGCTTCGGTTGTAATGAATTCAGGAGTACAATCACTTTCATCACTCGACATTTTATAATACTTTGTTGATAAATTTAAAATTTAAATGCCAAAAATTCGCGCCTTTATTGCGTCTACCAATAAGTAGCCAAGACACGATCAATTCGATTTTCGAAAAAAAAAGTATCTTCTATGGTTTTGTCGTGTTTGTCCTAATGATATCATTCTCATGGATGTGGCGTTTGTGTAAACTAAGTTTTATACAGGGCTGGTAGAATGGTTTTGGATGATTGGCTGTATGCATTTTGAATTTAGAACGTCATTGGAGACGCTCGTGAAAATAGAGTATTTTTGATAAAATGTGATAAATCGACTATATTATAGATAGGTTTTATTATTTATTTACAAAATCCACAGCAATCTTAGTGCAGTTTATTTAAAATAAATTAACTAATGTTACAGCCAATTACTATTACCTACGGTATTACGGCGCGGTACGGTATTTGTTATTATTAATGCCAGTTTTAATGTTATTTCATTCCTTTTAAAAAATGGTTCGTAGGTAGTTATCTAATTATTCTTACAATATTATGTCTTCGAAAACATGGCAACGATATGAAGAAGCAATCGTTATGATTTTTTTAGGAAATCGAGAATATCATCCACGCGTAGTAAGGGTTTCGAGAATAGCTTTCCTCTTTCTGGCACACTAAATCAGACTTGGCTGTATGGGCTCAGCTCCCTTTGCCTGCCCCAAAGAGGGACGAAAAGAACCAAAAAAAAAATCTAGGCTGCATGGGCTAGATAGATCCCTTTGTCTTCCCAAAAGGGAAAAGAAAATTAAAAAAAAAATCTTTCTGGCACCAAAGGGTGTTTGTTGTTTATAAACATATTCCAAATTCAAATCACATTATTGACCAGCGGGTAATAATGAAATCCAGTACAACATTATTGACCGGCTGTGCCCTCGGCCACTAATGACTCAGTTTAGGTTAAGGTTGCTTGACATATAATTAGACATTTTCGAGCAGGTGGTGTGAAAAAAATTAAATGTTTCAATGTCACAACCATTGAGAAATTTTATTTGAATTTAATTCCTTACGTAGTTGTCAAGGGCGAATTTTCTATCTTCAGTGTGTGTGTAGGTGGTAGTTTGTTTTCGTGTTATTTATTTATGAGGCAAATAGCACTTAATACATACATGTTAATTAAAAGTAATTGAATTGAAGTAACCTGAATGTGTACGTGACCAAAATACTTTTTCTTTTTTGGGAATTTATTCATGAGCACTCCAGAGAAAAATTTCTTTACTCAGTGTTACTTGTTTATTTACTTTTGATTACGTATTTGAGCCTAGTAACTAGGTAATTAGTTTTATTTACAGGACAATTTGTTTCTCTCACAGACAGGACTGACTGAGCCCAGTCCACATACCTTTTTCTATTCCAATCTCTTTTTTTTTTATTTTCTTCTATTTTCACTGGTTGCTTTGTTCTTAAAACGTGGCCTAGGATCCGCCCGTCCGCGCGGAAGAGCGGTCTTGTGTAATTACCGCCTTTACTTTTAGCAAGTTTTGTAAGTCCAGAAAATGTTTTATTCTCTTTCCCAATATTGACTGAAAACATATTTATGGCCCATACTGTTTATGGGCAATGTAGGTATTTGTTGAGGGTTATTATTATTAATTATGTCTACATGCGAGTCAATAGATAAAATCTAATAAAAAACGCATGAAACCTACGAGAGCGTGACATTACAAATTATTACAACATACATAATTATGTACGCAACAATGCATCTACACCCCTTATAAACTAGCTTTGCCCTGCGGTTTCAGCGACAGTTTGTGGCTTTTTTAGGCCTTAGCCAAAGGGTAAACCGTCCGTCTGTCACCACACTTTATCGAAGTAATACATCACACACTCACAGAAATATATCATCTGTGACTAGCTACTAACTATCACGGTTTATGACAGCCTGGTAAGACGGACACCGGAGTCTTACTAATACGTTTCACCCTTTCTTTGAGAAACCCTAAGCGAAGCCACTTTGGCTTCACGAAAAGCGTTACATTTTGTTTAATTCACGGAAATTGGACATTTTATTATCCAAACCCAAACCATTCTGCTATTTCTGTTAGTAGTGTTAGTTAAAAACGAATATACACATTGCAACCGAAAAGTATCGATGCCAATGTGCTAAATGCCAGTCATTTCATTAGAAGACTTAGCATCGACCTCGTCAGCTACCCAGTTGTTAGTCTTCGACAGGTCAGGGCTCCTCAGGTCACGGGTACGACCATCAGCGACCACAATTCTATTGTTCGGAAATGTGGTACTGTCTTTTAATTTCTTAAATACTGTTTATTTTGCTATAGAAACACTGACTGACGTATTTATTTGGATTAGCAGTCCATTTTGGTTGAATCGCCTTATTGTATTTAAATCATTGTTAACTTTTTTTCATTTATAAGAAACTGGTGATGAGTCAGTTTGGGTGTTGGAACCGATAATTAAAATATTATGCCGTCATGTTCATGCTTAGACTTTCAGACACTAGGTTGATTAAATCAGGGGCGACATCTTCAGTGTTCCCAAAGTTATGCCTTGTGTTGCACTGAAGGATTCTGATTTCTGAGTTGGTATTTTAAGAGGTAGGGTACCTCCTCCACTTGATCAGCACATGTGGTGATCACCGGGGGTGGTTTTAGTAAGATATAAAGATGTGGAATATTATTATTATATAAATCCCACACATCTCGGACTTACCCCCAAAGACCGGGAGCCTTTTAAAGGTAAAAAAGAAGGTTGGATAAACCATAACGAAAATAAGCGTGTAAATTTTAAATGTGACCATTATATTTACGGCGAAATGCAAATATCACACATACGCCATTGTTACCTTAAATGCCTTAAAGTAGGTCATCGATGTTGGCACTTACATATACTCGTACTATAAAAGGATAATTTTTGCGATATGCTCTGTTAGCTTGTAACGAGCTCCAAGGGACAATAGGTTAGTTGACTAACATAAAATAACATTTTTTTTTCAACGGGTTCATTATTTTTGGTCTCAATATTTCCCAGAAGGAGTTTCCCAGACACCTAGAAGAATCGTTGTCACTGCAAGTTACAGAAAGCCTGTGCTGCCATCGCCCGGCGTGTATATTGACCCACCCACCCAAAAAACTTTAAAACAACTAGGGCATTAACTCCTCGTCAATTTGAACAAGTTTTAGCTGCTCCAATTTTAAAAAGATGTTGGGAACATGTTTTTCGTATTTCTGAAATAACCTTAAAGTAATGTCCGTGTTTTACCAATCAACCTGTTTATAGTAATAACTAGCTGTGCCCGCGACTTCGTTCGCGAGGATGTCGGAATCGAACAATGTATTTTTTTAGTTCGAAGCGCTTAATTCTGGCCACGTTTTTCATATAAACCCTGTATTTAGAATTTTCTTAGATTTATCAAGAATATTTGACACTTCTATTCCAGGTTTATGTAGAACTATTTTTCCTAATGCCCGCTCTATGCACTCCACATCACTCCACTCCACTCCCTTCCGTTCCACTCCCCTCCGCCCCACTCCCCTCCCCTCCGCTCCACTTCACTCCACTCCGCTCCATTCTGCTCCATTCCAGTCCATTCTGCTCCATTCCAGTCCATTCCAGTCCATTCATATTATGTGAACCGATTACGATGAAACAAAATACATAATGTTATTTCAACATAAACACGTCTATTCCAGGTTTTTTTTAACGCCATCTGCCGTGCGTTGAAATATGTATTTATTTAAATAATGTAGTTTTTCTATTCGAAGTTAGATCGCGCGACTGACGTACGAAATCAATGTGTGAGACCAAAGTGCACTCGTAATTTTACTTCTGAAACACTTTGAATTCAAATATCTTTTGATAGACTGAACCGATTCCAATGAAACAAAAACTAAATTCCTCTCCAAGTTACGCTTAATCGTTGTGTATAAAAGTTATCTACATTTATTGAGTACATTTTATGTGATACCTGGACAAATACACAGACAAACAGATAAACAGACAAACAGACAAAAATTTTAATAATGCTAGAAATGGGTTCTATTGGTTGTCCTTTAATACCCTGGCTATATTTCTTGAGTTTTTTTTTAATGTACAAAAATAACTTTTCTATAGTTTTATTATATGTATAGATATAGATAGATATTCCACAACTATCACACAACGCCATCTAGTCCCAAGCTAAGCAGAGCTTGTGTTATGGGTACTAGACAACTAATAAACTACTTATATATTTCTAAATATATAAACATACATATTATAGATAAATTACACCCAGACACAGAACAAATGATCGTGCTCATCACACAAACATTTGTCCTGGGTGGGAATCGAACCCACGACCCCCGGCATAGCAGTCAGGGTCACTAACCACTAGACCAACAGGCCAGTCAATTTGTTTATGTACCTATGTGTTTGTGTTTGTGTTGCACACTACCAAGGAATAGGTAATAATTATGTAATTTACGCAGCCATAAACATAACTATCATCTCTATTTATGTTATTGTTCAACGAACATGATCAATTACTAGGTATTAGTCAGCTAGCTATTACATTATTCAACACAAAAATAGCTTCTGGATTATTCAGATTATAATGAAATATATTCTTCAATGACTGCACTTTGACTATGAGGATTAATTGCTATAATTTACTAAACATAAATAATTTAATCCTTCTGCTTTTATCCAAATTTACTTGGGGTCAACGCATCCTCTCCTATTCTGCCATACATCTTTATTTATCCGTACGTTTTCTACAATAAATAGACCATGGAAAAGGGCATCGCTTTTCTCCATTGTTATTTTGATCAACCTGTCAAATCAACAAAACATTTTTTTCACATCACAGAATTCGTGTGTTATCCACAAAAGTCTTGTTTGCGAGTACTTTTTCATATAATTATTCAAGTGTCAAGAAGAACGTGTTTCTAGCACGTATCTAACCGTACGTACTCATGTCGTAATAACCAGACATTATAATAAGACGAACTATTAATAAATTAATGTTAAGGTTGGCAACTATTTTCAGAAGAATTATTCTACAGTATAGTTTAAGGTGAATGCTCCAATCAGCCCTAGGAATGACTTTTTTTCTGTTAATTTTGTTATTAACTTGCAAGGCTATGCCTTTATGAACTTGCGAGGGTTGTATTGGTGATTTTGATGATTACAATTCATACATCTTACAGCCGCGAATAATATTTTAATCAACATAGAACCTAGCACTGGCCTGCAAATTGCAAAAAACTCAAGAAATTTGGGGGTTGGAGCATTACCCTTAACGTGGAGCTGTCATAAAACGTATCTATTTTTAAAAGAAAAGTAGTAAAACAACTTCTTGTCTTTTCTTCAGTTAATTTAATAATTTCAACCTCGTCAGAATCCTCATTAATATAAATAACTTATGTCTAGAGATTGTCATTAATTTTGAACTCTGTTTAAAAACCTAGGCCACGTGTACTCACGAATGCGTCTTTAATCAGACAGAGAGAGAGATCATGACGTATTAAAACGTGAGTATTTTCACTGAGGGAAAGCGACAGAGCTGCCGAGATGGCGCTAGACGGCTTGTATAAAGCCGTCTAGCGCCATCTCGTTCCCACAGAAGAACTGCTCAGGCCACCCAGTACTCTATATTTGCCTTCGTTGACATCCCTAAATAACGTGTGATTTTCCTTTTAGACTCGCTTGTCGGTACCAATTGTCTTTGTTAGAAAAATCGAGAAAAATATAATTGTTGTTAGTACGTTTGTATAGATGGGAATCTATCAGTGGATCAGACCAATTAATGGTTTGAACAATGGCAGTTACGCCTTTTGCGCACGACTGGCTTGGACTGTGGTAACGCAACTTTGCGATAGCTAATGTTGTAGGTACCCGTCATCTGTTGAATGACTTGAATTATAATAGAAATACAATGGGTAATACTTATACACGTGGTAAGCTACATCAAAACAATAGTAAAGCTATTTCAAACATTTTGACTTATCAAGTGAAGCATTTTCAAGGAAACAGATTTATTGTAGCCTAAAGTTGATTAGCCGTAGTAGCCCGCGAAATTCAAATTTTCTTATGTTTTTTTTTGCAATTTGCATATCAGTGACAAGTTGTAACTTGATCAAAATATGATTCGCGACAAAAACGAGTATAATTTTTAAAATATGAAAGATCAAAATATTTGCTCTCCACATAGATTTGGTCAAAAGTTAGTTCGGTTTTACCAATTTAGATCAAATCTATGTGAGAGCGAATCAAAAATACAAATTGATCATTAATCTGCCATTGAGAATTTGATTACTGGTTCGATTGATGACGTCTCCAGTGGTATTATTTAAGAAAATCCAATGCATTAATGTCGTTGCTAAGCAGACAAAGTTATTAAGATGTCTAACAGGATTTTCTCTCGAAAATGTTTGTTATGAGTTGGTCAGCTTAAACGATTGAAAAATAAGGTTGTAAATTGCTTAGCAAATGTATCGCCGTGTTGCTTTTATTTTTTAATCAAATAAAAACGACTTTGTTTACGATGATGTTGTCATACAGGTTGATTGAATAACAGGTCTGATCAGCTGTTTTTATTTTACACCTGGGTGGTATTAAGAAAAGGATTATTTGTAAATGTGACATTGCCATTCTTCTTTATGTTGGTATTCGTGTAAAATTCATTAACACTATTGAACACTTAGGTACTTAGAAACATCCAATAACGTTTTATATTGAAGATAAGTTTTTCGTAATCTCCTTTTCCGAAAAATAAGGGCCAAAGCCTGTCGGGGTCGCGGGATCATTACCGTGAGCCCAGAACATAAAGGGCTATTGAAGGACACCGTGGATTTTAGTCAGTACAAGTCTAACAGTCCCTCCGGCCCTGCCCGGGGTGGCAGGACTCATTTGATGAGTTTACCACAAAAGAAAAGCGCAGAAACGTTCTTGCGATACTCTTAATTCTAATGTCAGGCCAGAAGAATCTAGAAAATGTTCCTACAGTTTACTGCCTATAATAATTATAAATTATGGTATCGTCAAACATTTAGTTGTAAATCAATAATTGCTTAAATACATCGCTGCGATTTCTGTATATGAATACATACAAATATAATTTAAATGTAAGTATATTTTACAAAGTGATTTGAAGGTGAATAATTATATGATTTGTATATTTATAATTTGGGTTCACCCAACCCATATAGGTAAGTTAAAACTATTTTAAATTAATATAACCATTTAAGTTCTCGCGCCTTAATACATTACTGTAAGTTAAAGTTCTTCAGATTTAATTTATTTTTAAGATTCCATAATACAGTATTATGCCAGTACGTGAAAACACTCTTTGAGAGCGCTGTTAAATTATCAACCCTCTGTAAAGCACAGTAAGTTGAAAATCTAATAGCAAGTAAAGAAAATAAACAAAATATAAGTTAGTAAATTTCGTAGCGACATTTTGAGAAGTACCAGGGCATCATAAACTTCAAGCAGTTGTTTGTAGCAGCTAGCGTAGCATGTTGCTACGCCGGCGGTGCTACGAGTTACGAGACTACGAAAATTGCGGGCTTGTAGCTTGATAGCGGGTGTGACACTTTTGATTATTTATTTTTAGAACTAATATACGAACAAAATAACGTATAACAATTTAATACAAACATAATTCTTCATTTGTCATTCTTATATTTAAAAACTAATAAGTTTTTCGTTAAAATAATTACGTCAAAGGTCAAAGGTTAAAACGTCACAACTCTTGTCTGGCGGGTATTTTTTTTAAGTGTTTACTTGAAATACCTGATTTACATAAAGTAATTAGGTATATTTTTTACTAGAAAACCACAAACCTATTTGCATAAATAAACATAACAAAATTATTACATAACTGTGACTGACTTGTGGTCTAGAATCTATGACCTGTTTGACTAATATTATTTGCCACGATATTTATGTTTTCTATCGATTAAATATTATAATTAAACGCTTGTTGTGAAATATTTGTTGCTATAGCCAATTTAAATATGAACATTTATATTTATGTTAATCTATCTATTTATTGCTATTGTTATTATCACCCAGTAAATTGGTTCCAGAGGTCAAAATAGATCAGATGGCATGCTTCACAATGTTTACAATATTAGTTCGTATATAACAATCTACCTAGTTCTCTAGTTACACAACCTCATTAGATACCAGTTGAGTAATATCTCAGGTGTCATATAATGAAGGTTTACCTATACAGAGCCTATTAAGTAAACTAGCCAAGGTTCAAGCTATCAAGTCATGAGATAATCGGTCCATTGTGAACGCAACATGCGCTGTTGCGTTCATTCCTACTGCTATTGAGTCATGGCCGTAGCTAGGGGGGGGCATTGTGGGGCAATGCCCTACCTTGAAACCACAATGCCCTACCTTAAAAATATCTAAAACTAAGATAAATTATTATAATTAAATTGTTTGTTCATAGTTTGAGAAAAAAAATGTAGCGATAGGTATCTAAGTTTGCAACAAAATTTATAATGTGATGGTAAGACTCTTGTATTGGTTCAAACTAAAGCCGATGAAACGGAACGCACCAATGACAAATGTCATGATGACATTTTGCTGAATAAAAACAAAACGTCAAAACAAAAACAACCTCAAATGGATATTGTTTATATTTTATTGAATTTCAGGTGTTTTATCAGTGAATGCAAAAAAAAGTGTTACATTCTTCCCCTTTAAACCTGACCTAAAGATTGATTATGATTGTTTGTAGTTTGGTTAAGTGAAGTGTACGGTGAAGAGTGCTTTAGACAAAAATCGATACAATTGTTATTTGTATTGCTATAAATTGAAGATTCATTTATTTCGCGATGGATATACGGGCTTTCTTTGGAAAAAAACGAAGACTTGAGGAGCAAATTGACCACGAAAAACCTAACTGTTCAAAACAGGTGGAAGCACCAAATACAATCGCTACTCCTAGTTCCGTAGCAACAGGTAACGTTAGCTATGGTATTCCGTCTGATATTGCACAAATCGGAGAACCAATAGAACAAGTTGTTTTAGACACATATCCAAAACAACACAACAGGGCCTTTGTTTCCGATTGGTTCAAGCGTTATAAATGGTTGCAGTATTCTGTCGAGAAAGATGCTGCTTTTTGCTATCCATGCCAGCAATTTTTACCTCATGGAAGCAAACAGACTTCGTACACTTCCACAGGATTTAGAAACTGGAAAAATGCCACTGATTCTAAAACTGGTTTTCCAAAACATGAAAAATCAATTTCTCATATTCAAGCTATGTCGATGTGGCAGGAGAAATTACAAAGAATATCTGCATCTAGCAGTGTTGAAACGTTAATAAATCAAAAAGTATTAGAAAAATATAGGTATTATGTAAAGTCTGTCATGGAAGTAATACAATTTCTAATTGTCAACGAATTAGCTTTGCGTGGAAATTATATTTTGGAAGAAGAAAAAGAACAAGGATTATTTCAGAATTTATTTGAATACACATGTATGAAAGATCCAAATTTGAACGAGGTTCTCACTCATATACCACAAAACGCAACATATCGTTCACCCGAAATTCAAAATCAAATAATTCAAGCAATGGTTCAAGCGGTACGAAGTTCCATTGTCAAAGATATTAATGAATCTGACGTGAAATGGTTTACTCTAATGGAAGATGGGACGAGAGATAAAAATAACCGCGAAAATATTGCATTAGCAATACGCTACGTCAAGGATGGTGTCGTCAATGAGTCGTTGCTGATGGTTAAGACTACTGAAAATCTTGATGCAGCCACTTTCACGGAATTAACGTTAAATACTCTCACGGAAAATAACATTGACCCCTCTTGTATGCTTAGCCAATGCTATGATGGCGCAAGTGTAATGAGTGGGAAAGTTTCAGGAGTTGCGACTAGAATAGAAAATAAATTGGGCCGAAAAATTCCTTACGTCCACTGCTATAACCATCGCTTGCACTTAATAGTCATCAGGACTATCTCAGAAATGACTTTTATTCGTTTATTTTTTGACCAATGCATCATGTTACATGAATTCTTTCATCATGGCAAAATAGCTGCCTTATATGATGGAAAAAGGATTGGCCGACTCCTCGAACAACGCTGGTCTGGACATTTAGCAGTTACAAAAGTTGTATACGATAATTATTCATCGATTTTGCAGACTTTGAAAGAAATTAAAAATGGCAGATTCAACGGTGATGACGTCGCCAAGAGTATAGGTATTAAAAAAGTCATGCTTGATCTGGAATTCCGAATAGCCATGGTTGTGGCCAAAAAAATCTTATCCACGCTACAACCTGCAGACGCAGCTTTGCAAGCCCGAAGCGCAGGATTAAAAGATGCCATAACAATCATAAAGTGTGTCAAAGATGAAATTATTAAATTAAGATCAAATCAAATGTATAATCAAATTCTGGAAGAAGCTAAGTCTTTAACAAGCAATGACTGCGGCGAATCTGAAAATAGGACACAGACCTCGAAGAGGCAAGTAAAAAAAACCAAATCGGATGGATGACTATTTGACGTACACCCCCTGTTCCTCCGCCAGACAAAATATAGATGAGAACGACGAGCCATTTAAGTCTGAGTATTTCGAAACGTTGGACATTTTAATTGCTGAATTACAAAGAAGGTTTTCGGACAACGATGATTTAATTAATTCGATTGCAAGTCTTGATGAGTTGGATGTAGATAAAATGGTTCCACTGAAAAATTTGGGTAAGTTTAAAAAAAAAAAATAATTCAAAAAAATTGTCATGTTCAATTTACAATTTTAACTAATTTTTCAGGTCTGAAAGTTCCATCAAGAGAAGAGGCTAGTGTGGTTAAAGCTTACTTGAGTCGTAACGAGGATATAATGGAAAATACATTGCAAGTTTTGTACAGGCAACGAGAGGCGTTCAAAGATACATATGAACTTTTTGCGTCTGTGGCGACCATAGGATGTAGCACTGCAGTGTGTGAATCTACGTTTTCAACTTTAACTGCAATCAATAGGCCTCAAAGGCTGTCAATGGGTCACGAGAGAATGGCTGGTATGGTATTTCTGGCCTTTGAAAAAAAAAGAACAAAATCAGTTGATCTGAACGAAGTTCTTCGCATTTTTAATAACATGGCGAATCGTAGAATTCAGCTGTTTTAAATGTTTTTTATTATTATGTTAGTTAATTATTATAATAAGTACGCAAAAACAATGTGATCTTAATGATATTTTTGGTCGTTTCTATTTACTCGTATCACCCCACCCAATAATTAATTATTACCTCACTCTCACTCAGACGTGGATCTCTACATCCAAATCTGGAAGTTCAACCATCTTATTCACTTGTTCTTCATCATTGAGGATTTAATAGTTCTTAGATCCATGCTCATGCACTGTCACAGTAATTATTTGTCTACGAATAACTATTCACATGATGGTGATATACATGGTGATTGATTTAGGAGCCCGTGTTTCGACGGCAGATCAATTATGATAATTTTTTTACTTCCGCCCTACCTGTAACTAATGCTGCCCTACCTCAAATTCGACCCTAGCTACGGCCCTGTATTGAGTCTGCACAAGGCTTATATCGACACTTTAACGTGTATTCTATCCTTTTTTTGGTGGTAAAATGATCAAATGAGTCCTCCCACCCAGGGCAGGGCGGGAGGGACTGTCAGACTCGTACTGACTAAAATCCACGGTGTCCTGCATATATGTTCCGCGACCGTGTTTTCTATCCCAGGCTGTCTTTGAAGTTCATCATCATCTGTCTAGCCTTTTCCCAACTACATTGGGGTCGGCTTCCAGTCGGACCAGATTCAGCTAAATATCAGTATTTTATATGGAGCGACTGCCTATCGGACCTCCACAAGCCAATAACTGGGCAATACGATACTACTGTCTTTGAAGTTCAATAAGATAATAGATTTTATTGGAAAAGGTATAACGAAGGCTGGAAGAGTACTGGAAAGTGTTATTGCAAAGGGGAAGCTTCAGACAAACATCTCGCCTTTTGTTAGTGACATCACTACCAAAAGGGGTGACATTTGTCTGAAGCTGACTGTATTTAATGCAGTCCCCCTTCTTGGACCCAAGGATCCTCTCAGTGAGAGGGAGAGGACTGTAATCCACCAAGCGGGGCAGTGTTAGTTGTTAGTTGTCACATATGTTCGAATGTTTGGTTCTAGGACATGCCGGTTTCTTTTCATCGTCTTAAAAGTAGTGTTGATGAAGTAAATTAGCATAGATCCGAACACTCGTACACGGCTACACATTAAGCTGTACAAAACCAGTTTATCGTGGTCTCGCTTTACATGATCTTTTCGCACATTCAACATTCGACTTATACTGGTTTTGCATAGCTTGATGTGTAGCCGTGTGTACAACTGGGCCATCACCGCTCTAATATTATTGGCATGTATGAAAATTCGTCATGAAAATAAGTTGTGACAGGATCCAAAATGTTTTTAGACGAAATTGCTGACGCCATAGATAATAAATCAAGTCAAATAAAACATAGAGCACTGTTATGTCAGCGAAGTTGCAAATTCAATTTTTAAAGTTAAAAGTTCTGATTTGCAGAAAATAATCTTATCATTCAGTCCATATTTCAGTTATTTATGAGGCCAGCGGACAAAAATACGAAAGTTAATGGTTTTCCATTTTATATTCACCACTGTTTAATGTTTTTTATAA
The DNA here is from genome assembly GCA_028554685.1 of Agrotis ipsilon. Taxonomy (NCBI): domain Eukaryota; kingdom Metazoa; phylum Arthropoda; class Insecta; order Lepidoptera; family Noctuidae; genus Agrotis; species Agrotis ipsilon. Next base: position 11,118,804 of record CM052972.1, read on the forward strand.
GGTGAGGAATAATATCGAAAGTGCAAGGTTGAAGCAACTATTTTATTTTTTGCAATAAATAATCAAGGGCTTACAGACCTATCCAGTATACATATATATCTTATCTTCTTTGATACTGATATTGTTCATTAGTGCGTATTTTAATGAACACCCAACATGTGTAGTTTGTATCACCAATAAGTCATTAGACATCCAATGGATGATTTTACCCGTTATTTTTTCAATTTTCTCTATACACGTGTCTTACTTTTTGCGTGAAGGACATTTTTTTTTTGAAAAGGACAAATAAAAAATAGGTCACCCCCCTTATGAATGCAGAAGGCTTAACCTAAATTAATTATTTCGTATAAGTTGAAAAATATATAAAGTTTATTTTAACGAGTTGCCTGTACATATAATTAAGTCATCGCCATAAATCTGTTGTATCTGTTTAAGGTGGATAACTTATTTAGGAAATGTAACTTCCTTGTTTGTTCCGAACCGTGATCCCGGAAGATAAATACATAAAGCTAATGTAGTTTGAAATGTCAATAACCTATCTCGGTCATGGAAAAATAATATAAATAAGATATTATGGCAATAAGATATAATAAGGCAAATATGTCGGGGAATTTGTTTCAACTCTCGTAAAAAACATCATAAATGTTTTTTTTGTGAGTTGGAAATCTAAACATTCGTGTGTTTATATTTATGTATTAGATTTTACGGATTTATACTGGGGTAGGCTTATTCAACTTGTTACAATTTTAATTAAATAGACTTATCGAAGATTATTCTGACAATGTCCTGCTATACATATAAAAATGTGGCCTTTGTAAGTAGACTTAAATATTATTGATCGTCATACTACAAAAAAAAACATCTCTCAAACATTTCTCAAAAAAAAGTGCAAAACAGACCTTATTTCAACGTCACATGATTTTGTAGTGACACTTTTTTTAGACAAGTTTTGTGTTATTACTGGCTTTATCGGCGAAGTAAATAAAAGGAGGTGTGAGAGGTAAAACTTTGTGTGTTTATTGGTTCAAACCCACTTAGACTATAATACAATATTTGAGGGCGACTATTCGATACCAAGTCGGGCTGTGCACTGGCTCCCCGATCGCGTGGCGTCGCCTCGTATATCGAAACTGCTGCGTTGGCATGATTGCTACTTTGTGTCACCACAGTATTCCCCCCCTATTTTTATAATTTGTTAAAATTATACAAAAAATGGGAGCATAATTCCCTTGGATCTGCTTAGTACCTTATAAGAGTGGCGACATTATATCCTTAGTTTCTACTTATTGAACATAATACATGTTACATATTTACACACTGGGTTTTGCTTATCAGCAATGTCCGTGGCTATGAGTTCTGCGCGACGTTACAAATAACAAGTATCGTTTTACATGACGACATTGTATACATTCTATATTTTCTTAAAACTATGTACTTATGTTAGGTTTTACCTTTTACATGATATTTCTTCTTATAACTACTATGCACCACACTTTCGTATTATTTTAGTATACATCAGTTGCACGGCTAGTAACAGGTTGTTGCACGGTGACGCCTTTGGCCACCGGTGCCAACCCGATTATTTCTGCCTCTTTGCGAAACCAGTTCCGCACATGTTTTCTGCACTGGTGTCTGATTAACCACAGTAGTATGATGCCAAATAGGATGCCAAATGCTATCATAAATATTTCCACTATGCTGATTCGTTGTCCGATAACCTCGTTGGATATTGTTTGGGACACCGCGACATTGTTCTGTTGTGGTTTGGCTTGGCTGTTACACATTTTCTGGTTTGGGTTATACACTAAATGTTTCCGTATGTTGCCTACAACAGACTTACTCTTAATGTAGTTAGTCATTTTTGAAACTACCAGTTTATAACATAGTTGACCTACTGCATAAGTGCAACAGATGTTTAGTACTTTCTTGTGGTGAGACGGCAAGAGTCCACAATTGTCTAAGTGACAAGCCTTTCCAAATCTAGTCACACATATCGACTATTATGCCTCATTTACATTCAGCTGTAGTGAGCAGGGAAGTGGGCAGGGAAGTGGGCAGGACGAGTATGTAAACGTATACTTCTCATGCCACTGCTTAATGCCACTCGCGCTGCCCAGCGCTCCCCAAAAGAGCGGTTTTTATGCGGACTTCAAAGGACCGGCAGCGCGAGCGGTAGGGCGTGTTTACATTCTGCCTCGTAGAATTCTTCTGCATTATAAAATATTATTAAGCAGGTTGGTAGGTACTTACAAAGTTCTATTACGATGAATGGATATCATCCACCATCTTCAACGACGTCTTTTCTTTTTTTTCATTAGATTTATTGCCGGAACTTGAAAGCGAAGTGAGAGGCAGGGCAGTATGTAAACACACATTTCCTTCGATCCTGCCACAGCAGTATTTAGGGAATTATTGCCGGCAGCGCGAGGAGCAGCGAATGGGGCTGAATGTAAATGAGGCATTACAACCAAAATGTCACTTCCCTCGTCCCGAAACTAATGCCTCATTTACATTCAGCCCCTATCGCTGCTCCTCGCGCTGCCGGCAATAATTCCCTAAATACTGCTGTGGCAGGATCGAAGGAAATGTGTGTTTACATACTGCCTTGCCTCTCACTTCGCTTTCAAGTTCCGGCAATGGCAGACGTTGAAATTTTTGCAGTGTCCGCGCTGTCTTTTAGCGATACATAATTATGTGCGTCAGTTAAAAATAAATCTAATGAAAAAAAAGAAAAGACGTCGTAGAAGATGGTGGATTATATCTATTCATCGTAATAGAACTTTGTAAGTACCTACCAACCTGCTTAAGATAATATTTTATAATGCAGAAGAATCAACTGAGCGCTTGAGAAGAATGTAAACACGCCCTACCGCTCGCGCTGCCGGTCCTTTGAAGTCCGCATAAAAACCGCTCTTTTGGGGAGCGCTGGGCAGCGCGAGTGGCATTAAGCAGTGGCATGAGAAGTATACGTTTACATACTCGTCCTGCCCACTTCCCTGCTCACTACAGCTGAATGTAAATGAGGCATTAAACAATACAATTTATAGACAAGTACCCGTCACATCGTCCCAGTTTAAACACGCCCCACTAAGATACGGATGCTGATATCACCCAATCTTATCAGTTATCACTGATGGCACACAAGGCTTCACAAGCTATACAAAACCAGTGTGTATTGGTCTCGCTTTGTACGATTTTTACACACAATAAACGGCCAGCTAATGCTGGTTTTGTATAGCTTGATGTGTAGCCGTATGTACATCATTTGTCATAACTGACTTTGTATTTACTTAGCTTTGATAACGTATCAGTGTCACTTTGACTTGTTGAACTGTCTATAGCAGCGGTTCTCAAACTTTTTTGGTAGCGAACCAAGGGGGGTTCGCTACCAAAAAAGTTTGTTGAAAAGTGAAATTATTGACGGAATACCAAAATAAAACTGAGTACCCTTAGCACGAGTTTTCAGTATTTGAGACGTAAAGAAAACTGGAACTTTGACAATTTTCAAGGACAAAATTAGTTCCTTCTTCGTACACCAGAGGCGCTGTTCCATTTTTTCATACAAGAAACGCTGTAAATACTGGAAAGACTCTGTAAAGTAAAATAGTGAAAACTCGTGCTAGGGGTATGTTACGTGCTTTCTTGAATAATAAGTAATCACATTACAGGGTAAATTTTCTTTAATTAGATAGTAGAAATGTTATGGGATGTATGCGACTGTTTCTTATTTTAACCGACTCCTTAGTCAATCGGTTGATATTAGATTTGATCACAGACTAAGAGAAGAAGAGTCTATTTCTATTCTAGTGGAGCCAAACGAAGGCTTTGCGAAGCCCCAGGGCTCTGCGGAGAACACTTATAGAATGGCTGATCTATAAGTACACAACTAAAAATCAAGCTATGCAATGCAAAACCAGTTTAAGGTGACCGTTGAAAATGCGGAAAACTCATTGAAAGCGAGACCACGATAAACTGCTTTTGTGTAGCCTGATAGACATGTGTTATTCTACTGTGGGAACGAGATGGCGCTAGATAACTTGTATAGCTCTGTCCCTTTTCCACAGTAAAACTACTCTCGCTATACGACGTCATAGTGGGCCACCAGTACATGTCAATTTGACTCAAGTTATCTTTTAATTATTTTTCACTCACGGCGGCTGTTGTCATGTCTACCTTCCTAATGCCGTGCAAATATTAAATAATATGGTATCTTTTATTTGTTCTGAAATTTAGCACAGCGCTATGAAAACACCGCAAGCCTATTTCTAACTGAAAACATCTTAATATTACCTATTACCTACTAACAGCCAACGATTTTGTTTAAATAATAAAATATGCTCTTAAAATGAAAAGAACTGAAAAAATATGGGACGGAATGACAGATACCTACTATAGATACTACATCTTACAAAAAAAAATCAAATTCGTAAATTATGAAGTAACAAACATAAAAAATACTGTCAGAAGAACCTTCTCTTTTTTAAATCGGTTAAAATAATTTCTAATCAAACATAAAATATACTAGAATTCATGTAGACTATTTCAATGTCACGACAAGGCTTACAAATTACAATTTAAATTATTAATGTCGGCATCACTCACACGAATTTGAGCCCTATAAGCAGGATTTAACCTACATCAGCACGAAATATGAGGTGTTATAAGTCTCGTAATAAAACATAATCCCTTTAACCTTTCACTCCAGAGACAGTAAAATGAGAATAGAGAAGAAAACCCAGTTATTTGACACCGCTATTGTGTGTCGACAATTTCCCTTCGTCCTTAACAATGGGCATAATGCATTGTAACAGAATCCTGAGCTTTCTAAGCAAAACATTGGTGTGTAATTTAATAGGATATGACATGGGTGCAGTCGTGACTACAACTATGATACAATGGAATAAATAAAACATCCTGTGTGTACATTTTACAGAAGAAAAAAAAGCAAGAGTGCTTTTTTTATGGAATAGTGTGGGTAAAAAGCTAGTGAGATGCCACGAATAGTAATTTACCAAAATGAATTTAGGCTTGGGTCTCCACAGAAGCGATGAAAACTCGTATTCTAGCTTACAAAAATGGCACCATTCAATAAAAAATGGATTGTTTTTTACATAATTCGGTATTTGGGCAAATATAAAAATCACATTATTCGGCCGAATAACTATTACTAAAAAAGAAACCGAATAACGAATAGTAATCCATTGCTGGTATCTCAAGTAAAAACTGTGATATTGAACTTTATCACTTAACACGAGGTTTCAAAGTGCGTTAAACTCTTTAATGTCAAAAAGAAAATTGCTAACGAATTTTTGCTCAGATGGCCTACCATAACGTCTTAAAACGAGAGTCGATTCACTGTGGGAATGAGATGGCGCTAGACGACTTGTATAGCTATGTCTCTTTCCCACAGTGGAACTCATAGATATATTACTGTTTTTAATATTTCTGTGGTGGAACTACTCTAATTCATGGAGCACTAATGAATAGTGAGCAAAAATTCATAAGCTATATGAACGTGACAATATCTGCATAGCATGCATGTTCTCACAGGGGCAAAGGCCTTTCAATGCTGAGTAGACAGTTTAATCTCGCCTTGCATATTTTATCTTCTGTATTGATAAAGCATTCCCGTGTACCACGTATCGGTTTCAAAGTGTTTCTCTTTGTGATAACCTTATGCTCGCAGGGCTATTACTTACCTTAGATATTTTATTACGAAGATAAACTTGTTTTCTTAATATGTACATTAAATTATTTGGTATCCAATATATTATGAAGATATTAAATTAGTTTTTGCATAGAATATTGTTTAGTTCATCAATAACTTAATTTTTAATACGTATGTATGGAATAGGACAAGAAAATGAGTCTAGCTTCTAGCTAACCTAACGTTTTTCCGTAACGACACTCTGAATATAGGCATGAAAATAGATTTAAAACTACATGTGCGTATCTTTGGGTAGACACACTCTTTTTTCTTCATTAGCACTGGCTGTACCGTCATCATAATATTATTGTAAAGAATAAACAAGTAAGTATTAATTATTTCAGTTTTCTTGTTATGAAAACACAATAAATAATTCTAACGATAGTTATAAATACAATAACAATTAATGATAAGCTTTTATCAATAAAAAAATATGATTTAGGACCAATTTACTTAATAAAAAAAAATCAATGATATTTGTTTATATTGCCAATTAGAGCTGAATAAAGTAAAAAGCCATTTCTAGACTAAACAAGGAAAAAAGTCGATAATACATGCACATAGTCAATAAATACGAGTCAAAAATATCTTGACATGCGGTGAAAATTGGAACTAAATGATAAAAAGCACTATTTTGACGGACCGTTTGACAGTTCCTTGGCAAGCAGCGCCATCTTGAAGTGTCAAGGTATACTAGTCACTCTGCACTTGCGTATCCATAATTTTAATAAATTAACATCATACTAGTTCGCACTGGTTTTTAATAAATAAAACATTTACTTGTAAATAACTATTTGCGCAATAGAACAATGTGGTATTCTTGTTTGGCAACTTTCCTTACATTTTGTTTTAAATCTATTTGTTCGTTCGGAATTTAAACATGTTTTTGATCTATCGCCAACCTAATATTTTACGGCAACGTATATAGCAGGATAATTTTGAACTCAGCACTGTGCGTTTCAAATTATTATGACGAGAGCCCCTTTTGAGAATCAAAGCCTGCCGGGGTCGCGGGACTCACGAATTACTGTGACCCCGGCACGTAAACGGCTATTGAAGGACACCGTGGATTTTAGTAAGTACGAATCTGACAGTCCCTCCCGCTCTGCGTATTTGATGATTTTATCACAATAAAAAAAAAACAAAATGCATTTCAATTAGAAAAGGCATTGTTACCATTTTTGTGACATTTAACAAAAAATACTTAAAATTCCTAGATAAAATAATAAATAAAAATATATATGTATATACACGGTTACTGGTTAAGTCGACCTATTCCCTTTGAGGGGTTAAAGTAGACCTCATTTTTGACTGATTTTACTATGGGAACCCCTATCCTAATCCTTACCATTTTTGAGTTATTAGACTTTAATATTTTTCAAAAATATTCCACCTCTGCGTCATAAACTGGTTATTGTAAGAATTTTACGACGTTTAGGACGCTAAATTGATACTTTTTCGATAGCTTACGAACAACTCATTCTATTAAAGCCAGTACATTTGATAAATTACTCAAGCCTTGGGAAATAAATAGCTGTAAAGTTCAAATATTGAATTTTTTTGGGAGCTACCCTTGTCTTTCAGGCCAAATTTCTCAAAATAAGTGTACGGTACTAGATGTGCAGATTGTAGCAAAAACACTGCTGTCTCATTAGCTTTCTAAAATGATACCACAATATCCACTTTTATTAAGAATATGGCTGAAAAATAAGGGTTGATACTGACAATGTGGTTTTTTAACCAAACTCGTCAATACACTTTTAACCGATTTCATTAGAAGAAGGAGGTTCTAAATTCGAATTTAAATTTCTATTTGTCAATCGATTTCCTCTACTTGCAGTTTTATTTTTCTTACTTACTCTGTAGCGGTTTTTTTTTGTTACCTATCGCTATGTTATTCTTGTTTATTCTTTCGCTGTATAAGTACATAACTCTACCTAATTCCGACCCTTGGTTGTGACAAAACACAACGAATTCGCCATGCGAGAGGTATTGAGTCAAAAAGCTAAGGCCACATAATGATATCAAGAAAAAATCGTAACAAAGAAAATACATGAAAAAAAAACTGTTTACAATTAGCTGAGAAGACATTTCGGTGGGAGAAGATCAACCACATTAAAAAAAACACAGTCGAATTTAGAATATGCTCTTTTTTTAAATTTCGTCGAAAACTAATGAAACGAAAAACTTGTTCGTACAGAACAAGTTTTGTTAAAATACCTACCACCTTGTCAGTATCAACCCTTATTTTTCGGCCATATTCTTAATAAAAGTAGATATTGTGGTATCATTTTAGAAAGCTAATGAGACAGCAGTGTTTTTGCTGCAATCTGCACATCTAGTACCGTACACTAATTTTGAGAAATTTGGCCTGAAAGACAAGGGTAGCTCCCAAAAAAAATCAATATTTGAACTTTACAGCTATTTATTTCCCAAGGCTTGAGTAATTTATCAAATGTACTGGCTTTAATAGAATGAGTTGTTCGTAAGCTATCGAAAAAGTATCAATTTAGCGTCCTAAACGTCGTAAAATTCTTACAATAACCAGTTTCTGACGCAGAGGTGGAATATTTTTGAAATATATTAAAAGTCTAATAACTCAAAAATGGTAAGGATTAGGATAGGGGTTCCCATAGTAAAATCAGTCAAGAATGAGGTCTACTTTAACCCCTCAAAGGGAATAGGTCGACTTAACCAGTAACCCTGTATATTTATTGCCATTACAGTTATTTTCATATGTTTTTATTTTTTTAAATAAAGGTGACTTTGCTTTTGTCTCTAGGTGACAGAGACAAAGTCGATTATTGTCTATGTAAAAGAGTGTAAGTATGACAAAAGCGTGCATAAAATTACAATATGGCGGCATTATTAGTTGAAACGCATAGTCCAAGCAAGATTTCACACAAACAAATCACATAAATTCTCTTACATACATTTGTAAGCTACACACACGATGTTTCACATTGTCGGTCTGGAATCTAAATTGTTCCTGTTTTATATAGAAAATGCTAAACGATTTCCAGTGTGGTCTAGTATAGACCACCCTGGGAATTCACGAATGGACACAAGCTAACATTTTAATCAAGTTGTGTTCGCGTAGCATATTTTTCTAAAAAATAAACGTACATTTTATAGAAATCTGTAATTGAATAAAAGTTCCCAAATAAATAAAGATAACAGGGACCTTTAATAAATAATTCTGTTCTGAATTAATATCTGATCCAAAGCAAACATTTTATACAGGAATAAATATTTTACCCGAGTTGTACCGTTGCCTCAGGCAGATAAATGAAATATTTACATAGAAAACAGAAATTATGGAACAACAGAAGAAAATACGGAAAAATGTCGCTTTTCCGTAATCACAAATTCAATATCCTATAGGCAAGCGTCGAATATGTGTTCAATTTGAATTATGTGTATGTAAGTTTCTATGTTTGTTAACGCAGTCACGAACTCACGACACAGGAGAAATTCCTAGTGTGGGGCAATGTTTAAAAAAATAAGATACCCGGGTAATATAAAATAAAAACACTAAAAAGTGTAAAATAACTTAAAAAAACTTTTCTTTCGGAAATCGTTGCCAGACATAAAAAAAAAACAAAACCACTGACTTCCGAAAGAAAAGCTTTTAACTTTTATACTTATTTGTTCTTGTTTGCGAATTGAGAAATGTAATCCTCCACGCGGACCCAGTGCGAGTTGTCAAACTTGCGTTTCGATCATGCTCAAGCCAACAAACAACACGAAATCATAATGTCATAATAATAGGTGTTATAATTACAAAACAGACATAATTTCACGTGGCAACAGTAGTAGTAGTGATTAGCATCGACGTACGTATGAACAATGTGTTAGCATATGTTTAGCCTTTGTTCGACAAAACATTGAGGTGACTCATTTTACTTGTACGCCGTGAAATTATGTGTGCGCTTTATTCCCCTTGTTGTTGAATGCATGGTCCGTTAATACAATCTGGAATAATAATAAATGCGAAAGTGAGTAATGGTTTGTTTTTCACACCTAAATCGCTAAAGTGATTTTATGTTTTTTTGACCTTGGAGACTATGGTCTACTGATCTTTGCATAAGTATAAAACCTTTTCAACGTCAATAAAAACTCGAAATTCAAATTGTTCTTAAAAAACGTGAATTCGAAAACAGAATATTAAATGAAAATAAATGTGGTTAAAATAAACAGGCTTTATTGCATCTTTTTTTTTTAATTCGAAGTCGTGTAAGTTATAACTGATATGAATTGATGCAAGGTCGGCTGTATTTCTCATGATGGAGACGTTTGAGGTATTGTTGTCTTTTTATTCGATTTGTTTAAAACTTCGAGGTCCTTCGTGTGCACTGGGGGGAAATACACAACGACGTTTTTTTAAATGTAAACATGTGTAAACATTTTATGAAGGTTGCAAAAATGAGCTATGGAAGTTTGAACACAGTTTAGGGAGACCTATTTTTTGTACAACGGTGTCTGAACCTCAAAAAACAAAACCGAAACCCTTTTAGCATCATTTTGCTATCCGTCCGAATGCGAGGAGGTTGCAAGCTGAAATTAATATCAAATACAATCAGAGCCAAGAAAAGCTTGGTGTAATTCTCCGTTATGTATGGTACATTCATTCTTAATTTCAGTTCCGACATAGACATGACATTTAATTTTAATTAACTAATTTTTTAACCAGTCCTTCATTCATGTTAATTTTAATAAGTGGTTTTACATAAAAGGAAACTTTGCCCCTTGAACTTTTCAACCCTTAGGGTTGACGGTTATTCCTAAGTGTATAATCATTTTTATCGATATTTTTTATCAAGAAAATCTATAATTGGCAGAAACTAAAGCCACAATCTACGATTCTTAAAACCTAATTCTTACGACTTACTAACGTTAATACTGATCGTTATCGTAAAAACACGTTTCGTAAAATACATAAAAATAAAACACGAATTTACTAAATTGCATTGACATTTTCATATTCATCGTATATTTTAATAAAATTTATTTATAGCCTGCTACTAAACGAACTAAAAATAAATTTTACTATCATAGATATCTATGTCTATGACTTCACTTCGGTAGTTTCCTTCAGTTTACGGAACAAACAACATTAGCACGGAAAATACAAGCAATTAAACATACTTATGAAGTTATGATCCCATGAATATCTATGGTGTACATAATTGCAGGCAAGTAGGAAGATCCTTGAGGTAAATAGGAAGCAACTATAAGTGGTTTTGACATAAAGACACATTTTGCATCTACTTCTTGCATACAACTTCATACACTTTTCCCTTCATGCTAATGTAGATCGTCTAACAAAGAGTTTTAAGCTGATTATCCTATGTCACGAGTTTTTATTTATGTGCAGTGCGTACGATCATAAAATTCTGATATGGGTTCTTGATACAAATGTGAGAAGTGATCGTTTATATGCAGATTATGTATACGGAAAAGCGTTTAAAATATTCTGATTTCACATCTTTATACAGAGACCGGCCATACGGAATGCACACAGATTAACTAGTTTCGGCTTTTCAGAGCGCTTTCCTGTAACACACTACCTATGTGACGTTTGCGGCTGGTTCTTCGTTTGTTGTAGTTGGGTATGGCTTGTTGCAACAAAGATAACTTTTCACATTAAAACCTAGCTCTAGTTCTTTATAAAGGTTTATGTACATTATTTCTGTTTAAACCTTTTTTATGGCCACACCTAAATTTATTTTAAAATCAGAACACATTTCATTTTATCGATAACTCACGTGGAGTTTTGTCTACGATGGCACAACACTATCCGTTCAAGCGTGCATTAAGCCCTCTACAGACCATTCAGTTGCAAGTACCAGAACATTTTGTAAGGCCATAAAGCGCGCTCGTATTAGGTCAAGCGTGTGTAAAGAGCTTTTCGTAAGCTTGTGGCCAGTCCAAACCTCTTCGACTCGCCTTTTTCTTGGTAAACACACAGGTTTATTGCACGGTTTATTTTACGAAGCTAGAAAATTTTGTTGGCATAAGTTTTTGTCTAGTCTTCATCTTGTGTAAACCTTTGTTTTTTATACCAGGCTAAGATAGAAAGGCTTTTTAATTACAATGACCAGACATTCAAAATATTTCTGGGTCGCAGTAGAACGAGGAATGAATCGGTGACCGAATTATTGTATCAATATTTTGATTGAAAATAGTGTCTATGGAATTTCTTGCCCATTCTTCTCCATAGAGATTTACGAAGTAATTTATTAAGTCTTGTGACTGGGACTGTAGTTAGTTTCATTTATTTAGTTAATGCAAATGCAAGTATCAATCTTAGTTATCAACTCGGTCTACTTCTAAATAAATTCTTTGTTTTTTCTGATTCATAAGAAAAACTAAATTAAATCAAGTTATAATCAATCTCAAATATCTAACGGCTACTGAAACCTTGTCAATTGAAATCACTCAATAGATACACTTATTCAGAAAAAAAACACGTAAACATTTAGATAAACATCTAAGGTCGAAAGCCAACGGAACGAAAGTAAGTAAAGTAAGTATCCGACGAAACCGGTTTGTAGTTAGTGCATGGTAGACCGTGACCAATGGAGAGTTCAAAAGATACAAAGTGATGTCGAAGCTGGGAGAAACGTTAAAGCTTTGTGAAACATCTCATCTACTAAATGGTTTCATCCTTACTGAGATCCTTTTGTTTTATTTTTTTGAATGGTATCTCGCAAGTCAACCTAGAAGAGGTTGTGTGCTGCTTAACCGGACTGTGGATTCTGTGGATGCCGTAGATTACTCTAAGGCCTCCAGCCAGGGACAGATCCTTTTGGTCTTAGCATGATGTTACATAGCATATAGCTTTCCTTGATAAATGGCCTATCTATCACAAAAAAAAGATGCCTTGCCAGATTCTGGCATCCAGTAGTTGCAGTGGTTTGGGAAAAGTGTGGTGGGTTAGCCACAAAAAAGGAAAACAGATTTTTGCAATTCGAACAAGCAGTTCCTGTGCGCATTCAACCAACCAACATGCCAACCAAACAAACAATCTCTTCAGCTTTTAATTATACGTAGATTTTATTACATTTTCACGAACCAACAGTTTTATAAAACATTGCAAACGAATGTTTGTAATCGTGTTTAATTAAATTCCGAACGGAAAACACGACGAAACTTTTAAAATAAGTACATGTGTTAATTAATGGTTTATTGGTTCTAAGTTCCTGTAATAATTTCTCACGTTTGAATAAAATGATTATTCGGTTACAAGAAGTGATATCTTCACACCGTTGACACACTTCCTAGACAAAACTAATATTCATTTGGTTTTCTAGATTTTATCAAGTTACCTGAGTAGTGGGGGTGAAATATACGTTAAAAAAGCTAAGTCTGAATAACATAATATTATATCATCGCATGTCCTTGGCTTATATGCCATTAAAATTGACCAAAGGAAGACACTTATACCGTGACCACTAAAAGCAGTAAAACCTTGACCGTATTAATGAACTTTCACTGGAAGCGAAATTATTAATTAAAATTAAATTAAAGTTCAAAACTTGCGTGCAAGCAGTAAAGTTCAAAGGGAGGTGTGAATTTCTTGAGTTTTTTATCTGTGTCATAGGTACTTATGAACAGAAAGTATGAAAGTTGGTGTTAATTGTGAAAATATACACTGGACGAAATGATACTTTAAACGTCATTCTGTACCTAATATTGGATTTCGCAGCCTAAACCTAAGCTTGTAAATTCGAAAGTGTTTTTTTTAACCGACTTCAAAAAAAGGAGGAGGTTCTCAATTCGTTCGGTATGTTTTTTTTTTTTTTTTTTTTTTTTTATGTATGTACATCGATTACTCCGAGGTTTCTAGTCCGATTAGTGTGATTCTTTTTTTGTTCGATGCAGGATACTTGCAGTGTGGTCCCATAAAAATTTCATCAAATTTGGTTCAGTACTTTTTATTTTGTGAGCATTTTTATTAATTTTGCCTACTTGGACGACATGATGCTCTTTACTTTTTTTGCGTGTTTGTTACGCGATTACTTCGCCAATTGTGGACCGAAAAATTGTTTTTTTGTTGTACTAGGGATCGTTCACCTTAGGGAATACTGCAAGTTTCATCGAACTCTGTTCAGCATTTTTTAAGATAGGGAATTTTATTGGAACTTTCTTTTACGTACACAACATGGGCGATGTTAATACCGGTGCTACGGATTACAAAATTCTAGTGCACATGTAGGAAAATGACGTATTTGCCAAGAATTTGGGTTGAATATTAAAACTAAAAAGAGTAAAATAAAAAACTTTTTTCAAAAAAAAATTAACCACCTTCAAAAACAACCACAAAAAAGGGTAAAATAACCTACAAAATAACTTTTCTTTCGCAAGTCGGTGGCAAAAAGACATCGAAATAATAAAACAAAGCCACCGACTTCCGAAAGAAAAGTTATTTTGTAGGTTATTTTACCCTTTTTTGTGGTTGTTTTTGAAGGCGGTTAATTTTTTTTTGAAAAAAGTTTTTTTTTGTTATCTCGTCACAAAAAAGACATCCTCAAATTCTGCATATACGTGCGTTGTGGGCTGTAAAGAAACGGACAAAGATTACCTTTCATCGCGAAAAAAAGTAAAGTTAGAGTAAACAGACTTCTTCTGGGTAAGCTAACTCCATCGTAGACTTTGTCTCTACCACCTGGCAAAGAGTCAATACCCAAATCAAATTTAAAAAAAAAAAAAAACAGACGACAACAACAATTGCGTTCTTATGATAATAGATGGCGCTGTATGTCTTTCGAATCATAATTGAATTTATATTATTACAAGCAGAAAACAGCCAGAATGTACTGTTAAATTCTCAAAAGCTAGTGAGAAATAATTGGAGATCGCAGACCATTTACCGAGAAGTCCTAAATTGGAAACGTCAAGCGAGATACTTTTCAAAGAGTTCAATATTCCAAGAAGTTACTCTTTAGAAACAACTTTGATATCGATATTCGAAATCCTTCTACAAACTAGAAAGTTATTGATATTACATCGGAATTGTAGCACCAATTAAAATTGCTTGAAACCGAACCGTAGCAAAAGGAAGGAAATTATTCAACACTCGAAGGAAATGCGCGTTGAAAATATACGCATCCCTTTCGAAACTTGTTTAAATCAAAGGCTGATTTACATAGCGACAGTGTTAGAATCCAGTGGCACTGGACTGGCCATTTCGGAGCATCAAATGCTGGACTGGATTGAGAAAATACTCATCATTTCAGCCTGGACCTTTTCAGTGTTGCCACATCATTTGGTCTTCTTTTTTTCTTCGCGAGTGTCAGTGCTGTGAATTGCGTGGCCCTGAACCAGGTCATCTGTATAACCTGTGTGAGAATTACTAGCTTGGTGTACTTACTAAGAAGCTTAAAAATGTATGGAATGCCACACAGAAACGGATATAAGAAGTTATTTTAAGGCTTGTAAAACTGAGTTTAGCATAAAGAATAGTCAGCCCATAATTGCTGGAATACAGGCCTCCTCTCAGTGCAACCACCATGCAGGCATAGTTTGTGTTGGTAGATGTAAAATTTTGGTTCTTAAAACCAAAAACTAAGCTTGCCTAATCTAAAATGTCTTGCGCTCCAATGTCAACAGATTTTAGTGCTGGCACCACTGCTGGCACAATGTAAACAGGCCTTAGTTCCAACAAATACCAGAGACAAGATAGCATGTTTTGTATCAATAAAGTACATTGAGTTATTACTAGTGTTATGGAAACTAGACCGAAATCCAGTTGTTACGATTTATAAGTCTCACAGTTGTGTTGAGAAACTGTAACAGTACTGTTTTTTTTTTGGATTAATATAATTCTTGCGCGGGTGTAGAATCTGAGATGTATTGTACACATTATAATGAAGAAAAACAGTTTCTATTCTATTTCTTATTATGGCAAACAAGCCGATTTCGACTATTCTGCCACTGTCGGAGGCGAATTGGACAAGCAAGTGGTGCGTATGCGAAACGAAAAATTAGTATACTAAAAAAAGGGAGCTATAGAAGTCTCCGTTCGATGACACAGTTGAACTTAATGTGAGTCTTCTGGGGTTAGTATTATGGGACTGAAACAAACAAAGAAATAAATTACATAAATAAAGTTATGTTACAACATAAAATATAACATATACCACATTCATAAAAACGGTTTATTTAGGGGGGAGGAAGGGCCTACAGTTTGATATTATTGTGACGGATGAAGATCATCAACGTCACAAGTAGGTCTGGAGAGGAATGTGTTAAGAGGGAGGAAAAGTTAATCGGGAGAGGGATCTTAATTACAGGAAGACGTTTATATAAATCTAGAGGAGGGACATTGTTGGAACATTCGAAAAAAATGTGGTCAAGAGTACCCTCCGCCAGCCCGCATTCGCATAGCGAGGAGTCGCGGACACGGATTTTATGGAGGAATACGGGAGTGCAACAGAACCCTAAACGGATTCTACAGATAGTTGATACGATCGTTTTGGAAAGTTTTTTGAAACTGAAGAACCACGGCTTTGGGTTTATGGTTGGTTGAACTGCGTAGAAAAAACCACCTTTCTTCTTGCTAGACAAGTCCCACTCCTTCTGCCAGGAGCGCTGTAGATCCAGTTTGGGAAGGGACAAAAGGTCGTAACCCTGGTGGGTATTGTGAGTGAGGTCCGACGTTACAGATGAGCAGGCATTTTTGGCCAAAATATCCGCGCACTCGTTGCCCCTGATGCCACAGTGGCTAGGAATCCAAACGAGCTGAACATCTTTTTGACTTTTGGTGCATGACAATAAAGAATTTTTGATTTTTAAAATGAGGGAACTGTGCAGTTTACTTTTAAAAGAGTTTTGGGCTAAGGCTTGCAAGCAGCTTAGGGAATCCGTAAAAATAACGGCTTGCTTAATATTATGATGAGCTTCTATAAAGAGACATGCTTCCAATATAGCCACACACTCGCCAGTGAATACAGAAGACTCTTTAGGGCATTTAAATTGTAATATGATATTGGAGCTATGGTAGTATACCGCAGCTCCAGTGTGGCTCGTGTCAGTTAACTTTGAAGCGTCCGTAAAAAATAATTCAAAACCACTCCAACGCTCGCCCACCAACGCGTTGAAGACCGAATTCGCCAACGGGGATGTTTTGGATATACCAATGTCAAAGGAGATTTTTGGGGTGAAATATAGAGTTTCATAAGAAAAATGGAACAGGGGTAATCTGGGATATTGGACTATTGGGCTTGTTAAATTTAGAAGTGAACGATAGGATTTTAAGGGCAAGGGAATTTCCTTATTTTTCCAGTGATTTGAGGTTCTGCACAAGGCATCTAACTCTTTCAATCTGCCAATAAGGGGATGTGTGGATCTGCAAATTAACCTGGACAGAAAACGGGATGCTAGAAATTGCCGTCTGAGGGCCAGAGGAGGTTCGGCGCATTCGACCTGCAACGCGTTAGTGGGGGAGGACTTCATACAACCTGAGATGATACGAAGGCACTTAGACTGTACTTTGTCCAGCCCAGCCAGAGCACCCTTGTTGCATGGAATAAGGAGGTATGTTCCATAGTCTAAAATGCTACGAATCAAAGCATTATAAACCAGTTTCATGGTGAAAGGATGGGCACCCCACCAAACACCCGTAAGGACCTTTAAGACTGAAATGGTCCGTTCACATTTTTGTATTATAAAATTTAAATGATTTTTGAAGGATAATTTTGAGTCTATAATGACGCCTAAAAATTTTACGTGGTTGACTATAGGAATGATATGGCCTGAAATATTTACCGAAATATGAGGGATGAGTCTTTTTCGAGAGAAAATAACTGCCGAACTTTTTGGGGCAGAAAGTGTTAGTCCATGGCTTAAAAGCCACTGGTTCAGAGAATCCAGAGATAGACATAAGGATGATGTAGCGTCAACAATGGAAGTGTCTGTCACGTACAAAACAATGTCATCGGCGTATTGGAGAATCTTGCAGTTATTGTTAAGGCAGGTCCCAATATCAGCCGTATACAAATTGTAGAGTATGGGGCTGAGGACATATCCCTGGGGGAGTCCCTTCCATGTCTGTCTTCTGTCAAATTCCTCACCCTGAACTCTCAGAACCAGTGACCGAGACATCAGAAGCTCGCAAATGCATTGAATCATCTTCGCCGGGAGACTCAGCTGTTGCAGTTTTTGCCTGAGAATGGGAAGAAGTACATTGTCATAAGCAGAGGAGATGTCTAAGAAGGAGGCAACAACAGATTCATTTCTGGAAAAGGCTAATCGGATATCTGTTATCAGAATGCCAACGCTATCCATTGTACTTAGCCCTCTCCTGAACCCAAATTGATGGTTCGGCAGTAAGTCCCTCGATTCTACTAACCACTCAAGGCGATTTTTGATAAGATGCTCTAAAAGTTTGGCTAGGACTGAAGCTAAAGCAATTGGTCTAAGGCCGTTCGGATCATCTGCATGTTTGCCTGGTTTCAAAAGCGGGATAATAATTTGTATTTTCCATTGGTCGGGGACCCAACCATGGTTATAACAATAATTAATAAAATTTAAAAAATACATTTTGGCTTTTTCACCAGAATGGGCTATAAATGAGTATGGTACACCATCAATACCGGGGGCAGAGTCCCGGACATGATTGAGAACCACACTCAATTCTTCCAGGGAGAAAGGTGCATCGAAGGGATCTACTGTTGCATTATGTAGGGTTGTACTTTGGAGTTCTGTTAAGAGTGGAACATAAGGTGGGGCCAGTTTGTCAAAAAAATGTTCAGCTGTTTCCCTAGTGATGGGGGAGGAGATGGATGGAGAACACCCTCGTCTGAATCTGTTGATATTTTTCCAGACAGCTGAAGCCGGGGTAGAAGGGGAAAGAGATGTACAGTACTTAACCCAGCCTGAACGTTTCTTCTTACGAAGTAGGCGCTTGGTTCTAGCATTTGTCTGTAAATATGCCAACAGGTTTTCCGTGGTCATATCCCGGTTGTAACGCCGCTCAGCATCCTTCCTGTCCTTAATCGCGGAGGTGCATTCAGAATCCCACCAGGGAGGAGAAGGGATTTTGTTACGGGCACTATTTCTTAGTGGGAAACAGGAATCTGCACTAGAGGAAATGGCAGTTACAAAACCCTCATAACAACTCTTGGCATGATAGTGATCCTGGGTGTCTAATGAATTTGAGGTTAAATTTGGAAGAACATTAATTTTCTCCTCCAATGATGAAGCAAATTTTGTCCAATCTGGTTTAGATAGGTTATATTTCAAAAGTGGAGGAGAAGTTTTTTCTAAGTAAGATTTGTTAAGAAAAGATATAACAATGGGGTAGTGATCACTACCATGCGACAAGGTTGTGCATTCCCAATGGGCTGACGCTGCTAACTCAACTGAGCAAAATGAGAGGTCTACGCAACTTTTTTGTTGTCCCGGAAGAGATCTGCGTGTTGGACAGCCATTGTTAAGCACACAAAGGTTCAGGTCATCCAAGATGTCAACTAGTTCCATTCCAAAGGCATCACAGCGCTCAGAGCCCCATCTATAATGGTGACAGTTAAAGTCGCCCATAACCAACATTGGGCCCTGAACATTAGAAAAAATATCTTTTAAAATTGGCAAAAAGTTACGATGGGGGTGCGCAATATAGATGGAGAACACTGTGATGCCTTCAAACATCCCCGCAGCAATGCTCATATCGCCTGTAAGTGAAGGAAGAGGGGAAGGGAGAAGTGAGACCCGATTGTTGACCAGGAGGGCAGATCCTCCATAGCCATCAGCTCGGTCACATCTGAGGATGTTAAAATGTGGCATACGGAAGCTGAGACTTGGTGTAAGCCAAGTCTCAGCTATAGAACAAGCCAATGGCTTATATTTATTTAAAAGGAAAATGAGGTCGTGTTTCTTATGCCACACGCTCCTCACGTTCCATTGAAGGAATATTTGGCGAGACGCCATTTTTAAAATCTAAAAGAAGTGTTACAAGTTGGTTGGCAACGTTGGACGGTGATGTATTAGAAGAGGAAGAAATGAGATTAGGTATGAGTTTAATGAGTAGGTCAATAATGTTAGAAATATTATTGTTGTGAGAGGGATTATCTGAGTTAAGAGCGCAGCCATTGGGCTGTGAAAGTTGGGGGTAACTAGTCAGTTGCTGGTGTGCAACTTTGTCATAGGATGGTGATAGAGGAGAGTGGGATTTAGGTTTGAGGGTTATTGTCTTGCGGTAAGACTGGGACGTAGGAGTTTTGGTAATATTGGCATAGCCGCGGGAGACTGTTGGGATGGTTTTACTAGCCTCAGCATAAGAGATGGACTTCTCCGCCATAACAGTCTTTATGGCTTTCTGCCTACCATGCTCGGGGCATGACCCGCTATCAGCAAAGTGATTACCCGAACACAATATACAGAAGGCCTCGCCCTCAGAAATGTTGCAACCATCACCGGGGTGATCGTGGCCACATTTACTGCAGCGTGGTTTTGATCTGCATGCGTTTGCCACATGTCCAAACCGACAGCACTTACGACACTGAATTGTTGGGAAAATGTACTGTTCCACAGGAAGGGATGTGTAACAACAAAAGACTCTCTTAGGAAGAACTTGTCCGTCAAATGTAATCACGCAGGTTTCTGTGGGTTTCCATTCGTTGTTCCCATCTCTTTGGACTTTGCGATTAATGCGGCGAACCTTAAGGATTCGTCCACATCCAGAGGGAACCTTAAGGTATACTAGGGTTTCCTCTTCTGTGAGATCAGAAGGGACACCTGTTACTACTCCCATCCTTGTAATGTTGAATGTGGGGATGTACGCAGTGTAACTATTTTTGGGGAGGATAGGGTTTACAAGAAAGGAGTTGGCGTCCTGGGGAGAGGTGAACTCCACTGAAACGCGGTTCCGTCCCACTCTTTTCACACCACCAAGGACTATATTGGATATATTATTATTCATTAAAAACTTTCCGAAATTGACCGGATGTAAAGTGGAGCCAGAGTTGGATTGGGATGATTCTATACGGGAGACGTGGATGAGGTAAGGGGGCTTGTCAATTGCCGAATATCTAATACGGCCAATTTGATTCCGCATTTGTTTATTGGGAGGGGTGGGTGAAACGGTTACTTCGTCTCCGGGACGCTTCCGCGAGAGTTGGTCGCGCTGGGGCTGGGATGTATCCATCCCTGAGGCGGCGCAAACAACCTCCGCGAACTGCGATAATGGGTTCGGGGAAGGTGGGAATGACAATGGGATTGGAATGTCGGGGGGGTCAGGATCGGGAGGTTTATCTAAGTCCATTTTGGACAAAACTACGTTAAGATAGGACTGACACAATACAAACCTTATAACAAACACAAGGACAACACACTTAAACAGTAAAAAGTCACAACAAGGTATCAACAGTCACTTATAGACAGCAGAAAAATTCACACACACGTGCTAGCCAGACACCGTGGCGAGAATCAAGAAAAACAGTTGTAACACGAAATTTGGGTCTTGTAGTTTTAACTGGATTTTTTAAGTTTCGAAAGTAGGACGCTAAAGTTGAGTTAAATACGTATATTTTGGATCATGTTTCTTACAAACTTTATTATTGTCAAGACATGCTTATAGTTCTTGATTTTAAACTTCAATATCATCATAATATACCACGATTCTGTGGTTGAATATTATTTAAATAACAACTATGGATAGACAGATCGATAGTTATTTATTTGATCAAAGTTTTGTTTGATATCACATTCAGAAACAATAATTATCGGATCAATGTCGCCATTCAATAACTGATCGTCTTACTTACCGAAGCCATAAAAGAAAAAAAAAAGTATAACAATTTTCATCTAACTACGTCACTTTTTTCAGTCCGGATATGTTCGAAGGTTACAAACTCTTTGTTTGTCCAACCTTCTTGGAGGTTGAAACCTTTACCATGCCTTCAAGTCAATCCCTGTCAAGTTCAACCAGTAATGGAGAACGCGAGGTCGCATGAGGTCGATAATACACAAAGGTGGACGGAATCACGTACCTAGTTCTTTGATAACTGCAAAGCAATGTTTAGGGCTGCACAAAGATCAGTGGCAATTTTAAAATAGGCTTAATCGTTATTTTAGCGCGTTTTCTTAATCGGGACTCATGCCGCCATTTTGTTTTTGCAATCATTGTCCATTGACATTTATTTTAAGTTTTTTCGGGAGCCGGGAGCCCCTGTCAATGTATTTCAAACACCATGTTGCACTATCATAGAAATAGGAAAGACTATTTGACCAAGACTTGAACGTTTTGCTCAAGGCGCGTGGATGAAGACGTCAGAAGTGTCTTGTAGCAACATGGGGTAAGGAGATTCAATAAACATAAGTTATTACCACTGACGTACTACTTGCTGTATATACCTATAACGAATATTTAATAATATTATTATTCAAATTACACAATGACAAGATAATATCCTGTGTTGTTACAAGGTGATCTTTAGATTTTATGAGATTTGGAGTTCATTCGCCGCTTGAAGGTAATACCATCGATATTTTTCCGTCATTCAAGAATTATAGGCAGCCATTTACCCAGTAAAACCCGAAGCAATTACAGAAAATCAATAAAACAAATAGTCCCGTGCGCAATTTCAACGTCTGTGCTGAATCGAATCCCATAAATTTCGAGTCCAACATTTAAACGGTCGATTAAACGGCTAGTTAAGTAATTGTCCGGACAACCCTAAATTGTGTTCGTTGTTACGTAATGTTTCTGTGAAACGCTAGGAAGTAATGTAACACAATAACGTAATCACATAGCGTTTGATAAATTGATACATAACATAGCAATGTCATGAATATATTTGTCAAACTACATTGGCGTTTAAAAATACACCATGTATAACGCAGACGATTAAAAATACACCCTGATACAAGGGTCAACCAACTCGCGAAAAAAGCGTAGGTATGATTTCATTGCCCCTTAGCTGCGGTTATTTTTGGAATACGAAGTGTCGCAAATAAAAAGGATTAATTTATTAGTTTCTTGCAGGAACTGTCCAATTATGCAAAAATTACAAGACATGCTCCGAATTATAAGAGACTTAATGTCTCTGACTTAACAAGACTTCAATGAAAATATTTTGAAGTCTGATGTAAAGATGAGTACAATACAGAGATAGTATTTCACGGATACCGTCATACTGTTGTTTAGTTTCCGTGGTATGACTATTTAGCATCTACATTGGAAAGGAAATACTGTACTTTCTACTTTTGAAAAATCGTCTACATCTGTATTAAGAAACAAACTGTGAAACTCGCTCCTTGCATTCCAATTAGACACAGATCACTCAAAACAGTTATCTTTCAAGTAAACAAAATATTTTATTCAACAGATGCTTCTAGGAAATACTGAGGGTATTTTTCAAGAACGTTCGTAAAGAAAAACGTTAACATTTACTTGGCAGAATTATCATTTGACCCTATGGTAGAAGCGTGGTTGGAATCTTTAAAGAGATATGGTGGCGAAGAAGTAAAGGGCTGTATCCTGGCAAGAACTGATATAAAACACCACAATACAAGAAAAAATCTGGTTGCCTAATGTATGTCTAGATATCGATAGTAATGCGTTTTCAAAATTTTGCTAACAGAATCTCTTCACAGAGAAACGAAAATTATCTTTATTTAGCTTTATCAATAAGAATTAAGAATTGACTGTCAACCATTTTGTTTTAAATGGCAACTCAATTTCGTAGCAGTTTCCGAGTGACCCATATTGACAATAGTGGATACTTTAGTTTTGAGCTGGCAAATGCACTTCTATTTCAAAGTGAAACAATATCTTTGCAGATATTTCAAATATTCGAAGTAGGTACTTCTCAAAGGATTTGGACAGAACTCATTTGTCTCAAACTTATTATTGCTTCATCTATTATTATATTCTTCCTTCTTACTATAAACTTATTAGCTAAAATATGATTTAAATAAGAGAAACAAGAAGCAAATTCAATTTGCCAAATACTTATAAATAAATCTATTTGTATTTAGTATCATTGTCTTTGATTTATTGAATGCTAATAAATGTGTAAATGCAATGCATCTTTAATGATGACGATTTGAATGACGTTGATAATTTAAAAGGTTTGGCGCCTTCCTGTAAGGGTTGAATATGGTTTATATTCGTACACTTCGATCAGTTAAAACATAGAATTTTACGGCACTTAGTTTAAAACAGGTACAGACCTAATATCGAACCTTGAAGAACGCGCATTGTAAAAATGTTGTAACGTTGCAAAAAGCCGGTCTCCCAGCTGTCTGCATAAAAACAAACAATGTTAGAATCCAAATAAAATAAACACCATTATTTTTAACACTAGAGCCGCAAAATAAACACTCGAGATTGCCAATAAATGAATCATTTGCGACACTGTATTCTAAAACGCAGTAACTCCATGTTCCTAGACGCTTTGCAGATATTTTTACGAGCAAACGATAATAAACAACGACCATGATGTGTGCAGACACTTTGAAATGCGCTTGCGCAAGAGTTCGAACAACAATCTGTAGTTTATTGGCCCGTGATCAGTGTGGTTGACGCTGACCCACGGAGCATTGTGCTCCGACAGACACACGGAAATCTTCTACCACCATGCAAAAGTACTTAAAGATGTGAAGACAGGCTTACGACATAGATTTGCCAACAAAAACTGAACTTTAACGTTATTGCGGAAGAAGATTGGTGCTAACATGACTTGCACTAAACCGGTAAATCGAAAGCATTGCCAAGACAATGTTTCTGCAAGATAATATTGGCAGGAAAAGATTTCCTCAATAATTAAATTGGATACCACGAACGACAGTTTCCTATGTCCTGATTCCTGAATCAGTTTCGTATTTGAAGGAAGTAAAGTAGTTACGTTAATGCAAAGCAGGGTATACAAATAGAATTTTAATGGCTTCTAAAAGGTTAGCAGCTTTTACGGATAAAATGAGTTGACGCCGGGTATATACATATAAAAAATGGGAAATAATTCATACGGTTCACAGTAGGTCTCGTCAGACGATCGCTGTCAATTAAAAAGGAAAGGGCCGACGAGACCCCTTAATTTCCACTTCAAATTTAGAAACAGAAAAAAAAAAATTCAGCTTATTGCTGCAAAAATATGCATGTTTAGTGCAATACTGTTTGCATAGTGTTGACTTAGAATTTGGTACAATTATATTACATCAAAGATGGATAAAATCAGTATTACCGAAAATGTGTATAATTAAGTTTGCTAATATTCATTCAGTCGTGCAGTTTGTATATTGTAACATCGTTTGGCACCCTTTCGAGCACTCGTTGCATATCTACGTAATGCACCAATACTGTTATCAGTTTTGTGCCGATAACGTTTGTCTAATCAAGTATATTTGCGAAAAACTTGTGCAATATTAACCAATGCATTCTGCGACTAACATGGCGGAAATTTATTCATTTTCGACATCAAGCGAATGTAGAAAAAATACAAGTATATTTTTTAACTTTATCTTTCGACCTGAATTCTATAGAATTCTCAGCAAATACTAGTATCTAGAACAGTTTAAATAATTTCCAAACAGTTACAAAAAGCTATATCTAATCCCATCTAGTTAGGTATGTAATCCGCAATGCACTCACGAGCTTAAATGTAGAACGTTCTGGTACACTCGATTATAAGCCCAATTTAAACAGCTTTGGATCGAAAATAGGCTACCAGGCAGGAGATAAGATCGACCTAAAATAAACGAACGCATTTGTATTGCATCACACGTCATGTTACTATGTAACTGGTGTATGTACAATATGTACATACTACTTAACAGCGTTGTTAATTCAAGGATTTTGGTTCGAGTGGTAACCATTAGGTTATGAACTAGCTCTTGTGTGTGTACTTAATTATTGAAGCATAGATAATAGTAGAGTGGGTTAAGCTTTTTATTTTTAAACGTTGTAGGTGGTTCTCAAGCCAGCTTGAAAATGTTGTGGTCTAAAATAGTTGCTAACGATCATAAATTAATTATTTCCTTCGTAGTTTATTTTGGGATGTTAATTTTTAATCTGTAGACACTATCTTGAAGATAGAAACAGGTTTGTGTATTTCCGTCTATTTGCCACTGAGTCAATAAATTGTGTTGTTAATGCAGAACACTTTACATACATGTTTTTATAAAATTACAAGGCAGATCTATTTAGGTAAGAATCTAGACGATTCTATAATCAAACATGAGTTGTTATTTGGAAAATTACTAGAGCTATATTTAGGTCCTAGACAATACTAGAGCCATAAATCATTATGGAGGAAATCAATAAACTGATTAATTAATTACATTAGGTGGCTGCCATCATCAGAATTGAGACAAAGGGTATGCATGCAAAGACTACAGATGCAGGACGTGTCGGTGATGCTAATTTGATGAATTAGTCAGAAAACGCACTAAGTAGTCAGCCAGCGTTCATCGGATCATTGGATGGACTGACAATGTATGCACTATGCAGCCGAGCTGTCTATTACGATATTGACGAGAAAATGACGTTTCTACGTGACTATGAGACAAAGGTGCAGAGGAAGATGGAACTGTAACCTGAAGACCTCAAAAAAGTTAACAAAATCTAGCAGATAACTAAAACGGTAATAATAAATGCCACTCACACTCTACTAACTACGTCATTACGCACTTCTGGTGTAAGTATGTGCGGTTGAAGAAAAAGCAGCGATTGAATTAAAAACAGTGTTAGGTTTTTAGCAAGAGCCGTTCTAAAGTTCTGTCGTACAAAACGAGAGTAACTTGTTCGTATAATCTTTGTAATTTTCCGATAGATATTTACATTACCTACACATAAATATAGGATGGAGTTTCATGGTGAAAATATTGACATTTTGTATGCGCACATTACACAAGAAGTCACAAGTTACCACGGCCATTGTGCCACGGTCAGACGACTAAGTATTGATGCAATCAATAAACGACATGACACAGTAGAGAGAAGCAATTTCACAACTGAAGAACAGATTAGTAACCAAACAAATATAACAGAACAGAACTTATTAATATAACATCACATTATACCTAGCAGTAATAACGCAATTAGGCAAAGATATTTCTTCAGCATGTTTAAATCTCGCATAATAGAGGGCGAACGTTTTTTTTTTCATCAACCGTGTATATGAAGCCAAACACGGGCTGCTATTGAAAAATACCATTAAAGTGTTGCTCTACCCACAAAATCCAGTCCAGCAGTATAGCGGCAAAGATAATTGGACCAATGAGACGACACGCACAACGTTGTAATGAAAGGACTAACCAGAACTGGAACCGACCCATACTACAATATCATGTGGCATGCCTACTTTAAATGCTGTCAGAATCTTATTAGATACAAGGCTACTGCTCCACAGTAGCAAACATCAAGAATTCTATGTCATTCACGACTATTTAGAAACGGCATAATATTACACGGTTGCTTTACCGAATTATGCAGGTTAACCCATCTTGAAATATATGTCGTAATTGATGGCAGAAGGGTTACGTATTATATCAGTGGCAAAAGCAGATCAACGGTTTAAAGATGATATCACCATCTTCAACTACATATTATTTCACTGGTTTTTAAAAAGAAGAATTTGTATGTCGACATGAGAGAAGATAGAGAGAGGTTTTTATTGAGAAAAAGACAAATTAAGTCTCTAATGATGATGACGATAAAGTAGGAAAATTCAGTTCAAGAGAACATCCGAACGATTTTTTCCCTTGCATTTAATTCCCATCCATCAAAGCTAAACTAGAAAATATGGAAACTCAAAACAATATGGATGCCCCTAATGAGCGCAGGGCCAGTAGGCCAGTTCTTTTAAGCGAAGCAGGCCGAGGTATTAGGCTTAGAAACGCCACGCATAACAACAAGTCCTTACTACGTGTCCTGCTTACCCCACATGAGACAAAGCGAAGATATAACAACTAACAAGCCCGTTAATAGTCTAGCAGCGGATTCAACGAAGGATTGTGTAAGCGCACATTCTACCTGTCATGTCGATCCTTTAATCTTTGCTAATACTACCCAGCACGCTCGTGAGATACTAAAGATACTTATAATCTTGTCCCAGTTTAACATCAGCATTGTTGGAAACTATTTGATCTCAGATTTACTGAGGATATGTGTCAAGTTGAACTTTGAAGAGTTTTGCTGTTAAGTTTTGCGTAACAGTGGATGAGCTTCTTAAAATCTTAATGAGATTGCTGGAAGTGAGCTTGGAATTTGTACTTAGGAGATATTGTTCTCATGTCGACTCTTAATTCCTAAATGACTGAATTTAATAAGAGATTTTGCCAAGATGTGCTTTTTGATTCTATCTGCTAATAGTAGTAGTTCGAAGTAAAAGGTGAATAAGTATGCACTCACTGACTGCATATACAGTGTTGACACTTAATAAATGTATAAATAGGATAGGGGCAGAAGTGACAAAGCCATGTTTAAGAGCGGATATTTACAAATTGATAGGTAAGTAGGAACGGAAACCCCAAATAAATTCAGTCATCCGTTATATTTGTTTAAAGTGGCATGACGTATCAAATATTTGCCCAAAATTTTAAAAATGCATCACATCGAAGTTATTTTTGTGGTGCAATATTTGCACGTGCTCAAAAAAAAACGACAAATGCCACAAAGGTCCTTAAAAAAACCTTAACCCAACCTAACTTAACCTTAAAAAGTCATAGATACTTAATGTTATCACAGAATTAAGACGTTGACAATAAGTAGTAGCATATACTATTCTAGTCTATGTTAATATTTCTTGTACTTATAGTAATCTAAGAATATCAAGTGACGGCATTGTTTGGCACTTGAACTCGGTGGCTTGCCAACACGCGAGCTGGCGCCTCCCGTGTCGCGGTCAAATAACTAGACGACTTAATGAATTGGCCTCAGCCCTCAACTGAAGACAAGAGGTAATGACCTACTCAATGTAATTTCTTTGGAATTTATCTGCATCAAACAAAACAGTTGATTTGTGAGCAAGTTGCGTATTTTATTCAAAAATGAAGAGGTGGTGATGGTTGATAGGGACATGTGACATCACTAGCAAAGGGGTTTACTTTTCTCCAAAGTTATATAAGAAATCATTATTTGGCTGAATTTGATAGAAGGTTAAGAAAATCTTTCACAGTTCAATTTCCATCAGAAGTTTTCATAATACAGTCAAGTCCTAAGCATTCTAAGATAAACAATAAAGAACCAGTAACTGATAATTGAAAGATACACCAATAACATAATAACGTTCCAGACTTAACTCGTTTAAACGAATGGCATACAGTTGGAGGTAAATTGATTGCAACTAGGCAATCGTCGCCACCGCTTTGTGCAATTACGAACAAAGTGAGGAGACAACAGCGTTGCGGTAGAAAATTATATTGTTGCAATGTTTTATTGTATTTAATGCACCGATTATTATGGAAACTGTGGCCATTGTATACATACAATGCCTACAGTTCAGTAGTTTTACATGAAGAACCTACATGACAGCAATATAACGGATTCTATTTCTTCAATAAAACAAAGAAGATCAGCATGAAAGTGCAATGACTAAACTCATTAAGCGAGACAAGCGGTTAGTACAATATTTTCATTCAAACTTTAAAAGTCATTATAAACTTTTTCATTTTCTCATAATAAATTTTGCTTAGCCACTCAGATTAGACTGTATTACCTAATAATATGCGTATAAAATCAGCCTATAATTACCACACTGGTGAGGTATAGATCAATCAAAAGGAGCACCCACTCTTCAAAATTTCTCAATACCAGCACACGTCATCTTCAATATTATAATTAGCATCGTGAAACCACACATCATGCATCTAATTAAAGAATTAGGGCTGGTCTTGAACTAATTTACCAGACATATTTCGTGCCAACTAGTACCATCAAGGGACTGTCAAACATTATGTTTGTTGTAAGTAGGTTAGTCCCACCACACCCGGTTTATCGCGGCTCCCGGAGACTGGATGAAAAAATACCACATGCTGTGCTTGGAACGATGTTTCATCCTCATCTGTTTCTAATAAAATAAATGTATTTACTTTCCTTTTTTTATGGCAGGGTGAAAGAATAAATTCAGGATCTTCAGACAAGCTGATTTTTGTTTTGATCACTGGTAAGTTTCTGAATAGATTCAAGAAAAAAATATTCAATCGTTGCCTGGATTTGCAATATTGGAATATGCAATATCATGATTTCCCTAAATCATTATGAAAGTAATTGTAAATATTCTTATATCTATAGAAACTCCATGTATGAATAAAGTAGCCGGTCTTAAGCTTGTTAATGATCGAATAACCAACAAACATTTTTCAAAAATACGACTAAAATTGTAGCTATAGCAACAAGTGATTTTTATCATAAAGAGCCAGCTGCTCGTGTTCTATTGATCGACGTAATCAAAATAAAACAAGTTGTTATCCTCTTATAAGTACGATGTTAAGGAAAGGATAAAGATGAAAAGGAAGAAGAGTATTAAAGAACCCTCATTTTATTCCTGAATACAATATAAATAACTTAAAGGGGTATTACAAGGTCGGTTTTAAGGTTCAACATTAATGTATTCTTTCCAAATATTTACATAACGGAATTTTAAAGCATTGAACCAAGCAATTGCGTCTTTTGTTGCCAAATATCCTTTCAAGTTAATGAAACATAAATTTTAATTGTATCAAGCATTCAAACAGTTGCATTATGGAAGTTTTGAAGTAGGCGAAGTAATTAAGCAGTCTTAAAATTAGATTAGCGTCAACTGCTGCTGCTGTATTCGTGTCTCGCATGGAACAAGGCCCAACTGTTGTATGTGAGTGTGAAATTAAGTGCTACGCTCATTAAGGGCTCACGTCGAGTAGAATTTTAATGTAACGCGAGTACTAATGTTAATTACATTTTTGGGGTTAGAAGTTGATCGAAACTCAAGCCTTTGCTATACCAGAATTTAAAACTTGTTGAGTATACTAAATTATAAAAAACCAAAACGGATGATTCACCATCAAGACATTAACAATTTTGGGAGGATATTTTTGGTCGGCGCCCTTCGATGGCTTCGATCTTAGCCACGCGAAAAATAAATCTGTTTTCAACATTTTTTTTAGAAAGCTTTTGAGCCACACTCAAAATGCAATCAGCAGCAACGAAGATTGACGAAGCATCACGAATGCAACAGTCGATGCAAATTAAAATGTAGATTGAAAGCTCTGTACCGTATCAGTTGGCAAAGGGTTGCCGTATGTCATGCCAAATGGTGGACTTTTGATTCGAATCAGAGGCGGCCATGCGGTGGCGACGTGGCTGTATAGTGGCCTATTTCTTGAAATGTCACAATTTCGTCATTTTTTTACTAATAGTTGTATGTTATGCATCGGAGCTATTATTCTAATTCAGCATGGGGCTTGGCTTGATGAAGGTTCCTAACTTAATTAGAAAAAGGCTAGAGATAATTATGGTGATGATGGTAGCAGCCTCTTTTGCTGGCAATGTCGCACACCTCGTCTTAATACGTTGGCGCAGTATTATGAAGTATTAACATTTTAGATAGATTCTTCCAATTTTCAATGCAGAACTTTGGATTGGAAATGTGCCACGAATACGAAAGTTTGGAACTGTTTCTTTCAAGGTTGTGACTTTTAGAAATAATTGGCTAACCTTCTGCTTTCATTCCTTGAATTCGAGTGTGGTGTCTTGAATGAGAAACATGTCATTGTTTGTTATTAACATAATTAGATCATTTTTTCATATTGCTTGAGTTGATGTTTAAATAATTCTCCCTTATATGAAGGGTATGATACTACTTGATGTTCTGTGGGTGCATTTATACGGTCTTGAAGTACAATAATACGTGCCCGTTTAAATTTATTTAATAACAAGCCTATTAAGAAGGTTGTGACTTAAACCGAGTCTTATCTAGTATCAACCGAGACTGCGTGTGGGAACATGGTTCAAAACAATTACTTTATCTTCAGTTTGTTTTATAAATAAATCATCTAGGTAGTCCAGTTTAATTTGTTGTTTTGAAGCAACATCGACAAGTCCATTGTGATTTCCATTGTCCATTTTAGTATGCTCTGTGCGTCGAAAAGCACGATAATTGGTTAGTAGTGGCTATCATTTTTAGATTTTTGACAGTCGTTACAGGTAGTCAATGGCATACAATAAGGGTTATAATAAGGGTACTGGTATTCTGTATCCCTAGCACGAGTTTTCACTCTTTTACTTTACAGCGTCTTTCCAGTATTTACAGCGTTTCTTGTATGAAAAAATGAAACAGCGCCTCTGTTGTGTGAATAAGGAACTAATTTTTTCCTTCTTAGGTTCCAGTATACTTTACGTCTCAAATACTGAAATCTCGCTAATGTAAAACTCGCTAGTGCTAAGGGTATTGAGCATCTGGTTAGACTACAAGCCGATGAACCTGGTTGGGAAAAGGCTAAGCAGATTAGTAAAATTCGTATGCAACTTTCCTGTTCAGAAGTTCAAGGTGTAGATGACGTATGACTTACGACACTTCTCCAAGCATTGTTAATGCCACATGAGCATGATAAACACCTAAGTCCAATATTTATTTCAGATAGCGGGCAACTACTCAATATTCCATTTAAGTATATTCACCGAGGTCATGGTGCTTCCGCGCCGCCATATTAGTTTATAAATAGTGTTCCATCGCAGGAAGTCAACTCAAAAACGGTTTCTTAATCTTATGCCATGCGCGACCGAACGGAACTTGCCGACGCTTCCTATTGTCAAACTCTGGTTTTAAATGGCTCATTCGATTTTCAAACAATCGATTGTTTTTATTTCGATTACGTAGCATCAATAGTGGAGTGGAATGATAGTGGCATAATAAATTCGAGGCGATTGTTTTTTTTTTCTAGTAGGTAAGTCGAATGAAACTGAGGCAATGACAAATTCCAGTGGTTCATTGGCTGGCTAACAAAATAATATTGGTTGAATAAATACAGATCTCAGTTCTGAATGTCTTAATAATTTGAATAAAAAATAGGTAGACAATACATTACCAATTGAAAACAAAAGGGGAATACATAAATTATTCAAGTACAACGATATTGGCTACAGCGAGCTGAGAGCGCTCGCGCTCGCTTACTTTTTGCAATGTTTTATTCTGTTTGAAAACTCTTGAACGTCGCTGCCACAACAGTTCTGTACTGAAATTAAAAGTTGAAATTTTAATGAGACATTCACTTAAAATTCACTGGAGAGGGGGGGGGGCACAGTTGAATCACTGCATGAATCATTTCCATTAGTGCGTAAGGCAGGATGTAAACATTTATGAATATTATAGATTTGTACATTCGCAAATAGGTCGAGCAGTTACAATTTGTACATGTTTACATACATTCCGTCAATAAAAGTGAGTTTACAGTATATAAGTTTGCACTAAGACGCGGTACTTCAAGGACTGTTGTGTAGCTGTCCGACGCTCGCGGCTGCCTACAACGCATTGAAGCGGGTATATTACATAATCTCTGTGATTCGTTTTTTTCTGAATGTTGCATAAGTGATTTGTCTTTGTCATAGCGGTAAAATTTTATACACTTTTATTACATCTATGAATTCGTCTATATACATATAACATATTTCTTTATACCTGTACTATTTATTTTATTTTATTCTGTTGGTACATGTTTAATTATTATTTAATTATTTTAACACACACACACTCTTTAAAGCTGATTTACATCTGTGACGTCTCACAAGGCTCAGTTGAAAACCAGCGTCAGGCTCCCTGTGGCCTGGCTTTATGCTGAACTGAGCCTATTTGGCACAGCCGTGAGGCACACGGTACCTACATTAAATGTATATTATATTCGTAACTTCTAATTGTAATTGTGTGCTTATGGCTTGCCAAATAAACGTGTTTTCTTTCTTTCTTTCTACAGTTTGGTTGATGTTTTTGAATATCGAATGCCGAACAAAATATATCGGTCAACCGATTTAGATCATTGCGGTGTCGTTCAACCCGATCGGATACACTGAAACCATTGACCTGTATATAAGATAAAGCTTAAAACTGGGCTCGAGCCAGGTTTATTGCGACATTATCGGATATCGACCAGCAGCCGCAGCTTCCATGCGGTTATCGGCAATAAAACATCAGGAAATTGATCGGCCATTAAACTAGGGAGCGTCCGAACTGGACGTACTCACGGTAAACACAATTAAAAATGTTGTTGCCGATTAATTAAGGAAGAAACCGAAGCATTGAATGTTTAAAACAGATGGACATTTAAGTTTTCGCGGATCGTTGTCAGTAATAAAATGCCGGAAAGCAATAAACTTATATTTGAACATCAGGAAGAGAAACTGTAATTCGCAAAGAGGGTACTTACCTATCTACCGGAATTTTAATTCAAGCCAAAGTATTAAACTAAAAGAAATGACATCTTATCAAGGGATACCTAACAGATATTGCGTTATGGAGATAAGATAGGCATTCGCCCAAAGGAAATCTGGTTAGACTGGAAGCCGATCCCAATACAGTTGGAAAAGGCTTGTCAGATGATGATGACAATTAGAAACAGATAAATTATGGACAGTTAACGATACTAGTAGCTACCCGATACTGTCTGCATCAGGAACTAATAAAGAAAATACTTGAGACTGAAAGGTGGAACTGTGCAATACCCGTCATACTTATCACTCAAAAAGCTTTTTCCTGAGAGAACCCTGTGGACATTTCCTTTCTGATAACCTCTTATAGTCCTTGTAAACACAAAGGAAGTACAGGAACAAGGAAATTCTTTGACGGAATATTTATTGCTTATCGAAACGACCTTAAAAGTAACTTTAAGGATATTTTTAAGTGTTTGCATCGGTCTTATTGATAGCAGATGAATACTTAAAATGAATTGGTTTTCAATAAAATAATCACCATTGAGACACTGTTTTAGTAAACAAGGAAAACGGCAAATGAAAAATCTTACTTCATCGACTCGACGCAACAATTAACTACGGTCACTTGCAACTTCCTGAAAATCATTCTACCAAAATACATGCAATAGAAGATGATGGTTAATCTAGATAATCAGACACAGTAACATTATGAAATTATTGTAGACGACAGTTGAAATACTAATAATAAAACAAATTGGTCACTTGAAAACGTAAAAGAGATACTTGAAAGAAAGATACTTGAGACATACTTAAAAGATCCGAGAAAGAAGAAAATTACTTCAAGTACATAAATTAAACCAAGTGTCTTATTTCAATTCAAGTAATTATAACGAGTTGACTTGTCAAAGCTAATGCACCATTTCTATTCTTAGATCGAGACGTAACACAAGGCGTTCTAAGTAATAAGCACGATACGGTTGGCACTACTGAGAAATTAAACTTAGTCGACAAGTACGGCAGTCGTTGGTCGATGACTCCGGAGTCTTCAAGTCTCGAGGGATTATCTCCCCAGAGATCATAGAAGAGTCATCTATATATATAAAAATAAAACCCGTTTTCCGTTGTCACGGCATAACATGAAAACGGCTTGACCGATTCGGATAATTATTTTTTTGTTTTGTTTGTAACCATCGGGACCGGGTTTTAGACCGGGTCCTCCACCCGTGCGAAGCCGGGACGGGCCGCTAGTATTTAATAATAATTAAAGAGATTCACTTATGAAAAGCTATTGTCTCAATGTATAGCAACTATTTTGTTTGTTTCATCCCGTGTTTTCTGCGGCAAGAATTGATTTTCTTTTGGTTACCATAGATGATACTAATACGTGAGCCTTCAAGATTGTGATTAGGTATCTCAATTCTCTGAACGTACTCCTCAAGAATAAATTAGGTTCACAAATTCAAAAAGAAATCCTAACTTAGTTATTCCCCCAATGATTTGCAAGCCTTGCATCACGTACATGGCATTAATCAAATCAGAGCACGAGGAATCCCCAGCAATGCTCACATGACATGTCGCACGAAACATAAATCTCATTACAATATAAAAGTTTTCTACTTACATACAATATGTTTTGATCCTTGGCGTTATAATAATAATACACAGATGCTGTAGAAAGTACATAGTTATAAACAATAATTCAAATAATAACGTTGCTGACAGTGTTGATTTATTTTGAAATTATTCAAATTTTATTAACTAGACCTTGATTGGTAGTACTCCTATAATTAAATGTTCAACTGCAGATGCCAAGTCAGAAAACATAACTGCGAAACTTAATATCAACGCACGTAACAATGTAGTGACAACAACGGATGCATTAATTACTGTTTTAATATTTAACGACGAAACGCATTGTCCTCAAGACTGCATC
This sequence comes from Agrotis ipsilon, assembly GCA_028554685.1. Taxonomy (NCBI): domain Eukaryota; kingdom Metazoa; phylum Arthropoda; class Insecta; order Lepidoptera; family Noctuidae; genus Agrotis; species Agrotis ipsilon. Next base: position 11,154,786 of record CM052972.1, read on the forward strand.
CTTAGATAATAAAGAGTCCAGCGATCCACGCGTGCGCATGATTCACAAATATGGCCGCTGCAACATGGCCGCCGGTTGCGGGGATTGCGTTTGGATTGCATTATCCATATTCGATACGAGGTGTGCCGTATACGTGCCCGACAACGTGTTTTTAATCACGATACTTTGATTGCTAATGTCTCTACATCTTAGGAAAGTCTAACACACGCTAGAATATCAATGAATACTTAGAACTGTATCTTATAAGGCTGGAGGCGTGTCAAATATTATGTAGTGAAGTATATAAACAATATTTGTTTGCGTATGCCTCTCCATTTGACACTAAGCCGAGGCTTAAATCAGCTAGACAGCCTACATAATCCAATTTAACAGAACATGTGCTACAATGTGATAATCTACCCGACGGCTGTGACTGGTCAGTGGTCACGCTTGAGGGCTAAATGCAAAGCAAATATGGCTGGCGACTTTATAATTGCACTATAAAAATTTCCTGCACGTGAGATTTTGGAGATGCAACACGAACAAGGATGTCGCTATTGAATCCAAGACATGAACAATTAAGAATACATGCGTATAATGTCCATGTAATTATCAAGAAACTATCTGAGAACCTAGTTGATCTGTGCATGTTGGTGGATAAAAATAACCTCGAAAGTTCAGCGCAAGATCGCAATTTATCGAAAGAGTGGCTTTACGAGCTCATTGAACTTCAACTATCAATTAATATTGGCACACTTAGTACAGCTCAGGCAGAACTTTTCTAATAAATTATACTTAAATCAACATCTGCGTGTGGTCGGCACTTATTTTCAATCCAATAAAATTTATTTTCGATATTCTTGTAGGACGGGCAACGCACTTTGAGAATTTAATAGCATTTCGTTTTGTTGTTTCGTCACCTCACCATCGTGTTTATTTTATGACGTTTATTCTGTACTATTCGACAGACGACACCATATCATGGAGGTCAGACTTATCATAAAGTCGATGTATAAAGTTATTTCCAAAATCACTTACTACACACGCTTCGTGCCAAAGAGGTTAAAACGAATACAGTTTCAATGAGTCATTCTACACCTTGAAAGATAATGTGCAGTTTTAACCGACATTGGCAGCGGTAAAGGCCACCTTTTGTAGTTTCACTTGAAAACACGGTAATGGAGCCGTAATTGCTTTCTACTGGCTACTGCACCGTAGTTATGTACCTGGTTTCTATCGATTTTCTGACTTCCGCGAGCATGACATAGTAAATAATTTATTTGTTTATAAAGGCATGACTTACTACAAAGTTAAAGGTCGAAAGTCTTCTGATTACATTGACTTATGTAGATTTGACCGAGATCAATACAAAGGCGTTAAAAACAAAGAATCTAGGTGCAATTTTCCATACAATAGAGTAAATTCCCATCCAACTCGTTCGTGCAGACAGAACGACGACATATGCTATAGACTAAGAAATTGGCTCACGCGTCATATCCAGCTTCATTACTCGCCTTAATTCTGTCAAGGCATCCATCGGAACTAACACAATTTGATGAGCATTTCATCCGGGAGTTCCCATCGATACCACTAATTAATGACCTTACACTAACCGAACTTCAATTACCGTACTTTGTGACAAAAACTTGATTGAATTGACTGAGAAAAAGTTTGCGGAAGAACCGTGGAAACTACCGTTTGATGATAGAACAGGTGAAACTAACTGCTAACTAGATCCAAAGCAAACAGAATAATAAATCATTTATTATGGCTCGACTAATAGAAACGATTATGAGCCCGTATCGTCTAATGAAGCTAACAGATATTTAATTCAATTTGATGATCACGGAGGATATTAAACCTAAGGAATGACTCATTTTACAGTCTCTACTCCAATGTATTTGAGGTTCGCGCATCTGTCTTCTACCATAGTTCTTTATAAGTCCAGTCGTCCCGTTTCTTGCCATATTATGACCAAAGAAAGGACTCAATATCATCATTAATTTTATTTTGTCCCATCATGAGTTCATCAATCGCATTGATTTTTTATTTCTTGTTGTCTAATATAAGAACAGTGTCAATAATACGTTGTTCCGATAACTTATTTTTCTTCTCGCATTTAATAAGCATTTGTCGCAACGACTGCATGGGTCGTAAACGATACTTTGTCGTTTAGATAGTAAGTTTATTGATTAATTAAACTGTATTAATTCAATTTTATTGCAATAGCATATTAGAAAATGGCAGTGAATATTGACTTGAGTATAACTTGAATTTAGACTGGAACTTGGTGAGGTAAAGAGGAGAGGTTGTCAGGCCTCGGAATTTTTGGTTCTAGCATAATTTTTCAATAGTTTCGAAATGTATATCTGCATATCTGGATCCTTATGACTTGTCAGCTGTGCTCAGATTTTGTCTAGATATGTGATACGAGACGACTCGATTTATTACTAGTTGGACGCATTCTAAAATAGAGTATAATTAGGTTATCTAGCCAGATAATAGCCTAGATAATTAGTATTTGACTTTGTAACCATTTATAATAGCCATCCAATTACGAGTGGATTAAATCATATTTGAACAATGAAATGGTATCAAGGATTTGGAGCTCTCGTTTAGAATGGCGTCAATGTTTACGTAAAAAATTGGGCTTCATAAAAACATGTGGATAATCTACGTTAATCTGTAACATGTGGTGACCCGAACAGAATTGTAAATATTCCATGTTAACGGTTTGTTTGTGAATCGCACGGGAAGTCAGATTACGGTGTATAAAAAATATGGCCCGTTTTTTTGAGATGTGATTACAAGCTACTTTTTTAGGTCACTAGATATTTTAGACGGAGCCGCAAGCAGGAATATTTGCCGTAAATATCAACTAAATGCACCGATTTTTTTCATTCAAATTACGAGAATCATTTGAACCTAAATGTATATTTTTTTTTACTAAAATGTCTGCATTTTTTTTTGTTTTGATGTCTGTTTGTAAGGCGTATCCTAAAAATTTGCTGCGAAAAATTTTCGTGGAATTAATGACTTCGTTGTAATTTCCAGTTCTCTGGGTTGATTGATGAGTATTTTCAACATTCATAGGAATGAGACAGATGATTGAAAGTGACAAATAGATAATTATGATGAATTACTTAGATATTTTTCACTGGTATTTTATTAGGACACAAGACTAATAACATTGCTGATTTTTCGAGATTTGAAAGCCTTAGTTGTTGCATGCTTGTATGTTTCTATTAGTTTGTTCTGCTGTGAGTTTCACAAACAAAATAAAAGCCCCTTTAGCAGAATGTTCGCGGACAGTTATAATATCGAAAATATGAGAATTCAAAAGAATTTTATCCTACCTACTATGATTCTGCATAGTGGCTTCTAAAGGACTCCTGTATGAACGACTTTGGACTCATAGCTAACGGCCGGCGTTCTTCTTGCCTCTTATAACTAGGTAGGTACTTGTGTGCATTTTGTGTAATTCTAGGTTAACTATACGTGTTTGTTTGTAATTTCTCGTGTTAGTATTTCGTAAAACAAGGTACAAAGATAGATCAGACATACCTAATCACGAAATACCAAGGCATGAGTTTTCTGTATAGTAAAAACGTAGGTAGGTGTAATTCGTGACTCAAAATCTTGAACCGGATTTTAAAAAAAGAATTTCGAAATTCGATCTTTTTTCCTCATCTGAGTTACAAAACTCTTGATTGTCTTTTACTTAGATCTAATTACGATTAGATATTTTATGATAAGATACACTTTGATAACAGTAAGATTGAAGTGATATGGATGGTGTAGTTTTCTTTGTTGCAATCACTAATGGTTATCGTAACAATGGTCATGGTCTATCCAAGGAATTTAGGGCCGCTGAAAAGCTCTTCGTTCACTTGATGATATAGTAATAAACATTAAAAAAAAATTGAACCTCCTCCATTTTTAAAAGTTAAATTTCGCGGGAAACGCCTTGATAAATGACGTAGGTACACAGCCAGAAAGCGCAGTTGGACGTAAGTATACCCTGGACAAGCCCAGCAGAGTAAGATTCCTAGTTGAAATGAATTATGGAATGCAAGAACTAAGTGAGGAAGACAAAGGTTGCCTAGGTATCTACCTACCTACTTCTTTATGCAATTTAAGTAGATGGAACAAGGTAGGTACGCGTATGTAGGTACAAAAGTAACTGTTGTTGTTGGTAGATAGGTACGGATATCGTAAACTAAGATAGGTACCTACCTACCTTGCATACGAAACGAGAGTCATTTGTTTATCTTGAAGCCAGTCTAGGTATTTTTATGAAATGGGGTGAATGTAACATTATCAGTAACGAGAAAGGGAGTAAGTTTACTATTCAGAAGACTGAGGAATGGTCTAAGGATGGCACTAAAGTTCAAGTAAAGTAAAAAGCGATATGAAGGCAGATTGTTACGTTCTTACAGCAGCAAGTTTTTTTCTGATGACGAGGGATTCATAAAAAACCATTTATGTACCTACGTGTTTAGGTAAGATATAAAACTTAAATGATATTGTCTTCATTCATGCAAGTAAATGAATTTTGTATTTCGTTCACCAGCTATTATCATACAGAATCACGAAATACCAAAGTTTACGTAAAGCATAACAACCAAGTCGAAACCAGTTTCGAAATGGGTAATCTCCGATGTGTGTGTAGATATCGTAAGAATTGAATTTAATTACCCGCATTACTGGCCCAATGTTTACTAATTTCGACTTTAACGTTCCAAAAACAAAGAATGAAAGAACGCTAGTCGAAAGTGTGAAAATAACGTTTAAACCGATCGCATCGGTTCCATTTGCGAGTAAATGATTTACCTAAATGTTCAGAAAAGCATAACATACTCACAGTATGAAGCATACTATGCACAGACAGCTGTTGAATCCCCTTCTCTCCAATATCACCCCAACGCCGAACAAAAACACAACACTCTTGTTTATTTAGTCTATTTCAAAAAGCTCTAATGCTCCATTTAATTACTCCATCATCATTATCAACGTTTCAACGCACAAATAGCTGTAATGAAATCAAAACAATTACATTCAGCGGTACTATTTATTTTTGTCGACTGTTAGAACTGCGAACGCACAGTTGTCACGATAACGACGTGACACACGTCTCGCTCGCTGCTGTTCTCAGAACGAACTATTTTATTTTGTTGAAAATTCGTGGTTCTACAAAAGATTGAAGATTATCAATAGGAGAACGAATGATTCGGGAAAATAGAATGGTTGAATGAATGAAATGAACTACTTCGTAAGAGATTGCCAAGTTAAAATTAGAATTTACAAATGTCTATGGTTTGTTTCATGAATTTATATTTATTTCATACAAATTATTAAGACTTTGTCAGATCTAATTGAACATAATAATGTAGTAGTTAGTATAGCATTAATTAAAGCTCTTAAATCTTTTTCAGTCCCGTTTTATTATAAAATTATTTTATAGTTTTGTTAGTCAGATTTTATGAAAATTAACTATAGTTTTCACTGACATGTTTGTTGCATTCATTCATTAATAAATTAATATGTTTTATTCTAAATTACAATACAATACTTTTTCTTGCAAAACCTTTGTTATAATTTTGACAGTTATGGTTTAACGTAAAATTAATTTCTGGCAACATTAATCTTCCGTCCATTTTCATTTCGCAAACTTAAAAAAACGACGACGAAAAAGAAAAAGGCATTTCTTTTTGTCGGTTATAATATTGCTTGTTGCTGGATAATGTGAGCTAACTATCGTTTATGTTGTTTAGTTTTAATAAAATTAGTTTTATCAAGTGGACTCAGCAGAAACAGCTTGATAACGGTAAGTTTCCTGACATTTGATTGGATTTGTTTGTAAAGTGAGAAAGTGACCGTTTGTCGGGCGTTCATAGTCGGCTGAGATGCGATCTAATTTCACATCTCAGTGTAAAACGGGCACAGCTATAAATGAACCGGCTCGTAATTAACTATTTGTTCCGCAGTATTGGCCAGGTAGCCATTATTATATTCGAAAGCAGGTGTCGTTGTATCGGTTGAATCACCGTTTCTTACGTATTAACGTATTTGTGATTCGTTAAATTGGTCGTAGTTGTTGAAGTTGTACGCCTACGCGTTAAGAAAGTTGACATACAATAGTTCCTCGTTATTTACTAATTAGTTGCACATTGCATGATGTGTGACTCAGTATAAATTCATTGGTATTGTAAGTTTGCAGTAGGTGTGTGACATGGGCATTGTTTACCATAGTATTGTTCTACGAATGTCGATAAGTCAGTGTTATAACTGATGTTTAATATACAATCTTCCTTACTCAGTAAGAAACATGCACTCACAGCCTTGTAGAAACTGCAATCATGCAGTATAAGGTCAAACACAAACTGTAATTTATACACATGTAATTGTATTCAGGGCTAACATGACTCCTTTTAGGGAAACATGTTTAAAATGGTCACTTACCCACATATAGGCTTTGTTATTTATACCCTCATGAATACACAAATAAATGAGAGTTTATTGGCTAATAAAACAGTTAGGTTTGAGCAAATTTTTCACATATTACTGTCAATAGACAATCTTGTAAGCATCAAACAATTCTCAATTTGTAAAGTAAAATTTTCGTCTCTTGGTACGCAACTGGCGTTTGAGACTATACAATTTTGAATGAAAATACTTTGATACTAATCTGAAGATCTGTAAATGAGTTTCATAATAGAAATCAATTGGAAAATGCATTTGCTTAAACCCTTTTTGGTTAAACAAGGCTTCCAATGTACGACTTAGTAAAATCAAGTGTATTGTATTTGACACTGGTGTCTGCAACAGCACCATAAAACTGTATTTTGCATGCGGGTATCGTACATGTAATTAAGATTCTTAAAAAGGTATACTCTAATGTATTGCTCAAATAACAGAAAATATAAATAATAATTTAATAACAATTCATATTTGAAAGTGATTTGATGTTTTCCAAGGGATTTATAGATCAACTGGACTTCATAAATATAAATCGCTCAAACGGGCAGTTTTTTGATCAGTAGTCACTGTCCTAAACCTAGCTTTTTAAACTGCTAATAACCTATAGGCAACCACATCTTCACTCATAGGCATCAAAATCAAGTCCATCGCTAAATTAAAAAAAAAAACAATGTTTTTAACAAGTAACCCTGTTTTCTGTCTCCAGTTTAGATTCAAAACCTGACTAAGCTCACAAATTCAAAATGGAGGATGAGAATGAATACAAGAAATTGCCGACAGACGAGAAATGTGTTCATAAGCTATGGAAGGCAAGGGTAGCGGGCTATGAGGAGGCTATAAAGCTCTTCAACCAGATTGATGATGAGAAGTCTCCGGAGTGGAACAAATACTTGGGACTGATCAAGAAGTTTGTCACTGACAGCAATGCCGTGGCCCAGGAGAAAGGTATGTACTTTGAAATTTTTTTGTTGACTTTTTTCCTGTTATGATTATTAGTAACTTTTATGTATGTATGTGGACTCCATTGTGTAACCTCAGTGTATGTAATTTCAGTTTGTTCAATAACTACTGTTGAACAGTACTAATAATACCTAAATTAGATAATTCATGGATCTAACCTTTGATCTTTACTGCTTACATTACCCTTAACCTTTGTCGAGCATTTTCCCAACCATGTGGTTGATTTTCTGTGTACCCAGACATAGTTGAATGTTACATGCTACATAGGGCAACTGTAATTGACCTCCATTTCAGCTGCTCTTTTTGGTAAGACTGGTTGTTGATTGGACACTAGTCATTTAGCACGAATAGAAAACTTAAATTGTCAATAATGAAGGTGAAAAAAAGTACATAATCTATTGGTTGTTATCTATGTATAATGCAGGAAGAGCAGGGAATCCCTGAAAGTATGGATCAAATGAAAAAGTGGCATGAGGGAAGTCACCATTCAATCTTTTTACCTATGATTATGTTGGTGCTGAATTACTCTTACTTTAAAACTAATATAATATTCCACAACTATCACACAACGGCATCTAGTCCCAAGCTAAGCGGAGTTTGTGTTATGGTACTAGACAATTGATAAATATATTATTTCTAAATACATACATATTATAGATACATATAGAATTACACCCAGATACATAACAAATGATCATGCTCATCACACAAACATTTGTCCTGGGTGGGAATCAAACCCCACCCCCCGGCATAGCAGTCAGGGTCACTAACCACTAGACCAATAGGCCAGTCAATAATTAGAATATTTCAGTGATTACCTCCATAGAATCTCTAGGTCTTGGAGAAATTTCTTTAATATATGGTCAAATTTTGCTAGTGGAACATTTTCATATGAAATTGCATTTGTAATAATTTCACTCTATCAAATAATCCTGAACATTAATCTGTTAAGGATTAATTGCAATCACTAAGTTGTAATTATTTCCTCAATGAACATCAAAACTGCATTTATAACTGACCTTGTTATTTATTTACATGAAACATTCATGCTGTTGAAATGCACACATATTTATTTATGTTTTGTGGTGACTGACAATTTTAAGTTCTTTTTCCTGAAAATTCTGACAACATATATAATGATAAAATTTTTCTGTGAGTCATGAAAATTCAATATTATTTTATTCATTATTCAGAGGAATCTTTTTGTTTGATTTTGAATATCTATGCTAATACCTAGTTCACTATTCACAACATCATTACTTGCCATAAGTCGAGATAGTGATGAAATGTGAACTTTACGACAATATAAAAAAAAATACATTACTTACAATTTTTTTTTTTTAATGTTGCCCCACACTAGGAATTTCTCCATACAGGAGAAACGTGGGTGCGTTTACAAACATAGAAACTCACATACACAAACACCCAGACCCGAAACATATATTTGCATATAATACAAATATTAGTTCCGTGCAGGGATCGAACCTGCGACACATTGCACAACAGTCGTTCGCTCAGCCACTTCTCCAAACGTGTTGTCAAAAAATTTCAATAGCTGAGACTTGGCTGAGACACTGACCTTCTCTCTGTGAGAAACTGTAGCTGCATGCAAACCCAGTAGACACATGTTTATGAATTTTTATTTAAAAAAAAGAATGTTGGTCTACACAGGATAATTTTTTTAGAGTAGTGGTGTTGAAGTATATTACACATAGTCGTTAATACGCCTGTTTTGGTTCAAAACCATATACACACGGCTACACATCAAGCTATACAAAACCAGTATAAGCTGATCGTTAATTTTGGGAAAAGATCCCGTAAACTGAGACCAAGATTAACTGGTTTTGCTTAGCTTGATGTGTAGCCGTGTGTACATTACGAATACAATGATGCAGAAAGATAGGATACTATTATGTGCACCATACAAATTGCAAGTATTACTATTTAGAACAGTTGGTTTGCTAACATTTTCTATTTTCCCTTCATAGGTAAATTATGATTTCAATTTGATATAAGAAAGAGTAAATGAAAAGCATTTACAATATTTTGCTTTGTTTATAAATAAAGCTGATGGGAAGCTGAATGAATTGCGTTCTAAGCAAATCATTGCAGAAGCCATTTCATTTTGGCAGCAACACCCAAAACATCATTCTGTCTTTATTGTCATTGTTGTTACATTTTTTTTTTTGCTCATTCCATACTTGCGTATTATTTGTCGAGCGAGTGTCCAAAAAGGGCACCGTGTCTTTTTAAGACTGAGAGCTCCGTTTACTCCACCCAGGGTAGGGTAACGAGTTTTTCATTTGATAAATTATCCTTTTTTTATTACGAAGCAATTTTTGCAAAAAAAAAAGAATGAACGATTTTGAATTTACAGTTTGAAACCACACGCAAGTTATTGGTCTATAGCTATACAATGAAAACAAACAAAAAATAATTAACTAACTGAAATAACATAACAGACAGTCACAGTCAAACCATTATAACGGTTTTGCGGGCTTAATTTATAAGTTTATATTATTAAGAGAAACTAAATAAATAAAAATAGACACATAACATAACAAGAACTTTTGATTAAGTAGGTTTAATTCTAAAACAAGGATCTATTATAAGACCACAGACAATATTCATCATTCCTTCTCTCTGTACTTGTGCAAGCTATCTGAACGCAAATTCATTTCCACAATACAGATTCATTTAAAATGTAGGTTAAAATGACCATTATTTCTTGATCGTAAAGTCTCGGAATCCTTTGGGATGTTTTACGACTAACAAGTAAATGTTACTTGCACAGACGAGACCGCCTGTTATTCTTGGTCATGCGCCAGGTTTATTCACGAATTGGGTGAAATTTTGTCTACTATCGTGTCGATGGTATGCACGCTGTATATCTTAAATCTGACTGGCGATGGTGGCGCCCCTAACGTTACGTGAAAGGGTTATTTTGTGAACCACCCACCCCATATATTTATATTTTATTTTTCTTTCCCTAATATGTACGATAGAGCTAAAGGTAAAATTATGGAGCCCCACATCTCTGTAACCAATATAAAGATATGACCGATACACAACTATAATTCTTATATGACCAGTGTGTTACACGATACACAACTATAATTCTTATATGACCATAAATTAATAAAACATTTTTGTTACTTTCAATTGATAGTGTCTGAGTAAAAAAAATATTGATTCTTTTTGTTAGTGGTAACTGAAGTCTTAAACTGTATTTATCTTGAGCTAAAAGCCTATCTTCAATATTATTCACACTTAGTTGCATAGAAATAGCTTACGTTATTTTTAATGCAGTTAAAAGCTCAGTTCACGCATTTTTCATCTAAATCCGGATATGGTCCCTCGATAGCTATCCACTTTTTCCTGCTTGACTAACTACCGATTACGCCAGCGTTTTCTAGCCCTCGCTCTGCGAAAAGCGCATATGGTACCTATGACGTGAAGACTTAGGCCCAACTGGCTCGATTCACTCTGCGTACATAGCTCGTTTAATCGCCTAAAGCAGTGATTCCCAAACTTTTACCCAATGCGCCTCACCAAAGTGTCTGTGATAAGCCACGAACGCCTGTCTGGTTCTCTTATAAAATTAACGTTGCAGAACATATTTCTCCTGTTTGGGAGATAGGCATTTTTGCAAACATCCAGACTTGTTTAGTAAAAATGTGCACTGGTTGGGAATCCCTGCGATAAATTGTGGTGGATATCTCATATCTTCATTTTAATTACGAAAAGTATAAGACATGTACTTTCTATTTAAAACGATATGTCAGTGCCCTGAAGTTCAAGGCCAGGAGAGACAAAAGCCATGGCTATACTTGGAATATATCGATTTTATCCACACGTTCTTGATTTCCACTATAGTATATTATATGTACCGTTTAAATTCTTGCGCGCATTCAATCGTGCGTCGATACCGATACCCGTAACCATAAAAAAATGTTTGCGATTAACAACTGTTGTTATTGAGAACAAAGAACTTTTGAACTCTCCTGAAGAGACGTCACTTTTAGAATTCAGGTGTTATGTTTATTGTCTCATCTGAATTGTCTGAAAGAACACAGCTGTATGATAGACACCCACATTTCCTAAGTTGTGTTCTATGTAGAACGGGGAGAGTTCACTTACTGAGATTTTTTGGCATTTTACATATCATATAACTTTTACCTGTATGACGCGCACCACACTAGCATATTAAAATCGAGCTACAAACAGTACTTTTTCTGTACTTCCACCAGTCTGCAAAAATTAGCCGAGCAAGTAGCCAACCATGACGTCTTTAAATCCAGAATATTTCCTGTGAGTGAAAGAGACAAAGCTATACAACTCGTCTAGCGCCACCTCGTTCACTCACTGAAACTACTCAGGCATTAAGACGTCATGGTAGGCCACCAGGGGCCTATTACAACGTCTTAAAACCAGGCTTATTCCGTCGAGTGAAAGTTACAGAGCTATACAAGTCGTCTAGCTCCATCTCGTTCACTCACTGGAACAAACCTGGTTTTAAGACATTGTAATATCCACCCCAGGGCTGGGATAACCAGGTTGAACCACTTTAATGCTGTCTAAAATGATGATTAAACCCGAAACCATATTTCTGGCGACCAACGCAATCTTTGTAAATACTTACGTTGCAATTGAATCGATAGATATCAAAATTAGCCAATCGTAAAATCTATTGCCGATTGCAACTTTCTAATAATCAAACCTCTTCTAATATTTCATTTTACGCAAGTCACTACAATTTATAGACATACGCTGTCTTCAAAAATTTATGATACCACTTTCTTCTAGTTAAACCGAAAAAGGTCATCAGCCTGCCGTAATTATTAACACTCGTTCGTTGTCTAGAACGAAACGAATAAATGAGTCAATTTAAACTTCTAAGGGTCAATTCACACCGAGACGCGACGCTGCACGCACATGGCAATCATCATCATCAGCCTATAATGTTCCCACTGCTGAGACATAGGCATCCTCTCTGTGAGATGGAGTTGGCCATAATCCACCATGCGGGTTGGTAGACGCCAGTCATGTCTTTGAATTTTTGGTTCACGATGTTTTCCTTCACTGTTTTGAGAGCAGCGATGATGAAATAAATTACACAAAGACACATACAAAGTAAAGCAACTGGCGAGGTTCAATGTCACTGGACCAGCACTGCACATTTCAATAGAACGATTCAAAATCTAACTTTATTTTCTACACAGTAAGATAAACATTTCTAATACCGTCGCGTCGCGTCTCGATGTGTACTGATCCTAACTCGTTATAATCCAATTGAATGGTCACCTCAATGTCCGGAACGTTTTTTAGTAATTACGTTAGCTAGGTTTCTTTAGTCACATGTTGGATCACATGGCTTTGTCTACCTCGTGAGCGCACGTGAGCTGCCCAAATGACTTGTAAATATGGGCGAATGTGGTTAAATACGTGATCCAGTTATAAGTGCGTATACCCTTCATGAATACGACCTCGACCGTGAATAGGTTGAAGAGATTTTCGAATGTAATTATACGAGGTTAAATTAAATTAGGTTCGGAGGCCCCGCAGAAGTGATGAGTGGGTACCTAAATATCTTGTGCTTAATATGGATACCATTGTGCGCACAGCTGAGGAGTGAAATTCTTTTCTGGGGTACTTGTTTCCTAATAGCAACAACATCATCATCGTTTCAGGCCGTAGGACCTCCATGACTGCTGAACATTGGCCTGTCCCACAGATTTCCGATAGAACTGTTGGAAGCGTTTTACTGTGAGACGATTTTATGAATACCACAGGTTCAAGCTAGATGCTTGATCCTGTGGTATTCATAAAATCGTCTGTCCACATTAGTTACAACCTTTGGAATTTTTAAGTTAAAAGTGAATAGGTTGTTCTTAGGCGAGCATGCTTCAAGTTCGATTTCATCATCACTAACCGCCAGGCAGGATAGTGGTCAACGCGAGTCTAAAAAAATCATGATACCTAGACCAGCCCCTTTTTACCCGACTGCGCCAAAGGGAAGGTTATGTTTTTTCCATGTGGGCCTTACAGACTCCTTTCGCCTCGTCCGCTTCCATTCAACTGCTCTAGATTCACGATAAAACTCTTTTGGAACAACGAAGTTTGTTTTATTGGACATTTCTAAGAGTATAGGGCAATTACTACTCCAGAAGGAAGGTAAAGCGTGGGTAGACCCCCCTATAAGATGAACTAATGTCCTCATGAAGGTCACGATAGTCCATTGGATACGGGATGTAGATCCGGTCAACCTTACCTTGGCAGTTGTATCTACAGCGATCATCAACGATAAAAGTGATGGCCCAGAGGTTTACACCTCGCTTCACATGGACGAGGTTGTGAGTTTAAACCTGGGCAAGTACTAACGTATCTTTTGCGATAAATTATTTACTTTCTAAGTTTATCTTAGACATGTCTGATATCGGTGAAAACCTGACAGAGGCACCCCCAAAGGGTTGCAAGAAGTGGCTTAATTAACTCTGACACCAAAGATTGAACTAATTACCATCATTATGTTCCCGAAGGCATATATCCCGAATTTCTTCAAAGTAAAAGTGATCAGGGTTCTTCTGGGTAAGCTGGCTTCATTGTAAACGTCTCTGTCACCGTCTAACCTGGACCAGAGACAAGAGCAAACCTATACTTTATTTAAAGGTACGTCCGCGTTTGACCCCTATCTCTGATGTTCCTCTATCCGCCTAATGGTAACTGAAGATGTTGAGGACGGTGAAGCACGCTTGCCTTTAAGTAACCTATTCACTCTTGACTTGAAGACCACAAGGTTTAAGCTCTCAGGAAATACAGAAATATTTGAAATAAAAAAGTTTATCTACCACTCACACAAAAATAAGACATATTTGACTTGTGGTGGTCGCATTATTATCACAAAATGCAGTCACATTCTAAGCGTAACTGTAAAGCGGGCATAATGGACTTCAATTAGCTCGAAGTGCAGTTATTATGATGGCGGCTGATTTCATTGTTGGTACTCGGCTTTCAGTTACAATGCCTAGATAGAATTCGCGCAAATATTAATAATATAAATGCCTCTCTCCGTCTGTAAGGTACTTTTCGAGACTGAATCGATTTAGATGTTAGAACTTTGCAGCGTATAACATTTTTATCCCAATAATAATAATATTTGCTAGTCGGATTTTTTCTGACCTACAATCAGGCAAAAGCTGGAAATAAGACATTATAATTATCTTAAAGATGGTTACGTGCAAAAAAAAGAACTTTTTTTTTTGTAAAAATTCATGATATAACTTAGTCTATTCTTTGTAGAATAGAGAAAATATTAGTCCATGCGCTTGCTAAGGCTGGCCACATCATCACACGAAGAACTTTAAGGCCGCATTGTTTGATGATTTACTAAATAGTTAAACATGAAACTAATGTAGGTATGGGTTTTTAACAAATGGTTAAGAAAATTATAAGATTTATCAACTCGCATTAAGTTGACTGTTGTTGTGTTGATTAAACTACTTCCAGAGTTATGAAGTATTTAAATAAAACAAAAGCTGATTAAAACTTGTTCTAATTCGATAACATAAAGGAAGCACGCCAATCGATGTTTATTTTTTCATTGTTTGTGCGTCGCCAGTCGACACATTACAACTATAGGGCATCGATCGATAAATATTTTCACGGAAACCCTTCAGTCACGCTATCGAGCTTACCAAGTATTGTTAAAGGGCTGAAGTTTTTCCAATGCTTATTATTGCGATGCCCCATAATTGAATGTTTTCAAAACTGCACTGGTATGACAAATTATTACGTTTCATAGTATGCAGTCCTGTGACAGACAGACGGACAGACAGTAGAGCCTTAGAAGTGGGGCATCCTTTAGGGGATACCTACGCCTGTGCGAAAGTTTTTTGTTCGATTTTTATTTTATCGAACTCGTTATGTCGAATATTCAGTTGCACGATGTTTTATTATATCGATGCTTTATTAGTGCGATGTAACGTTTGTGCGAAAAATCTTTTTGCGAAGAACTTTATAGCGATTGCTCATTTTGTTCGATAGTTTATTAGTTCGATGGTATGTTAATTCGAACACACATGCGGCACAGCACAGCTCCACTCCACCTCATATAACATGATAACATGATCCTCCGATAACATGATCCTTCTGATTAATATGTGACAAAGTTAAGAATCTATTAAAGAAATAAGTTATCTACATTGGAGTTCTAATTTTGATTTTTTTTTTGCTGATCTTTCGATTCAACATACCCTCGAACTAATAAACTATCGAACAAATGAGCAATCGCTGTAAAGTTTTTCGCAAAAAGATTTTTCGCACAAACGTTACATCGCACTAATAAAGCATCGATATAATAAAACATCGTACAACTGAATATTCGACATAACGAGTTCGATAAAATAAAAATCGAACAAAAAACTTTCGCACAGGCGTAGGTATCCCTCCTTTAGGTACAGACCTGTAATAAACAAAAGTCAATTTGGCTGTGAAAATCATCAATCATGCGTTAAATATCTAGATTACTTTGACAAACTTATAATTTTACCCTTCATTTGAAGTATATAAAGTAAAAGTAAAGAGAAAAAATTAGGGACTTAACATTTATAAGAATCTGGTTCTACATAATGTAATCTAGGATTAAAAACGAGGATGAACTGCTTAATGTTTACGTAGGATTGGGTAATGCCTTTAAAGGAAAGTTATTTTAGTTTATCGATTAAGTAGTAGCAGACTAAAGAACACAAATGCTGAGTCAGACAATGCCTTGACGTACAAACAGTTTTATCACTATACGTATATGACATGTTATAGTAATTTTATGCAAATTAGAACTTCAGGTAGTACCTTGGTATTTATTGTTATCCTGACTAACCGGTTAGGTGGGGCAATGAATATAATGATATTAACGTTCCATAATGTCATAAAGCTGAGATATAATTAGGTCCTGTAGGGATCAGCGAAAAGTAATTTTAGAAAAAAAAATACAATCTGTTCACTTCATTCCAGTTTCGGTAGAAACTAGAGCTAAATTGCCCGAGCCTCTGGCACTCAACAGCTGAAGCCTTTTGCAACACGCCCCGAGACACCACTTTTTTCCATCTACCGCCTTTTAGCACCGGTGCAGCGTTGAAACTACTGTCTATAGTGAATTTTTAACTTTGTGTCTTACATCATAAAATGTAAAATCGACAAGAGTCGTTGTAGACCGTTGACCCAGGCAGCCTTCGAATCTACATGACGAGCGTCGCAGTAAGAACACTAGGAGTAATCCTTTTTTATTACGTCAGGTCTGGAAGCGGCGTTGGTGTTCGTGGAGAACTGCGGGCATGCTGGCAAGACGACCGGCGAGGTGATGTCTGGCATCGTCGCCAAGTGCATCGCCGCGCCCAAGACCAAGACTAAGGACCTCGCGTTACAGGTCAGTTGTTTGTGATTGTAGGTCAACAAATTTTTAACCAACTTCGAAAAAAGGAAGATATTATTGTATAGTCGATGACGCCTGGACCCATTTTGTTTGAAAACGTGTACTTTACATAATATGGTCCCATGGTAATCACGTAAGGATTTGATGAAAAGATCTTTCGGAAATCGAGGGAACTTTTCAATAACAGCAAATCTTCGACGGTTGATGCTATTGCGTACTTTACTTTTTTTTTCTATTTGTCCCCACATGGGTGCATTTCCAAACTTCATACTTAAACAAACAGCCAGAACAGCTACATGAAGGCCATAGAAATGTTTGTTCCATGCGTTCTTCCTGTAATACAAAGCGCAGTAGCTAGTGGCTGGCCAATGTTGCCACCATTGTTGACGTATTTTAACAGTTCAGAGGGGGCTCGTCAGAATGATCTTACCTCTTGGTGGGAACTTGTGTTATTTATTCATAGATACTTTATCATAAAGAACCTTTGTTTCCAAGAAAATTAAGTTAGATTTCCAATAAATCTTTGAACGTCATTCATGCGTACAAAAGGAAACCAGACTACAATGTCTGACCACAATTTAAAATGCTTCATTTCAAATTCTTTCAACTTATTGTATTAATTCCACAGTATTCAGATAAGTAAACCACAGTTGTCTTGGCCTCGTTTATTCATTACAATCTGTAAGCAGGTCATTTTTAAGTGAAATATTACGAGTCATTGCTCTGTCACTTAATTGCGAATCGCTTTTGAAGAAAAATGCACAACACATGAGTGTACCTTTACCTACTTATTGCATTGTTCATCAAAAGAGTAAAAACGGTACTTTTATTGCAAATGTGTTATGAAGGAACTTGGCTTTGTAAGAATGACACCATTGCATTATAATTCTCAGAGTATGAGGATTTATGGCACATGAGACCGAAATTGCGTTGCGTAGTTTTGGCAATTAACTAGCGGATTTTATTCGACTCAATAATAATAATAATAATTCCTTATATTACTTCGTCCAAAACTGACCGTATTAACAGCGTCGATAGTGTCTTTGGTCATCAAAAAATAACATAACGTTCTCCTTACAGATAACCCTAATGTACATAGAAATAGAGAAACATGAGATTGTAGAAGAGGAGTTGATCAAAGGCATGGAGCAGAAGAATCCCAAAGTAGTTGCAGCCTGCGTATCCGCTTTACATACGTCATTGAAGCAGTTCGGTAACAAAGTGATCGCCATCAAACCAATGGTGAAGAAAATTCCTGTACTGCTGTCAGATAGGGATAAGGGTGTACGTGATGAGATGAAGGCTCTGGTTGTGGAGATGCACAGGTAATTTTGGATTTATTTTACTTTAGGACTTCTAATCGGGCAGTATTAATACTGCAATGTATGGCTGCGATAAAATTGCTGGCTATATTGCAACTGAAGCCGTAATGAGCACTGTATGACAATATTTTGAGTTTGGCCCGGACATTCATTTTTAGTCGTAAAACAAAACGTATGAGCCATGCCAATATGAGCTATTCAGACACATGACAGAGATATTAAAATTGTTGATAGCCGGAAATGTTGCAAATGTTTTAGAGCCAACCACCACATCTATTTGGTGGTTGGTGATCAGTTTGTATTGTTATTAGAAGAGTATAGAGTAGTAGACTAGAAAATAAAATCTCAGCTAGCATTAATGTGAGCTCTGTGCTACATAGACTTTTAAGGCTGACCTAGTTCATCTTATAAAGATGTTAGAGCAAATATTTAAAACACACCTTATTTGATTTATCAATGACACAGATATTTCAACTTGTAACTCTATATGTTGTCTTGATATCCAAGGTTCTTGAAATACTATAGTATGGCTATTTAATGCCAAGAAAGTTCATAAACTTATGTTCCCAAAAGTTTGTAAGAATTGGCAAAAGTTGTGATGGTCGAAATTAGGGAGGTTCTTTCTCCAACTGTTTTACATGGCAATGTTATTGAAATACAAAAGAGATTCGGGAATAAAATGACAATATTTTATGTTAATCGAGAATAATATAAATAACTATAGTCTGAGTCAAATAAGAAAGAATTAAAAGTCATTGACCCGACTTGTACCAAAAAGTCCACAAAACTTAATTTTGAGATCGCTCGTCATACAAAACTGTCGCTAATACTGCATCGTTCGAGTTTCATAATACCAAACACTTATCCCAACGGAAATAAGTAAGAAATACGTAAATTTGAAGAATAATTGTGGTATTTTTTTAAGTTTCAAAAATACACATTCAAACAATGAAATATGTAATTGCTATTGTTTATGGATTTCAAAAATAATTTTCTTGGTGTATATTTATTTTTCAAAATTACTTATGTTTTCAACTTATATTTCAATAACAGAACATGCAATAATTGGATTTATTTATCTAGCTTTAACTCATATTCTTACAAGTATACAATAAACTTAAATAACCGAATTTTAAAGTTCATACCAAAAAAATCGATTTTTTGGGTTATGCCCTCATACTCGGCGCTGAGTGTGACGTCAGAGCGAGTCAGGGGCGCATTACCTGTTCGCCATTTTGTAATTATGTACCTAACGCGTCCTTCGTCTCGAGTGTCATTACAAATAAGGTTTGCGCATTGGATTGACTGAGCGTATTCCATTATCGGAAAGTTTTCAACCATTTTTTATTATTATCTAACTGTTTAAAGGGTTTAATTAAGTACTACATTTTTAGGTACCTTTCGAAATAAATACGATTGAATATGGTTTTGGCCAAAAGGTTTGTAACTCATGCCCAGTGAATACGTCAAGGACGCCCCGTACCGCGATACGTTTGTTTTGATCGTGTTAGCGACACTTCCTTTACATTTTTTGTATCGTTTTGAAGTATTGGAAAACATTGGTACACGGGTGTTAACGACTTTTAATTTTTTCTTATCTGGCGCCGACTATAGCTGAACTGTGTCCACATCGCTGGGCGTCAAACATTTTTACAAAAATAAGGAGGTGTTCCGTTATGATGTTGAAAAATACTTACCAATCGTAATACTTACCTATCGTACCAAACAAATAAAAAAAAATTGACCGAGCCGTTTCAGAGGACTGGAATCACAAACATCGTGACACGAGAGTTTTATATATTAATTTTCGCCAAAAAGTACGTGTGTCTATGCCAGCATAGACACAGAATGACTAAACAGTAGAATAAATATTACTTTTTATAAAAACTAACCAATCACCATAATTCCTCAGATGGATAGGCGCAGCCATAGAGCCTCACATAGCGTCCCTTCAAGCAGTCATACAACAGGAACTCAGAGAAGCATTCAGTACTGGTGGAGGCGTGGCCCAGCCGACCAGGTACCTCAGATCACAACAGAACAGAGTGAGAGACACGCCGGCTGCTGACTGTGCTGATGGTAAGCAACTAAGGGAGTTTCCCCTTAACCCGACGCAATTCAATCGATTAGAACTGCTAGTGAAAATCATCCTTACTACTACGACATATGACATAAAACGTGCGGTTGTCTACGGGTACATGAAAAACAAAACACACTCGCAAAGACTACGTCAAGTCAATCGGATTTGTCATTATATCGTAGTAGCAAGGACTATTTTCATTTTTGGTTAGTAGATATTGCGAATCCCTAAGACTTCATTTTTTATAGACAGAAAGAAAAACAAAATTGCCATCTATCTCTTTCTTGTATGAGATAGATACATGTCTATGGTAATGTTAAAGAAAGAGATAAATCGTGTTTTTGAAACAACTGCTCTCAAAATGGTATTGGAAACATTTTTTGGATAACAATCGACTTCCCGTCACAGACAGGAACCCTGTGCATTGACAATGATAGATTTTAAGTGCACACCATTTTTCCACAGAATTAGCAAGGATGTAGGGTCGTCTTTAATTCGTGATATAAGATCCCTCCCACTTCCTCAATCCAGCTGAGTAACTTCCTGCGGATTTGAATTGCAGTGGCTAATCTAAAAATCTCTCAACCGATTGTGAACCCAATTTGGTCAAAAAGGGGTATACTAGATCGATCCCAAATACAAGCCCTTCTACAGGATATCTACCACCTCCTTTCGTAGCCATCCTGCTAAACCACCTCCAAATTCCAAGACTTGAAAGAGGCGTTGAAGTGATATAATACCATTAATTTTCTCTTCAAAAAACCTTATAAATATTTCAGGTGCAACAGAAGACGACGACGCCGAAACAGGCGGTGGAGATTCAGGCGAAATGGACCCTTACGATCTACTGGACCCAGTGGAGATCATATCCAAATTGCCTAAAGACTTCTACGATAAACTGGAAGCCAAGAAGTGGCAGGAAAGGAAGGAGGCTCTTGATGCTTTAGATAACTTGTTGAAGACTGCGCCTAGATTAGAGCCTGGAGATTACGCGGATTTGGTCAGGGCTTTGAAAAAGGTAATTTTGATATTTATTTCGTGTTTATATTTTCCCTCTGTGATTATACTGCCACAGAAAAAGTAGTGAAGTAGCATGCCATAAAATGGAGTTTTGGGGAATATAGTTTGTGTAAGATAGCATCAGAGATGATCTCCTCTAGATCCTGCATAGAAGGCAACCTATGGGCGCCACAAGTTACGGCATTTATCATAACTTATGCCTTGTATGTGGAATCTAGAGAATCTGTGGATAGCATTACTAGTCAAAGTAAATTTTATGAGGCAAACACTATTTAGGCAAAAGTTTTAACATTTTATCAGTATTGGAGGGTTTCTATTGCTTAAACACTAAGAAGTATTGCAAAAAGAAACACTATAGCGGCGTGTCTTTGCTCTTTAACAAAAAAAAAACTGTTGAGTGGAAGTTTTGGTGTATTTTCATCTTATTTTAAACTTTATGACAACCTGGCCGTTTAGAAAAACAGACGTATTAGTGACTGCTGAGCGATAAAGATTGTCGTCTGTTGTCGTCTGCTCTTTATCTATACTGCCAGATTCTGACTTAAAATTATATCCGATTATTTCTAAATACATAATCCTCTACATTCTTTTCCCAGGTGATATCAAAAGACACAAACGTGATGCTGGTCGCGCTAGGCGGTCGCCTACTCGGTCAGATCGCCACAGGTCTCCGGAACAAGTTCTCTCCATACGCATGCGCGTGCGTGCAAGCCATACTGGAGAAGTTTAAGGAGAAGAAGACGAATGTCGTGACGGCGCTCAGAGAAGCTATCGATGCTATTTATCCTTGTGTGAGTATGTCTGTGTTAAGGTGATAAGTAGTCGGCGCGTTGTTTGTCCTCCTTCATAGGGCCAAAGAATACCGGAGTCGCGGGACTTACGAATTACCGTGACCCCAGAACTTAAAGGACTATTGAAGGGCACCGTGGATTTTAGTCAATACAAGTCTGACAATCCCTCCCTGGACTCATTTGATGATTTTACCACGATAAAAAAAGAGCACGAAATCCGTAGCTTCGGCCGACGTGTCGGGTATTAGTTATTCTTTTCACATCGAAATAAGATTTGTCAGTGATACGAACTAAAAATTGCGCGCCTCAAGGAACTCTCAGCAAACTGATAGACACAATCGCCTTTTGGGGTCTGTCTGTATGTTGTTGGAACTGTCTTAAAATGGCACAGTGGGCCTGGAACTTGATTCTCATTCTCAAGTTTCTCATACTAGAACTATTTATAATGATAAGTTCTCCCAATCAGTTTACGAGTGAAAAGGACATCATTTATAAAAAAATATATTTCCACAGACAAATCTCGAAGCGATAATGGAGGACATGCTAGCAGCGTTCGACAATAAAAACCCGTCGATAAAAGCGGAGAGCGCTCTGTTCTTAGCGCGAGCGTTGTGTCACACACAACCCGCTGCTTTCGGGAAGAAACTTATCAAGGCTTATGTGGCTGGCTTGTTGAAACTGCTGGAAAGTGCTGGTAAGTCAAATTTATCTATAATAATATTATGTAACTGAAGTTTGTTTGTTTAAATGCAAGAATTATTTTTGTGATAGAAAGTCCATTTCTTAAGGAAGGTAATAGGCTATATCACGCTACCATCAAAAGGAGCCGAGTAACGGGGCTGGAACCACAAAGAACAGCTAGTTTGTCAGAAATAGACCCTGTGTTTAAAAAAGTTCCAGCAATTAGTGACCTTTGCAATAGATTTTTTTCTGTAAAATTCATTTATTTATTGCGAAAATTAATGAAAGCCAGTTGCTTTTACCTATTTTCTGGATAATCATTTTTTCTAAATGATCCTTTCATTTGAAAAATTAATACCATTTGCAACGCAAATGGACAATCTAAGATTTCTAATGGTTAGATGGTTTTAAATGAGTTTCAAACTGTCGTGTCAAATATAATTTTTATTTCCATTGTATCTGCTCTTGACTGTAGTCTATTTTGAATTGACTTTGATTGTAATTTCTTTCTTTTCCAGATCCTTCAGTAAGAGACGCCGCAGCGGAAGCCCTAGGTACCGCTACCAAACTGGTGGGCGAGAAAAACATAGCCCCACACATCGGAAAAATAGACAACTTGAAGGAGCAAAAGATCAAAGAGTTTGCCGACAAGGTATGGCTCGCGCGGGTTAGTGATGTGCAATGTTGAGGTTGTAGTACTAGACCAGTAGTGTAGTACCTCCTCTCATTGCGGCGGAAGGAAAAAGGTTATTCACCCCCCGGTTGGTCAATAAATATATTGTACATGCATTTTTGACATGACTGCCCCAAAAGGAGTGCTGTTTTTTGTATTATTCGCTCGTCGAACTTGTAGTAAAATTTATGTTATATACATATTTCTTTTTAATCTAATAGGCGTTAAGGACGTTTCTTTTTTATCGCCACTCAATTGTCGTTCGGTTTGACGGTCTGTTCAGCAGTGGTCGTCTTCCGGCTGATGAAGATTTAACTTAGGTTTGTAGAGTATATGATTTCAACATCATATCTCAACGCGGATGCCAACAAAGTGCCTGGGGAAGAGCAGTTTATAGATTTTCCTACAAAAGCGTCGCAACATTATAATGACGTTAGCGATACTGAATCTGTCAACAGCTGATAACGAACTAATAAAAGTGCAACTTTATAATTTGTTGACTGATATCTCCAATGTAGTAACAATGATATAAGGTTAAAGTTTTTTTTATATGACTTTGGAAACCGGGGGTCTAACCAACAATAACTCCTCTAACTGTTTAATAATATTCATAAATTGTTGCTGAACATTTCGAACCCTAATTTCAGGCTGTAATACAAGTGAAAGTCGCAGCTCCTAAGAAGGAGGCTAAACCTAAGGCGGCGGCCTCACCGTCAGGTAAAGGCGATGCTAAGCCTACTGCCGGATCATCGAACCCGAAACCAGTTAGACGACCTAATTCTGGTAAGAAAAAATACTGCATTATTGTTAACCTGCTTCATTCAATGGGGAAGGCCGATCAAAGCAAATTATAGATGGCGCCACCATAGTTAGGTCCTAATCCGACCAATGAAATAGTACTATTTTTAAGTATCTTTAAGATTTGAACTGATTTGAACCAATGACGATACTTGGAACAAGCTATACTAGCGCCATTAGTTCCCCAGTTGCCATCCCCATTGCTTGGCAAAGACCTCTCGAAGTGAAAAAAATAGGGTTAATTAAAATACTAGGAAGTTCTGCTGTATCTTTGGTGTGTTTACGAACATAGAAACTTACATACACCAACGCATATACCTGGAACAATTTGCAGATCTTACAAATATTGTTTAGTGTGGGGATCGGAGTCGCTAATAGGCCAATAGTCAATTCACAAAACTTAAGGGTAAATTCAATAAGGAAGAATTTTGTTTTAGTAAGGTCATATTTCAAAAAGGCTGGGTGTGTAGTATTCGCCATCGGCGTGCATGTATGACCAGTTGTATGAATGTGGATGCGAAAGGGGTATTTCAGGATCCTAGCAGGCTCTGTAGTTATTGTCTATATCCATGTGTCGATGGCGTGAGTTTAGTATGAGCCTGGAAAGCAACAAAATGTGCCGACTTTACAACAATCCAAGATTGCTTGGAACACACTTGTTAGCTTATGATAATCAACTTCAGCATTAATTTATAGCAAAGGCACCTGCTAAGAAGGCGCCGGCTTCTCGCGCCCAGCCCAGTCCTCCACGAGAACAGGAGCTGTCACAAGAGGAAGTTGATGCTAAGGCTGAGATGCTGTTCCCTGGGGATGTTGTTACAGGTAACATTATTATTATGTTTAATTTACGCCTTCCAGTCTTCGGTCTACTCTACAGGGACTGGTCGCAGGGCTGTCTTATCAGGTAACCGTGACCCTGGCACGTAAAGGTCTAAAATCCACGGTTATCCATCAATAGCCCTTTACGTTCTAGGATCACAGTTACGTGATGAGACACTCCCGCGACCCCGGCAGGCATTGGCCTTCTAAGGGGCCCCGTCAGATTGCTGACAACTCTTTCAGGCGCGCGTGGAACACAAAGCGCCGTCGACCTAGGCATGGTCCATGATCTGACGGCGAGTTACCCACTACCGTCCGTATAGGCGCCTCGCGACGCTCGATGCCGTGGGCGTCTCCCACGGCGGGTGGATCGTGAAGTGGACGCTGTCCTCTACCAACACGTGTCCCACTATATCGCTCATTTTACAACCTAAGAAAAAAGAAGTGTTCCTATCTTGTATTAATTACACAATCATTTATATGCTTTCCACAGGCCTGGGTGACAGTAACTGGAAGAACCGTCTGACCTCAGTCCAGAGCTTCCACTCCACAGTACAAAGCCTTTCAACAGGCGATGCGACGTCACAAGTGTTATACCGCACTTTGAACAGAAAGCCAGGCTTGAAAGACACCAATGTGCAAGTACTGAAGGCGAGGCTTGAAGCTTGCAAGTATATTACTGAAAACTTTCCGGTTTCTACGTAAGTTATTTTTTTATAATTATTTTTATTTGCCATGGATTTATTCTTGACTATAGCCTAAGTTAAAGGTGACTGAGACAAAGCCTACGATGGAGCGAGCTTACCCAGAAGAAGCATATTCACTCTAACTTTGAAGAGATTAGGGTTGTATGCGTTCCGGAACACTGACGGAGGATTTGTGTTCCACTCCTTTTGCTGTTATCATTATCTTTATTACAAACAGCAGGCGAGATAGGGGTATAAAAGAAAGAAACCACAGTATTTTCTGAACCTAACTCGTAATAAACAAACTGTACGTACTTAGAGCGATTTTTTTTACGCAGACGCGATAGTACCATTTAATCGCGTTTGTTGCTTTTATTGGCCCGATCTAAGGTTGTAACGACTAACGTTACCACCGCGTCAACATAAATAAAACCTCACTAAGCACACTAGAAATTATGTTGCACACCTGACATACCAGTTGTTAAAAACAAATTAACTTTAACAGGACAGCCGCAGACTTCGTTCTCCAAGATGTAGTAACGAAACTGGGTGAGGCGTCATGCGCAGGCATCTGTGCCGAATGCCTCACTTCATTGGCTGAGGCGTGCGGACTTGAACATGTCCTCAATGAAGGACTCACCTTCGCTATGGACTCACAGAAGAATCCTAAAGTACAGTCTGAGATGTTCAACTGGATGGCGAACGCGATCAAGGAATTTGGTTTCAAGTAAGTTTGATACTTGTTGATGTAGTTCAAAATGTCACTTACAGGATATCCGTTACAGGATTCCATGATTTTTTATTATTTTGAGTTCCCGATATTTCGCCGCTGTTGCAAGCGCCATGATCGCGGGATGAGTCAGTTTGAGTCATCCCGCGATCATGGCGTTTATTTATTTATTTGGGTTGTAGATTAAGAAACATCAAATGTACCAAAAAACAGAGTCTTCGCCGTTAAAATAATACACACCTATAAAACACAATATCTTCGAACATCTAATACAGCGCTTTTTTATTCTTCTTTTTCTCCATTTAGGCTGCTGTTCCACTGAGGTTGAGTGGAGCGGTGCGGAGCGAGTTGTTCCACGATTCACCAATTGCATGGCTTGAATACGTATGTGTCCGTGGCCAGCCATGTGATTGGTGAATCGCGGCACAGCTCATCTCCGCTCTGCTTCGCCCAGCCTCAATGTTACAGCTTTACCACCAGCCAATAAGCCTTAACAATATCTTGTTACAGCATGAACATAAAATCAATAATCGCACACTGCAAGAAGGCCCTCACCGCCACGAACCCCAACGTCCGTACCTCCGCAGTGAACTTCCTAGGCATCCTCTCTCTATACGTGGGACCGTCGCTTATCAATCACTTTGATACTGAGAAGCCCGCGACAAGACAGCTGATAAGCTTGGAGCTTGATAAGCACGCGAATAGCTCGCCTCCTACACCTACACGGCAGCTTGGAACTGTTAGTAAGGTAAGATTAACATTCTTCAGATCTACGCCTTGCAATGGGCGTTTATGGTACTTTCACAGTTATTATGTCTTGTGTTTTGAGACTCAAAAACTGCCTGTAACTGGTCTACTTGAAATAGGTGCCTTAATTTTGATTCAAATTCTTTCAAAATCATAATTAATTTATTCCAAATAATAAAATTCATTTATAGAAATTAGAAATTTTTGAAGGTAATCTAAGATAATATTCTCAAAATAACCGCCCTTTGCTACTGTTATAGCTGATAAGAAGTGGCGGAACAAACTTCACAGCAACACTGTTGTTGGATTATCAACCGCACTGTGTGAAGCACTAATTTTACGAAACGCTCAATCCCTCACATTCATTCCAGTTTTCAATCGTCGATATTGTAATTAATACGTTTTTTTTTTTCGTTCGTTTTTTTTTTCCATTGCTAGTACAGTGCAAATCAGAGGCACAGATTGTCACAAAAGCCCAGAATTAATGCCTAAAACATTAAAATGAAAAAAAGCAATCGGGAAACGCTTTTTCTCAAACAGATATGGGTGAAAAATTAGATTTTTTTTTATATTTTTCTGAACAAGACAGAAAAAAGAATTCCAATCTGGAACCCAAAACCTAATTATATTCGTTACTAACTAAACAATTTATCTAGTCTGCAAGCAAAGCGTCAGTGGACGACATAGAGGAAGCGTTCGAAGACGCGGCAGATGATGAACCAGCGGTCGTAGAAGACAACCGACCACGGACTGACCTCGCTCCACTCATCACCGACGCGCTTATAGCAGAGATCAACGACAAGAACTGGAAGGTAAGACTTTATTGTAGTTTCAATCTTAATTGTGGCGGTATATGGACTGAATTCAATCTAAGTTATTAGACTGAAATACTCACTATAACGATTTTTTAGTTTTAAACGGGATATTTACCATGTTTATTATTCGTTTTGAGTTTCCGGTATTTCGGCACTGTTGCAAAGCACCGAGAGCGCGAGATATTGCGGGTGGATGTTTATGAGCAGACAAATCGGTCTACCCTCCTTCTCGTTCGTTTTTTGCGTTCGACACCACTATTATTGTCACTCGTCTCACTCACAACACGATTTTGTTCCCGACACATAAAAATCACTGTATCCTCTCGCGAACTGGTTACCGCGTGCTTATTCGATTTTTACATAATTGAACCACTGGGTTTCAGGCCTGAGTTCAATCTGTTGCACTGAATCCAATAGTACTACGTACAGAAGTGTTGCTTCCCAAAACCAATCAAACAAATGTAATATTTATGTGCGAGAGAATTAAGTTATTTGGAATGTATTTTACCCTTTTTCGTGGTAGTTTTTGAAGTCGGTTACATTTTTATGTCATTTATCCATTCCTTCGCAGGTCCGCAACGAAGCTCTAGACAAAGTAAAGGCCATAATCGTCAGCTCATCACCTATCAAGTCCTCACTCGGAGAGTTACCGGCTGCTTTATCAGCGCGACTACTTGACTCCAACTCCAAGTTAGCTCAGAGTGCATTACAAATATGTGAGGCATTGGCCACAGCGATGGGAACGAAGAGTAAAACACATATTAGGACGTTCTTCCCGGCGTTCTTTCAAGGTAAATATTATTTTGAATTGCTCTAAAGTAAAATTAGTAAGTGGAGAAGAAAGAGTGAGATTCCCTGCCGGAGTTTGTATTTCCTGACAGCTAAAACCTTGGGGTCGTCAAGTCAAGAGTAAATAGGTTACTTCTAGGCAAGGATACTTCACCATTGACTGCATCTTTACATATGATCAGGCGAGTTAAAGGTCAAACGCGAACCCACCGTAAAATAAAAAAAAGTTTTGAAACAGAGTGTTATCATTCACAATTTTACACTGAACTGATAGTAGAACTCACGGGATATTTTTCGTGATTGCTATTCTGAGCCCCCGATATTTTGCAAACACCGTGATTGCAGCTTGTTTAGCCCAGCAACCGAGAGTAAAATTTAAACAATATTTTGGGTCAAAATATCCAAAACATGTAACATGTAACATTTTGATGGTTGGTTTGGTTGTGTAAATTCCCAAATGCCCATTATCGTCTATTCTATTACGTATATATTATTATATACTCTTTTATTTTATTTTTATATCCTTTTTTTTTTGTTTTTTTTTTTTTTTTGTTTAGTTTTGGTAAGAAGGTCCCTCTTCTTATCATGCTTACGATGTCTACGATGTTCTCTCATGTCTAAATACAACTGTAAGAAAAACATTGTAAAAGAAATTATTATTTTAAAAGAGTAACCATGGAGTTTCTTGCCGGTTCTTCTCCATGGAAACGACCAACCCGAACCGTGCCAAATTTTATTTTTTCTTCTCGACTTTTTATAAGTGCCCATTGAGGCCCATGTAAAATAAAATATTTTGATTTTGATGGATTTGACAGAGTTTAACGTACCAGTAGATCAATATTTATCCAATTAGAAGTTCTATTATATTTTTATTATCTTGATCGGCTCAGTTTCTGTTTGATTGGCGTTCACTAAAGATCTACAACGACAACCAAAGTCCATTACTTCTATTCCTTTGTCCATAGCATTCGGCGACAGCAAGCAATGGATCCGAACGTCGGCCGTGTCGTGTGTAGAGACGTGGTGTCGTGAGGCAGGTCCACAAGCACCGCTGGAGGGAGAGATGTTGTTCGACGCTCTGAAGTCGGGAAGTCCACTGCTCAGGGCTACCCTGTTGCAGTGGCTGGCTGAACATCTACCTAATGGTGAGTAATAGCGTGATCATATACACCAATTTAATAATGGCTGTACTGTGTTATTTTATTAGTGTGGAAAATAAGTGAATTACTTTACTTTTTTTACACCAGTCTTTTAGCAGACCCTGCAAACATAAATTTACGGCATGTATCAACTATAAAATAAATCATCTGTCATTGGTTAACTCCAGTTGTGGAACGGTCTTATTAGGTATCTGTAACCCTGGAACGTAAAGGGCTGTTGAAAGCGCAGGCCAGACAGAAGAGACGTAAGCGCCCGCAACCGAACCGGACTCTTCAGTATGTTTTGCGTCGTGACGCTTCCATACATTTTATATGAAAGGGAAGCTATAGAGATAAATGTCCTCGCTACGTCTGCGTTACGTGTGTGGCGACGTTACGTGTGTGTCCAGGACCGACGGAATACTGTAGATTTTAGTCAGTATGAGTCTGACAATCGCTCCCGTCCCGCCGCTGTGCGAGAGGAATTAATTGATGATTTTACCACGAAAAAAAAAGAAAACAGGTTAACTCCATCCAAAGAAAGTCTTCGGCAAGAGTCGTAGCTAGACAAGAGTTGTTTAACCGCTGGCTGCTGGGCCGATACTAAACAACTCCGCGTAGTGAGTGCCTGCGAAATACCAATGGTCAACACAATTCCCCGTAGTGAGTCTCTCTGCGAAAAAAAATAACATCACGATTTTTTCTCATTCTCAGTGCCACCGAAGTCGTTCCCTCGCGAGGAGCTGTCAGTGTGTGTGCCGCTCCTGTTCGCGTGCCTGGAGGACCGCGCGGCCGACGTGCGGAAGGTGACGGCCGACTGTGTGCTGCCCTTCATGCTGCACCTCGGGTATGAGGCCATGCACAAGCAGCTGGACAAGTTGAAGGTACGTAAAAATTTGCTCTGTACCTTACGTGAAGGTATTTTTTTTCTTCTTAGCCTGTACTGCCCCACTGCTGACCAAAGGTCTCCCAAAATTCTTTCCACGAACTCTTCCTGGGCTGCTACGAACTAAACCTCGTGGTGATCGAAGGTTATGCAACCAAAATCACTGCAGGAGTGCAATTTATGACGTAAAATGCAGTCAGGGCTGGGCAAAATACATGCTTTCCTTTAATTGAAATACAAATTACAAAATACTATTATCGCAAGTAATTAAAATATAAAATACAAAATACTTTTAAGTAAGGTATTTAAAATATAAAATACAAAATACATTATTTTAGCTATTTTTAATTGAAATACAAAATACTAATTACAAATTACATATTACAAAACAAATAATCTAGACCAGCATGAGCTGAGTGGCTGAAAAGTAGAAGGAAGTTCTTAGCTTAAAGTTCACAATTCGACGTTAATTTCATTTTTGCGTTTTTTTAGCCAAGATTGACTTACAGTCATAGCGTACAGTGTAAAGACGCCAGCGGGTCAACCTGCCCGGATCTGTGAAATTTTATCAATAAAAAAATAACCTTCCACTATTGCAATAAGTTATTGCAACATCCAAAATCTGTTGAGGAAATTTGATGGATTGTGGTAGGAGGCTTGATGTGCTGACGTCAGTGCGTAATAGGTGCAGTGTGCCAAGTCTAATTAGCAGCTTTACTATCATTGCAGAGAGTGCAGTGACGGTAAATGAAGTTTTAAATGTATTTTGTTAAAATGTATTTTGGAGCCACATGTATTTGAAATACTAATTACAAAATACTTCGTCGTCAAGTATTTGAAATACGAATTACAAATTACATTTTAGGGAAGTATTTAAAATACAAAATACGTATTTGTATTTCAATTACGTATTTCAATTACAAGTAATTCAAATACTGCCCAACCCTGAATGCAGTGAAATAAACGATAGTTTCGCCTGAATAAGCTTCTAATTATAATTAGACTAATCATAATTTAAAAAAAAATCTAAGCATAATTAACGACCATACCGACACTTTTTAAAGTGGCAATATGTCACAAGCTAGCACCATTTTTACTGGAATCTGACATCACGAGCTCCTACTCGCTAATTTTGTATCATTTCATCTTTGTAAATATTAATTGAATCAACAAAACAAAATACTTGTCTAAACAAACTTTGAATGACTTATTAGTATTACAAATTATTTGATGTTATTAATAAGTCGTCTATGCGGCGTGATTATGTAGTGTAATTTATGATGAAATACGTATACTCTATAAACAAAAATCCGCCTGAATTCCACCGATTTTGTAATCACACGCCCAACATGCAAAATTCTATTTCTAAGACTGCTAAACAAATATTTCTTCATCTACAGCCCGGTTCCAAAACAGTAGTCCAAGCAGCTTTAGACAAGGCTCGTCCTAGCTTACCAGTACAGCCACTACCACCAGCAAAGGGCAAGAAGGAAGAACCGCGCGGAGTCAAGTCAGCCGGCGCGATGAAGAAGGAGGCCGAGAAGAAAGGCGCTGTTGTCAAGGGCAAGGTAAGGATCGGAAATTAATAAATCTTGCAACGGTGTACATATTCCATAAATGTTTAGCTGATTAAGACAAAACAATTTTCTTATTGTAAACGCTGAAATTGGTAACCTTGTCACTTTCAGTTGTTTGATGGGACTTGGAACTTACTTACCTGAACTAATTCATATAGTTCTCTACTTAAATATCAATCATGATATGCCGTGTAGTTACACGGCACGGTGGGCGCAGTAGCTGAGCGATTGACAGCTGCGCTGCGTGTTGCGGGTTCGATCATCGCACGGAACAAATATTTGCATGATCTACAAATAGTTGTTTCGGAGCTGGATGTTTGTGTATCTGAATTTCTATGTTTGTAAACGAACACAGGAAGAAATCCTTAGTGCGGGGCAACGTTTTAACAAAAAAAAGACAAAGTTTTTTGTAAGATCGTTATTCAATTCTCACTTTTGCTGCAGGGACCAGTAAAATCAGCAACAACGTCAAATAGAGGCAAGAAAGACGACGAGGATTGCTCCCCACTCCTACCAAACAACAACGCTAAGAACCAGCGAATTATCGACGATCAGAAACTAAAAGGTTAGATTACTTTCTTCAACAGTATCCCCATTTTTTGTTACCCTTTTCATTATGTATGGTTTAATTTTTCTTCATATCAAAATGCGTTTTTGCTGCGTGTGTGATGAGGATTGGTGATTTAACGACGTTGTAAGAGATATTTGTAAAGGTATTTAACTAAAGACCTATCGTCTTACTATAAAAAGTTAAACATCCGTTAAAAACTTGTTCAAAAAATGAAAAAATTGTAGTCAAAACGACCCGTAAATCAATGGCGTATTGAAGTTGACAGTTCTTTAAGTGTCTAAACACACTATGCCGAGGATACTCGACGGAAGTTCGGCATGATTACGCCTGCAATGCTATTTGAATTACTGGCGACACATTATGCCGAAATTACGTTGCGTTATAGCGTACAGCCGGACAGCCGGGTACTTCAGAACGGACGTAAGTTCAGCGGAAATTCGGTCGCACCTCAAAAGTAATAACGGAACGTTGGAAAGTAAAATCAGCCGCGGAACTCCGGTCGCGTACGTTCGGCATAGTGTGTTTAGACAATAAGACAAGTGTTCGACAGATGTTTAACTTTTTTTGTAGTAAGACGGATAGTATTTAGGTAATAATTGTTGTTATTGTGTTGGTTTGATACAATATTGATGTGTGAAGTGGTAGTTTAGGATTGAAAAGTCAAGCCCAGGGAGCCGAAAAAGGCTCCTTTAGTAGAATAATAATCAAAATTGCGATAAAATGTAACAAATTTTATTGAATCTATCAAAAATAATTACCCTGTGATTCGGCTGAAGTGGCCTTTTTACTCCCAAAAATATACAGTGAATTTGATTTTAGCTCCAGCTAAGCTCAGTCTGGACTCTGTTGAAAATAATCCTTAATTAGTTAAATGTGTTTACTGCAAAGCAATGTTAATTGTGCTCAAAAATGGATAATTTCAAATGAAGCATGACTGAGCTAAGACTGAGTTGACTGCGGTC
Source organism: Agrotis ipsilon (assembly GCA_028554685.1). NCBI lineage: Eukaryota > Metazoa > Arthropoda > Insecta > Lepidoptera > Noctuidae > Agrotis > Agrotis ipsilon. The sequence continues at coordinate 11,188,718 of CM052972.1, forward strand.
ATTCTGAGAGTTTGTGCATGGGAGATTTGTGTCCATCAATGTATTTTTAAGAAATACAAAAATATTCTTGCAAAATATTTTGTGGAAAGAAAAATACGATTGGAAGCAAGGATTTTAATCTGCAACCTTCAGTATATTATCTGAGTATTATTGTATAAAATCAATTATGTACTGTTTCTCAGTATTGAAATGGAACTTCACCACTCCTCGGGAGGAATTCTTCGAACTTCTCAAGGAGCAGATGACGACCGCTGGATTGAACAAGCAACTCATCGCCAACATGTTCCATAGTGACTTCAGGTATGTGGCATTTTATCTTACTTATTTTCCAGTGTTAGTGTAGTAAGGTTTCAGTTTTTTAATTTCATCATAAGCAAGATGTGTAACTGACGATATCACTCAGGGAATTTGACTTTTTGCTGAAACAATGTTAAAGCCGAGCCGCCACTTCGGAAACACGGGCTCGCGCGGTAACCTCACCAACTAGGTGGGATTAGACGTGCCGTTCAGGCGCACGTTGCTTGGGCTGAGCGTGGATGCTCGAGAGCTTCGGATGGCTTAGCGTGCCTCGCGAGACTCGCCTTTGAGTTTCTGGGCAAACCGCCAAGACTGAATCGCGAGGCCAGGCTCGCGAGTCGCACATTGTTACTGCCGCGCTAGACCCCGTCGCGGTCATGGTTTTAATGCATTTTACATTGACTATTTATTATATTATTAACTCATTGTATTCTCAAGTGTAATACAATGAAAAATCTCTGCATACAGAAATAATTTAGCAAATTATGTTTGAAAGATACGACATGATAAGCAGTTGTTCACATTTTCTTTCTGGAGTTTTCAAGCTAGAGTCAATCCATTTTAGTTGTAATGTTCCCTTAATTCACTAATTATTGTACTTTTAGCAGATTCCAACCGCCTCACAGTCACAACCATATTCATAAAACATTTTCTATCTCTCCACAGATACCACCTAAAAGCAATAGAAGCACTATCAGAAGACCTCCACGAGAACGGCCAAGCGTTAATGGCAAACTTGGACCTGGTCCTCAAATGGTTGACTCTTCGGTTCTTCGACACCAACCCGTCAGTGATCCTCAAGGGTCTGGAATACCTGTCTATTGTGTTCACACATCTGATGGACAGTGATTATACAATGCCGGAGTATGAGGCTAACTGCTTTATACCTTATTTGGTGCTGAAGGTAAGTTGAATTTGGATAGTATTATTCTTCTTTTACGTGTAGGAGTGCTGCCCTTTGAATCAAGTGCTTGATCCTGCTGCCTAAGTAGAGCCTCTTCAGATTTTGTTTGAGGCTCTTGGCAATTTAGCCATCATGACAATTGGCACATTGACTATTATTATTTATTTATTATTTTAGTAAAACAGACTCTTTTTAGGGTTCCGTACCAAACGGGACCCTATTCCTGAGACTTCCCTGTCCATCCGTATAGTGAGGTACATAGTTGAAATTTTTACAGATGTTGTATTTATGTTGCCGCTATAATAACAAATACTAAAAATAAGAATAAAATAATTATTTTATAAATAAAGGCCCGGAACTTTTCGTGTGCGAGTCCGACTCGCACTTGGCCGGTTTTTCTAGTACTATGTTGATACCCACATTCTGAATCTGATTCATAAAATCACTTAATTTATCTTGGAAATGACCTTGCTCACTCAATAATGTCCTATAAAAATCTAAGAGATTGTTCACACAGAGGTTCCATTTACAAGTCTGCATTATTGTATACTGTTTTATTAGGCGATGAGGTATATAACAATATACCTCATCGCCGTCGCCGTAACAACAAGTTCAGCATACAAGACACAGTATTAAAGATCTAGTAAAAATACTGATCCGGTAGTAATCTGTGGATCCGTTACATTCTACAGCAGTCTGTTATACAGGATCGGTTTATCGTATACGTTTTACATAATAAGACGTGCGAGTTCACACACAAGGCAGTATTACGGATCCGTAAAAACGATACTGTAAATGCGGTGTAAACATCATCTCCAGTAGAGACGGATTCGTTAAAAACGATCCAGTAAATTCGGATTTTCCGTGTAGACGAGTCCTACCCTGACTAGAAATACAAGTGTTTAGATAGTAATGCTAGATTGTGTTTTATTTACGGATAACATTATCTATTGGCAATGATAATAGTACTTTTGCATAATATATCTTTGAATTGATAATAACAGGACAGTCTTTGATTATTTGTGTACAAGTTAAGATACCATACTTGTACATTCTTATTCTGCAAATGTTTTTATTAAATTTTCTGTTTGTCTTAGGTGGGTGATCCTAAGGATACAGTTCGTAATGGTGTGAAGGCTTTGTTCAAACAAATATGTGTGGTTTACTCCGTAACCAAGCTGTTTGGTTACTTGATGGAAGGACTGAAGTCGAAGAATGCACGACAAAGGGCTGGTAAGTGAAAATTACTTTTGGCTAAAGAAATTAGTATTCACGAGTTCATTTAATTTCTCTATCTTTTTTTTGTCGTGGTAAAATTATCAAATGAGTCCTCCCACGCAGGGCAGAGCGGGAGGGAAGTCTAGTGAATCCACGGTGTCCTTCAATACTCCTTTACGTTCTGGCGTCATAGTAATTCGTTCGTCCCGCGGCCCCGACAGGCTTTGCCCCTCTAAACACTCTTTGAGGCCCGCGTGGAATACAACGTGCCGTCGACTCTCTATCTAACAAATTATTGTTCTTACAAATATATTGAACAAAAATAATAATCGATTTTTTATTATTACTACTTCAATTTGAATACTTGTGATAAGTACAGATAACATTCATCAATCTATTTTCTAACAGGAATCAGTTGTATATTTTACCTTCAATTGAATTAAAATATTGTTTTAGTCCTGTCAGCAGTTCAATTATAATTTTAGCGCTTAAAATCTAGCGTAGCATAATCTGGCTGGTTGAATGTGTTCGTAAACAGACGCTACGGCAGCTCATGTTTGCATCAACAGGAAAAAATCGACCTTAGTTTCAGCACTTCAGAGTTTAATTTCCAATCTTGTCCCACAGAATGTCTAGAGTGCATCGGCCACTTACTAGAGACGTACGGATCGACGGTGATGGGCAGCGGTGGTGGCGGAGCCCTAAAAGAGTTGGCGCGACACATCGGAGACCGAGATAACGCGGTGCGATCAGCTGCTTTGAATTGCGTCGCTTCTGCGTACTTCCTAGAGGGAGAGAAGGTGTACAAGATGATTGGACAGGTATGTTTATATTACTCGTAACCCACTGGTTCGTGTGTCTAATCTTCCGGGTTAAGCCGCGCTACCCAAGGTTAGTCTATGGATGGCCTTCTATCATAGCGAGTTTTCTCCGTGCCACGGAAAGCACGCAAAGCCGTTGGGCCCGGCTGTCATTTATAGATCTTTGACAGTCGTTACTGTTAGTCAGAAGCAAAGTCTGATAACCGGTCTTACTTCCGATAGGCAGTCTAGAGCGACTGTAAAATTCTGATATTCAGCTGCATCTGAATCGACGAAGCCGACCCCAATATAGTTGGGAAAAGGCAGGCAGATGATAATGATCGAGGCGAAAGAACATACTCCTTTCTCACTGCTGGCACCACAGGCCTCCTCCCTGTAGAGCGACTGGGTCAGAATCCACCACGCGGGCCCAGTGTGGGTTGGTAGATGTCACGTGTCTTTCGAATTTTTGGTTCTAGGACATGCCGGTTTCCTCAAAATGTTCCCTTCATCGAATAATAAAACAATAACAAGTTGAAATTAGCTGTGATTTTGACAGTCGACAGACTGTCCCAGGCACAAGTACCGTAGATGCCCATTCTAAGGAATAGATCTCTATGAAGAAGAAGGGTAAGAAACTTCATGGATCCTCTTTTTAGATCGCCAAAATTATTACAGAACCTTTGTACTTTCATTACAGATTTCAGACAAAGATCTCTCCCTACTAGAAGAGCGTATCAAGCGCGCGAGCAAGTCACGCAGCGCTGAGTCAAGACGTTCTATGCTCGTGCCACTGTCCGCTTCCGGCCGGCCTATGCAGATGCAACAAGAGGTATGTAGAATCTTTCTATCTTATATCATAATCAGCCTATAATGTTGCCACTGTTGAAACACAGGTTTTTAGTCTCTGAGAGGCAGTGATCTATATTTTCTTATCTATGGTGCTTGCTAACCAACTAGGCTTATCTCTATGTAAACGTGTCCTTGTGCATATTGGCCTTGTTTTTGGTTTGCCTCCTATTCAATTAAACATCATTATTACTTCCCTCCATGGGAAGTAATGATCATGAGAAAAGATTAGCTGAAAAAAACGTTGTGTATTCTGATATACTTCATTAAAATAATTTCCTCAGGACTACAATGATCTTCATAGTCTCAGCGCTTTTAGTTGCCAACGTTGACGTTGATTCTAGCTATTAGAAGTTGCCAAGGTTCAGAAATAGACGACGACGAAGTGTCGTAAATAATTTTTATTTTTACTTATTATTTCTAAATTCCATGTGTTGTCAATAGGAGCCCGAACCGCCCAGGCGAGTGATAACAGTGGACACGACTCCTGCTGAATACGAGGAAGAGGAGGAGGAGGAGATGCCTCCACCAGCAGCGCCTATGCCTGTGTGAGTATCAATACCTATAGGAATTGGAAATGGCCTGTATAACAAAACAGAACGCAAGTTGTTTTATTAACCTATGGTATTCGATCTAGTATCGCAATGATCAAATTCTAGCTAGGAGGTAACATTTTCGAATTTTGACTAAAAACATTTCATTTTTATCAAAATTAGCCTCGAGACACCTTTCGATATTCCTCATAGTTTCGAATATAGCCATACACGCTCGGAAAATTCACCCTGAGTGCTATTATAAATCTGAAGAGTTTGTCTGTTTGGTTGAACATCCTTATCTCAAATACTGGTTCTAATTAAAAAAATATATTGAATAGTATATTTAGAGAGGAAAGCTAAAGGCTGTAATAACACTACGCTACGACCAATAGTTGCTGAACAGGGAAAGTGAATCCACAGGGAACATCTAGTATCTACATTAGTAACGTCACTAACAACAATATCTCCCACAGCATCCCTCCCGAGCCGCGCGTCATCTCGGGTCCGTTCGGTCTGGACCCCGAGCTGATCGCCCAGCTGGACGCGGCCGTGCCCGTGCTGCGTCAGCCCGACGTGGCCGAGATCGACCTCAAGTTCCTGGACGAACCAATACCAAGTGGAGTGAGGCCGCAGATGACGAGGGCACCTCCGCCTGTAAGAGCCAGGTATGGTGTACTTTCTATCAAGGTCTATGGTGAAATCATATTTTTGAACTCAAAACTTCTTTAGCATCGTTGTAATCTCAGTGGTGGGATTAAAGTTTGTATGAAAATAATTATTTCTCATTCGATTTACTTAAAACTTTTGAATGTACTAATAAAAAAAAAAACTATTAAATAAGTCTTAGAGGATTTTTGGAATTGTAAACACGAAATACACATCCTCGCGGGCGAAATCGTGGGCAAAAGTACTCGTTAACTGTGTAGACGATTTTAACAAATGTTACATTTTCTCCCTCTTGTAACTTTGTATCCATGAGGCGTACAGAATACGTACACATACCGTTTGTTGTGAAATTTTACTGTCTTTTAAACATTTTTGTCATGAAATCAACTGTTGAATCATTATGTAAAAAATGTAAAAAAAAACGAATTTGGAACCAAGATGGCGGTTAACACAGACACTCTTCGAGGCCGAAAACTTACAGTTTTCATGAGTAGCATATATTATAGTAGCAATACAAATAAAAATTGCACCACCTAATACAATGCAAAGCCTCTTTTTATCCCCATTGACTGGACTAGTAGAGGCAGTACGAATTTTGCCGGGCCAGCTAGTTTTAAATATTTTTTTATGTAAGTTTATTCTAACAAAATTTTGTTGTCTTCCCAGTATGGCAGCGATGTCTCCGCCGCGTCAGTCGGCCCCGCACCCGCTGGTGACCCCGCAGCCACACTCGCTCACGTCCCACGTGGACGACTCGCAGCTCGCTGATACTATACATTCTATAGCCAGTCCTGACTTGAATGTGAGTATGAGAAAAAATATGTATTTAATGTATTAGACTGTCTTATTGAGGAAGACTATAGGCTATATAATATCACGGTGCGATCATTATGGAGCCGAGTAAAGGAGGTGAAACTAAGGAAGATTACTCATGGCGCGATGCGATTGCAATTCGACCGATTCTAACTACAAGCGAAAATCAATCTTAACCCTACGACATATGACATAAAACACCTTGTTATCTACGGGTAGATCAAAAGCAAAACACGATAACCACGACGAGGTCAAGACAATCGAATTGCATCATTATTTCTTTGTAGCAAGGTCGTGTTTCATTTTTAGTTAGTAAAAATTGCATATTGCGCGAATCGCGTCATGAGTAAATTCCCTAAGAGAGTTTCCTCATGACGCGAGTTAGGCAATCGCCCGAGTAGCGAAATCGCTGACTAATACAACGGATGCGCCCGTGCACCAATATTAAACTGCACAATTGCAGATTCGTCAATTTAGTAATAAGTTTTAGTTAATAGAAATATTATAATTGTAAATTAGTCTTGTAGAACATTTCAAACAGTAAACATTGTTTTTATTCAAATAAATATTTTTTTAATAATAATCTCGTTCGCCGTAACTTAACTCGCGACGCGACACAGAATTGCATCGATTAACGATATCGTCTACGATACTTCCGGTCGAAGAAAGTGTATGGCCAATCGCTAGTGTTTGATAATAGAGTCGCACGTATTCAAAATACAAAACAATACAGTACTCCCAAATGCGCATGCAAATCTTCGCTAATTGTCGTATTCCCGGAAACATCCGAATCATTTAATCGGAGAGAGCCCTAAACAATGCACTTGCATTTTGTACCTTGTTCGAAAGAAACAGGAATCAATGTCATATGTTAAATCATGTGAAACAATTGAAAACAATTCGGGTGGTCGGCGGCTGTCGCCGGTCAGTCAAAGGTCCGTCAGTCGTCTTTATACAGAGTGAATTTTTCAACTGGGCGTGGATATTACTCATAGTTTCGAAAGTAAAACTATGAGGAATATCGAAAAACGTTGAAAGGAGTCTCGAGACCGATTTAGACGAAAACTAAAACTGCATCATTGGATTTTAGAAAAATCAAAAATCCTGGCCAGGAATCGAACCCGCTGATTTTGGAAAAAAGTCACACCCTGTATTATTACACCGTTCGACAGTGTTGCTAATAAGGATCAAATTCTGGGAAGTAATCATATACGGCAAACTTAAGGAAATGGCAGATTTTTATGAAATTGCTATTTTTCCATGTTACTTTATATCTACTGAGCTGATAATTTATTCGAAATCATAAAAATTCATTGTTTTCAATGTCCCACTGAATTTGACGTTTCAATAATCCCACTGTACTTAGCAATACGACATTATTGAGTTGAACTAAAAATAGCATTATTTTAAAGAAGAAACGGTAACCTATGTTTCAAATACAGTCTTTGCCTTGAAAATTTTGCCTTATATGTTTACTTCCCAGAATTTGATCCTTATTAGCAACACTATCGAACGGTATAATAATACAGGGTGTGATTTTTTTTCTAAAATCAGCGGGTTCGATTCCTGACCAGGATTTTTGATTTTTCTAAAATCCAATGATACAGTTTTAGTTTTCGTCAAAATCGGTCTCGAGACTCCTTTCAACGTTTTTCGATATCTATATATATAAAATTCAAAACTGACTGACTGATCTGACAACGCACAGCCCAAACCGCTGGGCCTAAAATCTTGAAATTTGGCATAAGCCCTCCTTATACCACGTAGGTGAGCACTAAGAACGGATTTTGCGAAATTCGGCCCCTAAGGGGTTGTTTTTGGGGTTGATAGTTTGTATGAAACTTTGTTACTACAAGTGCTAGGCATCTCAAATCTTGCATGCCGGTTCTTTGTAAGACGTAAATGCTCAACAAGGTAAAATTTTTGTGAAACTCGGCCCCTAAGGGGTCGTTTTTGGGGTTGATAGTTCTGAGACTTAATTTTTTTACATATGGTTTCTTTTTTGGACGTAAGTGATACTAAAGACGGGATTTTGCAAAATTCGACCCCCAAGGGGTTGTTTTGGGGTTGATAGTTAGAGATCTCAAATTTAGCTGGGGGTCCTATTTAGAACATAGGTTCTCACTAAGAGAGGATGTTGCGAATTCTTCACCTAAGAAGTAATTTAGTAAGGAATCCCAAACTATGCATTGGGGTTATTTTTAGGATGTAGGTGTAAGTGCTACCCAAGACGGGATATTGCGGTTTGATAGAATATTTGTTGAATTTTGATTTAGATTTTCCAAAAGTATCCCTTAAAGGATGGCTAGGAGTAGAAATTCACAAAAGCAAAGTTCGAAAATCACGCGAACCAAGTCGCGGGCGGAGTGCTCGTTCCTCATACTTTCGAAAGTAGCCATCCACGCCCAGTTGAAAAATTCACCCTGTATATTGGTGGTTACTGCACGTGTTCTCTCTGTGTGGAATTATATAGAGCTGCTATTACACGCCCTTCTTGGTTTTGTTAGATTGTAGCATATTCGCAATCGTGTCGTTTTCCTCTCTATTTACTTAAATCGAATTATCGAATCTTTTTCGTTACTGATAGATCAATATTTATCTCTTTTAGCACAAAACACATAACTCTACTAAATTATGCATGAAGAAAATGCACTTAACCACTCTATATACATATCGTCTTCCGACGCTCGGGGAATACGACCGTTGTCGAACAGTGACGAAGATTTCTATGTGCATTATTAATTTGGGAGTACTTTACGTGTTTGCCGTATTTTATTGTTAAGAGTAACTTTTAGCTATAATACTTTTTATTTCCAGGCGGCAATCCGTGCGTTGTCCCTGATCTCCGGCGCGCTGGTATCAGGTCGCGGCGCGGCGCTGGCCCCGCACGAGGCGCGCCTGGTGTCGGCCGTGGCCGCGCAGGTCAAGAGGCTGCGGAGCGCGCCGCCGCAGGACGCACTGCCCGCCTACAAGTACCTGGCTAGTGCACTCACCACGGTAAGTCATACTCAGGCGCGCCTGGTGTCGGCCGTGGCCGCGCAGGTCAAGAGGCTGCGGAGCGCGCCGCCGCAGGACGCACTGCCCGCCTACAAGTACCTGGCTAGTGCACTCACCACGGTAAGTCATACTCAGGCGCGCCTGGTGTCGGCCGTGGCCGCGCAGGTCAAGAGGCTGCGGAGCGCGCCGCCGCAGGACGCACTGCCCGCCTACAAGTACCTGGCTAGTGCACTCACCACGGTAAGTCATACTCAGGCGCGCCTGGTGTCGGCCGTGGCCGCGCAGGTCAAGAGGCTGCGGAGCGCGCCGCCGCAGGACGCACTGCCCGCCTACAAGTACCTGGCTAGTGCACTCACCACGGTAAGTCATACTCAGGCGCGCCTGGTGTCGGCCGTGGCCGCGCAGGTCAAGAGGCTGCGGAGCGCGCCGCCGCAGGACGCACTGCCCGCCTACAAGTACCTGGCTAGTGCACTCACCACGGTAAGTCATACTCAGGCGCGCCTGGTGTCGGCCGTGGCCGCGCAGGTCAAGAGGCTGCGGAGCGCGCCGCCGCAGGACGCACTGCCCGCCTACAAGTACCTGGCTAGTGCACTCCCACGGTAAGTCATACTCAGGCGCGCCTGGTGTCGGCCGTGGCCGCGCAGGTCAAGAGGCTGCGGAGCGCGCCGCCGCAGGACGCACTGCCCGCCTACAAGTACCTGGCTAGTGCACTCACCACGGTAAGTCATACTCAGGCGCGCCTGGTGTCGCCGTGGCCGCGCAGGTCAAGAGGCTGCGGAGCGCGCCGCCGCAGGACGCACTGCCCGCCTACAAGTACCTGGCTAGTGCACTCACCACGGTAAGTCATACTCAGGCGCGCCTGGTGTCGGCCGTGGCCGCGCAGGTCAAGAGGCTGCGGAGCGCGCCGCCGCAGGACGCACTGCCCGCCTACAAGTACCTGGCTAGTGCACTCACCACGGTAAGTCATACTCAGGCGCGCCTGGTGTCGGCCGTGGCCGCGCAGGTCAAGAGGCTGCGGAGCGCGCCGCCGCAGGACGCACTGCCCGCCTACAAGTACCTGGCTAGTGCACTCACCACGGTAAGTCATACTCAGGCGCGCCTGGTGTCGGCCGTGGCCGCGCAGGTCAAGAGGCTGCGGAGCGCGCCGCCGCAGGACGCACTGCCCGCCTACAAGTACCTGGCTAGTGCACTCACCACGGTAAGTCATACTCAGGCGCGCCTGGTGTCGGCCGTGGCCGCGCAGGTCAAGAGGCTGCGGAGCGCGCCGCCGCAGGACGCACTGCCCGCCTACAAGTACCTGGCTAGTGCACTCACCACGGTAAGTCATACTCAGGCGCGCCTGGTGTCGGCCGTGGCCGCGCAGGTCAAGAGGCTGCGGAGCGCGCCGCCGCAGGACGCACTGCCCGCCTACAAGTACCTGGCTAGTGCACTCACCACGGTAAGTCATACTCAGGCGCGCCTGGTGTCGGCCGTGGCCGCGCAGGTCAAGAGGCTGCGGAGCGCGCCGCCGCAGGACGCACTGCCCGCCTACAAGTACCTGGCTAGTGCACTCACCACGGTAAGTCATACTCAGGCGCGCCTGGTGTCGGCCGTGGCCGCGCAGGTCAAGAGGCTGCGGAGCGCGCCGCCGCAGGACGCACTGCCCGCCTACAAGTACCTGGCTAGTGCACTCACCACGGTAAGTCATACTCAGGCGCGCCTGGTGTCGGCCGTGGCCGCGCAGGTCAAGAGGCTGCGGAGCGCGCCGCCGCAGGACGCACTGCCCGCCTACAAGTACCTGGCTAGTGCACTCACCACGGTAAGTCATACTCAGGCGCGCCTGGTGTCGGCCGTGGCCGCGCAGGTCAAGAGGCTGCGGAGCGCGCCGCCGCAGGACGCACTGCCCGCCTACAAGTACCTGGCTAGTGCACTCACCACGGTAAGTCATACTCAGGCGCGCCTGGTGTCGGCCGTGGCCGCGCAGGTCAAGAGGCTGCGGAGCGCGCCGCCGCAGGACGCACTGCCCGCCTACAAGTACCTGGCTAGTGCACTCACCACGGTAAGTCATACTCAGGCGCGCCTGGTGTCGGCCGTGGCCGCGCAGGTCAAGAGGCTGCGGAGCGCGCCGCCGCAGGACGCACTGCCCGCCTACAAGTACCTGGCTAGTGCACTCACCACGGTAAGTCATACTCAGGCGCGCCTGGTGTCGGCCGTGGCCGCGCAGGTCAAGAGGCTGCGGAGCGCGCCGCCGCAGGACGCACTGCCCGCCTACAAGTACCTGGCTAGTGCACTCACCACGGTAAGTCATACTCAGGCGCGCCTGGTGTCGGCCGTGGCCGCGCAGGTCAAGAGGCTGCGGAGCGCGCCGCCGCAGGACGCACTGCCCGCCTACAAGTACCTGGCTAGTGCACTCACCACGGTAAGTCATACTCAGGCGCGCCTGGTGTCGGCCGTGGCCGCGCAGGTCAAGAGGCTGCGGAGCGCGCCGCCGCAGGACGCACTGCCCGCCTACAAGTACCTGGCTAGTGCACTCACCACGGTAAGTCATACTCAGGCGCGCCTGGTGTCGGCCGTGGCCGCGCAGGTCAAGAGGCTGCGGAGCGCGCCGCCGCAGGACGCACTGCCCGCCTACAAGTACCTGGCTAGTGCACTCACCACGGTAAGTCATACTCAGGCGCGCCTGGTGTCGGCCGTGGCCGCGCAGGTCAAGAGGCTGCGGAGCGCGCCGCCGCAGGACGCACTGCCCGCCTACAAGTACCTGGCTAGTGCACTCACCACGGTAAGTCATACTCAGGCGCGCCTGGTGTCGGCCGTGGCCGCGCAGGTCAAGAGGCTGCGGAGCGCGCCGCCGCAGGACGCACTGCCCGCCTACAAGTACCTGGCTAGTGCACTCACCACGGTAAGTCATACTCAGGCGCGCCTGGTGTCGGCCGTGGCCGCGCAGGTCAAGAGGCTGCGGAGCGCGCCGCCGCAGGACGCACTGCCCGCCTACAAGTACCTGGCTAGTGCACTCACCACGGTAAGTCATACTCAGGCGCGCCTGGTGTCGGCCGTGGCCGCGCAGGTCAAGAGGCTGCGGAGCGCGCCGCCGCAGGACGCACTGCCCGCCTACAAGTACCTGGCTAGTGCACTCACCACGGTAAGTCATACTCAGGCGCGCCTGGTGTCGGCCGTGGCCGCGCAGGTCAAGAGGCTGCGGAGCGCGCCGCCGCAGGACGCACTGCCCGCCTACAAGTACCTGGCTAGTGCACTCACCACGGTAAGTCATACTCAGGCGCGCCTGGTGTCGGCCGTGGCCGCGCAGGTCAAGAGGCTGCGGAGCGCGCCGCCGCAGGACGCACTGCCCGCCTACAAGTACCTGGCTAGTGCACTCACCACGGTAAGTCATACTCAGGCGCGCCTGGTGTCGGCCGTGGCCGCGCAGGTCAAGAGGCTGCGGAGCGCGCCGCCGCAGGACGCACTGCCCGCCTACAAGTACCTGGCTAGTGCACTCACCACGGTAAGTCATACTCAGGCGCGCCTGGTGTCGGCCGTGGCCGCGCAGGTCAAGAGGCTGCGGAGCGCGCCGCCGCAGGACGCACTGCCCGCCTACAAGTACCTGGCTAGTGCACTCACCACGGTAAGTCATACTCAGGCGCGCCTGGTGTCGGCCGTGGCCGCGCAGGTCAAGAGGCTGCGGAGCGCGCCGCCGCAGGACGCACTGCCCGCCTACAAGTACCTGGCTAGTGCACTCACCACGGTAAGTCATACTCAGGCGCGCCTGGTGTCGGCCGTGGCCGCGCAGGTCAAGAGGCTGCGGAGCGCGCCGCCGCAGGACGCACTGCCCGCCTACAAGTACCTGGCTAGTGCACTCACCACGGTAAGTCATACTCAGGCGCGCCTGGTGTCGGCCGTGGCCGCGCAGGTCAAGAGGCTGCGGAGCGCGCCGCCGCAGGACGCACTGCCCGCCTACAAGTACCTGGCTAGTGCACTCACCACGGTAAGTCATACTCAGGCGCGCCTGGTGTCGGCCGTGGCCGCGCAGGTCAAGAGGCTGCGGAGCGCGCCGCCGCAGGACGCACTGCCCGCCTACAAGTACCTGGCTAGTGCACTCACCACGGTAAGTCATACTCAGGCGCGCCTGGTGTCGGCCGTGGCCGCGCAGGTCAAGAGGCTGCGGAGCGCGCCGCCGCAGGACGCACTGCCCGCCTACAAGTACCTGGCTAGTGCACTCACCACGGTAAGTCATACTCAGGCGCGCCTGGTGTCGGCCGTGGCCGCGCAGGTCAAGAGGCTGCGGAGCGCGCCGCCGCAGGACGCACTGCCCGCCTACAAGTACCTGGCTAGTGCACTCACCACGGTAACATTATACTAATATTAACATTTAACAGCACTTTTGGTGCAGTTGCTGAGCAATTGGACTGCTGCGCTGTGTGTCGCGGGTTCGATCCCCTCACGGAACAAATATTTTGTATGATCTGCAAGTAGTTTTTTTTCCGAATTTGGGTGTTTTTTGACTGTTCATAAATTACCCTAGGCTGATATTTTTTTTGTTTTTTCTTAAATAACATCAATATAGTGGAAAATGTGAAGGGGTAGAGGAAGGGCCCCGCTTCCGCCCTATCTCAGTGGTGCACGTATCATTGACGTTCTGCAGGCCTCTGCCTATGTGAGTTTCTATGTTTGTAAACGCACCCACGATAAGGGGGAAACTCCTAGTGTAGGGCAACTAATAGCAGCGCCTCGTGGTATGTTTGAAACATTTCTGTACATTATGATCTTGGCGCCGGCCGCCCCGCGTTTTGTCACCGCTCATAGCGGCAAGGTCGTGAACGAATCGTTAGAGAATTTACCAAATGACAAGTGGTAATCCTAGGCCTTGGAGTAATAAAGAACCTCTTCAGTGACTGAGGCATTGATATATCAACGAAATGATTTTTCTCTAACAAAGCTACCCGAAGAAAATGCGTTTTTTTAAAGGTTTTGGTAAAATCATGCCGTCGTTGCCATATCTCAATTCTGCTGATTAGTAGTGAACAAGAATAAAATCTTGAAAAAAAAGCTATTCCATTGTTCACAAGAACAAAAAATAATTCAAGTAACCTTCCTCCCTCAGTTCTACGAGACGGCCGGTTGTGGGTCCCACGTAGGTGAAGCCGCGCTATGTTCACTAGTGGGCGAGCTGCTGCGAGTGCTGGGCGCGGGCGGGGCGGGCGGGGCAGGGTCCGGGCCGGACGCAGAGCGACTGGTGCGGATACTGAATAACGTGTGCGTGCGAGTGTTGGAGCACTCGCCTAGGACGCCGCTTTTGTGGTGAGTATCGATTTTACGGCTTTGGTCTAAGCAACGTTTTCGGCGCCGATTTAGTACAGTAGCGGTTAAAGGCCGCCGCCGAGTTCGCTGTCCGTACCGATTTGGTGGCCTACCATGACATCTTAAACCAGAGTAGTTCCAGTAATGAAACTAGGTGGCGCTGACTTGTATAGCTCTGTCTCTTTCTCACACTTGAAGTACTCAGGCTTTAAGACGTCATGGTAGGGCAGCTGTTTCGTGGCAACGTTTGTATCGATTGCCGCAGTATCGATTCACTCGGAGAAAACTGCGCGCGTTTTCGCTATGAGCATCGTCTCGTGGCATGTTTCAAACATTTCTAAATATTTGAACTTTCTACGCCAGCTCTTACAGCGACAGGATCGCTAACGGGCCGTAAAGGTTAAATTGTACTACGTGCAGAGGATAGACATTTAATGAAATTTTAGTAAGAAAAAGATAACTAGTAAAAAGAAATTTATTGTTGAATTAGTGCTAAAAATCTCACAATTCATCACTCTACTACCATTTTATTTTTAAACCGTCATCATCCCTTCCAATAAACAACTAAGCATAATATCTTCCACAGTGCAATAGTATCTCTCCTCCACGAATCTATCGGCGTCTCCGACCCGGCGTACCCTCGCTACCAGGACCTGCTCCTCAAGTGCTTCTGGAAGACGCTGAAGATGATCTCCACGTGGGACGTGAACTCCATCGACTACGACGCGGTGCTCTACAGGATACACCTGTTCTATAAGGCATACCCTAATAGCTATTGGAAGAAGAATCCTGATATTAGTGATACGCCATACAGGTAAATAGCCAATCTACTATCTAATGCCGACCATACACGGTACCAGTATATCTGTGCAAATCTAGACTTGCACAAACACAGGACAGTGACTATGTTAGAAATTAGTGCCAAGACATTGGACCACGAAGGCGGGCCGCGTGAGAGAGAGGATTAGGTCCTCAGGTCCTCCCTCCGCCCCACTGGCGGTGGTGGACGCCCACGGCGTCGCACGTCGCAAGACGATCTCCGGCCACCGTAGGCGCGGGCATGCGGGCGGCGAGTAAAGGGCAACTCGCCGCCCGACCATGGACCATGCCCGGGTCGTCGGCGCGTCGTGTTCCACGCGCGCCTCAAAGAGCGTCAGCATAATGACGAGGCCCCCTCTCAGAGGGCTAAAGCCTGCCGGGGTCGCGGGTCTTATACCATCACCCCGGAACATAAAGGGCTATTGAAGGACACCGTGGATTTTAGTCAGTACAAGTCTGACAGTCCCTCCCGCGGAGGCCTTATTTGATGATTTTACCACGTAAAAAAAAAAAAGACATTGGACCAAGGCATTGGGCCAACATGTTGGGCCAGAATAATGAATTCCAAATGTCGCTGTTTACACATTGGGCCAACCTGTGAAAACTGTTTGCGAATCACGTCAAGATCCATTGATTGGTGCACGAAAAACCGACAACATTCGGTTGGCTGATCTTATTCAAATGTTATGGTTTTACGAAAGCTGCGAGTTTCGGAAACTGATATGTGAAATATGAGTTGTTTTAAAGTAACACCTTTAAATATTTACAAAAATGTTTTATGTTACAGGACAGTGAAAACGTTGGTGCATACTCTAGTCAAAATGAAGGGCGGCTCTATCACGAACCACCTCACACAGATACCAGATGTCAATGAATCTGACCTCTACCCGTACCTACTAAAAGTACTCAAGGTAAACATTCCTATGTTATTTATATATTTTTTTTAGCCTGTTCCACTGCTAGGCAAAGGTTTCCTCATATTCTTCTACTCGTTACGCCAACGTTTCTTAAACGACGTTAAAGCCCGGTTTCCATTGCAAGCGGAGCAGACACATTAATGACTCAGCAGGTGAAAAGAGTAAAAATGAGCTCGCTTCGGGACTGCAAAAACTATTTGCTGGTGGAAATACAAGTATGTAGTTTGCGCTTGCGAGTTTAAAGAAGTTATTAATGTATCCGTTAAACCGGGCTTTAGGCCTGCCTGGACTTTGTCGGTCCGACTTCAGGCACCTGGCCTGGCCGGCCCACTCTAAATGTTCCATCCTGTAGATGTGGCGTGCAACATTCTTAACCTCATTAGTGTGCTTCTTTAAATGCAAACGTGAAGGTAAACTAGTAAGAACTAGTTTACCTAATGCCAGTGCCGGTCCTACTTACATTTTCAACCGGTGCGAGGACTAAAAATGGCGCCCCTCTAAAAAAAAATACACAGCCTAGAGGCGCGGTGGCGACCGCATACACAGCTTAGAGGCGCGGTGGCGACCCTATACACAGCCTAGAGGCGCGGTGACGACCGCATACACAGCTTAGAGGCGCGGTGGCGACCCTATACACAGCCTAGAGGCGCGGTGGCGACCGCATACACAGCTTAGAGGCGCGGTGGCGACCCTATACACAGCCTAGAGGCGCGGTGACGACCGCATACACAGCCTAGAGGCGCGGTGGCGGCGCAGTAGCGACCGTATACACAGCCTAGAGGCGCGGTGGCGACCGTATACACAGCCTAGAGGCGCGGTGGCTGCGCGGTAGCGACCTTATACACGGCCTAGAGGCGCGGTGACGACCGCATACACAGCCTAGAGGCGCGGTGGCGACCGTATACACAGCCTAGAGGCGCGGTGGCGGCGCGGTAGAGACCGTATACACGGCCTAGAAGCGCGGTTGCGACCGCATACACAGCGTAGAGGCGCGGTGGCGACCGTATACACAGCCTAGAGGCGCGGTGGCTGCGCGGTAGCGACCTTATACACGGCCTAGAGGCGCGGTGGCTGCGCGGTAGCGACCTTATACACGGCCTAGAGGTGCGGTGGCGGCGCGGTAGAGACCGTATACACGGCCTAGAGGCGCGGTGGCGACCGTATACACAGCCTAGAGGCGCAGTGGCTGCGCGGTAGCTACCTTATACACGGCCTAGAGGCGCGGTGGCTGCGCGGTAGCGACCGTATACACAGCCGGGCGCGGTGGCGGCGCGGTAGCGACCGTATACACAGCCTAGAGGCGCGGTGGCGACCGTATACACAGCCTAGAGGCGCGGTGGCTGCGCGGTAGCGACCTTATACACGGCCTAGAGGCGCGGTGACGACCGCATACACAGCCTAGAGGCGCGGTGGCGACCGTATACACAGCCTAGAGGCGCGGTGGCGGCGCGGTAGAGACCGTATACACGGCCTAGAAGCGCGGTTGCGACCGCATACACAGCGTAGAGGCGCGGTGGCGACCGTATACACAGCCTAGAGGCGCGGTGGCTGCGCGGTAGCGACCTTATACACGGCCTAGAGGCGCGGTGGCTGCGCGGTAGCGACCTTATACACGGCCTAGAGGTGCGGTGGCGGCGCGGTAGAGACCGTATACACGGCCTAGAGGCGCGGTGGCGACCGCATACACAGCCTAGAGGCGCGGTGGCGGCGCAGTAGCGACCGTATACACAGCCTAGAGGCGCGATGGCGACCGCATACACAGCGTAGAGGCGCGGTGGCGACCGTATACACAGCCGAGAGGCGCAGTGGCGGCGCGGTAGAGACCGTATACACGGCCTAGAGGCGCGGTGGCGACCGCATACACAGCCTAGAGGCGCGGTGGCGGCGCAGTAGCGACCGCATACACAGCGTAGAGGCGCGGTGGCGACCGTATACACAGCCTAGAGGCGCGGTGGCGACCGTATACACAGCCTAGAGGCGCGGTGGCGACCGTATACACGGCCTAGAGGCGCAGTGGTGACCGTATACACAGCCTAGAGGCGCGGTGGCGACCGTATACGCGGCGCGGCGGCGGTGGCGGCGTCGTGTACATGAGCGCTTCCGCGACTCGCGCGTTCGATCGAGTCTCTTTTGTTTCAAGTTTTGAATCATTTTGGCGCCCCCCCTTAGAAGGCGCCCGGTGCGGTCGCACCGCTCGCACCGCCCTAGGACCGGCCCTGCCTAATGCAAACACGTCTTAAATTGATTGAAATATAATGATATATTCATTGAAAATATCGATAAAGCTCAACTAGGCTGAGAGCTTTTAATCGAAAATGCAGCCTTATAATTTTGAGGTATATCGATATACGTACGTAGGAGTACTATGCTCTACTAACTGTGCGAAGCCCTATCGGGTCGTTAGTTAATACTATTACTTATATTAACTTCTCCATATTTCTTTCACAGCAACTGAAACTCGACGAGAAGAAGGAGAACACGTCAGACGCAATGAACGGCAGCTCAGTCCTGGCGTCAGTACCTCCCAACAACGCGGCGCTGGCGGCCGGCAGACTGCCGCGCGCCGTACACGAGGAGCTGGCGCTCATACTGAAGAGGATCGGGACTAAGGAGCATAATAAGGACGCCTTGTCGCAGCTGTATGACTTGAGGGTAAGTGGGGGAATTTGGGAGATATATTTTGGCTGCTACACACGTTACGAAAAATCGTTACGATTGGACGGTACAGCTCAAACTGCAACGATAAATCTACATATCATGTATATGAGAAAAACTGGACAGTTTCTCCGATTTTTGTTATACACGCAATGAACATTACTTATTATACAGCCATTACCATCTTCTGATCAAGTATAGGTCGTATAATCATCAAATAAGTCCTCCAACCCAGGGCGAGACGGGAGCGACCGTAATCCACAACTTGTACTGACTATAATCCACGGTGTCCTTCAATAGCCCTATACGTTCCGGGGTCACGGTATTCGTTAGTCCCGCGACCCCGGCATACTAAGACGGCCAAAGCTTGCCGGGAACGATGACGGGGCTCATCGTACTCACACTCTTAGAGGCGTGGAACACAACGCGCCGCCGACCCGGGCATGGTCCATGCTCGGACAGCGAGTCGCCGATTACTCGCCCCGTCCGCATTCCCGCGCATCTTAGGAACCATTGTGTTTCAATATAACCTGTAAAAATAGGCACCGTTTTATCCCCTAGCTAGGTGAATAATCTACTATTTAACTGATAATAATTTAATAATACTTGCTTGTCTTCCAGGAGCGTCACCCAGAGGTAGACATCTGGACGTTCATGCAGGGCTCGTCGTTCTACTTCCGCAACTACGTGGAGAGAGGACTGCGCGAAGTGGCCGAGCAGAGGAAACTCGCCTCTATGCCCATCTACAAACACGACTACAAATCGGAAAATATCGGTAAGTAAAAAAAAACATGTTTTATTCATAGTGGAAACTGGAGAACAATATAACTGTTAGAATGGATTTCCGGAAATAACATACTGCGGCTGTGGAAGAAAAAAAACGTGTTACGCCGACCCTAAGTAAAATGGGATAAGGGCAGAAAGATGATGATTGACAAACTGCTCGTCTGCGTCCTCGGTATTTTTCTACTAACACGATTGTCAGAGCACTTTAACATAGTGTCGGTAGGGAAGGTCTAAGTGCCGTTATACATATAAAACAGCAGTAAGAACAGTCTTATTACAGTTTGCTGCTTTGTTACAGACATCAGTAACGAGAACGACGAAAAATCACACGTGATATTCTTGGAGAGACTACGAGCTTTGCAGGTTTGTTTATCTTTACTTATATTATATAGAGGTGTTTGCTTACATGCAGGACGTAATCTCCGGAACTAATGATCCTATTCTTTTGTTCTGTTGGTAAGCCACATTATTCCCGAGTGGTATAGGCTAATAATATGTTCATATCATGCAAATTAGCTGAGAAATCACAATTTGACTCACAACTGCTGCGCAGCGTGTCGCGGGTTCGATCCCGCACGGAACAAATATTTGTATGATCTACATTCGTTGTGTTCTGTTTGTGTATGTGAGTTCCTATGTTTGTAAACGCATCCACAACACGAACTTCTCAGTATGAGCAACTTTTTTTTTGTCCACCAAGTTGTAAAAAGTAAAAGCGTGAGTGGGCGACGTGGTGGGTAGGGTGACAAACTTCACGAGAAAAAAATTGAGGGCAGAAAGTAGTCTAACAATAAACATTTTCTTTTTTTATTTTTCTAGGCCAAAGCCGGTTTGAAAACAGAGTCATCACCTTCGTCGCAGCCTCGCACGCCGATCGGCGACAACAGAACACTCGCCGACTCCATCAACGAGAACACATTACCACGAACACACAGCATCGACCCACAACTTGATGTAAGTAGTTATTGATATTAAAAAGGTCTTAGGCCTGCAATACACTGGGCGACTCACTGTCCGATCATGGACCGTGCCTGGGTCCACGGCGCCTTGTGTTCCACGCGCGCCTCAAAGAGTGTCAGCACAATGGCGCCCTTAGCAGCAGTCATTCAGCGATCTGGCATGGACTACACAGAGGGCCAAACGGCCGGGGCCGCGGGTCTATCTAAATTGGCTACCGTAACCCTGGAACTTAAAAGGCAATTAAGAGTGATTTCACACCAAGACTTAACGCAACGCGACGTGAAAAAGCGATGCTGGAAATGTGTATCTTTTCGTGTTAGATTATAGTTAGATTTTTTAAGTTGTTGTTACTTGAAAGATTCGCGCGGCAATGCGCTGCGTCACGTCAATAGAGGAATGTGTATTTTATTTTGTACGAGTAGTAAGTTACATTTTCAGTTGCCCTATTAAAATGTGCGCGCAGCGTCACATCTCTGTGTGAGTTGATCCTAAACGAACACGTTGGATTTTAGTCATGTGTCTGACAGTCCCTTTCGCTCTACCCAGGGTTCATTTCATGACTTAAACAGTATAACATCTGACGTACAAATTTCCATTCCAGTTGCACACAACACAGACACTCTCCCAACGCAATGAAGCTGAAGTGGATGCCTTACGCCTGAAGTTGCAACAAATCAAGAGCTCCTCGAAGAGATAAGGGTGCCCACACTCTCACTATCCGCGGATTTGGTAGCTCTCTCATTATTTCATCGATTTATTTGCATTATCGCGTTCAAATACTAGAGAGTGATAACAATTAGACTAAATAACTAAAAAATTCGTCGAATTTAATCATGGGGTCGTTGACTGACTAATGATGTTGAATTTGCTTCGTCTATGGTTTGAAAATCCGTTTTAAATTTCGAAATAGCTTGACCTCATTCGTTAGATTGGGACGTAGCTATGGTCACGCCATCTACAATCAACTTTCCCCATTTGTAATCGACTATTATACTAAACAACTGAAAATTAAGTCGATTTTTTCTAAGATTCGACTAAAATTAATAATTACTCTCGCTTTGTATCGCGTCAACACTCAAAGCTTTCTTTATTTCGTTATTTGACTTTACTTCAGCTTGCCTGAAATAACTCGAAAAAATATTAATCTCATTTTTGGGCAGTCTCCATTCTCATCTAGTTTTTAAGACTATATTAGAAGGCCTATGCGTGTTCCGACGTGTCCATTGTTATGAGCCCTTATTAAGCTGACTTGATTTCAGAATCTTAGATTATTGACATTCAACTATCTACTTAAACATTTTGATCTCTAAGTACATTTTTGAAAACCCAAAAGGATCTGGAAATGGTTGCAATGGAATTTGACCTTTGCAGCGCTTGACGCAGAGTTTATAGTCGCAAAAAATGCTGATTATCCAAGATTGTGAACTCAAGTTTAGAACATGACAATATAATTAAACAGTATCGCCTTCCACAGGGTATTACGCTTCATGTATGAACTTGTGTCTTGGTAAGGGATCATTTTGTTGACTCGGTTAGGATATAAAATTGTCTCTCTTGAACATTGTTGGAATACTTGTAAATAGACATGATCTTATAGTTCTGCAATTAAAATGGTAAGCTTCAGAGAAAAATAACCTTTTTTTGGGAGTGACATCACTAAAAATGTGAGTTAATTTTCTTTGAAACTACCCATAATGTTTATTGTACCTCAAGAAAAAAACTTTCAGTATATCATCAAGTTCAAATGACTGATTGACGGTGTTCGAAAGTAGCTGGATGACAATATAGTCATCCTATGATGTTCCCACTGCTGGGACTCACGCTTTCTCTGTTCAAGATGGCAAGTTTACCGACACAATATTTCAGTATGATTGATGGATGGGTCTAAGGTCATGTCTAATCACAAATTGTTAAAAATTGAGCGTTGTCTGTGTTTGCATAGAAATACGTGATGATTGGATATAATTCAATGTCGGTTGGCAACAAAATGTTAACAGTACTAACAGAATATCAGAACCTGAGTAGGCAGGGCCATAAATGTCGGCTGGACAAAAATCACCTTTAGAATGAACCTAGTCAATTGATTGGACGCGTTTCTTTCTCATTGATGCTTTAGAAAAGGTAAATCCAGAAGGCAAATTATCTCTTGTCTACTCAACGTTTTATTTGCATAATAACTTAGTTTAATTTTCTTATCAAAAATTACATTTGTTGCCGACCATGCGTTACTTGCCGTGGTTAACCTATGTTAGTGAAACAGTGAGAAATTGGATGTTAAAATTAAGCGTGTAAGGTGTGTAAAAATTAGAAACTCATTCTTCGCACTGTCGAAACGAAAAATTCGTGATAAAACTCCAAAAAATAAAAGAATTAATGACGAAATTCCTTTTGAACGATGAGATTATTGAATTGTCGATCGACGATTGTAGTAATGTAACTTTACCGGCCATCCGTAGGCATATTGGATACGATATAATAGTAATCACGAATGTATATTCCACTGTGTGGCTCATTGCACTCAATGTCGCACTTTTACGGAGTAGTGAATAAATGGAGTGCTAATATAATATGTTAACAGGCGCTGTAGTCGTCAGATGCCTAGAAAGATATCTCATACATAACCAATGGTTATTGTATTGTTTTGAAAAGCTATGTGGATATATGTCCAGATGAAAAACATTACTGGGGACTGCTCTCGTCTTCATTTGGTAGAAAACTATGCCTGAAGCTTTATATTCATAATGTCACGGCAAAGTGTTTCGATCACAGACGCTCATGTTAGCCATCCATTTGTTAACTATTCCGTGTAGCACTTATGAACAAAAAAAAACATGTATTTTGTATTGTAAGCAGTCGTGCCCCATTCACGTTTCATACGTAGATATAAATGGCAATATTTATTTACTTATCGTTACACAATGAAATTAAACCAGTCTGTTATGTATTAATGTTTTTGAAAAAGATTTTTCATTAAAAGTTGTTTCGTTACTGTACATATTCTGCGTTTATTCGAAATTAGGATACTGGTATTTAAAAGCTAAATATTAAAATCGTATGGTACTAACTCCTGTGGTGTAGAAAATTAAAATTTCCAGTGTATAAACCAAATTATATAAACAACATAAAATGTTAGTCAGTGTTTTTACTATGATAACGTAGTAGTATTGTAATAACCCTTAGCCAATCACTACAATAATCGATGTTTAAATAATAAAGAAAGATATGAAATAGGCTGTGCTGAGATGTTAGACATAGAGTATGGACTGAGCCTGGCAAAAATAGTGCGAGAGAGACATGCGAAAAGGTGGCACTGTCTTTGTCTAGGGACAAATCGCTCAGATCATTCTGTATGTCAATTGTCTATGAGCGAGATCAATGACTAGTTTTGTATCTATGATTGTTTCAATGTAGTTTTCATTCAATTTGAAAACTACTATTGATGTGAGTCACGTATAATCCTAACCTATTCTAATAATATTTTATGTAAGTTGATTTTGTATGTATTTTTTTAATTGGATTTGTGTTGAGTTTTTCGGTTGTTTGTGTTCATGTTCGAAGACTGTTTTTACGAGATTGTGGTTTGAGCAATACTCTTTTTGGGTGGAATAGATAGTTGTTGGATATCACTACATAATATAAAACAAGCTTAGATCTTTAAAACTACGCAACGGATTTTGATACAGTTTTATTTAATAGATAGAGTGATCAAGAGGATGGTTTATATGTTAATAACATGCATAATATTTTAGAGGTTGCATCCGTGCGGAGCCAGGCCGTGTCAATAGTTCATTATAAAGATTTACGTTTGCGCGGTGATCCTTGTGAGTTTTTGGGTCTATATGCTCAGAAAACCAATAATTTTCGACAGCACGTGTCGCATTGGCTGAACGACTGACCGCTGCGCGGCGTGTCGCGGGTTCGATTTCCGCACGGAATCGATATTTGTATGATCTACAAGTAGTTGTTCCGGGTATCGTTCATATCTATGTGTAAACGCACCCATGATAAATAAGAAATTTCTAGTATTGGGCAACGTTTTATATAGAAAAAAAAAACAATTATAGGCAATTTTTTAATTAGGTGCGATGGTCTAGCTTTACTGAATCCAACAACTATCTGTTTGACTCAACTATTTGTTGTTTTTATTAAATGATTGATGTTTGAAGAGTTGTGTTCGGAGTGTTGAGTTTAGTTTCGATGCGCGATCAGTCGTCATCCAGTAGGTTTGTTAGAAAACTTTAAAGAGCTGAGATGAGGCCATAATAATTAGTATATTTTAATACCCCAACGTTTCATTAACCAGTAATTACGTAATCGATGCATTCCTCCCAGTATTGGATTTCTGTGTGCTAAATTGTTTGTCCATTCTCATCAAACTATTTATCTGCCATTGTGTTCATCCATTTTTCATAAAACATTAAAAGTCAGAAGAAAAAAAAGAAAATCGTATTTATGGTTATTATAAAGAGCAATACTTTTTAAGCGCCGTATTCACCATCTGTCACGGCTGTACGTCATGCACGATACACGACGCAAAAACAACGTGAGTAGGCTTGACGTACGTCATGATCACGGTGTTTTTGCTTCGTGCATCGTGTATGACCTTGGCGGGACGTACAGCAAGATGGAACGTGAATACGGCGCATTAGTCGACTGTAAAAAATAAAAAATGTCTATGGACTAAAGAGAGTTCTTGTAATTTTTGGATGTGAAACTAGAAATTCGTCCTGTACTGAAAAGATGATGAAAGATGAAGTGTTTTAACGTTATTTTTCTATTGTTTATTGACTTAACATGTAGTATGAGTTTAAAATAGTTCCATTACATAATTCTAATGAAAACAATGTACTCGATATGTTTAAAAAATGCTTATAGTTAAGAAAATTCACTCTTTACGATTAAATGAAACGCGAAACAATCCCTTAGTTCTCCTTTACTTTTCATTTCATACAAAATATTCGCGATTCCAATTTTGATTTGTTAAATTAGGTTAGTTTCTATAATTGTCTTTAGTATAAACATTCGCTTTTTAAACATGACTTCATATTGATTATTGTGAGCATTTATTTATTGTATTATGTAAATTAATGTTTAAATCATGATGTAATATTAATTATTATAAATAAAGTTCATACAACACTGAGAAGATATATTTTTCTATGATACACTATAGTCCCCGCCAACTAAGTCTGGAATAAAGGTCATTGATCCTAATAACGCGTCGTTAAAATTCCATTATACCGTCGTTCAAAATAAAATGTGAGGTCACGGTCGCCTCTTACCACGATTCGTTTATTTTGATCGTGTTACGACAGTTTCTTTTCACTTTTTCGAATGGTTTTGAAATATTGGAATACATTGGTACACGGGGGTCAACGAATTTTATTCCACACTTATCTGGCTCAAACTTATAGCTTTTACAAGCGACAACGCCCGCTCTCCCATTGCCTATGACACTCAGTAGGACGAAAGCAGCTTTCAACTAGTGATAGAATTTTCAAAATCGCTCGAGAGGTTTTTGAGTTTATTTATTACATTCACACTTACAAAAAACTACAAATCTTTCCTTTTATAAGTGTAGATTATGCAAATCGACAGTCAATCGATAACACGCGTGTAGTCCATGCAGTCCATGTAATCACCATCACATATCAACTACGTGGTACTTTGTTGTTGTTCACAAAAATAAATCTCTTTTTTAAACAATCGAGAAATGCACGCAAAATTCAAAAAGTACCCCGTTTAAAAATCATCGAATATTCGAGACTGGACAAAAGTAAGGGGGAGTCCCCCGAAAAACTATAGGTAGACCAAACTGGGCGTAGCAACACAAGATAATGGTTATCACAGCTGTGTGAAAATAAAGAAAGCCCTATTTTTTTTTAATTTTCCTTATAATTTATTTTAAAAAATGTACATCAAAACCTAATCTCATTTTCTTCCGTAACGTGGGATTCACCAACCAACACAAATGGTTCACGGGACTGTCTCATCAGGTAACCAGGGACCCTGGAACGTCTATTGAAGGATGACCGTGGATTTTAGTCGGTACTAGACTGACAGTCCCTACGGCCCGCCCCGGTGGGAAGGACTCATTTGATGTTTACCACGATGAAATAAACAGGTAACACAAATGATCGCACCAGCGCGCGTGGGCGGAGTTCACGTCAGAGACTTTTTCCTTTGATTATGTCATTTTTTCATAAGTCGGGATCTTTTATCTTGTAGACCAAACTGATCCTCATCTGCGCAGGCCCAGTAGCAAGTCCTAGGGGATGCGACGAGGTCCTTGACTAAAGTCGTCGATTCAGTTGCCGCACCTATTTGCACGTTTTTGATATTTTGATCTAAACTAATATTAAAATCCAAAATATTAAAGAGTTTTTTTGAACGCGCTAATCTCAGGAACTTCTGGTTCCAATAAAAAAAAAATTGTGTTTGAAGGTCTATTTATCGAGGAAGGCTTTAGGCTATATACCATCACGTTACGACCAATAGGAGTCGAGCAGAGGGGTCGATACCGCGAGGAACAGCTAGTTTTATAGTTTTAATTTTTTTATTTGCAAGGAATATTATCCAGTACAATCTTTCTTCGACTTCTTTGAAACAATTTACTTCCAATAAAAATTAAATCGACTTGAAAAGTTTTTATTTAACCTTTGTGTTTGAGTAGGTAAACAATGTATGGATAAGCGAGGGCAAACATCGCGGTTGATTTGCTGTCATTTATTGAAGAGTTCCTTCGATTTCTCCAAGATCCCGTCTTCAGATCCTGACCTGATTACCATGGAACCATATGTGAAATACCCTTTCTAATAAAAAAAGGATTTTCAAAATCGGTCCAGGGTGATTAAAAAATCAGGGAAATATAAAAAAAAATCATCTATGAATTGAGAACCTCCTGCGGTTCTCAATTCAATTTTTAGAAGTCGGTTAAAAACTCACATACACAAACACCCCGACCCGTAATAACTACTTGCAGATCATACAAATATTTGTTCCGAGTGGGGATCAAACCCGCAACAATCGATCGCTCAGCCACTGCGCTAATGTCTCAAGTCTATATTAAAGTGGGAATCTGATGGGATGGTTGATAGCAATTTTTACCAATGAAACTAGGTGAATAATATACACTGTTGTTTTATAAATAAAGATATTTTTGAATAATTAGAAAACTTAATCATTCCTTCTTTTATTATGTATTGGTAAAGTGTGTACAATGATGGTTTACCGAATAAAATCTACATACTCAACAAAAGGGATGAAGTCGACACGAGGATCGATTCCTGTGTCACTGAGTTTCCCACGCTGGACTAAATTTAGTGTTTCTTAATGGAGAAATTAGAGCAAAGCAATCATAATGGCGTCTCAAGTCGTATGTTGTGTAGAATTGTGTGGGCGTTTCTTCCTGACAACAGCGGAACGTCTCAAAGTCGACAATTCGTCAAAATCAGCAATTACATATAGGGTGATTCTTTTTTTATAATGGATTAAATATAAATTACTCTAAATAAATAACGTAACTCTTCGCAAGATTCCTTTCTACTCTTCACCTCCTTTTTTTCCAGGGCCATGGTATCCTGCTTAGACATTCCTAACAGACGTTTGAATCTAGTTTGCAAAGCATAACACATTCCTAGCTTAGCATAATATCAGTCACAAGAAAACGTGCGATGCGCCTGTAAGATAAGATGCAATGCTACCTGTTTCCCCCGGGACCAGTTCGCATTTTTTTCATTGAACTGGAAGGATTTGGAACTTTTATTTTTTAGTGTTATAGTCGGCCGAATTAAAAAAAAACAGGTTGCCGGTTGAAAATGCGAATTATCAGAAGCGGCTGCAAAGTAGCGCATCAATTTTCGCCATAATAGTCATTTAAAAAGTTCCAATTATACAAGGAATCATCCAACAAATCACGGGCCATTTTTTATTATTATTACTCTGATATTTCAACTTCAAATAGAAGGTCGATTTAATGTTCTTCTTCATAGGTTTTTTTTCGCATAAAATAGGCTGAAAAAACGATGAATCTATCAAGAATCATTGAAAAAACGTTTGAATTTACCACGTAAAATACCTGCGCCCGTATTTGCTCACAATCTCGGTAACCACGAAAAAGTAAAATTTCACTCTATGGTACAAAATAGACAAGTGATCAACCAATCAAACGGTGGGGCGGACGAAACGAAATGAAAGTCCGCCACATGTCCGCCATATCTACTACATCTTCTTTCTAATAGTGACGTTCATATTATTTTGTGTTAGATAGCGTTATTGTGTAGATATTCGTTGTATAATTTAATTATTTTTTTAGTTTATCTAATAGGCGGTGAGTAAAGCGTGCAATTTGGATTTGACATATTGATAGTTTTTAATTTGGAACTTGTTTGTCCGCGCCGTGCTTTACGTATTGTCAAAATGGAAAAATCTTAGTTTTAACGTAACTACAGCCTTATTGTATGTGTTATTTATAAATTGGATCCACTAGAATACACTCGTGACGTATTTTGTAGCGTTTAACGGTGGCTATTGAGTAATACAAAAAAATTTGGTGTCGGCATTATTAGACGGTGTACCCAATATTTCACAGACCCTCGACGGCGGATAACACCATGGAGTCTCCACGAAAATTCAACGATTGCTATTTTTACTACTACTCCACATGCACGAAGGTAAGAAAATATTCATGATTACATGTTCCATCATAAAAGTAACTCTTGTCGTATTGTTTATATTCTGAGTCTGATTAAAATCATGGAAGCTAACGTGTTATGCACTGTTTCATCTAATATTTTATGGTTAGAATGTTATATTGACATTGAAGGAAATCCATCAAATACTGCAATTTTTTTATAAAAATTATAACAACATTGATAACAGATTTTATTATGAAACTATTGTGTATTTGGAGGTAAAACTAGCATTGATGACCTCTTTGCATGCTGGTTCAAAACTGTCAGATTATTGGTAGATTTCTCTGGAACTTATCACATCTTTTTTGAGCAATGAAGTAATTGATTGCAATGAAGGACAGTCAGTCACCACAGACAGACAAAGCACATTTCATGGAGACTACTCCCTTATTTTGGTGTAAACAAATATTGTTTATGAAATGCTATGTTTTACATGGTGAATATTGTAATACCTGGAGCTAACACGGCATAGATAACAGTACAATATGGATTTGTCCAATAAGTAAGCATGGTCTGCCACAAAATGTTTCGAAAACAAACTCAAATTGTGGGTCAAAGCTCTGTTTATTTGCAAATCATGATGTCAAGTGAAAACCACATCTAGCTTTTGTTTCTTTTCATTTAACAACACAAATGTCGAATGCTTGTCAGCCAGTAATTAGGTTTAAAATCTAGGAGCTAATATCACCTTACATTGTGGTTTACATGTAATGTAATATCTTTACTCTTACCTTGTACAAAACGTTCAGTAAAGTTACTTATTTTATTTGTTATGAAGGGGGACAACTGTGTGTTTCGCCATGAACCGTCAGCGCTGGGGTGCGAGACTATGTGCACAGCTTGGCAGCAGGGCAAGTGCCTTGATAAACGCTGCAAACTACGTCACATGGAACTGAGGGTATGTATAGAACTAGATGGATGTAAGGTTTCTTTTGTTTTTGTAGTTGTGTTGATATTTTTGTTGACTGTGTATAATCTTGCGGTAACTTCAGATTAGTTGCCTGCTGAGGTCGTGGGTCTAATGAATTACTGTGACCCTGGAACGTAAAGGGCTATTGAAGGACACCGTGGATTTTAGTCAGTTCTAGTCTGACAGTTCTTCCTGTCATGGGTGGGACAACAAGTAGTAGTAGGAAGACTCATTTGATTATATTACCATGATAAAAAAACAAAATTTCAGAATTTTTTTTTAAGTCAAGATTCGGTTTAAAGGAGTTATAACTTTAATTATGTAGACAAGGAGTCTGACAAGATGCAGTTTTTCTAGTTTCTAACTAAATTTTATTTAGATTTTATTGGAAATTAGATTCTTGTTTTCTAGTTAGCTTTTACAGACAATAATTTGTTATCATAGACATAGATTGAGAAAAACATTTTAACACGTTTTTTTAAAATATTCATAGACATTGTATAAATCTTTTTCATGTGTTAACTTTTTTAAGTTGGTTTCTTCAGAATTTAAACTAAATTGAACTATTATTTTTGCTTTGAAGTACTCAAAAATTGCCAAAAGTTGGAATTTTGTTAATTGGATGAAATGTCAGTTAACTTCTAAGTAATAAATCTTTTCTAACAGCTGTGCAGTTAGTGAACTAGTATCTTATCTTAATGTATTAGAAATTAATTACCTCACGTAATAATTTATCAGTAATTATGTAATGACTATACTTATACATAACTCCCAGGGTTTACATTACACTAGTGTATGATGATCTGTTTGTAATAGTCATTCACATCTGAACAGTATGGTTGACAGCACAAATAAGTTGCAAATCTATTTAGTCTGTCAGTGGACTGTCTTACGAAGTCACTGTTACTCTGGAATGCAAAGGGTTGTTGAAAGAGCACCCTGGATCCCTGTTCTGGCTGTTCTTGATCCTGCCCTGAATGGCAGGACTCATTTGATGATTTTACCATGATAAAAATAAAGTACTGTTTTTGATAATTCATATAAAATACTGCACAAAGGGAAGAGAAGAAGGTAATGGGGGAGACCATTGCCTGACAGTGGGACAGGTGAAAAAAAATGGGGTTTCGTGACGTCAGAACTCCTTCAACTTTTTATAACGGCGTGACGTATTGTGAATTTTAAAAGCCTAAAATACGAGTCTGCTAGAACTTGACTTTGAACTACAAATACTAGACTTAAGTTTTACTAACAATTCTTTCGGTCACTAGGCCAGTAAAACAGCATAATAATCAAGCATATCATTAAACATAAAGATATGCACATAACATTGCTGATAAGGGTTATAATGTTAGGCAATTCTTTATTTCTTATCTTCAATACCTACTACGGATTAAATGCTGTGTTAGGAATTTTAATTTGCAAAAAAAAAATTACATCATCGTGACGTCTATCTAAGGCGGCGTCTACATCTTCGGATGTTTTTTTTTGTGAGTACGAGCTCTTATTTATTTACATAGTGCGTGCGAGGGAAACGTTTGTATGTTGTGAATCTGTCGATTGGTATTGCACTTTTTTTAGTATGCTGGCAATATGGAAGTTGTAGTTAAGGTCCTG
This sequence comes from Agrotis ipsilon, assembly GCA_028554685.1. Classification (NCBI taxonomy): domain Eukaryota; kingdom Metazoa; phylum Arthropoda; class Insecta; order Lepidoptera; family Noctuidae; genus Agrotis; species Agrotis ipsilon. The sequence goes on from CM052972.1 coordinate 11,220,423, forward strand.
CAAATAAAGAATGCACATCTCGCACCTTTGGAAGTTTGGCATCTCTGTCGCACATTTTAAAAGCTGAAACTAGCCTTTCTCTTTTTAAAATACGGAGTGCATTTTTATGGTCGGTATCTGTAGGTACCTTCGTGAAACTGATTGGTCATGGAGTAGGTACCACCTGAAAAGTTTTGATTGATAACAAGATTATAGTTATTTCCCCTTACCAGCTCATTCACGACTTTGGTCTTATCGACATATTATATCGGTTAGCGACGCGATGGGCGGCGCGAATAAGACACTAGTTACTTGGTAAGCGAATTCGCTACTGGCGGTGCGTTGTGGCGTGATTCAAACATTTCCATACATTTGATCTTAGTGCCGCCCTGCGCTCAGTCACCGCTCATAGAAGCAAGGTCGTAACTGCTATCTTGAAATAAGCTTTGCTATTTAGCTTAGCTTTGAGTTTATATGCTACTAAAAAAAGTTGCAATTGTACAATATCTTGCTAGAGATTTATCCGGCTTTATGACTCCCATAAAATAGACCAGAAAAATACTGCAGCTGTGGCCGAGATCTTCAGGATTTTACGTGAGTGTTATTTAACTTGTTATTAAACATAAATAAATTGTTAAATTCTAGAAAAACCGCAAGCAGATCCCATGCTATTGGGAGAACCAGCCGGGCGGTTGTCGTAAGATCCACTGTCCGTTCATGCACAAGAATCCCGACGCGCGCACCGACGGTATCGCGCCCAGCCAGCCGGCGCCGCCTCAACCCGTGAGACAACACATACATTACACGCCATACACGGTGCCTTTTTTACTAGGGAACTAGGAAAACTTTCTGGGGTGATACTCGTCTGAAACACCCCTAATACCCCTATAGAACACCCCCATCCAATATCCCAAAATTATAGTACTTTTAATCATTGTTTTGTCCAAGATAAAGATGTAAAAGTATCACCCTTGAAAGTTTTTCTGGCTACTAAAAAGGCATGGTGTATAACTGATTGAAATTACACACACTAACATCTATTGCTTTTAGGTAATCCATTTTTTTAACTTCTTTGTAATAGTGAATCATTTTGGTAACATTTTTGGCTTTGATATCATATACCATTTTCAATATTCATGGGATTTATACCATTTGTTTCAAACTGTCTGCAGATTCTAACTTAAAATACATAATTTATATTTGAATTCCATGCAATAAAGACTTCTTTGATTTGCTTGAGTTATGAGTCTAGCTACACGATTACTGCCAATGCTTACACTGACTGGACAGGTCCACTCAAATCTGTGTGATTCTTTCCTTAAAATACCATCTCAGATACTTGCATGGTCCATAAATGACTTGTAATACCTTAACTTTGAAAGAGACAGTGACCTCTGGGTTTATTGTAAGATCTTTCTTCTCATAGTCAGATACGAAACTACGGCCTCATCTAGCTTTAAAAATACAAACATAATTTTTAACTTCTAACTTCATTTATCATAACCATCAAATCATACCATTGGTTCTAGTTCGCATCAGGCATTTTACTTATTGCAACTAAGCCTGTATTGTCACAACCTTAATGCTTGGTCTTCCGCCTACTTTATCAAATTTCATAACTATCCTGTCATAGTTAGTTATCTCCCCAAGGTTTCACAAAAAGCATATGTCCAATCAAACACGAAGTAACATTTCCCGTCGTTCCCAATAGCAGCAAGTGCCGACGTCGGTGAACGTGCCGGAGCCTGTGCCCTCTGAACAGCCGCCCATGGGGGGCGTAGCGCCGCCCGTGCCTGCGCCCGCGCCCGTGCCGCTGCTGTGGCAGCAACAGCGCCAAGGTAACACTCATTAAAATTTAACTTAGAACAAAATTTAGTCATTATGAATAGGTAGAACTTATTTCTCTCTTCACCTAGCTAGGAAATAGGTGGGAAATACCTAGGTGGGAAATATCAGTATTAGGTGATAGGCTAGAGGGTCTAAAATGGCCATTTTAGCAATATATAGTTTAGGACCTACGGGTGTAGGCTCCAGGCTGTCATAGTCTTGGGAATGGGTCGACGGCGCGTTGCGTTCCACGCGCGCCTTTGAGTGTGAGCCCCTCCCCGATCCCCTTAGACGGCCAAAGCCTGCCGGGGTTGCGTGAATAACGAGCTACCTTGACCCCGGAACGTAAAAAGCTATTGAAGGGCACCTTGGATTTAAGTCAGTACAAGTCTGACAGCCCCTCCTGCCCTGCCCTGGGCGGGAGGACTAATTTGATGATTTTACCCCACTAAAAAAAAGGCTTAGTAATAATATTGATATTTCCTATATCTTGCAGTTTCTGCCATTACTCATCCCATAAAAAAGAGGCCTCAAATTATGCAATTATGAATTGCACAATACAGTTTTATAACATTCAAAGTACCCAGTTTAATTCACCGTTCGTGTGATGTAGATGTGTCACGTTAGATATTATACACGCAATACACATAATTTTTATGTTTGTTCATGATAACACATCTTTATGTGTGAATTGTGTTAAATAAGGCATGGTTACCTCTTGTTTACATGGTGGAAAACTCATGTGACAATTTCAATATAATTATTTAAATGATTGCATAGTAGAAAAATAGATCGTGATTTAGAATTTCCTGTTCTTGTCGTACTGACTTTTTAGAAATAAATTTTCTGCTTTTTGGTGCATCCACACTGAATAATACTTCTGCAACATACAAACATTTTTCATCTCATTAGTAAGCTCAAAATAGTCCAACGAGCTTTAGAGGTCATTTCTGAGTCGATCTCGCAGAGTCTCTCTGCGAGATCGACTCAGAAATGCGAGATTCGTAGACGAACCAATGTTGCCGACATAGCCCAACGAATTAGCAAGTTGAAGTAGCAGTGGGTAAGCAATATAGTGGTCTAGTTGATGGGTCCGCAATGATCTCAAGTGGAGACAACTGTGCTGGCACCCGCAAGCGCAGCGTAGGACGTCCACTCGCAAGGTGGACAGACATCTTATGTAGACAACAGGATCATGCTGGATGCAAGCCGCTTCCAAAAAGTCCTATTGAAAGTCCCCCCACAGACTTTCAATAGGCTTATTTTCAGCAGTGGACGTCTTACGGCTGATAAATGATGATGATACAAACATCAAGTCACTTTCAACATAATATAACTATCATCGATTCACAAAAAGTACCTCAGTGTGGATAAAACATAAAAATGACATTTAATATTAACTGTTGAGAACTTTTTGAGCTACCCAATATAAGATATACAAGGCTTCCGTCCCCCAGCAGTGGTGCTGGACTCTGCCATCCTGGGCGTGCTGCCCGCGTCCAGCGAGCTCCTGAGCGGCCGGCGAGTCCTCCCGCCGCACGCACACGAGCAGCCCGCCAACCCCTACGCGCCCATGCCCGTGGACCCGCTCGTCGTTAACTTCGAAGAAGGTATGCGCCTCTACTGAAACTACATGTACTAAGCCCTCGCCAGACGATTTGAGAAATCGAACCCCCGCTACGACCAACAACACCCAACCGATTAAACTCTAGAAGATTCTAAACTTGACCAGTATAACTTGAGACGTGGCGGAATTTGAAACTTTTCTATAAAGCAGGGTAGACTGAAGAGACGTAAGACGAGGACGCGACGCGGACAGGCGCAGACGTAAAAGCGTTGCGCCTGCGACCCGACTCTTCTGTATTTTTTGCGTCGCGACGCTTCCATACATTTTGTATGAAAGGGACGCTGTACAAACAAATATCCGCACCACGTCTGCGTCTTTCGTCTTTTGTGTGTCCAGCGTCTAAGGCTAGTCTAGCATACAGGACGGTACATCAGCATATAAGTAGCTTGAATTGGAGACATGGTCTCGAGAATGCAAATTGTATGCAGGTTTTTCGTGCATAGTTCCCTGAGTAAGTTGATAGTTACTTGAAACAAAATGTACAAGTTCAAACTACCTACTTGAAACATAGCATAATTTTTCAACTTGAATGCAAGTAACGCGCCTTAAAAGTGCTGGTTTTGACAGTTGAATGACAGTTCTAGCAAGTAGCGCCACCCTAATGTCTCAAGTTGTGTTGGTCACGCTATACAGCCGATCCGCAGGAAGCTATGGTTGTGTTTGGTGTTACTATTGATGTTGTTAAAGATGATGTAGAAGGTAGGTAGCTGTACTTCATTTGAAGTTTATTGCTGATGAGACCAACACGTCTCCAAAGAAGCAATCTTTCACCATAAAGATTGGTATAGGAAAGCTAAATGTTTGATTTAAAGAGGTTTGGACCGGTACCTAAAAAGAAAAAAACGGTATATGAAATTCGATGTGGAAAGTCAATCTTTACTATGGTTGAAATTATGATTGCCGCTGTCAAAGCAATGGTTGTGTAATGATGATTCTTAGAAACAGTGATTAATTTATAGAAGTAAACTATTCTGTAAAAGCAATGAAGGATCGTGCTGTGATCTTGATGACAGTTACCACAATGTAATGTGGTACTAAAATGGAATCTTCTAGAAATGATTTCGACTCGCGTCATTGCTGGGGCAAGGTTGTAATGTGTGAACCAACAATGACGCCGAGTCAGGCGGCGGTAGCAAACAGAATTCTCAAATTGTATGATTGGGGCTTACGGCTCGATTTGCTCTCACTAATTTGAAAAGCCATCAAAATAAGTATAAGTTTGGACTAAATTCGGACCAGTGATGTAAGATAAAGTAAGGAAAAAGTGGGTAAAGCTATTTGATGGTGAATTGTTTCCTAGTATATTATTACGTAGTATGAATATTCTCCATATGTGGCATTGTACTTTACAATTTTCTATTTAAGAGCACTGGGTAAAGGATTGCAAGCAAGTTTTATGCGTCATGATTTTATGTGATATAAAAAGCAATCGTATAAATGTATAATTTTGATATACAAGTTGGAAAGTGAATTGATAGGTATATAAACTATATACACGACACTGATGGACACTTTGGATTTGTTTGACGATAATTGTAATTTTGATGTCTTTCCAAATAATGTTATTAGCGAATCTTGTAGCCAAACGTAAAATTAATAATACTATGTACTAATGCACTTGAGTTTTCAATAGACTTTAGAGATACGCTCGTACTATCGATATCACGGCTCGCGGACACTAAGTCCTATGATTGAGCCACCGCTTACTGGCGATGTGATTGTAACATTGGGTTCTATGTCCACTGAAGCGCGCTCAATGATTTCGTGAAGAGATTCAACGTGTAAACGGCACTATATATTTAATTTAGTCATACAATGCACTGCCTATGCCAATTCCCATGTAACTTAAAGACTTGATATGTGTTACTCGAACGCATTCTTCTTTGTTCGTGGAAAATCGGTTCGCTGTTTATATCTTCACACCAGAGTCGATTGATGGTACGCTTCAGTGGACAGCGGGCTTAAAATGCATTATTATAATAATTCGGTAGTTGAAAACTCTGCATTGTCATGTTATGGGCGGTGTGCGTAGGGTTAAGCATTAACGATGTTAAATTTCAAACGCTCATTTATTGTTTTTGTTTTCTAAATATAACACTATGCTTTATGTATATTTATGGCACTGCTCACTAGATCCTCTCGTCAAATTCATGGTCGTAAGTCGCATTGAAAGGGTTCCAATATTATTTTTTAGAATTCAACCCTTTGTTGTGCCAATAAAAATATATGAAAAAAAAAATACGACCGAGAAAGTGCTAGATTTATTACTTTAAAAAAATATATATTTACTTTATTCACATGTTATTGGTTAAGATTTTTTCCTACGTTTATTGTCGCTAGCGGAGTGGGAATTTATTGTTTATATATTTTTACGCGGGTGGGTCACAACTTGCCGCTTTATTAATTTTAACTTTTGTAGAAAGAAAATACATTTCTTTTGTTCTCCCAGTTCGCGACGCGACATCTTAACACCTGTTTATGGAAGGTATTATTATTGTTTTTATTTCGCCAATAGTCAATTACTATAGTATTTATTGTATAGTTATAGTTGGATTCAGTTTCGTGTTTTGTATTCATTATTATAGTGGTGGGTGTGGAATTAAAGAGTTTGGGCGGTTACATCAGAAACTGGATCCAAAATTAATTTAACGACATACAATATTGTTTTTTTTTAATGTTGCCGGAAGAGGCGGCTTTTTGGTTGACTCTAACTTAGACAATGTTTAGCTGTTTTTTTATACCATAGACAATGATTAAACAAAGTGAGGTTATATTGGACTCACGATGAATTTACGATAGCTCTCTTCTCACAGTTTATAACAGAAATAATATGGAGAAAAAGCGACGTTGGTATTTTTGTATGTGCAATAAATTAGAGAATATAATCTCTTTCATATCTTAGCTAATTAGATTCATTAATATCTCTCGCTTTTTCATTTACTGTAACGTTATATAACAATTTATATCACATAGATAGACAGTTACAGTCATATTTTAAGAAAAAAACATTCAGTTTTCTCTCAAAATATCACTGTAATACTTTTTTTAAATAGATGTTGATATAATCTTTGTCTATGATAGAAAAGTACATAATAAATAGGTTTAATAACATATAAAATACAAATAAAAATATATATACACGATTATTGTAACTCATTAATATAGGTGAAAAAAAAAAGAAAAAAAAAACAGCTTTATGCCTTTAAATTGTTTGTATGTTAGTATGTAGGATGTTTTAAGGGGCTTCGGCAGTTTATAAAGGTACCCACTGCTACCTGCCCCCAATACTTTATATATTCGCACCGTGAGATTTAGATAGAGCTAATAAAATGATAAAAAAAAATGTATCTCTAGGTATACACAACGGGAAACACAGTTTTGTAAATCGCATGAATTTCAAAGCTGTGGTTCCGGTATAAACAAAAAAAAAATCGTGCTTAAGATCATACTACCAATTTAGAAAGATTAAAAAAAAGAGATAAGCTAACAAAAAAAGAAGCATTCGTTTGCTTAGCGGTTTTTGGTAAAATCTGGTAACGCTTCCGATAATTACGATAACACTTCGGTATGTTTATTGAACGCGATTAGTCAAATATATTTGTTGTAAAACAATCTGACAAGAAAAGGATTCAGTTCTCATATTCTTTGCACTGAGAGTAAAGTTCCTATATTTATTACAAAATCGCAAAAGTATGAACAGAACAGCATTGAAAAAAAAAAAAGAATCGGTTCGCGTTATGGTCCATGGTACGCCTAGTCATTATTTATGTATAAAACTAATTATCAATATTTAAATAACATAGTCTCGATTGGTGGGGATAGATTAAGTCGGAGGTATCTTATATTATTTTAACATGCTCAGTTTTTACACACACATCTTTGATTTTTCTTTAAATTCTTGGTGTTCGCTTAAAAGGGAGTAAAAAAAATATTTTAAGTTTTATATAAATTAGCGGAAAAGTGTACTGAAAAGTTATTAGGAATATAATTTTAGCATGAATTAGTACAAAGGGTGAATGGTTGCTTTAATGGCAGCTGTTGATAAAAAAAAAACAAATTGGTTTCTCTTGTAACTGTAGCAATACATTTTATATTTAGTATAATGTTGTAGTCTTGTCTCTTTTTATACTAATAAACTATTTATTTACCTTTAGATTAATTGTTGGAATGTTAAATTTTTATGTTGGACAGTGAAATTCCTGTCACACGGATAGAGCTCGAATCTTTGTGAAATGTACTGCGATTGAGGAACGGATCACTATCTATGAATTACTATACTAAGTAATTACCTATATCTATATTCTCTTTGGCAGTTTTTTTTTATAAAATTGATGGAAAAAGACTCTAAAGTAAGACATAATGTATTACGTGATTGTTCGCGTGTCGTACGATATTTCATAATGATGTCAGCATAGATTACTATGTTTTTACTAACCGATTTTGTTGAATGTGGAACGCTTTCCTTTAATATATTATGTTTTTGCTGATTAAAATTAGTTTATGTCGGCGGGAGGAATCGGAAGGAGGATTTGAACTTAGTCACTCGGGGTCAAAGTTGTCATCCACATTTGACCACGATCGGTTATGAATCCGAATGAATTTTTCTAAGATTTGTATATGTGTGCGAAAGTGAGGTAAATGTAATGAAATTAGTAATGCAGCACTTTTGATACTTACAAGTTGTGTTCCATGACATTTTGGTTGACGAAGGGAATATGACTAGTGACCTGCGCGCGCGCACGTCGCGTGTCGCCGCGCTGCCAACTGTCACGAGTGCCTACTGATAGTTTCTTGTTTCAAATAATACGGGGTTGTTGTTATGTTAATCTTAGTCTTATTTTATAATAAGAATTTCAAAATATGTTTATTATTAGTAACGCGTGTCTAGTACCTTTCATTTAAGCTAATTAATATTCAAACTGATATAGGAACTCGTAACGGAACAGAATTATACTTTGGCTTTGTTTAATCAAATTGTGTTTAATATACCAACGAGTAAATAAAAATGTTTCGTAATATGATTTTTGTAATTATTTTTGACCGCCCCTACGAGAGTCGCTTTCAGATTGACGTTACGAGAACACACCGCGAAGTTGCTAAGTTGCCGGACGGGTCGCATCAAAATTAATTACGAAAATCATTTCGAATGTTTCGATTATGGCGTCCGACTAAGCGATTCGTTCGTGTGTTCTTGCAGAGTCGGATAATGAAAGCGCACCCTCGTCTACGCCCACTAAAACAGTGCCGCCCGATGACGCGACCAAAGTGTGTCGCACTAAGTCGCAGGAGTTGTTGCTCCTTGAGAAAATACAGGCGGAGGCCGCGGCCTTCTACAGCTACGACGGACTGCCGCCGCCAGACAACAAGGTCAAGCTGGTGCGCACCAACCTCAACACCAAGTACGAGCGAGTGTCGCTGGACGAACTGGCCGGCAAGCAGCCCGTCGAGCGACGAGCCTCCCTCGACTTCAAGGTCCTCTCCCTCGACGAGATCAGGGCCCGGAAGAAAAACGACACCATCATACACAGTACACCGATCACACTTAATCTTAGTAGAAAAAGAAAGCTCTCTACCCATGAAACCATCACTACCTCAGGTAATAAGATACTCAAAGTTGTTAGGAGCAATTCTATTGTGTATAAGAAGTTGGATCGTAGTGCTCCAGCAGTGCTCAGTCAGGCTAAAGTTGATCAGAAACAAAATGATACTGCTAAAGATAGGAAACGAACACTGTCAGAGCAAAGTGACATCTGTGAGATACAAGAAGATGAACTTGTGGACAACTGTTACGAATTCAAGAGGATCAAGCTTGCTGCTCAGACTGCTAAACCCAGGCTCATTAGAAACAGACTAACAAGTTCAAACATTAGTTCAGACGAACCAAAGTACGACGATTTAGATTTAAACAAAACAGACGATTCAGACTCAGAAGTACAAATTGTTAGCGTAGATATGACGGGGATTGATTCAGTAGATTTAGATAAGGTAGATTCGGATAGTGAAATTATAGATTTAGAGACTACTAGGTTAGGAGATCCTATAGATGTAGTGGACTTGAGTGAGGATCAGGACGAGGGTGACATTACAGCTGCTGATCTCGACCTGGATTTGAGTAAGAACGCGGTCATGCCTGATGTGGTCGTCAGCTGTCATCAACAACTGAATAAAACAGACAGCTCAGCGAATAACATTCTAAATGATATCGATAGTTTGCTAGATGATGACTTATGATTCTCATTTATTTTTAATTATTAGGCTTAAAAGGTTTTAAGTCGAGATGTTCGTACAAAGTTTGCCTGTTTAATATATTATGTGATTAGTTTATTACAGTCAGCCCTAAAGAAGTCGATTTTATTATTTATGACTATTGTTTCATAATTGTGTTTATAATGTAAACGTAAAGCAACAAAAAATACTATAACTTCTGTACAAGCCGGTTACATTATATAAATTCTTTTATGTCCAAAACAAGATAATATAGGGTAAAGTACCCAACTGCTGACCTCCCACCAACTATTGACCTCTTAACAGTTTTTATCAAAAATAATAATAAATCTTCTTGCAGTGCTGCATAAAGAATACAGACAATGAAAAATAATTTATCTTGTAATATATCGGCGTCACAGAAAATTTAAATAAAGCGATATTGCGTCCGTAAACCTATGAAAATAAAATACCCTGCTAAAATCATCAAGAAATTTAACAATTTGCTAAGCTGAAGGTTTTTTTCAATGTCATTTTATTTCAGTTTTACACTATAGATTCCTTAGAGTTTGGTATTTTTTCGTTATTTAAGACAGACATAATGCTTTTCCACATGATTTTCAAGTTTTAATGAACCTTAACTTGTTAAAATGATGGGGTCAATATGTGGTAAACTCAAATGTATGGATAACCATTTTTTTGACATGACATGTCAATAGCTGGTAATGAACCATATGTACGAATATACCAGTTACTGACACCACGGTTTATACGTATATTTCATTTTAATGGTAAGGTAGCTTAACTTTAATGCATCTGTATTATACCCATGGGTGTTGGCACCCCTAAATGTGTGTATCCGCACAATCACAAACATAAAAAATACCTTACGTAGTAACCTATGAACCTAGCTTAATTTGAGCGAGGGTACTTACATTTTCGATCTACTGTCACATTCTGGGTCCTCCTGAATAGTTTAAACTTACTACAATTATAGGAAAAGTTAACGGCTGAATGGATTTTGAAACAATTTGGCAAGCGGATAATATAAAAACCTGGTGCGTCCAGGTAAACCCACCTAGGTTTACCTGGACGCAGGATACTTTTTATGTCGATATATGATCCCGTGAGTCAATTGCCGAACATAACACGGGCAACGCCTCAGTCATAAGTTGGTTTAATGCATACAATTTTGACAAAAATTACTCTAACCTGCATGTTTGAGCAAATTGACTCAAATCATATCCGAGGTGAGATCTTCTACATAAGTTGAAAAAGTTAAAACCTTCTTATGTAATTGAGAAAATATTAATTCAAACTTTTCTAAACTCACTTTGTAGAACTAAAGCCGTATTCTTTCAATTGGTTTTGCCGGCGAGCATTTTTATATCTGCTGCATAATACAGAACAATGAAATAACTAAGTACTAATAAAGAGGATAAATTTGGCAAAAAGTGATAAAACTTCAAAAATAAGTGCAAGAATATTATAGGCCGCGTTTGAAGACTGTTGACCAAAATTGTGTGAAAAAAGAAAATGAGAAGGGCAATAAGACTACCTTTGTTTGTTTTTTTATCAAATAAAACCTCGTATCACAGTCCTAATAAATAATATTAGAGTTTATTCTTATAATACAGGAGGTCAAAAATTGGTCATTTGCATGATGAAAATTTGGTACAGGCATGTTGATAACTGGTCAAATGGCCTGTTTTTGCTAAACTCGAGAAAAAAAAACACTTTTTACCTTTGAATGACTGTTTATAATGTTTTAGTTACATTCTCCAACGTTTATTTTATCTTCCAAAAACATTCATTTCCACTTGCAACTCGTGCATTAGTTTATTTTGCGAAAGAAGCAAGAAAAACCGCTTAAAGGGTCAATAATTGGGTGTTTTACCCTACGTAGGGCTAAAACCGCATTGCGGATTTTCACCGAGTAATTTTTAATTTTCGCGACATTTTTTCCCAAAAATACGTATCTAAAGCTTCACACCAATTCGATAAGCCGTAAAAAATCACGCGATTAAAATTCGCTATGCGTACTTAGCCTAAGTTTCACAAAGGTTGTTACAACAACAAACGTAAAAATGGACGGAGCTAAAAAGACCGGTTTTAAAAGTTGAAATTCGTTGAAAGAGGAAAAGTCGTTAAAAAACGAGGTTTTTAGACGATGCTAATAGATCGATTTTAAAAATTTGAAATTCGTAAGGAGGTGGAAGAAATACATAATTTTAAGGCTGACTGTTCCAACATTATTTTAAGTTTATGAAAAGATCTACACTAAGTAGTATCTAAGTGACAAGCAATATGTTATGTGACTTATTTTTAAAGGTACGAGAGCTAAATCTTTAGTTATTTGTTATTACTGTAGCGTGAAAAAGCTTTAATTGATTCTATGGAAATTATTATAATAATTTTGCTAGAAGGTGCAGTTTTATTAAAAAATGACAAGAAAATCTCCATCATCATCTGCCTAGCTTTTTCCGAACTATGTTGGAATTGCACAACACAACACAGCCTTTTCATCATCATCATCATCAGCCGGAAGACGTCCACTGCTGAACATAGGCCTCCCCTTTAGACCGCCACGCCGAACGACAATTCGCCACACGCATCCATCCATCGGTTGGAATTGACTCCCAGTTTAATCGGACGCAGCTGAATAGCAGTATTTTAAATGGAGGGACTGCCTATCTGACTTGGCACAACCCTGTGCTGGGTTATATGGTAAACCAGTCTTACGAAGTGGTAACCCCTGGTGACATTACTTGTCAGACTAATGACTATCAAGATCCTGTAACTTTCAGAGATCAAACATAGTGTAAGAACATGAAGAAGATTTTTTTGCATAAAATAGATGGCGCTGCTATACCCAAATAAAACATCAAAATACTTTGATCCAAAAGTGTATTCATATAATGTTATTAAAACGTTTCATCGACATCACACAATTATTCACATTTTTATTTATAATCAATACATATACACTTTAAAAACTAATTGTAAATTCGAAAATAACACTTGAGGTTTATTTAAGCTAGTGTTGTAACTAATATCGATTTTAATTTAAGCTGAGAGGTGTAAAACATGAGACTTTCTTTAATGCTAGCATTATCAGTTAAACAAAACTTTGATAGCAAAATTCCTACCATATTAATAGAAAAAAAAACATGAAAAAATATTTTTCTACCAAAAAGTGTTAATAAAATAAATGATTTACAAAAATGATCTAATATTTAAACATCGTACTTGCGCGTTATTACATTTACAATGGGATAATCACAATGAACAATTATACGAAAGTAACTATTTACATTTCTGTACTTATTTCTAAAAAGCCCTGTTTCTCATAAAAAAATCTACACTACAATATTAGGGAATTAATGAGAATGTTTTTTTTTTACAGATTATCCTTCGCGAATTTTGTATATTGGAGAAATGCTGACAAAATTGAGTAAATTAATGTGATTTGCGTCTATCATTTAGGTACTGTTTAATCCATAAGGCAAAGGTACTACACAATTCCGCCATAACTGTCAGATATTCCCAAAATTAATCCAATTTAATCTCAGCATTGTTAATTAAACATTTACAACAAATATACACAATTAAATACTTATTTAACGCTAATCTTAGCTAGCTACCTAATTGTTATTAAAATATTTTTTAACACTTACACAAAAATATTAAATTATTTCATTCAAAGTTAAGCTAGGGATACAACATTACATGCGTATCAATAACGGTAATGTAGAAATCTATGAGGGATTTTTATAATTAAATATTTGAATGAAATACTCTAATTTATTTTTTAATACATTTTGAGCCTATGTTTTGTGCTCCAAGTCCTGTTTTGTGGCATCTAGTAGATATGTTAATTCTTTATACTATACGTGTTACATCAGTTGGTAAGTTATATAATCTCATACAACAAAATTAAATTAGTTAAAAAAAATATCACTGTAAAGAACAAAATTAAATATTAATTAGCTATAATAACAGATTGAAACAATCATATCCCATTTTTAATTTGTATAGCCTGTAGTACGTTTTATTATATCTGATGCAGATTTATTTTATCATTTTCCTGCACGCGTAGCATGGCGCTGTAGAAACGGGTTTTGTCGACGGGAGAATCGACAAAATGACATAACGTAAAAGGTTTTTATCGGTTTAAGCATAGCAATGTTTAAAATATAGAAAAGATATGTTTCTATTCTTTAATGGTGTAAGAATAGTGTCATATTTGTGCAAAAAAACAGTAGATTTTTGTATAGAAATAACGATGAAATAACTTTGTTTTTTCTTGGTAGAATAGAGATAGAATCGCCATGCTACGCGTGCTGGTAGAATACAAATAGAAAGAGAGCATTGTTTTAAAATAATCATAAACCATAGATACAAAATTAATCTGCAAAAAAGTTCAAATATTGCCAAGTTTAATTTGGTTTATCAGTAAACAAATCTCCAAAAGTTATAAATAAAAAATATTGTTCATGACATACTTCGGTATAAAGAAATTCACAATACTCGTTTCAAAGAAGGCCTTTTTGGAATCTAGATTTGAATTGTTCACCTTTCCTTTCAGCATAACTTTGTTTTCAACACGATTTCGAGAACATTACTTATTATATGCACCAATTTGAATAGCGCTTCAGTATAAATGTAGTTTTTTTTTTTAGTTGTTAAAGGCCTTTGTCCTCTAATCCTGGGTGGAGCGGGAACTGTGAGACTCGTACTGGCTATATTCCACGTGTGTTGCTTTAATTGCCCTTTATGTTCCAGGCCACGGTAACCTGCTTAGACAGATGGTAGATTGTCTCTCTGCCGCAACCCTGGCAAACGGACTATTGTCTGTCTGCCAGGGTCTACCGGTGGTGGTGATCATTTTATCGAAAACGCGTTTTTTGCGCCGACAGCGGGCTCTTTCCGCTTAAGTGAGAAATGAGAAACGCGTGACTAATTGTATCGCATCGACACGAAAAATCTAATGAGTCCGTCAGTTAGATTATCATAAAATATTTGAAAAATAGTTTTTCTTTTGTTACGTAAACCATAATTGAAGAAGATACGAGACTGTAAAAATTGCCAATACGTCACAAGCAAGTACAGTTTTACTTGCTTCTGACGTCACGAGCCGATTCTCATTTTGATGCGGTATATCTTTGTAAATATGTATTAATTAACCAAAATAAAAAACACGTATCTATTATTTTTCAAAACTCTTACTGTCGGACTAATGAAATTTGCAATTTGATGCTATCAAACATGCCTGTAGTAACCGATTCCAAAATGGCCGCTCTTCATCGGGAAGCAGCATGAGCGGATGAATAGGAGTACTGGTGGCCTACCACGACGTCTTAAAGCCAGAGTAGTTTCACTGTGGGAAAGGGACACAGCTATACAAGTCGTCTAGCGCCATCTCGTTCACTCACTGGAACTACTGTGGCCTGTTGTGATGTGCTCGGCTAGTTCCACCAGGGTCACTGGAGACGGGACCAGTACTGCTGCGTGTCCTGTCCTGGAACTGCGAGCGGAACCGATACTCCTGTGCCTAGGAGACCGCCTAACTCTGAAATGGAAAAAATATAAGTTTGTTTTAGTAATGTCCAAAATTCTAGAACCTGTTCTGGATTTTTACGTCGGGGTATGTGTTAAAAAGCGAACACGGAAAAAATAAAGCGCGCACACGTGAGCAATGGACTGGTATTTGTGCGCGCACATTTTGTGTATTGTTAGTGAACTAATCACTTGGTGCGTCCACAAAAAGCGAGCAGCCTCGCGAGGCATTTGCCGCGCGAGGAAACTGACAAGCGAGACTGCTCGCTCTGTGTGGACGCGCCTAATTAATATTTTGAAGATTTCTTATTTACCTGGAGGAGGCGACGCCGGTTCATGCTGGTAGCCATGATGGTTGACGTAGGGGTGCGGCGGCTGTCGGTACCCCAGCTCGTACCGCGGGTACCCCAGGAAGCCGCTCTTGCACAGCTCGGCCTCCGTAGTATCACACACGGGGGTCTCGGGCACCATGCCGCCTCCGTACCCCATGGGGGTCAGCGGGCTGGGGAACATAGGACTTCATATGTTATTTTTAAGAACTTAAGTAAAGTTTTTTTTCTTGCATACGGACTACTATTATCTAACAACTTAGTTTACTGCCATTTCATTAAGTAAAGAATTAGGAGACCCTTATTAACAAGACTGCTACCAAAGTAAGCAGGTCGATATAATTGGGGGTCTTATTAAAACTTCGTTAGAAACTGTTTATTAAAGGTATGAAGTGTGTAAAGTTCCTTATCCCTACATTGAAAAGGTAGGAGCCTACAAATAAACTGGCGATGGCAATAGTTGTATTCTGGATCTTTAATAACATGCCATTTAGATTCCCTGTATCCCACAAACTTTGCTTAGAACTAGTTTTGGAGTTATTGACGTAAACGCTAAGTCAATAATTTGATTACAATTTATAATACTCGTTTCTCATTGATTTTATTTATTCTGTTTTATGATCATGATCTGGAGGGTAGCCTAAAATCCTAATATTCTGCAAACCAACTCACCTGTAAGTATCCACGTTCAAGGGCGGCTGATAGGGCTGGTGCGTGGGATGCGCGGGGTGTGCGGGGTGCGCGGGCGGCGGGTGGTGCGCGGGGTGCGCGGGCGCATGCGGCGCCGCCCCGCTGTACCCGCACTCAGGGCTCCGCCGCTGCGACCGGATCTTCTCCTCGCGCCGCCACTTCGCGCGTCGATTCGAGAACCACACCTTAAGGTCGGGTTAGGTTAAAACAAGGCGCGGGCTACGCGCTGGGACGGGGCAATTAGGATCCTTACAAGGCTAGCTTGTTGGTGATACTAATTTAAAGATTACAATGGGAATATTTCTTGAAAAAACATAGGGTGACATAACAGAGTCGGATTGGGCTTTAAGGGTCTGGGTAGTTCCCCACAGGCCCTGGTCGCCGTTCAGAAATTTTCATAACAAGTTTCAGGGCTGGCCTGCTTAGGTTCCAGTATATTTCGAGATTTTCTATTTCGATTCTCTCTAACAATATAAACGAATGAACTATCTGATCTAGTTTGCATTAAGATCACAAGAGTTGGATCCAACTAAGCCTTCGTGGTTCCCCGGTCCTACCGCCTACGTTGTGGCAAGCCCCGCAAGCCAGGCCCATGGGGGATCCTAGCTTGCAATCCAGGCCCATAGGAGGCCCGTGAGGGCTGAGGCCCAGCTGCCAAACGCTACTTCGACTTCTTCGAGTAGACACATAAAATACAGCATGAAATTCAATTTATGTAAGTGATAGGATCGTGGTGTTAAAGATAAGAATAGACCGTTGAGATAGAGCCCTGTTGGGTAGACATACTCTTGTTTCAGTCATTGTATGGTGGTTAATGAAATGTATATTTCTTCGGTCACGGGAATATTTTAAAAGGCCACTACAGCTAGCCCTGGAATGAAAAGGGCAACTGATGGAAGAGGGTGGTTTTTAGTTGGTTAATTTCCTGATAGCTCCTTTCCCTCCATCCCCCCCCCCCCCCCCCAAAAAGGCGTAAGTATTTCTTTAAAGTCCGCTACACGTTTCACTTTAAAATTTAATGATTGCCTGATTACGTTACCTTGGCTTAAATATAGTCGCCGTAGGTACACACTATTGTATATTCCTAATTAATGACAGTGAGTTACAATGAGTAGGTACCTATAAGATACCTACTAAATCGCTCGACCGGACACATGCCAGGCATACACTGACGTAATTACATAGCCACCTAAGTATAGGCATATATACAACAAGATACAAGTACACTGTATATTGCAGCAGATAATTAATATAAGCGCTGAATGGTAGGTACGGACTATGATCTACTTATATTTAGGTACGAAATAACATATCTACTAGTATGTGTCGTCACATTCTTGACCTAATATCTGTCTATACTTATGTATTTAGGGTCAATTCACACAGAGACGCGACTACATTTCACCGACGAATTGTAAACATTTCAAAGTGTCTCCCTCGGTGTGAAATGAACCTTAGGTTTACCTTGCTGAAACGCGTAGTATTAGTTACATGTAAAGGTGCTCGTTTACCGCGAGCATTCGCGAGTAATTTAACATTACAGATTCGACTTTGAGTATTTCATTACAATAGGTATAATACTACCTCCCTGAGTGACTAGCATTCGCGCATAAAGCCGCGTTTCCACTTAGCGCTTGTTCTTGGCGAGCAATCGTGTGTTTTTTCGGTAAATGGAAACCGAGTGCGTTTGTGTATGTTAGTTTAATAATGGTTGTAAACGCACCTACGGATTCAGTACCCGTAGCACGAGTTTTCACTCTTTTACTTTACAGACTCTTTCCAGTATTTACAGCGTTTCTTGTATGAAAAAATGGAACAGCGGCTCTGGTGTGCGAAGAAGGAACTATTTTTTTCCTTGAAAATTGTCAATTTGAAATTGTCATAGTTCCAGTTTACTTTACGTCTCAAATACTGAAAACTCGTGCTGATGGTACAGGAGACATTCCTAGTGACCGTCACGTTTTTAAAAAAATGAATGTTTTAACTGAAGAATGAAGTGAGGGAACGAGTTCGTTCGACGATGTTTGGCTGAACTCGGTGTATGAAAGCTCGGTCGCTCTCTTATTTACAACAACGGAACGGTGAACGAATATTTGCTCTGTACCAAATGTTTGCTCGGGGGCAAACTGGAAACGCGGTTAGATTGAGTAAGCGAGCATTCGATCACCGAACGCTCACGCGAATCGCTAAACGAACGTTTGGACCACTAAGATTTGACTTTGCGAGCACCCGACGGACACTTTTACGAGTGGAGCGCATTTATGTTACAAGTTGTATCAAGGCGTAACAGATTGTAAAATTACAAGACGCGCTTAATGCTCGGTTCTTTTCCTTCACTAACGTAATACTCGTTTTGCATCATTACAAGGTGTGTTCCGCGAATCTGTAACGTTACATTACAGGCAAATGCTCTCGATGAGGGAGCACTTTAAACTAAAAGATAATATTATAATTATTTGATAAACTCACCTGTATTCTAGCTTCCGGCAGGCCTATTTTGGCAGCAAGTCTTTCGCGGGCAAAAACGTCTGGGTAGTGAGTTCTTTCGAATTCTGAAAATATAAAAAAATGGTTAGTTACAAACAGTCGAAAATCTAAGGAAAATATAATAAATATAGAAAAATATAAAAGATAGAAGATTTTTACATGGAGTGTGTTTGCATGCCATTTTATGGCGAAATGTGTATGAACTTTATTCATTTTTACCATCTTTTGTACTACCACATTTAACGCAAATAAATTATTTTGACTTTGACTTTTGAATTTTGACTTTGCGTTTGGCTCTATCGCATCGGTCGCCCGCCATTTTGACTTTTTACAGAATCGCGGTGTACATCCAAAGTGGTAGAGTTGTGTTAATTAATACACTTATCTGTATATTATTGCTTTAAATAACAATGAGAATTTTGTTTCTAGTTAAAAAAAAAAAAACTCGTGAATTGTCTAACTTTAGCATATATACCTAATGTAATTATATTGTCGTGATACAAAATGTTTCTCGGCGGAATAAAAAAAAAAATTATGTCCATAAACTTGCCATAAACTGACGCTTTAAATATATAATTTTCGTTGTGAACCGCGACTCTAAAAAAAAATGGTGGGCCGAAACCTTCAAATCCCTTTCTAGGGCAAAGCCTTCTAGAGGGTCAAAGCCTGCCGGGGTCGTGGGACTCACCTCATTACCGTGACCCCGGAAAATATAGGGCTATTTAAGGACACCATGGATTTTAGTCAGTACAAGTCTGTCAGTCCCTCACGCCCTGCCCGGGGTGGGAGAAGCCATTTGACGAATTTTGCAGGCTAAAAAAAAAATAGGGTACAGCCTACCTCTCTCTAAGCTATCAATCTGCTCATTAGTGAAGCTGGTTCTGTTTCTCTGTAGCTTGCGCTTGAGGCGCAGTCGAGCTGCGTCGTCGTCAGCACCGCTTGATCCCGCGTTGGAGTTGTCTCCGGACCCCGTCTCATCTGAATGTAGACCTTCTAGGCCTTCTAGTGGTTCCTCGTCTGTGGGGAAAGGAATTTTAATGCTATATTTATAAGGTATAAATTAGCTTGTGGCTCAGTGATATCGGTCCCGACTAACGAGTCGGTCGTGGGGTAGAATCCGGCCAGGCGCATTACTCTGTGTAATTTATTTTATCACCACCGCTCTTTAAACGGTGTAAAAAAACTTCGACGACATTTAACCATGTGACATTCGCCAACCCGCGCTTGGCCCGCGTGGTGGATTTTGGCCCACTCCCTGTCTCAGAGGAGGCCTGCGTCTAAACAGTGGGAAAATTAATAGGCTGATTATGATACATTTGTGGAAAAAAAGCGTACTATTTCCCCGTTCTAAGAAACCCGTTACGATTCTAAATACGATTCTATTGATTAACATCCCACACCTTACTCTAATTCAATCTCCCGCAGTTATTCATAACTTAACAATACCCCATAATCTTCCAAAACAGTTATGATACTACAACGTTTACAAGTTTCTAAGAACTCTCTCTTAGTTCCCAGCGTTGACGTAAAGTTATGGCCACAAAGTGAACAAGCGGGGTTTAATTCGGCCGATACCGCGGATTTATTTGAGTTACGATGTTAATCTTGGACTCCTTAGTCGTAAATCTACGTTATCCGTAACTTCGGAGTTGTGGGATTCAATTACTAAATCCTGATTAAAAGTTTGAATAATAATTGTTTGTTTGAGGTTTGTGGTCGGTTTTGGTGATGTTTGTTGGTTTGACAGTGTTTAATTTAGTTATTCTTATACTTTCTTGATACTTCATAACTCCTAAATATCGAAAACTCTCCAATTTCAGGAGTTTTATTTGCTGATTTCTAATTTTTTTTTAATTCATTTTTTCTCTTTGTTTATTTTTGTCTAGTTATCACTTATTTTTTGTGAAGGTTGGTTAACCTATAATTGGCGACTGTGTAAGTTCTAGTCGTATTAGTAGTCGTAACTACTAATAAATAATTTTCTGAACTTTTTAGTTCAGCAATATTTAGGTTTTATTTATTTTTTTAAATTTAAATGCTAACTGATGCACAGTGGAATCTGTGGAGCTGATGCCTATCAGGAGTGTTCAGTTGAATTGAAGTGCCCAGTGGTATCGGCCCCAACTTGTGAGTTCTAGTTCATGAGGAAATCGGCATGTCTTAGAACCGAATATTCGAAAACATGTGACATCTACCAACCCACAATGGGCCCGCAAGGTGGATTGGCCTACTATCTCACAGAGTGGATGCCTGTGTCTCAACAGTGGGAACATTCATAGGCTGATGATGATAGCTGATGCCTGCATGTTCGCTCGATCTTTTTATTTCATGTACCTAGGTATTCAAATAACACTTCTCCATATTGTTTTTGCAAGAATAATTAACAAGAAAACGATGACAATAAAATGTGTTTGTTAATAAGCCTATAAATAATTCAAAAGTTTATTTTCCCCTAAAATGCCATGCTCAAGACATCTCCTTAAGGTTTTGACTATAGTAAAACTGTATTCATGTGTCCGTCCAGATTTCGCACACATAGGGGTCTGAGAGGACGACAAAAATCCCACGTGATTACTCCTATGGGATAAGAAGTTAAAATTAAGAGATACAGTTACTTTTATGATACTACTAGCTTACGCACGCGGCGTTGCCCGCTTGAAGTTCGATTTATCCGGTTAAGACGTTTCCGTGAAATATTTTATAGGAGACGTAGTGGCTTAGCGATCAACTGCTGCGCAGCGTGTCGCGATTTCCATTCCCGCACGGAACAAAAAATATCATTATAACCTATAGGTAATTATTCCGGGTCTGGGTGCTTTTCTGTGTTTCTATGTTTGTAAACTCACCCACGACACAGCAGAATACTAATGTGCAGCAACGTTTAAAGAAAAAAAAGTATCAATGTATACACCGCTTTACTATTACCTGGAAAAATTCTTGCGATTGTATTTTGTTAGTCTAAATAGTCATAGCCTGTGCCTTGTGCCTTTATTATACCTATGTATACTAAGCCTATGTCCGCTTCGAGGCATAACAGTTGTATAGTGCATACCAACACAACAAAGTTAGTCCTACCGACCCAAGTCAGTTTGCTTGCACTGCCAAGAACTATATATATTTGAATGTCATGAATAGTGGTTTTGGCCATGTTAGCACCTTAGCAAATCCAGAGTTAACCAAAGTTATTTAAATCACCTAAAGTACACATTATACTACCCATTTCAAATGATTCTGGGAAGGCCAGTCATCATTATCATCAGCCTATTTATGTCCACTGCTTAACATAAGCCTCTCTCAATGTACACCGCTGAGCTTGGTCCTAAAATTTTCTCATCGAGTCTCTTCCCGCAGTTTTAACGTGCAGAAATATATACTTTAACAATGCTAGTCGTCGATGTCCCAATAAAATATCTGACGATGTTTTCCAACGGTTTTAACAATTACAGTAACCAGAAAATGATAAAGCCGCATTTCTGAACACACTCGAAAACATTTAACCCTATCGTACAACAAGCACTATAATATTAACTCTTTAATTACAAACAAACAACCACAAAGTTCACAGACATCTAAATCCCGAGATATCGCGAGTCTAGATAACATAAACTATTTTAGGATCGAATAAATTATGTTCAAGTGTCAAAATCTCCGCGTTGCCGTCTACCGGGGCTGGGGGGCGATGGGGGAAGCTGGTGGGGTTGAAAGGGGGAATGGGGGGCCGTAACAGGGGCGTTCATGCAGAAACTGACGATAACGCGGCCCGGCCTACCACGTAACCCAGCTCTGATATCATATCGGGGCTTAAAAATGTATGCCCAATAATGGCGAGTCAGTTTTGACAAGGTGCACTTTAGTTTGGCAAGGGTCAAAACTCACCTGAAGATAACGAAATTTAAATTTTAAATGAATTAGCAATGAGTTGAATTTTCAATGTTTCTTATCGCGAGCTCGTTTTAAGTTATGACTTAAATGGAATTGAAATTATTTTAGAATTTATACAGGACTAGTTATCTTTGCCTTTGTTGTTTGATTACATGTCAGAACTGTCTAGTTCAGATTCTCTTTGAGATTAATTTTCAGATAGCTGTACTCAAGTAAATATAATTTAGCTATAACGAAATAAATGAAAGTACTTAAATATTTTTACGGGCAATCGTAACCAAAAGTGACATTAAAAATGCTGAAAAGGAACGAAGACGAGATAAGAATAAAAAAATATCTTGAAAACCCATAATTTTTCCCGTTTTATAGCGTCTACAACTTTCGTAGCCGTCGTAGCAGTTTTCGTAGACAGTGCTACGCCGTAGCAAGTGTATGTTGACCATGAATAAAACTTTTTTTAATGCAAAAAATAAATAAAATGAAATGTCAAATTAATTAAAATTTGATTTTTTTTAATGTGTTTTTCTTCAAGGACAACCCATTGCTATTATCAATAGCAATTACTATGTACTTTTGATTTTTAATAGTTTGGTATTTGTAAATCGTACGTTATCTGTGAAAATGTTGATGTATCTGTATTTTTCAGTATGAAAGTGAGCAAGGTGAGAGTGAGATGAGAGTGAGAGTGAGTTCTCCTAGTAAGGGTTACTCGTACCGACTCGAGTGTTTTTACAGCGCAGCCCGGGACACAAGTATGTGTGTTTAAATTCGCGCATGTTTTGACGATCACCGACGAACATGTTATAATGCTTTATTTTGTGCATGTTACTTGTTAAAACAAGGTTTTGAAAAGTGCAATTTGTACTTAAATTCAAGTGTACTAATATTGATATTGATAACTCTCAAATTCGATAAGGTTGATGCTAAATCCTATTTTTATGATACCAAGTCTTAGAAGAGTTCTTAGCCAGGCTGATCTTCCAGGTTAAGCCGCATTTGCCTAGGTTGGTCTATGTACTCGTATGAGTGACTACCTATCATATCGAGTTTCCTTCCTCAGCAAGCACGTAAAGTCGTTGGTCTCGGCTGTCATTTGCAAATCTTTGGCAGTCGTTACTGTTAGTCTGAAGCCCGAAAGACTTATCAAGGAGTATCGTAATTACCCAGTTACTGGGATGTGGAGATCAGATAGGCAGTCGTGTCAATGTAAAATACTCATATTTAGCTGCAACTGGATTGACTGGAAGCCGACCCTAATATAGCTGGGAAAAGGGTAGGTAGTTCCATTGTTATGAAGATGTAGGTACCTACTAACGGTGAGGTAAAACATCGAAAACTGATATGTTCTAAAACAACGAAGGTAATGTAACCGGACAGCTACCAATTGGTAGATGAGTGTCATTCACCTTTATAGAGAGAAGACCAGCAACCCAGCAATGGAATCATTTTAGGTTATTTATGCTTTGTGGAGTATACAGCAAAAAAGTACGGTTAAAAATTACAATGATGTCGAAAACACAGCATGAACACGAAACAATGTTGATGTACGTATTCGTTTCAAAAAGTACAACGAAATGATGAATTTATGAATATTTTAAAAGCCGTGGACATTACCTTTGTACTAGAAATGAGGAAAACTCCCGACATTTACAAAACATTGTTTTGAATAAATCATTGTTTAGCTTTTTAGCTCCTTTAGGGATGTCCCACACCGCGTCAGATATACTAATAGCTATAATGTATGTAAAAGTATTTTGGTGACGTAAGTATCGTGAGGCCACATCTATCGAAATCATTGCCTATTTCTAAAACAAATGCATTTAAAAACTATTTTCTTTTAACCCTACACCATCACAACATTGGTCGTGGTGCTCATTTCTCGACCGCAACGAATATGACACCTCGAAATACGACGACAACATCTCACTTCACTCCCAAAATTTCCCTGACACCCTTATTGTCGCGGCATACGGTTGAGAATTGTTTGTAAAAAGGGAGATAGGGGAGATATATATGTTTGTATCAGAAACACATCTGTCAGGATGCTGGGACATTAATGTTTCATGAAGTCTGTATGTGTAGATCGGTATCAGATAATAGACACAGCTATGTCTCTATTTACTGTCAGTCAATGTCTACGGGGAGTGAAATGTACGCGAATTAATGTCACACCGAAATGGGAATGTTTTTCGTATGTTTGAATTAGTTTTTTTGGATGAGATGGAGTTTCAATGTGTTTTTGGTGGTTTTATTGTGGTTTCGTTAATTATGTTTGCATTTTGGGTGTTTGGGAAAAAATGGGTATGACAGATTTGTTAAGAATCGAAATATCACAGGACAGTTCGTCAGTTAATTCCATGTCTAGATTTTTCAAAAACATTTTCTTGAATTGTGAGAATTTTCTTTTGAATTGTTAACACATCCTATGCGACCTTTTTATATAAGTTAAGTTAGATAAATAGTTTAAGACTTCAGTATCAAAAACAGTAAACGTAAGTAGTTTATCCAAAAAGAGCTCGCATAACTAAATTTTAAGGCAAACATATTTAAAAACCACTTTACCATGCATCGACATACAAAGAAGAAATTAGAAAGATTGGTTCCAAAACTGAATAACCACACCAAATCACAAATGACCTGAAAAACTAAGAAAAATAATATTTCTACACAGAAATAAACCGAACAATACATGGTTACCCTATTTCCCGCCGTGACACGCAAGATGGCGGCTCTAACCATAAACAAAACGGGCGCAGTGTTGCCTTATCGCAAAAATGTCGTCTATGACGTGTATTTCATTCCCCTGTGTCTCCGGGGAGGTTTCCTCCGGTATTTAGATAAATAGATACTATTGTGGTTGTTCATTTACTTGATTTGGTTCTCGTTTTTGGTAATTTATTTGTTTTAATGTAATTAACGAATGTGGGTTAGTGATTTTGGCACTATTGGTATATTTTTGTATGTTGAATGGCGAGGTCTTATGCAAGTGTCATTTTGGGAGATACACTACTGAATATTCTTTAGAGTTAGGTACGCTCTTTAAGAGATACTAAGTCAAAATCACACAGTTAGATAATTTATGTAGGTAACTATGGACGGAAGTGAAAACTACGTATTTTCCTTCTCCTCTCTCTTCTGATTTATTTCATAACAGGATCAATATTTACAGTTAAATTCATTCTCCGGGACACGTCGGGTTTCATTGTCTCGGCGCTTTTTCTGTTGGTTGTCACTGTTGATTCTGGCTTTCAGGAGTTGCAGTGGTTTGGTAATTGTACGCAGATGAGTGGGAGTTTTGTCAACAGAAGACAAAAGATCCCGACATAAGAGAAATCTCTGCCGTGAGCTCAGCCCACATACGCTGGTGCTATCTTGCTTTTTAATTGTGGTAAAATCATCAAATGGATCCTTTCACCAAGGGCAAGACGCGAGGGAATGACTGACTTGAACTGACTAAAATCCACGGTCTTTCAATAGCCATTGACATACCGGGGCCATGGTTACCCGATAAGTCAGTCCCACGACCCGGATGTAAAATAGACATGAAGAGAAATTATGTTTACAATAAACAGTACCTAATACAACGCAGTAAAATGCAAAATAGTCCTCTATAGTCAATAAATGCGAAGTTAGGTATTTAAGAGAATATTGAATCAACCCCACAATTAAATTTAAAAGCACATAATATTTACGGTGCTCAGTTTGAAGGTTATGAATGAATAAGGCCGTTTCGCCAGTCTAGTCACGTGGCGGCCATTTTGTCGGAAAACGGCGGGAAAAGGGCTCGCAACGCCCGAGTGCGCACAGGTGGAACCGCCATCGATACGATGCGACGGAATATTAAATTAAAGTATTTTGTTTAAATTAATACATCGTCAGAATATTGAGTTGAATTTGATTTTGATGGGAAATTGGGAGTTGAGTTATTATGATTATAGGTTTGTACGAGGTTTAGCAGTCCTTACTTATTACATTCATACAATGCGACTACGGACTGAACAAATATGTGATGGGGATATACAAGTTGATTTGTAATTGGGAGCATTCCTTAAAATGAGTGATACTAGTCCTTATTTGCAATAATTTTAACCCCGACAACGTAGGGTTCAAAATTTTGGAGTTATCGAACTTTTAACATTTTTCGAAAAATTTCCACGTGTACCTTAATAAGCGCTTATTGTTAGAAATTAACGACGGTTACCACTTTGAATTTATACTTTTCTGATAGAATATGAACGATTAAATCTAGTGGATACAAGTTTGTTATAAAACTAATTATATTTTGTGAAATTAAGTGTCATAAAGTTCCTGTATATCTACAATATAAAACTTCACTTGTCTTTCAAAGAATATTTCTTAAAATAAATGTATGACACTTGGTTGGCAAAATCCAGTTTTTTTTTCTTTTATTATCTAAAACCTCTCTAAAATAGTGCAACAGTACCTAATTTTAGTAAGTGTCTGGCTTCAAAATAAGGGTTGTTATTGACATGGTAGTATTTCAACGGTACACAAAGGGCACCTCCTGCGAAAAATTGTAACACAAGCCTTATGTCGAATAGATAAGGTTCAAGTAACTCAGGTGCCATTGTCAGCGGGTGCCCTTCGTGGAATACCTCTTTCAACGCACTACTAACTTATGCTTAAGAATTTCACCAAAAAGGGTTACCAACCCGGGGGATACGACACATTTCTCACAAAAATCCTTCAAAAAATTCTGCTCACACCTCAATCCCGATATCCGACAAGCATATCATAACATACATACATCCATACATATATGCTATGTGTATGAAACCACATCGCGTCCACACAATCATAATTATACGTTGTTTGTGTGGGTGGAGCTGTGGGCGGCGCGGTATAACCCCCGCCCCTCGACGTTTTTTTTATTTATTATTATATCTTCTTTTTTTTAAGCCATTGTTTTCACAGTAATGAGGTCTGGGTATGAAAGCTGTGGTTTTATGTTTTTAATTTTGTATCTGGCTGGAAAGACAGGTGTCTTTGGGTTGTCAGTTTCAAATGCTACCCTAGATTTTTATTTATGTTATACGAAGTTTCATTGTAAATGGGAATTTGAGAGTTATTTGTGTAAATTATTAGTCGCGTATCGGTCGAATATTACGACTATAAGTTATTAAATATTAAATTGCCAAGTTAAAAAATGAATTGGAGACCACGTAAACTTTAGTCTTTAACTGTCCATTTACAACGAGGGATACTGAGATTTTGTTTTTACCGAATAATGTAATAATAGAGAGAGAGTCTTTTAAAAAAAATTGACCAGGAGTATTGTTTAAAAAAAAAATGAAACTCCCTAATTCGTTATGGTAGCAGTGCCGGATTAGGACTACTTGATGCTCTAAGCAATCGATGCCTTTGGTGCCCTCCTAACCAAGGTTTTTTTTTCCGTGATAGTTTCGTCAACTGAGTTGAGTCCTCCCACCTAAAGCGGCACGGGAGGGATTTTCACATTTGTACTGACGGTGATCCTTGAATAGCCTTTTGCGTTTCAGGTTCATGGTTACCTGATGAATCTTTTTTTGAGCTTCTTCTAGTGTCCAGACGTGATGCCTTAGGCAATTGTTTAAATTGATTTAGGGTTTATCCGTCACTGCATGGTAGGCCCACCTGCTAAATGAGCGTTGGCAAAACAAAAAGAGTATGTAGGTGACGTTCTCTTATATTTGCCTACTCCCCAGGGAACTAAATATATTCCGTAAAACCATTTTCCTCAAACATATTTTCCTTTTCAATATTGTTAATTTATCGAATCAAAATCAACTGAATTTTTATGATTTTCGAAATTGCACACCCGATTGAGTATCATATTTTTATTTAGATATTTATTTTAAAACTGTTTCACTGGTTGTTACGTATTTAATTGCTGAAATGAAGTTGAAAATAGCAAAACCTTTTCGCTTATACTATAATAGAGCTAATAAAAACATTTTTTTTTCAGAACAGCTATTTTTAAAAGTCGAACATTAAATCTCATAACATTCGAGCTACGTTCAAATGTTAAGTTATGGAAAGCATGAAAAATCATGAGGAAACCAGAGGAAAACCATGTCCTGGAACCAAAAATTCAAAGACATGTGACATCTACCTTCCCGCACTGGGCCCACGTGATGGATTATGGAACACTCCCTCTTACAGACATGAGGCCTGTGTCCTAACATTGGGAACATTATAATGATGTTTAAGTTAAGTAAGCGTTACGATAGTTATTATGTATGCATCAGACGAACTGGGAATTCGTAAAAATAGAGTATGCAACTACTTACTTAAGAATACTGACGAGATGTACAAAAGTGTTGATAAATGTGAGTATCTTAATACTCACATTTATCAACACTTTTCACATTCTTACTCTTAAGTAAGAATAGCCAATGACGTTGCTGAAGTGAATAATTAGGAGTATTGTTTAAAGTCGCCGTTTTGACCCGCAAATATTTACTCCTCTTCTTCTTTTGCCGGATATTAATTCCAGAACTGTATGGACAAACACTCCACACTATTCCCAAGCCACTGCAACTCCTGAAAGTCAGATTCAACAGTGGCAACCACCAGAAAAGGGCCCAGACAATGAAGCTCGACGTGTCCCGGAGAATGAATCTACCTGTCTTAGATCTCAAAACGAATTTAATCAGAAAAGAAGAGTGGAGTAGTAGGAAAAATATATTTCCACTCTCCATGCAAGCAGGAGACAGAACAAAACAAGGCCAAAAGGCACAAAAGGACATTACAACAGGGAGAAGTCCAGTTGCCTAGCATCATGGGGAAAAATGGACTCTATTATTAATGGGTTATAATTGTATCTGTATCCTAATCCTCAACTGCATAACAAACTCTTTAGCAGATACTAAATTAGTACCCAAACCGGAAAAAATAAATAGAAACGTGTTAACCACATCCATAATTCGTATGTCATTCTTCAAATCGTTTACGTTTCAACTGACACCAAACAAACCGTTTACGCTCACGCTTATTCGAGCGCGAAACCCTAAAAACGAAGCCTGTACGTCCCTATACTATGTCCCTATACTTCCCTATATGTCCCTATACCTACACCAAAGTACGTTCAAAGTACGTAACTGTAAATTAACATGTATAATTACACACAAACGGCTGTGGAACCCTTTAACGTTTACATGTTTTAATCCTGTTTCATGCGTTATTGGCGCGGCGCGGAACCCTTTGTGCTGAACGTTCGCGGAGCCACGGTGCGTGCTTATGTAATTAGTGGGGATTTGTACTTTGTTTTGAGGGAACCTGTAGGCTGTGCCTGTGTGGCTAGATAGATTTTTCGGTTGAAGTGACGAGAGGTGCTCTTTTTTACAGAGGTTTTAACGTGAGAGCGAAATGTGAAATTCCTCATTTTTGTGCGTACAAAGGATGAACTCTGATGTTTAGTGCACCTTTTTCAACTTTCCATAAACAGTTTCAATAACTTTTAACATATCATCGATCGATAAAAACAGTAAAAAAACAATTTCGCATATTCGAATCAGAACTAATTGTTTGTTCTGATTCGAATATGCGAAATTGTTTCTAATTATTATTATTTATTATTCAACAAACCAAAAATCTGTTTGACTGTTTAACAAGTTCGTAGAGAACTAAGAAATATCATTAAATAATGTGAAAAAAATAAAACTTTAATTAGAGAGCAGATTACTGTATTGTTGCAGAAACATGCCTTTTGGGGTGTAAAATCATTACATGATTCTTCCCGCCCTGGGTTGGAGGGACTTTTACTGACTAAAAATTCATCCTGTTCCTTCTTTTGCGTTTTTCGTTCCAGAGCCATGGAATCTTGCTTAGACAGTCTAAAATAAGTCAACAAAAAAATGAAATGGAAATCCGACTGTCAAACTTATGAAAAAATTGACCGACAGTAGTTTATCAACACTTAATATCACATATCGTAATACTCAAGTATCGCACCCTCATCCCCCGCACGGTGTGCACAGAAGGGTTGCGTAATGAAGGCGAATTTAATTGCTATTTTGTGGGACCCGTACAGTCCCACACTCGTATGTCCCACAGAGGGTTGTCTCTGGATCTATCCGGCCGTGGTCGTCTCATGTGCGCTAATCTGTGGATTTGGTTGCTCTGGGTTGTCTATGTTTGTGAATTTCCTTTGCTTTGTGGGTTTTTTATAGATTAGGGATCGTGTTGTGGGTTCAAATTTTTTGGGTTACCTATAAATTTAAGTTAGGTAGTTTCCGGCATCAATAAGTTGCAAATCGAATTAGGCCATAATTTAGAGTTTTGAAAAGTAATGACCACTTATTTTTTCTTTAGTAGAATCAGTGAATATTCACAAATACGCATCAAAACTCGAAAGTGGGGCCTTGAGACATCAGAACGAACTAAAGATGAAACCATGGCATGACGTATTGTCAATGTTAAAAGCGTCTTATATTCGTCAATTTTGGTTTACGTTACAAAAAAAAAATACTCGTTAAATATTTTTTGAAATTCTAAC
The DNA here is from genome assembly GCA_028554685.1 of Agrotis ipsilon. Lineage (NCBI taxonomy): Eukaryota > Metazoa > Arthropoda > Insecta > Lepidoptera > Noctuidae > Agrotis > Agrotis ipsilon. The sequence goes on from CM052972.1 coordinate 11,251,504, forward strand.
TGACGGAGTAATTATATTTTTTAAGGATACAAGCCTTTTTGCATTACAGTACTGAAAAGGTTGGCTTTGCCAACGAAGCTCTAAGATATTAGTTAGATTATTTTAGGATTAAATCTCTATGCGGTTAGAAGATCCGGCCCACATTCCAAATATTCCTGACTCGTCCTAAAACAAATGCTTTTTTTGGCCCAATATGTAATTTCAATTATTTTATTCCCGTTTTGTTCCATTTTTAACAGACTACAAAAAGACCAAATTGAGAGCCTGCTATTTTCAATTCGGTCGGTATTTTGGTTGCCTCGCCTGATGGTATACGATGATGTAGTCGACGATGAAGTAAGCTTGAGTCTTCTATAAGTAACCTATTCATTCTTGACTTAAAGACCCCAAGGTTGTAGGTATCGTATTAAAAATAGTTCTTTTATAATTAAGTATATCAAGATCGCTTTTTATTCTAGTTTTTAGATTTTAGTAAGTTTTAAAGCTAGCGTTAAGTATTAGTTGAATGTTTATTGCAAGCAATATCATGTCCCGAGGTCGCGGGACTAACAAATTACCGTGACCCCGGAACATAAATTGCTATTGAAGAACACCGTGGATTTTAGTCAGTACAAGTCTGATAGTCCTTCCTGCACTTTCCTAGGTGGGCGGACTCATTTGATGATCTTATCACGCCAAAAAAACAAATTCCATGTAGGTATCTGCATTGGGTAAAGGTTGCTAGTTCTTAAAATGGTTATATGAATTACTTTTATAACTTCAATGACTGGATTCGGAATAAAGATTTTAAACACGTGTTGAGTCATCAAAATCTTGTTTTATTTTTAACTTAACTGACCATACCTTTTCTTGATTATTCAGAGAAACCCCCAAATTCCACATAGAGTAATATATTTTCTGCAACAACTTTTAAGTTTGACATTATATATTTGACATTATAGCATACCCAAAACAAACACTCCACACACATACATACATAACATTAATAACCCCTAAATATCATCAAATGGTATCAAAACAGACGCTTATATACCATACATAGACTCCACATGTCGGCGTGGTATGCCGGCGATGTTCAAAGCGCGCCGCTCACTCCCTTTGATGTGCCGCACATACGGCTTTACATACAGCTTAGTACATATAACCCTTCTATTTCGGTTCGCCATCTTAGGGTTAAAATATCTTTTGAGATATCCGACTGGATCTGTTTCGGTGGTTAGTGAATTCATTTGGGAAGATTTGGAGTTGGTGTGAGTATATATGGAGGGGTCTACCTTTGCAGCTGTTGAGAGGTAGTCGAGGGTTTTCGTGGGATGAAAGGTGGCAATTATAGGAGGATTATTATGTGTATTGATTGTTATTAGTAAGTATTTATATTTATTTATAAATGATAACTGATATTTATTCAGCAAATTGTTTTTTACAAACTCTTTTACACGTCAAAAAGACACTATTTTTACACTAGATGAGGTCGGTGTTTCGTACCTGACTACTATGAGAAGAAACATCCGAAACAAACTCAGAGGTCAGAGTCTCTTTTAAAGTCCAGACAATTTTGTATTGGTAAAGTACCATGAGAACCATGCAGGTGTCTGAGGTGGTATTTTGAAGAAAGAACCACACAGAATTGAGTGGACCTGTCCAGTCAGTGCAAGCATGTGTCAGTTACCGTGTAGCTCAACTTATAACACAAGGAGCTCAACGAAACGACGAATTTTATCGTTACAATTGAAATGCTCATCAAAAATTTTTTTTGTACACCAAATTGCTGCCAATGCTTTAGCTAGATTTCAGGGACACCTCGAAGTTCGATTCAGTGGTTCCTTTAAACCCAGCAAACAGAAATTGAAGCCCGACCTGAGCAGGTAGGGCATTTGTTTTTATTATTACTGAGAATAGGTTAATTTTTACAATACTTTATGATACACAATTTGATGACCATTTATCCATTTTCGTAGGTATTTCGATTTTTTGGTTTTTAAATAGTTTTCTGGTAGGCGTTTTAGTACATGACTAATTATTTCTTTAATTTTTTTTTAGTTTTTAATTAAAAGTGCCATGCCCTGCAAATTTTTCATAACTCATTTTTTTTTCATTGGACTGGGCAGGACTTGTCTGCCGCATGCCGAACGAGATGTGGGCACGCAACACTCACGATTGGTGCCCTGAAACAGCGACGCGGGGCCGCGGTAGACCTCGAAGCTGGATGTCTTCCTTGAGAATTGGAAAGAGATGGCACAAAGTTGTAAACATTGGAGGAAATGGAGGGAGACCTTTGCCCAGCAGTGGGAAAGTAAAGGTTTATAAAAAAAAAAAAATTACAACTTTAGGCACTAAGACAGTCCCGTTATGATGCTTCTTCTAACAGAATTCAATTTGACCATTATTGAATTACCATAAAATGGGAAAAATCCCAGTTACAAGGTACTATAACATTGGTATTAACAATGTTGTTAAAGTGGCAATTTAATACTTAGAACTATTTTTACAAAACCCTATTTACTTAAAAGATCGTAGCTACATGAAACTTTCTGTTTTCTCAGCAAGAGAGCTAAACATGAAAGTACACGGAAAAATGGTGTCGTCCCAAGAATGCTCCGAGTTTAGTCAACAAACAGGGAATGTATGTATGTAAATCAGATAGTATGTATTCAAGAGTTTCGCTTCTGCCTACCCTTCTTATATAACAAGATACTTTGAAACATTTTTGGTTCAGAATTGTATTCTCTACAAAATTCAGTGCCGCAGCAGCGTTGAATGTTATTGGAGAATCACCGTAGATTTCACTCAGTACACACGGCTACACATCAAGCTATACAACAGCTAACAACCGGCTTAAGTTGAACGGTCATTGTGTGAAATAACCCAAAACAGTGAAACTAACATTAATTATTACTAACATTATTATTATTTTTTTGTTTTTTTTCTTCTCGGCGTTTTATAAGTGCCCATTGAGGCCCATGTAAATATTATGATGTTGAATTTGAATTGGTTTTGCATAGCTTGATGTGTAGCCGTGTGTACAAGTATGACTGGGGATCCCATCAAGCCCCGGGTGGGAGGACTCATTTGATGATTTTACCACGAAAACAAAACCTTAAATGTGTTTCATGTAGTTAAGTATTTAAGGCCTTAAACATGAATAGTAATTTTATAGTAGATTTCCTCCCAAAAATCTCATTCCACAACTAATTCAATAAATGACCACCGTGAATAAATAACCGACAATTGTCCCCCAAACCGAGTCGACGATGCTAAGGACAATAACTTACGTCCAATAAATAAATATTCAACACTCCCGCCATACATCTCACTAATTTACTACTACGGAACCCCATAATAACCATTTATTCACGGAACCCTGCGAATAAATATCTCGCGACATTTTTCTTCGCGTTATCTTGAGAGTCCAGACCGGTCGCTATCTCGTTCCTTCGTTAGTAGGCGTAGATTTATCTATCTCTTTCAGTATTTTATCACGGGTCTTGCCACCTCCCTTTATTCAGTACGTTTTATTTAGTTTTCGCCCCCTTAATGGATTTATTCGTTGGAGTCTTTGACCTTGCGTCTGTCTCTTAGTTCGGAGGACCATGAGGTGGTAAGTAGGTGATGTGTATGAGAACTACCAAGAAGTGTTGGATGACTCTAGAAATGGCTGTTTGAAGTCTTAGAAGAAACTTTATGAGATTTCTCGGAATTTTGTGAGGAATCTTTGAGGTTTTGTTGAGAATTTTATGTGAAAAGGATCGTTGAAAATACTGTATAAGTTATATTCTCTTGGAATAAAGAGATTCCTGAAACACATTGCCTCGTGAATTCAGCATTCTTACTCCACACGTCGAGTTTTCATACAACTTCGTGAAAGGTACTGGTATTTCTAAGAAATATTTGCCACACGTGTTGAGAAGAAAAATTTGCTTCAAAATCTCAAAGCATAGATATTTTGTAAAACTATTTATTTCGACTTATGTAGTGCTATTCTTTGTCAATACAAAACATTTCGACTATTCTTAGAATTTCGTAAGTCTTTTATACTTGACTGATTTTGATGACGTCATTTATTTTGAAATTAAAATACAAATCCAGAAGAAAAGACAAATCAATAAATAAAATAAAAAAAAGGAACTAAAAACTTAGGTCTAATAAATAAAATATAAAAAATCATAAAATTCTATCGATTCGTATTCTACAAAACGTCAACAATTTATGCAAAGGGCAATTGCTATAACTAATTGAACATTAAAATTCATCAATGAATGAAACTAAAGTGTCCACGAAAATGACAGAAACATGGCCCATTACTACTACACGATGCATCAAGGGGTCATTATTGCACCACACATCATAAATAAGGGGTCTGAAATGTTCCACAGAGGGTTCGCGCTAATAAAATTAGTTACACTGCTTATCACCGCGAGGCTTTACTGTGATGATACGGGACTAAATTGGTTTATTTATCACTTATACATCTTGATTTGGTTTAAGACGAGGATAGAACGGGAAGGATTATAAATCTTGTAATTGTAAATGCGAAAGATGGGATGGATGGATGGATTTTTGCTACTCTTTAACACAAAAACCACTGAGCGGATTCCAATTAAATCTGGTTTTTTAAACAGTTTTTTTTAAACGTTTCCGTCGTCTCTATGTCTCCAGCATTGTGGGTGCGTTTACAAACATATAAACTCACATACACAAACGCCCAGACCCGGAACAACTACTTGTAGATCATACAAATATTTGCTGCGTGCGGAAATCGAACCCACGACACTCACGCAGTAGTCCAATCGCCCAGCCACTGCGCCAATCGAGCCGTCAGTTTATCACCGACCAACGAGCAGTGGGTAAAACTTCGGGGAACAACAGTCATAGATATTAGTTGCCAGTAACAAAGGTGTCAAGAGCGAGTCGTGCCCAAAGCTTTGTTACTCTGTGGCTTTGTGTTGCTTGTCTTTTACATCAAGTGTGGCCGCCGGCACCACTTTGTTTGTGTTGGCCAATTACTTGCCAGGAACTTGAACTACGGATAGCTGTTGGCTGAAGCTTTCTTGAAAGTTTTCTTACCTAGCAAAGAGTATTTACTTAGCTAAGACTTTAGGGAAACACTAACGTCATTTCCCGTTAATTCTCGCGATAGAATCTAGTCTTTTAAATGTTCGTATAACAGTCTATTAGATGATGATCCCGTCCCGTACTTGTACTGTACATTTTATAAGATAAGGGTAGGATTAAGTAGGATTAGAGGCGGCCTATTAAAAAATGTCAGAGTTTCTTTTCTACTACCTATTAATAATTTTTTTTGTATTTTTTAGTACAGCAGCACATTAGTATCAGGTGAACAACATTATAAAACTGGCCAGGTAGTCATTCTTAACATGATAGGTTATTTGAAGTCTCACAACTAACTATTAACTTTAAAAAAAGATAGCATTATTTTGTATTTCACCAGCGTTCTTTTTTAAACTCGATTGCAAAAGAACCCTTTTTATAGCCCTTCATAGCCCTTTTTATAGTGGTATTTTGTAGTAAATATCATTAAATGAGTTCTTACTGGCCTTGGGTGGAGCTGAGGGGATTGTCAGACTGATGCTGACCAAAATCCACGGTGTTCCTTCAATAGCCCTTGTTTTTTCCCGTTTCACTTATGGTTTAGACAGTCATGTGACATCGACCATAGACCTAAGATATAAGACCAGATTAACATAACTAGACCGACAACTTTTAAAAAAAAGTACTTATTAAAAAAATTGAAGTCAAAAAACATATTAATTATTTTTTACATCAAAGTTATTACACATTGAGAAAAAAACATAACGTCGAATTGATAACCTCCTCCTTTTTTGAACTCGGTTAAAATAGCGATATTCGACTTAAGTAGGAAACCACACTAACATATCTATCAGACGTAATCAACAATCACAAAATGACAAATCAAACCGCAAATCTTGAAATTTGATGCCCCAGAAATGGATAACCAAACAATAATTATTATAATAATATGTATCGCGTCCACGGAAGGTGTCAGTCAATCGACCATGACACAGCCGGTGGCGGGATATCGACTTACGTCTTTTCTGACACTTTCACGGACTTACAAGCAGTAGAGAGACAGTGGGACATTCAAATAGTACTTTGATTTGCATATTTATACAAGTTATTAGTATTGTCTGTTAGTTTTAGTAATGGAAATCATCAACCGGAAGACGTCCACTGCTGAACATAGGCCTCCCCCTTAGACCGCCACGCCGAACGACAATTCGCCACTAGCATCCATCGGTTGCCCGCGACTCTCACGATGTCGTCGGCCCACCTACTGGGAGGCCTACCTACGCTGCGTCTTCCGATCCGTGGTCGCCACTCGAGAACCTTTCTTCTTCATCGGTTGTCAGTTCTACGAGCGATGTGGCCTGCCCTTTGCCACTTCAACTTGCAAATTTTACGAGCTAGTAGACTATAGTAATGAACATGATACATAGTAATGAAGAAGAAGAAGTTAGACATAGTCATGAAGATACTAATTTTAGTATATTTTAGATTCTCCAAAGTCAAAACTCTCAGATAGAATGTCGAGAGTCCTACCTAGATTTCCACTGAGAATAGAAACCCTTTTCCTTATATAAACAGTGTTGAAATTACTGTAATCACTTGGAAAATAGTAGGTATTCAGAGCGCTATTAGGCTTTTACCAGCCTAAATTATGATAATTATGATAATATACAGGGTGAATTTTTCAACTGGGCGTGGATGGCTATTTTCGAAACTATGAGGAATATCGAAAAACGTTGAAAGGAGTCTCGAGGCCGATTTTGACGAAAACTAAAACTGCATCATTGGATTTTAGAAAAATCAAAAATCCTGGCCAGGAATCGAACCCGCTGATTTTGGAAAAAAAATCACACCCTGTATTATTACACCGTTCGATAGTGTTGCTAATAAGGATCAAATTCTGGGAAGTAATCATATAAGGCAAACTGAAGGAAATGGCTGATTTTTATGAAATTGCTATTTTTCCATGTTACTTTACTTCTACTGAGCCATAATTTATTCGAAATGATAAAATTTCATGTTTTCAATGTTTCACTGAATTTGACGCTTCAACGATCCCACTGAACTTAGCAATATGAAATTATTGAGTTGAACTAAAAATAGCATTATTTTAAAGAAGAAACAGTAACTTTATGCTTCAAATACAGTCTTTGCCTTGAAGATTAATCAGTTTTTTGGTAATTATACGTTTTACTGAAGTTTGTCGTATATGATTACTTCCCAGAATTTGATCCTTATTAGCAACACTATCGAACGGTGTAATAATACAGGGTGTGATTTTTTTTCCAAAATCAGCGAGTTCGATTCCTGACCAGGATTTTTGATTTTTCTAAAATCCAATGATGCAGTTTTAGTTTTCGTCAAAATCGGCCTCGAGACTCCTTTCAACGTTTTTCGATATTCCTCATAGTTTCGAAAGTAGCCAACCACGCCCAGTTGAAAAATTCACCCTGTATAATAAAATCTTTTTAAAAACAAAATGTAAAAGGCGGTCATGCAGGCCCGAATAAAACATGAAATGAGACTTCTTCAAGGTCACATTGCATTAAAACCCGTGGAAAATCTCGACATTTAAAAGAAAAAAGTGGCAAGATATTTTTTTATAAAAAAAAATAACCGTTAGCAAAGCGTTCTTTAATTAAATAAATAACATCACCATTCTTTTGTTTAAGACATCGCAAAAATCGTTTATAATTGGCTCTCAGGATCGAAATTAAAAATTCCATATCTCTAAACGGCTGCAGCTATGTGGGTGTACCAGAAAAATTCTCAAAGCCGCCTAATTGGATACAGAATACAGACCACTACAAAGGGGGATGTTTCAGATAAAAATGAAAATTAAATCTTCCACGCGGATGGTCAGAGTAATGTTTTTGACGGTGCCGTAGGCGGGCGAATCCCCCCCGACTCCAGCCCCCCCTGGCACCCCACACTAGGGGAGCCCAGAGCCGCAAATCGACTATCAAAATGCTGGTAAAAAAGTTTTGTTGCGATTCTCAGTGACCGCCCGCCGCCCGCCATACGCTTCCCTGTGTTGCTATTTTGCAATTTTATTTTTTTCTGTTAATTTGCTGTTGCCGTGTGCATATATTATGTGTTGTTTCGGTCGTGTTATGCACTTCATTTGCTGGTATTGATTATGCATATTGTCTGGTACGCGTTGATGTACTTTTGGATTTAAAGCTCGGGTAGGTTTAACTTGATTTCACAGCAGTTTTACAGTAAATAGGTCTAATTTTATTAGACTCATTATCATCTAGCCCTTTCCCAACTATCTTAGGCTCAACTCCCAGTCGAACCAGATGCAGCTAAATATCTAACCTCCACAACCCAGTAACTGGGTAATACTATACCTGTTGGTATATCTGGCTGTCAGACTTTCGAGGTTCTGACTAACAGTAACGATTTTTTCAAATATCTACAAATGACAGCCTGGACCAATGGCTTTACGACGTTTCCGATGCATGAAAATTATTATTGTCTAGTGTCTTTAGCTTTATTTTATCAGACTATTCAATCGTTAGTTTGGTACTTAAAAAATGGAATATATTTAAATACATGGCAGTAACGATGGTTTTTAAAATGAAGGTTAAAAGGTTTTTTAGTTAAAATCCTGAAAACACACACAATAAAAAAAATACTCAATTTTACAGTCTAATTTCGCCAAATTAAACGCGATCAGCAATACAAACGACGTTCAAGTCGTGTTTGACGTCGTTTTGATACTCGCTATTAAAAATTTCACTTACTCTTCTTCATCGCCGTCATATCCCCTCCATTGCAGCTGATGGCCTGGGGTCCAGGACTCAGGCTATGCAGCTGGTACGGCGGGGTCCTGGCGTCAATCTGCGCAGGCCAGGGGGCCCGAGGCCACGCTGGGGAGGCCCCTGGGGCCCCCAGCAGTCGCAGGCGCTCGTAGACTGGGGTTGAGCATTCTGGGGATGGTTGCTGGTTGTTCGCTTTCTCTTTCTGCGCTGCTAGGTTGCGGAGCACCCGGTTTATTGAGGAGACCTGCGGGAAAAGATAATTTGAAATTGGAATATAATAGTTTTTTTTATAACTGTTGTATGTTTTTTTTAAATATGGAATGCGTATATTGATGTAGTTTGAGTCGCATTTAGACTACTTGGTTTACTTTTTTTTTTCAGCGTGCTTGTAGCAGATGCATGAACGTTGAAGGGGCATGAAATGTATAATAAAAGGATCGTAGCAGATGGCGCTCTATGTTTCTAGGAAAAATGAGTAATTTTATGTGTATGTTGCTTTCTTATAGTCAAAATCACTTTCGTTAAAATTACAACTGGTATACTTGTTATGTTTTCGTCACATAGCTGTTAATGCATGATTCGATAGACTGTTTCACCTGTAATCTAATTCAAAAATCGGTAAGTGTATATTTAATCGAAAAAATGTTCTAACAAACCTTCGTGGTTACAAGGCGTGAGGTGAGGGTTGTGGTTTTTAAACAAAGAAAACGTAACCTGATCATCCCTTACGGCCTAATTCATCATCCATACCAAATTAAAAAAAAAACACTGACCCAATTTTTGAACATCGAACGAATACCGAGAAATCACAGCGATTAATGAGAAAGGTCGAGGTTTGATAACAAAATAAGGATAAAACCTATTGGCTGTATGAGTGAGGGCCTGTGCCATGATACCCGATGTTTATAATAAAGGGCAGTGATGACACGCGATCGGAAAGGCGTGATCTGAATTGATTATAATTATTTAAATTAATATGGGTGTTTAGAGTTTTTAAACGTTGAATTATTAACTTTTACAGAATTTACTGATTACCTTAAAAAGAAGCCTCTTTTTAGGCATTGTTTGGTTGAACGCGCTAATCTCAGGAACTACTGGTTCGAATTGAAATATAATTAAGTATAGTTTGATAGAGGAAGGCTCTAAAACATCACGCTACGATCAAAAGGAGAAGAGCATCGGGTGAAACTGCGAGAAAGAGCTAGTAAAACATAAAACGTGCTGCAATCTAGATGGTAAAAGGTTTTTAGGTGATAAAATTATCTTATGAGTTATTCTGCCCTAGTTATCAGACTCGTGCCGACTAAAATCAAAAATGTTTCTTCAATGGCGCTTTCAGCCCCAGGGTCATGGTGACCCGTTTGGACATTCCAGCATCGCGTATGGGTGGTATGACGTTTTGCAAAACTAACCCTGTGCTTGTTTCTTCTGCAGGGTCCTCGCATGAATTAACCAATTTATTGTCTGGACTTTAAAAGAGACGATGATCTCTGAGTTTGTTTCGGCTGTTTTGAGTTTATTTCGAGTATAGTCAGGTACGAAACACCGGTCTCATCTACTTATAAAAGTGTTGTGATGTGTAAAAATGTTTGCTAAAACCAATTTGCAAAATAAATATCATTTTAAAATAGAGAGGCCCGGTTGGTGTAAGGCCTACATGAATCCGACCTCTATGGTGGTCTTTAATAAAGTTCAAGTAGCCGTCATTAATGTTCGTTAATTTGATTAGAATCTATCAACATGCTATTAATAGATCTGTTATACGATACTGTCACTAATGGGTAGGTCTTGTTAAACGATATAACCAGTTGTCGCTTTAGATGCGACTTTTTTTTCAATGATTTTCTGGTTTTTATTAATAACACTAGGAATACTCTTGTATCGTGGGTGCGTTTACAAACAATTACATTCACATACACAATGGCCTACAAGTCGAAGGAGCCCCGCTTAGCAGGGCTTTAATAATCTCCCCTTTTCGTTAAGAGTGAGGAAGGAGTTCCTCACATTTTTTACTGCCTTGGCAAAAACCGAACCCGGGCTACTAGACAATACAAATATTTGTTCCGTATGGGAATCCAATCCGTGACACGCAGCGCAGCAGTCAAACTGTGCAAATTCAAGTTTTTCCTCAATAGTTTCTATGATATGGTACAATGCGCGTTCCTTGCGCGTGTGTTAAGATGAGTGTCTTCTAAAAAAAAACCCAAGACGGTAAAATTAAAACTACTGCAAAGCCTTTTTACAACCTCGGTTAAACAGCCCACCCAAATTCCCAAAAATATGTAACAAAACCGAATATCACCTCGCCAACTGTCACCGCGGCATATGACGCGCTGTAGTAACTTAGACGTAGGGCAGGAAGGCAAGGTAAGACGATAGACGGTAACCCGACACGCAACTCGCGGTGGTCCGAGCACCGCCATGACTGGCACATGACGGAATGCCCGATGGACCGAGAAAGCGCGCCACGTTTGAAAAACGAACGTTGTTTTTTTTTGTTTATTTTTTTTTCAAGTCTATGATTAGTGTTGTTGACAGTTCGAATGTTGATTTGTTTGCTGGTATTAGATAAATGAGGTTGATATTTGATTTAAAATAAAAATTAACACTTTATCGCTACTAGATGCCTATACCTACCTACGTACATTATGCGGTTTAAATAACTATTTTTATGTTTGTTGGTAAATATATTTAAATAAAATAAATCATTCGTAGTCATTCGTCTAATCAAAATGAGAAAAAAATCTTGAGTTATCAAAAAGATGTTTTTAATTTAAAACTTTTAAATGAAAGACTTGTTCGATCAGAAAATTATAACGAGACGCATAATTAAAAGTCAAACGTCTGACGTCTGCGAAATTAAATAAAAAATAAAATAAAATTTACTAGAAAGGGTTGAAGTTTTCTTACAAATGAAATGGAAATTTTTAACAAGACGTTTGTTAAGAAAGCATGCTCACTGTAAGAATCAATGATTCGAGCCAATTAAATACTTATTTGTTTGTTATTCTGTTTATTAATTGGCAAACAAATATTCTACCCTGTAACGAAATAAAAGAAGAATTAATGACGCGCTGTAATGGCGACACAAAGAATTGTTTTTTTTTATTACAAATTGAATTTTGATTAAAGTTCTATTGTATAGACAACTTGGAAAACCGTTTATGTTAAAAAATACTTACAATAAAAAAAGATGAAGAAGTAGGTGTTACGCAGTACGATCAAGAATGATGGAAAACGAGAACCGCCGAAGCATAAAGATAACAGGTAAGGACAACCGCAAAAAGAACAAGTGCAGAGAAAGCCACAATTTTAGAAAAAAAACTCTCAAGTACATAAATAGATTCTGGCATGAGACCCGCTGTCCGACTATGGACCATGCCTGGGTCGTCAGCACAAATACGGAGCCCTCCTTTAGGGGGCCATAGCCTGCCAGGGTTGTGGGACTAACGAATACCGAGACCCCGGAACGCAAAGGGCTATTGAAAGACAACGTGGATACAAGTCTGACAGTCCCTCCTCCTGCCTTGGGAGGACTAATTGGAAGATTACACCGTGCTAAAAAAAGTACAGAAATAGACGACCGTACTACAATATTTTCCAGCCAAAAAACAATACTCATAACAGAATTTCATTACGCATAGATATAAATAAGCGACCCGATCAAAGTGTGGCCATGTGTGAAAACAGTCTGCGCTGTCCGTTTATAAAAAAATAAACTCCACGCAAAGTACAAACGTGTAAACAGTCCCTTAATTCGAATTACACACACCGATTGACTTGTTTCCATGATTGTACTCGACTAATACACCAATTAGTAAATAACCCTTTTAGTAAATATGTTTATATGTGTACTCGAATTAATTTTCTTTAGATGTATGAACTTAGACAATGTACCATCGACAATACGAGCTCATTTCATTCGAGTAGTTTCAAATGCAGTTTTTTGTGGTTTCTGAATCGCGTGTACGGTAGATTAGTTTTATTTATTATTTAGTCCGGTTTTTGATTTCCAGTAGCTGGGAATTTTGGGATTAATGTCTACTTATGTGGGTAATCTTTTCTAATGCAGCGAAAGAGTAAGGATCTCACGTTATTTACGAGGCTTTTTTTTGTAAAATTATGCTTGGAGACTACATTTTATTTATAGGTATTTTATAAAAGAATTTATACGTAGTTTTACCATACAATTATTTGAATGATAGAATGAGATACCAATAAAATAGTCCGTTTGCTGATATACGAACTTATTACGTAATTGAATGTATCAGGCACGTTAACTTTTTATGAAGAGCCATATTTTCCCAAAAAAGAAAATTCAAACCGCCAATCAAGGCGTTTCGCGGCGACAACTCGCGACGCATTCTGAATACAAAATAAATTACATTAGAACGTTCCGTTTCGTGTTGGTACCTATCAAACGGCACAGTAAAAAGTATGAAAGGTGCCCCCTAAATACCGAGTGAGGTGAAGCGCGAAAATTATCTTATATTTGCTCAGACGCCGTGAACGTAGGGCGAGAATACTTTTCAATAAGCTTAGAGAGCGTTTTTTTTTTATTTAGCGAGACCCATCTTGTAAAGCGCGGAGCGTTGTGTAGGTAAAACGGAACGCGCAAATAGAGGGTTCTCTTTAGATCGATTCGATTTCTCTGATTGCTGCATAAGATTTTTATTAATGGTGATATGATTTACTTTGAATTATATTTTTATTAGTTTTGTGTTATAAGTTGTAGTTTTTTGTTGCCCTATATAAAGATATCAAATAAAATAATAATTAACAAAGAACAACAAGGTGTCTGCATTTAGCCAATTTAAAAATTACGAGTGCAAAGACAACGCTATGAACAAATAATATTTAAATAATTGGATAATATTACCAGATGATAAAAATCTTTATACTAAGATAATTAATTCATTTGAGTCAGTGCGATCGATTTAAATTCAAAATTTAAAAAATGCATAATTGAAAAAAAAAAAAAACAAGATAATCTAAAGACATTTTCCTCAATTCAAAGCTCGTTTACTACACTCACAATTTTTAATGTGCAAAAAATAAAAAGCAGTGCATTACTCTGGTATTGTGTAACTACAGAAGGGTCCCCTACAAAAGGCAACCTGCTGTGTCTATTGTGCGCCAAAGTCGGCACTTTGCGAGTCAATATTTTGGGTGAGTCAGTGACTCCTGACTAGAAAGTAAAGGCTCCTTGATATCACGCCGTTTCGCGAACGTAAGCGAACAAATGCGCACCTCTATTCGTCTATTCGCTGCATTGATTATACTCTTTTGTCTTTGGCATTTTTTGTGCGTGGCAATCGAAATTTTTCAAAATTGGAGTGCATGTTTGTTTTGCTCTTTCATGCGTTTTCTTTTATTGTTGTAAGGAAAAAATATTGGATATTGAATTTATTGCGCGCTGTGGGTGTTCCACTACTTCTACTGGTGAGAAGGTACGTTGTTATTACCTAATTCGTTGAGAAGTGTTAATGAACGATGTTGGTATTTTGTTCTTAGTATAATAAGTTAGAGATAAGTAAGTATATTTTTATTGATTCGGTAGGCAAGTAATTGATTAGTAATCATGTAGTTAAAACCTACAATATATGTATTGTATAACTATTATTATTGTCTTTAGCCATAACATTTTTATTTTATTTTAAGAAATTACGAATTTGCTCTAGGAAAGCCCCATAAATTCTTATAATAGCCAACACAGGCGCTGCATTAATCAAATAATTGAAAATAAAAGTGACCCATAAATAAATTAAATTAAAGGAAGTCCAAAATAACAATAAATTCATCAGTCGACAATAGATTTGCAGGACAAGAAAGCGAACACAAGACCGCCCCGTGGAAAACACCACACCGCCTCCCTAACCTAAGAAAAAAAAAAACTTTCCCGCCCATACGAGATGACAGCTAAAGTCAAAACTGCAGTTAATTCGAGTAATTCCCACGATTCGAAATTTAAATTTAATTGTCGTTCTATTATGCCAAAGAAATAGGTCAATAACGTAAGGAGTTCGTAAATGGCATTGTTTGATTGAGACCTTATAGGAGTTATAGGCAGTTTATCAATACGTCTGTGCTTTGTGGCTCGGCGGGGGGGTCATGTTGGCACTCAATAATGCTCTCTATTAACTTAAAACGATGTTCGAACCTACAATAGTGTATTCGAAATCGTTTGAGGGTGAAATGATATGCAGACTTATTATTAATTCTCATAGGTGGGGCGATTTGTGTTAATGCCGCCAAGATTGTATTGTTTGACGATAAGTTAAAATATTGACGTTTAAAAGGTTTTCGGAGATTTACAGCTTGATTGATTTTATTAATGGCTGTAAGGAAGTTGAAATCATACACTAAACATGGACCAGCCCTCTATTTTTAGCTTTATTAAATCACTGGGCAACATTATTCAAGTGTTGCTACAGTTAAAAATTAATTATAAAAAGAATTGACGTGAGTTATTTATTTTCAAAGGTTTAACTTAAAGTCCATACACTTAATAGATGTATTTACCTTTGAAAAGTCAAATATACAACATACAACAGGTAAATCAAATGACCAAACATCAAATTCACGGTAAGCAAGCATCAATCGGAGCATACAAAGTCCTTGTTACATTCCACATTCGAAAATAAGTGTGATTTTCCCGCGTTTTCCCCGTCATGGCGGCAGGACGCGATTTTCCACTAGATGTGTTGCCAGAATAATAAAATCCCGACAAAAATACTTCGGACCGTTCTCGTTGGCGTAAAATTGATTATTGATTTATGTGTATATTATATTTTTGTGAAGATACGGGGTGTCTTGTCACGTTTGGTCGCTATAAAATAACAGGGAGTGGCGTGTGACTAAATAAATTATATGGTAATAAAAATATGAGAGGATAATACTTAGAATGGATCTTATTCGAATATGGTGAAGCAAATATTAATTTTATAGACAGATAGATAATTTTCCAGTTTGTAGCATACTTAATTAATTTAAATTACTTATCCCTAAAAAATAATTTGTAAACTATATTTGTACACCTACTATATTTTGTCTATGGTTTCATAAATTCAATACATATTCTTAATAATTGAATTAATTTTCCCTTCCGCTTTCGAAATTTCCGCGAACTTGAGATAATTAAAGGGTTTAACTGCTCTTAAAAACTTTATCAACTAAACAAAATATAATAAAAATAAAATTTCGTTCAACAGCACTTCCCATTCTAAATAAAATAATAGTTTTAAGTGTGAAATATGGCAAAATAATGAAGTGAAAACATACTGGGGTCAATATAATTAAAAACTAAATCTTTGTGACCCAACCAAATGGCAAAAGTCAATTGTGTTTACTTGGCGAACCGGTCTCGAGTCGATAATAATGATTTTAATGACAATAATAGTTAGAATTATTATTATTAAAATAATATAATAGTGTATTATTACAACCGGCACGGGGATGAACGCTCGAGTGAATCAGAATGACACAACTTTTTAACGGCTTTTATTTCTTTTTATTTTAGAAAATGTTACGTTTCTTTTTTGTTTGATATTGTTAATAAATGTAACACAAAACAAAGTAAATGTTAACGGCTTACTTTTCTATTCATTCCTGTTAGCAATTGTTTTAGAAACCAAAAATCATACGGAGTTTTTAGTTTTTCAAAATCTATAGATTTGTTTTCTCTTTACCTTAATATTTAAGTTAAAAAAGAATTTAATGTTAACCATGCGATGTAAAAAAATACATAAACTGACGATTAAGAAAATACGATATTGACGTTGAAGAAAATATTAATAAAATCATTACGAATTCCAATTTGACACCCTGGCAATTTACCCTAAGCCCGCAAAATCACATTTAAAAGGACAACACTAATATTAACCAACAACATACTGTAATAAAACCAATAATTTTAAACACCACCAAAGCCCATTGTAATACAAAACCGCATTAAACAGAACTATAATCATAGACAACTGACACTCCGATCATATCGCGCAAGTAGCGAAAAAACTTCATTACCATAGAGCAGGGGTGGCCAACCGTTCGATCGCGAATATTATAGGCGATCGTGGCAAGGCAAAAAATATAAATAATATTATAGGACCTAATATTTGTTGATTAAAGATCATCAACTCAGACTTCCATCACAAAGTATAAGTAAAGGGGAATGACAAGAATCGGCCCGATTCATGTTGTGTCCAACAGAATTTCTTGATTAAAAATAATTCATAACATAAAACAATAAAACATAATGCGAGAATGATATGCAAAAAATCATTAAGTTAATTAATCATCTATAAGTTTCTTTTTATATCGTTAAAGTTAGAAGTATTGAGTGTGCTTATATCCACTCTATACTTACAATCATTTATTTTCGGTGTACTTCTTATAGAAAACTAATTATACTATTAAATTCTAAATTATTTTCATTTTTATATGTTCATATTTGTTGGGTTTTGGGTCGAGTTTTCTTTCAAGACTTGGCAGTGCCCATTAAAGAAACGATATTATAATTATGTGATATGAAAACGAACTCGTCATATTATTTGATTCCGATAAGGGTTTATTTTGTTAATAAACAGTAGATCTTATGTCTAATCAAGTTGGCCACCCCTGCCATAGAGTATAGATCTCGATAGTCGTGTTATTACATTTAATACCCTTCGAAACAACAAAAAGGCGACAAGGACATCGTTTAGTACACAATAGGGATGGGAAGCGTGGACGCCGCATAAAATTATAATAAATATCAGTGGGGAACAAGCGGGACCGAGTGGACAGCCCTATGCAGCTGTGCGGAGGCCACGCGGCTTGGTTGAACTAGGATTTGTCCTACTTCCTGCAATGGAAAAAAATAAGAAAAAAAATACGTATTTTTTTTACGTTGCTCCATTGTATTCTTTTTATTAAGCGTGGTAAAATCATCAAATGAGTCCTCCCACCCAGAGCAGGAGCCAGACTTATGTACTGACTAAAATCCACGGTGTCCTTCAACACCCTTTACGTACCGAGGTCACGGTAACTGTTTGGTCCCGCGACCGCGGCAGGTTTTAGTAATTCTCTTCTCTCAATTTCTCACCAAGATTAGATTAAAGTTTTTAGTTTATATAAAATACGGATTTTAATAATCAATTTTAATAAAACGACATGTCATGGTTGACTTTGGTTTAACTTTGATATTGATGAACTTGAAATCCTAATTTAAGTTTGAATATCTCATTACCTGCTCAAAAGTTTTTCAAAATATTTCATAATTATTATATTCGATATTCATGAACGATTTACTTTTTAATATTTAAATAGAAAAAAAACGCTATGTAATACTAGATTTATTGTACGAGTATTTTATGTTTTTTTTTTATTACTTTTATACTACCTAAAATAGACTATAAAACCTATTATCTTAGAAAAATTCTAGCAAATACAATTTATTTATTTGTTTAAGATTTTTTTTTATCAAGTACTTACTATTTAATTTTTTTAAACAGTTTTTGCAACATTTTTTCTCAGATCATATAGATAATATTAAAATAGTCTATTATTAAATCGTATATTAAATAATCTAGTATGTAAATCGATACAATCCCATGCAGTTGGGCAGCATGGCAACACCAAAATCCATTTACATTCATAAATACAAAGGTGACGACACATCGACATGTCATTCAGACATACAGGGCCATTACAAGTGGGTCTCTTGTGAATCTGTAGGCTCCCTAATAACTCATAACTCACTAGGGATCATTATCACTATGAATTTTGATTTACAGTCAAAATCATCTTTATATCTATAGTAGTAAGGATAGTTATTATGTTGCTATAACTGACAAAGTCAGTCAAAGTTGTAATGAACTTTAGTAACGAGGGTTTAAGGGTCTTTTTGCTTTGCAGCTGTTAGAGCGCATCACAAACTATTATTATCGGTTGGGTGACGATTTTGCGCTGTCAACTGTTTTTCTACGCTTAGGGGTAGTTTGACATCTGTGAAATTGTTGGAGGATGTTTAAAGTTTAACGTGTGACTGATGGACTAATTAGATTTACTATTTATTTGCTGTTGTCATATCTATCTATCTATAATAGATATAATGTTATGAAGCTGAAGATTTTTTTTGCTAAAATCATCAAATGAGTCTTCTGACATAAGACGGCCCTCCCGTCTTGTCATTTGTCTGTAAGACTGGTACTGACTAAAATTCACGGTGATCCTTCAGTAGTTCTTTACGTTCCAGGGTCACTGTTATCTGCTAAGACAGTCTCGCGACCCAAGACTGGTTTGAGTTCGTTTAGTTGAAGTTGAACGCGCTAACGTCCCCTAATCACCAGATTTTTGTATTATATTTACAGCTTACTTGAAGTAATTACAGCTTTTATTGTTTCAAAACATGAAAAAGCGCCTCTAGTGTACGAACGAGTACCTAATTTTTTACATCAAGGTAACGCCAAAGTTCCCGTTTACGTCACAAAAACGCGAAGAGTCATGATAGGGCTCGGTGTTTAGTTCTCGTAGCAGCGTAGCTCGTAGACGTCTACGGGCTACGGCGTAGCACTCATAATTAAGTTCAGAGGTATTCCATAGGCACCTGGAACCAGCGAAAATTTTCACAGTTGCCTTACGTCGAATACTTAAGGTGCCATTAGCTCAGGTGCCATTTCAATGGGTGCCCAATGTAGAATACCTATTAATTTCGACTCGCCAATAATTACCATACCGAAACTTAATTACAACAGATTATGTGTTTGACAACTGCAAGTTTTGCGTCTGCATTTGACAAACACATTACCTTTTACAACGTCCATAATTCCCTAAACACGATAGCCGTTTGCAATGCTAATCTAGATTGCCTAATGAATGGGATTAGACCGCGGACCGCGAGTGCGAATGTTTGCCAATACCGACCGGCCGCAATTACCCTGTGTCCGATGGCTGATATTGAACGCTTTGCGGCGAACAAAATCATCTCTTCGTGGTTGTATGTTTGGCTAAAGATTGTAATTGGTATGGGTAAGGAAATAAGGAAATTATGCGGTGTTTGTGGATCCGGTAATGTTGTGGATAATTTTTGTGTGTCTGGTTTTCTACTTTTGTAATATGTAATAATGGCTTGATTAATAAACTATGAACAAGTCAGATAATATAAATCTGTACATACAAGTGACGTAAGTTTTTAGAAATGTGGGGTTCAATTCCGTGATAAAACGTTGTGTTGAGATTAGGGAGTGGGGCAGATAGGGCCGACGCCTACCGGGATCGCAGATACACCGAGGATTTTAGTCAGTGTCAGTCTTACAGTCCCCCCCGCCTCGCCCTGCGCGGGAGGATTCATTAGATGATTTTATAAAGATAAATAAAAGAAAATCATGTGGAATTTTGGATTGGGTAATGATGGATAATTTGTGTGACTTCTTAATATTTTCATTTTTTAAACTGACATACAGATTTTTCAGCGTATCGGATAAATAAGGAACAATAGTGCATACAACATATACATAAAGAGATACAGATATCAGTGAAAAATGTTTTTTTTTACATGATTAAATCATTAAATGAGTCCTGAACCCGGAGCAGAAGGTAAGACAGTCCCGCGACCCCAGCTGTCTTTAGCCCTCCAAAGGCGGTATTCAAGTTCAAAACATCCACGACAACACTACAATAAACCTTCCTATAAAAAATCATTAATCAAGACCACTTTAATATTCATACGCATCCTACACTACTGAAGAGGGATTAAAATTAAAATTGCGTAAAACTCCTAACATATGTGTGTGTTACGTCAGCCGGGGGTCGAACCCACCCCACCGTACTCAAACAAGATTTTACTTAAACGACTACACTTGTTTAGCTCGCGTTTAATAAACAAATCGCGTTTAGCATTGATTTGATAACGCTGGCTTAATTTCAGCTGTACTGATTGGCAGATACTGTACGAGGATTTAATTTTAAACTGTGTTGGATAATTTTCGTTCGAAATGTCAAATGATATCAGTTGAAGTTGTGGTTTGGTGATGAAATAAAAAATAAATGTGAATGTGATTGGACTATTTGGAGTCATAAAAGCTAAAAGCTTACAGAACTAAGACTCGATTGTACAAGTTACAAGTATATTTAAAATATTATTTCTATAGTCAGGATATGGATAGGCTCTGTTACTGTGGTCCCATTTTTCACTGTACTATGATTGCGTCAAATGGTTGAATTGCCTATAAAACAAATGTCTCTTATAAAAAATCTTTAGAAAACCTTTTTTATGTTGGAAAATCCTTAAATACTTAAATGAGTCCTTTCTTCCTGGGTTGAGCGGATAGGACTGACTAAAAACCAACCTCTTGCATTTTAGCACCGATATGATGAAGATATAATATAATATGAATTAAATTATTCTTTAATATTCATAATATCTCGGTGCTGAAACGCAATCGGCGAATGACTCTCTTAAAAGGATCTAAGACATTGATATATAAATATATGAATGTTCTAAGAGAGTTATTTGCCGAACCGACTGCCAAGTGTGACATCTCCAAGATAAAATTTTGTTTAACTAACATCGACTAGAATGTTCACTAGAAAGATCTCGAAAATGTTCCTGGCTCTGTACGTTGTTCACTTCGACAAAAGTAAAAATGGCGAATGCTCTATGTTCTATTACAATGAGTGAATGCCAAAGTCTATCAGCACCTTAAAGCGAATAAATTAACAAAATAACTAACAAACACTAATTTTAAACCCTAAATCCATAAAGCTAAGATCTAAAACCCCTATTAGTACAACATCAGAGAACCAACTTGAGCGACAAGTGAAAACAAATTAAATTCCGTTAAGACGCTAATGTCGGTTATCAAAGAAAGCCTACAACATCTGATTATGACTGGAGCCGCTGTTTGATGTGCAGCCGACCGAGAGCGCCCTAAGAATGCCTTGTGGAGAACACAAACTTACAATTTAGGGATTTTATGTAGATTCATTTATATAGGTAAGTAGATGTTGTTGGTTTAATGTCAGCTGGTAGTGGTGGAAGTGAAAGTTTTGATTTGGTTCATTGTTGAATGCCTTGGACAGGACAGACAGAGAGACTTTTCTTGACAGCTAAAATATTAGGATGTTGAACTGGGTAACTTGAGGTAAAAAGAGTAAACAGAAAAAAAAAAATAACAAAGTTTCATGAGTGTAATTTATTAAATTAATGTAATGCAAAAAATAAATAAGCGCATATAAAATTTACTTCGACGCCTAAGTGTCTCTGCCTTTTTGTGTTTTTTAATAATATTTTTAGTCTTAGTTTAGTATCTTTTGTAAATATTTAGTTCGTAATATTTGTAAAGGACATTGGGAAATCGATGTATGGGATTTGGGCCCACCCTTCAATAGTAACATGTTATATACCGTTGGATAGGGCTCTTTAAGGGGAACATATGGTCTAACGTTAGTACTTTCGGAGATATGAGGTCTTAAAGTTATCTCGTCTAACATTTTATTTGTATCACATTTAATTGAAAATGGCTATATTCTTCGTGAACATCCTTGTTTAGAGTGAAAGTGATTTGAATTTAGAATGTTGATATTGTTAGTGTACGAGCTGAATGACTAAGGCTGCGGTTCCACTGGAGCGGAACGGAGACAAGCTGTGCCGTGCCGGGATTAATACGAAATTATAAAAAGTACAGATGTATGATGGCCCACCCTTCAATAGTAACATGTTATATACCGTTGGATAGGGCTCTTTAAGGGGAACATTACTTGCTAACAAACATATGGTCTAACGTTAGTACTTTCGGAGATATGAGGTCTTAAAGTTGTCTCGTCTAACATTTTATTTGTTTAACATATAATTAAAAAAGGGCTATATTCTTCGTGAACATCCTTGTTTAGAGTGAAAGTGATTTGAATTTAGAATGTTGATATTGTTAGTGTACGAGCTGAATGACTAAGGCTGCGGTTCCACTGGAGCGGAACGGAGACAAGCTGTGCCGTGCCGGGATTAATACAAAATTATAAAAAGTACAGATGTGGCGCCTAGTCGGTAAGGTAAAGACGTTTGAGTCTCTGAGTCAGTCACACTTGCAGTGTCCTGGCTGCATATATTATTTTTAGAAGAAAACTCGATTGGCGTGATAATTACATTAAACGAGTTCTCCCGCCCTGTGTGGAGCAGAAGGGACTGTACGACTCCTACTTACTAACAATCCACCCCATGTTATTCATCATAAGCGGCTGCTGGCTCTAGGGTAAGCTCGTTTTTTTTTCGCAAATCGCTATAACTTCGGTGTTGTATAAACGTAAAGAATACATTTCCGGTTTTAAGTTCTCTTAAATTCTCAGATAGGAGAACATTCCCGAGAACATAATATATCAAATGTGTCCTCCCAACCCACCTTGGGTGGAGCGTCATGCGTCCGGGTAACGTTTATCTCAAAATGAATTAATCTACGATCATTAATTGCTTAGATCGGGATAATTTATGGTACCTAGTACTCACGGCTACACATCAAGCTATACAAAACCAGTTTGTCTTGGTCTCGGTTCTTGCGAATTTCACATACAATGAACGGTCAGCTAATACAGGTTTTGCATAGCTTGATGTGTAGCCGTGTGTACTAGCACTCCGCCCGCAACTTCGTCCGTGCGTATTTCGAACTTCACATTCGTGAATTTTAACTTCCGGCAACACTCTTTATGGGATACTTTTGGAAAATCTAAATACGTACCGTGTCACTTCATTTGAATTTGGGTTTAAAAAGATTAAGTTCGTTAACCCACTAACAACCCTTCAAGGAAAAATTAATTAAAATAACCTTAATCAATTACTAAAAGAAAAAGAGTTTTGCGATTTTCACACTATACGCATCGTTTAATTGATTAAGAGATAATGTATGCCAAGTTTTGAGCTCATCGAAGCAAGCAGTAAAATCCTTCCGTTAAAACCTTATTACTCCTTTTCACCAACTTGGGGGGCGATTTTCGAAAAATCCTAAAATACGTATTTAATTATTTTTTATCGTCTTTCTATATACTGAGTTTCAAATTCATGGGCTCACGCATTATCAATGTCCCATACAAACTTTAACACCATCTAAATCACCAATGGAGGGTAGTTTTAAAAAACTAATGACGCCAATCATTTTCATTTACTTATCCTCGTATTCATGCTAAGTTTCAAGTTTATAAACCCAAGGAATAAGATTTTGCATACAAAGGTTTTCGCCCCCTTTCAACCCATAATAGGAAGATTTTCGCAAAATCCCTTCTTAGTGGCCACTTACATAATAAACTGTAATTATTGTAAAAAAATAACATGTTGTTACGTTTAGCGATTTAGGCTGTAGGAGAGTCTTACGATCGTACCCTGATCTTTAATTTTTATAGATAACTCCGAAAGTACAGACTTTTGATCTTAGTCGTAATACGGAGTTTTATTCAGCATAAAAATACCTATTCATTCATATGTATCTTATTCCTATTGAGAGGTGGGCCCACTTTTTCCCAATATCCTTTTAGTTTTAGTAATTTCATGAAAATTTTCAATCACAAAATATATAAATTAATTACTATTATAAAAATATTATGGATATGGTTTGAATGCAAGAAAATGTTTTAAAATTTAAAAAAAAAACACAAACAAAAATCATCATTTAAAACTAATTAACATTCATAGAACTATCTATACATATAATAAAATAGTAGGAAAGTCAAAACTGTACATTGAATATTTTTTAAAAAGAATACTTGGGGTGTGGTCTACAATCGATACCGAAGCCAAAAATATACTTTTTAGAATTTTTGTCTGTTTATCTGTTTGTCTGTTTATCTGTTTGTCTGTATGTATGTCCGGGATAAACTCAAAAAGTACTGGACGGATTTGAATGATTCTTTTTTTGTTGTATAGGTATTAAATCTGGTCAAAACATAGGCTATAAATTATTCTGGAAACTTGAACACCTGGCGCAGAACCGCAACAGACCAGCTAAACTATAAGAGATACAAAAATGGTGCCATAGCAAAAAGTGTTCCACGTGATGTGCATTTTCTGCTGAGAGAAAAAAATTGAAGATCTGGAACACCTGATCTGGAGCTCCAAGAGCCCAGCTACACTATAACATGTACAAAAATGACGTCTAAGCAAAGTTGTTCAGCCTGATGAGCACTCTCTGTTGACGTACAAAAATTGAGGATTTGGAACACCTAATGTGGAACTCCAAGAGCCCAGCTACACTATAACATGTACAGGAATGACGTATTAGCAAAGTTGTTCATCCTGATGAGCACTCTCTGTTGACGTTTAAAAATTGAAGATCTGAAACACCTAATGTGGAACTCCAAGAGCCCAGCTACACTATAACATATAGGAATGACGTCTTTTTTTTGCGTGGTAAAATCATCAAATGAGGCCTCCCACCCCCACTGTCAGACTTGTACTGACTAAAATCCACGGTGTCCTTCAATAGCCCTTTATGTTCCGGGGTCACGGTGAAGGAAATAAGTCCCGCGACCCCGTCAGGCTTTGGCCCTCTGTGAGGGGGCCCTGTCATTTTGCTGACGCTCTTTAGGCGCGCGTGGAACACGACGCCCCGTCGACCCGGGCATGGTCCATGGTCCCGGGCATGGACAGCGAGTTGTCCTTTACTCACTGTCCGCATGCCCGCGCCTACGGTGGCTGGAGGTCGTCTGCCGACGTCCCACTGCGGTTGGGGCGGAGGGAGGACGCTGTCCTCTCCCTCTCGCGGCCCGCCCCCTCCTTCACGAGCATAGCTGCTTCGCAGAAGGAGGTGACCGCTTTCCACTACGTCTTGCCCCGCAGCATGTCCTCGACAAATGCCGGGCGCGAGAGGTCTCCGCCTATCGCCGCCGTGAGGACACGTTGATGCTCTGTCCAAGCTGGGCAGTCTTGCACCGTGTGCTCTACTGTGTCCTCCGGGCGATCTTCGAAGTGATGACACTCAGGCGTTTCCTCCTTTCTCATCAGACACAGGTACCTCCCGAAACTTCCGTGTCCGGTGAGGACCTGCGTCATGCGGTAGGTAAGGACGCAGTGACGTCTCTCCAGCCACTCCTCAAAGAGGGGTCTTACCGCCGCTATTGCGGCGTGCCCGAGGAATGACGTCTTAGCAAAAGTTTTACAGCTTGATGAACACTATTTGTTTATGTATAAAAATTTAAGATATGGAACACCTGATATGGAAATCAAAGCTATCACTAATTTCACATACAGTGAAATTAGTATAGTGAGTATTTTATAATTATACAAATTATAAAATAACATAAGCTGAGATTTCTTCCACGCAGTAAAGGCGGTAACAGTTTAGGACCGATTTTAGATGACGATGAATATTATTGTACTCTACTGGCCAAAAGCCATTATTTTTTTTGCCGGGCTCTTGGAGTTGGATAATAGACTTTTCAGATCTTAGAGTTTGACGATTCCGTTGTCGCTGGCATAAGCAACAGGATACGCGTACGAAGTTGCGGGCAGAAGCTAGTAGATAAATAAAATGATGAGAGAGATCGATATCTCTATCTCCCTCACACCCTAATCGTTTAATACTACAAAATACCCCCAATATGTCTGAACAAGTTGTTGTAATGGTATCTTATCTCATATCTGTGATGCTATCGCTATTTAATATTGCTACAGATCAAGGGAACTGGGGTACGGTTAGCAAAATACATTGATGACTCATTGTTATATAGTGAAAGCTTTTTAGTTAAAAATAAAGTTTTAAGTAAGTTTCTTGTAAAATTACGTTTTGTTTGTATTATTAGGCAATATTGTTTATTTAAAACATCAGAAATTGTGTAAAATTAAAAAAATAAACTATGTGATATTATACTATGTGATGTCGGATAAATTCCATAAGTATAAATACACATACTAAGATTTTAAAATAACCGTTTTAAGTAGTTAAATGTCAAAAACATTGCTAGCTATTTATTTAAACATTAAAAAAAAAGTAGGTACTTTTCATTTTTATACAAAAAGATTCGAGAGTGTTTTTTTACATTGTTATAACTTATGGTATGTAGATAAATTATAACGCATACTCCTAATATTGTTGGGTGGTGGGTGATGATGCTATCGCTACTCCGGAATCAGGATTGGGGATCGACATCATCCGTCCGGACCGGACCGGCTGCGGTGGGATTTTGTGCTAATATACGCAATGTTACTTACATGTATGTATACGTGTTTTAGTTAGGTATATTGATGTGTGCGTACCTACTTACAAAGTTACGGAACATTGTGTCTGATTTAATTTAAATTAAATAAAATGTTATCTTGATCAATAAATATCGGTGTGCTGAATTAAAAAAAATTGTGACAACCATTTTTTTAACTGCTTCTTCACTATTTTTTTTGTAGAAAGAAATGTTTTTTACCAGAAAATAAAAGATAACTTGGTTTTTATCAGTTTTATTAACCGATGTGTCAGACATGCGTCGCCTTTTCTTCAGCATGAACATCTTTCTCTATTTGTGGGAGCAACATCGCAATAATCAGCCGTACCGTATCTGATCAATTACACAGTAATGAAAAAATAATAAAATACGAAGGTTAGATTTATCATTGTACATATTTCAAAATTATGTAATAGGCTACTTCACTTTCACTTTTTTTTCGTTGTAAAATCATCGAATGAGTCCTCCCATCCCGGGCAGGGTGGGAGGGAC
This sequence comes from Agrotis ipsilon, assembly GCA_028554685.1. Lineage (NCBI taxonomy): Eukaryota > Metazoa > Arthropoda > Insecta > Lepidoptera > Noctuidae > Agrotis > Agrotis ipsilon. The sequence continues at coordinate 11,278,980 of CM052972.1, forward strand.
TGTCAGACTCTTACTGACTAAAATCCACGTTGTCCATCAATAGCCCTTTACGTTCCGGGGTTATGGAATAGGCTACTTTACTTTCACTTAAATAACCATTCTCATTTTATTCTTAAATCGCTCAATAGGTATCCCTCCCAAAAATAAAATAAAACACTTAATAACACCAAAATTGTACGGCAATAATAATAAGAGGAGGATAATATAAAAATTGCATATCCCGGCTTAGAACGCACGTGGCGACGCGGGGCGAAGCGATACTTATCGCGCTTCGCTTCTCACCCTATCGCTGGCCTAACAAGTAACAACGTCAATATTTTTTTTGCGAACTGTACTTTGAGCGATTTGTGTTTTTTTTTTAAGTTTCTGAATCATTTTTTGTAATTGTTTTAGTGATATAAAGGTGTTGATAAACTTGAACATTCACTTGTGATAAGTATTCTTGCGAATGTTACATTATAGAAAAACAAACGAGAGCGGTTTAGCGAGCATCATGAACGTTCTGACGAGCTTTTGGCCGAACTGACTATCAAGTGTGACATCTTCATGAAAAAAAAAAAATTTGGCAAATGGATCGTGAAGTCCTTTTTCTATGTTCGGCTGTTCGTTGTTCAGTTGTAGTCATGAAAAAATTGCGCCAAAAGCGCATATTTCGCGCTGTGTACAATTAATGCAAATAAAATAAAAATAATTATTGTGTGTTATCAGGACAAAGTTCAGTAAGTCGAAAATTTATACATATATTTACAGAGTTTCACAAGCTTTCACATGTATTGTATCAGAGGTACTAGCATTTTCCAGTTTTTGTGCCGTAAATTGGAACTTTGACGTTAATTTGATAGAAAAATTAGGTCCCTTTTCGTACATTAGAGGCGCTTTTTTCAATTTTCCACACAAAAAACACAGTAAATACTTCAAGTATCCTGTAAATAAAATACAGAAATCTTGTGATAACGCCTCAGGTAGGACCTAAACTCTAAAAACTTCGCCCACAACAAAAACTCGAAATAATTCTAATAAATAGGTACTTAATGCCAAATATTGGTATCACACACGTGTTGCTCGGCGGGGGTCACAGGGGTACTTTGAGGGGGTGTGGGGGGGTGTTCTTATATTACATTATATTGAGTATAAACCTCGTAATTAACTGGTCCGGGTACGCGGGGGTGCGACTAATAATATGTTGAGATGAATTTAGGAGGATGTTCCGGGAGATTCAGACATTTAAGGCCCGTACGCACATCAAAACTCAAGTCTTACTTTAAAATTAGTTTCAACCAATCAATTGCCTTGAATCTAGTTTTAAGTAATGCTTGAGTATTGAGTGATGTTCTGTAATACGGGCCTAAATGTGTTGTGGTAGAATTTGTGGGATCAATGGGGCTTCAATATTAAGAAAGATATAGAGAAATTATTTGTAAAACACTCATGAAATAATAGGAAGAGCTTGTAGCAAAATTATAACAACCACATAGGTCTATCTTCTAGGTTAAGGCGTGAACCTCGAATGAGGTTGGTCTGTGGATGGATGACCATCCATCATAACGAGTTACCTCGGATGACACGTAAAGCCGTTGGTTCCGACAGTCAATTTTAGCCGAAAGCTTGAAATTCAGACATCCAGTCTTAATTAGCCTTACCGTATCATACAGTAACTCGATTGTGGAGGTCAGATAGAGAAAGGATTAGACAGTGGCAAAATGTGATGGCCATTCTCTCATAACTTGTAAGAAAAAAAAATGATTATGTTTTCTTCTAATCCTTATTGATTTCAAGACTGGACGACAATATTAATATTCAGTACCAAATATTTTTCTTTTAACTTTTTTCTTTCCGGTTTTTTTTGTGGAATTAACCCATACTTGAATTGGAATAAATATTAACAACATCAAAGAAAAATAGTAATACCGGTTTAAAAATTGTAACTTTTAATTACAAATTCCATTAATAATATTAAAGAAACTATAGGGTATACGATACCCCAAAGGTAATTCTGCAAGTGACAAGAATATTAGCAGCACATGACACACAGACAACCGCCAAATATATTTATTTGCTCTTCCGATTACGCACTCAACATCAATGTAAGCCTTAAATCCTTTGAATTGTGGTATTAATTTCCCTCCAACACTTCTTAGTTTTAAGTAACTTTAACAAATATTTCATTCACACAAAATTGAGTCCAAAACTTTATGAATAAAAACTATTTTTGCTTGTCAGTAGTAGTGACTTTACTTAAACGCTTTTAACAAATTAAAATAGGCTTTATTTTAATGGGGTAAGGTTTGTTTTTGAGTGTAGATAAAAGTGTAGGGTGGATGGGACTATCATCGGCCACATGCATGTCACGTGCGTGGCACGCGTCATTTTCGATAATCTTCTTTGCCGGACTCCTTTGTTACAATTTGTTGCCGCGCCGATATATTCCCCACCCCTGAGATCTAAATCTCAGATATGATCCGTAATGATATTTTAAATCAGTGTTTTGAACGAGCTATTTATTTATTGAGTTTGTTATGGCGTGGAAATTGGATGGTGTAGCTAGGTATTAAATATTAAGCTGTTGTTAGTTCATCATTTTTATTGTTTTGTTTTTTTATTTATCTATCGTTTTATTCATTTACTTAAACATATTTTAACATTTCTTATATTTAAAAACAAAACAATAAAAGAAACACATTTAAAAATATAAAAATAGTGGACCGTGGTGTGGGAACAGGGTCCAAGGTACCGGTGGTAAGGGCTGCAGAGACAGGAACCTCCTCACAATACGAACCTTATCAAGAAGTCCTACCTTCTGAATCAGGTCCTTGAGCCTTATTTATGAATATTATTATACCAAATTATAGGCCATACGATTAAAATAATTATGGTAGTATTATTTTTAAAGCTCCATCGCTTCTATTGACGCTCTGACAAAAGTTATCAATTTAAACTAAAAGTAGTTACGAAGTCAAATGACACGAATTTTATTTCAACAGCACGCCATTTATATGAAATATGATTCATTTAACCAAAAGTCGACATTAAGAGCAAAAAATCACAATGTCCCCGTCACTGATGTTAAAGTGACAAGAAAATATCGCGATACAATGAAATAAAGTTGTCATCCCCAGTTAAAGGGCCGGGGAGCGTGCTAAATGCATTAATTTGGCCTGGATTTAGTGGCCCGGAAGTGATTTGCTACGGGAACGCATGTTCCAACGCGATATGACCCTGTGACGACAATTGACCCTCTCACCACATATTTTATGTCAATAAATAAATATAGACTTTACTGTCTTGTGTTTAGAATGCAATTTTAAACTGTGAGTCGTATTAAAAGTAGTATAAATAGTTAACAAGGTTTAGTATCGTTACATTTTTTTGTTAAGGGTCGTTACTGTAAGGACTTAGCAACAGTTACGCTATTGTTTGCTTAAGCTCTTTATAAATACGAACATATTTTTTTCCATATCGATCGCACTGAAAGTTATAATGAACTACAATATTAAAACAACGTTCACCTTCCTCGTCAGATTTAATAAAACGCGACGTTTCGCCACGAATCGATCCCTTGACGTTAATATATTCGACGTTTAAGCACCTCTTAAACAATTCACGTAAACACAATATAACCCGATATTCGATAAATACGAAGACATCAGACGCCCTCCGATGTATACATCGTACCTGGCTATACATATACATCAACGATCCTTAACGGTACCCTCTGATAACTTAAAGACTTTATCCCCTGTACTGGAATTTTTACGGCAACAAAAGCCTTCATATTTTCTTTATTCATGTCGTGTCAAAATCGCCCCGTCTTCCCCCTTTTAGACGGTGGAAAAAAGAGATAGCTCGCCAACTCTTTCGCACTCATTAAAAATATGTATTTCCGTCTCACAATTTCCCCTCTGTTTCGGTTTTTATGTTTTTCTCGATATTCCTCGGTGAGAGTACTTAATGTTCTTTCATTTTTTCTTAAAACCGTCACCAACAGGATGATTGTGCGAATATCTTAATTAATTTATGTTAAGTATTAGGGAGGGTGACATTAGTTGCTAAAGGGTGTTGTTATAAATAGTCGGTGTTACAAGTCGTAAAAATGGCGGAGTAATTTTTGCGAGTTTCTTCGTGTTATTACTGTATCTTTTGCGCTACGTTAACTTTTATAGCGTCTTTATGTTTTTGTAGCTTTTTTATAACTATGAAAGAGTTAGGTAAATGGCTGGTTAGCATTCATGGCAGTATTTCGCTCTTAACATTCACTTGATAAAAGCTAGACCATAAAGTAAAAAAGATGTAAAAACAGAGAGTTACTGTTATGAAAATGATGCTGAAATGTAGATTTATGACTTACTCGGGATTTGCTTCTGTTTTAACAATGGAAGCATTTTTGTACTGAATGCGAGTATTATAAGTTAGCATTTCAACATGTTAGTATGGAAAACTTATGTCAAACGCGCAATTATAGAGCATAGCACATAGCACATTTACTGTAATATTTTCTTTAACCGCTTATAGCCCAAATTAACCTAACTAATACTACATTTAAAAACTAAAAATAAAGGTAAAATATTTACAAAAATGATCGAAATAAAACTAAAAATTACAGGGCGTCGAAAAATTCATCCACATCGTTAGGTTTCGGTAGCTTTTAGTTTACTGTAATAGAGAATAGCACATTTACTGCTTTTTCCGCTACCACATTTATAAAAAAAAAATATGCTTCAACATTTATTATTACAGTAAAAATACACGTAACCTACATTGTTTTTCCAATAAAAAAGAAGCTTCCATAGAGAACAGCCTCTATAACCGAAGACGTATCGACGTCTAAAGGATGTCCCGGCAGGGAGCGCTTCGTATTCAAAAAAGGGAAAAAAATGAAGAAAAAAAAAGTTATAACGTCATATTGTTTTGCCGCCAAGTGGTGGGGAGAGGGGGGACAAAGGGGAGTCCTGTATAGTGCCAGGGAAAGATAAGGCGTTATAGCATCCTGTATATAGCGGAGTTATAGCTGGGGTGTTCTGTGCCCCATTGTATTTTACGAGGCGCCCTTTCGTATTTTTCATACTTTTCTGAAAGGCGTTTCGGTAAAGTGTTACTGTCTGATCTCGATATTTTTTGGAGATATGGTTGCGTTAAATCAAGGTGTATAATTATGAACTATTGATGAAAAAAAAAATGATTTGTATGTAAAAGATGTATGATTATATGTAAGACATTCACCGGGATGGTTGGCGCTCTTTGGGGGAGGCTTGCAGTGCACCAGTGGACGGCAATAGGCTGATAAAATTCACATATTATGATTGTGATGATGATTTATATGTAAGACATCCACGCAACGATAGTTGCGAGTTTCATCTTTTGAGCAACAGTGGCCAAACGATCGACTTTTGCGCTCCGTGACACTGGTTTGATTCCCGCACGAAACAAATATTCTATCAATCTGTTAGTACATGTGAGTTTAATTAATTGTGAGTGATCCCACGACCCATGAGAAATTTTAGTGCGATGAGTAATAAAAATACAGAGGTAAGTCTGAACGGTCATGCTTCTACAACCTGCTATGCTATTCTTTAAAAGATATTTTCTAGCCTCTACTCTACTTCGAGCTCGTAGTCGAGACAGACCATAGAGTATTTATTGTCGCGACAAGTCGCTGTCAGTAGCTTAGTGAATATTAGACTGTAGTTTCGACGTTGGGACAGTGCTGCACTCAAGGCTGATCCTTACAGAATAGTACAGTAGAAGGTTGGATGTATAAACGTGGACAAGGTGAAAGGAGTAAGTAGTGTATTGGAAAAAATGCGAGGATTAATTTATATGTTTTAAAAATGCGTTTTTAGTATATACACCAAAAAGAATAATAATAATATACCCTGATAAAAAAACTTATAATTTCTAAATACATACATATTATAGATAAATTACACCCAGACACAGAACAAATGATCATGCTCATCACATAAACATTTGTCCTGGGTGGGAATCGAACCCACGACCTCCGGCATAGCACTCAGGGTCACTAACCACTAAACCAACAGGCCTGTCAGAATGGTTTTTTAAGTGTAATAAGATGATTACAGATATAAAAACACATCAAATCATCACCACAATATCTAGTAAATAATAAGGTTACTTACACTAGGTATATTATCCGAGGTACAAACTCCTTCGCTAAGCAGGCGGTCCCTGATCTCCCACGCGAAGATAGAAGGACACTCCCTCTTGTACTGGGCGATCTTGCTGACCACCTCCGCAGTTGCGACCCGAGGTTTTGACCCACCGATCGCCCGGGGCCTAATAGACCCCGTCTCGTAGTACCTGCGAGTAGAGAAAGGGTTAAAAGAAGGTTCTATCTGTATTTAAGGGCTCGCAACCAGAAAGTTGGCAACGTCGCTAATATCTGTCTAATATTTACAAGTTTTCATTGATTTGGCAATGTTACTGTATGGAAAAAAGAAATAAGGCTCTGTAGTGCACCAAAAAATTGATATAGGAATGCAATTAAAACACTGAATTTGATGTTGTAACCGTATCAGGTGTATAAAAGGCATTTAGAAAGTTTCCAAATGCTTTTTCTACGACTAAAACTATGTATTCGGCGTTACGATATTAATGATTGGAATTCCTAATCAATTTTAATGCACTTCAGAGCGATATTTCTTATTTTTGCAAAATTAATTAAAACTTGTAAATTATTGACAGCCATTTGCGACGTTGCCAGCTTTCAGAATACGCGCTCTTAATTGCGTTGAAAATATACGTTAAAGATGTTCTTTTAGGATTCTTTAGCGGTTTAATTTTTGGTTTCCAAGTTTTATGACTTAAAGAGATACTTTAAACTATACGGCTAAATGCTTATGATACAATTTTTTTTTTAACTTTCATTGTTTCTAGATTTATTTTCTGATTTTGACTTGATTTTTGAATTTTGATTATGACTCAAACAGCTACATCCAGAAAATCTTTTGTGGTGCGGGAAACGAATACGCAGTCATTGCACAACAGTTCAAATTATGGAATTGTTATATTAAATTTTGGTTTCATCAAGTTTTTCGTAAAATTTTGGTTTCATCAGGTTTTTTATAATATTTTAATATTACATTCGTTTGAGTAACAGGTGAACAATGTGGATTGCTGGTGAAATTGATGAATCAAAATTAATTTCAAACCTAAAGGACAAGGGGTCCTTTAAGTAGGATACGAAGTACGAATTTATTTCTTTACCGGTCCAAAATATTTTTTTAAGTAATCTAGAATTTATTTAGTCTACCACCAAATGATATCACCAGTCCCCTTCACCAGAGGGTGGACAGACTGCATGGTGTCAAGTTGCGAGTGGCGGGTGTCAAGTTCGATGCCAGGTAAGTGCACTTTTTATTCGCTTTGCACGCCAGCTGACGCGGGCTTATATTGCGGTAGTGGAGACTTTTAATTTAGTTTTTTTTTGGTGGTGGAAGTGCGATTGTTGTTATCAATAGCCTTTCACTTGGTAATTACTTTTTAGACAAACTCTTTATAAATAGGATAATGTCTGTTAGGTACGGACACACACATATCCAAATTAATTTTCATAACACGGTACTTCCTCTAAAACTGGTCCTTATCGCACTATTTAGGATCACATATAATTGGGTTAGACATATTTTAGTGTATTACACACAAGTGTGTTTTTTGCATGTATCAGCAATTGTCGGCTCCTTGTCACTCGCCTAAGGCTCGGCCGTGAATTCAAGGGTGAATCCTGAGATTGCCAATATTTAGTTGATTCCCCTGGCGAAATTTATTTTCACACATTCTTTCTAAATAACAATGTAATATAAAATTTAACTTCATTATAAACACATTAAACTAATTGGCATCACTTTTGGCCGGATGGTTCTCAATATATAGCAGTTTAGTTTTTTTCTTGTCAGGGGAATCAAAAAACGACGACAAGGGAATCAAAATCAAAACAAAGATTTAAAAGAAAAACAAGATTTATTATTATTTTAACGTAGCCTCTAATTTTTTTGTAGTCTAAGATGTTCTGCAAGTCGTTTTTTTTAATCTTTCTTGCCTTGATTGTTTTGGGGGCATTGCTCAAATCTGAAATATGAAAACAGGCAGGAATTTCGTGCGAATTAAATAAGATAAATGATTTTAATCGATAAGACGGTTTAAAAAAATTATGTATAAGAAATATAACGAAAACTTTCTTGTTTTCACAGAAACCTTTTGATTTCCATAATACATTTTGATTACCTTGGCGCAAATACCAAGGGAATCAATGCCAATGGAATCAAAAAACACGATGTTTTTGTCGATTCTGATAAAAACAATACGTTTTAAATAATATGAATGTAATAAATAAATAATGATCATTAAAGCCGTTCCATGTACACCCGAAAACAAATCCTTAAAACTCAAGTTGCATTTATAAACGTGATCAGGGTAATCAACGAGCTAGCGAACCAAAACCAGGGAAATCAAATCTTTACCTTCGTAATTTCGTCCTGGACCAACGAGCAGCGCAACCTTCAACAACTACGTTGGAAGCGCTACCGGCAGCGCTCGTGCAACGGCTCGGAGACACTGTTCTAGAATATTTTACTGAGATTTACGAAGTTTCGTGACGCGCCACGGGAATCACTGTTTAGTCTCGGACAAACTTTATATTATAGTTCTTAATAAAACTATCATAAATACACAAGGCGTATATTTTTTTTATATATCTACAACAACCCTGGTAGCGATTAGACCGCGTTGTTTATTTTGTTTATGTTCGTAAGTTAGGGTTTTGTCGGTTTGTTGTTTGCAAAATGTGTAGCGGACGCGCCAGGGGTATCAATATTTAGGCCTTTTCGATTTTTTTTCGACTATTTAGTACTAAATTAGACCCAAAAACTATCGTGCTACAGTTAGATCATACATTAACGTGGCATAAAAAAAATATTTTGACATCAAATTTAAATACTACGGGTACTTTTTTTCTTCGGACAACGTAAAATTAACCTCTCAAGATTCACCCTCAAATGTTACAACGCATTTTCCCCACTTTTATTAAAGTGTAGCTACAACGCTCGAAATAAATATTCTATCAAAATTGTTGCTTGTTGTAATCCTTTAGACTCGAATAGGCAAATTCGGTCGTCCACTGTTAATAGACAAAGAATGGGATCAAGATTAGTTCAGAGATAGATCTTTAATTTCCAGCGTAAGTCAAATAACTGTCAGTGTCTATGGACACCGACAGATAAAGGTACCAAAACCGATTTTTAATGAAATAATAGTCTTGAAAATGTAGTGTTACAGAATTAGTATGTAAAAGCATTTGAGGACAAATCTGTCCTCTTGAAATATAAACACTTAGTGTGGGGCAAAGTTTTCTTAAAAAAAAAAGTTTCTAAGTTCACTCGAAAGTCCTCCTTTCACAAATATAAAATAAACATTGCTATTAGTGAAAATCCTTATTTACACCTCCAACTGTCCGTATCCTAACTAAATCTAACAACCGCAAGAACCTTACAACAAAAACTACTAAACAAAGATGGCAACTATGCTCGGTATGCAGTAAGGTATACCTCTAGCAACTGGTCGCGACCGCAGGCTCATAGTCCGCCTCATTGCTGACCGCAACACGCCCGGAAAGAACTGTACTTATGGTACGGGAGTAGATAGGTGACAGAGGCTTAACTTGCTATCGAGGTGTGATAGGTGTTCGATCAATTCAAATAAGTCATCAAAAGTGCCTATTTGTTTATTTTTGAATAATGAGTAACATCGTTCTTAGATTAGTAGAATGTAGTCAGCAAGAAAATGATACAAAAATAAAAAAATGTCTTGGACCATCTGAGGTTAGATAGAGACGTAGAGAGAACAATAAATCGTATAAAAGTTTAAGATGAGACATTGTCTACATTTTTTATTGTGGAAAGAAAGAATCAAGTGTGAGCAGGACCTTCAACCTTTTGCATCAGTACTCCATACGCCTTGCCAACAAGGCCCGACAAGGGCCCTAATGAGTATAAAATATTTAAAATTATGTACATATCCGTATACTTGGTGTGTTGATCTACATTTATGTGAAAATATTTTTTCCAAATGAAATCTATGGGGGTCTTATCGGGTACGAAGCATTGGATTATTTTGACGCGACGAATCACAATTGTTAAGCTCGGTCTCTGTTTACTATCTACTCCCTTACTTTGTGGTTCATGTATTTTATAGGTTAAGTGAGAATGGTTTCAGGAAATTACAGGGAAGGTGTTTTATGACAAATTCATGTAATATTTTACCCTAACACTTTGGGCTATATCGACTGACCACAACTCATGCCCCGGAAGAAATGGTTTCATGGAGTACCGCGTTGTAAATCAAGCGTTTTAAAGGTGTTTTGATGTATGCTTGATTTGGTTCGTCGAAGCACTGGAATGCAAAGGGCGACTGAAGGAGGTGATTTTTAGTGATTACGAGTATGAGTCTCTTCGGACAGGGCGAAATATTTTAATGGTATTGGAAACAAATACATATAATATGAGTATGTTTGAAAACTTCATGGATATGTGCCATATATTAAACAACAATGAAAAATGTTTTATATGATTGTAACGGGAATGAATACATTCAAAAGTTGCTGAATGAAAAGTAAAACAGTGGTGAAATATCACTTTTCCGATGCTGTTTTATTTAATTCTCAAAATTGGAAAGTGGATAAAACAGGATGAAGCTAAATTTTGTCCCACATTTGTTTTCTTTGTTTCTGTAGTTACAATTATGTATTTACTATTACTATGTACAGTAATTACTATGTACGAGCAATGATATGTGTACAATTAGCAGAATTCAAAAGTAATGTTCTGCTACCATATTTATTATTTTTTTGGGTTTTCATGAACCTCCATTTTTAGAAGCCTTTTTTTGCAAACGAGAAAATTGTGTTTGAATTTTTTTAAATGTAGGTATGCATTTTATTGATCGTGACTGTACATAAATGTATTTTGTATATTACGACCGGCCCATGGTCCACCGTGTCTGCTTGTCCACAAGGTGACGGGAGAGACTAGTGACGGCCGTGTAACATGAGAAGCCCGGGCTTTTTATCTAGCTTTATTACAAGCAGGTATTTTTTTTAAACTCTGTCTTTGCGGTTACGACGACGGACTTTAATTAAAAGTTGTTATTTGTTTATTTATTTATGTTAGTTGCATTTGATATGATAGGAGTATCTGATTTATTTTTTTGTGGTTTATGGTTGTTGGTCGAGTTTCTTAGCAGATTAGCTTTTGCAATTATTTTTGAAACACAAGGTCTGTCTTCATACATCTAGAAAGTTATTTATGAAGAGTTACTATGAACTAACTATTGAAAGTGAGTTGATTTTAGTAATACTTTTCATATAAAAATGAAAATGATGAATCAAATATTGTAATTTAAATTATGAACCACCCTATACATTCGAATGTTAATTCTACGATCCAGTGTATTTATTTGGAAATATGCTACTTATACCTAAACACACACACACACACACAAATATGACAGAGCAAGAGAGCAGTTCATTTAATGAGTGGCGAGGACCTCACCTCATCTTCCAAAAATTTTATCAAATTTTTATCCAAAACCACACCCCCGCTCCAACTAAATACCAAGACTACATACCTACCGAGTATATAAAAATTATACGAGATAGAGCAGGAGTGTGTAATGACTGCGGCCAGGATTTCACCTCATCTTCCCAAATTTTTATCTAAACCACATTTCCGCTCCATCTAAATACCAGGATTACAGACCATCGAAGATATAATAAATATATAATAAATACGTGATAGAACAGGACTGCGGTTCAAAAATTTAATGACTCATCTTCATATTTTTTTTATCCAAAACCCCAAATTTTTATCAAATTTTTGTCTAGAACCACACTTCCACTCCATCTTGGTATTTAGATTAGGACTACAGACCTGCCGAGTATCTTCGAGACGCAGCCGTTGGAGACCTGCAGGATGCGGCTGATGTCGCAAGGCCGCGCGCCCGAGTGCGCCAGCTCCACTATCTTCTGGCGCGTCGAGTCTGGCAGCGGCCTGCCTCCTACAAACACCCCGCCGAGCTGGTTAACACCGCTGTGACCTGCCGCACCATACCACTGCTTACTCCAATTAATCACGCGTTTTGATTCACGTGATAGCCTTTTTTGGGCCTCTCAATTTTAGTTCTACGGTCTACTGAGAGATATTTCTTACTAAGATGCTATGGGTGTCTCGTTTTGGGGTCTAAAGTTCCTTAAGTGGATTTTTTATATATAGAAATCATTGCTTAATAAATTAATCAGAAATTTTATTCACGAGATAGAGTTTTTTTATGCTTTAAATTTTCGTTCTAAAATCTACTACGATCTAAAAAAGGTCTATAATTTTTTCCATAAGGCAAATGAGATATATAAAACGTTATATCACTACGATGTTACCAGCTTATTAGTTTTAAGTTGACAATTTTGGACACAAATGTGTTATAGGAAATCATGAATACAAATATCTAAATATTTAAATTAAACATATAAGGACACAAGGTTCTAATTTAATTGATTCTCACGCAGCTAAACATATGGGGAAAATATATTAACACTTATTAAACTATGGGAAAAGGTGCGGTTTGACAAGTAATTATAATAAATTTTATCTTAATCAGCTTACAACTATCTCAGTTATTATATTTGGCAGTAGATAATATAGACAAAATCAGTGTATTATGAAAGAGGTGTATTTAACAGTTTATAAGACAGACGATGATATCCAAGGCGTACACCCTTTCTAGAAGTTATGGTATTTAACCTCGAAAAAACAACTACCAAGATCTTTTACACCTTCAAAACTGCCTCTTTGATGGACAAGTTGAAATAAATGAACACTTAGCTTCTACTGCGAAATACAAATACCGTCCTACCAAACATAAAGGTGATGATAAACTTGAGCATTCACTTGTAATTAGCATTTTTACAAATGTTACATTACAGGAAAACAAAATAAGAGCGAGCGCTAGAAAGCTCATTAGAATATTTGGAGCTATTTGTCAGGCCGACTGTGAAGTCTTACATCTTCAGAAAGAAAAATTATTTGGCGACTGTCGACTAGAACGATCGTGAAAATGTTCGTAGCGATGTTTGGCTCTATGCATTGTCTCTATTCGTTGTTCAGTTCAACAAAATTAAAACCAAGGAACGCTCAATGTTCTGTTACAAGAAAACGCTTAAGTTTATCAGGGGGTCTACAATGACGTCTTAAAACGAGAGTAGTTTCACTGTCGGAAAGCGACGGGGCTATACAAGATGTCTAGCCATCTCGTTTCCATAGTGAAACTACTCTCGATTTGTCATGGTAGACTATCTTCACCTTATCGTAATAGTATGTCAGTCATGGTATATAGTCACCATTACCTTTACCTTTGTGCGCCAGATCGTCCATCCTGTCCAGAAGGTTCCCGTCTGGGGGCCAGGGGCTGATGGGGGGCAGCTGCTGCGCGGGCAGCATGGTGTACACCCCGTATTCTTCTATGGTGGCGACCTGCGGAGAAAGGTTAGTGGGTTATGGGTAAAAGAGAGAGTGTAAAGGGTTCCGTGCCCAAAGTCAAAATTCCGGACTCTAACTTTTTAGTTGCAGCGGATGGAGACTATGAAAACAGCTTCATCTTAGTATTAGGTTTACCGTTATACCCTTTGTTTAAAAGGCTAAAACAGAACCCTATAATTAAGACTTCGCTGTCCGCCTGTCTGTCTGTTCTTTAGTCTGTAACCAGGCTGTATCTTATGCGCCGTGACAGTAAGACAGTTGAAATTTTAGCAGATGATGCCTTATCATGAATTTACAGTTTTTGTGACGTGACGTGTGAAAAAAAATAGTTCCCTTTTTCGTACACTAGAGGCGCTGTTCTATATTTCCATACAAATTAACGGAGTAGGTAAATACTTCAAGTACGCTGTAAATAAAATACTGAAATAATGTGATAAAGCCTCTGTTGCCGCTATCACACAAAATACTAAAAAACAGAAAGAAATAAAGATTTAAGGGGGCTTCAATACAATTTCTACAAGAAATGCGTTTCTAAACCAAATTTAAATCAAGAATAAAATAAAATTTGTAAAGAATCAAAGAAGGGCATTGTTCATATGATTTCTAAAAACAAATGTTTTCGTAAAAATCAAACGCAGGCTTCACAGAAAACAGACGCAGCTATTTTATTTTTATCATAACATAATCCTGGTGCGACCACATTTCCACAAACCACCCTTCAGTTCCCATGTGTGTTGTAAGAGGTGATTAAGAGATTATCACGAGGGTTGGCAGTGGTCGTAGCGGTGTACCTACTGCTTCCTCCTATCTGTCTACCAAGCGTGAAGATTAGGAGGATGTTAGGGGAGTTTTGGATCCTACAGTGGACATTTTATGGATCCTACTTCCTACTATTATAAACGTGACAGTTTGTTTGGATAGATGGATGTTTGTTACACTTTCAAGCAAAAACTACTGAACGGATTTGGATGAAATTATGTACACAGATAGTTTATAACTTTGATTAACACATGGGATATTTTTATCCCGTATTTATGATTCTGTGGGATAATTTTCGAGTTGCAGCTGGTGAAGTCTCTGGCAACAGCTTGTTATTTATTTTATTTTAAAATTTATTTATTTAAACATAAACACAACCGATAAATGATATTCAGATCTTATTCTAAAAGCATTCAGCCGTATGAATAAGTGTTTTTTGCAGACTATGGCGACTATATAAAACATTTAGGTATACATGATTAACGTACTACAACAGCTAGTAGTATCTACAGTAGAGACTGGTCATCTGTTAATTGGTTTATTAACCGCCTTCAAAAAATGGAGGTTCCAAGTTCCACCCATATGTTTGTATGTATGTTTGTCCGCGATTATCTCGCATTTGGCTGTACCGAAAACTGTTCGTTTTATTCTGGAGAAAAGTTTTAGTACTTATACAATAATGATTTATGTACATCCCGTGACGTTGTCCGCATAGATCCGTTATTGCTTATTTCGATGGCGATAATTATACTAAGATTTTTTAAATATCTGAAATGAAAAGGGTCAATCTTTTTAAAATAAAGGAACTGACTTCAAAAAAGAACTATGGGTAACTTTATTTTTTGAAGTCGGTGTCAAGCATTCGGTCAGAATCATAGACAAAATGACAGAGTGTAGAAGGATTTTTATCGTCCTAAGAATAGAAAAGAATACAATATAGAAAAAGATTATTATAGGACACATCAGAATATTATATTTTTTAAAAGAAAACGAATATCGCAAAAATAAATCAGATCATACCTTTAGCATATTTTCCTGCACATCTTATTTCAGACCGGAAAAATGTCGATCGGGTATTTCTATTTCTATCAATAGTTATATTTATTCGGAAAATATACTAATTAGTGTATTTTTAGAAAACTAAAATGAACAAGATATAAATAAATAACTTCGAAACTAAAGGAAAGGGTCGGCGTCACACGGCGCCAAATTTTTGACCTACACATCGATTTTTCGGAAAAACTATAATTTTCCGGAATCATAATTTTCATCAACGGTTTTTTTTGTTTTATTGCAGCAATTAGGATGTAAATTACGGGATCGCGGGTCGAACGGGTAACCGTGGCCCCAAAAAGTAAATGACTGTTTAAGGACACTATGGATTTTAGTCAATACAAGTCTGACAGTGGGAGACCACTGTTAACGCGTAATATGCGTGTTCCAGGCAACATCATAAAATGGCAACATTTTTTTATTTTTCGCGCATGGCAACTCGGTTGGCTTGTGCGTTCTCTTCCGCTTTCGCCGCGTCCGCATCACGGACACATTTATTGTCGTTATGAATATATCGATAAATTGGAGCCTGCAGCATCATTTCTTCAACCCAAGAGGTTACCCAACACACATCACATACACCCACCCTGCCCGGTTAGGGAGGACACATTTGATGATTTAACCACGTAAAAAAAAGTACTTCTACTAGATTTTTTTATAATAGATACTAATATATTCTGTTGATCAGTCAACAGATTTGAATCTGAAAACATCGATTCATGTTTGTTTTATACAATTCTTATAATTCTTGTAATACAATTCTATACCACTAATGATCGGCTAATAGATTACGAACTTTTAGCCAATTGACAATGAGATCGTGTTGGAATGACGAATTCATAAAAATATAAGGTTCCTGACCGTCGCGTCGGTACCTACGACCCAGTTCCCGATACGGGTGGGCTATTATTTTTATATGTTTTAATAAACATTTCGTCCATAATATCGTCAGAATGTATGAACAGCTGATTTATATGACGTGATTTCAGCGTTGAATCTTTTTTGAAAATTTTGCCGTAGGTACTATCAGATCAAATCAACATCCTGATCCGAGTATAAATAACATTTTGAAGCCTAAAATTAACAAAAGGTAGCCACTGTTGGCGGCTTCTGCAGCGTGTCCCGGGTTCGATCTCCTACAAGTATAGTTTTTCCGAGTTTAGGTGTTTGTGTGTGTAAGTTTCTAAAATTGTAAACGTACCATCGTGGGTACGTTAAAAATAGGAGAAGTTCCTAGTTTAAAAATTATAATAATAACTTAATAGGTTGGTAGTTAAGGTAAGTGGCATTATTTTTGCTACTTTGTATTTGTCAGTGTAAACGTGTTATTTTTCTAAATAATGCAAGAGATTTTGATCCGGCTTTAATTATCATTTAGGCAATTTATTCTGAACAGTTTTTGTGCATACAATAACTAACAGATTGTAAAAAATATCCTTTTGAAAAACCTTTAAAAAATAAACGCTTTTAATAACTGTTATCACTAATTAATTTTCATTAAACCGAGTAATAAGAAACTCGTAAAAACTGCAGTAACCTCTAAAATCTATGCAAAAACAACGTATAGAATGTTTAAATTTCATAACATACAAATATTTTCCATTGTGTATATCATACTAGTGTGTGTTTGTGTGGAGAACGCGGGGGAGGAACAAGAGAGGAAAAAAGTGAAAATAATTAATTTGGTGGAGGAATTGCACTCTATGTACAAAGATGCATTTGAAAATGGTAAAGTACCTAATTATTTAGACATTGTTTAAATCATGTATTATATTTATTTATAACGGATCTTGGAACGGGCATCTACGGTACTTTCAATGTCGTGTGACTGGGACTGTAGCAACATAACTATTTTTTGAACTGTTTTCATTTATTTAATGTACCTAACTATTTTTGAACTGTTTTTGTCTTTTGATATTTCAAAAGTGCTATAACTGGCCTACTTGAAATATATGCTTTGATATGATTTGATTTATAAAAATCCTAGCGGCCCGTCCCGGCTTCGCACGGGTGGAGGACCCGGTCTAAAACCCGGTCCCGATGGTTACAAACATAACAAAAAAATAATTATCCAAATCGGTCAAGCCGTTTTCATGTTATGTCGTGGCAACGGAAAACGGGTTTCATTTTTATATATATAGATTAAAGCGAAAGGTCACTCACTCATTCATCACGAAATCTCAAAAACTATAAATACTAGAACTTTACAGTTTTGTATGGGGGTTCTTTTTAAGAGAGGTGCTCATTAACACGGGATTTTGAAAAAAATCGATCCCTAAGTATTTGCTTTTGGGGTTGATAGTTTATATGCAATCGCGGGCAACAGCTAGTAAGAGTAGATAATAGTATTTTAAGGTATGGTAATAGTTTTTTTTTATCGTGGTATACCACGATAAAAAACCAAATGAGTCCTCTCAGGGCAGGGCGAGGGGGACTGTCAGATTCGTACTGAGTAAAATCGGTGTCCTTCAATTGCCCTTTACGTTCCGACGTCACGGTAGTTCGGTAAGCCTCGCGACCAATATAAGTACATAGATTAAGGTTCCAAATGGAAATCTTTGTAATCTCCTCCTCACTTACTTGTCCGTCTGTTAAATAATTTAAGATTTGGCTAAACTGGATCTTTTGATCTTTGTAGTATTGTTTTTATTATTTTAAGATTAGGCTTGCGTGCGGCAACTTTTGTTTAAACCTTAAAAATAACATTGTCATTTTTCCATTTCTTTTTTCAGAAAAAACATATGTAACAAGAAGACTTTTCACACCAGACGGGAACACTCAATATACATTACATGTGCAAAAATTAAGAGAAGTTAACGGTGTTAAAACACATAATCTAAGAGTAGAATCAAGAAGTGAAGATGAAGAGCCAATCATATACATAAATAATCCAGTAGAAGCACGAATGCCAAACCCTTTCCTAGGTATTGAAGAATTTAAAAAAGTTATGTTTGACAGAGCCGAAAAACAAAAGAAAGAGTTTTTAAACAAAAGAAATCCAATAATATATCACAAAAATGTATTCAAAGATAATTTGTACAGTAAAATATTTAATGTACAGGAGCATGTTAAAAGAGAAGTTCAAGTAAGACATAAGGCTGAAAATTTAAAGATGGCAACACATAAAATAAATCATAAAGTAAACAAGAAAAGAAAACCAAAAAACCGTAAACGTGCTACTAAAGCTCATTCAAAAGCTACAACTACGATATCTGACGAACCTTATGAACCAATTACTGAAATTGACAACGAAACTGTAACTTCAGAAGAGGTAACTATAGAATTGACAACTGGTCAGGAAAAAGCAACTGTGACTGTTGAAGACACAACTAAAAAAACAAAAAGTGAGGAGGAAATAACTATGGCAACAGTAACTGACAACGATACAACAACAGAAACGTCACCCACGGAGGAAATGACTACAGAATCATCAACAACAGAGGAAATGACTACAGATTCATTACCAACGGAGGAAATTACTACAGTAACATCACCCACAGAGGAAACGACTACAGAAGCGTCACCCACAGAGGATATGACTACAGAAACGTCACCCACTGAAAATGTTACAACAGAAACTTCACCCACGGAGGAAATGACTACAGAAAACGTAGTTGACGAAGTAGTTACTGAAACTATAACTGATAGTACTAATGAAGCTACTACTACTACAGTCGACACAACAACTGAAACTACAGTTACTACAAAGAGGACTAGACAAGCAGTAAGTATTAAAACTGTGTCTGTCGATACTTATTTGTTATCTAGCAGAGGAGTATTAAAATAGCTTGGTTATTAAATTATAGAATCAAGCGTTATTTTTCGGAAATACATGACATTGAATTTTATGAAAAATATTATTAGGTCTGAATGAGAAACTTTTTTATCGTGGTTGAATCATCAATTGGTCCTTGCGCCCATGGTGGGATAATAGGGACCTTCAGATTCGTACCGACTAAAATCCACGGTATTTCTTCAACAGCTCTTTACTTTTCAAAGTCACGATAACCTGATAAGTCAGTCCCGCGAAACCGGCAAGTGAGCGACATGCGCTGACTCTCTAATATATTTAAAAGGGCACAACGCTTCAACTCGCTGTCCGACCATGGACCATGCCCGGGTCGACGGCGCGTTGTGTTCCACGCGCGCCTCAAAGAGCGTCAGCATGATGACAGGAACGATGACCTCTAGAGGGCCAAAGCCTGCGACGCGGGAATAATTTCATAACCGTGACCCCGGAACATAAAGGGCTATTGAAGGACACCGTGGATTTTAGTCAGTTCAAGTCTGACAGTCCCTCCCGCCCTGCCCAGGGTGAGAGGACTCATCTGATGATTTTACCACGTTAAAAAAAGGGCCCAACGCTTTTGCTATTCCCATTGCAGTACAGTAATCCGCCGCTGGGTCGATAACATGACTTCGATTTTTTTATTCTTAGACATTCATATCCTCACGATATTTTTGTTTATCTTGGTTTACGATCATTAGTTAGGTTGATGAGAATTAAACTTCCAAGTTTCAAGTGTAGAAGAAGTGGCCCCGGTTGTCTGTGTACATTATGAATTATGACTTTACAGTCATACTGATTGCTGTGGCAAGTAGAGATACTCACCAACTCAATACACCACGTGTGCCCAGTATACGTGGTGTGGTGGATTATGGACACCGTCCCCTCAAAGAGAGGAGGCTCCTGTGGATTGAATAAGCTTTTTTTAGGTAAAATCATCAAATGAGATTCCTCTCATTCTGGATGGAGTGGAAGGGAGTGTCAGAGTCCTAGATTAAGACTGGCCAGAATGGCGATGGTTCAAGTTAGAGGCAAAGAGACTTTTAAAGCTAATTTATGTGTATGGAAGTTGGTCCTGGGACTGTTGAAGGACACCGTGGATTTTAATCAGTACGAGTCTGACAGTCTCTCTCGCTCTGCCCGGGGTGGACTCATTTGATGATTTTATCAAGCTAAAAAAAAATTGCATGGAAGTTTTTTTGTTGGCGTTATGCTGCAGTCGTTGATTTAAATTAATTTTGTAAGCCAATCAGAGGCCTATTGAAAGGTTTCTGTATCTTATTTACAGCGTACTGGAAGTATTTACTGCGATAATTGTACGGGAAATGAAAAAACGCCTCTAGTGTACGCACAAGAAATTAAATTTTCCATCAAAGCATAGCATTAGTATGTTAGATAAAGGTCTAATTTTTGGCAAAGTTTATTTATTTTTTATTTATTTACTAGCTGCTGCTAGCGGTTTCACCCGCTTCAACTCGAAAATAATTCCACGGGAACATAAAATCGGGATAAAAACTATCCTATGTGTTAATCCAGGTTGTAAACTATCTGTGTATCAAATGCCAAAGCTGTGCTGCCAAACAATAGAGTATACTCAAATATTATGGGTTACCTTGCATCGATTCGGGTCTAGTGTTTCAAAGTTATGCGCCTGGCTGGTTTCGAACCCATAACCGACTCATGATGACTCGTAAGTCGGGGTCTATACCAATGGGCCTCGAAGATATAAATAAAGTTATGGGAAATGACATATTTACAATTTCGTTGTATAATTTTTCAAGGTGTGAACTCCGACTAGCGCTGAATATCGTTTTAATTTATAACAGAGATGAAAGGTTTTAAATAAAAATGTTTAATTGTCGGTTACTTTTTTATTTACTCTTTAATCGATGTCATTGTTTTTTTTTTTATTGTTGTTGTTATTCAATAACTAGGAGAGGCAAGATTAGTGATATTTGTTAAGTAGATATAGGAGAAAACTTTGCAGTTATTCATGTTTTTTTATGAATTTATAGAACTGGGTCTCCCGTGGCGCTTATTTGAGAAATTCTCTTTTGAGAAATGGATTTTATACTTAACTTATTAGGTTCTAAAATTTGGAACAATGCGAGCAGAAATAATGGCCAGTAATAATTAATTTGTCTCCTAACTGTGGATTTCTATCTTTGTCTATCCTACTTAATCCTACTTTCTACTAATATTATAAACGTGAAAGTTTGTATGTGTGGATGGATGTTTGTTACTATTTCACGCAAAAACCACTGAACGGATTTGGCTAAAATTTGGCTGGATTAACACATAGGATAGTTTTTATCTCGATTTTATGCTCCCGTGGGATAATTTTCGAGTTGTAGCGGGTGAAGCCGCTGGCAACAGCTAGTGCTTCAATATTATTTTTGAAAGTATTTTTACCTCCATGGAAAATACACGTTGCGTCGATTTGTTACAGTATTTATTAATTCAAGTGTTTTCCAATAAGAATCAATCTAAAATTGATAACTAATACGTTGTTTTTATTTTTCAGAGACCATACGTATTCATTGGAAATTAATATGCAATGGCATCTAGAAGAAAGAGATAAAATTGAAATTACGACGCTGTTTTTAAACATTTTAAAGGATATACCTGTAGGATTTGTTATGTGTTTTGTTTTTTGTTAAATTCCTAGAGCTTGAGCTTTACAAAACGTGGAATTATTATGTGTAGATATTTGTTTACATCGATATACTATTTAATAAGTAAATGTTTATTAAGTAAATAAATAAATGTCCATTATAATGTATCTTACCTTAAATTACTTCCTACAAAAAATCCAAGTTATTGCACAAGCAATAACTGAAACTATCTTCAACTGGCCGCTTCTAACATCACTAAAATATTTTCAAAAAAGTTCACAATACTAACGCTGGCTGTACAAACGTAATGCCTTTGCACGTCTGTCAACACACAATAATATTTCCCGCCAAACGAAACGTCAAACTGTCAAACGCGCGGACATTGCGCCTCTACTTGTGAAAGGCGCCAATTCACTGATTACAAAATCTCACGTGGACCTCGAATGCTTGTCTATACCTTTATAAGTATGAAGGGCCATTGAAACGGCTCTATTGCCATAAGCTCGGGTCAAAGCGAGACGGCAATACGGGAGAGTGTCAACACCCATTGTAAGCCGCTTACTGCTATTAGGATTGCTCATTTGTGCGAAAGAGACGCACAGTTTTATATTGTTGTAGCTTTAATTCGCGCTCCGCCCATTCCTCATTTAACCCCCACCAGTGGTGGGGTGAACTTGGCCAGTTTTAAATTATCTATTATAATAAAATTATTTCACGAAATAAGGGGTTGGTTATGTTAATGATGTGTTTAATTTATGTCGATATCTTCAGCTTTGAGTGGTTTGACAGTTAAGAGTGGCAGATTAAATGATTGATACCACTTAATATGTTGGTAGCATATTCTCTGAATTATATTATGTTTTGGAGCTTTTCAAACGTTTTTTTAAACAATTTGTTTACTGAATTCGTGTGGCCCTAGGTATTTTGTAAAATATTTTTTTTTCATAGTTTTTAAAAGATATTTACGCTCCGCTTTTTTTGTGGAAGAAAATAACTTTTCTTAAAACTGGCCATAAATATTTTTGATCTTAAAATTATACCAATTTTTAGATTTCTGTTACCTACTTTTGTAGGCTTTTGCCTATGTGATTTAAATATATAGCTATTAAATAATTAATAATAAAATCATGAAGAGATTGATAAATCATGACTATATTATTTATTTTCTTATCAAAAAAAGAATTACATAAGATTTTTATAATGAAAAATATAAAAAAGCTCCATGCTCTTATCAAAGAACTATTCTAACAGTGCGAGATCTAAGCAATATTTCTTATTTGCTTTTTTTAATCTCTTTTATTTTAACAACATGTAATGGAACCCTTTAATAAATAACCGATCTCCCTCCTGCAACCGACAAAAAGGCTTTCGCGTTCAATTTTCCATCTCTTTTCATCGCACACTCGTCATTTCTGGTCCAACTACAACTGAAGCACCAAGCGAAAAGGTACTAAAAGCTTACGGGTTTGAGTATATTTCCGTTTGGATTATATCTTGTAAGCTTCTGTCAACATTTGCGGTCGGGTTTCGGTTTATCTCCCCCGCACAAAATTGTTAGTCACACAAACATTATCTTTGACCAATGGCACGTAACCACGGGCCATTTTCAGCCAATAGATGCGCTCGAAATTTTCGTTTTCGCGCGCTTCTCAATTTGAATTTTGTTTTGTGCCATTTTTGAAATTGTAACGTAACCCTTTTTGTTTTGCGACGCTTTCGTTTTTATTCTTTTTCTGTTTTAGTGGCGATATTTATTCCTTTGTTTTCTTACAAGAAGTTTTATAACCATTTCTTTTTTTTAAATCATAGACTACAGTTTATTTTCCGTCAATTCAAATTTCGAATTACCCCTTGCCATTTTGTTTTTATTTTTAATCACTTGCGCAAATATTTACCAACAACGACTGTCAATGTCAAAAAGTTCCATAGAGCACTGTTTTTTTTGACCATAAATTCTATAAGTGATCATAAAAAATGTTCATAAAATCAACAAAAACACTCCGACATTCGACAGGTTCGATCACAGTTGGTTAGTAAGAGCCGTCCAAGATGGTAAGATTGTTTTCATCTAAGTGGGTGCTTACACGTCCTCTTTACTGCTCAATTTGGCGTGGTACCTACAATAAGGCAAGTTGAGGGCAACTTAGTGTGGAGAAGGATTTTGTTGAAGGACACTTGTTTGCGTGGTAAAGTTTGATGACTTTAGTAGTAGGATTATTCTTTTTGTTCAGAATAATATTTGTGCCTTGTGCCTTTTTCTATCGTGGTAACATTTTCAAATGAGTTCTCTCGGCCAGAGCGGAATGGAATGGTTTGGATTTGTACTGACTAAAATCCATGGTGATACTTCAATAGCCCTTTACGTTCAAAGGTCACGATTGCCTGATGAGATAGTCCTGTTACTACTGAGAACCGAATGGTGGGTGCAATCCCCTCTACGGGATAAATATTTTTATGACTTGCAATTAGTTACTCTGGGTGTTTGTATATGTGGTTTCTATGTTTGTAAACGCACCAAATCACGGGAAAATTAGACAATGTTTTAAAAAAACCAACCGATTGTAGAACCTGCTCCTTTTTATAGTAAAGGAAATGTTTACTATAGCTGTAACAGTAGTGCTATGTTCTTAGTATACAGCCTTGTGCAGCGTTGCCCTAGCGAAAAACTACACCTTGTAGCTGTAATTTCGACTTTGGCACTGCGGTGTTATGGTTTTTGGATAAAAAAAAAACTCTGCATCCTTAATCTTTTTCAGATTTCATCTAATTATAATAATTTTAATTATAAACATTCTCTAGTATATGATTTATATTATTCCTATATCGGTTTCTTATAAAAAAGCTTTCAACTGTTGAAAGAATTATTGAATTCGCTCCAATAGTTTCGGAGCCTATTCAATACAAACAAACAATTAAATCTTTCCTTTCTCTACTCCATATTTCCTATATTTCTATATTTTCTCGCGGGCATGCGGATAGCGAGTAAAGGGTAACTCGCTGTCCGACCATGGACCATGCCCGGGTCGACGACGGCGCGCCTTAAAGAGCTGTCAGTAAATGACGGGGCCCCCTCACAGAGGGCCAAAGCCTGCCAGGGTCGCGGGACTTATTTCCATCACCGTGACCCCGGAACATAAAGGGCTATTGAAGAACACCGTGGATTTTAGTCAGTACAAGTCTGACAGTCCCTCCCGCCCTGCCCGGGGCGGGAAGACTCATTTGATGATTTTACCACATAAAAAAAAAACATAGTTTCGGACCCTATTTCACAAACAAAAAATCAAAACAAGAATCCTCTTCCACCCTATACGACGCGAGGTTCAACGCAGCGTGTACGCAATTGCCCAGCAATCCCGAGTCGGGCGAGGCGTCGCGGTCGTGACTGCGATCCGCTGCGACTTCCGTGCAATCGCAGCTATGTGTGTGGTAGTCACTTGAAGGTCATGACGACTTTCCCCAGGTATATGTTACTGAAGTTGTCCTTGTAGGATTCTGGCTCAGGCTGATCACTATATGAATCTTCTTGTATAGGCATTGCTCTGCTCAATATTGGTAAGAATGGGATATTTGCATAAAACAAAGGTAATCTGTGACACTTGTCAGCAAACCGCACCGGACAGGACCTATAGAGACGTTGTACTAAAGTATTATATTCAATTTTTAGGACTAGTCATGTTGTGATTTATGTTGTAGAAAACAGAATAACAACACAAAAACACAATAAGCACGTCTTTTCACCTACTACTAATAATTGGAAGATATGGAAAATTTAACTCCAGTAGTTCGTTCGATCACAAGATTTCAGAGCACTTATCACGAGTTTTCAATACCCTTATCACGAGTTTTCAGTATCCTTAGCACGAGTTGTCACTCTTTTACTTCCAGTATTTACAGCGTTTCTTTTAAGAAAAAATGGAACAGCGCCTCTGGTGTGCGAAGAAGGAACTAATTTTTTCCTTGAAAATGGTCAATGGTTTGAAATTGTCAAAGTTCCAGTTTACTTTACGTCTCGAATACTGAAAACTCGTGCTAAGGTTACTGTATTTTACTTAACAGCGTCTTTCCAGTATTCACAGCGTTTATTGTATGGAAAAATGGAACAGCGCCTTCAGTTTACGAAGAAGGAACAATTTTTTTCCTTGGAATTAATGTCAAAGTTTCAGTTTACTTTACGTCACAAAAACTGGAAATTCATGATAAGGCCTCAGAGCTTAGTCTTACTATGAGTAATGAGCATACCAGACACACAAGCTTCACCACAGTTTAGTCTGCGCAAGCTTCTCGCATAAAAAAACGATACACGGTTGGCAACACCGAACGCCCAACCAAACAAACAGGCAAATAGGCGCAGGCCGGTCAAAATAATTGAAAATCAAATTGAAATTAATTATGAACAACTGGGAGACCACTAGCAAATAATAGATTGAGATGATTGATTTTACCTTCAATAGTTCTAAAAGTCACTTCACAGGACACTTTCAGGATCTTTCGTGTAGTAAATAAACTAAGATTTTGAGTCGTTATCTATCATAAAAATGTGCGTGCAGCGTCGCATCTCGGTATGAATTGCTACAATCTTGGGGTCTTCAATTCAAGTGTGAATAGGTTACTTCTAGGCAAGCATGCTTCACCGTCGACCACATCTCCGCTTACTCAGACGAGATAGTGGTCAATCGCGAATCTATTACCTAACCTAAACCTATACCCAAAAAAAGAACTATACTTAAATCGGACCAAGAGTTCCGGAGATTTGAGAACACACACTAAATCAGTCGATGCCTAGGCTCCTTACTATTAAGAAGTTGTACCTTTCATCATCAGCTCAGTTATATGACATGAAGATTACCATACGTAAGCACTTAAATTACTTCATTGCGATGTGTGGGCCTATAAAATTTGCGGGTTGCCCTCATTTCTACCAGATCCCATCATCAGATATTTAAAAAGTGATTATGGGACCACACGGGAATCACCAGCTTTCAAATAAAAAAATAATCATGAAAATCGGATCCCAGTCGCAAGTTATGAGGTAAAAACAAATACAGTCGAATTGATGACCTTCTCCTTTTTTTGAAGTCGGTTAATAAAAAGAAGAATTTACTTGCAATTTGAGAATAATAGATGGTATACACAATAAACAGCACCCAGTGACAAATAATAATAAAAACAATGGCCATTGTAATCCCTCTTTCCTCTCAAATTGTCCCTTTAGCAGCCCTCTTGTCAAGTGAGCGTTATAATAGGGTTACACTCGTTGCGGTGGCGATCCGCGGTCACTCGCACTGCCGCAGTAGTCTGTTAGCGAAAGTGATTGTCATTGTCGAAGAGTTTTTGATAAAATGTGTATTAACCAATGATATTATAAATGAATAGATACGTTACCCACACGACATTCTATCTTCAAAAACGGCACACTAACGCACACATCAATAACTGAATATCGCAATAGTGTGCTATCATCACGATTAGTCGCTAAAGTAGGATGGCATCGCAAGTGAAAAAGAGACAAATATAGTAAAGGTTTGTCAATTGACCACATTTGAGCGCGTCACTTTCTGAGCGCGTATAACGTATGTACACCTTTTTACTTATCATATCATTGGTATTAACTGGGATTTTTTTAGAAAGAGAACTGTTTCTTTTTTAAATTTTTAGGTTCGCTTTTGACCACTATCTCGCCTGATGAAGCACGCTTACCGAAGCTAGAAGTTACCTGTTCACTCTTGACTTGAAGACCCTGAGGTTATAACTGTCGGGAAACACAGATGCCAGAAAAGAAATGTCCACCATATATTTATGGCGCAATGCCGTGCGTCTTGTAGTACGATGATGAAAAGGGCTAGGCAGAATCAATTGCGGTGCTATTTTCTTTTTTTACTTGAGGACACGGTAAATTGGTGGATGTTGCTAGGAATACTTCCTGCAAACATTTAAATTGTCAAACACAAACAGCCATACAAATAATCGACGGCACGGCTTAGTGGATGAGCGACCGACTGCAGCGCAGTGTGTCGCGGATTCGATCCCCACACGAAACAAATATTTGTATGATATACAAGTAGTTGTTCCGGGTCAGGGTGTTTGTGTATGTGAGTTTCTATGTTTGTAAACGCACCCCCACGACATAGGAAGAAATTCCCAGTAACGTTTTGTTTTAAAAATATTCCGTGCGGGAATCAAACGACACGTGCATCACGCAATCGATCAGTCGTTAGTAATGCACTACTTTCATACGTAAACGTATTCTCCTCCGTCCTCATAACACCATATCCACATCTAATTTACTTCCCATAAAAAAAAATTAAAAACCTACGAGTACCCCTAACAATGGCGGTCCACACATAAAACAATGGTTGCACATTTCACATACAACTCATACATATTCGCTTGCCATCGTTAACCATCAGCTGTACTTCCTACAAGGCGGCGCGGACGCATACAATGCAATTATTATGCAAATACCGATGCCAGGCTTAAGGGGAGGTTACAGTAAGTACGTTTTAGATTTTTGAAACGTCGTAAAATCTAATAAAATTATCCTACTAAGATTATAAACGTGAAAGTTTGTATGTGTTTGTTACTCTTTCACGCAAAAACTACTAAACGGATTTTGTTTATTTTTGGTACACAGATAGCTTATAACCTGGATTAACACAAAGGATAGTTATTATCCCGATTTAATGTTCCCACGGGAGTTGTAGCGGGTGAAACCGCGGGCAACAGCTAGTATGAGAATATTAATAAAAAAAAATCTTATCCAAAAATTAATTGCCGTTCGTAAGACTCGCTAAAATTCGAGAACGGCTGGACCGATTTAACAAAATTGGTTTTGAATTATTTTTGGAAGTCCAGGGTAGGTTCAAAAGGCAAGTAATTATGATAAAAAATGATTCTGAGGCGGTACGAAGTTTACCGGGTCATCTAGTGGAATATAATTATCCTGAATTTGGAATAATTGGGTCGGGAAAAAAAATCAGACATGTTTAGACATTCTGTCATGATTTTATATACAAGTAATAAGTTACAATAGAAACAGCTTTTCAATTACAATTTACAACTTTTACAACTTAACAATTTACAACTTTATGTAAAAACATGTTTTAGAATTTCTCTTATTTTTCTCTAAAAAGCCAACAAAATTCAAAATGATTATATTAGATTATTAAGTATGACATTAGATTAAATATCGCTCGCGTTTTGGTGAGAGGCGCTCATTTAGCCACTGTACTACTTACAATCTCGCCTTAACTCATGGGTTTAGCGTTCACTACGTTGTGATGTGATCTGTTTTGTTTGAGAGACAGGGAAAAAGGAATAAGAGTCTGATATCTACTTCAAAATGGTGTTTTACAGAAATGAATATAATACATGGAGACATGTTGAAATCCATGATGATTTCAACTTCGACGTAAAAGAAAGTTCTAGATCGACCAGGGGGCCAATTCTCGGTTTAAGAAATGGTGTCGAACTGGACAAAAATTTTTGATGACGTCATTTTTTCGACAAATTTTAAAAGTTGCTATGTCAAATCGCCATTTGTCGAAGGCTAACGTTAGATTTCAGTAAAATTTGTCGAAAAAATTACTTCATTAGAAATTTTTGTCGAGTTCGACACCATCTCTAAAACCGAGAATTGCCCCCCAGGATCAAAATAGTGAAAGAGAATTGATGCAGACCCGGCACCAAATAGTTTTTACTGTATTCCATCAGTCCAGCTCAATGAAAGAATACAGTAAAAACAATTTTTTTTCAGGTTGTTCAGCGAGTGAAATAATTACAGGTTAGTTATGTTTATTCGTCGTAAGTTAAAAAATATACAGTCTTTAATCTGACCCGATCTACGAGCCTTGGAAACACAGTACCTATACTATCCGATGAACAGACAGATATGTCTATTCATATCTGTGCATCTGAATTCCTGTTATCTAAATACGGTAATTACAATACATACGGTTCTTACCTGTTTACATTAAAGTTATACCAACGGATTATTTGCAAAAAGAGTATTTTTTCACATTTATGTTTTTTTTTGTGTATTTTATCGGTAGTGGCTGCCGGTGTAAGCTGTGGAGTCCCGTACGGTTCATCGAATTACCCTTGGTCGATATAACTGTCTACAGAAAGCATGGTTCACCGACGAACGGTAATACCAGAAAACTATTAGTCGATACAATTATTTAGCGACAGCACGATTCGCCGAATAACGCTACATAGAATGAATGGTTGGCCGATACCAAGACTAGCCGATGTCATGGTTCGCCGACACACGCTTGAACTAAATAATCCTATATCGATACCAATTTGTATCGAACATTTTTTATAATAATTTTTTGCCGTTTGCAACCTTTATTTTTGTTATTAATCAAATTTGCTGTTTTATTATTTCCTTTACATTTATTTTTATTGAATTACTAAGATAAACGCATGGAAATAGCAGTCACTGCAATTTAATCGATGTCTGTTAAACGGTTATTATGGATCTTCGGTGTAAGAAAAGGTGCTTTCGATGCAAATTTGTAGGTATTGATATACGATTATTTATTTCAAGCGCGTTTTGGCGAACCTTATCATCGGCAAATCTTGGCATCGGCCAACCATTCATTCTATGTAGCGTTATTCGGCGAAACGTGCTGTCGCTAAATAATTGTATCGACTAATAGTTTTCTCGTATTACCGTTCGTCGATGAACCATGCTTTCTGTAGACAGTTATATCACGGTAATATAATCATACAGTACTCCAACTTCATAGAAACGGACGAAAAGCGAGCTATACCTACGCGCCTCGATGTCGGGGCGCGCTCGGGGTGCAGACAGTCACGGCTGTACCGGAGTGTCGAGCGGACGGTGTGTTGGTTTTTTAACAATAACCGCGTGTTTTTATCTCTAAAAATCAGTTCGAGTACATATCTAATAAGACGAGTAGTTTAATTAAGCTTTATATTAGAATGCGGATTTATTATACTTTAAAATTTAACAATAAAGCATTTCGTACGACTCAGTCGTGGCGCAAATATTTTTCGGTTTCAAATACTTCTATAATATATCGGACTTTTTTAAGCCCGATTTGTTTTTCAAACAAAAACATGATTTTTTAAATGGAATCTACCAATCAAAAAACAACACGCATTTTTATTGAACACTTCCTATTCATTATACAAAGTATTTCATTTATTTATATAAAAAAGTATATTTACAATCACAAAACTAAAATAGAAACAGAAAGTACGCAAAGGCAAATGTTATTAAAATGTTGTAGACGGGTAGCCCTAACGCATGTTTACGTACCGCGCGGCTGTAGGTATTTAAATCTGTCTGGCGGCCGAGTTACGCTACTGTATGATTATTATACTGTGGTTATATCGACCAAGGGTAATTCGATGAACCGTACGGGACTCTAAGCTGTGTCATACAAACACTACACGAATCATAATTTCAATTTCTTCTCTTAGATTACTGACACTAAATTGCATGAGCAGGAGCATTCGTATTTTTAAGTATGTAGTGGGTACCGAACGAGCATCAGTTCTTCCGTGGGATTCTTAGACATCCACATTTATGTATAAAAATATATAGGTAATAGCAGGCCCGGTTTTGGACTCGCACAGGTTGGGCCCGGCAGACAAATGCTACCTGGCTATATCAGTCCTACGCTTACTACTAGTTTGGCCCTCTTCTTCGTAAAGCTAGCACAAAACAACGTAATAGTAACGCCCTCTGTTAAATTTCGTAGAGCGATTATAAACAAGAGGAAATGACTGAAATGAGGACTACCAAGGTTGCCTAAGTCTATCCAACCTCATTCACTCCCGAATGTGATCGACCTGCCATCTATATTTAACTTTTGTAAAGTGAGGTGTTACAACCCCTCACTAGATGGCGCGATTGATGAAACGCAAATTAATGTTCAACGCTAGATGTCGCTGTTCTATAATTAATCCATGTTGAAAATGTACCACTGGTCCTTGACGAGCTTTTGTAGTAATGTCGACACCCCTCGATAGATGGCTGTTTTCATATTATTGTAACTAGTGTTCGCTCAACAAAAATTCATCGATTTCGAGATAAGATTTTTTTTTAAATACAATTTTGGCCGAAAGGTTAATGAAACTGCATGACCTTTTAAAACACTTCTTTATTCTTTTCAAATAGAAAAATCTTTGAAGATCACTAATGGCGAGTTTGATTTGATAACATTATCTCCCTTATTCTAAATTAAGCTTTGATGTACTGGAAATAATGTTGTTATTAGCCTAGCATTTCTTTTTAGCTGCACTAATTGGAAATTAGCTTCAGAATATGTTAATCGGCACTAAGCTAAGCTAATAAGCTGGTGTCCCAGTGGGGTGTAAGACTAATTTAAGCAATTAATAAGAAAGTCAATGTTATCACATGCACTTTACGTGCATGTTGTGATACTAAACTGCTGTACGGTAACTAGTACAGTGCGCAACAAAAGGGGTTTGGTAGAGTCAGCAACACAATTTTCTTTTTTCTTTTCCATTCCTTTATTAGATTTTGCTCGTGGCGTTGCTCACGTTAATTTATAATTTAGAAAAATATGCCGATTGTACTTTGCTTGAATTAAATTGTCTTTTAGTTAATATTCGTAAGACATGTAGCATTATAAGAACAATCACGTTGTTTTTTGGTCACAACACAACAAAAGGAGTGATAATAAGGTCACCCTTTTTATCGTGCTCAAGTCATCAAATGATTCCTCACGTCCTCCGTCTTACAGTTTCCCTCCTAAATCCACGGTGCTCATTCAATAGCTCTTTTCGTTCCACAGTCACGGTAACCTACTAGCCCGGCGGGCTTTTGTCGCCAATCGCCCAGTAATTTAAAATATTGTAATCTAAAAAAAAAAGTTGAACTAAACTACGAATTTCTTCCTATATCGTGGGTGTTTACAAACATATAAACTCACATACACAAACACCCAGACCCGGAACAACTACTTGTACACACACTCATCAAGCTATACCAAACCAATGTTAGCTGACCTTTCATTGTGTTCAAAATCGTACGAAACGAGACCAAGACAAACTGGTTTTGTATAGCTTGAGGTGTAGCCGTGTGTACATCATACAAATACTTGTTCTGTGCGTGGAACGAACCCACGACACACTGCGCAGCAGTCGACTGGTCAGCCACTACACCTACCGTGCTGAAAACTCTATTTCTCATAAAGTTTTCGGCGGTTTGGTGTAGTGGCTCAATGCACCAGCAAGTAAGCTGTTTACAGGGTGAAATTTTATTAATGAGAAATATTTTCAACTCTTGATACTTTAGGACTTTTGGGGTTTAATTTTTTTTTACTACTTTTAGTGTTTATTTGCAATAATAAAAATTTGCAATGTGACATACTACATTTATAAAGGTGTCCATAATAGCATTAATAATATTTTTGATTTGCGATTTATTATGCAATCAGCATCGTGAGTAGAGCCTTTTTTATCGTGGTAAAATCATCAAAATATGAGTCCTCCCGCCCCGGACAGGGTGGAAGGGACTGTCAGACTTGTACAGACTAAAATCCACGGTGTCCTTCAATAGCCCTTTATGTTCCAGGGCACGGTGATGGTATAAGTCCCGCGACCCAGGCAGGCTTTGGCCCTCTGAGAGGGGGGGCCCGTCATTTTGCTGACGCTCTTTGAGGCGCGCGTGGAACACGACGTGCCGTCGACCCGGGCCTGGTCCATGGTCGGACAGCGAGTTGCCCTTTACTCGCTGTCCCTTTACCCGTGAGTAGAGCCTTAGATTAAAATATTGCCCATGATTTCGATTTCACCCTGTATATTTCCTATTACAAAGGGAGGCTCTCAAAATAAACCGTTCTCCTAGATCAAGGGAGAAACTGAATTACTAGTAATTTCCGCCCGCTTTTAGCGTGTCTCCTTTATAACTGTGTTGTGAGTTGATACCTGGGTTATGTAAACCTAGCTAGGTTGTATCTGCATTGGTTTATAACTAAGTTTCCGGTTAACAAGCGGGTTATCTTTTAAACATTTTTAGTGAAACAGCTGTGGTTACTGATATGGAATTATAAACTTTATTATTTTAGGGTTGCATACCCAATAGGGTAAAACGGGACTCTATTTTTTCGAAAATTTGTTTCAATACATTTGTTTCATTGAATCCTTGGGGGATAATGTGTAGTCTATGATATCGTAACCATACATATTTGATTACATCATCATTTCATTACTTCATCATTATCATCATCATTTCATCATTAGCGGCTGAATCAGTATTTTACATGCAGTGACTGACTATATTAAACCTGATCGTAGTAACTGGGAATTACGGTACCCATTGTTAAGACTGTTTATCAACTTTTGAGCTTTTTCTTAAAAAAAAAAATGCCACTCACTAGGAATTTCTCCTGGGTCGTGGGTGCGTTTACAAGCATAAAAACTCACATACAAACACACAGACCCGAAACAACTACTTGCAGATCATATAAATATTTGTTCCGTGCGAGAATCGAACCCACGACACCAACTCTCTTCCAAATCTTTCCACTTCTGACTTTGTGTCATGGTCTCCCAGTTCCTTCCGGGACACTATCAGATTGCCTGTCCACCTAGTTAGATTTTACGATGAAATACATTAATATATGTAAAATAATTCACTTTTAAAATTAGCTGTTTACCTACCACTCCTCTAAGATTTAACCTTTTTTAAAAAAAAGAAACGGTTTAATTATATCAGTCTTAAATCTCGGAGTTTAATTTAAATATAATTCTGATCACGAACGAGAAAGTTTAAAAAGGTAGATAAGTAATCGGGCTGAATATTAAGTAACAATATTTAATTATGACAATTAGTTTTTTTACGTTTGTTGAATTTTGATTCAACGGTAACGTCAAAAAACGCTTTCCTTGTGGTGCGAGCAGGACTGTTCTTGTCTGTATCTGTCTCTTTCTGTTCTCGAACAGCTATTAAAATCATCAAATGAGTTCTACCACCCAGGACAGAGCGGGAGGGACTGTCACACTCGTACTGACTAAAATACACGGTGTCCTTCAATAGCCCTTTACGTTCCGGGGTCACGGTAATTCGTTAGTCCCGCGACCCCGGCAGGCTTTGCTCTCTGTAGAGACAAACGAGGGACACAACGCGCTGTCGACGCTTGGTCCATGGTCGGACAGCGAGTCGCCCATTACTCGCCGGCCGCATGCGCTACAGTTTTTTTATTTAGAGAAAATTTGAGAGCCGAGGTATCGGAGCCATTTGTGACTAGTAGGTAGGCTTTGGGTTCGAAGACAAACTCGCACTATAATTCGTGTATTTTTTTTTACGTTTTTATTTCCCCTATCATTCATGCGTCTAAAACATGAACAAATATTCGTAGGTAGTACAAAATGTTTGCTCCGTTTGGGAGTCAAACCCGCGACACGCACCGCAGCAGTCGATAGTTCAAGCAATGTGCCAACCGTGCCATCTTTATTTCTTCACGATTGCTTTCAAAAGATTGCTCTATCTTATAAAGGAATATTCGAAGACAGTATATTTCTTGGACCCAATTTATTTTCCTCAGAAAAAATATGAAAAGAAAACTTCTTTTATTCTATTGAGATTGCTTGTAGTTGAGGTTGAACATGTATTGAAAAAATCAAGGTGAATGTTACCAAATAAAAATTGTTAAAGATTTCTATAAATAGAGTCGTCGGAGGACGGCACAGTTGGTCCAGTGGCTCAGCGATTGGACTGCTGCCCTACGTGTCGCGGGTTCGATTCCCGCACGGAACAAATATTTGTATGATCTACAAGTAGTTGTTCCGGGTCTGGGTGTTTGTGTATGTGAGTTTATATGTTTGTAAACGCACTCACGACACAGTAGAAATTCCTAGAGTGTGGCATTTTTTTTAAGAAGCTCAAAAGTTGACAACCGTCTTACCAATGGGTACCGTAATACCCAGTTACTACATTGTGCAGGTTTAATACTCAGTTGCTGCATGTAAAATACTGATTCAGCCGCTAATGCTGAAATGATGAAGTTATGAAATGACATAATGGAATGATATTGAAATGAAATGATAATTTCATCAAATAGAACGATTACGATATCATAGAGTGCACATTAACCCCCAAGGATTCAATGAAACAAATGTATGGAAATAGCAATAAAAAAATCACTACAATCCGAATACGGCGCACTTCAGCAAAGTATGAATTATTTAGGCAGACGCTTAGCACGCGCCGCGCAAATTGAGACGGAGTGCCGGATGCTATACGTGATCATATTAACTTCGGATATGTTGCACTGTACAATAGTTTTGATACTTGCTCGTTTGGATTTGATTTTGTAGGTTATTAGGTTACTGGTTGACTAGGTTGTGTGCTGGTAATTAATACGAGTCTCGTTTGAAGAAAAGCTCTTCTATCTTTAGTCCCGGTCACAAGGCATAATAACCAGTAAAATAGTCCAGTCATTAAAGCCTAAACCCGAAAATAATTAGTAACTTGCTGAAATTTTAAGGGGTTCTTAAAGAAGGTAAAATAACTCACCGGGTGATTTTGCAGCGTTCTGGGGTGTACGGAAAGGGTTGAAAAGGGGGTGAAAAGTGTTTTTCGTTAATAACATTGCCAAAAAAATTAGTAACACGCTGCAAATTTGGAATTAAGTTGTTTTTACCGTTTTGTAACGTGTATCAAATTTGCAGCGTTTTGCAACATACGGAACATTGTTTGCGTTTAGAAACTCACATCTACAAACACCCAGACCTGGACTACTTGTAGATCATACAAATATCTGTTGCGTGCGATAAAAATGCAACTACGACTTTTTGTAACTCCATCACTGGCAGGAAAAATTAACTTTATAAATAAAGAACAAAATGTGAGTAAATCTTATTGCAAAAAGTGTTAATTGGATCGGGAATATATCGATTTCCTGTAAATGCCAATCATTTTACCAATACTTGAATAAAATATTAACAACACGATTCGATTTAACTCAAGATGAACCTCGATCATAGTTTGTTTGACAGTTGCTTATATTAATAGTCCAATCAATGAATTATTAAACACGTGAGTTTATCTTTTATAGATCCACGTAAGTTTACACAATGAGAAAGGTCGACTTTGTGGGAACGGAAGGGTAGAGTATTACAGGAAATAACTGAAATATTACAAAGGACTGAATACAGTAAAAAAACGTGCATTTTAATAGAAAACAGTAAGTATTGTAAGTGAGTACAGGACGCAGAACGAATGGCTGATGGGGCCACACAAGGTTCTCGATTTGAGCCCACGCACAACCTATAGTTAGACAGATGATCTGATGAAGACTACATGATCGTGTTGGGTGCAAGCTACTATCAACCGCTTCTAAGACGTCTTACGGTTGAAATTATGGTGATGAAGTGTATTGAAACAATCTAATAACATGACTAAAATTGATAAATACTCGTAACATAATATCACAACTACTTACTCGCTCTTCTATAACGAGACTCATTTATTCACAATCACATACCTCAAAACTTAAAAAAATATTTCAAGTATCAAGATTACTCAATCCAACTACAAAAGCATTCGACAGACACTTTGTTTATCGGAGTTTTGAATAAAAAATAAAGATTCATTATGACTGCGTGGTGTTAGTGTGTAAGCAGATGTAAGTGGACTCCATTTTTTACTTCGGCCTGTGACGTTTGAGGTTAACACAAATACAGACGTTAAAATTAATAAAACAGCTAAGATACTGTCAGACTTGTACTGACTAAAATCCACGGTGATCCTTCAATAGCCCTTTACGTTCCAGGGTGACGGTGACTTGGTGAGACAGTCTTGCGAGCACGATGAACCTGGAAGATATGATGACGCAAGTGTATAAATTAATATGTTTGTAAGATTGAATGTTGTTATCAAAAGCGTTCCCTTCTTACTCTTAGTTCAACGCTGGGCCGATCTCGGCGATGCGTGAATGTAACAATTAGTTGGAGTGTAACTAAATCATTTACGTTAGTGATAGGGCTGTCCGGTCTACGAATACTGGACGAAAATTAAACAAAAAAAACGAATAGAAACTATTTTTTTGTTTTATCAAATGACACACGGTTAGCGCAGTACCTGAGCGATTGTACTGCTACAGAGCGTGTCCTGGGTTCGATGCTCGCAAGGAATAAATATTTGACCTACAAGTAGTTTTTCCGGGTCTCGGTGTTTGAGTATGTGAATTTCTTTCCACGGCACACGACCTAGTGGTGGCAACGTTAAAAATACAAAGAAAAAAACCGGGCACGCTAATTAATGGCATTGTTCAGAGCTTGTCTAAGTTGAACACATAAGTATAAAATTGTAATCTATCGAAGGAAGGGTGGTTCGACTATTGCTTTTCGAAATTGGGACAGTAGCCAACAATAACTGTCAAAAATCAGAACAATTTTTTTGATAAAGATGAATAATAGAGAGAGACATGAAATACATAAAACAAAATGAGATAGCTAAAACTAGTCTCGTAGCCATTCTGCTACACAAACCTCGTAGCAACTGCTACGCCGTAGCAAAAGCGTAGCAGACCATGTTTTAGAGGCGAGGCAACCCTATTCCGTTTCAGACCCTTTCTTTCACCTTGCCCCTGAAATTAAGACGGTTATAGTAATATGTATATTATGAAAACAATAAGCGAGGTCTGAAGATCTTCGTATTATTTGCCTTGCCCGAGGAATTATTTTGAGGTAGAGGTACTGAAATCGATGTTTCTAGACAGCAAATTTTCTAGATAATGTTAAAGATAGGATTTATTTTAGTTTGGCCGCAAGGTTATTTCATTTTGTCAAATGCAAGTTAACTGCATATTTGCTAAAAATGAAACGGAAAAATCTTAAAAAATTACTGAATTATACTGTTTGTTTTGTTGTACAAGAACTGTATTATTGTTTTTTTTTTACTTTTAAACTTAAGATGGCATTGACATTCAGATGTTAAAATGGTGTTTGTGTTTAAATTGTAAATATAGCCACGATCCAGAAGAAATTCCTATAGTGTAGTGTAATCCTAATTATCAAACTAAAATTATGTACAAACTATAAATAAAAACTTACTGAAGTACGATTATTAATTGTAGTCAGTAAAATGACATTTGTTCGCTATAGAAAACTAAACTTTGTATCAGTGACAGTTGCACTTGTCATTTTACTGACTACAATTAATAATCGTAAAGAAAGAACATTCAAAGGGCGTCAAAGAATACGTCCACATCGCTGTCAACGGGAACAGTGCAACTTTGTGAACTTTGGTGTATGTGTTTTTTAAAAACCAGCCTTGTGTTTAAATTGCTCGTCCCACATTAACTTCCGTTTTCGCTCACATCACATGTTGAGAATATTAAACAGTTAACTGATATTATTTTCATAAAATACACGACAGTAAACACCCACTTTTTTTTGGGTGAAAACTTGTAGAAGGTTTAAAAGTCTATATGTCTGTGTCTATAATGGCCACTTTTTTTTTCATTTCCCACACTAGGAACTTCTCCAAGGTCGTGAGTGCGTTCATGAACATATAAACTCATATACACGAACAACCAATCTTGGAACAACTACTTACTGATTATACAAACATTTGTTCCATTCGGGAATCGAACCCGCGACACGCAGTGCAGTCTAATCGTTTAGCCACTGAGCTAACCGCGTCGTCAAAACATAAATAATCATCCTGGGGTCGCGAGACTATCACAACAGGTAACCTTGAACGCAAAGGGCTATTAAAGGAAAACCGTGGATTTTTGCAGTACAAGTCTACCAGTCCCTCCCGTCCCACTCTGGGTTCAGGAATCATTTGATGATTTTACCACGACAAAAAATACATAATCATTCTATAACCTCCACACTGGTTGGATACAAGTATCATCTTTGAAAGATAGTGGGCCGTAATCCACCACGCATTTCCCAGCAATGCCCAGCAGTGGTGACAGAGTAAATTCCCAATGAATGAGGGTGGTTGTAAATGCGGGGGCGTCCGGGGCACGCCACGGGGCGAAACGTAAATGAATTATCTTTAAACACTGCGAACGTGATTCCGCTACTATCACTGCTAGTGATTCTCAAAGATTTATTTGGTATTTTACAAAGATACAATTGTGGTCTTCCTATTATTATTATTTTGCTATTTTATAAAGATATAATTTGTGGTTTTCTAATTTAACTCAGCCTATCGCAGCCCACTGCTGGACATAGGCCTCTCCTAGGCTGCTCCACATCACCCTGTCCTCTGCCTTCCGCATCCAGTCTGTCCCAGCCACTCACCTGATATTGTCGGCCCATCTGGCTGGGGGTCGTCCCACAATACGCTTGCCGATACGCGGCCTGCAATCCAGGACTCGTCTGCTCCACCGGCCATCGTTTCTTCGACAAACATGGCCTGTCCATTGCCATTTCAGTTTGCTTACTCTGTAAGCTATGTCGGATAAGTTTATTTTTGATTTTATCCTTATAAGAAACTCCAAGCATAGACCACCACTTTATAGCGTTTTCTAATTAATATGAAATATACCAGCGTCAGGATACGATTATAATCAATCTCGATCGCATATCTTTGCAATAAATAAACGTCCTAATTTACCTATCTTTAAAGATGTCAAATCAGAAGCAGCCGTCAAAGAAAACGGATCAGGATTTGGAATGAGTTTAATGAAATGAAATGGAATTGTTTATTTACCAGATTTGCATCTACATATAAAACCATAACATAAAAAATAATTTAAATACAAATAAAGCCTAATTAAAATAATACAATTTTATATAGATTATTATATCAATTCAATAAATAATTGAAATGATATAATAATCTATTTGAAGTAATACGTAATTGAAATATAGTATAACACATTAAATATTGATTTCGGGTGGAACATGATATTTTTTAAGTAAATTTACCAAAGACTGCGCTTACAGATTGATGGTTTTCCCATTTTTATTGCAGTATGTATGAAGTTTTTATTTTTTTTTAATAATAAATGTGTATTAATAATGATTAGGAATTACGGGTAAAAATAGGAATAACCGCTGTTCTGAAAGAACATACCATATTCATTTCTATTCTTGATTTTAGGTAGTCAGCACTCTCGATAAATGTAGTGGTTTTCCTGTATGCGTTTCTAATAGTTACCCAATTTATTACATAGGTATGTACTTGATAATCTGGGATTAAACCCATGTCGTTATTTATAATACTCACATAAAAATCATGATCATCTTTCTGCCCTTATCCCATTTTAGTTGTGCTCGGCGTCGTCACAGCATCATTAAATTCATATCATTCCTCACACAATCCATCCATTTTTTCTTTGGCCTTCCTCTTTCTCTCCATCCATCATCATTCATAAAGCATAAATATAATGAAAAATAAATTCGTACTTCTACATTTTAAAACTCAGTTACCGTCGCGGAACGCAAAGGGCACTGAAGGACAGGGTGGTTTTTACTCATTCAAGTCAAAGGACACGTGCTAGGAGGACGGCTTTATCAAGGTTTTGAGAAATAGAGGAAGCCTATAGAAGAATCGCAACCAGTGCGGTACTGGCAGGACCTAACACGCTGCTACGACCTGCAGTACCGACAACGCAGTTGTATGTGTCCCGTTTGCATTACTCTACGAAGACCGAGGACCTACGACGATATATTACTAGACTCCTAATAACAGGCGACCGATGTCTGTCAACACATTAGGCAAAAAAGTCTTATATCCGTCTTATTTCGACCACTCCTGTGAGCCGTAAACATACCTTGAGACAGAACAAACCTTGACTTAGCCAATCACAACGCGGTACCCCGTCTCCCTCGCTTACGTACCTCAGCGAGTTGGCAGAAATAGTTTTTGTTCCTTAGATCGTGCATGCGGAGTCTAGTAATATATCGTCGTTGCCGAGGACATGCAGAATAGACCAACTGGACTTTGAGGGTGGAGAAATTGGAGGCGCGCCTTAACACTAATTTTCAAATCGTTCGTGGTGCGTGTTGGGATCCAGTAGTTGGCGAATTTCCTCGAGGAAGAGTTTGGAAAATGTGCTGTATCGTTGTTCCCTGAAATAAAGGATAAAATAAATATATAAAAAAGTTTCAAAAATAAAACTATCAAATAAACTTATTTGTGCAAACAGTTGTTAATAAATATTTTACACGTATCTCTGTGGCCTGCCAAAGTAAGTTTACTTAAAAAAACATGCAGTATGCAGTCTTGAAAAAAAAATTGCAATCTAAGTACATTGTAAGCATTTATGAACGCATCGACGTCGTTTAAATACTAACATAGTTTGCAAAAATCATGCATGTGCTGATCTGGTGAAATTCATAATTACTATGTTATTAATTTTATGTATAATTGCATCATTTACCTATCAATACAGGTAAAACGTTTGGTTATTCCAGTAGTTATTGGGATTTTTTTTTTGTACTGATAGTTAATTAAATAGTAGGATAATTTACAATCTAACTACTATTTTAAGAGTAAAAGGTGGTGAGGATGGATGATGTGTGTTTGTCACTCTTTTGCGCCAAAACAGCTGTTAGGATTTGAATGGAATTTGATAAATAGATAGTTTATAAGTTGCATTAACATTTAGGATACATCTTATCTTCGTAAGAATGGTATATAAGCTAGTAAAAAATAATTGAAATTCGTTGAATACATTTTCAACAATTATAAGTATAAATTAATTGGCTTCCTGATTACAAACCCAATGGGTTGTAATCTTTTGACCCAGTATATTCGAGGGTGTACACTAAAACAATTTTTTTTTATGTTTAGTTGCATTTCGACAAAAAAATAAACTCCTAAAATACATTATCATAGGTCGGAATTAGGAGTTATTTAAGTACCTGCTTCGAAATGTTGATATTAATATGGATCTTCCCGGGATTTCTAATAACAATCTCGTGTGGAAAACAATATTACAGATAAATAATAATAAAAAAAATAGATTAGATAAATAAATTGTGTGAAAGTAAAAACGTTTTTATTTAATAAATCACGGAGTTTTTTTTGCTCTTAAAAAGTAATTATGGCCTTTCAGGTATATCCACTTTATTGTTTCGTTGTATAAGTACATGTACTTTACCTAATTCTGACTTAGGCACCACATTATTAAGCAGATAAAATTTAATAAAAAAAATGTGAAACAAAAAATATTCAAACGCCTACATTTTAAAACTCTGTTACACGTGCGAAAGTTTGAGCAACTCCGTGCCTCCGGTACCGGGGCCTATATAAACTGTGGATAGGGATCACGGCACAGCATTCGACGTGCAACAGGTTGACGAGGTAAGTGAAAACTTGTGTGTCTCTATCAGTTATCGTTGAGTAGTACTAGTTATGTTTTTTTTAAAGTGACTAAATATATTGTCTGGTAGTTTCATTAAAAAATATTAAACTTTATGTTAAAAAATAGGAATAAAATTGTGAGAAGAAATATAAATATTTTACTAAAGACAATAATTTTGATAATAGGAAATATGTTTTTTAATAAAAAATGGTTTTTCGTTATTTTCATATTTTTTTGGATTAAAAAAAAGCACATTTTTAGATAACATTAGGTATTTAAATTAATTGTGATTGATACTTTTCGGGTTTTCAACCTTTTCCATTTTCGTTTTACACTATATGATATTTATAATAAACAGGTTCACTTTGCCAACTTAATTTAGCTTCAAATTAAATTATAACTAAATAAAAATAAACTACCTGAAAATATTTTGACCACCCAAAAAATGATTTTTTTTATTAAATAAAATCACAGTTTTTAAATATTTCATTCTTCGTTATCAACATTAGCTTAAGAACTCCTTGTTGTAAGATAAACTCTAAATGTTAAAACATTATGTACCTCAATAATAATGTAAAGAAAGCATGCCCTAAACAGGCAAAATATGGATTGTGCATAAACCACTAATTATAACAAGTGGTAGGAAATGCAAATAAAATTGTTCTTATTTTCAATTTTATTCACACAATATAATCAATTGATAAAAAAAATATTAGGAGCACAGTATCTTAAATAAGAAAAAAAAAACTATGAATGAAGCATATGCTACAGAACATAATGAAAAACATTCATTTATACCACTGTAAACGCACCCGCAATAAAAGAGAAATTCCCAGTGTAAATAAATAATTCAAAGTTAAAAACAAAACTGCCACGTTATGTAAAATGTACTGAAGAAGGGAATGAAAAAAATAAACTTCTGTATTTAATTATTTTTTCAAAGTTCTTAGTAAATAACATTTCTTTTTTTAACTACAGATAAATAGTAAAATCTGTTTGAGTAAATCTTTTAAGTATAGGCGCTTTGGCTCGTGCTCGAAGCTCGTGGCTAAATAATTACAGCCGCACAAGCCAATCTGCCGAGTTTGGTCTGTGGATGGATAACCATCTGTCATAACGAGTTTCCTCTGTGACAACCAGTCTTACCGAGAGGTATTGTCCAGTTACTGGGTCGTGGAGGTCAGATAGGCAGTCGCTCCATGTAAAATACTGATATTCAGCTGCATCCGATTTGACTGGAAGCCAACCCCAATATAGTTGGGAAAAGGCTAGGCAGATGAAGATTAATAACATTAGTTAGATTCCTTACATCTAAGGACGGACTAGCCACAGTTCTAAAGAACTAAT
Organism: Agrotis ipsilon; assembly: GCA_028554685.1. Taxonomy (NCBI): domain Eukaryota; kingdom Metazoa; phylum Arthropoda; class Insecta; order Lepidoptera; family Noctuidae; genus Agrotis; species Agrotis ipsilon. The sequence goes on from CM052972.1 coordinate 11,323,351, forward strand.
TAGCCAAGTACTTGTGTCCGTTACAGGCACCCAAATTAGTCAAGGTATGTGTTTCTATGTTACTGAACTTAGTAAACTTGTTACTATTGTAGTCAAGTCATATAACATGGCATAAAGTAGGTTCTGAATTGCTAGAACCGATTTCGTGAACGATTTTTTTTTTCTTTTTCTCAATCTTATTTTTTGTGTCAAGGTAAAGTGTTGATAAAATTGATCATTCACTTGTATTGGGTATTTTGCGAATGTTAATTTACAGGAAATCAAACAAGACCGTGTTTTTTTTTTCCGTGGTAAATCATCAAATGCGTCCTCCCAACCCCGAGCAGGGCGGGAGGTACTGTCAGACTCGTACTGACTCAAATCCACGGTATCCTTCAATAGCCCTTTATGTTCCGGGGTCACGGTAATAGAAAAAAGTCTCGCGACCCCGGCAGAGGCTTAGATCCTCTAGAGGGGATTAAATTTCCCCGTCATTATGCTGACGCTCTTTGAGGCGCGCGTGGAACACAATGCGCCGTCGATCCGGGCATAGTCCATGGTCGGACAGCGAGTTGCGCTTTACTCTCCGAACGAGACCGTGTTAGCGAGCATTCTGACGGACTTTCCGTCGTTTTTGCCGAGACGACTATCAAGTCTGACACTTCTTGAAAATATTCGCTACAAGTGAATGCTCAAGTCTATCAGCACTTTTAGATCAATGCTTAATTTCTTCATTTTTGTTAACTTCAAGTGATAAATGGTAGCTAGATCGAAGTGATCAACTGCTGCGCAGCGTGTCGCGGGTTCCATCTCCGCAAGGAACAAATATTTGTATTACCTATCTATAAATTCACAATACGTCATGCCGTGGTGTCTTTTTAGTGAATGTGTCCTGAAGTCACAAGTACCCAATATCGATTTTTAATGCGTTATATTCTTGGTAATATTCACTGATTTAACAAAAAAAAAAATTAAGGGTCCATTATTTTTTTAAACTTTAACACACGGTTTAATTAGATTTGCAATTTATTGATGCTGGAAACTATCTTATAATATCTCATCATATATCGGCCTACCCTTTTCCCAACTATATTGTGGTCGGCTTCCTGTCGAACCAGATGCAGCTGAATATCAGTATTTTACGTAGAGCGACTGCCTATCGGACCTCCACAACCGAGTAACTGGGTAATACGATATCCCAAGGTAAGACTGGTTGTCTAAGCTCAGAGCTTCTGACCAACAGTAACGACTGTCAAAGATCTACAAACGACAGCCGGGACCAACGGCTTTACGAGCTTTCCGAGGCACGGAGGAAACTCGCTATGAGAGATGCAAGTGCGGCTTAGCCCGAAAGATCGGCCAGTGCGGGATAATTATTTAGCCACGAGTTCCTCATTTTTTCTAACAAACACTACTACGGAGACAGAAATAACTCTTCAAAGTTTAAAAGAAGCTTTAAAATGTTAGTTTTCCAACAATTTCTACAGCACACAGTCAACTTCCGACCAACTACTCGTATTTGTACGAGATGAAAAACTTTCGTCTTCATGTAATTCAAATCACACCGTATTTTTCTTTTTCATTTTACGATGAACTCGTCTCCTTCCTTTTTATATGTCACAGTGTGTAAGAAAAACATTCTGGTACCTAAATAATAGGAGAAACATTAACCGTGATCTTTTTTTTGTCTTATCATAACAAAAGCTTCATTTTTTAACCCCCGACGGAAAAAGAGGGGTGTTATAAGTTTGACGTGTCTGTCTGTCTGTGGCATCATAGAGCCCGAACGGATGAAGCGATTTTAATTTGGTTGTTTTTGTATGAAAGGTGGCTCACCTGCGAGTGTTCTTAGATGTTTGGTGAAAATCGGTTGAGCCGTTTAGAAGTTGTGGGGGTGAAAGTGGGGAAAGGTAACCGAGGGTCTGCAAATATACTCGAGTTGGGTATCAAATGAAAGCGTACTGAAGCGTACTAAGGGAATATTGATGACTTAATCGGGAGTACTCTTAGCAACATAAAATGATATAAGTATGTACCCATAAAAAGTATAAAATAAAAAATAAATTTTAGATTTTAAAAACCCGACACAGAATCCAAGTTCCCTTCAAAAAGTAAAAAATAATAAAAATACGTTGCGTTGGGGGACTGCTCCAAATTATTTATCATCTCCGGTTTTTTTGCAGGGGGTTTTAAAATTTTAAATTTCTTTTTTATAGTCCTACATACATAAAAAAGTAGTCAATTCATTCATTTCAAAATGAACCGACTTAATTGAATAAATAAGATGTATTTTGTGTCTATAATAGAGCGGGTATACGCAATCTGTGGAGCGGGCAAGCTTATTTAAAAAACTGTCCTAAAGGCGCTCCACACCGCGAGCATTCACCTGTGATGTAACGTTACAGATTAGAACATTTTGATCGGTGAAGGAAAACAATCGAGCATCACAAAGAGTAATTTGTATCAAGTCAATACTTGATAGACAACATGCTAAGACAAAGGGCTATTCAATTCACCGTAAATACCACGACCAGAGGGGTGGTAGCTAAAGGCTGCCCGCAAGGAGGTGTTCTCTCCCCCCTCCTATGGAACATCGTGGTCAATGAGCTGATCTGCAGACTCACCGACCATGGGTATTACACGGTGGGCTATGCAGACGATGACGATCTAGCCATTCTCATAACGGGACCTTTTGAGAATGTACTGTGCAACCTGGCAAAGCAGGCTCTGAAGATCGTCGAACAATGGTGCTTGAAGCACGAACTATCAGTGAACCCGTCAAAAACGGAACTTATCATGTTCACCCATAAACGCAATCTTGGCAGTTTACAACTTCCTAAACTGTTTGGCACCGAGCTGTCCCTAACAAATGAGGTCAAATATCTGGGTATCATCATTGACAGCAAACTGTTATGGAACAAACACTTGGACCACAAGATTAACAAAGCAAGCATAACATTTTGGCAATGCAGAAGACTTCTGGGGAAATCCTGGGGCCTTTCGCCGAAAATAACACTATGGCTATATAAGAGCGTAATTAGACCAATAATCACCTACGGAGCGGTAGTTTGGTGGCCCAGAACTGAACTCATAACCACCCGTAAAAAACTACAGACATTCCAGAGGTTGGCCTGCTCAGCCACCACAGGATGTATGAGAACAACACCCACCAATGCCCTGGAGATAATGCTTGGCCTACCGCCACTGGATCTCTTTATTAAACAGGAAGCCAGTATGGCGGCAATCAGGCTGAAACACTCCGGCATGTGGAAAAACCAAAGGGGCAATCACACCATAATATGGGAAAGGGCATTAAACGATGTACCATACATTGAAGCGCCCTGTGACAGAATCCCCAAAACTCACGTGTTCGATAAACTCTATCGGATTCAACTAACGGAGACCGAGCGAGATCAATCCGGAGCTAACGAAGTCCGTATTTACACGGACGGCTCTAAAAACCAAAACCGGCACAGGAGCCGGTGTATTCTCAATGGATCTCAACATCAAAATATCCTTACCGCTAGGGGAACATAGCTCCATATTCCAATGTGAATGTGTAGCAATCACCCAAGCTGCCATTGCAGTCAAGGAGAGGAACATCTCCAACTACGGAATCAGAATTCTCTCAGATAGTATGGCTGTACTTACGGCGCTGAACGGCAACATCATGTCGTCCAGCCTAATTTACGAATGTCACTTAGCATTGCAAAAAATATCGGACCGCAACAAGGTCATTTTGCAATGGATCAAAGGACATAGTGGATCATTGGGTAACGATGCGGCAGACGAACTTGCAAGGAGAGGCTCGGATGTGGATGTCGCCGGCCCCACACCCTTCTTGCCAATCCCATCCGGTCAACTTAGGACCTGGGTACGCCTGCAAACCCAAACACAACATAATGCCAGATGGGCATCCACAACCGACTGCAGACAGTCTAAAGAGGCGGTACCTGCACTAACACCGCGACTGACCAGTAGACTTCTCAGACTCCAACGAACAGATCTGCGAGTTGTGGTGGGTATGCTTACCGGCCACTACCCACTCAACAAACATCTGTTCAACATCAACGCGACAGACAGCCCGTTGTGCAGGGGCTGCCTGAACGCGGATGAAACAGCATCCCACGTAATCCTGGAATGCGAGGGTGTTGCTAACCAACGGGCACAAAACCTTGGTACTCCAAGGTCGCTCCAAGAAGCCTGCGAACGTCCCAGGAGACTTCTGAGCTTCTGGAAGGAGCTGGGTTGGCTCACATAGCCAATCGTCCCACCTCACGCATAACGGACCACCTACGAGTCCAAATGCGGAAAAGGGAGCCCCTAACAATAACAATAACAATCAATCAAGTCAATACTAAATGTACGCGAATGCTCACCACTCATGGAGGTAGTACTGTAATGTTATACTCAAAGTCGAATCTGTAAAGCTGGGTACTCACTTAGCAGTGTTGCATGTGACGTATCAGATACAGTATCAAGTGAGTACGTAGGCACGAGCCCGCTGCGAACCTGCGAGAGGCCATTAAAACAAAATATATAGACGTCCTTTCTGTTATTATAAATTTAATATTAAGAAGTCAAATAAGGTGTGAGGTACTTAAATAACAAAACAAACTAAGCTTTATTTTAAGAACTTAACTTACTTACAGAATACAGACATTTAGTAATTCAATTTTGCTCTCGAAGAAGCTAACAGGCATAAATCGGTTAAAAGGCTTTGAGCTGTGACGTCACAAGCCGTATCAGTAACACAACTTGATGACGTCATATTGCTACTTATATGTTGAGTTTCAAGAAAATAGCTCTCAATTAACTAGGAGGTGAAACTTTTAGTCTTAGAGTGGACTTTTGTAAGAGTTCTATTTGAGAAAGTTGGAAAACTTATTTTCCACACAGGTTGTGCTTAGCATAGTAGGGTTAGATAGTAGGGTCTGCCTTTAAAGAGCACCGTAGCCCTATAACGCAAACGACATGTGTAATAACAGGGTGGTTTTGAGGCAGCAATGGTCTGACAAATCGTTCCGCTCAGGACGGGCAGACTCAATCTACGCGCCTAAAAAAGGTTACTTATATTTAGTAATTGCATATTGATCGTCGTGGCCGAAATTCAGTGATAGTTCACTAAGTTTGTTAAGGTTTAATTGTCAAAGACTAGAACCTCAAATTGTACCAAAGTGACCTCTCATTGAATGCTACAGCAAAGAATTGAAGGTTAAATTAAATTGGACGATATAGGGAACTGATTCCATTATATTTTTGGTTCCGCCTACACTGTCCCACTGCTAGGCAAAGGCCTCTCTCAAGTCTTTTCAAGAGTCCTTGTCAAGCGCCACTTCGAACCAGCCCTCATGCTACGAGTCCAACTCGTCTCGCCACCTCTTTCTGGGCCGGCCTCGGCGGCGCCGTCCATCTCCAGGCACCCACTGTGTGGCGGCCTTCGCCCAGCGGTCAACATTCGTGGTCCACCGAGTCCCACTTCAGCCTCGCAGCTTTCTCATTCATCATCATGTACCTTCGTAAAATACTCGAATAGATCGATGTTACTTAGTACAAAACCACCACTTTTCACCTCATAACTAAGGTGCTGATAGAGTTGAGCAACAGAACATGGAGTATTCGCTGTTTACTGAACAACGAACAGAGCCAAACATCGCTACGAACATTTTCACGATCTTTCTAGCGAACCCTCTAGTCTAGTCGATGGTCGTCAAAAAATTGTTCATCATAAAGATGTCAGACTTGACAGTCGGCTAGGCAAAAAACTCGTTAGAATACTCGCTAAAACGCTCTCGTTTGTTTTTCTGTAATGTAACATTCGCAAGAATACTCCGTACAAGTGAATGCTCTACATTATCAGGACCTTTATGTAAACCTTCGTACACAACTTGTTTCTACATTGAACAGTTAGTTAAGTCAAAGATTAAAGATAAACCGTACATTATTACTTGTTGAAAGTTTAAACACGTCTGATTAAGATCACATGGAGATTATAGAAAGGGATGCTGCCTGAATTTCAGAAGTAGGTTAGGAATTATTTTGGGAGAAATTCAGGATCATTTTGTTTCGGTACAATACAAAAATTCCATTTTGATGCGATGTTGCAATTTCGGTGTACAGTGTTCAATTTCGGTGGCATGGCAATTTCGGTGGCCGTCTTATTTTCAAAACAACTACAGTTATTTATTTCCTATTAAATCATCTAGAATACTAATGTGTTCTAGAATAAAACAAGTTCATTTTTTCATCCGAAAACTTACAAAAAAAAAATACCACCGCAATTAGCAAAAAATTGAACCTGCGTGAAATGTCATTTTTTTCTATCTCGGTAAAATCATCAAATGAGTCCTTCCACCCAGGGCAGAGCGGGAGGGACTGCCAGACTCATACTGACTAAAATCCACGGTGTCATTCAATAGCCCTTTACGTTTCGGTGACACGGTAATTCGTTATATTTGATGTTGAATTAAGGGTCGTTGTACAGTTACACTTTTGTTTTTAGACGTCGACAGTCAACAATTGTTTAACTTCTATATTATTTTTTCCACACAAATCAAATCAATGCATTTATTTCAAGTAGGCCAGTTAGGGCCTTATCACACTAGCGGTTTGGAAGCGGTTGCGGGGCGGAGCGGCCGCACAGCGAATGCGTTGCGAACACGCCGCGGTTGCGCAGCGAATTCGTTGCGGATGCGCAACGGAATCGCCGCGAACAGCAAAGTGGACGCCATTTTGTACTGCCTCGAACAAACGCCAAAACGTCCGCCCCACCTCAGATCAACGAGGAATTTTTTGTATGAAAAATTCCTCCAGCGCTGAAATTTGGCATAATATGATAAGAGTAGGTGATACAGATTATAGATGCATAATTATCCAATTGTTTTTTTAGCTGAAAAGTTTTTTTTTACCAAAACATGAATATTGCTCTCTGCGAAAACTTCCTCAGCCTAATCTAATAATGGATCTTCCCAAATTCGTCGATGCTTTCGTTTTCGTCTCCGGCGTTTTCGAAGTAATAACGTCAACAGCAATGTTTCCTCGCCGGAATCAATTTTGTTATTGAGTGTACAAACACGCGACGAAAACGTAACACGTATGCCACGCGTCCGCGACGTGTTCGCGACGGATGCGCGGCGTGTTCGCGACGGATGCGCTGCGCGTCCGCTCCGCCCCGCAACCGCTTCCAAACCGCTAGTATGATAACGGCCTTATAGCACTTTTGAAATGTCAAAAGACAAAAACAGTTCAAAAATAGTTACGTTAATTAAATGAAAACAGTTCAAAAATAGTTATGTTGCTACAGTCCCAGTCACACGACATAAAAACTGTGAAAGTACCGTAGATGCCCGTTCCAAGAAGTAGAGCCAAAATTATTACAGAACCTTTGTTACATCATTCCTTTAAGATTGTACATTATGTGAGAACGATGTAGCAAGATAAAAAGTGTCCAAAAGAAATCAGAAATAACACCAAGCAGTTCGATCCCTTTTAGGTTCCACATCACACCATCTTAATTCTTTAGTAACAATTGAAACATTTGTTTTACCAGCAGGAACAACCAACAATGCAGCCTACAATGAGGATCATCGTCTCCATGGCTCTACTGGCGTATGCCGTCGCCAGCGCATACCGTAAGTCAAAATATAATTAAGTATTCGTTTAGAAACACGTACAAATTTATTTTATGAATATATAGTTCAAGTCAAGAGAGAACATCATCATCATCATCATCATCATCATCAGCCGGAAGACGTCCACTGCTGAACATAGGCCTCCCCCTTAGACCGCCACGCCGAACGACAATTCGCCACTTGCATCCATCGGTTGCCTGCGACTCTCACGATGTTGTCGTTCCACCTAGTGGGAGGCCTACCCACGCTGCGTCTTCCGGTCCGTGGTCGCCACTCGAGAACCTTTCTTCCCCATCGGTTGTCAGTTCTACGAGCGATGTGGCCTGCCCATTGCCACTTCAACTTGCAAATTTTACGAGCTATGTCGGTAAATCTGGTTCTTCGCCGAATATCCGTGTTTCGGATTGAGTGAACAGGCAGTCACAAACCACATTAATTTAATCCAACCATTATGAAATAAGTAGTAAGAGAAAAACTTATGTATTTCGCACAGTAACAAACACAAACACCATTATATAACAATTATGTAAACAGTAAAGATATTTTATGAAAACTCAAAATGTAAAACAATCGGACTAACATTGATATCAGTATTAATGGGTATTTCTATTTGTAGACATTAATTTTCGGGCGGTTTCATTATTTAAAATCAAATAGTGTGAAAATGAGTTCATCCGTGACTTTGATTTGAATAAACTTAAAAGGGTTTATTTAGATTCGAATGTTGACCGTGAAATATAGATTTGTTATCGATTTCTGATCAAACGATGGGTAGGAAATGGTTTCCTATCCGACAACACAGAGCGTTGACAACTTTATTCTCTCTTTTAAATAAACCCACTTCTCCTTCTTATCTTACTTCTCGTTTGCAATATTTATGTTCAGCGCACAATAAAAATCTTCAGTCCTCCCACAATCGTCTTCTACGATGTTCCTCTCATCGCTCTGGTTTCTTAAAGTCATCTTCCTTTGTACAAGCGGTTTTTCTATGGAATGCGCTCCCTCAGGATATCAGGATGGCAATCAGTCCGTTCACGTTCAAGTTGAGAGTTCGCGAACATTTGTTCAAGAATCTGGCAGACTCATAAGGCTTATATTTGTTGTTAATGTTTTTTTCCCATATTTGTTGTTATTTTTTGAGTATAGTTTAGTTAATATTTATTAGGTATATATGTATATATATAAATATAATTATATTTTTTTTTCTTTATTATCTGTTTTTTATAGTATTTTGCACCTACTATGTTTGTTTCTCTGCATCACCCTAAGGTTGTCTGGAAGAAAATGCCCATGGTATTAAGTCCGCCTTTGTACTTCCATGTGCAAGAAGCTTAAAATAAATAAATTCGGCGCATACATACGGTAAAATATAAAGACACAATTCCTTCGGTTATTTTTTAAATGACGGCGAGGCGGGAGGGACTGTCAGCATTTACAGCGTTTCTTGTATGGAAAATAAAACAGCGCCTCTGGTGTGCGAAGAAGGAACTAATTTTTTGCTTCAAATTAATGTCAAAGTTCTAGTTTACTTTACGTCAAAATAACTGGAAATTCATGTTAATGCGCAGTTCAAAAATTCACACTATATTGTAAAGACTACGGCGTTATGAGCCAGTGGAACCTCAAAATAGGACAAGCTCTAATATCCAGTCTATGAGCTATTTTCTACTGCCATTTACCTTTAAAGCCAATTAGCTGTAGGAAATGGGTTATTTCCATGCTGGGAGACGCTAAAGCAGTTTCTAAGAATCTTGACAATGCACTTGTAACACCATTATTAGTTTGAAGCACTTCGCAGCTGTTATACGATACTTATTTTTCTTGAAATAAGTTAATGTAATAACTGTTCTATTATTATTATGGGTGGCTGGGTCATATATGTTCGCACGCTTGAGAGCGGCGAGTAATGGGTAGCTCGCCGCACGATCAAGGTACTAAGAGTAATCTCTAAGCACGAAACTCGTGGTTTGGTGGTACGGACTTTTTCTACGTGTCGTTACATCGAGCCCGAACTAATAATGAATGATATTACAAATTACAGATACCTTAGAATCCGCACCACCACGGAAAATCACCTGCGGAAAATTCCTATCAAATGTGGATAAATAATAAATTAAAATGGTCCAGACATTAAAGTTCAAAATGGCTCAAATATTTATTAAGTTTGCGGAGTATACAGTTATAGTTCGTAGCCATGTCGTAGCACACGTCGTAGCAAGTTCTACGTAGCTTCGTAGCACGTGCAATATTGAGTAAGTTTTAGAAAAAATAAATATAAATAAAAAGTAATGTTTGCAACTTTTTTTTTTTTTAGTTTCTTAAAGATTCACGGGAATTATATAAATTATATAATATTTGTATCTATAGAGACATTGTAATTACTGACATGAACAAATAAGAGATTTGCATGATATAATTTATGCCATTACTAATTAAAATCTAATAGGGATAACGATAACGTAAATTTTCACGATAGTAGACTTTAAATCTTTGTATAAACGTCCATCATCTTGATAATTAACGGGATTTCCCGTTAGTGTGTCGTTCAAATATTCAAGAGTTGCTTGAGAACAAATCAGTTTTCACGGTCGATTTTAATCATCCGCCGCATGCAGTTGTCGAAATTCGAATGGTTTTCAAAAGATCGCTAGACTGTCTTATCAGGGAAACCACGACACCGGAACGTAAAGGGCTATTGAAGGATCACCGTGGATTGTGGTCTGTTACAAGTCAGTAAGGGGTGGGAGGACTTATTTGATGATTTTGTCACAATAAAAAAAAAACAACTTTCGTTTGGGATTTTAGGCACTTGCGGGTCGAATAGTCATTTGAGCGGTTGATTCTCCCTGTATCACCTAGCCATGCGGGGAAAATCGACCCATACAAATCTCCTATAGCAAACATATGTAATTCAAGCCAGTCAATAAACGGTGGTGGACGCCCACGGCGTCGGACGTCGCAAGACGATCTCTGGCCACCATAGGCGCGGGCATGCGGGCGGCGAGTAAAGGGCAACTCGCTGTCCGACCATGGACCATGCCCGGGTCGACGGCGCGTCGTGTTCCACGCGCGCCTCAAAGAGCGTCAGCATAATGACGAGGCCCCCTCTCAGAGGGCTAAAGCCTGCCGGGGTCGGGGGTGACCCCGGGACACAAAGGGCTATTGAAGGACACCGTGGATTTTAGTCAGTACAAGTCTGACAGTCTCTCCCGCCCTGCCCGGGGTGGGAGGACTCATCTGTTGATAATACCACGTAAAATAAAAAAGCAAGTCAATAAAGTCGATAATTGCAACAAGCTCCTCACCACAACGTGGGTTAAAATCTTCAGTTCAAACATAACATAAGCAAAAGATTATGGAAGCGGTTCAAGGGATTATCGCCTTCCGTTAATGTTGGCTTCGAGTCGTGAATACGAAATGCTCTACTTGATAGATGGTATTAAGTTAAATGTTAACATATGGGGGAATTATTGGAAATATTTTTGAAGTGGAATATTAAATTATGAAGGGAGATAGAGGAAGAGGATTTAGAAGCTTTGTTACAAAAAGAAAGGCTTAAGTTCATGTTATGTCAAAATAGAAGATACCGTAGTAATAAATTATAAATGATTCCTTATAAGTTTACCTTATTAAACTTACATGTTTTGGTTGTCAAGTCGAGTTTCTTAAAAATAAAACGTGTAAAAAATTCAAGAATGGCTAAATCTTGGCGTTGTTGGTACACACGGCTATAGATCAAGCTATACAAAACCAGTATTAGCTGACCGTTCATTGTGTGTAAAAATCGTGCGACGCGAGACTAGTTTTGTATAGCTTTATGTGTAGCCGTGTGTACAAGTGTCTTTTTTATATAAAGAACTTTGGTTTTGGTCTCAGACTAGCCCACAAGCATAGATAAGAATTACAAATATTAATAATGCCTTAAAATTACTTAAGTCTGGAACTAGATTATTACAATATTTTCAATACACAGTAACGCACGCATTCTCATTTAATATTAAACTACATTCGGTTAATTAATTATCTGAGAATTTGAACCTCATATTATGAAACTTGTTGTTAACATCGCCATTATTAAGAATATTACTTGAGGACTTTGTGTAAACTAATAATATTGATTCGAAGAAGATTATTTCGATATATTGCTGTTATAATATGTATAAGTATAAGTTGTTTCATACATTGTCAACGCAAAATATTCCATTTTGTACGTAAAACCTGTTTTTTTTCATGTTTCAGGGTTAGTTTCATAGTAAAACTTGTTTATTGTACATTAAGTCCACGATAAAGTTATTCAGTCGAACTAATATTCAATTCTGCATCACCGCTGTCAGTTGTCAATGTCATAACTTTTTCCATCGCGTTGCAGAATTGAACTTGATAACATCTTTTTCAGAATAGCCCTGTCGGGGTCTATAGAAATGTTGCACACTCGTATCGGTCCCATGTGATAGCCCTAAATAATGGAATACGTAGACATTTTTGTAATTTATCCAGTTTGTCATCTAGCAACATCGACAAAGTAGAGACAATTATTTTTGTAGTCCCTAGAGTTTTGAAAAACATGTTATAAATAAATAGATAGACCATTTTGACACTATTGTAAAACCAAACTTGAGGCCAAAACAGAACACATTTGTACTTTTTGCCGTTAAGAACTCCGTTTTAGCGTTTATTGCCCGTGGTCAACCCGCCTGGTTTACCAAGGTGTACCGCGGGAAATTATTCCTGCCCGTGGGTCACAAGAAAGTCCATATGTTTTTATCGTAGTACGGAAAAAATTGTGATATAAAATTGTAAAGTCACTATGAAAATTTCGCAATGTTTTATTTTGTCTACGGAACCCTAAAAAGTGTGATTGTGATCTATGACGGGGTGCTACTGGAGCTATTTGTGGATTCCTGGAGTGCAGACTATCCATCAGTCAATTTGTGAGATCAAAGCACTCACGAGTCGTATTCTAAAATAGACCGCGCTGGTATTTGCATTAGGTATGTTTTGCTTATTTAAAAGTATGTAGTGTGACCTAAATGTCACTGTTGATATATTTAGTTATGTTATCAGAAATTAGCACATATTTTGTAAAATTCAAATTTTTCGAATTTTAATCCAAACTGATAAAACGATTCCGTTATGTGCCTACCACACGCACTAGTTTTCACCACAGTTTTGCCTGCGCAAGCTTCTTGCGTGAAAAAACAATACACGGTCGGTAACTACAACCACACACACAGGCAAGTACGCGAAGGGGCTTGCGCAGGCAAAACTGTGGTTCATAGAGAGGCCGTTTTCAACGTTATTTTTATAACGTTGCTCCACACTAGAAATTTCTCCTGTGTCTTGTGTGCGAAACATAGAAACATACATAAACAAACACCCAGACCCAATCAGTAGAATGTCTAAAAAATCCGTAATAACCTATAAATCTAGTCTGAGAACGGTAAAATATGGAGTACCACAAGGTAGTGTACTGGGGCCACCCCTATTTATTGTTTATATTAACGACTTTCCGACAGCATCATCATATCCTATGACAATGTTTGCAGATGACAGCACTTTACTTTTCAATTGTGACGACGTGAGTAAAATAGAGCCTGAGATAAATTCTACACTACTGTCAGTTGTGAATTGGCTGCAAAATAATAATCTAGTTATAAATCTTAACAAATCAGTATTAATGAAGTTTCAACAAAGAGCAAATTACAATCTTGACTTAAATATTAAATACAAGGACCAAATTATTAGTGAAACAAATGAGACTAAATTTCTTGGACTACACATAGAAGACAATTTAAAATGGAATTCACATATTGACAAAGTATGCAGTAAACTAAACCAGCATTCCTATGTTTTACATATGTTAAGTAAAACGGCCAATCGAGCAACAGTTTTAACGGCCTATCATGGTTTAGTAGCCTCAACATTGAGATACGGAATTATTTTTTGGGGGAATGCCACGGGTAAAGAAATGGTATTTAAATGTCAAAAGAGATGCATTAGAGCTATACACAATTTAAAGACTACAGATAGCTGCAAACCGTTTTTTAAGAGTACAAAAATATTAACGATGCCCTCGCTGTACATTTATGAAACGTCCATGTTCGTCAAAAATAATTTACAAAAATTTGCTCGAGTAACTAGTCAGCGCCGTTGTGATCGGTTACAAACAGTTGGGTCTAGAACAGCGCTATATGGAAATAGTATCTTTGTGATGGCACCAAGGGTCTATAATAAATTGCCAAAATGTATAAGGAGTGAAGATAATATCCGCAAATTCAAAATTAAATTGTGTTTATTTTTATTAGATAAGACGTATTACTCCGTAGAAGAATTCTTAAATGATAAAATATGACATTGCTAACCTTTTAATACAATTTACATTTGACATGCACTAATTGATTTAACTGACATTTACTCGAACTTGACTTTTTATTGTATAAATTCTGACATGTTACTAATAAATGAATAGATTTGTACACCAATTTCATTGGTAGGACATAGAGCTCGACTAAAATGTATCCATAAGACCTGCAATGTAAATACCTATGTTCACAAATAAAGTTTGATTTGATTTGATTTGATTTGACCCGAAAAAACTACTTCTATGTCATACAAATATTTGTTCCGTACTGGAATCGAACCCGCGACACGTTGCCCGGCTATCGATCGCTCAGACACTACGCCAGCCGTGTCGTCAGTTCTGCAAACTAAAGGCTTTATGATTTTTCTCTATTCATTTAATTTTGATGCACGCCGATATTTGTGACATTAACGAATGCATTTTGTTTGAAACAATATTTAACTACAGTTGTTAACAAGGCCATTTTATAAATTAATCGAAAACGTTTATTATAAAAGTAGAGTGACATGTCATTTAATTTTTATGCATTTAATTTGCATATCTATACAGTAACAGTGTCCAATTAATATGCTTAAACCAATCAATTATTTTTTGGACATCAAAAGTAATGATGAATATAAAATTCGTTCAGTAGTCAATGACTGGAAAAAATATTTATGGCTTTTAACAGAATATCGAACATTCACCGTTTTTATTTGTCCTCACTTCTGGGACACAGACCTCCTCTCTGTAAGAGGGAGTGTATTGTATTCCACCACACCGGCCCGATCAAGGTTGCTAGATGTCACAATATGTCATGTATTCAAATTTTTGGTTCTAGGACATGTAGATTTTCTTACGATGTTTTCCATCACCATTTTGAGAGCAGTAGTGATGAAATAAATTACACAAAGCTATTATGCTTTGCTGGGTATGAACCGACGACGACCTACAACTTGTAAGCCCTTACCATTGGACCACCACGGCTATCTAACTAGCGATTAAATGTTGGAATTGTTTATTTATTAATTCTTTAAATAATTAAAACGTGACCGTCTTCCAATGGTGGTAGGCAGAAACTATAGAGCCCCACTTGCTACGATCCTTACATACTCGTCCTTTCCCATCTACAACATAAAACTAAAAAAAAATTACAAAGCTTCCAAAAATTCATCCTCAACGCTTTCACATTTTAATTTGCCCAAGAGACAGGCGGGGTTGCCTCTCTTTACGGCAATGCTTAGCCTCTAACCAAGGTAAAAGCCAGCTCTCAAGAAATTAAATTACCCTATAATAATAATATTCCACAACTATCACACAACACCATCTAGTCCCAAGCTAAGCAGAGCTTGTGTTATGGGTACTAGACAACTGGTAAACATACTTGTATATTTCTAAATACATACATATTATAGATAAATTACACCCAGACACAGAACAATGGTCATGCTCATCACACAAACATTTTGTCCTGAGTGGGAATCGAACCCATGACCCCCGGGCATAGCAGTCAGGTTCACTAACCATTATATCGACAGGCCAGTCAAAAATTGAAAGTATAATATAATTTTATGTTGCATGGTAATGTGCTCAAGAGACAGGCGGAGCCTTGCCTCTCTTTACAGCAATGCTTAGCCTCTAACCAAGGTAAAAGCCAGCTCTCTCAACAAATTAAATCACTCTATAAGTAACTTACACTGGAAGCAACAGATCATAACTCTGTTAGGCGATACATCCTGTCTAACCAAACATCTAGACTTCACAATACCCATGAGGAGCCAAAGACTTCAACAATCTATCAAACCGCATCCGATATTCAACTAAACTTAGTTCCTTGACTTTCAAAGGCGTGTGTGTAACGAGCTATAACTTTACTTAATCCACAGATAGCAACGTGAAGCTCCGGAGAGATGGCAAGATGGTCTTGTACCCTTTCCCCAGGGTCGGGAGAGCTTCTGGCAACACATGGCAACTACCTCTTAATGATTTGTATCCTGGTATGTACTAGTGTTTTGTTTAGATGACTTTAACTGCCTTTTTTCCAATTTTACCCTAGAATAGGAATTTCACCATGCAGGTGTGTGCGTGGGTTTGTTTACAAACATTTCAACTAACATACACCAACAATAAGACCCGGAGCAATTGCTTGTATATCATAAAAATGTTTGTTCCGTTCGGGAATCGTACTTGCGATACGCAGCTCAGCCGTCAGTTATTCAGCCACTGCGCGAACCGTGCTACACAAGGGATGCGGGGATGTTCAAAAGAAGTCAAAGTTAAAGTGGTTAAAGTCAAAGGATTTTAATTTTAATAATTAGTCCATCAAAGAGGCACTTTTGACTTTGAAATTCGAATACAATATTAAAACATAGAATATACATAGAAAATTAATTGGGTTTTTTACCATTTAATGTCACACAAATTACTTCAAAGCAATTTAATAAAATGAAAGAGAATGTTATTAGTTGGGATTGATTCTACACTTGTTATTGTGGATTCGCAGTTACTCTTCCTCATTATGGAGTTAGAAACGAAGGAGCTTGATGGGTTTTTGTCACTATGAGTCTAACATTCCCTTTCGCTCCAGCCTTTTGATGAGCGAGAAACATCATATAATGAAAAACCCAACCCAATACAAAAAAAAAAAATACAGAAAAAGAATTCGAGTATATGGCAAAGAAAGAAAACATTGAATTCACCTTAATTATTATTTTCTCCTTAGAATACGAGCCCGCACAAGTGAAACGACAGCTGTACGCATTCCCGCGCGTCGGTCGTGACCCGATGATGTCGCGCCTCGGTCGCAGCGACATGTCGCGCGTCGAGTCGCACGAATTCCAGCCGATGGCCGTCCGACGTACCGAGAGCCCTGGCATGTGGTTCGGGCCTCGGCTTGGTAGGGCCTTCAAGAATGATGATGATGGTGAGTTTTTAGGTTTTATACAGATATACAGACTAGTTTTTTACACATAATATCCGGCCATGGTAAAAACTCCACACTTAAAGCGCCATGTCGTGATGCCGTGCATATTTTTCAAACACTTGCCACTTGCTTACATATCTAAACTTTAATTATATATAAAAAAATATTTAACAAGAAAATAATTAACATTGTTAATAATTTAAATTTGCATAAAATAAATGAAACTTTTCATAGTTTTCAAGTGACTGTTGAAAGATGGAGGGAATTTATCATTTTGTTCTTCATCGTGATTGCATAGAAACTTAACACTAGCTATACCTAACACAATTTAATAATACACTAGCTATACATTATAACACAATGTAATCATTTGATGTAAAAATCAACAAGTAATGCTGTTCTGACACGACCTATTCCCAAATGAATTTTTTATCTAACACAGGTGACGGTTTCCAATCTAAGCTACGTCTCCAAATATTTTTTCTAGTCTTAACCTACATTTTCATGTTCTAGAAATCACAATTCAGAATGAATCAAACGACCATAGCGAACCTGAGCAGACGGAACTGATTCACGAAGACAGGAGGAAGCGACAGACTCTCAACTAAACACCACACCGCTTTGAATACCGACGATATAACGCAAGACACAGCGCATATCGTAAGACTGTCGTGCGATAGTCGTACGACTACTCGCAGAGAAGAAAAAAAATGTCAACTATTTTTTGGTTACTCTAATGTTATTATTGGATGTTATTTTTATACAACGTGTAACGTTAATAGCGCAAAACCTCTCAGGGGGTAACTAAGTCCATGTTGCTGAATAATGTTTGTTCTAAAAAATGTGGAAATTCGCAAAAAAAAAAATGATTTTTCATACTGATGTGCCCGATCAATTTCTCATTTGAACAAACATTGTTCAGTAACATGGGCTGAGTTATCCCACGAGAGGTTTTGCGCTATTAACGTTACATGTTGTATATTTTGTAATTATTTTAAGGCTCGATGTTATTCTTGTCAAGATTTTGTAAAAAGTCGTAAGGCTCAGTCTACAATATGCGCTGTCTCTCAACCATACATTATTTTAATGTTACCTAGATGCGACACGCTAGTTACACCCCGGATCACCACCTTAATTCTACCTATTGTTGTTTTAAAATTTAAATCGACCGTCAAAATTATTGTTAAGATTACTTGTAAGTATAAATGTATTAAAGTAAGTTTAAAATATCTATTAATATAAGTAACCATTGCCAAACTTATTTCTTAGGCTGGGGGTTTTATTATTCCTTTGAAAATACATAAATCCGTGAAATAATTTTGGCAAATATTATTATTATAAATAGTATATTATATTAAACTGTTTATAAATTCTAATTTATTGAAATAAAGATCAGTCCAACATTATTATTTTTTTTGTATTATTTTGGGTTGACATAAATAATGTTGTTCAGAAAGTTAGGGATCCTTGTATGAATGTGGATGAGGCGTAAGGAATGTGTAAGGATCATAACAGGTGGCGCTCTGTAGTTTGTGCCTACTCCCCTAGAAAAAGGGGTAGGGGGGGGGTGGGGTATGTAAGTATATTGTCATCAAATTGGCATACTCATCAATATGCTAGAGCATACTGATAATCGGTAACAGATGTTTCGGGAGGATCCTGTGTCTTATTGGAAAGGAGCAAACGCCTGGGTGTTACTACATAGAGGATCGCCCGGAGGATACGGTGGAACATACGGTGCAGGACTGCCCCGCTTGGGTAGAGCACCAGCAGGTAGCCACGGATCTGTGTGGAAAGGAAAGGAAACCGTGACCCAGGAACGTGAAAGGCTGTTGAAGGTCATCGTGGATTTTAGTCAGTACGAGTCTGACAGTCCCTCTCGTCCTCCCTTGGGTGGGAGGACTACTTTGAACATATTACCACGATAAAAATAAAGCATACAGTATACTGATTTTGACAAATAATAATGTAAGTCAGAAAAAAATATAAAATGAAGAAATTAATTTCCTTTATTTAAACATTACACGGAGAAAAAACTAACAAAAAGTTATAAATGTACACCAACAAATAACTTACTAATTGCAATGCATGTGCACAATAGAAGTAGGTAATCCCAGAACACAAATTACAATGGACAAAAAAACCCAAACTAAAAAAACTCAGTTTTGAATAACACCTATAATTAAATTTTCCTCAATACAAAATCCATTCATGAAACACCACCATCTATTTTTCTGAATAATCCTAAAAGTAATTCAAAAATAAAATTATCTGTCAGCCATTTTAAATTAAGTATCATTGCTTCTTTTAATATAGTTTTATTTAAACAGCAAGGGATGATCCCGCCACGGGCAATGGACGGCAAATTAAAAAATAAAACATGCTAGGATTTAGAGATAAAAATGGTCCGTTTCAGTGGTAAATGTTTTATTAATATAAGCGTCAGATTGTTTAGAAAAAACACGGATTATATTGTGGCTAAAAAAAAAACAAATAACTAGCTACTACTTCGTCCACGAGATTGTTATTTATTTATGCAGAACTGAGGTTTGAGGAAATGTCACAGTTTTAAAATATACGTGCTTTTCCATTTGTCTAGTTGAAAGTACATAGAAACGGTATTTAAATAATTTAAGAGAAAAAAAAGCGATTATTATTCGCAAGTCGTCATAAAATTCGTCCACATCGCTGTCAACGGAATAACTACCCCAAAATGCTGGCAGCATTGCCACGTTGGATGGTATTAGTGATATTAAGATAAACTGTGAAAGTAAATCATCATCATTCCACAAGGGTCCCACTGCTGGAACACAACCCTCCTCTCTGAGTGAGTCGGCCGAGTGGGTTTGGTAATAGAACGTACATCTGCATTGAAAAATATTAATTTATACTTGTCGGCCTATCATTGATTTAGTACATAAACTAGGTGAGTCATTTAGTATTTTAGGGACTGTCTACGTCAGTTACTGCCCGGGAACGCAAAGGGCAACCGAAAGAATGAGGAGGAATCCCTTCTGTTCCACCCAGGGTGGGGAGGATTCACTTCAAAGTTAAACATTAAAAAAGGTGTCTAAAATCTATTGATTTTTTTTCGTTTCAATAGGTAAAATTTGTATAAAAAATGTATGAAATCATGTTGTAAATATTAACATGCATTTGCATGTAACATAATAATATTTGTAATAGTAGGGATAAATGTGCATATAACCTTTTGTTGTCTGAATGTCGAAGCTGCTACGAGACTCTACGAGACGCTACGAGTACGTGCTACGACTTTGCTACGCGAGTTAAGCCAATAGATGTAGCAAGGCTTACGACCTACGATCGTTTGTAGTATCGATTATTATGAACTGTACTACATTTACAAATAAATACAGCAAGACAAAATTGTTGAATGGGTGATAAATAAAAAAAAATAGCCAAATGCGAGTCCGTACCATTATTTATAAAAAAAAGCAGAAATCATCTGCGAAAATTTGAACTTCATTTTTTTTTTTTTTTGGTTGAGTCATCTGACGAGTCCTCCCACCTAGGGGCAAGAGAGACTGTTATAGACTCGTACTGAATAAGGTCCACGGTGTCCTTCAGTAGCCCTCTGCGTTCCAGGGTCACGGTAACCTGATGAAATACCACGACCCCTTCAACATCTAACTATCACGGTACTTGAGGTATAGCCTGGTTACAGACGGACACAGCAACGCGCAACGGACAATGGTCAGTAAGAGTGACAGTTTCTTCCGCCTACACCCAGGTTGAGAGGTTCATTATTTTGATGATTTCAGATAGGTACTTATTTGTAACTGTGCATATGTATATTAATTGTATACGTATAGTGTACGTATTTAATAAACGGAGGTTTTTCCACAATATTCTCTATTTGTTCCCTCCATAACGGATCATCTGTTGGCTACCTTTGTGGGGCTCCACTGCAAGCGAGACTTTTTATAGACAAGCTGACCCATGCTGCTGCTTACATTGCCAAGAGTCACACTTTTTTATCAGCAGAGTGGAGATATAGCGGTGAAAAATAATTTACGACCTATACCTACTCAGAGAAATCACAATCATCATCCCAAGACATTATAGTGGTCAAACGCCAATCTATCATTCGAAAAAAAATTTGATTACGAGGAAATTCGTAGCTCGTGTCGTGACGATAAATCGCACTTAAAATCGCAGAAAAGAATCTACGATAATTTTGGTTTAAATAAGTTGCAAGTAGGAAATTTGAACTGTACCCCTAGCACGAGTTTTCACTTTTTTACTTTACAGAGTTTTTCCAGTATTTACAGCGTTTCATGTATGAAAATATGGAACAGCGCCTCTGGTGTGCGAAGAAGGAACCAATTTTTTCCTTGAAAATTTTCAATTTGAAGTCGTCAAAGTTGCAGTTTACTTTACGTCTCAAATACTGAAAACTCGTGCTGACGGTACTGTATGTAGATTGTGTTTTTTTGTTAAATGCAGCCTAATAGAAACGTACATACACAAACAGTAAAACCAAATGACGTCATCAAACGTAAAACTCGGTGTGCCTCTACAACCGGCAACCCACACCGAGTTTTACTAAATAAGTAACGTACAAACATTGTGCCGTGTGCTCGGTGCAAAACGAGGGCTTTCGCGACCAGCCGGGATTACTACCGGCCCGTGGTGGCGGCGCCCTATTTCTGTGTTGTGGTCGTTTGTCTCTGGTCCTGTCACGAGTGACGGCCATCTGTACCCCTAGCACGAGTTTTCACTATATTACTTTACAGAGTTTTTCCAGTATTTACAGCGTTTCTTCTATGAAAATAGGGAACAGCGCCTCTGGTGTGCGAAGAAGGAACCGATTTTTTCCTTGCAAATTGTCAATTTGAAGTCGTCAAAGTTCCAGTTTACTTTACGTCTCAAATACTGAAAACTCGTGCTGACGGTACTGTTTTGTGGTACCAGCCGACATTATTTGAATAGAACTTTTTATTTTACTTTGCCATATATGTATGTATGCGAGCCGTGGTGGTCCAGTGGTATCGGCGCCGACTGAGAGCAGAGGTGGTACCGATTCCAGTACCAACTTGCATTTCTGTATGTAATCGCTCTGCAGTTTCTGTCTAAAGGTCATCATTATCATCATCATCAGCCTTTATTGCCCCACTGCTGGAACACAGGCCTCCTCTCTGAGAGGGAGTGGACCATAATCTACCACGCGGGCCTATAGCGAGTCGGTAACGGATAGATGTAACATATCTTCGATTTATTTCTTCTAGGATATTACCTCGCCATGTTTTCCTTTACCGTTTTGAGAACACTGATAATGAAATAAATTATACAAAGTACGCCTTGCTTGTTTCGAGCCCACGACCACCACTGCTCCCATGGGGTGTGCAAAATGTTTTAATGCTGGGCATAAACCTCCCCACATCTTTTCTCCTTTGTTCGAGCATCACTTAGCGGAGCTATTGCTACTTCTTTCTGGGCCAGCCTTGGCGGCATCGTCTATCCTCAGGTAATCATAGGCAGTCATTGTGTGGATTCTGTGGTAGCTTAATTTTTTTTTAAGTAAATAAAAATTATTCAGGGTTTGAAAACAAGATATTATTGGTAATTAAGCTAAATGAAATGAATAAAAGAATGTTTATATATTAGCTAAAGAACAAGCTTATTTACTAGCGATAGAAGTAAAGACACATGGCCAGTGCAACGAACAAGGCGGTCGCAGTGGAGGAATTCACAGAGTCAGCGCTGTTACAAAAATCGGTGAAGCATTGGCAGACGGTCTCCAGATGGTCGCTGTTATCGGCTCTGTAGCATTCCTTCTCGTGGGGCACCCACCCGCAGCCACGAGTCACTCGGAGCTCGGAGTCTTTGTGAGGATGGTATACTGGGGAAAATAAAAATGTGTTAGTATAAAGGTGCTAGCCGCAGTCGTAGACGCCCACGCCATGGACGTCGGCAGACAATCTCCGGCCACAGTAGGCGCGGGCATGCGGGCGGCGAGTAATGGGTGACACGCTGTACGACCATGGACCATGCCCGGGTCGCCTCAAAGGGTGTCAGCATAATGACGGGGCCCCCCTCTAGAGGGCCAAAGCCTACCGGGGTCGCGGGACTTATCAAATTGCCGTGCCCATGGAACGTAAAGGGATAGTGAAGGACAGTTTGGATTTTAGTCAGTACGAGTCTGACAGTAGGGGTGGGAGGACTCATTTGATGCACACTTAGAAAAAAAAAATGAAGGTGGTGATAGACTTCAGCATTCACTAATAATGAGAATTCTTGTAGATGTTACATTACAGAAAAACAAACGAAAGCGTTTTAGCGAGCATTCTAACGAGCGTTCTGGTGAGCGTTTTGCCCAGCTGACTGTCTAAAGCTATCGACTAGACTATTCGCTAGAAAAATCCTGAAAGTGTTCGTAGCAATGTTCGGCTCTATGTTTGTATCTGTTCGTTGTTCAGTTCGACAAAATTAAAAAAATATATTTAGCAATAGGCTCGCGTTTAAGTTTTAGTTAGATTACGACGATCATATTAAGTTATATGATGTCGTCGACGATGAAGTATGTTTGCCTAGAAGTAACCTATAACTATTGACTTAAAATCCATAAAGCTTCAACTATCAGGAAACAAAGACTTCGCTACAATATGTTCGCAAAGGGCTTTTCGTAAGGCGGAATGTCCAACAAGTAACGATGATGCATTGACGTACTTCTTGATAAGTCCGATAACAGAAAGAACCAGGCTAAACCAAATTGTGCTGTTACAAATAAAATATTTAAAAAGTCAGCTGAAAATCAGCGTCAGGTGGCAAACTTTGTGTTGCCAATTTTTTACTAAGTTTTATTTGCTCTATTTTTACTACTACTACTACTGTTTTAAGGGCCATTAGCGCAATTTTCTTTCTTTTTTTCAAATATAACTTACTGGTCTGAACAATTTTCCTGCAGAAGAAGTCGTACTCGTCGTACTTCGGAACAGCCCTGTCGCAGTCAATGATGGGTATGATCTGAGCTCTCAGTTCAGGGTTCACCTGTGAAGGGTCGATGCACGCTGAGTTATTGGCACTGTTGCAATACAGGCAGTAGATCGCGCTCGCTGGAAAACATTGGATACACATGGTTAGTTCTTCATTCATCATCATCGTCATCAGCCGGAAGACGTTCACTGCTGAACATAAGCCTCCCCCTTAGACCGCAACGCGAGACGACAATTCGCCACTTGCATCCATCGGTTGCCCGCGACTCTCACGATGTCGTCGGTCCACCTAGTGGGAGCCCTAACTACGCTGCGTCTTCCGGTCCGTGGTCGCCACTTAAGAACCTTTCTACCGCATCGGTTATCAGTTCTACGAGCGATGTGGCCTGCCCATTGTCACTTTTATGAGCTATGTCCGTGACTCTGGTTCTTCGTTCTGGTTCTTCATTACCAAAACTTCTTGAGGTGGTGCTCAATAGCGTCAAATGAGTAACTTTAGGGGGCTACCACGCCTGCTGGGGTCACGAGAGTCTCTCATCAGGTAACCGTGCCCCGGAACGTAAAGGGCTATAGGACACCGTGGATCTTAGACAGTACAAGTCTGACAGTCCCTCCCGTCCTGCCCTGGGTTGGAGGACGCACTTGATGATTTTCCACGTTAAAAAAACGAATGGTTCTGGAGTTAAACTTAACGAATACAGTGATATTTTTAAAAGATACATCTATCTATTAGATGATTTAGGTCAACAAACATTTAAAATACTTTATTTATTACTTACATTTGTATACCAAAGATAAGAATAGAGTCAATGATAACAGCACTTTATTCGGTGTCATGTTTATCTGAAAAAAAGAAACAATAGTAAATTAATTATAGAAGTTATGTTTTAATAACGGCCACTACAAATAGAAGGGCACGATTGGCGTAGTGCCTGAGCAATTGAACTGCGCTGTGTGTGGTTCGATCCCCGAACGGTGCAAATATTTGTATGATATATAAGTAGGTGTTCCGGATCTGGGCGTTTGTGCATGTATAATTATGTTTTTAAACGCACCCACGATACAGGAGAAATTCATAGTGTTGAACAACGTTTTTTTTTTAAAAAAAGTCTCAGTCAATCAATCACAAATCGCAAAAAATTGAAAGAAGTTTAAAAAAAAAAAATCAGATTAATTATTCTACGTCCTCTATATTCAGCCATATCCATGTTATAAAAGCGAAAGTTTCTTGTCTATCTTTTAAATTTTTATGATGGTGGATGGAAGACAGGACAGGTACCTAAACCAAAACAAGCAAAACTTATTCAGAAAAACGGTTCCACTACCTATAGTCCCTGTAGCAGGTTCACTGTGGTCCGGGGTCGCGGGACTGCCTCATTAGGTAACCGCGGCCCCGGATCGTAAAGGGCTATTGAAAGACACCGTGTATTTTATTCAATACAATTCTGATAGTCCCGTCTTGCCTTGGGTGCGAGGATTCATTGGATATCATACACATAATAAAAAAAAGTTCAGTGTGGAAAACCTCGCAGTGTTAGACGCCCACGGGGACGGACGTCGGCAGACGATATCCGGCCACCGTAGGCACGGGCATGGGGGCGGCGACTAATGGGCGACTCGCTGTCCGACCATGGACCCTGGTCGACGGCGCTTTTTGTTCCACGCGGGCCTCAAAGAGTGTCAGCATTGTGACGTTGCCCCGCTCTAGAGGGCCAAAGCCTACCGGGGTAGCGGGACTTACCGAATTACCCGAAACGTAAACGGCTATTGAAGGACACCGTGGATTTTAGTCAGTACAAGTCTGACAGTCCCAGCTTACCTTGGGTGCGAGGACTCATTGGATGAATCATCCAGGTTTATTAAAAGCTCAGTGTGGAAAAACCTGGTCGTGGGACTTATCGAATTACCGTGGCCCCGAATCGTAAAAGGCTATTGAAGGACATCATGGATTTGAGTCAGTACGAATCTGACAGTCCCGTCCAGCCCTCGATGCGAGGACTTATTGAAGAATCATCCAGGTATACAAAAGCTCAGTACATAAACCGAAAGCAAAACCAATTCATAACATAATCTCCTGAAAGCTTTGATTAAAAACTATTTACAGCAACACCTCTGGCGATTCACAAAGCTGGGCAGAATAAAAATGGACCCTAATTGCTTTCTTTAGCCTTAAAAATAAATATAATGCTCCTTTAATAATACTCATCCACCCTTTTAGCGTTTTTCTTATTGTAATTGTAAAAGGTCGGAAGTCATTATATCTACAACGTTTTTTAATGGACTTAAGATGTAAGCAATAAATAACAGTTTGTTTAAATTAAGAGATTATTTGAAGGAGGCACCTTTTGGGTCGCGGGACTGTGTAACTGGGTATCCGCGGCTTTAAGACGAAAAAGGGAAGCCTGCCTACCGTGACCCCGGAACATAAAGGGCTATTGAAGGACACCGTGGATTTTAGTCAGTACAAGTCTGACAGTAAGGGGGTGGGAAACCTCATTTGATGATTTTACCACGATAAAAAAAAAGACGTAAAAGGGTAACCAAAGAAACTGTTTTTTTTTAGCCAGTATAAGTCAGTCAGGCAGTCCTACTCAATACTGTCCTGTATTGAGATTTGATTATTTTGCCTAAAAATAGATAAAAACACTATTATAATCATAGAATTAGCAATATTTAAAATAGTTGTGAAACATTATAACTCAAAAAAAAAAAATTGTCCGAAAGACAGATTATCAAAAAATATTTGACCCGTATTTTTTCTTTTCCACAGAACAACCTCGGCAAGCGCGGGGGTCTTAAACCGAAAGATAGGCCTACCGAAAGAAAGTCCCACTCTAGAAATTTCTCCTGTGTCGTGGGTGCGTTTACAAACATAAAAACTCACATACACAAACATCCCGATCCGAAACAACTATTAATAGGTCATACAAATATTTGTACCTTGCAGAATTGAACTCGCCACACGCAGCGCAGCCAGCGCAGCAGTCCAATCGCTTAGCCACTGCGCTAACTGAGCCGTCAATTATTTATTTAGCCACGAGCTCCACTTTTTTTTAAATAGATATTTTTTACAAAAAAAAATTACTTACATTTTTTTATCCTGCACTTATTTCAATTAAATTCACTCCTCTCGTTATTTTTAATTCAATTTATCTTTTTTAGAGGTCAGTAAGATCGTACGGTGCCGACCACACTTCAATTGTTGACGATAAAGACTGAGTTAGCACCGACACATATTATTACATAATTATATGTGTGTATGTCTTGTCTTGTTGTTTGTGTAGTACGATGTAAAAGTCTTGACCCGCGAAGTAATTTAATGTTGTGAAATTCTTAAAACAGTTGTATTAGGTAATAAGGGCTAGTTTTACTATGACTGGCTAAATTTTCGTATGTACGTCACACGAGCCTGTAACGAACATTGACACACACACTCTAAAGCTGGGTACTCACGTAGCAGTGTTGCATGTAACGTATCAGATACGGTATCAAGTGAGTACGCACGCAGGCACGAGCCAGCTGCGAACCGCTCGCTGTAGAAACACAAAGGCGGCTCGCAGTGTGGTCGGACGAGCCGTACTCACTTGCAGGTTAATACGTTACATGCAACACTGCTAAGTGAGTACCCAGCCTAACAAAGCATTCAGTCAGCGAAATTGGACTCGTCGAATTGGATATCGTCATTGCGAGCGATCAGTGACCGTGCCCCGTCAGCCTGTCTTTGGGACGCTGACGAGTTCGACCACCTTAACACCAGCACGTGCTTCTCGCTGTTAGGTATAGCTGCTCCAGCAAAATATTGAAGCAACCAAAAATTTGGAGTACGGGGTTGTCCAGAAACAATCTATGCAAGTTTGAAGCTCATTCGCGTGAAGGAGAAAACGAAGAAGCCTGCTCTTGCAGTCGGTACAGCATTGCACGAACATGTGCGGAAATGTTGCTGCGTCCTGCTATTCCATTGTGCGTGGTCCGCAGACCAGTGGTTAAGAACCACTGCGTTACTGCGTTGTGATTTTATTCTATGCCAGTTATTGCTTTGTTCAAATCGTCCTAGTATTTATTCATAATAACCGGTAAATGTGATTAATTCTGTGTCATTTATCAGTTTAACTATTTTGAGTAGTTGTTATGAATAATATCTGGTTAGGTATTATGTGAGAGTCGCGGGCAAACGATGGATGCAAATGGCAGATTGTCGTTCGGCGTGGCGGTCTAAGGGCAGCAGTGGACGCAGCAGCAGTGGCAGCAGTGGACGCAGCAGCAGTGGACATAGACGTGATGATGATTATGTGTAAATATGTAGTTTTATTGCTTTGCCTTATACAGTGAACACTGTTTAGTTTGATCTTGTATCGTGCGAAAGGCTTTTCGTTCGGTCCTGCGAACTTACCCATAATGATAATTTCAATAGAGCGACTCAAAAGTTTCTATATTTCTAGTATCATCGCGTCCCGTCGCGCTTCTGTGTGTACTGATCCTAACTTGCACATAGTTAACCGGACCAAAACTCGCAAGTAATCTTTGGCATTATTTTAGTTCACCAAAATAAGCGATCCTCAAGCTTTGTTTTCTTCTACAATTCATTATAACAGTCTCATTTGTTTGTCAAATTCGACGAACAGTGAATGAACTTATCTTTAACTTGGTACGGTGACCCTTGACTTGCCGTATCACAATATAAGTGAATTATATTGTTTTGTTGACTGTTACATAGTATTGGCATAAAAAGATTTTTTCTTCTAATTGTTAAAATTTAATAAAATAACGAGATAATCCGCAACTAGCCTATTTACAATTTACATGATATAATTTTTTTTTTACGTGGTAAAATCATCAAATGAGCCCTGGAACCCCGGGCAGAGCGGGACGGACTGTCAGACTTTTACTGACTAAAATCCACGGTGTCCTTCAATAGCCCTTTATGTTCCGGGGTCACGGTGATGGAATGAGTCCCGCGACCCCGGCAGGCATTGGCCCTCTGAGAGGGAGCCCCGTCATTATGCTGACGCTCTTTGAGGCGCGCGTGGAACACGACGCGCCGTCGACCCGGGCGCGCTCGGCTGTCGACCCGACTTTGGTGGAGCGGTAGGGCCTGTCGGACTTTTACTGACAAAAGAATCACCGATCTTTCATGCTCTTTACGTTATCTTAGTCCTGAGACAACGCAAGCTTTTGGTCCCGTCAGTTTGGTAACAGCTCTTTGATCATGACATGCCGTCGATCCGGGCCTTCTTCGGACAACGAGCTATCCATTACTCGAAAAAGAATTAGTTGCGTGTTGCGGGTTGGATTCCCGCATGGAACAATAGTGTTCTACAATTTGTTGTTCCGGGTCTACGTGTTGGTATATTATTATTAAACATTAGTTGCCGTCCACTAGCCCTCATTAAACAAAATCGGATGAGACTCATGTGACTAAGATAGCGATGAGAATTAATGTTGATGGATAGATTGTGTAAAGGATGATATGAATGAAAAAGGAGTAAATCATACGGTGACGTCTGATAGGGGAGAATGGAAGAAAAAAACGTGTTGCGCCGACCACAAGTAAAATGGGATAAGGGCAGGAAGATGATGATGGTGTCCGGTTTATACCAAAAATTTTTTTTTCTGATTTCACGTAAGAATCGGCCATGTTCGAGACCAATGTTTGTAATAACTAAGCAGAGATTTTGTCAGTAAGTAGGAGTTACCTATAAATTTATCAATAATCACTATACAAACCTTTCTTGTAAAAATATATGTGTACCAAGCTTTTAAACCTGCGGTTTGGGCTAATTAATATACCTTTAATAATTTAGCTAGTAGCATAATTAATATATTCTACCTTTCTATGGTGTTTTGTAGGTTGGCAATACCGATATTTTTCACAAACGAGTGCATGTAAAAAGCGTAAAAAATCGATTGGACGGCACTTTTTGCGCAGTGGCTGAACAATCGATTGCTGCTCTGCGTGTCGCATGTTCGATTACCGCATTTGTTCCTGTTCTGGGTTTGTGTATGTTCGTAAACACACCCACGATACATGAGCAATTCCTATTTTAGAGTAGAGCAATTCATAATAATATTCCACAACTATCACACAACGCCATCTAGTCCCAAGCTAAGCAGAGCTTGTGTTATGGATACTAGACAACTGATAAACATACTTATATATTTCTAAATAAATAAATATTATAGATCAATTACACCCAGATGCAGAACAAATGATCATGCTCATCACATAAACATTTGTCCTGTGTGGGAATCGAACCCACGACCTCCGTCATAGCAGTCAGGGTCACTAACCACTAACCAACAGGCCTGTCTAAATTAAAATTATTTGAAAAAAAACTAAGCAAGCTAGGTCCTTCATCGTCGACCACATCCTCACTTATTATCTATCGACATAGAGGTCACATTTTTAATTATTATTTTATTTCAATGTTTATATAAAAAAATTATAAACGTTTAAATAAAATCATAATTTTCCTGACTTTTCAACTGAAGGCGAACCAACATGATAAGTGACGTCCTACGAAAGTGTATACGATTGCAATCCTTTAGTCCTGAAATACGATCTTTGACTTTGCAGGGTTTCAGGACTTACACCTTTTAGTAAAGCAAATAGTCTTGATACTTGGTACAAAATAGTTAGGTATTTATGATACTAGTGCGGTAAGTTGGTTTTTACAAACGAGTAGACGAATGTAAGCCCGAAACGAAGTTGAGGGCTTACCATAGTGACGCGTTTATAAATACCAAATTTCTGCACGTGTGTCATGCAATATTTTTAAACACATTTTTCCAACAATGGGAAAGTAGTAAGTAGCGTAATTTTTAACTTTCGAACAATGTTTACAGGTTTTGTAAATGCATTTTACGAGCAAAAGTGTTGAAAAAATATTTATTTGTTTTGATGTGAAGAGCTCTTGACTTAATCATAATAACTACACAGACCTTCCAGATTAAGCGTCGGTTGCCAAGGTTGGTCTGTTGATGGGTGACCTCCTGTCATGGAGAACTTTCGTTGTGGCTCGGGAAGCACGTAAAGCGGTAAGTGCAGGCTGTCATTTTTAGATGTTTAACAGTCCTTATTTTGACGTCGCTATAGTAATCTGTCGTGGGTGCGTTTTCAAACATAAAAACACACATTTACTAGCACCCAGGCCCGGAACAAGTACTTGCAGATCATAGAAATGTTTATTTCGTGCGGGGATCGAACCCACGACACGCTGCGCAGCAGTTGATCGCTCAGCTACCGCACCAACTATGTGCCGTCTGTGGTCAACTGGTGAGACACTTCTGCCTGATCAGTTAGGCATCTTAAGCGCCGTATTCACGTTCCATCTGCTGTACGTCCCGCCAAGGCCATGCACGATGCACGACGCAAAAACACCGTGAATAGGCTTGACGTACGTCAATATTTTTTTTTATTGTTTGCTGGACGTGCACGACCCATTTTTCATCCAGCGAGCACCCCCACCACCGCGAACGTCGTGCAGATGGACAGTGAATAACGCGGACGTACGTCAGTCGTCATACGCGGACGTATGTATAGGCTTGCTGTACAGCAGATTTAACATTTAGAGCTTGTCTCGAGAGAAGACTGCATGTTAAAATTGATAGTGAAACACTTTCAAGATTTATTGAAAAATATAAGTTCCGCATTTGAGTGTATTCTGTACGTTTATGATAAAAAAAAAATCCAAAATCTTTTCCTTTTTGTTTTCCTCTTTTCTGTTGCTGCTGACAACATAAGAATAAGTCCCATTTATTGGCATTTTGTTAAAACTGCTGGCATTTTCTAAAACACGTCTATAATCGTTCGATTGATTCTGCTCGCTGGATGCGCGCACGATGGTGTGTATGCTACATCCGTCACAGCGACCTTGAGCTGACGTACAGCCGTGACAGATGGTGAATACGGCGCTTAAAGCGCCGTATTCACCATCTGTCACGGCTGTACGTCATGCACGATGCACGACGCAAAAACAACGTGAATAGGCTTGACGTACGTCCAACTACGTCATAATCACGGTGTTTTTGCTTCGTGTATCGTGTATGACCTTGGCGGGACGTACAGCAAGATGGAACGTGAATACGGCGCTTTAGGCTTGATGTAATTGTAAATTGAAAAAAAAAATTAAAAAACGGCTTTTTGTTTTGACAGCTATGTCCGGTACCTTACTTATAGAACCAGTGTCAATTACAAAAGTCGTTGATGACATCAAACAATAATTGAATCTTTGAAGTTGGACTTCTTTTAAGTTAATCAGACAGTTTAATTAAAAAAGGATGATTGAACGTTACCGGATTTTTTATATCTGTTCCAAAAAATTATGCAAATGTTTATGTTTACATTTTTAATATAGGAACTTTTTTTTAATTGGGCTTGGTGGACCGCAGCAAATTGAAGAGGAAATTATAAGGGGCATGCAATCGAACATGGTAGCTTTTACTCGGTAAATATCTGACAGTCCCACCTAGGGTGAGTAATCGGAAAATATTTGGATGGAAAATCATCAGTGAAAGTTTTTTTTGCATAATGTTACACTAGTATTCTCCTGCGTAGTGGGTGCTAAAACATGGAAACACACATTACACAAGTTTTTAGCAAAAAATGGACTTCTTATAACATCCGAACAAAAACAATAAAAGTTATCAATACTTCTCACATAAAACATTGATATAAAAACATGAAACATGTGAAAATACAGACGTCTGTAACTCTTCAATTCGCCGGAGGCATTCCTATAATATTTCCATTTCAAGTTTTTTAACGACTAAAGAAAACAGTGGGGTTCATATTTTCTTGCAACTTTTTTCCATATTACTAAAGAATAACAACTTTTTCTTGCTTCTTTATATTTAAGCCTTATTCGCGAGTTCGAGAGAATGAAAACATCGAATAGAAAACAGCCTGATAAATAGAACCACAATATTCGAAGACGTGTGGCATCTACCAACAAACACTGGGCATACGTGGTGGTATGGCCCACTACCTCTCACAGAGAGGAGGCCTGTGCCACAGCAGTTATGAGGCTGTTTTTGGGGCTAAGTGTATGAAACTTATGAGGAGCTCGTGGCTAAAAATAACTGCCGCACAGGTCGATCTTTAAGTCGAGGTTGGTCTGTGGATGGGTGACCATTTTATTATCATCATCATCATCATCATCATCAGCCGGAAGACGTCCACTGCTGAACATAGGCCTACCCCTTAGACCGCCACGCCGAACGACAATTCGCCACTTGCATCCATCGGTTGCCCGCGACTCTCACGATGTCGTCGGTCCACCTAGTGGGAGGCCTACCTACGCTGCGTTTTCCGGTCCGTGGTCGCCACTCGAGAACCTTTCTTCCCCATCGGTTGTCAGTTCTACGAGCGATGTGGCCTGCCCATTGCCACTTCAACTTGCAAATTTTACGAGCTATGTCGGTGACTCTGGTTCTTCGCCGAATATCCGTGTTCCGGATTTTATCCCGCAAAGAAACTCCGAGCATAGCTCTTTCCATTGCTCGTTGAGTGACTCTTAGTTTCTCTAAAAGGCCAGCAGTCAAAGACCACGTTTCAGAGCCATATGTAATCACTGGCAACACACACTGGTTAAACACTCTTGTTTTGAGACACTGCGGGATTTTCGATGAGAAGATATCACGTAGCTTCCCAAACGCTGCCCATCCTAGTTGGATTCTTCGGGCGACCTCTTTCTCGAAGTTGGACCTACCTAACTGAACAATCTGTCCAAGGTAAGTATAATGGTCTACAACTTCGAGAGTATCATTCCCAACAACAACCGGTACGGGCGCCACATGGACATTCGACATGACTTTCGTCTTGTCCATGTTCATTTTAAGGCCGACCCGTTGGGAAACGATACTGAGGTCGCTGAGCATAGCATTGAGGTGCTCCAACGATTCTGCCATGATGACTATATCATCGGCAAAACGAAGGTGAGTGATGTATTCGCCATTGATGTTGATGCCGAGTCCGTCCCATTCCAAGAGCTTGAAAACGTCCTCCAACGCGTTCGTGAACAGTTTCGGAGAAATAACGTCTCCCTGTCTCACGCCTTTCTGCAATTGGATTGGTTTCGTGCTCTCTTCCTGAAGTCGGATGGACATGGTGGCGTTACTATACAAACACTTCAATACTTCGATATACCTATAGTCGATATGACATCGTTGGAGGGACTGCAATACTGCCCAGGTTTCGATTGAATCGAAAGCTTTTTCATAGTCCACAAACGCTAAACATAATGGCCGATTATACTCCTCTGTCTTCTGTATAATCTGGCGGAGCGTGTGTATGTGGTCTATGGTGCTAAAGCCTTTTCGGAAACCGGCTTGTTCGGGAGGCTGGAAGTCATCAAACCTGCGTTCGAGACGGTTCGTAATGACTCTTGAGAACAGCTTGTAAACATGGCTCAGAAGTGAGATTGGCCTGTAGTTCTTCAACAAGGTGTTGTCACCCTTTTTGAAGAAAAGAACAACCACACTCCTGTGCCATGCTTCTGGCGTAGTGCCTTCGAGTATGACGGAATTAAATAACTTCTGGAGGACTAGAAGTACCGGTTTTCCACCCGCTCTCAGAAGTTCTGTTGTGATTCCGTCATCGCCCGGCGCCTTGTTATTTTTGAGCTGTTTAAGAGCCATTCTAATCTCGTACAGGCTGATGTCCGGGATATCCTCAGTGTAGTGCCGAGTCAGTTTAGCTCTTGCGTCTCGAGCTGTACTGACACTGGGTTGTCGTGTAGATGTGTATAACTGTCCGTAAAACCTCTCAAGCTCTCTTAGGACCATTTTATCATAGTGAGTTTCTTCTGTGCGTCGTAGAGCACGTATAACCGTTAGTCCCAGCCGTCATTTAAAGATCTTTGACAGTCGTTCATCACAGTCAGAAGCTCGAAAGTCTGACAACCAGTCTTTGCAAGGGGTATCGTATTACCCATTTACTGGGTTGTGCAGCCGCTCCATGTAAAATACTGATATTCAGCTGCATCCAGTTCGACTGGAATCCAACCCCAATATATTGGGAAATAGCTAGGCAGATGATGATGATGAAGAGATAATATGAAACTTCGTTATTATATTATTATTCATAATATTCATCATCAATGAAAGTCGGAGTTTCATTCTTGAAAATTCTTTTAGATTTTCCAAAAGTATCCCATGTTAACGAAGTAATAACGAAGTTTCATATTATCTCTTCATCATCATCATCTGCCTAGCTATTTCCCAATATATTGGGGTTGGATTCCAGTCGAACTGGATGCAGCTGAATATCAGTATTTTACATGGAGAGGCTACCATCTTTACTGTCACCGGGAGCAAATATTCACAGATGATAAGTTCGAAATTGGCGCGGACAAAGTCGCTAGCGGAGTGCTAAAGAATAAATTGTCGTAAGTTTTTGCTTTACTTATTATGTACTATATATTTATATCTATCATCGAGGTTTGACAATGACCTCGAATATTCATGATCAATATTTTACCTACCTAATTAATTGAAGCATGTAAGACCACAATGTTGTAGTTCTAATTAATGGTAACAGCAATCAAGGGGTGAACCGCGACAAATGTGGCCAATACAGTTAAGTGCATCCAACTACGGATATGCCAACAGATATTGATGGTTCGTCGCCTATAACTATCATTACACTCAATACTGATCACTAATACTAAGCTTTTACTACTGGTTTGTTTCTTTTTTAAATAATGTTGCCCTACACTATTAATTGCTTGGAAGATACAGTTGGTAGCAAGCGCGGCGTAGCTAGGTCAGAAGGCGCCTATCAAAACTTGTTTGCTGTCCTTCCTGTCTAAGTGTATAGTTTTGCATTATAAAGACAATAGCATCCGGACTTGTGCAACTAATGCTATTACTGATTCTTTTGAAGGGAGCTAGAGTGCTGACCGACTGAAACGGCATTAAAAATTGTTTGAAGCATCGACGGATGTGATGGTGTGGCTCAAATATAAAAATAGCGTTATTTTATATTTTATTAACAATGCTTAAATAAATAAAATATTATATTATTATTATTATTATTATTAGCCTGGACTGTCCCACTGCTGGGCAAAGGCCTCCCTCCATTCCTTCCAATTTTCACGACCTTGGGCCTCCTCTATCCAATTCTCAAGGAAGACATCCAGCTCGTCCCGCCATCTCCTTCGAGGTCTACCGCGGCCCCGTGTCGCTGTTTCAGGGCACCAATCCTGAGTTTTGCGTGCCCACATCTCGTTCGGCATGCGGCAGACATGTCCTGCCCAGTCCCATTTAAGTTGGGCAGCCTTTTGAGCCACGTCAATGATTTGTGTTATGGAGCGCAGTGTAGTGTTTCGAACGTGATCTGTTAATTTAACGCCTAAGATACTGCGCTCCATTCCACGTTGAAAAATATTAAAGAATTAAAACATTTTATCGATTCTTATTCTGAAAACTCTCAACCATTTAACCAAAGAGAGGTGAGATAATTGCTATATTAAGTAATTGCACCAACGGACAGACAAACAGTACAAAATAATCTCATATACATATACATCTAATAGCATTTACTCCAATTAATGCAAGTACTATCATACAATTACACACCATCGAATGTAGTTCAGTAGTATCCTCGCTCACACCTACCGGTTTCATTTCGATTAATTTGCTAATCACATCAAAATGTTTGAGTACCACAAAAATAAAATAAATGAAATCAACAGTATTCCGAATAATTTATCTGTTGAAGAAAATTTGTATTACCGTGATTTTTATTTAAAAGATTTTAAGTACATAAGTCCTGATGTTATTAATCTTAACAAGAATAAGGATATCAATAAGGATGTTGAGAAGACGGTTCTCAATGAGGAGTTAGAACCCAAGTCTATGCTGGAGAAGTGGGTTGGTGAAGTCATGAAAGGATTAAAGCAGTTCTTCTATCAAGGATCTCTTCATGGAGTGAAGTTAGTTGTCTATAAATCTAGTGATGTGTATTATTTCGGCACAGTAATTAGAACTTCATAGAACTTTCATTTGATTACGAATATTTGTGGATCTTTGATAAATGTTTCGTGTAGTTAGAAGCCTGTAATTTAGACAATCATTCAATAAGGCCTGTCGTTAATGTAACTCGTATATAGATAGTTAATCGTGCAAAAAGATTGGCGTCCAGTTGTACACCTGTTTTTTTGCATGGTTTTGTGGTTTTTAGGCAAGTGGAAACTGAACACTTGAACACTACCACAATACCTACTAAAAGAGTTGTACCAATGAATTGAAAAACAAACCAAATCTGTGTCATTTCTCTCATTTTAAATGTTCTGTTGCATCTAAGTAAAAGCTTTTCGATTTTCTGGTGACCATCACCATCTTTGGTGATTATAGCTACCTGATTGACAATAAAACGTTGACGCTTCCCGTGACCTAAGGCCTTTTTTTTTACGCGGTAAAATCATCAGATGAGTCCTCCCACTCCGGACAGGGCGGGAGGGACTGTCAGACTTGACGTGTCCTTCAATAGCACTTTATTTTCCGGGGTCATGGTAATGAGATAAGTCCCGCGTCCCCGGTCTTGTACCCTCCTTAAAGAGTTGGAAGTAAATGAAAGTAAGTAAATCTAAGTAAATCTTCTATTTCTCCATCCTCAGATACATCTTCGAACCTACCTTCGGCAGAAAAGAGAAGGCAACCTGGATCGTCATTATGTTCATCAGCATCTTCATTTGTGCCGTGGTAATCATCCAGTTGTTCTGCAAGTGGACCTCGACGCCGTTCGTCAACGTCATAGACTCCGTGCCTACTCCAATATGGGCTGTGCCTTTCCCGACTGTCGTGATCTGTCCTCATCTGCATGTGAAGATGTCTTATGCCAATGTGTCTGAGCTTGAGGGGTAAGTTACTCGATACTTAGTACAGTCTTTTTCAAATGGCCTAAAAATTGCTTGTAATTTTGGAAAAATTCTTGAGGTACCCTGAAAACATGCTCCAATACTTCTTCAATCTCTAAATATAGAACTGTTAACCTGGCTGAGCAAAAGTGGTTTTGAACGAAGCTTTTTTTTTTGGTGGTAAAATCATCAAAATGAGTCCTGCCGCCCTGGGCGGGGTGGATGGGACTGTCAGACTCTTACTGACTAAATTCCACCCGTGTTCCTTCGGATGCCCTTTACGTTCCGGGACCGCGGTATCCTGGGTTAAGAAAAAACCCGCGACCCCAGCAGGCATTTGGCGCGAAACACGACGCGCTACCGACCCGGGCTTGGTCCTCGGTCGGACGGCGAGCTACCCATTACGTACCGTCCGCAAGCCCGCTCCACCGCTGTGTCCTTTGCTGATCAGAGGGACACGCGTTGGAGCGTCCACACGACAGGGTATTCGCATACGGGCAAAGAGACCCCTTAGGCCTCTAAGAGTTTTTGCCCGCATCCCAGGGTGCACCGGCCCGAAAAACTGGTCTTCCCCACGGACGTATCCAAGAGGGAACTCCAGTCCACGGGCGCACGTGGAGGTTTCCTGTCTTAGCACCCCTTTGAACGAAGCTTGTCATATTTGAAGACGGAAAGAAGTGATCGCCGTTTCAGGACACCAGCTTTACTTTTAAATACAAAAGTAGATATTGACATACTATACCTATAAGTGGAAGCGACACTTTTTTAGAGAGTTTATTCAAGATTAATCTCAATGGAAATATATTTCTTGGTATCTTTTCATTAAATGCCTCTTGGTTATTTTTACAAAAGCACTTTCCTAGTTAGTATTAACTCAACTTTATCTCAGTTACTAAATGAATCTAGAAATAAATCTTTCTTTTTTCGCTTACAACCCTTACCTATCTTTCATAAATAATAAAAGATTGCAAAAACTGAAGTAAAATGAACTGCAAAACATTTGAGATTGCAAAACTTTCCTATGATCAGCTGTTTTAAATGAATGGCGACTTAGGATGAATTGAAGTTAAGATTTCCTCATTCGTTTAGTAATTGCACGGGCTACTGCAGAGGTTTGGAATCCTAGGTTTGATAAATCGGAGACAAATTGTGAAGTCGAATTTTCCATTCAGATTTTTTGTATTCACATTTATAACTTTGATGAATTCAGGAGAGCAATATTGGTCCAGTGGTAACAGCCCCGACTTACTAGTTGTAGGTGCCAAGCGCGTTTCTTTATGTAATTCCCTCGTCTTATCGTGCCAACGATGTTTTCTCATGTCTAATGTAGATATACCAAACTAACTATAACATTGTAAAAGCAAATATTTTAAAAGAGTAACCATGGAGTTTCTTGCCGATTCTTCTCCATGGAAACGACCAAACCGAACAGTGCCAATTTTTTTTATAGGTGCCCATTGAGGCCCAGGTAAAATAAAATGTTTTGATTTTGAATTTATTTCATCACTACTACTCTCAAAACGCTGAATGAACGAAAAAAGACGATGTTCTGTTGCAAGTAAATACTCAAATCTATCAGCACCTTGTCTTAGTGATGTCCGCCTCATTACAAGGGATGGTATCTTCAGTTTACAGGAATTCTTTGCTGCCATGGTGTGTCCTAGGATGACTACTGAAAACAAGTTCAGATCCACACGACTAAATGACCTACAGTTCCACAAACTTACGGAATTTCTTGTTCAGGTAAATGTTTCTCTATTCACGAATTCTAAAACTTAACTATATTGTAGATATTTAAAGCACAAGTTACCTATTACTAGATAAATAAAAATAAAAAATTAGAATTTTATAGTTACTTACATGCGACACCATCCTTTTATCATCATGAAAATTACAAACGATTTCTGCGGAACAGTATTTTTTTAAAATAGGATATAGGTAAGTACTTGTCACTGTACACCAGACATTGACAATGTACAGACGCCAGCAAGTTGACCCACTATTGTGATATGGTTGAAAATATCTTAGTTTGTCAGATTGATGTAGGTTGATGAGCAGGCGTTTG
Organism: Agrotis ipsilon; assembly: GCA_028554685.1. Taxonomy (NCBI): domain Eukaryota; kingdom Metazoa; phylum Arthropoda; class Insecta; order Lepidoptera; family Noctuidae; genus Agrotis; species Agrotis ipsilon. The sequence goes on from CM052972.1 coordinate 11,363,101, forward strand.
TATATGAATAATTACGGGAAAATCAGTAACTTGAACGTGAAAAGATAAACAGTAACTTACTTTCGCATTTTTATTTTAAGTCTGAAAAATAGTCGACTTTTGAACACTTTTCATGTTCAGGGAGCCCCGACATGCCCAGAAGTGATAAAAGCTTGCAACTGGCCAGCCCTGCATGATACCAGGTGGGAGATGGACAAGTGCTGCGAGTTGTTCCAGCCTATCTTTACCAACTATGGACTGTGCTTCGCTTTCAACAGTTTGCCACTCAGTGCTATGTGAGTAGAAATATAAAGTCCCCGAAACTTAGTGCCAGATTAGCAATGTAGCAGGGGAGCCCCGCTGTTAAAGGAGCCCCGCGTGTTAGATATGCGGGCCCCCGTTTGTGTATGACACTCATATTTGCCTTTTTTATGCTTGTGAGACAGCTTGACAAAGTATAACAGGGCCTGGCAAATGGCATATCAAATTGAATTGTTTTAAAAAGTTTCTCAATTGAATAATCCGGCACTGTAGAAACTTTTTTAATTATTGGCATAAGGGTAAAATTTAATTTATTTATAGAATTTTTAACATAAAGAACAGGACTAGTTACTAAAATGCTACATTTAAAAACTAAAAATAAAGATAAAATATTTACAAAAATGAACGAAATAAAACTAAAGATTACAGGGCGTCAAAAAATTCATCCACATCGCTGTCAATGGGGAAAGTGCCCAGAACGCTGGCGGCATTGCCTCGTTGGATCGCAATGCTGATCCTTTGGCATAAGCAGAATACTTTGGTCTAAAAAGTTGGTAAAAACTTTTTTGAAAAGTAGTGTTCATCATCATCTGCCTAGCCTTCTCCCAACTATATTGGGGTCGGCTTCACATCGAACCAGATGCACAACTGTCAAAGATCTACAAATTACAGCCAAAGGCTTTACCTACGTGCTTACGTGCTTTCCGAGGTACGGAGGAAACTTTTTTTGAAAAGTAGTGTTACAGAGCTAAATTAGACTGATTTTAAACTTTCTATGGATATTTTCCAATTATCCTTATTTTAATAAGGCATTTCACAAATTTACTCTTGACTGCTAAAAAAATAAGCAGCTGAAAGCTTATACGAATGCATTTTAATTATTTTCATATTTTGTAAAGTAATTCTACAACAATAATATCTGAAAACTATTAACTTTTATAGGAACAACGACACCCTAGCTTGGCATAAAACCTTCGACGTCGACGCAAAGCCGGCTGCCTTACAATGGGGGCTTGACATCGGCTACCCGAAGGTCTTCCCTCCTGATCTAAAGATGAAACCGCTCAGGGTCATGGCCTCTGGAGAAGCTAATGGACTGGGAGTGGAGCTGTTCCTCAATAATACTGAACATCAGTACGCTTGTGAAGGGAAGAGTTTGGGGTTTACTGTGAGTTTTTGTTTTTTTAATGTGTTTGCTCTCGACTCTTCTCAGTATCAGAGGTGACACAAAAAATCTACGATGCTGTGAGCTTACCCAGACAAAGTCTCGTCACTGTAACTTTGAAGACATTCGGATTGTACTTGTTCGGGAAGCAGGTAGTGTCGAGTTCCAATCTTCAGCTGTGCCTCGGATATCTAATTGGAATCGCTCAGTGCGAATTGTTGGAATGTTTTGCAGATTAAGTAAACTAAGGTTGTATTAAATCTTTCATGTCTGTCAAAAGTCCAATGACCGATAAGTTAATCGTTTTGAGTTGACAGTGTATCGGAGATCGAACCCTTTTTCGTAGGTCCATCAACCTACGAAAAAAGGGGTCTGGATCAGATTGGATGTGAAAGACAGAAGCTTAGAGTGTGTCGCAATTCGGGAGACTAAAATAGTACCATTATGTACTAAGTTTATTAAATAATTTGGAGTGTTTGAGGCGCTTTCGCAACAATACACAGAGCTTTCCAGATATGAGTTCCTCTAGGCATCAATTTATGTGATTTACCTTTACTTCGACGACCATTTCGTTTTTTCTTTGTAATCCTAATTTTAATATACTTTTACAAAACTTTGATCGTATTCTACATTCCTTTCCAGATCCTGATCAGCTCTCCAACGGACCACGTCTACACGAGCACCGTCCTTCGTCTCCCAATGGACCGGATGACCACCATCGAGGTCACGCCCCTCACATACAAGACCGACTTCTCCCTCAAAGCACTGTCCCCTTACAGAAGACAGTGCTACTTCCAGAGCGAGAAAAAACTGCAGTATTATGAGTTCTACACTGACAGCAACTGCAAACATGATCTATTGGTCCAGGAGGCTAGGAAGATGTGCAATTGTGTGCTTTATAATTGGCCAAGTAAGTATCAATTTGGTATAACCGGCCTACAGGGTCTCCTATCTGTGAGAGGAAGTGGGCTATTATCCACCACGGGAACCCAGTGTGGGTTGGTAGGGTAGCACTGCATACCTATCGTACCCTTCACCGTAGTAATTCACCTTATGACTGGGAGTAGCACCATAATAAGCACAGACGCCTGCAGGTCAACCCACTCCAATCTGTCAAATTTTACCAATCAAACATTAGCCTTGTACTATTGTGATAAGATTGAAAATCTATGAAAGTTTGACAGATTGAGGAAGGTTGATGTGCTGGCTTCTGTACCCCCCATATACATACATACATATTAAATTTTTTTGTCTTTGACAATTTAAAAGTGCTTTTAATTTTTATACAACCGCATTTGCGGTTTTGCAATGATTTCCCATGATAATTATTACCAGTGACTATCAATGTAAGACTACGAACGCCTGATGTATATGCTGCGTGGTACATAAGGGTGCCAACATAGAATAGATCCAGTCGACGCAATCCCTTGCCACTCCATCTGTCGCCGCTTACCTCTAACTGAAAAAGCCCTTACAGCAATCATAGAATGGCATCGATAGATATGTAGCCCAAAAGTTTGATGATATGTCATCTAGCTAGGTATACGAAGAGGTCCCCGCTTCAATTCCTCATAGTTACCATAGTCATTTTCTAAGTTAAACAGTAGCTCTGTAATTAACTTTAAAACAGGTTCCTTATTTTTCTTAATGGGCCTATCCACGGAGGGTTCAATGTCAAATCATTTATTCAAATTAGGCCATTAAAAGGTACTTTTGGCTGTCAAGATTTACGTTAAAGGGAATTGTTTATGGTTGCCTTCTAATGATATGGAAAACTTTCTAAAACAAAAAATTGGAAGACATATGTGACAACACACACCAACACCGCCAACACGTACTGAGCTCTGATACGCAGCAGGTCCACTTCCACTCACAAAGAAGAGTCTGTGATCCAACATCGGTAACTTTAAAGGCTGATAGATGGATGGATAACTCATTTGATGATTTTACGACGCTAAAAATAAAGGTACATAACATTACAAATTAAAACATAAACATAGGGTGACACAATAGGCTAATAATGCATATGCTATGCCCGAATAGAACCGTGACGGCACGGCTGTCGCAGAGGCTGGGCTGGTTACTGCGTTGTGTGTTGTGGGTTTGATTGCCATTGCCATACGGAAAATTTATAATTTGTAGGAACTGCAAGTAGTATTCCCGGTCTAGGTGTTTGTGAATATAAATGTTTGTAACCACACCCACGCTACAGATAAATTATTAATGAAGAAAAACGTTTTTTTTTAAATCAAACTGTAACTCAAACAAACGGAACGCGGGCCATGCGGCGCAGTATCTTATCACCAAGTCTAGTAAAAAAATGCAGCATTACAAAACAATGCAATAACGCTTATCTAACGGTCCCCATTAGAATCTGACGGGGGCCCCCTTAGAAACTGACGGGTCCCCCTTTGAATCTGACGAGGTCCTCCTAGAAACTGACGAGCCACCCTAAAAATCTGACGGGGTCCCCATAATGGCCTGTGGGTCTCAATCAGTCTCAATGAATGATTTTACAACGATAGGTAAAAAAACCAACCACGCCCCTAAACCAGGGACACTAGGTTCAACGCCCGATTAAAAAATACCCGTAGAAAAAGATTAATCTCAACTATGCAAGTAATACAGGAATATTAATATTTCAGGAAAATTCATCTGGGAGCCCGTCTGTACTACGAAGTATGACTTCAATTGCATTAGCACCGTGGAAGGTATTTATCTAGATGATTAGATAGCTAGCTTACTTAAACAGTGGACACTTTTTATCTGCATACTTGATAAGTGTAAGAAAAATAAGTTTTTTACATTGAGCTATTATTACTACGTATAAAGACGACACCACGCATCACCACTGTGTCCCATCCAGGATGAGTGTGCGCGCCTAGAGCACGCCCGCCACAGAGCTTTCAAACAACTGAATGAATTTGTGCGCGTTGTTTCATCCTGGATGGGACACATTGGTGATGCGTGGTGCTCAATACGTGCGAATAGCTCAATGGTTTTTTACAATTTTTTTATTTAGTTTCACCTCTCCCGTTGTTTGTAATCAAATCTTGCAAGTTTTGGAATCACTTCTCGGCTCTGACAAGAAGGTTCTGTACCCCTAGCACGAATATTGTAGGTTTCGTATCGCGCCCTCGGAAGTAATTTGAAAGTGCTTCGTGCTTCTGACTTTCGTTGTTCTGCGTTATTGTATCGCCGGCACGGTACGGCGACGACACGAAACCTACAAATATTCGGGGGTACTGATAACGTGAAGATGGTCGTGAACGAAACGATAAACAAATGAGTTTGATAGTGTACTCTTGTATGAAGAGTGAGAGCTCTTAAATGTTACAGAATTTCATAAATTGAAAATTAATAATTTGATCTAAACTTTAATTTCCCAGCAAAAGTAGAAGAACAACTAATCTACGCGTACTACGCAGAGAGTGAGGACGAGAGAGGGACCACGCAGGAGGCGCAGTCCTGCCACCCCTCCTGCAATGACGTCATCTACGCCAGTCAGGTGTTCTACTCAGACCTCAATAAGGAGACAGAGAATACTTCGCACAAATGGGGACAGTTGAGGATGTAAGTGTTATGTTGTTGTCTAAGTACGTTGTGTTTTCAAACTAGAATATGCCTTTTTAAAGGTTAACAGTATAGTGGTGCCACTTCAGGCTGCAATGCGACTTGTGAAGAGTTTAGGTATACGACCTGTTATAGTCAAAGTGATTAAACTTTCTGCATAATGATTAAACTGACTAGACAAAGTGATAAATTATTATTCATAATAGCTGGTCGATGTTGGCTAAAATAGTATTAAATATTAAATAACGTTCGACTAGTTAACGCCACCCCAACATGGATAGTTTAAGTTTAATAATATTGGAAACCATCAACGATTTTAGTAGGTACCTATATTTTTTTGCTCTTTAACCAGAAGAGGACTATTGATGATACACCTTGAGGTTCGGTTTGGCTAAGTACCTTCAAACACTGTAAACATAAATAGAGGAACTTGAATGATTCTGTTTCTACTTGAACTGCTGAATTATCGAAGTTCTCTTCGGTTGAAGCAAAATAATGTACCTATTGTTTTTGTTTTCCACAGGGGTGAGGTGACGCAAATCAACGTCCATTTCTACGATGACATGTTTCTAGGACAACACCGGCACGCGCAGTATGACGACTATTATTTTATTGGTAAGTTAGAATTTACTACTTTTTATACCACAAGCAAATGGCTTTATGGAAAGCGGCCACCCTAAGGACGCCTGCAACATCAGAGGTACGAGAATCTCGCGTTACCGACTCTGTAATTTTGCCACGCCTTTTTTTAGGGTGTGAAGAAAGTAGAATGGAGCGTTGTTCCGAGACTTTTTTTTTTTTTTTTTTACGTGGTAAAATCATCAAATGAGACCTCCCACCCCGGGCAGGGCGAGAGGTACTGTCAGACTTGTACTGACTAAAATCCACGGTGTCCTTCAATAGCCCTTTATGTTCCGGGGTCACGGTGATGGTATAAGACCCGCGACCCCGGCAGGCTTTAGCCCTCTGAGAGGGGGCCTCGTCATTATGCTGACGCTCTTTGAGGCGCGCGTGGAACACGACGCGCCGTCGACCCGGGCATGGTCCATGGTCGGGCGGCGAGTTGCCCTTTACTCGCCGCCCGCATGCCCGCGCCTACGGTGGCCGGAGATCGTCTTGCGACGTCCGACGCCGTGGGCGTCCACCACCGCGGGTGGGGCGGAGGGAGGACCTTGTTCTCTCTCTCACGCGGCCCGCCTCCTCCTTCGCGACCATGACTGCTTCGCAGAAGGAGGCGACCGCATCCCACTCCGTCTCGCCCCGCAGCATGGCCGCGACCAGTGCTGGGCGCGAGAGGTCTCCGCCTATCGCCGCCGTGAGGACACGTCGGTGCTCCGCCCAAGCGGGGCAATCCTGCACCGTATGCTCGACTGTGTCCTCCGGGCGATTGTTCCGAGACTTAAAGCGAAAATAGGGGAAGGGGTTAATTATCTTGTCCAGAATATCAAAGTTTTCGACCAATGTGTTTTACCAATGATGACTTTTGGCGCCGACATAGCTCAGCGACTTAGCAAGTTGAAGTAGCAGTGGGCAGGCCAAATGGTTACAGAACTGATGGCAAACGCAGCGTGCAACATACATCTTCAAGGTAGACAGACGATCTGATGAAAATCACAGGATCGCACTGGATGCAAGCCGCTTCCAACCGGCCCTATAGGAAATCTATGAGGAGGCCTATGTTCAGCAGTGACCTGCATGACTGCTGATGATGATGATGATGAGGGGAGGGGGACCCATGTCCTCATGGTGTAGAATAGAATAGTCTTTATTATGTACACCATACAAATTACAGGATACATCCAATCAATATCTTATAAATAGGGTGACACAATGGGCGGTCTTATCGCTAAAAGCGATCTTTTCAAGACAACCTTTGGATGGATTTGAAAAGTAAAGGATAGTGCAGGCCGCAGAAGGAATTTCGTTTGCAAAATATGAGGACCGCAATCTGTTTTATGAATTATGCAAATGGGTTCTAGAACTATTTAAAAATGCATGTTGCCAGTGTCTGGAGTGGTCCAGAAATTTGTAAAACACTACCGCACTACACGTAGTAAAATCCCTCCCTTAAAACTTAATCACCCCTTTTTACCACTTTAGGGGGCGATTTTTGTAAAACCCAAAAACACGTGTTTGATGATTTTTGATCTAATTTCCATATACCGGGTTTCAAATTCATCGGTTAGCACGTTATGATTTTCCTATACAAACTTTAACGTCGTCTAGAGTATCATTGGAGGGTAGTTTAAAAAAAACTAATAATGCCCATTGCCACCCCCTTAAAGGTGAAATCCTTTCTTAGTGATCACCTACATGATAAATTGCAACTACTATCCAAAATTCAGGTTATACGTTTAGCACTTTAAAATCCTTCCCTTTAAACTTGAATACCCCTATTTTCACTAACTTTGGGGGTGATTTTCGAAAAATCCAGAAACACGTGTTTGATAAATTCTGTTTTCGTATATAAATACTGATTTTCAAAGTAATCGGATCACGCGTTATGATTTTTCCATACAAACTTTAACATCGATTAGATCACTAATGGAGGGTAGTTTTGAAAAATTGAAAGTGCCAATCTATTTTATTTACTTGTGTTCTTATTCATGACACGTTTCAAATGTATAAACCCAAGGAATAGGATTTTTCATACAGTAGTTTTCACCCCTTTTCACACCTTTAGAGGACGATTTTCACAAAATCCCGTCTTTATGCCCCCCTAAATAGTAGACTGCAACTATTGTCCAAAACCCAAGTTTCTACGTTTAGCGATTTCGGCTGTAGGCAAGTCGTACGACCATACCCTGTTCTATCAAATATATAGATAATTATGTATTTATATGTTTTTCTACTATATTTTCCAATCATTTTATCAAGGTCTCGTCATAATAAAGTATAATCAGTATGTAATGCCATATCATATGAAATTTATTCAGATCAAAACCCACAAATATCAACGTTTTGTTGATATGAGACCAAAGTGCAGTTTTTTTTTTTGGACCACGATGATTGCTGGCAACATCGAAAATATATATCTTGACCATCCTAAAGATATATTAAGAAACTCAAAACTCGGTCCTCATATTTTGCATACGGATGTCTTCTGGGCCGCCTGGTCTAGGAGGAACAATAGATACCGTAGGTAGTCTACGGTGTACAATTTACCAACAAACAAAAACATACACATACAAACACAAAAGTTGGTGTACGCACATTTCACCAACAGCTGTCAGAACAATGATCCTTCAAGAACTGTGTCACTCGCATTCTCGGACCGAAACGTAGACGAGCTATTTTTTTTATTTTTTACTTATTAAAATCATCAAATGCGTCTACGAGAAAATCCACGATGTCCTTCAATAGCCCTTTATGTTCCGGGGTCACGGTGTTGGAATAAGTCCCACTTTGGCAGGCTTTGGCCCACTTAGATGAGCTAGCTCGTTTAAGTTTCGGTCCTTCTACTTGAATCAAGTCGGTTTTTAATAACATTTGACGCTATAATTTTCTAGGTGCTATTGGCGGTCTTCTGAGCTTGTTCCTCGGATTCAGCATCATCAGCGTTGCAGAACTGATCTACTTCGTGCTGCTCAAACCTGTTTACGCCATCTTCATTGAAGTCAATCAGCCATGAAGCTTTGATCATTTCGCTTTATGCATATTTAGGGAATCTAGGGAATTCACCTGTATAGTGGGTGCGTGTTTACAAACATATTAACTTACATACACAAACGTCCAGACCCGAAGCAACTACTTGTGGATCACACAAATATTTGCTCCGTGCGGGAATCGAACCCACGACACGCAGCGCAGCATTCTAATCGCTTAGCCACTGCGCTAACCGTGCCGCAACATATAAAGACTACTATCTAAAATCAATGGAAATACCGTAAGTGGTGGCTCGGCTTTGATGGACACGCAGTCATGCACCATTCAAATTACTCCACACCTCTTCCAGCGCGGTGGCGTTATATAGATGTCGCAAAGAGATGAAGAAATCAGGGATTTCACGAAATCCCGGAAGATGTGGAATATTCTTGTTTATTCTTCTTACTATCTAGTGATATGACAAAATATTAAACATAAAGATACTACATATAAGAGCTGACTGCTGAGAAAACTGCTGATGATTTTTCTGTCTACAGGGTTTAAATAAACTTATCCAAACCGAGCCTCGGGGTGTCAATGAAGTCCGTCTTCTTCTCGTTCAAATGCAAAGTTGTTCAGTTGGTATTTAAGTAGGAGTGTACGAAAAGGGGCACGGAGAAATAAAAATGTAGTAAAAACAACTGGGGGCACCCCGACTCGGACAGGTTAGGTTAGAAGGCTCAAATTACTTCATGTTTTTTTTTTAACCACTCTGAAGTAGGAGTACCGCGAAGCGAAGCGGTGCTCCGTCGACTTTTCTGTCATTTTACTAGATTTAGTTTTTGGTGTTTTGTCATATCACTAAATTCTTTTAGTAAGAAGACGTAATAAATAAGAATATTCCACATCCGCCGGAAATTCGTGAAATCCCTGAATTCCTCATTTCACTGCGAGACACACATTAATAATATCATTATAACGGGATATCTAATCTAGATACCATTATTATTTATTTAAAATTTTCCATATTTCATCTATGTTACAAGTACCATGATCATCATAGACACTGACTGAAGTATCAGGAGACTTGAAACAAACACATAATAAAATATGGATAGTACTTATAGTATCTCAATATAATTTTCATTTTGATACGAGTAGGAGAATGAGAGCTCAAATATTAATGTGCGGTTGACTTTGAGCCGGCGATGACGCCCCAACATCCAACGTTGAGCTTTACTTTACGAATTAATTTAGGTGACGCCTAGTGTGAGTGAAAACAGACAATAGATAAACAATATGACGTTTTTTATTTCAGCATTCACAGTTTGTTAAAACAATGCCATTAATAAATAAAAAAGGTTTTCCAAACACGCCTACTTAAAAGCAATTTTTATTTCGTGTTAATATCCACCATTTTCCCTTTTTTCCTGCGCAAATTTTACAAAGAACAACAAGATTATTCAACGCGCAGGTAAATCAAAATAAAACACTACTATGTTTGCTTGGATTACGTTCTTGCAGAGATCCGGAGTAATCCCAGCGGAGGGCCAGCAATTATCTAGTTGTTTGTAGGTAATTGTAACATTATTAATTCAGTGAATCCCATTGCACTCCATTTGCTCGAGCTTTTGTAGTTGATAAACAAGTCATAAAGAGAAGAAAACTTGTGTTAATGGTTTGGGACCGTCATACTCTATGGAGGGAAGGTTTTAGTCTATGACAAAATCATGTGATACGTAAGTGACTAGATGTTTGGTTGGGTTCGCAGGACTGTCTCATCCAGTAACCGTCACCATGGAACGTACAAACGATCTTGGATTATTGAAGGACCACCGTGGATTTTAGTCAGTTCAAATCTGACAGGATTAATTTAATGAATTTACCACAATATACCTAAGTGACTAGATTAGAAGCAAGTACCTACAAATAATAATTACTGACCAATACTTGCCAACAAATCACAGACATTTGGCTTGAATGTCCACAAAAAAATACGTGTGGTTCATTCCCAATAATACATATGAGTTATTTATATAGGCTGTCCCGGAAAGTTTGGATGAAAGTGATCAGGACATGGAAGAGGTCAATTCCACTGTCGTTTTCGTTTTATCTCTAAGACATATGGTGCTATTTTTTACGGTTCACAAGTGTGACCACTTTTCGTGTCCCGATAGGCAACAAATGCTTAGACTGTCGTCCCTCTTCAGTTTTATCCACACTTCCCGGTATAACCTGTATAGTCAACATGTGACTAGACCAAGACTACCTGGTATGTAAGACCTTATTAATTTCACGGGACTTTTGAAGAAGAACTGTTTGTAAGAAGTAATGATTCGATTTTGAAAATTCTTTCACCAGTAGAAAAGCTACACTATTCTTAGCGATTAAAGCTTATTTTCACATTGCACCTGTGCTTAACATATTATCTACATATGAATGAACATTATATCGTACTAATTCCACAAAAAGAGGATCTAACTGATCAACACAAACAATAATCAAGAGTCAAAACCTCAAACGTGTCAACACGTGACATTAAAAATAAACTTGAAGCTTGAAGTCATGGAAAACCACGTCAAAGTGAAACTCATAACATAACCTACAAACAACACAAACTTTTAAACACAACGGAAACCAAAATTTAAACAATGTCCTCCGGGGCCTGCTACCTAGGGACCAATGATCTTGAAGGTCTAAGGGCCCTGAATGATAAACTAAACGCGAGGGTAGTGGAGCAAGTGAATGATGCACAGGAACTGGTGATGCTGAACAACTTTGCTCACGAGAGCAATGAGTATCAGTTTAAGAAGTGTTTGCAGGACAGGTAACGTTTACGACTTTCTAACTTTCAATACTTATTAATTAAATTCCCCAAGAAATACTTATTTTAGCTATCATTTTGGAGGTCCATGTTCAGTGATAGTTGACGAATACCATCGAGTAGCAGTCCACTAGACATGGCACGCCTCTATAGTTTAAGATCCCTTTTCATTGCAAGACAAAGGATCCCAAAATCCCTTTTGCTACTTCCCAGAATGTCCGACATTGCCTCCTGGCGCTGGGTACTAGAAGACTTGACGAAACGCCTGTCTGATGCGGCAGAAGCTCTTTACTACGAACACAATGCACTCCGTGTGGTGATCGGCAGGATTCAGAAACAAATAGATGAGTTCTCTCGGGACGGGTCTAAGCCTGGTGCATTGAGTCCGCTAACTGATAGCGTAGAGGAGGCCATTTTGAAGGTGACCTTCATCTTTACTTTGTTTGGAGTATATTGACATATCCCTGAAGTTTCGCTGGAACCTATTTATATTATTTTGCAGTCCCTGTACTGATCTGTTTAGCTTCCCCAAGAGTCTGCTATATCAGGCGTTTCAGAAAGAAAATTCCAAATAGATCTCTTAAGAGGAAACTATTCCTCATGCAGTCCACGTCCTCATAAAGAGAGGAGGCGGAGACCTGTGTTCCAATAGTAGAAACATAGCCTCTAAGTAGAATTTAAATAATCCCGTTCATATCCTCAAAGACGGCGAAAGCAATTAAAGCGTCCGAAAAATATATCACGGTTACCAGATACTAGGTATAGGGTTAATATACGTTAAGTGAGGTTTTAAATTGTGCTCCTTTAAATTGTTGCCACAGGAATACAATTTTTTACGTGATGAAAAGAAGAAATTTGAAAGGATGGTGCTGGCTTTGGAGAAACAAACAAACTGCATTGGGCAGACAAAGACGAAGATAGCGACGGACATTTTCAATAAGAAACAAGCTCTCAATGTTGACGAGGGATGTGCCAGAATCACTGCCAACACTCAATGTCGAGGGCCATGCGCGCGAAATAAGAAAAAAAAGTAAACGTGCCTACTTATTTCTGCTATCTTTTACATGATATCACCACGCCTGTTATTCTCGAAGTATTAGGCAGTGGTGTACCTACAGTTACTAGCAATAATAATAAAAAAAAAAACAAAATTTACGAAATCTAAGAGCACGGTAGTGCGCAGGTCAATTTCCAGCGAAAGGCCGCGCGCACGCCATGCAGTATTTATAACACTTTACCCGAACTATTTTCTCTCTGTTTCTAAAAAAGGTGTAAGGTATAAGAAAAGAAGTAGGTAGTATAAGAAAAGGGTTGATAATAATATATGGGCGACTTTTGCACAGCAGTGGGACAGAAACATTCTTCGAATATAAATAAAGTTAGATAATCACTTTTTATTTGTAAAAACATTCTTCATTATTTTTATCTAGAGCATTTTCAGTAAGTCGCTGGGAGAAGCGCTGCGTAGCCTTGAAGACCGCAGGACTAAGAGCACTGCGAATGGCAATCATCACTAGACAAGAGGTAACTACAGTGGCAATTGGATAAAACATTACCTCATCATCATTATCAGCCGGAAGACGTCCACTGCTGAACAAGGGCCGTACCCTTAGACCATCACGTCGAATGACAATCTGGCACTTGCATCCATCGGTTGCATGCGAATCTCACGATGTGGGAGGTCCACATAGTGGCGGGCCTGCATACACTGTGACGTTGCCGGTTCGTAGTCGCCACTCCTAGAGAGAGAACTCTCTTCCCCAATCGTTATCAATTCTACGATCTGCCAACCCGTTGCCACCTCATTTTGCAAAGCGTTATCTGCCTAGCTTATAAGTTACGTAATTTTGAAGGTACTTCTTACGTAATTATCATCAGGTGCGAGGAGCTAGGGTGCATCTTTCAATAGCTGCACAAGCCTACGCTACAAGAGTGGAATCCGCATTGAGGAGACGTTTAAACACGAACAAAATCAAATTGCAGGACATTTACTGGCAAAAAGAGGAGGTAAGGAAAATAGAGCAACCTTTTCCACCGACCTAGATTCTAACAAGACTTTAACAATGTCTTTGAACAAAATTCCATAAACAATACGAAGGTACAGAAATAACTGCATTTTCCTTCAACTTACAACCTTCAAGTTTGATAATAAATTGTTGCCAGCCCGGAAAGTACAGGTGCCGCCAATTATATCGACCGCTTATGCCAATATAGCCTCATTGAAATATTAATGAGGCCTTACATTGCAAATGTTATATTTCAAATGTTACAAAAGCAGTGCCGGCGAAGCACCTTTTTAGATTCTGAACCAGGCTTTTGAATCCTATAAATGGCGGAGCAAAAGAATGGAATGACATTCTGGATACTTCCACAGACTTGGCGAGACTACGAAAACTTGAAGGAGGAATTGACTGCGACGGAGCAGAATATTGAGGAGACGATGGAACAAGAGCGTGTTATTGAGGCCAGGATTTCTGACCGCGCTAGGAGACCTAATGGAGAACATACCAAGGATGAGGTGGATAGGCAACTGAGGGACGAGCTCGCGAGGTTGAGAAACTTTAGTAAGCACCTGCGAGACAATCATGCAAGCATCTCGTAAGTGCATCTTTATACAGTACGTTTTTGTGGGCCATTCGTTATTGCTTCCCAAATTAATGATATGGGATGGGTGGATATTTGTTACTCTTTCATAAAAGAACTGCTGAACGGAATTTCATGTAATTTAGTACACACTTTATAACGACAACTTCGTGGAGGTGGTAAAGTTTTGGGTTAATAGAACACATTTGTAACAGCGCAGCGATGCGAAGAACAAGACCAAAAACACTAAAAGTGATTCTTTCTGTTTTTCAGCAATCTACTGGCGCTGATAGATGACAGTTTGGCTCGTATCGACTCCTGTGCAGCAGACCTGCTTCACGTCGTTCGCTTAGACAATGACAGAATCACATCAAGACTTGGAGAACCTTCCACGGGTATACCGCAGCCGCCTCCAACTCCTACCGACTGCCCTGAAGGATGCCAAGCTCAAGAACTCTCACCACGACGCCCATGCCAAGAAGAATTACATGTAATTAAGGAAGAAGACGAAAAGGTAGATGATGATGAAGATGAACCTTATCCTTTAGATCATTAATTTGAAAACAAAATTATCGTATTTTGAGGGTAGTTTTAAAATTAAGTATCTATGATTGTCGTACATAATTTAAAAGCATTGCACGTTTGAAATTAGGACATAACACGGTTAATTTATTTTCAAACGGTTTCTAGAAATGTGGACTAGATTTGTAGAATTTCTTCGGACATAAATTTATAACTACGCGTGAGCTCAGTTGCAGATAATTAATTAATTACTTGGTAACGTTAATTATATTGTTGGATTGAGTACTCTGTCGATTAGTGTGTTCAGTAGGATACAGATACACTACTGCACAATTCAAAATTTACATGATATGTTTATTAGTGAAATTGAAGGTTTTATTTTTTCACAATTAATATCAAATCATTCCTTTGATATGGTCTTGTTCCTAGTGAAAAATCAAAATATTTATTTTTGAATCGTATTTATTTTGAGAAATGGAACTAGGTAACAACTTATTTTAACAATATTATCACAAATGTTGTTAATGAAATAAACCCAATGAAAAAAATATTCTAATATTGACAATTTGTTTTCTTTCTGAACACAGCTATAATAAGGTAATATTTTAAATAAATAAAAAAAAAAAATGAAAATTATTCTGGATACCAAACCTATGTTATAATTTTTGAAATTGAGAAACACAAAATGCATAGGTAGCCATATTTTTTACAGCATTTTATTTCGATTATATCAGGGTTTTTCAACCTGTGGGTCGCGACCCCCTGGGGGGTCGCGAAGCCTCTTCAGGGGGGTCACGAAGCTTCTATAGGGGAGTTGCAAAAGGTTGGAAAAGCTACAGCATTAAAAAAAACAATTAAGTTTAAAAAGATAGGTATACTAAGGCCCTCCCTCACCGCAAGCTAAATAAGTTAAAGAGAGAGATAAATAAGTTATTAAGGTGAATACCTTAATAACTTATTTATCCGAACTGTAATTATGAAAATGACTAACTATGTTGGATTGTGATATTTATGTCACAAAATAAAATACATGAAAAAAAAAATCCAACGGGTAGGGGGGTCGCGAAATATTTCTTCATACTAAATGGGTCGTGCCATGAAAAAGGTTGAAAAACCCTGGATTATATTATAATTATGAATATTGAATAAAATGTTTTGTTCTATTTTTATAGCACAGATCTATATTTCAGTATTTGTTTATATAGCGAATATTACCTATATATATGTGAATAAAATATTTATATTTCAATGATACATAAATTGGTTTAATTTATTAACTAACTCATTAAATAGGTGCGAAAAATTATAAATACAATCATGAAATTGAACACAACATCGTGCAAGTATTATGATTCTAAAATAAATTATGGACTCCACAAATTTCTAAACACATAAAAATTATATGATGTCTGCAATCTAAATAAAAAGGTTATTGTGGTACAGACACCACTACATCAACCTATCTCAATCTTTTAATTTTCAATTGGTGAAAGTTTACAGTTTTCGGGTAGATTGACCATCTGTACATTATTTTACATAGATTTTGTGATTTATATAAGTGGATACCTACATAATATTTAAATAATATTAATTTATGTACCCATTTATCGCACACATTTCTTGTTTTTCATTTCTAACACATTTGAATATTTTTAACCAGAAAATAATTAACTTTTCTGTAACCTTAGGGTCAGTTCAGACCAAGACGCGAAGCGGCGCATCTTAACGCAGCCGGAGCAACGTATATTCTCACAACGAAATGTAAATCTTTTGGCGTAGAAAATAAAGTCGTATGTTGAATTGCTCTTAAAAGTGTGCGCGTATCGTCGCGTCGCTTCGCGTCTCGGTCTGAGCTGACCCTTATGTAAAAACGACAAGAAATAATTTAAATTTTGAGACCAGAACTAGGGCTTTAAAAAGACGAAAATTTTCATTAATTTATTATCTACCTACATCTGTTAGTAAAGCCGATATTTGATGCTTTACAAGTGAATGATTTACTTGGGAGACTGATCAGTTTTGTTTCACTCAATGTTCTCATGAAACTAACAATTTTAACATTTATTTATTAAAATTAATCACTTAGTTTAGTTCAGTGGGATTAGATAATTACTAATATTAAAATAACAGCAGCTAGGTCCTAGAGGTTTGTATAAATTTTGTCTATTTCCATACATTTTAGGCCAGCCCCTCACTGAAAACCTTATGTCACAGTGACTTGATCATGGTGATATTTAATTACAGTGACTTTTGATTACGGTGACTTTTGGTTACGGTGACTTTTGGTTACGGTGACTTTTAGTTACGGTGACTTTTGGTTATGGTGACTTTTGGTTACAGTAACTATTCGTCACATTGATTTTAGGTCACGGTGACTTTTTGGCAACCAGTCCGATGTCCCTGCCTATTGAAACTGTTAGTCATGATCAGTGTATTCCCATATATTGTCAGTGTCAGTGACCACAACAGTGAGCGGCTTGCCTTAAGCTATACATTAAGCAACTTACTATGTTAATTATTTCAGACTATCTATATTAAAACAAGATGTTGACAAGATAAATATAAACTTAAATGGATAAAACAAAACATTCCTTTTATAGGCAACTGTGTATTATGTATTATTATTTCTCTAAAAATTGGAAGAGAATTATACATAATGCCTCTAATCATTAAATTTAAATTGCAACTGTAATCAGTCATCAATTGCAAGCACGACTGCAAGGAACATTAACTGTACTGGACAGTATATTTACAAATTTTATATAATTTAGTTACATTATTATATTACATACATAAGTTTTATTTTTGCAATTATAACATGTTAATATGGAGATCCATTGATTATACATGAGTAAATACAAGCACTGGTACTATTAAAAGATATAAATAAGCCTTTATATTTTTTGTGGCCAAAACTACAGTGGATATAGCAAACGACAGATCAAAATATGCAATATAAGACTGGGTTCTTTATTATATATTTTTAACCCCAACTCAGTAAGTGTTAATGTTATATTTTTAATTATTTGACTCCCCTTTTACGTCCCTTTCCGTTCCGTCCAGACACAAAGAATGGTCACTCAATGAAAAAAGAACTCATAATTAATAAAATTAACTACAGTAAAATCGTTTCAATATCTTATGTAGTGATATATTTCTGTGTATTGTAACAAACCGTAAAATAGCAAAACAATGTTCAGTAATTCAAATCAGTGATAAAAAAAAGTTATAATAATAAAATTATGACAGAGAAAATTAACAGAAATGATAACTAAGACTCATGGAACCCAACTATCCACGTCCACGACGGTAGGGAGGGGGGGCGTGCTCCTATAAACCAAACTGATTCAAGTGTGCTTCACTGTGTACATGGTTTTCAATACTCTGGGCATCGCAGGTGATTTCCATCTGACATTTGTTGCAATAAGCAAATTTCTCATGCTCATTTGCCAAGTAAGACTCAATAGAAACTTCCTGGTTCTCAATCAGATCTTCAATCTCAGCGAACCATTCCATATGCTGCTCATCATCATCAATGTGACTGAGAACACTTTGAACTGTGTTGTCTATGTATGCGTCACAAACTTTGCACCAGACCTCATCATCATTATCTACTGGGAATATGCCGTTGAGGGGTTTCAGACGCGAGGCGATGTTAGTTCGGTGGTTGATGTGGTTGACGTGCTCTTCAATGCTTTGTAGAGAGCAGTTGATACTGATTTTGCATACCTCACAGAAAACTTCATCTTTCTCACAGGATAGGTACGCGTCAAGCGTGATGAACTCACCATCGGTTAGATCGTCCATTGCCGCCATCCAGTTAGCGTGGTCATCGCTCTCGATGTGCTTCGTAACAGACTCATCGTCCGGCAGGATACGGTTGCATGGCTTGCAGTGGAGTGTGTCGTTACTGAAATATATGCCGTTCTCATTCATCAGGTCGATGTTCTCCTTGTGTTTTGCACCGTTTGTGTGTTGCTCGATGCATTTATTCGCCTTCGGGATATAAACACCGCAAAATACGCAACGTACTCGCGTCTTTGAGCAGGCGACTACCCCATATAACAGACCCGTTTTCATTATAATTTGTTACAAATAATACGTTAATTACACTTATAACGTTTAATAGTAGAAGCGGATTACGGTTTTAAATGAGTAACTTGAAATTTCGCTAAAATTTTTGGGATTGAGATGACAGTTTGACAGAAATATTTTTAAGTTTTTATTTCAATCGTTGACGGAAGATCGATGATGAATGACAGTTAGGATTTTTTTTATATGGCAACATTTCACAAATATGTTAGAAAAATGAAAAAACATTTTCATTTTTCCAACATATTAAATTAAGAAATTATCAATTGTCCGAATTAATTTTATACACGATCTCAAATAAACATAATATTTTTTAATTTCAAGTTTTTTTTCATTGTTGCAACTTTTACAATTTTGAAGCAGGAATCCCCGAATACCCGAAGGCCGTTTTGGATGATGGTTAATAATGACTCAGATATAATTTTGTTGTTATCAACTCTAAAGAACTATACTGACTATACACATTTATTAATTTACTAGCGGCCCGTCCCGGCTTCGCACGGGTGGAGGACCCGGTCTAAAACCCGGTCCCGATGGTTACAAACGCAACAAAAAAATAATTATCCGAATCGGTCAAGCCGTTTTCATGTTATGTCGTGACAACGGAAAACGGGTTTCATTTTTATATATATAGATTTAATTGGTAAAAAAAAGATCAAAGAAGGATGGACAAAACGTCCCATCCCTTGTAACACTTCCATCTATATATCAAATGAAAGCACTTGAAAAGTGTATCATTTCATTGTATGACAGCAAACCTGTAAACCATGGGAGAAAAAAGTTATTGAGACTTTTATTTCAAAATACCAACGATACATAATGTTAGGCAGAAGTCATGTATGTCTTAAATTATGTCAATCCATACTCAATACTGTGTGCTAATGCATCGTTGACATTTCTTGTGTGTCTGTATTTTAAAAAAAAAGCCAGGATGAGGAGCGCTTCTTGATTTAACCAATGAGTGCAATGGTATGGTTTGCCGGCAATTAAAAAAGAAAAGAAAGAAAACGTTTCTTTGGGAGCAGGTACACACAAAAAAAAGAACTTGATATCAAATCATGATGATGTCAGCATAACAAATGTCACATAACATGCAAAAAAAAAACTTGCTAGTTTCTTTAACCGATTCTCGGACTAACTTCAGCTCGTCCACGGTTCTGTGACGATTGGGTTTGTCGACTATGAAAGTAGAAGACAGGCGTCAACTATGTGTTACGTGTTCGCGATCTTTACTTCGAGTCAGAATTCGTCATAGTATGTTTTTACGAGAATATGTTTATGGAAGATCGGCCGGAATTCACAGAGTTTATAATGGAACACATTGATTTCGAAATTGTCAGTTGTAATATTTAATTATAGCGTTTTTGAAAAAGAATAAGGCGCTTTCTCCACAAGCGACAGAATCGCGGCGATATTATAGTCGTGCCACATATTTCCATATACTCTATATGAACGTGTCTCCACACGGCGATGTCCATAGATTTTCACATGGAAATGATGGGTACAAGCGTTGGCGCTGGTACGCATCAGTACCATGACAAAAAGCTATTCAGACACTGTTAGCACTTCGGACACTGATGAAGGAAACTAACAAATGACTTCAACGATCATCCATAGTACACTGGTGATTTTTTTTACTCCTTTGCTACCTCGTTAGTCAGTTGAGTACCTAACGTTTTGGATGTGACGGTCTTATAGCCATGTTCTTCTAAGTAGGGGATTGAGCCTATAAAGCCCCAATCGAGTTTAAATTCATTATTTTCATGCAATTATCACTACTAAGCACTTTGATTTTCTTTTAAAGAGTCAGAAGTGGGTGCCGCTAAATCAACAATGTTACTCTTTCTCATGATCTGTACACATTATTATCATGAGAAAAAGCTAAGAGCAATGTTTTCTTCTGAAAATCGAAATTCTTCTTTTGACATAAAAGTCTCAATAACTTTTTTCTCCTATAGTTTGTAGGTTTGCTGACATACAATGAAATGATACACTTTTCACGTACTTTAATTTGATATATGGATGGGAGTGTTACAAGGAAAGGGACGGGGTCCATACATTTCTGCCCATTCTTCTTTAGATCATACTGTGTAGAGGGAGATAGCTAGCTTTAATTTGGGTTGTATGACTTCTTGTTTCTGAAAATGGGTTAAGAACCTACCCGTATCCACTCATGGTGGAAGCACAGGGTAGAAGTGTCAAAAAGATTTTCTCAATCTCTTGATCCAACTGCTAAAATGTAACTTAACAATAAAATAATAATGCAGTTACATTCAAATAGTTGATTTTATTAAAATAGAAGATTATCAGTCATTAAAATGAAAAGAAAACCATTTAAGTGTATTCTTATAGGATAAAATATGGTTTAAATAAATAGGAAATTATAAAACTGTGATGTTATTTTGATTAATTATTATAAGATGTACTACTCTTCTTATGCTGTTTACCAGTAATATGTCTATCCAAGTTATCAATATTGCATGGTACTTCAATACCACACTGTTTACATAAAGCCTTATCTTCTTTAGGCTCATGTAAGAATTTCTCAATACTTATATTCTGATCTTTGATCAATAGGTATATTTTTTTTAGATTTTTTAAATGCACTGGATCTTCATCAACATGTTCAAATATGACTTCAATGTAGTTTTCAAAGTAAACTTGGCAGATTTTGCACCACAGATCTTCATTGTTGTCTTCAACGGAGAATATTGCATTTATTGGTTGAACAGCTAAGGCTCGAGCTCTTCTGTGTTTTGCAGAATCAATATGAGATTTAACTGCTTCATGGTTAAAGTCTACCCAACGATCACAGGCCATACAGTTGACTGAAGAACCTACTTTAGTTATATCCTCCGGCAACACCAGCAAACCTCCATCCTTCTCAATCAATTTCTTCACAGCACTTATTTTGTATTTGTGATGATCGCAGTCAATATGATTTAAGACTTCTGATACATCAGAAACTTGGTTGCACAAATGACAACTTATTTTTTTACCATTCACCACAATATTGTTCTGGATCATAAGCCTTTGCATGTACATATTTGAATGTTCTGTGTCGTTTAATCCTCTATAGAGATATCATTATCACAAATAAATATTCCACACAACCCACATTTAGTTTTGCCACTTTCGTCCAATAAAATATCTGTATGATATGCCATTACAATTGCAGCGGTTGATAACTGCACGATAACTGTTCAAACACAATTGCACAACAGTACCGGTACGGTAAAATATTATGCGCATACGCACTGTAAGGTTTTATTTATTTTTGATATCATGTCATATCTGTCATCATGTCATTGACTTTTTTCGAATGCAAATTTTGGTGTTGCCATATTAGATTTTTTGTGGTTCAAATATTGGCTTAAAAAATATATTCTCATCAAAACATAATTAAATTTAATAAAAATTAAATAAGGTAAAAGAAGAATCAGCATTGATTATTAAATATTTTTTTCAATGTTGTTTATTTTTCACCAACAATAAGGGCCTTATCACACTAGCGGTTTAGAAGCGGTTGCGGGGCGGAGCGGCCGCACAGCGAATGCGTTGCGAACACGCCGCGGTTGCGCAGCGAATTCGTTGCGGACGCGCAACGGGATCGCCGCGAACAGCAAAGTGGACGCCATTTTGTACTGCCTCTAACAAACGCCAAAACGTCCGCCCCACTTCAGATCAACGAGGGATTTTTTGTATGAAGACTTTCGAAAAATTCCTCCAGCGCAGAAATTTGGCATAATATGATAAGAGTAGGTGATACAGATTATAGATGCATAATCACCCAAATTTTTTTTTAGCCGAGAAGTTTTTTTTTACCAAAACATGAATATTGCTTATAACTTTCTCCGAAAAATTCCTCAGCCTAATCTAATAATGGATCTTCCCAAATTCGTCGATGCTTTCGTTTTCGTTTTCGACGTTGTGGAAGTAATAACGTCAACAGCAATGTTTCCTCGTCGGAATCCATTTTGTTACTGAGTGTACAAACACGCGACGAAAACGTAACGCATTTGGCACGCGTCCGCGACGTGTTCGCGACGGATGCGCTGCGCGTCCGCTCCGCCCCGCAGCCGCTTCCAAACCGCTAGTATGATAACGGCCTAAACGTATCATCAATATAAAAACGTTCTGAATATTTGCTATGATCTTAAACATTACCAAATGCTTCTATTTCATCTCTTTCCACGCAGGTTGTATTTCTTTCCTTGTCTAACACAAATGACAACTAAAAAGTAAACCTTCCTTTGCTTTTGGTTTTTCAGGATCTTGAAGGCTGTCGTGGGATTTATTAAATTAAAATCTTATCTGGATATTGAATTAATTCAGGTGTTCTATTTGAAAATTAAAAATGTCTCAAGACTCCGACACAGAAGCCGATATTGTGGAGAATGTAGACGAATTAATGGACGGCCTATTGGTAAGAAAAGAAACATGTTGATCTATTATTTACCGCTTTTCTCATGTTCTGCTAAGATTTTTGGAGTAATATTCTATTTAGCTCAACTGTGATTTGTTGTGGGAAGGTTTTAAACTGCTCTCTTCCATCTATAGGATCCTTCATGAAAAACACATCTTCAGTAGTTATACCTTTATTCAAACCCTCACATATTGAATTACTTCTTCAACACAATATATATAATAAAGAATTACAAAAACGATATCCCTTTACAAAATCACATCATAAATTTTCAACCAGCACGCTATACATTCCATGACTTTTCTACAAGTAAAGATCATTTGTTTCAGACATATCAATACAAAATTCAAACCAAAATCTAGAACACTTTGAACCTTATGTCACCATAGAGTAATACAGCCAGTTACGAACTATATAAAATTCCCTAAGGCTATATCTACAACATCCCCTCTGAATTTTATGTTTATACCAATTAGAACGACATACAAAGATATAATAAATAACTCCCATCAACTCATTTAAAACCCAACTTAATTAAACCCACCCAACTTAACTAAAAACTACAAACAAACTTTTGAATTAATTAATCTAAAAACCTTACATAATTAACTTACAACAAAATTTCAAATTAATTCCCAAACAACCTTATCTTCTAATAAAACTTCAAACACAACATCTAACTCTTCACATTAAAGAATGTCCTTTACATAACACTCACTAAGCATTGTTTTAATCTCAAGAACTTTGTCCTGTCCAGTGGTTTAGTTAAAATATCAGCCAAATTATTTTTAGTCGGACAATAATTAATTTCTAACAAATTTTTATCTATCTTCTCCTTAATAAAATGATATTTAACGTCAATATGTTTGCTCCTTCTATTTAAAATTCCATTTTTAATCAGTACTATTGCGGATTGATTATCAACAAACAACTGTGTTTTCGGTAATTTATTTGTCAATTCGTAGATCAGACTCTGAATGTACAGTAGGTCTTTTATACATTCGGCTGCAGAAATGTATTCAGCCTCAGTACTCGAAAGAGCAGTGACTGACTGCTTGCGTGAACACCAATGAATTGGACCACCACCATAAAATATTACAAAGCCAGTCGTACTTTTTCTAGTGTCTGGGTCACCTGCGAAGTCTGCATCACAATAAGCTTTTAAACTTGAATCATTCCCACGAACATACTGTATGCCACTACTAATTGAGTTTTTAATATATCTAAAAATATTTTTAATATTTCCAAAATCACTCATATTAGGATTTTCCTGATGTCTACTGCAATAACCTACATGGAACGCTAGGTCCAATCTTGTTTTATTTACTAAATACAAAAGAGAACCAATTAACTGACGATATTTATGTACATCATCAACTCCACCTTTCCCCTCTTTATGTACATCTACTAAAATGTCTGGATGACAACTATCCTTTAAGTTTTCATATTTAAACTTTTCCAAAATTTGATTTATGTAACTTTCTTGAAAAATCTTAATATAGTTTTGTTCTACTTTAACATCAAATCCTATAAACTTTTCTATTTTGTCAAATTTACGCATTTCAAATTCAGTTTCTAATTTATTAATAATTTTATTTAACTCAATTTCGTTTTCACCAATTAAAATTCCATCATCAACATAAATAGCCAAATAAATTCCTTTATCTTTATTTACAAACACACATGGATCAGATTTCAATTGAAACAATCCTAATTTCTTCAAAAACTCCGTCAATCTTTTATTCCACATAAGTGGTGCTTGTTTTAATCCATAAAGACTTTTCTTTAATTTACAAACTTTATTTTCTTTATCTTTAATATCATATCCTAAAGGTATTTCCATAAAAATTTCTTCATCTAACTCTCCATATAAAAATGCTGTCTTCACATCAAATTGCTTTATTTTCAAACCTTTTTGCGCTGCATTAGCCAACAACAATCTAACACTAGTAGTATTAACCACTGGACTATATGTCTCTTTATAATCAACATTATGCTTTTGAAGAAAACCTCTTGCCACTAATCTCGCCTTATATCTTCCACCAGGCTTTATTGTAAATATCCATTTATTTGAGATTACCTTTCTATTCTTTGCTTCACTCCTGTTTACAATTTCCCAAGTCTTGTTTTTCTCCAATGAATCTTTCTCCTCCTTCATTGCTTTACACCATAAATCTTTATCAAAACTATTAAAAACATCTGTATACGTTAAAAATGAAGTCTCTAAATCATAATCTTTCAGCCATGCTGGCAATCTTCTCTCTCGATTTGGTAAAATTCTCCGTTCCACATTAACTGCTTCAACTGCATCTTCAAACTCATCACTAGTCTCAACTCCTATGTCATTTCTACCTTCCCCTCTCAAAATATTATTATCTTCAACATCAACTCCAACTCCAGTGTCTTCAACACTAACTCCAACATCTTCAACACTATCTTCAAAATTATCTCCAACATCTTCACCACTAACTTCAACTTCAACATTATCAAAACTATCTTCAAACACCTCATTATCTTCAATATCTCCTTCATCACCAACAGCTCCAACACCACTTTCACTACGAAAGACATCACCAACAACTACGTCATCATTAACTTCATTATTAACCACATCACCACAAATATCACCATTACCTTCACTACTAAAACCATTTTCACCGATATCAACACTCACCTCTGTAAATAAATTGTCTAACTCACACTGTTTCACTTTACGATTACAACATTTTAGATAATCCGCAACATCACTCTTATTATTGTTAAACACTACATCTCTCGAATAAACAATTCTAAAATCAGAAGGATCCCATATCTTATAACCATTATTTGTAAATCCTACTAAAAGTCCTTTGCTACTCCTGGAGTCAAGTTTCTTTAATTGATAATTATTTTTATAATATGCTAAAGATCCAAAAATGTTTAAATGTTTTAAATTCGGTATTCTATTAAACCACATTTCGGCTGGTGTTTTATTATTTATTGTATTTGCACTTCTGTTAATTAAATAGGCAGAGGTTAAAACAGCTTCACCCCATAAAACACGTGGTAGCTGCATATCAAACAATAACGCTCTAGTTCTTTCCATTATTGATCTATTTAACCGTTCAGCTTTACCATTTAACTGTGGAGTGTAAGGAATTGTATAGTCAATATTAATTCCTTTATTATTGCAATACATTTTAAATTGTTTACTAGTGTATTCACCACCATTATCGCACCTGAATGTTTTAATTTTTGTTTTAACATGATTTTCCGCCAAGTTTATATAGTTAATTATTTTTGAAAATGCTTCGCTTTTATTTTTAATTAGAAATACTTTAATAAAATGAGTATAATCGTCCAAAAAAGTTATAAAATATTTGTAGCCATCCCATGTTTCTGTTTCAATAGGACCACAAATATCGCTATGAATAATTTCTAAAGGTTTAAATGCTCTTTGTCGAATTGTTCTAAAAGGTTTTCTACATAATTTAGCTTTTGTGCAGACCTCGCAGATGTCCGCTTCCTTCACTAGGTCTCTCTCTATTCCTCGAACAAGATCCTTAGTTTTGGTTATAGGTACATGACCTAATGCCCGGTGCCAAAAGTTCGAATCTAAGTAAAAAGATTTTACTGACCTTGAAAGCACGACTGGCCCTGGGTTAATATTAAGATAGTATAACCTGTCCTGTTTCAGTTCACCAATAACCGCACAGTCATCGTCCGATCTACGAATGTCGCATGTTTTTCTGAAAAATTTTAAGGAATAATTATCATCTGTTAGTCTAGACACAGATATTAGGTTTTTCTTGAGTTCTGGAACAAAAAGAACATCTCTCAATGTAATATTCTTGGTATAGATGTTGCCCATGGTGTTTACATGATGAATGTTGCCATCAGCTGTCATAATCTTATAGTTTATCTTCCTTTTATCCTTAAGATAATTCTCGGAGGTAACAATATGACTGCTGGTTCCTGAGTCAATGATAAATTCAATAGTTGTTCCTTCAGTTTCTATTTCTTTACTTGTAAAACAGTTACTTACGTTTTTGTTGTTGTTTAAACAGAACTTTGTATAGTGAGTATTATCACTACAATTCTGGCAGTTAAATTTGGCATTACATTCAGCATATCGGTGTCCATCCTTCATGCATTTGAAGCACTGTGGTATATTATTTAAGGTTTTACCGTCACCACTCGATGTTGAAGTCCTGCAGAATCTAGCAATATGTCCTTTTTTCCCACATTTGTAACATGTCTTTACAAAGAAACTTGTCGCTTCTTGGCTGTTTTTATCATTCTCATCCAATGTTCTTGTTACAGGTTCCTCCACAAGATTGTTAGTCCTCATCCTCAGTTCAAGACTAATCCGTGATATTAAATTTGTTAATGTTTTATCACTTATTGATGTTGCCTCCCATGCTGTTCTGAAGTGATATAATTTCTCCGGCAAATTTGTTAATATTTTTGTTATTATCTGTTTATCATCAAAATTAAATCCCAAGCCTCTTATTCTGTTTGCTATATTTTCAATTACTGTGATGTCTGTCAATAAATCTTCATTTTTAAATCTATAATTATAAAATTCTTCTATTTTTTGAGTAATTTGTGTTTCTTTTTGTCCAAGGAATATATTGTCAAATTTTTCTAATATTTCTTTTGTTGTTTTACAATTTATAGCATAAACCATATATTTCTCACTAATTGAGCATAAAATTAAAAGTTTGCCTTTCGCATCTTTTTTTTCAAAATCCTTTTTAAGATTTTCACCTTCTTCCAAGATAGAGTCTATTTCTTTTGCCTTAAATAATAGCATAAGTTTTATTTTCCAAACTGAATATTCAGACTCGCTGGTCAATTTTGATAATTTTACAAATTCTTCTGCCATTTTATAACTTTATCCTCGTAATTTCTGGCTTTTAATTAATCATTCTCCGTACTTACTTGATATTATGCAGGCCCATAACCTATTGTGGGAAGGTTTTAAACTGCTCTCTTCCATCTATAGGATCCTTCATGAAAAACACATCTTCAGTAGTTATACCTTTATTCAAACCCTCACATATTGAATTACTTCTTCAACACAATATATATAATAAAGAATTACAAAAACGATATCCCTTTACAAAATCACATCATAAATTTTCAACCAGCACGCTATACATTCCATGACTTTTCTACAAGTAAAGATCATTTGTTTCAGACATATCAATACAAAATTCAAACCAAAATCTAGAACACTTTGAACCTTATGTCACCATAGAGTAATACAGCCAGTTACGAACTATATAAAATTCCCTAAGGCTATATCTACAACATGATTATTTTTAATTTTCCTAAAATTATGTTTATGATAAATAAATATACTTACTCAGAAAATTATAATTCCATTTTCTTTTATTTTTCCAGAAAGAGCTCCAAGATCTTTACGCATTTAGAGATTTATTTTTTGAAAACCATCCCATTGAATTGGCTACGGAAAAGAATAAATTGGTTGAAGAAAAAAAAGAAGTACTGATTGAGAAATTTGAGTCAATTGATGGTAAGAAATTATTTTTTTTAATTGAAGTCAAATTAGAATCAATTTGGTTTTAGTTTTATTTGTAGTTCACCTAACTCAATGATGCTGTGAACCCGAAATAACACAGCATTGCACTTAGTAAAATATTCATGTAGCTGAAAAATGAATGTTTCAGCTACAATATTCAACTGTTCTGTTGTGGACACAACAGAACAGTTGATTTGTTTTCATAAGTATTTGTACTGTTTCTTATGTTTGTTTTGTTCCACTTCACGTTATGAACCTCATAGGCTATGTGGTTGTCGGTAAAATACTAGCAGTTGCCAGCGGCTAGCCTGCTACAAGCCATAAATTATCCCACAAGAATATAAAAATGGGATATGAAATATCCTATGTGTTAATTCAGGACATAAACTATCTATGTACCAGATTTAATTCAAATCCATTCAGTATTTTTTGGTAAAAGACTAACAAACATCCATCCATCTATCCAAAAAAACTATCACATTTATTTTTTTTTTTTTTGTTACTACCGTTATAAGACACAGCAAGGAATAAAAATCAATATTTAACTCCAAAGACGATCGATATTTCAGTGGACTCACAGATCCCGTTCGCTCATCGTGCCAAGTTCTTATACATGAAGGGTCGATGCTACAATATATGTCCCACATATGATGCTAGAGCCACCCAGTGTCTCAGCAAGGCCGTTAAGCTTAACCCACACCTGATTGATGCGTGGAATGAACTCGGAGAATGCTATTGGAAGAATATGAACGTCAAAGAAGCGAAGGCAAGCTTTGAGGGGGCATTGAAACATGTAAGTTGTATTTTCAACATTCTGTTTTTTATTTACAAGTTTTATGCATAAGGATTTGTTTGCTACTTTGCCATGTACACGAAGGTGCTGCTGGCTTTCCTCGGCGAGCTGGGGTGGATCTAATAATTTCTTTCCCACCCGCACGCAAAATACGCGCATCTGACGTGGAGTTGCGGATACCAGCCTGTTTTACAATACAATACAATACAATACTTTGCCATGTAGTGTTTAATTAGTAGCACATAAGTAAAGTACTTTCCCCTTTTTGTCATCTAAAGCAATACTTTTTTCCGCCCTGCTCTTACGTAAATATTGGTAGAGATGCCATATTTGTTAGAAGTAAATGTACTGAATTTTCCTAAAAAACAAAAATAATTGTAACTTAACCTTGATCCTGATGCTCCTGACTCCATGTTATCAAATGAAAGTGAAGCAGACTCCGCCCCCTTTGGTGGTCACTTATTACTTGAATGACCCTCAATATTGTTATTGGCTCCCTTTTCCGCATTTGGACTTGTAGGTGGTCCATTATGCATGAGGTGGGACGATTGGCTATATGAGCCAACCCAGCTCCTTGCAGAAGCTCAGAAGTCTCCTGGGACGTTCAAAGGCTTCTTGGAGCGATCTCGGAATACCATGGTTTTGATGACCCCCAATCATCAATTTCCTCTTCTATCTTCACTAGGAACGCAACCGCACTTCCCTTCGTTGCCTTTCAATCATCTTGCGCCAGGAAAGTGGTGACAAAAAGCGCTCTGAAGCACATCCAGCCATTTTGAAAAGCGTAGAACTAGCCAGAGAGGCCGTGGCCCAGGATTTAAAAGATGGTGTATCATGGACTGTGCTCGGCAATGCATACTTGTGTCAGTTTTTCATGGTGGCCCAAGATCCGGATACATTGAAGCAGTCCATGAAAGCTTATAGGCAGGCCGCCTTGGATCCTATTGCTAAGGGACAGCCTGATTTGTACTACAATAAGGGAATTGTAAGTTTCTTTTTATAAATCTATGTTACAAGATTCTAATATAATAGATGCAATAGAGTAGAATTCCATTTCACTAATTTTATTGACTTTTTGGGTACCCTGATTGCACATTTTTTTTCTAAATTGTCATTATAACTTTTATTTTCTTAATTTAAAAAATGCAATACTTCTAAAAGGAAGTAACAACGGTAGATACACACACCGGCAAAATTAGGGGAACACTAAAAGAGGTCGCATTTTCGTCAAAGCTTTTGTTGATTCGATCAATGTTTACATTATTTAGGTTCCTACCCTGATAATATACGGCATTAGGACACTTATTGACAGGTTTTAACAGTCCAACGGAAATTATACCCTCTTAAGTGTTATTAGGCAGTCAGCGCTTTTAAGTGTTTTTGTTCTGAAAGTTCGTTTTGGCAGTTAATTTTTGCCCTAGCTCATGTCGTAGTGTATGTATGGTGAGTTCACATTGTATTGCTTATAAAATGAGTGATTTGGCTGTAACAGAAGTCGCTTTAAGCTGTGAGAATGATCAAGGAAGGTCATTACTACCGCTCAGTTAGTCGAACATTGGGTGAATTAATATCCGTGACCCAAAGTCATGTGCAATGGTACAGACAGATTGGATCTTATGTAAAGAGACTCAGACAAGGCAAAAATCGCGCAACGAGTCCCATAGACTACCTTTTTATAGGAATGCAAACTCTGAAAAATCGTCCTCTAAGGCTGTTCAGGTCCTAAATCTCCTGGAAGAAGTGCATGACGTGCGTGTTAGTGATAAAACAGTGAGAAAAAGGTTAGATGAAGTTGATTTGAAGTCAAACGTGCCAGGTAAAGCTTCACATTTTGTTGTAGATCATCGCAATGCAACATTAGCGTTTGCTCGTCAGCAACAAGTTTTGTCCTATGAATGGAGTCCAGTTTTATTATTTGATGAAAGCCGTTTTTTTGTTTAAATTTAATCAATGGGACTAAAAGGATGTGGGGATATCGAGGAGAACATTTGAATCACGCAAATTTTATCAAAACAGTGCCATACAGTGGAGGGTATGTTATGGTGTGGGGAGGCGTATCCACAGACTAAGTAGAGAGTGGGCGTATCTTTGACAGCTCACACAGCTTTAATTATCAATCATGGCGGTTCTCTGACTGCAGTCAGATGTGAAACAGAGATCTAAAAATCCCATATATTGTTTTTTGTCTCATTCATAGGCCCAGATTTCGATTTTGGGTCTAAACAGTCGTTAGAGGACGATTTTTCAGAGTTTACATTCATGAAAAAAGGTAGTCTGTGGGACTTTTTGCGCGATTTTTGCCTTGTCTGAGTCTCTTTACATAAGATCCAATCTGTCTGTACCATTTCACATGACTTTGGATCATGGTTATTAATTCACCCAATGTTCGACTAACTGAGCGGTAGTAATGACCTTCCTTGATCATTGTCACAGCTTAAAGCGACTTCTGTTACAGCCAAATCACTCATTTTATAATCAATACAATGTGAACTCACCATACAGACCAAAGATATAGACCAACATGAGCTAGAGCAAAAATTAACTGGAAAAACGAACTTTCAGAACAAAAACACTTAATAGCGCTGACTGCCTTAAAACACATCAAGAGGGTATAATTTCCGTTGGACTGTTAAAACCTGTCAATAAGTGTCTTAATGCCGTATATTATCAGGGTAGGAACCTAAAAAATGTAAACACTGATCGAATCAACGAAAGGTTTGACGAAAATGCGACCTTTTTTTAGTGTTCCCCTAATTTTGCCGGTGTGTGTATTTTTTTCCATATTTCACTCTCATCAAATATGAAAAAAATTAAAAATTTTCCAGGCATTAAAATATTCAGAATTCTACGACGAGGCGCTACAAAACTTCAAGTATGCGAGTCGGCTTGATCCGCCATGGGAGCCTCCTAAACAGGAATACAACCGACTGATGACCTTCGTCAGTTCAGCGCATGCGCTCGTCAAGACTAGAGGGAAGTTGAAAGGGAAACGACTGGCTACTATGGTCCAGGTTTGTATTCCCAATTGGACTTACTTTGTATCTAAAATAGATTCTTTACTAGCTATTACTCGTGGTTTCACTACTGCTGTTCGGCTCCTATTGGTCGCAGCGTGAGGTTTTATAGCTGATACACTTCCTCGATGAATGTACTTTCCAACACAAAAATATTTTTTTTTTGTATTGAAACCAGTAGTTGCTGAGATTAGCGTGACAAACAAACTCTTCAGCTTTATAATATTAGTATAAATTAGTATAAAAAATAATTATGCTCTAAACACTGATTTACACCAGCAACAGACCGGACCAATTAATGACTTGTCATGCACTATCACACACTATCCTACTAATATTATAAACATGAAAGTTTGCTTGGATGGATGTTTATTCCTCTTTCATGCAAAAACCTCTGAACGGATTCGGTTGAAATTCAGTACACAGATAGTTTATAACCTGGATTAACACATAGGATAGCATTTATCCTGATTTTATTTTTCCACGGAATGATTTTGGAGTGAATCCGCTGATAACGGCTAAAACGTTATTCAAATAGATAGGATCATGAATTAACCAACATCTTTCCCCCAGTCTATAGACAAGAAAATGTTGGGACTCTACGGGGAGGGCACTCTGCATGCTTTCGCTGACCGCCGCGAGGTGGCGCTGGAACGCACCCGCATCGACGCCTTACAAGAAGGCCCTAATGAAGCCAAAGTTATTCTGGGCAAAGTCGTCGGATCCATACATAATGACAATGCTGTACCTTTGTAAGTATATTTATGTAACTTTTAGGCGGTTTTCAGCTTTTACAGGGCTTTTTTTTTTATGTACCTACGACAAATTTGAATTATGACCCACCAGGCTTACCATGGCGCTTTTAAGCGAGTTCCACTGTGGCTACGAGAGGGCGCTAGTCGTCTTGTATATCTTGTATTTTCTATTTCCCATAGTGAAACTTATCTAGCTTTAAGAAGTCATGGTAGGTCTCCAGGTCCACATTTGCGTAAACACATATACATCCATGATAATGACCTTGATCTTTGTTATTTTGACGGATTCAAACGATGTATTGTCAAAATGGGTCATGATTCAACTTTGTTAATTGTACACAATTATTTGTAGTTTCTGCTAATAGGCATGTTGAAAGCATCAATAAATTGAAAATCTAATTAGTCCGTCAGTTGTTTTGAAAAATAATGGACACTTATTTTAAAGATGATTTTTGAGGAAAGAAAAATTTCCGATTGCAAGTGGGATTCGAACCCGCGTCTTCTGGATAGGTACTCCAGACGGCTTAACCAACTAGGCTATTGCAATCCACACTGGCAAGCCGAAATTCTCTATTCCTCAATGTTGTATATGATAGACGCTATCTCATTATACAACATTGATTTGGCTGTAATGTCAACGTGTTGTGATGGAAGTTAGTTAAATACTAGTTAAAAAATAAGATGGCGCCACGCTGCCACAAAGCGTAGTAAAAACTCTACTCACTTGTGATGTACTTATTTGTAATTTAAACGTCTATCTCCGTTAATTTTGGTTTACCTAACAAAAGAAAAAATACATGTCAAATATTTACTGATAATTTAACTGACGGTCTAATTAGATTTTTTTTAGTCTCATACCGTATTATATTAATCATTCCATGAATTTATACAAAACTTTATTATTTCATTGACATTAAGTAAAGCAAAGCGTAAACGTTGGACACTTTTAATTGTGTCTTCTGACAGATACCACCAATGAGTTTTTGATTTCTATAGAAACAGTATAAAATCATCCAGTTCTTACGCATATGTTGCGTTGGGCAGCAAAGTTATTCTGCGTCTCGTACCTTTGAAAACTTCGATACGCTCAGAATTCTACATTTGAACTGCTCGCTTCGCTCGCGGTTCAATACCAGAATTTTTCGCTTGCTCAATTTAAGTACTCGCGTAAAAACAACATTGCAGCCTTGCATAATAAATAACTGTTGTGTCCAGTTGTTTCCATTTAACACATACTCATGAACTACGATTCTCTATGATGGTTTGCCGTGTCGGCAAGAAAGTGTTTCAACGTTTGCGCAGCGCCTGTTGTAAAAATTAACATAAAGATTATGTCATAAAAAAGTTGCACTATAACAGTCATTTTATACATCATGTTGTATTAATAATACACAAACGCTGTACTTTGCTAGATTTATCATATACATAATACTTAATTATGCCACCTGTATACCTACCATTTATAAACACAGCATAATTTTTTCCATCGTCGAGCTAAAGAATTCCCCGGACAGCAGTGCTAGTACATAGTTTTGCTAATTTTAAAACAGAAGTTTACAATGGCATCGGGGAATGCTGGATAAAAATTGGGTCAATCGAAAGGTTTCTTATCATTTTCTATAAAATCGGCAAAAAATAATGACCGAGAACCCCCTTAATATTTATTTTATTCGGTTTTTAAAGTTGTAGCGGCAAGTCGGCAATAGACTTTCGCTACGCTCGGGATTCTACTGTAGAATCCCTCACTTTGGATTCAAAATAGCGCCCTCGCCGTAAAAATATTATTTTGCTCCCTTGTCATACAATCTACTATTAAACCATATTTACTCAATTAATAAAAATAATTCAAACCCAGGTCGAGTTTTAGCGAGACTAACGAACAGCAATTGATTTTTATAAATAATTTAGGTGAAAACTAACTACATTTTGATATCACATGACACAAGCAAATTACATTCTTTTCAAAGGCACCCATTTGTAAGTTTCTGTTTTATAAACGCACATATTTTTCTTGTTCAAATGCTTGCCACTTCAAAATGGACACTTAGTTTAACTGCTTGGGACACTGCCCGACCTGTCATCGACAGCTACTTTGAAGATGGAGTCGTAGAACGATCATTTGTGTGGTACGTGTCTGAAAAGCCGCATATTTATTCAGAAACAATGTTGTGTAACATGTTTTGTGTTGTGAGAACATGTTTCAATGCTATGTAACGTGTTTTGTGTAGCGGGAACATATTGCAAAGTTTTGTAACATGTTTTGTGCAGCAGGGACATGTTGCAATGTTGTATAACATGTAATTTGTTGCAAGAACATGTTACAATGTTGAGTAATCTGTTTTGTGTTGCGGGAACATTTAAAACGTTGTGTAACATGTATTGTGTTGCTGGAAGATGTTGCTGGTTACATGTTGCAAGAAATAATTAAGGGTTGGTTGCTTTTGTTCCGTTTTCTTGGTAACAACGTAACCCAACTTTGTTTCCAATGAAAACGGGGCTTTAAAATCGTAAACTGATTAAAATTACCTAAAAATAAATTTTTGCTACATTTTCTACTTTAAAAATATACAAACTAGGGTGCACCTGACACAAATCTTTTTCATTTGACATGAACACAAGATGTAACTTAATTTAAACAATAGTTTAGGTGAAAAACTTATTGAAGATTTAACGTAAAGTTAAACTTAAGGTTTATAACAATAAATTAAAGATTCTTTTATTAAAAAAAAAACTTCGTCTGCAAATGGATTGTAATTTAAATATTTTCTACATTCCAGCACATTTGCGTTGGTGGACGAAAGCATGGAATGCGTACTTGTGACGGTGTACAACTGGGCGGACGGTCGCGGTACCATCATTGGGGATTGTGTGGCCATACCCGAACCTCTAATGCGGAGACATAAGCATGAGTCCGAGGATGTGGTATGTTCATTACAATTTCATTGGTGTTTAGTGTTGTCCGATGGATGGCAGTGGCGTTGACATTTTTTTTAACATGTTACAATCATCAATTGAGTCCTCGAACCCCGGGGCAGGGCTGGACTGACTGTCAGACTTGCATAGGATAAAATTCACGGTGTCCCTCAATAGCTCTTTACGTCCGGTGTCACGGTAATTCGTTAGCCCTGCGACTCCGGCAGGTATCATCATCACCTTAGTCTTTTCCCATCTATATTGGGGTCGGCTTCCTGTCGAACCAGATGGATATTTTACATGGAGTGACTGCCTGTCTGACCTCCACAACCTAGCTACTGGATAATACGATAGGTACTCCTTGTTAAGACTGGTTGTAAGTCTTTCGAGCTTCTGACGAGCAGTAACGACTGTTTAAGATCTAAAATTGACACCCGGGATCAACGGCTTACCGTGCTTACTGATACCCAATACACGGAGGAATTTCGCTATTAAAGATGGACTCATAGACTAACCTGGGCAAGCGCGGCTTAACCCGGAATATCGGCCTGTGCGGCTGTAATAATTTAGCTACGACATCCTCTTAACACATTAACAAAAATCGTCAACCATTTCAGGCCTACGACTTCAAATCGATCCGGGTGAACAATCCTCTACTCCTCCTGCTCAACGGCAAGCGAGTGTCTCGCAACCAGTTCGCGTGCACTCGCGTCACCAGTACGTACGAGATACATTGAGATAAGAGGAAGATGTCCAAGTCCCGGGGAGAGGATGCGAGAGCGGTAGGTACGGCGCAGTTCAAAATTTGACATTAAATTTTAAAAGTTGGTATATTTGTGCAAATATTTGCGTGAAAAAAACTTACGATCATGGACCTTATTTCGATGGACATAGGGTGTATAAGGTCATATTGAATTAGTTAGTGAAATTCCACACACATGATGGGTGCCAAAAGTGGTTTGGTTTGTGACTAGTTCGACTGGTTACTGGGTTTTGTTTTTATATATTATATAAATACGCCTGTAATAAATTAACATAAAACACAAAAACGTCTTAAACTGATACTTTAAGTATTCTCCAGGTTTTGACCAAAAACCCAGACTCCAAAATAATTAACAATTATTTTTTCCAAATATTAGTACGCAACAAGTTTTACTAGCTAATTTAATGCGAC
Organism: Agrotis ipsilon; assembly: GCA_028554685.1. NCBI lineage: Eukaryota > Metazoa > Arthropoda > Insecta > Lepidoptera > Noctuidae > Agrotis > Agrotis ipsilon. The sequence continues at coordinate 11,400,287 of CM052972.1, forward strand.
CCTGTTTTTTTAATTCCTAAAGAAACGCGAAAATTTTCACAAATACACCAAAAAATTGCCGTAATCTGCAAAGCGCTCGGGGTTGAAATATGAAGTGTGGTTATGGGACGGAAAATTTTGGTTGCGACATAGAACGTGCCAAATTGCACCCTAAATCTAAGGAAAAACAGTCCTCAACTTAAACGTTTGGTACTGAAACGACGGTATTCTAAAAGAAAAGACAAAATAATATGTGATGATTGTTATGTATGTGGTCAGTGTGTTGCATATTGTTTATGCTGAGTGTTTGACGTGTTACTTTTCTGTTCTGTCATGTCTGTTCTTTGCTAATTAAATAATGGTTTTCCAAAAGATATTTCAATGGCGACGAGGATAAAAAGACAGCGTGTTTAAAATATATTGTAAGCAAAAAAAAAAAATAGAAATATACCAAAATGTCGATCGGTAAGCTTTCGGAATTTAATGTAAGATCTTCCAATTGGAGTATGTATATTGAAAGGGTGGAAATGTTTTTGGTAGTAAACCAAATTAAGAAAGAGTTTTGGGTGCCAACATTGATTGCAGCGATGGGCGATGAGGCGTACGAGCTGTTGAGTAACCTCACAAGCCCAGCTAAACCCCATGAAAAAGCGTACTCGGACATTGTGAAACTTATGACAGATCATTTACAGCCCACACCTTCATTTATGGCCGAGAGGTTTCGTTTCCGGCAAAGACGGCAAAATGTTGGGGAAACGATTTCTCAGTATGTAGCGGAATTGAAGAGATTGTCGAAATTTTGTGATTTTAAATCCGTTTTAGAGGAAAATTTACGTGATCAACTGGTGTGTGGTTTGCGAAACGAGACGATTAGACAACGGTTATTTTCTGAAGAACAACTGTCTTATGTAAAGGCCGTAAAAGTTTCATGCTCTATGGAAGCAGCAGAGCGTGATGCAGCGGCAGTAGACCAGTCGGTTAGTAGGAACAGCGATGACGCTGCGACCGGAGCGGTGCATGTGTTGGCGTCGACGGACATTCGGGATCGCCGAGGGCGTGGTGGAGCACGCGGATTGCCAATTGCACGCGTCGGGCAGAGTGCTGCTCACTCCCAAAATGATTGTTCGGCTTGTGGTGGTGATCACCAGAGCGAAGGATGCCGTTATAGCCGGTTTTTCTGTGGAAAGTGTAAAAGGAAGGGACACCTGCGTCGGGTTTGTCCTATGTTTGTAAGAGGAAGACAGCCACAGGATCGTTGTTACAAGAATAACATGATGCAAATACCAGGCGGAACAACCAATCAGTCAACCCTAAGTCAGTCAGGGGAGGATGAATCTCCTTTATCTGATGAGGAAGATTGTGGGCCGGTGAAAGATTTGCATACACTTACTTTAGATAGCTATAAACCGGTGAGTTTAACTGTGTTTGTGGACAAAATTCCACTGTCTATGGAGATTGACACGGGATCTTTAGTGTCATGTATTAGTAGAAAAATGTATAATCGTTTGTTTAGCCATAGACCGTTGAATAGTTCTAGTTTAGTTTTCAGATTTTATGATGGTACTACCACACGACCTTTTGGTATGTTCTGTCCAATAGTTCAGTTTGGTGAAAGGTCTAAGCAAATGGAATTGTTTGTAATAGAAGGTGGCACAACATCTTTGCTAGGTCGACAATGGCTTACTGAACTAGGCATTAAAATACCATTATACCAAAATGTTGCGTCAACAAATGTCTCGGGTAATGAACGGTTGAAACCATTACTTTACAGATTTAAGGAATTGTTTACGGAGGGACTGGGCCGATTCACGGGAGGCAAGGCTCGGTTGCGACTACGCGAGGGGGCGACACCCGTGTTCTGTCGTGCTCGGCCGGTGCCGTACGCACTCCGCGAACGTGTCGACGCTGCACTAGAGGGCATGCTGCGTGACGGAGTGATCGAGCCAGTGGAGAGCGCGGACTGGGCTACTCCACTGGTACCGGTACGTAAGGCTGACGGTGGACTCCGTATCTGTGCTGATTACAAAATAACTTTAAATCCAGTATTATTGGTTGACAGATATCCTTTACCACGTATAAATGACTTGCTGGTTAATTTAAACGGTGCTAGGGTATTTTCAAAAATTGATCTAAGTCAAGCTTATAATCAAATTGAATTGGATGACCCTGAAAATTTCACCGTTGTTAATACTCACAAGGGTCTTTTTAAGTATAAACGATTAGTTTTTGGTTTATCATCAAGTCCAGGTATATTTCAACGAATTATGGCAAATCTTTTTAATGATATTCCAAATGTAGAGGTTTTTCTGGACGATATTATAATTGCAACAACCAATGTTAAGGAACATTTAGTTATTTTAGAGAGAGTTTTCGAGCGTTTATATCGTAACGGAATGAAACTGAAGGAAAATAAGTGTGTCTTCATGACTAACGCGGTTAAATATTTAGGATATATTATCTCAGCTGAAGGTATTAAAGCGGACCCAGAAAAGGTGGAAGGTATATTAAATATTCCCCGCCCAGTTGACATCACCGAATTGAGAGCCTTTTTAGGAACAATTAATTATTACGCTAAATTTGTTAAAAACTTGAGCAATATACTGGCACCTCTGTATAGGTTACTTAAGAAGGAAGTTATTTGGAAGTGGGACAATGAGTGTGAGGCGGCTTTTAAAATGATTAAAAACATTTTGATTAGTGCGGACGTCCTGGCTCATTATGAACCAGATAAACCTTTGTTTTTAACATGCGATGCTAGCTCGAGGGGCATAGGTGGAGTACTAAGTCAAATGTGCGACCACTATGACAGAGGCACGAATGTAGTGCGGGAGCGGCCGATCGTGTATGTGTCGCGCGCACTTAATGCGGCTGAGAAGCATTATTCGCAAATCGAGCGGGAGGCTTTAGCTATTGTGTTCTGCTTTGAGAAATTACACCAATATTTATATGGGCGACGCTTTACATTACGTACGGATCACAAGCCATTGGTTACTATTTTTGGGCCAAAACAGGGTATACCTTCGATGGCTGCGAGCCGGTTACAAAGGTGGGCTATTAAGTTGTCAGCTTATACCTATGATATAGAGTATGTTACTTCAAAGCAGAATGGGGCAGATGGGTTGTCGCGGTTACCAGCTCTTCCTGTGGGTAAACAATTAATTACATTTCCAGAGCAAACTTATTTACATTTTGCCCAAAATGCCATGTTATTAGATTACAATGAGATTAAAAGACAGACTAGCCGAGACCAGTTGCTTGGCCGGATTCTAAGATATCTTCGCGATGAATGGCCAGTTGATAATGAAATGAAATCACTCCAACCTTTTTTTAATCGTAAAAAAGAATTATACGAGGAATTGGGTTGTGTGATGTGGGGCCATAGAGTGGTCATACCAAGTGAGTGTAGGAAAAAGGTATTAATTAATTTACATGAAGCTCATATGGGTATAGTTAAAACTAAGGCTTTCGCTAGGAGTTATGTTTGGTGGCCAGGTATGGACGAGGAGATTGAACGTACGTGCCGGAGTTGCCATGTCTGCGCTGCGGAGAGTGAGGCGCCGCCTCGACATATGCCAAGTCCATGGCCGTGGCCAGATAGACCGTGGGCTCGAGTCCACGTTGACTTTTTAGGCCCTATTGAAGGACGAATATTTTTAGTAATGATTGATGCTAGGACTAAGTGGATAGAGGTTTGTCAAGTACCTAGTACAGCGGCTTGTCATACAATCAGGGTTTGTAGTGACGTGTTTGCACGTTTTGGTTTGCCGAGACAAATTGTATCCGATAATGGACCACCGTTTACAAGTCATGAATTCACACAATTCCTCAATTCAAACGGCATCGCACATATATTTTCAGCGCCATATCATCCTGCCTCAAATGGAGCAGCAGAAAACGCAGTGCACACTGTTAAAAGATCTATTAAAAAGGCAATTAGAGAGAAGTTGGATATACAATTATTTTTAAATAATTTCCTGCTATATTATAGGAATACTGAACATTGTAGTACTGGTGAAACCCCTGCTTCGCTAATGTTCGGTCGCAATTTGCGTACGAAATTTGACGCACTAATTCCAAGTAGGGAGAGCAAAGTTAGAAATGCTCAAGAGTGCCAACAAAAATACGGTGCAAATGGGTCGCGTCAGCTGCGTCCTGGGGATGAGGTGTGGCTGCGCCAGTATCACGGACCAGATAAATGGGTCTCTGGAAAGATAGTTGAAAGAATGGGAACCACGGACTACAAAGTAGTTGATGCTTTAGGTAGGGAATCCCACAAACATGTTGATCAGCTTAAACAGCGGATACGGAGTCCATTAATCAGTCCTTCTTTTAGTCCGGTTAGGGAAGGGGCAAAGACGGTTGAGGTCACTCAGGAGGAACATGAAACGTTTGAAGATTGTGTAGAGCAGCAGCCTTCCTTGCCTTCCCCGGAACCCTCTCAGTCTCAGCAATTTCCGATGATAGTGCCACCTTCCTTGCCTTCCCCGGAACCCACTCAGTCCCGTCCAGTACGGCAATGTCGGATTGCCAAACCGGCTGTTTATAAGTATTAAGAAATTGTATCCTTGTTAAGTTTTTCTTTTAGTTATATTGTGGTGTAGGATTTTATTTTATTTTAACGTGTATTGTTACTTAATTTTTCATGTGCCTTATTTTACTGTAACTGTTGTACCGTTTCTTAATTAAGGGTGAGGGTGTTATGTATGTGGTCAGTGTGTTGCATATTGTTTATGCTGAGTGTTTGACGTGTTACTTTTCTGTTCTGTCATGTCTGTTCTTTGCTAATTAAATAATGGTTTTCCAAAAGATATTTCAATGATAATAATTGAATCAATTGTTTATCAAGTTAAGAAACTATTTACTGCGTTGAGGGGTCTGCTAATATTCGTGGATACAGAAACCCCTGTTAAAATTTTCATATTAAAAATATGTCTGATTCATTTAGAGAATTCAGCTACAATGGTCGTTTCAGGCCTCCAAAAATTAAACACATAATATTAATAAGACTTGCGAAACTTTTTTTTGTATTTAAAAGAAAATCGAGTGTCAACGATGTTCAGACGATTTAATCGAAATTATGAATTAACATTATCATTTAAATTTAATAAAGAGTAAAATAACTATTCTTAGAATAACGACCGTGTTTTTGTATGAAAGTGCACAGTTTATTTAAAAAATATAACTAAATTTTTAGGGCAGTTTACAAAAAACTAAAAAAAATAAACATTTAGATAGTCATTGTAATTATAACTATGCACTTTTATCCAAGGATTCAAAAATTTAATAAATTTTACAGTACATTTATAATAAAATTGTAATCTCATAATCAGTTTAGTATAATAAGCGTTTTAAATAAATTATTTATTTATTGCAATTTTTATGTCGCCATGTTTTTATAAAAGATGTTTTTTTCCAGCTAAGTATGTTGTTTGGCCTAATGTTAAAATATTAATATTTCATTTAAAATGAAAGAAAGATCAGGTGTGTATGTAAATTAAAATAATGAGAGAATAAAGTTCGAATGAAAAAAAAATTGCATACTAGACTAGGTTTGATACAAATTCGTTCAAATTCAGTTATCAAAGAAATCAGCTCTAAAACAATTAAAGAAATGCGTGATTGGCAGTATTTTTTATGATGGCCTGTGAGTTGTGTTAAAGGTACTAAACATTATACTCAGGTTTTGCATATGGTACACTATCCCATTTTATATGTTTTGTAAAATGTTCAGCATAGTATGTAGGAACCGTTAGACGAGGTACATTCAACAAAAAAGATACATTTATGCAGACGGCAAGTTTTGAACAGATTTAATTGTATCCTATTAGATTTATGATTATATAAAATAAATTGTTACATATGTTTAACACATCATTGGACAACTTTAAACGTCGCTGCCTGCAAACATACCTCTTTTGTTGACTGTTACACACGGCTACACATCAACCCATACATAACTAGTTCATCTTGGACTCTCTTTGTACTATCATTCCTCAGAATTAACAGGTTAGATTACACTGGTTTTTTATAAATTGATGTGTACTTGAATTTTAGGCATAAAAGATCTCTTAAAACTAAGGGAATAATGTTTTTGGAAATTAAATAGAATTGGAGCAATTTAGACAAGTATTAAAAGTCGCCTTTGTCGTTGTTGGGAAAAAATATCAATTGGAAAAGAAATATGTGAATATTTTGGATGTATTTTACCTAGAAAGTAGGTTGTTAAGGCTCATAGAGGCAATGGTGAGGGTGTTTAAAAGGCTGTTTTCTGTGCGACGACACAGGATTGATAATGTGATATTTTAATGTGTCAAAGATTTAAATCATAAGATGTTCCCTCACCGTACAAACGGGGCGCGAGAATGAATTTGACATGTTTATGACATGACATGTCAAATGAAACAGTCTGGTATGGAAATGGCAATATTAATACATGTCATTGTTAACGCCACATTTCTATACAAGTTGCTTGAATTGTCACTTTGACTGAAACAATCTTGATATCAATAACAATATAACAATATATAACAATCAGTCAGACAGTTATATTAAAAAAAAATAGACCCGTATTTCTTTCTTTCGATACGTTACGTGAACCAAAATTGACGGAAATACGACCACCAAAGTTTTAAAGCTATCAACGAAATGTTTATAAAACTTTTCAATGGATAATTAATATTATTTGACGCGTTAAGATTAATCTAAATCGATTTAAATCTTTCACATTCGTAAAAAAATTAACATGAAATCATGGTCGCAAATTTCGAAGAAATTAAGATTGAGGAATATTATATACCTAGTTTTTTAAAAGAATAGATGGAATGCAGAGAAAAAAATGAAAGATCTTAAACAGTATGGTTGATTTGGCAAGCTTTTAGGATCTCTAAATAAAATTATGTTTTTGTAAGTAAATATTAAAATAAAATGTATAATTAATTTGTGCTCTGGTCACGTTTATTTTACGCTTAGCTTAGTATATTATTTGAAGTCAAGCTTTATATTTAATAATTTAATTATAAATAATAATTATGTGACAATTTAATGTCTGTAAAATAGGTACTAATAAATGTTTTAAATAAACTAAATTGAAACTAATCAGTAGTTAAAATTGTTTTATTGTTATTTATATTGAAATACTGGTATTTACAATGTTCAGGTAGATAAATAAAATAATTTCTGTTTTGTTGTTCCAAGTAGTATTGTAAGGTTTTGAACTGAGATTAAACATTAGCTGCTTAAAATTGATACACTCTAGAAAGGGAGAAAAACAATTATTGTAACTTTCCTTTACATCAACAAACATGTTTGTCGTACAGGAAACAGACAATTGTTGGTAAAATTGATTTTCTAATGCTATGTCCACGCTGTAAGTCTATGTTCAGATATGACATGCAAATCTGCTTCTGTATGTAACCATTCTACAAATTTACTAATGAAGTTATTGGAAATTCATGAAGTGAATCAATTTTAAGAATATTGCTTAAAGCGGCCGTTTTAGAAACGCAATTTTAAATTTTATTGAAACAGAAAGCATCCTGAAAACTAATTATTATTTCAAGTAGTTGGTATTCTGAGGGTGAATATTAAATTCATGAAATCAATGCATTTAAAAATCTTTCAAGAGCTGTCAATGAACATTGCAACGCAATTTTGACAGCGACTGTCTTTGAACATGTTCATCGTCCTTCTCTGTTTTTTTTTTTGCTTGAAATTAGCCCTGAAACATGACTAATTTTGAAGTCGAATTATGAATTCACACATGGTAACTAATTTAAGTAGAAACTAACACAACTCATCCAATTTATATCAAATTAAAGAACCTAAGGTAACATTAACACAGCTTTTACAAAACTCCATAAAGTCTTAAAAAAATAAACTACGCGTTCACTTCCCATAATTGCAAATCATTTTCTACCACTTCTGCAAAAATGTTTGCTTTACGCTCATCTTTAAATAAAGGCCTTAAGGTCTTCAAATTAAGGCCTATTAAGGCGCCTTTGTCCATCAAACTGTTTAGTTTACTGACTAAAACTGCATTGTAGTTCAATCGCAAAAGACTTGGTCTTGAGTATAAGTATTGTCCGTCTCGGAGATTCGTTCGTGCCCACGTTTCTATGGTCTTGTTTCCGCTTGCTATCTGTGGATAGTAACAGATATTGTTAGTGCTGTTTTTGTCCCATTACGAAATTTTCAGTAGCAACCCAGAATTAGGAGTCGTGTCCGGTTCTTGGCCATAGGCTCAAATAAAACATAAATAATAGGTGAAACGAAGCAACAAATACAAATCTTATGTTTAATTTGTGATTGGTTGTTATAGGTGTTATTTGGGAAGAGTCTAGATTAGAAAAGGGCTAAATGTGCTCCCCTGAGGAATGCCTTTTCTGGTGTTAAGGCAATTGGGTTTATACCATACTCTGCTTTTGATGACCATTTGTTTTTGTTGTTTTCGGTGTCCGTTATTGATTAAATACCAAAGATGTGTTTGTTACTTCAGTTTCTATTATATTTCGCTTTGGAATGTTGTGCTGAAGTTAATCAAATGCATCATTTAGAGAAATGGTGTAGCTGGTGTGAAAGTTTTGCATATTTCATAATTTTGGTATGGTCTGCCTTACATGTTAAAAGTGCTTTTTAATCTTACCCTAATATCACCGACTTGCTTGAGGAAATATGAAGAGAAGTAGAAGCGAAGGTTGGCAGCATTTGCTTGTCTAGCATTGCGCATCGCGATGTATGACCGTAACATGTCAAATCCACGTCTCTTGTATTTGAAAACCTGGAAAACATGAAGTGAATAATTAGTAAGATCATATCTATTCGCTTTTAAATACAATTGTCACTTTGGCTAATCAGAATAGACCAAGTAACTAATTGCCCTATTTCTCGGTTCTGAGCGTCCATCATTCATTTGTTTCCGGCTATTTAGACGATATCGTTAAGCCAAATAGCTTTTGGCCTAAGTTTTGCCACCAATTGGTCAATTTTTTTTCGCGACTAACCAAATTTCCTGCCCATTTCCATTTAATCGCTCTATGTAATCTTCCATCAGGTCTAAAATAATAACCATCCCAGATTTAAAGTATCCCACAATACACATATGAATTTCGATACATACCTGATAAATAATATTTCCCGTCACATAAGAATCAATGTAATGAGTTCCGTAGCTCTTCATAAACTTCCTGACTTCTGATGTATCAGTTACATTCAAGTCATCAATGGCTCGCTGGACATAATCCTTCACAGCGACTCCATCTAAATTGCCCAGTTCAACAGTCTTGTGTACTTTGGTTAGTTTGACGAGAACAAAGCAGCAGTCTGGTTTTGGATCGTATTCTATGCCGAAAGTTCGCATTATCTCGTCGTGTATCCAGTCTCCCATGAACGCTTTCCAAGGTTTGTCTGTTCTGTAAAGAGAGGAGGTTTATGTTTACTACGTTATTCATCATCATCATATCAACCATTCAACCGTAGGATGTTCACTGTCGAACATAGGCCTTCCCAATAGATTAATAGGACTGGTTGGGATCAGCATGCATGTAGCATGATCCTACGTTCTTCATCAGAACTGTCCACCTTGTGGGTGGGCTACCTATGCTGTACTTGCCGGTTTGTGGTCTCTATTCCAGAACCTTACGGCCACATCGGCCATCAGTTTTAAGTGCTATGTGGCCTGCCCACTGACGGATATGTTGGCAACTTTGATTCGTCTACGAATCTTCTCATTTCTGATTCGATTACCCAGAGATTCCGAGTATACCCTTCTCCATAGCTCGTTGAACTATTTGGGCTTACTACGCTATTAAGCAACAAGATAATGCAAGTAGAAATGCAATGCGTGCTTATTTATTTATGAGCAAGTAGTTTATTTACTTTTACAATAAAGATTCTGTGTAATCTATTCGTGCTAATTTTAGCGTGTGACATCGCCACTGTAAACGTTCTTCTAGTAATAAGCGCCATTGTTTTAGTGCCAATGAATCACACATTTTAAAATGCGTAAAGGAATGAGCTGTAGCATTTTGAAACATCTGGTGTCAAAGTGACTCTAAGACCATTAGGTAGACCATCTGGTCGCGGGACTTATACCATCACCGTGACCCCGGAGCATAAAGGGCTATTGAAGGACACCGTGGATTTTAGTCAGTACAAGTCTGACAGTCCCTCCCGCCCTGTTCGGGGTGGGAGGACTCATTTGATGATTTTACCACGATAAAAAAAAGGTATACCATCTATCACCTGGTTTAATGTGCAATAGTATACTTTTTCATGTCCTGTGTTGTAAGCACATTACAAGAACAGATGGTTCCTTAGAAAACGTCATCATTTTAGATTTTATCGATTATATTCTATCGCAATCCTAATCCTCATCTGATTTTTTTTAACGTCTTTTTGTCATCTGACATCTTTAAGACTCGAATAGGTAAAATTGGTCGCTGATTGATTTCAGAAAATGTTGAAATCAAGATAGAGCCGAGAAAGACTTATTATTTATAATATAACTTACCCTTGTATCTGAAAATTCTTAAAATACGCGTCGAGCAAATTTTCGAACGTCTCACACAGCAACAGTTCCATGTTAGTGATGCCGTCAGCATCTCCCTTGGTCTCTTTACTGGTAACATTGGAGAATACTCTTATATTCTTCTCACTGAAGGGTACTATTGGATCATCTCCTTCTTCCCCTTCGTAGTCTGCTGATATTACTTGCGTTACTTGGGATAGATCGCCGTAACTGTGGATTTTTTTGAAATTATATTTAGAACTGATGGTTTGTTGCCGTCTATGAAGCGAAGGTTGAGTTTTTGGGGTTGATGGTTATCAGCCCCAAAAAGTCATAGGGTAAAACGGGGATAGTTGCCTGGTTTTAATTACTTTAGTTTTGCGGGTAATCCATATGTTATCTATCGAGAGTCTCTAAAACTATTACTAAGTTAGCCATATTTCTGGTGTCCATGCTATTGCATGGGAAGGCAAGTTGCGATTAAAGTTTTTGATGATATACCCTTTTTCTCGGCGTGGCATCTATCTTTTACGTAATTTACATGAAATAAGCAACTATTCCTTGTTGTAATGGGATAGTTCTAAATTTTTTAGGATAACTCGGCCGTTGATTGTTTACAGATAATGAGATCAAGATTGCGACCGAGATAATGTATTAAAAAATGTAATGCATATTTATAAAACAAGAAACACGACATATTCGGTTTTAGCCACAAGCCAAAATATCGTTGTACTTACTACTAAACCACAAAGATTGATACCTAAGTCACAGTGTGCCTAAGTTCTCAATTCCATACCGTATCAGTTCGTAAAATTTTATTCCTAAACCTTCTTTATCATCAAATGTGTGTTCCCAGTAAAATAATCTTATTCTAATTTTAGGGGTTACCACACTGAATTTGTCCGATAAGAAAATTCGACATCTGTAAGTTCATATAACTGCCTTCTAAATAATAGACTAAACAAAACATACGACACGAAATTTTACGATAAGCATGTCAGACTGTAATGTTTCTGAGTTTTAAAACAAAATAGGCCCTTGGAAACCGATAAGCTACTTCAGAAGTGTAAAAAACATCTTTATCATCAAACTTACAGTCTTAATTCCAAGTAAATAATATTAAAATTAGCACCATTTAATAAAACTTATCATTTTCCCTAAGCAGAATTATTGTAGCACACTTTATACACACAATATTATTACAAATCAAGATGAATATGCTTCACAACGCAATATTACAAACCGAGACTTACTTCGCAAACACGTCAATAGCGTTTCCAATATTTAAATTGTAGCCTAAGTCCTCCTCACTGTAACAGAGCACAGCACTGAATAAAACTACAATATAATATAAGAACATATTCAAATACATACTACAAGCTATATACCGCGGCGGCGCGGCTATTACACTGATATTTTTTTCACATTTTGCTAATAACTCGTCAAAGTAAACAGCTTGTGAACTTGACCTAACAGATTAGTTGGTTGGGACTTATCAGTGAAACAGAGGTGCACAACCTTTCTGTAAACACGGGCTGAGATTCAGATAATTTAGGTAGAAGATTTTCTTTTGTTGAAGAACATGTTTGAGACCTAAAAGAGACTTAGTCATTAAGGGGTAATTACAGGTCGACCAATTAATAATCAGTCTTGGTTGACAATGCGGTCCGCAATTGGTTATCTCACGAGACATCGTTACACCTCAGTTTCCATCTTAGTTAGCGAAAGACCTCTAGTAACCAAAACATATAAAAAAATATCTCAAATTAGTCTATTGCCTATAGTGTGTCTTGTACCATCTCTTATAGTAAAATGTTGTACCCCATCATTATCAATATATTGTGATGTATGAGATCCAGCTTCTAGCTGCCCAACCCGGCCAAGAGCTTCATAGGCTACCTGTGACCATGGTAACTGTTGAGCTATCCCACTGGCTGTGGTAGGCATCACCAAGGCCGCCTGGCTGATCCGAAAGTGCGCACCTTCTGGGTGAGCTTGCTCTATCTTTTACACAGGAAGATACAACATAAACTGTACTTCTTATTTATCCTGAAATAAGCACGCAAGCACAGGCTCAGGTCTATATACGGCAGATCTGGTTTGAAAAAGCCAATCAGATTTCGACATCTCCCCTCCGCTTAGCTTCCGTGGCAATCTGGCTGGTTTATTCAAAACAGAGATGTGTTCCACTCTTCTCCGCTATATTAGAAATCGGACCTAACAGTCTCCTCCCAAAAGTTTAACAACTCTGATACATATGACAGCTCGCTACTCCGCTTGCTGCAACAGATTGGCATGCATTTCCTGTTTGCCGAGCTTTTTAACAGTTTATACTGAGCAACTATGTTGGATCTTCCCAGTACAGGATTTAAGATAAATTATCTGCATTACAGTGAATCAGTCTGTGTTTTTGGAATTTTTAATTATATTTGTGTGGTGTGTTTTTTTAATCAAATAATGTCACGTTTTAAAGATAATTATGATAAGCTGCGGTATTCTATTTGAAAAGGAATCTTCAAAGAGGAGAGAATTGATAAAAAGCACGTGAGTGAGAGTAACGCCTGCTGGATATGAGATGGATGGAGAGTGAGGGGAAGGCCCAAGAAAAGATGATTGATACTTGAAGGTACATATAAGACCTGAAACACAGGTTTTAATAAACCTAGATCAGGCAGATCGCTACATTACACATAGATTTTTTTTGGCTAGTAATAATTATGTAAACCTTTATTGTGACCGAATTTTTGAATACATTATAATTAATTAATATTATTATAAAGTACGTGATAGGTAGATAAAATATACATTATGGTTCACCAAAATTAATACACAGCTGTTACATAATATTAGCAATTCCATGGGTACTAAGTCGGTCTTACTTATTGCTGACAGCGATATCTTCCAAACAACTTTTGGGTGGACTAAACTAAAATAACAAATTCGAAGATATGTGACATCTACCAACACACACTTGGTCCGCATGGTGGATCATGGCCCAGTCTCTCTCACAGATAGGAGTCGTGTCTCTTGTGTCCCAACAGTGGTAGTATTTTTAGGGTGATGATGACACTAAAGGTGCTTTTTGAATTTTCTATACAATAAACGCAGCAAATACTTCAATTATGCTGCAAATGAAATACAGCAACCTTTTGTGAAAAGGCCTCTGTATTGATTTCTTGGTGGTAATGTTACTCCTTGAATATTTATAACTTGTAAGATAATTCTTCAGTTTGTTCTAATAAGAATTTTGGACCTTCAATGCCACCTTATAAAGTTAATATTCCAATGGAAAAATCCAAACACAATTCTAATAACTTTATATCTCAATATTGATGTAAGAAAAAATTAGTGTAATGGGTCATGGACATAATATGTTTGATAAATGTTTATAATTGGATTCAATTAAATTATCATTAGCAGGCTGAATAGCTAAGCGATTTCTTTTGTTATTAGAAAATATATTGAGTAGAAATATTTTTCACTAGCTTGCTCGAAAAGAAGGAGGTCCCATCTACTACCAAAATTTATCAATACCTATTGATTCAGCCGTTTTGATGTGAAACATAATATATATTGCAAACACACTTTCTAAAATGAGTAGGACTAGGGGTGCTAGGTATCTCTTTAGGACAAGATAGCCAGCTCTTCTGCTGCCAAAAAAGTATGGTTACGCAACTAAACGGACACTTAGCTGAGATATTCTATAATGAGCTGTACGTGTACTTATACATTTTGTTATACGCGGCCATGATACGCTAATGGGATAAGGCCCTTAGCTAAAATCACAGACATCCAGCAGACGTGTCCAGTTCAGCCTCATTTCAGTTGGACGGCTTTTCGAGTAGTTTTTGTAATTTGTTTCGTCACCACTGTTCTCAAAACGGTAAAGGAAAATATGAAAAGGTGACAAGGAAGAATGGAATTTAATAATGCCCAAAATGAAACAAAGGCAGGAAGATGATACTAATACATTAATGTGAAAACCCACTTTTACTTTTCAGTAGTAGGTCAATTTTTTTTTCCCTTTTACGTCAATTGTTTCGTCATATTCCATTGGGTCTTTTTATAGCACATTTAAGTACAGATTACAGAAATTATACAACAATAGGCAAGACCTTGAAATAAACGTATAGGTCCGTCAGTAAAATTATCAAAAAAAAACTTATGTAAAATAAAATTAATTTACGATACATCACGCCGTGGTATAATTATTGAGAGGCGACGTAACGCGATGTGGCAATCTGATCAGATTCTGAAAATCTGTATCTTTTCGTGTAGATAATAAAGCTCGATTTTGAGTCGCTCTATCGAAATATCAGCGAACCGTTACGTGTGAATTGTAACTCTCCGTCCAAATTCATTGAAACTACGGAACCCTAAATACGTATTTTTCAATAACCTTATTAACAGGCTACATAGGATTTCAATTACCGTACCGTCATTATGCCTATTGTGTGAGGTTCTCAGAAAAACCAATTCAAATCATTATTCAGTACGTGGATACGTAAAATCCCGTCTATAGGTGTTCAAGGTAAAATCCCGTTTGTAGATACTGATTCACAAGAAGTGGGAGGATGTACTTATTTGTAAAGATAATATCGTGTACCCAGAAGTTAATTACGTTTGATGAAGCCACTTAATTTCTTAATTACTAAAAGGTCATATATTGCTGTTACGTGGATAACATCCATCCATATTGAGGTAAATTTTTTTTAATTCGTATAACACAACATCACGCTCATTATCCTCGAAGGATAAGGCAAAGGTGTACTCTACTTTTACCTTTTTATTTTGAGTGGGAAAATCCTCACGGATACCCTCCGATTGGGCGAGCGGAGGTAGGTAGGTAGGTTAGGCACTACAGGTACTGCGGTACTGGACACAGTAGGTATTTAGGTATTTGATGACCTTTCATTTGAACTTTTATAAACAGCTGAGAAGACACCATTTCTAGTTTTATTTACATTGGTACTTTTAGTGAAAGTAGTAATTGATACAAGCCCATACAAGAAACGTGGGCTTTATGTATGTATGTTGTCCAATTAGAGCTCTTACACACGAGCGGCATGTTCCCAACGGCAGAGGTAACTGCAGCCGTCGACTTATAACGACACTTGCAGTTGTAGCGACGGCTTCCGTTGACGCGTCGACGGCAGCCGTGGACATGCCGCCGACGCCCGTCGACGGCTGCAGTTACCTCTGCCGTTGGGAACATGCCGCTCGTGTGTAAGAGCTCTTACTACGCCTGGATCGATTTTAAAACACAATACTGACTTTCAAAATAATTTGGGGAGCGGAGGCGAAGGTGTTGATAATAGCTAGTAAGTGATAAGGAGGGACGAAGCGCACGTATACAGAGAGTGATGAATATAAATAAATAAAAAACATGAATTATCTTCCGGGGTTACTCAGTACATAGATTTCAATTGCGTCAGTACCTACAGAGAATCCACGTGGTTGAGTTGAAAGTTCAAATTATACATAAATAAACAAAATAAACAGTACCTAAATGTGAAGCGGTTATTAGCCTGTACTTGTTATGCCTATCCGTTAGCAGTACATTTCAAAATGCAATTCCATTTTGCCTAATGGATATGGCTAAAAAAGCGACTAACAAACTTGAGAAAAGATTAGATATAGACTGCTGTTTATTTTTCTGAGAATACATCTTCATCATCATCATCAGCCTCTATTCGTCCACTGCTGGCCATAGACCTCTCCCAATGTACTCCACTGGGCCCGGTCTTAAACTTTCCCCATTCGACATATTAAATCGAATCCACTGTTCTAAATAAAGTTGTTCTAAATAAAAATTGACAAAGCAACTAAAAATCAAGGTTGGTACAGACGCTCCATTCACGCGACGCGATAACCCCGCCTCACCTCTTGTGTGAATTAACCCTTATCTGGTGAACACATGTCAATTCTCCCGCTGCGTCAATAGGAGATTTTATTCTACAATTTATTTGCGTTTATTTTATTGTAATTTTGATTTTTGTTTTGGATTTTTATGACGTAGTTCAGGGGATACCAAACTTCTTCAACCAAGCGAATAAAAAAACCAACAATACCTGGTTGCAATGGGAACATACTTTACCTACTCCTCCACTATTCTTTTATGATTAATTTAGTTGCAGTATCCAAGACAGGTAAATTCATTCTCCGGGACACGTCGAGCTTCATTGTCTCGGCTCTTTTCTGGTGGTTGCCACTGTTGATTTTGGCTTTTAGGAGCTGCAGTGGTTTGGGAATAGTGTGGTGGGTTTGCCCCAATAAAAAAATATACCTGGTTGCAAACTATGTATATCTGGTTTTGTAGCTGCAAAAGAGTTCTACTTAACAAAAAAGTTGCCCCACACTAGGAATTTCTCCTGTATCGTGGGTGCTTTTACAAACATAGAAACTCACCTACACAAACACCCAGACCCAGATCGCAGCAGTCGATCTTTCAGCCACTGCGCCAACCATGTGATACAAACCGTGATGATGAGTTCTAATTTTAAAAGACTAATGACCAAAAGTAAGAGCAGTGGTGGCCCAGTGGTACCGGTCCTGACTTACGAGTTGTAGGTAGTGGATTCGAACGCCAGGCGCATTAATTTGTGTAATCTATTTCATCACCATTGCTCAAAACGGCGAAGAAAACAACGTGAGAGAACCGGCATATCCTAGAACCAAAAAATCGAAGACATGTGACATCTACTCACCGGCATTGCGCCCGCGTGGTGGATTATGGCAGACTTCCTCTCACAGAGAGGAAGCCTGTGTCCCAGCAGTGGGAACATTATAGGCTGATGATGATAAGTTCTAATTTTAAAAGACTAGTGACCCGCCCCCATTTCGCTTGTGTCATTTTCGTCCTTAGAAATTCGTCAGTCTCCAAGCTTATTACAGTTTTCGACTGGACTTTGGTCTTCAACTTTAGGTCCATTTGCTTTACATCCAACTCAGATAACTACTTAATTACAAGCACTGAACAGTTCATTCACAACTTACCAAGAATTATTATCAGATAACGGTAGGTCTTTGCCCCCGCGAAGTATGTACTTTGTAGCTAAAAGTTGGCAGCTTAAACAAAGTGCGGTAAATAGCGAGCCGGTTTATCCCTGATATCAAATGACCCAATTTTTTAAGATAACAGAATTTGGATGAATGCGGCACAAATGTTTGCTCTGTTATAACGACGTCTTAAAACCAGGCTTGTTCCAGTGAGTGAACGAGATGGTGCTAAACGACTTGTATAGCTGTGTCACTTTCACTCGCCGGAATAGGCCTGGTTATAAGACGTTGTAATACGGGGGGTATTACTGTAATACTGATCGACTCACTCAAGCGAACACGTACAAATTTTGAAGTTGGCATTTTTGGTGCAGTGGTTGAGTGTTGAGTGACTGCTGTACAGCGTGTCACTGGTTTGATTCCCGCACGGAACAAGTATTTGTGTGATCTACAAATAGTTGTTTTTGGTCTGGATGTTTGTGTATGTGAGTTTCTATGTTTGTAAACGCACCCACGACACAGGAGGAACATATCTATGGGAGGAACTCAAAGTGTGGGGCAAACTTAAAAAAATAACTTGTTTACTTTTTTGTAGAGTATTGGTATGTGTTACTGGGCTAATATATACAAAATTGTATAAAAAAAAATACAATTTCAGTCAGAAAATAACTTTATTTTTATAAAAATAATAATAATATTTACACCACCTTAATGTTTTAACTTATAATTTAACTACTTATTCGAAACTAAATGCATACAGTGTTTGATCCCGTTTTCCTCACGGAACTTATTGCACGTTACAACTATATTTTATTGTCATTTAAAATAGTCAAAAGTTATCTAAATTAATGGACAGAATTGCAATGGCCTAGTTTGAGGATCTTGTAACAATGAATTCAATGTAGACTATGACTCTGGCAATGTTTTTGGGATAAAAATCTATTCAAGCGCCTCTATCGGAGGTTTGGTGTACTAAAAACTTACAGGTTGATTCGAAATTGACAGGTGACAGAGTTGAATGTACTCTGAGGCCATAACACAAGATTTTAGTATTTTATTTACAGCGTGCTTGAAGTATTTACTGCATTTACTGTATGGAACAGCGCCTCTAGTGGGTGAAGAAGGAACGATTTTGTTTTTCTTGAAATAAATGTCAAAGTTCCAGTTTACTTTACGTCACAAAAACTGTAATTTAATAATAAGGCCTCCTTAGAGACAGATCCTAAATTATTTCTATTTTTTGCCACCGTGAGCGCTGCAATCGATTCTGATCCCGGGACCTAGTACTTCGCACCCAATAAAATTTACCAAAAATAAGAATGTTTGAAGAACACGATTAATATAAAAATCTAACTTTATTATTTAAATATTTGTACGTTTTTCAAGATCCTTATGTATGTCATTTGTATTACTACAGTTTCTAAAGATTTCCCGCCATTACCATAGCCTACTATGAAATCATATAATTATCATTTTTTATAGATCGATCGATGATTCTTAGGGCCTGATCACGACCTAGCCGCTGTGTGCGCGGGTGGCGAGCGATAAAATAAAATGTATAGAAATGTTGAAACACGCTACGAGGCACCGCCAATAGCCAATTCGCGTACTTACAAAGTAATTCATGCCCGCCACACTGCTCACCGCTTAGACTACCGTCGTGAACAAGCCGTTACATATTTAACTTTTCTTACTCTCTTAACAAATAATCTTGGACAAAATATAAGGCACTTCATAAAAATATACTATGTACAAGAATATAGCTATAGATGCAAAATCATTTAAAAATCTTGATTTAATTTCATTCGTGGATTAAAATCTACTATATTAGAACACTTTTACGTTAGACTTTTTCACATTTTATTAAGTAGGTAGTAACATTTTTTATTAATAAATTCACTTCCATTTTTATTGTACATACTTAAAACTATATTTTTAATTCAAAATTCACAATAAAATAAATATTTTCGTTGTTTAAAAGTTGCTAAAATACTTACCACTTTTATGCATTGTTTTCATTTTGAGATTTCTTACTTTAGCTGTGTCCAACATTTTTGACAAAATCATGTTGACAATACCAGCTAATCTTGGCAACTATGGCTCAATTGCACCACTAATAACCACGATAAGAACAAAATTGTGATGTTGCCTTGAGGTCATTGACGTTCTATTTGTCATCGTGGGCGCATAGTAAACAGCTTTATCGTAAAAAAAACGCATTTAAAACAGGCAGTTAATTGTTTGGAGGATGACAGAGACAAAATTTTTGATAAATCTGTTTAGCATTAATTTATGGTGCAAATGAGCCTTTATCAGATGTTGTTTTATTTAGATACATCACAAAAAAAAACTATTTAACTAAACAATTAACTAAATTACGTCACATGTTACTCTCCCAAAGTTTTAAATAATTGTCTATGACTTCTTCGAACCACTTCTTCTTCTTCACATCCTTGAATGCAGGGGATAATGTCTTTAATTCTAATTGTAATAAGGCTTCATTTCCTAATAATGTGTCTAGACTTCTTAGGAGAGATGGTTCTCCATGGAGTTTTAATAAGCTAGGGTATGAGAATATGTAGTAATGGACTCTAAGGCGTTTCGTCGCCCAGTTTTCTACCGTTTTGTTTCCACTTGCCACCTGAAAATATAAAAAAATGATAATTAGAAACGGCCAGAATTCTCGATGCAGTAGTTCTATTCTGTAAAATTCACGAGCTCACTTCACTAGACTTAATACAAGTGACGGCGAGTAATAGGCGACTCGCCATTCGATCATGGACTAGGCCCGCGTCGACAGCGCGTCGTGTTCCATGCGCGCCTCAAAGAGCTTTTTTTTTGCTTGGTAAAATCATCAAATGAGTCCCACCCCAGGCAGGGCGGGAGGGACTGTCAGACATGTACTGACTAAAATCCACGGTGTCCTTCAATAGCCCTTTATGTTCCGAAGTCACGGTGATGGAAATAAGTCCCGCGACCCTGGCAGGCTTTGGCCCTCTATGCCTCAAAGAGCTGGCAATAATTTTACGGGGCTCCCATAGAGGGCCAACTGCCTAACGGAGTCGCGGATCTGTCTTATCAGGCAACTGACCCTGGATAGTAAAGGGCTAATGAAGGAACACTGAATTTTAGTCATTACAAGTCTGACAGTCCCTTCCGCTCCACGCACGAACTCATTTGTCTTATAATAAATCACTTGGTGTAGTGAGCTGGTGAAAGGAACAAAATAGCACTACTGACTGATCAGGACTCATGAAATGCAATGATTAAGGCATGAACATTGGTTTATCATGCTTCATGAAATGGAGTGACTGAAGGTTGAATCATGAATAGAACGATTTTAAAGTTAACTTAATTAAAAAATGTAAAAGAATTGAGTGATTTTTTTAATTTAACAAACGATTGGAACTTTTACTTCTTTAAAAAAAAAATTAAGTAATGCTGGGTTCAGACAGGGCTAATTAATCTTAGACATTATCTACTTAAAAAAAAAAAAAAAAACATTCAACACATTTTGAAAATAAAGAGACCTTTTGTTTAGATGAACTTAAACTTATCTAAGATCTTTTTGTTCCTGTATGTTTTTTTTTTGTGTCCCAAATTAATATAATCGTTTCTACCACACACCATAAGTGATTCTTTACCTTAATCTGCCCAATATGTTTGGCATGCCACGGCGAGAAGTAGCCTTCCAGCTCCTTAGCAGTAATATCAGCTACTCCTTTACTCTTTAACCTCTCTTTGATCATAGAGTAAGCCGTTCTAGAGAACACAAACACCTGGAGTGAGGGCAGAGACAAGATTCATGTTTTTATTCTAATTTTAAAATTTTGTGGCGTGTACTCCAGGGTTTTTGTTTTGTTTGGACTGGTGTTCGAAACTTCTTTTGCATTTGTTTTTTTTTTCTATTTGGTATTTTGTCATATTCTCTCTCTTTCGACCTATATATCTGCCTCATTCAATTATTCACATTATTTGCTACTCTTAACATATTCTTTATGTTAGCTTACCATTTTTCTGGATTGAACTTTTTTTTACAACTACCTACCCTACAGTTTTCAATTTTTAATTACGTATTTAATTTTTATTTCACAGAAATACTCTGTATTTTTTAGTTTGCGGTTTGACATTTTGATGATGATTAAAGTAATGCTTCTTCAACATAATTTTATTACAACCGTTTGAAAATCTGTGGATTTTGTGAGACAATAAATAATTGAAATGAATGAAATGATCAGAAATAAAGAAAGAGAGAGAATTGTATGAACATGAAAACTAAATGATAGATATTATGATCATGCGCAATGACGATGATTTTAGAAATGATTTATGAATGAAAAGAAGTTTTCTGATTGCAAAGTAATGCATAATGCCATCCATGTGATTGAAATGATGTTGATGGATTCATTCCATGCATTATTTTAGCCTGATTCTACATTTTCTTGAAATATTTGGTAAAACCAAGTAGAGCGAATTCAGGACCGGACTGTAGACACGCGAATTTGACGCTTGAAGCATTGAAATACATGTCAAATTCCTGTGACATTCACTCCACACCAAAACTATACAGGATGTTTGTTTTATTCAATTCTTTTAAACGATCACCTATCATTTACTTCAAGGAGATATTCAAATAAAAATGTAGAATCAGGCATTTAGTGACACACAGTCCAAACCTTGACAGCGCCAACATGTTCGGCGAACAGTGGTGAGAAGAAGTTGTTCATTTCAGCGGCTGGTAAGTCAGAGATGCCTCGCGACTTTACTCGCTCTTTTATCCGAGAGTACACGCTTCGGGAAAACACAAATACCTGCAGTTGGATATCAATATTAGTTGAAGGTTTCATATGCAAAAAATAAACTTAACTGGGAGAGACAAGGTTTATTTTGCAGTGACAAAAAGACACGTGGACTAGGTGTTATATTATACTGGCTTCATACGGCGCGTTATATTACGAGTATCGCCAAGAACGGCAAACACAACGCAACCCGTATGAAAGTTATGGCTCGGCGCGATTCGAACTGGCGCGTCCAAGTTGTATGTGTCGCATCGCGCTCGTGGAGTCGCGGGTCGCCATATCACGCTTTGTACGTCGTAATGCTGGCTCTCGCCAGCATTATGACGTAACCTTCCACCAGACCTAGGCCTCTTGTTTCCTATTACTGCAGCCTCTTGATAACTAGGTGCCCAGGTCATCTTCATCAGCTGTACGGCATCCACATATAGGCCTCCCCCATAGACCACGCCGAACGACACTCCGCTACTCGAATCCATCGATAGCCCGCGACTCTCACGATGTCGGTCCACCAAACGGGAAGCCTACGTCATCTATCTCAAATAAATATACTTTAGAAAAAATAAGAAGAATTATAGATTGTCTCACCTGATACAAGGAGTTTCCAGTGATATAAGACGCGATGTAATGCGATCCGTACTTCCTTATAAAGTCTGCAATGGACGCCGTGTCGCCTAACGTCGACTCTTGTATTGCTTCGAACACCACGTCTTCGACCGCAATGTTGCCTGGCAAGTCTTTTAATTTGGCTGTCTCACGGAACCTGAAATGAAAAAGAGATTTCATTAGTATTTTTGTTTATACTGTAATGTTGGTGTGTTTACCAACATTTGAACTCACTTCGACAATTATCGTTTAGTGCTAGCCCCTAAACACATAGTATTTAAAAGAAAATGTTGATCCACACCAGGAATTTCCCCTATATCGTGAGTTTCCATGTTTGTAAACGCACCTGCGACCCAGACCCGGATTAACTAGGTACTAAAGTCCGGTCAGAAAGCAGGAGGAATTTCGTACAATTCTTTTCACCTTTTATTACTTGTCTCTGTTACTCCCACGTAAATATAATAAGTCTCGCTTGCACAGATGCAACGGTCGCCATTAGAGACAGGCCATAATAGGTCAATGTACGAAATTCCTCCTGCTGTCTGACCGTACTTTGGTTGATCATACAAATATTTGCTCTGGGCTTGCTTAGCTTAAATCCAAAATAGATGCTTACCTGGAAACTCTGACGAGGACATAGCAGTGATCTCCATTGATAAACGATGAGTTGATTCCGAGATTTCTCGCCATGATGTCCGTTGGCCACCCGGCTGTAAACGCACGCCATGGACGCTCTAATCTGGAAGATTAATGAAGACCTGGTTTTAGGAGCAGGTTATGATTGCATGAAGGCATTAAGGTATGGTATCGGCTATGTACCTGGACGACTGTTTATATGAAAAATTGGACTTTTTAGCTGTACTTACGGTTTTATCTTTATAGGAATATCAGCTGCTAGGGTTCTCAAAGTTATCCACCTGTTTTATAGGTACAGTCAATCACAGACCAATTTATGAAGAAATATCAATGAAGATTGATGACAGGCAAGGATCTCTCCCGTTTACTGCAGGCAACCTGATGCCGTCGCCCTCGAGTAAGGTAGATGCTACTGCTAAAAAAAGGTCTAAAAATAAGTTGACTCCCTTGTTTTGGTTTAGTCTCCTATTAAAAAACAAACCCACAATATCAGGTCGAAAAAGCTGAACTGAGGTTCTTTACATCGCCTTGATTCCTAATTTGACAATTGAGCTGTCCACAAACCTTATTAGGTCCAAGTGGCCTAACATGGCGTCTTGAAGCGATAGTCATTCCGGTGGGGAAAGAGACAGAGCTATACAAGTTGTCTGCCGCCATCTCGTCCCCACAGTGGAATTACTCTCACTTAAAAACGTCATGGAAGGTCACCAGAATCCATCCCATGAATTGTCATTACGATACTCGATCATCGATATCCACCGCGTTTGGCGCTCTCATTGGCCTGCTCCAAGGTTGTATGAACTCTAAACCAATGAGAGCGCCAAATGCGATCGATGCGTATGATTGAGTATCGTAATGACAACTCATGGTTTAGGCCCAAGTCTATACAAAATTCCATGGCATCCAAACCCCTTACCTCTCAAAAGTAAAATCCCTAAAGTAAGCCTGGAGCAACTGCTTCAGGTTATCGCAGAACTCCATGTGGAAATCTCCGTCGAACAGGGTCTTGGCGTGCCGTGGTGTTGGCGCGATGGAGAACTGCTCCACTTCTCTGAAGACGGAAACTGTTGGCTCCCGGAAGACCCAGCCTTCGGTGTCGTTGCGAGGGACCACCCGCATGCAGATGCTGAGGTAGCCATATCTGGAATTAGATAGTGAGGAATGGTGAGTTTTGGCATGAAGAGGGAGGATCGATCGGGTTTCTACATCTCTAGTCAAAACAATCTAAATAAAAGTGGAAAGATTTGTATTTTCGTGTGTATGTTTGTAATGAATAAACTCAAACACTACTGGACCGATTTTAAAAATTCTTTCAACTTGTTGAAGCTGCTTTGGCCCTGAGTGACATAGGCATAAAGGGGGGGGGGAGCGGGTGAATCCGCTGGTAAAAGCTAGCACATAGTAAATAAGGTCATCACCATCTCAGCCATAGGACGTCCACTGCTGAAAATAGGCCTTCCTTTTAGATCTCCACATATACCGGTTGGAAGCGACCTGCATCCAGTCCGTCTCCGGCGACCTTTATAAGGTCGTCTGTCTACCTTGTTGGTGGACGTCTTACGCTGCGCTTCTTAGTCCGTGGTCTCTACTCTAGCGCTTTTCGACCCCATCGGCCATCTGCTCTGAGAGCAATATGGCAGTAGCATACAGTATGACTTTCTACTTATGATAGCTTCCTAATCGTTGTACTTACCTCATAAATATATTGATCGCCTTTCCAAGGCCGAGCTCGGAGTCGAGTGTGGTGGCGGCGCCGCACAGTGCTACCGCCAGCAGCAGCACCGAGTGCAGGCGCACCATCACACACAAACTGAACACCTGGAACAGAAGGGAACACCACGTTAGGACACTATCATGGTTCTGGGAAAGGCTCAGAAGATCATGATGTTACTACATGTGATTTTGGGGGGCTAGGAGGAAAAATAGGGTTTAAAATTCCTCGATACGACAATGAGAAGGTACATTCCTTAGATCAGATAGGTGCTGTGTCTAGTGGGCTTATCATTGTCTATGTTCCAAAATCTTTAGGTGGCGGTTCGCACCGGAGACCTCGACAGGAGACAGCGACCGTAGACCGACATAGGAGACCGCGACAGTACTTAAGATTAGGCATAGGCAATGTATAAGCGGCATTTCGCGTGCAAGACACAGACAGCAGACGACGCTGTTTGTAGATATACATTTCAAAAGGGCTATTATATCTAACTCTATATACCTACTACACGAAAACATTTCGCAACGCAGCGCGATGTACCTACAATCTAATCCAGGTTACCTATGTATTACACTTAAAAATTCTCCAGACATTAGTCTTTCTGTGTTTACCTTCAAAGGGTTTAGGCAAAAGGACAAATTCTCAAAACTACTTCGAATTTAGAAATTATTTTTGTGTTGGTCCATTTCTCGAGGAAGGCTGTAGCCTATAATATAACATCACGCTACGAGTAATAGGAGCAGAGCAGTGGGTATTCTGGGAAATATCAGGATTTCTAAGAAACGTCTTTTAGAAAATTTTCCAACTTGAGAACTTCTCTATGCGACTCGGTTCCCATTTTGCGAATTAGACTTTCTGCATCTAAAGTTTTCATAGTAGGGTATTGCACCGTTTATAGGGCCAAAGCCTGCCGGGGTACCTGCATGGGACTAACAAGCTGTCGTGACACCGGAACGTAAAGGGCTATTGAAGCACACCGTGGATTTTAGTCAGTAGAAGTCTGACAGTCACTCCTGCCCTGCCCTGGGCGGGAGAGCTCATTTGACGATTTTAACAAGTTAACAAAAAGCAGGGTATTGCACCGTTACAATACAAAGCACAAACGCAACAATACTGCTGGTACATAGTCAATGTAATCGTGCATTGGCACACCTTTGAAGACACGTGTTGTTGTCTATAAGCATGGAGGAGGTTAAGGTCACGAACTCACGACTTTGCATAATTACACATTGGTTACCGGTTAATGGTTGCTAAACCAACGAATAGTTCAATATTCAAAATATGGTGAGTTTTGCCGTTTTCTATCAGCAATAATTTTGCAAGTCAAAACCTATCTATAGGTACAGTTTTTTTGAAAAGGTATGTTTGTATTTTGGGGTGAAATCTCCGGAACTATTGTTTTTTTTAATATTTAAATTATACAAATTGAGTATTTAATAAATGATAGGTACATTTTTGTTGAGCAAGTTGGAAAAAGTAATTAATACTTAGTGCAGCAACGATGAAATGCGACAAGTCAAAACTTCACGCAAACGAAGTCGCGAGCAGAAACTAGTCAACAATAATTTTGCAAGTCATAAAACATTATGTAGGTAGGTATTACGATTACAATTTAACTTATTGGCCCTTTTAAAGAACCTGTTGTTATGTAACCTGATCTGCAAAATTATGTAATAAAACCAGATTTCAGATTTAATTTATGTAATCGACACTTATTTTATCACAAATCCATAAATTATCACGGGAAAATAAAAAAAAAGTTAAAATAAATCACAAAAAGTTTTGTCAGAAGTGGGATTCGAACCCACGCCCTCAGAGAGGACCAGAACAACTCGGACCTGTTTTACAGGCAAGGATACCTTGAGTCTGGCGCCTTAGACCGCTCGGCCATCCTGACACATACGATGTGCGGCGAAATAAGCGTTCGCGTTCACGAACAAAACGTTTCTACGCGCGGATAAGAGATGGCGCTACGGGGAACTGATGAGATAAAAATAGTGTTTGTTAGTGCTCGCTTTCGTAACGCATTGACCATGTGTTTTGATTATTTATTAATATTTTTTCGACTATCAAGGTAAAATACTTTGTTCGTGTAATATTCATTCTTATTTTAAGGGGTAATTTATGGTGACTCTACATATACAAATTTGAAGAATGCGTTTGACGGAAATATTAAACAAATGTTATATCAACACCAACATCAGACTCTACGAGCGGGTGTCGAACCTGAGACACACAGTGTAGCAGTCGATCCAGGGCCGTTTTATCCATTAGGCACTATAGGCAACTACCTAGGGGCCCCGCCACGTTCAGGGGCCCCTGTGCTACAGGGAAAAGAATGGGCAATGTTTCTTAAACAGTAAAAAATTAATTTGAAAATTTGCTCTGTACATTATATCGACGCTATTTAAGTACATTTCGGAACGCATTCCAATAATATGATGATATACCCAGGTTAGTAAAAAACCGGCACCTTGGTCTCAGATCAATAAAACGTTGATATTTGTGGGTTTTGATCTGAATAAATTTCATAGGATATGGAATTACATACTGATTATACTTTATTATGACGAGATCTTGATTAAATGATTAGAAAATATAGTAGAAAAATATATTAATACATAATTATTTATATATTTAAAAGAACAGGGTATGGTCGTACGACTCGCCTACAGCCGAAATAGCTAAACTTAGAAACTTGGGTTTTGGACAATAGTTGCAGTCTACCATTTAGAGGGGCGTAAAGACGGGATTTTGTGAAAATCGTCCTCTAAAGGTGTGAAAAGGGGTGAAAACTACTGTATGAAAAATCTTATTCCTTGGGTTTATACATTTGAAACTAGTCATGAATAAGAACACAAGTAAATAAAATATATTGGCACTTTTATTTTTTTTAAACTACCCTCCATTAGTGATCAAATCGATGTTTAAGTTTGTATGGAAAAATTATAACGCGTGATCCGATTACTTTGAAAATCAGTATTTATATAAGAAAAAAAAAATTATCAAACACGTGTTTTTGGATTTTTCAAAAATCTCCCCCAAAGTTAGTGAAAAGGGGTATTCAAGTTTAAAGGGAAGGATTTTAAAGCGCTATAAGTGTAACCTGCATTTTGGATGGTATTTGCAATTTATCATGTAGGTGAGCACCCAGAAAGGATTTCACCTTTAAGGAGGTGACAATGGGCATTATTAGTTTTTTTAACTACCCTACAATGATATTCTAGACGATGTTAAAGTTTGTATAGAAAAATCATAACGTGCTAACCGATGAATTTGAAACCTGGTATATAGAAATTAGATCAAAAATAATGAAACACGTGTTTTTGGGTTTTTCAAAAATCGCCCCCTAAATTGGTGAAAAGGGGTGATTAAGTTTTAAGGGAAGGATTTTACTACGTGTAGTGCGGTAGTAATTTACAAATTTCTGGACCACTCCAGACACTAGCAACATGCATTTTTAAATAGTCCTAGAACCCATTTGCATACTTCATAAAACAGATTGCGGTCCTCACATTTTGCAAACGAAATTCCTTCTGCGGCCTGCACTATCTCGAACATAGTAACTCTTATATCCAAATGAAAACAGTAGTCAATCAAAATTAAGTCTTGTATTACTGTTTTCATTGTAAACATCCTTCTACCGGCTCACGTTATTGACAAACAAACGATGGCCGCTAGCAATTTTCCGCATATTTGATTGAACTGGTTCGGTTGTAATGAAGTAACGTGTTTGATTTTTAATGTCAGTCTAATTGGAAAAGTAAAATAATTATTAAACGAATTATTGTAGGAATTGGAGTTTGAAAAATATGTTAGTTGCTAATAAAGTTTTGTAAAGAAATAATTAAGGGAAAACAGGAACGTCCGTGTGTCTGTCTGTACGTCTATCATTAGGTTCTCATGTGTCTCATGAACAGTGATGGTTAAAATTTTCACTGTTGATGTATTTCTATTGCTGCTATAACAACAAATAAGTACCTAATACTAAACATAATAAAATAAATAACTATTTATGGGGGCTTTATGTGACAAGCTTCGATATAATAATAGAAAAAGTGGTAGGTATTATTAATCGAAAGGGAAAAACAAACATGTTTTTTTTAGATTTTTGAATTTTTATTACGGATTTTAAGAGCCAATTTTCTTCAAAATTGGTACTGCCGGCAATACGTAAAGTAGGTAGGTATATAACAGACAGATAACAATATCATTACATTTCCCGATTTAAGTTCTAAAGTCAGACATCGCCAATTTCGTCTTAACAGACGTTGCAGCAATTTCAGTGGTAACCTTAATAAATATAATGAAATCCTAATTTAAAAGTGATTAAGTTTAGACATTCCGATTACGAAATGAATTATGAGATCAGACGGAATGAAAATAAAACATATTTGCACATTAAAGACGGACAAGCATTGCTTTGACTATGATGTGTAGTCAGTCATTAGATAATTTATACGCAATTGAATTTTAAAATCTATTATTAAGTATCAAATTTTAATAATACACAGCTATTGAAAACGACAAAATAAACTCCATCTTTCAACAGTCACTTTATAATAACGAATAGAAAAATACTTTGTGCAAATAATTTTTCTATAATAATTATTATTTTCGTTAATATCCTGTTAATGTTATTTTCATAAATAGGATAATTTTATTGTTTTTTTAAGAGAGTGCAGGTCGTGCAGGAAGTCACAATAAAAAAAACAATATGGCACCATCGTAGTTTCATTCTTTTCGTGGTCGCATAGTAAAATAGCGTATTTAACTAGTTATGTACTTAATAATTTAATAAAAACATGTAACATAATTATATTATAATAACATCATAAAAAAATAAATATCACGCGAACCAACCTACTCCATAGCAATAACGCAACTTCAATTAGCGCCATCTAGTGACGGATAGAAACATTATAAATTAAATAAATAAAATAAATATATATATATAATTCGAATAGTCCTAGTATAACTTAAAAAATATACCCATCAGTACAAAAAATAATTATCAATGCGTTCCATACGAACATGCGTGCGTAACAAATTGGAAGAAGAAGGTCTGACAGTCCTGTATGAGACTTTGGTTAACATGTCCAAACTAAAATCATTATCATCTATCAACGTCACTCAAGGTTATATGAACCTTGATCAAGTTTTTTTTTTTCTTTTTCTTTAACGTAACGTCAAGGCATAATTCATAATTTAGTTACGGGGTCCGGTTAGGGAGTAATAGTCCACACTATACGCTATAGATATTCTAAACGACGGTATTTTATTAATAGGTTGCCCAATTAACATCATGTACCGATAATGTTAATTTATAAAAATGTCATATATTATAGTTGATCAGCTTCCCTCGGTTATTTATAAAAATCGATCATTATAATTATATAATGCTCGATTTTTAATAATATATTCCATTAAGAATATAGGGTAAAGTACCCAATTGCCGACCTCCCACCAACTACTGACCTCTTAACAGTTTTTATCAAAAATAATAATAAATCTTCTTGCAGTGCTGCATAAAGAATACAGAAAATGAAAAATAATTTATCTTGTAATATATCGGCGTCACAGAAAATTTTAATAAAGCGATATTGCGTCCGTAAACCTATGATAATAAAATACCCTGCTAAAATCATCAAGAAATTTAACAATTTGCTAAGCTGAAGGTTGTTTTCAATGTCATTTTAATTCAGTTTTACACGATAGATTCCTTAGAGTTTGGTATTTTTTCGTTATTTAAGAGAGACATAATGCTTTTTCACATGATTTTCAAGTTTTAATGAGCCTTAACTAGTTAAAATTATGGGGTCAATATGTGGTAGACTCAAATGTATGAATAACCATTTATTTGACACGACATGTCAATAGCTGGTAATGAACCATATGTATGAATATACCAGTTACTAACACCACGGTTTATACGTATAGTTCATTTTAATGGTGAAGTACATAGCTTAACTTTAATGCATCTGTATTATGCCCATGGGTGTTGGCACCCCTAAAGGTGTGTATCTGCATACTCACAAACAAAAAAATACCTTACGTTGTAACCTAAGAACCTAGCTTAATTTGAGCGAGGTACTTAAATTTTCAGTCTATTGTCACATTCTGGATCCTCCTGATTATTTTAACCTTACTACAATTATAGGAAAAGTGAACGGCTGAATGGATTTTGATACAATTTAGCAAGCGGATAATATAAAAACCTGGTTAGGTGGGTGTACCTGGACGCAGGATACTTTTTATGTCGGTATATGATCCCGTGGGACAATTGCCTGTATATTTGAACAAACTGACTTAAATCATATTCGAGGCAAACTGTTAGCTAGTTTTTTATTTGTGTCTATGTTCTCTTCATTTCTGAGGATCTTCTACATAAGTTGAAAAAGTTAAAACAGTCTTATGTAATTGGGAAAATATTAATTCAAACTTTTTTAAACTCACTTTGAAGAACTAAAGCCGTATTCTTTCAATTTGTTTTCCCGGCGAGCATTTTTAATCTGCTGCATAATACAGATAAATTAAATAACTACTAATAAAGAGGAAAAATTGGACAAGAAGTGATAAAACTACAAGAAAACTTCAGAAATAAGTGCAAGAATATAGACCGCGTTTGAAGACTGTAGACCAAAAATGTGTGAAAAAAGAAAATGAGAAGGGCAATAAGACTACCTTTGTTTGTTTTTTATCAAGTAAAACCTCGTATCACAGTCCTAATAAATAATATTTGAGTTTATTCTTATACTACAGGAGGTCAAAAATTGGTCATTTGCATGATGAAAATTTGGTACAGGCATGTTGATAACTGGTCAAATAGCCTGTTTTTGCTAAACTCGAGAAAAAAAACACTTTTTACCTTTGTATTACTGTTTATAATGTTTTAGTTACATTCTCCAATGTTTATTTTATCTTCCAAAAACATTCATTTCCACTTGCAACTCATGCATTAGTTTATTTTGCGAAAGAAGCAAGAAAAACCGCTTAAAGGGTCAATAATTGGGTGTTTTACCCTACTTACTACAAATTCTACAAGGAATAAAAAAAATAATGGTTGAGTCCGTTTCTAGTACCTGCCCAACAATTTAGTTGCTGGTTCTATAATTCCTTAATCGGATCTTAGACCACTACGAATCTAATCATTTTTTAATCATAAATTATTGTGAAAGGTAACAAACAATAGCTTCCTTTCGCATTTAAGTTTTACAGATTAAAAAAAAAATAATAGATCGAACAAATTTTATCTACAGTTCAAAATGTAACAATCAGTTTCTAAATCGAAACACGGGCAAGTAAAATGGGAACTAAATAGATTAGCCACGGCACAAATTAAAATTATTAAGGTGAGAGCCAATCATTGGCACAAAGACCTTGCTGCTTCAGAATTGACGCCGCTGAATTAGAATCGACGCTTTCAAGACATTGAATTTTAGAACAGCTATAAATTACTCGCGAATTTTCAATTATTTTAATTTTGACCTCGGGTTTGAAGTAGCATTTCATGTGTAGCTATCCAGGTCGAAGATAATGCAAGAGCTGTAATCTTAGAAAACAGAATCTTTAACAGTTTGACTCACTACATTTTCCAAAATACTATTTTCTCTCTGTTAGATTTCTCTACTTCTATGATGAACACTGAATATGCCACTTGGATTATGTTAGAGGCGTCAACGTGGTTCTTTATAACCTTAAACCATGAATCCCAGCTAATTTTAGTTTTATTCAGCTTATGCAGCGTTGATTGATCGCCTGCTGACTGCTGCATCAAATAGCATGATATTTAGATGTCGTGATGATACTGCAACACGAAACTATCGTATTTTAATGGTAAAAATGTGTCAATTATATCATGGCATGCTATTGTGCTATTGATTTATGTAACTTATTATAATTGTAGTCTTCATTGCTGTTATATAAAAAAGGAGTTAGGTACTGTTGCTGGGTATTGCTGGGTACGCTTGACACGAAACGGTACTTAATTTCATAGTTATTCAATTTTGAATCTTAAAATGACGTGCAGAAGCTCGTATGGTTATATAACAGTCGTATAAGTTGATCTTCTTCAAGGGTAAGCAATGCTTGTCTATGTCGGTCCGTGGATTGGTTCTTCGACAAATGTTTGTCAATGGCCACCACTGGTGGATAGCTAAATTTTTGTTAAAGCCGTTTTCAGGTTTTGGGCTTAGCAACACATTTAGCGATCCATTTTTTTAAAAAATACATAATAATTATACCTTTGGCCACTACGGATAAACTGGGGGTGGCAAGAGCCATAGCTGATTATGACATTATGAGGTCTTGGGTTCGATTATCATGTTGAAAAAAATGTTATCGGGTTTTTCTGTATCCTGCATCCAAGCCTGGATTTTTGAGTTTTTGTCTCGCAGAATTAAAATAAACATTTTACACAAACAGTGTTTTGTAATACTGTTGAACAATGGTTTTTACCTACATTACATTGCGTGTAATTTTTAAGCAGAGCATTCATCTAACAATGCTAATGTAATACAGAAGATGTTCTAAGATTCTTATCACCCACTTGCCACAGTGAAATCAAGTTTTTATCGAGTACAATCGTAAAGCCGTGCGTCCATTAGATTCGGCCTTGCCCCATAGTTGGCCCAGTGAATGAGTGTCAATGTGAATTGAATTAAATCTGCAATCAAGACGTGCATTTAAGTCGATTAGCTTGAAAGGAGACGTTTAATTTACACTTTTATGATGAGCATTTATTTTTAAGTTTTACGAGTTAGCGTTTTAAGCATCTAAGTTGGTAAAAACATGTTTAAGTGGAAATGTCATAGAATGGTCTGTTGGACCTTATGTATGTTACGGTAAATGTGATTTATTGAAAATTATAAAAAAAAACATTTTTTTTTCTTCTTCTTTGGCAATTGAGTCCTTCGACTACTCTGCCAGTATTTTTCCAACATTTTTTATTATAGCTGCCACATGATTAGATGATTTAACATTTGTTAAAATAGGGTATGGATTGAGATAATCTGATTAGTCCATCGACCATCAGTTAGATAATCAAAAAAAAAATACACTTTTTATTTTTGCGGAAACTGTATTTGACGACGGTAAGACAATTTTAAATTGCCAATAAAAAACACTTATACAATTGCCCCCAATATCGAATTTTGATGCGTTACTTATATCTTTGTAAATTTAAATGTACAGTATTAATTTAACAAAAGAAAAACACGTAAACACAACGAAAAACTCTTACTGCCTTATTAATAAATCAAGAAGCAAAGTTGCGCCGAAGTTAATCCTTAAAAATATATGGTTAGTCTGAAGATTATCCTGGTTGTAACTTTAGTTCATGTTTAAATTGTTTAATAATAAGGGGTTTAGTGATAGCTTACACACTAAATTTTCTATTTATTGCTGCTGTTATCATGCCTTTTTAATAAAATTAAAAAACACAATCTGTTTTTTTAGCATGCCATTGAAAAGGAGGTGCCGTTTGTTTGTAGTTTAACAGTTCCTATCCTAGAAATACCTGTTTATTTCCCAATAACCATTCAGTACTTAGGTATTACTTAAGTATTATATGTTTCCTCTGTTAAGTAAACAATTTGTTTAACACATAAGAATATTTACACTTAGTATTTACTATTTACTTATGTAGCTTTGTCGTAGAAAATAAATTAATGCTAAATCATACTTTTAAGGCAACACTTGTCCAATAGAATCACTATTGGACAAGTCTTGCAATACAAGAATGACGTCACATTTGCACGCACGTTTTAAATAATAATAATATAATAATATTCCACAACTATCACACAACGCCATCTAGTCCCAAGCTAAGCAGAGCTTGTGTTATGGGTACTAGACAACTAATAAACATAGGTACTTACATATTTCTAAATACATACATATTATAGATAAATTACACCCAGACACAACAAATGATCATGCTCATCACACAAACATTTGTCCTGGGTGGGAATCGAACCCACGACCCCCGGCATAGCAGTCAGGGTCACTAGTACCACTAGACTAACAGGCTATCAACACAACGCACGTTTTACTTTAATAGATTAAGTGGCGATGATGCCAACTGAGTAGGTTAAAAAAGGCTGCGCGTACAAATTAGCTCTATTTTGACATTTCTATTGAACTATGACATAACATTTCTACTAACTATACAGCCATTAAATTACAGCGCTATGTCATAAAGCTAAGTATTAATTAAAGAATATATTCAATGACTTGATCATATTATTTCGTTTCAAATATAATCGTAACATGGAATTACTTTAAATAGTTCATTACAATTACCTACATATCAAATTTCGGTGGCAGAAGTATGCGGTTAACTCACTTTTGAAGCCAACAATTGCATAAGAAGTCGTATCTAACGTTATCAGTTACTCAGTACTCCAAATTATGCTCCATAATTATTCCAATCAACTTAAAAACATCTCAGTGCATCTAAACATAGATAAACTTTACGTTATTAAGACTGCAATCATAGTCATAATGCTCTAATTAACCCATTTACTACATCTCGAGAGCACTTGATTCTGAATAGCACTTGAGACTGTAATGTTGCAATTCAAATAAGATGGACCAATTCAGATTGAAATTAGCTTTGGTTTGGTTAAGATCGCTTGGAAGTCGGAAGTTATCGGGCATGCGGACGCGGTCGACCGCGCGTCTTGTTCCACGCGCGTCTCAAAGAGCGTCAACATAATGACGGGGCCCCCTCTCAGAGGGCCAAAGCCTGCCGGGGTCGCGGGTCTTATTCCATCACCGTGACCGCGGAACATAAAGGGCTATTGAAGGACACCGTGAATTTTAGTCAGTACAAGTCTGGCAGACTCATTTGTTGATTTTACCACGTAAAAAAAAGTCGGAAGTTATCCCACTGTTTGCTTTTTAACAGGCCTTATTCCATCACTGGGACATCGTACATCCAGTACTGGGAAAAGGCGTCCCATTTCGTCTTCCAAACGTCTCACTTTTGGGCAATTTCTGGTCATACACGTGCACGAGTCTAGTGAGTGACGATCTTTGCCCACTTCTAAAATCCAAAATTCCACTTTTAATAACCAAGGAATGGCTTCCACTTTTAATAATGGGACGACACGGTTGGCGTGGTGGCTGAGCGATTTCACTGCTGCGGACCGTGGCGCGGCTTCGATTCCCGGACGGAACAAATACCTATTTGTATTACCTACAAGTACCTAGTTGTTTCGGGTCTGGGTGTTTGTGTATTCACATACTATGATTCTATGTTTATAAAAGCACCCATGACACAGGAGAAATTCCTTGCGTCCCCGCAAGGTTTTTTTTTAAAAAAAGTTAGAATGAACACATAATGTTATTAAGCTTTTTCAACAGAGGACCCTATTGTATTACTTAGTTTAGGATACGATAGGGCTGTCATGTCTTATAAATATAGGATATAAAGCCCTCAAAAATAAAGAGGTAAAAAAAACAGACGAACCTCCCGAAAGTTTTTGTTTCCGGAGAAACGTTAAAAATGTGTACAAGTGAATTTTGATGTTATTAACACAGAAATATGTTATCATAAAGATTTGCGAAATGTACCAGTATTTTAATTTAGAGTAGCAGCAGTAATTACTCAGTTACGTATGTAGATGTGTCTGATGTTAATTTCTGGTCTACATTTGCATCTGTTTCGGGCTATGCAGTTTTAATTTATTTTGGTACATTTGAATGGAGATTTAATTTAAATTAAATTAATCTAACCGAGAATAAAATAATGGGTTTGGGTAGTGACATTATTACATAATTTAGATAGATTTAATTCAGCCTCAGTATATTTTTTTACGAAATTATTTTTAATAACTAAGCCTGTTTTTTTGGGTTTCAACACCAGATTTTTTTTTAAATAAAAACAAACAATTTAAATTAAAATTTATTGAAAATGTTTCTATTAAATTGTTTTTTTGAACGTTCTTTTTTGTCGATCGCTTAAACATTATTCTGCGCAAGAGGCAGAATATTCAAAAAAATGTGCATCTATAAACCTAACTCAACACAAATATACAATATATGTATAAATATAGAACTACCTTACACAAGTACAAAGTCGGGTAAACTTAGCGTTCCGTGCGCTCGAGTATTTATAGCCGGGACACGACAACAAACGCAACTCCTGCGCATCTGAGTACAGATAGCGAAACAATTAACAAAAGATTTATTAGTTCGAGTGTTGATATGGATAAATGATTGTTGTTTTGTTGTAATTAGGTTTTACTCATTATTTGTAACTTTCGGTTTTTGATAGTGGTTTAATTTAGAAATGGTGCGAAAAGGTAGGATTTCGGCATCAATCAATAGATTGCAAATCTAATTATTCCGACAGTTAGAGTTTTGAAAATAAATTACCTACTGTTTTTTTACAGATACTAATAAACAGAATAAAATAATTATTTAAGGTGGCTCCTATTTTACAAACGCGACTTTGTTGCGATTTCTTTGCTCTTTCGGAAGTCGGTGGAAAAGTCATTGAAATAAAAAAGCAAAGCCGACTTTCGAAAGAAAAGTTATTTTAAGCTTTTTGTGTTGGTTTTTCAAGACGGTTCCTTTAAAAACACTTTTTTTAGACAACGGACCGCTGGGTGTTTTTTTTCTGAATTTCAAGCAAACAATATAATTAATTAACTCGTAATATAAGATCACAAATAATGAAGTTACAACTTAAACTAGGTAAGCACAAGTAGATACATACCTAATTTAAATTATGGCCCTTATGTAAGTACTGCTTAAGTACAAGTCTGTAAGTGCAAGTACATACATAAGCACAAAACTGATTGTACAGGAAGTTTAACAAGCAGTTGTAAAACCATTTAACTGACCCAGTAACTATTGCCTAACTCAGTTACCATTACTGGACCACTATCTTAACATAATAGATCGTGGACACTTTCTATGTATTTATTATAGGTCTATCTTAATATTGAACGTTGTGTAATATTAATTACTGTTATGTAGTGAAGGCGACGAGAAAATTATTGGAGCAGTATATTTTGAATCAGCTGTTTCGTTTCTCGTGGCTTTCCTTGTCTCTGTACTTACCAAAATTCATCGACATCCAGCCTTTTTAATTTATATGTAAAAAACTCAAAACGACTTCTTCTTACTTAACTACTTCAATACGGCACGGTTGGTGCAGTGGCTGAGCGATTGGACTGCTGCACTGAGAGTCGCGGGTTCGATTCCCGCAAGGAGCAATTATTTGTATGATCTACAAGTAGTTGTTCGGGCTTTGGGCGTTCGTGTTGCGATTTTATGTTTGTAAATTCATCCACAACACAGAATAAATTCCTTATGTGAGGCATTGTTTTTTTTTAACGAAAAATACCTATATCTGCGCAGG
Organism: Agrotis ipsilon; assembly: GCA_028554685.1. NCBI lineage: Eukaryota > Metazoa > Arthropoda > Insecta > Lepidoptera > Noctuidae > Agrotis > Agrotis ipsilon. The sequence continues at coordinate 11,438,893 of CM052972.1, forward strand.
GTGTAAGGGACAGCCCTCCACAAACTGTCAAGGCTTGCTCACTAGACGAAACTGAACAATCTTCAAACAAACTGTCCAATCAAGTTTATCATTTTGTATGGTGAGGCCTTTTTTTTCATGTCCTGAAAAAAAAATTGCGGAAGATTGTTTAGTTTCGTCTAGTGAGCAAGCCCTGAAAGTTTGTGGAGGGCTGGCTCTTACACCCTGTAGATTTTGGTTACATTTATGATTCTGGCTCCCCCGGAAACTGTATCTCTAGTCGATCCGGCCCTGCCTTATAACCCCCTATTTTTCTGAGAACTAATAAGTACGTTCTTATCTTTCCAATCTCGTTTCTTGTCTTGCTATCGTTACTGTAAACAGAGCTGGATTTAACGCGTTAGCATTTGAATCCTAATTGATCCGTGTAAACACGGCCGTCTTTAACGGCGCTCTTGTAAGGGGACGTGTTTGTAAACACAGGATGAGGATATATCGCATGGGGCGCTGCAGAATGGAATGGCTATTTAGTATACTAGATTTTGCTTGCGGTTTGGCTTGCGTTATTTTGGAATCCTGACTATCATTTCGGCGAGACGAATCGCAGTTTATTTTAAAATAATAATAATAATATTCCACAACTATCACACAACGCCATCTAGTCCCAAGCTAAGCAGAGCTTGTGTTATGGGTACTAGACAATTGATAAACATACTTATATATTTCTAAATACATACATATTATAGATAAATTCCACCCAGACACAGAAAAAATGATCATGCTCATCACACAAACATTTGTCCTGGGTGGGAATCGAACCCACGACCCCCGGCATAGCAGTCAGGGTCACTAACCACTAGACCAACTGGCTAGTCGAAAAGATTTAAAAGAATGTAATTTTCTAATGTATTCCTATTAATTATTGTTTGTGCATCCTTTATTTTATATCATCATTTCAATGCAATGTTAAATGTTACTGAACATAAATTAATTTGAAATTTATGTTTTCTCGCGAAAAGATGTTTTTTCCGGTATTAAATAAGTAAGTATCCGTCTTTGTACACCTGACAACGTAGGTATATTATGTAAAACAGGTTGATAAACGACTGAATCACGGGATAGCCTGATAACAAACAAACTTAGTTTCGCATTTATGATGACTAAATAATTATTAGTTTGGGTGTTCACAATCCGAACTTTCATCACTTTTTTTTCGTGACAAAATCATCAAAATGAGTCCTTCCACCCAGGGCGGGATAGACGGGACTGTCAGATTTGTATTTATTAAAATCTACGGTGATCCTTCAATAGCTCTTTACGTTCTAGGGTCACGGTTGTCTCATGAGACAGTACGACTCCGGCGCTACCTTCACCCTGCATTGAGACAATAACGGTTATTACAACAATTACATAATGAGACCACAACCTAACCTTTGCAACTAACTACTGAACAATGCCAGGGTTAATCTTAATTTTAGGGTAAATATTGTGGCTAGTGGTAAACCACAATTCTAGGGTAAGTGCACTGAACTATTAAGAGTAAAATTGTAAACGCTATAATTCACGTAATACTATAATCTACTATTGACCCTAGTGGCCACCCGAGATTCGCACAGGTCATCATTAACATCATCATATCAGCCGTAAGACGTCCACTGCTAAACATAGGCCTCCCCTTTAGACTTCCAGTAGAACCGGTTGTAAGCAGCCTGCATCCAGCGTGATCCTGTTGCCTTCATAAGATCGTCTGCACACCTAGTGGGTGGACGTCCTACGCTGCGCTTGCCGGTGCGTGGTCTCCATTCGAGAACCTTACGGCCCCATCGGCCATCAGTTCTGCGTGCTATATGGCCTGCCCACTGCCATTTCAACTTGCTAATTCGTTGGGCTATGTCGGTTACTTTGCACAGGTGCAACCCAAGAGCAAAGAATAAATATATGAATATAAACTTTCATATAAATCTTGTACAGAACCGAAAGAAGAAATTTTTATTTAGAGTCGAGAAAAAGAAAAAAAATCGTGTAATAATGCATATTCGACGGGGCCAATATACAGAGGAAGTCCTCAAAAGGTTACACGAAGGATATGGCGAGGTCTTCGGTGCCCCTAAGTTTTGAGGTCACTTCGCTCGATTCCATCCTAAGTCCTCCAGCATCACCCGCGGTGGTGGACGCCCACGGCGTCGGACGTCGCACGACGATCTCCGGCCACCGTAGGCGCGGGCATGCGGGCGGCGAGTAAAGGGCAACTCGCCGCCCGACCATGGACCATGCCCGTGTCGACGGCGCGTCGTGTCCCACGCGCGCCTCAAAGAGCCGTCAGCAAAATGACGGGGCCCTCTTAGAGGGCTAAAGCCTGCCGGGGTCGCGGGACTCATACCATCACCGTGACCCCGGAACATAAAGGGCTATTGAAGGACACCGTGGATTTTAGTCAGTACAAGTCTGACAGTCCCTCCCACCCTGCCCGGGGTGGGAGGCCTCATTTGATGATTTTACCACGATAAAAAAAAGTCCTCCACAACATTGTTTGCGGGACTTACGAATTACCGTGACCCCGGAACGTAAAAGCCTTTTGAATGACACCGTGGATTTTAGTCAGTACAAGTCTGACAGTCCCTCCTGCTCAGCCCTGGGTGGGAGGACTTATTTGATAATTTTACCACGATTAAATAAAAAAATCTCCAACATTGTTTCTTTTGTAAAACAAATCAAATCTAGGTTTTTTGAAAAAAAAACCTGATAATCATAAATCGCGACTTATAGATTTATCGCTAGCTGATATCACATAACCATAGACAGTTAAAAGATAGACTACTTGAGATAAATCCACCACGTTGCTACGTCCAAATATGGCGCCAGTCACTAGATTCCATGGGATTAGTAATAGTTAACATTCATAGCTCTAAAGTTATTGTGAACACAGGTGTTTATAATTAGTCATCTAGGAAAATTGATTATTGGAACTGTATCGATATAATTGTTTCTGCGTTTTAAACGTTATTGGAGTCTGACACTCTGATTTATCGTAATTTTGAGCAAAATTATTTTTTTCTCGGAGGCTTCGCTTAAATTAAATTAGAATTGGTCCATCAATTTCGGATTGTAAGTGCATGCATTAATAAATATTGTTAGTTCTAACAGTTACTGGAGTGGAAAGAAGTATATAAACTTTTTTCTGCGGCTTCTTTGGCAGTCACTTTCGGACTGTAAGTACATACATCAATAAGAACCTTATTCTCTACTTTTTTTTTCGGAATTAAAGGTGTACTCGTATGTCTGTCTTTGCATAAAAGACAACGTGTGTGTCGACGGCTGATCGTTTAATTTAGCTACATCGTGATATGCCTATGCATATCGTGATCTGCCAGCACTTCATGATGTGCCCAGTAAAAATCCACACGTTTATTTATGGTACTAATAATAATAAAAAATATAAAGTATTTGTTAATTAATTATGCGTAATTATAATTAAGTTTAATATGCATGAATGGTTGTAAAGGCGATAAATAGCCTGTGTAACAAAATGAACCATGTTTTGTATACAAATAGAATAAGATCATTTGTAAACAGGATTGTACTAAGTTATGTTTTTAAATAAAGAACTTGTTAAATCAATCAAATTAATTATGCGTGTGCCTGCCTATACTTCTAAGCATTGGATATCTTGATCATCGACATCGAGTTGCCAGCCTGTCAGTTTTTTTTCGGCTAACTTTCGGAGAGTGTGCGATGGCAATGCACAACTTGATTCCACCTGGCCCTTTTCAATATCAGACTACAAGACATACGGTAATGCGGCACTGTTACATGGTAGACATCCCTCAGGTAGGTTCGTACAAAGCATTTTGCCAATACTTTTGTAGTGCGCAAAGCTAAGAAGTGGAATTCCTTGCCGGAGTCTACAGCTATATGTTTCCCTACAGCTATAAACTTGTCTTCAAAGTGAAGAGTGAACAGGGGCCTTAGTCAAATAGCATACGACAGTAATCGACAATCGTTATCGTTCATCAGTCACCAATACATTTTCAACTTTATACCCCAGCGCGTAAAGTTGAAAATCTATTAAAAACTGCTAATCGGTAACGAAAGAAACAAATGAAAACGATTTGTGAACTTCAATAGATTTTCACCTTTACGCGCTTACGGTATAAAGTTGAAAATGTATTGGTGACTGATGAATGATAACGATTGTCGTCTGCTGTCGTCTGCTGTTTGACTAAGGCTCCAGGTTACTTCTAAGCAAGCTCCCTTCACCGTCGATCACATCTTCGCCTACCATTAGGCGAGATAGTGGACAAACGCGAACCTATAAATAAATAAAATATAAATGTTAGTACATAACTAGCAAGCAGTCATTTGAGTCGTCGGTCCCTCAAAGGAAAAGGGTATTACATAGTTTAAAGGTTCACCACATTACTACCTTTCATCAATCAAAATACTATTTCAAAGAGTGAATGGGCCAGCAATCGTCGCAACCATTTACTATCGCGGTTTAATTTTGTAAGAAACATTCATGTTTTATTGCTTGAAATGTGGTTTATGGCAAGATGAGTTGTGAACATTGTTGCCTTATTGGATGAAACCTGGACGAAGTACGAGATGCTTTATATCTAGGAGTAGGTGAAGTCAAGCTATAGATATCATATTATTATGACAAAATGTCTGTGAATAAACTTGTTGGTACAAAGATTATTAATAAAATAAACAATGAAGGTGGCAATTTGTAAACCCCTGTCCACGACCAAGGACATAGCGACCTGTGACGCTATCACGCGACAAGCGTCAAACGACCCCTAAACCTACTTATTTTTGCTACTGCCGCTTAAGCCCCTTCGTACACTAGGCGACACAAGTCTCCGATACCTTGCGACTTTTGTATCCAGGTGACTATCGCAATACAAGTCCATACCGGTTGGTGCACAGGCACGCGTCAATGAATACCAAAGTCGTAAGGTATTGGAGACTTACGTCGCCAAATGTACGAAGGGGCTTACTCTTAGGCAATATCGTGAATTCGCGACAATTAGGTACTCATTAAATTATGGTCCAAACAATTTTCTTTTTTGACGCGTCTCGCTCAAGCTTGTAGGTCGTGGTCAAGGGGTTAATATTAATGATCCTAGATTGAACAACGTAGAAAATGTAGCTGGTAAACCATAATGCAATAATAATGGCATCCTTGGCATTATCATTAAAATTATGGTTTAATAAGATAATTATATATTTGGTCTTCAAGTTTTCTCTTTGTAATAATAATAACGAATGTAATTTTCAATGAACAGTTTCAGTTACAGCTAGTCCTGAGTATTTGAAATTGCTAACTTGTGCTTGCCTTAATGAAATTATAATGATTTACCTATGATCACGATTGTAATCAATGCTTACATTGTTTTTGGATTACCTTTACTGTCGAGTTGTCGCATTTCTCAAGTCTAATAGTTAGTATGTTCACAGTACCTAAAATTTTTTTTTTGGTTGCCCCATATAGTATAAGATATTATAACAGTTTATTTTTAAATCCCCACACTAGGAATTTCTCCTCTCCTGTCCATCGTGGATGCGTTTAAAAACATAGAAACTCACATACACACACACCCAGGCCCGGAATGACTACTTGCAGATCATACAAACATTTGTCCCGTACGGGGATCGAACCCACGACACGCTGCGCAGCAGTCGATCGCTCAGCTAATTACAATTAATACCTTTAGAGAATGTATTATTTCGATACTTGTAGATATTTGTTACTTAGGTATTTTCTGTTTCATGTCTAAAATATGAGCAGTAAATTAAACAGAAAATCTCTGCATATATCATGAGCAATTTGCACGATTTTCTCACGAGCACCATAATACTCGTAGTATCCTATATTTATTATCCTTAGGCTGAGGCTACACTAGGCCGTGGCGCGATTACCGACACATGAGCGATTAAAACAAATTAATGTTTTGTTTACTTTTAAAAAGGCTACATCGTACATCACCATTTTTATTAAAGGCTACATCGTACATCGTACATCGGGTCGTGGAACCTACCTATACCGTGACTCCGGTACACAAAAAGGCTACTGAAGGACACCGCGGATTTTAGTCAGTCAAGTCTGACAGTCCCGCCCCGGGCAGAGCGGGAGGATTTGGTGATTTTACCACGTAAAAAAGAAAAACATCGTACATCAGCGATTCCGTGTGAAGGTAACTGTTTTTGCTATTCCAGTCGTATCGCTGCCTAATCTGGCCTCAGCCTAAATGGTGATAGGTCACGATACTGTCTCATCAGATAACCGTGATCCTAGAATTCATAGGGCTATTGAAGGATCACCGCCCTGGGTAGGAGGACTCATTTCATGATTTTACCACGAAAAAAGAACCTAAATGGTGATAGACATCCATGTTAGGTATTCATTTGTATTTTCTGAACACATCATCTTCCCCATAAGGACAATTCCCGCCATTATAATTCCGAGATATAAAAGGATTGAATACAATTTGGAATCCCGACGCGTGAGTCATACGGTTTCCTGTTTAATCACGGAGTAGCTAGTGAATGGAGTACCAAATGTGCGGAGAATCATGTTTGTATTCCTACCGCACAGCAGAAATGACACATACCTACTTGAGAAAAATGCCTGGCTATAGAATATTTTATTTGTTTCTGTGATATATTTATGTTGTTGCTCATTATGTAATTCCCGCAAAGAAGGAAGCTACTTTTACTTACTATGACAATATCTCCTGTGAACTTTTTACGATTAAATGCGATTATTAAAAAAAAGCGGTCCAGTAGCGTCTCAATTACTTTCTTACAATAATATGATAGCTTATAGGAGATTTTTATGAGAACATTGAATCTTATGAAGCAATTTTTTCTGTGAAATGTGTTGTGTAAAAAAACAATCATTAATCTGCAAAAATAGTTGTGAACCTAGTTCGTTAAAGCACAGCGAAAATAACGCTCTTAAAATGCTCAAGCCAAACAAAAACAATCTCAGTTAGCACTCCATTTTGTTACTCCTCCATATATTTTTCCAACACGGGTCATTGGTACGTTCCTGTTTAAGTAATGGACATCTTATAAGCTTGGGATTAAACGCGCTGTTTATGCATTGCGCATGCATTGTTATTTGATTTAGGATCGTAAGTTATGGTTCGAAGCACTCTGGCTATCTGTAAATGTCGTGGAGGAATGGCAGCTGTATTAGAATTCATGGTGGTATAATTTAGTAGCTGTCATTTGAACTGGGCTAGAATTCTATGGGTCATATAAATCAGCTAAGGCAATTGGTGTTCCATTGTGGTACGGTTACTTCGAGGTAAACCATAATAATTATAGATAGGTAGGTATCTATGTTCTATGCACTTTTCACGATTTATTTAATTAGGTTTACGTAACAAAAGATAAAAATCGGGTCAAATATTTTTGCTCATCTAGCTTTTGAACTAATTACATTTTTTCAATTAATAAACCTATTGTCCTATATCAGTGACTGTTCCATAGACCAAGTTTATTTTTTTTATATTATCTTAACGTCCTCATTTAAAATTATGCTCTTCTCATTTTTAACGACTTTCGGATTGGAATTCGGATGTTTATATTTTATTTTAGGTTTTAGCTTCTATGACTCCACCGCTTGCTAACCGATTTGAAATTTATATTTTTTTGTTGAAAATGGTATACTTCCCTAATAGTCCCCTGATAATCCAAATCGTATAAGCGGTTTTTTTAAACGACTTCAAAATAGAAGATTATCAATTCGACGGTATGTTTTTTTTTTAGAACAAATTGCCTAAACCTAAACTTTATTTAACCGTTGTCCTTATAACCAAACTTTCCCTTAATCTTATAAATAAACAGTGGCGTGACAGTCATGTCATGAATTAACTAACCAAAATTGCTTCACTAGGTTTACGTTGCGTATCTTGACGTAATTATCATGATGTACACTGAGCCTTCCTCCATTACGAAAACTTGGGAAATGAGGTAGAAAATACACAATTTCTCATAAAATACTGGGTTCTTTCTGGTGCAATAAGGAATTTGAGTTTGAGTACTTTTTTCGTGCTTTAGTCAATGATATCATATTGGGTATAGTAATAGTATGGGTAAGTATAGTCATCGACTCGGGTATAGTCAATCGCCCAGGACAGGGCGGGAGGGACTGTCAGACCGTACTGACTAATATTGACGGTGTCCTTCTTATAATAGCCCTGTACGTTCTTCAGGAGCCACGGTTACCTAACAAGGCAGTCCCGCGACCCCGGCTAGAAGCAAAGATGAGACCCATGTTTGAGCGTGCTTGCCTCGAAGGAATTGAAACTGCTGCGTACTGCGCTGTGACGTAACACGCTAGTAGATTTTTTATAATTCTCAAATGTGTGGACGTGTCTTGTTGTAGCTCTACTGAATTCGATATCTACGTAATAATATGATCACAAAGATATTTTGGTGCTCGATAAATAGGTACATTATTTATCACATTATTATGCATATAAAAAAAGGAAACTATTGCGAATTCCGGATACTACGCCAGTCTAAAATTAGTCAGAATTCTTAAAAAGAATATCCGAATTAATAATAAATTTAAATGACTTAGATCAGATATGCATAAAATTAGATTAAAAATGCAACTAGGCGCATTTAAAAGAGGGCATTAAAGTCAATGTCAGATATTAAGAAATAAACATTAACCTTTCATTCTAGTATCCATAATAAAAATGGTTCTTTCACAATATTTTGATATTTTGGTGAAGGTCATATATCAGATTTTGATCAGTGTCTGAATCTCGAGTTTGTTTATTTTTCTTTCTTCTTCGTAAAATCGTCAAACCCTGTCATCCTGGATGCGAATAACGCTTTACGTTCCAGGATCACGATTACCTGATAAAACAAGCCCCAATAGACCCCGGAACATAAAGGGCTATAGAAGGACACCGTGGATTTTAGCTAGTACAAGTCTGACAGTCCATCCCGCCCTGCCCGGGGTGGGAGCACTCATTTGATGATTTTACCACGTAAAAAAAAAAGTCCTCCTACCCTTACCTATTATCAGACTCGTACTGACTAAAATCCATAGTGTTCTTTCAATAGACGTTTACGTTCTAGGGTTACGGTTACCAGATACGACCGTCCCGCGACTCAGGCAAGTTTTTGGCCATATTGGGTCTCCGTCAGTATGTTGACAACTTCAAGAGGTGTTCTGTGAAAGCTCAGGTAGTTATTTTAATCGAAGACCCTCAAACACCATTATCAACCAACTAGTTCCCACGGGAAACTGGGAAAGTATCTGGTGTATTGCCCCATGTTGATAAATAAGTGTAGATAAGCAGGATTTGGGAAAATATTGTCAAAACAACTTGTTAGGTGACAATGTTATGACTTAGAATGACACCTGACTTGATGGTAAAGTGATTCCTTACAAAACATAGGTAAAGTTGTAGAATATTTCTAGTTTGTGTGTGAAATAAAACTAACCACTGACCATTTTAATTTAGTTCAGAGTTCTGGCTTCGTTTTTATTTTTTAATATAAAACCTCTTCCAGTCTGTCAGTTTTTCTAAATCGAACCTCATTTTTGTTAACGTTAAAAAATATCAAAGAAAGGGGTTTGAAGATTTTTGTATAGAGAAAGGCCCTAACGATCGCGTGGTGGATTATGGATCACTCCATCTAACAGAGCTCAGGCCTGTGTCCCAATAGTGAGAATTAGTGATGAATACAGGTGTCAAACCAAAGATATCATAATCTTTCAAACTAAATACTTACGTGTGAAAAATGACTTCCATTTGTTTACTTAGGATAGGGGTAGGTGCTTACCTGTAAACAAACAAAATTATTTGATTATATACCATAAGACATTTTGTTTTGTGTTGCATATCAACAAACATACGTTGAAGTTAAGCATAAGAATCCCGTTACGTTCCGAAAATCAATGACATTAAAATGTTAGGAAAATCAACGAGACAAAAATCCAGGCTTGGATTCAGGATGCAGTACCACTTTCATACAAATGGATGCGGTAATCATGTATATGCACACATATAGGAAAAGTGAGAAGTAATAAATATTCCTTGCAACCAAACCTATAGGTACTACATAATTATGGGTAGCGAGTATTTTTTTGTCTCGCGGATTTAAAACTCGTTTTTTTTTCTCCTATCGTTGAAATTAATAATTTCGTTGCAAAATGTTGCTACAAACAAGTACTACGTTGTAATTAGCTTTTTCTTTCTTCAAAGCGTATAAATGCGATTATTACGGATTTAATATGGTTCAAAAAATGCAAATGGCTGATTAAGAAACATTCATTGTTGACTTTAATAGTGTTTTAATTTATAAAAAATCACGCTGAGTATTTATATAAATTGCTTGTTTAATCTAATACTGCACATGTCTCGCGGTTTCTGTCACTCCTAGCCCAGTTTCACCCCTTTTTATCCAGAAAAATAGCCTATAACCGAGTCCAGTGTAAACCAAATTCATCAAAACATGTCCAGCAATTTAGATTAGAGATCGTAGCAAACGAACAAGTAACTTTGCTTTTGTTTCGCTAACAATTTTAGTAAGATTTTAAACTGTTAGAACCTTACTACCCTGATAAACCTAGAATACCGAGAAATTAAGACAATATTATTATGAACTTTCGTAAATGGCTTTTATCTGTCATTTGAAAATGTTTTATAATAGGGCCACGCTAACGGGAAATGTCGTTGATTATAGCGTTATTAGACGTTTATCCGAATGTTTAAAGATTATTATGGCGAAAATCAACAGGAAATGCCGTTAGTGTCTCCCGGCAAACATCACAATATGGCGCCATCAGTTACGTTTTTATAGTGATCGTATTAGTTTTTGACTTTAACAAGTTTTTTATCTTATCTATTCTCTTATAGAACATTGACAACATAACATCTTGCTTAGAGGCAATCCACACCAAAACGCATCGCGCGCATCGGTAGGGTGACTCAAAACGTGCTCAAAATCTTTGACAGAGCCACGACCATCCACAGCCATCGTGTACTCGGATGCGCCACTGCGGGTCACTGGCCGGAACATTGAGCCTGATCGTCGATATCCTGTGCTTTACATTAATATTCCCTGTCCGTTCTACAATGTTCGATGTTTGAATAATTCCAGTGATGTAACTTTTTGTGTCATGATTTTTAAAGGACATTTTTGAACGACCGTTTTTTTTGGGTCAAGGCGTGTTTCCGTTGGCAATGGCGAGGTTGGCGCGGTAGCTGAGCGATTGACTGCTGTTCAGCGTGTCGCGGATTCAATCCCTTCATGAAAATAATAACAAACTCAGAACATCAGGACGGTTACAAACAGGTTTACTTTTAAGGTTAAAGTGCGTGAACATCTACTCAAGGAGCTGACAGATTCGACTTGAATTACTTTGTTGTCGGAATTTTCCCATGTATGCATTTTTATCTCTATTTGATTTTATATATTTTGTTGTATGTATGTATTTATTATAATATTTATGTATTTTCATAATCAGTTTTCTTGCTGTACCTTCTGTGTTTTTTTTCTCTGCATCACCCTAAGGTAGACTGGCAGAAAATACCTAAGGCATTCAGTCCGCCTATGTACTATGTGCATGAAGTTTTAATAAATAAATAATGTAAGTGAGACAAAATGTTTCAAAAATCAACATCAAATAATTTATTTCAAATAGGCTAGTTACAGGCACTTTTGAATTGACAAATATAAGACAAAATAAAAGCTTTTTCAAAAAAAAATGTAACCGCCTTCAAAACCAACCACTAAAAAAGGGTAAAATAACCTACAAAATAACTTTTCTTTCGGAAGTCGGTGGTTTTATTTTTCATTGTCTTTTTTGCCACCGACTTCCGAAAGAAAAGTTATTTTGTAGGTTATTTTACCCTTTTTTAGTGGTTGGTTTTGAAGGCGGTTACATTTTTTTTTGAAAAAGCTTTTATTTTACTCTTTTTAGTTTAAATATTCAACCCAAATTCTTGTCAAATAGGTTCATTATTTTCTTACATGACTGTGCACTAGAATTTTGTAATCCGAAGCACCGGTAATAACATCGCTCATGTACAAAATTAGCTAATAAAATTCCCTATCTCAAAAATTACTGAACCGATTTTGATGAAACTTGCAGTGTTCCCTCAGTTGAACAATACCTAGTAAAACAAAAAAAGAATGACTTAAATCGGATTTGTAGTTCCAGAGATAAGCGAACACAAACTAAATCAGTTGATGCCTACTCCTTACTGTTGAGGAGTTGTACCTTCCATCATCAGCTCAGCTACATGAAATTATGATTAACATACGCAAATACTTAAATTACTTCATAATATTTACGAAAAACTATATGTGAGCCTATAAAATTTGAGGGTTGCCCTCAATTTCTCCAGGATCCAATCATCAGATCTTGACTTGGTGAATATGGGACCACTCCGGAAGCATCTCCTTTCGAACAAAAAAAGAATTTTGAAAATCGGTCCACAATCGCCGGAGCAATCGCGTAACAAACACACAAAAAAAAAAAAAAAAAAAAAAAAACATACAGTCGAATTGATAACCTCCTTCTTTTTGAAGTCGGTTAAAAATAAAATAGTACAAAGTGGTGCTACAGTACCAGTCACAAGACATAGATACTAACTGTAAAAGTACTCTAGATGCCATTCCAAAGAGTCTCCATGGAGAAGAATGGGCAAGAAACTCTATGGACAATTTTAAATTACCACAGAACCTTTTTACATAACCACGATACAGGAGAAACTATGACAGAGGCCGGTAGGGCAACGTTTAAAAAAAACTTACTACGTATTCCATACAATGTTATTAAAAATACAGTGACCTTTTAAAATTTGACCCGTAAATATTTTCCCTCGCTCAGTGTTGCAAGCGTGCATAAAGTATTAAAGATGCGCACTTTGTTTCGTATGCACTAGCAAGGTTAGTAGTGTGACCAGGTTAGTGGGTATATGACGGACAAGTCTCATACATCATCTTCCTGCCCTTATCCCATTTTACAAGTCTCATACATGTCATCTTTAAATGCGAAGCTTTATGAGACACTGTTTATAGCTCTAACTCTGTAATTTTTTGTAGTTAACGTTAAGCGAATCATGTTGAAAGTTTTTATTTAAACATTATTGTTAGAAAGTTAATGCTTTAGAAAAAAAGCGATTCTTAATACTGAAGTTCCATCTGACATTTCGACTTCACAGTAAAAATCAACATGATTTGGAGTTTGATTTCGACTTTGAATTCACATTTATTTTGACTAACATTGAAAGTGGCCATATTGACATTCGTAAAAAAAAAATATTGATTGATGTCGCACGTTGACAGAAAATAAAGCTATCCGTATTAAATATGAAACGTGGTCATAGCACAATGTTCCAAAACTTGTAATGATCACCATACATCTTGTATCGAATCATTTATTTTAATATTTCGTCATAACACACATGTAAGTTAAACTCGTGGGTATACGTAATAACAATAAGAATGAATCCATTCATTTTTATATTTTTTAAATAATAAAACATTATGACGACTATTTAATTGATGGATGGATATTTGTTACTCAATCACATCAGAACTGCTGAACGCATATTGATGATATTTGACTCGAAGATAGGTTATGGTGTGCAGTAACATGCAGGATACCATTTATTCCAGTACACCCCGTCGACGTCGTACACTTGGCGACGTAAGTCTCCGATATCTTACGACTTCGGTATCCATTGATGCGTGCCTATATATGTACGAACTTGTATTGCGATAGTCGCCTGGAAACTAAAGTCGTAAGGTATCGGAGATGTGCGTCGCGTTGACCTAATACGTCTCGCGGGCCGATCTGCCGGCTACAACTGATGCTTTATAATGCATTATAGTAGACAACGTCATGCTTGTAATACTCAAAAAGTTGGGCAGAACTGGAAGCTAACTTCAACATAATTTGGGAACAGGCTTGGTAGATGTTGATGATAACATTGAAGGCATTGGCGAAGACCGTGATTAAGTTTCAGGTGTAAACAACAAAAACATAAACACATAAGTTCATAAATAAACATATTTTAACTCGATTATCATATTAGTTCCACAACATGGGTGCTCATTGATTTATCATGGTTGAGGCCCTGTTCCTTTGCTAGCGATTAGCGGGAAGGGATTGGAGTTGGCGATTAAAAACTAGTGAATTCGAATATCGGATATCGACTTTTCGAATATGGAGTATTGAGTTTTTGAATTTCGAATTTTCGAAAATCGAATATCGGATATCAGAGTTAAACGAATGACTCATTGTGGGACAGAATTCTCACTTAGGGCATGCCGGTAGTGGAAACAGTCAGTGATCAACTATACAGAGTGTACAGGGCCCCAAGTCTGCTATTTTTCACAATGTCGTCATTCCAACACGATCCCATTGTCATTTTGATAAAAGTTTGTAATCTGCTAAATTCATAATGGTCGTCACTGGTCGGTCAGTGGTCTCGTAATGGAATCGTGGCAGAATGACATTGTCGTTTCGCCATTATGATAAAACCCGGTAGTAGAAATGTTTTTTTTTTACTAAATTTGAACATTTACTCATGCCAGATTTCATTTATAGACATTTTTACATATTATTTAATAATGTCATAAGCAATCTGAAGGAGTAAGAAGTTCGTAAATAGCAAAAACATTAAAATGTGGTGTAAAGCGGATAAAAGTGAAACTCAATAATGTTTTATCTGTAGCTGTCAAAGTCAAATGTAATATTACTGCTTACTGTTTACAATTCTAGCGGCCGGTGTTTGCTATTTATTTTCATTTAATTGTTTTATTTTTACATAAATAATATAAATTTCTCCACTCAATATTTCACAAAGTACAATACAAACACGATAGATAACAAACTCTTCGACAACCGAGCTATTAAAAGCAATGACTGCACAATGACGATCCAGTGATAGGTCAATGATCAAAGGAACTGTCAAAATTTTAGCAGATTACCACTTACGTCAGTCATTCATTTGTCATTATGTACGAGATTACCATTCTAAGCCATTTCTTTCAATGGAATGTCAGTGGTTGACCATTGGAAAGTCATAATGACGCCATTATACTAGTAGATTACCAAACTTGTCAAAATCAACAATTATGAAATCAATGACAGACCATTCTGACACTATTGTAATAGCAGACTTGGGGCCCTGGTTGTATGAACATCCTTAATGTAACCGATACGTACTTCATCTTTCAATCGATGTGAGAATTGTAACTTGTTTTTGACTTTGCTATTTTGTTTACCTTGTGGTTACGGAGATATTGACGTTTGTTACATCCTTCAGTACAATGTTACGTCATTTTCGTTCAGGCTCTGAATATCCCCTTCCCAAAATATCCCACGCTTACAAATAGTCCTTTTCCCAGTATGTCCTTTTCCTAAAACGTTTATTTATCAAAATGCCCCTTTCCCAAAATATCCCTTTTTTTCATATCAATACAAAGACGTTTTCCAGTCAAGAAAAAACAAAACGTTACATGAATGAAATCATCGAAGAAATTGAGCGTTTCTTGAGTATTAAGATCGTCAATCGCTAGTCGCTACCTCTTGCGGTGGGACAGTTGCCTTATGACTCAGGCATGAAGAAGACATGGAATTTAAATGTTACATGATTTATTTTGAAGGTTAGCATCCGTGTCAAGAGTATGGGTGTATGGGTGAACTTTTCCCCAAAATTTAAGGTTATGCCATTGAATTCACGGTCTGTAGGTGGATTGGTGAAATAACTGCTTTTTTATTGTTATTTGTTCTGGGCAGTTATGATTGTTGTTTACGTTGAGAAATTATTGATCTCGGTAGGTAGGTAACATTTAATTGTTGTGAAGAGATTTATTAGGAAAAGTGGATTTTAATAGAGAATTGGGAACTTCACGAGGATTAGTTATACCGGGCAGTATCTGCGTGAAAGTGTTGGACGCGAAAAATGGCTGGAATAGTTCTAAATTCTGCAAGACTTTTTTGCCCGATAGTTACAGGCTGGCGTCCGCAATAACTCTGATTTTCTCGAAGTTTGAGCACGCCCCTTAGGCCTCTGGTGAAATGTAACGCCTTTGTTATAGTCATAATAATAAGCTTTATCTGATTTTACATTTTTAATGTTGTTAAGATGCATTTTTAGAGCCGTAGTTCACCTAAAAAAAAATAAAAAGATTTATTAAATAAATTAGAAAAATAATACCGCATGATTAAAATCAGATGATACTATCTGCTTTACTTGCAAACTAGATCACAGAACTTAATTTAGTTCAATGTAAAATATACCTTATTGTTAGGCCAATTTGTGTGCATTGTCTTTATTTATGTAGTTTAAGGCCGCGGTCACACTTGTGAGCACAGGAACACAATGATATCGCACGCTATATTGTCAATTTTTGCTTTAATTTTGGTTTGTTAGAATTCGTTTTTCCGTCTATTGAGCCTTGAGATTGTGCAACCGGAGGCTCCAGCACTCCAGTTTTTACGTTTTTGTGACGTAAAGTAAACGGGCTCTTTGATACATAATATTCGTTGCTCGTTTGTCCGGTTCCGGGTCGATGTATCAATTTTTCCTAATTGTCCCGCTAACAGGGCGGGACGACTGGACGTGTCGATGTGATGTTACCCTAAAAACGGGACTCTGGCTCATTTTTAGTAACAGTGGTGGCCCAGTGGTGTCAGCGCCGAATTACGAGTTGTAGGTCGTGTGTTCGAACACATCCAGGCGCTTTACTTTGTGTGATTTATTTCATCACCACTGCTATCAAAACGGCGAAGCAAAACATCGTGAGGAAACTGGCATATCCTATAGGTAACCAAGAATTCGAAGACATGTGACATCTACTATCCCGCACTGGACCCGCGTGGTGGATTATGGACCACTCCCTCTCACAGAGAGGAGGCCTGTGTCCCAGCGGTGGAAATATTATAGCTCATATAATGATCATAATTTATTTATTTATGATAATGATCATTTTCAGGATATGTACGGAGGTGGAACATTCTTAGGTTGCTTTTTATGTAACAAGGTAGCAAGTCTCATTACCTAATCAACTTGTTCATGACCTAATCCATATTTAGGAACTACCCAATATACAGTCAGCTGTTTATCAAACAATGGCCTAAACACTAAACAATTGATTAGGCAGTAAAGTATATACGCGGTTTGCGAAGTACTAGGTTATCAGAATCGATTGCAGTGCCTTTTGAATTGTCAAAAGGGAAAATGAGAATGGTAAACAACATGCTACAGCCCCAGTTAAAAACTGTGAAAGTACTATGTATTTCTATGGAGAAGAACTGGAAGAAACTCCATGGAAGGTCCTTTTCAATCCATAAAATTATTACAAAACTATTGAATCAGTACTTCTCCTCGATGTTTTCTAATCAAAAAATCAATTCTTAACATTTTTTGGCATAAAGGCCTACGATAGACATGCCAGTAACTTGCATAAAAGTAAGTATACAAGTAGCTGGCATCCCTCTGTATGACTCACCAATCAGAAGTCGCAAAGCGTAATAGCATGCAAGCTCCTTGCATACTTTTATGCAAGTTACAGGTAAAGGTATCATGGCCTTATGAAAACCAGACCGACTAACGAATTTTATTGACACCATTTCAATCAGAACGGAAGATCCGACATTAGCATTTAAATAAAGATTTTGCAACTTGGCAAAGTTTATTAAAAGAAAAAAAAAACTTAATCAGATACTCCAGTAATATTAACCTTGCACCTACTTAGTCTAATACACCGCTCTACTCCACTTTCATTCGCAAACCCATCTAAGTTCGACCTTAAACATAATCACTTCGGGCCAAATCTCGCTAAAATATCATCGAACAAAGATGACCTTTGTGTGCGCGACTGTACAATCACAAGCACCAAGTATCTTTTAGCCCCTTTGTACAAGGCGACGACGCAAGATTCCGATACCGTATAACTTTAGTATCCATTCACGCTTGCCAGAGTACGTAACTCTATGGATTTTTATTACGATAATCGCTTGGATACCAAAGTCGTACGGTATCGGATACTTGCGTCGCCTTGTGTACGGGCTTAAAAAATAAAGATGTTAGGTATTGAAATTAATTTTACATAATTAAAATAGAATTTGCAATCCTTATTACCTGATTATTTCAGCCACCAGTGCTCCGTAAACCGTGAAAGAAAACATCGTGAGTTAACATAAGAAGGCATGTCCTAGAAGCAAAAAATTCGAAGACGCACTCTTAGCCTGTGTGGTTACTGGCCACTTATTCTCACAGATACTGCTCTCTGTGTCCCAGCAGTGGGAAGAATATAGGCTATTAATGCGATGCTATACCTATTAAAAGCAATGGGACTATTATAATGTTATCTTCATCACAGTTGTTTTTCTGGGGTCAAATTGAATCAATCGTTTTGATTTAAGCCTCGCACCATCTTAATTTCTTTTATTTTTTTAAATCTGACAGTAGCTGCAGTTTTCGTGTTGAATATGCTTGTTGAAAACCCTCTTCATTATGAAATAGGTCATATCTAAAAGTTGCATTCATTATTCCACGAGAAAATTTCCTAAGACAACGCCTAAACATTGGTGTTTGTGACTGTACGTGCGCACGCGCAGCAAGGCGGTTCGTCACGCGCTCTTGACATTTGTATAGTTGACGCTAGCCGGTATTACCACAGCGGCATTTGTGAATTCCGTAGAACTTAGAATTTGAATTATGTTTTGTTTTTGTTTATGCGTTGTAATAATGGCAGGATTGTTTTGTAAACTTTTGTAACTTTTAATGGCAGGCAAAGGATGTGAAGGGCTCTTTGGTAGTTGATAATGATAATTCTGACCAAAGTAAGATATTTGACGTTATCACAGACAAATCTTGACAAAGGGAAGATTTCTCTGTTTAAAAAAAACGGTAAGTAGTAGTAAGTATACTAGAAAGTGGGTAGGATGACATCGAAATATCATCCTACCATATGTCATATTATGCATTTATGAGGGTTGTTCCACGCGCGCCTCAAAGAGCGTCAGCATGATGACGGGGCCTATAGAGGGCCAAAGCCTGCCGGGGTCGCGGGACTTACTTCATTACCGTGACCCCGGAACATTTGGCTATTGAAGGACACCGTGGATTTTAGTCAGTACAAGTTTGACAGTCTCTCCCGCCCTGCCCGGGGTGGGAGGACTCATTTGATGATTTAACCACGATAATAAAAAAGGTGTTTTAGCAACCTATTCTGCATACGTAATTAATTATGTCATCGTCAAAACAAGCTTGAGCATTTTTAAACTCATCTGCTTTTTTATTAATATTGACCTTGTTTTTTCCATTTCCCAATATTTAGCTGTTTTATAATGTCCTGCTCTATTAGCAAATCGTTTAGTAATAACCTTGAATTTAATGCAAATACGATCAACAAATACTAGAGGAAGTTTATTGGAAAATATATCGTGGTTGTGAGCCATGGTTTGTCACGTTTCTTTGTACACGTTGTTTTATGTAAATATAGCAATGGTTATCACGAATCAGAATTTTCCAAGGCTGTAATTACGCACAAATATCCTGTAGATAATGAGGTGGATTAGATTTTAATCGTTTAGGAATAATCGTGTAGTAAAATGAATTCATTGGAGGTTTCTCAATACGGTATTTTACTGCATAAATAAATTGAAAATGTATTTAGTCCGTCAGTAATAATACTGAAAAATAATGGACACGTATTTTTTGTTTTTTTAAAACAATGAATATTGACAAAGATAAAACGCTTCTAAATTCGGGAGTGGGGGCTTCTGACGTCATTACGCTTGTAAAATTGTGCCGACCGAGTAGTTTTGTGATTTTTAGAAGCGTTGTAACTTCGTCAATTTTGTTTTACGTGACAAAAGAAAAAATACGGGTCTAATATTTTGTAATAATCTATATTTCGGACTAATATTTTTTTTGAGTAAAATACCCTATTGTCCAAGGCTGTAATTACATACAAATATCCTGTAGATAATGAGGTGGATTAGATTTTAATCTTAGGAAAAATCCTGTTGTAAAATGAATTCAGCGAGAGAGATCTCAATTCGCAAAATTGGAACTTTGGAACGGACATCTCCAAAGCGTATAGAACCAACCTTATCACATGATCAATCTTTTTGACGTACAGTAACCAGTTTCTATGAGAATTTCGTTGCATATAATTTAACAACTATTTTTACAAAACAATTAAGACTTAGTCAAATAAGTTCACTTAACCTTGTGTTACCTTAATTAAGATGGACCAAGATTGTAATAATTGTTTCATCATTTGTATTTGACACGTGCGTTAGGTGCTTGTAAGTTCACTCTACGGATTCGTAATTGTTGCTAACTTATTATCTACTGCTAGCTTTTTGGAATCTTCTTCCAGATGAGCTTAATCTTTTACATAGGTAACTGCTATTTGATTAGTAATATCAGTTACTTCCTAAAATCAAGCATTAATTATTTAAAAAAGGGTAATAATTAGGTCATTTTCAAAACATCTGTATTCTTTAAGTTAGATCCCTAAAACATTTCTTGTTCACTAGGGGTATTTTTGAGAGTCTGGGAGAGTTATCTACAATACCTAACTGAAGGGCGAAGTGATAGTAGTTCGGTTATTAGTCTGGTTGACCGAACCAATGCAACTTTTCTTGTGGCAGTTCACCAACGTCATTTCTTGTCATTTCTTCGGGTATGTTCTCTTCACTTAATTTGCTATTATTATAAATGATATTATCATAAAATCACATCTGCCTTAAGCTCTTGCAATTAAAATTAAGATTTGGCGGCACGTGTTAATGTAGCAACAACATGAGGTTTAAACATGTTGCAATTGGTCCAATGAGTGCTATATTAATTCAAACACCCATCTTGAACTTGATCGCCAAAACAAACGTCAGTTTGAGTCACCATGCCACGAGCTATTGCCACGAGGCAAACAATGTACAGTGGGTCTAAAATGGCCACTCCTAAAAGTGATTCAGGTCGTGAATTCACAGCAATATCATTAGCAACTCTTTTAGTGGTCGTTAAATGGTTACACGTACAAGCAGAATTACAATTCTTACCTGAACATAGACTTATAGCATGGACTTAGAAAAGGTTTTGTAGTTTTACGGTCTAGAAAGAGAGAAAAACAACTGTAGGATCATCTATTTTTTCCTAGTGCGACAAAGATACTATTATTTTTGTTAATGAAAAGGAATAAAATAATATTATTTGGCATTTGGCTTGGGAAGGGACCAAACCGCCAAACAGATGAAATGTGTGCAGCTACGAATACGTTATATGAACTGTCAACGTAATGACGATTTAACGATTCTTATGTCTGATTCACAATATGATACCGCTAAATTAGCCTTTTTAGACCCGCAGGCATCATTATTATAACAATCAAAACAAATGACCTATTTAACAGCTCATATATTTCAAACAGTATGCAAAAAAAGGTCACACAGATGTAAAGCGATAAAAAGTAGTTCATAACACAATGGGTTACATGTTAATTCTCACGATTGTTCGCGGCCTGATGTTGTGCTTCGCAATTCTGATAATCTATCAGCTTCGTTGGTGCACCTGTTCTGATGTGACTTAGAATTGCGTGTTTGTTTTATTTTCGTGAGATTTCGGGGTTCGAGGCTTCGGTCATTGTCTTCTTTTTGCACTTTAGTTACAGCTAGTGGCTTCTTCTGATTGTAAATATCTGACCTTCTAAAGAAATTCGGTTTAAAAAATGTTTGATCGGCAAAAGAAAAAAATCTCATCTCCCGAACCAACAATTGTAATGATGGAGCCACACTAACGAAAAATGAAAATAACTATCACAATGATGGTCCTTTCTACCAATATTTATATCGCGAAATCAAGGGAATTTGCCATTTGTATGGACCCTGCATTAAATGGATGATAAAAATTAGCCCAGGTGTTAGTAAACTTACCTGTCAAAACAAAGGTAAGATGATAATTTACAGGGTCGCGATATATACACAATAATTTTAATGACATGTGTTGTGAATTTATACAAACATTTAACAAAGTATCTGACATTGTGCAAAATGCCTCTGTAAATGGATATAAAACACGTACAAGAATATGACTTTTTGTTTACAACATCCGCATGTATGGACTTTTATCTTTTACCGAATTTACTGCAAAAGGTGAGATACTATAACTTAAACAATCACATTGCTTCGTCTATTGTGTACCAGGAGCGGTTACTCATGAGCCTCAGAGTTTTATTAAAGTCTTAGCATTAGAAAATTTTAATGAAATTAGTAGCCCGGAGCCTGGAATAGTCCCCGACTTATGTCAATAGACTTACTTTCACAGTGGACTTTAAACTGAACTAGCTAAAAGTAGATGCACCTGCTATTTATACATTTCTTGAGGGATACATAGAAGATACTAGAGCATATAAATAAATTTGAGAATCCTGAGAGTAACCAAGCAAGGAGTATCATATCAACACTAGTTCCGGATCCGGAGTCTCACAGCGGAAAACTGTCCAACCGTTGCAACACATAGACAACTAGAACTCAAAACAAATACATTGAACACAACTGATAACATAACAGCGCCTATTTATATAATAAATTGCAAGTAAAAATGTGATTGTACTAATAATGCCCTCGCCGCGAATACATTGAGCAAGCCAGAGCATGATAGTGAAAGGACAGTTGAAATTGATCTCGTTTACAGTTGGCCTAAAGTACGGACATCGGCGGAACACTACGCTCAGACATTTTGTAATGTTGGAATCAATTTATGCGGTAGTTTCGAACTTGAGTTACCTAAAAAGGGTAAATAATCTGCGGGCAAATTGGATTTTGCAACTGTTGCACACTAAGTGGATGATGAGGGCGATTATTGATTTGTTGAAGCCGAGGTGCTCGGTTATTAATAACTTTAACCTCTAGTAAACAATTTACTGTCTTCGAACAATGGCTTGGGTTGTGAATTTCAAAAGTAATTGGTTATTATTCACGCCACGTTTTCGAATTCACAAAAATATTTCTTACCAACAAAATCATTTCGCACTTACGTCACAAATTAAGCATAAAATAAAAATACCACGGATACAATTCTCAACATTTTGAAACCTACCGATCAGGAAATCATTAGACCAGAAACAAATGACTATTTAGTCGTTGCAAAAATTATAACTGCTAATTTAAATGTTAAATCTGATTTGAAATGAAACTCTTTTAATTTAGACCTTGTCTGTGAAGCAATAGTACTCAAACCAATACATTAGAATCGTGGGTAAACAGTTGTTAGACATGCAAGTGATGAAAATAACGGACTAGTTTTTTGACATTGCTTGAACACAATGGGATCTTACTGTATGGGAAAATATGTAGAAGGAAACGGGTTTATGGTTATAAGAAACTTTATTGTTTAAGTTGACATGGTACGTTAGGAACATGGAGAGAAATAAAATCAACTCGATATTATACTTGGTGCACTCTATAATATGGGTAGAAAGGAGGTTACTGTTGAAACGAATATTTGAATGAACAGACTCCAAATAATTTAGGTTAGGGCAAGATAACGATAATGATGATGATTTGAAAGATATTCTGAATACTCTAGACCATTCATTGTAATATGTTAGTACTCTATTTAACCGTATTCATTGAGAGACATGTAGTAGAGTATTTTATGCTTTGAACAACGTAAAGGAGGCACTTTTACTTTGTTCAACCTGAGCACGCTTTGCTAGGACAGATGGTCACCTATCTACAGAACTACCTCGGCAAGCTCGGCTCAACACGGAAGATCGGCCTGCGCGGCTGTAATTCTTTAGCCACGAGCTCCTCATAGAACAGAGTTGTGAATGATAGATGATGAAGATAAAGAGGCCCCCAAATAAAAGGCTTGATATGACGTACGGCCTACTTGTTCAGAAACATGATGTAAGTGGAAACATAATCCTACTCCTCCAGTATTCTTTTCTGATTAATTTCGTTGCAGGATCCATGTAAATTCATTCTCCGGGAAAAGACGAGCTTCATTGTCCCGGCGCTTTTCTGGTGGTTGCCACTGTTGATTCTAGCTCTCAGGAGTTGCAGTGGTTTGGGAATAGTGTGGTGGGTTTTTCCAAAAAAAAAACTTGATGTAAGCGAAGTTAAAATAAATGTAGAAGCAAGAAATACCCAAGTAAGTGAGTTCATTAAGAACTTCATCAATTAGTATGATAATTATGCAGAATTCCTAGCTAAGAATGATAATAAAGATGTCTCTCTTAATGCCAGGGTGATAAAGGAAACTTGAAACGAATAAAATTTGAATAAGCAAGAGTCAAGATGCTATAAACACGTGAATGATATAAACTAATTGAGAAAAAATATAGCAACACTTTTTAGGAATATACTATGTTTTTTTTTATTACATAAATATTAGATAATGTATTTTATGCTGCCCATTAAATTCGTGAGTAAAAAATCTTGACATAATCTGAGTTGAAGTAGATATTTTTTGCTTCGGTATCATAAACGATACATGTAATTATGATTGATTAGACTAGAATCAATTAACTGCATTCAGGCCTGTTGGCACCACAAATCTATAAATGCAGTTTAGCATCACAAGCATTCAAAAGACACATTGACGTACAAACTTTAGCGCAGAATCTGGATACCCCTAAATTTTTTGTCAGTGTTTAAAAAAATTGATTCATCATAGTTTTTGACTATAGTGGCTGTCTACAACGGGTCAACAATCATGTGCTTATTTAATGGTAACCGTCTTTTTGTATTTAAGGCTAGTCTTACATTGACTGCTTTGAGCAGTCTTTATCGAACGACTGCTTCAAGATGCTACTGTTTACAACGACTGCTTGAGAAAACTGTGTATGTGGATCCCTATCTTACAATTCGCGCAATCCTGAAACGTCATTCTGTTTTGGCATCTTCAAACGAGCAGTTGTGCCCCAATGATAATAGCCTTGACTTACGGTCGTGGGCTAGAACCCAGCCAGACGCAAAACGTTTAAGGAAACCGGCATGTCTTAGAACAAAAAAATCAAAGACATGTGACATCTACCAACCCGCACTGGGCTCGCGTTTTGATTATGGCCCACTCCCTCTCACAGAGATGAGGCCGTTGTCCCAGCAGTGGGAACATTATAGGCTGATAATGATGATGATCTTCAAACGTTTGATAGAAACAACGAAGTTTTAAACACCGTTTATTAATTTGTAATGCAATCGGCTACGATCTGAAAAAGTCTTTGAAAGATGATACGCTCAAGTTATTTCTACTGCCTCAACCTTGTCAGTAGTTGGGTAATTTATATTTTATCGTGTATTTTATTATAAGGAAATTACCCAATAACCTTTGATGCTATATTATGATGAGGAACTGAAGGTCATAGAAGAACAAGGTAAACATTGAAGGAAAGATTTTATTGTTATTGATAGAAAACACTTTACAGAAAACGTTATGTTTAATGCTGAGATGTTTTGGCATTGAATTATGTAGGTTTGTATAATTTTTTGCTGGTTTCGTATTGATAGGGATGCTAATAGATTAATCACAGAGTACAAGAGGTTGTCAGTCCGAGGAAGCGGGACTGTCTTATCAGGAAACCATGAACCTAAAACGTAAAGGGCTATTGAAGGAACATAGTGGATTTTAATCAGTAAAAATCTGACAGTCCCACCTATGCCATCCTGGGCGGAAGGACTCATTTAATTTTGATGGTTTATCATGAAAAAATGAATGAATAAAGAGGTTGTCAGTAGAAATACTGGTAACTAGACGTGGGATCATAACCTTGACAGAAATTTCTGTAAAGCCTAGAAAACCTTTTTTCTATCAGTTTGAACCTTACACTTAGAAAATGTGGAGAAGGCGGAATGCGAAGGAAGAGGCAGAATACGTAAGGGAGAAGACATTTCCCACGTCACACTCCAGCCATCGCGAGTGATATCCAAGTCGTCTCAAGAAGTAGTCAGCAAACTGGCCAAACTCATGCGAGATTCGGAGTCCTGGATCGCAAAGGATGTAGATCAGCGGTTGGCTACTTGTAGTACTAAACTATGCTGTTTTATTTAAGATTTCAAGAATTAAGTAAGTGTAGTAATTAGTACATCACACAGGTTTTCGTTAGCAAACAGTCGATCTTATGTCGCTTGTGGTAGATCGCACAGGGTTTCGTTAGTAAACAGTTGATCTCTTATGTCTAATCAAGTTGGCCACCCCTGATGTAGATGATACAGGGTGTTATTTAGACAATTATGAAGTTGTGTTATCTCCTGTAGTCACTGCTCACAGAGGGGTCTTACCGCTGTGATTGCGGCGTGCATAGGTATCATAGTAACTAAGCTCTATTTCCCAACTGTATTACAAACAATTTAGAATGTATATCAGTAGTTTCTATAACCTAGTTTTCTTATCGACCTCCAATAGAAACAGAGAGTAATTAACAGTTTTTTCTCGCAATCGATTCTTTGTCGTTAATGGTGCAACATTTTCTAATGTATAGTCTGTCAGAAATGAATTGTTTCTAGCATCAATGAATTGCAAATGTAATTAGTCCGTCAGTGTGCCACGTGTCAGCGTCAGACATTTTTTTCTCGAGCACCAAAATTCGAAACTGATGGCCTGTGACGTCAAGATGCACTAAAAAGACACCACGGTATTCTCTGACTCGTACTTATTGTAAAAGCTATTGCCAAGATTATTGAAGCCTCGGTCCATAAACCCAACAAAGATAAGCTATAAACAATCATAAAAACGGAAAAGAAATATTTAAAGAATTTAATGGTATATAGTTTTCCATAATGAACTACACCAAAAAAAAATTTTTCTATAGAGTTGACCACTTAAGGCTCTGTAACACCAAATAGTGTTATGGCATTTCCATAAGTTTATGGATAAAACTTAAAACAATAGCCACGAAAAAAAAGATCTGGGTAGCTTAAGAGTTCCCCCAGGGTCTACAAATATCGGATTGAGGATAAACCGGGCTGGAATTGTTAAAAAAAATATTGAAAATCACTAAAAACGCGCAAAAAGCACTGCCGTATTTCCATAACTTTGGCGTAAATAAGCAGAAAACTAATTAATATTATACATAAATAAAGAGAACAAAGACCGGTGTACTGTCTACATGTGTCTGTTTTTCAAAACATTGCATATTTTTCGCGTAAAAAAATCGGAAAGTAACTGAATTTTGAGGCCGAAAATCTCCATACATTTTACTATGGCGGAATATTTTATCCGGCATAGGTTCGAGATCGAATCGCAGAGCTCAGTCGTCCGCAGGATTTCAAGGTGAGAGCACGTCGCTTTTTACCAAAAAATTACGCGGCTAAGTGGCGTGTACATACACAAGACTACTTTGCGAGGTGCGCACAGTGGTTGGAAATCACAAATTGAAAATAAAACAAAATTGTACATTGTAAAAATTTGTAGTTGTATGTTTGTACAGGTAGTTGGAATTGAATTTTTTTTTTGTGGTAGATAATAGTTTTTGCTTTTTTTTTTAGTTGGTAAAGTCATCAAATGAGACCTCCCGCCCTGGGTGGGGCGGAAGGGACTGTCAGACTCTTACTGACTAAAATCCACCCGTGTTCCTTCGGATGCCCTTTACGTTCCGGGGCCGCAGTATCCTGGGTTAAGAAAAAACCCGCGACCCCAGTAGGCATTCGGCGCGAAACACGACGCGCCACCGACCCGGGCTTGGTCCTCGGACGGCGAGCTACCCATTACTCAATGTCCGCAAGCCCGCTCCGCCG
Source organism: Agrotis ipsilon (assembly GCA_028554685.1). NCBI lineage: Eukaryota > Metazoa > Arthropoda > Insecta > Lepidoptera > Noctuidae > Agrotis > Agrotis ipsilon. Next base: position 11,466,614 of record CM052972.1, read on the forward strand.
CTGTGCCCTCTGCTGATTAGAAGGACACGCGTTGGAGCGTCCACACGACAGGCTATTCGCATACGGGCAAAGAGACCTCTTAGGCACACAGTGGCCTAAGGGAGAGTTTTTGCCCGCATCCCAGAGTGCACCGGCCCGAAAATCTAGTCTTCCCCCGGACTTATCCAAGAGGGAACTTCAGTCCACGGGCGCACGTGGAGGTTTCCTGTCTTAGCACCTTAGATAGTTTTTGCTAGTTTTTACTGTAAAGTTTGTTTTGTTTGGTTGTAGGCTAATCTCAGGAGCTAGTTGGAATTGAAACATTATTTTTGCGATGGATGATAGTTTTGCTATCGTCCAAGTTAAAAAAAAAACAGGTTCAAACGATTTTCGACCTTATTGACATTTAGGATTTAGTTTGTTTTTCTCACATTCTCGTTAGCTAACATTGCTCCTTCATTAAAATCCGGTGTTTGCATAAATGTCAATAAGGTCGAAAATCGCTTGCACCTGTTTTTTTTAACTTTGACGATAGCAAAACTATCATCCATCGCAAAAATAATGTTTCAATTCCAACTAGCTCCTGAGATTAGCCTACGACCAAACAAAACTAACTTTTCAGTTTAGATAAAAATATATTTCAACTAGATGAAAACCCGGCTTCACTCGGGTGAAACGTGTGTCATACATAATACACATCTAGGTACTAAATGTAGGTGTCACGGTAACTCATAAGTCCCACGACCGCGGCAGGCTTTGGCCCTCAAAGGTGGACCCCGTCATTGTGCTGACAGTCTTTGAGGCGCGCGTGGCACCGTCGACCCCCGCATGTTCCATGATCAGAGAGCGAGTTACCCATTACTCGCCGCCCGCATGCCCGCGCCTTTTGGCCGGATATCGTCCTGCGACGTCCTAGGCGTCTACCACTGCGGCTGGGTCGTGAGGTGCAATCCTGCACCGTATGCTCCACTGTTTCCTCTGGGCGATCCACACAGTGGTGACACCCAGGCGTTTCCTCAGGTACCTGCAGATCCGGACTTCCGTGTCCGGTGAGGATCTGCGTCAGGCGGTAGGTCAAGACGCGATGCCTATCTAGCCACTCCTCAAACCTTACCGGGGGTCTTACCGCCGTCATCGCGGCGTGCCCGGACCTCTGTTACGACAGTCGCTCCCTCCATATTATCGCCCTGAGATCGCGCCGGAGCTCTTCCCGCCGCACTAAACTTGTCGAGGCAGGGGAGGTTACAGCTTAAAGGTTTACAGGTTTTTCTAAGGAGGTTTAGTAACTACATAATATACCACATGACACTGGCCGAAAATAAAGAGAAAAAATAAAAACTTCTCAACATGGTAACCGATGTCAAAAATGGCGGCTGCGATCTGTCTGGTCAGAAAATCATTAGAAATTTACAAAATCCTCGATAATCCGAATTTTGCGGATATATGTTGTCGACTCGAAATCTCTACTTTTTAATGTTTTATTATTCAGGTAAGCTTTCGATCGATTATATCTTAGCCCTACACGAAACTATTATTTTCAAGAAATATTAATTTGTTGGGTACGCGCTTAGTACTACTTGAACACTCTATGCGATCATAGATGTGTGAGTGAGTGGGTCGACCGCGTCTATCGCTGTGTGAGTAGCGCTTCAATACCAATTTTTCTCTCGAGCCCGCGGCGAAGAGGGGCCTTAATACTTCTAACTTTACTGTTAACATAAATGAAACTTTTAAATGATTAGTTAAATTACCTATTGATTGTTTGCATATTAATCTCACATTATTATATGTTTTATGGTTTTATTTTATGAATTATATTTAATTAATCTGTTGGACACAAAATGAATCGGGTCGATTCTTGTCATACCCCTTTAATAAAAGTGTCTAATCTTCGTCAATTTTGGTTTCTATAACAAAAGAAAAAATACGGGACAATACGTTCAGATAGTCTAACTGAAGGACTTAGTAACAAATCTTCTGCAAAACGTGACGAAATAATTTTCATTGTGCACTCATGGACTTTGTGTAATGACCCCCAATCACGTAGAATTTATGAAATAATTGTCCGTCTGTCTGATGGCAGATCATGTTTTGCTTTTGTACTTAGAGCAGTTACTTTTGTTTCGATCGTAAGTTGATATTTACGTTGAGTTTTTCTGTAAATAAAAAAGGTTTTACTAAGGGCTGATTTTTCAATATTAACATATATCTGAGGAATAAAAATGGCGGTTTGACAACTTATCTATACAAAATTATGTCAAACCGCTATTTTTATTCCTCACATAAAAGTTATCTGACTATTAAAGAATCAGCCCATAATGAAGTAATATTTATAACATTATATTTCTTTTTTAATTTTAATTATTTGAGCATTCTAATCCGTTTTATTTTAGGCTCGATACCTAAAGGATAAAACGGTACCCTATTACTAAGACACCGTTCTCCATACGTTTGTCTGTTTGTTTGTCACCAGGCCTTATCCTATGAACCGTGACAGTTAGACAGTTGAAATTTTCAAAGATGGTGTATTACTCTTGCCGCTACAACAACAAATACAAAGGAGCTCCCCAATTAACAGACATGATTTTCTTATAATAAACATCAATAATGTACACACAGCTACACATCAAGCTATACAAATCCAGTTCGTCTTAGCTAATACCGATTTTGCATAGCTTGATGTGTAGCCGTGTGTACAGCAGGTACGTAGAATCTTAACTTATGTGATGGCACGATTCAACGATTGCTTAGACATGGTTAATATTATACCCTGACAGGCTAATACACCATGATTAATTCTAAAGAACCAACCAAGACTAAAGTCAATGTACTACCCAAATGTCATGAACACTTAATGCTAGGCTAAGGGCTCTTTTCCACCAGACATTTGCTATGCTACGTTGCTATTAGTAGGGGGGGTACGAGATAGACTCGAGATATCGTGTTATGGATAACCACGACTGGTTTAGGTAGCAATGTGCAGAGCAGTGTAGTACAAAAGTGCATCTTACAATACATATGCATAGGTTAGCATTAGTGAAAATGGTCACATAGATTCGTAGCTTGGCTTTTGCATTCTTGCAGCATAGCTTTATGGCCCCACCCACTCTTAGGGTCAGGTACCGAAACGCGACAATACTAGAAATGTATATCTTTAGTAAATAAAGTTACATTTTGATGTGCTCTATTGAAATGTGCGCACAGCGTCGCGTCTTGTGTGAAGTGACCTTTAATCTAAATATCGTGTGCACTAAAGGATGAATCTTAAATAACAGCTGAGTATTAGTGTTTACCGGTGTGGAAACTGCCAGTACCTACCTACGCAGTACTCTTGGCTTCCACTATAGACTTCCTTTTAGTAGTTTGTAAGGTAATGGAAGAAACCCTGATTTTTTTGTGGTTGTAAATGTTATCAAATGTCAACCAGCCCTGGATGGAACGGAAGAGATGTTGGATTATTGTGCATGTAAAATCTGTATTACACCTACTTTCATCATAATAATGCCAAATTTCAGTGCCGGAGAAATTTTTCGGAAGTCTTCATACAACAAACATCCTCGTAGATCGGACTATTTAAGTACCTATGTTTGTTTGTTAAAAAGTAGGCAATTTCCACGTGAAGTTTTGTTTCATACATGTTCTACATTTTACATAGGGAATATGGTTTTCATCTTCTGCTCGTCTAGTGTCTAGCAAACCCGTTGTACCGGTATTTAGATTTTCTGCCATTTGTCACTCAAAACCATTTTATTTTTAGGTTATTAATCTTTCTGTCTGAAAAATAGTGTTAATAGCAATTATAATTATTATTTATTAACAAAAATTAACCATTTATAAAATACTCTTTACGTTGGGCATCTTGAAAAACCTTAGAAGTCCAGTCAATTAATTACTTGCATCTGAAAAGTCTTTCAACTATTTTCATTTCAGCTATAAACGGACTCAGATTGTATCAAATTACTGAGCAACAGTTTACTAAGTTTAGTTCAACTAAAATTAAATAAAAAATGGAGTCAACGGCTGAAAGATAATTAAAAATTTTCGCTTGAACGCTAAAGAGTGTAATAAAAAGTTATTTTATTCATCGGTTGCCTTTTCAAATTGTTATTTTATAGACTTTTATAGTGATTTATGTTTAACTATTCACTTAATCCCGGTTGTAAAATACTACTATTTCTATAATTGTGTTTCCTATAGTAATTTTCCGATAGTTAGTTTAATGGGCGCAATCATAAGATGCAAGCTTGGCAGATAAATTAAGTCATTATATGATCGATCGAAGTAGGACTGAACTTTAGTGGGCACCAGAGTGGTCCAGTGGCTGCCTGAAGATGGGCCTCGTTACCGAAGGAGGCCTAGAAAACGCTAGCGTAAAGACTTAAGCCTGAATTACAGAAAACACCTCAAAACTCAAGCGTTACTGAAACGCGAAGTTTATTTTATAGTACTTATACGAAATTAAAAACTGCTGTTCCCCTGTAACGATAACGTGACACCAAACGAACAAGGTACAGACTATTTGCAGCCAAGACATTGCACTAAAACCATCTCGGAACAGGAGTTATTTTTAGATGCGTTTCCAATACTAATTAGTTACCCCTCGACTTTGTCTGTCTCAAGGGGTGGTTGATCTATCGGTAGAGAATCTGGTTCACATCTGGGGGCCGATTCTCGGTTTTAGAGATGGTGTCGAACTCGACAAATATTTCTAATGACGTCATTTTTTCGACAAATTTTAAAAGTTGATATGTCAAATTGGCCATTTGTCGAAGGCTAACGTTAGAGTTCAGTAAAATTTGTCGAAAAAATGACGTCATTAGAAATATTTGTCGAGTTCAACACCATCTCTAAACCCGAGAATCGGCCCCCTGGGCAATGATTATATTACGTATTTTGTCTGAATTCATATCCTAATCCGTTTTTTTGTACTCTTTAAGCACGAAAGGCAAAGTTTCGATCGAAGTTTCGGGCGCATGCTACTCCATATCACATACGGACACAATAAAAAAATACATTTAATTCAGATAACTTGAATGATAAAGTGCAATAATAGTCCAGTCATTAAAGCCAAAACCCGAAAATAATTAGTAACTTGCTGAAATTTTAAGGGGTTTTTAAAGAAGGTAAAATAACTTACCGGGTGATTTTGCAGCGTTCGGGGGTGTACGGAAAGGGTTGAAAAGGGGTGAAAAGTGCTTTTTCGTTAATAACATTGCCAAAAAAATTAGTAACACGCTGCAAATTTGGAATTAGGTTGTTCTTACCGTTTTGTAACGTGTATCAAATTTGCAGCGTTTTGCAACATACGGAACATTGTTTATTTTTTAAAAACAATGCAATTTGTTAATAACAAGGGTAAAGAAATTAGTAACACGCTGCAAATTTGGAATTAGGGTGTTCTTACCGGTTTCTAACGTGTATCAAATTTGCAGCGTTTTGCAACATACGGAACATTGATTATTATTAAAATTATGAAAAAATGACGACTTTAACACGTCGTATCTTAAAAAGTACTAACGTTAGACCATATGTTTGTTAGTAACTAATGTTCCGCTTTGAAAGCCCTATCCAACGGTGTGTCACATGTTACTATTGACGGTGGGCCCAGATTTCATACATCGGTTTCCCAATGTCCTTTGATATACGTTACAAAACGGTAAAAACAACATCATTACAAATTTACAACGAGTTACTAATATTTTCCACCCCTTTTATGAACAAAATCATTGTTTTTTTTAATAATAAACAATGTTCCGTATGTTGCAAAACGCTGCAAAATTGATACACGTTATAAAACGGTAAGAACAACCTAATTCCAAATTTGCAGCGTGTTACTAATTTTTTTGGCAATGTTATTAACGAAAAAGCACTTTTCACCCCTTTTCAACCCTTTCCGTACACCCCAGAACGCTGCAAAATCACCCGGTAAGTTATTTTACCTTCTTTAAAAACCCCTTAAAATTTCAGCAAGTTACTAATTATTTTCGGGTTTTGGCTTTAATGACTGGGCTATAATTTTTAACTAAAATAATAGAGAGATGAACAAACAATTTGTGGCAACAATATTGCACAATTGTCTGTACTCTTGATATTTTGTCAAAACGCATGAATTAGTTAACAATAGACAGTAGGGTTTACTCAAAAGTTTCGGGCCCGTATCTTCGTTGACGGACTTCGAGAGTTCCCTGATTGTCCGAAGAATCGGATAAGCAAATTCGATCGTTTATTGTTAACCAAGATCGGGATCAAGATTACCACGTTGTTGCGAAGCGAAAATAACGCAATTTACGGAATGTTAACATAATTATGAAGTTCATCAGATGATGTTAATAATTCACAATATACTCAGAATTATATTATTAACTAGCGGCCCGTCCCGGCTTGCCCGGGTGGAGGACCCGGTCTAAAACCCGGTCCCGATGGTTACAAACACAACAAAAAAATAATTATCCGAATCGGTCAAGCCGTTTTCATGTTATGCCGTGACAACGGAAAACGGGTTTCATTTTTATATATATACAGGGTGAATTTTTCAACTGGGCGTGGATGGCTACTTTCGAAACTATGAGGAATATCGAAAAACGTTGAAAGGAGTCTCGAGGCCGATTTTGACGAAAACTAAAACTGCATCAACGGATTTTAGAAAAATCAAAAATCCTGGCCAGGAATCGAACCCGCTGATTTTGGAAAAAAAATCACATCCTGTATTATTACACCGTTCGATAGGGTTACTATTAAGGATCAAATTCTGGGAAGTAATCATATACGGCAAACTTAAGGAAATGGCAGATTTTTATGAAATTGCTATTTTTCCATGTTACTTTACATCTACTGAGCCATAATTTATTCGAAATTATAAAATTTCATTGTTTTTAATGTCTCACTGGGTTTGACGTTTCAACAATCCCTCTGTACTTAGTAATACGACATTATGAAATTGAACTAAAAATAGCATTATTTTAAAGAAGAAACGGTAACTATGTTTCAAATACAGTCTTTGCCTTGAAGATTAATCAGTTTTTTTTGTAATTATACGTTTTACTTAAGTTTGCCGTATATGATTACTTCCCAGAATTTGATCCTTATTAGCAACACTATCGAACGGTATAATAATACAGGGTGTGATTTTTTTTCCAAAATCAGCGGGTTCGATTCCTGACCAGGATTTTTGATTTTTCTGAAATCCAATGATGCAGTTTTAGTTTTCGTCAAAATCGGTCTCGAGACTCCTTTCAACGTTTTTCGATATTCCTCATAGTTTCGAAAGTAGCCATCCACGCCCAGTTGAAAAATTCACCCTGTAGATTTATTATATTGAAGTGAAGATGATTCCATCTATGATTGATAAGTTAATTATTACCTAATTGAAGTTCTAAAGATAGGTACAATTATGATGAATAATTTAATTTATAAATAAAAAATACAGTATACCTAAAGGAAAAATCGTGAATACAATAACTTATTTACATAATTATCACCACCACGTGAAAAAGTAACACAATAATCAAAAGTACAAAAAAAAAATGCTGACATAAGTCAAAATAAACACAAACGTGGACAAAAAACACACAGAAACGTGATCTGAACTGCACAGTGGTTCACACCCGGAACTGGCTTGGACAAAAAGAACGTGATTACCAATGATTTGTTAAAAGGTTTAATTATAGTATTTATGCCATCTGAATTGTCGTAAATAACAAATTAATTACTTCTCTGATTCGATTAAAGTTCGGTTTTTAGAGTTACGTAGTCAAAGGGTAAAACGGGACCGTTTGGTTTAGACTTCACTGTCCGTGTATCTGTTTGCCACCAGGCTATATCTCATGAACCGTTTAGTTAGACAGTTGAAATTTTCACAAATGACGTATTTCTGTTGCCGGTTTAATAAAATCTACTAATAAAACAGTAAGTAAATTTTTTTTTTAAAAAGCCATACAACAATAGTTTTTACAATTTTTTATCGGCAACAGTAAGTAGACGTCCGAATAACGAACGAAACGAAACGAAAAACATGTCGAATTTCCAAAGAATATTCAGTTATATATTTATGGAAACACACATTATGTAAGGGTGGGTCCTATACAAAATACGTGTTTTTTTAAGGGATTTATAGATGGTACGGAACTCTTCGTGCGCGAATCACATTCGCACTTGGTCGATTTTTTATCGAGTTCTTGTATGTAGTATACTTTAGTATAGTTCGCTATTTTGGTACGCCATGGCTAAAAGGCTATAAAGCTTAAACTGTAAGGCGTGATAAAAGGTCACTCGTTATCCTTGGAACTAGATACTTTCATTGATATTGTTGATTATTATTTATTGGATACCTTTCTCGTTGGTATAAATTGATCAGTTTCAACCAAAAGTATAAATAATGCGGATATTTTTATTGTTGTTTTTACCAAATTAAGTTACTCGGTTTTGACCTCTTTTTACCGAAAATAATCACTTTTAGGTGACACTAGCCGACATTTTTTCCATAGAAACTTCAAAGTATTATTCGACTATTTGACAATTAAGTACATTCAAAGTGAAACATAGTATCGTTTTGTCTCCTTATTAATTTTGTCTCTAAAGAAACAGAGTAGTAAAATAACAAGTCATTCAAAAGTTACAAGCTACCATCAAGGATTCGGTTCTAAACTGTAAAAATGACATTCTTAAAAAAATACACAGAGGTCATGAAAATAGCCCAAAAAATCAGAAGAAGATAGCCGAAAAAATCTGCTAAGGCATTGCTAAATTGTATTGGGGCTGGTTTCAAGTCCAACAAGATGTAGTCGACTATCAGTAGGTACTTTACATGGAGCGACTGTGTACCTGATCTCCTCAACCCAGTCCCAGTAAACAAGACTGGTTGTCACACCAAAATTCAAATGACCAAGTGTGTGTCAAATTCGTGTACGAAAGGTTCAATACCATCATCTATAAAAATAGTAAATATATCACGTTTATTTTACGAGAGCCCCCTTAAATATTTAAATCACTTTTTTTGTTTAGTATTTGTTGCTATTGCGCCAAAAAATCGACATCATCTGTGAAAATTTCAACTGGGTTAGGTCCTTCGTATACAATACGAACCAAGTCTTCGATACCTTACGACTTTGGTATTCACTGACACGTGCTTGAATACGAACCACTATCATGGTCATGAGATTCAGCCTGTTGACAGATGGACGGACACTGGAATCTTTGTACGTAATAAGGATCTGCTCTTTGAGTACGTAAACCCTTAATTAAAACATTTCTATCTGCCTGTTTCTTTAATCTGAGATTCTAAGAATAAATATCTATTACAGCACAGCACCGTTGCACTCCTGCGCATCGAGTTACATTAAACTTGACACAAGAATGATACGTAATAGGTGACCGCGTTATAGTCAAGGACTGCCTTTCACTGCCAACAGATGGACCCAGTCGGACAAACGCACCAATTTTGAAGGCAAGGCCGACACAGGTTGCAGTTTGATTCTTGAACGGTACAGGTGTAGGAGTAAAAGTAACAAAGTAGAAAAACTAGTTTTGTTTAAATCTAGTTTTGACATTTTGAAGTAAATTGTGATGGCTTTAAGGACAGTGGGCTCAATTCTGCAAAAATGTACCAATCCATATATTCTGTTTTTAATTTTCCGAGTCTTTTTAGTGTTTAAAGTCACGTTTCCATCGTACAAGTTAGTTGTTTACATATTGCAAATTGTTTGCAGCTTGCAAACAAACCTGCGGCTGGAAACTTTGCAATTTAATCCTGCATGCAATTTACATACTCTCGCAAACAAGCTTCTTGTATGCAAATGGGACGTCATACTTGGACATGAGCTTAAATCTGTTTTGATTGCTTAATATGCAAAAATGTTCCAATCCACATTTGTTTTTAATTTTCCGAGTCATTGTAGTGATTAAGAATAAATTCTTACTGATTATTTTTAAATCAGTTCAAAATATAGGTTTTGGGTTTTTAAGACTTTTTTTATTTATTTTAATTTGATTAACTGAAAATTGTCTTTTTATATTTGAGTAATACAGTATGTACCAGACGACACTTATCTCTTAATAATTAACTGAATTATTAGGATATGACCTTTGACCAGCAAAGGAACATCAATGCCTCAATGTTCTATTAAGAAAGGATTTTGTGTGTTAGGTCGTTTTTGGCCGAATTCCAGTCAATATTAATAATAATGTGCGAACGACAATGAAGACACCGAAAGTAAGTACGTACGAATTCATAAAACGAGTATTCTTTATCTACATAAAACTGGTCTTCGAATAAATGGAACCATGGACCTCAAGCATTATGGAATGCTTTTCCTGGAGTTCTCGCAGTAAACTGGTCCTATTACTGATGATCTTTACTAGGGTTTACCAGTAATACCTGTGTTTAAGCCATTAAGATTCCATCGAGTATGAAGGGGCGGAGCTCATGCGGTCTAAGGATACTTGCGTCCTTTTAAGTTGGTCTGTAAGTAGTATTTAATAAAGCCATAGAGGCATTTTCTTTTGTTACTGAAATGATAAATCTACACTTAATATTGTAAAGCTGAAGAATTTGTTTGTTTGTTTGAACTCGCTAACCTCAGGAACTATTGGTTCGAATTGAAAAAATATTTTTGTGTTGAATAGTCCGTTTACCGAGAATAGGAGCCAAGCAGGGGGGTGAAAACACGATGAAAAGCAGTATGTATTTATAAGAAGTAAAAATCAGTAGAACAGACGCAAGACCGAAAAAGGACGTGGCCCTGGAACGCAAAGGGCAACCGAAGGAACAGGGTTGATTTTTTGTGGAGTGGAAGCGTTGAATGTTTTATTCGCGCCGCCCACCACACCGCTCATCGCTTAGACCAAGGTCGTGAACTGATGTCTAGCGAGACACTTTTATTCGAGCGGCAAACTATTGATTCAGCTAGGAGAACCAGTACTTGTCTATGGTTGATAAATTTATGTTAATTAATGAGAGGTCAAGTCATTTAAGGAGGTCAAGTGCGGAACGTGATTTCATTGCCACAGTAAAAAAAAAAAAACAAAAACAATATCGAACGCGAGTTATTAATAATTTCCCCACTACTAGAGTTATTTCTTCATAATACGTGGTTTGATAGAAAGTGTTTTTTTAATCTAATTATTTTAGTCAGTCAGTAGCACAATACGTGGCCGCTGAGTTACACGAAACAATAACATGCTTTATTTTTGCAATAATAAAGCAATTTCTTGCAAATCCATTGCTTCAAATCACAATACAATAACATAATTAGTTCGCAAGTATATTGCTTCAGAACCATCAAGCAGGCTCAAACCATAATTTAAGACATCTGTCAGATTTGTACTGACTAAAATCCACGGTGATCTTTCAATAGTCGAAGTTCCGGGGTCATTGTTTCCTGATGAGTTAATCTTATGATCATGGCAGGCTTTGGCCCTCTAAGAGGGGCCCGTCATTTTGCTGACAGCTCTTTAAGGCGCGTCGCGCCTTCGACCGGGCATGGTCCATGATCGGACGGTGAGTCACTTAGTACTCGCTGTCCGATTGCCCGAGCACTTCAACCCTACGACTGGATAATACGAATGCCTCTTGGTAAGATTGTCTGCCAGATTTCCGAGATTATGGTCGTGCATGATAATCTACTGTTGTTGGGCTGGTCCGCAAATTAAAGGTCACGACCTATGCTTGGAGTTTCTTTGAAGGATACAATCAGGAATCCCGAAAAGAACAGCAGTAACCAACATAGCTTGTAGTTTAAGCAAACTGATTATGGAAGTGGGCTGGCTATGTTTCTCGAAGAACCGATGGCCGATAGAGCAGACGAGTCATGGATTGGAGACTGCGTATCGGCAAGCATTGTGTGGGACGAACCCCCAGCTAGATGGACTGACGACCATAAGAAACTGGCTGGGACAGACTGGATGCGGAAGGCAGGGAACATGGTAATGTGGTGCAGCCTGGGTGAGGCTTATGTCCAACAGTGGACTGCAATAGGCTGCTTGATTGATTGATGATAATCCGCAGAATCGTGGAACGCTAGCTTTAGGCATCAATATCATACAACTTCAACATCATGAGGCCCTTGCGACCTCAGAGCCTCTACCATGAGTTGTCATTACGATACTCGATCATACGCATCGACCGCATTTGCCGTTCCCATTGGTTGAGAGTTCATACAACCTTGTAGAGGGCCAATGAGAGCGCCAAACGGGGTCGTTATTGACGATCAAGTATCGTAAAGACAACTCATGGTATGGGTACAGATTTGCTTCACCATCGTTAGGATCAGCTTTCATTTTAACAAGATGGTTCTGAATCAAATTCGACACCAACCAGTTGCTATTAGTCGGAATCCATCTCAAATGACCGCATCACCATGTTAGGATACAAGCAACTTGCAACCTTGACGTGTTTTGCATAAGTCTTATTTAATTTAGCACTTGTGAACTTATTTGCTCGTGTTCCAGATTGTTGCACTAATTGCACATCTTAGTGTGAATTACCTCATGTATTTGGACAATGTCTGCTTCATTTACTATATTTTTAGTTTTAAAATGTTTACTGTCTATTGTGCATACAGTTTTATTATTTTAGCAAGGCTAAGACTTTATGAAGGCCAAGGGGTCTAACAAAGCTATTCCACGAGCGGCAGATTCACAATATGAATCGCGATAACATTATTTTATATCTACCAGTTTTGGGCAGTTACATTGTTAATTTCATTGAAAAAGTCAGGGTCGGACTAGGCGTTAAGGGCCCGAGTGACTCACCGTCATATAAAAATTTCAAAACAAGTTCTATTTTTTTTTCTTTCAATTTTTTTATTTGTAGTTTGAATAAATTAGTATTTAGTTTATTTTATTTATAGTTACTTAATAAATTGAAAATATCTAAAAAAAAAAGTAAAAAAAAAACAAGTTCAATTATTTTTCGTCATTTTTGTAATTATATGACTGAAATATCTCATCTAGTTTATCTAGGTCGCAAGCGTTGTGACCTAGCCTGTTGCCTGCCTGTTCATCAAAAGGGTCCTCCCGCCCTGGGCGGACTGAAGGGACTGTCAGGGTCTTACTGACATTTGATAAACCTTATGATTTCCGAGAAATTCAGCGGATATAGCTCGTTATTATGAAACAAAGACTTTGTTGTGTCTGCTTCAATCACTGTGTCGTTTGTCTTACTTGGTGAATGAAATCGTGAACGTGAAATCATCAATTAGGAATTTTATGTACATAAAATTACTTAAAACTTAGTAGTTTGTATTGATTTTGCAAAAATGTTTTTTAACAAATACTTTTTGTCAATTATTCACTAGACTGGCAGGATTTTCTTTGCCATAGAATTAGTGTTGCCATCTAAAAACACCATATTACCAATATTGCTAATAAAATTGCGATAGTGTTTATCTTTATTATTGATTCTATTGCTTAAGCAACAAAATAGAACATTCCATTATAATATCATCCATACGAATTTTATCGTAATGCATACTGTGATGTTACTAATGTAGCCTTTTCCAAATCGTTCGCTGGGCAGTTTACCTTCTGACAGCGATGCGGATGAATTTTTTTAAGCCCTGTTGAATATAAGTATTGTTATTTATGATTGAAATTATTTAATGACAATATTGCGACGAATTGAAAACCTAGAATGGACGTTGGCTTCTACGTGGTGACTTAGTATTCAATACCTAATGTAATTGAAAAGAATTACGTTAATAGAATTGCATTGTGACTAAATTCAATAGAAAATGGACGAGATTGAATTAAATTGTGGGTTTAAACCTATACTAATATTTTAAAGGTGAAGAGTTTGTTTGTATGTGTGGAGTGACAAGAATGGATAAAGTAAGGAATACGTTTATAAGAGGAAGTTTGAAAGTAGCACCTGTTACAGAAAAAATGAAAGGAAGTCGTCTGTCTTGGTATGGACATGTGATGAGGAGGGATGACACTCATGTGGCTAAGAGAGTGATGAGTATGAATGTTGGTGGATGGAGAGGAAGGGGAAGGCCAAAGAAAAGATGGATGGATTCTGTAAGGGATGATATGAATGAAAAAGGAGTAAATGATTCGGTGACGTTTGATAGGGGAGAATGGAAGAAAAAAACGTGTTGCGCCGACCCCAAGTAAAATGGGATAAGGGCAGGAAGAAGAAGAAGAAGAAGAGTTTGTTTGTTTGGTTGAACGCGCTAATCTCATTTTATTTCCATTTCTGTGTTGGATAGTCCATTTATCAAAGAAGGCTATATAACATCACTCACGCTACGATGAAAAGGAGACGACTAGTGGTAAAAAAGAAGATTTAGACTTATCAACGCATCGTGAATGGTCTACACCTAACACTAGAGATTGTTTAAGATGCTATAAATATATATAAATAGGTACATAATATATGTATTAGTAGGCAGTGTTTGCCGTGTGACCTTAGCCGTCCTTCAGGGAAAACCATATTTTGGAAATACCAACACACGCCAATATAATACTTTATGGGTAGCTTCTTTTATCGATATGTAGTCCAGGTTTTAAAGACTACACATTTTTACTTATGTTTTTTTTAATGTTCTCTTATTTAGGGAATTTCTAGTGTTTTTAGAGTGGCATCTCGCAAGTTAACCTAGAGGAAGTTGTGAGCTGCTTAATTGGACTTTCAGACCTGGTTATATGGAATCTCTGGAATCTAGTTATATTATGGTACTATTGTGTTTTTTGTCACCCAGAAGTGTTCCATGGAACTGGCATTGTTTATGCAAGATAAATTAAGACACAAACTCTCAAATAGCCAGACCTGAAATAACTACTTATACTTTACTAGGTTTGTTCCGTGAGGGATTCAAAACCACTTCACACAGTGTATCAGTCGCTTGCTCAGCCACTGCGCCAGTCACCGTGCAGCGCGTTCTACCCTACGGCCAGGATGCATTTTTATTTTTATTCTTTTACAACTTTTAATTAACAAGAAAAAAACATGTATTCTTTGTTTCTAAGTTCGTAAAGTAAGAGGCTTCACAGTTCATAAATGATTACGAAATAATAACATTGGAATGGATTATAACGTTAAAGCTATTAACAGTTTTGTTTACATATTACATTCGAAAACAACTTTTAAACCTTAAATACAAGTCAATACCCAAGGTATTTGTGAATGCCAAACAGATTTCCTTCAATCTAGTTTCGATACCTTTAAATTATATTATTTAAATATTAATACGTAATATAAATACATAAAGTTTGGGTATCAATGACAAATATTTTCTTAGAGAATCTGTCGAAACATAAAAGGAATAAAAAAAAAATCTTTTTGAAATAATCTGGAAATAATCTTTTGACTTTTTTACATAATGACATACAGACAATTTAACACCTAGACGAATGTTACCATAATTCCTAGAAAATATTTAAAAATATATAAATATCGGTCGAGCCATTTCGGAGGCTTGAAACTACAAACACCGCGCATCGGTATTTTTTTAAATTAACAACATTGTAAATGCATAATTATTTTATTTCTCATATTTTGGTTTTCGTACACCAAAACACTCAGAACGAAAAGGGTTTGTGGCATATTCCTGATTTGTATTTCAAAAGCGGAATATTTTTTTCCCTCAAAAACAAAAGAGAGTGAAAAGACAAGTCTTTTTTATTAAAATATTTAAATTAATAATTTGTATTCTTGTCTGATGGTTCACATGTTAGCTTGCATGGCTACGGCTTGTAAACTGATGTATAACAGGGATGGCAAACCATTTTCTACAATAATATGGAATGCCACAGCCACAGATAACAGTTACTACATGCCAAAGAAGGTATGTCAAGTCAAAAAATTAGACACAATAATATTACCGTTTCACCTTGTGTAAGAAAAATAAGGCAACTTAGTACAGAAATAATAAAATCTTTTGAGAAGGTTTTTGTAATTCGTATAATCTTTAGGATTTTGAAGATTTTCAAAAAATTACTTCTGTCATATGTTTAAGAAACAAGTCAGCTTGAAAACGTAGGTAAAGCAATTAATCATGTTGAACTGTCAAAATTAAAGGTATAACGCCATCGCGTGTAGATACAATTACAAAACTAGGTATTTAAAAGACGATTTCGTACGAAAATCAGTGTCACGGTCAGCATAACATACGAGTATGCTACTTTTGCCGTAGGTTCACCGCCTCTGCATTTTACAAGCCTTTTTAATATTAACAATACCAAGAAGCTGCAAGATTCACACAACTCATCATCATTTTATTTTACGATACGTGCTGTACAGAGTCGGACTTGCCATATAGCAG
The DNA here is from genome assembly GCA_028554685.1 of Agrotis ipsilon. Lineage (NCBI taxonomy): Eukaryota > Metazoa > Arthropoda > Insecta > Lepidoptera > Noctuidae > Agrotis > Agrotis ipsilon. The sequence goes on from CM052972.1 coordinate 11,482,852, forward strand.
GCCCCCCACGGGCTTCGGTTAGTAGGATCAAGGACCCGGGCAGGCTAGGTCTCAGCTCTTGTGCCCAAAATGGAAAGTATATAAGATTGTTTGTTCATATAATTTTGAGAAAAATGAAATAGAAAAAAATCTAAAAATGTGAGCACCTAAGCAGGTCATCCTTAAAAAGTTTAGAACATTTCAGAACGTGGCGATAACCCGACTTTGTGGGCTCACCACCTGGGCCCTTCCCCTTCGAACTAAGTCCGACCCTGGATACGTGTCACGGTGATTGGAGTTTCCAGTTAATTACTGACACTGAAGGACGATTTATTGTCTATGCTGTTTGTTTTTAAATAGTTGTGCTGATGCGCGGGAGTTTGATTGATGTCAGCTTTTTTGTGAGACTGTCAAAGAGTCACTATAAATGATGCATGTACGCGTTTCTTTGAATAAAAATTTAAGCATACGTTATTATCTACTCGAAGTTTTTTTGAAGATGTTTTTATGAACGCTTCTTTTGATACTTATGCAAAACGATAGATTAAAAATATTTATGTATTCCTTCAACATATGGAAAATCCTAATTTTAATGCAAAATTGATCGTTTTTCAAACGTCAACCATCAGTTAGTAAGGCCGCACACACCGAGACAGGAGACCGCGACCGAAGATCTCGACCGTATCTGTCTCCTGTCTCTTGTAGCGGTGTCCGGCGCGAACCGCTAAAGACTTTATAAGGCATGCTTCGCACGTAGTTTCTCACCAGCACAACGCATCCGAACCCAATGAGAAAAACTGATGTGTACCTGTACGTACCTTTAATTTTGTCGAATTGAACAACGAACGCAGCCAAGCATAGAGCCAAACATTTCAACATTTTCACGATCTTTCTAGCGAACGGTCTAGTGCTGGTCGTCAAAAATTTTACTTCATGATGATGTCAGACTTGACAGTCGGGTCAGAAAATTCGCGAGAACGCTCGTTAGTATGCTAATGCTCTCGCTTGTTTTTCTGTAATGTACCCTGGATCCAACAACTGGATCAATGTTAATCAGCGTCATCTGCTTAACTATCGATTCTCAAGAACATTTTGCGGCTATAAAGCCAGCGTATAATTGATGTCCAACAGTTAGCTCAAATGTGAGACTAATGCATGTTTTTATAGATATCCCACGAATACGTTGCAAAATACATGAGCTTTTAAGTTTTATTATATTTTAATAGCTCACAGATTAGTTTAACATTGTATGTCTTTACATTGCAATATATCGCGTGGGGTGAGGCAGAGATGTACCGACCAAAATCTTAATAATAATGTCAACGTAAATCTCGTTAGGCAGCTGGATCAAGGGCCAGATTCAGAGAGCAGTTCTTCTGGACACGGCGCGCATTGTTCGGAGATTCCTTACTCTCGAGCCCTGACTGCCGGTAGCTTGGACCCTGTTTCAGATACCGGTAGGCCAGTATTATTTTTATTAGGTATTTTTTAAATGTTTTTTTTTTGTTACAATATTTAAAAATCAATTAGGTAAAAAAATGAATAAAGGTCAACGTAAAAATAAGTAATTAAAAAATAAGATACGAAAGTCAGGCAATTGCCTTAATTTTCAAGATTTTGGTGGGTGAACTTCTGTATTAAATCACAGAGATGATCCTTTAGCCGTCAATCGGCAACAAATCTGGAATCGTTTAAATTCGTAACCAACTTTTATTTTTGATCGGATGGACTGTCGTACTGACTAAAACCCTCCATTATCCTTTAATTGTTCTTTACTTTCCAGCGATACGGTAGCCTGTTTAGATAGTCCCGCGACCTCGGCAGACATATTTGTGCCTAGCATAATTTACGAAATATACATGCATACAAAATGTAGGTAGGTATGTACATCAAAATGTTATCTAGTCTCAGTTTAGTTTAATTGATTAAGAATTAGGGTAACGACTTCCATATAAATGACTAAATTATGTGTTCTAATTGTTAATGTTTTTCAACATTTATAAGTATTATCATTTGATCTATTTTATTTTATTTTAGAGGCAACCATCAGCATATTTCCGACTTATTCGTCAACTCGCCCGCAATTATCTCGCCCGCTCGGGCGAGTTGGCACCTTCCGATTTTACCTATTTTTGCTGTCGTCAACTCGCGAATGTCCTAAAAAATGGTACAGTCATCTATAAAATACGAGATATATATCGCCCGAGCGGGCGAGATAATTGCGGGCGAGTTGACGAATAAGTCATATTTCCACTTGACAGGAATTATTCGATGCTTTGTTTAGCACTGTTTAATTTTTTATTCTGGTAATAGTTTGGTTAAGATTTAACACATACCTACTGTTCATCATCATCATCAGCCTATAAATGTTCCCACTGCTGGGACCCAGGCCTCCCTCTGTGAGAGGGAGTAGGCCGTAATCCAACTCGCGAGCCCAGTGCTGATTTTGTTCTAGGTCATACCGGTTTCCTCACGATGCTTTCCTTCACCGTTTTGAGAGCAGTGGTGATTAAATAAATAACACAAAATAATGCTACAGGCTGCGTTTGTACAACGTACAACAACTCGAAAGTCCAGACCGATACCACTGGACCACTACTGTACAAAGAGTTAAACAAGAAAAACAATCTACACATACACAACCCACAAATTGCACCACAAACTCACAACCTCATTTAACCCGCTGCATTCGGTCAATAATAGGGCTGTCAGCAAGACAGTAAGCAACAATCAATCATCACAGATTTTCTGGAGCAACGGCACACCAATTGACCTAAAATGGTCCTCTTCTCCTAAATTGGTCCTTCCGTTCGTCTGTAAGTACAGAGCTATTGGCTGTTGATCTTTTAACCCACATTGTCTGTGCATTTTTATGGATGGAAACAAGGTTGGTGGTACGTGATGAGAGTGTTGAATGAGCTGATATAATCTTGGAAAGTTGGTGGTTGGAATTTGATGTGGGTACGTTTTTTTTCCCTGTTTTGTTTCGTGTAGATGTGAATATATATCACCAAAATTCAACAATATGAAGGTAATTAAATATTTTGATACCTTGCTTTCTAAATAAATTCCCAAAAGACATGCAAACGTTCTAAAAGACTGGATCGGAAAGTCATAAGTAAAAAATTTGTACGGTTTAATCAAAGCATTTCCTGACACAACAACTATTACTGTATTGAACGGTGGAACACATACCTAAACCTGGTTAGATTTATTATTAAATAAAATAAATTAAAACGTTACAGAAAAGATTGTTAACTTTAAAAAAATATCTTCTTTAAAAACATTGGCGGCGCAATTGAAGACGGTCTCTTACTCATAATGAAGTCGCGTTAAGTTATAGAGGGACCACACCACACTAGAATGAGATTTCAACAATAATGCTTAAAGCGATCATGGCATGTTAGGCCATCAGGACTCAAGAAAGACGAGAGTGGATAAACCTGCAGAGCTAATGCAAGAAGAGAAAAATAACGTAACGTAAAAAGTTCTTAAAATTATGACAGGTCGAAAAATAGAATCTTGTAGTAGTCCTCATCTTGAAGTAGTCTTTCAACAAGTAATTTCAAACCGTATTCTAGAAGTCACATTGAGCCTTATTATGCATTCTACCTAAGTAAATACTGATGTTATCCCCTACCACAAGAACATAGTAATAGCACGTGTAGGTACAGTAGCCTAGATTTAAGTGTTTCAATAGCACGGCAGTAGTAACTGGACTATTGTCCAACAGTATTGCGTTACTTGTACCAGATTTATAGTAGATAACACTTAGAGTAGGCCTTTCTTTAATCTTCCGATCAGTTGAAATGGGTCTTAAGAACAGTTGGTAGATAATAGACATAGGGATTGTGGTGTGCGATTAAAATGATGAAGGAAATTATAGCTGGCATAGAAATGGGCGCTTAAAAGATAATGATACAGGAAATCATTTCCGTGATGACAGAGAGATAGATAAAGACGGCGATGTTGAATGCAATTTTAAGACATTTGACAATTTTCAAGGGAAAAAATGGTTCCTTCTTCGCACACCAGAGGCGCTGTACCGTGTTTCCATACAATAAACGCTGTAAATACTGGAAAAACTCTGTAAAGTAAAATAGAGAAAACTCGTGCTAGGGGTACAGATAAGCATTAAATTACAAGTTGCAACCAGGTTCTAAATGGTTAAGGAAAATGCAGATGATGATGACAAAGACATAATATTGCACCAACCTCAAATAGCTTAATTTGACCTCTACCTACAAGAGGGTGACGAAAAAGATGGGCACCAAGAAAATACTAATGCCTTGATAGGACACTTTATTATACTTGAAATTAAAGTCACATACGAAACAAGATACATTTAAATTCATGACTAACATTTATAGGTATAGTCACATTGGTACGGTCATTTTTAGGTTCCAGTAGTTAGAGTAGTTTCAAAAGATAGATATCAATGGATAGTTTACAAAAGAATTTGCGTAAGCTTCATAGAACGTATACCGTATTAATTTCCAGAAAAATGGCAAGCAAACCGCAGAATTTCACGACAGCCAAATCAATAAACAAAGAGATAATCACGAGATCAGTAGCTTGGATAAATGGATGTTTCCTAAGCCATTGAAACAGCTTATTTAACGGATATTTCACGATTATTTTACTCGTGACGTTGTTGTCAAGAAAATGTCGTGGGTCGGGGACACGATTGCCTTTCGGTTTTACTATGGTTCCTTTCAAATACGTTATAGAATTTGTTTTTGTGGTGACAATAATGGTGGTGTCTTGCCCTACTGTGCCAAAATGTAATGAATGCAAAAATATTTAGTAATAGTTTACCTTTCACTTGTGCTATTTCTACGGAACGGAACTAGTTTTATTACAGTGCAAAGGGTAATTGAGAAGAAAAGGAAGGCCAAAGAAAACCGTATATGCTCCTGTGACGCCTGGCGACAAACAAAAATGTGCTGCCCTCATTATACTTACTTGGAGTAGATGCATGGTTTCTTGCTCCAGTGGGGATATTTCCTGTATACCTGAGGAACCTCATCATAAACCATGACCCACCTCCAGAATAACTCTTTGTGCAACTGAAGAAGCCGTTAGTAGTGGCTGATGTGGAAGAGTTTCTTTTAGAGCTCATCAATTCAGTTTAGCCAATTTCAGTTCACTATTGGATATAGGTCTACCCCTAGAAGCGCCACAACGCATGATTTCTTGTCTTTTATCCAGTCACTGCATGCACCTTCTTCAAGTCATCGGTCCATCTTGCCAAGGGCATCGCACATTACGTTAACAGATTTCCGAAAAGGAGGAGGTTGACAAATATCATAGTTGAGAAATGAATGAGTCAGTTAAACTATTGTTTTTCTTTTAAAGTACTACTTAGAAGATTCAGAAGCTGGCACCATAAAAGTACCTTTTAAAGATCCCAAAGTACTAGTACAAAAAGCGAATACTGTTCCTAAAAAAATAAATATAAAAAATACTGGGTACTATTTTTAATAGCAAATTAAATACGAGTCTATGGATAAACAAAACTTTAAAAGCTCCAATGAATCTTGTGTATTCCCCTAAAATAGTCATACGTATATTATTTTGAAAGACTGGTCATTTGGAATTTCCTAAAGATGAGGGTAATCAAATTAGGACTTGTCATAACATGCGTAATATGACCTAATAAGTTGTGTGTTTTGGTTTACGCAAACAGGAAAGTTAAAGGACTGTTGCCAATACGTAATGATAACTTATTGGAACAACTTATTGAGGAATTGGAAACACTAAGTAATACTTTCTGTCCAGTGTATCTTGATTAAGAGAATTTCTTAAGTAATTTAGTTATTCTGAATGTACACCATAGCCATACCAAACGACTCCTTTAATGTAATAATAATATAATATTCCACAACTATCACACAACGCCACCTAGTCCCAAGGTAAGCAGAGCTTGTGTTATGGGTACTAGACAACTGATAAACATACTTATATATTTCTAAATACATACATATTATAGATAAATTACACCCAGACACAGAACAAATGATCATGCTCATCACACAAACATTTGTCCTGGGTGGGAATCGAACCCACGGCCACGACTCCCGGCATAGCAGTCAGGGTCACTAACCACTAGACCAACAGGCCAGTCTAGTTACTAGTTCCAGTTTAGTTACTTAGTACCTACGTACTTGGGTATTCTTTTGGTAAACACAATATCCTACTTCAGCTACATACAAAATTACCTAAACGTGAGTGGGTACATTTACAAATATCTGCAATTTAGTGTCATTATCTACCACAACGTCATCTTCTGACCCGTAGCACTACGATGGTCGCAATTATCTTCAAAACTAGTCCATTCAAGTGCATACACATTACTATTTTAAACCTTAACAGCTCTATTTTAAGATGCAATTTATGCAGTTGTTTACTAGGTTAGGCTATCGGCAGATATACAGCCACCTAGATATCTATCTCAGTGCAGTAGGTGTACGGCGTAAATTCACGCAATTAAGGCTTATCATATAGAAGACAAATTGACGGGAATGATAATGTTTGTAAAACTAGTTCGCATATTAGTAGTTTTTATTTCTGATATTGGGATGCTTGACGAGGAAATGGTAGATAGAGAAAGGATTTGGCCGAATGATGACCAAGTTTCGACCAGAGAAATCAGTGCCGTCCAAAATCGCCGTTTGGTTGACGATATTGTCAAAGTCGCGGAGAATAGATGGATAGGTAAGGCAGAACTGTTTTACCGTACTACTACGAAGTTTTACTTCAACATCTATAATGTGCTGATGCTAGTAGATTGTCATTGACATAAGCCCATAAATGATACTATGCTAATCCTGTACTTAACGATTGCGTCTGAAATGAAAATTCCAATAAATTATACAGAATGAGAAAAAGGGTAAATTGTTACTAAGTAAGCAATGAAATCATCAACTAAAAGGTTTCAACAATTATGACTCATTCGTCTAAGCAAGCAAGATATTACAAATCGATAAATGACTAGAGAAGATGATTACTACCTAGGTTGTAATAACTTTAACCTTCAAGCATAAAATAGATTTCATGTCACATTGCTTTTAAAGTATCTTCCTTATTGAATCCACTTATTGCATGTATTTGACATTTTAATAAAAGGAAATAAACATATTTATTATGATCATTTACATGATGCCAACAAATAGATACTTGATTTAATTGATGACATTGCAATTCAGGAAAATTAAGTTTGCCAAAGAGCATCACAAGATCTTGACTCAATATTTATTCAAATATTACGCTTTAAATTGTTGGAAATATAATAATATTAACATGAGGAAGTCAATATTATAAATGGTACTAATAAATCTTGTACATCTAGATATTTAATAGCTTCGTCACTTATATTTTAAAAATATAAAATCACTTTGTAAAAATAATAAATATTTGTACAAAATATAAAATCAAACTAAATCAGGTGTGCTTCTAGCGAGAAAATTACGATTCGCCAGGAATAGGTTTACGAAGAAACTACAAAATGTAGACAGTAGGTCTAAAGTTTGACATTCTCAAAGGAGTCAAACAGGGTAACCCGTGATCTCCGAAGTTGTTCACCTATACCCTAAAAGACGCTGGCAACCAGAAGGATCAATGACACAAGAACTAAACTATGTTGAATATGACATTGTAGGTTTCTATCCCACAACCGGAGACTAAATGCTACAGGTTCTTAACAAAACAAACCTTGAGATTGGATTAAAGATGATCGTTTCAAAGACCAAACTCAGTACCAGTAAAAATATCAGTACTACTCATTTTAAAAAGTACCAGAAACCCAGTATCCCAGGTCTCAATAGACTCAATACCCAACTAGAATAAGAATGCACCTTGCCACATTAGAAGTCCCTTCTGCAAAATTATTCAGGAATTTCACGCGTGCTTCGAATGTCATGTGTGACTTTGCATGTAATTTAATAACAGTGGAGGAATCTACCGTACACGATGTAATTCAATCCATAGATAACATGGAATAGAATAGTGAGACGGTTCATATTACCGTTGTTGATAGCAAAGAGCTTTCTCATGGATTTTTTCTAGAAACTGATGCCGATATTTGAAATGGAAAGTCTCTTTGTGAGTTTAATTAATTGTCTGGACAGTTATTGAATTATACTGTGTAAGGTAGAGGAAAACGGGATGAGGAAAGCTCAGGTCCAGCCTCAGTGATGTACATTTAGAGAGACATGGCAATCCAGCAGTGGAAGAATACAGGCTGATGATGATGAAACTATATATGTTTGGTAGTGAAGAGACCAGAACCTGAGTAAGACATAGATAGGAAGGCTATTTTTCAACATAAATAATAAACGATAATGTTCAAAATATACCAACAGCTAAATAACGAAAACTAGAAAACGATAATCACAAAGGAAATAAAACTAAGTGTAGATAAAGATGCAAATCTTCTACATAATAAAATAACCAACATTTTTTTTACTAAAGATTAATAAAGATGTTTTAGAACAAAAACTGGTTACAGATATTATCACGTGTAGCTCACTTGAAATGGTCAAGCAAGTGAATAATAAAGTTGGTAATAGTGTTGTCAAACACCTCTGATGTAATGTTACGCGGTTGCCAAAATTAAGTAATGATAGCAACACTAAAGCAAATAAAATTGATGCTGAATTGCCTTCACTCTACGTAAGTATAATTTAAGATACAATTAACTGTGCTACATAATACAATCACAATAATATTTTTCTTCATAAAACTTGTAGAAATTTTGATAAAATTTCAAGTTTATAGTTCAAAATCCCATTTCAAAATATTTTATTTTAAGAGTTACGGAAGCGTTACCTTTTTTATATGGTTTTCAAGTTTTTAATGAGTGGCTTCTTTTTTGTTATTTTGGACTTGACTACAGCTACTTGAAGTCACTTTGATGTTCGACTTTGAAGTGCTCGCAAGGTTATCAATATCAACAAAAAAGATTGGGTAAATTAACATATGGTTGAAGAAAAACGCGCCAAAGTTAGAAGTGTTTAGTTATTCAATGATATTAATTTTGTTTCTACTGGATTTTGTGTACAACTTTTAATTTAAGCATTATTTTGTAATGTTCTTCAATTTTAACTAGCAATGATTATATCAGCTATTTTCAATAGTGTTACTTATGCTTTACCAATAACGAGTAATGCTTTTTCAATTAGTATCTTACTAGGCGTGACGTTGAAATTAGCAGTATCGTCAAATCATTAATTAATTTAAATTATGGTATTGGTTTCATCTGCAATTTTGTCATTTGGTTAAATAGCTGTTGTATCAACGACGCGGTTTAATTCCAATTAAATAGTGACATAACGGTTAATCGTTAATTAAGCAACTAACTTTGTAATTAACAATTATTAGGGTTTTAAAGACACTGGAGTACATCAACTAAATCTTCAACTGTACTAGATGAATAATTGCTGACAAAGATTTCTATTCGTTAAAATATAGGCACACATCGTACATAGACTTATCCTACAATTTTATTAATTAGTAAATATCAAAATGTTTTTTTAGAATACAGGCTACAGATTTTTTCTTCTTGTAGGCATGATTTTTACTACACCACAGGTAACCATTAATTTTTGATTTCGTTAACCGCAAAAGAAACTTATTTGCAAACAATATTTCTCGGTATTTCATGTTCATGATTATTTTCTCTTATTTTATTTCCGAATCAGTGACTTTGACCACATCAAGGTCATATGACCTTCATTATTTTACCTGTTCTTGAATTGCTTGCAAAGTTTCCATGAACGAGAAGGATTTATTAATTTATTGTTGGCAAGACTAGTTTTTTGAGAGCGTTGATGGCATAGTTACAACGGACGCGTCTTAAGAGTTTAAGGTTATGGGTTGTCCTGGTTGTCACGCTAGAAATGACACAAAAGAGAGGACGCCAAGGAGAAGTGGGTGGGACAAGACTGCCAATGAACATGATGATGATTTCGACAGAATCGTGAAATCTGTAATCGGGGAGCAATCATGACGAAATTTAATCAAATCCGGAAAAACAGGACATGGTTCTGCATTGTATCCATGTGATGCTTTATGTAAGGCTATGGATATGGTTCAAAGCAAAACGCATTTCTATGAAAAAGTTCGTTTAAAAAAAAAACATATTTGAGGAAATCGACTCATCTAATTGGATAGTATTCATGGTCTTCGATATAATTAGGCTAGTTTCGTTAGTGGTTTCTTGCTAGTTGACCTGTACAGACCGATAATGCTTGCTAAAAATCTAATTTGAATCAAAGTTGGACCTATTCAGTAACAGGTGCTCATTGGCAAATAGTCAATTAAATTAGGCAGATATCCTTCAATGTAAGTGGATATAACAACATTCATTGTACTGAATTCATTAGGTAATTCAGTGATATCACGGAGTCTATTGTGAACATTGTCAATGAGCTATGTGCTCTAACAGGCCTCGTAATAGGTAGTCATTACCTCGTTGATGAACCCAGAAATAACAAGATTTGTTATTTAGTACTTAATTTGGGAAATTGGACTGATGAGCTACGGCAAGGTCAAGGACTTGACACTTAATGCAAAACATCTAAGTGTGATACTGATGTTAGGTATGGAAGCCGAAAGGTAAGTAATATTGAAGAATCACTGTAAGAGTAGAAGATGAAATTATAAATTGTTGATAATATTGGCTAGGAAGACAATATCATTCAACAATGTATGACCAATGATATGATGAGTTGATGACTAATAGATACATTAAGGAACAAGTAGACATGTTTCGCTGATTCCAAATGAAATTCTGGTAAAGGAATGATGATGATGGATAAAAAGGAGACGAATGCTGAATTGAAGGTATATAGACATTCTTCTACAAAAATAGGAGAGGTTTGGAATCTACACTCAACGCTGTGGTTAAAGGTAGAAGAAGTAGGTGACATTCTACAGACGATTAAAATTTGAAATAGAGGTAGTTGGAAGATGTGTAAACGCAGGAAATTGTTATAATTTATGATGATGAAAAGACAAATTACGATGAAATAACAGATAGAATCATAAAATTAAATCTCCTCCACAATCGTAAAGAAGAACAAGGCTACAACAGAAAAAAAAAACGATTCCATTAACAAGTGATCGGTAATCTATGGAACTTTTAATATAATCATGGTTACATTGACCGAAATGCTGGTAATGTACGAGAAAAAGTTGCAAAATCTTAGCTAGTGGTACAATGCCAGTTTTGCAAGGGTGTCTGCCTGAGCGAACAAGGTCTTTTTTTTTTTTTTTTAGCGTGGTAAAATCATCAAATGAGACCTCCAACCCCGGGCAGGGCGGGAGGTACTGTCAGACTTGTACTGACTAAAATCCACGGTGTCCTTCAGTAGCCCTTTATGTTCCGGGGTCACGGTAATAGAAATAAATCCCGCGACCAGCGAACAAGGTCTAATGGCAATGGATGACATCCAATGCCAACATGCTGTTTTTTTTTATTATCAAATTGTGAAATTCGACTGTTTACTGGCGTCGCGTCGTCGCTTCGATTGCCAATATTATATTGTCAATACCTTATTGATTATTAATTTCATGGTTGTATTTTTTGGTAGTTCGCAAGTTTTTGTGTTTTGGTTGAATTTATGTAATTTTATTTCAAGGTGCGAAGTCTTTTAATTTAATGAAATGTATGATTAACTAGCGGCCAGTCCCGGCTTGGCACGGGTGGAGAACCCGGTCTAAAATTTGAGATTTAAACTATCCTATCTCTCAAGTTGGATCGAACTGCACATGGTGTGCGAATTTTATTATAATCGGTTAAGTGGTTTAGGATTCCATTGAGGACAAACATTGTGACACGAGATTTATATATGTTAAGATAAATGTGTTCTTATAATCTTAAAACTTTATATAACTTAATTACATACTTGTAACTTATTCCTTTGGCCACATAAAAGGTTGTTCCTTCAGTTTTTTTTCTTGTTTTGTTCTTAATATTGAAGGGTACCTTACCTTAGGGTTTATTACGAAAACTTAAATGAGCTGTATAGGATTCTGAAAAACCTACTATTAATTTGTTAATTTATTATTTCGTAGGCGTCTTTGTGGTCAGTCGTAAATAAATAAATGTCTCATTCACACTTATCAGAATGAAACGTGGGGGTAAGCAATAAAAAAAATCTAGAGAAGATATCTAACCAAATTATCTCCTGAACGTCGATTTATATGAAAAAATAATGAACGAATCAACAATGTCTGTTTGTAGCAACAAAATTGAAACATTGTAAAATATAACTTTCAATTTCAATATAGTAGGTAAATTATAATATTAAGTATGGAGGTAAACAAACAATATTTTATGAAATAACTTAACACTAACTTAACTTATACTTGACTAGAAAAAAACATTTAAAAAACTTACCAGCTTTCAAATCCCATGAAATTTAAAAAATACAGTTTCCTAGTACTTTATACTGTAATGATAACATCCTTTCATTGGTACAACATTGATTCCAAGCACAAACAATAGGATACACCAAGAATACCGCGAATCCACTATATTATCAACTTAAATTCAAAAACTCCGTTTCAACGGTGATTTAAAAACTTCGATTCACTTAAAAAGTTGTTTCATACTTATTGTCATTGAAAAATCTAGTTATTTTGTTCGTTTTAACATGCCGCTGTACGCGTAAAGATATTTTTAGAGCGCACCAGTACGGTTGGTACAGTATTCGGTGAGTGACTAGCGGCCACTGACTGCCGACTGGCTTGCTAGTAGCTCGACTTGAACGCTAACTTGACGGACGGGTTGAGTGCACGCGGAGAGTGTAAACAAAGCATAGCTACCATGTATTTATATTTATTACTGCGGAATTAAGACATTATTTAAGTTTTATAGCTAACTTGAGCTACTATTAAGTAAAATAGGTTTCATACTTACAAACTTATTTTAGAATTTTTCCGTTGCACTTAAATAACTGCCACCTAGTGACACTTTTGCTAACTAAATGCATCCACACCATCTATTGAGCAATAGTTGTACTATTTCCCAAATATTCCATTTAAGTAATCTTTGATACCAAGATAGATGGCGCTGTTATGAATGTAAGAACAGCGACATCTATTTATAGTAGGAAGAACCACAATTAAAATGTTTTGTGACAAGAGTTGTCTGTTCTACTTAATACGCGCTAACTTTGTTAGATGCCGTTGTATGCAATGATAATAAATAGGAGTTAAAAAGTTTTTCAGCTTATATATAAAAATCAATTGCTGTTCGTAATTAGTCTCGCTAAAACTCGAGAACGGCTGGACCGATTTGGCTGATTTTGGTTTTTAATTATTTTGGGAAGTCCAGGGATGGTTTAAAAGGATATTTTTTTAATTGTTTCTGCGGCGGTACGAAGTTTGCCGGGCCAGCTAGTAATAAAATAAAAAAAATTAAAATCACAATAATGATGCCACCCAAACCCATTTATTTATAAACTATTTTAAGATCAATAATCAATTTTCAAGCCGTTTCATTGTTATGTTCGTTGTACTTATCACCTATAAAAAATACTATTTATATTAACATGAAAAAAAAAACCAAGTAACAAATATTATTTTTCTAACACAGAGTCGCTTGTCTACGCATATTCTACCCCACTCCTTCCCTTATTACTAAGGGGTGTTCCACTTCCTGTAGCCGGGTTGCCCCCAATAATTCTGAAGTCAGGGGTCCCTCCATCATTGTGATTCTCAGATTCGTTCACAATATCAGTTGCGCCTGTGGAAATAATTGCTCTACGACTCGGTAAATCATTTAAAAGATATAGCAAAGATTCCACCATGCTAGAAAGTGATGTCTCTGAATACCTTTTACCAGATTCCGTTGTATTTATTTTCGGGAAAGGTTCAGGCGTTGTTACCTCTTCTGAAACATTTCCTTTCAAGTATTCAGAAGTTGTTAGTTGTTTGCGACCTTTACCTCTTTTCCCAGTCTTCAATGGTTGTTCAATATGATGTTGAATTACTGCATCTGGATTTTTTCTTCGCTGTCCCCATTGTCTGCTAAGTTCTGAAGGATTCCAATTGGCAGTCGGATAAGGTAATTTTGAAGAGGTATAGTATGGACTACTACCCCAATAGGTATGCTCGCTAAGCTGTGGTTTCCTGTTTCCATAAGCATTAACAACAGGCAAAACCTTTACATAAGTCTCTAAATTAACATTTCCAGCTACTGGAACTCCATTAGTCTCTGAATATGCATAGTATTTTGTTGGTCCTGCATAAATATCTTTGTAAGCCAAAGTATAAGGACCTTTGCTTGAACTTACATAAGACGCAACGTTAGAATTTCCAATACCGTTGATATAAATCTTGCTTCTATTTAAGGAGGTTAACCCACCTAAGGACTGGGTCGAATACGAAGTTTCTGGGAGATAAGTTTTCCCTAGCGGTATTATGCCCAGAATTTGTGGAGGTGACACCAGTGTCACCAATATGCCTTCCAAATAAGGCAGATGTTTTGGAAGCTTAATTACTTTAGTATTTCGTATAATCTGATGGTTGAATTTTTCACCTAACAGTAACGGACGTAACTCTAAATTAGACACATCTATGATTATTCCTTTACCGTCGGTGATCTCACCATCAGTACTGATATATATATTGTTCTCAAGGAAGGTCTTCTGTACCAGTTGTTTGAGGGAATCACTGTCGATAGTTTTTATATCGCTTGGCAAGTATACGTTCTGGAATCTCTTCATTTGTTGATTAAACCAAATGTTGAAGGTGAGGACATTTTGATCAGTAAGTGGGTTGTGTATATCCTGGGAACCCGGCTGTAACACATTTTTTTCTTGACCAATCTGGAAAGTATACACATTATTTTGATCTAGGCTACCTACATATGCACCTGGAACTACCTTAATGGAGTCCGGGATTATCTGAGGGTCAAATGTGTGATCTTGAGAGTTATCCGGGATAGCCTGAAGATTGCCCAGGAGGGATTCAGAACTGATTGGATTAACCGTCAACTTGTACGGATAAGATTGAAGACTGGCAGGTGTAGCCACAAGATCTTCTTCGATTGTCTGATTATTGTCAGCGGTTGTCTGAGGGTCGAGAGGAAGAGCTTGTAGGTTTGGATTTGTATATGGGTAGTCATTAGCCGTCCATGATTGCTCTGGTGTATTATTACTGTTGTTAGTGTCATACGATTCAGGAATAGCTATAAATGGTTCATTGACAATATCTGCTGTTGGTCCATTTGCTATTATTGGCTTAGCATAAACGTATTCATTACCCTGATACGTGTTGTTAGGAATTAAGTAACTGTCAGCGTTTGGATAAAAGCTTTCTATTTCACCAGTATTTAGTCCAATGGCCAATGATTCTGTGACTGCGGGTACAACCTTTTCAATATGGTCGTTATACACTTTTATCTTATTAGGGTTATTGTAAAGTAGTGAGAAGACATTTTCAGTGGTTACAGTGACAAGGCCATCGCCAGCTTCATAAGGTATGTCTGGTATAAGCATTTGCTTATTAGCATTTGGAGTGTACATTTTGATTTCATTGGTAGCTCCATTTTTGTATAGATATATAACTAGTCGTTCTTGGCCGTTGTTTTGTGGATCTAATTGTTGATGAACTGGTAATGGTAGATTGCCTGGCCAACATAGGCATCTCTTTAGGACGTCAGCTATGCTGCTTATTTTTTTAGTGTTCTCTTGCCACGGTAGGTTTTCTTGTGTTGTATACGGTGAATTGTTAGTGCTGAAAAGAAAATTGTATCTGAGACAAAACATTACACACTTACATGAGCAGGTGGTCTTCCACCTTCATTCAGAGTCATCTCTTGATGACTCTATTATAATAAAAAAATAAAAATTGATACTTAAGATTTTGATTTACCTTGGATAGACATGTGAGAATGCAGACAATAGAAGTAAGGAGATCTGAAACAAAAGGAATAATTAATTAACTGTTTTACATTTCATACTTCTATGACTATTGTCATAACGGAAAACAAGAACAAAAGTGGATATTATGTAACAAGAGGCAATTCGAAGATTTTGATAACATAATAAGATATCTATACGAGTTGCTTGCAAAGAAAGACCCTCTATGTCTATTTAGAAACCACGCCATCACTTATGAACTGCCAAAAATTCGAGGCTCTACATTTTCATAGACACTAGCGCCGCGTTAAAAGAACATGAGTGGTGGCGAACTCAACAACTATTAACCGCACATTGGCTTAGCATAGTGAATACAGCTCACCGCCTCTTGCGCAGAAGAGGCCTACGCTATGTCTCAGCAGTGGGAATATGGGATGATGAAAAGTTTCTTACCAGTAATAAAAACATTTCAACGAATTTTAGTTAGCCTAATGAACAGTTACATTTTCTGCTCAAAATCTCACTGTGTAGTAAAACTGGACGAGGACTAATTATTGTATACTCTTTTATAAGAAAAAAATAATTAGTGTTAATTAGACACATTTGTGCAATTTAGTGAAACAAACGATTTTATCCGTGAAGTTAATTTAGAACAGTTGTTCATTAAAATATTTAGCTTAGGAATTCTTAAAAAATTAAGCAGACATTTGGTTGAGAAAATACAGGTAGGTATTTCGATATTTTACTGTATATAGGGCAAGAAAGAACCCACACACACCCGTAAAAGAACATAACTGAAGTCCTTTTGACGTCTTAGGGTGCGTCCACACTGGAAGCCTAGCGCGTCGGCGGTGGCAGGCGCGGTGGCGGGCGCTGCGGCGGGCGCGATACGTGTCCACACTGCCGATCAAGCGTTTGTTTTTGTTGCAGCGACTTCAGGTGTTGCAAACCGGTGGTACCGAGTAAACTCTATAAAACTGGTTTAAAGAAATTAATATTATTATTTTTTACAGGTTATTTAGGATTGAATACATCTAAATTATAAATCATTCTACATTTTTCTACTCAAGTACGGTATAAATAATTTAAATATGTATAAAAACATCCAACGGTAGTATTTTAGTACATGTTCTGGAAACTATATGGCGCTACTAAAAGACCGAAAAGGTTTGATACACCTGCCGCCAGCCCGTTGTATCGGTTGTTGCCTAGCAACGCCTAGGCTCGCAAGTCGCTCGAAACCACCGCGCTAGGCTCCCCGCCTAGTCACTTCAAAGAGAGCCCTAAGTGCTCAAACACACTACGAGCCTAGCGCGGTGGCGGCGGCGGGCGCGATAATAATGAATGTATGAAATCGCCGCTTGTGGCCACACTGAAGTGACTAGGCGGGAGCCTAGCGCGGTGGTTAAACGAGCGATTTTGCGAGCCTAGGCGTTGCTAGGCAACAACCGATACAACGGGCGGGCGGCATCAAACCTTTTCGGTCTTTTAGTAGCGCCATATAGTTACCAAAACATGCACTAAAGTACTACCGTTGGATGTTTTTGTACATATTTAAATTATTTTTACCGTACTTGAGTAGAAAAATGTAGAATGGTTAATAATTTAGTTGTATTCAATCCTACATAACGTGTAAAAAAAAAAACTTTAAATAAGACATGTAGATACTACTAGGTACCGCCGGTTTGCAACACCCGCAACAAAAACAAACGCTTGATCGGCAGTGTGGACACGTATCGCGCCCGCCGCAGTGCCCGCCACCGCGCCTGCCACCGCCGACGCACTAGGCTTTCAGTGTGGACGCACACATAGTCTATAGCGGCAATGACATTGTCCGATTTCAGGATCCGATATTCAGGACGTCCAGAATTCAGGAAAGTGTAATCGCATTTTGGATAAGTCGCATCCTAATTAGGACATGATTTTGTACTTGCTTTGGCGACTAAACTTTTCCTAAATCGTATGCTGAATATCGGATCCTGAAATCGGAAAATGTGGTTGCCGTATATGTTATTACATCAAATAGTATTAAAAAATATAATACCAGGAATTTTAAGACATGAGTGGTGGCGCGGCCTCTATTACCATGTGACGCGAAAAAACATTATTTGTCTTTTTTTTACATTTTAATCTTTTTGGTACTGACAAAATTACTACTGGCACCAAACCATAACAATAAATAAAAAAAAAAACTCAAATGTCATAATCATGTCAAAAAAAATGTCAATGTTCCAATGTCAAAATCGTCAAAACTAAACATCACATCAAAACAGTACAAAAAAGACTCCCATCATGTCTTCGAAAAACACTTCAGCGAAAAGTTGGTAACTCTTCTTGAGCTGCAAGATAACAAACCCAACAATGCTATACGTTGGAAATTTCCGGAGGGAAGCTTTGGTCGTACTTATGAAGCTGCCTTTACGCAACGCCACAAGGAATACTATAAGACTGTGTACAACCCCACCAATAGACTACACACTTCCAGCTGGAACTCCTGGCTCTGGTGCTGGAAAAGGAGGAGGTTCAGGAGGGTCGGTAAGAGAAGCAGGCGGTGGCCTGGGCAGACTTGGAGCAGCTCTGGAAGAAGGCTACTTCCACCAGAAAGAAAGAGAGCAGCTTAAACAAATCAAGAAAAAGTTGCAGCGAGGGGAGCCGATCGGCCATTCAGATAAGCCACCACAGAAATGAAGTTTTGAATTTATAGGTCTTTAATTTTTTTAATCATGTGATTTATAGTATTTTAGTTTGATAAAAATATTTTGGATTATAATCAGTTTAAACGCTAAATTGAATGTTTTATTTTGAATACTCTGTAACTCTGCCAAGATATTCAGTTCTAGAATTGATCAGCATCGAACCCGCATTATGACTAGAAGTGAAATAAGCCGTGAATGCGTCTACAAACATAGAAACAGAAATACACATGCTCAAACATATCCAGACCCGGAATAACTACTTGTAGATCTTGAAAATGTTTTTTCCGTCCGGTTTGCATGCTTTATACAAAGCCTACAAAATCAAGAATCACTACCATTCACGAGGGGTTGATTTCAGAACCCACATGTCCTACAATTTTACTGACAAAATTAAGCAAGCTGCCACCTTTATAATCTTGTTCCTAAACGCAAACTGTGATTGCAGTTCTTTACGATTTCAAAAGCATAGAGGTTGCTAAAACTTTTTTACTATAAAATCTCTGGTTTTATATAGTCTGTCAGTTGTCACGTCATTATTGTTGTAATAAATCCTTAAAATCCGCCAACATGTAAACATAACTTTCTATTTTTGATATTCTCTCAAATCAACATGTTATCAAATAATCCGCAACCAACCATTCCTTAACCAGTGCAAAAATCCAACCAAGGTCAACATGTAAGTCGTCATGATCCTGACGTCAAGATGATACGATTCCTATCACAGATGCACCCCAGGATACCTTCCAGGGGTTCTGGTATCATGCATCATCCAGGATGTTTGACAGTCGTCAACGGTAGCTTCGTACTCAGTGGACCACGGAATTACGTAGAGAAAAAAGACAAGGATCATCCCCAAAAAGATGTTGGTCTAAGAGAAGAAAAGGAGTCGACAACAATGCCTGGTTTTGTGCATCCTGTGCCAAACAGAAGCGAAGGACTTTTGACTCAAAAGGTAAAACAGCAGATCGAAGAACACAAAAAGAGGAAAGAGAAACCTACACTCCACAATCCTGAACGCAGAGAGTGACAAGTAACATTGAACTCAAAGACTATTAAACTAAAGTTGTATCTCTAATAAACAGTTTGTTCATTTTCATATGATCTACATCGCTGACGCTTAGGAGTAGGCGCTTCTGTTTGTAACAATACTTCATCGATATGGAGAAAAATATCAGTTTATTCAGTGCAGCAGCTATATAAGCACGATCAGCTTATAATGTTCCCACAGTTGGAACACAGGCGTCCTTTTTATGAGAGGACGTGGACTGTTATCCACCGCCCGTGTTAAATAAAAAGCTTTCAAATTTTTGGTTCAATCCGATTTTCAACAGGAAACCAATTTAATACTAGTTTGACGCAAAAGATGGCGTGTCGCGCCGGCGAATGCTTTTATTTATTTGCCAGCCTATGGTTTTAGAGTGGAAATTAGCTTAGCGCATTGTCGCGACGCGACGGGCCGAGGCGTGGTCACATTTGTTGCGGCCACAAGCTATATACAAAATGCTACGGATGGACTGATTCGTGTCACTTAGCTTGCCGTAGTTCAAACGCATTTTTCGCGCCTCACGGCAATGCAGTATCTCATAATGTCTAATAGGATCCAAAGGGTATATCCTACCTGGGATAATCGTTAGGAAGGATTATGCCCAAACCTGCTGTCGTTCAGTGAAGAGGTCTAATTTTTGATTGAAATAAGCCTGTATGGGTTTTTAAACAATATTCGAGCCTTAGCTCCCACTCGCACGAGGGCTTTGTACGGGCGTTAAAAAAGCGCCGAAAAAAAAATGTGAATGGAACTTACATGTCATCGCCCAACATTTAAAATCAAACATATCTCGATAAAAGCGTCGCGTTTTAAAGGCGTTGAGGTCTGAAAATGTTAAATGGGAATGCATTCATGTGTTTCATTTCGGCGCTTTATTATTGGGCGTTAAAAAAGCGCTCGTGCGAATGAGAGCTTATAGAACTAAGCAGAATCACCAACGACTATAAACAAAAATCTTTGGTAGCCTGCACCAACTGTCACTGTTCAATTTGGCAGAAAATATCGAAAACGAAATACGTAAAAATTTGTAGTTACTAGTAAATTGTTTGTGTCTCTTCCACTGATGCCAAATTGAGAGTAGAAGTTCACTAATATATAAGTTTATCAAATGACAAAAGCTCAAAATGCTATCTGTCCTTGCAACGGTTACCATAATTAAGAAGACCCTCGTTCCTGTAGTGAACTACCTCAAATGTTTTGGCTATGGCGGCAGACAGGAGCACTCGAGTGAAATTCGAAGCTTTAGCACGAATGCTCAGGAATATCTGGAAGAGACCGTAACTGTCGAAGAATTATCTCAGCAGACTAGTCAAAAAACAACTGAATCGTCGTTTGTGAAGAACTCGTTTAATCCTGTTCGGTTCTACCCTGAGCAGTCTATGCATCGACCAGCCTGTCCTTATTTTACCAAAACGAGACTGTACTCCTTACCTGCAACGAAAAGTCTAGAGAATCCTGTTACTTGTGACTCCCCCTGGACTCATTTTCTTGGTAGTTGTCGCTGGTACTCCCAGAAAGTTGAGGAGCAATAAATTGTATATACCTACATATAAGTAAAATGTATAAATAAATTAAATAGTTTGTTATTTATTATAAAAACACTTCTACTTTTCTTTCTTCTTTAGTTCAGTTTAGTTAGTATGTACTACATTAAAATATACTACAAGTGTTTGATTTCTATAGAGCCAGTTCGAAATTACCCACACGTAAACATTTTTTTTGTGTCCAGTTGCTTAAATTCCACATAACACATAACTTCTCCTTTACCGTGGTCGCATAGTTTACTAAAATAAGAAGGTCTAAAACGGCCACCAAAAGCAATTTTCGTAATGATTCATTTCTTAAATTCCCAGCAACATCATTGGCTATACTTCTATTATTCAATAACGAAGTGAATCATTAGGAATATTGCTAAGTGGCTGTTTTAGACAAATATTTTTGGCAGGCTTGTTGGATCTAGCGGTTAGTGACCCTGACTGCTATACTTACCGGAGGTCTTGAGTTCGATTCCCACCCAGGACAAATGTTTGTGTGACGAGCAAGATCATTTTTGTTCTGTGTTTAATATTTATGTATTTAGAAATGTATAAGTATGTTTATCAGTTATCTATTACCCATTACACAAGCTCTGCTTAGCTTGGGACTAGATGGCGTTGTGTGATAGTTGTAGATTATTATTATTATTAATCTAGGTATAAAAAAGACAGGCACTTGATTAAACCTTCGTAATTAATAAGTAATCACAAGTCCACATTCCAGTGGTCTGTGGAGTGCAGATGAACTGGTGTGCCTCTGACAGCTTGAAGACCTCACCACTGTCACTCCGCATGTTGGTAGTGGCAGCAAAACAAGTACATACATGTAATGTTGAAATATAATAAAAATATATATATTTTTAATAAATCTACCGCACTATTCCCAAACCACTGCAACTCCTGAAAGCCAGAATAAACAGTGGCAACCTCCAGAAAAGCGCCGAGACAATGAAGCTCGACGTGTCTCGGAGAATGAATTTATTTGTCTCGGATCTAGCAACGTATGAACGAAATTAATCAGAAAATAATAGTGGAGGAGTAAGAAAAAAATCATTTTTTTCTTACTCCTCAAACTAAACTAACAGATCTAGATAACATTTTATAATGAGAGCAGTGATGGTCCAGTGGTAAGAGTCCCGAATTACGAGTTGCAGGTGCGTGGCTTCGAACCCTACGCTGTGTAATTTATTTCATCACCACTGCTCTGAAAACGGTGAAGGAAAACATAGTAAAGTGAAAAAGTCACATAAATTATAACCAACAAAAATGTCTGGTAAAATCAAGCGGCCGCAGCGAGGTTGCGACCGTAAACACAGCCTGCCTCTACCATGAGTTGTCATCGAAAACTTACTCGCTAGCGTCGAAATCGCTAGCGTGCTAACTCGGATCAAATAGATTTCGATATTGCTGGTACCATGAGTTTATTTGAATCTTACGCAGGCGATAATGTAAGCTCGATAGGTGGTGTCGTGTTGCTAACTTCACTCGATATCTTTTGTTTCTTTCTTTCCCACAAATAAGAAGAGAGAACGACTTCTAATAAGTCACTGTCGCCCATTGTTCGTTGACCTTGCCCTTGTATCACAGTATCACTGACACTGCGTTTGTGGTTTGAAAGAAGTGTATAACAATAGATTATTTGGATTATTTACTACAAAGTGCCTCACTGTTATAATTATTGGTGGTTTTCATGAAAAGAAATGTTTCTACTTGGTATTCATTTATTTAAAAAGTAGATAAAGTTATAAAATAGTTCCACCTAAACGAAATTTAATGTGTAACATAAAAAATGTGAAAATGTGGTAGTGTAAGTGTGTAAGTTCAAGTGTCTAAAGACGTGAGAATCGCAAGAAATAAACCATAATGTGTCCAAATCGTCAAACGCTGCTTTTATGGGTCTGTAAATTTTAAGATTTTTTTTTCACATAAATCGTAACTTGAAATTCACGTTGTAGTTCCCAAATTAAGCGGCTACTAACAGATTCCATGCTAAAAACCTCTTGCAAGCATTATTTTGACTTTTTATACTCAAAAAAGTTTATAACGCTAAAGTAAATACATGTTTCACACGCCAAAAAGCTAGTGAGCTACGTAACTACTATAGCAAGCGTATTTTTCGCTAGCGCCTGTGGTATTAGAAACTCATGGTACCGTTTTGTATGGTGACAGCTGAAAAACGTTAGTGACCATCGTATAGATTACGTTAGGTTTTTAACCAATCGTAATCTACAGTGCTCATGGTATGAATTTTAATTCTCACTGTGACCGCTAGGGGCGCTGTACAATATTTCATACAAATAATTTACGGAGACGCTAGCGAGATTTGGCTGTGCAAACTCATGGTAGATGTACTGAAAATGTGTGATAGTTAAAACGGTTTTAGTTGGATAGGTTAGCTTACGGATACGGCAGCAGACGCCTTTTTCCACGCGGCTCAATTTATTGAGGAGCCGGGCAGTCGAAACGCCTGCGTGGATTGTAGGAATATCTCAAGAGATAGTGGCCCTTGACAGGCGTGGTTGCGGCACGGCGGCGGCGTCGGCGGCGTCGCGTCGTGTACATGAGCGCTTATGTTGCAATTTTAACTAAAAATTGTTGTAAGTTGACGCATTGTCTGAGGGATAAGCTGCTCCGCTGCTTGTTGCGGGTTCGATTTCTGCATGAAACAAAAAATTAATATTTTCATGGCTTAATGATTGTTGTTCACGGTGAGAATCATTGTTGTAAGTTGAAATATTTACCTACTTGTTTGCACGATACAAGACAAAAATCCTAATGTGGAACAATGTTAAAAAAAAAAACATTTTTATTAATAATGATGAAACACACCTCAAAAATAGCTTGCATTTAAAACCACAATTCAAACAAACTTTTACTTTACGCAGTGCTATCAAAACTTTTTCTGCAACCAGTACATGCGCGCGCGCACACGCACGGGAGCCTGACGAGCACAGCGAGGGGCCTCTCCGAGTTTGTGGAGATAATCTACTGTCTGCCGCGCACAATGCAACGTGTCAGTTTTGTTACAAGTAGGTATGGTAGGTGTATCATCATATATACAAGTTTATTTTAATTTCAAGTCAAGTAAAAAGCTTTGAACAATTATCCATTTTAACACAGTCCTCAAACTTAACTAGTAATTTACGAACTACAGCATTTTGCCTTTTCCTTCTTCGAACGCCTGGAGTCCAATTTACCTTTACCACTTCCTTTTTTAACTTTTATATAACGACAGACGTTTGACGATTATTAATGACTATTATCATGGACGAACGAGATTCACCATTGACCACATCATAGCTTACCACCAGGCGAGATAGTGGTCAATCATCGACACACACTCACACTCAGTGACGGACTAGCTGTGCCAACGACAATATATTACTAGACTCCGCATGCACGATCTAAGGAACAAAAACTATTCTGTCAACTCGCTGAGGTACTACGTAAGCGAGGGGGACGGGGTACTGCGTTGTGATTGCCTAACTCAAGGTCTGTTCTGTCTCAAGGTATGTTTACGGCTCACAGGAGTGGTCGAAATAAGACGGATAATATAAGACTTTTTTGCCTAATTTGTTGACAGACATCGGTCGCCTGTTATTAGGAGTCTAATATATCGTCGTTCAGCTGCATACTATAAAATTATTGGCAAAATCAAAATGCTTTGTAATAATGGTGGGATGTCGACATTGTCCACCATTTAACGATGGCACGTTGTTGTACGTGTTATAGTCAGATGATGAATTGTGCAGTTCCATCGCACACTCTGCCAACTTAAGCAACTCAAATGTGACTCAAATGCATCGACTTGGTGTGTGGCAGACCCGTCCCAGAAGTGAGAGCAGTACTCCATGCATGATCGGACTTGCGCTTTATATCACAGCCCTCACACCAAACGCATTTTTAATCTCTTCTTATCCTCTTCTTGGATCGCATGACGTCCGGAATTTATTTCTTGGAGATACCTTCTACCACACATTGTGCTAAAAAGTTGTACAGCATTTTCCAAAACTAGGCCTATTTGGCGTTAACCAATCAATATTATAGGCTTCTTTACCTTGCTGATCAACCGATCTGCATTAAGCCTAACGTCATCATTATCAGCCGTAAGAGGTCCACAGCTGGACAAAGTCCTTCCCCTAAGATCGTCACGCCGAATGACAATCCGCCACTTGCACCCAACGGTTGTATGTCATATCCTCAGTCTTTCTCTTTCTTTCTTGGTTTATACAAAATACAAGGAAAACGTTCTAAAGCAAAGTACAGTACGGTATCAATTACTAAACATTAACAACAAGTACTTTATTATTAACAAAACTGGGAAACGGCAAATCAAAAGGCGATATTGAAAAGAGAGCGGTCAGCGGTGCGCGCGCGCATCAAACAGCCCGCCATCTTTGATTCACCGCTTTGGCTTTGTGCGCTACCGAATACGACACGCGGTTAGGGTTGATGCTGATGAAATAAATGTACTCTGGCGGATAAAAAATAAATATAGGGTTGATTTCCAGCCACAGGGAAAGTAAAGTAAAGTACTGTCTTATCAGGTATCCGTAACACTGAAACGTAAAGGGGTATTGAAAGGTCATCGTGGATTTTAGTCAGTACGAGGCTGGCAGTTCCTCCTGTCATCAAATGAGTCCTCCCTGAGCTGGAGGACTTCGCTGATGATTCTACCACGATAAAAAAAGGCCTCATCTTTAATCCTGAGCTAGATTGAGGCCTAGAGCAAACCCTATTATAATTATATTTTTAAATATGGCCTATGTAGGCCCTAATAAAAGTCCGACAATAAACTTGGCATTTTAGGTCTATGAGATAAATTGGAGGTTAGAATAATCAAAAACTTAAGTTTCTACCAAAATAATTCCATAATTGCCAACCCTACATCCCCAGAAGCACTATACAAGCATTCATTACCAAGATTTTCAATTGATAATTAAGCTTATGTTACATTGATACTTTCTACTTGTGCCGCATCAAAGAAATTCTTTTGCTTGTAAAAAAAATCGATGGATTCTTTTGTTAATTCAGGTTATTTTAAGTTTTTTGTCTGACAATGTTAGTATAATTTTGCCAATCGTTTTTGTGTCAAGTCTATCATTAGCTTTGACTGAGATTATGTGTGCTGTTATAATGAATTCAGCTTTGAATTTGAGTTAATCGTGTCTAAAGAAATTAGCTTTAGATCTCTATCTAATGCTTGTATCATCTTGATTAATACGTTGGTAACAGATATTGGTTTTTTGCACGAAATGTTGCTTCAAGAATTCGCATGGATATCTGGATAGTAGATTAATTTTTCGGGACATAACTCCTATGTGTAACGCTGCCTGTCGTTAGGTAAGGAGCAAGGCTGCGGATCGTAATTGGAGGAGGGAGAAACTCCTAGTTTGGGGCAACGTTAAAAAATAAAAAATAAGGCAGCCTTACCTACATATTATAATCTGCCTGACATGTCGACAGGCGGCAGTATCACTCCAAAAAACCAAATCTAAATCTATTCTATTACCAGACAAGTGCACAGAGCCGGCAATAGTTTGCGGCGGCTCCTCTGCCCGACACCACAATGCAAGGATTGCAGATATACCAGGGATAATCCCACAAAGTGCCGAAACCTCCCAGGACGCGTGTTACACAAGGCATTGGTTTCCGAAGTATTTTTTTGGCAACGACTTTTGGTGTATGTAATTTCGTATTTTTTTTTTTTGCAGTGTTTTTGTAAAGGATATGAAAATACTACTGGAGTCATCAAGCCTGAAGAATAGATGATACAAGACATAATACATAGGTTTTGTTTTTTTTTTAACGTGTTGAAATCTTCAAATGAGTCTGACAGTTTCTCCCACCCAAGGCTGGATGGGAGGAACTGTCAGACTTGTACTGACTAAAATCCACGGTGATCGTTCAATAGCCAATAGCCCTTTAAGTTCCGGGGTCATGGTAGCTTGTTAGTCCCGCGGTCAATGTTACGACGTTAATTTTTTCAGATCCGTTCATGAATTTCATGCTGGTTAATAAGTATTTCATAAGTATAAGTATTCAATTTTATTGTCTCTTTGTTTTTAATTTTCTTTTTGATTGTATAAAAAATATGGACGCTGTCTCAATTAAATAAATAATAATAATAATTCAAAAGCACATACATCGGAGATCATCAAAATCATGGCTTTTGTAGTTTCTGAAAATGTATCTTATCGAAAAAGCGTAAGTGTCTATTTTACCATAATCTTCAGCACACTTACAACTGGCAATCCATAGCACTTACATACTTACAAGCCCACTCCATCGAGAATCTCCACACATTGTGTTTATAAAGAGGCATCAGTGTAGAAAATCTCAGAGGCCATTGTGTGCATACAGCTGGTCATCCATTACGCCTTCGCCTTCGTGCTTTCGTCGATTGTGAGCCAGTGATCGTGACCAATACCTGGAATAAGGGACCAACACCAATCATCAGGTGGATAGGTCAACTGAGGCGTGATAAAGCACATATACTTAGATACTGAAGTGGAATCTGTATAAAACTAAGTTGCTTGAGTGTGTCTGTACGCGTATAACTCCCGAAACACTGCTTCAAATTGGATTATTATTTTTTTGTTGTGTTCGTTATTATCAGGAAAAGATTTAGGTATACGAAGAAGAAAATTTTCGAAAATCTACTACCGAGAACTTTAAAATTTCCAACTTCGAAGCCGGGCGGACTGCTAGTTCAAAATATACTTGTTTAATTTAGGTCCTTGAAGAAAAAAAAATACTGCAATGGTTATTAGACGTTTGACCTTTACTTTTTCTTCAAGATATATTCTAATTTCCTAATTTTTGAGTAGGGAGTTCAAGTTAAGAGCTTTTAGGAGTGATAATGGGTGCAGTAAAATCAAAATTCTATCATCTCACTGCCTTTACCCCATTCTACTAATTGCGGTCGGCACAATACATTTTCTTTTTCTATTCGTCTCTCATTTGCCCTTTTTTCGTTTATATCATTCCTGACATGACCTATCCATATTTTCCTTTGACCTTCCTCTTTCTCTCCATCCATATTTATCACTTTTATTTACTAGCAAGCGTTTATCATTCTTATAATTTTGTGTAATGTGGATAATTTGTGTAAACCTTCCACTATTGTCTTTCTTCTGCTGGCGGCAACCCATCGGCAAAGTCTAAGCATATTGAAAAGAAAAAGTTACAAACAAACTACTTAAAAATTCAATCACTCCTCTACATTATTTGTCTACGGCAGGACAATGAGCCTAATACGCCTTCCAAATGCAAACGCACCAATGGTCACTTAGAATTCGGCGCCGAAGTTTTTTTTTTAATTTGCGGCGAGGCAAAGGCGATGTCGTATCGGCAGCCTAGTGAGGATTTAAATACAATTGTTACGTGTAATGGATATGCACTAGAGCATAAATGGTTTGTATGTTTGTTTGTGAAGCCGACACCTCAAGAACATTGTTGAAGTCCTTTTTGTGAGTAAAAGTGACCGCTGGATGGTCTTTGGTCAGAAATATCGGATTTTTGTAATCCGTGGCTCAATGAGTGGTTGTTAAGATTTAATTCTGATGTGGCGGTAAGTTGTAAGTAGAGTGACCACCTTGATACGAAATGTGTTTGCTCTTGTTGCATTATAATAGGTGTGGAGGAAAGGAATGAGTACCTAACCTAACCACATTGTACGAAAGATGTGTAACTGTTAATTCAAATCATAGTTCATAAAAACTTACAGGACTCTAAACACCAAAGATAACACAAATCCTTTGTCTTTATCCCTAGGAACTGCGTCTGACCTCTGATTGCCGTCTCATCGGACTATGAGAGTGAAAGAACAGAGAGAGCACCTGTGCCTGCGCACACACTTGTGCATTATTTATCCCGTGCATATAGCTAATCTCCACTGAGATTCACGCCCCAATAAGCTGCCAGGAGGACTATTATTGTTAGGTGATCCTTTGGAAGAAACTCATGAGACTCATGTGACTAAGACAGTGATGAGTATGAATGTTGATGGATGGAGAGGAAGAGGAAGGCCAAAGAAAAGATGGATGGAGATGGATTGTCTATCTAAGGAATGATATCTATGAATGAAAAAGGATTAAATGATACTGTGACGTCTGATAGGGGAGAATGGAAGAAAAAACGTATTGCGCCGACCCCAAGTAAATTGGGAAAAGGGCAGGAAGATGATGAGGATCCTATGAAAGAGATGACGAGAAAAGAAAACATGCAACGCTGAAACCAAACAAATTGGGACGACGCGACGGCAAAAAAGATAAATGATCAACAAGTATCTAAAACCATAGATGATCTGAATCTTATTAAAGATAGCTATACTGATAGTTAAACGAAATAACTTCACACAATCAAGGCCCACGTTCTCAATGATGGTATCGGTGAATAAATCAACAAATAAAAAACTTAATTTCATATGTAACTTTAGTTCGGACGTATCTTGGGAGCTTCCATTATACGGTCCAACGGTTCTTGACAGCCAACCCGAATACAAACATCCATTTACAGTTTGAAAAATCATTAATCTTTTACGTCTTTCCTTATGGAGTTAGCTTTAAGGTTGATAATTGTAAAGCAGTTGATAGAGACAAGTGTAGAGGTAAGGTGGTGGTCCTAGGGGTCAATGTTGCTAGTTAACTTTAGCATTTTGATAACTGAATGTTTCGCTACTGTTTGCTTTGATTTCCGTATGTTATGGTTCGTTTGGTTATTGGTTGCCACTTGAATTGATTTGTAACTATTGATAATTATAGAAAGCAGTGGTGGCCCAGTGATATCGGCTCCGATGTACGAGTTGTTGGTCGTGGGTTAGCATATAGAGCGCGTTACTTTGTATAACTTATTTCATCGCCACTGCTCGCCTAAAGGTGACAGTTCGCTCCGGAGACCGCGACAGGAGACCGCGACAGTATTTAATATTAGGCAATAATGCAATGCAATGCATCCCGCATGCTATCAGTTTTGATGCGGCAACTTTTACGAATTTCAGTAGTTTGGGGATTCTGTGGGAATAATTTAAAATTTTAATTATAGATTACAATGTTTGTCATTTGAGATTTTATGGATTTCTTATTTCTCACTGTTGCTGACCTGAAGGATTGACTGTACAGTAAGATACCTAAATGAAAATTAAATTAAATTTAACCCAAAGAAATCTACTAGATTTTGGTAAGAACAAATTTCTAAGCTATGCAATTCTTCATATGCAATAACGTAAATATTTTGATTAATAAAAATGACTGCTTGACCCGTAGACTAACAAGGTAATCTTCAATATGTAATAAACTATTGGATCTATCAATCATTGTTCCTGACTCGTACATGTTAAAACATGGTAGCACTGTGGGAGTCTGTGGTTGGCAATGTTCTTGATTTGATTCAGAGAAATTCCTCGTAGATTTTTTTTATCGAATTGTTGAGGATTTAGTGGATCATCATCATGTATCACCTTATAATCGTCCCGCTGCTAGGACACAGGCCTCCTCTCTGAGAGAGGAAGAGGGCCCAAAGCGGGATCCTGGATGTCACATGTCTTCGGTTATTTGGTTCTAGGACGTGCCGATTTCCTCACGATGTTTTTTACATCACCTTTTTGAGAGCAGTGATGAAATAAATTACACAAAATAATGCGCCTGGCTGGGTTCGAACCCAGACCACACGACCTACAACTATAGCTAAGATACTTATAAAATAAAAATACATAAAAATAAAACCTTTTCCAAAACAAACATCTTCACTAATATACTTATAACTTTAGCATTTTTTAGTAAAACAAAAACACGTTTTTACAAAATAACAACCTAACATCATCCGTGCTACATAAAAAACCTATAAAATGTGGTATTTGTTGCAAATGCCAGCTTGCCAGCTGCCTTTGTAGCAATAATGCTCATGAATTTGCTTAATTGAACCAAGAAGAAAGAAACGTGAATTGCAATTTTTTTCATTGTAAGATATATTTCAGAATAATCTAGACCAGACCAGACCACCCAATGACATGGCTAACTGTTGCCTGATTCTTGCAAATCATCGATTATCTAGCAAAAATCATATCTATACGTTGCTCATTAAAGAGCAAAATCCAAGTAACCTAGATCTGTTCGTATTGTCAAATGAAAAATTATTGAAATCATTGCGTTTTGTACTTTGGATGTAGAATCAGACAAAGGCGGACATAAGTTTTATAAATTCATCATCAGTTTGTTTGCAGAGGTCAAGTATAAATAATTTTGGTTGGTGGGAAAATGAAACATTATACATTACATAAAATTATTTCAAACAATTCGACTGATTTGTCGCATCACAAATAGTGATGTGATGTGTTCCATTTTATCGGGTACAAATAGGGACACGTTCCCGAACTCTTAAAAATCCGGACGTCTCACGGAAATCGGGATACCTGCTAAAACTAATTGGAACACAGGTGAAGGTTCTTGGTCGAAAAAACTTTTAAGAGTATTTTTACGTGGTATTACAATATAACGCATTTTACTCATTTTTCGTGTGAGGGTAGCCCCATACCCTCTGGTTTCAGAGTTTATTAAGCCGCCTCTAGGAACACCACCAAGGCCTCTGACATGGCTTTGGACTTATATTTCCCACGTTTTTTAAGTCCAGGTTTCTTCACGATGCTTTCCGTCACCGAAGTCAGTGAAGTACAAGATAAACATAGAACGTGCAAATTATGAATTGAAAAAGACAGCTGTACAGGCTGATCTTCCGGGTTAAGCCGCGCTAGATGAAGTTGATCTGTAGATGGGTGATCATCTATCATAGCAAGTTTTCTCCGTGCCTTGGAAAGCACGTAAAGCCTTTGGTCTCGGCTGTCATTGGGCAGTCGTCACTACTAGCTATAAGCTCGAAAGCTGACAATCAGTCTTATCATGGAATATCGTATTACCCAGTTACTGGGTAGTGGAGGTCCGACGACTGGAAGCCGACCCCAATATAGTGGGGAAAAGGATAAGCAGATGATGATAAAAATAAGGAAAATAAAAATAATATTGAGACCTTGCTAAACCTGTATTGTAGCAAAATGCTCTTTAGTAAGATAGTTCAATTACATTGCTTACCAAAAAAGGCACAAGGAGATGTGTAGAATTAATTAAATTACATGTTGACCTCTGCTACCGAGCCGCGGGGGTCTGCAGTTGTAATTTTGTGTGGTCACACGATGAGCCGTGAGTAATACATACGTGGAATAAAAATCGTGTAGGTAATAATAATTTTATTTTAGTAAGTGTATTTATTATTAGCTCATCATCGTCAGTTCGATTATCAAAAAAAATTACACTTATTTTTTCTTTTCTTAATTAAACCAAAACTGACGAAGTAACGACTTAAAAAATTACGTCAAAAGTAAGTACAGCTTCTACTAGCTTCTGACGTCGCCTGCCCGGGTCGCGGGACTTATACCATCACCGTGACCCCGGAACATAAAGGGCTATTGAAGGACACCGTGGATTTTAGTCAGTACAAGTCTGACAGTCCCTCATCTTATGATTATACTACGTAAAAAAAAGCTTCTGACGTCATGAGCGACTACTCTTGAATTTGCGTTGCGTGCGTTATACCTATCTTTGAAAATCGGAATTAATTCAACAAAAGAGAAAATGAGTATTAATTATTTTTCAAATCTCTTACTGACGGACTGATATTATATTTGCAATTTATTGATGATATTAACATGCCTATTTGATTAACATCATATTTGATTCTGCAACGATTCACCGACGACGGGTTCATCATTGGACGTTTCGTCGTCAGGACGATTCACTTATGGCCGTTTCGCCGATAGACTCTTTCACCTTTGGACTTTTCGCCGATACGACGATTCATTTATGCCCGGTTCATCGATAGAACCTTTCACCTAAGGACTATTTGCCGACAGGACGATTCGTTTCATCAATAGACTCTTTCGACAAGGACGTTTTGCCGACACGACGTTTAACCTATAACTTTTTAAACTCTTTTAAACTTATCATCTTCATCATCGAAAAGTCCGTTGTTGAAAGAGTCTATTGATGAAACGGATATAAATGAATCGTTCTGTCATCATAGATTCTGCAACGATTCACCGACGACCGGTTCTCATTGGACGTTTCGTCGATAAGACGATTCACATTTAGATTTTTGTTCATCTAAGAAAGTTTCTTGTCTTCTACATCCTTTAAAATCAGCTGTCAATCATGAGGTGTCGATTGATCAATCTCACGTAACGAATGCGCGCTGACCTCCACCCCTGCCTTATTTATCAATATGAAACCCATAAATATTTCTTGATAAATTATGTGAAAATAAAAATTAAGACCGGTAGACGACTTTCACTTTTGATGTATTTACTTATACGCATCTCGAGGATCTTGAGTAAGTACCACGCACTTCGACAGAGGATTTTCATGTAGGAATTAGTACCCATAGACTAACTGAAAGTAAGCATCATCATGTGCCTAGCCTTTTCCCAACTATATTGGGGTCGGCTTCCAGTCAAACCAGATGCAGAATACCAGTATTTTACATGGAGCGACTGCCTATCTGACCTCCACAAACCAGTAACTGGGTAAAACGATATCCCACGCTAAGACTGGTTGTCAGACTTTAGAGCTAGTAACTAGTAACAACTGTCAAATGACAGCCGGGACCAACGGCTTTAGGTACGTACTTTCCGAGGTACGGAGAAAACTCACTATGACAGATGGTTACCATCAACAGACACTTCATCTAGCGCATCTTAACCCTGAAGATTGAGTTGTGCGGCTGTAATTATTAAGCCACGAGTTCCTCACCTGAAATTAAGCATTAGCAATAATAATATAACAGCATTAGGTTAAAACTACATTACTTTATAATTGTATTATTAATTATGTTTAATAAGATAATCCGAGTAAATAGATTTGAGGAACAAACTGCTTACATATCTCTTAGATACTAATCTCTCTCTCATTTTAAAGAGAGTAAAGTTCCGTTACTAAAAAGTCTAAAAACTTACGAAAGGATTAAAATATCAATCTCAAGTGGTTAGCATGTTCATTTTTTACCGCTTAAACCTTAAAAAATGTAAAACTTCAATCAGGTATCGGCCGTTAAGAAATACTTAAAAACTTACCAATTACTTGAGTAAAGAGCTCAAAATTAAACTCAAACTATTCTTAGAAACATACTTTTTAAATTTTTCAAACAACTTAACGTTTTATAAACAACAAACAACTAATAGAACCCGAAAACGGATTATCATTATGACATTTCTTTGTTAGTAAGTTTTTGGCAAAGTTTTCATTCCCGCCGATTAAAGAAAACTAGCCTTTATGTGATCACAATAAGGTCCAAAAGAACTGTAGAATAGTTATGTATAGTTTGAAAGGAAAAGTTTTTCAAACAGAGGTAGATGCAAAAATTAACTTTTGGCATGCTTTGGCCAATAAATTTTGACAAAGGGGAGTTAATAAAGCATGGTTTCAAAGCTACTGGGCGGTCGATCACAAAAAAATGTTATGATGTTTATATTGACAATGGCCAGAAATAAAGGCAGACTCCTGTCAAGTGATTTGACAATGGATGAAAATAAAAGTTGGGCAAAAAATATTTCGAAAAGATTTTGGTAAAGTTGTAGTAAGTAAAGTGACCTAGAATTGAGCTAACATACAAGAACCTAGTATTTAAAAATATGTGAATAATATGTCTCTCTCTACTCTATCTTAATCTTAATCTAAATCTCGGTCTAATTTAAGATAAAGCCTACGTTTTTATTAATATTGATTACAGTGAAAATGCGATGATATGAGTAAACAGCATTAATGCAGTTCAAGTATCAACTTCATGAGGCTGATACAAAACCGTAGAGACTTGCTTGTCATCATCATTATCATCATCATCTTCCTGCCCTCATCTCATTTTACTTGGGGTCGTCTCATTTTACGTTTTTTTTCTGCGATTCTCCCCTATCAGACGTCATAGCTTATTACAATAACTCCTTTTTCTTTCATATCATTCCTAAGACAATCAATCCATCTAGCTTGTGCAATGCATATTGCAGTAATTCATGTGTCTCCTCTGCTTTTATTTTACTGCATTCTTAACTGAGTTAATCAGAACTTGATTTTCTTAATCTTTTTCCTCTAATTTTGTAGATAATCTTAGATTTTCCGTTTGCCTTGAGCTTTACAGATTGACTTCACTATAGATTCTAAAGTTTATTATGTTATGTTTGTACTAACATGACAATTAAACCGCTGTCAGCCAGGCGATTGGTCAAGTGGGTCGGCTACGCTCGGGTAAGTTCGGCGCCGCTCGGGTGAGGTCTACACTGGCGCCCGCGCAGCACGCCCCACGCAAACATCTATATTTGCTGGGGATGTTCAACTATTTGAAAATAATTTAAAACCCGATTAAATAAGGCAATTTTCCGATTTTTTTCCATATTTTTCACTAATCTATCTACAAGTGTTATTGGGAGAAAATGCCAGTAGCTGAATTTATTAAGATTAAGAAATTCAGCCACTGTTATTTTACTTAAGTGGATAATTTGCAGATTTTTATTGTTCACGTGCTCATCACATATTCTTGTTCATCGTATGACTTCCTGAGGTTTGGCTATATCCATGTCATTGTCAACAGAGCTAGGGCAGAGGACACCTTTGGCTACGACCTATCCAGAGAACTTAAGCTTAGCTCAGTTGCGCTACTTCAAAGGTAAATCTTAGTCCTAAGTTTATTCTATACATATTTGCCATAGTCTGCATCTCATATTGTAGCAATCCAGACGCTTTAGAACTCTCCTAGAAACTCTTTTTTTTATATGAAACCACTTGATTGAATTACCTCCTTTAATTTCACACAATTTCCTATTCAACAAATCAAACAACACTACCCATCTTATTCTCAGTACCGGTACCAATTTTTCAACCAGCATTAAAAGAAAAAAATAATAAACTAGTGACGTGCCACGAACCTCCGAAACATTTGGGTCGATTCGATTGCGCGATAACGATTAATATTGTATTTCAGAGGACCCGCCGCTCTGACACCTTGGCTCATCGTTCGATCCATCATTATGTTGTGGTTGCTCAAAGTTTCTGGTGTGGTTATTAAAATTCGGATGCTTCCGACCTTGGTTACATTTAACAAAACATTTAGTTTCTGAACACTGACAAGCATACACTTGTCTTTGGCCGATGGCACCCGATGTATTCCCATTTGAGTAACTGTTTCCAGAGCGACTAGTTAAGAGCAGCTATTATTCCCGTTGAGCACCTTTGAAAATTTTGACGAGTTGCTCAATCGGGTACAATTGAGCAACTCGCTAGAGCAACTACGGTAGTATCTAGCGATGGAGATGTTATAAGAGTGTCACCATTAACGAGAATCATGTGAGCCTGTCATTTTTTCTGGATTATTTCTTTCAGAGAATGAGTCTGATGAAGATATTCATCCGAAAATAGAGGCAAGTTTTTAATCTCTTCCTTATCCAGCGTCTGTCGTTTACTATCAATTGTTGTCCTACATATTTTTTGAACCCAAAATACCCATGTCATATCTTCATCATCATCGTCTTCTGGACTATCAATCTATCATTCATTAGCTTTTCTTTCATATTCCTTTCCATCTTCTCTCTAGTCTTCCTCTTCTCTCTTTTGGTCTTCTTTTACTGCATTTCTTAGTTTCACATGCTTTTTTTCAATGTCATTGTTAACTCTTCTAAAGTGAGTCAAAAGTTTGAGCTCCACTGTGTTAGCGGGCGGTCTCGTGACAGAGTCGTCGCGACTAATTAACGATACACGAC
This sequence comes from Agrotis ipsilon, assembly GCA_028554685.1. Classification (NCBI taxonomy): domain Eukaryota; kingdom Metazoa; phylum Arthropoda; class Insecta; order Lepidoptera; family Noctuidae; genus Agrotis; species Agrotis ipsilon. Next base: position 11,519,769 of record CM052972.1, read on the forward strand.
GATTATTCCGAATAATTAGGCCTCACACACACATGCACACACCCACGCGTACCGACCACACAGTATCAATGACATTTTGGGAGTTTTTGCTAGAGCCAGCAACATAGTCGTCACCAATATTGTTTTTGCTTAACGAATGCAGAGGAAGTGTTGGCAAATCAACGGACAGATGGGTGGACGACTTGTCTATAAAATATTCTTGGGTAATACCGGGATAAGACTGACACAGGTCAGTTGTATATGGCCTGGTCACGGGACTGTCTAAACAGGTAACTAAAGGGCTATAATTGCAGGAACTCCACGGATTTTAATCAAAACGAGTCTAAAAGTCCTTCCCGCTCCCCTCTTGGTAAAATAACTCAACTGATGAGTTAACTACGTAAAAAAAGAGGATATATAAGGGCTGAAAAGAGAGGAGGACCATATTCAGCAGAGGACAAGGATTTCAATGATAATGATTCTTAGCAAATATTTTTATGATAATGATTTTTAGCAACTAAATTAAGTATTCTGAAACCAGGAAAAATAAGGCTAAGGTTGAGATTTATAAAGTAACTAAACACGTGCTTTGACTTGATTTCTCAACTAGAGTCTGTGCGACAATGACACAAATATAGCTTAGTCAAAAGAGTTTTTAGTAAAGTTTTAAGATCTCGGATAGTTAACCTTTGGAGTCCACGAAAGCCATGTTTTTTTCTGGCATTTTCAACAGTTTAAGAATAGACAGCTTTTAAATATCAATTACTAAAAGTATTTCATCAAAAAATATCAACGAGAAAAGGTTACGGGACGATTTTTGGCGTCTCACGTCTTATCTCGATCATCTTTCACTTTTTGTCGTTCCATGTCGTAACTCTACAATCAAAATCAAACCAAACTGTTTGAGATATAGAGTTGTTATTTGCTTCTTGGTTTAAAAAATCAAAGTCGATCCAAAATAGTGATCGGTCGACATTTTGACAATTCGGTGCTCTAAGAAAGTGTCAGCTGTTTTGAGGACCACCAGGCGACGTCGCGCGCCAAAACGATGGGTAACAAGATAGCGATAGTTTAAATTACAATTAGTGAGAAAATATTTTGAATGATCGGTGGACGTTTTGTGAGAATTTTAAAAGTAATATGGACGTTTGGAATGTGTTTGTTTTGGCCGTTGAAGGTCTTCTAATGTTGACTATAATTTTGGAAGACAGAGACCAAAGTGTGCCTTTTTTATACAGCAAATCTACCTATACTCACATGTTTGAATCTTAAATCTTACACAGGTACGAAAACCTTTGGCCCAAACCGATTATAATATGTCGGTATCATAACAGAAGTCTTCCATACAATACTGATATTGTAACCAACTGATCAATGAACTTAAATACCTAAATAATTTCAGTACAAACAACTCCTACATAATAAAAACTAACTAACAAAGAGGCAAAGACGCCGCCGCGTAAGGCCAGTATAAAAAAATATAATCCGCCCCAAGTATCAAATAATAAACTTGGTAGCAAGTGAATTTTGGAGATCGGGTTGCGTTCCTTAGCTCAAAGAAAAAAAAAACAAAAAAAGTAAACTTATTTTTTTAAAGGTTCGTGTGTTCGAAATTCGAACATGACGTGTAACGTCAGCGGTCGACGAAAGAGGTCGGACGTTTTTACTTTCATCTAAAAATTCGGTTTATTTTATTTTGTACGTGTTAAGTGTTTCGATACATAATTTATGAGGTTTTTATGAACATTTTTATTTTGTTAATTGGGTTGGTTGTTATACAATGAGAAAAATATAAATGACAGTCAGTCCTAGTTTTATTATTACTTTTGATTAAAATCAATTTAAAGTATTAAATTGTTGTTTCTTTTTTCATGATTATTCTCTTGAGACCTAGAATTTATAGACCAAGAATACACCCCTGAAAAACTCTTCCTTTGCAGTTCAAGAAAACAGTCGCAAATTGTACCGTTTCTTTATTAAATAACTAGCTTCTGCCCGCGGTTTCACCCGCGTCATGTTAGGCGTTTGGTCCTATGGTCCCGTCTCCATCAGTTCCCTTGAAGAGCGCGATTTCCGACGTCGTGGGCATCTTTAGTGGTGGCTGGGGCGAGAGGTAGAAGATGTCTTATCCCTCACGCATTCCGACTGCTAACCATTCCCCTTACTTGCCACTGAATCTTGAGGTTCCCCCCGAAACGAAAAAACGAAAACCGATAGGACTGCGTCAGACTGAAGGTGAGGACGCAGCCCGTAGCCTTTCCAAACGATCCTCAAAGTAGGCCGGTCAATATCGACATAAAAAACCAAACATTGCAAACGCGCATGTAACTACGATTCTTTTATATGTTGTTAGGTCCCTTTAGAGTTTAGAGTATTTAACACCCAAGTTTGCAACCCTTATATATATAACCCTGTTCTGTCAATGTCAATGTCGAATCAAAATCCGTTCAGTAGTTTTTGCGTGTGTATCTCATGAACCGTGACCGCTAGAGAGTTGAAATTTTCACAGGTGATGTACTTCTGTTGCTGCTATAACAAAACATACTAAACACCAGAATACAATAAATATTAAGGGGGGCTCTCATTGGTCGCGGGACTTATTTCATTACCGTGACCCCGGAACATAAAGGGTTATTGAAGGCAAAAACTACTGAATTGACAGCACAGGCTTTTCAGGGTTGCAAATTATAACAAAATGGTAGTTACATTATGCGTTTGCAATGTTGGATGTCGTTATTGACCGGCCTAAAGAGGGATTTTATCGACGCAATATTGTGACATATTACCCAGCCCGTCATCATTTTGTCGCGGTATTATTTTGAAACTGTGATATCTCCTAAGATATTCATTGAAATCAAATGATGTAAAGGGCAATTTCGTTCAAAATTAAATGCTTGTGATGATTAACGTATTTATATGGATAAGGATTAATATCATGTTAATGAAAACACCTTCGCAAATAATGCATTACTTAAAAACAAATTTGGTTTCCTTAAAAAAGGTTATAGTGACTTAACCTTTAAAGATAGATATATGGTCTCGCGGACTTTATTTTAGGAAATTTTATGAGGAATAATTCCGTAGTACATCATTTTTGCGAAACTCTAACCGTTTACGCAGCGCACGCAACGGAAGCTCTAAAAAAGGAATACATTTTCCCGATTTTGAAACATTTCTCATTACTGCTCCGCTCCTATAGGTGATAGCGTGATGTTATATAGCCTATAGCCTTCCTCGATAAATGGACTATCCAACACAAAAAGATTTTTTTAATTCCAACCAGTAGATCCTGAGATTAGCGCGTTCAAACAAACAAACAAACTCTTCAGCTTTATAATATTAAGTATAGATTAAAAGGATTTTAGTCTTCACATGCTTTTTCAGAGACTTAATACATCTGACAAGGCTACAAGTTATTTATGAAGGAATGATTTTGCAATCGAATGCCCAAGAGAAAACAAAAACTCCATTTTTTAATAGCATAAAGATACTTATAACTTTTATTTATAGATGTCCGTCCTTCAGTCCAGCATTTTCAGGAATTCCGTTTCCCTTTGACGTAACACAACAATCGGATTAACGAAAATCATAAATTGCTTCCACTTAATTATGCATTCATCGCGTCCGATGCACGAAACGAAATGCCCCACAACAGGTTATCGAGATAACAGACGATTAAAAATTATAAATCCAATATATTCGAACGGTACATACACGATATACGACCTTTGCGCTTTGATATTAAAAATTAAAATGTAACATTACTGGCCGTTAGATTGAGATGGAGATAAAGAAATAAAAATAAAAGGCGGGCTGTTTGAATATGGAACGTCACGTCAAGGGAAACGTCAAAATGTGACAGTTTCCGCGCGGGCGAGCGACCGCGAGGTTCTCTTCTCGGTGATGCAGTGCGTTGCTCCCGTCTTCGTGGAAGTATCATCGGTATTTGTTGGCGAATTTAATGTGGTTTATACGGCCAATTAAAGACAATTACACGCATTTCTCAGTATTTGGGTTGGCTGTCAACGATTATTTGATTGAATAAATGTTAGTTTTTTGTATTAAGAGGTTCTAGAGATCAAAATAAAATACACTGTACGCCGTCCACTTTGTTTCAATTCGACTAAGACTTTTTGTTCTTCCTTTCTCTAAACATGTCATCATAATCATCCTGAAAAACATCTTAGAGGCAACCAAAGGGAGAAACTACGAAGTTTAGTTAAATCTGTTGTGTTATGATACCATTACAAATATTTACTAAATGATCTACAGAATTGGATTTCAAGTGTGTGATTATAGCTTACTATATGACAAAAATTTCAGCTTTCCAGTCCCATCCAGAGGTTCTCAAATAGGGGCCTGAAAATGCGGCAGAATGTTTCCAGAAACGAATGGAACGGCAGTGTTACTTCGCGCTCGGTATTATTTCAGATAATTAAAGTCTACAAAAATTTTGTGCTACCGAATTTAACGCAAGCACTGATGACTGTTCACTAATGACTGTTGACTGTTCAAAGTTACTGGACACGCTTAATAACATTACGTCCCAAAAAAAGCAAAATGGTTCTCTTATTTTCCCAGACTTCTTTATACGATAAGGCCCTTCTAAATATACATATTCCAAATCCGTCAATACGTCATCTACACCACCATGCTTCTCATAACGCCCTTCAGAAGCCCATTGGACCATAGATAATTATTTTGATAACATAATTCGTGTTTTCCGCCATTTGTCGCGTTGTCCTGCGATGGCTGTCTAATGTCCTCAACTAATGGAGCGTCCAAGCGATTGTTAATCGGTAATAATCGGCGGTATAACAACTCGATTGTTGAGCTAATAGTCCAGTCATTAAAGCCAAAACCCGAAAATAATTAGTAACTTGCTGAAATTTTAAGGGGTTTTTAAAGAAGGTAAAATAACTTACCGGGTGATTTTGCAGCGTTCGGGGGTGTACGGAAAGGGTTGAAAAGGGGTGAAAAGTGCTTTTTCGTTAATAACATTGCCAAAAAAATTAGTAACACGCTGCAAATTTGGAATTAGGTTGTTCTTACCGTTTTGTAACGTGTATCAAATTTGCAGCGTTTTGCAACATACGGAACATTGTTTATTTTTAAAAAACAATGCAATTTGTTAATAACAAGGGTAAAGAAATTAGTAACACGCTGCAAATTTGGAATTAGGGTGTTCTTACCGGTTTCTAACGTGTATCAAATTTGCAGCATTTTGCAACATACGGAACATTGATTATTATTAAAATTATGAAAAGTGACGACTTTAACACGTCGTATCTTAAAAAGTACTAACGTTAGAAAATATGTTTGTTAGTAACTAATGTTCCGCTTTGAAAGCCCTATCCAACGGTGTGTCACATGTTACTATTGACGGTGGGCCCAGATTTCATACATCGGTTTCCCAATGTCCTTTGATATACGTTACAAAACGGTAAAAACAACATCATTACAAATTTACAACGAGTTACTAATATTTTCCACCCCTTTTATGAACAAAATCATTGTTTTTTTTAATAATAAACAATGTTCCATATGTTGCAAAACGCTGCAAATTTGATACACGTTACAAACTGGTAAGAACAACCTAATTCCAAATTTGCAGCGTGTTACTATTTTTTTTACCCTTGTTATTAACAAATTGCATTGTTTTTTAAAAATAAACAATGTTCCGTATGTTGCAAAACGCTGCAAAATTGATACACGTTATAAAACGGTAAGAACAACCTAATTCCAAATTTGCAGCGTGTTACTAATTTTTTTGGCAATGTTATTAACGAAAAAGCACTTTTCACCCCTTTTCAACCCTTTCCGTACACCCCAGAACGCTGCAAAATCACCCGGTAAGTTATTTTACCTTCTTTAAAAACCCCTTAAAATTTCAGCAAGTTACTAATTATTTTCGGGTTTTGGCTTTAATGACTGGGCTATAAGGAATTTGCCGTATGTCGCCATTTTGGCGCAACTGTTCGAGGGTATTTAGTTAAGGTTGCTGGTTTAATAGAGCAGACAATATGAAGCTTGCATCTACATAATTATATTCAATTTTAATCCTAACTATAATAACCTGGTATAGACGATGAGTAATAGCTGACTCACCGTCCGATCATGGATAATGCCCGGGTTGCAATACGTTGTGTTCCATGCGCGCCTCGAAGAAATGTAATCATTCTCTCGGGGCAGCCCTTAGAAGTCCAAAGTCTGCCGGGGTCGCAGGACTGTGTCATCAGGTAACCGTGACCCTGGAAAGTTAAGGGCTATTGAAGGATCACCTTGGAGTACACCGAGTCAGTACAAACCTGACAGTCCCTCCTGTCGCTTTCTGTGTAGGAGGAATCATTTGATAATTTTACTAAACTATTACCCAAATGCGAACTTTCATCTTGAAAAAGTATTGTTCTCGATTACAATAAAGTTCTTCTGATAGTAGATTAAGCCACGTCTCGTCAACTTCTAAATGAACGCGAGTGAATCCGTTGACAAAAGCTAGTAGATCAATAAACGTGTTCAAAATCCATGTTAGATTTCAAGTTTGGCAAAATTCCAATCAGGCCAGGCGTGAGATGATTTGATGCATAAATAGTTTTAGAGCTTATTTTATATGGAAACTAATATTAATAGGTACATTTAGTTTCATACCAGAATATAAGTAATGGACGATCAGAGTGCCCCCAAAACGGTAAAGGAAAATATCACGAGGAAACGTCATGTCCTAGTTCCAAAAATTCGGAGATACATCTACCAACACGCACCACGCGATGGATTACAACCCACTCCCTCTCCTAGAGCGGAGGCGTGAGACCCAGCTGTGGGAACATTACGGACTAATTATACTATGAATTACTTATTTATCTCCTCTTGTTCAAGAACGAAAGATTCTTCAAAACACTAGTTATGGGTCATTCCATTGTCGCGGGTGCAACATTTAGACGCCTATTTTAGTTTATACTATTTAAATGAAAAACATTTTTAATTAAATTAGTCTTTAAAAGACTACATTTTAAGGTGTTTTCTTTATATTTATTAACAAAAATTTTAATATGATATTTTAAAAGCCAGGAAAACGGTTCAAATTGCCATTGCGGGTGCAACACAATTGGCCCTACCTTTCCAGATCACAAACACAAAATACATAAATCTGTTAATTCTTACATATTTAATACTAGCTGTGCCCGCGACTTCGTTCGCGTGGATGTCGGAATCGAACAATGTATTTTATTAATTCGAAGCGTTTAATTCTGGTCACGTTTTTCATATAAACCCTGTATTTAGAATTTTCTAAGATTTATCAATAATATTTGTCACTTCTATTCCAGGTTTATGTAGAACTATTTTTCCTAATGCCCGCTCTATGCACTCGACTTCACTCCACTCCCTTCCGTTCCATTCCAGTCCATTCCAGTCCATTCATATTATGTGAACCGATTACGATGAAACAAAATACGTAATGTTATTTCAACATAAACACGTCTATTCCAGGTTTTCTTTTAACGCCATCTGCCGTGCGTTGAAATATGTTATTTGAATAATTTAGTTTTTCTATTCGAAGTTAGATCGCGCGACTTACATACGAAATCAATGTGTGAGACCAAAGTGCACCCGTAATTTTACATCTGAAACACTTTAAATTCAAATATCTTTTGATAGACTGAACCGATTCCAATGAAACAAAAACTGAATTCCTCTCCAAGTTACGCTTAATCGTTGTGTATAAAAGTTATCTACATTAATTTCGTACATTTTATGTGATACCTGGACAAATACACAGACAAACAGATAAACAGACAAACAGACAAAAATTCTAAAAATGCTAGAAATGGGTTCTATTGTTTGTCCTTTAATACCCTGGCTATATTTTTTGAGTTTTTTTTCAATGTACAAAAATAACTTTTCTACAGTTTTATTATATGTAAAGATAAAGATAAAGATAAAGAAAAGATATAGATGTTATGCCTTAATATTTTGAAATGTATTAAAGTAACAAAGACCATAAAATAAAAACTCTAGACAAAACAAAAGTAAACAATAAATTATTATTATTTTAAATAATCGCGGGTGCAACACCAAATTATCGCGGGTGCAACGAGTCTAACTTATGTGAACATAACATCACTTTTAATTGTATAGGAACAAAATAAGAGATCAAACTATATTTATGACTAACAACCATACTTTTATTGTCGCTTATATTAACTATTTCTTTTGAAAGATCAATGAACTTAAATACCTAAATAATTTCAGTACAAACAACTCCTACATAATAAAAACTAACTAACAAAGAGGCAAAGACGCCGCCGCGTAAGGCCAGTATAAAAAAATATAATCCGCCCCAAGTATCAAATAATAAACTTGGTAGCAAGTGAATTTTGGAGATCGGGTTGCGTTCCTTAGCTCAAAGAAAAAAAAAACAAAAAAAGTAAACTTATTTTTTTAAAGGTTCGTGTGTTCGAAATTCGAACATGACGTGTAACGTCAGCGGTCGACGAAAGAGGTCGGACGTTTTTACTTTCATCTAAAAATTCGGTTTATTTTATTTTGTACGTGTTAAGTGTTTCGATACATAATTTATGAGGTTTTTATGAACATTTTTATTTTGTTAATTGGGTTGGTTGTTATACAATGAGAAAAATATAAATGACAGTCAGTCCTAGTTTTATTATTACTTTTGATTAAAATCAATTTAAAGTATTAAATTGTTGTTTCTTTTTTCATGATTATTCTCTTGAGACCTAGAATTTATAGACCAAGAATACACCCCTGAAAAACTCTTCCTTTGCAGTTCAAGAAAACAGTCGCAAATTGTACCGTTTCTTTATTAAATAACTAGCTTCTGCCCGCGGTTTCACCCGCGTCATGTTAGGCGTTTGGTCCTATGGTCCCGTCTCCATCAGTTCCCTTGAAGAGCGCGATTTCCGACGTCGTGGGCATCTTTAGTGGTGGCTGGGGCGAGAGGTAGAAGATGTCTTATCCCTCACGCATTCCGACTGCTAACCATTCCCCTTACTTGCCACTGAATCTTGAGGTTCCCCCCGAAACGAAAAAACGAAAACCGATAGGACTGCGTCAGACTGAAGGTGAGGACGCAGCCCGTAGCCTTTCCAAACGATCCTCAAAGTAGGCCGGTCAATATCGACATAAAAAACCAAACATTGCAAACGCGCATGTAACTACGATTCTTTTATATGTTGTTAGGTCCCTTTAGAGTTTAGAGTATTTAACACCCAAGTTTGCAACCCTTATATATATAACCCTGTTCTGTCAATGTCAATGTCGAATCAAAATCCGTTCAGTAGTTTTTGCGTGTGTATCTCATGAACCGTGACCGCTAGAGAGTTGAAATTTTCACAGGTGATGTACTTCTGTTGCTGCTATAACAAAACATACTAAACACCAGAATACAATAAATATTAAGGGGGGCTCTCATTGGTCGCGGGACTTATTTCATTACCGTGACCCCGGAACATAAAGGGTTATTGAAGGCAAAAACTACTGAATTGACAGCACAGGCTTTTCAGGGTTGCAAATTATAACAAAATGGTAGTTACATTATGCGTTTGCAATGTTGGATGTCGTTATTGACCGGCCTAAAGAGGGATTTTATCGACGCAATATTGTGACATATTACCCAGCCCGTCATCATTTTGTCGCGGTATTATTTTGAAACTGTGATATCTCCTAAGATATTCATTGAAATCAAATGATGTAAAGGGCAATTTCGTTCAAAATTAAATGCTTGTGATGATTAACGTATTTATATGGATAAGGATTAATATCATGTTAATGAAAACACCTTCGCAAATAATGCATTACTTAAAAACAAATTTGGTTTCCTTAAAAAAGGTTATAGTGACTTAACCTTTAAAGATAGATATATGGTCTCGCGGACTTTATTTTAGGAAATTTTATGAGGAATAATTCCGTAGTACATCATTTTTGCGAAACTCTAACCGTTTACGCAGCGCACGCAACGGAAGCTCTAAAAAAGGAATACATTTTCCCGATTTTGAAACATTTCTCATTACTGCTCCGCTCCTATAGGTGATAGCGTGATGTTATATAGCCTATAGCCTTCCTCGATAAATGGACTATCCAACACAAAAAGATTTTTTTAATTCCAACCAGTAGATCCTGAGATTAGCGCGTTCAAACAAACAAACAAACTCTTCAGCTTTATAATATTAAGTATAGATTAAAAGGATTTTAGTCTTCACATGCTTTTTCAGAGACTTAATACATCTGACAAGGCTACAAGTTATTTATGAAGGAATGATTTTGCAATCGAATGCCCAAGAGAAAACAAAAACTCCATTTTTTAATAGCATAAAGATACTTATAACTTTTATTTATAGATGTCCGTCCTTCAGTCCAGCATTTTCAGGAATTCCGTTTCCCTTTGACGTAACACAACAATCGGATTAACGAAAATCATAAATTGCTTCCACTTAATTATGCATTCATCGCGTCCGATGCACGAAACGAAATGCCCCACAACAGGTTATCGAGATAACAGACGATTAAAAATTATAAATCCAATATATTCGAACGGTACATACACGATATACGACCTTTGCGCTTTGATATTAAAAATTAAAATGTAACATTACTGGCCGTTAGATTGAGATGGAGATAAAGAAATAAAAATAAAAGGCGGGCTGTTTGAATATGGAACGTCACGTCAAGGGAAACGTCAAAATGTGACAGTTTCCGCGCGGGCGAGCGACCGCGAGGTTCTCTTCTCGGTGATGCAGTGCGTTGCTCCCGTCTTCGTGGAAGTATCATCGGTATTTGTTGGCGAATTTAATGTGGTTTATACGGCCAATTAAAGACAATTACACGCATTTCTCAGTATTTGGGTTGGCTGTCAACGATTATTTGATTGAATAAATGTTAGTTTTTTGTATTAAGAGGTTCTAGAGATCAAAATAAAATACACTGTACGCCGTCCACTTTGTTTCAATTCGACTAAGACTTTTTGTTCTTCCTTTCTCTAAACATGTCATCATAATCATCCTGAAAAACATCTTAGAGGCAACCAAAGGGAGAAACTACGAAGTTTAGTTAAATCTGTTGTGTTATGATACCATTACAAATATTTACTAAATGATCTACAGAATTGGATTTCAAGTGTGTGATTATAGCTTACTATATGACAAAAATTTCAGCTTTCCAGTCCCATCCAGAGGTTCTCAAATAGGGGCCTGAAAATGCGGCAGAATGTTTCCAGAAACGAATGGAACGGCAGTGTTACTTCGCGCTCGGTATTATTTCAGATAATTAAAGTCTACAAAAATTTTGTGCTACCGAATTTAACGCAAGCACTGATGACTGTTCACTAATGACTGTTGACTGTTCAAAGTTACTGGACACGCTTAATAACATTACGTCCCAAAAAAAGCAAAATGGTTCTCTTATTTTCCCAGACTTCTTTATACGATAAGGCCCTTCTAAATATACATATTCCAAATCCGTCAATACGTCATCTACACCACCATGCTTCTCATAACGCCCTTCAGAAGCCCATTGGACCATAGATAATTATTTTGATAACATAATTCGTGTTTTCCGCCATTTGTCGCGTTGTCCTGCGATGGCTGTCTAATGTCCTCAACTAATGGAGCGTCCAAGCGATTGTTAATCGGTAATAATCGGCGGTATAACAACTCGATTGTTGAGCTAATAGTCCAGTCATTAAAGCCAAAACCCGAAAATAATTAGTAACTTGCTGAAATTTTAAGGGGTTTTTAAAGAAGGTAAAATAACTTACCGGGTGATTTTGCAGCGTTCGGGGGTGTACGGAAAGGGTTGAAAAGGGGTGAAAAGTGCTTTTTCGTTAATAACATTGCCAAAAAAATTAGTAACACGCTGCAAATTTGGAATTAGGTTGTTCTTACCGTTTTGTAACGTGTATCAAATTTGCAGCGTTTTGCAACATACGGAACATTGTTTATTTTTAAAAAACAATGCAATTTGTTAATAACAAGGGTAAAGAAATTAGTAACACGCTGCAAATTTGGAATTAGGGTGTTCTTACCGGTTTCTAACGTGTATCAAATTTGCAGCATTTTGCAACATACGGAACATTGATTATTATTAAAATTATGAAAAGTGACGACTTTAACACGTCGTATCTTAAAAAGTACTAACGTTAGAAAATATGTTTGTTAGTAACTAATGTTCCGCTTTGAAAGCCCTATCCAACGGTGTGTCACATGTTACTATTGACGGTGGGCCCAGATTTCATACATCGGTTTCCCAATGTCCTTTGATATACGTTACAAAACGGTAAAAACAACATCATTACAAATTTACAACGAGTTACTAATATTTTCCACCCCTTTTATGAACAAAATCATTGTTTTTTTTAATAATAAACAATGTTCCATATGTTGCAAAACGCTGCAAATTTGATACACGTTACAAACTGGTAAGAACAACCTAATTCCAAATTTGCAGCGTGTTACTATTTTTTTTACCCTTGTTATTAACAAATTGCATTGTTTTTTAAAAATAAACAATGTTCCGTATGTTGCAAAACGCTGCAAAATTGATACACGTTATAAAACGGTAAGAACAACCTAATTCCAAATTTGCAGCGTGTTACTAATTTTTTTGGCAATGTTATTAACGAAAAAGCACTTTTCACCCCTTTTCAACCCTTTCCGTACACCCCAGAACGCTGCAAAATCACCCGGTAAGTTATTTTACCTTCTTTAAAAACCCCTTAAAATTTCAGCAAGTTACTAATTATTTTCGGGTTTTGGCTTTAATGACTGGGCTATAAGGAATTTGCCGTATGTCGCCATTTTGGCGCAACTGTTCGAGGGTATTTAGTTAAGGTTGCTGGTTTAATAGAGCAGACAATATGAAGCTTGCATCTACATAATTATATTCAATTTTAATCCTAACTATAATAACCTGGTATAGACGATGAGTAATAGCTGACTCACCGTCCGATCATGGATAATGCCCGGGTTGCAATACGTTGTGTTCCATGCGCGCCTCGAAGAAATGTAATCATTCTCTCGGGGCAGCCCTTAGAAGTCCAAAGTCTGCCGGGGTCGCAGGACTGTGTCATCAGGTAACCGTGACCCTGGAAAGTTAAGGGCTATTGAAGGATCACCTTGGAGTACACCGAGTCAGTACAAACCTGACAGTCCCTCCTGTCGCTTTCTGTGTAGGAGGAATCATTTGATAATTTTACTAAACTATTACCCAAATGCGAACTTTCATCTTGAAAAAGTATTGTTCTCGATTACAATAAAGTTCTTCTGATAGTAGATTAAGCCACGTCTCGTCAACTTCTAAATGAACGCGAGTGAATCCGTTGACAAAAGCTAGTAGATCAATAAACGTGTTCAAAATCCATGTTAGATTTCAAGTTTGGCAAAATTCCAATCAGGCCAGGCGTGAGATGATTTGATGCATAAATAGTTTTAGAGCTTATTTTATATGGAAACTAATATTAATAGGTACATTTAGTTTCATACCAGAATATAAGTAATGGACGATCAGAGTGCCCCCAAAACGGTAAAGGAAAATATCACGAGGAAACGTCATGTCCTAGTTCCAAAAATTCGGAGATACATCTACCAACACGCACCACGCGATGGATTACAACCCACTCCCTCTCCTAGAGCGGAGGCGTGAGACCCAGCTGTGGGAACATTACGGACTAATTATACTATGAATTACTTATTTATCTCCTCTTGTTCAAGAACGAAAGATTCTTCAAAACACTAGTTATGGGTCATTCCATTGTCGCGGGTGCAACATTTAGACGCCTATTTTAGTTTATACTATTTAAATGAAAAACATTTTTAATTAAATTAGTCTTTAAAAGACTACATTTTAAGGTGTTTTCTTTATATTTATTAACAAAAATTTTAATATGATATTTTAAAAGCCAGGAAAACGGTTCAAATTGCCATTGCGGGTGCAACACAATTGGCCCTACCTTTCCAGATCACAAACACAAAATACATAAATCTGTTAATTCTTACATATTTAATACTAGCTGTGCCCGCGACTTCGTTCGCGTGGATGTCGGAATCGAACAATGTATTTTATTAATTCGAAGCGTTTAATTCTGGTCACGTTTTTCATATAAACCCTGTATTTAGAATTTTCTAAGATTTATCAATAATATTTGTCACTTCTATTCCAGGTTTATGTAGAACTATTTTTCCTAATGCCCGCTCTATGCACTCGACTTCACTCCACTCCCTTCCGTTCCATTCCAGTCCATTCCAGTCCATTCATATTATGTGAACCGATTACGATGAAACAAAATACGTAATGTTATTTCAACATAAACACGTCTATTCCAGGTTTTCTTTTAACGCCATCTGCCGTGCGTTGAAATATGTTATTTGAATAATTTAGTTTTTCTATTCGAAGTTAGATCGCGCGACTTACATACGAAATCAATGTGTGAGACCAAAGTGCACCCGTAATTTTACATCTGAAACACTTTAAATTCAAATATCTTTTGATAGACTGAACCGATTCCAATGAAACAAAAACTGAATTCCTCTCCAAGTTACGCTTAATCGTTGTGTATAAAAGTTATCTACATTAATTTCGTACATTTTATGTGATACCTGGACAAATACACAGACAAACAGATAAACAGACAAACAGACAAAAATTCTAAAAATGCTAGAAATGGGTTCTATTGTTTGTCCTTTAATACCCTGGCTATATTTTTTGAGTTTTTTTTCAATGTACAAAAATAACTTTTCTACAGTTTTATTATATGTAAAGATAAAGATAAAGATAAAGAAAAGATATAGATGTTATGCCTTAATATTTTGAAATGTATTAAAGTAACAAAGACCATAAAATAAAAACTCTAGACAAAACAAAAGTAAACAATAAATTATTATTATTTTAAATAATCGCGGGTGCAACACCAAATTATCGCGGGTGCAACGAGTCTAACTTATGTGAACATAACATCACTTTTAATTGTATAGGAACAAAATAAGAGATCAAACTATATTTATGACTAACAACCATACTTTTATTGTCGCTTATATTAACTATTTCTTTTGAAATACGACAATATTTTCCGAAAATTTTACGAAAATATTATTTTCACATGTAATTTTCTTTGGCGCTTCCAACTTTGAGATATTACCATCAAATTGCATGTCTGCTATGTTATTAATGATGTCTCTGAATGGTTTGCCATTAACCGTCGTCATAAAGGTGCATTCATGCACATCAGTCACGTCACGTCACCGACAACGGATCGGTGACGGTTTGTCTAGTCACCAGTCACCGTCATGTCGTTCGTCAGTCATGTCTCCGGTGGCTGAATCATTGAACATATACACTGATTGAACTGAGACGTGACGTTCCCGGATGTGTGGGGCTAAAAGTATGAAACTTGTATGGAAATAACATTTGACGTGTCTGACCGGTGACGTGACTGATAAAATACGTGCCGGTGACTGACTTGTGGGAACAAAGTCATACAAGGAGTATATAAACATTTTGTTTTTAAACCGCGCCGGTGACATGACGTGTTTTTGCGACAGCCATCCCTAGTGCCTAAGGACTGCTGTATCTAGTAGTCTGCATTCTTTCTTTAGACTGATTCTAGTCAATATTTTTAAATCTACATCTATCTTCATGTTCATTACATCTCTCCGTTTGGGATCTGCGATTCAAAAGAAAATCGCGAGCTGAGGGGGTCTCAGCTCACGATTTTCTTTTGATTTCCGCTTATATTTCTACGAAGTAGTCTCTTTATGCTGCTCTGTTGTCATTTTAACCGATATTTCTGTAAAAAAGATACAAATTTAATATAGAGATACATTTTAAATATATATTATTAATCGCCTGCAGCATATATTATTAATCAAGGTATACCGAAACAGCGAAATGTATAATTAGTCAGATAAAAAGGTTATGTTAAAAAAGTTGCACCCGCGATCTCACATCAAGATCGCGGGTGCAACTTTTTTCAGTTGTCGCTTATTTTAACCTTGCAATCATTGCACTCTTAAAGAGAATTTATTTAAGTTTGGTTTTGATTTCTTCTTACTTTTGCAAAGTTTCAGAACGTTAGCTCTGTATTTCTGTGAAAAAAGTAAACTTTTATATCTTTTGGCCTCGCGGGTGCAACAAGTTAACAGTGTAGTCTAGCAGTCAATAATTCTTAATAAATAACAAAATATACTTACATTTTTTGGCACAGGAAGATAAATGAGTAGTGTCACTTTACGATTAGCCGGTAAAACGTAACCTCAAACTGTCAAAAACAACTATTTCGTGCTAATAGTTTTAGTTATGATTTTACAGTTTATATCAATTCTTTGGATGGTAATAGTTACAAACGCGTCAAAAAAAAGATATGTTGTTAAATCAAATTAAAATAAATTGATTATTATATTTAGACTTTCTTCTTTGCACAATTATCAAAAAAAACAACTAATATCGTGAATGAAAAAATCATGTCGGAAATCGTCTATAGCGGAATCGCCCTTATACCAAGTTTAATTCACGCGGAAAGCAAAACAGCTGTCACACCTCAGACTCTTCTAATCATAGCTTCTCATTCCAAAAGGGTTGAATGGCACATAACAAAGAGATTTGTTATATAAAACACAATATAATCAGAGGCTTGGAAGTTTGTTGTGAGCCTAAAGAGAAACATTCAGCCTTCCCACCGACTTCTATTTAAATTGAAAATATGGAATAACTTTGTAAACATCTAAGACGTTTGTACGGCGAACGAACGGACTTGATCCTTTAGATTTTTGGGATGAAACAAGATGATACACTGCCTGTGTAATATAGATAGGTGATGAGGTGAGTGTTGCAATAGTGGTCGATGTTTATTCAAAAGGTAACCTAAGGTATACTAACGAGCAAAATTATAGAATTACTTGTAATTGATCCGTAATAGCTCCTTAAATAAAGGCGTGATTTGAATGAATTTGATAAGGTGAATGAGTGTTGTACTAGTGTCCAATGGTCATCCAAAAGGTAAACTAAACAAGTATATCTACTCGTAATACCTAATCGTATCTTACCAGATACGATTCGAAAAACCTGTGATATCTATTTTTTGAAAGTTTTTCACATCAGATGATGGTACTACTGGTATTACTATTTCCATCATTACTATAATTATCTTGGGATACGAAAAGAAAATAATCACTAGCGTGGTTTTCATTATGATTTCGCCTAATGGTTGAAACATTTGCGAGTGTCAATAGCAGCCATGTTCACAAATGAACGCTACAAGTAAGTTCCTAATGAGATACTATAATAATAATAATTATATAAGAACCTTTCGCCCAATAAAAACCTCCAAGTATCAAGACTATATCGTAAACTTCAACAGGAGCCCAATGCGGTGATGCGTGCTAACAAAATTACGGCGGTTGGTTAAGTGAACTATGAAAATAGGATTTCTTTAGCTCACCTCCCCTCTCCACCCCCGCAGCATGCTACCCCAGGTGGCGGGGTGGGATTAGAAGATTATCAACAATTGATATGCCCGACAAGGATATTCATAATTATATTTTTTGGAATAACATTGATTGTATCGGCTACTATATTTCTTTTTAGTTTTGATCGTGCCTGTGTAAAGGTTCAGTTGAACGAACAGGGCAAACTACGGAACCGGCTCTGAGCACCGGAATCTGGAAGATCATCACCATCATTTTTGTTCTTAATCCATTTTTCATTCTGACGGGGTCGCGGAACTGTCTTATCAGGTAATCGTGACCCAGAATGTAAATGGCTATTGAAGGACACTGTAAAATTGACTAATTTTACAGTGTCCTTCATTAGCCATTTACCAGCCAGTCAGTACGAGACTCTCAGTCCCTTCCGTACCTCCCTAGGTGGGATCATTTTGATGACTTTAAAACGCAAAAAAAACGTATTTGGAGTCTGCAAGTACTCGGCGCTGCGTTCTTCCATATTTCTCTATTACTCGTGATTTCAGCAGTTTTTTCTTTTCCAGCCATATAAGCCTGTCACGGACAGTACTCCATCACCATCCATCCTGAATACATCATAAGATGGATAATAATATAAAAAGAAAAAATAGACCGACTTATGAATTATTTTTTGTATCGAGAAAACATTGAATCGTGTTTTCATTTTTGCGATAATCTAGTGAATGCTAAATAAAGCACTTAGATGAAGAAACTTTATTTATTAATTTAAACATGCCTGTATTGTGGCTTGTGATTGCTATAAACTGTCTAAGTATCTGCTTAAAAATGTATACAAACCAATATAAGAGATCAGTATTATAAATATGTACATAATTTTTCAAAAGGAATCGAACCAAAAATAAGCTTTTTGTGCATTATAATGTGTGCATTACAATTAAAACGAGGACTCTTTAAAATTAAAATTCTACGTTGCACAAGTTACTCAGTAGTCAGAGGAAAACGCCGCAGCTTTTGATGTAGCTATCAATAGCAGACAATGAAGTTAAAACATACGTCGGCATTACTTTGTGTCGGCGCGTTTAGCGGCGCGTCTCTGTGGCGATTAGCTGCGTTTGCGCAACACAACTGAACGATTTTCTGTTAATCTTGCCGCCATTGTTGTGAACAAACAAGTGTTTGATTTGTAAACAACGTTACGTTTTACGTTTGGTTTTGTGTTGGAGTAAAAAATGTTGTTATTAAGATACATTAGTATGGGAAAGGATCGGTATAAAATAATTTAAAGTTTAATTTAACTTTTCGCTTGGCTGCGGATCTACTCAGGCGAAAAAACAACTGATAAAATAGTTCAACATGTTTATCTGTAATCAAAATATTTTGTTTCACATAGGCCCTTAGGTACATGAGAATTTGTAAAACATCGAAAAATACGTAACCTACATAACCAAGCTACTATTTTTCAGGTTGTCATAGTTGTATTTTTCAAGAAGTAAGAAAGAAAGAAAGAAAAATAATACTTTTTTTTGCATGCAACAACTTGAAAAATAAATGATGGTCGGGCGGCGAGTTGCCCTTTACTCGCCGCCCGCATGCCCGCGCCTACGGTGGCCGGAGATCGTCCTGCGACGTCCGACGCCGTGAGCGTCCACCACCGCGGGTGGGGCGGAGGGGGACATTGTCCTCTCTCTCGCACGGCGCGCCTCCTCCTTCGCGAGCATGACTGCTTCGCAGAAGGAGGCGACCGCTTCCCACTCCGTCTCGCCCCGCAGCATGGCCGCGACCAGTGCTGGGCGCGAGAGGTCTCCGCCTAAACTGCATGCCATGACTGTAAAAAGAAAAGTGACCACTCAGCATAATGCTGTGCTGTGAGAGACACATAGCAAAGCGCTGGATTTCAGTAGGTATCTGGTTTCCTATTGATTAAAACTGAGAGATTCTGAAAAATTACTTGAACAATTCTGAATTAATATTCTGCCACAGTTATGGTGATCTTTCTGAGGTATTAGGTAAATCCACACTATGGAGGAAGGCGATGTTGGATGCTTTAGACGTGCATACTCACTTTAAGAAATCTTTAGAGCAACTACGGTATGGCAAATACTGATAGTGGCTGACCGATTGGACTGCTACACTGTATGTAGCTGTTTTTATTTCCGCACAGAGCAAATATTTGCATGATATACCAGTAGTTGCTCCTGGTCTGAGCGTCTGTCTAAGTGAGTCGAGTAGAGATGGATGGACAGTTTGAGGATGATATGGCACGAAAATCAGTAACATTATTTATACAAGCGCCATCTCGTGGGCGGTAGCAAAATCGAGAGGGATTCTGTGTCCTTATACCCTCTCGCGTCCCTCCGTGATTTGTGAGGGAGTATGGTCGAGGATTTTACACATAAAAGGCAGTACAGATGTCGTTGGCTGCCATATTTTACTACTGCTTAAATAATTTAGATAGAACTTTTTTCGTAGCTTGGTGGAACCCTCCCACCATGGGTAGAGCCGAAAGGACTGTCCTTACTGACTAAAATCCATGATGTTCCTTGAATAGCCTTTTACGTTCCAGGCTTTACGGTTACCTAGACATGACTGCAACCCCAAGATAGTCCCGCGTTGGCCCTGGAACGTAAAGGTCTATTGAAAAATCACCGTGGATTTTAGTAAATACAAGTTTTACGATTTAGACAGTAAGGATTGTCAGCCTCGTACTGACTAAAATTTAAGGTGTTCCATATCCAATCCAATAGCCCTTTACGTTCGAAGGTCATGGTATCCTGGTAAGACAGTCCCCGACCCCAGCAGGCTTTGGCCCTTATAGGAGCCCCGCCAAGATTCACATTCTTTTTTATTTCCGTTAGAGTCACACATCGCATCTCTCAAGAGAATACTTCAATAACTGACAAACAAGATACTTCTATTACACAATCGCGTCCAATAAAGCAGGGACCGATCATTAAGCAGCAATTATAACAAAGGGAGACAAATAAAAATAAAACGACACACATCGATAAATAGCGTCCCCTTCCTTGGCTTACCGCGGGGCGAACCCTATGGGGAAGTAGGGATGGGACGCGTTGGGAACGCTACTGTTGTATATCGATAATTTTGTTGTTGAGATACGATTATGAGCGTTAGGAGTTGGGCTATTCTTCATTTTCTTCTTCTTTATCAGCCTATAATGTTCCCACTGCTGGACACAGGCCTCCTCTCTGTAAGAGGGAGTGGGTTATTATCCACCACTCAATGCATGGTCAATGCGGGTTGGTAGATGTCACCAGATTTCTTCGAATTTTTGGTTCTTTGACATGCTGGTTTCCTCACGATGTTTTCCTTCACCGTTTTGAGAGCAGTGGTGATAATAGTAGATTACGCACCAAGGGAGTAAAGCATTGCCTTACGTCACGGGCGTATTGAATCCCGAAGCGACACTAAGGATTCTAGGGGTGAACCTCCGTAGCGCAGTGAGGAGGTTCAGGTGTTAATTCCCGAGTGAAACGAGGGAATTAAGTTAAGAATCTTTAGTGTAGCGAGGGATTCATGTTAGCCCAAGACAAGGCAGCTTTACTCCCGAGGAGCGTACTCTACTTTTCACACCTACAGCGAGGAAAAATAAATTCGATTTTTGAAATTTGATGTGGTACGACCTTGGGTACGACAACCTTCGAACGTGAAGTTGGCACCACTGCAAGCGATCAGCTGTTGCGGTCAGCGGCCGCCATTACTGATACGACTCCTTGGTGAAAGTTTTCATACGGTTTTCTTTGAGGTTCCAAATTCAAATCACATTATTCCCACGGGAATAATGAAATTCAGTACATATATTATTCCCGGCTCGAGCGAGAGGGAATAATGTCATGCTTTACAGTAGGTTTGCCTGACATATAATATGACATTTACGAGCAAGTAGTGTGAAAAATAAATTACACACGACCTACTACTCGTAAGTCGAGACCGATACCACTAGGCCACCACTGCTGACGGACTGTTACAAACTGAAAATAAAAAGTGTTATTTTACTCTCACTCAGTACTCGTTCGTACACTAGAGGCTTTTTTAAGAATACGTCAAGTACGCTGCAAATAAAATGCAATGAATCTTTAAATAAAGCCTTAGAAGCAAATTTTTTCGGCAATTTTTTCTTTGTGAAAGTTGACCTTTTAGAATAAAACCGATGAATCCGGCGGTTACGGCTTGCACGTCGACGCCGGTATTCCACGTATTCTCTATTTTTTCAGAATTTTGCATTTCATCTTACGGAGATTAAAGTCTCACAGCCATGAGGTATCGTAAGTATTACCCAGTAACTGGATTGCGGAGGTCCGATGAGCAGTCGCTTCATGTAAAATACTGATATTCAGCTGCATCTGGTTTGACTTAAAGCTGAGACATTATCTGCCTGCCTTTGTCCAACAACGTTGTTGGGAGATTATTATTGAATAAAAGAGTGTGATTTATTGGTGTATAGTCCGTCCTGGTAGCTAATTTATTTTCATTTATACTCACATTAATAATATATCTTATGATTGTTATTACATTTTGTCGAATTAACCTGAAGAAAATCTACTTATTTACAGCACAAACTCAATTGAAGAGAGCAATCACAATTTTCGGGGATTCTTAATAGATTTCAACCTTATCACAATAGCGGAAGGTTAATGTTCGATTGATAAAAAAATATTGCGGTAGATGGTGGTCTGAGCCTTGCTGGCGTCTGTACAATAATTGAACAAAAATAAAATATTGACGTTATTGTAAAGTAAGTTGCTTTCATTAACATGAACATAAATGGCATTAATAATTTAAAATATAGCAGTTCAAAATAAAAACCAATAAGATTCATTTTCGTTTGCACATATCTCTGAAGTCATCGACAGTGTCCCGTCCCTATTCGCGCGAGGGTCGATTCTGATCCCCGATACAATTACATTCTGTGTGTAGACTCGTTACTGCACAATCTTCTCAACACTCCTCTCCTATTCTCTCAAGCAAACACCCTAAAACACACTTTACTTCCAAACATTAAAGTCTAATTTTCGGCAACAAAATCGCCCCCTAAACTTTCACCTCTTTCAATAGGAGTTTAAACCTAAATACCTTGCGTAGGAAAGCTTTCACTTTTCAGGAATTATTTTAGACGTGTCTCGATTGGTTTTGGACTGAAGTGTCTTAGGAATAAGGCTGGTTTTCGCTTGTTGTTTTGGAGTTTTTCCGAAGGCGGTAGGCTTAAAACTCTCGAAACCAATTCTCGAGGGTTTAAAGCCTGCAAACAATAGATGGAACAATTCGATATTTAGCCGATTATAAATGTTCGTCGTAATGCTCTTAGGAAGGTGTGATTTTTGTTACAATCGCATTGAAATTCCGTTTTAATAAACTCGGAGTGGGATTTGGAAATTGTTTTAAAATGTATTGTCTCACAAATTCTGAACTTAATGAACATCTAGATTCTAGGACATCTTTTTTTTCTTTTTCATTATTTTTTCCGATCCTAAAATTGGTTCGTAAGGACTTTGGTCTCTATCACTTAGATTTATGAACATAGTTTTATTTTATATCTATCGGTAGTATAGCAAACTCATCGAATTCTGTGACTCGCCTAGTTCGGTGATATTTGGTTTGAGCACTAACGTACGACGTAACGTACGTTCTGTACGAGTGAAATGAGTTACTTGGAATACCTGAACAACTAACGGTTAGTTATCATTATCTCGCTCGCTTGAACCTCCCCAAATTTTACAGACGCATTTGAACTTTAATACTGATGCATAGTGGTATTATCTTATAATTATGCAAGTCACAGACTAGGCATGATCAGGGCCGCGAATTCTGTTGGAGTTCGCTGCCAAACATCTTTTACAGTTTTCCGTCACGTCAGTGCAAGTTCCAGTTTCTTCTGGGTTAGCTAGCTACAGTAGCTACAGATTTAGTAACCAGTAACTGTTGAGAGACTGTCTCATTTTTGCTTGTGGCGCTAGATCGTAACCAAGAGCGAACCCTTTGTAACTTTTTTAGGTGGCCATTAGTTTCAAACCTTATGAGTATGACAATTACTTTCCATAGAATTTACGTTATGTAAGCTTTTCGGTAACTTATGTCAGTGTTATACATTTATGACTTCTCCGTCAAAGTTTCGTAATCGGAATCAGGTCTTTGGATTTAAAACAAAGTGTGTTTTTAGATAAATTGTGTTCGGGAAATATTGGTTACTAGCTCTTGCCAGCGGTGTCACCCACTACAACTCAAAAATCATCCCGTAGGGACATAAAATCGAGATAAAAACTATCCTTCGCGTTAATCCAGGTTATAAACTATCTGGGTACCGAATTTCATCCAAATCCGTCCACAAATAACAACAAACCCGGAACAACACTTGCAGATCATAACAAACATTTGTACCGTGCGGGGATCGATCGCGAGACTCGCTGCGCAGCACTGGATCGCTCAACCACTGCGACAACCATGTCGTCAAATTGTGTGTGACTGTCGTAAATTACTGACAGCATATACATATATTTTTTCGTACCACTTGCTCAAAAAAGTGACATTCTATGCCACAAAAAGCGAACATAACAATAGTCATTTTTAATCTGTGAAAAACAGGGAAAGAATGTTGTACTGAATTTCATTCTCTCTCTAGGGAGAGAATGTGATTTAAATTTGGAATACTTAGATTACGGTAGACTCGATCGAAAGCTAACCAGAATAATAAAACATTAAAAAATAAAGATTTCGAGTCGACAACATATATCCGCAAAATTCGGATTGTCGAGTATTTTGTAAATTTCTAATGATTTTCTGACCAGACAGATCGCAGCCGCCATTATTAACATCGGTTATCATGTTAAGTTTTTTTTTTGTCTTTCTTTATTTTCGGCCTATGACTTACCGTGACACCTACATTTAGTACCTTGATGTGTAGTATTTGGGACACACGTTTCACCCGAGCGAAGCCGGATTTTCATCTAGTTAAATAAAATTACGAAAACCGACGAGGCCGTATGAGCTTGATGCCTTTGCTTTTTTAATTTGCCGCGTTTTAGTATTCTTCAAATACATAAACGTTGAGTTTATTTTTACTTATTTTTATAAATAAGTTAATGTTAAATATTAATGTTTAAAATGCGTATCTCATATTATTACTGTGTTATTTTTTTCGCAAATGGTACGAAAAGTAGAGTATTTTCCTCGGTGATAAAGCTGTCTTAGTCTTGGGTGAACTTAAATCCCTCGCTACACTCAGGACTCGTCTTAAATTCCTCGCTTCGCTCGTGATTTAAGTTTTTAACACCCTCGCTACGCTCGGGAGTAAACCTCGAGTCCTTCGTTACGCTCGCGATTTAATTCGCCACTCGCGACAGAAGACCCTGCTTTATCCCCTTGGTTAATAATCTACTATTCTTCATGTTTGGAGCCCTACAACATATACAACTGAACGGCAGCTAAAGTTTACGAATTTTTATGCTACTCACAGGCCTCCCCGTCTCACAGATACGAGGCCTGTGCCCCAGCAGTGCAGTAGGAACATTTATATTAGGCTGATGATGATGAACTCTATAACGCATTCAACTAATTATCGAACGCGAACATGCAAGACGCGCGTCTTAATCAATGAGACGTCGTAATTATAATGCATATTGTCGGTTAGTGTGCATAATTTCATCATCTATGTTTGTTTAATATGTCATTTGACCTTATTGGCAAGGCGGCGTGATGAAGGACTTTTTGAGGATAAAATGATAAGTTATTTAGAAACGACACATTGTATGGCCCAGTAATAGCATAGGGCGTAAATTGAAATTATTTTTTTCGGTGTACAGACAGGACACAGGACAACTAAAAACTTAGCCATTTTTTCATTAGTAGGTAGGATATTTAACCGGATTTGTTCTGGTTAAATATGAGTGACGACCTCCGAAAGCCGGTCTTACCATGGGGTATCGTATTACCCAGTTACTGGGTTGTGGAGGTCCGACAGGCAGTCGTTCCATGTAAAATACTGACATCCAGCTGAATCTGGTTTGACTGGAAGCCGACCCCAATATAGTTGGGAAAAGGCTAGGCAGATGCTGATATGACCTCCGAAAGGCGGACTGGGTGAGGAAACCTCAAGACAAGGCTCAGTGACGCACATTGGGAGATGCCTATGTCCAGCAGAGGATGAACATAGGCTGATGATGATATTTAACCAACATCGGACTAGAAGTCTGTATAATTAATTAGCATCTTGGAAATGCGCTTTCCAAGTAAGTAATAACTGATCCATGTGGTTGACGTCACGGGGCATCCATTTTTATCCAAAACCTTTAACAGACAGTAAGAAAAACTTTTCTGAAAACCTCATTACAATAGTTTTAGATATCAATCAATAGCTAAATCTGCTAAATATTTATTAAGGGTAATAGGAATATTGTTATTATATTTTAATTTTAGTGGTGTAATAGTAGTGATAAGG
The DNA here is from genome assembly GCA_028554685.1 of Agrotis ipsilon. Taxonomy (NCBI): domain Eukaryota; kingdom Metazoa; phylum Arthropoda; class Insecta; order Lepidoptera; family Noctuidae; genus Agrotis; species Agrotis ipsilon. The sequence continues at coordinate 11,545,626 of CM052972.1, forward strand.
TAAAATGGGGTTGACGTATCCATGTGGATAAAAACCCCCTATTCATAATTAAGAATTTAAAAAAATAGTTTTAGACAAATGCGATAAGTATAATCGTGAACAAACGTGCACAAACTTAGTTATTTTCGTCAATTCGGCTCACTTTTTGCTGGGCACATCGTGAAGAGCTGGAGTATCGCGATTTACCTATGCAGATCCCGATGTGGCTCATAGAAAGATGGACTGTCGGACGGGCCAAACGCCTTCCGAGGTCGCGGCACTGTCTTATCAATATACCGTGGCTCTGGAACGTAAAGGGATGTTGAAGGATCACCGTGGATTTTAGTCTGTACGTGTCTGATGGTTCCATCTGCTCTACCCAGGGGGGAGAATTGGATGATTTTACTACGAAAAAATGGGATCACCCACAAAGGTTGAAGACAAAATATTAAACAGGATAAAGTTAGCCTAGAAAGCAACGGGTAATCGAAAAATGCGGGTATTTTTTATTCAGTTCGAGTTTGTTTCCTTCCGCTCTTTAAATAATTTTCTACAAAAGAAAATTTTATCATGATACTTTGTTTAGACCCTCAAGATATCGCACCCATCGATAGCTTTGGCGACCACTACACCAACAGTTCTACACAAAAAGTGTATTCGTGCAACGTTAACTAAGGGTTGCGCATACGCACGACGCGCGCTTCGATCCGTATGACGCGGTAATTGTGTGCACTCACCCTTAGATCGATGGTAAGTATGGTAACTGCGGCATTATGTGTCAGTTAGGGCGGTATTTTGTTGTTTAGAACTTGTAGAAGCGTAAAATAAGTAGATTTAATAAATAAATATAATTACTGTGAGTCCTAATTTATTTTAATTTTAATAGATACTTACTTAATTTAAAATTCAATGTGATGGATACTCCTGGATAAAATACAATTTATTCCACAACAAAATTAGTATAAAACTGTTTTTCAATAAATATGATTTTGGAGGGAAGAAAAATTCAGTTGCAAGTGGGATTTGAACCCGCGTCTTCTGTGCTAGTAATCCAGACGCGTTACCAATTAGACCATAATGTTTTAGAATATTCTTACTAATTCCAATTACAATACATTTAATATGATAATATAAAAATAAATAAGTAACAAAATTTGTACATACAAGAACAAAATAAAAATTGTACAAAAATCGCTGTCAATTAAGATTTTTGAAAAATCTTCTGAAATGGTTTTAGTTGCATTCAATTTTTAATGAAAAAGAATAATTTAAATTATATCATTTAAAATTTTTATTTTAATGAATGAATGCCATGGAAACACGCAGTTTCCGTGGTGAATTTTAGTTAATATTAAAATTACATATTGCGTTAGATTCCTGAAATGATTTTATGGGAAAATAATTGGACATGTACACAATGCAACAATGTGTTGTCATTGTTTTTGAGTTTGGTCTTAATTTCACCAGTATTTTGTGGTTTTCTCTGTCCCGGTACATTTTCCGGCGAATTTGTTAAGTAGATATTATTAATAGTCAGCAAATTAATTTAATACCTATGATATTTGTTTTTTCGTCGTATTACTGTGTTTAATTAATATATCTATCTTCATTATTGATTTTTTCTGAATAAAATCGTCTCCAGCCAACTAATATCCGTTATTTTAAAACTTTTTTTAATAGGCTTTTTTAACAATAAAGGAACTTTTAACGTTTTAAACAAAAAAATACAAATTATGATTTTGAACTTTTGAACAAGGAGTTAAATATTCATTCACAAATTACCACTGGCACTTTATAACCATAAATAAAAAAAACACTATCTACAAGACCAGATAAAAAGAAAAATTTCCTCTTCACCGCAAGTATTCGATTTTCAAACGCGTTGCGTCGGGAAAATGCCGACGGGAGGTTGCCGACGGCCGCCGGCTATCTCTCCCCTCCACCAATCGCGCAGCAGAGCCCGCCCCACGAAGAACGAGACAGACATATGCGGAAAAACACCACGCCAGACAAAGACAAAACACATGCGTGTGTTTATACCGCGGCGGGGGAAATATGATGCATCGTGTTGTTTTAGTATCGGTTACTGTTCGATTTATTTATATATTTCGTTTTTTGCAAGAGGTAAGGAGTGGATTAACTTGAAATTATGTATTCGACGAATAACATGTACCGACTTATACACAACATTGGTCATCATTTTTAATGCGCTGGTTTGCAACGTTCTTTATTCGGACTCTTTTCGAAAATTTTAAAATGAAAATGTGTTTAATAAAAGAAAAAAGTACGAAATGTTATGAATAGACGGTACAATATGGCTAACAATAACTTTTGCGAATACCTACTGAGTTTCGTGTTTTGTTGTGTGAGTTAGGAATTGTGTTTCTGTGTGTGCGTTTTCCACAGAAGGGGAAAGCCTTCGAAAGCGCGCCATACGCACATTCATAACGTCACATTTTGAAAATGGAATGCCCTTTTAACTTTTCCAATACGCAGATGGAGTTTTTTTATAAAAAAAATATTTTACTTAACAAAAAGTTTGAATGCTTTTATTTTTAAAAGGAAAGGGATGAATATTTCAAAGTTTTGTTTTCAGTATTGTTCGTAAATATTTATTTGCATGAAAAATGTCATTATTCAGCTTTTAATTTATTATTTATTCACATGGAAGAAATACATAATGCTTATACTGCAACATTTGTTTTAAAGATAATTTTGTATAACAGACACTTTATCTTATCAGAACTACTAAATAAATAATTTCAACAACTAATAAAGACTTAATTACTCAAACTATTTTAAGTAACTAAACAAAAAACCACCAACCGTGTGAAACGACCCATCCAAAATACATAAAGAAAGAAAAAAAAACCGTTAAATGCATATTCATAAACAGTTGAGTCAATTTAAATTATATTCCCCTTGTAATTATCACAGATGCAACGCGGGTATGAATTCAGAACCTCATTTACCTTCTTGGAGGGTCCATAATTCCATATCATTAGGTTGCATACTAAATACTTTGTATTGTTTCTCATTTATGTTGCCCTGGTACATTAGGGGATGAAGTCAGTATATTTGTTATGTTCATAAACCCGGAATAGAATAAAAATAAGGTCTTTTGTTTCGTAATTTAATCCATTTTGATATGGCAAGATTACACGGTTCAGCAGTGGCTAAGCGATCGACTGCTGCGTAACGTGTTGTGGGTTTGATCCCCGCACGGAACAAATATTTGTTGGATCTGTAAGTTGTTGTTCCGGGTCTGGGTGTTTGTGTATGTAAGTTTCCTTGTAAACGCGCCCACGATATAGGAGTAATTCCTAGTGTGGGGCAACGTTGTTATAAAATCTTTATATTTTGGTCTTGTGCATAAACAGTCTATATTGTTCCCACTGCTGGGACACAGGCTTTCTCTCTTTGAGAGGGAGTGGGCTGTAATCCATCATGCGGGCCCAATGTATGTTGGTAGATGTCACATCTCTTAGAATTATTTGGTTCTAGGACATGCCGGTTTCCTCATGACGTTTTCCTTCACCGTTTTGAGAGAAGTGGTGATGATAAAACATACCCAAAGTAATGCTCCTGGCTTGGTTTGAACCCACGACTTGCAACTAGTAATTCGGGCCATTCGGGGACGTTATCTCATTTCTGAATTAATTTAACATTTTAAGCCGATGTTTCTATGAATTTCACTCTAGAAGGGAGACAAGAGTCGGACACAGCGCAAAGCAAATACTGATATTCAGCTGCATCTGGTTCGGTTGGAAGCCGACCCAAAAATAGTTGGGAAAAGGCTAGGCAGATGATGACACAGCGCGACGCAAGTCTCCGATACCTTACGACTTAGGTATCCATTGACGCGTGCCTATGTACGAACCTCTATGGGTTTGTATTTCTATATTCACCTGGATGGTCAATGGTTATGGTCCATGGACCATGATCGGACTGCCATGCCAGTAATGGGTGACAATCCTGGACCATCCACGGCGCGACTGAAATGTAAGAGTTTTTAGCAATCCTACGGAGCTCCTCTAGAGAAGAAAAGCCTGCCGGGGTCGCGGGATTGTCTTAACAGGTAACCGTGACTTTGGAACGTAAAGGACTATTGATATGATATGGAACACTGTGGATTTTAGTCAGTACAAGTCTGACAGTTTCTCCCCCTCTACCATGGGCGGGAGGATTTGATAAGGCGAGAGCAAACCAGTGTCCTGCAGCGTATGCTCCACCGTTTCCTACGGGCGATCCTCGCAGTGGTGACACCCAGGCGTTTCTTCTTTTCCAATCAGATACAGGAACATCTCGAATCTTCCATTCATGAATCTACCCAGCTTTACAGATGCAGTCCCAAAAAAGACTTAAAAAATCTATAAACTGATACCAATAGATATGAAAACACAATAACTCTTTGTCGCTCTAACGAAAGCGTCGTAAGTACAGAACCGCAAAAAAGCCGCGGCGGTTTGCGGAAGACATCGCGCGTCAAATTGACTGCATCCCCGTCTAATCTGTAACCTATCGCTGAAAAGGATTCTCGTCCTTTTTTAATACGATCTTGTGGTACAATTTATAGGCGGTAGCGTTTATAAGTTCAAAGAAAAAAGTATAATATTCAACAACTGATCCTTCAATAGCCGCGACCCAAATAGATAATAGGTGGCACAAAAAGCTATGATGTTTCAGATTGATTCGCTAAATTTCTTGATACCGCCACTAATTTTTAATATTATGTCTATCTAGTGTCAAGAAGTATTTCTTAAAAACTAGATTATGAAATTTTCTGATTCCGTTGAAGGATCCCACTTGGTCAGACTAGCGAAAACTATTCCAGTGTGATCTCCATCTTAAATCTGAACTTAGACGCCCTAGAATTACTTACTTTCAAGCACCTTGAATACCCGACCCTGAAACGTAAAAGGCAATTGAAGGACACCGTGGATTTTAGTCAGTACAAGTCTGACAGTCCCTAACGCTCTGCCCTGGATGGGAGGACTCATTCTGGTAATTAAACCACGATAAAAAAGGACCATCAATACCAACCATCTTCCATTTAATTCGCTACCTCTCCTCCCTCAGGCCCGCCACCGAATCTATCGGCATGCACAAAGCATTCGTTACTTAAGCCGAGCACGGGATGTTGTGAGTCGCCACTGATGCGTGTAAGGTGCAGCAGCTGCGAACGACGAGCCAGCCCTAGTCCACGACCAACTGATTTATGAGTTTTTGCCAATTGCAGATCATTTGGGATTGGAGATATTAGTTTTAGGGGCTTGTTTGGGTAAATAAGGATAGTAGGCGCAGGGTTTTTTGGGTCATTTGGAAATGTTGTCCATGGTGCTGTAAGAGATTTATAGATGAACGGTGAATCTATGGACTAGAACACTAAAAGTATTGATATATCGCCTCAATAACATACCCTAATAAGTTGTTTATGTTATGACGAACATAACATTAAAGTACTTGAACGCCTCTATAAGCCCATCGCCGTTATTTTGCACAATGGCCCGAGAGCTTGCCTCACAAACGTAAAGTTACAAAACGCGCCTTAAGAACAATCCCTTACAAATGCGAAACTACAAAATAAGTCTATCGATGCGTAAATTAAGGATCCGACGCTATTCACCCAAGGTATGAGTGCAAATAAAAAAATGTAAAGAAAATGTTTTAGCCCCGCGTATCTAGATGTCCCGCTGTGGTACCCCACATTGTTCTTAGACAAACACTTTCTTTATACGAGAAAAAAACCATTATTTGTTTTTTAGTCAATCGGCCACGACTTCTATTGTCAAGAACAACGATTTTAATGGTTGAATTAATGTGTGTTGAACAAAATTTTAAATTGAGCGCCCGACTGGAGCGTTGTATCGAAAAACAAACTGGGGTAAAAAGGTATATTTGGTTGATAAACACTACTTACTTTGATTCTGACCTGGCAAACCGAACTGACAAAAAAATGACGGCTCAATCAGTAACCAGGCGTATCGAATACCGTGACATGGTATCGCGAAATCCCACAATAAGTATGAGCAGGCGTGAAATTAGGCTGATATAAATTAGGGCTCAGTCATTCTTGTGCTGAGCGCCGTGACGATTGCCGCGTGTCCGCCATTGTTGACGGCGTCGGCGGCGTGTGAAACCGTTTTGTTGATTTTGCGAGGTATGGCATTGTACTTTATGACTGTCAATTAATTGCGTGTGACTGTAGCGTCATGTTTTTGTTTTCGAGAAATGCTCTTTTTAATTTTCTTTTTTTGGGGAACTATGAGTATTTTCATTGACAGTTTAAGGTGAGGTTATTCTTGCTGTCGATTTGAATGATCTAGGTAATGAAGCTTTGTCGCGGGACTGTGTAAGTAGAATATCGTGGCCCTGAAACAAAAAGGACCTAAGGACAGTTTACTTTAGTCAGTAACCAGTAGCCAGGGCTGGAGGATTCATTTGATGTCATTACTACCAAATTTAAGGCTATCTATGTAGTATCTAGGTTTTAGGTTTAACTTGAAATTATACCAGGCTCAATCTACATCACCTTCTAAGGCGTTCTTCTAGCCTGACCGATAGATTATGTTGCTGGCTTTTTTGTTCTTACCAACCATAAAATATCTAATATTGGGAAGTGACGAGGATCAGTAATCTAAGGAAATGTATCTTGAAAGCTTCTAATTTCAACCTGTTTGATTAAAGGAATTATAATTTTGAACTGAAACCCCACTCTGTATCAAGTTTATAAAGCGCTAGTAGGTACCCTATATTTTTAGATATCTTAGTTTATGGAATACTTTTGATTTATGATAGGGTTAGCTAGCATTAGGTCTGCGTGTTGGACTACCTTCTTTCTCTAACCACACAGGAGATATCTGTGTTCCAGCAGTGGGAACATTGCTAAGTATGGAGTTTTGGGTTTTTTATCCCCATTGTATCACCTGCTTATAGGTCCCTATATTTTTGGATTCTAAGGTTTATCAACATCAAGATTTATGAGTTTTTGCCAATTGCTGATTATTTGGGATTGGAGGTATTAGTTTTAGGGGCTTGTTTGGGTAAATAAGGATAGTAGGCGCAGGTTTGACTCCCTGCTGAACTATGGTCTACTCCTTCCCGCAGAGGGGATCTCTATGTTCCAGAATTATGCGCTAGCTATGAAGACATGACTGTTTTCATTAAATGTTTTATGCTGAGTTGAACTTTACTTACTTTATGTATTGTATCTTCTACATTACGATCTTAAACTATTATTGGTCTTTGAAGAACAAGTTTACAGGGCCAGTTCTTTGATCAGTAGTTGAATAAAGTGATTGGAACAAATTCTAAGCATTCATTATTTTATTGCATTTAAACTAATAGTTTACTTAACTGTTGATCGTATTTTAGTTTAGTTTCAGATAATTTGGGCATTTCATAGAGTTTCTATTGTCTCCTGTATATTAATTGATGTTTGATTACATAATTATCATCGTTATATCATCTCCTGCCATTTTGGTATACCTACCTAATAAGTACAATGGGAAAAAATGGAGTAAGAACTCTCACGAAGATGTGTTCTCAGATTGTCGTTGTTTGTGTCGCAGGCTTCTCTAAAAAGGACATCGCAGCCCTGGAACGCAAACGACAATGTGAAGGAACAGGGTGACTTTTAGTCAGTAAGAGTCTGACAATCCCTTCCTCTCCATTAATGGTAGTAGTTTTTTCAAATTTTTAAACCCCAAAAATTACCCCCTGCTTATTTAATGTCTAGTAAACTTTGTTACGTGTGTGTAAAACCGAAAACTTCATAGTCTGACTCCGGAAACCCGAAAAACAATAAAATCTAACATTATTTTTTAGTTGAATCCCTGTTAGGAACTAGGTTCTATTTTAGTACCCCTTAGAGCTTAGCCAGCGAACTTTTTACACCCCCCATTATAGTAGGGTCGTGAACATAAACCTGTGGTGCTAGCAGGAAGGTAGTAAAATATTTTATCGCACTTTACGATCGTAACGCTTCAGTTACAGTGGGTACGTGCCATGGTTAGCAGGTTTTGGCCGTCAAAAGTTTGGGGTTAAGCTATGCTCAGAATTAAGACTCATTTAAGTTCATAATTATTGAAACTGCTATCGAAAATTCAGACTAAAGCCTTCTAGGATATGTAAAGCACCCAAAAACAACAACAACCTAAAAATCACTAGAAAACAAAACTGCATCCATTTAACACCAAAATTGATTTTGGTAGATTTTTCCACATTCCACTTTACGCTGAGACACCATTTAAATATTATTACAACTATATACAAGAACAATAAACGGGAAAAGCTAAGGACGGCGTTATACAGCATGCTCGAAGCGACTGCCGTAGACGCGTTAATGTGGGCGTTGGTAGACACGAGCGGTTGTGTGTGTGCGTGAGGGTTGGCTGTGTGCGTTTCACCCACCCTAGGGTGAGCGCGAACAAGTCGGCACAACTCGTCCCCTCTAGGCCCCGCCCCCAGTCATGCTCACACGGCTGACTTGGAATCAGATGGCTTGGCCAGTCGCAAGCGAGCCGTGACATCGTGAACGGTTCGCAGCCTCCAAGCGTGCTCTCACTCAATACTTAGGGTATTCGATGATTACGCGCTACACTGACCATCGGGTGCGTTTAGAAACTTGTCAAATTAAAGAATTCCGGTTATAAGATCACGCGTCGTCGCATCCGTATCAAGGACTGTGTAGTTTTTTTTAGTTTTTAGTGATTTTGTGTTTGCGGACTTTTGAGTGAGTTCTTGAATGCTACTGTGTTGCTGATTCCATCTTTAGGTAGGTGTTCTTGTAATATTAAGACTAGGTAATGTTGGAGCTCCATCAATATGTTTTTGGACAACAACTTACCTGTTACAACATTGTTAATTTTGAGACTTGCAAACTCAAGTTGTTTCAAGGAAGCTTTTCCGCTCTGAAAGCTCTAGCTACGCCAAAACCGGAACATCCTGAAAAATAGACACAGTGAACTACGGAAATTTATTGTGATTGCTGAAACTAACAAAGTAATATCATATTTGCATTTTTTACACAAACTAACTAAAATTACTTGCAATAGGAATGTCTGTTGCGAATGCAAAAATGCAATAGAAAGCTTATATTGCTATCATTTTGATGTTAAAAAGAGCAAAACAACAAAACAGACTGGAAACTCATCAAAAGAATGTTATAGCTTTGTTATATCATTTAAAAATATATGTAGCATTTACTTAACAACCTATATTTATTTTTAGACTTATCATTGCAAGTCTAATTATTAAAGAAAAACTACCTAAGTCAAAACTATGTTTACTTCGCGCTAATAATCTCATTTGCACATGAAAAACGCATAACATTGCATACAGTAATTTTCAGGCGTACCTATAAAACTAGTTAATGTTAAAATTCAAAGTTAAAAAAATGCAAACCTTAATTTGATCTTTTAAATTTTTTCAACCAAAGATAAAATTAACCTACCTGTGACCCATATATACCCAGCTTCCCCATACAAGTAATTTGATATTTTTGTTTGGCCTATCTCACCGACTTTTTCTAATGTTATAGAATCATTCGATTCAAACTGCATTGTTGAGTATAATTTGAAATTGTAAACAGTTGGTCTTATTGTTCGTTTTTGTGGTAATCTGATAGTTTTGGCCTAACATTATTAAATGCAATTATTTGCCAATTTGCTGGGTTGCATGATATAATTTATTATCTGTATAAAAAATATAGATAGAAAAATAAGCAAGGTAAAAATTTTCTGACATAAAAATTTCGTAACTTTATAATTCGGCCTTTTGAAAAGGCTGATTTCCGTGTTAAAATGTAGCTTCAATAAATATTTATGAACACTGAAAATATTGAAAGGAGGATCAGGTCATGAAGTAATACTTTTTTTAAACAAATATCTTTTACTGAATAATTATTCTTGAAAATTTAAAATCATGTTCCATTTTTAAAGCTTTCGAAAAATAAATTCGAAAAAGCAAACAGACAAATAAATTCGAATTTATAAATCTTTGAAGTTGCCGGTATTGAAATATGTATTCGAAAAAAGGTTCTATTGTACTGCGAGTCCGAATTGATAATTTCGTTAAATAGAGATGCGAAGTATTGTGAGAGCGAATAATTTTTGCGGTAACCGATACTTGACGCACAATGGTTGACGTTGACGTGGGACCGACTAATTTTGCTAAAGATGTGTCCTATGTCCTCTTGTGTTGTAAGATACTTGAAATTTGTTACAGTACTGAGGATAAAGTGATTGAGAGTTAAAAAAATTAGGTTTCCAGATAAATTTTAAATTACGTATGTAAATATTATGTTTAGAAAAAAAAAAAAAAGTAAAGTTTTAAGTATTAACACGTAAAAACGAATAATCCTTAAAATAATATATTTATTTATGAAAGATAAAAAGGCGTGCAATGTATCGATGTGAAATAACTTATATTTCATCAAACTCATAAACTTCTTTAGGTAACGATCACATTAAAAAAAATGCCGGCTTACACATACAGTTGTAACAGAAAAATCAATAAATCGAAACTTGTAAACCAATTCAAGCGTGCCGACAAAGTAAGTATTGCCAGAGTAGCACTATTCAAATGTTACATCGACTATTATTTATACTTGAAAAGCCATCGGGCTCGAGTGTTGACATCCCTATTATGTAACAACTCCCTAGGGTGCTCCGGAGTACTTTGACAATTTTTTTCCGTATATTAATGACATATTTTTGACAAAGAAAGACATAACCATTGATGATTTTGCAAAGAATTCTCACATGCTGTCATTACACGGTTTTAAATGCGATTTTGCTACTCTTGTTAATGTTATACCTTTGACATCTCAAGTTCAGTTATTGATACAAGGGTTTTTTTTTTAATTTTGAAATTCGTTACGACCTCCGTAAAATTTATCACTATCTCAAAAATTTTCTAAATTTTATCCGTCTTCAATTTTAAATTCAGCTTAATAAACGAAGTAATTTAAATTTAAAACAAAGAAAATTATTATAAAATATATACCTTTATAAACGGTAATAAAATGAATAAGCCTAAGCTCTAATGTTTAATAATCTCTTTAATACAGCCGACTCCCAGTGTTACGATTTCTAATTCTTGTAGCCAAAAAAATTAAAATAAAATATAATCTTTGATGGGCTCAAAATAACACCTTCTCGATCTGAATAGCATCACCCTTTCCATGATGAGGCTTAAAAGGATTAAGATAGAGCCTTTTTAAACTAAAAACCTTTTGATGTTTCTCCTTTATTATCTTTTTTATTTGTTTTTAATACCGATATGATGTCCGTTTGAATTCGTCGATGACATTTTAAAAAGAGATTCGTTAATAAATTGTTTTTAATATTTAATACGTTCACCTTTGCGAATGTGCAGCTAAATTGGCTTTGTAATTTATTTATGTTAAGCCAGTTTTTGTTTTTTTTTATCTTGAAGTAAGTGGGGTATTTAATGTGATTAAAGTTTTATAACTGTCTTAACTTTAGCAGAAATTAAACCCGTTCTATACTGACTAGCTCTACTTTGTCAATGTAAAAAAGAAACCTATGTGATAAGAAACCACATAGTACGCTAAAAATAACTAATATATTTTCGATATTTTATCGTTTTATCTATTATTTTCAAGTCATTATCAAAACAAAAATTATTAAAAAGGAAAGGTGTGACATTTTTCGTTTGCGTATGTTGATTACATAAAAGTGTCATGGATTTTATTATACAAACTACTCTCAGCAAATAAATATCTATGTGTACTTGTATTTTATGAAATGAAAACCAAATACTTTTTAAACTGAAACCGGGGTGAATCTCGCCGGGTATACAAATACTCAGCTTTATACTTACACAAACATCATACCATTAATACAAGCATTTTAGCTCGATAAATGTTAGCAAAGATTAATTGGCAAGACAGATATTTAACAAGATTAACCTCACTTAGTCTAAAATGGTTTAGAGAAACACAAAATCTTTTGTAATGTACAGAACTCAAGTTGCCAAGGCAAACATATATTTCAATTATATGTTTCAATTACAAGTTTAATATACCAAGAATTCCATTGTTCATAACAACATCAAATCCAAATGCATACCCCATCACCATCAAATGTAACTTACACTCATCAAGAGTATATTATAAAAATTAGCTCACAAATCACTTTCAAATGCCTCACAGAGAAATCTTTACACCTGATATTTTTGTGTTGTTTTTTTATTTTATTTTTGTCTACGGAGCCTGTTTTTTATCCACTGTGTAGGTGAGAAGGCCTTATTCTGTACGTCACAATGGTACGATTGATTTATCGTGCCGACGTTACGTGGTAACCTACTGTTGTGTGCGGTTGTCGAATCAGGCGCTAGTAGGGTTCGCAGACAAATTTAAATTGTTGACTGTTTTAAAATAGTTTCAAATACCAAAAAATAAATCTGTATTTTTGCCGTTAGTCAAAATGTTAATATGCATCAAAAAACTCTGTTTCCATTTTTTTCCCATTTTTATCAGACTGTAAAATATTCAAGCCGTTGAGATTAAATTAGAGTCGCAGCAGTAAATTGTATCCTTTACGAGTATGATGGTCACTCTCACACAAAAGCTTAACTGAGGAATTAAAATAAACAAATCCAACAAACCGACCACAGAAAACAACAGTCTAAACGATACACAATTCCTAAAATAACTTAAACTTAAAATAGCCTAACTTGATGTCACAATTTAATTTAATTAAAGCCTTATTTCCATACTGTTGCTATCTGTACCTGTCAGTTAGAAATCAATGTAACAAATCGGCGGGTTAGCTTTGCTGACCGTACAAACGGCCGCAATGCACCGAGAGATTGTAATTTATTTCTATTCTGAGAGAACTGTATAGACTTGACGGCACCTTTCGACGTTGTTCGGTAGCTTATAATTTAAAAGAAACATTTATATTCAAACAGAGTATTTTGGTAACTAAAATATCTTGATTTTTATTAGTCTAGTTTCTTCAGTTAAATCTAAAATGAACATTAAAATTTTGTCCATATATTTTGATGACTTGCTCCACAGTGCAGCTTATGATGTTTAGGCTGTAACAGCTTTAACAGATATATGAGAAATATTTAGCTTGGTTTACTCAGGTTAGTGTGAATAAGTTTCTTCTAGGCAAACGAGCTTCATCGTCCAACACATCATCACAAGTTACCATTAGAAGTGCTAGTAGACTCACAATAAATGTGTAATAAAATAATACTTCAAAAATATTATTAATTAGTTAAGTCCAATTTCTTTATAGTCCAATTTAAATACCTAACACAAAATTTTGTCCACATATTTTAATGACTTGCCCCACAGTGCAAAATCTAAAAAGAAAATGTCGATCTAGATTTTATATTTCAACTCAACATAATATAAGGATTTCCTTCTAACTGTAATTTAAAGCCTTAGCTTCGTCATTTGAAAAAAAAAACAAAACAAAAAAAAAAATGTAAAAAAAATCCGCGATGCCAGTACGATGACACTCGAAAACTCAAAGAACGCATTAAGCATTGCGTTCGTTTACTCTAAAAACTTTGGAGCCACATCTCTGTTAATTATGTACGTATACAGAAAGCTTGCTTTTATTTTTAAAACGTAGTGAAAAGGAAGAGGCCTGGCTTTGACGTTGCAACTTAAGCCATTGAGAGCACTCGGTGAAATGGTATATGTTTTGTATGTGAATTTTTGTTAGGATCAACGCACGTGCGTCTATGAGTGGCGGCGGCTTTGATACATCGCTAGTTCTTTTTTTTTTTGCGTTTCAATTGCCTTTGACGAAATGTCATTTGTCAATCTGAAATTATGATGGAAGTCAAGTCTTTCTTTGACTTTTCATATTTTTGTATAATAACAGTACACTTGATAAATGTCTGCGTTAGTGAACGCTATTCACATACCCAAATATCTTGGCTAAACATAATTATTTGAAACGAAAAAAAAACCACACAATCAAAAATCATCCAAGACATTTAAATATTGCTAACATTAATGGCAATTTACTTTCAAGATCTAACTAACGAATACGTTGATTGCAAATGTAACATGCAAACTAGCCAATTTTATTATTTAACTTTAAGACTGTATTTTAAGTCTCAAAGATTTAAAAAAAAATAAAACCTTTTTTCTTCACGAACATTTTCTTTCTTTTTTTTTGTAAGTAAAACCGTTTAGGTTAGCTTTCCTATCAAACCAAATAGTAATCCCAGAAAAAAGTAAACGCGATTAGAAATGTATTCGTTTGAGTAAAGAGAGAAGCATTAGTCGTACCTGCGAGGAGCGTGGCTGAATCAAAGCGAGGTCTAATGAGGCGAGCCCAGACATCGGATCCTTAACAGTATGGAATGAGTTAGTGCGGCGTTTAAAACGGCAGTGACGCGTTTCTTTTTTTTGGAAATTCTTGGCTTATGCAATTTGTGTTGTGGAGTGACGCATTTAATAATATTCAAAAATAATTGAAAAAGGAAGTAACTTTGAAAAACGGTTGATAAATTATGATTTTTTTCTGGAAATTTTTGCTTTAAAAAGTGTCAAAAAATTAAGTAAAAAAGTTTTAAAAATATGAACGTGACATTGAGTATTACTTGAGCATTGATTAAAAATACTAAATTACTCCTTTAAATTTTGTGCATGTGTTTTTAGTGAGATTTCATCGCTACGTTTGAATTGGAGAACAAAGTCTGGAGAACAGAATCATAGGCAGATTTTATTTCATTCACTAAACTCTCACTCTAAAGAAGACACACAATTAAAAAAAAACATGTCAGTACCTACGCTATTATTTAAAATTGGTCCATTAAAAGTAACTTCATGATCTAGCAACGCCAGTGATACATATCAAGTTCCAGAGCAAAACCAAAAACAGAACATTAAACTCTATAAACTCCAACAATTACAATAAAAAGCGAAATTCCTATTACTTTTCGCCACTGTAGAATAACAGGCAACGTATCGACACGCCAACATTATCTGCGAGGCGAGCTAAGCTAGAATTTAAAATCGTTGCCGACGACTTTATCCTCGTTTAAAGTGCTTTGCATGCAGTCTCCAGGCCCTTTGACGCAACCAGACGGCTACTTACAACGAAAAACTGTGTTTTTTTTACAACATTCCCCGCCGTTTATTCAAACTTTTTTTTTCTACTTTCCCTACTGATATTTTACACTGTGTGCCTCGTGCGTCTGAAAAGTTCAAAATGAGATTCTTCTATGCAGATTTTATTGTTATAGAAAACATTACTCTTAGTGAATTTAAAGTTTCAAAGTAAATATTCCAATTTCTGATGTGGAAAGTTTTTTGAGTTTATTCAAACGAATTTTTGTTAAAGTTAAAAATATTATTTTCTGTTTTTATTGATAAAAGAAATGTACAGTTATTTATGGTTCTTCGAAATGTCATCTACTTTACGGCTGTGCATATATTTCATCGCCAACATTGCAACATTCACTGAAAACGTTTTAAAACAAAAAGAACAAAAATGAAATATTCGCAACCATTTTTGGTAGCGAGATTGCTTTTAGGGAACGTGGGCAATTTTATAAAAAGAAAATACTGCTGTTATAACCGTAAGCTGTTTCGCAGAATTTTACTGTACTGACGTTAACAACGAGCACTTCTGTCTGAAAAAAAAATTGAAGTGTACTGAAACATAAAATATTATTTAACTATCTAAAACCTATGAACTTTAATAAAATCCAACTTCCAATAGCCTAAAACTCCGCAATAACGGGCAATCCTCAAAAAAGAAAGAGAAAATCCGACCATTTTTCTCATTTTTCTCAAACATAACTTCATAGGCGAAGCAATCACAAACTCTTTGCTGCTCTATAGCCGTCTAATAACGTTAATTAGGAACAGTTTCCGAGTTGCCAGTAAAGCTGTAACTGGACACTGCCAGTGGTACAGATAAAAGATTGAGTATAAAGACGCCGCCGATCGCGCGGCGAGATAACGCGTTCGATAGCTCGGGTATATCATATTTGTTATTCATGTGCCCGCCGATATGTGGATGTTTGATGTGTGTTTTTTCTTCGGAGAAATGAATGATTTAATGTGTTTTGGTTTCATATATATTTTTATAAGAGGAAAAACATATCAAAAGTTTCCACATTCCTTCTACTACCTACTATAGTTCGATAAACAGAGGTTTTCGCAAAAAATGTTCCACAGGGGAATTTTTCAATGTTATGGGACTGTTTATGGATAACTAGGATCTGGAACGCATAGGGCGGTTTTTAATCAGTAATAGTCTGACGGACCCTTCCGCTTCTCTCAGGGCTGGAGGACACATGAACAAAAAAAAACAGGAAAATTATTCAAATCTAATAATCAGCTAACTTTTTAACCAGATTCAAAATAACTATGATAGAACAGTTTGAAAAGTACCATAGTCCACAATAACACGAATATAAAGTCTCCAATCAAAAATATCGTGACAACCTCTTGAAGGCACCTTTATTTCTTCCAAATCTCAACAAGGAGGTTTGCTATTAGTGTCCACACACGTCAATACTCAGTGACTTTACATTAGTCGCCACTTTAGACCCTTGCTTTGACTAGGCTCAAAGTGAGGGATCAATTTAGGCGACCCCCAGTCTCCTTTTGCCCATTGTACCTTACTTCGAAGGGGAAAAATATCAAAGTGAAATTATTCGATCGTCAGCTTGAAAAGATCAAATAAGTTTCGCAATACTACCTGTAAAGCTTTGACTTGTGTAATGCCAATAGTGGATTTGCCTGTAATAGTTCGAGTATTCTCTTGAGATATATTTATCAAATACTTTTTTTTACATACTCATGTCATGTCTTACGTGCTTAGTATTTTTGCCAAAATATATGCTTAAATCAAAAGTAGAATTCTCCGTTCATCCGAATAAGTTTTATTAATATTGAACACAAAATATCTCAGACATTAGGATTCGATCAAAGAATTTGTGTTTAGTCTAACATAAAAAATGGAACCTGAAATCATGTTAGTTCCAGACCAATATTTTCATGTAGATGTAGTAGGTAGGTAAGTTTTGGAAAGCAAATTCTTGATTCCTTTGCAAAAAAAACAGTTGCCAAAGTAAAAAAGGCGAAATGTTTTAGCAATAAATCATAAATTACTGTGTCAAACTTTTTATCAATCGATCAATTGATTGTAACAGCGAACAAATGGCATCGCGATTCTCTGAATAAAAATCTCGGTGTACATTATGTAAGTAATCTCACATGGTCTAATCATGCCGACATCTCAGTCAAACAATAAAATGAAACAAAAACGACCGACTACCGTTCGTAACTCGATGGGTGGCATACACAATATCGCCGCATCTAACTTCATTACTACCATCTAACATCGATCATTATCGGCACTCACGAACCGACCGACTATTTGTACTATGCAACAATAGATGGCGCTTTCCAACTAACACACAATTCAGCAGCATCATCTACCAATTAGTATCACAGCACTCTTTCACTCCTGCACAAAAAGCAGCAAGAGAAAAAGAGACGAAATGAGAAGGCTTCAAAGGACCGTAATGACGAGCCTTGATTGTAATTGATGATGCGATTGTCTAATGTTGGATTGGGGTCAATAAATTTCTTTAAACGTGAATTTCTTTGTTCGCAGGTCACGAAGCAATGCTGAAGTTATAAAGTGCGCGTGCGCTTAGAGATTTTTGGGGTTAGGTTGAGGTGGGGGTGTTAAGTGGGGGTAGAGGGTGGTGTGGGGTGAAGTTTGCGGGGTGGCTCTCCACGGGGGCTGGGGGCGGCCGGCGCCGGCGCCCGCGCACGCCGCCACCACGTTGGTCGGCGGGTTGGTCGCGCCGCCGCGGGAACCCACCACGGCGGCAGAAGCCTTCTGGAAGATGCCGCATAAGGGTATGTTGGGTTTGTACTTCTTTCTTTTCTTATAGCTCAAACTGATATTACGTCAGATTAGATGAAATATGCCGTTGCACCCATTGAATTAGCAATACTTTATATTAATTCTGGTGTACTTATATGTTTTAGTTATCTCCATTAATAACAATATTTAAAAAAAAATTGAACGGGAACAAAAGGGTTATTAGTTTTTTATTGGAAAGGTAAAAAACAAACATTCAGGGTGTTTGTTCTCCTAAACTAGATGTTGACTTCAAAGTTCACCACCACTGTCTTAATAATAAAATCGAAGAGTTAACGTTGAAAGTAAGTCTAACTGAAGGTATGAAAACAAAGTTTTGAAACCTACAAGGATCAATGACCTCACACTTTTGATATTCACGTATACCTATTTACACTTAGTGGATAGTACCTATATTTAAATAAGGCAGGGCTTAGGAGCCTGAAAATAACACTTAATATATCGTTTCCCATACAATAATTTACATCCATATTTTCCATTAATTCCAAATAATATTAATTTCATTATCATTAGAAATGTTAACGTCAAAAAACTCAATTTTCTTTCTTCCTGTGGTTTACCTATATTTGAGAAACGCTGATTGTGTGATTTTCGTCCAAAAAATGTCCTAATTTCTAACTAAAGGATACTTGTATTTTCCATTCGAATATCAACTTTATTTACTTTAGATTTACGTCACTAATAATTCGTCCAAATTCTGTAACACCGCAGAAACCAAAACAGTACCTAACCGAACTTTAAGAAACTTAATTCCATCATGAAACTCCATATCTTTTGTGCGAAATGCAAACAGGCAAAGTTATCCACGATACAATAAGTTAAGTTTTGAAGTTTAAGTATCAATAAGTGTTAACTACGTGCTTGTTTACTTCACTTCCAGGCTAGTACTATACAAGTTTCGGTTTACTATGTGAGAGCTAAGTTCTCAGCTTCCTAACTAACAGACTTTGGATTTGGTTTTGTTGTCACTACTAAAGGTTCTCGATTGAAACTCGCGGCAAAGTTTTGGTGTGAAACTGTGTCGCGTTGGAACTTCTTTTAAGTAGTAGTTTTTGGTTTTATTGTTGCTTTTTAGAAAGGAAACTGGGGAGGTTCGACTTTGTCTCTTTTTGAATTCAGATGATGACGCATTAGTAGGTATATTTGGGTAAAAGGTGCATGTGTATGCGGGTTTTAATTTTTTTAAACGTACCCATGACACTAGTAATTACTAGTATTATTTTAGTAAGTGTCTTATATTCTCTTGCTATGACAATATCGCAAATTTTCAATTTGACTATAACAGGCATTTGGTAAAGGAACAGTCTCGATCACAAGACAGAGGTACTTGTACAAGTTACTAGCTGTTCCCCGCGGTTTCACCTCCGCTGCTCGGGTCCTATTGACTTCAGCGTGATGTTATATAGCCTAAAGCCTCAATAAATGACTATCCATCATAAAAACAATTTTCCAATTTTAGACAAATGTCCCTGAGATTGGCACGTTTAACCAAACTTTTCAGCTTTGTAATATAAGTCTGATGTAGTTGTATGTACGATGTGATGAACTGGCAAGTAAGTCATATACGTAAAAATTTCGTCACTTGAAAACAACTAACAGGTTATTCTGCCTACACAAAATGTATATACAAAATCCTAATAACTAAAATTATAGATGCGAAAGTAATAGTTTGTTTGTTACCTCTTCACGCCTAAACCACTGAACCAATCATCTATAAATTTTGCTACGTTGGCAGGTTTAGGGAAACGATCATGGGATATTTTTCACCCCGAAAAAAGTACTGTTAGAAAACAACCATAAATTGCAAATAGTCCGTCAGTAAGATTTAAAAAAAATGGAAACGTATTTTCTTCTTTTCGTAAATTAATGCAACATAACGCATTAAAAGTCGAGAGACGGCTCGTGTGTGGTTAATTTTTAAAGTGTCGTATCTTCGTCAATTTTAGTTTAAGTAACAAAAGAAAAAAGACATGTCAAATATTATTGATATGACTGACAGACTTATGTGATATTTTCAATCAATTTCATTAATATGATAATAAATGGCGTTACGTGTAAATTCCATTTTTTTATCAAATTCTAAACTATGGCAAGCTAAGCCGCAGTAAAACCTACTCTCTTTATATGTATAGTTAAACCTGAGTTCCACCCACACATAAACAGCATCATATAAGTAAACTCTTGAAGCAACGCATGCACTCACGTCACCGGACAGTCCGACTTTCCCTCAAGTCAAGTTAATCAAGTGCACCTCTACTATTACAAGTTAGTGCCTACGCAGACGGTTCAACTCAGAGCTTATAAAGTGAGACTTCACAGAAGCAATGTTTTATTTGATTTGTATCGTCTGAGGGTGCACTTAGACGGTTTTTGAATTAAGAAGGACGATGAATTGTTTTTTGATTTCTGTGCTAAAGGTGCATTTTACAATGAAGTTACGTTTTGTTCGAGACTGTTACAGAGTGGGTTTTAGTCAGTCAAGTCTGACAGTTTTGACTGACTAAAACCCACACCTCACAGTCACACAACCACAGTGGGAGGACTCAAAAAAATATATCCGAAAATAAAGTAAAAATTTTAAATAACAAAAACTCGCAAAATAATAGAAAACGTAGGCATTTCTTTTATTTATTTTTTCTATGATGATGCACTTTTACTCCTCAAGTCACAATTTTTAATTAGCAACATCATTCAAATAGAACATATTTTTTTAAATCAAGTAGCAATTGCTCAGTTTTAAACAGACGTTAGCCAGAGCTAAGTTAGCAAGCTTCCAAGTTGCCAATTCGCAAGTTTAAGTTAGCTGACCAAGGAATATAAGATGTAATTGATCTAGAATACTATTTCTACTAACTGTATGTAAGTACATTTTGGGCTAAGTTATAATTTTGGGCTAATAAATACATCGTGTATAAATACTTACTGGATATCTTGACTTGAAGATGACGATGAATTATTTGGCTCACGAATTTGGAGTCGAAACAAAAATATTATTGAGAAAACTCTTATAAAGAGGGAGATTGCAATGAGTTTTTTTAAATTCTAAATTATTCGACGCTTAGTTAACGAAAGAAGGAATAGTCCAAAATACGGGGTATTTATTGGGTCCAGCTTATAACATTATAGTAAGTAAACTATTGCAAGCTCTACAGCCCGAAAATTATCCCGCGGAATCTTAAAATCGGATAAAAACTGTCCTATGTGCTAATCCAGGTTATAGGTAAACTATTTGTGTAACAAATTTCATCCAAACCCGTTTAGTAATTTTTAGTTTTACAAACATCAAAAATAAACTTTCGAATTTATAAAATTAATGACGCAAGAAGTAAGATAGTGTCATACCATCAAATTCAAAAGAAGGTTGCCTGAATCTCATACACAGTCATCCATATAATCTTCTCAAGTGTTTTCCCGCCAACTCTTGCCGACGACTTGCCGTCCAACTTAGCAAGCCGTTAAAGTTAATTAACCTTCGCGGCAAATACGGCTGCTAGCATCAGTTGCTACCCTTTGTGTGTATCACCAAGTTTCAGATGTACGAGGTAAACAGAACTGTAAATTAGAATAGGTTTTGGAGTTAGGTTTAATATGTGAGAGGTGGAAATGTTTTTTTTTAAACTGTAGAGCCAACAAAATCCCATCCATTTTCCAGCCAGTTAGATTAGCTGAACATTTGCTGATGTCTTTTAGCCCAATACTGTAGAGCGAACAAAATCCCATCCATTTTCCAGTCAGCCAGTTAGTTAGCTGGACACCATTTTTTTGGCATGGAAAATCATCGAATGATAATTCCCGCCTTAGGTGGAGAGGACTTTAGTCAGTAAAAGTCTGACAGTTCCTCCCGCCCTGCCCGGGTTGGGAGGACTCATCTGATAATTTTACCACGATAAAAAAAAAATGTTTGTGTGGAAAGGACTCTGACAGTTCAAAACTGTCAAACTTTTTTTTTGTCCCACTGCTGGGGAAAGGTCTCTCCCAAATCATTCCAAGTGTCCTTGTCCGGCGTCCTGTCAGACGTGTACTGACTAAAAACTACACACTTGCTTTCGATACCCTTTGTATTCCAGGACCTCGATTACCTGTTTAAACAGTACCGCGACCTAACATGAACAGCAATAATACTTATTATTAGAAACTTAGACAAAACAGAAGAAAAATCATTCATTAACATTTCTGGTCATTATGATCTATACAAAAGACATAAACGCATTGCCAACTCCTGCGCATCAAACTAAGTCCCGTCTAGTTTGTAGTTCTGAGATATTGTACTTCACCTTTATCTTTTCTTCGTTCCCAGATCAGCAGGGAATCATTGAGACTGTCCATCTACGTATGTATTAATCTAAAATATAAAACAGAACATACACCTTTTTGAGACAGTATTTCTTTTTAAATTTTGAAGCATAGTACAGGTACACTTAACATTGATCATTTATGTTTCTGAACGTTTTGTGATTCTTATAAATCAAAATTAATTGCAAATATTTTTACGTGACATTGGCCCATGGCACTTATAAAACGCTTACAATAGTTGCTCGCTTTAAAAACAATAATAAAAATATCAAATCTTGGTCTAGACTACTCATCTCAATATTTTAAGAAATCTCATAGTATCCATACCTTCAAGGCAATCTTAGAGTGTACTTCATGAGTCGGACGAATGGATGTGCGATTAATTTATGTGCGACAATGCTTCTACTTACTATAGTTCCAAAGCACGCTTTTAAGTCCGATACCTAGGTTGCAATTTATTATATTATTAAATCAGTAACTTTAGATCAGAAATAGTCGATTTTCACAGAGGTTAGAGTCGCGAACAAACGTCAGTTCTTTTTTCAGATCACCGTTTTTAAACCTGTTTCAACCAGATTAAAAAAAAACCTAAATCGGACCTTAACTGGTGTCACTTTTGCGCGGTCAAAAGGGCATCATATCCCTGAAACGCAAAGGGCAAATGAATTAGATTCTGTTGATAGAAAAAATCTAACTCACATAACGATTTTACCAACAAATACTTGTTCCGGGTCAGGATGTTTGTGTATGTGAGTTTCTATGTTTGTAAACGCACCCACGACACTGCAGAAATTCGTAGAGTGAGGCAACGAAAAAAAAAAGAAAAACCTCCAGTTTTAACGATCTATCAGCTTACAGCCCTCAAACACGAAGCTATTCCCTCTCTCCTCTGCATCTCAAAGATGTACTTAATCTTCATTTACATAGCCTACTGAAGGTAACTCCACTAACTTAGCAAGTTTACAAGTCGTTAAAGTTAACTGACCTTTTGGTAAATACCAGTTTAGTGTTTACTGAAGCCGCTTTGAAGGTTTTATGTGTAGTGTATTGTATGTTTTGTTTGTTTGTAGGTACATCTTTTTAAATATTTCTATGTATCGAGGTTGTCTGCAAGCCTGTAAATACGTTTTTGATATTTTTCTGATGGGATTTTTTATTTTCGTGTTCTTTTTTTAATACTGAGACACATTTTATATACGTATGAAAATATTATATTACTTTTCGACGTATTAAGTTTACTTAAATATTAAAAAAAAAAAAGATATTACTTCATAAATTATACGTAATTGAATTTGTTTTTTTTCTTGCCGACCTTGTACTCATTGAAGTCTTTATTTTATGTAATGATATTTACTATTTCCTTGTCTTTTTTCTTACAATTTGCCATTAATTAAGCGTATTTTGTCACATAAATAACTACCGATACATACTTTTACAATGTCCCGATGTTTCATAAAGCTCTCCTGAAAACTAGTGATTTTGTAGATAGTCGTTTGTTCTTTGATGCCGTAGTAATCATCACCATAAGTGTTGGCAGAAATAGACGTGTTAATTAATATTCTAAAATTAAAATAAATATTAACTCAACGTAAAATTCCAAGCAAAAGTTGTCCCGAATAAAGGAACCGATTCAGTATTATCTAGTAGCAAATACCAATAAACAACTCAACAAACATCAGGGCAAGTTATTCCAGGACATAATTTGGGTAAATTCAAACTTACAATATACCTCGTTCCATTAAAACTGGTGACTTGGCTAAAGCATAACAGAAACATAATTATATTTCACCATAGCCAAGCCAAGCAAACGGAGCATGCGACAATTGTGTCACATTAAGCGCCAGATAAAGACAAATAGACCGGAAAAACAGTTGTTGGAGAGAGATAAATAGACTTTTCTTTGTTGCTGCATTGTGGGAATTTTAATGATTGAGTACTCCGCTTCGGGCTCACTGTGTCCGATGGAACGCTTTGAATATTCAAATTTTGAATTTTAGAATAGCTAGAATATTTCCTCGTTGTATGGGTTGTGTGTGTTGGTTTTAGCGAAATTAATACGTTAATAATTTGAACTGTAAAGCGAACACACTTTGGATTCTTTTTTTTTTCTTATCTATAGACAGAAGTATTTTTTTGGTAATGTTTCTGGCATGACTTCAAGGCCTTTATGCCAAATCTTAATAATATGTCTTGTTCATATTTTATGGAAATTTCATAGACCTTTCTTTGGGGTATCTTCTTCCAGACAAAAATAAAAGACCCCTGAAGCACAGATAATATAATACTAGCATACATGTGTGTACATAACTGTAAACATTAAGTCTAACGCCACTTTTTATAAAACATTATATTAAGGTTACTTAAGCCTATAACAAAAGTAAAGTTAAGTTAAGACGACCGACTACTTAATAGTTAAAACACTTAATCTTTCACTTAACAGTACTCTCAATGACAATTTGCAAAGAACAATGTTTTCTGTCTTTTGTTAAAAGATATTAAAAGTATTGTTTGAAAAGTTTTAATGTTTAAATACTTCTGTTAAGTAGTCATTGTAACAGTGTTTTTAATTTTCTAAACAATGTCTTTGCTTGCGTTTTTTGATAAATCCCTGATGGATCTGTTTTTGTTTTGTTTTTTAAAAGATTATTTATTCAATTGTCGTTATTTTACCGTTATTTGTGGCTGAAATCAGTACCACAATAAGATATTTTTTTAGGTAATTACTTACAGTAAATTAATTAATTTAATCAGATTCAAAGTAAAAATGAAAGTTCATGCAAAATTTAAACAAAAACCAGATACGTAACAATTGAAAAAAAACACTCATCTTTTTTCCTACTTCAAACTCCATAGACACTCATTCATCTTTCCATAGAGTATAATCACCCGTTTGTCAATGATCGTTTTTTGTGTCATCCACTAAAGGGGCGTGGTTCGCTATATTCACCATAAATTATGTCACTACGAAACAGAAAGCGATGGAAAAATTTTAACAATAACGGTTTTTTAGTATCAAGTTATTTTTTTAAATTCTATATTGTTCAATGTGTGACTTTTGCGTTAACTTTATTGGAAACGATAGTCTTAATTGTTTATTTTTGTCTCTTATAAAAATGTATAGCAAATATGAAGTCGAAATATTACGTAATCACGTTACGTAAAGAGAAGCAAAAATAAAAATCTTGTGAAAGCTTTTGGCTAGTTTTATCGGTCCATCAATATACCGTAAGGACTCCTTATCTTAAACATTTAATGTAATCAAAAATAGCTTTTTATCTTCATACTACTACTAATATTTTAAAATAAATATCAATGAAAACTATAGATATTTTACTCTCATATAAAATACCAAGGCAGAATCAACAACACGCAAAGCATTGTTTTTTTAATCCTTTCCATAAATCTGTACCAAACAGGTTTAACTTAAAGTAAATACTCTATGGTAACAGAAATTAATGCGATCCGTTCCAAATTCAAATCGTTTGACAAGCTTCAGCGCATCCAATATGGCGACTATGCGTTTAGCGTACAATTAAATCTCCCCTATAGATTTAAGCAATTCAAAAACAGATACAAAATAATAATAAGAAGAGCATTTAAGTGGGGGATGCCACCAGGTGTGCCATAGACAGGGTTCCAACCCCTATGTACTGTCTGTTTGTATATAAAGTTTGATTAATGTTAAATTTGACGTTTTATATCCATTTAGCGACAGTTTTTGTCCTACGTTAGGTATAGTTTTAAGGGTGGATTTATGTTATTTTTTTATTGAAACAATAACGATTTTATTTCGAACACATATCAATAATAATATCGTCGAGATCCAAATTAATGTAAATCTGTATACTATGTAATCTTTTCATCATCCTTCTCAATATATCGTTGATTTCTTCGTATTTTGTGCTGTATCGAAAACTATTCTCGTAATCGACAACTCAAACTAATTTTGATCGAATTCCAGTCACATTGACAGAGTTATTATCATAGTCTAAAACGCCCAACTTTTTACAAACAGGCAAAAAACTAAGTATTACTTTTACAAAAAAACCGCGCCTTATGGCTGATCCAGCGTTTAAAAGTCACATCGAGAATTATTCGCAATAAAACGTCGCACACACACATGTACCTACACGTAGGTAAACCTACATAGATACACGCACACGAAAAAACTAAAAAAATAAATAACAACAACTATAAATGAAATTTATAGCGTCGCACCCATAAAAACGGGGATTAAAAATAAATCGCTCGAATAAATTGCACCTCTGAAATTAAAACACTCCCTCACACGACATGCGTACTTGCGCCGACAGTGGGTGTGACGACAGGTCTTAGTGTAAGCGGGAGCGGGAGCGATTACGATTATTTAGGGTATGTCTGTCTTTAGCACGCTTAGAAACCGACCTTGAGACTATAAAATTCTAATTGATTTATAATATTTTAATTATGATTCGTGTCGTATTAAAACTGAATGTGTATACTTGTGAAATGATTATTAAATTTTAGTCTCATCACCGGCAACACAAATTACATACGTTCTGGAAGTATAGATACATCAAATTATTAATTCTGCACTGACACATGATTCACGACACTTGCTTGCTTGTAGTGTTAGCTAACTACATAAGATTTCACATTGTATAGCATTGCCTATCACAAACAATATTATGTTCTTCGAAAAATCACCGTAGCACAACTTGTTATCATATCACTTATCTCTCATTGACTCCTAAAAACCAACCAACATCCACTACACTGCATTCACAACGTTTCTAAAATCGCTCCCCGCTATCGCTACCGCCTATCCCTTACAACCCCCTGGCGCAGGGTGGGCGTACGATTGTCCATTGTTCTTTTAACGTGCGCTTGTTAGCAAGCCGCGGCAAGGTGAGCACCGAGCGCGATTAACAACGGCGACGCGACAACTTGCCACTCCAAACGCACACTTAATTGGCGAACGACTTCTGGTTATTAATTTTGTCGGAAAAGGCTAGACGAGGACATATATTTTTGGCTAGATTTGAAGGTGTGGGGACCTATTTAATCAAAATCTTGTGTGCACTATACACCGGAGTAAACTTTGGATAAATTGAGTCTGTTCAAGCCAGAGATATTAGAACCTACTCGAAAATTTCAAGATTTTTTGATAATTTTTCTAGTTACATTTAGTTGATGTTTTCAGCTAAAACATTTAACTTATGTATTCATCATACACAGCACCAATCAACCAAAACACACAAAAATGTCCAATAATAAAAGAAAAAGAACAAAAAAACAAAAGACTAGCTCTAAATTCGATTCACGAACTGCGAAAATTATACACGAGGCGACCGCAAAAAAAATTGCCGGGACAAAACAACGAACTTAGGCCCCCACCCTTTATAGCCTGGGCCTTAATCAAGGGCCTGGCCCAAATTCGCCCACAAATTGCATCCAATTGTTCACTTTTTACCGCGTGTTTGTGAGGGGTTGGCAAAAAAGAGAATTGTCAGACCAACGGTTGGGCTCATCTGAACTAATGCACTCCTATTGAAGCCTATTGGCTTGTAAACAGTTCGCGTGGTTATAATTGTGGACGGACCAACCGTCTAATTTGGTGCCCGATTAAAAGACCTGTGTTCGTTATTTGAAAATTGTTTGCTCGACGTACGAGTAGGATAATTAAGTTTTGGAAAATAAAACAAATGCGAAAAGAATAATGAAAAATGTAATCATGGATGACGATAGATTCAATGATGATCTTAACAATTTTGATCTCAAAAATGTTAATCTTGAACAAAAAATACCAAAGCTCTTATATCAAAAGAGACGTATTTAACGGTCCACACAAACAATGAAGTTAAAAATATCTTCAAATCTCCAAAGATTAGATAAAAATTTGTGGTTTTCTATCGTGCACCGCGAAACCCCTTTTTTACTGAAGATACTTTTCGCAAAGCGGATTATTTTTTTAAACGGGTTACGTTTTTTACGCCTCTTTTTGTGAAAGATGGCCGCGGTCTATAGTTTGTGGCTGATATTATCTAGGAGATAATATAAAAGGATGTTTCTTTACGTGAGAATACCACTTAAATTTAAATCAAGGAAGCGTCAGCATTTGAAGAGCTGCAGATGTGGAGTTTTATTGTTCAGATCGATTTGAAAATCCTTTTTAGAGATTACACTTATGAACTATGAATAGATGAAATATTTGCAATATCTGTTAACAATTAATGCTTTGAAATACGCGGGATAAACTTCAGTTTCCTTGGACAGAACTTTGCAATGACAATAAAATTAAATATCCACCTATGTATGTCTTTTCATACCAAAATTTTAGTATTTGTAAAATCCTCATAACTACATTGCATTGTTACTCCTTGCGATGTTTGTATTTCGAGGATTTTAATTTTCCCTCATGTCCATCGTATTTAATTATTCTTTCATACGTGAAAGTAAGTCGATCCACCCAGTTACGGGGTAGGTCAATACCTACCGAGTAACTGGGTTCTGGAATTCACATTAGCCGCTCTGGTATTTAGTAGCATCTGGTTAGGCTGGGAGACGACCCCAAAAAACTTGGAAATGAACTAGGCAGACGATGTCTGTGTTAACACTTAGCATATTTCACAGATGAGCTGATGCATAGCGCGGCGATGGGGGGCGGAGCCCTATTCGGGTGTTCCTCTGCCGGTCACAGCGGCATCAACCAGCTCGGTGGGGTGTACGTCAACGGCAGGCCACTGCCGGACTCGACGCGCCAGAAGATCGTGGAGCTGGCGCACTCCGGCGCGCGGCCTTGCGACATCAGCCGCATCCTGCAGGTCTCCAACGGCTGCGTCTCCAAGATACTCGGCAGGTCTGTTGGTTTTAAGTGTCTTGCAACTACTGCTTGAGTAGAGTAGTAGTAACTTTTTTTTGGCTTGGTAAAATCATCGAATGAGTCCTCCAACCCAGGGCAGAGCAAGAAGTACTGTCAGAGTTGTAATGACTAAAATCCACGGTGTCCTTCAATAGCTCATTACGTCCAGGGGTCACGGTAGCTGTTTAGTCCCGCGACCCTGACATACTTTAGCCATTAGCATTTCAAAGGAGTTGTTCCAGTTCTTGAAGGATAATCGCTGACAGATGGGGTTTAGGGTCCCATGGTGTCCCTTTAACTGTCAGACTAACTCTCCTTCCTACTTCCATCACACCCTCAAAATAAGCATGAAAAATGTTGTCGGTTACAAGCAAGCGATATTTTTGCTATTGCAAGCGTCCATATAATTATGCTATGGTGACCACTGTCTAATAAGCATGCTACATGGTTTTTTGTCACCTTCATTGTATAAATAAACAAAAGAGTGAATTAGAAGTGATATAAAACAGTTATGGAATGAAATAATGATTTTTAAAAACTTGGCAGCTATTTCAAAGTCAGCTTCGTTAGATTTGACCATGTCTCCTGTCATAGTTATTTTCTCTGTAATCTACTGTCGATGATTGCCTTAAATAACTAGTTGAATTCGATCAAACTTTTCTTTTGAGTTTTTTTTCTGTGGTACCACTCATACTCATCTTGTATTTCTCTGATATTTCATGACCTTTTCATCAATAATTTTAGAGCAAGAGCCTTAGGAATATTCTTCTATTGAAGTACTTAATACTCTTCAAAACTTTTTATCCTTAAAATTCCAAAAATATATTTACTCAAAATCTTAAACCTTCGTAATCGCTCTTCGGCAACTCGTTATAATGGGGCTTTTATATAAATTTCAAGGTCTACAAAATTCGTTCTGAGATAGAAAATTGCCGCTACACAAAGAACATCATCTATCATAAAGTCTGACACTACTGAATTACTTACAACCCACCAAATGACACTTTTCATTTAGAAACGTCTTTATAATAATGAAAAGCATATTACTTAAACTTCTTATTTTCTCAAAGGCTGCTGTCAATTCAAAAGAAAGACCGAATTCTTTGGCAAATCCATTCAGTCGCCGTGTTACTAGGGAACAAGCACCCATAACAATTAAAACGAATACTATTACACGAATAAACGAATTATTTTGCACAAAACCTATTGTGAACAAACAAAAGTTAAAGAATCGATTATGTCTAAGTGCGATGGGGTCAAATTCTTGCGCCACGCGTTAGCAAATTGATGGAATTCCCATAATACCGCCCAAGGAACCGCACAATGCACTCGACAAAGCTGTCGTGGACAAAATTAAGGAATATTTCAATGACTTAATCAATACAATAGTTTGAGTTTGCATTCCCATAGTGTATTGTTTTTGTTGAATGGTTGACGTGTGCACAGCGGGGATCTTAGGTGGGAATCGACATCGGGTGCCAGCGTTGGGGTGCCGGCTCTAATTTCGATGGCAATTTTATTGTTTGATTGCGATTTTATCTGGAGATCACGGAGGATTTCGGCCCTCCGATCAAATGCTTATTGAAATGCCGGCAGTGAAGTATTCGTGTTAATCGTAATGGAATTGTTTTCGTAATGGTTTTAAATAACTGTTTTCACAAAGCCCCGCAAAGCTGCAGCAGATGTTGGGTTGTAGGTATACTCATCGGGTCTGGAATGTACGATAATATTTTCAGAGCTTAACGAATTTCATGCAATTCTCTGCTATTTATATGAAAAGTAATTCAGTCAGTGCCGCACAAACCAAAGCATTTAATTTAAATAACACATACTTTATTCAATGGGAACCAAAAAGTCAAAAGTCAATTGAACAATAAAAATGTAAAGACGTCAATCAAAGAACTAGACTCATTTTAATATAGGGTGTGCCTTTCAGGGCTGTCCCACGACCGCCCCTAAATAAAAATCAAAATAAAAACATTATTTTCCAGTAATTGGCACCCCTACTGAGGGAGTCGGCTTGACGCCACTTCAAGAGATCTTATAGGAAAAATAAATTTGGCCCAGCGAACCCTATAATATTGCCCTGTGGGCACATGCTATTATTTTGTAATGTTGTGCTTGTTAAGATATTGGCGAAACAAGTTGGTTTTTGTGGGAAAAATGTTTGATATTGTTTGTCTTTGGTTGTATTTTTTGTTTCCTTTTTTTTCTTATCATCATACCATCATAAAATGCAAATAAAGTTTGAGTATGAACTATTACTAAAACAAAACTAGTGTTCAGTTAGTTCATCAGTTACTAGGCCCAACAAATCCAAAATGTTCCATCGAGAAGAAGTCACAGATTGAAAAATCAGAATTTCCAACTTTAAAAACTCGTTTACATCAAGACTCTATGGTTTCATCCTCTCTACCTCTTCCATTCCTAATTTCCCTTAGCTGTCTGTCAAATTTACACAGTAATTGAATCCGAAAAATTGCCTTTACTTCATCGTTTCGCCTCGCAACGGCTGCAAGTGCCTGCTTCGTTCTCACACACCCCTGGACATTCTTATCGTGCCAATTACTAAGTAAAGGGGTTCAAAAGAGTTCCTTACGGCTCTCACAGAAGGGCAAACGTAGCAGGACTCCTAATTAAGGAGAAGTCCCGCTGTTAGCTCGCATTTGATAGCAATTCTTAATGTTGAGGGAAAATTTTCAATGCCATATAATATGTTTCGCGAGATGACTGTTTAAAATTGAGATTTTTCATGATAAGGACTTTTATTTTTATTATTTTTAAAATGATTTTGATCAAGATTGTTGAACTAAAGGGTTTGTAGCTTGTGTTTTTTTTGCAACAAATAAAAAAAATAACATTTACCGAGAACCCCCGCGACATATTTTCAATAGCCCATGCGTAACTCGGTTACTTTTAAATAACCACTTCAAAAACAATCTCTGTTAAGTGGCCTCGAGGCCTATCTTCATTTAATCTTTCGACCCCCTGACGTCACTGCCCTTGTCACGAGTGACGTCACATTTGCGAGTCCATTGAACGGGACAGCTGGTTTCACGGACAAAATTATTGGTGGCGTTCCTCAGAGCGAGCAATGTAGTTGAAACAATGAATGAACGTCGGTCCAGCGCCTCCAGTGGTTGGCGCATTGTGGCTCGAATAGCAACTGATTTCGATCAATTTATTATTGTTTGATGCAATAATTACTCGGTTTTGCGACAATTTGTTTGCAATTTCTGTTGCGTTTGTGGCCGGCAATTTAGTTACTTGATCAAAGTTTGGTTTTCGGTAACGTTTTATTATTCGAATGACCAAATATGTAATGGGTCATTGGGTATTTTCATTTAATGTTGTTGTTTTTTTTAATAAAGACTGGTAGTTGCAAACATGA
This sequence comes from Agrotis ipsilon, assembly GCA_028554685.1. Taxonomy (NCBI): domain Eukaryota; kingdom Metazoa; phylum Arthropoda; class Insecta; order Lepidoptera; family Noctuidae; genus Agrotis; species Agrotis ipsilon. The sequence continues at coordinate 11,578,036 of CM052972.1, forward strand.
AGAAATACTGTTTTAAACTGGAGGTCTGAAAAGTCTACTTTAACAGTGTCTTAGTAGGTCGCGGGACTAAAGAATTACCGTTACCCCGGACATAAAGGGCTATTAATTGACACGGTGGATTTCAGTCAGTACAAGTCTGACAGTCCCTACCGCCCTGCCCTGGGTGCGACAACTCATTTGATGATTTTAACACGTAAACAATAAAAAACAGTATCATAAAATAAATTGGGATTAAATCGTTCTAAATGTATTATATTTGTTGAGCAAAGGAGTACAGTATTTCATTTTATGAGCTTTGTCCAAATTCATATAATGATACTGCTAAACTGGCCTTTTTAAAACTCTGATCTTCCTCATGATTTTCCTTTTAATTCAAGTGAAAATATTGAGCTCGCAAAATTCAAAGATCTCATATAAAATGTTCACTCCTTTAAAAATCCACCAATTTTTATTTACGTCTCCCTCTATTTACAAAAAGCACAACACATAATCAAAGTTCATCGAACTTAAAGTTCTCAATTAAAAAGCAGTCAGCAGGGCCCTTCAAAAACGCCCTTTACGAAAATTCGCCCAAGGCGAAAGCGATTACAATTCGACGAAGGCCCTTAATAACCCTGTAAATGTTTATATAGAATGCCTAAGTAAACTTTATCGATGACAATTCGATAAAACCGATGTTTGTTGTTTATTGTAACTACTGATTATTTTGTAACGGTTTTCTTGAACCTAACTGTAATAATATTATGTGTGGTATTTGTTTGTGTGATTTTGTGTTGTCAGTTTTGTTGCTTGATTGTATTTGTTGTTTTCTAGACTTGTTTTGGCTATTATTATTTATTTATGTATCTTAAATAGTATTGCTTTTTATAGAAGCTCGACTTTGCCATTTTAAAAAAGCACCATAGGTTCTGAAAACTTTGCAACGTCGCAAATAAAAAAAAAAATTAGTCAGTTTTTTGTTTAAATTTTAGTTTTTAATTTTCAAAAAAAGAATGATTTTTTGCTCAAATCAATACAGCTAAATACTTGACTGCTATTTAATTCGTGACGTTGCCAACTTTCAAAACCCAAGCCTTAAAACTTTTTTAAAGAAAACATTTAACATTATTACTTTTTTCTACCTCATTTCTAACGTACGATTTTTAATTGTAGTCAGTAAAATGACAAGTGCACCTGTCACTGATACAAGGAAATTTAGTACATTTCTATAGTGAACAAATGTCATATTACTGTCATTTTACTGACTACAATTAATAATCGTACTTTAACCACCAAAATCTCCACTATTTCCAGCCAGCAATTTATTGACGAAAGAAGGTTTCTAAACGTAACAAAGCCTTGACTGCCTACATCTGACATCTCTTGATACAAATTGCTAACACATTTGAATCAAGATCCGAAATATCGACACATGTCTGTCTCACAACAATACATTGCTTCAAGTACATCCGATATACATAACACAAGGAATAAATAACCTTACTTTTATAAACAGAGTATAATTTCCCTCAGTAAATCATAGACACAATCCACACACAACACAAAGAAGTCAAAACCTTACAGCTATAAAGATAAGGTATAATTTTCATCGATGGTTGAAGAGGACAATCAAACGGAATTTGGCAACGTTTTGTATAGGTACTTGAAGTTAAGGGGATGCTAGAGATTATGTTTGTAATTGTGTTTTAATAGTATTTTAGTTGAAAGGGGATGTTCTGATAATTTGTAGTAAATTGTAGGTTTGGTTCTAAGTGTTTTGACGATAGAGGGGGTCGGGAAATGCACTTTGAAAAAAAAAACGAAGCAAGCAGAAATCGCACGAATCCCGTTGTTTAGATTTGCTCGGGATTGTCTAATTTTGGCTTTGTCTAGTCTAGACTTCGTCCAGTCCTGTCAGTTAACAGGATATTTTCACATCAGCAGAATCTTTTTTTTGGTAACTTCTGTCTAAACAGATACTGCAAAATAATTAAGTATTTCAAATATAATAGTCAATCTGTTTCTCTAACTTGAGAATAACTTAGTAACTTAATAATAGTCACGGTAACTTACTCGTGCGGAAAAACTTGAGTAAGGTCATCTTTTTTTAACATTGTTGGAAATATATAAGTTTCCTCTTTTTCATTATTGTTTTTATTCTCCTAGTTTGAAAAGACAATGGGCAGATTGGGACCACCTTCCAATAGCAATAAGATGTATGTCGTTGGATAGGTCTTTTCATTTGGAACAACTATTGCTCAGACATTTTTTTTGGTAGGGCTGTCCGTTCGGAGTTATGAGACTTATTAGCTCAGAGAAAAAAATATATTTAAAAATCTTTTTTTATATGTTTAGTATTTAATGCTTTAGTCTCGCACACACTGTATCTTCGGGACGCGTCTGGAGGAGACATGGCATGAGCAGGGACTTTTGTTTTTGTAACTTTTTATAATTATCCAATGAGTGCTCACACACTGGGTAAAGCGGTAGGGACTGTCAGACTAGTACCGACTAAAGATCACGGCACGAGTTGTTAGTAAACGGGATAACATGTCCGGATACACGTGTAGATGACTGAGAAGAAAACTTGCTAATGTACATATTATTCTCGAATAATCAGACTTAGTGTGAGTCTTAGTGAATGATCAATCAGAGTAGTGTAGTTATTGATGGCGATGGCTGATTCTCTGAGCTTATGTTTATTGATTCAGGAGTTCAAAAAGAGTCTATTTTCTCTCCAAATCTTATTCTGCTGCACATTTCTAAGACACTTAAGCCTGGCATTTTTGGACAAGAAGATGACAGTACTATAGACATACTTGCCCACTCTATAAACCGGTGGGGAGGAAGTAAATGAATGTACAGAGAGGCCATGATGGAGCGAACAGATTTGACCTCAAGCTTCCCACTGAGCGGGCACGCCACAATCGCGGCGGTAAGACACCTCTTCGAGTAGTGGCTGGAGAGACGTCACGGTGTCCACACCTTCCGCTTGATACAAGTCCTCACCGGCCACGGAAGTTTCGGGAGGTTCCTATGATTGATTGGGAAGCAAGAAAGGCTTGGGTATCACCACTGCGATTATCGTCCGTAGGATACGGTGGAGCATAATATGCAGGACTGCCCTGCTTGGGCAGAGCATCGCCGTCTCCTCACGGAGGCGATAGGTGACCTCTCGCGCCCGCCATTGATCGAGGCCATGCTGCGGGGTGAAATGGAATGGGAAGCGGACACCTCCTTTTGCGAAGCAGTCATGCTAGCAAAGGAGGAGGCGGGATGCGTGAGGGAGAGGACAACATCCACCTCACGATCCAGCTACCGCGAGAAACGCCCACGGCATCGGACGTCACGAAACGATTTTTGGTCACCGTTGGGTCGTCTGAGTAAGGGGTAGGTAGGACTCACTTGATGCTTTAACCAGGACAAAAATAGTCTCCCAGTGAGCATACAAGAAACTATTATGTCTTCAAAACTAACTACTTCCGTCTGTGTTCCCGAGGCATACAATACAACTCGAATTTCTTCAAAATAAGAGTGAATAGAATTTTTCTGGGTAAACTAGTAGACTTTACCTAAGCCACCTCTGATACCGAAAAGAGACAGTAGCAAACCCAAGTTAAATAAAAAGTTGGCTGTTTGATTTTTATCAGAATAAATATTATGCTTTACATTTATCTAGTTCTTTCCTCTATTCATCTTAGCATTTGCATTTTTAGTCATTTTTACAAAAAAAAGAAATGAAAAACATGCAAATATTTGCCATTAGCCAGACGAGAACACCCAGAAATAATGTGTCGGATCGATTCTTCCGGAAGGTGGTATACCCAACATATGTAAATAAATTCGTCCATTATTGCACAGACTACGCACACGGTTTGGTTTTCCAAATAGGTCACCAAAACGCAGCCAGGATACGGACGCTAGTCTACAAGTTAGTTCTTTAATTGTTTTCTGATGCTATGGAAAAAAAAGTTTTTGTCCTGAAAGTCCCGAAAATTCCGGGATTTCCCGGTTCCTTGGAGGTCTGTCCCGAATTTCCCGTTTCATCCAAGAAGAACCGGTTCTCGATCCCCTAATAATACCCCTATGGTTAAAACACGTAGATCTGTAGACAGCCTTAAACAATTGGTTTAATTGTGACTTAAAAGTCTTATAACTCCAAACGGACAATTGTAACAACAAAGCATTCTTAACAACTAATGTTCTAAATGAAAAGCCCTATCCAACGACATACATCTTATTGCTATTGGAGGATAGTCCCAAGTTTCATACATTTTTGCCCATTGTCTTTTATGTTGGTTTTATGAAATCATGAAATTTTGTAAGGTATACAAAAAAATCAAAATTTTCAGTCTTTAATTGCGAGATTTTTTACTTACAAGTTCTGGCTAGAGCAGGTAGATAAGACTGCGGATTTGTTTGGAACTTTTTGATTTTAATGTATTTTAAATAATGGTCAATCTACCCCAATCTGTCAAATTTTACCAATCAAACTTTAACCTTCAACTATTGGGATAAGGTTGAAAATCTATTAAAGAAACTTGACAGATTGAGGTAGGATCGATGTAGGTGTCTGTACTTTAACTAACTTTACTAATTGGTATATTTTAGTACACCTAGGATAATGTAATGCCTACTTTAATAATAAGTCCAGCTAGAGAATTTATATCTTTTTTATTGTTTAAGGTTCAGAAAAATTAGCAGAAGCTTAGGTCAACCACACTTCTAACATACACAATACCAACACCGAATTATTCGCGTATTTTTTTTTTATCTTTGAGCAAAAAAGTATTAGCTCATTTGACCTTTTCATTTTCCAAACTAAATTCAGCTTTGCACGCAGATATTACGAGACGGGGTCAATAAAGCCCCGGGCGATTGGAGGGTCCAAGCCAAGAGTGGCCACCACACCGGTGGTCCAGAAGATAGCTGACTACAAGAGGGAGTGCCCTTCGATCTTCGCTTGGGAGATCAGGGACCGCCTGCTAAGTGAGAACGTGTGCAATAACGACAATATTCCTAGTGTGAGTATGACTTTTCTTCTTTTTTCTTACTTTATTTATTTAAGGTACACCAACAGCAAAACATACAATGTAGTATTAGAAAACAAAAATATAAACTTAGTGCTGGTATGTAAGCCTATAGGTATACGCAACATTTATCATGAAAATGTTAAATTATAATTTTTATTTTATTTTCGTAGGAACCTAGGTGTTCGGTTTCACTCCCGCTACTCGGCCCCTATTGGTTATAACGTGATGTTTTATAGCCTATAATCTTTCTTGATAAATGGACTATTAAACGCAAAGAGAATTTTTCAATTCGAACCCGCAGTTTCTAAGATTAGCGAGTTCAACCCACAAACTCTTCAGTCTTATAATAGATAGCTGTTCCCCGCTCACTCGCGCTGCGCGGCCCCTATTAGTTATAGCGTGATATTATATACCCTATAGTCTTCCTCGATAAATGGACTATTTAACGCATTAAAAAAAATCAATTCGAACCTGTAGTTTCTGAGAATAGCTCGTTCAACCAAACAAACTCTTCAGGTTTATAATAGTACAATAACACTCGCGCTGCTCGGCTCCTTTTGGTTATACCGTGATATTATATAGCCTAAAGTCTTCCTTGACAAATGGACTATTCAACGCAAAAAGATTTTTCCAAATCGAACCTGTAGTTTCCGAGATTAGCGAGTTCAAACAAACTTCAGCTTTATAAAAGTACCTTCAGATGTAATTATGGATTTTGATGATTACCTCCGTTATTTTTCCACCGAAAGTTATTAAAACGATATTGTATAACTTCTATATGGCAATGTTAATGATGAAAGTGTGAAGAAATCCATTTTGTAAGTAATTATATCCTAAACAAAACTATAATTTCGGATGGCACTTCACTATTCGATTACTGGAAACGGTCTATTTTTGGATCTATATTCTATATCTAGATTAGAGCAGGATCTATAAATAGCTCGGTATGAAGAAAACTATAAATAACTACAGCAAAAAACCAACATGAAAAAATAACGGAAGACTTTCTTCACATAATTTTCCGCGTTAAGATAACTAGATTATCTAGTTCCGTAAAATGATGCTTTTTATAGCTGCAAAACTATTAATAGAAAATGTGCTAAGATTTTTTCTAAAAATATCAACACTTTCCTGGAAGCTCGATACGATTAAGGGTCAGTTCTTTGTTTAGTAATTAAGTAAACTGTTAGTTAAAATGCTAATCATATTTTAATTAATCATAAAAAAATAACATATTCTTTTTTTGACTGAGTCGATTAAAACACTGTTTCAAAATCAAATTAAAAAATAACTTCATGCTTGCAATTTAGTTAAATATAAAATATCATGGTTTGTCATAATAAGTCAATAATTTACGTATTTTAATGTTACATTCTAAATGGATGTTGTTATGCATGTAAAAATTAAATGCATCACAAAGCTGTGCACGTCAATCAAAGTGCAAATAACAATATTTACATTACTCAAGTATCTTTCAAAATCGATTTCAATAACGTCAAAATATTATTGGCAATACGATATATCTAATTAAAATTCACAAAACATATGCTCAAGCACCCATTGTGCCGCCCATCAAAATAATCTGGACAAAGTTGGGTGACAATAATTCTCCTTTAATCCAATTTTGCAATTTAACATTCTAGGACCATATGTTTCGGACGGACGCGGGCCCATTGTCCAAAATCTTTTCAAGATGGACCGTTTGTGTTGAACACGGTCCATTCTGTTATTGATGATAGCTTATAAAATTTGAGTTCGGGATGTTTGATGCAGTTTTATTAGGTTTTTGTATGGACCCATACAAATACTCCTATTATAAAGGACAGTTCATAAATTTTTCGGTTCCATTTTGCTATTAAGTCTGTCAACTTTTATGTCAATAACAAATTGAATGCTGAATTGTATTCGGATAATATTGAGTGCTCAAAGAAATGTAAAGAAAACCTTTTAAGAGATGACCTATTAATCCCTGTGGGTCAATAAATGGATAGTGACCAACTGAGAGAAGTCTGACTTATTTTAGGAAATACACAAGCCACATCCTACTAAGTACTTACCAACGCCATATATCCACAAATGTTAGTTTATAACACGACCCCGCAACTTCTCATAAACAAACAACATGTTTTCCCCATAGTCCGCATACAATTTAAATCTAGGCCATGGCAAAGCAAATAAAAATAAACCCCAACCGAGTTGCAATTACAACAACATCATAAAATTCATGTTAAGTAACGAGACACGCCAACATTCTACCCCACAAATTAATGAGAGGAATAAAAAAATGATAAAAACCGCGGTTCCCTGCGAAAATATCACGTACAAGATATAAAATAAAGCCATTGCTGAAGTGACACGGATGGTAATCGAACCAGACGGCTCCAACATCTGCCCGGCCAATCATGGCAAAAAATATCAAAGTGAAATATTTTAGGGATCAGTACTCAGTAGTGGAGTACCAACTATTATTGCAAGTGGGTCAAATTTAAATGTACTTTATATTTTGGAAAAGGAGTATGATAGCATTTAGAGTTCGTACACGACGATTTAAGGGACTGTAGTAATCATAGAGGGTCTTTTTGTCTAGCCTATATTGTCTTCTTGGGCAAAAGCTTCCCCCATTTCTTCCTCTTCTCTCGTCTTATCTTCTACGTCTACCACGACCTCTTTCTATCTGTCTTAGGCCTCCAGCCCCATTTAAGTCTACCAGCTTTGTGAGCTGCATGCATTGACTATTTGCATTCTGGAGTTCAGTGTATGGTGTTTCTTTTTGGCAAGCCTTGAGATTAAACATCTGAATGTTAGTATAAAAAGAAATTTTCTTCACTAGTTAAAGGAGTCGTAGCCTGCGTTTTTCGCTAGTTTGCAGTCTCTCTGCGATAAAACTTTTCTTTTATCGTGGTTTAATCATCAAATGGGTCCCCCACCCAGCGCAGGGCATGAAAGACTGTCAGACTTGTACTGACTAAAATCCACGGTGCCCTTCAAAAGCCCTTTACGTTCCGGGGTCACGGTAGCTCGTTGGTCCCGTCACTCCAGCAGGCTTCGGCCCTCTAAAGAGGCCCTGTAAAAGAGCCATAGCCTCCGTTTTGCGCTAGTCTACAGCATCAAAACATAGAAAATATTCATAAGGAACCATATGATCCATACTTAAGTTCATACCGTTTTTTTTAAACCTCAGAGCAATTTTTCTGTTAATAATGTCGCAATCCTAAATATAATGTTTTGTGATCCCGATGCGTTACTCAAAGTAAACACTTGGTGACACAATGGCGGAAAAAAAAACTTTTTGTTGTCCTTGAGTGTTGAGGATCGAAAATGTTGGTTTTGTGGATATGTTACATTACCTAGAGGGGATTTGTCAATGTTTGACGTTAAAGGTAATCCAAAATTACTTTTTAATAATAAAGAAACAAGAACTTGAGTTGGCACTAGTTCAAACTGTATATTTAATATGGCTAGAAAGCTTGTAACAAAAAAAAAGTGAAAAAAAAAACCTGAGTAAGTTGCTACATCTTTGCTTCTGAGGTAGATTGAGGCGAAGGCCAAACAACCAAACAAAAATGGGCTGAAATATGTTTTCTAGCCATAGATACAGAAAATATCAATAAAAACCAATAAAATCGTAGTCAGACAGTAACAGCTTTGTTGTCTTGTATAAATTAGACTGAGAATCCTCTACCAAGCCATCTACTAAATAAACCGGTACCTATAAGTAATCATACAAAATACCTACATTATCCACCCTACGTAACAAGAGGACACAAAATCGAAATACCGAAAACCCCTAGAAGATTCGGCGCCAAAGGGGCTATTTTTATGACTGTCGTACCTACGCACGCGGCCCACTGGGCAAATAGGTGAAAGGGACAAGCTGATAGGTCCACACACGTGTTAGAGTAGGACAGATATATGTCGTGCGTTCCGCTGCCTAGTCATAACGGTCGAATGGGCGTGATGTTTCTTACCAACTAAAAGCGGACAAAAATACGTGGAACAATCGATTACGGCTCGGCGGTAGAACGGTGTAAGTGTAAAAGTGTCAGCGAGGCTTATGCGATGTCGGCACTGCTTACTGTGGGTATTCTTATTTGAATATGGAGTATATGCAAATTATGTTGTATATTGCGATGTTATTAAGCTTGACTGAATACTTTTTGCGATTATTAAAACTACTACGAGTACTACGAGTACGTCACAACTCAGGGTTGTTGAGCCAAGAGCAGCTCAAATTAGAAAAAAGATAGGTAATTATTTTTTTTTGCCAAATTCAATGTCCTACCTGAATTAAACAGTGTCAACATCAAGCAAAGCCTTTATATCACACATCAAAAATATATATAACACGCGTTATCTATGAAAATGATTGAACCGCAGAAAACAAATTCTCAAAAGACCACCGCATACTTACGCCGCTTTTCTCCCGGCCCGCTATACAATAATTCCACGTTTACGCGTGAATGCACAGAATATTCGATATCTCTTTCACACTTGTGGTTATGCTGTAAGGATCTGCAGCGAGTTGTATCGCTGCCCTTGTCTCGCGGATTAACGTCAACTGCTTATGATGGCATAGGAATTGACGGTTTTAAGTCCACTGATATTTATGGTGATGTAAGGGAATTTTGTACTAGGGGAAGGGAATTATGTATTTCAAATTCTGTGAATGTAAAACGATCAGTATTTTTATGAACGTAATTTTAGGCTTTGAAATGCAAGAAAAAAAAAAATTGCGAGCAACACCAGAAATGCACACATAAAAGTCATTGACTTGAATGACACAGCCAAAAGACCAGTATTTATAGCCACACATTAAACACTTCGATCTAAAAAAAAATAACCACAAAGAAAATCTCAGAAGAATAGAAATTGAAAATAGAAAACAATGATGCCAACCGCAGAACACGAAAGCGGCAAACATCGCCAATCAACAGTTGCGCCCAAGGACCGTTAAATACGATTTGGAGACATCTAATTTAAATTTAGAATTCATGAGTTCGATCGAGCGAGAAGCGCCGAGGCGGCTGATTCTGCCGATTTGTTGGAACTAGATCGAATGTTGCGAGACCGAGTTTTTATTAAGACGATGCTAGTCATTTGAATAAATGGTTCCTTTGACACAGAAACACATCTGTCAAAAATGATATTGAAAAAAAGATAATTTAGAAATATAAAAATGAGAATCCTAAAATAGACTGTCAACCTTATCAAACTGTCAAAGTCCAAAAAAAAGTCTCACTATGAATTAAAACGAGGTAAAGAGACAACGCTTAGAAATACTCTACTAAATGCTAATATAAACACAATTTAAGTCTCGTTAGCTCGAAAATTTATAAACTACCAAACTTGTAGCTGTCAGAATTAGTCCGGGAACTTGACACCGCCGAAACGCTACTGTGAGGCATTTCGGAGGCTTCGTACGTATTATGTGGCGTATGAACGCTCTCGTTTTCGTTTACACGCAATACTCTTGTAATTGGAGACACCTTTTAGTTCAGTTTTGGTTAAAGTGTCGAGGACGACGCGTTTATTTTTGAGAGACAGGCACACATAATTTACGTATATTAAAGTTGCAAAACACTTCGAAAACAAAAAGGAAAAACAAAGTCATTATTGCCACATTTGTACGATATTTATTGCAACTGCATCCAAAGTTTTCCTCAAGAAACCGGTCTAAGTGGCAAAGTCTAATCTGTGAGAAAATCCAGCTACCAACATGATCCCGAACACAGGGATAGACGCGCTTCGGATCTTTGTTGCTGCGGCTAACCTGATAAGCGAGCAATTTAACTTAACCACTGCAAATGACACTGTCAACTACGGAATATGTTTTTAGAAATGGATACAGTAATTATTTTCGGTTACAATACGGTATTTAAAACGGGGACAATGCTCCCCACGGCCCTTTGTCACAGAATGTTGCTCCCACTTACATCGCGTTATGTGACATATTCGGTACTTTAACTGGCGTCCCTCAGGGGACTCTGTTTGGTCCTGTCTAATAAGTATCGAAATAGTTCGCAAAGTTTTGTTTTGCATGAATTAATTCTAAATTATTAGTCTATCTATAATCTCTATCAGAGTCTAGTTGATCGACAAGATACTTGTTAAATGTTTTAGAATGTCTTCAAATAGTTATTAGAGCTAACCTGAGCAGATTAATTGCAGAAATGCAGATTATTGATCCATTCAAATTTCTTTGCAAACATGAAGTATAACATCGCAAAAACTATCAACATATTCAACAACAAAAACCCACTTCAATCCAAATCACCGACAACAACTTAACATCCATAATGAACTGAGACAGACCGCCCCAATCTGTGCGCCCTAAGAGAATTGCAAAAAAACACCCCTACGACCGCACCCTACAATCGCTTTTCACCGGGGAATCGAACCCGGGTCTCCGCGGGTTAACCGTGTACGTTAAAATGTTTATAGATAATACTAATAGTAATTCTAGGGGATGAAGGCCCCTTCCTGTATGGGTATTTGTATTCATAGTAATGGTTTTTGTAAAGATACCTCTGGTATAGGAGAAATGGTGAATGGTCATGGAAAAGTGGATGAATTAATGGTACAGGGATTTCCATTCAATGAGGATGTTTCTTTTGTATGTCTTTTTGGGGACAGATCGTTTAGGTGATTAAGTTCTTACTGCTTGGTCTATTTGTAGTTTTGGTTTGAGCATTTTCGTTAATAAGATTTCTGAGGGTTGTCTTTTATAATGATGTCCAGTCCAGACATTATTTAAACGAGATTAAGATAATTATCAAAACTGACAGTTCTAAAATTATGAATGATTTAAAATATGAAGCTAATACAACATTCTTTACATGTATCAATTCATAAAACTTTCAGAACCGGAATCATTGTATCATTCGGAACTAATTTTAAAGTACAAATCTATTCTTAAAATACCGAAAAAGCTAAATAATCAAACAGAAATCATTTCAAAATCACAAAATCAGATCAAAAACGAAACCATCCATGGTATCGTTGATCGATCGCAACGCCCAACAAATTCGATTAACCGCGTAAATGTTCGATTTTCTAAACATCTTTTTTTATGTCACGGACCACCAACGCATGAGGATCTTAGCACTATCGCTCTCTGCATGATCTATTGCCATGTCCGTGGTCAGGGTAATGAGGTGCACCGAGGCATCACAACTGAGGGCTGTCAAGGGGTTTTTTTTGTCTAATTAGAATGACTATTAATTGAGAGTTATTTTTTTGTAGGAAGTGTATAATTCTATTGATATGTATGTATTTCCCTTATCAATAAAAGGACCGCTGATACAAAATTAAAAATGGAAGGTCGTTTTGAACTGACTTTAAGTGCAACTTGAAATAAAGACAGAAATTTTCTGTAACACAAATGAAAATAATTTAAAAACTCAAACGTTGCGTCATTGCAGTACTCTTAGTTCCTCGAACTCGAAGCTTCCTTACAAAATAAACTTAGATTCTAAGAATCTTCTTGTTCTAGTACAAGAAATATCTACCCTCATCCTTACTTTAAATGTCCACTCTCATAACCCGACATGACACTACAAATGATGAACGATTCTCACGTGAAATAAAATAATACCACATTTTAATGTTGGCGGCCCTGCCCGTGACACCTGTCAACTGTCACAGTGACGGGAGATCGCCCGCGTTTAGAAACGATCGCTAGACACTATCGCTCGTCGCGAAACTTGATATAATATGCTCGCTTTTAATTAGATGTTACGAGTTAGATGTTTATCTAAGTAATTATAGTTCAGACATGTTCGTTCCGTACTTGGTTTTAAGTATCTGTATCTTTATTTCTTAATTGTTTGTTTTGGTTTTCGTGTGAGTCTTCACTATTTAACGGTCAAGATTTTTTGTCATTCAACCAAAAATTCGCAAATTGTATGCACTATTCAAAATGACTGGAAACTTTTGAAAATATTTAAAATCTAAAACAAAAAAAAAATACATCTAAAAAACTGATATTCTATCCATCTCTCAATTTCAAAAAGTTAACAAATATATCAAGCCAATATTTCAACATAACAATGCGTCTGCACGGGGTGTCTCGCGCACGCGCAGGGCCGCGCCTGTCACGAAGTTGAGAGCTGTCAGTGGTATCGGGTTTCAGGCCATGTACGGTAGTGCCGGGCTTATGGGCCCGTCAACTATTTATGCATGTCGTCGGAAATTAAATAATTATTTTTGTTTTATTAAAGTGATTTTTTGAGTTGAGTTATTTAGAGTGCGCTTTTCTTATGAATGGCAAAGGAGTTGTACAGACGCCAGCAGGTCAACTTGACGAATCTGCCAAATTTTACCTATCGAACATTAACTTTCCACTATTGTGATAAGGTTGAAAATCTAATAAAGAAATTTGACATATTGAGGTAGGTTGCTGCGCTGGCGTCTGTACATCAATGAGAACCCATATTTTGAAAGTTCATTTAGTATTTAATCGTTTGCCTAATTTAGCAATCACAAACTTCAAAATGTTCAATTCAAAATATTTAAATTATACTGCGCAAAAAAGTACCAACATACAGCAATTAATTTTACTCATAATTTAACCCTAAAAATATTTATCGCAGACTAAAAACATTTTATCATCCAAAATGTAAAAGCTGCTCATATTTAAAAAAAAATCTCGTTTTAACCCCTGTATACACGGCCGGCACACATTGCCGCTTGTCCAAAACTGCCGAAACTTTTGGACCCTTTACACACATCGGTGGACACTAATTCGACTCGCTCATCTCGAAAAGGGCGTAAGTGTTAAACGTGTAAAAATAAAATGATTATGCTGCGATACGGCGAGATACGAGATTTTTTGAGAGTTTAGTTTTATTTATGGATTTTAAAGCAAGCATTTTTTTAATATTTTTTAGTTGGTAGAGTAATCAAATAAAAATTAAGTAACAAAAATATATTTATTTAGTAATTAAATAAATAAATTGTAGCACTAAAGCAATAAAAAGTAATTCAATTCGGGCAAAAAATGCAGTATGCGAATTTATATACCTCTGCATTGTGAAGCTTGTAGAGTAATATTAAGAGCCTCCAAGGTCGAAAATCAAGGTCAAGCCGTGCTTGACGAGGTTAGTCTGAAGATGGGTGACCCTCTGTCAAGGCCTTCCTCCCTTCAAGGATTTCCGTGACTCAGAAAGAACATTTAAGCCGTTGGTCCCGTGTTTGTGATTTGACAGTCATTACTGTTAGCCGTATCACCCAGTTACTGGGTTATAGAGGTCAGATAGTAGTTCCATAAAAAATACTGATATTCAGCTGCATTCCGTTCGATTGGATGCCTACCTCAACATAGTTGGGAAAAGGTTGAGCATGTCATGAAGCACACAAATAAGGAAAAAACAAATGAAAATCAAGAACAAAAATACGGAATTTACAAACAAAAAATAGCATTTTAATAAAAAAACCGAGAAGTTAATTTAATTCCCCATCAAATCGGCTATCAAAACAGTCAATTAGCGAAACAAATTTTATAATAGGAATTGATACTTGAATAAAAAACACAACAGCTGCGTGTATCGTAGCGTAATAATGTGAAGGAACACACGATTAAAAGGCCGATTTCTCAAATAATGACAACTGAACAAATATTCTATTAAAAAGTTGAACTAACCGAATTTTGGTGAGGACACGTGCCTTTTTTTCTTTTAAAAAACAAACTTTTTTGTTCATGATTTTGGGAGTGTGTCATTGAATTGAAAATGTATGGACATTTTTTTTTGCGCGGTGCAGTTATCAAATGAGTCCTCCCACCCAGGGCAGAGTGGGAGGGACTGTCAGACTCGTAGTAACTAAAATCCACGGTGTCCTTCAATAGCCCTTTACGTTCCGGGGTCACACGACCGAAAGTCTATGGACATACAGAAAGTTGTAACACAGTTTTTCTTTGTACTACTAGCGGCTCGTCCCAGCTTCGCACGCGAATATAGCTTATGTTACTCAGGGTGAATATAACTTTCAAATGGTAAACATTTTTGAAATCGGCTTAGTAGGTTTTGAGTTTATTCATTACAAACATACATATACATACAAAAACACAAATCTTTATAATAATAGTGTAAATGCGTATGTTTTATGCTGTATGTATGTATGTATATGCTCTTTGCTAGCTACCTCGTTGGCCTCGTGGTTGCAAGCGGAACTGTAGCCTGGGGTCCGATTCTAAGGTCGGGCAGAAAGTACTACTGGGTTTTTCTATTACAATTTCTCAGTAGCAGCCCGAAGTTTGGATTTGGCGGTATAATGACCCCGTGCTCCCCGGCTGTCATTAATGACAGTCAGAAGCTCGAAATCGTATCACCCAGTTACTGGGTTGTGGAAGTCGGATAGGCAGTTGCTCTATGTAAAATACTGACAAAAACTAGGCAGATGATGATGGTGTTCTATGAGAATAGGTCGTAAAACATTTTTTACACTACTCACAAGTAGTTTTTTTTCATAAAAATCTTGGACGCTTATGTAATCCTTTTTCCTCATAGAAATATATATAATTCATTCTTATTAACCCGTCAGTTCTTGGCCACTTCAAAAAACTAAATTCACGTGGAAGAATAAATGAGAAAAAAAAACTCTAAAATTCTAATAGGAACGTACGCTCTTTAATCTTCCCGTGTACCAATCTGATTGGCCGCACAGCTGTCACGAGCAGAATTCGCGTTTAAATGCACCTCTCCTATTGGTTAGCTCGGCGCTCGAAATTCAAAATGTTGTCGTTATAATAGAACCAGTTTTTTGTGCTATCTTATTGGTGCATTTAAATTTAGTAATTGCTTTTCAAATTAGTCATTGCGGGTGTGAGAACTATTTCTAATTTAACCTTTTAAGAATTTTAAACCGGTTTGATTTTAGCTTTTGTTGGTAATCCATTCCAATAAGTGTAGATATACTGTTAGAAATACAATAAATATTTTTAGGTTCATATTAAAAGTAATTGGTTAAAATGAGTGTATTATAGTCGATGTCCACATTACATAGACATTTCCGTAAATCAGATGTTTTTTAACTGTTCTCACTTTGTGCAACATAATTTTATCCTCTGTGCGTTCATAAACAATTGAAATCACAAACACCGATATTCTTTATAAATCGGGAACAAACCCCACGACACTCCACGCAGCAGTGAATTGCTCAACCACTACGCCTACGGTGCCAATAATACTCTAGTCCAAACAAAGAAAAATTGAACACCTCGATATGAGCATAACGCTCAAACAAGGTATTCTCAATATATCCATGTATACAGTTATGTCCAACGCGCAACGTTGGATAGACGCATTATCTTCCATTAGTGGTACAAGGGATTAAATCAGGCGCGTACCAGCGCTCGCCCGAATTTGGTATTTATATTTTGTAATAGTTCAGTTTTGTTGTGGATTCTCGGTAAAGTCGAAAGTTATGTTAAAGAGTTTTGTTGGAACTTGGTATAGTTACTGTATGGTCTAGTTTTTGGCCGTGTGGTATAAAAGTACCTAGTAAGGGTTTCCAAAAAGATTTTTTTTTTAGAAGTTTCTTTCAAAATTCATTTTTGTTTGTGTATTGAGAAAAAGGAGAAATTGTTATAAGATTTTTCAATAGAAAAAGTTAGATAAGTATTTTCTATATTTTTATTACCTATTGTTTCAGACAATTTCAAAGAACTAAAGAGGATCTAGGAACTAAAGAGATATTTTATGTATGTTCCATTAATAATGTTGTATGACTCCGTCATAATACTCATATTGCACGGATGGATCTGCAAAATAAATTTATTTTCGAAAGAATTTTACTCCGTAATGGCTCTATTTAAACATCGTAAATCGATGATAAATTACAGAGACAGATCATGAAGCTCTTTACCTAATAATTTACCGAGCCGACATTAAAGCCCACCAATTAAAAAAAAAATCTTGTCTATCGACTAGATCCAAGCGTTCGCTAGAAAGATCGTGAATATATTCGTAGCGATCTTTCTTTAGCCCTATTCTTTTTTTCACGTCATAAAATCTGCCTATGAGTCCTTCCGTCCAGGGCGGTACGGGAGGGAATGCCAGACTTGTACTGACTATATAATCCACGGTGATCCTTCAATAGCCCATTATGTACCAAAACCGCGGTTGAGCAGGTGAGACAGTCCACGACCTTATATATTATTAGCTCTATGCTTGGCTCTGTACGTTGTTCAAAAAAAAAACACGTCTATTCCATATTTTGTTACAAATAAATTTTCAAATCTTTGAGCACCTTTACACCGATAAATAGTATCATCAGTCTCTCCCATAATATCAAAACTCACCATCACAGTTTCATAGAACATCTAAAACATCGACCTACCTGTCAACCTACTCCTCTCTACAAAGCCATTCATCTTTCCATTCCAAATTTCGATTACAAACAAAATACCTACCAACAAGAGCAACCGTATATTGTAATCGCGCCGACCGATTTCCCGGCGCACGAAAAATACATTTCCCCGTTGCCATTGGCAACAAGAAAACAGATATTATTATACTAAGGGACGCTCCGAAAAATATAACTATAGTAAATACGACCATAGACGCAACACCGGGCTAAAGTGGGCATATATATATAGAATTTTATACATGTGTGAGTTAGGTTTTTACGCATGCGTGCTTTTCAGTGAAAGTAGATAGATATTGGGGTTTTTAGGCCCCGGGGGGGTGGGGTGCGGTCAGAGGGGACGGGATGCCCTAATCTGTGTCCCTTTGAGGCCCCCGATTGGAATTTAGTAATCATATTAGATTTTAAATTACACGTGGTGCCAAGTTAAAAGGGTGGGGCTCGAAGCGCAATTTATTTCCTATTAGATAGTTGTTTGGGGGTTGTTTCTTTATGTATAGCAGGTTATTATTAATCTGTTGTTGGTGAGGATATTGTTTCCTATGTAAAAAGAAGGGATTTTTGTACAAGAGTTTCATAATAGGCTTTAAAAGCGTTGCTTTCGAAGTGTAACTAAAAATATTTTTGATAATAATGGGGAATATAATCGAGTAGTATGTGTAAATACGGGAAATAGATAATCAATGGGTATCAATATCTTATTCATACTGTGCCCTTAGATTTTGTTTAATTCTTTATTTTATTCCATAAGAAAGATGACTTTATTTCCTTAAAACAAACCCCTAATTCTACATCACCTTCACCCTTTGTACTAACCGACTTCAAACCTCAAAAACCTACATCCTATTATAAACCTTAACACATACAAAATACATAACAAAGTTGCTAATTCACAAATTGTCACGCCAAGGAAACTTATTTCTCGCTGAAAATTCTATACTACGACGTATAGATGTAATTCAACTTGGTATAACATGCGTAATAAAGTTTATTTATAGATGAATGTTGTCAATGAAAAACCTAAAACAGAATTTCTTGATTTTTTTCATGAATACAGACGTTTTCATACTCTGACAATTTTGTAATAGGATATAGCCTAATGCCATCAACCAGATATGAATCTAGGTCCACTAATACGAAAAAATACTATGGATAATCCAATAAATATGTCCAATACCGCAATAGGACGTAAGACAACTCAAGTTCAGTCAACCTACTGCTACGCGGCTACGCGGCTACGCCGTAGCACTTCTACGGTCTACAATGCAAGCTCACTTGAAACCTATTTATAAAACAGTAAAGGTTAACATGTCTGATTTTTTTTCTTTCTGTATGTCACCCACACAGAATAAAGGTAAAGCCTGCCCTCATGGAGACCTAAGATTGTTGATATAATTTATTTTTTGCGCTGGTAAAATCATCAAATGAGACTATTACGTTACGTTCAATTACAATCACGATGGTTAAAAGTTGAGAATTCCGTACGCCGACGTACCCACGAATGTTGTTTTTCCAGACAGAACAGTATCATCGCATATGTTCAACACATGTACCAGTCAATATGGTTCTGATATTATCTTTCTCACTAATCAATTGCAGAGATCAATGTGTAAACGAGTCTCACGGTCTGTAAACGGTAACTGAAATTGAATTTCAGATGGAGAGATATTTCCTTGAAAACGTTCACCTGAAGTCAATGGATTAACAATGATAGTAAATATATTCAATTAAATCACCTCTATGTCTACAATCACCCTATCGCAGTCCACTGCCGGACATAGGCCTGTCCCAGGCTACGCCACATCATCCTGTCCTCTGCCTTCCGTATCCAGTCTGTCCCAGACACTTTCTTAAGGTCGTCGGCCGGGTACCTTACTCAGTTACTGGGTTGTGGAGGTTCCATAGGCAATCGCTTCATGTAAAATACTGATATTCAGCTGCATCTGGTTCGACTGGAAGCCGACCCCAATATAGTTGGGAAAAGGCAAGGCAGATGATGTTGTTCCATCTTACTGGGAGTCCCTCATACTACGATTGCCAATACGCGGTTTCCACGCGTACTAAGCGGACTTAAATTTGTGTCCACAGGTATCTTCAATCAACCGGGTGCTTCGAAACCTAGCATCGCAGAAGGAGCAAGCAGCGTCAGCGCAGAACGACAGCGTATACGAGAAGCTGAGGATGTTCAACGGTCAGGCGGCGACGGGGTGGTGGTACCCTGGTCTACCAGCCGCCCCGGCAGCGCCAGCGATACCTGCACCATTGCCACCGCAACTGAATAGGACTACGGCAGAGGAGCATAAAAGAGGTTAGAATTTAGAAGCTGCTTAAAATTTTGGGCGATCAGTTCCCGGCAACGTCAACAAAGCATACAGGGCTCACCAGCGCCGCCTTGGTCGCGATCAAAATTCTATCGAAGTCAAACAGTTTTTATAGTATTCCGTAGATGCGCAGGAGTTCCAGTTGCTTCTGGGTGATCTCGAACTATCTTAGTGGACTTTGCTTCTGCTCCACTATATTGAGAAAGCAGAGCAAATAAATTGTAACTAAAAACGACGGAAGTAAGGTGTTTAGGGAAACAAGATAGCTTAGCGGTGTTTTTGGAACTGTAAATTGACCGACATCTTGAACATCTCTCAAGTTTTTAACCCGAATAGATTGTGGTGGATATCTCACTATTCATCACAATCTACGTCATGCAATCCTGAAAGCCAACCTATGCATTTATTCGCAACAAACTTTTTCCATTACAAATATGCAATCAAAAAAGTCTAGCTTCTGCCAACTCTATTGGATTAATCGTACAGACTACACTAGTAACTGAATCGATATCGAAACTATTCAAAATATCTGCACTAGAGCCTTCAAAACAGCAAGCGCGAGTTCCAAATATGAATAACGCTTTGCCAAACGCTTGTACAATGTACATAGCGCCCCTCTAGTCGAGCAGAACATCTATCTATCGATATATCGACATGACGTGACACTGCTAGATGTTCTTTTCCTATTTCGCTTTGACGCCGTGTCGCGATTCATGCCTTTGGGGACGACACGAATGTGTAGGGCTGACACTTGTTTAAGATGTCTCGGTACAGAGGAAAATGAACTCTAAGAACTTGTTCTTTATGTCAGACTTTTACTGACTAAAATCTACGGTGATCCTTCAATAGCCCTTTACGTCCCAGGTGAGACAGTCACGTGACCCCAGCAGGCCTTGGCCCTCTTAGGGGGCCTCGTCAGATTGTTGCAGCTCTTTGAGGAGCACGTGTAACAAAACGAGCCGTAGACCCGGTCATTGTCCATGATCGGACGGCGAGTCTCCCATTACTCGCCGCCCGCATGCCCTCATTCCAGGGCTTAGCTGAGCTTATCATAAAATGACTCCTCCCGATCTATGTCGACCATAACGAACTGTCAGATTCTTACAGACTAAAAAGCCCATGTTCTTTTGATTGACCTTTTTGTTCCAAAACTTTTGTCGTTACTGTTAGCGCAGTGGCTAAGGGATTGCATTGATGCGCTGCGTGTCGCGGGAATCGATCCCGCACGGAACAAATATCTGTATGATCTACAAGTAGTTGTTCCTGGTCTGGGTGTTTGTGTATGTGAGTTTCTATGTTTGTAAACGCACCCACGACACAGGAGAAATTCCTAGTGTGGGGTAACGTTTAAAAAAAAATCAGGGCACGATTGAAAAAAAAAACCATTTAGTTATTGTCTGTATTACGATATATTCATAAACGTTGTCCACGAATGAGAACACTTATAAATACTTCACGGTAATCCGATTATATCGACTTAAGAATATTGCAAATTATGGTAATTAGAACTTCACTTTAGATTAAAACTAGTGGACATTCTTATCCACTTTACAGGAGGGGTCAGATGAAAACGAGATAGGTGATCAAATGATTTGGAAGGCTAGTTTATGCTCTCAATAATTAATCCTTGGACAAATAAGCAGATAAGAATCTTAATACTATTTTTAAACCCAGACGCAAGGAGTCACACCGTTCGGCGTTCCTCTAAAACGGCTGAACCGATTTCAATGCAGTTTTTTTTTGGCTACAGTGCAACCGTTTCATGGTCATCAACTCTTGTTATGCATTGAGAGTCTATAATTTAATCGATTAATGTGTCAGTATGATTACTTGACATAATTTGTATGAAAACACATTATATGCAAAACATTTAAATATGATGTTCCAAACTAAGATTCTTTCTCATTCTGGTGCAGTCAGATAAAATAAAACTTTTTTTGGAGTTGTAAAAGCATCAAAAAAGTCCTCCCGCGTTGACAATTAGACTATCAGACTTTTACTGATTATAAGACCTCTCCGTTACTTCTGTTGCCCTTTGCGTTGCCGGGCCAAAAAACACTTAAAAGAACCGTTCTCGTGCAGTATTTATTTAGTATAACTTTATGCACTAATTAGTACAAAGGCGGACTTAATGCCATAGGCATGCATTCAACGATTGAACACTATGTACTTGAACCAAACCATATTTAGTATAAGCCCGATCCCATACATTAAATCTTTTTCATATTTTTCTCGCTTCTCCGTACAGCCCTGCCTCCCCTTTTTCTTAGCAGGGGGAGGGTGGGGCACGTTGTTACCGAGTTTCTTCACAAACACCTCGCCAGTGGTTGTTGCGGCCCGCCAGATTATATGCCTCTTTTGT
Organism: Agrotis ipsilon; assembly: GCA_028554685.1. Lineage (NCBI taxonomy): Eukaryota > Metazoa > Arthropoda > Insecta > Lepidoptera > Noctuidae > Agrotis > Agrotis ipsilon. The sequence continues at coordinate 11,600,094 of CM052972.1, forward strand.
GTTTTATTTTGTGTACTTATGTATTCTGTGTAGTTGTGTATTATGTATGTATGGAAATGTGAATGTATTAGTGTAATCTCGTTTGTGGTTGCGATGGTGCTTGTTGGGTCGTATTACTGTTGATGGTAAGCTGGTTTTGTCTATTTTGTTGGGTCATCATTTTCTTCACAAGACGTGTTCTATATCGACCATGGTAACGTGATGGCGCCATATGACGTCACGTCGTCGTCATGGCCGCTTTTCTAATGGTACGAGTCCACCGAAATAGTGTTCGGCACATTTGTTTTGTACGCGCTCTTAAGCAGTGCGCGTACTAAGCTGATATTGCGTTTAGCCTCTGTGCTGCGCAATAGTCCAATTACTCAGCCTCTACGCTAACCGGGCCGGCAAAGTTGCATCGTACGTACACCCAGAAGAAGGATTAATTAACATTTAATTTGTGAAAAAAGTCCCTAATCCAAAAACTGCAATGTATTCGCACTCAAAACCACAAAGAAAACTGTGTTTTACTATTCTTAACACTTTCCAAAAATTTACACTGTACCCACAAACTGCGATCCACTCATTCTTCCCTAATTCGTATAAAACTATAACTACCAACAAACTGTGCTCAGTCATCTCTCACGGATGCTAATAAACCCACTCAAGTGAGAGGTCTCCTTTCAAAAATGACCCCAAGATCACAGGTCAGCTGTGAGGATTTACCCCTTGACTCCACACTCCTTCAGAGGTGGATGCTTCGTGCCTTGAACCTTGGGGATGTTGAGGAATAGATTCAGAAGGTTGACTTCGAACAGAGTGGTTTTGGTGATAGTGAAGTTTGGATGTAGTAATTTTTTTAATGTTTAATTATTTTATGTAAGAAATTGAACACACTTTAAAGAATTCTTTGCGTCGCAGGGCCACAGTGGCCAATTGACAATTCCATATTGTCACATGCATCATTAGGTCTCAGGCGCATTCGGGGTCAAAAGTGTAATGTGGTACATGTATAGAAGTTTTGTAAAAAAAACTTTACTTTAAGATGATTTAACAGTAACTATTTGAAAGTAATTCTTTTGCAAAATCATTTTGTTGTTTCGCTAAAGTAGATCCCAAAGGTTTTCTTAAGGGATCCCTTTTAGACTTTTAGTTATAAATAGTTACAATTACATTTTTTTTATTTCGATAAATAATTTCCATTCATGCTTACCCAAAAGTCTTTGCCCGATTCAAGAGCAAAATTATTTCGATTTTGCCCAAATTAAGGACTGTTGGTACTTAACCATTTTTGTTTGTATATATTTTTTTTATATTTTTTGTCGTTACGAGTTCAACAAACACTCTCTCTACCTTTGTATCTTAAAAAAGTAATTAAATACCTAACAGGTACTTCTGCATTTTTGCCTGTACGGTTCCAAAAAACTTTTCTTTATACTTTTCACGTGTTCGCGTTGTTTAGCCCGGGGTACGTGACCCGACTACTACCCGAGTTTGCCCGAAGAGCCGATGCTAAAAAGAGCCTCTTCTTCCAAAGTATGTAACACAGTATCTACACTTTTGTTTCATTCTTTTGCCACCATTGGTCCTGAGCTTTTCGAGTTTTCCGAGAATTTGCTCCAACTCGGCTAAAGTTTTCATCGGGTTACGAAAGAATGATTGAACGTTATTTGAGTGGGTATTTCGAGTTTGTCAACTTTGGGAGTAAGTGTTTATGAATATTTTTGGACTTTTTTCTTTTCTTTCCCTTCTGGTACGGAACCCTATTTATGCCTCCGCTGCCCATCTCTATAAAGCAAGATATAAGTGGAAAGTTGAAAGTAAAAAAAAACAAAATGGTATTATGAAACCCTTTATACGCGAGTCTAACTCGGACTTGGCCGGTGTTTCTACTAAGTTTACACAAAAGGTTAGCAGCGGGCAAGGCTTCTAACATTGATGATGATGTTTATGCCTAATAAAAATACAAATAACAAAAAAAAACAAAGCATAAATCAATTACAGCAATAACACCGTTTTACAAAAAAACATCAAACACATCCAACTAATTAATAAAATCAAACAAAACGAAATCACAAATTTTAATGACAGCTATAAAATAACACACACAAAGGGCAGACATTGCTGGGTACACTATAAAATGGCGAATGCTTTTTACACTTCAAATATTACTGTGTTGTGTATATTTGTGGAGGGTGGGCACTGGCTTAATTAACTCCAGGAACGGCATTCAGTTTTATAAATTCGATTTCGAAAGGTACTTGCCCGAACTAAAGTTATACCTATTCAATGTAGCGAAATTCCGAAAAGCAGCATTGTAGATTTTTGAATGAAATTGAAATGATATATTTTAGAATGCAATTTCGAGAAGGGTGCTAAAATGCGCAAGTTACTTTTTTAAGATTTACAAAATTTGATGATTTTTGGAGGAAGATTTAGCTATGTGTTCAGTCCACTGCTGAACGTAAGTTTTTCCCAAATAACTCTAACAATAACGGTTCTGGGTGGTAAGCATCCATCTACTGCCAACTGGGTACCTTCTTCAAATCATCGATCCATCTTACCGCAGAGGCGTCCCACACTACGTTTGTCCATACGCGGTCTCCACTCTAACACAAATGTCTCCTTTATCGCCTGTCTGCCCATCTGCAGACATGACCGGCCCACTTCTTCTTCAGCATGCTAATTTTACGCGCAATATAGGTAACTTTAGTTCTCTGGCTTATGACTCAGTTGCGAACTCTTTCTACCAGAGAAAAATGGACCTTTCTTTTCTTTTTTCTTTGCGTGGTAAAATCATCAAATGAGTCGTCCCACCCCGGGCAGGGCGGGATGGACTGTCAGACTTGTACTGACTAAAATCCACGGTGTCCTTCAATAGCCCTTTATGTTCCGGGGTCATGATGATGGAAATAAGTCCCGCGACCAGGAAAATGGGCCTTACATTTTTTTAATATAACTTTCGACAACAACCCTAAAAAGAGCAATCATATAAACGTATATACATAGAATATATAACCGAATATATTTTAACGGCATATGTAAAGTACGGGCCGGACCAATAGCCTGCCGTACAAATATATATAGACACGAAGGGGCACTTTTTATTGCCCACGGACCGTCGACCACGGCATAAATATGTTTTACCGAAATTACGAATCCCTTTATGGTTCTGAATTATTGTTATATTTTAGTAAGAAGATTTCATGTTCTAAATGTTACGGCAGTAAAGCTTTATTTCCATATTCATGAATCCTAAAAATATTTTACGTGTTATTGTAATGCATCATCTTGCGGTGCTTAACTTAAATTATTTAGCATCAGTACCCGGGTCGACGGCGCGTCGTATTCCACGCGCGTCTCAAAGAGCTGTCAGCAAATGACGGGGCCCCTTCACAGAGGGCCAAAGCCTGCCGTGGTCGCGGGACTCATTTCCATCTCCGTGACCCCGGAACATAAAGGGCTATTGAAGGACACCGTGGATTTTAGTCAGTACAAGTCTGACAGTCCCTCCCGCCCTGCCCGGGTTGAGAGGACTCATTTGATGATTTTAACACGATAAAAAAAAAAGCACAAGTACAACATTCTTTATCCTTTTATCATTGGAACGGCATTCCACAACTTCAATTCATCATCGTCCATCGCTTCGTGATCATCATCATCATCAGCCGAAAGACGTCAGTCACTGCTTCGTGGTCGCCACTCCAGAACTTGCCTTCCCCATCAGTCATTAGTTCTACGACAGATGTGGCACTATCTCAATTAATTTCTTCACTCAGTTTAAGGTGTATTTTATTGCTGTTTAAACGAATTATAATTTGATTGAGCCATTTGACTGCTAGATGTTAGATTCTTTGTTTGATAGTGTAATTTATAAATTACCTATATTAAATAGAGAGAATTTATGAGTCAGCCACTTGAAATAAATTCATTTTTTTAAAGTCGGTTTTGGGGGCCAATTCTCGGTTTTAGAGATGGTGTCGAACTTGACAAAAATTTTTAATGACGTAATTTTTTCGACAAACTTTACTGAACTCTAGCGTTAACGTTAGCCTTCGACAAATGTCGAATTTGAATTCTCCATGAATAGCAACTTTTAAAATTTGTCGAAAAAATGACGTCATTAGAAATTTTTGTCGAGTTCGACACCATCTCTAAAATCGAGAATCGGCCCCCTGGTTCTTCGTCAAAAATGTTCGTTCTCAAAGTCATCATCGATTCTTCCATTCTCTTCTATAATAAGTTGTTCACACTTTTCAAGGAAACCATATCTTACACAGTTCCTTCGTCCATCGTTCCTGTATAACAACCTGTAATTTCTTAATCAGCTTATCATCTAATCTTTAAGCTTTAATCTCGTTCTTCCCTCTGACTTCTCAACAACAGTCAAATCATGTCAACTTCCAACCTTTATAATTCTTCACATATGCCCGATGCTCACAGTTTCGTATCGAGCCACAACATATTTTTAATATTCGACGCACTGTTTTACTCACGGTTCGGTGGCTCCGCCCAATGTTTCGGAAGTATACAAAATGGAAAAAAATATAAAAATGGCCGATGTATTTTTGCACAAAAAGCTCTCTCGCGAGTGTGATTGACGCACGTTGTAACAGTCTACATATCTACGTGAGGGCATGCATCGTGTTTTGATGTGTTACGCCTTTTTCCAATTTTGTAGCTACTGCCTCGACTGTACTTTTTTCCCCTTTGATTTGGAAGTCAAATAGTGTGGTAGATAGCATTTTTCTTTTATTGGTTCTAGAAAGGTTAGTTTCGTTTGAATTTTGTATTAGTAATTTATGACCAATCAGAATTTTTAAATTGACATTCCATGCTAGTATGAGTTACTTGTAGGCACTATTCTCCATTCAGGCTGCTGAAGGAGGCTGTTTCGATACTTTCCTTTTCATTTAGTCGTAATTTTCTCTTCAAATGATATCGAAAATATCTTTAACAATTTTAAACAAATACACGCATCAATTAACTTCTAAAAAACTAGTAACAAACAATACAGTCTATGTGTGTCTAATCCAGCGAACCACACAAAATTGTCCAATATTTGCCCAGTGGAACATGGCACAAATAATTGGACAAATTGTTTGTGTGTCGCTCTGTGATATACGAGTACACAATAGAATTAGCACAGTGGTGCGGAGACAAACATGCTGGCCACAATGGTTGGCGCTAATCGATCGCTATTCGCTAATATACTTGACGATCTTGGGACGATAATTTCATTTGGGTTGCCCGTCACTTGATGTGGGTGATAGTAGTACAAATGCTAATATGAAACTTACTATTAGAATGCGAATGTGTTTTTTCACTCCAATAAAAAAGCTTGAGGAAGATAAATAAATCCAAAAACAAATATCGTCTAGATAGTCGTGTCTGGTACTCGCGGTCGTGCGATGAAGCGCATCACACGTCGCCCATTTTCACGCTGCAAGAAATTAATAATAATAACATTTAACAACTATCACACAACGCCATCTAGTCCCAAGCTAAGCAGAGCTTGTGTTATGGGTACTAGACAACTGATAAACATACTTATATATTTATAAATACATACATATTATAGATAAATTACACCCAGACACAGAACGAATGATCGTGCTCATCACACAAACATTTGTCCTGGGTGGGAATCGAACCCACGATCTCCGGCATAGCAGTCAGGGTCACTAACCACTAGACCAACAGGCTAATCAATTGCGTGCATGTTGCATACAAGTTTGACTAGTATTGGGGACTATTAATGCACATTGAATTCAGTTGATCAAGCAAATGCCGCAATGTAGACAACACTCGCCGGCTTAAAAGTTTTCCGTTAGTCCGCGCGGACGAGTGGTGCCGTTTGAAGTCGTAAAAATACACAAAATGGTGATCCAAAATTTTTATATCATCTTATCTGGTGTGGTGATCCGTAAGCTTTGAAACTGAAACTCACCAGGTATTCTAAAACGCAACAAACGCTGCAATTTCACACCATCAATTAAAGACCCTAGCCTTTTAGTGTCTCCGCCACAACAGGATTCGCAGAAACGTCCATGAAAATATCAGTTGGCGATAAAATTTCAACCATTTTCTAAACGCACACAACAGAATCAGTTAGGTATGAACCGGGAACAAATATTTGCTAGTGGTGAGCCAGTGACGCGCTGCCGCCGCTGGCAAATCATTCGTGTTTATACTTGTTTTACACGCGGTTTTACTCTATTCAATTTGGGCAGATCGTATTCTAAATTGTAAGGCAAAAAGTAACAGTGGAGCTTTCAAAACGATTCGGCGATGAGACTTTGAGTTCGATTATAGAATAATAGTCGATTGAAACTTTAGTTAGAACATTGATGCTTGTTTTTATTGACACTAAAAGACGTACTCTTACAACAAATGCCTACATTTTTTATGCTGTCGGAATTTCAAGCCTTGGTCTTTGAAGAGAACGTTGAAAATCCAACGACTCGATTACTTTCCGGCATACATTTACATGTCGCTATCGTGAAAGCGTCTCAAAGCCTACTTACAGTGCGTAGCTTGCCCAATTCTACCTTTATTTCTACCAAGAACAGACAAACTTATTTCTATACAATCCGACTTTAATTTTGCCTAAATATGGCACGAACCGTAGACCACTGACGAGTAGACATTTTTTTTCACGTTTTAAAAATCCCCATGCTTAGTACGATAGAAATCCTTCTATATTCTGTCATATTGTCTTCTTTTGTCGATAAAACCCGTTCTACGGTATCATGTCTACGCGACTGCGGACAGACAATGACTTTAGCCATCTAGTAGTCTAGCTAGTCTAGTCCTAAAAAAATATACAACAAAAGTTATAACTTCATTTCATTTGATCCAACCAACAAGTCAATGTTTTTTGCCGTCTAATCGCGGTCTCCAGAAACGGTCGGATGGTTGGCTGTTCTTACTTTACTACATTACTTAAATAAACAGTATGGGTACAAATATAAATGAAAAAAAAAGTCCCAGGTGTCACCACGAACTGGATAAAACAAAAACTATCAATATCCAACTACGTTCAAAGTTAACTACACTTAAAACAGTTAAGGCGAAACAATGCCTTTTTTATTCGCTTCCCAAAGTGGTTTTCCGTCAAGTGTAGTTTTGTAATTGAGTTTAACATTCAAAGTGTTCTCGTTAGTAGAACACGTGTTAGGGATTGTATTACATCACAATTATATGCGTTTAGTTTCGAGAATCGGTTGTGCAGTCATAAATGGTGATTGTAATTGATCGTTTTGTTAAATTAAAAGGGAATTGCGACTGGATTGCGTTCGATTTTGAGCAGTGGGCTGTTGTGGAAATTATTACAATATAAATTGTGTTTCGATACTATGAAATGTTTTGAATATTTGGGAGTTTCAATAATATCGTTTTGGTTAATTTCACTTGACTAGAATACCGAAACTAGCTTGAATTTCTAACTAGGTATAAATGTGAAAGTTTGTTTTGTACAATAATTCACAAAAATTAAGACAAATTTTGATTGCAATTTTTAGTGAATTTAGGGATAAATAAATAGAAATATTATGACTCCACTAAAGATTTAAGGCTTTAATTAGAATACTCAGTAACAGAATTAACAAAAACAGAAGCACAGTACACTAAACTTTAATCATCCTTATGTCCCCTACATCCCTAAAGAAAATTATCCCAATTGGCCCCACTTGAGGACACAATAATAAAAACAAGACCTTATCAGCCCCACGCTAAGTAATTCAGATGGCCACGTCAAGGACATTTAGTGACCGGTTGATTACAAAACAAGCAAATCCATCTTGACCCCTAGCGTCCCCAGACGGTCGTCAAATGTATTAAATGAGCGATACATTTGTCCCCATATGGGGTCACACTTAATTGGTTATGATCTTGTCTCTATTTGGGCGTGTATGTTAAAGTATTTGGGATTCATTTAGCGATTTATTTAGATAAATGTGTTATCTTATTTGAGGCGTACATTTATGTCAATGTTGCCACTAATTATATCGAGTTCAAATTGACAAGTATTCCTTCAAATTCCAGCGTGTTTAAAATGGTGTAAAAATTGAAAATGTCTCTCAAACTTGTTGAAATTGCGCCTTAACTCGGCAAGGAAGCTTGAAACAAGTCATTATGTATATTTCCACGTGGCGAAGTATAAAGAAATGTATCCAGTAGAACATTTACTCGCGGAAGCGTGGCGAACTGGCGAATTAGGCGGATCGCGCCTTGTCCAGCCGCAGAGAGCATGTTCTTGAGGACAGGTCCCGAGACATGAGCGGTCGCGATTTTATAATTTTTGTGAAAAAAAATACTGAATGTTTCATAAGATGATAGATCTAGTTATCTGTGGATGGGTTAGATATTTCATATTGATTCAGCAAGACTAAAATAATAGCACGGTCATGTAAAATTGAGAAGTTAAGATTTTCCAAGGGTTTCTAAAGGTCGCGGGTCTTATACCATCACCGTGACCCCGGAACATAAAGGGCTATTGAAGGACACCGTGGATTTTAGTCAGTACAAGTCTGACAGTCCCTCCCGCCCTGCCCCGGGTGGGAGGCCTCATCTGATGATTTTACCAAAAGTCAAAAAAAAGGGTTTCTAAAGACTCAGATGTATTTTCTTAGTTTTTTGGGTATGTGTGACGGATAAACAGACAATAACTTAAATTTTGGTTGATTTAACTTTTTTTATCGTGGTAAAATCATCCAACCACCCGGACGGGAAGGGTGGTCTACGGTGGTCCTTCAATAGCCAATGTACCAGGGTCACGGTTACCTAATAAGTCAGTCCCGCGACAATATTGTTGTACTAAATGTTATAACCAAATGAGCCTCTCAGCGCTTGTCCCTCGGCCCCGCTAGCTTGAGTGACAGTATCGATCTCACATAATCGCGCGCCGCCAATCGGCCCCCACCTACGACCGTCGTGTTTCGCCCCGATAACTCCAATTCCGCTTTATCTCCCCGACTGCCGACTTTCTTCACTCCCCTTTGTACTTATTTTCTCCAATTTTTTTCCGCCGCCCCCACTTTTATTTCGTTCCTTTTATTTTCTTACTACTATTATTTTCTCTTATGTATTTTTCGTGTTTCATCCCGCCGTCCCGTTATCCCCTCCTTCGAGGCCTCCTTGGCTAGAGGAAGTTTTTTTTCGATCATTTGTTGGTTTGTTATTGGTGGAATTGTGGTTAAGTACTGCCGTCTACAGAATTGATTTTTTTAATGAATACCCCTCCTTTTTTGTTCGGAAAACGGTAATAAATAATGAAAATGTTGATTGTTTGGATGGAAATAATATTTGGGTAACAAAAGAATGGATAATTGAAGAAAAAAAAATATTTTGACAGATAACTTGCCCATCTTATTATAAAAGTCCACGCGCCGCGTCTCTGAACACGATAATAAATTATAACTTATTTTTTTCGTTGTTGTAATAATGATGACAAAAGTCCTCTATGCCAGAATAAAGCATGCCGACAGCAAAGCTATGCTGTGCTACACGATAATTAACATTATTTCCCGTTAGTGTGGTCATATGTAATCTCTTGTAAACTACACACTTTTTAAAGACAGTATATTATATTAGTCCAAAGACAAAAAAGCTATATCGTTATAAAATAAAACAAATCGTTCGTTTGTAAACACAACCTCATTAGAGGTGTCGTCGTCCTAAGGGCGCGCACACACTGTCGCGATCAATCAAAATTGTCAACCGATTGGAAAGCCCGCCACGTTTCGCTGAGCGAATGTCGCGCATCAATCATGTTTCGAGTGCGGCGTTTACACCGAGTGTGTTACAATTTTGTCGTTTTTGTGTTACCTTTGTGCCTGATCGAGTTTGGTTTGGTTTTGTATTTAATATTGATTTTTTTGGCGATAGGTTCATGTTTGCCAGTGTAATACATAATGGTGAGCGATGAACCGATGAGCGATGAGAGCAGTGGTGGCCCAGTGGTATCGGTCCCGACTTACGAGTTGCAGGTCGTGGGTTCGAACCCAGCCTGGCGCATTACTTTGTGTAATTTATTTCATCACCACTGCTCTCAAAACGGTGAAGGAAAACATCGTGAGGAAACCGGCATGTCCTAGAACCATCAAATTCGAAGACATGTGACATCTGCCAACCCGCACTGGGCCCGCGTGGTGGATTATGGCCCACTCCCTCTCACAAGAGAGGAGGCCTGTGTCCCAGCAGTGGGAACGTTATCGGCTGATGATGATGATGATGATGAGCGATGAACCATAAATACGAAGACATGTGACATCTACTACACGCAATAGGCCAAGGATTGTAGCCCGAGTGGGCCATAAATCATCATGTCACATTATAGGATGATGAGCGATAATATCGTCAACGATAGCGTACCTACGCTTGTCTAGACGGAACTTAATTTTCAGAATATCAAAGTAATGTTTTTTTTTCTCAAATTCTATTTGAAATATCTTATCTACATGTCAATTAGCTTTATTACCATTTTCAGAGCCTAGAAATCCGAATCGGTCACTATAAATTATAATAAAAACGTGTCCAAGTCAAAAACTTATCTGGTACATAAAAATAATCATTAATTTTGCCTGCCAACAATATTTTTACTCAAAGTCACGCAATGTTAACTTCCATTACCGAATTGCGTACGCGCCTACAAAACATCGTTGTATCATCAGAAAAATGTGACAGATTGCCTAACAGTGCGTCCATTGAGCAGAATCAGTAACCCGTGCTCACATTACCGACCCGGGAATCGAACCCCGGACTCAAGTGCTCCGACCATAAAGCAAATTAATCAATTAGCTGGAGGCATGTCGACAACATTAGGAGTAACGTTTAATTTCGCTATCACCCCAACTTTGAGGGTAGTAAACAACTGATGTAACTTGGTCCCTGCATTCAAGCATAATGATGATAGCAAGGGGTCAAGATGACTGGTTAACATGTAATTTTTCTGAGGGGTAATTTTGTGCAATTCTGCTGACGCATTTCGTTGATAGTCGTCGAGTGGTGCGTTTTGTTCGAGTGCTTTGTTGATAGTTTATGATGAAGAGTTTCTTTGTATGTTAAACTTTTTGTTGATGACTCCTACTTGAATTGTTGAGACTCCATTTGTGCGGTACTGCGCAATGTCCTTTATGAGAGATGATTTTCGTGAAAGAAGTTCAACATACATACATAAAAGTAAAACATAATTAGGTGTCGGTTTTTGAAATACGGATTCATAACCTAAAAACCAGAAATTAGATCATAATTAAATTTATTAAATAAACTTTTTTTTAAACCTCTTTCGTCCCACCGCCGCTAAAACCTTCCATTATTTCCTATTTGTAGCTTTCTCGGGCCATTCTTGCATAAACGCGTCTAAATCATCACACCAGCGTCTTCTGGACCTTCCTCGGCATCGACGCCAGTTTTCTGTCACCCGCTACGTTACAACTTTGGCCTATCGACTCTGGTATTCTTTATACATAGCAATATACTTACGAAAGTTATTTCTCCAGCAGATCCCTTACAATCGGAGGCTGGATCCGACGGCAATAGTGAACACGCGTCATCGGGAGACGAGGACTCGCAGATGAGGCTACGACTCAAGAGGAAGCTGCAGAGAAACCGGACCTCCTTCACCAATGACCAGATAGATAGCCTTGAGAAAGGTAAGACAATACATTAATTGATGTTGGTAGATTACTTTTTTCATGAGAGAAGTGTTGGCCCAGTGGTATCGGCCACGGTTATGAGTTGTAGGTCTTGGGTTCAAAGCTACCCAGGCGTATTACTTTGTGTAATTTATTTCATCAACCCTGCTCTCAAAACAAGGAAGGAAAAAATCGTGAGGGAATCGGCATGTCCTAAAACAGGTAGTTCGAAGGCATGTGACATCTACCAACTTGCCCTGTTGTGCCATTACAGCCCAATTCCGTCACAGATAGGAGGCCTAAGCCGTAGTTATGAAAGTTATGTCAAAAAAGTAATCATAACTTTAAGTAATGCGTTTTTTCATCTTTATTCTTTATTTTCATAAGCATCATTGTCCCATTCCTCTCAGATTTCTTTATTTATAAAAAAAGTAGGTATTATTGTTCATTTACACTAACGCACTAACGGTATTTCCCTTTAATTTTCATGATAAAAGTCTTTAAATGTATCTATAAACGTCCATTAACGCGATAATTAACGTCATTTTCCGTCAGTGTGGCCACGTGTGATCATTTTTAGTGTTTATTCACAGATTCACTATTTTTGCTGTCAAATCCTCTTTTACAGTGCCTTTATCTCTAGCTGTTATATTTAGTTTAATATTTATGTACTTCCAAGTGTGTTTATCCAACAGTTCAAATCAAAAAGCGTTATTTCCCTCTCACGGTCACATTCCCAAATCTACCCACCTCAGTCCCACTACTCAATAACTCCCCAGAGTCTTCATAAACCTATTTCCCAATGTCCTTTTCATCTTATTTATTGTTTGCAATAACACGGTTATTAGTAAGTAAATAAATATGGTCCCCTGATGTTTGCCCTGCTCTCGGACGGTGGCAGTGTGCCCAATTATTGATGTCGCGCTGTTAATCTTACTTATTTTGTTTGTTTGTTTGTTTGTTCTCTCATATCGTATTGGTTTATTGCCTTAGTGAGTGAGAGGTCTTTGTTTTGTTGGATTCTGTATTTCGTTTTGTTCCAGTTTCTTTGAAGTCAAAATTGGGGTTAATTTCAGATTGTTTTCTTCCTTAAAATTAGTAGTTGTTCATGCTATTTTGATTGGAAATGGTACATTGTTCTTACTGATTAATGAAACATTTAGTCCAAAACAATCAATTTTTTTAAAACTTTGCCCCTCTCTAGGAGTTCGATCAAAAAATATTTGTTCCGTGAGGAAATCGAACCCGATAAATTAATAACCGGCTTTTTGGTTTCATTCTCTGCATCTTCATCTAGAAGTGGAATAACAACTGATTTTACAAAACAATTTATTTAAATTAACCAGGTGTATTCATTTTTGTGTCTGTATTTCATTAAAATCTTGTATTGATACTAAAGTATAACCCTTCCATCAGATGACCCTTCGTCTTATCTGTCTTTATACCTTTAACAGAAAATTAGGTAGTACCTTCTATTTTCTATGATGCTAACCACACTTTCTTGTCCAACAGAATTCGAGCGGACGCACTACCCGGACGTGTTCGCCCGGGAGAGACTGGCAGAAAAGATTGGATTGCCTGAGGCACGTATCCAGGTAAAATAAAATCCAGTTTACACCGCGGTGAGGTGGCTGTATCGATACGTCATCGTTAACCAGTAACTTTGAACTATTGACTAACATTACGGCTAGTGACAATCAAAAGACTGTATTTTTTTTTGCGGTCACGGTCACACTTTGATATTAATCAGTATTGGTGAGCTTGTTATAATTTCTAAAAGTCAAAGGCCTTAAAGCCAAATTACCTTACTCAATATTAGCAAAACTCAACAAGTGATAGAATACCGAAAAAAATTGGTAATTTAAGATAAATATTACGATAGACTTTCGGTAGTCGAACCTATTCACTTAATTCAACATAGCTTGTCCGGACCATAAAATCCAACAGAACATTCTACGAACTAAATCATTGAAACAGATTTAAATAAAATCACACTAAAATCGGACAAGGGCTTTATTGGGTATGCGTTCATAAGGGCCTGTTTACACTGTATGTTTGCGCACCTACCCAGTATGGAGATGCGTCTTCAGTAAACACGCTAAAAAAACAAGGGTTGGTTCATATTATAGCCAGAGTATGTACTTATTACATAGCTAAAGTAAATATTTTGGGAAAACTACGCTTGTATAACGAACATTGTTTTTATTATTTGAATTTTTCAACGGACCATGTTTGTCTTGCCCGGTCTGTTTGCTTATCATTAATGTAGGAGTAATTAATAAGAGTAATAACGTGCTAGTTGTTACGTGTGATTTTTTGGTAATGTATTCCATTTTCGGGAAATGTAAATATTTTTTTAGGGAATGATTGAAGTTGGATGTTAATTTATTCAATATTTTTCGCAGACGGACGTAATGAATTAATTATTGTTTTGTACTTTAATGGTGCGAGTTTATTAATATATTGTAGTGATACAAGTGAAATAGTAGTGAAGAAGAAATAGTTTCCAATCCAAAGTTGAATCCACTTACATAAAATTCCACTTTTATATGCTAATAGTAAATTATTGTATCAAACAGTATGCTGATACCTGTGTAAGACTACAAGCGGTCCACAATTCGTGGTCTTAGGCAACTGGGCTTATCCAAATTTCAAAAATATCTCTTTATACCTATTTGCCATGTTTTGTTCTGTATCCTATTTGATATAAAAGAAAGTGGAAATTATGCATATTCTACTCCTGCTCTATTAATGTATGATTAAACTAGCTGTTGCCAGCGGCTTCACCCGCTGCAACTCGAAAATCATCCCGTGGGAACATAAAATCGGAAAAAAGACTATCCTATGTGTTAATCCAGGTTATACACTATCTGTGTACCAAATTTCAGCCAAATCCGTTCAGTGGTTTTTGCGTGAAAGAGTAACAAACATCCATCCACAGATACAAACTTTCACGTTTATAATATTAGTAGGCAGATACAAACTTTCACGTTTATAATATTAGTAGGATTAATTCACTGAAGTGCAAGTGCACCAGTCACCGTATTTTACACGTGGTTGCGGTATCTACTACCTACTACAAACTCGATTTAAAAAAAGTTTGTAGGCAAAATTCACCCCTTGAGACAATATAGGGTAAATAACGTTCTATTCCACTTAACGCAACGCACTTAGTGTTGCCAACAGTTTAAAAAGTCATTTATCAAAGTGTTGCCAACTTGGCCCAAGTTTTATAACGATCTAATGTGATTTTGACTGCAAACCTTTTAAGTTTTCAACCTCTTTGCTGATAATGTTGGCATAAATCGAATTAGGATAAAGTGCAACTTTTAAAGCGTGTCATGCTGAAATGTTTTCATTTGCTTGTATTTAGATAATTAAATTAGTGATTTTATGTTTAAAAACATAGTTAATATCATTTAGAATAAAGAATAGTTACTATTAACGTACATTGACTTGAGCATTCACTTATACTCTTGCGAATGGTTCATTACAGAAAACCAAATGAAAGCTTTTTAGCGAGTATTCTAGTTCAGACGAGCTTTTTTCAGACCCGAAAAGTCCGGCATTTTCATGAAGTATTTCTTACTGACGGACTTTTCGGCTTTTTCTTTTTTCTTGACCACCATCAAAAAGAGCGTTCATAGCCATGTTTTTCTCTATGCTTGGCTCTGTTCATTGTTCAGCTCGAGAATATTAATCAACGGCGAATGCTTGATGTTTTGTTACAAGTAGATTTCAGTTGTAATTAAACATCGAGCTTGAGTTATTATTATAAATTAGTTCTACTTCCAAAATAAAATTAAGACAATGTTAAAGCGGGTTTAAAATTAAAAAAAAAACACAATGCGAATATTTAAACAATTCAGTTCAAATCCAACGAATCCCAAAAAAAAAACAATCCATTCCATTCATATTTCAAAAATAACACGAGAAGCGTCAAAGTAAAAGAATATTAATTCGGCTACCAGCAGTAGACACAAAAAACTAAAACTTCGCGGAGTGAAACATGAAAGTACGAAAGTTCCAACGCCGGAGTTTTCTTGTTCTCTGAGCGCGAGTAAAAAAAAAAACAAAGATGGCGCGCGGTCGACATTGTTTTCGGCGGGAGTCGGGGCTAAGCTGTTACATTAACCCCCTAGTCTCGGCCTTAGTTAACATTCTGGTGTGCTATCACGTAGCATGGTCAACAAGTACTTGGCAGGGTTGTATTGTGTATCTTTCAGTATTGGAGTGGACATTTTTAAGCTTTTTTTATAGCTTAAAGCTTTCGGACTTTTGGCATTTTTTTAGGGCTATTGGAGGATTATCATCTATTTTAGTCAGTACAAGTCTGGAAGTCCCTTCCATACGGCCCTGGGTGTGACATTTTTGATGATTTACCACAGTAAAATAAACTCATAGCCTCAAAATATTGTGGATTGTGTTGTACTTATTATTGTTTTGTTACTTGGCCCACTGCTGAACAAAAGCCGCCACCTCTTTGTAGGCTGGTTTCGGCGACGAAAGAATTCACAAAATGGGATAATAATTATAGTGAAAATAAAATCTAGTTTTATAAAGCGATAGATCAGTATCAAATACTTACCTACCATACTTTTTACCATTATATACAAGTAAAGGAATAAGGTTTAACTTGTTTCCTATTTGAAATAAGGGACGCTGAACAGTTTTGTAAAAGCCCTACCGCACTTTGTATGGAAAAGTTACATAATACTGGATACAAAATTTTCATAATATTGCCCAAACATGAAAATAAATACGCGGAGTGGGGGCAATATCAAACGCAAAACACAACCCTGTAAGTTCCCACTAGATGCGCAGTCCAAGCTTCATTGAACTCTAACTACGCGGCACAAAGTCCTATTTCCCTTGTCATAGTCAAAGAGCTAGGCTTTCAAGGAGTAGCGTGAACACAAATTGGAATTCGGCGGGACCCCACGTGTTGCGGGGTTCAAGGTTTCTAACGGTGGAGGTTTGCAGTGCAACCATGATGACACTGAATTAGAAGGATGGATTTTAAGGATATTTTAGGATTTTGTGCTAAAAAACTAAAAAGTTTTTGAAGTTTCACGGGTTGAACAGTGCCATGCGAAATCTTTTATGAGAGTAGGTACAAAACCACTGCTTAAATATCATCAATAAATCATTGATTGAAAATAATATAGGTAAACTATGAAAAAAAGTTAATATTCAAACACTCATAAAAGCTAACTTACTAAAAGAAACTCGTAAAATAACAAAAACTAAGTATAAGAAAACCAAACTATTGATTCTCATAGAATTTAACACATATCTTACACAGTAAAATATAACAAGAATTATCCTGAATATTTTCCACGTGGCCACAGTTACAATAGCTGGCGGGGTGAGGTATCGATCCCAGGGCCTACAGGAAGCGGGGGTGCGTTTCCGGCCGCGGGGGAGGGGGCGGTGTTTTGAAAAATTGGCACCCATTGCCGCACACAAACATTTTTACTATTACAACAAGCCAAATTCTATTCTATTCTGTTTGCAATAAGGTGGAATTAGGAAAATCGGTTGGAGCCTTGAGTAAAAGCGGAGATTTCGTGGCGTTAGAAATGTATTCTGATTTATCTTGTTTTTGTGCTGTTTTAGTAATGTCCGTTTTAATATTTAGATATTTTTCATTTCAAATTTTGATACCACTAAATCAACAATCACTAGCTCCTAAACTAGGTAACCAAACAACTATGTAAAATAAATGCCAGTTTTCATTTAGATAATACTTGTTCAACTAATTAATTAGCATTTCAAAATCACATTATATCAGAACGGAATAACAGTTTCAGTGACAAATGAAAACAACACATAATCATGACATTTCAATAACAAATCCTACATTAAAGCCGGGCCTTCAAAACAAGCCCGCTGTTACTAATTAGCTAACTTCACTAAAAATACTAAAACAACTTGCAATTAAAACAGAAATAACACGAGAGCTAATAAATTAAAATACATCATACTGTATTAATAGACGCGCAATTCAAAAGCAAAAACAATTACGATCCACAACTCGTTGGTTGTATAACCAAATTATGGGAAAATCCCATTTGGTAAGGAACCCTCGGTAACTTTATTTTCATCCCAACTATGAGGGTAGGAGAACAATTTGTAAAAGGCCACGGGAAATAGCTGAGAGGCGGGAAAAAGGCCTATCATCGCTGTCATGGCGGAATATCTATAGATGGCGGGAAAAAATGAGGCACGTCACTATATTTTAGCGTGACGTAAGGCGAGGGACAGAAGTCCGGGGAGGAATTGTGGGGTTTAAAAATAGAAACATGTTTGTTTTTTACTAAACTTGCGTCCTTTTATTCGTTTCCAGTAGCGATTTTATTTTGTAGAAAAATCCGTGTATCAGATTAGTGTCCGAATAATAAAGAAAACAGACTACTTATAAAAGTTTTACCTCTTTTCTCTTATTTTTATCAAACAGTATTTTTAAACCAAGCGGTATAGCCTGAGCAATTATTTATAGTCTATCTGAATCACCAATATAATATTATCTACCCACGTTGAAAAAGTCAGTATTTCCTCTTATTCAGACAACTAAATTGTGCTTTTTGGTAATTAATTAACATTAATGCGGCTGAGTAAAATTAAATTCCACTTAGCATTAATAATTCGCTATCTTTTATTTAATTTTGTTTCGATTACACACATTATGTGCTAGATAAAACTGAAATAAATTATGCATGAACAAGCAAGTTCCATAAGTTCATTTGGTAAAACATTTTGATACAGTAAATTGGATTGGTAATTTCCGATTATTATTTGTGTATTTTTATTATACTATAAAACAAACAGGAAGGTTTTCAACCTTTTCACATAACTTCGTAAAAACAGAAACTATTTTTACAATTACTTGTTTGCGAAACATCAACCAAAATTAGTTCTGAATGTTCTACAGTCTAGTATCAAGTGGGTGGCTCTGGGGTTCAATTCGCAAGTGTACACCCGGCCTAAACACCCCTAGGCAGTGTTCGGCCCAATAAAATATTGTCGGCAACATTCTTGCGATTCTGTAGGAGACCGGAGCAATAGTATTATGACATATTGCCTCCACAGACCTCTTTGAACGGGTATTTTTTTTCTTCTGCCAAATAACGCGCTTACTTACCTACTAACATTTATTTAGCGAAAGTACTGTAGTTGGTTTTGGTGAATTATTTGCTGATTTATTAAGCCTGTATATAACTAGTTATAACACTGTGAAATAAATCAATTCCTTATATTTTTATACCTTTGTATGACATAACTCTTAATATGAAAATGTAGCTCACTATTCTATCTCAAACATACTTCACACCTAAAAAAAAAGAACCATAGGTACTTACCTGCGAAAGTGTGCCAGCCCTTACCGCCGCGATCTAGCAACAAACTAGCATACCTATGTACTTGAGAATTACATAGGTGTTACACTATGCACAATAGTGGCAAGTCCGCCTTCACAAAGCGCGGGAACGCTCCCGGCGCCATATTGTCGTCGCCATGGCTGCCGGCGGAAGTGGCGCGCACGTGAGGGCTGCTTCCGGGGGCGCGTTCCGTTTCACGCAGTTCAATGTCAGAATATAGTGTCCACGCTTCGTTTGTTTTAATTGTTTAGATGTTTAGACTTCACTTTACAACTTGGTGCTTTGTTTTTGATATCTTGTTTCGTGTTGAGTTGTTGATTGATGTTGTAGGTTCGACTTTGAAATAGGTACGGTTTATTTGAATGGTTATAGTGGATCGCTTTGTTCAGTGTCGGCCATCCAATGAGATTAAGTTATAGTTTTGTAACAAAAAAAACATTGGTTGATTATGCTTTATTCTAACAAGAAAATAAAATTTTCCAAAACCTACGAATAGGTAGGTACTCGTAACCAAATCTGTATTAGTTTTTGAACCAGTCATTATTTGTTCGTTTGATAGAACTTAAAACGTTAATAAAAGTTTATTACCTACCTACTTTGTTGTAAAACGCGAAAATATTGGAACTAGAAAACAAATAATTGTCAATAACCCGTTTTCAGTTCATACCGAGACGCGACACGACGATACTGCAAATGTGTGTCTTTTCGTATACTAACCTAGCTGCTGCCAGCGGTTTCACCCGCTACAACTCGAAAATTATCCCACGGGAACATAATATCGGGATAAAAACTATGTGCCCTATGTGTTAATCCAGGTTATAAACTATCTGTGTACCAAATTTCATCCAAATCCATTCAGTAGTTTTTGCGTGAAAGAGTAACAAACATCCATCCACACATACATAGTAGGATAATGTTAGATATTGAGCCGCTCTATTGAAATGAGCACACAAGGTCTCGTCTCAATGAGAATTGATCCTAATAATATTTGTTAGTGATTTCTATGATTCCAATTAGAACATAATAATCATGTTCTGATTTTTCTCCAACAGGTCTGGTTTTCCAACCGGCGAGCGAAATGGCGTCGTGAAGAGAAGCTTCGGAGTCAAAGACGAGATGCCCCGGCCGCGTCGCCTCCAGCGCCCCCTACACCCAGGATACCTCTGAATGGAGGCTTCAACTCTATGTACAGTCCGATACCCCAACCCATTGCTACTATGGGAGAGTCTTATAGGTTAGTAACTTGATAACTTACTTGGAAATACTCAGGAATTAGATATTATACTATACTAAAAAGTATTGGGACATATTAGCGAGACAATGTTCGCCGGCCGTTTTTTGTCTTTTTTAAGGCTGGGATAAATATTTAAGGACTAAAAAATAAGTTTCTGATCTAATGTAGGTAACTATAAAAAGTGGCAGATTTTTCATATAATTTTTCTATGATTGATTGTCATGGGCCGATCTTCGACTATAATAAATTGGTATACATTTTTCCATTTATAATTCAAAGAAGACAAAATACAGTAGACAGCAACTTAAAAAACTTCCTACATAAAATCGATTCACATGAGTAAAACACTCACGTGAAGTTTAAAAGTACAGTATCGCCATCTATCATCGAGCAGCGACACTAATTAAATAGCGCGCCAAATCGAGCGGCAAAGGTCGCGCCTCCTTGCGTTTCCCGCCAATGCACCGAGACGCTATGAACGAAGGTCGGCCGACTTTCCACACCGATTGATTTTTTTAGCAGTGAACTCTGGGAGTTTTAGCTTTTGTCCCTGAGAAAATTAACTTAACGGAATGAGAAATTTACTAGTAGTTCAATCCATCGGGAAAGCTGTTTAGTTGAACGTTGTCTTATGTTTGTTTTTCTGCATTATAATATTTAATTTGACTAATTTTGTCGGTTCAAGATATTTTTTGTTATTTATTCTGTTTGATATAAAGTCACCATAAACATTACTAATGTATTTCTATGGCAAAAGTATATATACACTATTCATCCACAAACGTCAAAAAACCTCATATTACAAATGGACTACACATTTACCCTTATACGCCGAGACAACTACCAAACTGCTTTTTAAAATTTTCTTTTCTATTTTTATATTTATTTGCCTTCAATATTTTTCACTGTAAACGACATTGACAGTGCGCTTGGTTCCGACAGCGCGATGTCGGGAGGACTGACTTCGTCGTGCCTGCAGCAACGAGACGGCGGGTACCCCTACATGTTTGGCGACGTGCTGGGCAGTGGAGGCTACTCAAGAGCACCCGCGGCACATCAGCAGCATGCGGCATATTCACAGCCACAGGGAACTGCTGGCACTGGTGAGTTTGAAAAAATCATAGAAAGACTTTTTAGATTTAAGAAATCCACATTGACTTTAGCGTCAAAATTATCAAGAGGAATAGACTTACAATAATAGTAGTAAAAAGCTCGGTTTAATGATAATAGAAAGCTTTCTACACGATAACTTGTAATTCCTCTCAGCAACAAAATACAAAATCCACGCAATCGACACGAGAAGCTTTGGAAAATATTTACCAACTTCGTAATAAAATGTAAAAAAAATGCTGAGTCAAGAGCAAGGGGCGTCTGGCCCACAAGACCGCGACATGATGGGGGAAACAAAAAAGGGAAAAAGGAAAAAATAGGTATTCATGCTCCGATTGGATTTGCCGTTGTCTGTTCCTTACGAATAGCTTTTAAATTGATTTTGTTAATAGATAGTTGAAATGGGAGAATATAAAAGACATTGAATACAGCTTTCTAAATTAAACGGAGATACCTTAAACAAAACGTGTCTAAAAGCAGGAGTGTAAATTTATTATTCAGAAAAAGACTAAGCCATGAGGGGCTGGCAATGCTATTGTTTTAAAAAGCCGTAACTTTTCCATTTGATATTATATATCACGCGGCGGACATTTTTAGCCGTAGGTGGCGGAAAGCGGTATGAATTATTGTTGTTTGGGGCGTTTCGCGGCATTGTTCGTCTGCCGAGTTTCCAGCACCAACCGCGAACAAAAGAGTTTTTCACAATTCAAAATGCACGCTCTCGTTTCATTTACTCTTTTGCGCTCTTTCGACGGGTGCATTTCCAGCTTCGTGCGGTATTAAATAATGCGGATTTGTTCTACTTTTCGCTTTTTGGCTCCGGTTCTTTTACGAATTCAGCGGGTGTGAGGTATTTTTCATTTCAGTCTGAGTCCGAGATTAATTTTTAAATGAAAATACGTGGTGCCGTATCTATGGAACATTCTCTGTTAACACGTAGAATGACAGTTAAAAAAAAAGTTTTTTTAAGCTAAAACAGCTCCTGAATTTGCGTACAATCACATTACCACACAAATCACCAATAAAATGTTAGCAAGTTCGTAAGCATCATAAACATGAGGGTAGAGTCGCAAACCATTGACTAAACGAGTCTCACAGGAGCTGTTTAGAGGCGATAATAACGTGTAAAGAATGTAAACTGTGGATGGTGGTACCCCTTTACCAACGCCGGCGGAACGGAAAACTGTTATCGGGCGGGCACACGCGCGGGGGCTAGCCGATCGAAATAAGGGCTTCATAAATTTAGACGTGCAGCATATTTGTGACGTCGTTTACAATGTGCTATGTACGATAATGTGTATTGGAAACTTTATTGTTAGAGGGTTAAGCTGGTATTACTGAATATTACGATAACAGTTTTTAATTTTTCGTCACAAAGATAAAATAAATTGGTAGGTAGACATAGCAAATTGTATATGCAAACCCCTTTTATGATAGCAATCCAGAAAACTGACTATTAATCAAAACACTTATTACTTTTAATATCAAACATCCACAAAATAAAACCTAAAGGCATCAGCGACTGTAATTTCAAACCAAAACTAGCACCTATACCATCTCACGTAACTCAATACACAATCTCAAACATTCGAAACAGACGCAATACTAACTCTCCCTAGGCTACAGTACCCAGCACACATACGACATCTACGTCACAAACGAACGGCTACGCTACGGATAGCTTCATGACGAGGTGACGTCACATAATCGAGCCAGACCTACCGTGCATAGATAACGCGATTGTGTGTAATAAACGGAATGCAATCTGAATCCTATTAGACATATGGCCCGACCGATACTGATACATGACGTTAATAGGTTTCACGTTTGATTGTGTTAACATGTAGCGTCGATACGGAATTACGGACGACTTGATTGGTTGCGAATTGTGTCGTGAAATAGGAATTTTCGATTACGATTAAGGATAGGCGGAGTGGGTATAGTGGTGGGTTAGAGTGGGCTTGATTTGATATAGGAATAAGCAGGACATAATCATAATTATAGACCTATACCTACTGGCAATGATGAATAGCCTTGGAATCTTTAAGTCAAAAGTGGATAGGCAAGCTGTCGTACTTACCATCTGTGTGTACTTTACCATCAGGCAAAATAGTGGCCAACTGCGAGCCACAAAGAAAATCAAGTTCCCTGTTTATTGCCCACTTATTTCGCACCTTTATGTTTCATTTCGAAAATACTCAAGTCATTTTTAATTTAATAACCCAACATCCCTAATTATTCGCCTTATATTAAACTTACCCTTGTTTAATATCATCAACTCATATCACAATCATTTGATCTCAATTGTATCGTAAAGAATCTGGCATTTTTATTAACACCCTCCCTCTTTGTTCCGTAGGTGTAATATCAGCGGGCGTGAGCGTGCCTGTGCAAATACCATCGCAAGGGCCAGACCTCGCATCGAACTACTGGGGACGGCTTCAGTGATCTCAGCTATTCGGGTTCCCGCATCGACTTCTGTCGATGCCTGAGAACCCGACTAACATACCGGAGTCTCCATCTAGCGGCGAGATCGCGCACAACTATGCCGACGCGCACTTGTCTATGAACGCAGCTATCAACATGACGGCCGGACATGATGCCAATGTTTTGGCGGCAGACTTGCAAGAACAAAACAATTCAGTATCGTAAGTGTTTACAAGAGACTGTTAATGTACCCCGTTCGTTTCATAACCCAGTTTTCATTTTAGTGAGATTTTCATTTCTAAATGGTGCAAGTTATTCTTATTTATGTACAATAGTTCTCGGATTACACCTTAATATTAAGAGGCAACTGATGATGTTCAAACTTAGTCGTAAGCAAACGACCGTACACGATGATGTGTGCTGTGCACTGCCGAATACTGTATAATTTAATTTATCATTTGCTTAAACATACTACTTGTATATTAAATACGACATAATTTTTAGGCATGTTTCATTGCGTACGGTCATTATATTAGTAGGCGAGTGAAACAATAGCGTGGAATTGTAAATATAGAAAAGCGCCATCTATTGTCGAGTAGAGGAAGTTTCTGTAAAGCCAGCTGAGGTGTCCTCAGCAGCGGGAAATAAATGTAAATTGTTTGTGCCAACGTTTGTAATAATCGAGTGCTGTGCGCCCTTTGCGTGCACAACCCTTTCTATTTCTTTGATGTATGCAACAGGGGTGCGAAATGTTAATGCCATAGAGAAAAAAACGTGGCAATGAGCTTCGTTATAGCGTTTATTTCACACCCCTGCCTTCAACAAATTGTCATACAAACTAATCATGTTTGTACTATTGTGATGATTCTTGTTTAATATTGTTACTAAATAGATGTTGTACGTAATGTGTCAACTAAAGTTCATTAGCACACCTTGAAACGAATTAATTTATTATTTATTGGTAAAGATTAAGGTCAATATTGCTGTGATTAAAATATAGATTTATAAGATTATTTTGCCACAAAAATTTTGGAAGAATTCTTGAAAACAGCACTGAAATTACTAACTGTACAAAACTGTATACAAAGACTCACTAGGTATACAAAGTAAAATATTTGTCATTTTTTTTTCATAATGGTGCTGGTAAACAGCACAAATTATAATTTAAATACTACCTACTTGATAAATATGTACATTTATAATATATATTTTCATTAAAAATGCAATATGGACGTGGTGTAGGTGGTAAAGTTGTATGTAAAGTAATTTAGTTTAAGTGTAAAATAAATTATTACTTGGTATAAGTGCATATAGATTGAGGAGATTACAGTGAAATTTATTAATAAATATTGCATTAACCATTACTATTTTGTTTTCTTTGACTCCCTAACATCGTTTACAATGACGAATGCGATGCTTGAGTGTATCTAATAATACAACAATGGGCTAATAAAGATGTATCAAATATTATTAATAACCTCTTTGCAGATGGCGGGAGTTGCAACCTTATTGCGTGGACGAAACTGGCAGTATTGCCACCCTAAAAATAGTGTGAGGAAATTATTCCGTTAAGTATATTTGGGCGGTATATATTAATTTTGTGTCGGTTAACTTTGAATAGAACCCCAGTTCGAATGCGTTGGATGGGGGACCGCAACAATGGGATGGGATTAAACGTGTTGCATTGGAGGTATTATAGTGATCTAAACGCAGAGGGAACTCCATACAGAGCGTTGCGGAATTATTTTTAAACTTGGAACGATTACTATTGAATTTTAAACAACGCTATAAATTATTCATTTTGTAATATAAAAAATACATATTTCATTTAAAATTATAGATTTTATACAACATCCACAACTTATGTCTACTTTTATACCAGCTGATTTCTTTAACTCACATTACCTACATATTGGGAAAAAAATCATTAATTGAGTCACTCCCTTATAGGACATTTTCAGACATGACTGACTAAAAACCACCCATCCTCAAATAGTCCTTTGCTAAAGTTCTCTTAAGGCATTTCCGCGACCCCGACAAACACACACGTCCACAATTACACACACAATGCACATTTCGTCTCTTAGCGAATCATAAGCTGATCAGATAAACCGACCCCGTACGACCATCACAATGGTTTTCTATCAAGAACAGGCATAGCGCCCTCTGTCATCGAAGTAAGCAACTGCACAGATTATCAACGTTCATAATTGGTTTACATTTTGTCTGTCTGTCTGTTTGTTTGTCCCCTATCTATTGATGAGACCGAATGCGTTTGATTTGAATGGATAATCTTGTGAATAGCATTCTGAGGGGTCTGTAATTATTATTTAGTTTTTGTTGGGTTTGAATTTGATTATTATTTGTTACTGGCGACCTGTTTCGGTTTTGTATGGTTGTAATCTAGCAATGGAAGAAATGTTGATAAAAAATAAGCCCTAAAAATTTTGTTGTTGTTAAAAAAAAAATGCCGAATAAATTGCGAAATATGAAGAGCTATTGTTGAGGTTTTATAAAATACCATATTTCAGGCAAATAAATGATCTATTATATTCTATTCTACTCTTTAGGTTAAGCCGTTTCTGCAACAACATTCAATTGATTTACATGTATATATGTTTGATTAAATATGATGCATGTATGTACCGTTTTGCTGATTCTACCTTAACCACTGTTCCCGGGTTTATTCTAAATTATAATATTTTTGGACAATTTTATGATAATTCAAACAAAAAACTAAGTATATATTTAAATAGCATATTTATTAGCCTAAAATGAAATCGTTTACACTTCAAGTCTTTATATAACATCACACGAAACAGTCTTACATTGTGTTTGATATGATGGCATGATAACAATTAAATATACGTACTAATTAATAAACTAATGTCTTTAGGACGTAAGGAATAGATAAGTAGTAGAAGCGATCGTTGTTGCGAACCAGGGGGCCTAACATGACGTGTTAAAACGAGAGTTGTTCCACTGTTGAAGAGAGACAGAGCTATACAAGTCGTCTAGCGCCATCTCGTTCCCACAGTCGAACTACTCTCGTTTTAAAACGTCATGATAGGCCACCTGTACTTGCTGTCAGACAGAATTTTAAATTCTCCATAACCTGCACAACTTTGGTCTAAGCGGTAAGCGGTGCGGCGGGCGGTTTGAATAAGACATTAGTTACTTTGTAAGTCAGCGAATTCGCCACGAGCGTTGCCTCGTGGCGTATTTCAAACATTTGATCTTATCGCTCGCCGCCCCGCGCTAAGTCACTGCTCACAGCGGCAAGATCGTGAACAGCGTTAAGGGTACTTTTTGGAAAGCGATCGCTGTTTTTAGAATGCGAGGTTCTTCATTAATTACTCTGCCCTCAATTAAATTATAAAAGTGACAGTAGTGAGAATTCTGTCCGTTTTAGAAAGTAATTAAAAATATAATTTTGGTGCACATGCTTTTTTGATTCCAACGGCTTGGTACAGTCTCAATCAATTCATCACATTTCTTAATATACCCACACATTGGACGACTTTAAAGTACTACTAGTGGTCAAGTGGTAGGTAAGCTAGTAGACAAAATAGACCCTAATATCGATATCAGGTAAGGCTCAATTTGCATTAACCAATTTTTTCGACGAACGAATGTCTAGCAGTGATTATTTTTAGCCACTGATAATAAATTTTAGTGGCCCATTTGCCACCATGCTCTTAATTTTAAGATTAAAACATAATTTTAAACAAGAGAGCATAATTCTAGTATTTATTTTGATGGATTATATGCGAGTATTTTGAGGAGTAATTTAGGTACATTTTCTAAAATATATGTATAATAATATGGAGTGTCTTGTAGTCTAGTCTACTTACATTCTAAAAAGGTTTTTGTACTATTTACATGCCTCCAGTCGTAAGCAGAAAGCACTTAGTTAAGATACTAAAACTTACACCGTGTAAACAGTCAAGTTTAGTAATAAGTCTAGTAGTACTTTAATATATTGCACTCAAATTCCGTAAGTCGCACTCTACTCGCGACTGGTAACGTGTAAACGAGCACCACATTACAATTAAAGAAAAATTGGCATATTGATAATTAAATACGACTATTTCTAGTAATTATTATAGGATAATGACTACTAATTATATTATTATCTTTGGAACAAACTTTCAGGCATATACAAGCCAATTATTATTACGATCTCAGTCATAATCACAGTATTTATGTATTGTAATAACTTGTTTTAATTCAAGTCGTGTCTTTATATGAGCAAATAAAGGACGCGTATCGACTTTAGGATTAAAGCGCTTTTCTGAACGCGTTCATGTTTAGTTCAAGTTTTTGTCGTTACGAGTAATGTTCGTCATGTAAACTTGTAATTGAGATCTTTATAGAAAGCTTTTTAATAAACCAGTATTTTTTTAATAATAGATAAAACAATAATCGATCGTTCCATTTTTAAATTGCAAAAAAAAAAATTGAAGGAAATTAAGTAGGTATTACTTGTCAAATTGAGTTTAGACTCATCCAGTGTTTAGTCGAGTTACTAAGCCAGTAGGCCAGTTCTTTCGGTGTATGCTCTTGAAGCAACTGGTGTGATTGTCGGTGTAGCGCTTCCATCACCAGAGTTCTGCTGAATTGTAGGTCTGAAAATTTAAAAATTAAATGTTATTTTTCTTACTTAATATATGGGGGAGTGAGATAGTAATATTAAGTAGCGAGACATATATGCTATTAAGAAATTAAGTGTTATTTTCTTTTCTGAAAATGGACGTTGTTGCCATCAATACGCTAAGATGATTCTAATCGAAATCAAATTAAAATAACTTCTGGTGGATCATAGGATTTTGTGTAGGTAAATCTGTTATATCCCGCCGCTGTTTAGGCATACAAAATTCAAAACATGTTAAGTAACACACGGGCGCAACCAGTTGCCATTAAAATAATGGTAGGAAATTGTTTTTTTTTTTCGCCTGGCGAGGTGTTAAAACCAACATAATCACCTGGCTCATTAATTTTCCTTCTTTTTAAATATTAGATTCTAAATGCCTCAAAAACTTTTATCGGACCATAAAAATCGCATCTATAAATACGTCTAGCTTCGTTGAAAACCAATTTTACTCAGCCAGGATTACTTTCTGTATTTAGAGATAACTACAATACAATACAATTTTTATTTGTTTCTCTCAGAAAAAGGTACAAAAATTGGTTCATGGTTTAGGATAAATCACTAGGTTGTTGTTTAGGTTAAACTGAAGAAGTATTGAGGCAGTTTTCAGCGTGCATCCAACATTAAAACAAAATTTCAAACAGTTCTTAGGTCATGAGTTTTTTTTAACATTTACTTATCAATAATAATTCGTTGATCTTTTTTTTATTGCTAATAATTCTGAAAGGAGTGCAGTTCTGGAAAGAAGAGAAGACGAATAAATAAAAGATCTTACCGTCTAGCATCAGTAGATATAGTGCCATAAGAGACCAGCACAGGTTCAGCCATGCTCGGCCTGACGGCCCTCGGTGGCGGAGGGAACGGGGGCCTTCCCCGGTTGTGCCAGTGTTGGAAGAGGAACCCTAGTGTTGCCAGTATCAACCACATTATTTCTAATGCGATATCTGTAAGAGAGAGGCGAAGGGATTCATTAAGAAAACTGTGTAACGTTATTGCAGGGCGGATTTTAACTCACTGGCTTAAGAAGTATGGGTCTGTGTTTGATGCAAAAACGAGCCAGAGCATAGAAATAAAGGAACCGAGCGCAGCAAGCTCGTAATTACAAAAAAAAAACATATCAGATATTGTTATTTTTTTGTATTATTTTACTTTTTTTTTTTTTTACGTGGTAAAATCATCAAATGAGACCTCCCACCCCGGGCAGGGCGAGAGGTACTGTCAGACTTGTACTGACTAAAATCCACGGTGTCCGTCGGTCGCGACAGTCGTGCCCTCCATACTGCCCTGAGATCGCGCCGGAGCTCTTCCCGCCGCGCCTCGACTTCTCGAGGCAGCGGGGTCACGCCCCGGCGCTGCGCCTCCACGCGCCATTCATAGACGCGCTGGAGGGCAGTCGCCTCCAGATCCCAGGGGTATTATTCTACTTACTTGTTAATTGGTCTTTAGTTCAACTAATTATTTTGATAAGCGTTTAAATATTAGTTTATATACTCATATAATAGTATGAAACTATTTTCCGATTAAAATCAGTTAAGGAAACCACAGAATCGCAGATTTATTCTGATTACATTATTTATAATTTGCCTCATTCATTATGTGGCAAAATATTCGATATTTTACCCATTTTAACAACCTTTAGCGCTGTTTTCGAACATACAGCTTATATGTATGTTCCAAAGTAAGTGTCAAGCAAATAACAAAAGTATATAATTGCCGGCAGAAATTTCTATATAAATAAGCAGCACCCTTGTACTGAGTTCTATGTTTTAATTATCCTGTGTTGTATTTTGTGTGTACATAAATAGTAAAATAAATAATTATATATAACTTGTCCTACATACTTAAATTACTGACTCAGGCACACTTTATATTATGACTCACCAAGTTTGACGTTTCACAGTTTCAACATTATTATATTCCTCAAAAAATTTACCTACTTAGTCCAAATTTCAACTATTAAATATTAAAATTGATAAGAGGTTCAAATATTAAACCAATTAGTAAATGTCAAATGCAATAAGTATGATTCATTTATACCACAATCAAATGTTCCCAATGTTATAAAGTTTTGTTTTGAAAACATTGTTTCACAATAATTGCTATTATTGTAGAGGTAATTGTCCTAAAGACATGTTTTCTTTTAAATAGTTTTATGTGTTAGTATTTGTTATTGTAGACAAGACAAGACAAGACAAGACATTTATTTGTAGAAACATGAGTATACATACAATGCATGCAAGTTGTTGTTCACATAAAAAAAGCTCCATCATGTTCGGCCTTTAAGGCATACAAAAATAGACATTTAAAAAAGTAAAAAATAGTTAAAAGACATTTAAATTATTATCTTATTCAGACAAAGTTAACAAACAAAATAGGTATTAACATTATATTAATTATATTTTTTTATAAAACTAAAAAATAAATAGGCAAATTACTAACAATAAGTTAAACATATTTGTAATGTCACTCTCTGTCATTTAAAAACTCTAAAATACTGTAGTATGCTTTCTTAATTAGAAATAATTTTAGCCGCTTTTTTAATATATGTGCGCTTAGTTCCCTCCACCCCTTTGGAAGTTTATTGAATATTAAAGGCGCCATGCAGAATACACTTTTTCTCATTAAAGCTGTTTTGGAAGCATGTGAGCAGAGGAGAGTGTTATCGCGTCTAGCGCGATTGACTTTGTCGGCCATGCGTGGAAATAGTTGCCGATTACATTTTACAAACATGACAACTTCAAAAATGTACAGACATGGTAACGTCAATATGTTATATTTAGTGAAATACGGCTTACAGCTGTCAGTCGAGTCTAATTTAAACATCACCCTTATGCATCGTTTTTGAGCTTTGAAAGGTATGTCCTTGTCAGTCGAATTACCCCAGAATATAATTCCATATCTTAAATGCGATGAAACCAAGCCGTGGTAAGCTATTAGTAATGCGTCTGTGTTAAGCACAGAAACCAATTTATGTAGGGCATAAGAAGAGTTACTAATTTTTTTGGTTAAGATATCAACGTGTGCTTTCCAATTTAATTTGTTGTCTATAGTTACACCGAGGAATTTAGCAGTATTGACCTCCTCAATTATTTTGTCATTATATTGGACTTTAACATCGGACAAAGTTGGTAATCGTTGGCTGAAATTAACTTAGGTAATCTCCTGCTTAGTAGATAGGTATTATGCGTCTGCGCAATAAACATTGTAATAGGTTAGTGACACGAAAGAGAATTTGATATTGAAAACTTGGAAATTAAGATGATCCTAAAGATGCGATCCCACCAGTGTTCGGCATAAATGTTCGCTCTAGTTAACACACTCAAGCAAACACGAACAAATTCGGACACCTGGATACATTTGTGCGCGCACGCGTGAACAGTGGACTTGATATTTGTGCGCGCACATTACTAGACTTAGTTCAGTGAAAATGTTCGCGCAAAAAATTTGCTGCACTGTGTGCGTACTTTTGTCTTGCCGGTGGACACGGCTAAACCAGTTGAGTTTTTTACCCGAATTGGACGAATACTAAAACTGCATCTAAATCAGGTCAACTAAATGGAAATAAACGTAAAAACATGTTAGAAAGGAGTAGGTATTGGTAGATAATGCCCAAGGTATTTAGTTCGTCGTCGTACAATGATTTTAATTGTGCATGAAGTTAAAACAAATAAACAAAATATTGCTAAAACAGCATAAAACTATGATGAAACTCACCTCTCCATTGAGAATCAGGGGGCGCCACAAAAGCCGTGTTAAAATTAGGTACAACAGCTCTCCTTATCACATTAATAATGATGAACTTCAAATTGGATCCCATATAATAGTCGATGGACAGCACGGTAGCATATGATCCTAGCACGGCACAGCATATGATGTTAGCCGCATATGATACGGAGACTACGGCCAGGCCTGTCAGCATCATCACCAGGACAAAGAGACTCCAGAAGTTGAAGTCCTGTTGCAGGTAAGGTATGGTGCCTAAATAATAATAAAACCGTGATTATTGAACTTAAATACAACTATCTTTAATATCTTACAAATGGCAAGTGATAATCGTAAACGCTCACTAGTCTCTTATGCATTTTCAACTTTATACTACAGCACATAAAGTTGAAAATTGATTAAAGATTACAGAGCGTTTTCGTTCGTTTCATTCGCTATCGCTTAGCGGTTTTTAATGAGTTTCCAACTTTGTGTTTCGGGTATTTATCTGCAAGTGCATAAAAAATTAAAAATGTATTAAAAACTACTGAGCGTTTACGTTATCGTACAATCGCCACTTGTCTAGAGGGGCAGTGGTGCTTTCTTCTTTAAAGTTTTTTAAAGTTAAAGTTCGGAGTCGCGGCAGCACCGAAACTACGGTTTGTTTATAGTGGGTTTTCAACTTTATGTTCTAGAACATAAAATTTAAAATCTATTACAAGCTCATACAAAAGCCTTTTATAGAAGAACATAGCTGCATTAGGAATTTCTCTATCACAAAAAATCAGAGAAGTACAATTTGAAAATTGGCTAAAAAGGTTTTTTTTTATTTTATGGAAAAGGTACCTAGTCATAAAAGTGTCAGTAATACTTTTTTTGGTTAGACTATAGAATGGGAGTGTATTTCTCATTTTTTTGACAGCAACTAACTTCAAAAAACCGACGAATAAAGTACAAAATGCATGGTGTATTCCTTACCTGGTAATCTGTAGTAAAATATCGAAGCCAGTAAGAAGCCAAGGTTCAATGAAGGCAACAGTACCGAGAGCACTGGTATTCCGTACAACCACCAGAACAGCCACCAGATACCACCGAAGAATATGCCAGATACTGCTGACGCGGCCAGGAGTGCTAAAAGAATATTTACAACGTCATGCTCCCCGAAAGGTTAGGTAGGAGCATGAACGTAGCGAGGTAAGGGCAAGGAGGGGTAGCTGCCTCCCCTTAGAAGACCGGTCGTTCGCTGTTAAACTGTAATCCTGACGAGCTTCATAGCTTGCGACTTCCGAGTTTTATGACTTAGGTGTTCTACCGAAACTTCATCCGAAAAATATTTGCTACGAGGATGAAACGACACCCTTCAAAGATGAAGGCGATCGACTCATCCGCATGTTCGGATGAGTTGACGCCTTCATTTTTGACAATACTGGTTGCATAGCTAATATTGATGTGGTCATTTCAAATTTTACAGAAAATAAGAACACGATGTGAAATCGGATCGGAGAACTGAATCATGAAGGTGTTATAAAAATATGTAAGCCAGTACAATGTATTTCTTAAAAATAAGCTATTGCCTGTATCATAAGACTCAGCGATCGATTGATTGGAATGTAAACTTTTATGCGCCAGCGTATAACTACGCCCTGTGCACTGGAGATCTATCCTTGTGCAAGTATTCTTAAGACCTCTTCTTAAATCCACAAATACAAACTTTGGTCTATGTTTGATTTATTTTGGAGATGATATCTTGGAAAGGTCTAATACGCAGGGATGTTTAATTTAAACTTCACTTACCAGGCTTATCAACAACCGTTATCAATGCAATCAGAATGTCCGTTATAATGACACCGCTGAAGAAACCAGCGAAAAACATTTCAGTCTTGAAGAAGCGGTGTCCAAAGAAACATATGAACACGCCGATAAACATTAGCGCTGCACACAGTAACTCGGACAGTCCGTCATCTGCAAAAAATCATGTCTTTTTTTAATACCGGTACTTACGGAAAGTTTAAATATCTGCGTCTTCTTCTTTGCCCAGTCGATGATGAGGTATTCCATATAGGGCACCCGCTGCCAATGGCATCTGAGCTACCTTTTTTAGTTTCCTATCTAGACGATGCTGCAATGAGCAATCCTGCATAGTTTTGGCTTAGGTCTTCACCTCCGTAGGACAGGAGTTCCTAAACTATTTCAGTTCGTAGCGCATGTATATGTTCAGTTTGTTCGGCACCCTAGCTTGTCGAAGCCAATGATTCCTGATTGAAAACTCCTAGTGTGGAGATGGCGAGTAATGGGTAGTTCGCCGTCCGATCAAAGACCAGGCCCGTGTCAACGGCGCGTCGTTTACCATGTTCGCGTCACGGCCACTTAGAGCCAAATGCCTGTTGGGGTCGCGGGACTGTCTACACGGCACTGTGACCCTGGGAACGCAAAGGACAACCGAAGGAACAGGGTGGATTCGTAGCCAGTAAGAATGATAGTCTCTTCCGTTCCACCCTTAGCGGAAGGACTAATTTGATGATTTTACCACCTAAAAAAGGGGGTTAGTTACCATCACGGATAAAAGTAGAATGCTAAAACTTACCAATCATATCGCAACCCTCATTAGTAAAGTCGCTACAGCCATAACTATAGCTCGGTATGTACACTGAGTACGATGTTATATTGTCTACTGAATCATGGCTCCTCGCCACCACGGCGTATATAGCCCCAGTGCCAGGGTAAGCACTCAACCTTCTTCGAGTAGCTGGCATGGGGTTGTACGGAATCTAGGAAGGAAACGGAGTTTCATGAGTTAAGATAGAGACTAATGGAGGCCATATACGTTGGGGTTTACATGAGAGTTTTAACCTTGCATGCATAACCGACAACCTCTAGCGTGTTTGTGTTAAAACTGTACAGTTATCGGTTATGCGTACGGCCGGTTATGCAGGCAAGGTTAAAATCAACATGGAAATCCTAAAGTGTTTGGTCTCCATAAAGTAATCTTCTGAAGCTTCACATTTCCTATCGAAGTCAGGTAGACGATTCCTTATTTTCTTTTTTATAAACGGTGACCATGGGCGGCTAGAAGCTGGGTGCTTCTGGCCACAAACACACCTACCTACACTATTCATGTAGGTGTGTTTGTGTAGTAACATGAAACATTAGGTATAGATAGATATGTAGTGTAGCGTGTAGGGCAAACAGCCGCAAATTATTCTGCTGTAGTAGTTAAATTAATAAAAGTCTTGAATAGGTAGGCTAGATTCGGTAATCTTCGCCAAAAAACAGCGCGCAAGGACGGCGCGCCGTCGTCGCGCACGGTTTTTTGCCAATTAAGTATTTCAATCTACTGACCAATAATTCCAAAAAATAATTTCTTTTAAAACACCTATTTTTTTAGGCCCGAAAACCCGATTAATTCGCAAACAGCTGCCCCCAACTGGGTACGCCGATGACGATCTTCTACCCGAGTCGCGTTTGCGACCACTAGATCATCGAGGAAATATACCAACAGTACCACCACGTAGATATAGAGGAAAATAGCAGCATTACCAGCCTGTAATGTTCCCAATGCTGGGACTCTAAGTGGAAACAAGTGGGTAAAAAAAGAAGGAATAATGGCAGTTCACTTACAGCTTTTCCATATTTCTCAATACCCTCGAGAGTCATCATCTTCCTGATACCAGCAAAATAAGGGTCAGGATAGAAATTACGTTCAGGCAGGTACATCATATAGAATGTCATATCCGCATGCAGAGGATACGTGCAATCACGATCGGTGGCCGGTGCTGACGGTGCCCCGGCCTCTAATAAGATGTAGTCGGCAAACGTTTGGGTATACATGAATGGTAATATCTTTACGTTCAGCAACTCCATGTTGCATCCACCAGGTATTGGATCTGAAAACGTATTTTACTTAGTACGAGCTTCAAGCCTTTTGATAATGCATGGCTGTAACATGCACAAAAGTATGCAAGTTGCATGCTGTTGAGCAATCAGCTTCTGATAGGTGAATGATACAATGGCATGAATGCTACTTGCAGACTTTGTGTCAGTCACTGAAGTTAAGTGCCTAAAGTGAAAGCGCCTGAAGGACATCAAGGACCAGACCCAGGTCGACGGCGCTTCGTGTTCCACCCAAACTCCTACAGTTGTCGCGGAACTGTCTTAAAAGAATACAGTGGCTAGGCAAGACAAGGAACAGGGTGCATTTTTATTTTTTTGCTGTTAGTCTGACGATATCTTTCGCTCCACCCAGGGCGGGAGAAGTTGGCAGAACTCATGTGAAGATTTTACGACGCCAAAAAAAGATGATGGTGCAGTTATTACCCCCAAAATCTTGCAGATCAGATCAGATCGTCAGTTAAAATTTGAATGATTTTCGATTGTTCAACTTAGTTTTTCTTCGTTCCAAAATACTCAATAACATGTTCTATGACCTGATACCTGAACCAAACTTTCTGGATAAGTGGCAAACAATAAATGAAAATGCTCAGTAGTCTTTTTTGAATTTTCAACTTTGTGCTCATGACTCCAGAGCATTTTCAACCGTATATTCTAGAGAATAGGGTATAAAGTAGTATAATACCTATTCAAAACTATAATTTGTCTATATGTAGAAACAAAGACTACATAGCATTATTGTTAACCAACAACTGAGGTACCATGCTCTTGCTCACACACTTCTTGTAAGTGATATAATGTTTCCTCAGAAAGTTATTATACAAGTCTTGTAGGTTCAAATTTCCTATTTCTTGCAAACTTAAAAAAATAACTCTGTAGGGAAAAATAATATAAAAAGTAAATTTACCTTCTTGCATATAGCCATGCACGGAAATATAAACACGTACACTGACATTTTTATTATAATTGGATATTTGAAAAATGGCCTTCTCATTCAGAAAATTCACAAAACCCACATTTGTCCCGTTAGCGTAACTTAGACCGGTTTCAGATCCATTTTTTATGTCCATAGAAAGTGAAATGTTAAAAATATGACTATGTGCTTGAAATACAATGAAGTATAAACTCTTTGAAATATTACTAAAGTTTACATTTATATTTGAATTTTCATTTAGTGTAAAGAAGGATCCATAAATTTCTCTATTGTCATATGTTAATGTTTTATTTAAAGGTATTGTAATGTTGGTATCTGAAACAAAAAAACAATTGTTAAAATAAGGAAGGAATTTTTATCCCAATAATAGTATAATCACAAAGGACAAATTTTAATAACAAACTCTATGACAGAAAAATTTAAAATTGTAAGTGATTTAAGAGGAGTATGTGCCGCAGTGTACTATTATAGACTCATAATAATTCCGCTTAAACCACTGGTACAAGCAAGGATAGTAGTAAAGTATGTACACATAAGAACGGTGTGTTTTAACCAAGGAGTGAGACAGCAAACTATAATTAAGTAAAGTATGCACCTCATAAAGGCGAGTTTTAACCAAGGACGGAGCACACTAGGTTTTTTTTTCAAAGCTCTTGACATGTCGCTGCTTATCAATTCTGCCTGAATAGGTATGACTTCATTTAAAAAAATAAAAATCATTTGTGCCCGTTTTGTATTTAAGCAGCGATGTGTACCACATGCTGAACAAGGGGATTCCTAAAGTACCGGAGTGCCTGAACGCAATGAGATGACCACAAAGTACTGGCTACGAAGACGGAATTAGGTATATATTGTCACTAACTAGAAAATACAAGTGCATTCCAAATAAAAGTTTATTTACCTTGTGTCGCAACAGAAGTAGCAAAGTAAAGGAAGGATATGACAATTAAATTAAATCCACCAGTCATCATGCGAACCATTTTCACTTAACCGAAATCGGTAACGTTTTAAATTAATCACTGATTCAAATACAATAACACAAAAGTTTCTCAGATCACTACAATTAGAGCATAAATAATTCGGAACAGCTGATCATTTTGACACTGACAACATCGCTTTTGCAGTAATTAACAACGACATTGAAGGAAAATTCACGTAGGAGACAACAAACCAGACTGATAAAAATAACCCGCAGTAATATATTCACATTTTGCCCCCTGCTTTATCACAAATAATGCGGTTGGCGAGGAAAAACAAATGCGAATAATAATGACAAAAAAATGACAGTGACAGAGCGGCGAACGATGACCTGAATGATTTCACTTTTGATATTTCATTCATTTGCTAGTGAATGAGCAAGTACGAAATTCACAGATAATAAATAGAGAGGTTAAAGCGCTTAGCTCTAAACGTAATATTACGGATGGTTAGAAGATTCTGCGATCTTTACCTGTTTTATGAAAAGTATTCGCATACTAATAATTTACCACATAAAAATTTACATTTTTTTGAATTAATGTGTGTTAAACTTATCTGAGAATGATCGGGTCATTAGACTTCGAAAGCTGGATTCAACTCACAATAATACGATAAATATGGATTAAAATATTTAAAACATTAAATAATTAGGTAAAGCCACGTTTCTAACAAAGTTTCTGTGTAAAATTATGAAGACTTTAAAGTAATTATTATTCAGCCAGTGAACCGAATTCGACGACGACGATTTCTTTTAGTTAAGAGTTTAAAAATAGCGCTTTTTCTATTTAAACTTATACTCGTCCGCGTAATTTTATTAAAAAGGGGTACAGTATGTGGAAAGGTTTTGCTTGACGTATTTATAAGTAGACACTTTTTTTTCAAAAATTACTGGAAAATGAATTTTGATTACATGACCTCAGTTTGAATACGTAGTAAGCGCCTTGAGATCATTTCATTCTCGATATCGATTCCTTCCTAGGCCGCTAGAGCGCACTCACGTCAAATTCACAAACATGGCGGCGCGATCAATGAAGTTGTGAAATGTGTAGTGAGTGAAGTCTAGTGTAAAAATTGAAATGTTTGATTTTGGTGTTGTTTTTGTGTGTGGCTGTTAACATTAATGGGCCATGGGAAGGGGCCAGGAGTTATTAAACGCCGCCCGCGAAGGCGACCTGCGGACAGTGGAAAAAATACTTGATCAAATAACTAATATCAGTGGTCCATTTACAAGGTGGGTCCTGTTTCATGTTTTATTGTTTATCTGGTTGATTAATGAAGTTAAATCTATTGTAGATGCACTAGGCTGTTCTAAGGCCGTATAACTACGTGTCAGTGACAACAAAAAAGGTCTAAAAAATGTTATCTTTGTATCAACAATGGTGTATTGTTATCACGTAGTTTTTTATTAATGTTTACGTACTTATCATCGAATAGTGACAGACGATGATTTCTTAGACACTATTTATAATAATTAAAGCATGTTTTATGTCCACTGAGGCACTGCTACAGGTCAATACTAATTTATAACATAATTACTTACTACCTCAATAATTACTCTTGAAATTAATTTGTATTGTAGATACCATCCCACTGCACCATAAATGCAAACGTAGTGTCACACGATAAGGTTGTTAATTGCATGTCAGTATTACAGCATGTGAGTTTGGTTTGGAATTTGCAGGATTATCTTTTCTAGATAAAAAATATGTAATCTTAAAAGATAACTTGCTTTTATGGTATAACTTAGTGCCATGCCTGTTTTTTTGTAATTTGCTAATATGGTATAACTAATTCTCATAGCAATAAGTATAAAAAACATGGAGTTTTCATTCCGGTGTACTTATAAACTTTGATCTCTGAATATTTCTGCATGTTATTGAGCATACAAGGTAACAATATCTAAATTAAGTTTGTTTTGAATAATTTAATGATAAAACAATAGTGTATTGGGTACATCCCTTGTATATAATTACCAATATTACCAATTTTGTATCAAAAATAAATAAAATTTGTATAATCATTTTTTACTTATACAGAATAGATGATATCATTTCTTGCCAAACAGGTTAAATACAGTTACCTTAATGGTTTTCTTATTTATTATTATTATTTCTTAAAAGATTTTCCTTATAGCTTCATTAAAAATCAAAATGCATAGCAGTTTTTATTCATTCTAAAAGCTACCTAGAGAGATTCAATGACTTTGAAATAAATACTTCCATATTTTGTTTCCGCTCCGAAGTGAACAACTTTAAAATAATTGAAATGGTGATGTGATTTACTTATATCATTGACTTTGTAACCATAATATTCAATAAAAATACAACTATTTCTTATTGCAGTTGTTAGACTTGGGCTATGAAACAATGTCTAAAACATAGGT
The DNA here is from genome assembly GCA_028554685.1 of Agrotis ipsilon. Lineage (NCBI taxonomy): Eukaryota > Metazoa > Arthropoda > Insecta > Lepidoptera > Noctuidae > Agrotis > Agrotis ipsilon. The sequence continues at coordinate 11,640,395 of CM052972.1, forward strand.
ACATCATACCAAGTTGTGAGGACTTTAAAAGAGACTGTGACCTCTTGAGTTTGTTTCTGAAGTTTCTTCTCAGAGTTGTTAGGTACAAACACTGGCCATGTAGTTTAAAAAAATAATCTTTTTTTCTTTTTTTGGCAAAAGAGTTTGCCATTCATTTACTTTTTTTTTTGATTTTATAGAAAAAATTAAATTCAAAGACTATGGAAAAACAGTGAATAAAGAGATTTAATGTTATGTAATTACCATTTAATGTACTTATAATCATAACATAAGAAATTCATGTGGGATATCTATCAATGTGTTTATTATTTGTATTGTATTATTTACTGTGGCAAGTGTCTTAATCACTGGTGAACAACAAAAATATGTCTGAAATGCTCATAGATTTTGTTTAACAGCCATATCAAAAATATGTGGCTATATGTCCGAGTCACACTCAAGATATTGCCATATTTTGCATGGTCTGGCTGCAATTGCTGGCATTGTTGCAAGCAAATGTATTGCAAACGAACATTGTAGTAAAAATATTGCCTGTTAGAAAAACCATTACTAGTTTGAAACACATTGTTAAATGTGAAAATTAAATCAATCAACAGGTAAAGTTAATTGATTCTATGATCTAGTTTTACCTTTTATGAAAATATCTATTTTGACTGATGATGGATAGTGGTTGTAACATCAGCTCATCAACTTATCCCGGTCTGTAAATCAATGATATGAATTTCCAGCTTTATCACAAAAAACCAAGGTGTATGTTTGAATGATAAAACTTTTATATCACTTTTTTATGGGAAATACGTTGACATGAAGTTGCCTGTACCAAAAAACTAGTCACCATGTAGATATGTGAGTTTAATGGGAAATTCCTATTATTGTCGGGCAACTACAACTTTTCTGAAGAAGGAAGATGCATAATGCAAAACAAGAGATTTCTTAAATTACAAATTATTATTTAGAATTGAATTAAAGTGTGTTGTTTTGCTGTATGATAGAGACAGATTGCCATTTAAATCTGTATAATTTCACGTTACAACATGGCCCGCAGTGTACGAGATTAGAGCCAACAAACTGATAAAATTATGTTATTTTACAACAGGTGATACATTGATTGTTACACAAACAAGATAAGGAACTTAGTAGGTATTTGGATATACAATCAGTTCGTAACTTTCAAAGAAAAAAAACTCAAAATAAAAATACTAGGTACTTACCGATTATGGTACTAACAAGTAAAATGTTTGGATAAATAAAAGGAAGGGAAATAAGAGTTTCGTTTTTATTTAAAGTACCAAGTAGAAATAATGGTGTTTGAGATTTAAGACTGTATAGATAGACAACTCACAAGTACCCAAAGTCTATACTAATTTAGATTGCCATGAACATTATTAGAAGAACCAACTTGAAGACTGAGAATTATCAGATCTGAGAAACTGGTTTGGCCCAGTCTGTTGTGACAATTTGTAAAACACTATAAAAGACGACCAAAACTTAAAATCAGCATGCAAGAGACAACCCTGCCCAGAATAATATCTCCTTGGATGGAACGGAAAAGACTGTCAGCGACTCTTATTGACTAAGGTCGTGTAATCCCTTTTTAAAACCTCGCGACCCTTTGAGACAGTCGAGTGAGCGTCAACATTACCCAATTTTATTTTTGGAGTGGTAAAGTCATCATATTATATCCTTCCACCCTCGGTGGAGAGGAAGAGACTCTCAGTCTCCTACTGACTAAAAATCACCCTGTTCCTTCATACGCCCTGTTCCAAAGCCGCGTTACCCTCAATATTTCCTCTGGACCATTTATTGCAGCAGTCCAAACCTAGCTGTGAAACTTACTGCCCAACATAAATGATCCAAAATCATCTCCACACAGTTATAATATCTATTTAAGGAAGTAGGATAAGTCAAACCATTAAAGTGAAGTGTTTGGCGGTTGGCCAGACGCCAATCGATGTTTGAAGAACGTACGTTGAACTTTTGTCTTACTGTCTGTCTATATCTAACGCTGTAGGCTTAGGGGTGGTAGCATTTTTAAAATTAAAGAGAGGAACAGGATGCAATTTCAGGAGTTTAATTTATAAGAGGGAATTAAATCTAAGCCAGACTTTGCATGATATCCATCTTTGGTAACATCTTTGCTTCTAGGCTAGGTCGAAGTCACGATTCATCAAGCAAACATCATTAGAAATAAAATAAAATGGTAAATGGAAATTTCATAACAAATATATTTTTTTAGTCTCGGGTTTAACCGCTATCTCGACCGATGGTAAGCGACAATGTGATCGCCAGTGAAGCATCGTATCCTAGAAATAACCTATTCACTCATGACTAAAAAACCCGAAGCAAGGAAACAAAATTGAAAGTAATCTAGTGCTTTCTCCCCCCAATCATTTCTATTTCCCAATATACTGTTCTGGGAGTCTAAAAAGTCTATTCTGTTCTATGACTTAGTATGGCAAGCAATAGACTAGCTAGACCATTCTGCTACACTCGACTTTTTAGATCCTCAACTCTTAGCCCACTTCATGCTACTCTTTTGTCACTACAAGACACTACGATTGAATATAATGAATGCACACCTCCATAGGTATTGTGTCGCTTGAATCACCCGAACACCAATTGACAACCATAATAATTCAAGGTGTTTGTATGCAAAACATTCGAACCGGACACTGCAAGTTTGGCAATCAATAAAAATGCGCTCGAAAACTGCACTTAGAACATGTACAAAATTAAACAGCAATCTAGGGTCCATGTTTTGCAACTCCAGTTTTAGGCTTCCTATAGTTAAGCCGAATTTGTGAACCACCGTTCAATGGCCTCGAAAAGCTGTAACGGCAAAATTTTGTAAATCATTCGTTGAATTAAAATTATATCATTAATATCTAAGGACACTGGCATGCTGAATTCTCTACAAGCATTTTGGTGAAAGAAAAAACGGGTCTATGATTCATTTTTGCTCCTGGGACTTCCCCGGCGCAGATAAATATTGGACAACCCTGCTTGGAGATAGTCGATACGTCTCGCCAATAAAACTTAGAAGTTTAAAACTTACGTGATACGAATTTGTTATGTTTGGGAACATCAGTTGCAATGTTTCTGCGTATTTTTACTATTACTCAACATACCATAATACTAGTCATGTTAGAGTCATGATTACTAGATTATCAGTGTAGGTGTTTGTAAGGATGTGGTGCATCTTAACCCAAATTCGGGATGACTTAAAAATGGGGCCAGCGATCTGTCGTTTTTACGCCTCTAATCGTGTTGCTCCTCACTGTTTGTGACAAGTAGTGATACTCAGTGGACAAAAAGATTTTATTGACCGATCTCATGACAGAAACCCTCAATTGCTCGTCCCCACATGGATTCCTTGCTAATCTTGGTTTAAAAATTGCGCGTCAACTCTTAACCTTCACGCGTAATCTGTTCGAGTCAGAGGGAATCGGGGTCACAATCTTTAGTATGTAGGCGATGAACTAAAGACCTGTTACTACTATGACCATTACAGTTTCTTAACTGGCTCAATTACTCATGGTACTTCTTAAACTGTTTTTTTTTACATTTGAAGCCTTGGATATCCTACGGAATCATAGTGACACAATACACCAGAGAAAAACACACTTGTTGATCTTAATACGTCTATTAAGTCGTTATTCTAAAGGTTTAACATTGGTAGCACGCAACAGTGCTTCCGCAGCATTGCTGCTACTATGGTGCTACGCAGCAGTGCAATTACTTGACACCTTTACTCATGATTAAAACTTTCACTTGCAGTTTCAAAAATATTCTACAAGTTGGAAAATTCCGGGCAGTAGAGTTAGACAATGGTGCCGACAAGCAAGACTCAAAATTGGAAAATCCTGAGGATCCAAATGGGTTTGTAGAAAATCCAAATAAAAGACGTAAATCTCAAGCTGAGAAACGTCTCATACGCCTTAAGGATAATAATCAATCTAATTTGGAAGGAGATATTTTTGTAGGCGTTAACGACAGTCGTAAGGATGACGAACGATTGCGTGTGACTAGCAATTTAGATACTAACCTGCCTAGCCTCCTTAATGTATTACGCATCAACAAAGCTTCAAGGCACCTTTTAATCAGATAATGGACTTATCACATCGACCCAATTTCATTAAGTTTCCATAAATCTTCGTAGGTTATAAATTGCAGCAACTGCCTTTTGAAGCTCGCAGACTGTGTACGCAACATTGGCTAACATCGTTATTGTTACCAAGCAAATTTCGTCTTTAAATGTTGCAGTGTAAAGTAATGTTTCCCGTAAAGAGGTAAGCAGGAAATATTCTCAGTTTTAATCATTTTATCGTTGAGAGGAATTTGGGATCAGCTGTTTTTAATAGCCAACTATGTCATAAAAGCTTGAGACTGCTTGCTTTACAACGCTTTGAGGATATTGTTCTAAAATCAACGCCAGGAATCTCCTACCAAAGAAATACAGAGTAAAACAAAATGAAAGGTGGATTAATTGTGAAAAAGATGATATTTGCTAGAATCTGGGTGACTACTAAGAATACGTATACTAAAGTCATATGAATAAAGAAATTTGCTTCAGCAACTTTCAATAACTTGGTTTTGTGCATAAGGTTGACCATGGTCCTGCTAAGAATAATTTTCGTAATAATACTCACTTTTTGTTTTTGTCCAACTGTGCCAAACCAGAAGCCATAGAGAGCATCGCCCGTCACGCTTCAAATAATCCAGTATCCGAGCTTGTATTTTAATACGATTTTAATGATTCATACCCGGATTGGCCCATTACTTCACATCGCGACTAATTGATATTGTTTATCTACTTACTATACGTACTTGTACTTAAAATGTAAATACTTCTTCGAAGGATGACAAAATGTTATTACCATGTCGGTTAAAAATTAATTCTGTATTGTATCTTTTATCAAAGTCACGTAACTTAACTCTTGTTTCGACCTCTGCATTAAATATACAAACACGTTTAGTTATGTTTTTTAAAGTAAATTACATCATTTAAATGGGAACTTTGTAGTACCGAGCTCTGAGGACGTGATAATTTCAGTTCTAACGCTCGCGCTCCTACCATTTTGATTATACGTTCTAAATCTTTTTCGTCTTCAAAATCAGCGTCGTAGAGTTCTAAGGGGTGTTTCTGAACGATTCTTACCCCTTGATTTGAATGTAATCTTTTTGCTACAAAATCAGAGTAGCACAGAATGTTGGCTTTGGTCTAATGAATATTCATAGAGAAACGGCGGACATGGCGTTATCTTTCAGGAAACGCATAAGATCTTTTGTTTTAAGGAAATCATTTATGATTTAATCTGTTATGTAATTAATGTAAGGCTTTGCTGTTTGTTTTTTTGTATTTCAAGGCTTTGCCCTCGCGTGGTTATTTATTTTAATGGAGTTATCATTAAACATTTAAAATTACACTCCTTTTATGATTTCTTGTTCAATTTTTATGGTTCCTTTAATCTAATTACTAAAACATTTAACTAATCACGTAGTGTACATAATTGGCAATTTTATTATTATTACACGGTTCATATGGAAAATTCACTAAATGAACTGTGTAAAACGTCAGTTTTATGTCCTCATCATCGATAGTTCAAAAGAACAAACCACCATAGTATAGTACCAAATATGGCTTTGGGTTTTAAAATATCCCATATATCCGAAGTCGCCTATTATAGAATATTTTCAGACACATTCTCTAACAGCAGCAGGAGGCAAAACACGCAATTTGTGGTTTATTAAAATTCGAGGATAAATTGTCTCTATTAGAAACTGTTTGACATATTTTTACATTCGCAATACTGTCTCTAATTAGAGTGTTCGTTCCCAAACTGAAGAACAGTTACACAAAAAAATACCGCAATAAAAAAGTTCAGTTCTTAGCGAAGCGACCTGTTTGTGGTCCTATGATTCATTCACCGGTCTCTTCGTTAGTCACTTTTTGGTCGCGGTTGAAACGCTCGCATAGCTTTCTTGTAAATATTTTTGAATCAATATTTAACATGAGAATGAGTTGATAACATAACTGCGGTTAAGTGTCTTTGTGAAGTGATGGATTTCGTTCCCAAAAGAATGAAGTTTAACTTTTTGAAACGTTACGGTTCCGACCCTAGTGTGTTTCTTAGGAGTGCTTTTAGGAGGTTCAGGTTTGTATCCTGGTTGTTATTTTGTAATTTATCACCATTTGCATAGCTGGACTGTAACTTGTTTAAATTTTTCCCTTGCTCTCATTTACTTTATTGTATTGTTAGGCATATTATTTTTTTACGAAGCTTGCTCCTATGCGTGCTGGAAAGATAACATTAGCAAATTGAGTTGCAAAAATAGTTACCTAGCCAATTTTTTTCTATCTAATCTTTGCGGTCACAATTCAAGATTATCTTGTAATCTGTTCGTAGTACCGGAAACTTGTTTGATTTGATATAATTTGGTAAATAGTTTGCTTAGTCCAATTTTAAGAATTTTTTTGGGATGTCACTGAACTTTCAGATTGTGTAAGCTGTAAATACTTCATAAACAGTAAACGATTTCATGGAAACGTCGTTGTACTTAAAATAGAAATGGTCAATATAATACACAATTTTGAAGACTTTATTAACAATTCCAAAAAGGCGATTCCGCATTGTCATGACAAGGAAAAGCGAATTAAATCTGAATCCAACGCAGTAACCAATTGGGGTTCTTCCTGGTAACTATGTTGCCAATTGCCCCGCTATTTGGTCATACCTAGTTATTATAAAATTAGCATGGCTTATAGTTCTACTCTCTATATTTTAAACGTTTAAGCTTAGAATTATCATACAAATAGCTTTAGGAAGCTATTTTTGCACTTACGACTAATTTATGGTTTGAAAAAGATTTGGAAAGAGTATGAGTAAGGAAGGACCAAAAAAATTATGGATGAACTGTGCGAGAGATGATAAGACTGGAAAGACGAGGAATGTATTAAGATAATGCTGATAGATATAAGGGCAAAAAGATAATGTATAAGTGTTAGTTATGTAATGAAAGAATTCTAGCTACGCTGATCCCAAATTGAGCCAGTCAGGTCGATAGGAGATGATGTAGAACATAAATTACTACACGAATAGACGAAGTATCTTTGTGATGCAATTTTTTGCTTAGAAAAACGCGCTTACAGTGCTAACTTGCTTCAATGCTTAAATAACAGTGAAATATTTAAAACTATGATTAGCAGAAGATACAAGAATATGTAGCTGGAAGAAGATGCAGAATACGAGACACAACAAAAAGTTCGCGACAAGGCGGCAATAGTAAATTTTTGTTGGAGGTTTTAATAAAATAGAAAATTTGATTCAGTACTCAAAAATCAACTCAGACAATAATGACGAATTCGTTTGATAAATTGATTATCACATCGACTTATGACAAAGAACACATTATTAACTGTTTACGTGGATGCTCTACTAATTGATTAATTAAGTTATTCAAATACGAGTACATTTAACTTTGCTAAGGACACCGGAACATTCTTAGGTTTTCCTTCAAGGTTACCAACTTGTTCCTCTATTGATACGATTTCAAGTTAAATCATTAGGTTGGTATGTTAGTAATTACATCTTTAGTAATTATTTCATATTTCTGTGATGTTAGTTCATTTACTAATTCATTAAGAGTTTGTTGTTCAGTTGCGTCTGGTTTACAAGTGCGTCTTGTTTTAACTTTTATTGTGAGGACTTGGTTATTTTTCTTGTAATCTGTTTCTTTGATTGTGGCTGATACGAGTATGTCGTTTGTGTGTAATTGTTTTTGAATTGATATTATTTTATCTGACGTTGATTGAAGTTATCGATAGTTTCTTGCCAGTATCAGCGTTGGGAGTTACTTTCTTTTATTGTTGTGTGTCTGATAAGAAAGGTTTGTTGCAAGTTCTTGGCTTTATAAATATATGTAAATTATGAAATTTCCTTGTTGTGCAAGAAGTTCTTAGTCTATTCCTCAAATACAATTTTCCCTCCAGATATTTTTTTAACATTTCAAGTATTACTGTCTTTAATTCCTTGTGAGCAAAGTGCGTATCTATTAGTTGTGTTAATAGTATTTCAACTTCCAATTGTTCATGCGTCATCAACGTGATTCCCTCCAATTTTCCGCGTTGACCACATATTATGGACATTAGATAATAAGTATTATTTTCAATCAGCAAATGAGTAATTTTTTGCATGTAGTCGTTCTATTATCAGGAAAACGCCCTATATCTTCTTTTAATTTGTTAACTGAGCTAAATACTATAAACGAGTTTAAATAATCTATCCATTTTGCATTTCCTTGGTCCAATTCGCATATCTTATCTTTACTGGTCTTATCTTAACTCTGCTGCGACAATAACACACAAACTTCATTCAAGTTGAGCGTCTGTACGCACCTGTTGGTTTCAAACAATTTTTCCTGTGTTCTGAATATATTAGTTATTACCCCGTGAGTCACGATTGTGCTTACAATTTAAGTTTTATATAAAGTGAACTTGTCATTTCTCATGTGGCCTTTGGGGCTTTGACATGGCAAGTACGAAGAGTGACAGTGAAAAAACAGTGCAGTGTTGTAATTATAAAAATAATTTTGATTTGAGTTTAAGTGATGTTCGGTACAGCTTCCATAGGAGTTGGGTAAAGACAAAGAAGTTCAGTCATAGGATGCTTGGTGGGAACAGGTGAGTGAACTTGAAATTAGACCGAAAAAAGCGTACCTAGATGTTTTTAGACCGTGATTATACCTCGGCAAAATGACTGCAGGTTAGTTTTCTAAAGAACTACTCACATCTTGTGATTTGAGGCCAGGATTATATCTCGTCAAATTGACTGCGGTTACTTAGTTGGCTAAAGAACCACTTACATCTTGAATCCTACCAATATTATAAACGTGAAAGTTTGTTTGGATGGATGGATGGACGTTTATTCCTCTTTCACGCAAAAACCACAGAACGGACTTGCTTGAAATTCGGTACACAGATAGTTTATAACCTGGATTTACACATAGGATAGTTTTTATCCCAGATTTTATGTTCCCATGGGAAGATTTTGGAGTTGAAGTGTTTAAACCGCTGGCAACAACTACATTGTTATAAATATAGGGCAGTTGAATCCATCGAGAACTTTGTTCAATTTGTATTAGTGACGTATGTGCCACTTACTATGTTTTTGTTTATCGTCTCACTTACGATTGTATGATTCATACAACCTCAACTACCTTCTACATCTGTAAGTCCCGTTACTTATAAAGTGTGATACGTCTTCAGTTATGGTACTATACGGTTGACTTGATTAGGTTAGGAGAAAGTTGTCTTTTGTTGCAACAAACAATCCTTCTATGGACGTTCACTTTTGACTTTGTTCATTATTATTAATTTTTATTGAGCCTATACTTTAGAAAGGCAATTATGAATGTAATGATATTGATATTAAGAATGAGGTTGTTGATATGAAGAGTGAAGATTTTTTTCGTTCCAGTCACATCACAACACGCGACCTGGGAGGGTATTACAACGTCTTAAAACCAGGCTTATTCCGGCGAGTGAAAGTGACAGAGCTATACAAGCCGTCTAGCGCTATCTCTTTCACTCACTGGAACAAGTCTGGTTTTAAGACGTTGTAATACCCCCCCCTGATGGGACTGGAAATCTGTACCTATGTGTCTTTTCATGTAGTTAATAAAGTTAGATTTTGAGTAGCTCTATTCAAAAATGCGCGCAGCGTCGCGTCTCGTTGTATATTGGTCCTTATTGAAAAAACTGACTGAAAAAAAAAGTTACACATAAATCCAGTATAACCTATCTGATAATAGGTAATTGACAATTCTTAAAAAAGAAAAAGGCGGGAGTATTGCTCTGCTGTGTAATGTGTGAACTGTATTGGGTTTAACCAGAAACCAAATAGAAAGAGATAGGATAATATGATGATCGTCTTTCATCTATCGTCGACTACTAATTAATTAAATAGTGAACGTTTCCAATTATGGATCAATACCCGATAATAATTGGACATGCTTAAATAGAAAAAAGACGAAAATAATGCTCTGCTGTTTAATGGATGAAGACGAACAGTATTTGGGTTATCCAGAAACCGAATAGAAAGAGACAAGATTTCTGATACTGGCACACTATCGTCAACTTCTAATTCATTTAATTGTGAACGTTTCCAGTTATGGTTCATTTGTCGATTTATCCTCGTGGGTAAGGATAAAACGACTTAAACCATAAATGGAAGTGTTAAAACGCTGTGGAAACCTATGTGACCTATAGCATAGTAAAATATGGTACTATCAAAACTTTTTGGGCATGCGGACAGCGAGTAAAGGGCAACTCGATGTCCGACCATGGACCATGCCCGGGTCGACGGCGCGTCGTGTTCCACGCGCGCCTCAAAGAGCGTCAGCAAAATGACGGGGCCCCCTCATAAAGGGCCAAAGCCTGCCGGGGTCGCGGGACTTACTTCCATCGTCGTGACCCCGGAACATAAAGGGCTATCGAAGGACACCGTGGATTTTAGTCAGTACAAGTCTGATAGTCCCTCCCGCCCTGCCCGGGGTGGGAGGGACTATCAGACTCATTTGATGATTTTACCACGATAAAAAAAAAAAAAACTATCAAAACTTTTAGTAGTTACCTCCTACAATAAGATATGAATTCGCCGAAATTTGAAAAAAAAAACCAACCATTTGACTATTGAGATAAGGATTTTATGAAATTTTATCCTTAAACAGCTTCGAAACATACTAAATTATTCTTGCTTAGTAACAAAATCATGACTGATACTAGTACCGTTGATAGTATGTTTTTTTTTTAACATTCTTTTAAGAAAGAATAATGTACGGAAAAACAGTATTGTAAGTATGTATTGTGTTAATACGCTTTTGTCCTTAGGTCCACTAACCTAAAGCCTAAGTATTTCGTATTGGATGTTTTCCTTTTGTTAAAGATCTGAATAAACAAAATTTTGCAAGTTCAAACAATATAATGTCCCCCATTTTTTTATCCTGTGAGTGAAGGCGGGACGCGAGGTAGGTACTTTCAGTCGAACCAGATGCAGCTCGATATCATATTATACATTGAGCGACTGCCTATCGGAACTCCCCAACCCAGTAACTGGGTAATAACGTAACGACGCCCCCTTTAATAAATGACGTCTGACAGCTGAAATAATCAACTTTACCATACACTAAAGATAAAATAGTGATAGTATTATACATTAAATAGATGCTTACTAATGTGGGTTATCAATTTATTAGTAAATCATTACTGCTAAGTACTTGTGCACGTAACTAGGACCGTGTACGCTGTAATCAAAAATTTCAAGTCTTGTATTTTTTAATGCCTAAACTGATTGTAATGAAACTTCACATACAAAAGCAAGACATGATTTTCTTCCACTGCTGGGCAAAGGTCTCCCCCATAGACTTCCACTTCTCCCTATGTGCGGCTTTCTCCGGCCAATCTCTCATAAACGCGTCTAGGTCGTCACGCCCCACGTTTCTTAGGCCTCCCTCGGCTACGACTCTCGTTCGGCACTAACTGCGCAGCGACCCCAGACCATCGATCCTGTTGCATTGATGGAAGACTAGATATAAAATTAAATTTTGCTTTAAATATCGGAACACAAACCTCGGAGTAATCGGTGCAGACAATGTTGATAAATTTTTAGATTTTTGTTGATTTTTCAAAAACCGATTGTCCGTTTTTGATATAATTTTCATGAGACCTTTTAAGAAAAAAAAAAAATTAAATTGGTTGGTATGCGAATAAGCAATATTATGTATAATCATCCGAATTGAGAACCACCTTTTTGAAGTCGGTTAAAAAATTTCGTTCGGCGCACACGCTGTTAAGTACCTACCACACTTTACGCCTTCAACGTCATTATCTACGGCTTGTACTTCTTCCTGAGTTCGCGATTCCATAAATAGCTACCTACTTTCCTTCCCCCCAATTCGAGAGCTCTTCAAGGGCTGATCTTTAAATTATTTTTCAGGTAAGTATGCTTGAAGTGATTCATCATCGCTGTTTTTCTATTTTCTTATTTGAATCAAGATACCGAAGATTTTTTCCGATGCCCCTTCGCAAGAATAAAGGCCAGATAAGTTGATGTTGATATCAAACAATTTTTAACTCAGAATTTTGTTATGATGGTAATAATCGCCAGAATGTTTGGCAATTCCGATCTTATAGCTGTCATTATAGTGGTCAAATCGATTTGAGATCTCGTTTGACTGCCCGATGATTCAAAGAGCCTTTGGTTCTTGGAAATGCCCAACGCACGCTGCCTTTGACGGCACCTCCTCGGACACGTAACTTCCGGTTCTCAGAATACCCATACACTGGTCATTTTGCATATATCTGTTCACTTTTTCTAAAATATATACCTTGTAACAACAGCTTATAGAGTTCGATTTGCCTTGAAAAGCGATGGTATGTGTTTTTTTTCCAGTAATGGGTTTTTACGTCCGGCCTTGACATTATTATGTTATGTGTGCGTGTTTTCTGTTGCTTTCTTTGTTAATGTGTAGTTTATGTTGATTTAATTATGTTAATTCATTGTTTACTTACCTGCCTATTTAATCACGTGAGCTTGGTTCGACTCCACCTTCAGGGGTAGTATGACCTCATATGCGGAAATATTTTTGCGCGTGTTATTGCTTTTGTTCTTTAGAAATGTGCGCCGTAATGGATTAAACTTTAGTCTATTCCCGCATTCCTACAACCATAGTTTTGATAATAATATCCATTACAATAGACAGTTCACATTATATCTAATGCGATAATGACCATTTTTCCATGTCTAGTTCACATGACACAGAAACAGTCATAACTAAATGCCTGTACAGCTATTACGCAAAATTGTACCGTTTTTGCTCTCATAATTGTTTATTTGGCACTATAACGGTTGACCCGTAAAATGTTATGACAGTACATCATACTTATTATCATCTGTGTTTTTCTTCAACTCAACGACAAAAACTAGACTCATTATACTGACCGTTGCTATTTAGGATCCGTCTGTCCTTGCTCGAAACTAAATTCCATGCATAATCATTAGTATCGCACAATTCTAGCCAGACTAATACTACATAGCACAGACTCAGGTCTGCAATCTTTAAAGGGCTAAGAGGTGTTGCTAGAAGTACGCCCACATGTGGCCAGTTATGCGTAAATCCAATTTAATGGGCGAGGCTTTTGCCATCAATCAGGCACTTACTAACATGGATTCTTAGGGTGCTCCTACATTTATCGCCGATCATGTGGAGGCGAATGGCTCGTTTCGGCCGGGCCGCGACACGTCGTCCGAGGCGAGCCGATGCTAACGACATTAGTAACACCCTTATTACGTAGACATAACGGATTTTTTGACCGGCGTTAACCAATTCCGCGTCTTACTTAAATCATACTGGTCAGTTTCGAAGCAACAAGTCTCAATATTATTGAAGATAGAGTGTCGCCTATAGGAGTAATTCTAATTTTCAAATTCTGCGAAAGTAGAGACGTAAGAGAGTGCCAGAAAGAGGGATTAAAACTTGAAATTAGTGAAGGGTGATAAAGTTTTCCTTTTATTTTTTGTTGTGGTAAAATCCACGTGGACGGGAGGAGTTGTTAAAAACGTAGGTACTGACTAAAACCCGCGGTGTTCCTTCAATATGTAGGTCTTTACCTTCCGTGATCTTTCTTTTAATACAGTTGACGTGAAATAGTTGATGATAGGTAATGAAAGTAATGAATCATCTCATTAGAAATACGTTTGTGTACCATATTTAGTAAGTACGAATCAACTGTTAAATCTTATTTCCCGTTGGCTTGCATAGCTCTTTTTGTAACTTAACATTCATTATCAGCGTATAAATGTTCCCACTGCTGGAACACAGGCCTCCTCTCTATTAGAAGGTGTGGGTCATAATCGATCAATCGGGCCCAGTGCGGGTTGGTACTTGGCAGATTTGTCTTAAAATTTTGGTTCTAAGACATGTCGGTTTCCTCTCAAAGTTTCCCTTCGCAGTTTTGGGAGCCGATAACATTGGGCCGCCATAGCTCCAAGCTAGCATAATGGCTTTATTAATTTGCTTGTGCTTCATTCGTTCAAAATCGTATGCTTGGCTTATAATTCCTTGGTTGTTTAACGTCATCGTGTATTCAAAATTACATTTGTGGGTCTTTCCCCAATACTTTGTCCAGCAATACTAACCACATTATGGTTCGATGCGACAAGTGCCAGTGTTAACACGTCACTCTCATTGTTACCGTAAAAACAACCCTTTCCTTTGCAGTTACAGTTGCCTTTCCTTTGTACTGTTGTTCAACTGTAAAAGGTGAGGTTCGTCGACCGCACCTTGTGAGGTCAAGGTCGATAAATGAGACTTTATTTGGTCTTATTTAGAAAATCAATTGAATTATGTAAGTGTTCGTAAAACCAATGCTATTAACATAGTAAGTTTTTGGAGTATTTTGGACTCGTTATACCTGTAATGTACCCCTTTCACACCGTGACCCAAAGGCACTGGAAATTGTAGCTTTTTGTGTGGTAAATAAAGTTAGATTTTCAGTAGCTAATAAAATATGCTCGCTGCACTGATTCCCGGTTTGTATTGACCCTGAAATACCTAATTAATGTTTAACCGAGTTGCGGATGGGTAATTTCATTCCTGTTTCGTTGACGTATATATTTTATTATTGTATGGAATTAATAAGGAAAATAATTTTATACCTAAACTACTGACCGACAGGACAATAAATCATTAGTTGCCGTTCGTTTGTGAGCAGAATAAGTGCCAAGAAATCATTTAGTGTTATGTGCGGATGTCTCTGTCTTGCATAACATCTTAAATGTTCACTCGGCTAGTATACCGGTAATTTCGACCAATTTTCAACGGCAGTCGTGGCCGAGCGGTTAAGGCGTCTGACTAGAAATCAGATTCCCTCTGGGAGCGTAGGTTCGAATCCTACCGACTGCGAACTTCTTTTTGTATTTTTATTTGTTTCTTCTTTTTGTTTCAGTTTACGCAGAGGTGCTGGCGTAAATGTTCAAGACGATAATGGATATACACCACTTCATCAAGCGTGTTTGAATGGCCACAAGTAAGTGAATTTTAAGGTTTTTGTTTAGTGAATATAAAAATAGATTAGATTTATACAGTGACGGTTTCGAAAAGCTTTTTTTTACCGACAGTAATTCAAAGATTATCAGTTTCTGAACTATCGAATCCACATTCCTTGTGTTTTTACCTGAAATAAATATGTGTGACAGTGCGGTAAGAATTTCTACCGTAAAATGTTTAAAAATAGATTATTAGCTCTGGACATTGGGACATACAAACATAAAAACATAATATATTTGTCTCTTTATAACATTATTAGTACAAATTATTATTTGATTTCGGAAGCAACCATTGTGATTATAATTATTGGTAGGTATGATACACATTGGGAACATAAATTTTAAAATCTGTATAAGGAAAATATTTAGGAAGACCTTTAGTACCAATCAAAGCATTTTAGATTTATATTATTTATAGCAAATATCTTATTAAAATTCCTCTGAAGTTTTTAAGACCCCTAATTCATTGAAATATGGATTTACATTTTACAAAGAATGTGTGAAAGGTGCAATGTTTTTTTTTTTTTTAATTTTCGTGAATTAAAACAACAAATTCTATGAAAATTCAAACCCAATTCAAATTCCAACCCATTCCAACCCATAGTTACAATTCAACTTTCCGTCTCTATTAAATAAATCCTAAAATTGAAAAGTATAATACGCAGTTCAAAGTTTCAAATATGACAGTAGCGATAAAAAAACACCATTGTTGCCTTTTCCTCCACAATGGTCTATGATATCAAAATCGCTACAAGTAATGATACATTTGAAAAAATGTTGCATAATAAATGAATCATTTACTTCGTTTAGTTAGATGGGTGTAGAATCAATCCCATCCCATTTACTTTAATTTTGATATTCGACGTTCAAAACTGCCTCCGATGGTTAAGGGTCCGCTCGCCCCTTGGATCTTGCCCCTTATGATTAAAATGACCGACTCGCCCCCTTCACTTTTAGATACGCTGACTCGCCCCCGATTGTTAATAAGTTAAAAGTACTGTAAGCAACACAAGTTTTTAAATATTTAAATAAATGTTGTTTGCTTACAACTTCGAGCGTCTATTCCCATTTCTCCCTACTGGCTTTAACACCAGTGAGGCGAGGCTATTAGAAGTTAACAAAAAGTATTAGGCTAGCATGAGTTCAAGGTAGTCTGTATTTAAATAATTCTAAAGTTTACCTGAAACTGCATTGTTCTTTGACTATCCAACAAAAGTACTAGGCTAACATAAGTTCAAAGTGGTAGTCATATTTTTGGGTAGATATAAAGATTACCTGAAATTGTCTTGTGCAACATTAACCAGCAAAAGTACTAGGCTAGCATAGGCCCAAACAGGTATGCATTTATATAATTCTGGTAGGTAGTTTATTAGTTGAATTTTTTTTTTATTCTCAGTACTATTGCTGATTATAGCCATTGTCTAATTGTCCTTATTTTCGCGATATCTTTTGTTTTTTTTTTTATTGCGAAAATGTGGTCTTACAAATTGTCTTACGACGTAATACAACTCTCTCAACAGGTAGCACAAACCATCAAACAGTCACAAGTATCACGACGAGTTTGTGAGATTACAAATATAGTTGACTAAAGTAATCAAACGTAGTGTTATTCTTACTGTAAGCATTTTTCTGTCTGACTGTACCTTTCTTGGTTAAATTTCAAAGGAAATGCCGCAAGGGGCGAGTGGGTACACCAAAATAATTATTTTAATGTCAATTTTCAACTCGCCCCTTCATAAGGGGCGAATGGGTACACCAAAATAAATAAATACTGGGCGAGTCGGTCATTTTAATCATAAGGGGCAAGATCCAAGGGGCGAGCGGACCCTACACCCCTCCGATGGCCTAATTGAAAATGAGTTGACTTTCAACTACTGATTGGATTAAAAAAAATATTTTTTGTTGGATAGAGTTATTTACCAAGGCAGGCTATATGTTATATATCAGCAAGCTACGACCAATAGGAGCCGAGCAGCGTTGGTTGAAACGCATTCAAGCAGCTAGGGTCCAATATATTTGCAGGCTTCATCAATAGGTTACCCCAGTAAAGAATAGGTTATGATGAAGCCTAGTTTGATTATGTGATCTATTTACTGTATATTACTGTTTAAATTCGCATATAACTATGTTACCAAGGATGGTAACAACATCGCGACGTTGCCTACATCTAGATACTTCTAGAAGATTAACGTTATTCTTTGTTTTTTAGAGAAATAGTCCGCGTCCTGCTAGCGGTAGGCGCCTCACCATGCATCGTGGACAAGAAAGGCGCTACGCCCCTTCACCTGGCCGCATTCAAAGGTGACACGGAATTATGCTGGTTGCTCCTGGAACACAACAACCCACCGTGCAATGTTGATCAGTTGGTGAGTTTTTTTTAAATCTGTATTATCCCACTACTGGGCTAAGGTCTCTCCCATAACCATCCACTCTTCCCTTTTTGCGGCTTTCTCCGGCCAATTTGTCATTAAGGAATATTTTTCTTTTTTTTTGTGGAAAGAAGTGCTCGTGGCTAAATAATAACGGCCGCACGGTCAATATTTAATGTACAGCCGCGCTTGTCGAGGTTGGTCTATGGATGGGTGAACATTTTTGTCATAGCGAGTTTCCTCTGTGCCTCGGAAATCGCGTTAAACCGTTTGTCCCGGCTGTCATTTGTAGATCTTTGACAGTCTTTAATTACACTCAGAAGCTTGGAGGTCCGACTACCAGTCTTACTAAGGGGTATCGTATTTGATAGGAACATACTTAATTTAACGATCGGCTGACTTCATATTGATAAACGTAAATCGCTAACTGGAATCCCAACCCTACGCATCGTGGTACATCCTTAGTGGAGCAAGCAGACACAAGTCAGGGTAATGTATGTCAGCGCGGTGTGATTTGACATGACCGGCAAATTCAAGTTCCAAGATGATATTATATTTTATTGAATAAATGGTGGATTCAGTATTGGTGCAGTTTTCCAACTAATAATATCGACAATCCCACTCTAGTGAATAATCTTGTTCTGACCAAGCTCGTTCCATCATATGCTTTGTCTCAGTCACCTTTGACCTGGAATAGAGTCAAGAGCTACTTTTAACCGACTTCAATAATGAGTCGGTGGCAAAAAAGCAATAAAATAAATAGTGAAGCCACAGAATTTAGAAAGAAAACTAATTTTACACTTAATTGTGTTTGTTTCTTAAGTATTTTTATTTTAAATTTTTAACGTCGCCTAGTTACCTATTCGATAATGTTGCTAAAATTCCACCTAAGTTCCTGTTATTTTCACGGCCACTTATACGAGCAGCTAGTAAGTTCCCGAACATTCCAGGAATGTTGATTACGTCACAGCATCGCCCTTTACCTACAAGTTTAGAACACCCAGCCCCCGCATACCTGCTTTGAGCCTTGACGCATTCCAGATCGTTTGAAAGCCCTAAGTTTTAAGCACAAAATTTGTGGAAGCCTAGTTTGATTATGTGATCTATGTACTCTATGTTACTGTTTGAATTCGCATGTAACTATGTTGTTAATAGAAAAGTTGGAGGTTGATATATGGGCATTATTGTGGAAGAATTCGTGGATACGAAACTTAGCGTTTCTTTATGATAATGTGAGATAAATTATATGAAAAGTTTTTGTTGATATATCTACATGAAAACTTGGTATATTATGTTAATTTGACTCCATAAATAATATTTAGTTCTAAGAAGACACAGCCAATAAAACATTAATCAAACCAAAGCCTAATAAGTTACGACTATCCAACAATAGTTTATTAGTCACTAAGATCGTTTAACATTTCATTGCTTGTTGGACAAGCCTCGTACAGTCACAAGCACAAATATGTATGCATTTCGAAACTTAGTAGTAATTGTCTCAGTACTTTATAACACATACTATTTACAACTTGACAAATGCCCAGCTGCATACCCAGTTTGTGCTATCTTGAGACACACTTTTTACTTCACTTTCTTTTTTTTAATGATCTTTTTCTTTTTGCTTTATTTTTACTGTATATTTATAAATTGTATTTTTGTGTCCACCAAGTAAAAGGTTTATCTATCTAGATACATATCAGTGTTCGCGATAGAACATTTAAAGTTATATAAACAGGACTAGCCTGGGAACCGGTGACTTACCTTTCTTAGAACCGGTCAGTATTTGCTGGGGCGTCAACATTTGAATACGGATAAGATATGGCCGAGTAAAAGGCCGTGTTGAACACGATTTGCGACAGTTTTGGGTGCAAATAGGATGTAGATTTGTTAGTTAGCGGGAGGATAGTTGATTTTGAATGTTAACAACAAGAATTTAGGCTTATTATAGGAGATAATTTGGTAAAAAAAAATACCGACCGTATTGAGAACATCCTTCTTTTTTGAAGTCAGTTAATAACTTGCGAGAAGAATGGATGCAAGATGATGATGAAGCTACTATTCGTATTGTAGCGAAAGAATGTCACATAGAGGCTGTCTGATGGCCTACCATGACGTCTTAAAGCGAGATTAGACCCACTTTGGGAAAAAGACAGAGATATACAAGTCGTCTAACGCCATCTCGTCCTGATTTTAGCGCGTTCACTAAACCACTGTGGGAAGGAGATGGCGCTAGACGATTTGTATAGCTCTGTCTCTTTCCCACACGCCTTAACACGTCATGGTGTGCCCCAGGTCTGAACTTTTTCAACCTCATCATCTACTTAGTGTGTCATCGTGTAACAGAAAGAACCGTCACATTTCTGGAAACCACCCTGTTCTTTCAAAAGCAACCCTTAGCGTTCTAGGGCCGTGCTGCCTTTTAAGACCCCTTAGTACACACGTCTACACATCAAGCTATACAAAACCAGTTTGTCTTGGTCTCGCTTTGTGCGGTTTTTACACATAATAAACGGTCAGCTTATACTGGTTTTGTATAGCTTGATGTGTAGCCGAGTGTACCTATCACACAGTTTTTTAGATTTTCAGGATCCTGACAACCCATAATGACTGTCAATTACTAATATTTTATTTAATCAGTAGTTTTATCCCTTAAATCTCCCAGATTTTATCCCTTAAATAGAGTCATACATACATACAAACAAACAAACAGATTTAATCTCTTTACAATATTCGGATAGATTTAAGAGCATGCGTCTTATTACACTGTGCGTCAAAACATGGCGCCTAGGTTATCCTGTTCTTAGTCGTAATGTATAGTAGATAAGTGCTAAATTGATTTCAAACAAAACATAATACATCCTGATCAAACCCTTTCTCCCACAGACGGCAGACCACGAAACAGCATTGCTGATAGCCGCACAGTTCGGTTTCGTCAATGTGGTGGCGCAGCTGGTCGCTAAAGGCGCCAATGTTACCATCAAGAACAATAACGATGAGAGCGCCTTGGACCTGGCTGCGCAGTATGGCAGGTAAGGATCTGCTTGACGAATGTAGACTTTAATACTTTAGCATTAAGGTTGGTCTTATGGTCGTCTAAGTTCATCTGCTGAGGTGAGGTCAAAAAGTGCTGTTGGGTTTTTCTTTCTTAGAATTTCTCTGTTAGTTGGTGATATATTACTTCCGCAAACAAATTAAGCTGATGGTACTGTGTCTGATGTCTCTCCGGTGTGTCTGCTTGCCATTCCTTCTAACTATGAGAGTAAAGGAACACAGAGTGCACCTCCACCTCCACCCAGTACACTGTTTTTTCAACTTTATTCTCTAGAGCATAACGCTTAAAATCCTCTGAAGACAAACCTTAGTTTCAACGCTGTTGCGGCTCAGACTTTAAAAAATAGCACTACTGATCAAACAAGAAGAAGAATAACTGAAATATTTGTAATACATTAAGCGATTAAGCTCATGATGCGATTTCTTCTAACTATAAATGAAAATCGTCCTTGCTACTACGATATAATGACGCAATTCGACTGACTTACGTCGTCATGGCGAGCGTGTTTTGTTTTTCATCTACCCGTAAATAACTGCACGTTTTATGTCATATGTCGTAGTGGTAAGGATGATTTTCACTTGTAATTGATATCGGTTGAATTGCAATCAGCAAGTTTGCTAATCCAGAACTTTTCTCCTAGGTTGGCAGTCGTACAACACCTTCTACACCTGAATCCTCGTTTAGTGGACCAGTACCGACACCCTGCCTGCCGGAATGTCATCTTCACATCAACACCCCTTCACAGAGCTAGCAAGAATGGAAGAAAGTAAGTGTTATTGTGTTTACATACATACTTTTAGGGGATATGAAGGAGAAACGGCACCCTATTAATAAGACTTCATTGTCAATCTGTCCGTCTGTCACCAGGCTGTATATCATGTACCGTGATAGTTAGACAGTTGAAATTATTTTCTGTGGTCGCTATAACAACAGATACTAAAGAAAAGAAAAAAATAAAAATATTTAGGGATATCACATATAAAAAACGTATTTTTTTCGCTTTTTCAGAATGTTGATAACAGCATGTAGGCGCTTGAAATATCCACATGATATTTTGCTGTAATTAACTTTAAAAGGAATTTAATTGAAATAAAACAAATATCGAAGTGCCATAAAAGTTAAAACAGACATGATTTTTTGCCGTTTTCCTTAGCATATTCTAGAAAATAACACTAAGGAACATCCACAGTAACCTAAGAAAGCTTTCACTCATTAATATCAACCTTGTCACCTTATACATAGCTAGTATATTATGTATTAATATTATGTTAATGTAAAGGCGCGCGGCAATTGCGTCGTATTCATATTCATTCGTTCGTTATAACGCATCGATAGCTTTCGTGCCTGTTTACATGTCGGTGTTGCCAATGAATTAATAGATGGATGTGGTAGTTTTGGGCACAGATTATTATTTTATTACTTTTTGAAACATTGCCTCACATTAGGAATTTCTTTCGTGGGTGCATTTACAAATATAAGAGTATAAACTTAACAAACAGAAACGCCAAGTTGAGAGAGAGCAGAGGTCCAATCACGAGGCATAATATTGAAGCACTCGTCTAATTGTTAAAAGGGTTGCTGATTTTAATGTGTAGATCTATGATCAGCAAAAAATTCATGCTCTTTAAATCAGAATATTACAAACTTCGTTATTTATTCACAGCTTTCACAACGTTAAGAAAACATTTACATTCACAAAGAATTACCAGAATTATTTTCCCAATAAAAAAAAATCATTTTTAAAACTTAAAATTTTGACAATTAAGGTTTTAGAGAATTTGCTATTTTGCGTACTTGTCTCTTTGCGACTCGGTTGCCATTTTGCTAATTAGGTTTTCTGCTCCTAAACCATTAAGTATTATAACGGTCACGACACCGGTTCATATAAATGTCTATTGGTTGACCGCTGCTAAACAAATAAACAATACATAAACGTCATGACAATTGATACTTTCAAGCTATATCCGTTGATGTTTTCATTGTTTTTCCTTAGTCACTTGCCGCGACATTACAGTACAACTTTAGTATACCTATACCTACATATACACTTGTCATAAGTAAAATTAGAAATGGGTATTGTGTGTATGGCACAAAGTAAATAGGTCAATGAAGAAATTGAGGCTATCTTAAACATGGTGTCGTGGAACCGTCTGTAAAAGACATTGGAACGCAAAGGGCTAAAGGAACAGTGTGGATTTTAGTTAGTAAGAGTCCGATAGTCCCTTTAGTTTGAAGCAAACAGGGGGTTAACTCATTTGATGATCTTACAACTTAAAAACGCTATCTTAAAGATTTTGCGAAAATCAGGAAGATATTGTGTATCTAGTAAAATGCACTAAGCCTTCATAGAAATATTGACTGACTGCTTTGTCGTAGAAAGTAGGCCTGATTCCCAGCTTAATGAATTTAGTACCGAAATGTAGAGAAATCATTTTTTTTTCAATTAGTTTTTAGCCGTTGCGTGGCACGTCTGTCACTCCAAAATTATCCCACAGAAATGTAGTACCGGTATTCTACTATGTGTTAATCCAGTTTAAAAACTAAATGTGTTTTTAATTTCATCTACATCCATTCAATCATTTTAGTGTAACAGAGTAAGAAATATCCATATTCTTATCTCTATATCTTCACAAAGTTCGCTTTTAAATGTTATGCCGTATCCAACTGCAAACAGTTCTGAGATTCATGTAAGCCTATGTGTCAATTTTGCGCGCCCTGTGGAAGGGTTAAATTGGCAACGCGTCGCATGCGGTACCCGCCTTGTGACTGTTGATTTTGATTGCTCCATGTTACAAGAAATAGCGATTTTACTAGAATAAATCCACATCTTTCTCTTCTTTATACTTATTCATTCTTTGACTACATCTAAGATTACTACTATTTTGGATATAATTGGCGCAGAATTCAGCTAATTCCGTTCAGTAATGCAGTCATAAGATCATCATATGTACAGGTGATTTGCTAATTACCCACAATGATGATCGAAATACCCTGGTATAACCTTAGAAAGATCCCTACAAGACAATCTTCCAAACTATAAAAAAATAGGTTTGCGGTGTTTAATCTGGGCGTTAGTGTATATGAGTTATAAAATATGTTTGTAACGCAACTACGATGAAGGAGAAATTCCTAGCATAGGGCAAGGTTTCAAAGAAACCGACCTACCACCCTTTTTTCGCCACAGCTTACCGTGTCGAAGAAATATCACTTCTGATTCCTTGACAATTTTGACTTTGACCTCCTGGCTTAAAGTCATTTAAATTTTAAGGCATCCACAGAAAAGTCCGGTTTAGCAGCTCACAACCTCCTCCAAAATGAACTGCTAGATAACCTTAAAAAAAACACTTGTCCAGTTACAATATCAAACAGGGCTACCGTATCAAATGTATCATTTATATAGTATTACATACAAATTATTTTTTATAGTATTACATTAGGTACATGGCGTACGTGCGAATCATTATACAATCGAAACTACTGTTTTGTTACCGATGCTATGCAAAACAATAACACAATAGCTTCCGACCAAATGGATGTACGCATCTAATGTATGCATAAACCTACAGGTACCTGATCATGTGAATGCTCAATAAAAATGTATAAGTCTGTACTAATATTATTAATCTGAATCTCAGGAATTACTGGTTTGGTTGCTATATTTATAGAGAAAGGCTATAGGCTATGTAACTTAACGCTACGATAATAAGAGCCGAGCAGCGGAAGTTAAACTATGGGGAACAGCAACTAGTGATGATACAAAAATACTGGTTCCTTTCTGGAGCCCGGACTACCGGCAAGTTGGATCCTGTTCCCGACTCTGATAGGCTACTAATTTATTTATATTTTTAAATGTTTTTTACTTACACTATTGAAAAAAATAGTAAAGGAGATAAGACGATTTCACGATACAACGCGAGGCGACTGAGCGGTAAGACTGCTGCACTTTGTGTCGCAGGTTCAATTCCCGCTCGGGCTAAATATTTATTTGATCGACAAATGTTTTTTTTAAGTTGCCACTCAGTGCGTAGAAATAAGGCACGAGTATTACCTGACTAGCTCAAAATGGTTTGGTGCTTTTAGACCAAGCGAAAGCGTTTCAAATCGTACCCTCTCACACAGAGGAGGCCTGTGTCCCAGCAGCAGCAGTCTAAACAGTATAGGCTGATTATGATGTTTCAAAATGTAACTTGACCAAATACTAGCTGCTCCCAATGAAGTCACCCATTGCTCGACTCCCATTTATCTTAGCGTGATGTTATATAGCCCATAACCTTTCTCGATAAATGGGCTCTAAAATACAAAAATCATTTTTAATTTGGACCAGTAGTTCCCGATATTAAGTACAGATCACAAATCGCTTCCACCTTTAACATGACCTCACGCGCCACCTTCACGCATCGTCATTATGTTTAACAAATTAAGGTTTATTAGAATTTAAGATTTTCTTCCTCTTGTTGAATTTATTTTATATGTTGGTAGATTTTCTTGGATTTTAACACTTTGATTTTATTAAAATGTCCCAATTTCGTTTCAAATTAATGGTGTCTACTGATTAATGGTGACTTTTTACTGTAAAGATTTTGCAAAATCCGGAGCTCATTTTTGCCTATAACCTGACTCTGTTACCAACAACGCTATCTTTTCCATGTCTTAGTATAGGAGAACGCTAAAATATTTAATTAAAAGAGTGCTAATTAGGTACCTGAGATTATTTATTTCTAAAAAAATCTGCTTCCTATTGGCACAGATCAGACAAATATCAGAAGTCATTTATTCATTTTCAACACATTTGCTCGTAAAATGCATTTACAAAGCCTGTATACAGTGTTCGAAAGTTAAAAATTACGGACCGTACAACGGAGCGTGCGTTTTCTTTACGGTTTTTTTTTTTAATAAAAAAAAAAAAGAATTCCACCACAAAGAGTTTCACATTGTGAGAATAAAATAACCTGACTGATCGAACCTCCTTGGAAGCGCTTTTGCTCAATACGTTGTCTCACTTTAATACTAAAGAGTAAATGAGACGTAAGATGTAGTTCTAATTTTCACCACGTGCATGTGGCGCCATTTTCCAAGTCGCGCCATTTTCATATTAGGAACTTCGAAAATTGTTGCGACTAATCTGAGTTCGAGCGAGGAATCTGATATTAATATGGAAAAATGTGTTGAAAAACATTGTATGACACACGTGCAGAAATTGGTATTTACAAACTCGTGACTTCGGTACGCCCTCGGCTTCGCTCGGGCGTACGTTCGTCTCCTCGTTTGTAAAAACCAACTTACCGCACTAGTATCATAAATAACTATTATCAGAAATTAAATAACGGAACGTTTGTATTTACAAAAATAATTTCCCAAAACTTCCTTTTGCAACTTCGTATAGTTTTAGCTGGAGAGCAAAAATGGCGGAACAAACTCCCCAGCTGTTATCATAATTTTTATCACTTGTTTGCACATTTAAACCAACATTAAATACTTATCTCAAAATTATTCATGCTCTATTATTTAAAAATAAACTGCCAGCAATCGGTACATTCGTTTATAAAAATCAGGAGCTTTTGGTAAAATTTCTATGCGTCCACTCCTGGCTTCGTTAGCCACATGAATAAAATGAATATGAATGATTGGGTTATGTGTGTTGGTGTTTACGACGTCCAGGATACATGTTCTACTTGTAGCTGTCGATTACAATCCTGTTATTGGTTTTACAAAATTGTATTTTGGACGAAAAAGTACACTTGAACAAACCATTTGATGTATATGCAATATTCTTCTATCGATTGCACTGTCAATGAGTCTTTGATCAACTTTTTTTTACGTGCTAAAATCATTAACTTGGACTTTCCACACAGGGCAAGGCGGGAAGGAGTACCAGACATATAGTGACTAAAATCCACGGTGTCCTTCAATAGCCCTTTACGTTCCGATGCACGGTAATTCGTTAGTCCCGCGACCGTCTTAAATCATCTGGACTTATTTAAATGTACCCGCGGGCTCACTCGACAGTCGCCGTCCATCGTCACTAAAAAGTGATGATGGACGGCGTAGCACCAACATTTTAGTGCTTTAAGTTAGAGGAAATGGATTCCCTAAAACTGTAGCTGGAGTAAGAGTAGTGCAAGTAAACTGCTATCAGCATAACAAATACTTAGTTCGCTTGTACTTCCAATATTAGCAGAAAAAGTAATGTTAGTAAATATTTAAAGCCAGCCGGTTATTCCGCAAGTAATTAAAGATTGTGTCATCTTTATTGGACTTAAGCTTTAATTACCGAAATAAAATCTACACGTAATTTTATAAACAGTCAACAGACGAGATAGGTTATCTCTTTATCAGAATACAAACGACTACATCTTTTACATAATTTTGTGTCTATGTCTAGTCTATCTTTGACATCGTTCGTCTCAGTGTGTCTCATTAAAAATACATTACGCAACAAACCATTCTCGTCCTTATAATCAAGTCTTAAAGTTAACTTTTCCTCATCAGGGACGTGGTAACAGCCCTCATAGATGCTGGGGTAGACCCAAACGTGAGGACACACAGCGGAACACCTCTTCACGAAGCAGCGCGCTTCGGGAAACCATCAGTAGTCCGTATACTCTTAGCAAAGGGAGCTGATCTTCATGCCCAGGATTCTGATAGAAAGACGGTCTACGACCTTCTGAATGAGTACCCTGAGGAAGCGACCAGAAAAGTTCGGAAAGTCATACGAGGTATGTTCCAAGCAGGTATGTTGTCTACTGATTTCGCCGATGGTGATGAATTAAACACAAAATCGGTAACGTGATTTTATTACTAAAGAGTTTTTTATACGTCGAAATTACTGGCCGCCGATTCGATTTTCAAATTGAAAATATTTCTCTAATAGCCGGGCCACATAAACGGCATTTACCATTGATTTTCGCGATAATAGTCTTTAAGTGTTCCTATAAACGTCAATTTACGCGATAGTCAACGGTATTTCCCGTCAATATGGCCCTAGTCTCAGTATGTACGAAAGTACGTCGACTGTATGTTCTTTAATTTTCATACATCCTCAATCCCATAGTTGGTTGTTGTAAATGCGGCCTTATGATGGCACAAATATGACTGTGCTCTATAATTTGTCTTAAGTTTAGACGAATTGCAGTTTCAATGTGGCTTAAGATTTTAACATTAACTGTAATTTATTGTTGCTAGAACATGAAAAAATGTACTAAAATTTTGTAAGCTTTATGATTTCAAATAACGATACCTTTTAAAAAATTAAAAGTTTTGTCGTTTTAACCCTAGAAGCCTAATCTATTTCGGAAGTACACAAAGCCTTAACATACGTCTCAGAGACGTACACATATAATTCCATTTTTTTAATGTAAAAATAGCAGTAATTTGTTTTTTGTTTGTAGTGGAAATTTAAATTTGGTATGTAAGCTAAAATTAAAAAAACAACACTAGTATGAATAACTACTATAATCACAGTTATTTATTACAAAATAAAACCAGGTGAATAAGTTGGAACAAAAAAATCTATCCGGATCTTCCAAAGAAGGATCATCTTCCTCGTTTAGGATTGCTAAAATATTGTCTAATGGTCGAGACGGTGGCATATTTTTCAATTATCTGAAAAAACGCCGTAAATAGACATACAATATTTGAAAAACAAACAAAAGTAAAATCATGTAAACCTAGTTGAAAGTTACGCAAAGCCTAAACATACGTCTCGCAGGCGTGCAATGCTTCGATAAATCAAAAATGTCGGGTCTTATCTTAACGTTATGGGCACCGTATGCTAGCTCGCGGTGGCCACTGAGTTGGCGAAAGAGCACGACGCGCTAGCTTCAATCGTTACAAAGAGACAAACGAAATTCGGTTTTGTGTACGCCTCGCAGACGTAGATTAGGCTTCTAGGGTTAATAATGATACGTGGTGGAGAACTGTGTCCCAGCAGTGGGACACAGGACACAGGCCACATTATAGGCTGATGATGATGATAAAGTAAAAATACTAACATTGCTTTAAATTTTGAATAAATCAATAAAACTTAAACATCTGTTGAACAGTATTCTAAAAGAACTATTAATTGCAAAACGACGTTAATATAAAGGTCGTTTTGCAGTAACACTTTTTTAGGCAGGTGTTCAACAAATGTTTAACTTTTTGTGTTGTCTTAACAAACTTAAATGTTTTTATTATTTATTCGTTTTCAACCGCGAAAATGATTGTTATGTACGCAGCCAAACCTAAAAGAGGACAGGTCCTATGTGACTGTGTTATGTATGTTATCCTGCGCAATGCTATATTTAGCCGACATCGACAGGCAAATCCATATTTTCTTCCTTATGTGTCCTTAACAAGCTATTATGTGAGATTTTGTGATTAATTTATTAACATCGGTTTATTAAAATAATTTCATATACTTATAATATTTAAAAAAAGATACAAAATATTCTATCATGTTGAATTATTAAATAATAGATAGTTGTAATTAATCTGCATGTAACTTAAACTAAGCTGAAATTATGCATAATGTTTTCTTGTCATCTATGTATATATAAGAACACCTGATTCCATTACTTCAATCTAAATAAAATGTCAAATTTTGACAGAATATGAAAACATCATGGGCAACTTTGACAGCGACAAAGAGTGCCCTCCATTCCCCGTCCAGGATTACAGCCCCGACGCCGTAATGTGAGTCTTTTAACACTATATTTAAAGTTCAAATTAGAAAGAGTTCGTTTTGAAGTTCTACAAATGATTTAGCAGTTGAAAATAAAAGTAAACAAATGAAATGCTAATGTATTTAAAGCATCGCAGCGAACAAAACTGGAACAGTTAGTTGCCAATAGGAAATAGGAACTGCGGTGTCGAAAATACTTTTAGAAATAAATGCGGTTGGTCAGAATTTATTTCGCACCGCATTATACTTAAAAAATAAAATTATGCGACCAAAATAAGGGTGAAAATGATAGTGACCTCCATCTGTCATTCTGTCAAATGAAAATTACGTTTAGTAAAAAAAAAAAAATTTTTTAAGATCAGCGCTTTATATCTCGCGTATTCACTATGTGTGTTAGCAATCCATTTGTTTATTATTTTGTGGCATTTAAATCAATTTATTATGTTTTTTTTTGCTAAATGAACTGAAATATTGAGTCAAGTCTATTACGTTAACTTGAGATTGAACATACTTTTAAAATTTTTACCCGACTTCGCAAGACGGAGGGTTATTTAATTTGCATTTTTTAAATAGATGTAAGATCTCAAGCTAGCGTAAATACACGCACAGTCTTTTGCAACAAACATAATTCTTTCCTACACATTTTTTTCCATTCACAAGTCACTTTTGATGTTTCTGCCTTTGACTGTGCGACATTTCTAAAGTACACACACAATTCATGAAACACATAATGCAAAAACCATTAACACGGTGGTGGGGTATCTTTTTTCTTCATCTTTTATCTTTTTTTAATACTAACACGCACGATTTCTTTTTATTTAAATTTATCCGTTGATTCGTGAAGGGAGATCCGTGGTTAGTAAGCGGGGCTGTAAAGGAGAGCGCTCAAAAGAGAAGCTCAAAACATTCTGTTTTAATTGGAGTGGCTCGTCTCAATTACGACATACGACGTGTCTCCTTTGAACTATGATTGCTGTCTTCAAAACTCCGTTTCACGTTTAGAACAGTTTTTCTAATTAAAATTAAATAAAGGAAATCGTGATATATGAACATAAGCTATGATATGGTTTGGGGTATTATAATAACGAGTAAGTTGTTCATCTAATAGTACGTTTTCAAATATTAGTAATTAGCCTGAATATGTATCTTGATTGCAATTTAACTTTAATATAAATAGAATTACACGATAGGTGTAAAGTCTAAACATTGTGCTAAAGCAGTTCTATAAAATGTATGCATACTTTCCTTAAAATTCAATTGCAAAGGAAAACGCTCGCGTCTTCACAAAAAATAATCACATGTAAAGTTTCAAAAGAATGGACTATAAACAAAAACTTTGAATGCGGGTTGCCTCATTAAAATGTTCCGTGTCTCTGATTTTGTCTGCAAACAGCTAGGTGAGACGTCTGTGACACGAGAAAAATATCTCCAAACGACGTCCTTTGATGGCGAGCTAAATACTTAAGGATGAGCACTTTCAGCTTTACGGAAAACATGGACGCTCTCAAAGGAATGAAATTCAAACCCAATGAAATTTTAAAAGAAAGCCTTCCTCCCTCCCCATTGAATAAAGTTTTATACGTTTAAGTGATGAATTCAATTAATTTCTAATGAGCTTAACACCAACACGAAATAACTGTTTTAATTTACAGGTCTTTTTGCGATAATCCGACTGCTAAAATGCTTAACCCCAAAATTAACGCTTCCCCAGACATGGGTAATGATAGAAAAGGCAATATCTATGTGACTAATCCGGTACCATCACCAGAGGCGCGTACAAAAACCCACGTTATACCTCTTAAATCGGCTGATAATAATAGACTTAGTATTGATATGAGAGAACGAAGCCAAAGTTTTGCTCAGAAACAAAAAAACAATAAACAACTTAAGTTTTTAGGCACCACCATTACATCAGAAACTGCATGTACAAAATTGTTGGAAAATCAAGACCAACTCATTTCAGAGTTCAAATTGCTAAACAAAACAAAGGGTGGCCCCGATTCAGAGAAAGAAGTAAGTACTGTAGTGCAAACAGCACGAAATAATCTTGTTGATTCTAGTGAAAGAATCAGGCGAAGCACAATGGATCATGTGCCAAGAAATAAAATAGCTTTCGCAATTGATTTGAAAAAGAGACCACAGCTACCTCAAAAGCCAATAGCTTATGTGTCGAAGTTTGATCCTCAGGAAGACCACGCAGACAATATTTACGAAAACAATTGCGTTTTTAAAAACAACTTTGGTAAAAACAATGACTACGTTCATAAAAACGATGATTTCGTTCATCAAAGCAATGATTATTCTCATCAAAACAATGATTACGGTCATCAAAAAAATGATACCGTTCTTCAAAACAATGACTACGGTCATCAGTATGATGATTACGTTCATACAAATAATAATTTCGATAACAATAACGATCACATGGACAACATTTATGAAAATGTAAGTAAAAAATTGAACGAGGATGTCGTGGATACAAAGGAAGCCGCTAAATCTGAATATGTGGCTATGCACGGTAATAGTGTTATTCCTAGAAGTGCTACGTTTGGTGGTACTCGCGTCAAACCTACAATTGTAGCCAAGTCTTTGGAAAAGAATGTAGATGACTGTGGAGGTTCAGAAGGTAATCTCGGTGACTATGTTGCAATGGGAGTTTCTACAGGACTACATGACCGATCATTGTCGGTTCAATTCAACAAAACAGATCTAGTTCACCTTCGAGGTGATTTTGGATGCGTTTATGAGTCCACAGATTATTCGTATATCTATGAAATAAATCCATTCCATGGACATGGCCAGCCTTTCACTAAAACAAAACATAAGGCAAAACCAATGCCTTGCTATTGTCATGAAGACCCTGAAAGACAATTGAAAATAAGCAGAAAAATTAACGCTAGAGCTCGTCCGATTGGTGGTAGCCAAAACGTTTACTACAGCTGCGAGGATATTTATGTTTCCATGAAAACCAAAGAGGGTATTTATTCTTCGTTAAATGACTTAGCGGGTTATGGTAAAAAGAAAATGGCTGACGACGAAACGGAATTAAATTGGTCTGAAAATGAAGGCACATTATACAAGTTTGATGACTCTGGTTTTAATGAATCAAACCAAGATAAGTCGCATACATTGGACGGTAAAACGGGCAGTATATTAAAGAAAAAGCTGTTTCAAGTAAAACAACTTATTGCCGATTGGTAGAAGAAAAAGATCATAAAATATTATTTGTTGTTAGGTTACTTTTTTAATATACTAAGTATTTATTTGTATCTTCTTTTTCTTTCTTTTGAATTTATATACGTACTCTCATTTCGGCTTTTGGTGGTGGAAAAAATAACACAATTCATGACATCATTTTAAATTAAGTTAAATTTATTTTTATGGTTTATTTTATTTTTTGTCGCTTTATGTGTTTTACAGGAAAACCACAGACGCCCAGAAAAATACTAATAATAACGAAAGCTTTTTATCTCCACCTTCATCGTCTCTAACAAAAAGTCATCCACAAAGTTTTGTAAAAAAGCTTGCTTCAAAATGCTTGGGCCTGAAAGCGAAATTTAATTCAGCTCCTAACATATCTAACAATGAGGCGGAAGTCGATGTTAAATCGAAACAATCGGAAAACAAAAGCAATTCAAACACGTTACTTATAGGAAATAGTAAATTCTTTAAAATGCTGTCGAAGAAGGAGGAATCTGGTGAAATAGTATGCAATGATGAATTTGATACCATATCACTAGATAGATTAGGGACATTAAATAGAGATTCCGTCGTAAATAGAAGTAATAGAAGCTGCCCTGGCTTTAAAACATCTTTACCTAATATCTCGGAAAACAACGAACTCAGCGACTCCCAAGAATCCATTGCAGAATCCGTTGTAATTACAGAAATAGACTGTAATAAGGATTTAAATGTTAATGAAGGTGTTAACACTATGAAGTTAAATATATTCGAACCTAGGGAAATAAAGGACCGAAGATCAGTTCTATCAACAGAATCAATACACTTAGTTAACGAGAGTTATGAGCCATATAATTTCTCTAAAGACACTGGTGGTAGCAATAATAAAATATCACTCCCAAAGCCTCCCCCGAGAACGACTGTGGGGGCCAATGCAAATAGTAACGAAAACATTTATGAAAATGTCGTGATGGAGGTAAAGACCATACCAAAACCTGCTGCAAGAATACATATTCCTATAAAACCTCTCGATGAAGTACAAAAGAAGACATTGTATGAAAATATAGCTATATTTCAAGAAAAGAAACAACCAGAGCCTGTTAAAAGAACTTTTCTTCCTAAAAAACTTAGTGCAGATAGTTTTGATGAAAAACTGTCTACCGGCAGTCGATCATCCACATTATCGTCAGATTCTATGATAGATGAAACTAATCTTGAAGATATTTTACTATCTGAAAAGTCCAAGTCTTTTCGACATGGTAAGATTTCCACATTTTCTACATCGAAATCATCAATCTCTCGGACACATTCAAACTCTTCGGATTCTTCGGATCTGACGGAAGCTAGTGCTTTAGAAAACGTTGATTGTAGCGGAGATGCAGAAGAAAAACCTTTGTATTTATCTATGACTGGTACAATGCCGAATAAAAAGACCGACAGTGTTGGTAAAAAGAAAGTTCTTTTTCGACATAAAACATTCACAAATATTGAAGTAGATAGAAATTCGGTCAAAATTAAAGATCTACCACAGTGGAACAATGCATTTTTGAAAGAAACACTAGCTCATTATCACATACGAGGTACAGGACATTGCATATATAAGGCGCCCACCGTCAAAGAATTTATTTATATTTTTAACAGAGACACGCTATACAGTGATGTACCACCATTTTCGAAAATCCCTAATGACAAAAGAGATAGTTATTATGAAACTGCTATATGCTTTTGTAGACCCAGACCGCGCAAGTTCCACAGTAGTGCTGAAGACCTTTTAGATGTTCATACTGAAGATTCAAAAGTTACTATCGACTTTGAAGCACTTAAAAACAAATCTGAAATGGTATCGTCGTCATTTCAGTGTTACTGTGACTCTGGCACCTGCACGTTACACTCAAGCCGGCGTGATTCTCCTGTTAATTTGATCGTTAAATTTTCTGCTATCAAAAGAAGTATTTCGACGCCAGATATTACTTTAGACACTTCTCCTTATTCGACAGCATCCAAGCCAAATATTCCAAAAAATAAATCTGTGCCAAGCCATTTAGAAGACCCTTACGCGGTAGTTACTCTAGAAGATATTATTGCGAGAAATTCTAATTTGAGTTCAAACAAACCGGTTCTAGAGAGTCCTATTTACACTCACATGTCACACCCCTCCACTCTTTCATCGTCTTCATCTGCACGACCTTACTCTATCAAAGACATTGCGGAAGTAATATCATTAAACAATAGTTCAACATCGACCGCTTCTACTCTTTCGCACGCTTCTGGTATATTTTTGCCTATAAGGGAATCGAGCTCCTCGGAATATTCCGGTCACTGGTCACTTCACACTTGTAATTCTAATGCCACAATCAAATCTGACGCATCATTCAAGTCTTGTCAAGACTCGTCAGATGATTCTGACGATGGTACCTTGCACTCCGACGAGGAAGTTTCAGACGCGGAGACCGTAAAGTCTGAAGTAAGCACAGCAAAAAGACCATGGGTGCACAGCGACTCTTTCAGATTTGGAACTCGTTCCAAACCTGAAATAGACGTTATAGTAGAAGAGAATTCCGAAGACAAATCTGAAGTGTCTTCTTCGAGACATGAAAGTGGTATTGATGTAGAAGGTTCTGAAACTTCCTCGTCTGAATGTGAGGATGATAGTGGTATTCCGAGGGTCGATACGGACGTGTCGCTTGATTGTGCTTCGCTTGAGCGGGGTTCGGGATTGGTCGGGGGTGTTCGCAGCGGGTCGGGGCGTCGTCGGTGGGATGAAGCGGAGGGGACCAGCGAGGGCGATGCGCTGAGCGTGTCCAGTGCAGCCTCGAGCTGTGCGCCTCTACTTCTGGCGCATCATCACGAATACAGCAAAGTTTCGGTAAGAAACATTTTTTAAATTTAAATTACTCATTTCTATTTACTTGTTTTCAAATTTCTAAGATCTTATTGTTGTCGGTAATATTGATTCGCAAAGATTTAACTTAAAATATCTAAGAATTCACTTACTATTTTCCGTATCATGTAGGAATGAAACAATTTCATGCTATTGCGAATCGATATTAATGTTTTCTGTATTTCTACACACACTGAATTCCTTTCATAATCCAGTCCTATAAGATCCCGTCCTATACTAAAGAGGTCAATCAACTCAATTGTAGTATGATATTAAAAACTTTCAGTAATAACTTGATTTGTATTCAATACGCAAAAAACACATTAACCTTTCAGAAATCGGGTTTTTGAGGCTGATCGATCGCCAAGAAATATAAAAATTGAATACTGTATAAAACGAAAAGCATTAAGAACTAAAGGCATAAGCATGGTTGTTCGTTTACAAAGACAAGGACTAATTGATATATTTATTGCTTTGCTGTCACATGGACGACGTCCTAATTGGTTGTGGGAAAAATACTTGTAATTAAACACAATCAAGGGTTTAACATTCTGTTGCGTGAGATGGTTTATGTGCATCAATGTCCGCGGGAATAAATTTCGTCTTGGAAACGGATTATCTGTACCACTTGACTTTTGTCTTCAACTCTACTATGTATTCTGTTTTTCGCTATGAAGTTTATTTGTTTCGCTTTCACGCCTAAATTTTCAACCGATTTTGTTGAATTTTGTACAGAGATATTTGGTCTATTCCACTTTGTTCATCTTTGGTAATTTGGTCTCTGGAGACGGTTATTATAGGTTACCTGTTTTTTTGCATGAAACTTGGAAGGAGTAGGGAAGCAAAATGTTTTTTTTGATCTATGAACTATAATACCCTATTCCTGGAATGAAAGAAAGTATATCCTGAGGTACTGAAGACGTCCGTCCAACCTTAAGAGTAGCAAGAGACAGGCAGGATCCCAGACACTTACATTCACGTTTATGAAATTAGTATAGATGTTGCCAAAAAGATTAAGTTGTACGTTCTCCATTCCGTATTAAGACAAAAAATAATCATGCAATTAAAGTAATTAACAAAACCTATTTGAATAATGTATCCGAAACATGCATTTCAATGTTGTTTATAGTAATTACAAGAACAACAGCTCTATAATTAATTCGTGTTTTGACCTGTTGCACGATCGCTGGGTGTCACGCGAAGTCAGGGAAATTATAAAAATGTACTATTGTGGTCACGGTGTGCCGTCACGAAATGACACAGTTGTTGGTGATGCTAACAAATTGGAATGGAAACAATCACGGTTTTGTTGCAATTGAGGATAATAAATAAATGGGTCTATATTTCATTGCGAGTGAGTCATTTGGTATAGATTCGAAAACATGTGACATCTCACTGGGTTCGTGTGGTAGATCGGCCCATTCCCTCAGAAAAGCGACCTTTATCCCAGCCGGTAATGCTAAATGATATTTATTCAGCAAACTCTTTTACACTTCAAAAAGACACTAGATGATTTTACACTAAATGTGGCCGGTGTTTCGTACCTGACTACTCTGAGAAGAAACATCCGAAACAAACACAGAGGTCACAGTCTCTTTTAAAGTCCAAACAATTTTGTATTGGTAAATACTATGAGAACCATGTGTGTGTTAAGGATGGATTATACTATTCATTCGTTCATTTTAGTAGTTAGTCAATCGCCTTTTCGGTGTAATTGAAATACTCTCAGGTTTTTTGCTATTTCTTCCTGTTCTATCTTACATGAATGATGTAATGTAGAACGTAGAATGAAAGATTGTAATTCCGTCTAACCCACATCCCGAAAATAAACTAATAAACGAATCGTAATGACGTCTAACTGTCAAATAAAAATTAAATAAAAAGCTCGTACATCCTGTTATGATGAGTAAGAATAACAGTTACAAAGTAGCAGACTGATTCCTGAGCTGTTGAAGTCAATTTTCTGCTATGAAGGTCGAAGTTCCAACCATGAGCTGGATTTATTCGCTAGTTTTCTTTACTTGATTAACTTGATAGCATGATAAAGCCCTTAATCATTTATCATTCCATATGATTATCTCGTCAGCACCGTTCCACCTAAACCGCCACTTATCTATATTTAGTTCCACATATGCAGCATTGTTCATAACTGGTACATCTCCTGACGGCCACATGGCATGACTATGCGATGAGTTGACGCAAAGAAATTGGGCGGTCAGTCGCGCCGTCGCGTATCAAACCGACGCTTGCGTTCGCACGCTCCAACGCATTCGTAATCGAATAGGGAATCGAGATATTCGCGGAATCGATTAGTAATCGGTAATCGTTGAATGTTTGTGGTTCTAGATTCATACAAGTGCATAGGTATAATGTGTTGTTTTAGTGTGAGTTTGTAGTGGTTTGTGTGTATGGTTCTAATGCGTGGAGTATCGTGTGTGTGAATTCAATGTAAGTTGCATTTTTTTTGCATTTGTACTTAGGGATTCATATGACACAATGGTGAGACCTGTGTCCATCGTTATACGTATTTCTACTGCTATGACCATTGGACAAAAAAGTGTTATAGATGATACTTACTAAATGTTGTTATGGCTTATGATAGGAATTGAGATGGATGTTATCGGTTCATACTTTGACGTTTTTCTTCATAAAATTTTTGATGACGACTA
Organism: Agrotis ipsilon; assembly: GCA_028554685.1. NCBI lineage: Eukaryota > Metazoa > Arthropoda > Insecta > Lepidoptera > Noctuidae > Agrotis > Agrotis ipsilon. The sequence continues at coordinate 11,678,312 of CM052972.1, forward strand.
GTGTTTAAAGCAAAAAATAAATACTTAATGAAGGCGTTTCAATCGTGACAACAATGATGTTTTCCTGAATAAAACATACTATAAAAATATTTGTATAAACAACCAAACTAATAGATACAATATAGTAACGACACCATAAAACCTCGTGTCAAGGGCCCAATAACCCAATTCCAATGTTTTGTAATTTCACATGCGGACGAAAATAACATTATCAAAGACTATAAAAGAGATACTCTACACTTTTATAGATGTTTCGTAAAAGTTCTTCTTCAATTCAATTTCTGATTTCAGTGAAATTACTGTTTAATATTATTTGAAAACGAGCTTTATATAGTATAATGTTTATGTAGGTTGGTTACTTTTGCAAGAAGTCTATAAGTATTCTACTAGTAAATGTTAACCAAAACCTGGAGATTCAGTTTTCACAATATACTCATAGGTACATCGCTTAACAAAGAGGGCCTCACATGAATCTTTAGGGCTCCTTCAAGGAGGTGCATTGTTACCCCTTCTCCTGCGTTGTTCCCTTGAAGGATTGCGACTATAGATATAAAATTTATTTTCTCCAATATAAACAGTGTTCCACAACCTGGACCGGCCGATTAATGTTGCTTCCTACAGACTTATCGATCGTGTAGCATAGTCACCCAATGTTATTTCCACTGCTGGGACACGGGTTTCCTCTCTGTGAGAAGTAGTGGGCTATAGTCTGCCACGTAGGCTCAAATTTCAAAAGTTTTGGAAGTTTACGTTCTAATAAGATTTTTTTAATCATTTTTGAGAGTCATGAAATAAATTACACAAAGTAATGCGTTGCTGGCTGGCTGTGTTCTCACCATTGACTTAAAGATGGACTGCCGTACTTTGTTTGTAGAGAGAGAGCCCAAAATTTGCTTTATTATTTGCTTAAATCTATGCATACAGGGTTACTGGTTAAGTCGACCTATTCCCTTTGTGGGGTTAAAGTAGACATCATTCTTGACTGATTTTACTATGGGAACCCCTATCCTAATCCTTACCGTTTTTGAGTTATTAGACTTTTAATATTTTTCAAAAATATTCCACCTCTGTGTCATAAACTGGTTATTATAAGAATTTTACGACGTTTAGGACGCTAAAGTGATACTTTGTCGATAGCTTACGAACGACTCATTCTATTAAAGTCAGTACATTTGATAAATTACTCAAGCCTTGGGAAATAAATGGCTGTAAAGTTCAAATATTGTTTTTTTTTTGGGAGCTACCCTTGTCTTTCAGGTCAAATTTCTCAAAATAAGTGTACGGTACTAGATGTGCAGATTGCAGCAAAAACACTGCTGTCTCATTAGCTTTCTAAATTGATACCAAAATATCCACTTTTATTAAGAATGGCCGAAAAATAAGGGTTGATACTGACAAGGTGGTTTTTTAACCAAACTCGTCAATACACTTTTAACCGATTTCATTAGAAGAAGGAGGTTCTAAATTCGAATTTAAATTTCTACTTGTCAATCGATTTCCTCCACTTGCAGTTTTATTTTTCTTACTTACTCTGTAGCGGTTTTTTTTGTTACCTATCGCTATGTTATTCTTGTTTATTCTTTCGCTGTATAAGTACATAACTCTACCTTATTCCGACCCATGGTTGTGACAAAACACAACGAATTGGCCATGCGAGAGGTATTGAGTCAAAAAACTAAGGCCACATAATGATATCAAGAAAAAATCGTAACAAAGAAGATACATGAAAAAAAAAACAGTTGACAATTAGCGGAGAAGACATTTCGGTGGGAGAAGATGATCCACATTAAAAAAAACACAGTCGAATTTAGAATATGCTCTTTTTTTTTTATTTCGTCGAAAAATAATGTAACGAAAAACTTGTTCGTACAGAACAAGTTTTGTTAAAATACCTACCACCTTGTCAGTATCAACCCTTATTTTTCGGCCATATTCTTAATAAAAGTGGATATTGTGGTACCATTTTAGAAAGCTAATGAGACAGCAGTGTTTTTGCTGCAATCTGCACATCTAGTACCGTACATTTATTTTGAGAAATTTGACCTGAAAGACAAGGGTAGCTTCCAAAAAAATACAATATTTGAACTTTACAGCCATTTATTTCCCAAGGCTTGAGTAATTTATCAAATGCACTGGCTTTAATACACACACCGGCAAAATTAGGGGAACACTAAAAAAAGGTCGCATTTTTGTCAAATCTTTCGTTGATTCGATCAGTGTTTCCATTTTTTAGGTTTCTACCCTGTAAATACACGGCATTAGGACACTTATTGACAGGTTTTAACAGTCCAACAGAAATTATACCCTCTTAAGTGTTTTTAGGCAGTCAGCGCTTTTGAGTGTTATTGTTCTGAAAGTTCGTTTTTGCTGTTAATTTTTGCTCTAGCTCATATTGTGGTGTCTGTATGGTGAGTTTACATTGTATTGTATACAAAATGAGTGATTTGGCTGTAACAGAAGTCGCTAAAGCTGTGACAATGATCAAGGAAAGTCATTACTACCGCTCAGTTAGTCGAACATTGGGTGAATTAATATCCATGATCCAAAGTCATGTGCAATGGTACAGACAGATTGGATCTTGTGTAAAGAGACTCAGATAAGGCAAAAATCGCGCAACGAGTCCCCATTTTATAAAAATGCAAACTCTGAAAAATCGTCCTCTAAGGCTGTCCAGGCCCTAAATTACCTTGAATAAGTGCAGGACGTGCGTGTTAGTGATAAAACAATGAGAAAGAGGTTACATGAAGTTGATTTGAAGTTAAATGCGCTAGAACAAGCTCCAAATTTTGTTGTAGATCATCGCAATGCAAGATTAGCGTTTGCTCGTCAGCAACAAGATTAGTCCTATGAATGGAGTCGAGTTTTATTAGTTGATGAAAGCCGTTTTTGTTTAAATTTAATAAATGGGACTAAAAGGATGTGGAGATATCAAGGAAACCGTTTGAAGCACGCAAATTTTATCAATACAGTGTCATACGTTGGAGGGTATGTTATGGTGTGGGGAGGCTTGTCTTTGACAGCTCACACAGCTTTAATTATCAATCATGGCGGTTCTTTGACTGCACTCAGATATGAAACAGAGATTTAAAAATCCTATGAAATGTTTTTTGTCTCATTCATAGGCCCAATTTTTGTTTTTGGGTCTAAACAGTCGTTAGAGAACGATTTTTCAGAGTTTGCATTCTTATAAAAAGGTAGTCTGTGGGACTCGTTGCGCGATTTTTGACTTGTCTGAGTCTCTTTACACAAGATCCAATCTGTCTGTACCATTGCACATGACTTTGGATCATGGATATTAATTCACCCAATGTTCGATTAACTGAGCGGTAGTAATGACTTTCCTTGATCATTGTCACAGCTTTAGCGACTTCTGTTACAGCCAAATCACTCATTTTGTATACAATACAATGTAAACTCACCATACAGACACCACAATATGAGCTAGAGCAAAAATTAACAGCAAAAACGAACTTTCAGAACAATAACACTCAAAAGCGCTGACTGCCTAAAAACACTTAAGAAGGTATAATTTCTGTTGGACTGTTAAAACCTGTCAATAAGTGACCTAATGCCGTATATTATCAGGGTAGGAACCTAAAAAATGGAAACACTGATCGATTCAGTGAGAGATTTGAAAAAATTGCGACCTTTTTTTAGTGTTCCCCTAATTTTGCCGGTGTGTGTAGAATGAGTCGTTCGTAAGCTATCGACAAAGTATCACTTTAGCGTCCTAAACGTCGTAAAATTCTTACAATAACCAGTTTATGACACAGAAGTGGAATATTTTTGAAAAATGTTAAAAGTCTAATAACTCAAAAACGGTAAGGATTAGGATAGGGGTTCCCATAGTAAAATCAGTCAAGAATGATGTCTACTTTAACCCCACAAAGGAAATAGGTCGACTTAACCAGTAACCCTGTATAATCCTCTCTTTCCAGACGGAACAATTTTATCTGTCAGTTGGCTATGGAAGGCGCACCTTATCTTTCACGATCAACAACTTGTAACTCGGTCCTGATGGCTTACTCTTACGAAGCATTGTGCCGGAAGTAAAGAAAGCAAATGACAATTATCACCAGTCTTAAAATACAGCTCAGTGATGTAATTACAGATATTTTGTGATCATTGATGCTGTTTAGCGATACGGAAATATCTCTCGCTTGGCTACCGGCCAGTGGTATTCATGTTTACGCGGAACACGCATTGACAGTTCACCACGGGAAATACCTGCTAGTGTTTATAGAAAGTTAAATGTTGTTCTTGTTTTATTTGTATTTGTTAAATTATTTGCAGTTGTTTGAAAAACATTGTCCAATTCCCAGTGTTTGTAGCTATTAGTACAGATATGCATACACTCTTACCTTTTTCCCCAAGGAGACACGCAAAAAATACGTTTTTCATTGTGGTCGTAGAGACATACTGTTTTCACCTTGTCCTGCCTTCTCCCAGTTATACTCGAGGGTATGCATACAAAGTTCTAAATCTATTACCAGATTAATCCCGTCAACTTATGTATGCGGTGTAACCAATTCAATTCTTGGGATGACTCTCATTATCCTGCCAAGTCAACAATTCTTACGAAGTTGTTCTAAATCAGTTGACTTGGCCCAACCATTTACAAGATACTCAATTGTTTACAAAACATAAAGTATCTACTATTTACAGTAACGATATGTAGGTTACTAGGATTGGAAGTTGATCTAAAGACCTTGTCCCCTTTTACATTCTCGATTTAGAATTGTATTGACATACAACTGGTGAGATTTTTCAGATACTCATCATGACTCATGCTGAGAGGTTAACAGTCGTTTTAGCATCAAATTCGTTCACGCCAGTTAGTTGAACTGTTGTGGAATTAAAGTAATCAGTGACTAGTCGGAAGAACGGCAAATCCTGCGAAGCTGAAAATTAGACTGCATTTCGAATAAACAGTTAGTTTGGTACAATTATTTAGTACAGCTTCTTCAAGAATTCATTTTTCCTTGACATCTCATCTTTACAGTTTTCTTAGAACTGACTCAATTTGTGATTCTAATCAGCGAACAATAAACGGTCTATTAATGAAACTATTTCTACCTAACGTACAGACTGTAGATAATGAATTCTAAAAACAACATGTGGCTTGACCAGGCTACGATCTACTATGAAATGCATGAGTACTATGTAAAAATATAGATTGATGATTTCATCGTTCTAATGTGGATTACCGGAACTTCACAGCTTTTACGTAAAATAATAAATAATAATGTGCATCAGCTTCTTATTTACGTCATAATATCGACGTTGCATAAACATCCCGAAATATCTTTCCTGTCGATGGATTAATATAGGTTTTGAGAAAGAAGGAAAGTGTGTTTCAGCTTAAACGTTTTTGTAATTGACAAAGTCCACGTGTGCACTCTGCGTTACCTCTGACGGATATGTTTCTGGTGTGTACTGGTTAGGTTTAAAGACTCCTTTCAATTTATGTTTTCGTTCTTCACCCAGATACGAACTGTCAATTAAGAATACATAAATTCTCATGAGACTATCAAGATCTGCAAATCAATTTATTTTTTCGCGGTATGGCCTTGAAGTGATGGGTTCGATAACATAGACTGGGTAACTGATGAAATATTCGTGGTTAGTCTGCCAACAGTATGAATCCCCTATATTGCTGTTCATACCTAATCTTATAAATTTTTGACATGTAGGTATGTCCGTGTATTAGTACCCATCCTCGTTGTGGTGGCAATAATTCTTACGAAAGATGCGTTATGATAATGTTCTTCGTTGAACCAAAACTCTTCACTTCTACAGCATTATGAACAGCCTCCATAAAAGGTTGTTGCAGAACAGATATCAAACCAGAACCTGAGATATCCACATTTTATTGGAGGACTGGAATATCATAAAATAACTACTCTCTCTCTGGGTAACGCGGGGAAGAGTGTCAGTTTGTAACTGACTAAAACCTACCCTGTTATTGGTCCATTCCAGCCGCAATTCCTCTTTAGGACTATCTCACAATGCCCTGGCAGAATTACTTTATCCCTTTTATCTTGGTAAAATCATCAAATGAGTCCTATCACCCAGGGCGGGAGCGTACTGCACTGTCAGACTTGTACTGACTAAAAAAATCCTTAACGTTCCCGGGTTCCTGATAAGACAGTCCCGCGACCCCAGCAGTCCGGCGACCTCGACTTTATATCCATGGAGTACCTCCATCGCACTGAATTTTGACTCCTGATACTAGTAGATACTTTGACTAACACCACGATATCTAACAATGCACAATATCACCATCTATAAAAGGCCCTTCGTGAGCCATCGATCACGAGCAACAAGCCCATCCATCGGTCACGGTCAATATCTCGCGTACAAATCAATGGCGTGTTCCGGCGCCATATTAATCGCTGTCGCGCACATCAACGTTGCGCTTGCGCCGCCAATTTATATCTTTAGCCCTTTGAAGTCCTTTGCACTTGAAGTCGGCATTCCTGGAAAGATGCTTTTGAAATTCTCGTGTTTGTATTGTTTTTTCGGTTTATTGCTGCATGTGTTAATTTTGTTGAGGAGGTGGGTGAAGGTCTGAATTGGGTATTGCATTGGGCAGTGTTAGTAGTGCGAGGGATAAGACCTGGATATTTTATGGTTCTATTTTTGAATAGATTTAATCGTTTAAGTTCAATGGTTTATGGATTGGCAACATTTTGGGCAGGTGCAACATTGGCAGAAGCAGTTTGTTAGGGAAGTCAATTTCAACACTTCCTAAAGGTATTCTGGCATCATATTCAGGGAAATCTGCCCTTCAAAGTCTTCAAAGTAACCAAGCTACCTCCAGGAATTTCCATCCATCGGTCAAAGTTCCATTTCTACGTAAATTACATCAAAATAATTGGCGTTAACAGTTAAGGCAGGTGAAACAACGAAATATAAAGTCTCTAAGGGATGTAACTCAATAAAATACGTTTGCAGTTTATGTAAACAGACTTGTTTCTCGAAAACCAACGTAAAAACTAACACATAAAGTTCAGTTTGCTCTACAATGATAACATTTTTATGAGTTTTCAAAACTATGTTTTATTAGTAATTCTGAAATCAACTTAATTTTCACTGCTGTAAAGTTGATATTTGTTTACGCGACTTGAAAACATTTAAGGAAGCAATGAAAGCATGCTTCATAGAAATTAGGTTGGGTCACGCTGGGTTTGGTAATTAAATGGGTGTTTATTGCATGGAAACTAGTTTGTGACAATTGTTTTAGTATATTAGTAAACTTATCGAGACTGTGATAGGTGGGTTATCGATATAGAATTGTTAATTGATAATGATGAATTGAAACAAGTAGGTTATTCGGTACAGAGTGACTTTATTGTTTGAACTTCGGAGTTCAGGTATCACTATATCACTAGTAGTTACATATTTGATATTGAAGTTATAAACTAAAACAAATGATACAGTAGTCGACTCATGGAGGATATCAAACGGTTCGATTAAATCGCAAACAGACATCACACACAAAACCACACATAATTACCATCAGGGTCTTATTGTACGTACCTAATTGCACGTTGAAGCTGAAAACTTCCACCATGAAATGTCGTAAATGTAAGTTTGGGCTGGGAAAGACTGAAACATTGATCTGACTAAAATCGACTGACTATTTGCTTTGTAATAATTCTCCAAATCGGCTTCTCAAGACCGCTTAGTCAAAAGGGGTTTGAAGATTTTTGTACGGAGGGTGGCCCTCGACTTATATGTTTCGGCGAATAACTCCGAAACCTGAACATTTAGGAAATTATGTTAGGAACATTTTTTTTTGTCTGAGTTACCTCTGTCTAAGTATATTACTTTCGGGAGCACCAACAAACTGAAAAAAAAAATGGCAAGACACCGTTTGGACCAAAACCCAAACACCACCAGATTATGGCAATATCTCTTCAGAATCTTCCATTGTTGTCGCCATTGCTAAGCGAACACAATATCTTTTATGATGATTCTCTCTAAGCGCAACAATTGCACCACTTCAAATGCCGAGCTAAAACCGTAAATAGGGCAACACCAAAGAACAGACATTTATTTACACGTAAACATTACGGTTTTATACACTGTTTACTGTTCTCTCAGTTTACTATTGCAATTAGTGAATTTGTAAACCGATCCGTAATATGGGCCAGTTTCGTTTCATTCGGAATGGGTTCAGTAGTCATTTAATGACAGATTAAATGCGTTATCGTGTTTGTATTGTTAGAGTAAGCTGTAGTTAATTTTGTTGAGGTTTCTGGTACACGAAGTATTTGATTTTTTTTAGCTGGGTAAAATCATCAAATGAGTCCTCCCAACCCATGGCAGGGCAAGAGGGACTGTCAGACTTGTACACGGTGTTCAATAGCCTTTTACGTTCCGGGGTGATGGTAGCTGTTTAGTCCCGCGACCGGGGTTTTTGATACTTGCAGTAAGTAAATTAAGTAATTTGAATTGGATTTTGTGATTACGCGTCATGTTCTTGCAGATATTGATGAATCTTTTAACTTTTACATAGTACTTTATCGTAATGAATTGCTTCAAATAATCGAAAAACGATTTCTGAAAGGTTTTAAAAATGTATTGTTTTTTATTCGCCTGAATAACCCTCCGCTCCTATCACTTACCTCAATGTTTTCTCTTTTTTTGCCTATTTATAAGCAAGCGCTTAACGTGGGCACTATGCCGTTGGTCACAAATACACACGGCTACACATTAAGCTATGCAAAACCAGTATAAGCCAGTATTACGAAGTGAGACCCAGACAAGCTACCTATAAAAAGGTGTTAAGCCATTTTCGTCATGTTAATATTATTCACAATAAATTACCTTATCAAATTGAGTACCTACCGTAACATTCCATAACCTTGCATCAATACTCAATTCTCCTAGCATCTGAGGATATAAAGTACCTATCATAATATCTAAGAGAACATTCCCTAGCCGAGGGCCAATAATCTCAGCTAGTCTACCATCTGTAGGCTAATGGGCTTTTATGTAGAAAATTGTCCATTCAGTGACCGGCTGCAACCAATTTACCCCTCATCCGCGGGCCAGGATTGAATTACTTGGACCACTTGGGCCATGTGACGATGTTTAAGTGATGGGGGTATAGCGTTTTCATAAGCATATAGGTATAGCGTTTTCATAAGAAACCTTTGAAAGACTTTTGAGATGGAAATGTAGTCCTATGTTTTTTTGTTATTTTACTAGTTGACAAATGCTTCCTTAAAAAACTTAAAATGTCTCTTACGATATCTTCCGTGATTCAATATTTGTTTGAATGTTTGTTCCCGATATTTCAACGCTGTTGCAAGCGCCATTTTCGCGGGTTGACTGAATCCTTGACTCCTTGTAGGAGGTCAGGGAACTAACGTTTTTAAAATAAATCTAGAAAAGTTTATTTTTGAGATAGAAGTACCTACCTTTTTGTTTTATTTCATGTCTTATAACATACAGTCTTATCTTTATCGCCATACTACGCGTGATGTTCGTGACCCATCCAAAGTGGCCTGCCAGTTCACCTGAGTTGACTCCCCTTGTGATTCAAAGACCTCTGATCCAACACCTTACTATTAGTATGTCCAACGGATCTTTACATAACTTTTTGGAATATTCTCTTACGTGTTAAGAATTTTAAAGACACACTGCATGTTTATTTATTCGTCTTTACGTCATTTTCTTTACTTACACATTTTCAATATCTCATTGCACTTTCTGGCACTGAATCAAGTATTTTTTCTTCAATCGTAAAAAACATCAACTGACGTGAAGGTCAAAGCAACAAGACATTATGTAAACAGGGACAAAATGCTATTTAAACATTGTTTACAAGAAGCAAATATTAATTCTGGTTTCTCTTTTAAAAATATCACCCAAATCAATACCATAAGGAATAAGCACAATCAGTCTATAATGTTCGCCCTACAGGGCTCGTCTCTGTGCTCAATCTTCCAAGCGGGCCCTGGGTCGTTTTGGTAGACGTTCTATTTCCTCGAGATTTTATTTCTAAATTATGCCAGTTTCCTCTCGATGTTTTCTTTTACCGTTTTGACAGCAGTTGTGATGGTGATGTGGAGTAAAACCTACAACCTGCAACTACTAAGTCGGCGTGGTTACCACTGGGCCACCACTGCTGTTCTCTAAATCTATAACTAATAAAACTACATACATATCTAGTGTTGTTACTATTCGTCGACAAGATTTCAGATCCGCTCGTCCTTCCACTACTTGCACCACCGAACGATGTTATCCTCATCGCCATTCAAATTCCCTATTACTCAATTGCGGGCACTTATCTCGCTTCTGCGATGACAACGAGATGGTACAGAAATAGACGCCTATTTGATTGCTATTCTCGTAGATAGGCAGCTTTCTAAATTGCTCATTAACGTTCATTTGTATCGTGAATTTAGATCAGGAATTTGTATGTTGTGATATTGATTGGATTGTTTACGATTGGGAGACATACTATGGTTCGGCACATTCTAGAATATAATCAATACAGTCTCAAACAAATGTAATATCGATTTCTTGAATCTTGGGGCAAGCATTTTTGGCACAGAATACCCAAAGACCTTTTCTCCTGATCCGTTTTACCCAGCTCCAAAAATATCCTTTCCAAACATCCACACACTCCAAAGTACACCTGACCAACAACCACCATAACACTTTACGTATGTATTGCAGCCCACCCCTCCCAAGAAACCTCCCCGGAGGAACCTGTCAGTGTCCCCCACCCACGCAAACTCCCCTTCTTCGGGGTACAGCTATGAGCTGAGACCCCACGCGAGGAGTCAAGACGATTTGGATGATATACAGGTAATTTTTGTTATGGTAGTAGAGGTAGTTCGTAGAGGATTTTCTTTTTCATAGCTTTCTGAGGATTTTGGAAGGTAAGACGTTGAATATTTTACAAAGCAGCTGAGCTATAGCCAAAATTAAAGTCGAAAAAAATAATTATGCTCTAAAAGTTCACTTAGAAAGAATATGGAGGACGTTGCTCAGGGTCCCACAGTAATAGCAAAAATAAAGAGCAGTAATAGATCGTGCATAAAAGCTAAAATAAAAACTCGCTGCGAAAAAACGATGCTAATCATATCAAACCTCATAATGCACTTCAACTTTTAACCACCAAAAATCGTGCTTTGTTAGGCCTTTGGGGTATTAGTCATTTAGTAATATTAATAGGGAATTGAAGAGCTTAATCCAAGTTTGATCACGTTTCAAGGCTACGAAAGTGTGTGTACTACATCTAAATTCCAAATGCACAAAAGATTTGTACGATCCTAATGCACGGTCTCAAACCGAATAAGAAGTCATGCGCAGTGCACAAGAATTTTAATTTGCAACGGTCAATGTTAATGAGATTTAAACAATAATACTCGTATTAAGTCACGTTTTCATATAAATATTACTTTGTTCGTATCAAAACGTGACATTTATTAGTAACCTTAGCCTAAATAGATGAACTTGAAATTCATGATGATTTTCTGGAACAAATCAGAGTAACGATATTCACAAATTATTCTCTTCCCTCTTGTAGTCTGCATCGATGAGATTAGCTTAAATTGAGAAGCCAATGGCAAGAAGGGCTACCAAGAATGCCTTATACGTTAGCATTGATATGAGAAAGAGAAGCGTGGTATTCAAAAATAGACCTTCTAACTGTCAGGAAAAAGACGTCATCTGCAATGAGGCCATGAGTAGTTTTAGATCCTCTAGCTAGATAATTACCCAAATATCCTAATATATGACGGGATCCCCCATTAGAGGATCAAAGCCTGCCTGGTCGCGGGACTCATCAAACTCAAATTTAAGTCTCAGTAATCGTGCACTGGAACGTAAAAGGCTATCGAAGGACACCGTGGATTAAAGTCAGTACAAGTCTAACAGTCCCTTCCCGGTTTCTAGGACTCATTTGACGATTTTGCCACGTAAAAAAAAGGTTTCTAATATCCCCAATTCTTTGTTACAGGGTGCTAAACATTACCTCAAACACGGTCGGTCGGTGGACCAATACGTCGACAGCAAGCTATCCTACTCGGAATACGAAGAGAACCACAATTCTCCCAGAGTAGCCCCAGTTCCTAACCCGAGACCCAGTCTGAAACACCGCTCACAACCCGTCGCCATCACGGCAATGTACGAAAACATCGTCATTAAGGAACAAAATCCCAGAAGAAAGTTAAGAAGAAACAACTTCACACCTTCAAACGAGAATTATGAACAGAGAATGAATGATAATAGAGTAAGAAAGTACTCCAACCAAGAACGGTCTTCCTTAGAAAGTTTGCTAGACGATCAGTCGATGAATAGTCCGAGTGATTGTGAGCGGTATTATGAGGGGAAGAGGGCTTCGATTCCATTGTCGCCGACGCATTATGAGCAGCCACCGACGCCTGATCATCCACCTCCTTCTGCTAAGCAGGCTGAGAACTGCATCCATGAAAGGATCAGGCCTCTGAGCCAGGTTAGTCCTAAATAACACTGCTAAACTTTGTAGTACACGTTGTTTACGATTCCAGTTTGTAGAAATGATGATTATTTTACTGACTTTTTTTTATCACTTCAGTTTATCTGATATTGGTTCTCATATCGGTTCCAAAAACGAGTATCTTAAAATTTTGTGTTAGTAGGAAGATAATTTTTGTGATTTCTGATGTCATGCTTGTAAATATTAGATTGTATTTTTAAATTTTATTTTAATTATGTTGGTAATTGTCTTCCTATTAAAACAAAAAAAAAACATTTATGTTAGGTAAACATAGAAATGTTATACATACTATGACTAACCTTACTACTATGTAACAATGGAAACTCTTATGAGATCTTGAATTATCATTTCTATAGCCTGAAATTAAACATAGGCCCAAAATTTCTAATTTGTCCACCTGTACTAGGCACCCATATTTAACCAAGCACAACGCACCAACTTTGCATGAGCATGCAACTAGAAATTTAAATTCTTTTTAATTTTTTAAATTTCTTTTAAATTATTTTAAAACATTTTCAGCTAATTATGGAGGTTGTAGAAGAGATAAGAATTAGAAAAAAGTCGCAGGGTGACATAGTGAATAGCTGATGATAAAATATAAAAAAAAATACGGTGTCCCTGTTTAGCGCCCTAGTCCACCCCTAAAAAAGTTAAAACGAATAACGCATCTCTAGTGCCATCTCATTTTATTGTACCGAAAATGATCATGGTAGAAAGAGATAACGTTTATTGTATTGTAGTTTCCTTAAAAGGGGGTTTTTCTACTTATGGTGCTCTATAGTTATTTTTATAAAGTATATTTAGTGTTGTCTGTAAATAGAATATTTTATTTGCTTAAGTATTCCGTTAGGTGCTATTTTTAGTTTTAAGTCAAGATTTAAAATCGTTTTGTGAAATATTATTTTGGAGTGAAAACGAGAAGTTATGTGCATAATGTTTGTTGGCAATTGAAATAGAAAAAATAAATAAAAATATAGTATTTAAAATGAAAATATGTCAGAATTTGATATGTCCTAAGGTCCTTGGAATTAATTGTCGCTTACGACATTTGAAATTTTCGACGCTTATTTATTTTTATGAAGTTGAAAATAAAATACAATAAACATAATCTTATGAAGTGCCTTATGAATTTTTAAAGCAATAATTTTACAACAAACTAAATTGATCTCCCTATGTTGATAAAGTTCAAATGCATCTAATGAAATGTCTCATAAACCTACCGAATGAAAAAAGCATTTAATTTTTCAATATTTCACAAAACGATTTTACCAATTCCATGTAACAATGAGTGTTATATTTTACCTACATGACAGTATATTCAGTTATAAGTTTTTTAAACTGACATGGTCAATAGCATTGTCATTTGAACTTAAAACGGGATAATTACCATGATTATGGCGCTTGAAACATTTTCGTCCAGAAATTAAAAGAAAAGTGGTATATATCCCGTTTTAAATTCCAATGATATAGTATATTCAGTATCTAGTTGTTATATCCTTAGATTTTTTTATTATTTGGACTTAATGTTGAATTTGGAAAGACAATTAGACTGATATTAGTATCCAAAATGTATCGGACGAAAATGTGAAATTATTATATTTTAGTTATTTAAGGCTTTGTGTATTCATTTTGATTTTATTTTATTTAGTTTTGCAATAAAATTATATTTTACCTATGTGAATTTGTTCTTTTATTATTTGCATTTCTTCTTTTGGCTTTATTTTTCTCCCATTCACGTTTTTACCACTAGATGTTATTTTGCACAATAATAGACCTTTAGTGTACGCATTTAAGTAAGGCTTTGGTTTGACAAGTCTAGAACGCCTGATCAAATGAATACCGCAATACGTGATCAACGTAGAAGTTGCTTTTAGTAGTTTGCAGACGAAAACTTCGATTATTTTCAGTCGTAAAACTTCATGTAAGCATTTTATTCAAGTTTTAAAACATAATTCTTGGTAGTAATGTTACCATTTTTTCTTGATAGTGGGTTATTTAAAGATCAAATTAATAAAGAGACGAAAGTAATGCAAGAATTGTGTAAATCCGCCTGTGTAAATTCGAAGAGCAACGAAAAACCATTCGACTGGTTGCAATGCCAAGCCTCATGCAGTGATTTTATTGCACTTGGAGTTTTATATTTTGTTGTTTTTTTTCTTAAATTAACCTGACATTGAGTATAAATATACATTTTAGTTGTAGGGGGGAGGAGGGGGGGTCTAATAAGAATTTGTAGACTTGATCTATGTCTAAAACATTTCTTGGGAAAGATCCACTTTCAATAATATTGAACATTTCCCTGGTTCGATGACCAATTTGGGCAGTGTTACTGAAGATGACAACTAAAGAAATAAGTTGGTTTTTTTTTAGTCAGTCAGCCAAACCAGGAAAGGTGGACACGTTTCATGTTATTCAAACTTATAAAAACAGGAACTTTACAGATAGATAAATAGTACCAACTGCTATATTAGATAGGTTTCTCTTAAACTCAAAGTCTTTTTTCATTGGAATATAAAAGAAAAAAAAAAACAATTTAATAAAAATTGGAAGGAGTTATATTAGAAACAAAACTACCACGAGATGGTCAAGTGATTGTAACAAGAAAAAAAGAGGTAAGTGAAAAAATGCATGATAGACTTGAATGGAAATATTCTAATTTTAATCTGGTCCATATTTCTCAAAAATATGCCCTATTTCTCATTGCAATAAAAAGCACATTTGTATCTTTATTATAGCACTACATATCTTTTCGTATGATTATTATTGAGGCTATTGTTAAAATGTATGCTATTTAAATTACTTTATGCCTCGTGAAAACCACACCCAGATTTCATTACCTACCTGAATACCTTATTTCTCATATGTAAGTTTCAGGTAAATTCTGTTTCGTTTTCTTATTGAGAACTTCGTCGACTAATCTGTCGTCGCAAGAACATTGCTTAGTGTCAACTACAACTGGGTTCAGTCCCTTCCAATCTATTCTCATATTACCTACATTGAACATAGCCGTTAGGTCCATCAGGAATTTGTCAGGGTGGTCCTGAATCTGAATTTATATGCATTCCAAAAGGAAACATTACATAACATAAGGAATTCAGCCGTCTAGCAATGGCGGTAGGATTGTTTCTTATAACTTAATTGCCATTGGGACATCACAATATCTTCTCATCAACAAGATCTTTGACAGTCGTTACTATTATTCAGAAGCTTTAAAAGTCTGTCAACCAGTCTTACCATGGGGTATCGTGTTACCCAGTTACTGGGTTGTGGAAATCCGATAGGCTCGTTTCATGTAAAATACTGATATTTCGCTGCATCGGGTTCGACTGGAAGCCGAGTCATATAGTTGGGAAAAGGCTAGGCAGATGATTGGACATCATGGCCTCCAGTAGATACAGTAACCTACCCCAAACTGTCAAACTGTTTTATTACATTTTCAGCTTTATCAAAAACGCAGGATTCACATTTGAGTGAGAAAATTTGACAGATAGGAGAATTTGAAAGATTAGGGACAATTTGACAATTCATGTTCAAATACCATCAATGTTCATGTGGCAATCGTAAGCTATCCCACGTTCAACTAGCATTTTTATCAGAACGTTACACTTAAAACCACATTTTTATGGACTGTTAATTAAAATTGGACATTCTGACATCGCCATTACCTTATCTGGTATGCAAATGACATTTTGGGGCACAGCTGCCGCCTGTGGCTTTCAAAATGTGTGGTATTAGATGAGTATTTGATGATACTGCCCACAGGTGATTAGTATATCTCTGTAACTCCGTAAATGTCCCGTTGGTATCGTGGTCATAAACTTGTGGGGACCTGGGTTCGATTTCCAGGTCGGACAAAAAAGTGCTATTGGGTTTTTCTATTAGAATTTTTCAGTAGCAGTCCGGACTTGGTCCGAAGTTTGTGGTATAATACCCCTGTCTCGGAAAATGTTAAGCTGTTGTTGCTACGCTTGATCTCTCTCCAATCGCGTCATGTAGTCGTCCCATTTCAACTAAATTAAGAACAGAGAGTGCACCTGTGCCTGCACATACATCTTTTTACTAAACTATGTTCCGCGCAGATGGCGAATCATCCCTTGATGGTCCTCCCCTCTAGGTTGGAACTTTATCTCACCTGATGCTGTCAACTTTAATATCCACTGGTCTAGATTTTATCCATAGATTTTTTTCACTTAGCATAGCTCTAAGCTTATGTCTACTACTACTAATCAAAATGCCTTTAACTTCGTACCTATATCCGCACACCATGAGAGCCAAGGTTTCGTAAGTACCTATTGATAAGTTAAGAAGATACGCATTAGTCCCGAAATCGACAGGCCAAATATCCTCATAAAAATTGGTGTTCATTCACCTTTCCTCCCACCAGGAATACAAGAGGAGGTCTGCTCTTCGGGACAGTCAGACGGAAACGGAGCTGAACCTCCTCCGAGCAGCATCAGCAGCATCAGTAGCCAGTGGAGCTACAGACAGGAGCGGGAACACTGATAACTGCGTCGAAGAGTACGTGTGCGATGTGCCTTTTGCTGGTAAGTGAATTTGAGTATTATTTTTGGCGCAATTGTAGCGTTTTTAATGTGTAACATCTTTTTCATCGCTTCTGTGGCAGTGATGTCGTGAAATGTAACGGGAGTGGACCAACAGGATGCGACAAATCATATTCGCGCGCTATTTGTTTTGACATTGCTTTTTACCAAGGCCAGATGTCAGAAGTTGCTCATCCTCTTCATAAGCGACTACTTCTAAGGCTCGCTTTTATCAGGTGCCTTAATTTGAATGCTGGCGATTTTTGTCAGATACGTAAACATTTTGGAGAAACTTCTGGTTATTTGATTGTGAAGGTATTTCCTTTTCAGCTCTGATTTTACCGAATCGATTTTTATAAGTAAAATAAGTGTAATTCTTTGGCCCTTTGGCCATTTTTAACTGAAAACTTTGTTGAAAGATCTATGTAAGATGATGCATTTTTAAAAGCTGAAGGTTACGATACGCAGTTTTACCGAACCTTCTGCAAGTATTTAATATGTTATGCAGCATTTAATGTATTTACGACGATTCCTTGTTTTAAGTTCGATCAGTTCATGAAGCAGTGCCATAAGATGTTCTTCAATCTGGCTTTTATCACAACGTAGACTCTCCAAATATCTGTTTTCATTATGCTATAAAGGCATGCCTCTGATCTCATTGAGTCACGCGATACACTGAGCTTGGTTCAGCAGTGGACTCTGGAAATAATCCAGACGAGCCTTGAGATGCGACTCCATCGGAGTACGGCACAAAAATGTTTGCTCTGGTGGTCTACATTGACGTCTTAAAGCGAGAATAATTCCAATGTGGGAACAAGGTGGCGCTAGACGACTTGTATAGCTCTGTCTCTTTCCAACGCTGCTGGAAGTACTCCTTCTTCAAGACGTCATAGTAACTCTCCTGGTGGACTCACTAGACCAAACACGACCAAATTCCCACACAAAACACACTTGAATAGTTATGTGCACGCACATTGCTTGATTTCTTCAGTAAAAATTTTCGCAAATAAAAGTTAGCCATCACAGCCTTGCTGGAAGACACATAGTTTGAACACGATACTAGCTTAGTACGCTCACTGCTGAAGTGCGCGTACAAATGTGCCGCACACTATTTTGGTGGAATCGTACCATTACGTTAACAATTGTATACACACGGCTTTACGATGTATTCCGACGATTGTTGATCGTTACCAGAAATATCAAACGTTGCGTGTTTAGCACAAGCGTGAAAATTTTATTGCTTCTGAAAAAAAGCAGGCTGCTAAATCACGTTTTCGGAATCAATAATCTGAGGCCGAACACCCATTACACTACAAGTTTTACATCTACTACATACAACCTGTAGTGGAAATAGGACGAAAATGGGGTTTTCAATTAATAGCATCTAAAATGATGGGCATCGCAGACCCAAAAAGCGCTGGCGTGACTTCTACTACATTCACGAAGTTAATCATTAAGAATATTGCTAATTGATCGTTTTAGACCCGCTGTATGTCAAAATAAGTTTAACAAAGCCCTGCCAGCTACCTACCAACATAAATCTCCCAATAACTTGAATTTCGTTACATCGGACCGCAACTTTTTTCGCGTTTTCCCCTATTTTTCGTTGTTTACTATACAAACAGCAGTAGCACGCACCACTAGGCCCACAGACGGTAAACAGTCGTATTGTTCACCACACAACTGCACACAAACATTTCACCGATGCAGTGTTTGCCCACAAGTCGGTTTTTTGACATTTTTCGCTTTTGCCATAAAAGTTTTGTGGATTTTCGCCACTGTTTGACGCGGTGGAATTGTGTGCCGGGAAATATGATTGGGATATGTATAGATATTTTTGTTTGCGTTTGGGTTTCGACAGCTTTTTGGCATATTGTATTACAGTATGAAAAAGTTTTGTTTTTAAACAAGCAGATACCTCTACTCTTTCAAGAGTTGTGAAGTTTTCAAAGCATGGTCGAATTTTGTATGATCACAAGTTAGTATTAACGCAATACCATGGCGTTTGACTACTTGACACACATTAAAATTTCAAATGTCTTTGTCAAAGGAACCTTAAAAGCACGCAGTTGAAAATTTTAAAAAGAATCATGGGCATATTTCGACCACTGTCCGATGACTAGTCAATACTATTTGATCTACCAATTGAGTATCAAAATTATCATCTACATACACGAAATAACACACGACTATGATAATGGAATGATAAAGGGCCATCATGAGCGTCCACAAAGCTATGTCACACTTCCAAGAGAAAATCGTGGTTGGCTTTCACGAAATTGATTATGCACTAAACGGTATTATGGCGTAGATGTGACCCTGCGGCTCTTCGTTCCCATGGAACTATAATGCACCTTTAACACTGCCTGCTCCATTCCTAGTAACGGTTCTTCTTATTAAATGTTTAATATGAAATTATTCTGAAGCCTTGTATAGACAATGCAGCCATTTTAAGTTTTCAAACAGAAATAATTGTGTCGCTGCCGGCAATGATTGTTTTAGCTTTAAATGGCTACTGTTTGTTTTCAAGTTTGGTAATACTGATTGTTAACAATAATTGTCACGTGAACGGTTAAACAATCATCAAGTCTTGATGATCAGTTCCTTTAGTGTCAGACTAAGCGCTGTTGAGTTTTTTTCAGGAATTTCTCAGTAGCAGTCAAAACATAACTGGTGAATGACCAGTAGAGTCCACCTCTGCACAACCCTTCAGTTATTGCAGGCGTGTATGTTACGTTCTAAAAATGAGTACTTACAAATTCTGTTTGCTAGCCCGCATCATCATCTCGCTGCTAGGCAAAGGCCTCTCTCGATGATTTTAGTTTCCTGGATCCAGGGCCAAAGTGGATCACTGGTCGTTGTATTTGTCCAGCTCGTCTCGCCATCTTCTACGAGAACTACTGCGACACCTGGCTGTGTTAGGGCTCCATAAAGTGATTATTTTGACCCACAGCTCATCGGATAAATAAGGCGTACATGTCCGGACATGGTTACCATATTTATGTTCGTTAAAACCCTGTGGAATTAAAAATTCTCACAACTCAATAGAAACGCCATAATAAATTTTAATTTTAATTCAAATTCAATGCTCTTAACCTGTTTACTCGACAGCCTCACCTTCATAACCACAACTCCCAAAGTCCCAAACACACATACAAAGTGTCAAGCATTTCGAAACCTCAACTACTTATCTGTTGAATGATTACCATCACCTCATTCCCATCGGTATGCATTTATAAATCGAAGTCTATGCCACGGAGGCAATTACTTTTTTACTCACCAATCAATCTTTGACGGAACGCTAATGGCAATAAAGGTGCGTAATACGAGACTAGTTGGGTAACCGGATAGCAGCTACCGAAGGTACTTGGGTACCGGTGTTGAAAATGTTATGGTTGGCGATGGCGAGTGACCGTAGAGGCAATAGTTTCATGTGTGAACTTTTAAGAAGAAGGTTTTTTAAGGTTTACTGTTTTTGTAAAATATTTACCTAATACGACCATTGTTCTTTTAGTCAAAGATCCAAATGATTATGAGGGTTTAGAATACAATTTAATTTTTAAAAGCTTTGTGATTTTAAATGTCTGTGAATAATCCATTAGGATTTTCCCAAAATGTCGTGGCTGCATTTATTTATTTATTATATACTTTATTGTACACCAAAATTACAAACAGCGTTTAAGAACATTGTAAATCTTAAGGGTACAACGGCGGTCTTATCGCTGAAATTTATAAACACAACTAATTTATAGATAATGATATTTGCTCCGTGCGAGAATTGAACTAGAACACGCAGCGCAGCAGTCCTACGCTACTACCAACCATCCTGCCAAAACCATAACTCTTGTTTTTTTTTGTGAAAAGCACATACCTAGCTAGATATGATTCCAATGCTCTGAATTGATGTCTCGAATAATTAAAAAAACTTCCAGTTCTGTTGATCCTGCTGATTCTTAGCCTAGCTGAATGACATCTAGCCTTCTCATCCTCTGAACCTTGGTACGTCATCGGCTTGCCAATGCGCATCAACGGAACTAACTTATAATAAGGTTACTTGATATTAATGCATTGTTGTGCATCGCTTTGGCAATGTTTACCGTTGCATTCTCTTCCTGATTGGAAACAATATGATGGTATCGTTAGTTACGTGATGCATTTTTAGATTTGCTTTTATTATGGCTCAGTTTCTCCTATATCGTTCGATTGTGTCCATTGAAAGGAGAGACGGTTAGCACTCCCCTTGACAGGGATGGAACACACAAAATTGGTTAAGGCACAACTCAACCACATCATAACATTTAAAATTAATGAGACTAGTATCTAGTATGTGACTCGTGGCTAAATAATAACAGCACCATAGGTCGGTATAGGTTGCCGAGGTTGATCTGTGTTTGGTTGACTGGTAGAGAATGCCTCAGGCATTAAGTACACCTATGTACCTTGGATGTTGCATGAAGTGTACAATAAATAGATAATCAATATATTAAAGTTAGTTTCCTTCGTGCTTCCGAAGTCACGTAAAGCCATCACTCTCCATTGTCTTTTTTTAGATCATTGACAGTCGTAACTTTGTTAATATGAAGCCCGAAAGTCTAAAAACGAGTCTAACCAAGGGATATATCGTATAACCTAGTTATACAGATCAAATTGTTAGACGCTCCATGATAAATATTTTTTATTCAGCTGCATCTGTTTCGACTAGAAGCGAAGTTGGAAAAGACTAAGCAGGTTGATGGATTAAGACCAGTATATTGTAGGCACAGCTCTAACATTGGCCCCATTAAGATTTTGAAAGCTACATGCGGGACGATAAACAGGAAAGGACGTGGAGCATATCCTGGACAGGACTAAATATAAATCATTTTGACTAATCATAAATACCTTTCTTAGTTGCTAATTTATGAAGACAGTTTTGATATATTTCGATATTTTAGTACTATGTTGTAGTTCTATGGCTTCAGGCTTTTTCTATGTAGATTTGATTTCCCTGCTGCGTTATCTCACGATTTATATTGACTTTCGTTGGAATATTTTTGCTATAATTTACATTTAACGGCTCAATATTGTAGAGGCAATCATGCGCAACCTATCGCAGACTTGAAGGGCTTATTTCTTGAACCATTGATTGACCTTTAGTTTACCTTTTTCCATCATGACTATTCTGTTTCCTGATTTAAAATGGTTTTAACAAAAAAGTAATAGACATACAATATAGGTAACTACTTAAATACTGAATACTAGCAGTTGCTACCGCCTTGACCCGCTACAACTCGAATATTATCCCACGGGAATTTAAAACCGGGATAAACGGTATCCTATTTTTTATTCTATACTATAACTTACTATCTTCTGAGCAAAACATTATCACGATCGTCGTTCTGACGTGATTGAGTAGCAAAAATTTGTAAGGAAGAATGTTTGCTACTCATGCGAAAGTTTGGATGGCTAAACTTTCGAATTTATAATATTAATGAATTAGACATAATTACCAATATGGTGAAGGAAAACATTGTTAGGAAACCGACATGTCCTAGAAAATAAAAATCGAGGTCTGGTGACATCTGCAGCCAACCCCCTTGGCCTGCCTGGTGAATTTTGACCCACTCCCTCTCACAGAGATGAGGCCTGTGTCAGACCACTGGGTACATTATAGGCTGATGATGATGATACATCAACCTAGGTACAATATAAACGAAGAACATACCAGGTTTCACTTGGCCAAGTTCCCATAATGTTAAGGCTCTGGGTCACGTCTTTTTATTAAGTCTGACCTATAGATTTCCATAATAACTTTCAATAAAGGTGTAATATGAAAGGTAATTGATATAATTTGCGTTCGTACACCTCAGAATTAGTTTGTACACGCGAGTACAGAGTAATTGGGTCTTTAAAGTTGATAGGAGTCATTTTAGGTTACCGGTTGATTTTATGTGAAGGTGGTGAAATATTTGCTGTTTTATGTTTCATGTCTAGCTAGTAGGACTTCTTGAGAAAAGTATATGTTTAGGCGCAAAAAGCCCATTTCGCAAATTGACAACCGAGTCACTAAGGACAAGTTCTCAGATTGTCAAATTTTCTAAAAGCCTCATCTCTAAATGGCACATGTCATCAAAAAAGCATTTAGCAATAAAATACTGTAAATAAAATTTTAATTGTGTATATTATATTATCTTTCTTATATTGATACAGTTATTTTCATTTGATAGTTGTTTATTTAAAAACGTACAAATGTCAAAAAGGGTTGCATGACGCCACAATATGGCGACAGCACCCTTCATAGCTGAACTGCACAGTACCTTAATAAGCTCAATGTGGTTTCCACCTCAATGACTATGTGTACAAAAAATCAATTTAAATCACCGCAGACATTCCTATGCGTCCCCATTGTGGTTGGTATTAGCAATGATTACAAACATAGTTGTAGTATAAAGCCATGACTTATATATATTAAAGGGTGTCAAAACCCAAGAAAAAAAATGGCTTGGCAATCGTGGGGCTGTCTAAACAGGTAATCATGACTCTGGAACGCAAAGAGCTTTTGAAGGAACACCGTGGATTTAAGTTAGTATGAGTCTGACAATGCCTTTCGCTCCATCCATAGCGGGAGGACTCATTTGATGATGATCAACGCTAAAAAAAGGGTGCCAATGAATGGGGGTTAAAACTAAAACTCCGTTGTTTATCCATCCGTCCAAAAGTTGTATCTTTTGAACTGTAATAGTGCTACCTATTACTGTTCAAAAGATTGCTGAAACTAAAACTTACGCACAGCATTACCACTGTATATAAGAGAGATTCAATACATAATATTGCTTCAACCTAACACTCTTTTTGGGCTTCGCTGATATCAAGTTATAAAAAAATAAATAGAAATACAATATTCAGTGTTAAATAGTACCTATACGGCTGAGAGCAATGGTGGCTCAGTGTTATCGGCTCCAACTGACGAGTTGCAGGCCGTGGGTTTGAACCGAGTCAGGCGCATTACTTGTTGTAATTTATTTCGTCCCCACTGAGCGGTGTATCAAAAATCGAAGCAGTGAAGGAACCTGCCGGGGTCGCGGGACTTATTCCATCACCGTGACCCCGGCACATAAAGGGCTATTGATAGATACCGTGGATTTTAGTCAGTACAAGTCTGACAGTCCCTCCGGCCCTGCCCGGGGTGGGAGGACTCATTTGATGATTTTACCACGCTAAAAAAAAAAATCGGTGAAGGAAAACATCGTGAGGCATGTCCTAGAATTAATGCCATCAAACTGGCATGTCCTAGAATTAAAATATCGAAGATATGTGACATTTATCAACCCGCATTGGGCCCGCCTGGTAGAAAATGGGCTACTCCCTCTCAAAGAGTGGAGATCAGGTACCAGCAGTGGGAACTCTATAGACTGATGATGATGATGATGATATTACGGCTGATATAGGGCTCTTCGTGTTTTATCTCGACTCTCATAAATCCAGTTTTGCTTCAATCAATTTTAATACGTGTCTACCTACTTTCTGTTTAACGAGTTTTTAACTTGTGCTATTATAATGCCCAATTATTTACGCTTTGAAATAATAAGTCAGTAGTGATTAGCGTTTAAAAAGCGTGTGAGCTCTAAAATGACGCATCGTGATTTTCTATCGTTCTTTTAGTTACGCTTCCATTTGTTTCGGGTTTGTGTACCGTGAATAATAGTAGTCTAGTCTGTTCTTGATACCTTACTGGACAAAATCTGTCCTGTACCCCTCTTATACGTGGTAAAATCATCAAATGAGACCTCCCTCCCCGGGCAGGGCGAGAGGTACTGTCAGACTTGTACTGACTAAAATCCACGGTGTCCTTCAATAGCCCTTTATGTTCCGGGGTCACGGTGATGGTATAAGACCCGCGACCGTCCTGTACCCCTAGCACGAGTTTTCACTATTTTACTTTACAGAGAATTTACAGCGTTTCTTGTATGAAAAAATGGAACAGCGCCTGGCGCCCCTCTGATGTGCGAAGAAGGAATTAATTATTTCCTTGAAAATTGCCAATTTGAAATTGTCAAAATTCCAGTTTACTTTACGTCTCAAATACTGACTCGTGCTAAGGGTACTGTTCCTGTTGGTAACAAGTCGGGAAAAATAAATTATGAACACACCTTTGCCTTATAAATTGGTGGAATATTTCCTCATACTTTAACTTATCTACCTTTTTTTAACCGTTGTTCTATCTTACCCAGGGAAGGCTCATTTCATGAATTTACCAAAAGGGCCCCGTCAGATTTCTGACAGCTCTTCGATCCGGGCATGCTTCATGATCGGACAGCGAGTTTAGCATTACCCATCGTCCGTGTGCCCGCGAACTTTCTACCTTCAGTTTCAAGTTGACAGCCTCGTTAATATACATAGAAGTATTCAGGTGTGCGAGAACCTTCTGCAAAATGTTCACCGTCTATCACTATTCGTTTTTTCTTGAAAGAGTCCACCAGCCGCACACCGGTGGAATCGTATATTTATACTGACGACTTCAGACTGACAGATAATTTTCTCGCCTAGTAATTATAACCGGAGCATTCCTCACCGTAACCACTAATGGCATTTCCAGCTAATCAGAGCGTCATTTTACCATTCCTACGGTGCACGGTGGTAACTTTATTACTTTATCTCGTGCGTCCATTAGACAGGCGTCATTCATTGGTAAGCCGCACTAAATAAACGGGACAGAAGGTCAGTTTTTCCTTTCCCCATAATAGTAATTCCTCATTTTAATTTACAAGTATAGATTTTTGAGAAATGGCCACTGTTGGCATATAACATGGCTCCATGTTGTACGCCAACAACGGCCACCCTCAAGTGGGGTTCCGAGCAGTACCTAAGTTTAAGTGCTAGAATAACAGCGCGTTTTGTCATTAGTTGACGTACTGTCATAACGGTATTCCACAGGCATAGAATATATACAGCCACAGAAATAGGATCCATCGGGAATAACTATAAAATAGGATGCCAAAGTGGGATTCAACGGTAATAATAAATCAAGTTTTACCCTAATATTACAAACATTCGACGTCGCTGCGCGTGCGCGTATACTCTTGCGTGAACTTCTTTCCCTCGTTGTTTGGAGTTGATCTTCTGTAGTTAACTATAGTTATCTATCTATAGCTGTTGGGCCAGCCATGCGCGTGAGTCTCGGTAATATTACAAGAACACTGTAATTCTCGCTGTTGGAGATTATTACAGTTATTGCGAGGTGGGTATGAAGCTGTTGAAATGTACGATTGGATTTGTTTGAGAAATGTGTGTATTAGAAATTTAGAAGGGCCATGGTTTGAGATTCCGTTGGATGTATACTTATGAAGTAAGTAGTACTTAAGTAGATAGTCAGCTGAATGGTGAGGTGATGTAACCCCAAAAATAACAGGTGGTTCTTTAACACTACTGCAGTAGCAATGCAAGTATAAACCATAGGTTCAGAAGAATAAAAAACATTATACCTTTATCTTTAGTAGAATCAAATCATCAAATGAGTCTTCCAGCCCTGGATGTGTAGCGGAAGGGAGAGCCTTTACTTACTTAATGGCTAAAAGTACACCCTTTTCCTTCAGCTGCCCTTTGCATTCCGCATAATTGGTGTCCTTTTAAGATGGATCCACTATCCCATGAGTAGCATTTCATATATCTATAGCTGGCAGAAATTCTTTAGTTTGGAAAACAAGAGGCTAAACTTTTTCATTTTCCAAAATTAATTTGAAAATTGAGCCATTTGAAAATAAAATAATGCTAGACAACCAGATACTGGTTGCCATTATGCTAAAATGGGCCTATGTGGCGTAACATAGTAATTCTTGTTTAGTTTTTAGGTTTTCTCATTTCTTTGTACAGTTTTTTTTGTGAACTTGTGGCGTGTGCCAATTAAAGTTTTTTCTTTCTGTCTCTTTTTTAATGCAGAGAATTTCATTTATCTACTAAATAAGCAATAACTCTAGTTCTGTTATAACAGTACAAAAGCCGGAACACCGCAAGCCAAGCCGACTTCCTCATACTGTTAATAAAACCTGATTGGTTGAACATTGGTGCACAACCGCAAACCTTACTTCTCGAATAACATACTACGGGACACAATTTCTAAGGAACCCGTCAGTGACCTTCATCTGTCAACTGTCATTTCAATATAACGTTTTTTTTTTCTTGGTAAAATCATCAAGAAATATGTCCTTCCCAGGAGGGACTGTCAGATTTGTACTGACTAAAATCTACGGTGATCCTTCAATAGCCCTTTACGTTCCAGGTCACGGTTAACTGTGACACATTCCCGCGATCCCGGAACAGACCCACGTCTCCGATTTCAAAATTCGTATCGTTTAGCAGTAAATTACATACTTTGCGCAAATAATTTTTTATTAATCTTTATTATCTCAATTGTTAGAAGTTATTTTTATAATGATAAGTGTTTATTTTAGAACGTACAAGTGTTAAAAAGCGTACATATAATATGAAGTATCTTTAATATTAGTAGAGAAAACCTTGGTTCAAGTGGATGGCATAAAGTGATAAAAAGACAACTCTTCAGTGTACTTATCTGGAAGAGTTGTTCGTCATCGTCAATTAGTATATTATGTTGCATAGCACAACCCCGGATCTAGAAGTTTTTCGAAACGGGGTAAAATTTCATAGTGGCACCCCCTGCACCTTCCAAGCTTGTAATTGAGACAATGAAAAAAATGTTTGTGAGTAATCGGTATGCCGTCTTCTGGAAATGCTGATGCAGAAAGATCATGTACACTAAGACCATTATTACCACACATTCAACAATTAATTTAATTTAGGATTTTTTCGAAAACCAACTGGATGTTACAACGTATGCTAGATTCTATGCGATTAGTTTTCTTTCAGCATGCATCAAGCAAGCATGTTGATAATTGCAGAGCCCTCAGAAGCTAGTGCCCTGAGCACTTTTTAATAGCGACTCAAAATCAAACTTTATTTACTACATGAAAAGTAAATAAAGTTTGATTTTGAGTCGCTATTAAAAAGTGCTCAGGGCACACAGTTTCTAGTATTGCCGAGACATTTAGCGTCGCGTCGCGTCTCGGTTTGTACTGACCCTAAGTCCACATGCAAGTGTAAAGTCATCATTAATGGCAATTGTGAACACAAGACATAAGTTCATAAACACAGTGTATGATGTCTTAATTAAGTACTTCTCATAATTATACATCTGTTCAGCATTCATATTTTAACCTATTAACATATTTATTCAGTTAATAAATTGACCCTAATGACCATAATAAATAAACAATAACCCTCATTATAAGCTACAGTTACAAAACTGAAATACATTTGTATCCTAATTAATAAAGTTATTCGAGGAAATTATAATATATACAGTTATATGCAAATGTATATTATTATCACGGAAAACAGGTAGTTGAATTAACTCACGAAAGTCGGCCTTAGCGTGTGTATTACAAACATGCAATATCCTTGCGCGGCGTCAACGAGACGAGAAAGAAAGTGGATACAGAAGGACCACTTTTAACAATGATCTATCTATAATTTCTTCTTCGTCGGTTCACTCTTGACAGAGTGGTCGTGGTCAGCATATTGCAGCGAGACATCGTGCTGCCATAATTCGCCTCACAAAGCGACGCCATCCCTCCCTGTCGGCGTAAATCGTGTGCACTCATGTAGCGGATCACCAACTGCAGACTTGATCTGATCAGTCCTATAAACCTCACTAGCGTTTATTTATCGGTTTACGGTCTGTTAACGACCTTGCCGCTGTTTGCGGTGGCGTAGCGCGGTCAGGGCGGGAAGGACTGTCAGACTTGTACTGATTAAAATCCACGGTGTCCTTCAATAGCCCTTTATGTTCCGGGGTTACGGTGATGGAATAAGTCCTGCGACCCCGGCAAGCAGACTTTAGGCCTTAGGTCGTTATTCGCTTTAGGCGTCATGTTAAAATATAAATTCAATTTGTTTATTCTTACACAGCTTTTATTGCCAATAGTAGAACTTCTGTTATTGTTTGTTTTGTGATAAAAAGCGACCATGCGCAGGCGCCGACGCGACACCGGCGCCATCTGTTATCCTTTTTTATTTACCCCCTTTTCATTCGTCTCTCGTCCAACGTTTATTTGCGCAAGGATATATTGTTATGTCTCTTTTTTAAAGTTTAAATGTAACTGAAGGTTGAAAGTTTATACCGTTGTTTAATTTATTTCAGTTGAAAGTGGGTGAATTGTTCTATATGGGCTATTAAGTTTATTTATATAAGGTTTATTTATTGTTATGTGTTTTAGGTTTTGTTTAACTGAGTTTCTGTGTACACTTGTTGAAGAATGAAATAGTAGGTTTTTGCTTCCTCCCTCGATAGCTTGGTAACTTATAATGAAACACCAGAAAATTTAGTTTAAATCAAAACTGTATTGTGCAATATATCCAGTACAACTGTTGCACACACAAATACGCTCTCCATTCCGCTTGTCTATGTTCCCTTAAAAACTAATTCGGATACACAATCTAGTGTTCTGTATCGAACATAGGTCTTAAAATGGGTCCTCTATTTTTTTAAACCCAAAAGTCTAATAACCAGTCTTATCGAGGGGTACTGCTTTATCCAGTTACTGGGAAGATCAGATAGACACATAATAAAATCTACAAGTTCACGACTTTGGTCTAATCGGTGATCTGTGGGAAGGGCGGCGCGAACAAGACATTAAGTTACTTTGTAAGTACGCGAATTTGTCACTGGCGGCTTCTCGTGGCGCGATTATTTCTACACTAACATTTATTTTTAACGCTCGTCGCCCCGCGCTAAGTCAATGCTCACAGCGGGAATATCGTGAACAGGCCGGTATGTTTCCTTTGTCTGAACCTTCTCCAAAATATTTTGTAAAAAGATAGGCATTAATCATAGCCTGGTCTAATTAATCGTTTTAATCAAGATAAAGGACGATTAATTATTCCGGACAGGTCCGGACATCTGAAACCAGCTGTAAAATTAGCGATATCTCTGGATCTGTCACCACACTCATTAATATCTTACAAATTCGACCATATGACGTTTCGACATCTCGTGCGAAAGAAAAACGTGGTCTGTATCACATGTATTGCCCCACGCAAGCTGTAATCAGCTGTAACTGCTGTAAGCAATAAATAGGTCATTGGCTTTCAGCTAAGGACATTGTGCCATTTTAATCTTTGATATTATACTCCTATGTGTTCATTTTAGAAGTATATTATAAGTATATCTTATCGTTTTTGGGATAGTGAGCATCGTAAAGATAGGATCTTTCGTTACAATTTATAGATTTCCTGATATATACGAGTATAATGAAATGTCCTGCTGAACACAATGGTATCATCCTAGGCGATCCTTGAAAACGATTACATAGGTACTGAAAATTGTATGAAGTGATTTAGATCTTTGCAAATCTTAGGAAATAGGCACAACTATGGAGTGGAATTCCCTGATGGAGTCTGTATTTTCTGATAGCTATAACTTTGGGGTATTTAAGTCAAGAGTGAATAGGTTACTTCTAGACAAGCGTGCATCACCGTAGACCACATCTTCCCTTGCCATAAGGCGAGATAGTGGTCGAACACGAGAATTTCGCAAAAAATTGTAGATTACTCGCTAGTGATGATAGATCAAAGCAGAGAAACCTTTGGACCTTTATCGTTTTTTACATAAAACATTGCGAGTAAAGATTTAAAAACAACAACAAAGTAAACATCATCGTAACTCAAGCTCTAAACCACGTTTTCTCCAGTGCCTCGCGGTTACGACAGTTACTTAGTAAGAGGCGTGACCGAGCCCTTTCTATTGTTGACATACTAGCTGCGCTCGCGCCGGTTCGCTGTCAAAACACCGTGCTTTGCGGTCAGCTGTTGATGGGTGCGTGAAAGTATCTTTTGTTTTGGTAGCGTTGATGTGATGTGCTGGTAGTTTTATGGCTTTTGTGGTGTAATATTGGGCATGAGTTTAGCGTTTGAAGAAGGTTAATTGAGGTTTAAAGTTACCTGCTAAGCTATAAATTAGTTTCGACGCACACAGCGCGTAGTAGTTGACCGCGGCTTTTCTCTCTCCTCCTATTTATGCGGGGTAAGCTTACCAACTCTTAGTCCAGCAGTGCTAGACACAAAGTTGTTCTTAGCCGCGTACAAAACGCGATGCAAGTCTCCGATACCTTACGACTTTGGTATCTATTGACGCGTGCCTCTGTACGAACCTCTATAGATTTGTATTGCGATAGTCGCCTGGATCCCAAAGCCGTAAGGTATCGGAGGCTTGCGTCGCGTTGGGTATGAAGGTGCTAAGATAAAACCACTGCTGGGTTTGCACTGTAAGCAATAATGTCAACTGCTTCGAATAATAATGGCTTCCAAAGAGCAAATAATATTTCCTCAATTATTTGTACACAAATCAGCACTTCAGTGCACACAATTTCGACTTCAATTTCCCAAGTAAAATAATAATAGTGTTACTCTTTCGCTTATAATTATAACAAGCAATTTACGCTTGATCGACTATTGCGATTTAGGCAGGATAATAAGCACTTGTCCAGATATAAACTCGCGTAAAATAACTTACAAAAGACACGATATAAAAAAAATCTGGTTTTCATAGTGAACTATCACGTGCATAACCTTTTTTCACTTTAATTTTGGAGACACTGTACACCAGGTGGCCTACTATGACGTTTTAAAGCCAGTATAGTTCCAATGAGGGAACTAGGTGGCGTTAGACGACTTGTATAGCTCTGTCTCTAGCTTTGGCACACTGGAATCCACAAAGAGATTAAGTATGTCTTGTTTTTATAGGTAACATCTTACCCATAACTTAAAGCCGGGATCGCGGGACTACCATCACTGTGAACCCGGATCATAAAGGGCTATTGAAGGACACCGTGGATTTTAGTCAGTACAAGTCTCACAGTACAGGTCCTGTTTCAAATAGCACGCGTGGTGGTAGAGTGACTAGTTGCAACTCTTGCAGGACTTATCACGAAAAATTTGCAAAAAGGGTGCTAATGAAAATGATGAATCGTGAAAGTTTGTGATTCTACTTCTGAATGAGCGCCCATAGAATACCTTCTTGTTCAAAGAGGATTCTTAATCTCACTCGGCTTAATGACCCACTGTATGCATTTCAAAATTACCCATTTTTTGACAGTTTAAAATCACCCAATTTTGACAGTTTCTGCAATGAGTGCTATTTAAACAAACATTTCGATTTCGCTCTCTCCCTTGCTTTTTC
The DNA here is from genome assembly GCA_028554685.1 of Agrotis ipsilon. Classification (NCBI taxonomy): domain Eukaryota; kingdom Metazoa; phylum Arthropoda; class Insecta; order Lepidoptera; family Noctuidae; genus Agrotis; species Agrotis ipsilon. The sequence goes on from CM052972.1 coordinate 11,710,584, forward strand.
TAAGAAACCATTATGCCTAATCTGAGAAAAGCTTTCAATCGAACTGTTCTCAATATGTGATTGATTAATTGACTGTTGCTATTAGGCAAACTTACATTTGATTTTCCAATCGGAATCGTAAACACATTGTTTATATCTGTTGAAAACTAGTTTCTGTGGTCTCATGCATGTTATTTGGTGAACTTGTTAATCTTCAAGCACTGCCATAATATACTATCAAAAACGAAAGTAAAACAATTTCATTTCGTGATGTTAAACGAGGTTAAGGCGCGACATCGTGAGAAAAAAGACAATAAAATTTAAATAAAAGTTTAAAAAGAAATATACGGGGTCACAGGTTAATTCGGAGTGAACCGGTCTCAGATGTAGCTATAAACTGCGCTTGCGCTGCTTCGCTTAAACGTAGAGTAATTTAGCCAGTTTCTTTTTAATTAATTTTAATGTGGCTGCCTCGTTTATCTACTAGTTGCAAACTTGCAAAAGAGATGCTGGGTTTCTAAGTATGGTAAAGTTTTATTGTGTTTTTCCATCAAGAACCTCTCGGTAGCGTCTTAATGTGTGCATCTATCTCATTACACGGGAGTTAAATATAACTGGCGAAAAGTGGGTATAGTTGTTGTCGGGTGTTTTTCTACTTAACTCTTTGAGACTCACACACATGTCCTGGATTGCAAGTCCACCACCACTGTCCTGTACGGGGTTGCGGCCTTCGAATAATGAGTCTGAGCAAAGACTAGAACGGTTCATTGCTTCACGCGCGAAGGGGACCCAGTGAGCCATACCTACCGGGCCCCTGAGACCCTGGACTACAAAGGGCAAATTGAAGGAAGATGGTGGTTTTAGTCAGTATAGTCTGATAGTCTCTCCCGCTACACTCAGAGTGGAGGACTTATTTTAACACCAAGAAGCAAAGAAAATACGTAAAAATCAATTTATTATAATTAAGCTACTGGCATTTTACTTTTTATAACAATAACTGTTGATAGAATGAAGGTCGTAGTCTTACAATTCGATAAGGTTTTCGATTTATTCTCAATAATATGCTGCACGATTGACTGGCACTTCAAATTAGTAGAAAAAACTCGACACATACCTGATTGTACTGGGTTTTAATCGGTCACGTCTTTGATTCATTATGTCTGGCGGTCTGTAATGTAGTTCTATTTAATTGTTAATGCATACAATTGATCGTGTTTTGTTTGTTTTTTAGGTCGAGTATTAAATAATTCAATTTGATATTGAAATAAATCTACGTTGATAAGAATCAAGTATTTATTCGTAAACTCATATATCATTAGCGCCACGTTATGTATGTTATCAAGAGATTTAGATAAGGTAGCGTGTCCATACTATCAATAAAATGATTTGTTCCACTTTTTTTGTATTTCAATTTCTTTTTTTTGTAGGGTAAAACTTGGTAATACGCTCTAGATGTCAAAATGCCCCGTCATTCATGGCCGAGGCCGAGGGCCAACATGGCCCTTGGCATGTACTCGGGCACAAATATTTTGATTGTTAGTACGCCAAGAGCGGCCACACTCGCGTGTGTTTCCGAGCAGTAAGATCAAGTGCGAGATAGACGGCACCGTCGACTCGGGAATGGTCCATGATAGCTCGGCATATCACTCATTACTATCCGTACCAACGACGATATAATTACTAGACTCCTAATAACAGGCGACCGATGTCCGTCAACACATTAGGCAAAAAAGTCTTATATCCGTGTTATTTCAACCACTCCTTGAGCCGTAAACATACCTTGAGACAGAACACACCTTGAGTTAGCCAATCACAACGCAGTACCTCGTCCCCCTCGCTTACGTAGTACCTCAGCGAGTTGACAGAATAGTTTTTGTTTCTTAGATCGTGCATGCGGGGTCTAGTAATATAACGTCGTTGATCCGTACGCATGCTCGTGCGTATAGTGCTGAGACATCGCCACCGTACCGTACCATCCGTTGCCGTGGGCATCTTCGGCGACGGGTTGTGAGGCGGAGGCTGTCCTTTCCTTCGCGTATCCCGCCTCCTCCGGAAGTGACTGCTTCTTATTCCGTCATGACCCGCAGCATATCCAGTTTTCCACGAACAATGCCGGGCGCGAGAGGTCGCCGCCTGTCGCCTTCGTGAGGACACGCCAGTGGTCTGCCCAACCGGAGCAGACCTGCACCGTATGACCCACCGTGTCCTCCGGGTAATAGGTATTCCTCCTTACCTCTATACTCCATGGTCATAAAACATGGGACCTATAATGACGCTGTCGATAATTCTGACAGTTCAACTTACGTCTACCTCTTCAGAAAATACATTCGTGATATGTTATAAACAAAAAAGGCACACAAAGGTTAAACTTTAAAAACAATAATCACCTCATCGACAGTCCGACATTCGTCCTACAATAAACAGAGTGTCAAAATGTCAAAACGGTTTAAAATAAACTGTCGCCGCGACCTAGCGCAACGACTCACTGTTTGTCGCCTGTGTGTCGAGACTTTATAGGGACGCCACATGCTTTAAAATATTGCGTTTAATATTGTAAACAATGGTGATTCATATCCATCACAAATAAGGAAAATGGAATATTATGTATGTGCTAAATTCGACTTGCACTAAAAACCACAAAAAGAATATAAAAATCCGTTCCTTTCAGTAAGAATGATGTTTTAAAAGTATTTTAGTGTTAGAAGCATGATTATGATGCAAGCTGGCTTAAAACTATTTCAAATAAGTTTATGCCACCTTTAGAATGCTCTCCCCTCCTCCTCCACATAGCCTAATATCAATCAGGACTAAGGTAACTTTCTGTTGGTAAGTCCGGTAGTTTTTTAATTTACTCATTACAATCGTACACGTCATTAATTCTATTTACAATGTTAGCATAGAAGTAAAGACATAGATTATTAGATCCACTGTCTCAAGTCTGTAACTACATAATTATAATATAAATATATCTATTCTTTTTACTTTATCCATATTCGGAGAAGAAAAAACACAAGCTTGTGAAATCACAAAGTCCATTATTTGGCATTACCTGAAAAACTCACGTTTTAAACAGTGCAATAACAACCACAGCTCTCTTTAAAATTTTAACTTGTGTAACCCAGTTTCCATATTCTTAATTATTAGTTACTACTCCGACCGTGTTTCAAGTCACACAGCTGCTAAAAACAATGCCAGCCCTAACGAAACCTAAACAAAGATAATTTCGGGAGAAGACAAACATTTCCAAACTCAACCTTATACAATAGAATATAAAGCTCAAAATCCAGCTCATGTATTGACAATAGTGTCTGTTAGTCCATCTGTTCGGCTACCATACAAGTAGGAAACAGTATTGGTAGACAGTATAAATATTTATGTTATAATAATGTTCTGTGCAATGTCAAATGCGGTTTTGTTTAAAGAAGCTATCAAGGGCAAAGGTTTTTTGTTCTTTGTTCGACGGTTTTGATGTGTTATTTTAATTAAAGTTTCATAAAATGGAGAAATATGGGACGATTAGTGAGGGTCAATGGCCAAATGTGGGAAAAGAAGAAAATGATGATACATCTGTATCACTCAAATCTGTTGATTTAGATGGCGAAAAATAATAGTGCAAGAAAAACACAAAATGATTGTAAGTAAATAATAAGACGTTTTTGAACTATGAACTCTGTAAACAAATAGGACACCACGACAACAATGACTACCTCAACCTTCAAACGATCAGTCACAAACACGCCATTCATAAATTTTCCCCTTACAGAGCTACAAGAAATTCCTCCCATAGTCAGACACTTCGCAGTAAATACTTCTCAAGCTCAACCCAAAACAAATCCGAAATACATCGGTCCGTAGTCTGTAGTATGACGCAGCGCCGGCGTCGTCTCGTCGACGTCACGCGCCCGTTACTAGGCCGCTTCCGACAAAACTTGGAGATTTGCCCCTTGCCCCTTTAATGAGTCATTGGTTTCAATTACCACCGGTCTTGCTAGCTTATTGTGTTTAAGAATAGGTATAGTGTGTGTGATTTTTTCGGTCTCTGCCTTGGTTGAAGGTTTTTACTTGGCTTGGAAAATTTCTGCGTCATGATTGGTTTGCGTTTCAGCATTGTTGAGATTAATGTATGAAATGTCATTGGATTTCTCAATTTTCCAGTTTTCATTACATTCTTATCGTATTTTATTGTCTTTTACTAATTCTGTTTTAAATAAATAAACAATGTCTTCGCTTTCCTATTGCTTTTCAAATAAAGCTTTTAGTACATTATTATTTATAAGCCGAAGTACAAATTATGCATCGACGCCTCCAGCGGATTCTATTTCATTACTTACAGCCAGGATCTGTGAATATTTATGCATTATAATCCTAACCAGTTTCTATCCGATATTGATACTGTTAAGCAATACGTCGATATAAATATGTTGGCGCTTTCCAACAGAAATTTTCTCCTTACTCAACTGTATACCGATATTAAATTATCATTTATGTTGCCTGAGGCTGTAGTTAATGCTGTCCAGTCGTAAAATATATCCTTGTTAATGTCCACCTCCTGTGGAATTTGAGCGTCTAATGTTTTTATTTCTACTGCGTGTAATTTCTTGAGTTAATTTATTATAGCGTTAGTCTAGTGCAGCAACTACCTCTTCTTCAAATTGTAATTTCTGATGAACTTGCTTTTCTTTCTTTGTTACAAAGGTAATTGCAATCAAATATTCAAATGACTTAATTTTGTAGTTCAAAGAACTTAGCGCCTAGGGAAGCGTAAGTAAACCATCTTTCTTAACTGACTAACAAATTGCGTAGGAGGACACATTTTAATGTCACATACATCAAAGGTGCTCGATAAGGAACACGCAACCGATATAGTTTAAAGTTTAAGTTCTAAAAAATATATTACTTTGTATATGTCAACTTCGATCTCATTCCATCGATAGACATATGTCTCATCCTTAAAAGGTGTTACCACCTTCGTCCATGGAAGATCAATTCAATAAATGTCAAGTTTAAAAATATCCAAGAATGACAGTCAAAAAACTATAATTATATCAGAAGCCTAATAAATGTCAGTCCACTTGACGGATTCGTAATTGGTCGCGTCGGCGCGGCGTCGTCCTTAGCTTGCGCGGGCGCAGTGCGTTGACACCGCTACTGTTCCGTGTTATTGATCCAAATCGATCCGACCCGAGCGATCCACGAAACTGCCGAATATAGAACACTGGAATGATTTTTGATGAATTTTGATTCTGTGTGTTTCAGTATTATTGATTTGAGAAATTATGGTGATGATTTTATTAAGACTGACAAAGGGAAATTCTTATTTTATACTATCTTATTCTTACAATGAGGAGACTTCTGTCAAAACAGTGTCACCATTATAGACTGATTATGTTATCGTTATTGTAAAAGATGATAAAGAAACAGCTGTAATAGAATGGCTACTAAAATACTACCAGAATATTTAAAAATGAACCATTAAGTACATAACTAATGTCGGTGTTGATTATGACAGTGTAGGTAAACATGCAGAGGGATCAATTATTATTATCGTAGCTAAAGAATTTGTATTCATTTTTTAGCTGTGGATCCAGCTCGTATACATTTCTATAATTAAAACCGTTCTCACTTGCATGATTATAATTATCGGCACTGGCATTTATAAAACCATAATCCATTTATTAAAGTATTATTTTATATCTACTAAACCAACAGTTGTGTAATAAGCCCGTAACGGAAAATTTATTATTAAAATCTAATCGAAATCTTAATAGTGAAACCAGTTTTGTTATATTACCTACTACAATTTCGATAGCATCAGGTTTTATACGTAATGCGGTAACAGTATACTCATGTTTATAAGGTTTCCTTCCTTGAGATGTATTTTATTTTTCCTCTTCTTCGTTTACATTCCCTTTTATAATAATAATAATAACATTTTCAAGATCTTTAAAGCCAAAAACTACGGTCGCTTCTGTTATTCTTTTATGTTTATCTATTACTTCACTTATTTCTTAGCAAGTTGTAACAATTCTAACCTCTATCGTATGTCCCAATGTGGTATAAAAACGCCAGACTTTTACAATCGAAGCCCTTGGCCCTACAGTAGTGGTTACCTGCCCTACGTATTTACTAAAAATACATTAGTGTCACGGTGAATAAACACGGATTAACTCAACTAGTTTAAAAAGCCTTCTAAACCGAAATCAGTTCAAGTAAAGAAGGTCTTTTAAACTTGGTCGGTTAATCCTGCGCTGGCGCATGGGTCGGCGATTCCTCTTGTCAGTTGCTCTTGCGCATCGATCGACGCCGCTTCACGCACGTTTTCTTCGATATTATTGATCGTTCAAATAGATCCTTTTTGTGATTTAGTGTAACCAGATCTTTAAAAAGTGTTCTATTTATACAGTGCAGTTTTGTTTAAGTGATCAACATTTATTTGATTTAAAGGTTCGTATTTTACTTTAATATTATCATACTTTAACATTATAAAGTCATAATCTTATAGATAAACGTGATAGTGGTTTGGTTCACTTATTAATAGGTGGTATTTTTATAATATTGATGAAATTCGTGGTTTCTTTGCAACTCGATAAAGTATAAGACACGTGAATCATATCGGCGATACTACTCGTAGAAACAAAAATAAACACAATTTGAGTCATCATAATATGAATGAATTCGCAAATAATCGTAACATTGTGCTTAAATATGTACTCAGTGATACCATCGTAAACAATGTTATCGCTTGTATTATGTACTGATGTATCTTTAATTGACTTTGGATTTAATAGTCGTAATTTGATAATGACACTAATGAACTTGATAACTGATGTCAAATTAACAACAGGCTCCTCTTGTTATGTTTACTAATTTATCAATTTCATATTTGTAAAGAAGTTTATCTTTTATTGGGGTCATATTAACATTATTTATAATGATTCGAAAATGGCATTCAGTTCAGTGTATTCAAAGATTCAGTATCACTTGCTCTGCCCTTATCCCCATTAATTTCAAGTTGTCGAAGCATGTCTTTTTCATATACTTCTTTACTACTTGTTATTTCAGCAAACCTTTCTAGCATTATCAACCATTCTTCGTATATTAAGTCAATATCTATAGGTACAACATAAAGCGCTCTTCCTCTTCTCATATTCAAGTTCCGTAAATGTATATTCGGGGAAATGCCTCTTTAAACCTAAATAGTACTAAAAATTGCGTCATCAACAAGATTAATGGTAATTTTCTAGTGTCATTTGTTAAAGAAATTGTTAATTAGGGAAGTGAAATTAGCTGTCTCCATACTAACGAGGTCTACTCCAATTTTGTCGGTGGCTTCGTCATTTGTAACGTTCTTATTGAAAACATTTTCTGTAAAGTTGATTTCAGTTAAAATTTCACTGAAGAGAATTAAAATTCAGTCTCTATGATTGAGTAGGTATGGAAGAATTTTTGGGTTAACTAAATTAATGAGTTATAAACTAAAAAACCTTCAACTTTTCCTTTAGATAGCAGCATCTATAATCCTTGTAGAATATTATAATTTGTGTTTTATACCAAAAGATTGTGTTACCTTGCATTTTATGCATCTGACATCACATTAATGTTTGTTTATTTATATTTTTCCTTGTGGTTGTTCTTCTGAAACAGCTTTAAGAAAATAAACAGGGTGTTCCTACCTCTGAAGTGGCTATTATATCATCAAACCTAAAAAAATACTGAAGGAACATGTACTTACACAATCATCTTGTATAGAGTGTAACTCTTCATATGAATTCCTTCAGTCGATGAGATATTTTGTCTGAGAAGTATTATATTTTTTCACATATAATTAAAAAAAAAACATAGGCGCACTTGAAAAGTGTTGAAAAGCAAGAAATGTCTGCGAAATATATAAATCAACAATAAACGATAGGTTTATAAATAATATGACGAGTAAATCGACACTTTCAACATTCTACCGTAAATTCACTGTTTTTACCTTTTATGGCAAAATCTCGTGGATATCGAAAGTACCTATCAACACAAAATACTAAAATAAACATAAACAACTAAAATACTTTAGCTTGAATATTGTATTTTCACTCAATATACTTAGGAACAGGATGGAATGTCTAGGTGTACCCAATCGAATATCCAACACATTACGAAAATGTATGTTGAGAAGATGGAAATATAATCAATCATGTCTGCGCATCTTGAGGAGTTAGATAGAAATGCAATTGTATAATACATCACCTGTTAGCTAATGGCAATGCTGATGCTTATTTTATGGTAATTAGACTTTGACTAGCAAAATTCCTGCCATTTTCTTCTTTTCTGGCAAAACTGTATTTCAAATTTTGTTGGTACAAAATTTCATCGCTTCAACAGCATTATCAAAAGAATAGTTGTTACTTTGACTATATTTTTGGGACCAAGATGGCTGAATGAGTGCAATACTGCAGTTTTTATCTGGAACAAAACATTTTTTTGATATAACTTATCTTAGAACCTTCTAGAAAGGCCATGTTACAGTTTAAGGCAGAATCTAGAATGGCATCAATCTAACAAAGCTACCGAGGTATCTTTCACCCAGTTAGGAATCCAACACAGATCATCAAGGCCCCACAAACCATTCTTGCACAAATAAAGACACACCGCTACATTCAAAACACCTTATTGATCCAATTAATACCCACAACAAAGTCAAAGCTGAAATGAAGGAACATTTAGATGCCGAACACATTTTAACCTAACCTTATGTAACAACAGTTCATGTGGTAGCTATACTAACAGTTGGTGACTCACTATTGGTTTTGGTCAATATTTTGTTAAGCACTGCGTACTGTGTAAACGTTAGTTTAACCCGAGATAGGCACATGGGCTTCGTCATGAGGTCACGTGGAGTATTTGATGTTATTTGGATATCGATAATCCAAATAGAAATGTGCCAGCATTTCTTGCTTTTTATCAGGCTTTAGAATAATATTGTTGGTTATTTTCCTCCTTTTATTAGACTTGCCTAAGGCCTTTGACACATGAAAGCAATTTCCTTTCTAAAAATACTTCTATCGGTTCTGATTTTATGATAGCCGGAAAAGAAATCTGTGAATCTAGTTCACCATCATCCAATTTAGTATTATTGTCATCTGCAATCTTCGCTGTAAATGTACTTACATCTGTATTGGCACCCACGTATAACTGATGACGGCATTTGTTCCCAATGTGATAGGGGGCGATTATATCGCCATTTATTAGACAAAGATATGGATCGTTGTCGTTGACTAAGTATGGACCTAGCATCTTATTTAGAAGTGTTGAAGAAAAGCCATGAGGAGATTTCATCGATGCATTTAGAAATTGGTTCAATGCGGTATCGAGTCTCTTGCTTACAGAATCTTAGGCTAAAATATGTTGTCTATTTTTAAACTCGTAACCACCATTTCATTCGCATAAGAAAAGAGCTATTCTAAACGTAATTGATCCTTAAACGTGCGTAAAACTTTGGTCTGAACCGTTTATGTTAAACCATAAAGTTTTCGTACCGAAGAGGAAAGTAGTAAAAAGTATAATGTTTTGTGTATTTTCAATGTGCGTATAAAAAGAAATGTCCATTGATCTGTCTTGACGGTGGCGTTAATGGTTCTTGAAACCATTAGACATACTTTAAGTACGACTTTTACTATTACAGGGAATTGTTAGAGATGGTCTTAGTTGTATGTTGTAAAACTTGGATGGGTTTGCAAACAATCTATTGTTTGCATGACAAAGAGTTTTTCTTTTATAGAAAGCTTTTCGCTATAGATCATTATTTTGCTGGAATCTTTTAGTCTCTTATTATATTTCACATTGTATTTTGGCAGTTGATGCATCTTTTGACTAAAACTGTAGTCTTTGATTTAAAATCTTCTACAAAATCCATAAAATATATTCCAAGTACTTTTATTCCTAGCGAGTTAACCGCAGTACTTGATGTCAACGCACCTTAAAACACGTTTGCACCAAAGATTGCAGGAGCGTGCTCACAAAAAAGAAAAATAAATAAAATGTACTTCGCCAGTAAAGTAAACCAGACTGTATCAGCTGTTTTAACTCCACTGCAGTTGAGGAAACAGAGTTCGTCTAAATAGTACTCACTAAGTGTTACTTATTCAGAAAGCTGTATATTGTAAATTCGCTTAGCGATTACATTTTCAAGCATATTGCTTTGAAAACTACCATTATCACCCATAGTCTCAATTTCTTGCCTCTCTCTAGTAACGTTTTCTTCTACTATATCCTATATTATTATATCAGTACCTATAATCATAGCTAGTTTCTGTTCTAAAATAAATAATGTAGTAATCATGATCTCGTTAACCAGTCCAGGACCAGTTCCTTCAATCATGATATGAAGCGTTTCTGGTTCTTGTTGTATAATCTCTTTGCCTCCCACATTCTCCATAGCAGCCACTGTCCTATATTTAACTTGAAATATATGGGAAACAGTGTTGTATGCATGTTCTACGTCTACATCTTTAAAATTAATCTAATTTCTTTGCCTTTTATCGTAAGTCAACATTTGAAATGTCTTCCTGCGTCTAATCTTCAGACGTCGATAGTTTAATGTCAAAGTGCGCCATCTGGCAATGATCAAAAATCTTTCTAGCCCCTATGAAGGATCCCTTGTTAGCAGTTTTTATAGATTTATAACTGTTTCCGGCACTCGAGAGCATGTCCCGGATGGCAGCGATGTGTTTCGATAGTATAGGTTCCGTATAGCAAAAAATATTGAGAGATATACAAGGAATATTTGATTTATGATAGCAAGGAGATTTGAGTTTGAAAAACGGGAACAAAAAGGGAATTTTGGATTTTAAAAGTGTGAACATTGTTACTTTGGATTTTGATATGTAACTGCAAATGGTTATTTGTGAACGTTACTTAAAAATAATTAGGTACCTTTAAAATCTCTTGTTACTGTAGCTTACCTTTTTGCCATTGTGTAGCAGGTAAAACTACAAAATACTGAATAACAACGTCAGGTGTACAGTATCAACTACCACAGCCGAAGATTTGACTGGCAGATGTCAGGATTAGACACTTGTTCCAAACGAGAAATCCAATACTTTTGTGAACATCGAAAAACAAAACCACGTAGCTAATAAATCTTTTTCTCTATTTTTGATAAAAGCCGAACTGGCTACTCAAGTTTCAAAAGATACGGTGCATATCGTATTTGTTTTACGATTCGTTAAATCACACACGTTTAATATTAATTGGACAGGTTTATTAATTGGTTATCAATTAACAGAAATCTTTGACAAATATGGACAGAGGAAGACTGTTAAAATATTCTTGATGTTTGCTTTTAATTATTGTGACCCACATTTACTTTGTAATGGATAGGGAAATAGCAATGCAACAGAAGAAAAGATGGAAATAAACATATTTGGAAACTGTTTTAAAGATTTCTTATGATATTTTAATGCTTTAATAGTGATGGATGGAGGAGGAAGGCCAAAGAAAATATGAATGGATTGTGTGAGAAATTATATAAAAGAAATATTAGTAATTGGTGTTATGATGTCTGATAGAAGAAGAATGAAAGAAGGAAACGCGTCGTACCATACCCGAAGTAAAATGTGATTAGGGCAGGAAGATAATGATGAATTGGTGAAGATTGTTTCACGTGTAAAGTAAATGAAAGACACAGATTGAATCATGAATGACCTACTGTTTGCAACATAAAGATAAACATCAATGCACAGCTTATCTTTATACACAAGCAAGATATCCGTAAACTGGGTCAGCCTGGCGTCTATCAAATTGGAATTCAGAGCAGTTTCTTCCAAGGCTTGTTATACAATAATGTGGATATGTATGTAATATTGGATTTAGCATAAATGTAATCTTACATGCTATAGATATATGGTTTTGAGGAATGTGGGACATGCGTAGAATGTGTTGAGATCAATGGTTAAAATGGTTGATTAGAAAGATGACATGGCTGAAAGGATTTTAGTAATTGAGATTATACGAAAATCAAAACAACGTCCTCTAATGTGTTAGGGTGCCCATCTTTCTGGACGAACTTTATATTTAACTAATTATTTCATTAGTTAATTTTTTATATTTAACTAATTATTGCTTGCGGATTGGCTCGCCTCCTCCTAATTCTAATGTCTATAGCCTATAACTATCGATATTCCATGTCTCGTGTTGCACCTAGGTGAACCCAGTAGGCGGATCACGGGCAATAAACGGTATTTTTGTAGACCAATTAATTAAAATTTGTCCTGCAGTTTTGAAAGCGGAAATCGGAACATGCGTACATACAAACAAACATAAACACTTTTATTTTATTTATTAGAAGTATCGTAGGACTTAAGGTGGAGCGACAGTAGTAGCCCGCGAAATTTAAATTTTCATGTATTTTTTGCAATTTGCTTAACAGTGTCAAGATATAACTTGATCAAAATATGATTCGCGACATTATCAAGTTTAGTTTTATATACAAGAATAATCAAAACAGTCGTTCCATTCACTCTCACAAATATTTGATCAAAATTAGTTAGATTTCGGATTTTTTACCAAATTTGAGCTAATCTTTGTGAGCGGGACTGGAGCGAATGTTTTGATCATTCTGATATGTAAAGTTATGCTTTTTATTGTCGCGAATCATATTTTCATCAAGTTATAACTTGACACTGTTAAGCAAATTGCAAAAAATACATGAAAATTTAAATTTCGCGGGCTACGACTGAGCCTCCGCCTTAACAATGACATGTCAAGCATGTTGTCAAACTAACTGATAGTAGTACAAAGATATTTCAAACGGTCCGAACGACATTTTATCTAACAGTCAATAATTATTTATTGCATCCTTCTTGTTCGTTTGTAATGAACATAATATAACAATAAGTATTTAATAAATGTGTGTTGTCATACACGATAATTGTCGTAAATCAATAATTAATGATTTATTTATACTTCACAGTGGTTTTTAATGCAAGATTTATTGCGACATGTGTCTTGTCTTGACGGAGAGTGTTAATGTTTGCAAAATCTGAGAACGTTTTAAAACAACGTCAAAGCTTTTGCCAATACTACTACTCAAATTAGTCATTTATAATTTTATATACATACTTAGATGTTTACATTTAAATGCGAAAACGTCTATCCTCCATTTGTCAACTGTCACTTAAAAATTATGGTTAGTAAAAAAAATATCTTGTGCAAAATTAATGTGCAAGTGTTACAATTAAATTAACCGGCTGTCATTTGAAGATCTTCGCGCAGTCGTTATTATTAGTCAGAAGCTCTAAACGTCTGACAACCAGTCTTACCATGGGCTATCGTATTACCCAGTTACTGGGTTGTGGAGTTCAGATAGGCAGTCGCTCCATGTAAAATACTGATGTTCAGCTGCATCTGGTTCGACTGGAAATCGCCCCAAAATATTTGGGAAAGGGCTAGGCAGATGATGATGACGTCAAAATATGGCGCCCTCGCTGATTCGTTCGTATCGTAGTCGCATAGTACTTATATAATGTCATCAGGAAATTCTTAGATCTTTCCTGTTCATGTCTGATGTCACGATGCATGGCGATGAAAATGGAGATTGCGAAACCATTACTTAAATTGCTACTTCAAGTAAATCCATATGTGCATTGGCAACGACAGTCATTTTGTATGCAATTTGAAACGTTGCATTCCTAGGAACACTTACAAAATTGCTACCATTTGTAAGTGTCAAATCACCTCTTAATACTTTTGAAAAAATTGTGTGCGTTACAGTTCTTCGCGTACTTCTACAGTGCGCGTACTAAGTTGGTATCGCGTTTAGCTTCTGTGTCCAACGGCAAAGCTGTCCGTAACTATTGTTCGCGCACAGTGCAGCATATTTCGTGTGGGATCATCTCTGATTTTGAGTTTAGCAATATGCATTTACAAATAACGAGTCCGCTGCCTTAAATCTCTTTGGACAAATGCGTGATTTCATTCAGTACTTATGAATTTTCAGTTTCTTAAAGTCTTCCTTTATTAGTTTAAAAATCATACATAAGGAGTGCACTGACCGTGATTTTTCGTGAAGCGATAGTTAATGACCCATGCTTGCTCCAACTGTTTACAGATAAGGCGACAGATAAATGACCACGTGTCTTGACTTGGTGTGGGTGTGGTCGACGACCACAAGTTACTTTATTAATAAACTCGTCTGGTTTGACAATGTTGTTTTTAAATATATAACAGTTGAAGTGGTTTGAAGTAAGAGCAAAGGGCTTAAAGCATAATACCATAATCAGTCTTTAATTTTCCCACTGCTGGGACTCAAGTATCTTCTTCGGAACTAGAGGATCGTAATCAAGCAGTGCGACTTGTAGATGTCACATGTTTTTGCATTTTTGGCTCTAGGACATGTCGGTTCCGTCACGATGTTATCCTTCACCATTTTGAGAGCAGTGGTGATGAAATTAATACATGACGTAAAGTAATTACAGTAATTCATAACTGTTCACCATAGCTACTGGGCCACCACTGAAACGGCTAAGGATACTTGTAAATTAATTTTCTTTATCACTGCTCCCAAGAAGTTTCTTGTTAAAGCTATGTATCTGATTCCTTCAACGTGGTTTTACAACAAAATTGCGCAAAATATTAATGGCAGCCACTTATTTCTATTCTTGGAGGAAACAGCATTTAATATTTATAACATACTAAAGAATTTCATAGTCTCCAGATCAAAGGGGATAAAATTACGAATCTTACGAATATCAAAGCCGAGAAAACCTTTTATACTTCCAAGATTTTGTTTACTACTCTAAATATTATGGCTAAATGGCTATAACACAATTCAACTGCTTCAGAGTGTTGGAAATTAGGTAAATTCTTCTGGAGATCTTTAAGACGGCAACGCCGACTTCTAACCTAGATTTTCGCTGGTATATCTGGCCGTGATTCAGGTAGAAAAATGGGAGCATCTAAATTCGAAACAGAATTAGAACTGGAATTGACCTAATTTTAAACTGAAATCGAATTATTACGACGAGTGTATGGATTGATAAGACTTCATTGAAAAGATTTTATGTAGTTGTTTATTTAACATAGCATAAATCTAAGTTTCTTAAGCACTTAAATCAACACTAACCTCAACCTATAAATGTTGCATTAACGGTATTTATTTTATTCAATGGCTACCTATGATTGTTTTAAGCCTATGCATGCAATAAGGTGCATTCAGTTTTTGATAGCCACATTTGTTGGGACTTAAATGTCATGTTGTATATATTTTAGCGAGTAAATAAGTTCTTACCTAAATTATTTTAAGTAAGACGGATACTAAGCAATTACAAGCAGTTCAAAATTAACGGACTAAATGCGAGTTTACAGTGCAAAAACGGTACTTTTTTTATAAATTTATTATTCCTTGTGACTAGGACTGTAACTTCTTAGTATGTTTTTTGACAGTTCAAAAGTGCCTGTGCATAATTGAAATTGCAAAATTTTGAGTTTAACTCGGCCCAACCCTACTCAAATTAAGACGACAGTCACCTGATGTTACCATATTGCAAAAATCTTGCTCTACTAGAAATTACTTTAGTGCTGACACATAATTTTCATTACACACAAGCCTTCATTAGATCAAGTAGCAAACTGTCATGTCTAACATACCGTACTTATCTAAATTATCTCCTTGCTAAAGATAACTACATAGCTTCGAAATCTCCGCATTGCCTAATAGACTGATAAGGTACTGAGTTGATGACATCATTTGAAGGAAGCTCGCATCTTTGGCTATGATTACGGTCGCTACTATATGTGAGGAGGAAACACTCATGTTCTACCTACGTAATTACGTACGTACGAATCATTTTCTTACGAACTGTGTTATTAACCATAGCTACGTAGATCTTTGAGAAAATCCCGATGTTGTTATACGCATCATTATTTAAGATTTAATTCTCATTGAAGCCATGAGTTGACTAGCTTCTGCGCACTTTTCCCGTGGAACACCCGGATATAAGGACCCAACGCCAACACACAAAGTCACTATTCACCAGGTCGTTATCCTGTTGTAAAGTTATTCCATCACACTATAGGATCCTTACAGACCTTGAAAAATCCTTATCTGAAGCGATTACACTTCTATAATGTTATTATCATGTTTTCTAATACATGACAACAATTCATTGATACTTATCAACTTCTAAATGTTATATACGTATTAGAAACTAGAATTTACTTATGCATCGTGGGTTCGTTTACAAAAAACTTTAAGCTGAATCGACCAGTAGACAACATATATGTTTACTGTTTTCTTAAAATTATCTTTTCAATAACTATCATTACCATTCGTTATTGCAAATCTTTCACAACGTCTTTCTCTTGCACCACAGTTTATAGTACCTACGTGTATAGAATGAGGCAATGTGTGGCAGGCTTTATCAGTTTCGCCAGCGGATGCAGTCAGGTACCGGTGTGGAGGATGTACGCATGAATTGTTGAAAAAGTGGTACAATTTGTTGTGGGAATAGTTTTTTGTATGATGAAATGAGTGAAAGAGCGGAAGTATTTTTTGTAGACTTGTCAGAAACTTGGGAGGTTGAAAAAGAGGACTTTTTAAATTTGACGTTTTGTGTCTAGCGTAAAGATTTTTTGTGAAGTTATTGAATACGTTGTCTACATCAAATGTCCTTTATCATTTCTACGAGGATTTACATACCTGTGGTTAATCAAACACATTACCCACGTCATCAAAATCACTTAAATATTCTCTTTTCGTGTTCATACTTACTGATGACGTGTTTTAATCAAACAACACAAGATAAACGCTCATCATTCACAAATAAAGTCATCAAATTAATTTTCCCTGTACATTTCGTCACGCCATTACCAAAAACTTCGCCATACTGTCCCTGTTCCAATTTACACCTCCTCGGGTCACGTTTCGTAGAACACAATATACAACAATGAGCAGTTTGTGCGTTTATTCTCTCTGCATTTTATTGTTATCGTTGATGATTCAACTCTTGCAGTACCAGGATTGACAGACCTTCTACCTTCCCCTCTTTTGTATCAAAATCTGAATTAAAGGACGTAATTGTAGAATCAAGTATGGGTCTTTTTATGTTGGTGACCTCCAGTGGATTGTGCGTCGCATCAGTGATATCATCTATGCAGGTCGTGACCTTCAATGTAATCTGGATCTGTCATGGGAGGATCATAATGTTCTAAAGCATGTAAAATTAAATTTGATAAGGTTACTTTAATTTTGTTAAGATTGATATTGACCTTCGCTGGGGTATCTGCATTGGTATTATAGTTTGCATGCGTAATAAGTAGCTTTGTAACAACGACTTTTTGCAATGTTTATGCCAGTCGTGGTTCTGACTAAGTTTTAGCACCCATTGTCACTTTATTTATACCGTTACGAATCATAACCGTTTTAATGTCTGCTTGTATTTTTTTATAATTCTCAGAATTGTTATTGTTACATTTCGTACTTGTGACTTTCTAAACCCATTATTTACAATGTTTCTCCTTGATAACTTCTACATGTATCAACTTTCCAAATAAGTATTGAAAATAAATTATGTGACTCTTAACATAACAAATGTTTGTAATTTACAGACACCTTTCTAATTGTAATGGTCTGCTTTCGACGTTAACACGAACACAGTTTATCTCCTTGTAATGAGCGATCCTATCAAGTTTTTATCCACATAAATTGCTTTATAAGCGCCATTAAATTTTAAATGACCGTCATTTGTCTCCCTTCGTTAACTAGTCGAGTATTTACTTCAGTATCTTTTAACTCACAGCTTTCCCTTAACACAACAATATTGTCAACCTTATCTTTGGCAACGTTAGGTTGTTTTTCACTTGTGTGTCCATATCTTCTATTATGATTGTTAATTTCAGCAATGTAATCCTCTTGACAATTGCTTGATTACTACAATTAATCGCAATTGAACGGAATTTTAACTTCCTGCTTCAGTTTATCAAAAATTGTTATCATTGTCCTTTTGTATTATACAGATGTATACTATTATGAGAGTTATTATAATTTTTAATAACTGGGAGTACCACCATTTTCGTGTTGCCTAAAATACCAATACTGGGTCCTCTTTATCTTTCGAAGTCTTTGAAGTAAAATCATTACTGTTAATGGTTTGTGTCTCTGTTTAACGATTTGTTAAAGTAAATACATACTGTAAGAATTGAGTAACAATGTTTTTACAAAGTATGTACATTCTAAATGCGGCTTTTAGCTGTTGCAACCAATTGTTTTTAGGTCGAAACGTACGAGTCCTATTTCCAACCTAATTTTTCCTTGTATTCCGATATCTAATGTGAATTCAGTAGCGTTAAAATGCGTATGTTTCTGCGAATCGGCAGGAAGTGACCGAAACGATTCGACATCAACTTTCGTTCCAACATTAACGCATTTGCGTGTTGCTCTAAATTTAAAACTGACATGTTCTTACTATAAACTATTTGGTGCTAGGAGAAGATGTTAATGAAAGTGAGATGAAAATGTTAATGCGATTTTGAAATAATCAATTCAGTAGAATCAAAAACGCTAATAACGCATCACAGCTGTTAAAACTAATCTCAAAATCGAATTTACTTTTTCATTTCTTTAATAGTTTTTTTGTTTTCTCTTCCATAGAATTCAATATCTATGGATTCAACGTCATCAATATGACTACTTGTCTCGCTTATAGCATTCAAGCTTATTTTCATCTAAAGAAAACAACCAAATGAAACGAGTTTCTTAATAATAACTCTACTAAGGATGCCTGTTAAAGATTCGCCAGGAAACTGACACTATTTATAAATTGATGCGATCTTTAAACTCGACACGTCATAATTGTACGTAACATCAAACGGTTGCTAACGTAATTGTTTTTGCCATTTGGAATTCCTTTAGCTTCTGAAGCAGGACAAGTGAAGATCGTTTCATCAGAATTAATTTTGATTGTAGAAGAAAATGGACAAACTTTGGTGTTCCATAGGGGACTGTAAATTGAAGGTGACGGTTCCACATGAATATAGTTAATAGATGAAATGGAAAAATCAAAGATGAAAAGACTATTATTCTGCATCTTAGTTCGTTATTGACTCTTCTAGCAAATAGGAGCTTTAGAAACAGTCAACACTCTACATGAATGATTGCAGAAAAAACTCTGTTCATTCAGTGTAAATGCAGTATTTCTGACCAGATTATGGTCCATTTGATGGAAATATCTGCTCCTGATCACTAATGGAATTAAAAATGTTTCAGATTGCGTAATTAATGGAGCAAACTACTTAACAAAACTACTACTTACAAATAAACATAATAAAATTGCACTATTGAAGACGTATCGAAGACGTAAACGATACCCCCAAAGAACAAAGCACTGCTACCATTTTGACAGCACAAGAAATCGTAAAGAATGTTGAATCGGTTATTATGCAAATAGTAAATACGTGTAGCCACATTGACGCAATGTTGGACGTGACGGCGTGCGCGGAACGTGCGCAAACGCAGTACTAGTGAAGTGCGCTAATCATCGGCTATTTATCAATTAGTTACTATACAGAGGCCTCTTTTATTAGCCACACGTGGCCGAACATTTAGGAAACGAATGTCTATGATGTAATGGAGGTACATAATTATTTGGTACTAGCTAAAATTAACTGGTTACTGTGTGATCAATTTGTTGTGACTGCCTGTGTTTAGTAAAGTGGTTGTAATTGCTACTACTGCGGTTTGGGTTTCGAGTTCTAGGCAAGCAAACCGTTATTTGCTTTTTCAGTCATTATCATCATCATAATCAGTACTATAATGTTGTGTGTGTTAAAACCCACCACGCGAAGCTAGGTCAAGTTGGTAGATACCACAGCTCTTTGAATGTTGGTTCTTTAATATAGGCACGTATGATACAAAACATCAAGCCGGCATTTTCCTTCACTGTTTTTATTAGCTTGCCGGAATCTGAATGATAGCAATAGGGTGTACATTGTAGTACCTATAGAAACACCTCTGCCAAATTTTTCGGGGTGTGCAGATGACATGGTGTTAAGTGAGTCCTTGAATTTTTCCAAATAGTTTCTAGTATATTAAACCATTAGTTTTTTTCTAACCACGCATATTGGTAGTTCATTTAATGATAGATTAGATTCAGCAAGCGTTGTTACTCAGCAAGGACTGAAAGCTTGGTAACAACAGTGGCCAATTTACCATTGTATAGAACAACCTACCTCTAATTGCACACGTGTTAAATTGACGAACAAAATGCATGATGTCATTCAAAATGATGTACCTAGTGGATCTAATCACATAGTCTGCTAATATGTAGGTATTATTTTGTAGTGGCCTTGGTATCCTTACGTGGTGGGCATTTAAACCTTTTTTGTCTCATAGGCTTTGTTTAGTAATGGTGCTTTGTGGACTAAATCAGGAAATCCACCAGACGCAGTGTGTCTTGGTTTACAATGCGGCGTATTTTAAACTTTTTTTCAATAAATGGCTGTTACATGTAATTTCACAGTTATATTGCAGTGTGACTGTGGCTTATTTTTATTCAAAACTGTCCCATTTGAAATTAATATTTTGATTTAGAATTCTATGAGATGTAAAATCCCTTATTTGGAAAAAAAATAAACTGTTAATGAAACGATAATCGTGAATAAGAAGGCAATACTCCAAATTTTGGTCAACACTGTAGCCTCAGTAAAGACCACGTGTTTAGCCACCATTCAATTTATCTTAAAAAGAAAGATAAATTAAAGAAACGACGAGAAGGGACTATAATCGTGATCGTAAACACGCAACTTCGTTACCGTGACCGTGATACGAACATTTCTCCAAACCAGTTTCGATAAAATTAAAACAGATTGGACTTTTAGGGGTCAAGTCCCGTTAGAGATCCTGCCTTGCTAAATTAAAAAGGATTAAGACGTGTTTTCACAAGGCGACAAAACTTGGACGATATACTGCTTGAAATAGATCTGAATCTCGCATGATTTATGGTACCTACTACCATGTTTGTAAGTCAAACCTGAATTGTGTCGTTCTTCATAGAAAAATCACAAGTACTTGTAATATGGCGCAAGTTTAAGTCAACTTAGGGATTATCCCTTGTCCCAAGAACATCAGCTGGTATTAGTGCTTTAACACTAGGAGTTTTTCCTCGGTTGTGATTGCATTTGGAAACATACCATCATCATTTTGAGATGAGTTATCGTCAGCCTGAGTTAAAATATCTTGAAATATCCCTATTACACATTTTACTTTATAATATCTTGCGATATCTATAGTTTTAAACGCTGGAACATCATGTGTAAGGTGCTTAACATCTTAAGGACGAACCGTACCGTTGTCTTTAGTAGCCGTATTTTTGTTTTATAACACTTCTTAAATGCATTTACATGTGGTATTAATTTCGTTTGCATTACCTTGTGTAATTTCTTTTTTTTATATTTGCGGTTTGGAACAGCTGCTTCAAATCCTTATATGCAAGGAGGCCATAGTTTTGGAAAGTGCATAAGTTGTTTTATTAATTTCTGAAGAAGATAATTTTATAAATGTAAAAGTTGAAGCAGTACCCTATAAGACTATCAAAATTCCAAAGAAACTTTTACTCCTATTAAATTCAGACCAAACAAACACACATCTTTCTAATAACAATAGTAATTTGTTTATAAAAGAACCAAAGAAAAACATAGAAGAAACCAAATATTGGACCACCGGTGAGCATATTCTTTGTAAAATATTTGTACCTGTCATTCGAAGTGGATTCTAAGCACTATTTAAGGCATAAGTGGTGACACCCACGGGAATCATAGCAAAGTGATCTTAATACCGTTATTTATTCAAAAAGTAGTTCTGTGAAACAATTTTAGTTATGTTGCATGATTTTGATGGAAGTATGGACAATGATTAGATCGTGTAAGGTCGCCTACGCATGTTAGGAATTGAATCGGTTTAGTATTCTGTTATGAAGTTTATTGTGACTGATAAGATTATGAAGATCTTTGCATTGTTATGTCTCTTTAAGTTGTACTGTTGAGCTTTGATCTTTTATACTCATGGCATTGTTATTCAATAGACATTTCCAATTGTTACGTGTTGTTTTTTATTGTTAGGACATACGACTACACAACAATCTACACAAAGCCAGTTTTTCACGGTCTTGCTTTGTTTTATCTATCCATACATTCAAAGGTCAGTTTATATTGGTTTTGTATAGCTTGATGTAGCTGTATCTCAACTTCTCTCTTGTCAATATTATTGTTTATTGCAGTTTCTTCATTGGAAAGTAAAAATACTGTATTTATCATCATAATTACACTGAGCTGTACTTTCTCTCATAAAATAATTTTAAAAGTGCCCATACTATTCTTTGGATATCTCACCCAAATTTTTATATTGAAACGGTTACTTTTTATCTGCAGGACCAAAATGAAGACATAAAAGCTATTACAAATTGATTTATATCTGTAAACATCAGCGTCATTAGTTTTTGTGACCATGAAATTGTCCCCATCATATGTCCCATCTCCCATTTTAATGTCCCACGTCTGTTTTGTTTACACACAAAAATGTTTGACAAAAAATACGGTAGACTTTACTGTCGTTGATTTTTTGTCGTTTAGTTTTACGATCGGGATATGAAAGTGAATCTTTCATAGGTTTTTCGGTGTTTCGGTGTTCATTAGAAGGGCATTAAAATTTTGAAAGGGTTTTAACTGTGTAAAAAAAGAAGTCTGTTGTTTTGTAGTTCATGGTTGTTTTTAGTACATCTCAGTTATTATAAGTAAAACTTATTTGAATACAGTTAGTTATTATTACTACCAGGAAATGTGTCATTCCTTAGTCCAACTTCTCGGGTGTTTTAGTAATTATTAAGCCTCCGTACTCACCTTCTTAAGTACACATTTCATTTCGTGTTATTATTATCATTATCGGCAGCTTAGTGTTGGCAATTACTGTCACATGAATACAGTCTTCCTCCCTGTTATTCCGACTGTCTTATTTTTTCTGTGTCATTTAATCCCTGCTCTGCGCGAATTTCAACCAGATTTTACCCTTGATCTTCTCAATCAATATTTTATGTCCTATTTTCTTACGCTTGTGTTTCGATTTCGCGATTTTTCGGGAAATTAATAAATCCATCGACACAATACAAGAAGCCAGACGATTGCGTAAACCGTCCACAAACGGTACCGTTTCGCCAGACAAAATAAATATATTCAGTACAAAGCCAGCCACGACTACTAAGTTTGGGTAAAGGAAGATACAAAAAAATAACCACTTCCAGTCTAAATTTACATTGTAACAGACACCCGACAATTTCACAAACCATAAGGGGATCATTTCTTAACCGAAATTAGATAAACAAGACTAATTTAGTACGAACCCTGTGTTCAAACTATCTTTGTCAGCATCGAGTTCATTTGATATTGGTTATTTAAAACAGTGGGTAGGATTTAGAACGAATTTGTCTGTCTGTCAACGGAATAGGGGATATTTAGCGTTTACTGCGTACGCGCAAGATTCGTCAGTTCTATATTTAAAATTAAATATATTTAACGTGAAAGAAAAATTGTCGTCTCAGGAAATGGGACTTTAGTGTTCTGTTCAAGAGTAATTAATTCTCAGAAGAAAAGAGATCGTTTGTTGATAGCTTTCGCTCGCGGCTTGTCTCACATGGAGGTTTTGTGTTTAGTTCGTCCCATGGGATAAAAGTAGGTAGGTACTCTTTATCCTTATCCAAGTAACGGCTTATCCGTAAAATGTACAATATGCTTTTCGTCAAAATCTCTTCGAGGTATTCCACTTAGGGAACCTGGCACCTGCGAAAAATTTTGGCAAGAGCCTTATGCCGAATATATAAGGTGCTAGTAGCTCAGGTGCCATTGTCAGCAGGTGCCCTAAGTGGAATACCTCATCTCTTCGGCTATTCATCTGTGAAGAAACAAAAGACTTTAACTTTAGCATTTGTAAAGACAGGACTGGCTTATGATGTGTTCATTTCAAAGTAACCTCTATTAAGCCATTTTTCACTGTAAAAGTTACTTTTATACCAGTTAATCAGTTGCTAGTAGTTAGTTTTAACCTTCAGATTAACTTTTCAATGCAAATGTGACGTCATTCTTGTATGCAAGTCTTGCCTAATAGAAACTTGCATTAACGAGTGTCATCATAAAACAGAGAGTAAATAGGGTTAACTACCGCCTTTCTTACTCCTAAAGATAAAGTATTGAGTAATATGTGCATTATTGTCCACACATTCACTTCCTTTTGTTCAATATCATTCGCAAACATTGCGTCTGTTCCGTATGTAAACATTTCAGTTCAAATTACCGTTGTTAATACAAACTCTAATAAACCCGGGAAACACTGTGGTTAAGCAAAATTACATACATAAATGAAGTTCCACTACATTAAAAAAAAAATGGTCAGCAAAGACGATGTCGAATGTTGACCATTCTGCCAAATGAAAGAGAAGAAATTACTTGTGTACTTCTTTTGTCTAACATCGTACTTACATGAGCCATTTTAGTTTAAACAAAAATTTTATAATCGCTGTTTTAATGTCAGATGTATTTTGAAATTGCTGAAACCTCAGATTTTCCATTTATTTTCGCCAATCTTTGATTGTTAACAAAAAAAAGTCAATCTTCAGTCAAATCAATTCAATGTAAACTAAAGATTGCCGTAATTAGTAATAGCTAAGTTACCCACCTAGAACTAGATATGTATTATTCCGGACAGAATCCAATTAATAAAAGCGCCCACACTATCCATGACTGTGTTCCAAGGCTACGACGATCTGCGTCTCTAAATCTAATCAAAGATCTATATTCCACTTTGTTTACATAGGCATCACAACGGTAGCCATTTTGATTTTAATTAACTGTTAAAAACTTGGACGTTGATCACTGCCAGATGTTCTCAAAAAAGAAACTAACTTTTTTTAAATCTGTGGCAAACGGCCTTGAACGTGACAGAAATGTCAGGATTCGAATTTTAAAATCCAATTTTAATTTTAGAACTTGTGTTCCCGCGGCGCTTCACTAACGGCCAGTTTATATTTAGAACGAGTTCTATTCTCGAACGCTGAACTCGCGGCCGATGCCTTCTCATTGTTTTTGCTTGATGGTTAGGGGCTGATCTCAAGCAATAATGGCGATTTTAAGCTCTAAAAAGTTTTTTCTTATTTCTTAGGGAAAAGATGCTATTGTTTCTTGCATTGTCTAAGAACAATGGAGGTTTAAAAGTACGCCGCAATACGGATGCTGGTGAATGCATTTGCTCTCAACCATTTTTTTTTCTTCAACGACCGTAATTTCTAAGCTGTTTTTTTTATGCTGTAGACTTACATATAAGTAGAACCATTGTTCTGTTATAATCTCGCTTTATTTACCTAGACACTCAAAATTGTGTATATCCATTATCCTAATATTAACTATTTTGTTAAACGTATTTCCATAGATAATCTACACAGAAGACATAGTGTGAAAGCGCCTTAACATGCAAAATATTTATGGTTCTCAACAAGCCGTTAATACGTGTAGTTTATGCACTAATTAATAAGTGGAGATCAAAATTAAATTCTTATTTTACTTTGCTTAGTTTTTTTTTGTTATTTTCATCAATTTACGTTTTAATTATTACAAGAGATTTTTAGACAAAAAAATAAAAGAAAACACCGGTCCCAAATTGTTATCGTTTATTAAATTTTCTGAGAAAAAAGTGGAGTAACTCCACTATAACTATTTTTTTAATCTGTGTTAAAATCGTGTTATAATAAACATTTTTGAGAATCATCCAAAGTCACCACGTAATGGAATGGTATCCGTATTTAATGGAAAATAAAACAAACAATGTTAAAGTAGTGTTGCGCTGTCAGAAGTTGATTGAAACTGTAAAAGATAACAACCAACCCGTACCTATGTTATGTTGTGATGTTTTATGGTCGGTTATGATAACAAAACTCATATATTTGTTATTAGGCGGTTATTATGAATAGCTGATATGTTAGGTATTTAGAAACCTATTAATCAGTTGTTAACCCATTTAACTAGAGATTAACGGAATGAGCGTTAAATTCCGTTTCGTTATTCGTTTTTGTTACATCTCTTTTTTTAAGTTATTAAATTAAAACCACTATCACGATTATTTAAAAATATGTATTATACTTTTTTATTATTTTTTTTTTTTATTCTTAAATTTTTTTATTTATTTTGTTTATTTTTTAATTTTCTTTAAATCTTTTTTCTTTTTTTTCCAAGGTTGATTCTACTAAGTGAACAAAAATGAGTGCCAATGAATTGTGACAAGTGAACAAAAGTTGTTATGTTAGTGTTTCTGTGTGAGAAGTTGTGTGAAACAGGCCCAAACATTCCGGACTACGTGCCTACTGAGGGGCAAATGGGTATGTACTTTGTTTAGTCATAAACCATAAAAAAAATATTAAAAAAAAAAGATTTCTTGCCTCTTTTTTTTGTGAAAATATTTTAAAATGCAGTAAATATGAAAAAAGGACAAGTATAAAATTTTGTTTTATAATAGTTTATTTTACAACCAATCATTTAGTCGTGTAAATATCATTTAAGTACTATTTGTTTATTTACTGATGGAATAAAAATGAGAAATTCATATAAAAACAAAAAGAACCTTAGTAGGTTTTTTTATCTGTTTCCATTGTGATGATCTCGGAAGTTTCGATCCCAAACATTCATTTAGAACCCTGAGTGCAACTATTACAAGGTAATAAATGTAGCATTGAAAAAGGTCCAAATAATATTTTTTATTATAAAACCATTTATAACTCCCAGCAAACAATGCTGACACTGAGTATCCTTATGTCAAAAAGAAACAAGAAACACTATAATATTTTTAAAAGATAAGGTCTTGGACCATTATAAAGAAAATTAAATACCTATACAAAATCGGGAGCATTTCAGAATTATAAAGGCCATTTGTGTCAGGCTACATCGTGTCCAATGGTGTAAAATTGTATGGGCATTGTTCGTGTCGCCAAATCTTAAACAACCAAAAATAGACTTAAATCCTTTGTGTTTACATTCTTAATACAACAACTGGACTATTTTCCTGTTCATGATCTTATAAAAAAAAAAATGCAATCAAAATTATACTTTATATTTCGAGTAATAAAACATATTTTATGAGATTCGTGCTGAACCAGACTGTACTTCATTCAGCTGGATTTCCAAAAATTCAACATTGTGTTTTAAGCTTTAAGGTGCAGTTATAAGATTTATTTTTCTTTGTGAATTTTTGATACACAGGAGCTCATTATATCTCCCATTGTGATCTTAGGACGTGAGGCGAATGCTTACTTTTTCCCATAAATTGCTTTAAGGAAAGGTGTTTTTATGGTCACATGGTCTATAGAACAATAAGATTTTAATCAACCACGTAATGCGGGTTGTATGGGACTTGCTATCCCTTTTTAATTTACGGTGTGTCCTGCTCATGGCTCTAAATTATATAAATTAGTTATGAAAGTATTTTTACCCTGCCTGCGATGCCCTGAATGCGATATGATAGGAAAAAATATTAATTACTTAAATAAAGTATCAGTTATTAAATAAATAATTGAAAATATCACTTTCATGCAGCGCATACGCAGCCGTAACAAAGATAAGCAATCACCACCGTTTGTTTACTACGGCAGTTCATATCAATTTCTTATTATCAATCAGTTCAAGGGCTTTTGTACTATCTAGGTAGACAGATAGGTTTTTTCGTTATTGTTACGGACTCCTTGCTTTTTAATGTTTTATTTTTCTATTTAGTTAAGTATTCCAATATAAAACTGTTTCTTTTTGAATTTGACGTTGTTCGTTTTGGTTTTCTGTCTGTCACACACGTATGTAAAAGATTTTTCTTCCAGAAATTAAAGGATTTAAATTCACTAACAAAGGGTAATTATTTTTGATCTACAGTCCTCATCATTCATCTTTTTCATTGGTCCTTCGACTTCCATTAGTTTACAGTGCCTATTATTCCATTTCAAAACCCACTTTAATTTCATTCCTTTAGTTTCCATCCATCAACACGTAGATTAATGCTGACCCGCAGCAAAAACAAAATTATGTCGGCCAATCCCGGCCCCGACGCTGTTAATTCTCAGCCTCACAGCTCTGGTTTGCCGACCAAAAGCGCGTGCAGTGAGCACACCGCGCATAGCCGCTCATCACGTTCGTCGGCAACTGTGAGAGCACAAAAAGCAGCAGCAGAAGCGCTCGTCCTACGTCGCCGCCTGGAGCGCGAGCAGGAGCTCGCCGCCCATGAGCGCGACCGCGACCAGGTACTCGCCGAACGTGAGCGACAACGCGAACTTGAACTCGCCGAACGTGAGCGACAACGCGAACGTGAACTCGCCGCGTTACAGCACCAGGTCGAACAGTGCGAATTGCAAGCCGAGCTGGCGACTATCGATGCCGATGCTTTAAGCGCAGGAAGCCGCGCCAGCCATCGGAGCTCTACACGGGTAAGCGTAAACAGAACTAAAAAATGGATAGAAAATCAAAATCTTGACAGTTGTGTTGATAGAGACGTCACTGCAGTAGGATGTGATCAAGGTTTTCCTGGCACACACCCCGGTCACTCGGTACACCCACCGATGACCACACGGACAACTGCATTCCCTATTAAAGCTCTCATTAGACAAACACAACCCTTACAAAATGTCACTAAAGCATCCGAGGCGGTTGGCTGTACGCCCCCGCTCATTTCCACGGAGCTTGACCAACCTGCCACACTATTACAAGCTGTAGCTGACACCGCGGCCGCCGCAAAGGCTCTCGCCTCTGCTTCCGGTGTAAAGAAACTGGAATTGCCTCAGTTCTACGGCAATACTTTACATTGGCTACAGTTCAAACGTACCTACAATGTTACAAAAGCTAATTTTTCTCCACTAGATAACATAAACCGACTTGACATTGCGCTACGTGGGCCCGCGCGTGAGGCCGTGGCGGCGCTGTTGATGTCAACGGATGACCCAGAGGAAGTCATGCGCGCCCTCGAAGATAACTTCGCACGCCCCGAGCTCATCGTTTACAAGGAGGTTAATTCGTTAAAAAACCTTCCACGCCTAGGTAACGATCTCAAAGAACTCGGAATACTCTCTAATCGGGTACGTAATTCGATATCAACTATAAAATTATTAAACCACTTAGAATATCTGAGTTCACCTGAGTTGTTCCACGCTGTTCTTGGGAAACTTAACCCCACTATGAAAATTCGGTGGACAGATTTTGCGGTGCAGGTCACTTCAGGACGTCCAAAACTCGAAATTCTGTCCGACTTTTTAAAGCGTGAGTTAGATCAACACATTCGTTTTGGTATGTCACCCGAGTTTAGTGCGACACAACTGCAACCCAATATTTCTTTTGACAAACCATTAAAGCGTGAAAATGTCCACAATGCTGTTATGAAGTCAAAACATACTCCTGAAGCCGAGTCTACAATAAAAAGAGAGTGTGTATTTTGCAAAAAAGATCATAACATTAGGGAGTGTACACATTTTAAATTTTTGTCCATCGATGATAGATGGCAGTGGTTGCGTAAAGCAAAGGTTTGCTATAGGTGCTTAAAGGCTAGTTCACACCAGTGGAAAACATGCAAAGTGAATCCTTGTGGCGTTGATGGCTGCTCTTTGCGGCATAACGCGCTTCTTCACCGGCAGCCATCGCCGCCCCTCGTCAATACACTCAACGAGCAAGCCATAGATACCGTTACACACCCGATAACTGTTGAACATAATATACACCCTACATCAAATACTGTTGAACCAACCGGTGAAAAAGTGATCGTGTCTACGACCTCGACAGGTGCACAAAAACCACAAACCATTTTAGCTCTTCGCCCCCGTGCTTATTTAAAAATAATACCAGTTACAGTCTCAGGCCCTGCTGGAACCTGCAACGTGTACGCGCTCCTTGACGACGGGAGCACCGCGACCATCATAGATTCCAGCATTGCCAACCTGATAGGGGCGACCGG
Organism: Agrotis ipsilon; assembly: GCA_028554685.1. NCBI lineage: Eukaryota > Metazoa > Arthropoda > Insecta > Lepidoptera > Noctuidae > Agrotis > Agrotis ipsilon. Next base: position 11,740,552 of record CM052972.1, read on the forward strand.
GCCACAACAGACCATAACAGTAAATGGCATAGGTGGTCTCGAGCGAAATACCACAATATCATATGTAGATTTTCACATTAAAGGTAGATACACACAGGAGACATTTTTAATAAAAAATGCTCGATCTATGGAGTCTTTGTGTTTGCGCCCGCAGTCGGTCAAACGTGAAACGATTGAGTGTTTTTCACATTTGTCCGATCTGGTTGACGTTCTGACGTACGACGACGCAACTCCAACTATCCTCATTGGAGCTGAACATTGGCATTTGTCAATCAACCGCGAAGTTCGAATTGGTAGAAGGAACGAACCCGTTGCCTGTTTGACACACTGGTCGGTTTGAAGTAGGCATGCCGTGGCGCGATGATATACAGCGTGTTCCAGACAGCTACCCACAGGCGATGTCACGTTTTTTAAGTTTAGAACGACGTATGGCTAAAGAGTCCGAGTTTGCTAAAGCATACAATTCGTTCATAGACAACATGATAGCGAAAGGTTATGCAGAGGAATGTGCTCCGGATACATATTACACACACTGTGGTAACAAACTTGACGGTTTACGTGACAACAATTCTGGCGGTTTTCGTTTTTATCTACCACATTTTGGTGTGTACCACCCCCAAAAACGAAAAGTCAGGGTAGTTCATGATGCAGCAGCTAAGAATGAAGAAGTCAGCCTGAATTCTTTACTGCTCTCCGGTCCTGACCTACTCCAGCCGCTACTTAAAGTTTTATTTCGTTTCCGGGAGGGTCGCATCGGATTAACCGCGGATATCAAAGAGATGTTTCCTCAGATTCGGGTTAGAGAGCAGGACAGAGACGCTCTTCGGTATCTGTGGAGATCTGATAAATCACAAGTCATAAGAGAGTTCAGGATGACATCTGTCATTTTCGGTGCTTGTTGTAGCCCCTTTATAGCACAGTTTATAAAAAACAAAAATGCTCAAGAGCACGCACAAACACATCCAAGAGCCGTGGACGCTATTTTGTTCAGTCATTATATGGATGACTACATCGACTCACAAGATGGCGTCGACGAAGCAGCTCAGTTAGCGGCAGATATTGTGACCGTGCACAGTGCAGCTTGCTTTGAAATGCGAGGATGGATTTCCAATGAGCCAGAGGCACTAAACCTTGTCGCTGAGAAGCTCAGGGCTGCTCAATCGTTGGAAATTGATCTTGGCGAATCCAATAACAGCATCCGAGCCCTAGGTATTGCATGGAACCCTACCGCTGATGTTTTGGGTTTTCGAACAGGATTAATTGAAACATTCCCTAGTTCACTGACAAAACGCAAGGTGCTGTCATATGTTATGCGCGTTTACGATCCTTTAGGTTTATTAGGACCCATAGTCGTCAAAGGACGGATACTGTTTCAACAAACCTGGAGATCTAATATCGATTGGGACACGGAGCTCCCACAAACAGAAGCATCCAAGTGGTTCGAATGGTTTCAAGACCTGACAAATGTCTCTTTGCTAAAGATACCGCGTTGGTATGCAAGGGCGAAAGGCTACGAACCTTCCCACAGAGAGCTTCACGTCTTCGCAGACGCAAGTGAGCTTGCTTACGCCTGCGTTGCATATTGGCGTTTGATTTACCCTGACGGAAGCATCAAGCTTACTCTCATCGCAAGCAAAGCCAGAGTCTCGCCCTTGAAACCAACGTCAATCCCACGTTTGGAACTTCAAGCCGCTTTGATAGCTTCTCGATTGGCACTTGTCATTAAGGAGAGTCATCGAAAAAAGCCAGTGCGTACATTCTTCTGGACTGATTCGATGACTGTCCTCCAATGGTTGCGCAGTGATGCGCGAGCATTTAGACCTTTCGTTGCCCATCGGCTAGGTGAAATTTTAGAAAATTCTTCGGTCAAAGATTGGCGATGGGTACCGACAGATCTGAATGTCGCTGATGATGCAACCAGATTGCGCCCAATTCATTTGGAACCGTCACACAGATGGTTTTGTGGCGCATCATTTCTTTTAAAGTCCCCAGAGTACTGGCCCACGGAGCCACTTAGCGTCGCACCAGTTCGGGAAGAGCTTAAGTGTCAACGGAACGAGCTGGTGGGACCAACTTCAATAAGCACAGCATTACCTACTCCTGTCACAGCGGATTTAGCTCGCTTCAGTGACTGGCTACGATTGTTACGTGCCACAGCTCGGGTACACCAAGCTGCAGCTATTTTTAGAAATATTTTGGCTAAAATTCGAAATTTAAAATCAAACAGTGGGATAGCTCACCCCCGCTCCTACTTTTCACCAGCGTCGACCACTCTTACACCCTTGAATGCCGATTTAATAAAAGCCGCTGAAAGGCACATATTGCAACGGGTTCAACAAGACAGCTTTTTGCTAGAAATTCAATGCATTTCGAACACGAAACCAATTCCTCCAAGCAGCCGTCTCATCAAACTATCGCCCTCTCTGGGAGAAGATAATCTTTTGCGTTTGGCTGGAAGGATAAAGGCCGTTGAAGGCATCGATCCCGACTCCCGTTTCCCGATCCTACTTGACGGTCGCCACCCAGTCGCACGTTTATTAGTAGAATATTACCATCGGCAAGCAGGTCACGCAAATCATGAGTACGTGATAAACGAGATAAGGCAAAGATTCTGGTTGTTGAGACTTCGCGACACGGTCAGAGCTGTAGCAAACCAATGCCTCTTCTGCAGAATTCGCAAATCACGGCCGCTAAATCCAACTACTGGAGATCTTCCACCACAAAGACTAGCTCATCACCAGCGAGCGTTTACCTTCACGGGCGTAGATTATTTCGGTCCTGTCAACATAACCATTGGACGCCGCCATGAAAAGCGCTATGTGGCCCTTTTTACATGCCTCACGACCAGGGCCCTCCACTTGGAAATGGTGAATAGTCTATCCGCCGATTCTGCAATAATGGGTCTCAGGCGTTTCTTTGCCAGACGCGGAATGCCGCAGACTATATATTCGGACAATGGAACCGCATTTGTTGGCGCAAACAGGATCCTACGTGAATTTTACACAAATGACGTGCAAGATTTTGTCGCCACAAAGGGCATTAAGTGGAGTTTCATCCCTGCCGCGGCGCCTACTTTCGGAGGATGTTGGGAACGCCTCGTCAGGACGGTGAAAGTAGCACTGAATGCTACACTGAACGAAAGATATCCCAAAGAGGAAACATTTGTGACTTTGTTAGCGGAAGCCGAGGCGATTGTAAATTCACGCCCTCTCTCTCATGTGTCTACAGATCCAGATGACCCAACAACGTTGACACCGTTCCACTTTCTCATCGGGTCTTCATCGAACCAAACCCTGCCAACGACATTGGAAGACCGTGACCTGATCGGACGCTCTGAATGGAAGAAAGCTTTGAAGTTAGCGGATCACTTTTGGAACCGCTGGGTGCGCGAAGTGCTGCCGACTATGCAAACACGAACCCAGGTAAAGGGAGATCATGGTCAAGATCTTTTGATAGGAGACATGGTTATTATCGTTGATGAATCGCTACCACGAGGGACATGGCCACGAGGCCGTATAGTGAAGATGTTCCCAGGCAAAGACGGCGTTAATAGGGTGGTGGACGTTGCGACGGCTGGAGGTACGTTACGCCGGCCCCTCAAAAAACTCGTTAAGCTTGAGACTTCTTCTTCTTGACTGTTGGTGCAGTGCTGCACGAGGGGCAGGATGTTACGGACTCCTTGCTTTTTAATGTTTTATTTTTCTATTTAGTTAAGTATTCCAATATAAAATTGTTTCTTTTTGAATTTGACGTTGTTCGTTTTGGTTTTCTGTCTGTCACACACGTATGTAAAAGATTTTTCTTCCAGAAATTAAAGGATTTAAATTCACTAACAAAGGGTAATTATTTTTGATCTACAGTCCTCATCATTCATCTTTTTCAGTTATTATGGTAAAATCATCAAATAAGGACCCTTCTCCTCCTCCTCCCTCCCACCGAGGGCGGAGTGGGAGGCACTGTCAGATTCGTACTGACTAAAATCCACGGTGATCCTTCAATAGCCCTTCAAGTCTCAGGGCTACGGTTACTAAATGAGGTAGTCCCACGATCCCTGGGCTAGGCTCTGGTCCTCAATGGGCCCCTCTTGAGCAGCCCCCCCACCCTTAGAAAAGTTTCGCTGTCTACAAAGCTGACTGGTAGACAAAGTGGTGGTGGCTATTGATAAATATCGCCAATAAATATTAAATGACCAAATCAGTTTTTGAAGAAAACAAAACATTTTGAACTTTAACCCTAGATCACAGAATTCATTTTGCAAGTTAATTACGAAGCCTAGTCATTACACAAATTACTATAGCCGTGCAAATGAGATGGTAATTAAATTAGTCGTGATTATTATATCACTGTTAAATAGTGGAGGTTAAAACAATGGTTGTTTCCGCCAAATTATTTGATTGGCGACTGTTCAATATGTTGGCCTCAAAGAGGAATTCTATTTGATTATGTTAGTTGGATTATTATTGGATGTTGGTTCGAGTTTATGCTAAATATATTTGCCGGTAGATATTTATTGAAATGGGAAATAGGATGATAATGAAACTTACTGATATATTTAAAGGATAGATAAATAATTAGTTTTGTTAGTGGAGCTAGTTTTGTAAGTTCGTTTGTAGGAAGTAATCTCTGGAATTACTGAACCGATTTATGACTATTCTTCCAGTATAAGCTACATTACTCGAATGTGAAGTAAGCTATATTTTAATTTTAAGTTGCAATTGTTCGACGCCAGTGAGGGTTGCAAGTTTTTTTTTAAATATTCTGGATGCACTATTGTTCTCTACAGTAGTCGAATATGGAATCCCGAAATCCTTTTTTATATAGTGACTTTGCATAGTACAGTGTTCCTCCACGAAGTTCCTTCAAGGCGGTTCCAGTCACATCTGCTTTTTGAATACCTTTATTATTTCTAACCTAACTGAAAAAGCTTCAAGCTACATATAGTCCACTCATGACTGAAGTCCTTCTGACTCGGCGCTAGTATCTATGTCATTACATCCAATTGCATTACAAAAATGTAGTACCTTGAATTTTCCGCAGGTCAGTGGTGTCGCGTAATCCTGCGTTTCGAATAACCTTTTCAACAATTGAAACCAGTCAGTACAAACCCGTAACTAATACACCATTAAAAAAGGTTATCTACCATCAACAGTGTTCGAGATTTGAATGCATCGAAACCGGAAGCGGTACCTGTGACTTCCGGCTCTTCATGGCCACTCAATGGCGCTCTGTTAGCCCTTTCAAAAGGGCTATTGTGGCCATTGTAGCTCATGAGTTTATTGGGTTTTTATTGCACCTTTTATTACCATCGGTGTTGTACATACAGCTTCATATCAAGCTATACAAATCCAGTATAAGCTGACGTTTCACTGTGTGAAAAATATCATACTATCATCAATAGTAATAGTCCTCCTTACTGCTTTTAATCATGGCAATCTCAGCGGAATCATCTAATCAGAAAGAGAGAGGGAGATATCATACTCTCATAGTCCCATGATATGTCATTCTGACAGAACCGGAGAGAGATCAGGCGCAGGAAGACTTAACGTGCTTTTCAAGCCATCATGGGTTTATTATACCACCAACGTCCAAACTGCTAGTGAGAAATTATAATAGAAAACCCCTATAGCACTTTTTGCTAGACCCGGGAAACGAACTCAGGATCCCAAGCTCAGCAGTCACCCTTGCCACGACGACACCGAGTTGAGACCGACGAGGCCCAAGATAAACTAATTGTGCTTAGCTTGATGTGCAGCCGTATGTATCTTTAATACAGGGCATCGATCTTGCTAATGTGTTGTCAAACTGTCATTTACTTTACATAATTTTTTTTCAACTACCCGGTAGATTTTACTTTATACAAACCTTATTGAACATAACAAAGAAAATTTAGTGCAGTCATTTAGAGCTTTTGCATACAGTTTTAAGTGAGTTTTTAATATTATGTAAAGATAACGCCTGCAATCTTTGAAGTGGCAGACTACCTAATAGCAAACCCACATTTCGCCATTTATATTTGAGTCACAGGTAATTAAGGGCGATCGTATTGCCAGTAACAGTACTAATCCAAACAGAAAAAAACCTAATAACAGTTCATCAGACCTGGAAAATTGGGAATTGAACCCAAAGCCTTTTGCTGAACAGTCGCGTATGCGACTACTGGACAGAGTACACTACCACTGAGGAATTCTTGATTGACTGACCCAATCTTAATTTTTCCGACTTGGGAAGTGTAGAAAGGCTACTAGTGAAATCGTAAAATGGAATATCAAGCAATAAACTGGTTAATAGATAAAGAATAATTATATTACTATTCGTATAATTTTTTTGTTAATTTGGCCTCTTTGACTCCCCTGTGAATCGAACCCAGGAATTCCCGCTCAGCAGTCCCACTTTTAATTTAACCAACGAGGCAGTAAACTATTGTTAATTGTTGTATATATTTATTTAATCAGTGCGTTTTAGTTGCGTGCGCGCAGTGGGTTGTATCGATCGTCGTCGATTAAAAACCTTTGTTGGGTTGTTAAATGCTTTGATGGGGTCTTGTTAACATGTCCTGTTTGGATAATGTGGTCATCATTAGTTGTACCATAAAAGTGCATTTAAATGGCCTTCATGATTACCGCGTATTTACATCCGGAGCATCATCAAGGGCTGTCAGAATTGCACCATTTATTGCGTAGTTGTAAGTATTATTGCTAGAGATTCGCTGATATTTTTACAATGGTATGAGAAAATTTTATGCAATTGTAGCCCATAAAAACGTTAAATTTTTTAATTTCACCTATAATTTTTGCAGTTATAGAGTGCGACTTAAAGAAACATCAGTACCCTCAGCACGAGTTTTCAGTAAATGAGACGTAAAGTAAACTGAAACTTTGACACTTTCGAATTGTCAATTTTCAAGGAAAAAATTAGGTCCATCTTCGCACACCAGAAGGGCTGTTCCATTTTTTCCTTGAAAATTGTCAATTGTACTGTACTGTTTTTTCATTATGACTAAGTAAAGTTTAGGTCTAACTAACTGAATTCTCTTACTCTTATCCTGGCTATATTTTACTTCTTTAGCTAAGTTAGGTAACAAAAGGGCACAGCTATGAAACAAACCAACAACCCACACATAGAAACCCTTTAATAAAAAGAACCTTGTGGACATATTACGCTGTCCCACAAACACACATTACGTGCTAACTACGGTGTTCCGTAGCTTACAGCTGTACGTGAACGCTAACTGTTCGTCAAACAACATGTTACATTATATGCCGTAATGTTGTGGATGTACTTCTTTCGTTAGAGCAGTGTGGTGGCCCACTGGTATCGGTCCCGACTTACGAGTTGTAGGTCGTGGGTTCGAACCCCGCCAGGCGCATTACTTTGTGTAATTTATTTCATCACCTGCTGACAAAACGGCGAAGGAAAACAACTTGAGGAACGGCATCAATGACTAGAACCAATAATTCGAAGATATGCGACATCTACCAATCCGCACTGGGCCCGCGTGGTGGGTTATGGCTCACACCCTCTCTCAGAGAGGCGGCCTGTGTCCCAGCAGTGGGAACATTTGAGGCTGATGATGATGACTTCTTTCGTTTGTTTGGTTAATCCATACTCATATTACAAAGCTGAAGAGTTTGTTTGTTTGCACGCGCTAATCTGAGGAAATACTGGTTCGAATTGAATAATTATTTTTGTGTTTGTTGGGCTATTTATCGAGGAAGATTATAGGCTATATAACATCACTCTCCAAGAGACGCTTAGCAGCGGGGATTAGCTGGTACATACACGTAAAGTAAAAAGTACCAGGTGCTCTTTTGTGCTTAAGGATACGGGACTGTCTAAGCAGGATAGTGGCCCTGGATCGCTAAGGACAAGTGGAGAAACAGGGTGGTTTCTAGTCACTAAGAGACCAGGGGCCTTAGCCAAACAGCAAACGATAATAGACGACAACCGTTATCGTTCATCAGTCACCAATACATTTTCAACTTTATACCCCAGCGCTTAAAGTTGAAAATCGATTGAAGTTCACAGATCGTTTTCGTTTGTTTCGATCGTTATCGATCAGCAGTTTTAAATAGATTTTCAACTTTACGCGATGATCTTTATATTCCAATAAAAGCACTTTGTAATTCCTTAAATCCAGTGTCAAATTGTATTGCATAACTATTTTGTGTCACTACCCGAAAAAGCAAAGGAATGTCTGTACAATATCCACAATAGAGCGTGCATTGCTAACCGTTCTACAAACATGCGCGCACGCAGATTATGCGCGGATGATCGCTAGGTTACTGTGGTATTTAGGACGGAAATTGTATTGTTTACATAAAGCCAGTGCTTTTCATTAAGAGAATAATACTAATCATATTCCATAACTATCACACAACGCCATCTAGTCCCAAGCTAAGCAGAGCTTGTGTTATGGGTACTAGACAACTGATAAACATACTTATATATTTCTAAATACATAAATATTATAGATAAATTACACCCAGACACAGAACAAATGATCGTGCTCATCACACAAACATTTATCTTGGGTGGGAATCGAACTCACGACCCCCGGCATAGCAGTCAGGGTCACTAACCACTAGACCAACGGACCAGTCAACACAGTCAGAATAGCTAAGATTATAACTTCTTTTCACTTCTCAAAAATCATCCTGTGTTTTCTCCCACATTGGGTGGAGCGAAAGGGACTGTCAGACTCGTACTGACTGAAATCCATGGTGTTCCTTCAATAGCCCTTTACGTTTCAGGGTCACGGTTACTTGTTAAGACAGTCCTGCGACCATAAGAACTAACCTAACCCAACATATTTTATGTCTGGGAAGATCTATGACAAAATTAAGTTTATATTAATGTTAATACCTAATTATAAATAGAGATCGCAAATTTCCCGTTATCTTCTCAGAATAATTTGTCATAGATTCTTTGAGAATGTTACTTGATGTTCTAATCCACCTACTTTGGTCAAATCATCGGACATGTGTTTTTATTACGTCTATATTATTTCACTAAACGTGAGTCACCTTCTTAGAAAATCACGACAGTTGTGACCGTGACATGTGACGTCATACTCTCGTGTGTACCTGTCCTTTGATTTATAAAAATAAATTATATAATCGGAGCATGGTCAACATATAGACTAGGTAATTAAATTATGTATCTAGGTTTTTATTAATAAGACAAACTACTTAATTGATTTAGTATTTTTATGAGTGAAGTCCACAGAAATGCCAAAACTCTAACAACCCGTTGTACCACGGGGTATTGTTTTACTCAGTTTTTGGGTTGTGCAGGTCACATAAACAGTAGCTCCATGAAACATACTGATATTCAGCTGTCTTCAGTTCGACTGGAAGCCGACTCTAAAATAGGTACTTGGGAAAAGGCTAGAGAGAAAATGATGAGGTCCATAGAAATGCCGAATTGATTTTGATAATAATATAAAATACTGAGAAGTTGTAATTATCGTAAATGAAACCCAAAAATACCATCATATACTGTTATTATAAGAACTACTCATTAAAAGTTTGGAATAATGTTACAATTGTAACGATACAGGGAATTAGCTACCAAATCTGTGCTAACGGGGAAGCCCAAATAGAGATTTCAAAACTCAAGGAAAATACTGAACAGAATACAATGGCCGCATACAAAAAAATAAAGTCGTAACGTACAAACCATTGTGTTTTTTTAAGGTAGAGTGCACCTGTATAATCAATGCATTATGTCTTTGGAACAAAACCTCAGGAGACAAGAATATAGGCAAATAACGTTTCATACACAGCGAAGGCACAGGTAGGTACTATCGATTCTCCATAATTGCATAAGCATCTTCTGCTAAAGCTTTTTCCAATTGTGTTGGGGTCGACTTCCAGTTAAACCAGATGCAGCTGGATATCAGAATTTTACATGGATTGTCTTCCTATCAAACTTTCACAACCCAGCAAATGGGTATTATGATAACTCTTGGTCGTCCGACTTTCGAGCTTCTGACTAACAGTTACGACTGATAAAGATCTAAAAATAATGTCAGCAGCCAGTACCAATAACACTGAGGAAATTACTATAATAGATCAGTCGTAGAGTCACCAATCAATCCATCCAACCTCATCAAGCGTGGCTTATCCTTGAAGATCTACGAATTTTATCATTAGTCACGAGCTTCTCCGTATAGACTATTGTCGTTCAGTACTCCTGTAAACACAGCTACACGTCAAGCTACAACCAGTTAATCTTGACCTCATTTTTCTGGGTCTTTTATCGTATAATCAACTATCAACTTATACTGGTTTTGTTTAACTTGATGTTCAGCCGTAAGTACAATCAAATGCATTACATCTTTAAAAGAAGATACAATAGTAAAGACAAAAAGCACTTCTTACACAGCAAAGAAACAGGTATTACTCGCAAAGATTGCTTACTATGCCCATAAAATAATAATGAATAATAATAGACACAGAACCAAAGCCTCGAATAATAATAAACAAGTTGTGTAACAAACAAATGTTAGAGCTTGCGGCGTTGCAAGGTCAGCAGGTGCTATGGGGTCAGTGCATCGAGTGGAGTCTAGGTCCATTGTTTTGTACGATACGATAATGTTTTACAGTTATTTGTTAGACTTGTCACTCAATCACGTCTAAAGCCTTATCTCAAGTTTTCTGTATTTTACTGACAACGTACTTGTAACGTTTAACATATGGAAAATGAAAAAGCGCTACTGGTGTATGAACGAGGAACTGATTTTTTTCCAACAAATTCACCTCAATTCCCGTTTACTTTACGTAACACACTCCCAGAATGTCAATTTGTAAAATGACCAAACAAAACGTTAAACAAAACTTAACAAACATAATCTAACCTTATTACCCACTTTCATAAAGAGGATGGTTCTACATTTACACATAAAATATATTTTTGTCTTTTTTTATTTCTTTTGTTCTAGCTTAGATTTCCATTAATTTATTTTATCTTATGTTTATTTTATTTTGTTGTGTGTCTTGCCGGGGTTTTGTGCCAAAACATGTTTTATTCTTTCTTACTATTTGTACTTTTTATGAGTCTCAACACTCTCAACTCCAGTTTTTAACTTTATTTTTCGTTAAAGCTTTAGATAAATACTTGACTATGTTAAGTAAACAAACAAACCTCCAATCAGGATGACCATGCAAACAAACCTTGACCAAGTCATCGAACTCTCTTTGTCCACCCTTTATGGCCACTATAATATGTATTGCAAGGGTCTTTTGTATCACCTATGTATTAATAACTCTTTGCAGTACAAAATATAACCGCGACTCTTGGGGTTATTTATTTTGTCCCAAAGACTATTCTTATGCTAATGATCTTGAAGATTTTTATTAAAATTTTCTGAGAACTGTGTTTCTTCTATTCGTTTATTGGCTGTAATAATGTTTTTTATGAGACTTTTAAGAAAAAAGTGTTGTTTCTTTTGACGACTCACTTCGATCTTTATATTAGAAGTTTCTAGACTAAGTAAAACAGCCGGATGAGTCGATCGTCAAGGATAAGCCGTGCCTGCTTAGGAAGGTGGATGCTTGACCACTATTGCACACCCAGTTTCATCCGAAAATCGGAAAAAGCCGTTGGTCCCGGCTGCCATTTGTAGATCTTTGACAGTCGTCACAGGTACTCATTGGTCCGAAAGTCTAGTACCAAATTATTCAGTACTTACTGGGTTGTGAAGGTCAGATATGCAGTCACTGCATGTATAATTCTGATATTAAGCTGCATTCAAATAGACTGAAAGCTGAACCCAGCATAGTTGGGAAAAGGCTAGGCAGATGATTAATTGTGAAACCTACTACAATTTACATTTTAAAAATATTTTATAAGTGATCAAGACAGTTTTGTACTACGCAGGTGCTAATTGCGCCTACGCCGATCAAAGTAATATTTATCACTTAGATAATTACTGTTATTTATCTTGCCTATAATGACACATATTTATTCATTTTTCTCACACCTGTCGTCTGTTAGAACATGTTTCGCTAACATAAGACAAATGCCTTTTTTGTGTTGTGTAGATAAATTGCAGAGATGTACAGACTAAAGTACGATTATTAATTCCAATCAGTAAAATGACAAGTGCACCTGTCACTGATACAATGATATTTAGTACATTTCTTTAAAGGACAAATGTCATTTTTCTGTCATTCTACTGACTCGAATTAATAATCGTGCTTTAGATAGGTAAAGTGATATTTGACCCAACTCTTCTTAATAGTTTTTTTTTTACCTTAATCCGACCTCAAAGCAAAAGAACGGTCCGATCACGACATAGCCGCTGTGTGTGTCTTCTAAAACCTTAGAATTGTCAAAAATAAAATAACAATCTACGTGCAACGCAGTCACAAGGCATCATAACTTGTAATAGTACTGAAACATAACCATTACAATGATAATAATTTTCCAAAAACTACAACTAAGTTACAAAACTGATAACCCCTAATCTCTACTAACACATATCCTATAAAACACAAAAATTCAACGCATTATCTCATCGTAACACGCGTCTCTTATCAAGGCTGTACATGAACTGAGTTGTTATCAAATATCCATAGTTTTCCACGAATGAGTAAGATCAGGCTGAGTCACGAGGATCGCCCGTGAGTCAGTCAGTCAATCGGCCAGTGTATGTTGATACTTTGTTGAAACGGAGAAAGGAATCCAAAACATAATTATGCACGTTATTATATCAATAAGGTGATTTTTGGGTGTAATTTTCGATGGTTGTTTCAAAGCGTGGAAAGAAGTCGAAAAGGTAGCGGGCCTGACTCTTAAGGACATGGCGGCCCTGAAACGCAAACGGAAATTTTAGGAGCCGGTTGGTTTTTAGTCAGTCCTTGACAGATCCTGCAGCTTTATCCTGGGCGAGAGGACTTGTTTGATGAATACCTGTAAAAAAAACAAAGGTTCCGAAATCACAATATTAATTTACTGTATATAGCTGAGTTGAAGCTGATGTCCTTACAGGATCAGGAGCCTTGATCACCACTGCACCCTTGGTCATTATAAGATGATGACTTGATTTTCTAATTGACTTAATTGACTGACTGACTGTAGTATTAAGAACATTTTCCCCAATATTTTCGTTCACTGTCTTCATCAACTTGCTATATTGCTATAAAAGTTATTAGTTAGTTATAAATTCAGTTCTAGTTTTAAAAAACTTTAATTTTGATGTAATGGATTTTGGAGCTATGTATTTCGAAATCAAAAATTGTCAGAACACGTCATTGTCAGAACTTGTAGATCATACAAATAAATGTTTCGTCCGGGAGTATAGCAGTCGGTTGCAACAACCATGCTGTCAAATAAAACAACTATCAAATTTCAGTATAAACTGGTTAATCTTGGTCATACCTCAATGATTTTCCGTGATTTCTGTTGTAATTTCTCCTCTATGACTGTTTCCCAATGACGTCAGAGGAAGAGGAACGTATTGAATGTCATCTGCATGTCATTATGGACACGTGTCCGTGAGTAAACGGGATAGTTCGTGTGTATTTAAGTCTATTTGTATGCTGGGTAGATAGTATGATTGTACCTAGGATACTGCGCATGCTCTATTCAGTACCTTAGTATACAAGTCATGGGCAGTGTTGTTTTTTTCGTTTGTAATAGACTATTTTACTAAAAAATGTAATTACATAATCGGAAAGAGAGAGAAACCAAAATTGACGAAGATATCAACGCTTCTAAAATCCACAGTACGTCACGCGGTTGGTTTAATTTTACAGGCGTTATGACGTCACAAGTTCCCACTCTCGTACCGTATTATCTTTATCATAATTCATTGCTTAAAAAAGAATAAAACATAGAGACGACAATTTTGCAATTCTCTAACGTCTTAGAGAAACAGATTTTCAATTTATTTGCTGTAAAATTGTTTATATTTAAATACTAGAGGGACTACAACCTACAGACATTATGTTATATGTATAATCAAAATAATACGTAACCAACTACAATTAAAATTCCCCCTCCAATAATTTATTGTTATTGTAAAATTATCAAATTAAATAATAAGATGACCTATAAACCCCAATTAGTTTTAACAATAACATAAAATACATAACAATTGTATATAATCAATTATTGATTTGCATCATACATACATACATAATTCTCACGATAATAGGCCACTGATAAAGATGGCAATATTTCTATATGTCTCTTTTATCAAGTGACGTCATTGCAGCGGTGTCATACTATTTGTTTAATATTATTAGTGTGAAAAAATGTGGGTCATTCTATTTTTATTAGGAATGCATTTTCCTGAAATATTATCAGTATTTTTTTCAAATGTTCCGTTTTATCATTATTTGTTCAAATTCTGCGTATTTATTAGGCCTTTTAACTTGTTTACCCTATACCGATATGAAACTTCATATAAAGTTAGCTGAAACTGAATTTTGAATGGACTCTAGGTAAAACTATTAATATTTGAATCTTCAGTGATTATGAAGCGCCAATAAATAATTCTTCAACAACGTGTAACGTTAATAGCGCAAAACATCTCGTGGGGTAACTCAGCCCAAGTTACTGAACAATGTTTGATCCAAGATTTTTGGAAATTCGCAAAAAAACAAAAATTGTTTTTCATACAAAATGAGAAATTGATCGGGCCGATCAGTATGAAAAATCTTTTTGTCTTCGCGAATTACTAAATGTCTTGTTCAGTAACATAGGCTGAGTTACCCCACGAGAGGTTTTGCGCTATTAACGGTATACCAAAAAAAAAGTTTACCTAAATTTTGTAGAATTATATAGAAGTCACGAAATTGTTTTTTTTTAATGCCTCTGCTGAGCTGAAACAGAACAATTGCGAGGGATCTACTAGAAATTGGGGAAATGTTAGTCGCTTTCAAAATTGCTCATTATACAATTTTATTATAATTTGTATGTTTCAATTGCGACAAAGTTCTTAATATAAAAAAATATAAAGGAATCCCAACCCTACGCACCGTGGTACATCCTTAGTGGAGCAAGCAGAGACAAGTCAGGGGGACGTATGTCAGCGCGGTGTGATTTGACATCACCGGCAAATTCAAGTTCCAAGATGATAATTATATTTTATTGAATAAATGATGGATTCAGTAATGGTGCAGTTTTCCATTTAATAGTAAATAGATATAATATAATTATACAAACTGTTCTACAAGATTGCTAACTCAAATGTGATATGGAGTTCTTATTAAAACTTGAAAAGGAGGGGTAATCCAAACTGGTCAAATTGATACCAGTTCGCAGACTCAGTGTCAATGTCAAACTTTGTATGTAAACAGTTGATAATGTCAACAATGCGTGGGAGTTTCGCATGTTTTTTTGTTTACATAGACTAGAGCTAGACTTTATTTATTTACGTCTGGGCATGGCATTTTAGTCACCTATGTGACATCATATAGATTTTATACTGTACTAGCTAATGCACGTGGCTTCGCTAGCCCCTAGCTACTATTACACGCACCTAACATATTTTTTCCTACTCCTCCACTATTCTTTTCTGATTAATTTCGTTGCTGGACCCAAGACAGGTAAATTCATTCTCCGGGACACGTCGAGCTTCATTGTCTCGGCGCTTTTCTGGTGATTGCCACTGTTGATTCTGGCTTTCAGGAGTTGCAGTGGTTTGGGAATAGTGTGGTGGGTTTGTCCCAAAAAACTATTACATGCACGTCTCAAAGAGCTGTCAGTAATCAGACGGGGCCCCCATAGAGAGCCAATACCTTACAGGGTCGCGGAACTATCTTATCAGGGGCGTAGAAGGTTTTTGAAGGAACACCGTGCCTTTTAGTCTGTACGAATCTGACAGTCTCTCCTGTCCCGCCTTGGGTTCATTTGATGATTTTTATAAAAAACTAGCTGTTGCCTGCAGTTGCACCCGCTACAACTCCCGTGGGAACATTAAATCGGGATAATAACTATCCTGTGTTAATACAGGTTACAAGCTATCTGTGTGCCAAAAATAAACAAAATCCGTTCAGTAGTTTTTGCGTGAAAGTGTAACAAACATCCAACCACACATACAAACTTTCACGTTTATAATATTAGTAGGATAGCTGTTGCCCGCGGTTTCACCCGCTACAACTCCCGTGGGAACATTAAATCGGGATTATAACTATCCTATGTGTTAATCCAGGTTATAAGCTATCTGTGTACCAAAAATAAACAAAATCCGTTCAGCAGTTTTTGCGTGAAAGAGTAACAAACATCCATCCACACATACAAACTTTCACGTTTATAATATTAGTAGGATACATTGTTTAAGTTTTATGTAAAAATGTGTAGCCTGTTACCAGGTTCGTTCCATATATTTCTGTACTGAAATTCATAAAAAAAATATTCAGTAGTTTAGCAGTGAAAGCGTGACGCACAGACTCTCTTTTGCATTTTATAATATACCTACGTAAGTTTGGGTAAAGGATGTTGTCTAATCGTCATGTATTTTGTGTTCGTAAACATTTGTGGTTGTCATCGCTTTAAATTGATGATGTTCATCATTTTATTACATTATGTATTCAGGGTCGCTTATGTATATTATAATAATTAGATTAACGTTATTATGTTTTTATGGATTCTGCTATTGATTTTAATGATTAACTAAAGCAAAAACATGATTAAATATTTACTGACAGAATAAAATATGTACTCAAAAAACTAATAACCTCCTCTTATTAAGAAGTCGCTAAACAAAGCATAAAAAAAACTACACGAAGATAAAAATTATATCACAAAAATGAAATTAGATCATCTTAACAAAATAATATAGCCTTTGTACCTTTTATATGTATAATTATAAACCAAAATGAAAACATGTGGCAAGTTTTTATTTAACGTACAAAAATGTGACCTATCAGGTTTCAGTATTCAAAAATTATATCTTAATTTTGTCATACCAGCCAAGTTAATATGGACTTTATTCCAAAAGCTGTAAAGTACTATATGTATGGCGCTACTGTCGTGTTTACTTTGTAAAAAAGCTTCCTTTTAAGACGTATGGATGAAGTTACTCGTTGTTTAGGAATGGTATCGTTTCTCTAACTTTTTTTTGTGTAAAAGAGTGGTGTTTCCTTTCAACTAATTTCTCGTATATTTATCAGGGTGTTTTATTTATGGTGAATTTTGATACATATCAAAATTCACCATCTATATATATATCGTCTTTCTTGACATATCACCATCATTTTACATGAGATATGTTTAAAATTTTGGAGAAAAAAAAGCCTAGTTTCTGTCGATCCACTTGCTAAGAATAAAAATCAGAAATCTGGGGGCACGGTAGTTTCCGCGCCAAGTCGTGTACATTTTTTGCCACACGTTCCAAAATAAGCACAATGCTGAAATAGTGAAAATATTATAAAACTTAATCTAAAGAAGAAAGATATTAGAACATCTAAATAAGATAGTTAAGATCCGATAGCTAAAAAAAACTCTACAAGAATTAAAATAAAAGTAGTCATATCAACTAAAAAAAAAGCTGAATTATATATTTAATGAAACAGATAATACATTTGTTTGTGTATCCCACACAATGTGCGTGAAGATAAGTCACATTCAATGTACATCCCTTTCTTAGAACGTTGTATCTTTACTGCTAGGGTTGCCTAAAAGTTAAGACAACTTTCCTGAATAATGTTTTCTTAAAAAGACTGATTTACAGTGATTCAATAGCTGGATCCAGCGTCACTAGATGTGAGCACACCATTGATATATTAATAGATGATCGTCAAAGGTGGTCGGGCTTTCAGTTGATCAAGCTCAAGGCGTCGCTGCTTAATAAAATTCTGGACTTTGATTTTAACACAACGGATGCTCCCACTGAGATGATTCTAAGCTAGAATATTGTTTTTCTTTTAACGTGGTAAAATCATCATGAGTCCTCCCTTCCAGAACGAAACGAGAGGGACTGTCAGACTGATACTGACTTAAATCCACGATGAACTTTCAATAGCCCTTTACGTTTCAGGGTCAAGGTTACCTGATGAGACAGTCCCGTGAGCCCGGCAGCCTTTGGCCCTCTAAGAGGAGCCCCGTCATCTAAGCATTATACATTATTTAAACCCTAAAAAATTACAGCTTAATCTTTTACGTCGTCGTGTCAACGGTCAAATATTTTATTCTGACAGCCCTACCCCCAAAATACGGTTTAACCTTGGCAATGGGCACATGGCGGGCTTCAGTAACCCGAACTTAATCTACAACATGTGCTCGACTTTGTAACGAGCACGTATTTTGGGGTTACATGTGAACTCAGTGCGATGATAGATATCACGGTAAATTATGAAGATAATGGTGGTATTTGGCGTTATTGAACATGTAAAAGAAAGTATATAATCATACTTAGTATGAAATTTTAAGAGTAGTTAAGTTTAACCACGGATTAAACAATTTGCTCTTAATTGCCACATGTAATAAGTTTAAGGCCCTTCGTACACAACGCGACGCAAGTCTCCCATACCTTATGACTTTGGTATACATTGACGCGTGTCTGTGTAACCTCCTTGGATTTGGATTGCGATAGTCGCCTAGATATTACACACAATACACCTTGGCAAGACTGGTTGTCAATTTTTAGGAGTTTACCCATCTTAACCTGAAATATACCTCTAGGTATAGGTATTAAATCTTTAATCGGCTGTTACTGGTCATATTTAACAGGACTCTTTGTAACAATCACTGCCGTTGTGAATAAAATAATGGCCTATGAACTAATAGTAATAAATTAAATATGATGGGCACACAAACACCAAACCATATATTTTTTATAGTCGATTGTGTGCTAATCAGCTGATTTATGATAAACTATTATATGATGTAACTTAGTCTAAACGGCTGAATCGAATATCTGCTTTTATTTATTCCAAAAATATTAAATGTTTTAATTCTGCCTCGTTTGTTTGTTGAACACAAAGCATTAATTTAAGTTCGAATCCCAGAGCAGACAAAGTAATAATGTTTCTATCAGTTTTTAAGAAGTTTATAAGAAAAGACGGAATAAGTAAGGATCTTAGGAGGTGGCTAAATATAGTTTCTGCTCTGATGATCAAAATATTACTGAATTTTTAATATCAGTATCAGAAGTCAGTCACTTTCAGAGTCTTAATTCGTGTCCAAATAACCATAATAAGCCCGCCCCTATTACGTGGCTTTAAAATTTGATAAAAATAATGTAAAATGTGGTGTGTACCTACTTTGGGTACACTTGCTTAGCCCTTTGGGGACTACGCGCTTGGTGTTATGATATTTTATTAAATAATTTACAAACTACAGCCTCAAGCAATAGCAAAATAAAAACATCTAAATAACCATTGAACATAATAAACTAACCTAACCTAACAACTTTCGCCTCTAATTAAGATAACGATCATAAATAAAAACAAATGTTATCGCGTGATAGTAATAACTATGATTTATTATGATGACATCATCGTATTTGAAGATATTAGATCTAGATAAGTATGATATCTGTCACGCCCATCTGGTCATAAAAAACATCAAGTATTATGAACGTTCCTAATGTAATCAATATTGTGAATGCAAAATAGTCAATGGTTGTACGTTACATTTTCGGTTTAACGGACTCTGATGACGCTCAAAGTCATCAGAGTCCGTTAAAAACTGTTAAGGCGTAACTCTGATGACGTCAATGTCATCAAAGTCCGTTAAACCGTTAAGATGTGACTCTGATCATATTGAAAAGCCATTGGGTTATACTATGGTGATGATAGCTGGCATAGGGTACTTTTTACCCAAAAAGTAAGTTTGCATCGTTGCCTCGAAATCATTTTTGTCAACAACAAGTTATTGTTAGGGCAAAAGTTAGTGCATTTATTTACTTGCAGGTATGTATTGTCTCCGATGTTAAACAGCGCCGTCAAGAAAAACCGGTCAAGATAAGTCTTTAGGTAAACAAAAATAATAAAAAGAATACAATATTTTTAACCACTTATTTATCATTGGTCATGATGTTCTTAATTTTTATCATATACGACTCTCATGCAAATATTTCATTTTTTTTGTTTTTGTAAAGTGTTCACATTTATTGACCTTCTAATCGAAAAGATATCTTATAATATGCTTTTTCATACTAAATACTAGGTATGAAAGTCAGGAAACCACGTCTCCCAGTTTATCTCCTAATCAACTGACACGGCACTCCACAGTTATCAATCTATGATGAACTACAATTCGCACAAACATTCCTTGTTGATAACGCTTCCAGTCCGTCACCCAAACAGCGCCCTATTTCCGATAATGTCCTGATAACATCCTCTTTATCTGGAATTCCTGACTTGTATAGTTCTGGAAACTAGCACTTTACTATGCTCACAAAACCAGCTCAAATTATCGCAGTTCACTGCTGATCATAGGCTCTTACCTCTTTTATCTTTTGTCTTCTGCATCCAGTTTGACAACTTTTTAAACTGGTTAGGTACCGATTATGTCTGGTTCATAAAACCCTGGTCTCATTTCTAGCTTTCTACTCTTGCCGATACGTGGTTTCCACTGCAGAACCCTTTTCCTTACTGGATATCGGTCCTTTCATAATCGTGCTTAACCATCTGGTTCACAACGTTATTCCAAAAATCTACGCTCTTCAAAAAGAAGACCCTTTCCCAGATAACGCGAAAACAATTGGAGAAGGCTGATGAGTTCCATGTTCTCAGGAACACAGTCAGGAAGAGAATCTATCCACCACCAACAACTCAACAGCGACGACAGCTATGTTATTCATCACCACGGGACTCTGTAGTGACCATAATCCCATCCAGGTTCTTCTGGCCTAAATTCTCAAAGCACTAAGTCCGGTTGTCTACAACAATTTCCAATACGCGGTCTCCATTCAAGAACATACAAAGTGACGTGAAACATACCTGTGTATGTGTGTAATCAGCTAAAGCTGTGTGTCATGCAAAGATTTCATGATGACTAGAATGATAGAGACAGAAATATGCAAAAGAGAAGGTTGCCAATGGTCTCATGTCCCCCCATGTCCCACTGAATTGACCACCAATTGTCTCCTCGAGCAAATTGATTCAGATTAATAAAGTGCGGACGATAAGTGACGTCGGCTGTTATCAATATTGTTACACTTGGTCGCTTTGACAGTTGCACGAGTACCGGCAGGACGAGCGATCGTTGCTGCTCCATCATCAGAGTTTGTCAATTTCGATTTACGAGTATTAGGAATAAAATTGTGAATTTTAATATTAAAAAAGTGGTTTTTAGTGGGACCAATAGTGATTTTTGTACAGTTAGTGACAAGTTAAAGGTGTTTCTTAAAATAAATCTGACTAATGAGAGATGACGACGGTACAGTTGTATGGAATGTTAAATGATTGCCGCACTGATGGGAAACTGTGAGTTGTAATGATTTTTTAAACATTTTTGGTACAATTCAATAGATTTGCAAGTTTCTACAGGTTTTAGTTTCTTACTGTTATGCATTAGTCATTGTGACCAGGATATGTAACGATAAAAACGTATTGTGTGCAACACTGTTTTTCTTGAGTCACGGCGATTTCTAATGCGATATGACATGTTGTAAATCTAAAATATTTTCGAAATATTATCGTTTTGCAATTGTATACCTTTCATGCAATAAGGCACTCCTTAAGGCAATCCTTGTAAAGAAACGATATCAAAACCTTAGGACGCGGGATGACCCACTTACCAATAACTTTTCGCAATTTTTTGACGAAGAAAATGCACAGCTTGCAAAGAAAAAGCGTGATTTTTTTTTTCAAATTCGACACTTTCTTAAGATTCCTTCAATTATCTTTCTCAAAGCATTTTATGTCATTTAAGTATTCAAATAAATTAAAAAAACAAAACATTTGATGATGTCATTCTTCGTGCATTCCTTTTGTTAATCTGACATTTTTTACGTTTTTTCCTTACAAAACTACAAACGTGTTTGATTTAGAAGAGTGAATACATAGGTACTGCAGAAGGCTGTCATTGACAAATAAATGATTACTAAGATTTTTACATTGAATTGCATCAATCACCAATTTGTTTGCCGAGGTGATATGACATCATCCTCATCATCCTCTTTTCTTTAATTATTTTGTTGTTAACAGTCTATGAATAGATTTTTAATAAGAGCTATCTTTTTATACTATGTTTAGCTATCCCTACACAATGTAGCTTTAAAATTTTATCCAAATGAAATCGAGATAGAGGCAAAACGTTAACCCTTCACTAAAGAAAATAAAATTAGTCTTAAAAGCGAGGGACGTTTAAAATACGAACAGAGCTCTTCTTGTATTTTTTATGTGTTTAATGAAAGTCAATTGTTTGATTTTTATTTTTAAAACCTATGAGAAAATTAGCCGAGGTTGTTGAACGAATAACATTTATATTCCGACATATCGGAATACAGTTTTCACATAAATTACAACAACATGCGTGGGATACTAAGCAGCTTATAAGCATTTATAATTCCTCCATTCTCATGAAAAAGTAAAAACATTACAATCACATAACCGCCATATAATGTTCCTGTTCATCAAACTAATAGTTCATGACACGGAGTATGAAGAAATGGAGGTGTACGATTCTTTCTAAGATTTAGTTTATGGATTTTTATTAGTCGATGCTGCCCCATTGCTGGGTAAAGGCCTCTTCTAATACCTTACAGGTTAATGTTTATTTTATAATTTGTTGGTCACTTTAAAATGTCGTTAATGGAATCTTTACCGCTACTCGTATAAGAAAGGATCTTGGTTCACTTAAACATGAAAGATGGTCTTTTTATTTCGTCATTTATTTAAGCACCTAGTCTAATCGTTGTTTAATCCCTTATCATGAATTCCTTCATCATACATTACAAGACGTTTTGATAATATTCAAGCTGCCAATTTTGATAGATATTTTTATGGTACGATTGCCACGATTATGTACGATATACCAAATCATATTTTTTATAGAATTACGATTGTAAAATTTTGCAAGCTGTGTTTATTGTGCACATAACTGGTAGGTATATTTCATTGAACAGTGCGAACGAAAAGGCCAATAAATAAACCACGTGATCGTAAGATACGTTTCTTCGCTCATGAGCTCTCCATTCCTACTTACTCCATGGTTCACACCGATGCCTCAAAGGGTCACAATAGGCATTGTTTTCAAAGCCATTGTTTGAAGCTTGTCACTTTCATTTGCTACCTTTTAGTTGTGTAGACATGTTCCTAAGTAAAGCTCGAGCTAATGGAAGATATAATTGGTCTCCATTGTGTGGTCCTGTCCTTATGAGGACCACCCAAATATGTCTTGTGGGTGTTGGAAAGGTGATGCTACCGATCATTAGTTAATTCTCGTACTTAGATGTGGTCTTTTTAAACCTTATGTATGTATTGATTATAGAATAGTAAAGAAGTCATGGTTACTGTATATGAGTTTGGTGGACTAAATAATGAATTATGTGACTCTTGGCGCTGTGTTGGGGTCGTGGGTTCGATTCCTGCAAGGTACTGATATTTGTATGATTTTGTATTTTAGGGGCAGAACAGCACAAACGTGTGTGTGAGTTTAAATATTAGTAAACACAGAAATTCCGAGAGAAATATTTATAAGTAATTATAAAAGTATAAAATTTTAATATTGTCAAATTGCAGTGGTACAGATTTTTTAAGTGACTAAACAATGCAACGGCTGTTATGTCAAAATTCTCATGAAATATTCAAAACTAGAAAATTCTTTATTGGTCACTTTATGTAAATTTTATTGAGAGTCTTTATTTATTTAATATTTTTCAATGTCGTACACCTGATGCCATTGCCAGGCTTGTAGCTATATATTACCTTTTGTAGCTATATATTACCTCTAGGTCCTGTTGTGACTGGCATCAGTTATAATAACATTAGATTTTAATCATAATAAAGTTTTATGCACATTTAAGTAACAATGTTTTATAATGTTGCTCTTGCGCAACTCAATGATGTCATCGTTACTTCAAATGCCATGTTTTTACGTAGATACGTTAACACCCCAAAATAAAGGCATAATTGAACTGGAATTAAATGCATAGTATTAGCAAATTATTTTCTTAAACGGTTACGGTTACGAAGTAATATCGTTAAAGAACGATATTACTTCGTATATGTTTCAATACATAATTTAAAAATATATTTTTTTGTAAAAGTGTGACCCAGGTGTATCTTTTCTCTTGCTTAGGTCCAATTACCCTAAAAAAGCTTATTTTGACCCCAGAAGAAGAAAGTTAACACCAGATCACTATGGCAACAAGTAAGGTTTTCTTTCCACACAGAAAAATATAAACTGTCAGAATAAATCTGTGTTAAAAAATAACCCTTAATTAACATACTAATAATATGAAACTTGTAGCTTTTAAAATAATCATAATAAAGATTCAAGCAAGCTCTACAGTAATGAGCTTAAAATCATTTTCACGCGCTCGCACTCAGAATAAATTGGCCTGAATTGTATGGCATGCGCGCGCGCCGCTCGTAGGTAAATATCCAATGTCTGGATAATTTTACATTGTTCAATTAGTTTATAAACTAGACGGCCTTTGTTTTCAATAGAGACTGAAATATGAAGCGTTTCCTGTCGTTTTTAATGGTATTGCTTAAAGTTTTCAGGTTTTGAGAATCGACTGAAAGGTTGTTTTTATTAATCAGGGATATTTTTTTTAAACTTGCTAATATTTTAAATCTTTTTCCGCTGTTTTTGGCAATAAGCTACCTGCCTATTAAATTGAGCTTTAATATAACTGGTAAAATTTGAATGCTACGGTAGATTATAGGCACAGTAAAGCACGATATCAATATTATCTATATCTCAATCCAAATCACGTTCCTTTTTTTGAACGAGTACTTCTGATTAAACATCTTTAAGGATAAGCAAATCCGGTCAAGTCAAGATAGCATAGAGTTAGGTTATTTATTTTCAACGTTAGGATTTTAGTGTTTTGTACATCTTGAGCAAATGCATACATGTGAAAACAGTATGTTAAATGAAACCTGAATTTTATTAAATCCATCATATTGCCTAATACCTTAAAGATCTTTGTAATATTCATAATATTACGTAGTTATAGAGTCGCTAATATAGTAGTACTACAAAAATCTGACTGGTAGTCAGATTTTTTTTTTCGGTGTATTTAAATTCCAATAAATTCTTGAGAAAGGTAAGGCAAGCAACGTCATGCTACGAACCTCAAGAGCCTAGCGTCTGGTGAATATAGACACAGCTAGTAAAGAAATAACACCATCAACGCTCCTATCAGTCATAGACAAACCATAACAAAAAAGGTGCATGTTGATATAAAAAGTGAAAACTCACGCTCAGTCTATCGGTGCCAAGGTCTGACTGGTTATCAAAACAACTGGTCTATCTAGCAAGGTCGGCCAATTGATATACTACGCTCCGTTTGAGTATTCATAGTATAAATTGCCTTGTAGCTGTCTCGTGTTGATGGAAATGATGATTGAATGCGTAGGGTTAGAGTTTTTTGAACTTTTAAAGATTTGTAGAGATCGCCCAGCCATCGAAATTCGACCTTATTGGTATTTTTCAGTTCAAAACAAGTATAGTTTTCTGTATTCACTTTCCACATGAACTGTTACCTGTGTCTTTCATAGTCCTCAGTCTTTTTGTATAAAAGAAGTCCGCAATTTTTTTATTAAACCTAAAGGGCAATTCAAAAAATACGGTCTTTTTCATTCAGTACGAGTCTAATGGAATAATTTGATGATATTGCCACCTAAAAAAGGGGTACAACATTTTTTACTTCATAGAGTAATAAATCATCAATATTGATAATTGACCATTACTGACTAGGATTTGAAAAGGCTAGGGAGATGATTAACTTATTAAAACACAGCGTCATTTTATTTTAATTGAAATCTGCACTTTTTTTTACCTTTTTTCTACAACAATTACATGGATAGATTCCATTCCACTTTGTTGTCGGTAAAATTTAATTACGCAGGCACTTTTGTCTACTGACAGGTTATTATCAATACATTGCAAATAACTGCGTCCCCACAACCCGAGGACAATAAAACTGATAAAGTCTTGCATCATGATCACACAGACGAACAAACATACATGCAAACGTATTGCTCTTCGATCGCATAAATCTTTCTCTTGTAGGTCACAAGGAAACCATTTGCAATTAGTATCTAATGTACTACTTATCTTTGTATTTGTGACTGCAAAGTCATATGATTGCAAATAGAGAATTTGATACACATTGCATACAATACAGATCGATTATGTGTTAGATTTTTTGACAAATAAAAGTAAGTGCCGCCGCACACGAGCCACTCGCGACAGCCACAAAAGCCGCCACGAGAAGCTCGAAGCGTCTAGCGTGTGGCGGCCACCGACGTCAACTGTGGGTGAGTCCGTATACCTAAAATGTATGAAAACTACAAGAAATTTGCCAGTGGCGGTGGCGGCGTTTTGTGGTTGTTGCCAGTGGTCCGTGTGCGGGAGCCCTTACTGTCCATTTTATCCAGATGTGGTCACAAGATGGACTACTGATAAATTGATTATTATTCCAAGATTTTGGAATCACGATCTAGGATAACTTCGTGTTTTGAAAACAAGATCTACGGTTTTGATACTTCAATGTATTTTAGCTAAAATAGTAACTAGCTGACCCGGCAATCTTAGTACCTCAGAAAATATTTTTTCATCATATTTACCTTTTAAAACTTCCCCGGAGTTGCAAAAATAAATCAAAACTAAAATTAGCCAAATCGTCGGTTTAGTCATTTTCAAGTTTATTCCAAAACTAAGGCACTAAATCTATTTCTTTCTTGTCCACAGGCCTCTTCAAAGGCTCAACAACAACGCTAGACGGGATCGGTCTTCGGCCGATGCCGGCAGAAAGACCCAAAACGTTGAGAAAGCTAAAGTCAGTGTACGACGCGTCCCCGACTGAGCCGCCACCACCCCCGCCACCCATCTTGAGCAGCAATGGACAGGCGACGGACAGGAATATCAATGGAGTGGAGGATGAGGTCAGGAGACGCAGTAATACCACCAGTTCGACGCAGAGCGGGGAGAAGTCTCTGTCTATACTTAGTCCGTTTGATGAGCAGGTAAGATACTCGTACATATTTGTTTAAATTATACATGGTAACATTTAAGTTTAGACAATGGTTGAAATTACGATACTAAGAAGTCCATGTGTGTCTAAGTTTTGTGATACGATGAAATTTAAACCATGGTTCTGAATAGGTTTAATCCAAGGTTTATTAGTTGTAATAGGACTGTTTAAGCCTTAGATGGATATAAATATTGCTGTTGATAGTTTGATTTTATCAAGATGGTTGATAAAGTTGTTTAAATGTTAAACAGGAATTTAACAGAAGCAAGCTAAGTTTTACAAATGTCAGAAAATATGTACTCTAGGAATTTACTATAAAATACTTGATTTGTATTCTCCACGCAACAGATTTTATGAACCATAAGCGTAGTAAATACATAACTTCTCTATGCACACTTCCATCCATACTCATAAAATAAATGAGATAATAAATTAATAGGTGTGTATCTGTCTGTCATATTGATACGCCATAATGACTAAAAAGATTTTTGTTAAAAACCTGGGACAGATATGACAGAGGATGCTTTTTGTCCGTATGGTATTCTCATGGGACATTAACCAGTTACAGGTATGTGGGAGTGGGATGCCTGGTCGCTTATTAAAATACTGTATATTGACTGATATTAACTGTACCCATTCATCCATTTGGACTGGAAGCAGACCCCAATTGCTTGACATGGAGGGAAGTGGAAACGTATTTTTCCTACTCCTCCACTATTATTTCCTGATTAATTTCGTTGCAGGATCCAAGACAGGTAAATTCATTCTCCGGGACACGTCGAGCTTCACTGTCTTGACGGTTTTCAGGTGGTTGCCACTGTTGATTCTGGCTTTCATGAGTTGCAGTGGTGGAGGAATAGTATGGTGGGTTTGTCCCAAAAAAACTCGTCCCCTAAAATTTAGGAAAAGGCAGATAATAAATCTCATCATCATTTTCGATCTACACACGGGCGACATTGCGGCGAAAAACTAGTACTACTTTACTTGTCATTTTCAATATATTCCGTGTCTGCATTTGGCCATAAGATGTAAAGTGGCCATTACAAATAACAGCCATTTTCAATTATAAGTCGTAACATTCTGTGTTTAATAACTAAAATAGAATAAATTAACTTAGAGGCCAAATATGCTTGGGTCAAATGAAGCTTACGTCATATTATAATCACGATTAGCATTTTAAATATAAAAAAAAACGTTATGTAGCAGTAAGATGGTCCCACGGCCGCTAGTATTCGCATCTATAATTCGACCACGATAGTGGTGAACAAGTCAACGACCTCCATCTGTCAACTGTCACTTGAAAATTATGTTTATCGCAAAATTAAAATACTTTGTGCGAATTAACGGCACAATTGGCGCAGTAGCTGATTGTTTGGACTGTGCTTGTGTGTTGCGAGTTCGATTCTTGCACGGAGCAATTTTTGTTTTATCTACAAGTATTTGTCCTGGGTCTAGGCGTTTAAGTATGTAAGTGATGTTTGTAAACGCACCCAAGACACAAAATAAATTCTAGGGGCAAGGATTTGAAAAAAAAATCTGAATCAATTATTATCTTATAATGTTATTTTCTTACATTCATTGTATACTAGCTATTATTGCCAGTGGTTGGTGAAACCGCTGTAACTCGAAAAATTTTCCGCGAGAAAATCAGGATATGAACTATCCTATGTGGTAATCCAGATTATAAATTATCTGTGTACCAAAGTCCATCCAAATCCGTTTAGTAGTTTTTGTGTGAAAGAGTAACAAATATCCATCCAAATAAACTTTAATGATTGTAATGTTAGTAGGATTTAAGAGCATGCACACTTCCTCTCACAGAGTGCTCTCTGCCGGGCCTCTATCCTAGCAGTGGGAAAATTTATAGGCTGACGACGACGATGATGAAGACCGTGCAAATGTTAGAGTACAATGCAATGACGGTTGACCACTTTAGAGTACTAGTCATATCAAATGCCTAACAACCAAGATCTCGATCTTTTTTTTTTATCGTGGTAAATCATCAAATGAGGCCTCCCACCCCGGGCAGGGCGGGAGGGACTGTCAGACTTGTACTGACTAAAATCCACGGTGTCCTTCAATAGCCCTTTATGTTCCGGGGTCACGGTGATGGTATAAGACCCGCGACCCAAAATCTCGATCTTGTAACGGTTTTCCTCAAAATTCTGCGTACACCAACTGTCATACCAAATGCTGCATAATAACAAAGGGTGCGTTAAACCACAGGTGTTTTACATCAGAAGGTAATTTCCTCACTTCCTGCCTTTGTTAGATGCGTCACCATGTTTCGGAGCCATTGTTATGCCAAATTGTATGACTGTCTGTTATGGTTCACGGGTTCGGGCGGTTGGTTAGCTAGTGGACGTTTGGAAGACGGTTATTTAAAAGTTCTTTGCGTTCAAGGGCTTCTTGTCTTCAGTACTTTAGTGGCCAGTGAAATTGTGGTAAATGATGATAGATTTGAACATTTAATTGTCACAGAACATTGAGCATTCGCCGTTTTTAATTTTGTCGAACTGAACAACTAGCAGAGCTAAACATAGAGCCATCGCTACGAACATTTTCACGATCTTTCTAGCGATCGCTCATCTAGTCGATGGTTTCAAAAGATTATGTTCAGAAAAATGTCATACTTGACAGTCGGCTCGGCTAAAACTTGCCAGAACGCTCAGAATGCTTTCTAAAAAGCTTTTGAATGTTGTTTCTTTTGTAACATTTGCAAGAATGCTCATTACAAATGTATGTCTTGCTACCGCTTCTGTGATGTCTGCATGAACCCGTAAACCTGCCATCGATGGGTATTAGCGAATTTATAACACATACTTTGTTCAACGGTTCAGACTCAGACATACGTCCTCTTGGCAACAAGTCCGACACGACAACCATTGGACTATTGTTCTTCGTTAAAGTTCCATTTACTACATTCTATTTTCATTGACTTACTTTTCATACGTACGTTTCATTAGTAATACTTTGACATTTTGACCGATAGCATGTTTTAGTCAGAATGCACATTATTCTTTAGTTGGAAGGTTATGTTAGTTTATTTATGTTTATGCTAAGTTTTTTTAAAGAAGATAACTCATCCTTGACATACTACTAAAAATGAGCATTTGAAATGTTAATGAAGAAGATAACGTTAGTTCCATAAATTAAAATACATTTAAGTGCATGTGTTTTGCATTTAAAATACTCATTTGTGTATGTATCGCTAAACGTTTGCCGTCTTTCAAGCAAATTGTTGATAAGTTCTTTAAAAACTATGCTTCCTTTCATGGCTTCCTGTTTTAACACGTGTTTTTCTTTCTATGAATAAATTGAGCAGATACCTACCACTTTGTCATTTTATAGTGAACATTTTTTTATTTAACACAGGAATGCCTCGTCTTGTTGAAAATTCTAAGCATAAACAACTAGTAATTCTTTGACAACCGCTAAGAAACTAATCTATATGTGCCAAAAGTTATCATTTCTATGTGAAAATAATATTTAGGGGTTTAAGCTATTAATTGTCAGTGAGGGGGTATTGCTGTGTTACAAATTAATGCTAGACTTCGTTATTTTTAGCAAACGGAAATAAAAATTATTTCTAGATTGACCGTCAGGCGACTCTGTGTAAACTTTGAGCGTTTTGTTGAAAAACAAAATCGACTTAGAAAGAAAAAAATGATTGCAAACGATTCGATCCTAAACAAAAAAGCTATACAATTAACGGCGCAGCTGCGAATGCCTATAAACTTCAATATGTCTAGACTTTCCACATAGTCAAAGAATGTCATAGATACACAAACGTTCCAGACTGCGTGTCTCCACGTAAACGGACGCATTAACCATCAAACAATACCGCATCAGATGTTAACACCGGTAATAAGTATCAATTGCGGACAATGTACCATTTGCAAGCGCATAGGCCGCACAGGTGACCAGGTGTTCAGAGTACAACCACAGGTACAACTGTACAAACATCAGGAGCGCAAAGGTATTCACTTGGCAACACTGAAAGGTAGTTTTGGTACAACTACCGGAACCTCTAGGAGATCCGCAACGTACACAAGTAAATAACATTAGAATTAACAATATCTTAGGAGGCATAGCACACATTCCTATTATAGATTAGTAAAATATCGTTCTCTGTGGTCTTTCTCTAGGACGAATGATCCAATTGTAATTCTTGTTTTTGGAACGACTACATTATTTCCGAAACTTCGAAAAGTTACAATGTTTCGTTCACAAGTCGAAAACAATAATAGTTAGGGATATTACACGGCGGGTCAGAGGCCAAAACTTGAGGCGAACGGAGTCGCAAGCATAAGCTATTAATAAAATAAAATTGAAATGAGAACAAAAATGGCCCAATTAGACAGAGAAAGGTGTAAAGAAAGAAGAGAGAACTAGCCCTTAAGTTCAAGAACACATAAACTTCATAACAAATGAGATCACACTCATACAGATAGACACAGACAGGTGAGCTCCACATCTGAACATGACACGTTATTGCGAGCGTGTCCAATGGACAGCTGTAGTGCGGAATACCTCAGAATTATGCGGATTAAATGCAAATCAGCCATTTAACGATATGTTTGAGAGCGAACGAGCATCTGTTTTGTGGCTTTTTAATATTCCGGGGAGGTAGAGTAAAGTAATACAGATTAGCCTTCTATATTTGTTCTTTTAACTATCTTCACGATATCGTTGTTAGTTTTATCTAAAAGCCATGCCACTATTATATTACGAATCAAATTGATTGTAGGTAATGTAATTTATCAACTCATCAGCCAGCCATTCTAGACGATTAGTTGCATCCAGTTCTCAAACGATTCTTTTTTTTAATTTTCATTGGGTTTGCTCTTAAACGTGACCGAACGTCGACCCTAAGCCAAATGGCATAAGGGCAGGAAGATGATTGGGTTTACCTTGACCTCAATCTATCTCACAATCAAAGAATAGAATAGAATAGAATATTCTTTATTGTACACCAAAATGAATACATACTTATAATTACAATTTACAATATTAAGGGTACAACGGCGGTCTTATCGCTAATAGCGATATCTTCCAGACAACCTTAGGATGGACTTAAAGAACTTTTATCAAAACAAAAGGGTAAGCAGTGATGCACAACAAATAACAGATAAACTATAATATACCTAAAAACTTGTAATATAGAATATACATACACATTTAAATATATATATATATACATTAGAGAGAAAGGAAATTATTTATAACTAATGTTTTAAAAGAAAACAGTGACTGGGCTTGTCTTACTGACAACGGCAATGCATTCCACAAACGGACAGCCTGGACTGTGAAAGAATCATCATAATATTTTGTGGAGTGCACAGGCATCAAAAGTATCAAATTTTCCGATGACCTCAAATCTCTAGAATGTGCATCGTGCAGGAACTAAACAACACAAACAAGAACAAAGACTATACTGACTATACCTAAGATGGAGCGAACTCATCTAAAAGGCACTGACGCACCGTCAGAAGAGAGTAAATACTGTTTGGTGCCCAGAATCCGACAGGATGATGGTCGCAAACCAGAAAGCAGAGGGCACAGGTTTGTTTCGTTGGCCAGAGGTGATGATGAAGAGTTGGATCCCACATACCTTTAAGACGGGAAGAAAGCCATGAGGCATGAGGATAAGAACACAGATAAATTACAAAATAAAAAAGATATTAAAACATAATCATAACTCAGTTGCAACACACTAAAGCCACATTGATATTTCAAGTCACCCCAGTACATCATTCTGCAGCAAAAAGTTTAACAAAAACTGATCACAAAAAAGTGTCACATGCGGGCGATACCCACATATCGAGACATGGCTACATTACGTGCTCATCTCGATAACATAATGTCGTGGCTCAAGAGAAGATAACGAATGGAGTCCAAACTTGTACAAGCAAGCTGTGTGTTAAACGTTAGCTACATGGCGTATGTGACATCAAGGATATGATGATATGATGATTTAGGATTGTGTCATGATAGTTTGCTTATTGATGACATGCGAGTGAACTTTTGTAATTTTATTTTGGTAGAAAACGGGTAGTAGAAGATTACATCTATAAAATACTAGCTCGTAGTACAGATAAGTCTGATACTACTGACAATAGTCCTAATTTATGTGATAGCTAAGTACCTTGACTCTGCTATACCTACCTAGTATATAAGTCCCAAATGCCATGCAAACTCGATGGAATCGCCGCAAAAAACAGACGCAGATAAACGCAAAACTTGTATCTATATGCAAGCACCTGTATACCATAGCCGTGAATGATAAAAGCCAGAGAAACTGTATGAAGTTAGTCCTCTGTTGTATATTATACTCCTGTCACGTTCAGGTAGGCAGGTGGCAACCAGAGCAGATGTTTGAACGTCGCGTGAAAGCGATTCGATGCTTCCCAAGATAATGTTTGTTCATAAAATTGAGGAGTAATATCAGTTTGAGGTGGTACTCATGTTTTATTTGTTTTTAAAAGGTCATGTTACGCTGCAGGTTGCCTTAATATCAAGCAATTTTTCGTGAATGTCATAATTGCGTACAGATCCAATAATTATACTTTCCATTGCTCTTCTTGACTCTTTTACGACGGATTGGATGACTGGATATGCAAGTTAAAGAATAACTATTAATATACCTATCTCGCTAGTCGAAATATATTTTCTTTTTTTGTCGTCTCCTGCCTAGTGGATTCTCGATCTATTAGAATATTATTTAAGAAGCTTAATAATCTTTAAATCCTACATTTTTTATGTAACCATAATCTAGTCTAACTAGCTTCGCCTGTTCAGTATCTATTAAAAGGTGATTCACCTATATTTTTCTATTTCTTACTTTTATTTTAATTGTATAAAAAATTTGAGAATGGAAGAATGGTTTATAAGTCTCTAACACAAAAACTACTGAACGTTCTTGGATGAAATTGTACACATAGAATATTTTTTATCAAAGTGTAACGTTTCTTAACGGGTAACGCCGCGCGCTCATACTTTAACTTCTTTAAAAAACTAAAAATCCAATCTTATTCACAGTCACCATTTTTTCAACAGGAGGAATGGGCCAAGATCTCGGAGATAATGGCTTCATTTGGCAGCAAGCTTGTTCGGGAGTCTGTCTTCGTCACCGAACTTGAGCAGGAGTTCACCTCGCGGCTTGGCCTGAGCTGTTCTGAGTCCAGCTTAAGTCCTTCCGTGGCCTCCAACCTTGGACTCTGGCTGTCCGGCATGGGGCTCCACGATTATGAAAGCCTGTTCTTGGAAAGCGGCTACGATGATATTGATTTTGTTGTGAGTATACTTTCCTTTGATTTATTATTATTTTTAAATGTTTTTCTTTGTGATTTGGTATCAATGTTGACTGTAAAATTCTTTAATAACTGAAAGCAATATTTGAATTGCTATAGGACATATCTGCTACTTTTATGGGTTGATTACCAGTTCAAAATTTAAGCATTATTTCATTTCTTCATTCCAAATACCTTTACAACCAACTAACAACAAACATTTGTTACAGAACGGTATCCTAGACGAAAATGACCTCCGAGAAATGGGCATAGAAGAGAACGATAGACAAAAAATACTAGAATCAGCTAAACAATTACCTCTTAAAATAACTGAAATAAGCAATAATCATAACAATAACAATATAAGTAAAACCCAAAACGAATCCGTAGAAGAATGGCTAAGACATATAAACTTAGAACAATATAGTGATACTTTTAGGAAACATTTGTATGTAGATATGGATAGAGTGAGACGAATTTGGGAAGTAGAACTAACTGCTGTACTGGAGATACAAAAGGCTGGACATAGGAAAAGGATCCTGGCTTCGGTATCTGGACAGCACAATGGACCTGCGAATCATATGGAAGATATTAACGCTGATCTCAATACTTTGGTAAGTCAAATGTTTAGTAACAAAGACAAAGACAAAGACATTTATTCGTTGAATATGGTAGGGACAGAGATGTTATAAAATTATTTAGATCAGCATATCCACCGCACAAAGCGGCATACGAATATTAACAAGTAGTTATACATTTTATAACCATTATACACATTCTAGTTTTACACTACTGATTTATCTGTTGAAGCTACACATTTTGTTACTTATAGATTTTTTCTGTGATGTGTATACGGCTAATGTCTCCAGTTATAATGCATATGAAATAATTATTCCAACAGAAATATCCCATGCTAAAAATTCACCCCATGGACAGATACAATGAACAATAGGATGCTATTAGCATAATTAGTACTTTTACGGATTATTTCATGCTAATAAAGCAATTACTCATTTATTTCTGAGAAATCATCTCTTATGTCTTGTATATGGTATGATACGACTGGTGTCTTACAATAATTGTCTTATTAATACCTTTATCAAAATTCACATCTCTAACCAAAGCTTTATATTTAAAAACGTAAGTTTTTCTATCAAAAGCAGATTAACTTTAATAATAGAATCACGTCGTGACAAAGACAATTACCTTGCGGAAGCCCGTCGTCGCGCCGATGGGCATCGACGCCTCCATAGCGTACACCAAGTGCATACAGATATCAAGCACTCTATTTGTCCAAAAACGTATTAATTAACACAATTAACGAAACATTAAGGCCATCAAATCCGTTCTAATACTCTTTACCCAAAGAATATGTCGTGCGAACTGATATCGTAGGCCTTAGACACATTTAACGATATCAAATATGTAACAGCATAGTTAATAAATGTTCATGGGTGTCACGAATGTCGGTGTCAACACTATGCATACTAAGCAGGGCTTCCCATACACCATACACAAGAGAAAGCGGTTGCCAAACAGATATAGGTAGTAAAGATGTGCTATAAAGTGTTGTAAAAATATCACGTAACAGACTTTGGAGACGGGCAGTTGACGAATTCTAAGTAGACTGATAGATTGAGTTGAAATACGAAATGAGGGCAACGATTTGAGCGTGATATATATTTTTATTATACAGTGAGGAAGTGAGCTGATTTTGATGAATGGGATGTGATGAAAGTAAAAGTGCCAGGTGTTGGATTTATAGCTTTTGAGTTTTTGCTTTTTTGAAAGTTGGTTTCTTAATGAAGCTTATAATGCTTTTACTAGCAGCCCGTCTCGACTTTGCGGGGATTAAAATTTCCGACCTACTTGTTCCCGAAAGCTCTCTTACATAAAGATATTGTCCTGACGATATTGAACATATTAGAAAATATGTTATTCAATCCAGTGCAGTTTTTCAGAAAATATGCGTGTACAGACGGACAGGCGATGAGTTAATTAAAAACTACAGTTATTATTATTTTTAAACAACGCGGGAAATGTAGGAGTATGTCAAATAACTGAACCCTGCTACAAAATAATCACCCAAATCCAATTCAACCAATCATAGAACAGACCTTTTCTTTCAACACGATACAGTCCTCAAGAAACAGACACCAGCTTATATCAATAAATCAAACACAGATACCCCAGGAAGGTCCAATCTGAGCAATGAAGTGAGCAATTCGCTCAATCAAAATGCTTGTAAAAAGGATATCCTTGCAGTAGAACGACAATTGTCGACGATAGAGGGCGTTGCCATGATATCAGATTGAATGTGATCGGTGATGCGATTGATGGCTGACGAAAGGGTGAGAGGTGATGTTCATATTGCATCTACTGATGTGTCTCTAATTGGAGTAAAGTGGGATTTAGATAAGGATAGTGATATTCTACTTCAAATGATCGAAAACTGTTCTTGTGCAGGTGAAAATATCTGTAATTATTACAAATTACTGGATACAGTACTATTTGAACTGATTAATCCTCAGTGCTGGTTAGAATGCGGATTAATCAATCGAGATTGAACTTCAAATACTAGTCCGTATACAACATCTATATGTTGTTAACTTCATTGCAAAATAAATGTAAATATTTTTTGGAATGCGTTAGACTGCTGTCAAAGAAGTGTCTAAGTATTGACCTTGTTTATAAATACAATGAACAAAGCGATTAAAATAAATCGAAAGAAAATATTGAAGACAATAAAGAATAAATTTCAATATTTTTGTAAAATATTGAAATACTTATTACCAGAAAGTAAGGAAGTATTAAGTCTGTACCAAATAAAGAAGCAAGCAAGCAAGTGAACAAGCTTTAAGCCTCGTTTAAATCCCAAATTGTAATCGAATCAGGCTTAATACTCACGATAGGCAGGTGCATACTCATTGTGCGGCGATTGGCAATTTATTTCACGAGAATATCCTTTACCCTTAACTGGTTTAATATTATATTATATGACACACACCTGCGGTACTCGTTATTGGTTTTCGATCATGTGTTTTGGACTTATTGGGATTTTTATTGGATCATAATAAGGTATCGGAAAGTAAGATAAGCCGTTGGTCCTGACTGTCACTTGTAGATCTTTGATAGTCGTTACTGCTTGTCGTTTATGATTACTTGCCAGAATGTCATCTTTATTAGCAACACTATCGAATGGTATAATACAGGATGTGTTTTTTGTTCCAAAATCAATGACTTCGATTCCTGGCCAGTTTTATTGATTTTTCTAAAATGCAATGATGCAGTTTCAGTTTTCATCAAAATCGGCCTCGAGACTCCTTTCAGCATTTTTGAAATTCTTCATAGTTTCGGATACTGTCCACGCCCAGTTAGAAAATTCACCCTGTATGTTTTAAAACAAAGTTATTACTTTCTTCTTTCCAAAGCCATTTTTCAACTGGAGAAAAAAAGTATCTATAAAACAAGTTAAACGAAACTGACTTCGACAATCATCAGTCTCCCAGGCTGCATTTAAACATTATAAAATTCTTTGAGCATTCCTCCTTATTTGGCACACCTGCGAGGGTGTTGCCTGGCTACCCCCTTATGACACGTGCATGATTATAATTAGCAGCCAGATGAGCAATTTAACGAGGATTAGGAGGTTTAATCTCGTCACATGTAAGTGAAGCGGTGAGGTGATGGTGATGAGTTTTAAATAATGTGTCGGCGTTAAGTCTTTGGACGTTTGTTGAAATTGTTAGGGTGAATTTATTTTTGGAAATAAATAGGGTATAATGCTTTTTGATAGTAAAAGGTGTTTTTTTCATAGATTTTGCATTGAGGGCCACGGTAGAAACACGACCACATAATATAACATACTTATCTAATTAATTAGGTATTAAAAAAAAATATTTACTCGTATTGATGTCACTTTTAATCTAGCTGAAGTTTATACTCGTATTCAATATTAAAATTATTTCATCTGGGGGCACGGCAGTGCCCCCCGCCAAGACGAGCCAAGCGAAGCGCAAGGTCACTACCTACCTTTTCTGTAAGTGTTTCGTCGCTTTTTTGAACCCTCATAAAGTTGGTTTCCGATGTACCAGATAGTTCATATTCACAGGATATGATGCCAATAATAGACTTATTAAGCATACAAAATCTCAATGGAATAGCTCTAATAGTTTAGATTTTATTGACATCTAAAATACACGGATTTCGTCACTGATATATTGACACACTGACACACTGAGACACTGATGATCATCAAAATGTTTGGCTACTTCCTGCAGTGCTACAGAGCTGAAATTCGGTATGTAAACTCAGTTTAGTATACAACCAACAAGAAAATTCACAAACTTATAACTTTCGCCCCCCATATTCGCCTAAAATGGGGGTTTGAAGTTTGTATGAGACCTTAAGATGTTAGGATACTTCCTGCAGTGCTAGAGACCTGAAATTCGGTATTTAGTCTAAGTTTAGTATACAATCAACAAAAAAATTCTTTAACCTACAATTTTCACCCCCCATCCCCTAAAATGGGGGTTTGAAGTTTGTATGAGACCTTAAGATGTTAGGATACTTCCTGCAGTGCTAGAGACCTGAAATTCGGTATTTAGTCTAAGTTTAGTATACAATCAACAAAAAAATTCTTTAACCTACAATTTTCACCCCCCATCCCCTAAAATTGGGGGTGGAAGTTTGTATGAGACCTTAAACTTATTCGGGTGGAATCAAAAACTCAAAAAAGTCAGAAAAGTCAAAAATGTCAAAAATGTCAAAAAAGTCAAAAAATTCAAAAAAGTCAAAAAATCACTTATACAATATGGGTTTCAAATGAAAGGACTCATTGAGAGCAACTCGAAAAATAATGTGACGTCAATATAAATCCAAGATGGGGGAATAATTTGTTTTTAATGCACTTCTGCAATATGGGTATCAAATGAAAGGGCCCGTTGAGATCAATTCGATAAATAATGTAACGTTATAAATCCAAGATGCTAGCAACTTACAAAAAGAACTGAAATCCCACCAAAAACATTTCATGTAAACTGTTGCCAAAACGAGCACATAAGGTTTGTCCTACGAAAAAGATATCAGATCTCATGTACAACGAAGCTTCTGAATCTACACGGCCTAACTGTAGCAACCCTAACTTCACAAATTCTACAAATCAGTAAAATGTATGGCTTGGCTGTTTCGTTACTTAGGTACTTCAGAAACTAAATATTAGCATCACCTCCACAACGGTAGCGAAACGGTGAAGCCATACATTTTACTGATTTGTAGAATTTGTGAAGTTAGGGTTACTACAGTTAGGCCGTGTAGATTCAGAAGCTTGGTTGTACATGAGATCTGATATCTTTTTCGTAGGACAAACCTTATGTGCTCGTTTTGGCAACAGTTTACATGAAATGTTTTTGGTGGGATTATTATTTTCTAAATGATCTTATGCATTGCTAATTCGAAACTAAAATTTTATTTTAGCTCATAATTCATACCTATGTTCTTATATCACAGCTAGACGATTTGGCTTATTTTTTCTAATTCATGAAATTAATAGCACATACACTAAAAATTAACCTTCAACGAAAAAAAATCTGTAAAATAAACCTCAATCTAAAATAGATTAAAGATCTGTTAAGGACCATCGACTAGAACTAGACTATTTAACATAAGTATTTGGCACATGGGTACTAAATCGAATAATATTAGTCTCTCGTCTAGTTTCGGATTCTAGCGAGTTTTGTGCAGCATTTTAATGTTGGATTTGGTTATTTAGACTATGTTTTGAATATTGGCTTTAAGATTATCCAAAAAGAAACGAATTTTCTGTAGTGTTGGAGAAACTAAATTCTTTTGGTAGATACTTAAGCTATTGCTTAGCAGTCATTTTTAAGACATTAACGACTTTACCATAATAAAATTGAATATTTTTCCGTTGACAATATATGAAACACTTGTTTTTTTTGTTGATCTTTTAATTTTGTTTCATAGTTAAAGTTATTGAGAACCATATGCACTAACTTCAACCCATGAAAGATTGTTAATTTTTTACAAATAACCCTGTAGATGTGTCATAGCATCGCGGGACTAACTAATTACCGTGACCCATGAACGTAAAGGGCTATTGAAGGACACCGTGGATTTTAGTCAGTAGGTACAAGTCTGACAGTCCCTCCCGCTCTGCCCTGCCATTTCATGATTTTACCACGCTAAAAAAAGGATGTGTCATAGCATAACTGAATGACTTCCATTGAAAAACATGAATTTAAAAAAATACCATATTAATTCCTCATACACTCATCTGACCATACATTGCATTCATCCACAAGCGACTCTAATTCAGCCGACATGTACCTAACTAACAACCTTCACATATTGCAGCCTTTTTTTTTTTAATTTCACACGTCGGCAACCCTGTATAGGTAATTAGTGCTCAATTCGTCGTCTATTCAACTCCGATATGAGTGCCCCACTCGGAGGGAAATGTGAGTGCAACATGCCTCACAACGAGTATGGGTGCGTTGAAAAATGTTTTTTAGGATGGATTTTTTAAATTTTGATGTGAATTTTTTGTTAGATTTTGAATGAGTTGTGGTTTTTTGAGGATTGATTTGGGAAACGATCGGTGACCAGATGATACTCAACATTTTCTAGATAAAATATTGATGCATCAATATTTTATCAATAGTTTCCTCTTGCATGTTTTTAGGGTTTTATACCCAAAGTTGGTACCGCCCGACTGTTTCTATGTATGTATCACATGAACTTTTTAACACTTTTTTGCGTTGGGTTCAATGCAATTCTGTTACGTGAACTATAACTTAAATTACACGGCACTTATTCTTGCCACCCAAATAACCTCCAGACACTACTCACTCAGTTTTTCGGTCAATTAACTTAGAAAAACTATCTGTTCTCAATGTCAAAACAAAAATGGCAGCCATTCTGTCCATATCTAATCTAGTTTATCTATAAAATATGATTCGATACGGCCCGCTTGGTCTTACAATCATGATTGATATTATTAATGTTATTGGATTAATAGAAAATTTTATTAGCAGATAAAGGAAAATATAAAGATAAATTAGTCTTATTAAGAAAGTAATATAAATAAATAAAAGAGAAAAATATTCACAAAGCGTCAAAAAACTCATCCACATCGCTGTCAACGGGATAAGTGCCTAGAACGCTGGCAGCATTGCCAAGTTGGATGGCAATGCTAACTCTTTGACCAAGAAATAGGCCAGCCTTCTGGTCACGCGAAGTATCGACTATACGCCTAGCAATTTCTTTTAAAACTTGGTGGGCACTCGAACCCCATGGCACTAGTATTTTAATCCCAAACGGCTCAAATACATAGCTGCTAGTCAAGCCATTGTATTCTTGCGCCGTTTCAGGCTTTTTGTATTGACCCTGGTAGGCGTTTGGCTCTATAGGGGGCCTCGTCACTTTGCTGACAACTAATGATTTCAACCTGGTCCTTGGTTGAAGTCACCGACGATATATTACTAGATTCCTAATAACAGGCGACCGATGTCTGTCAACACATTAGGCAAAAAAGTCTTATTTCAACCACTCCTGTGAGCCGTAAACATACCTTGAGACAGAACAGACTTTACCCCGTCCCCCTCGCTTACGTAGTACCTCAGCGAGTTGACAGAATATTTTTTGTTCCTTAGATCGTGCATACGGAGTCTAGTAATATATCGTCGTTGGTTGAAGTATTTTCGGAGATGTTATATAAATTGTGTAAGTGGAAACTAGGTACTTATTTTCCTGCTCCACTATTCTGGTGGTTCACAAGTTTTGATTTAATAAAGCAGTTACAATTTTATAATACGATACAAACTAGACCAAACATTATATAAATCTTGCAACTTCTAAAACCGGTTTACAGTGACTTCGGAAACTTTTTGTATTGAAACCCGAACATAAAGTAGAAGTTTACAAAGAAAAAATGACACAAACGTATGAGTTAAAGACATGTAAAATATCGTTGTAATATTTGTTGTAAAAAGAAAAAATCCATTGCGCGAAATGCAGCTGCGGCGATCTGATGCAGTACATCAAACGTCCATACCAATCGAGCTATCAAAATTTCTTCCAGCAGCTTCTAATTCCTCTTCTGAATATAATATTACGTCGTATGGTGACGTTGGCGCCATCTGTTGAGAAGCTATCAAACTAACTCAAACAACATGCTTGATGTTGTAATCAAATCAATGTTGTACAGATAATTTCGTTCATATCTTAGCTTTAGAATTCGCCATACCTACGTTATGCGTTTAAAACAATATTTAAACTATGCTTTACAGAATCGAAACTTTATCTTTAAATCCTGGGGCACATCCACAATCCTAGCACAAATAACCACCTCTAGATTCGTCATAGAAGGCAATTTATGCGCGTCACACGTCAATGCATTTCATTTGCCATTACTTGCATGCGCTGACGTGACGCATGCATAGGTTGCTCTCTATGCGGAATCTAGAAGAGGTTTTTTTGTGAATCATGGCAACCACAGGTCCACATTATGTTCCATTCAAGTTTATTCTGACGAAACAACCCTTTCATTCGCCGTAGTTTTTCACCAATGACAACACCACAAAATCAGATGATTCAATTATTTACTCGTTCACCTTTCATTGCCTTCATTAAAATTTTACGCCTACTGCGGATGTTTTTAATTTTCCCCCGTCGCGTTTTGTTTTGCACCTCTGAAGTGTGAATCTGTGTTTGAGTGTCACTTTACGTTTTGTTGCGTATTGTGCTTTGTTGGTGTTGCCAGTCTTTTTTTTTTGTTTAATTAGAGTTATTGAGGGGAGGATGCTCGTGTCTGTTTTTTTAGCGACTTGTTACGTTTATAGGGGTAGTTTTATATGCAAATTAGTCCGTTTTGTTTCAGAAAACTCAAAGATGACGGTGAAATAAAATATCTGACTCAGCCCTTATATAAATATCGTAGGGCCGTCTGTTAAGGTAACCGTAACGCGTTCCTGACGCGGAGGGCCACTGAAGTAAATGTGCGGGTGGATTTTTTGTCATGAATCTGATAGTACCTTCCGCCCCGCTTAGCCCAGGCCCTTATAATAGCTATAGGACCTTAATCTTAAACTTGACTTCAAATTTTAACAACTACTCATTCTTTCTAGAAGAGCAACATACAGCAGCTGAAAGAAGAAATCAAAGAGAAGTTACCACCTTCAGAAAACCTCAAACCTGTTCCACCTCCCGTGGTCCCAACCCTGGCGCCACCTGGTGGAGAAACCTTGAAGCGCAGCAAAAAGAACAGGCCTGCTCCTCAACCACCCAGACCCTCGGATCTAGAGATAAGAGCTCCTTCGGAATTGTTGGTTGGAGTACCAGGGGCGTTGAAGACTCAGTGGAAGCATCAGCCGTTTGTGCTGGTTACTGGGGCTGTGACTTATGTAGCTAATGTGAGTATTTTGGAATGTATTTTTCCGGACGTGTAACATGAACAAACATTTGTTTTCTACATTTTAAACAGCAACATTCCTCATTGTTTTGTCGACAATTCGTTTCTGCGATGTCGCGCAAGCTTATAAATTCTCTTATTAGCTATAGATCGACCTCAGGATTTAAAACATCCGACGCTCTTACCAATCGAGCCATCGAGGTCCTCGTCACCGTAGAACGTTCGTAAGAGCGTCGGATGTACTGAATCCGGAGGTCACAAGTTTAAATCCTGCGACCCCCGTATATGCGTATATACAATTACAGTATATAAAATTTAAAAATATAGTACATAGAACCACTTGCGTAAACTGTAGTGTACAAAAATTTGCAAATAATGACCAGTACAATATTGAGAGTTCATTCGAATCTATTCCCACAGTACCTAGGATCAACAGTGGTGAAAGAGCTCCGAGGTACGGAATCCACGAAGAAATCCATACAGAAGTTGAAGAAGTCCACCAAAGAACCGAGAGACTCTCCTGACATCATCCTCTCCATAAGCTATAGAGGCGTCAAGTTCCTAAATACAATTACTAGGGTAAGTGGAACCAACTAATATGCGACCACGATAAGAAGGAAATCCACATGATCAGTCAAATGTCACTTAATTTTTTTTTTGTTAACCTATATTGTCCCACTGCTGGGCAAAGGTCTCCCCCATAACCTTCCACTCTTCCCTTTGTTCGGCTTTCTCCGGCCAATCGCTTATAAATGCGTCTAGATTGTCACGCCAGCGTTTTCTAGGCCTCCCTCGTCAACGACGCCCATCCAGCACCCACTGCGTAACGTCTCTAGCCCACCGATCCCTTTGCATTCTACTGGAATTACGGATGTGGGCACTAAGACTGCCAGGTTGAAATGGGATTGGGCGGGTCATGTGTGTAGAATGCATAGGGATCGCTGGGCTAGAGTCGTAGGGACTTAAAAATTACGTTTAGGTAAAAATACTTCGTCTTATATTTTTACTTTTATTAAAAAAAACTGTTAATAATCTTTCATATTTTTGCAATATTTTATTGAAGCAAGAATAATTTCAGGCAACGGCCAACTTGACCTTTGTATTAAGTCC
The DNA here is from genome assembly GCA_028554685.1 of Agrotis ipsilon. Taxonomy (NCBI): domain Eukaryota; kingdom Metazoa; phylum Arthropoda; class Insecta; order Lepidoptera; family Noctuidae; genus Agrotis; species Agrotis ipsilon. The sequence continues at coordinate 11,785,493 of CM052972.1, forward strand.
GACATTTTCTTTTGACATTCACTGGAACGAAAAAGTTAAAAAAGAAAAAAATCATATCTTGTATCTTTTTTTTCTTTCAACTACGTTGTTCCCAAGTTTGTAGTTTCAATCCTTGACGGGGCAACTTGGGAAACTGTTAAAAGGTCTTTGAAGATCATCCAAGTGTAAGACGGCAAACATCCCGGGGCTCGTAACAAAGGACCTATGAAGACCCTGATTTTTGCCTGATTTTTAATTATGGTTCATTCCTTACACTTGATCGGATCGATGACCAATCTCTTCTTTGTGTTTCTTAAAAAAAGGATTGTTTTTTCTCTGTTCCCCTTTTTGTACAATTAATTTTTATGTTAGAACTCTTCACGGTTAGTTAAGTGGGATAATTAGTGTTTTTTCAATGTTATGCTTGCGAAGCACGGCTGAAATTTAATTTGGACTTGTTTTTTTAACGTCAAAAATGAATAAAATATTGTTTGGGACAGCATTCGTTAAAAAACTCCGGCCTTTTTTTAAATTGCGACCCGAATAAAATGTTTTCGGCCGGTAAACGATAGTTTCATTGTACATTTTTAAGGGTTGAAAGTCGCAAACTGTAAATGCTTTTAATTAAAGCCTGTTGTATTGCCTTTTCAACCAACAGAATATTTTCGTTTTGTTTCTACATCATAGTTTTTACTTCGTTCTTCATGTGATGATTCAAAAAAGTGACTCCCACTATCTTTATTGACAGTAATGGTTTCTCTTAAATCTACTCATCCTTTGAAATACTCCACAGCTTCTAAACCTTGTTAGTCCTGATGATTATTTGTATTATTTCTTCCCTTAGGAGTTGGTGTGTGAGCACGAAATCCGCAACATCCACTGTGCTTGCCAGGATGCCGATGACCTCACTCACTTCGCGTATATTACAAAGGACCACACCAGCAGGAGTCACTACTGCCACGTCTTCAGAGTCGCTACTATGGTGAGCTGGGCTTTCTTTTGTTCATCTTCATTTGTTTTTTTTCGTGGTTATCTTAAAAAGTTCAATAGTACCTCATTTTTAAACAAGATGAATTTGTATCAGTGCAATTCATTGATATTATCTATGTCTCTTTTCATATCTAACTCAGCATAATCTTCATTTCCTTGTACCAGGTCATTTACAGTCCTTGTCACCTATTACGACATAATTTCATGCTTCTATATAATTTCTCCGATAGACATTTTTTTTCAAATATTCATTTTAAATTATTCCTTTTCCAGGATCAAGCGACAGAAGTAATACTTACATTAGGCGAGGCTTTCGAAGTAGCTTACCAAATGGCGCTAAGAGAACAATCGAACAGAACCAAAGTGACCCAATCCTTAGCCAAGACCCCGACTCACGATCCAATGACCACATCAAATAAGGAGAAGCCTAATGTTAACCATGGGAGATCACATTCCATTACCGAGATCAAGTTGAATGGACATCAATTGAAGATTGCACCGTTACCTGCTTCGCTGTCCAATGAAGACTTTCAAGCTCCTAGCAGAAATGCTGATGGTTCTAAAAGTCCTAGAACTCCACTACTTAAAGCTCCTATAGCGTCTACCGAAGAATTGTGAAAGGTAATGTTAACTATGTCTTAGATTGTTACAGTCGATTTCCAGATGTTAAGGTTCGACTACATGGAGTGACTTGCATACTTTGCAAATAGCATGTGAAATTCCACAATAATTTGCACGAATTTTTGTGCAAATTGCAATTTGTGCAAGTTTTTGAGATGGAGCGTGTAGCCTAATCATGGATTAAATGAAATTAATGAGTAATTGAATTAAATTTTGATGTTGATTTATTTGGCTAAAATGTTCATGGAATTGTCTTCCCGGAAGATAAGCTTCCTATTGTAATGGAAATATTAAATGTAATAAACTAAAATATGATAAAAAAATAAATAAATCTGAAAATGTCTCGTCTGAAATTGATTGTTTTGGAAATTGAGTCGGACATTTTAGATTTGTGTAAAAACCAAAAAGTATTGTAAGTGTCTATTAATCTATAGCATGTTTTGTACTAACATAATTTCTTTGGGAATGCAGTTGATAAATAAAAAAGAAAGCTGAAAAAATGTAGTTGGAAATAAAATATTGCAATGTTTTTATGATATTACTCGAATTTTCGATATTTTAAAGTAAGTTTGGATATTAGTGTTAATAAAGGTTGACACACATTATATTACTAGGTGTAATAATTATACGGTACTAAGAAATAAAAATATTGTTTTAAGTGTTCATTTGGAATTGCTAGAAACGCGTTCATTTATTATGTAAGGACAATTTTTGTATTTGCTATTTTATTATTATTAAATAAATTGATAATAAAAATATTATTCTGCTTTAAAATGAATGGGCAAGTCTGTTGTAATGTGTGACAACCTTTTTCGGGCCAGCTTTAAAAAATACCAAAATTTGCTGGTTCTAAACTATATTAAAGGACTTTTTATATTTCAATTTCGACACTGCTTTTTCGTACCGTAACCTTATTTATATGAACTATTGTATAAAATAGTTAATGAAAAATTTTGCTATTGAATAGTAAAATTATAGGGGCTGTTATATTTATACATATAGTAAGTTTTATTGATTGTATATTTTTGTTTCTGTTAGTATTATGCGATTGTTAAATTTAAATTTAGTGCAGCTATGTAAATGTTTTCTCCAGAAATGTGTTAATTTGAAATTAAAAATTGAAATGTTTTTTTTCTTAAAAATGTTTGATGTTGTAGTAAAGCTTGTATTATTTCACGCGTTTAGAAAATTCATATTTGAATATTTGGGTAGGCCTAACTATATAATCTCGATTAGTTTACGTTACCATTTTCGGTGTCGTATATAATATAGTATTTGTATATAGTTTGTATGTAAGGGTTTCCATATTTTATGAAATATAGGTTGTTGATATTAACACAATCTTATGACGAGAATAAAGCGAATACGCCTAAAATAACATATAGTACATAAAACATATCAAAACTGATGTTACATGTTATTTAAAAGCCAGTTTAGCTAGATCTCTACTATAATATGTTTTACGAAGCAAAGTTTTGTGATTCGCTTGCATGTAGAGGCCTAATTAAAATGGTCGGCAGTTTGTAATTTTAAAATTGAGCTTCCGATGTTAATTTTGCAAGTAGTTTTATCGAGTTAAAGTACATACAATAAACGTGTCTCAAAATGACGAAAAAAAAATGTTTGGTAAAAATGTTTTTCATGGTTTTTTCAATTATAGCAACTGTTTGCTCAAGCCAATGGAAATTTGCAATTGTTTAAAAAAACGTTAATTTTAAAATGAATGTGCGCCAATTTTTAAAATTTTGATATTGTACTCTCTTTTGTTCTTGAACGTACCTACGTCGAAATTTTGACGTCACAATGTAGTATTAAATATGACGTTATGCAACAACCTAACGTCACTTTATTCAACAAGTTGACGTCAAAATTTTGACACCTTGAAGTCTGATTATTATTTGATTTGAGATTTGTGTAATCCATGTGATAAAAAAGTAAAAAAATATTCAAATTATTTTCGTTTTTTTTAAATTTATTATCAACCTTCTGCTTTTTAATTTATTTGTATGTATATGTGACACGGCTTTTATAAATGTTAAAAATGGAGTTATATTGTCATATAGCTAAATATATCTATCGATGTTCGGTTTAATAATGTAGATTATATCAATATTTATATAATAGTATAGTATAATAGTATATAATATAATATAGCGATATAAAATGTGCCAAAATGCAATACTACAGGTGATAACGCCAATATATGAACCCCATGATATTTTTCCGTGAAACCGCAATTGCTCATTAGGAACACCAATGTTTGTATCACGTTTTCTTATTTTACATTTTTTATTATAATTACCGTCCTTTTTATTCAAAAACTGTAGCAAAAATACCATTAGCTCAGATAGTTTTTAACTGACTTATATTTATAAAAAAACTTTTTTTTACAAAAATTTAATTATTACATTTTTTTTACATTTTGATGTAACTTTTTTAGAAAGTTACATGAATTTTACGATGACTTCAAGTAATAAATAAATTAAAATGTGAGCAAGACGAATAAAGTAGGAATACTGAAAATAAGGCCGAAATAAATTAATTGAAATGACCTCAGTTCAAAAAATGAACCACACAACAAGTTAGATATAGTTTAAATGAATCACTGGATGTATACCAAAGAATTATATAAAAATATAATATACTAGTGAAATAGCTCGCAATTCATTAATAAACATTTTTTAATATAAGTATTATATCGTTAAACCATACCGAGAAAAATACAGTAAAAAATAATAATAATAATCACTGCCGCAAAAAAACGAAAGGATTTCACGTTAACTTAGAGCTTCTACTTTTATAAATTTATATGTTCTTCAATGTACATACCATTCATTTAAAAAGACCCCGTTTCATTTAACTCAATAACGTGTTCATTTAATTCAAGACCTCTAATAAATGAAGTCAAATGAAACGCTTTCTGGAATACCTAACTATATCTATGTATGGTAGACGGTTATCGGTTGTGTACTAATATTTATTTAAATGTAGTATTACGAAAATATATTGTAGTTCAGAACATTCGAATACTATTGTAAATACCTATCTATAATGATATATATTCAAAATTCAATAAACAGTGAAATAAATTTTGGCTTGTTATTTACTTGCTTTACCAGACTTTTATTATTTATTTAGTGCTTTGTGCTTCTTATTATCGGGAAAAAGATAGTATATACCTACTTACTTATATAAATTCCACATGATATGCAACCCGTTACTACGGTATGTCAGCGTAGACAGAACGGAGCGCAGCGGACAGGATTTTATTAACGCCCTTGAAAACAAACTTTAAAGAAAAATGGGCAAAACGTCCCATCCCTTGTAACACTTCCATCTATATTTCAAATGGAAGCACTTGAAAAGTGTATCATTTCATTGTATGACAGCAAACCTGTAAACCATGGGAGAAAAAAGTTATTGAGACTTGAAAGTCAAAATACCAACGAAACATAATGTTAGGCAGAAGTCGTGTATGTCTTAAATTATGTAATGCAGTAATGCATCGTTGATGTTTCTGTATTTAAAAATGCCAGGAGGGGGGGGGGGGCTTCTTGATTTAACCAATTAGCGCAATGGTAGAGGTTGCCGTCAAATTAAGAAGAAAAACGTTTATTTGAGAGCCGGTTCACCCAACAAAGAAATTGAGAAAAAATAATAAAAAAGAACGTGATAACAAATCATGATGATGTCAGTATGAGAAATGTCACATAATATGCAAAAATAATAAAACTTGCTAGTTTCCTTAACCGATTCTCGGACTACTTTCAGTTCGTCCACGGTTCTGTGCCATAACGATTGGGTCGCCTATGGAAGTAGAAGAAAGGCGTCAACTATTGTGTGACGTGTTCGCGATCTTTACTTCGAGTAAGTTAAGTTTAAACGAGAACATGTTTATGGAAGATCGGCCGGAATTCACAGAGTTTATAATGGAACACATTGATTTCGAACATGTTAGTTGTAATATTTTATTATAGCGTTTTTGATAAATAATAAGGTGCTATCACCACGAGCGAGAGAATCGCAGCGATATTATCGTCGTGCCACATATTTCCATATACTCTATATGAATGTGTCTCCGATCGGCGATGTTCATTGATTTTCACATGGTAATGATGGGTACAAGCGTTGGCGCTGGTACGCATCTCTATTTTCATACAATTATCACTACTAAGTACTATGATTTTCTTTTAAAGAGTCAGAAGTGGGTGCCACTTGAGGTCCGGTTATGTCAACGATGTTACTCTTTCTTATGAACTGTACAAATATTATTAGGAGAAAAAGCTAAGAGCAATTTTCTCTTCTGAAAATCGAAATTCATGTTTTGTCATAAAATCTCAATAACTTTTTTCTCCCATAGTTTACAGGTTCGCTGTCATACAATGAAATGATACACTTTTCACGTACTTTCATTTGATATATGAATGGGAGTGTTACAAGGAAAGGGACGGGGTCCATACATTTCTGCCCATTCTTCTTTATTACAATAAAGTGCATAAAGGGATTCCTGCATATCTTCGAGGAAACGCGAGCATTTTTTGTCAGGTTCAAGGTGTCACTCTATTGCGACCGAGATGATTTATGAGACAACTCAGGCGCAACGTTACCGTAGACACTATGTTGCCGACACGACACACCATCACAGGGAAACGTAGTTCATGAGTATGTGTTAAGTAGAAACAATTGGACACAAAAATGTTTACGTGTACCTACGCAGGGAGTGGATGATTTCATTCTGGTTTCATAGAAACCAAATATTTGACGGTAGCTTGTATTTTGAGGTAGTCTATGTGCCAGCAGTGAGGATATTATAGGCTTATAATAATGTAGATGATGGCGCGGGCGAAGGAGGAGCTCGTGGCTAAATAATAACAGCCGCACACGTCGATCATCCGGGTTAAGCCGCTTCTTGCTGAGGTTGGTCTGTGTTGTATGATGGGTGACCGTCTGTCATAGCGAATTTCCTCCGTGCCTCGGAAAGTATTGCAAATCTTCGACAGTCGTTACTATTAGTCAGAAGCTCTAAAGTCTGGCAACCAATCTAACCATGGGGTATTGTATTATCAAGTTACTGGGTTGTGGAGGTTCGATAGGCAGTTGATCCATGTAAAATGCTGATATTCAGCTACATCCGGTTTGTCTGGAAGCTGACCCCAATAGAATTGAGAAAAGGCAGGCAGACGATGATGATAGCGCGAGCGAAGTCACTGGCAACACCTAGCAGCAGATTAGAACTATGTGAAAATGACTACCCTGATAAACATTCGTAAGTACTATCAAATTAGCATAGCATACTATTACTGCCTCAAGCCAAATTCAATATACGTTGATGGATAAGCACTTCAACTGATTAATTTGTAGGTAGGTATCCACTTAGGGTCAAATCTCAACGAGAAGCGACGCGGCACGCACTTTTCAGTACAGTGACTCAAAATTATACTTTATTTACAACATGAAAAAACTAGACTACATAGACTTATAGCATAGACTGAAAATTCCCTAGCCCAATGTATTTTTTTTATTATTAACTATAAATTACCAAAAATAAAGAAAATACATGACGTACAAGAAAATTATTATTAACATTTTGTTCTTTCTAGAGAGTATGTCAATTTTATTTTTATCAGCTAATGCTTAATCTATGCTATAAGTCTATGTATGTCAGTTTTTTCATTGTCTAAATGAGTTCTAACTTCGAATTTTAAACCCAAATTCACCACCAAATTAATTAAATTCAAAACAAAACAAATCCTGCCATAAAAAAAAAACAACAAAATCATAACTCATTCGCACAGTAAACGTAAAAAACGACGAGAAAATCCAATAATAAATTTTTCTCCCGTTAGAAGCGGCTATAAAAAACGGCTAATTATTTTTGCGCCATTAGCTTAGCCGAAAAAAGGTTGAATTTTAAGCGTCATTTATTAATCTTGGTTTGGCACGGTTCGGCACGGTCGATTAGTCGTGAGGGATGGATCGGTCCGGCCCGCAACCGGTACGTGGCCGGACACTTTAGATCAGAGATAAATAGCCAGGTTGTGTACCGATAGTGCTTCGTCATTGTATAAAGGCTTTGCTCAATGGACGGGTGAAAGAAAAACGTTTTGGTTTGGGAAAAATCGGGGGCTAATTTTTATTAGGACACCGGATTTGGCTATGTTTTTCAATTAAGTGGCTCGAGTAATGTTCACCATACATTTTAATAAGTATGAACATGAAGTGACGCCAAACTATCACAGCGATTTTTTTTTAATGTTCAGGCTGTGTTTGTCATGACAAACATAGATATTTTGCAGAATTGTGCATAGTGGGGAAATCGTCATGTTCTAGAATTAATAAAGACATGTGACATCTAAAAACCTAGTAGGTACAGGATTTTTTCATGGCTCGCGAGGATGATTAAAAAATGAAAAAAATCTTTACATTAAAAATGAATGCGACTTCTAAAAATACACAAAAAGTGTAAAATAACTTCTTTTCTTTCGGAAGTCGGTGACTTTGTTTCTTATTTTCTTGAGTTTTTTTCACCGACATAATAATGAATATAAGAGTTATTTTACATTCTTTTTGTGTGTTTTTCCAAATATCCTATAATAGCAGCTGTCGCAGATCATGTGCTGTCATTTTTTTTAAAGTTTCATAACATTTAGATCCTGACCTGATTATCATGGAACCACCTGTAAAGTATACCCTTTTAGACAAAAAAAAAAACAATAATTTTCCAAATAGGTCCCGGCATCATCGACAAATCACGGAACATACAAAAAAGTTTCCGATGAATTGCAAACCTCCTCCTTTTCCGAAGCCGGTTAAAAATACACTGAGGACAAGCCTTTACAATGATTAGTACAGGAGCTAATGAGGCGTAACATCGATGCTCACAATCTCACCGCCACACCGAGCAAGTTAATTTAGAGGATTATTCAACGATTCTTAGCTGTTTGGAGCAAGATTCATGTTTTGGTCGGATCTTTTTTGGGCAAGTGATTTTGTTTAACAAGTGTTCTTACTTTTTTTTGGGATATAAAAAAACAATAATATGGTTTCTCCTGATTTAGGGGAAGAGTGGAAGGGATTATCATGCAAGGCTCTATACTGCCCTGCTCCGACTACCTATATGTATAAAAGACATGTAGGGGTTCTTGCTTGATAAAACACTTGATTGTTTCGATGGAAGACAAATTGTACTTGACTTGATAATAATTGCTTATTAATTACCAAGGTGTTTACAGTAAAACGGCCGAATGTGTACTCAATTATATTTCAATGATATTCACATTACAATAACTATAAATGCTTATGCTAACGAATTAATAAAATGCTATGTAATCACACAGACATCTTGTTCCTTAACATGCTTAAAGTCCGGTTAAGCAGCACACAACTATAGGCTGACCTGCGAGATGCATTAAAAAAAAAACTTAACATGCTCTTTGCGCTCTGTTGCCGTGGTGCTCTTTTAAGACAGTCCCGTGATTGAAGTCAGAAAACTCCCGGGGAAGAGTTCAGACTTGCTTTTTAAAACGCGACGTTAATCGCTCATACAGGGTTAACAAAAATCAGGTGTTTCATACACATTGTCAACGGAGGAATATTATTGCTTTTCGTATGAAAAACCTGTTTTTTTTTCGGCGTTGGTTATATAGTAAAAGTTGGCTACAAGTACTTATTGTCAACGGAGGAACATTGCATTTTGTATGAAACAACTGTTTTTTTTTCGGGGTAGGTTTTATAGTAAACTTTGCTTATATATAACCTTATGTACTTTCAGCCAATAAGAGGTCTGTTTTTCAAATAACCCTGTGTTGTGTCATCCTAGTTATGAAACATAATTTTTATGATACAATTTCTATAATTTTTGAAAAGTGTGCATATTAAAGTGTATTCTATTCCAGCTAACAAAAAGATATTATAAAAAACCATTCATCCACATAATTTCTAATCGAAATATAATAGTTTACAACAATAAAGACCTCTTCACATTATACTTGTGACTACAATAGTTTCGCCCCCTTCGGGCCTTGTGGGGTGAAATAGAGACCTTCTTGAGATAAGGGGACCATTTGTTACTAAATATTATACACTTAGGCAGTTAAGTACGCAAATGTTACAGTTTTATTGAATGCATCTGTTTAATTTAATCTTTTTGATGTTTGTTTATTAATAACCGATACTTTGTAAGCATAACTTTTTATTGTTATACATATAATTTTATTATATGTTTTTTTTCGCAAAAATCCGGATAGTGTAGTGTGGTATCTCGGTTCTACCAATTTTAGTTTTCCACTGAAAAGCTACAGACGCCAGCACATCAACCTATCTCAATATGTCAAATTTCTTTAATAGATTTTCAACCTTATTACAATAGTGGAAGGTTATTGTTCAATTGGTAAAGTTTGACACATTGAGGTTCACCTGCTGGCATTGTTAACTTTTTGCGCTAACACATCAAGATCATCATCGAAAAACCAAGTTGAAGAAAGCATTATTATCAGGCTCGCTAACTTCAATTCGCAAACTAATCGGATAAACTATCATCATCATCAGCCTATAATGTTCCCACTGCTGGGACACAGGCCTCCTCTCTGAGAGAGGGAGTGGGCCATAATCCACCACGCAGGCCCAGTGCGTATTGGTAGATGTCACATATCTTCGAATTTTTTTTCTAGGACATGCCGGTTTCCTCACGATGTTTTCCTTCACCGTTTTGAGAGCCGTGGTGATGAAGTAAATTACACAAAGTAATGCGCCTGGCGGGGTTCGAACCCACGACCTACAACTCGTAAGTCGGGACCGATACCACTGGGCCACCACTGCATAAACTGGATATGATTTAATCGTTAAAATGTTTGAGACATAATTTCACAACAAAACTATAACAAACTTGACTGATCTGTAAAGTTTAACCGGAACCGCACAAATCCTAAATACCTATAAACTTTAAATCGAAAAATCTTCCTCACCTCAATCTTACGAAATTTAACATCAATTTTGAACCGACTAACCTATCAGTTGGTCGGGCGGCAAATTTCTCATCAGTCTGCCGCGATCGGTAGCTCGCATGATCAGCTGATCGCTCGGGCTCCAATATGGCGTCGTAATTGCGCTGCAGATGGGTTAGTAAGTGACGATGCAATGGGTTAAGGTAGTGGGGTATGCACTGAGCTTGTTATGTCATATTTTAAGGGGGATTTTCATCGGTAAGGGGAGGTATAGGGCTAATGTTTAATCCTGAATTATTGCTAAAAGTGGGGTAATTATGGTCTGCTTCTAAGCAACTATAATGAGATAACCGCCTATGGGTGCAAAATTAGTATTACTAATATTTTATTTTATCTGTTTTAAATGAATACACTCAACAATTTTACAATGTGCTTATTTTAAGTTACCTGTATAAAAACTGTAATTTTCTTATCTTTTTTGCGAAATATACAGATCTATCTGTATATCGTGACTTATTTGCCAATATTTCTCCTGCATCGTAAATGCGTTTACAACCATTTAAACTCACATGCAGAAATATCCAGATCCAGAACAAACTACCTGTAAATAGCGAATACAAAAAATTGCGACGCGCAAAGTAGCTGTCCATCGCTCAGCCACAACGCAAACCGTGCCGCATGGATATTATAGTTAGAGGGCCATAGCCTGCCGGGGTCGTGGGACTAACGAGCTACGAAGACCCCGGAACGAAGAGGGCTAAAGAAGGATCATCACGGATTTTAGTCAGTACAAGTCTGACTGTCCCTACCGCCCTGCGCTGGGTGGGAATCATTCGATGATTGTATCACTTAAAAAAAGGATATCATGTTTTATTTTTTTTAATAAAAAGCTTCCAACAAACATATATTTGATTCGTACATGTTGTCGCGTCGCGAGTTGTGACTCTCACGTCGTGTCGAGTCGCGTCTCACTAATTGCGCACGCTCACTGCCTCACGTAATTAGCACGTAATTACTACGTAGCTACTGTCGACATGTTGGCACGGCTTAGAGGATTGACACGGGAAGTTTTCAGCTTTTAATTCTTGAATTTCACGCGACCTCTTTATTCAAACGTTTTCTGCAAAAGATTGTGTAGTTTTCTACTAATTTTAAGACAGTTTGGTGGTAAACGGGGAAGCTATGGTAAAGGTATGGTGGTAAGTAACAAAAACAAACACAAACATCGGGATTTATTTTCAAGCAACACCATGATTATATTTAATGCATCCTTTTCAGGTGGTAAGAAAATAAAATCTTTGAATCCCTCCTGATTGCGATTCGATTTCCCCGTGCGTTCCCTGCTCACGTTGCCTTTTTAAGACAAACTTGCGAACCCGGCGGCACTTATATTTAAAGTAAACTATGTTACACTATACCCCTTTTTATTGCACTTTGCTATCTGCTATCTCTTTCTATCTTATACGTTCCACATTATCTATCGCTGTCGTAGTTTTAAATTACTATAATAACAACGCAACGATATCTGAACGCCATTCAGAATGAACATATCGTATCTTTCTTTATAATATCATTGAGTTAAACATAATGTCAGTGAGCAGTGGTGGCCCAGTGGTGAGCAGTGGTGGCCCAGTAGTATCGGTCCCGACTTACGAGTTATAGGTCGTGGGTTCGAACCCCGCCAGGGGCATTACTTTGTGTAATTTATTTCATCACCTCTGCTCTCAAAACGGTGAAGGAAAACATCGTGAGGAAACCGGCATGTCCTAGAACCGAAAATTCGAAGATATGTGACATCTACCAATCCGCACGGGGCCCGCGTGGTGGATTATGGCCCACTCCCTCTCTCAGAGAGGAGGCCTGTGCCCCAGCAGTGGGAACATTATAGGCTGATAATGATGATGATGAAACATAATGTCCAAAAACTCTCAAACACCTCACATAATATAAATTATAATTATAATTACAACCCTCAAACTGATGTACACCCTACGCCGTAAGCATCACGTATTGAGGTCGTATTAACGTAATTAAGTTTATTGCGACACCGTAGGGGGTGAAAGGGGTTGAAAGGGGGGATGAAAGCTCTTTGACTTTATATCTTGGAAATTGTATTACCTACTTAGGGTATCACAAATTATGTTCTGTATGTGTGTGAAGGGGAATCTTTTAATGATATGGTTTTTGGTAAATGCTGTATGGTTTTGTGTTTTGTTTTGTAATACTGGTTTTAAAGTCACTTGCTTTTTTTATACTTGCGTGGAGTGAATTATAGTTTTTAACCGACTTCAAAAAAGGAGGAGGTGATTGTACGATTAGTGTGATTCTTATTTTGTTCGATGCAGTATGCCTTTGGTCCCATAAAAATCATCCAATTTGGTTTCGTACTTTTTATTTTGTGAGCATACTTATTGCCGCCGAAATTGTGAACCGATTTCTTTCTTTTGTTGTACTAGGGATCGTCGGCCTTATGGAATACTGCAAGTTGTATCATAATCGGTTCAGCAGTGCTTGAGATAGGGAATTTTATTAGCTTATTGTGTATGTATGAGCGATGTTAATATCGGCGCTGCGGATTACAAAATTATAGTGCACCTGTAAGAAAATGAGGTATTTGACACGAGTTTGGGTTGAATATTTAAACTAAAAAGAGTAACAAGCACAGCGTCAGCATTCACGTGCAAGGTATCTAACGAAAATAATAGGATCGCGCTGGATGTAAGTCGCTTCCAACAGGTCCTATTTTGTAAATCTATGGGGGAGGACTATGCTCAGCAGAACTACGGCTGATAAGATGATGATGATAATGCTAACTTTCATTTCACCCAAATGTCCTTTCCTTGGTATTGTTCGTCGTTACGTTGAGCTCCTTTAGTTATGAGTCGAGCTACACGATAACTGACTAATGCTTGCACTGACTGGACAAGGCCACTCAAATCTGTGTGGTTCTTTCTTTAAAAGACCACTTCAGACACCTGCATGGTCTGCATATGGTTTTAACAGTATACTCGTAATGTCTGGACTTTAAAAGAGACTGTGACCTCTGAGTTTGTTTCGGATGTTTCTTCTCAGAGTAGTCAGGTACGAAACACCGGCCCCATCTAGCTTTAAAAATGTTATGACGTGAAAAAGTGTTTATAACAACCAACTTGCAAAATAAACATCATTTATCATTTGATATAAAAAAAATGTTTTATACCATTCCCCCTCGAAAAAGCTACTTTTACTCACGGAAAACAGTGCGTAAAAGTAGTCTTTTACGCACTGTTTTGGTGTTTGAATTTAGAACACTTTAGTAGATTCGACATCGACCGCGATGCTGGACAACCCCCTTGCTAATATGAAAATTACCCTTAATTCAAATCATTGCTACGATTTTAACGTCAGCTTGTTGGCGCAGTGACCGAGTGATTGGACTACTTCGCACCCACGTGTGTGTGGAGCAGACTTAGGTATTAAAAAAAACTTTATTTTGTTTCGTTGAATATCTTTTATCGCTCAAATCTTTCTTTTTCTCGTAGTCATGGTATAAAGTATCGTTTGCAACTCTTGAATAAAACGGATTTAAATCGAGGGCCTGAATCACTCGCGTCGCTCAGGATTTAAATACTTGAATCATCATGAATCACTCCCTACGGTCGTGATTCAGTCATTAAAATCCTTCGCTTGCTCTTGATTCATATAATGGCCCTCGCTTTAAATCCGCTCTTTATTCAATCGTTGCAAAATATACTATTATTTCAGACTACATACTAATGTCCTTAATTTGTTAGTCACAATGTAACTTAAAAATATGTTAGTAGCAAATGTCAATGGTTTATAAATATAGTAAAATTTAAGATAAAAATAAATATAGTTACTAGCACTTCGATACACCCATTATTAATTTAATTTAATTGAACTTAATTGTTGTTAATTACATGTCAACTTGAAATCATTATTTTAAATTAAATTTTAACAAAATTATTTCAGATAAGAATTAGAGCAAACCATAAAGTTTAAAAATAAATATAGTTACACATTAAATTAAATTCATTAGGCCACGTTCAGCCTGATAAACCTGTGTATTGTACTGTTTGCTAATAATACATATAAACATATGTAAGCCAAATCAGTCAATCAGAATTTACACTATCGAAAGCCATATTGTCACTATACCCATATATCTAAACCTTATTGTTCTTTAACAATAGAGGCTCATATTGCTAACAATAGGCCTGGCTATGTACATAGTATAAGTACATTATATACTCAAGGTAACAGACGTGGAGCTTTACGACTTACGACCAATACTGCGTGATGTGATAGACTCACGTCTAGATTTTCTTTCTTTTCGTTCGAAGATTTTTGTATTTTGGATACGAAGCAACGATATATCTACTCAAATGACGTAAATAGAAAAGTCTCATGTCATTTTATTAAACAAAAATCACGTTTAAAAACCCTACTTGTGATACCATCCCTTTGAGAGCATAAAAATAAATTATGATGATGAAATAAATTACATACCTTTACCTTCTTAGAATTGCCAGATTTTCTTATAATTACCTGTTTAACTACCTGCTTAACACCTGTAATTTAATTTTATTGGCAAATAGGTTCTAAAGCGTCTTGTTTAT
This sequence comes from Agrotis ipsilon, assembly GCA_028554685.1. Classification (NCBI taxonomy): domain Eukaryota; kingdom Metazoa; phylum Arthropoda; class Insecta; order Lepidoptera; family Noctuidae; genus Agrotis; species Agrotis ipsilon. The sequence goes on from CM052972.1 coordinate 11,800,644, forward strand.
GTATCGAGGTTTATTGGTAAAAATGTGTGAAATAAACACAGTCATACTCACTTAACATAAGACCAAGACAACCTTTCAGTTTCGGGTCCAGAACACCATCATCTAAGAACTCCATGAGGTCTACAGACTCCCTGAATACAATCCACGGTTATCTCTAATCTCATTGCGGTGAACACGCGCGCGACGTCTACTGAACCACACCAGATTTTTTACAGGTTTCAGGATGTTCCCAACTCGACAAAAAAAGCACTGGAGCAAAAAGTAAGAAACAGTTTTTTTTTTGTAAATATTTCTCGATATAAGTTATTATGCTGCACCTAATGTTACTGGTAAAATGTATTCTATCCTTTTTTTCCATTTAATTTTTCTGTAGTTTCCATTTTTTTTATTTTCAGAGGTGATTTACGTGACTTTGGCCGTTTTTTTTTGTGGCGAAACGTAAACTAAAACTTTGACGTTAATTTGATGGAAAAAATGAATTCCTCGGTGTCGAATTTCACACGAGATGTATTTTTTTTCAATTTACCGTACAATACACGCAGTAAACACTTCAAGTAAACTGTAAATAAAACACAGAAATCTTGTGACAAGGCCTCACGTAACACATGATATGAACACAATTTGTATTCATTTTACACTAAATTAAATCATTTATTAAAAAAACATTTTGAACAGCCAGATAAAAGATAAAATATTTTTTATTAAGAAATATCGTCATATCGTCACCCAGGAACACCTTTAGCATCATATAAGTTTTTAAACTGACATGGTCACTATTACAAATATTAGGGTTTAAAACGGGATATTGACCATGATTATTATTTGTTTTGCATCCACCTTTAGCATCCACTAGAAGATACCACCACCCATATTAAAGTCTGTTCTATATTGTCAATAGTACAAAACCACGAAAATGCATCAAATTATAACCAACAGTTTATATTAAAAGCACTCTCTATAGAAGCGAATAACTATAATTACGAATAATAACTATGTTAGTTGCTAAACTGGCCATTGTTGTACAATTCCATTTTGCTTCTGATATACAGGTGAATGCCTCTGTTGTATATTGGCCAGTTATGTCTATTAGCTATTGTGTGCTATGCAGGTTGTGCATTAATTGGGAGCACGAGGTGAACTATAAAAGGTAAGTGACCCAGCAGTGGGAACATTATTGGCTAATATTATGAGTATGCTTATTGTACAGTTAGCTTAGTGTCACTATCAACAGGGGTGTTTTCTCTGAAGCTTACCATTCGAGTGTTTTTGGTATTTTATTGTATTTCAAACATTACAAAGGGTATTTCACTTAAAAAAGGTAAATGATCAAAAAATATAAAACACGTATGTATTCTTTTGTTATGTAAAGTCTGTCTCATAATCTCGTAGACTAAATTGACACATGCAAATGTCAAATTTACAAATAATATTGCCAGCTGTTTTGTGCAGTGTTGTACCTATGATAACGGTTTGTTGAATCGTAACTTTTTATCTATAATAGACGAATTTAATATTCATTCAAAGTTTTATATTTAAAATTCACGTACGTACACACGGCTGCACAACGCCATGCGTAATCCGACCATGTTTCTTTGCCTTTAAATTAAACAAAAAACATTATAGAGGATAAAAAAGTATGGTTTTCAGAAGACCGTCTTGTTAAAAATATTTTTCCGAAATAAAAAGAAAACGCAGTACTTTTAATAGATAATGCTCCATATCACACCAGGAAACTGGATTCGTTACCTACTTCTAGTTGGCGAAAAGGTCAAATCCAAGGTTGGCTAAAATCAAAAAATATTTCGTATGACGAGACAATGTTAAAGCCCGAATTAAATGAAATTGCCCGAAAGCACAAAAAAGCCCATGAAAGAAATGTCGTCGACGAGATGGCTGCTGAACGGGGTCACTATTTTGCGACTGCCCCCTTACCACTACGAGCTAAACCCGATTAAAGTTGGTCTGGGCTCAAGTAAAGGGGCATGTCGCTAAAAATCATAAAACATTCAAAATGAATGAAGTACGAAGCCTTTTAGAAGAAGGACTTCGTCAAGTGATCCCGCAGCAGTGGAAAGACTGTATAGTCTATGTAATTAAAATTGAAGATGAAATGTGTCATCTGGGCCATATAACCGACGACATTACTGATAGGTTTATCATAGAAGTAGGTGGCGATTCAGATGATTTAGAATATTCTTCAGACATGGAGTTATTATCTGAATCAGACTAACGCGAATACCTGTAATTAAGTTATGTAATTTAAAATAAATAATTTACATTATTAATTTTGTATTATTACGTTTTAAATGAGTACCTACACATTATTTTAGGATAAACACATTATTTCAGGTAACTTATTGTAAAAAAACGATACTTGATTTTATTAACGCTAAGTTTCGGTTGTGCCACATCACTATTTAAGAATTGCAATAAACTGACAACACTCGTTTTTTTTTTTTTTTTTTTTATCGTGGTAAAATCATCAAATGAGACCTCCAACCCCGGGCAGGGCGGGAGGTACTGTCAGACTTGTACTGACTAAAATCCACGGTGTCCTTCAGTAGCCCTTTATGTTCCGGGGTCACGGTAATAGAAATAAATCTCGCGACCCCGGCAGGCTTTGGCCCTCTGAGAGGGGGCCCCGTCATTTTTTGCTGACAGCTCTTTGAGGCGCGCGTGGAACTTCGCAGTGGTGACACCCCGGCGTTTCCTCCTTTCCCATCAGCCACAGGTACCTCCCGAAACTTCCGTGTCCGGTGAGGACCTCCGTCATGCGATAGGTCAGGACGCCGTGACGTCTCTCCAGCCACTCCTCAAAGAGGGGTCTTACCGCCGCGATTGCGGCGTGCCCGGCCGTCGGTTGCGACAGTCGTCCAATCCATACCACCCTGAGCTCGCGCCGGAGCTCTTCCCGCCACGCCTCGACTTCTCGAGATAGTGGGGTTGACAACACTCGTAATGTCAGTTTAGTCTACGAGATTAAAAAACACACTTTAAACCAAAATTGACGGAGATACGACACTTCGAAAATTGCCAATACGTCACAAGCAAGTACTCTTGAATTTTTATGCGTTCCATTTCTGTGTAAATATGCACAAAACAAAAGAAAAAATACGTCAGGAGATGAGTTTTGGATCTAAATTCCAGACTTTTACCTGCCTAATAAAAAAAATCTTCAAAAACATTGAAGATATTTTTCACGATGTCAATCGGGACGATGCCGTAGCTCCTCATATTTCCCATATATCGCAGTAAAAAGCCGAGGATCTAGCCACCAGCACACAATGTGGCCATTGTGTGCGGATTAAATTATATTTCTAAGCGAATATACCAAGATATTGTCCTCGAGGAAATTGTTTATGTCACCACTAAAGCTTTGAACTTCGGTCGGAAGCCATAGTTGGGCCGCGAGATTGTCTTTGTAACGTTACCGTATTACTGGAACGTAAAGGGCTTTTGAAGTAACACCGTGAATTTTAGTAGGAGTCCCTTTCGCCCCACTCAGAGTGGATGGACATTTTGTATTGATGAAAAAACGGCCATTAAATCTCTTAGTCCTAGTTGTAAATTGCTAAAATTGAGAGATTTAAGAAAACTTCTCATTGTTTTTAAGGTTGCATAACGAGGTGGATTGTGACTACTGCAAGGTGCCTGATACATCAAAAAGAAAAGTTAAAAGGCACATGATCTAATTAGCACACCACTAGACATTCATTTATATGACTGAAAAAAAAATACTGCAGCACCGTATAGAAAGATATAGAATTGAAAACCTAACAGCTTGATAGTTATGACCATAGAATATAATTTATACAGATATTTTATTACAATATCTATTAAATGACATACATGACATGACATCCTTTGATGGATTTGTAAATAAGAAGGATTACGAGTATGTTATACCTAACTATTATTTATCAAAAAAAAAAGAAAGAAAAATGTAAGTTCATAGTTTAAGTAGTGTACCAGGGAGGGCTGTTTAAGGAGAAATGAGGTTCTGATTACGTGTGGACGGTTGATTCGTTCACAATCGCAGCACGCTTCGATGAGCTTTATTTCTTAAACATGTTCCGGAATAGATAAACTTCTAGGTATTTTTGTGGAAAAAACTGTGACTAGAAAATCTTTTGTTGTCGAAAAAAGTAGCCGAAACTATAAAGTGATACAGAAATTGCTAGTATTCGTTTTTAAATTAGGATAGATTATTATATAAGACAGGTTGGTTGGATTGTGGATGGGTGACCATTTATTGCGATGGATGCAAGTGGCGAATTGTCGTTCGGCGTGGCGGTCTAAGGGTGAGGCCTATGTTCAGCAGTGGACGCCTTCCGGCTAATGATGATGATGATGATGACCATTTATCAAGCGGGTTTTTTCCATGTTTCGGAGGGCACATTATAGTATTTATGTATACTTACGTCATCCATTTCATCCTATTATCTTATTTATCATCCTTTTATTAATAAAATATATTACTTGATCATTTTGTTGTGACACTTTTGTCAAATATGAAACTGTCAGTTACTTTTTATTTTTCTGTTCGGCTTAGTCTATGACCTATGTTATAGTTTCTTGTTTATGATGTTGCTTTTGCTTTATATAATTAAATTATTTTATCTAATTGATTTCACAGAAACATTGTATTTTCTATTTTTATAATTATGTTTGTAATAACTTAGATCTAAGTTTTACATTATGTAAACGCACGCAGACCTCCTTGGTCTGATATGTCCAAACCTTTGATGATACTAATATTTGAAAATAGAAAAGAAGAAATTACGAAAACAATCTGACGGATATAAAAGCGGAGGCCGTCAGAGGAATGGGTTCTCTCTATCTTGGACTGTTGAATGGTCAACAGCTTGGACTCGAACGCAGACTTCTATACGACCCTCTAAGTCACTTAACTGAGGGATTTCCTCTTACCCTCTGAGTCACTCCTGTGAGGTCACTCTTGGAATCTATCTTACTGAGGTCACTCTTGGTGCCTCTCCTACTGAGGTCACTCTTGGAACCTCTCCTGCTGCGGTCACTCCGGGGACCTCTCCATCTGCGGTCACTCCTGAGATTTCTCCTACTGCGGTCACTCCTGGGACTTCTCCTACTGAGGTCACTCCTGAGACCTCTCCTACTGAGGACACTACTGAGGTCCACCTCCTGAGGCCTAACCTGCTGAGGCTACTTCTAAAGCCTAACCTTCAGTGTTTGTTAAACGTTGAACTGTGTACTACTGTGAACTGTGAAGTGCTGAACTGTGTTTTATATTATCCAACTTGTATTTTATATTCTAGAATAAAATTATATTATCCTAATAAAGAATATTGTTACAACATAAAGCCGTTGATCCCGGCTGTCATTTGTAGATCTTTGACTGTTTAGTCAGAAGCTCGTAAGTCCACTAATCTTACCACGGTGTTTTACCCAGTTGCTGGATTGTGGAGGTCAGAAGCCGACCCCAACATCGTTAGGAAAGGGCAGATCATGAAATTGATTGGTTATAATTTAATTTTTCAAACAGCTTTTCAAGTACATAAATCTTTTAAAAATACTATTTCATACAATATTCTATACCTGATTCCTGTTGCACAGGCTAAAGTCGTGTATGAAATACTAAATAGATCAAAAACGGTTACTGCGACATGTTCCATTGTGAAAGAAAATTGTCACGTACCAAATACCTACGCTCTCTGCAATTTTATTAGTTGAATAGAATTTTTATATTGAGATAGTATTTCATATCTGGTGGGCTGATATTTAATTTTTTTTTTGTAAAATGGGTAAAATTGGTTTTCAGGTCGTGGTCTCATTGTGGCACAGTTTTATGGATAGATAAATTTAACAACTCTTCGATAATTATCCCACGGAAACCCAGGGTGTGAAACCAGGATAAGGTGTTAATCCAGATTATAACCTATATGTGCCGTTAGTCGTTTTTTTTGCAAAAGAGTAACATATTCATTCAGTATCCACACATCACAAATTAAATCCATCAAATCTTCACAAGTCGCATTTATGACAGTAAGTAAACTCGCATTTTTCCAGTGTTTGTGTTGTAATTTTTTAAAATGGTAGAAAATTCTTAGTTTTAAAGTCATGATTTGGAAGACATCCACTGCTGAAAAAAGGGCCTCTCCCTAAAACCTCCACGCCAAACAACAATCCACTCCGTTTTCTTTCTTCACTTGCATCCATCGGTTGCCCGTGACTCTTACGACATTGGTCGACCTATTGTCGACGTTTTATAAGTCCACATGGGCCGATGTGAAATAAAAATATTTGATTTTGATTTTATTAGCAGTGTTAGGCAGGCTTTCTAGTAAAAAAAAACAGCCCCATAAAGACCTAAAATGTTCATCATTTCAGCCATAGGACGTCCACTGCTGAACATAGGCCCCCCCTTTAAATTTTCACATATACCGGTTGGAAGCGACCTGCATCCAGCATCTTCCGAAAAATGTTCAGTTCTCATCAATGTCTTTATCTGCAAGATTTTTTATGTAACTTAAAATGCAATACCAGAGTACAACCCTTGCCCCATGATACACAAACCCCATATACAAAGATTGTAAGTAAATACAAAGGTAAGTGAAATGGCAAACTCGTGATATCGGCGTCTCGCCGCCGCGGTGGAGTCGACTCGACGCCTGTTTCACACTTCGTTGCACTCCCGCGATTTGATTTTGTGCGTATATGTATAGAGCTGATAAAATAGACAAAATATAATAAGAAAAACCGGCCAAGTGCGAGCCGGATTCGCACACAATAGTTTAGGGTACCATCTTCTCTATAGTCTCACTAAAACTCTAGAAAGGCTGGACCAATTTGGCTAATTTTGGTTTTGAATTATTTTTGGAAGTCTAGGGAAGGTTTAAAAGGTGACAAAATATGATAAATATATTAGAAATATGGTCAAAGCAACAATTTAGTTTTCCCTTAATCAAAGGCCTTTGGTGTGCCCAGATTGAGGTATTATTAGGTGATGGTCGGTCAGATCATTTACACCACATCCGTTTCATTGCGTGTAATGCCGTCTACATATTTCTGACGATAAAAATGACTGCAGAATACAATACTCCTCTCTCTCTACCTTTGCCTTTCCATCTCCCTCTAAACCTTTTCTACCTGTCAAATATTTGATGTTTGTTCCGTCGTTGATAAATCAAATTCTGAAGTGGTAAGAAGTTTGCCGAGTTAGCCAGTTATCTATAAAAACGATAATACAATCATGTCTGTCGTATAAGAGACTCTCCCAAATGGCCTCTCCCAGGCTACACCACCATTACTCTGTCCTATGCCTGTCTGTCCCAGCCATTTTCTTAAAGTCGTCATTTTTTAACATCATTTTACATTTATGGTGCCATCATCTCTATGGAATCTCATGCGAAACTTGGTTCATAGTGTTGGTCTGAGTCGCGTGTCAGTCCGGATCAGTTGAGCTACTTAACACGCCGACGAGATACGCTTTGTGTGACTACTGAACTTGCTTCCTAGTGCAAGTATTTCACAGAGGAGCTGGAATTAATCATGGCTTCCTATGTAGTATAATTAAAAATACGGTTTTCTTTTTGAGCATGAGCATCATCTTAAAAATAATTATAAAATTATCCGTTTTACAATATTTGTTATGACATATTTAGCTTATACAATAAAAGCGTAAATTTGGATGTTATGATGGAAGAATGGATGGCAATACTACTTGAATTGCGTTCCCATGGGACAATTTACTAGTTATACGCGGGCCAAGAAGCTGGCAACAGCAAGTATTGAAATACAAAAAGGAAAAAAAAACGATTCGTTTTGTAAGTGTCAACTCTTGATAGCAACGTTCAACTCGACACATCAATGCAAAGAACGGATATTTTTTTTCCAAAAATAAACATCAAAAAATGATTCAATCAATAAAAATGAAAATTGTATTCTAACAAAGTCAAACAATTAACACTAACTCAATAATCCAATAACGAAAATTATAACAATCCAGCAAAAGATCTCATTGCTCAGAAAATCCACGCAATCCTTTAACAAATCTTATAATACGGTCTATGGCGGTGCGCGGACGCAGCGGGGCGGAAAGAGCCGACGACTCGCGAAGACGGTGACGTCGACCGAGAAATACCGAATACGTAAGTCGGGGGGCGTAGCTCGTAGCGTCGTAGCGGCGTAGCATGGCGTAGACGCGTAGCACGTAGCTTCACTTTGAAAATTATAGTACTGACTTTCTTGAGATAGATTTTTGAATGAGTATCTTTGTTGGTATTGTGAAGTGGACTAGAATTCCAATTGCTTATATTGTTGTATTTTAATATATAGCAAGAAGTCTTTACATATAACATTAAAATACATAAGTGATAGTTAAGTAACATCCAAAAGATACCTAGCTTCTTACATTGTAATTTACTCACCGACTAAGAAGTAAGTACATGTCATTTAATATTAATTCTTAAACAAATGATAAAGAATTAAATTACGAGTAAAATCAATGACCAATCTCTCAAAAGAGATGCGCCACACCAGAATCGAACGTCAACTTCACCGAACCTACTAACCACTGCACCCAACGTGATAAAATCTGGAAATCGGAATAAATCGCATTTTGTGTGCTATACAGACTTCCTAATTATTAATACTGAAATATGCAAAGTTATTTGTCTTTAGCGAAACAATTCGACTAGGTTCCGTAAAATTATAAAGTCAGATTGGAGTTTTCCATATTCCTTGTGTGTTAATGAAATTTTAGATTTTGTTAATATAAATGAATGTAGATTTGGAATCTTTGGGACTTATTAAGTTATTTGGATCTTGCTACCTAACTCTTGCTAGGTTTTTTATTATCGTAGTAAAATCATCAAATGAGCCCTCATACCCAGGGCGGGACGGGAGGAACAGTCAGACTTGTACTGACTAAATTTCACGGTGATCCGTCAAATAGTCCTTAACGTTCCGGGGCTATGGTAATCAGTTAGTCCCGCGTCCCCGGCAGGCTTTGGCCCTCTAAGGAGGCCCCGTCATATTGCTGAAAGCTCTTTGAGGCGCGCATCGTCCATGATCGGACAGCGAGCATGCCCTACCGTGCTCCTACCGTGTGGACGTCCGTTGCAATGGGTGTCTCCCGCTGCCGCTGGGTCGTGAAGTGGACACTGTCCTCTCCCTTACGCGTCCCTCATCCTCCCAACATAATCTTGGAACGCAAACGGCAACTGAAGGAAAAGGGTCAATTTTTAGTCAGTCTGATAGTACCTTCTGCTCCACCCTACCCTTGGTATCATTCGAAGATGAGAAGAGATGTCTAGTTAAGTAGAAATGAGTATGCCACATGTTTTTGTCACATCCTCATCAACCACAACACCAATCAAAATACATCCCACTCAAAATCTAATCAATAATCAACTTAATTATTTATTCAATAACCCTCACTTTCGTTTGAAGACAATAGGCCCGATATACCATAAAAACCCCATCGACTCCCAATTTGTTCGCAACGCTGTGCCTGCGACTGATCGACGTTGATTAATGTCTGTCCGTCTGTCTGTCGATTAAAAAAACTTTGTGTTTCAGTGGTACAGACTGGGCTAGGAAAGGAATGGAGACGTATAAACGTAAGTTCAATGGTCAGTCCTGTACCGTCAGCACGAGTTTTCAGTATTTGAGACGTAAAGTAAACTGCAACTTTGACAATTTCAAATTGACAATTTTCAAGGAAAAAATTAGTTCCTTCTTCGCACACCAGAGGCGCTGTTCCATTTTTTCCTTGAAAATTGTCAATTTGAAATTGTCAAAGTTCCAGTTTACTTTACGTCTCATTTACAGAAAACTCGTGCTAAGGGTACTGTTTATTTAAAACAACATAAAATATATTTTTATTATAACTAAGGATCATACATTGTAGCCTAATTTCTGACTTGGCTAGTTCTAATTACGAGTTATTTTATGTTCAATGGTTAGTACTACCAGCAAGCCAAATTTTCGGAATAATAAAACAAGTAACAGGTACAAAGTAACAGTAGAACTTAAATGTGAAGGCTTTTTTTTTAGCGTGGTAAAATCATCAAATGAATCCTGAACCCCGGGTAGGGCGGGAGGGACTGTCGGACTTAACTGACTAAAATCCACGGTGTCCTTCATGTTCCGGGGTCACGGTAAAGAAATAAGTCCCGCGACCCCGGCAGGCTTTGGCCCTCTGTAGGCCCCGTCATCATGCTGACGCTCTTTGAGGCGCGCGTGGAACACGACGCGCCGTCGACCCGGGCATGGTCCATGGTCGGGCAGCGAGTTGCCCTTTACTCGCTGCCCGCATGCCCGCGAAATATGAAGGCTATAATATAATTCGTATATGAGAACTAGCCAAGTCAGAAATATCCTTAGTTATAATAAAAATATATTTTATGTTGTTATAAATAAATTTCAGGACTGACCATTAACCCTTAATTTGGCAAGACCAAAAAAGTTGAAATAGAAAGTTGGCGTTAATATATTGCGTTAATATGCATTCAAACTTTACGGGGAAATAATAAAAAAAATATTACATGAAGGGTTTCCTGAAAACAGAACGTAAAGTATACTTAACAAAATCCTATGGCTAAAGAATTAAAATGTATATAATAGTGACGCATCTCAATATAATATGTATATAAAAAATGTTTACAAGCAGTATTTATATGTAGTAAACAATTTTCAATTAGTTAACACCATAAGTAACCATTAGTTTTGGCACAAATTTCATCAAACAGATTGTCAGAACTGAAATCGATGAAAAATTGAATTCTTTCTTTCTATCGGGACCCTAGAGCTTTCGCACTTTTCTGGATCTACTTCCGCACAATGAAGGAAACTTCTATGAGACCATTTAAACTTGATTACATTGTCGTTTTGGGTACAGGGGTTATCTGGATCAGGTTAAGTGAAGTGAAGTGGAGACAGAACACAGCCTTTCTGTCTCCGAAGATTTGCTAGTAGCTGTAGTACACGTTGGTAGTGGCACTAGTGGCGCAAAAGCCAAGATTTGTGTGAATTGTAGAGGGGAATCAATTACCTGACTGAGAATGCATCATTTCATTTGAAAAAGTGCTGAAACTGCTATTTCAATAAGTCTCACCATGCAGATTTGTTGAGTATACTTTACATAACAAGATTACTCACCATCGAATTTTGTTAAGTATACTTAACAATCAAATTCACTGACTCCTCGTGTTCATATCCAGGTGAAGAATGGATTTCTAATATTTTTAACGTATTGATTACACAATAAATAAATATACATAAGCAAAATATGTATCAAAACTAGACCAAAACCCAACAAAAATAAATATTTACTTTTATGGCTCACAGATGACATTGTCTCATTGTCCTTTCTGGTTCGCTACTGTCAAGAAAAATATTGACAGGCCGGTAGAAACTTTTTTCTACTAAAATTAACTAACATTGAAATATTCCTAGCCCATAAAATTTGAAATCACGGAAGAAAATTTGACATCTAGATTTTTTCAAATGTTATGTTAAGTATACTTTACGCTGCCAAATTATTAAGGGTTAAACTTGGCACACATTTAGATTTCACTACTTTTGTCGCTGAAGTCATTAACCAAGGCATATATTATAATACTGAACTTGGCTCTCATTTCACATTTATGTTTTTGATGGGATAATTGTTAATCGAACAACAATGTATCTCCTAAACTCGAGAAAACACGATAATTATTTTTGAGCTTGCTTTTGTTGTAAAATATTGAGCTAACCTTATCTCATCGACTCCACGCCACTCTTGTGCTAGCGACATTTGATTTCAGTGACATCTGGCGGAAGTAATGGATTTTTTCAGTTAGCTGAAGGTGAAAATTTAATCTATGATGATAAGTGACGACCGAAAAAAAAGATTTTACGGATATTCTTTGCGGATTTTATGAGTTTTTTTGTGACTCGGTGTTTTTATTTAAAATTCTGGGTATTTGGCAGGTGATGTGTGTAATTGTGTATTCATAATCAAGTGCCAATCGAATATTCTCAAGGCAATGCTGTCGAATTTTAAGCCAGTTCACAGCTATGCAATAACTCACATACCAACACATGAGGCAGGAATATTTTCTAGCTCTTTTTTTCAATTGCATTTATTTTAATCTACTTTTAACACTAATTCACAATCCATTTTTGTCGTTCATGTAATTTATCTACTCGTTTTCTAAAAATCTTAATTTCCAAAACACTATGCCTTTAAACGACTTATTTTTCTTGGATCCCAATTTAATATTTTCGGCGTTAAACCCCCACAAAAATTTAAATCGTCACTTGGTGCAACATATTCTTGAAAATCAGTCCCTCGACAAACAGAACGTGTCAGGCTGGTTCAAGTTTCAGGACTTTCAAGAGACGCTAAGAAACTAAGTTATAGTTCAATTTGCGGACTATTTTGAGCGCACGCGTCATTGTTATATAGGCCCCCGGGCAGACTGGCGACGAATATTCTGATCCGATTACCAGAACAATCGAGATTAAGGGCCAGTTGTTAATCAGTAGTGAAGTAAACTATTTTGTAAAATCCTGTGGATTTTTAACAAGATAGATTAGTCAATGAATGGTTAAAAATGTATAGGATTTTAAATAAAAAACTTAAACGAAAAACTTTATTTACTTTAACTATATTTGACAATTTCATTTCATTTTATTAACATGTAATTCTGAATTTTAATATGTTTAAATTTTTTATTTAGGGACTAACCACGTTCCGAACTAAATGTTGCATGCCTAGAGCAGAATATGGTAAAACCAACAATAACTTTCCTGTTATTTATAAACCCACCAGTTGTTATTTGTAAAACTACCCATATTTGCAATAAATGAATTTGATTTGATTTGCACATGCATTTACAAATGCAGCATGGCTATTGGAGTTTTTTTTATTAACAAAATTATGATCTTCATTGCTGGCTTTCGTCCTCAATTCATGATACTTGCTGTTGCCAGTTGCCTGCGAAAACGAGTACCTCAAAAAATTAATCCAAAGGAATACTTTCTGGGATAAAAAGTATCCAGTCTATAGCCGCCTAATACGACATTTTATGACCATGACTATTTCAGGTCACTGTCGTAAAACTGTTATGATGAACAACTTCTTTGGTACCTACACAGCTATGTTACTTACAGTAAACCGGATACAGTGACCTAGTAATAGAACACATTAGGTAATTACAACTGAGAACCAACTTTAAGAAGACCCCATTTTCTATAACTACAAGTATCAGAATAGCCCCCTGAACTCACAAGAGGCAAACTCGTCGCGACCCGGCGTGGCGTGACGCTAACTGCACAAGTATTTGCTAACTGCACTTTGATGACTTGTTGGCTGCAACTTGTGCACTATGCCTTATAGTTTGCTATATACGAGTAAGTTGAGAAGGGAATTGATTAGGTGTAGGGATTTTGGTTATTGGGTTTTGTAGTTTGATGTATTTTTATTTTACGTTAATTTTAGAAAATATCGAACCGCGGCGCGGTCGAAATTTTAACCTGAAACGTTACCGTAAGGCTCCGTAATAGATTGAAGATTTTCACGCTTTGTAGCTAGTAACCTCTTTGGCTCGTTTGGTAAGAGCGTCAGATGTAAAAACCAGAGCTCATAAGTTCAAAACCTAATCGTTTAGATTTCTTCTTTCAACAGATTCGATCTTCTTTCTTCTTCTTTGACTGGCCTGTTGGTCTAGTAGTTAGTGACCCTGACTGCTATGCCAAGGGTCGTGGGTTCGATTCCCACCCAGGACAAATGTTTGTGTGATGAGCACGATCATTTGTTCTGTGTCTGGGTGTAATTTATCTATAATATGTATGTATTTAGAAATATAAAGTATGTTAAACGAACCGTTTCTTATCTCCAATCTTTCATGGACCACGTTATTCTGCGTAGACAGTCCCGTGACATGCTCAGAACATCTACTGGATACCTTTTTTTGAACTTATTAAAATCATCGAGTGCGTCCTCCCACCCAGGGCAGAACGGGAGAGACTGTCAGACTTGTACTGACTAAACAATTTAAAATGTCACTTACGGGATATCATCCGTGATTATTAATTGTTTTGAGTTCCCGATATTTCGACGCTGTTGCAAGCGCCATGATCGCGGGGTCATCCCGCGATCATGGCGCTTGCAACAGCGTCATCGTGAAATAAACCGTGATAGTCTAAAACAGTGTTGTACTGGCTAAAATCCACGGTGTCCTTCAATAGCCCTTTGCGTTCTGGAAGCATTGTTACTCGTCAGTCTCGCGACCCTGGCAGGCTTTGGCCCTCTTAGAGGGCCAAAGCCTGCCTGGGCCTGTCATTTTGCTGACGGCTCTTTGAGGAGCGTATGGAACACGACGCTGTCGACCAGATCAACCGGAACTTCTTAAATATCTATCCGCAACACATACTTTCCAAACTTCCCAACCGATTAGACACGTAACAGGCCTGAAACAAATCGGAGCCTTCCCAAGAAGCAAGTGCCCAAGGCTTTCAGCTCCACTGCAAGTTTCAGCTTCAGCGCATTAGGTTCGTATATAAAGGTTGGATTCAGGGAACTGGCATCAGTTTGTGAGTAAACGTGATGTTTGGTGTTTGAGTTTAAAAATTGTGTGAATGTGAAAGTTTATGAAGGTGTATTTTTTGTAATTTTTCGTATTTAGTGAGTTTTTGAAGAGAGATTGGTAAGAGTTGTTATGATAGTCAAATCAAAATCAATAAAATCTTGAACATTAAAAATGTAAGTGTAACGATGTGCTTCCACCGGTGTGGCCGATGCCGCCCACTGTGCGGTGTTGTTAACGGCACAAATGTTGCTCTGGTGGTCTAACTCAAGCAAACAAAAATTGTGCGCGAACATTCTAAAAATGTATGCGCGCAAGTGAGCAGTGGACTCGTTATTTGTGCGCGCACAATGCACATTGCTAGACTAAGTTAAGTGAAAATGTTGGCGCACAACCTTCGAAAAATAAAGGAGGCCGAACGCGATACATGCTTAGTACCCGCGTTGCTGAAGTGCGCGAACAAATGGTGCATACTATTTTGGTTAAATCAAATACTCTTAAACAACTTAATCAATTTGAGAAATCCAAAACGTACCTCATCATCATCATAATAGGCAAACAATGTCCTACTGTTGGGACACGGGCCTCCTTTCTGTGAGAAGGGGTGGGCTGCAACTAGTGCCGAAAATATTATGTGCCAACGGTGCCCTGGCACGGGGTACAGACGCTTGAGGGGCGCAGAAATGGCCAAATCAGAACCACAACTGTCAAGAAGGCGCAGTTAAAGAGGCTTAGACTAGGCGCATACAAGGCTAGTTACGTTACTGGCTGCAATGAAAGTTTTTTTCTAGTACCGGTTTCTTCTAATTTTTCTTCACCGTTTTGACTAAGAAATGTTGAAAAAACCTACCTCTCCTAAATACTCTCCCATTACTCCTATTACACAAACATAAAACTCATTTCACCAAATACATACCTTTACACTGATATCATACCTCTATAACCGATACCATATAGATACCGTACCGCTATAGATAGGTACCGGTACGTCGCCGTCGGTCCGCGACCGCCGGGACAGACGCGTCCATTCATTGCGGCAGTCACGTAGGGTAATGTATATTCTAATATATTTGAACTGGGAACGACTTTTCGTGCCTACCGGCCCGTGCGGTCTGCGGTCTGTCTAGGGATGGGATGCTTTCGATGGTTCTCGTTTTGGTATGTTTTTTGCGGATAACTGTTTAATTGAATATTCTCGCACCTGAGTATGTCGGGAATAGAGCCGCCATTTTGTTTTTTCAGTTAAAATTTTAGGATATTTTTAGAAACGGTGTCTTAACCACACTTTAGATAATAGTACACTAAACGATTCTAAAAACATTTAATTTCTACAATAGTATTTGTACTGTAAAATGTTTAGTAATGCAATTCTGCAGGCAAAAAATTACCATCAATGTTCTTAAATCTGTTTGTCTTCAAATAATATATTAAAGTATCTTGTGATACAATGTTAACTACCGACAGATATGATTGCAGTTTTTTGGTTTGATAGGTAACAGTTACGAATTAATATGTAACAGATTTGTGAAGGTAGGCACTTCAATTCTTGAACGGCCAATTCAATTAGATTATACGTCTTTTTTTTTGTTTCACGGCACGTATGTCGCAGTGGCTGAGCGATCAATTGCTGCTCAGTGTGTCGCCGGTTCCATCCCCGCACGGTACAAATATTTGTATGCTCTAGAAGTATTTGTTTCGGGTCAAAGTGTGGGTGTACGTGAGTTTTTGTGTTTGTAAACGCACCCACAACACAGGAAGAAATTCCTAGTGTGGAGCAACTTTCTCTTTTTTAAAGAAAGTAGGAAAGAACTGCTGGTTACAAAATTTTATTACAAAAATCTATCGATACTTTTACAAAAGTCTTCACCTCATCCCTATCCCCTCGTATTTACTCCGCACCTCGGCAGTTCATCTTCATTTTTTATCTCTTTCAGCGGAAAAAGGGCAAAAAAGCAGGAAACCGTTCTAGTAATGAGTATAAAAAAAAAAAACTGAAAGATATACCTTTCAGTTTGGCATCGTAAATGTGCTCTCTGCTCTACAAAATATAGAAGTTGTTTTTACCTGTGTTTTGTGTAGTAAGAAACATTAAAATGTGTTTTCGTTATGTTTGTTTTATGTAGTTTCAATGGGTATAAGTTAGATGTTTCTTTATGTTTGAAAAACAGTGAAAAGTATTGATCTTGTGAATTACATAACGTATTTTAAGTTTTTATTCTTCCTTAGTATAATAAACCAATTTGGTAGAAAATGTAAGGTTCTAGAACTTCTAGATCTTTTAAATAAAAATCGTTCAATGCTTTTGGTTCGCAAGCAAGCCGACGGCAACGCATGAAAAATAATTTGATAGATAAGTTTATATAACTTCTGCAACACACATTTTTTAATTTTGAAATTCACACATAAACTCCTGCCTTTTTCTCATGGGGTAGGCAGAAACTACCTGCCTTTCGCATTATCCAAATTTGTACATCTGGTCATACAAGCACGCCGATTGCTAGTACTACGCATTTCCTCCTTTTTTTCTAATGGTGTAATGTATAGTGAAATGTATAAGTTCCTGATGATCACAAACATGTACAGTAAAACATATTATGAAAAAGTAGCTACGCAAAAAACTGCTTCTAACCACTAATCAGTCAATCATAAATCCTGAAACATTAAGTCAAAACGAGCAGAAAAGTGACATAACACAGTGAAATCAGGCAATATCGAGCAACAAACAAACATAATTGAACGAGCGCTGAAATACTCAACGTAAGACAATTGGAGGCTTCACATCAATTGGTCCCTTTTAACTAAATATCTTGTAAATTGGAGGGCAGGGGATGTCAGCCCTTCGTTTGATAGGAAGGGATGGTGGAAATGTATTATTTGTAATTGCGATGTGTGCTACAATTTATTGGTATGGATATTTCTGATGTACGCAAAAAAAACACGTATCCAATATTTTTTGATGCTCTACGTACTGGCCATAAAACCAAGTAACGGCAGGCCGCAATGTTTTACTTCAATCATCAATTTTTTGATTATCTTCTTATTTATAAAAGAAAATCTTCAGGTTAGTATTGGAAATTAGCCTATTATAAATGATTAAAGAAGAACCAAATCTTCATGGATGAACTTTTAAAACATCATTAAAGTGCGCTATTTCAAAATAAATACTATTATTAGGTTTTTTATTATTGAAAACATATATAAAATCAACAACAACCTCTTACCGAGAATCAAATCAAACAGCGTTAGCAGAATTGAATTTATAATTAATTATTACAATTCAGAATAACATACTAATTAATTCTAATTAGTTCACATAACCATCCTTTAAATAATTAGCTAAAATGAGGTCCAAATATTAAATTTCAAATCCTTAATTGAAATACAGTACTGCCAAAAGCTAAACAGAACAAATCGCACGAATCCATCGAATGGCGAATAATCTAATAATAACACAATAAAGTATAGTAAATAATGTACAAATTAGACGAGCATTTTGTCGCGAAATAATAATGATTTTGGTACAAAATGTGTATATTTGGGAATTAATTAAATCGTGTAACGGGGCGTGGTTGATTTACGCATGAGTCAGACATACCTGTTCGCGTGACGGGACACGTTCTAATGTTACGTGTTTTAGGTATGTAGAACAGACGTGAGTATGTGATATTGGTTGGGAAGATTCATTGTGCTCTAAATATTTAAGTTTTTGGGAGAAAAGAGTACCTACGCAGAAAAGAGCTAAGTTTTTACGAAAAGAAAATATGACTACGTGGTGATAAACTTGAGCATTCACTTGTATTGATCATTCTTGCGAATGTTACATTAAAGAAAAACGAAAGAGAGCGTTTTAGCGAGCATTCCAACTAACGTTGTGGCGAGGTTTTTGACGAACCGACTGTCAACTCTGACATCTACATAAAGAAAAAAAAATTGACGTCCATCGGACGAGAACTTTCACAAGAAAAATTATGAAAATGCTTGTGGCGATGTTTGGCTCTATTTATTGTTCGACAACATGCTCGATGATCTGTTACAAGTAAATGCTCAAGTCTTCCCATACACTCCACTAACCTACAACCCCCATCAACAATAAAAACAACAGACAATCAATACTTCCCACCCACAATCAATCAACCAATCACGAACATATTACAACAGCAATAACATTCATGTAACAAAGATTATTTTCTAAAGCCCCCACCAAACGAGCAGGGAACGCAAATCGTCGGCTGCAGTCAACGACAAGACATTTGTACGCAATGATTTATAGGCGCCTGTTATCGACACGCACAGCTTACCCTTCTCTTGAACGGAGTCGATGGAATAGTGTCATGTGGAAAATAACTTCGAGGTTAGTAGACGCGTATTTATGAAGAGTTTTTGACAGGGTTTTAGAAAAATAGAAGGCTTTATTCTTCTAAAAACTTACCTACCTTTTTTCTAAATGTTGTTTTTCGTATTTTTATTAATTTGTTGGTAAAAACTTGAGAATAGAGTAGAGCAGTAGAAGCTTTGAAAGTATTAAGTGTATCCATTATATGTATCCAGGTTGTTTATTGAGTGTTCATAAAAAAAATATTAAAAAAACTAAAAAAAATATTGTGGGCCTGCATAGCACACAGCTGATGTAATAATGATGATAAAGAAATTAAAAAAAAAAACATGACGTTACGAGAGTCATTCCCAAGTTACGTAATCAATCCATCGGTAACTTAATTGTCAATCCAATTATGCATATAATTTTACATCCAAAATATCACCAATTCAACACAACCAGATGTAATAACGACTCCGCACTATCGACTCTATGCCGTCAATTTCCCGCGTCTAAATCGCAATGTCCGACAGTGCGTAAAGCCCCCGCGCTCACCGCCCGCGATTTTTTGTAAGATTTTCCGCGCGAATGCGCTTACGCTGTGCGCTGCGACTGATTAATCGCATATTGATTGGAACCGACGGATACAGGGGTAAGTTGTGGATTTGGGCATTTCTCGGAAACTAGGTGAGGTTTTTATGAAGTTTGTGGGTCGCTTTTTGTTGTAAGATCGTGATCTTGCTGACTTAGTATGTATCCAAAATGTTTTTACTTATATAGTCTATATAGTCAGTTAAGTTATATAGGTAAAACTTACTTTTATTAAGAAACCGAATATCAGAATTATGTGTAATAGGATATTTATGTATAAGATAGATACATTGGCAATAATTATTATTATCAACTTGTGTTTGCTTTTCACCACCTTTTCATCATCAGCCAGAGAAGCTAAACAAAGGATTCCTCCTTAGATCGTCACGCCGAACAGCAATCTACTATTTGTATCCATCAATTTCCAGCGACTAGTGAGACTCCTGCCTACGCTGAGTCTTTCGGTTCGTGGTCGCCAATCGAAAAGTTTTCTTCGCCATCGGTTACCAGTTCTACGGTTGTTGTGGCCTATGCTATTTACATTTTTTGTCGTAAAAAAGATTTTCTATCCTAAAAAAAATACGAACCAATCAAAATATTTGCCGCGTCAGTTCTTGTATTAGCATTGCAAACAAATTTTAAATAACTAGTACCATATTTTTAACTAAATTCGCAAATCAACTTCACAGCAAAATAAATCCAAACGTTCCGCTTCCGTAACCAGCCGAACTAAACAAAATGGAAACAGAACTACACAACTAAATATTTTACTAAAATTTCATTTAGCCGGAATGCGACGTTCGTTGGTGCGTGAACGCGTCGCTGACACGCGCGACTCGCGTCAAACGCAACGGTCGCGTCGCGGGGCGGTAGCACGTGTGAGGGGGCACTTATAGATAGTCATTTTGTTGTAAATAGAGGAGTTTGTCTGTAATGGAGGGATATTATGTTGGTTCTACTTTCTTACTCACAAAATAATTCGATCGATTTGAAAAAGATGATTCCTGGATTATAGGTACGAATCCATTTAAAAGATCTCTCGACAATTGTTAACTAGCTTGACGATCTATATGATCATAGACCTACTTAGTATTAAAAATGTGGATTTGACGTGGAAATTGGATTTTCAACTATTTAACCTTTTCTTTTTCTATTCACTTTCTATTTAAATTCGGGAATAAAAAGAAACCACTATCTTAAGAAAAATTTAGTACGTAAAAAAGGTAGGTATCAACATTACGAGTACCATGTTAACTAATTCCTCGCCGTCGTTGGTTGATTACTATCAGATGCAATATTTATGTATTTTGTATTGTAAATCAATACTCTATTTTGATGAAAGAATTTGTAAAATATAATTTGTAAAATATTAACAACCTTTCATGAAAAAAATTAGGTACTCCATACATTTTCAACAAAACAAAACCATTTTATTTATATGAAACATCTCAATTTCTTTCTGCACTTTCAGCGTTGTTTTAAAAGTAAAATTTGTTAACCATAAGTACTTTCAGCCCAAGAAAGGTAATTAAAGTTTTACAAATAACCCTGTAGACTATACAACCTCCATACCTTTACTTACTACATACCTATATACACGTAACACAGGTACATAAATTATATACAAGATAGTTTCCATCACGTCTTGATCTCCATCCATGTGTAGTGACGTCAGAACCACAAACCGCCAATTTGACTCGCGAGCGTGGTCAAAGATGGCGTGCTGTCATAATTTGCTCTAAGTCTCACGATATTTGATGGAGGAGTTCGGTTACACCTTTTACTGAACACTGATTAGTTGATCTTTGATCAAAAATATTTTTTCTTCTTCTTCAAACTTTAGTTACACAATGCTGAGTGTAGGTCTTTTTTTACGTGGTAAAATCATCAAATGAGTCCTCCCACCCAGGACAGGGCGGGAGGGACTGTCAGACTCGTACTGACTAAAATCGTTCGTTTAAGTTCCAGGGTAACGATAAGTCCCGCGATTATGCTGAGTATAGGTATCTTTCAAATCTTTCCACTTCTGGTTGTTTTGTGTAATGGCTATTTAGTTTCATAATATTAAAAAATCGTTCTCTTGTTTCTTTAAAAAGGGTTGCCTACCTATAAAGAACTGTGGATTATTCTTGCAATTGCTAGCACCTACATATAAGGCAAAGCCACCAAGTTCGCATATAATGTACATAGTTTAAAATCATTACTGAGAGTTTTAACAAAAAAATAACTGCAGTGATTAACAACGAACTACGTGATTTTTTATTAAATTGCTTGTATGATCACGTAGGTACTAAATATTGAGAAGAAAGTACAAGACGATTTAATTTCTGTTGAGACAGCTAGACTTTAATTTGAAAGAAAGAGTGTGCATAATTTGCGATTGGTATCAAAACTTCTTTCATAAAAGTATTAAGCGTAATTTAATTCTGTAAAACTGCTAACTACAATCGCTTTCTCTCTCTCTCTCAGAATCAAAACGTTAAATCTCTAATCAATCTTACTCTAATCAATGATTAAAACCTTCTACTAAACCGCATGGTGCCACCCGTCGGCAAATCTTCCCGACACGTAATGTGGTGAAACTGTAGATATTAATACGAACTTACAGTTTAATATGTAGCTCATCGAGGCACAAGTAAGCACCGCATACTGCCACGAACCACGTTTGATGTTAAAATATTAATTAAAGGTAGCTCCCATGAACTTTACCTACATAAAGGTTATAGTTACTTATGGAAAGTTTGAGTCATGTATTGCTATTTCTCGGAAATAGGGTTTTAATATACATCTAAGACCGTTACTATTGCTTAGTTTTATAATTAATTATGTTCTGGGAAAATGTAGAAACTGGTGTACGAGGTTTAAAGATAAATCATCGCACTGAAGTCTTGTGTATCCAATTAAAGATAGTCTTGGTATTAATAAATATATGTCTTGATTAAATAGGTAAATGAATGAGTATGAATATAGAAGGTGAATTTTCCAATTAGGCGCGGATGGATAAATCTGAAATCGATGAGGAATAGTGAAGAATTTAGAAAGAAAAAAATCTAAAATAAATTGAATATGCCTGGCCAACAATTAAAACCGATTGTCTTTTTTTTAAAACATACTGCGTTGTATAATTACAAGATTAATGACTGTATTGAGGATCAGATTCTGGAAAGTAATGACCAATAAGTAATTACATACCTACACTTTTTACTTAAAACAGCTTTACATACCAAAATTTCGAAATAATTTGAATATTGGAAATTATTTCAGCTTCAAAAATTCATTTCGTATTTTCCAATCAATTTTACATGAAATTCCTATAGCCTCCGTATTCCATACATGTTTGATTTGAGCACATTACTCACGTCGGAGGCTCACGTCGGAGGCTCACGTCGGCGGCTCACGCCGGCCAGTTGGCGCGGTCCCAAACGTTTGCAATCACGGTTACCACGCCCGAGTGTTCACCCATGCTCTGATAGTTGCTATATTATATAGATTGTATATACATAATTATGATAAACTATATGTATTTATTAAAAAAAATATCCAAATGTAACAATTTACCTAAGAGTTGGAGTCCTGGTGACCTGAAGTACAGACTTTCCGTCTAGCTTGGGTACCACTCTTCCCACAATATAATTTCATTGAAATAAGTATCAAACAAAATTGTTAAAACTGTTATAGATATGCTATGTATTGTGGTGAGAAATAAAATTTTATCTTATCTTATCTTATTTGTCAAATTCTTGCTTTCCTGCAATTCATAAAAGTATTTACCACTTGTTATACTTGAGCGTATGAGCCCGGAGAGGTGAGCGAAGATCGTCACTAACTGGACGCCTGAAGGAGGACATCGCCGTCGAGGTTGACCGCGGCGGAGGTGGTGTGACGATCTGGACATGTTCGCGGGACAGACATGGCCAGAAATTGCCCAAAATAGAGATGTTTGGAAGGAGAAAGGGGAGGCCTTTGCCCAGCAGTGGGACACAAGTTAGGCTATTAAAAAAACTTGTTACTAAAATCAATCAGAATGTATGGGATTCAAAAATAATAAAACGTTATTCTCTTTTTAGTTCGCTATGGAAATGACAAAGATGATAATGATTTTGGTAGATTGGTGTAGATGTTGCATGTAAGCGTAAGATTAGAGGAAATTAAAAAGTAATGGTGCTTTGAGTGGAAATGCGTTGAGTGAAGTTGGTGGCTTTTTGCTCTGCAGCGGGAAAAAATAGTATTCAAGAGAATAGTATTAAATTGGGATTCAACGGGATTAAATGGTTCAAATGGGAGCAGTATCCGCTACCACCGCGATGGGTTTAAATAGGTCTTAACCCTTCTATTGACTGGGCCGGGAACGGAAAGAAGTGAAAAAAAAGAAAAATATTGTCTTTGCTACTTACCAACTTAAAGATATACCTTTTTTGTCAAAGATTACAGAATAAGATTGACTATTGTGTGAAAGCGTGCTTTACCATTGACTATAAGTATTATTGCTTAGTGTCAGGCGAGATAGCAATCAAACGAGCATAACGATTAACAAAAAAAACATTTTTGTTATGGCAATACCAAAATAAAAAGGAAAACTAGTTTAATGTAGGTGCAAGTGTAGGTACCTAACACACAAAAAACACGAATTTTAATTTATTTTAGGTAGACATTCACGACATTTCCATTCGCTGTAAATATTCCAATTTCAAACAAATGTTATCAAAAATCAAATCAACTAAAAAGCGACGGACAACACTGCAATAATCCAAACTGTTTTAAAAATATTTTTCATGTTAGAAAAAATATTATTTTCGAATAAAAATCCGGGTATAAATTCGGAGAACCGGCGGATTCACATGGGCGGAAAAATCATGCGCGGCCGGGTATAACGGGGTATACCTACGTGTCTGCCCTGCTAGTGTACGTAACAGGGTTATTTTTAAAGGGTTTCCAGGGGTAATATGTGAGGTGTATTTTAGATTTGCTTTTGTATCCGTTTTGTTGAGAAAAAGGATGAAATTTTAAACAGACCTAAAAGTCCGGTTCTTATAAATTAAGTCTTGTCTACAAGATTTTTAATTTATGGGAAGTCTACTTTTGAAACGTCTCTAATTCGACGTTGATACAGGGTCAGTGTTTCGCATAATATAATCATGGGATATCATTTAACCTTAGATATATAACGTTCCTGTGAAATAATTCGTATTACACTGATGACAGCAAGTTAGCAATAAATTAACTTTGAGTTTCTGGCGATACAGTTTTCCCATCTCACCAAAATACTACTACATACTCGTCGTTGAATTAGCAGATTCAATTTAGATTAAAGATTGCCAATGACCGCATTTACTTGTGTATCTACAAAACTGTACCTAATTAAATTCCGACTTCAAATTTCCTGTCCCCAATAGCCAAGACACCAAATCTAAACGAAATACTTCAATAATACTCCTACCAATAACCCTACAACTACTCGTGGCGAAATCCGTTCCAAGCAATTCCGGTATAACTAGGTATTTCTCAGCATTTCCATACAGAGCGGCAGTCGGCGTCGGGCGGGGCCGCGTCGTCCGCATTGTGTTGCCAACAGACGTGCATCGG
The DNA here is from genome assembly GCA_028554685.1 of Agrotis ipsilon. Lineage (NCBI taxonomy): Eukaryota > Metazoa > Arthropoda > Insecta > Lepidoptera > Noctuidae > Agrotis > Agrotis ipsilon. The sequence continues at coordinate 11,825,685 of CM052972.1, forward strand.
CTGCCGAATGATTCGCTGCCTGCATCTGTGACGTAGACGAGGGAACGACGAGATAAGGGTTAAACTGTGTTATTTTGGTGGCGAAATTCAGTAGGGTTATCTGTGCGATAATCTGAAGGGGTTAAGAGGAAAGTTGTCTTGGTTTTGTTTGATTTGTTAGAGGTTTTGAGGAAAGCTGATATTGGTCCAACATACTTTTTTTTTTATTTTTCAAATCAAAAATCAATTTTTGAGTATTTTAAGATTCCAAATAAGGAGTAACTATAGTAGCAATGTTTTAGTGGTAACACTGTTGTGGGACGAAAAAGACATTATGCAAATAGGTTATATTATCAACACTTTTACACGTCTTTTACTTTCTTTCACATAAAACTAGAAGAAACAACCGAAACATACAGTCACAGTCTCTTTTAAAGCCTAGACATTACAATGTAAATTAAATCATACTGAGGGCATACATTGAAAAAAAATAATAATAGAATACCTACTCACAGAAATTCCACTTGTTCGCAATTTATTTCTCGAAATTCGACCTAAAGTGTGAGATGAAAAAGGCTCCCAATAACTTGTTACAGATTTTTATCCTTTCCCTTTATTTTAATTAACATAAAATAAATATTTTATGTTAATTAAAATAAAGGGAATAAAATAGGCATTAGGCGTAGAATAGGCATTTAAATAAATGCCTATTCTATGTGTTACATGAGTCTGAAGTCAATCCGCTGACCACGACACGTGTTTCGTGGTGTCCTGCGTTCACGAGAGGCTTCGTGTAATGGCTGCCCGGCTTTTATAGACTGGGGGTAGGCAGAGATTAGTGCTTAGGCTATATGTTGGTACTTATGTATGTTTTGTTTGATTATGGCAACGCTTATCTATAGGTACTTATATTATACAGATGAAGAGTCTTTTTGGCTGAATGTGCTAATCTAAGGCAAACAATGTTGGAAAGTCCATCAAGAAAGAAAAATTAAAGCTATGACCAATAGGAGCCAAGCAACGGGTTAAACTGCGGGAAACAGTTAGTTGCTACTAATAAAAGTAAAATCTGTGGTTATTCGATTTATATTGAAGGCTTTCACAGGATAATAATTCTATGTAATTTTTGAAAAGTCTTTTGTAATCGAAGAAGTCTCTTCGATTACAAAAGACTGAATTTGTCTGTGCTGTGAAATGTAGAAAGCCGTTGTCCAAAAGCAGCATTCATTTCTTCTAACATAAGTTAAGTTCAAAGTGATAAAATCATGTTTATATTTGCTTCAAGCTTTTTTTACTGTGTATGCAGAATTTGGAAATAAATACTCACAAAAATTCAAAAGTTATATATTAATCAATGATCTATGTATGGATCGTAGCAGATGGGACTCTTTGGTTTCTGCTAGAAATCTCTCTCAATATTTTATCTCTCCATGTCCATTGAAAAAAGGCGTGAGACAATATATTTTTATTTTCTTACATTAATTACGACGTTAGTTCTGACGTATTTAAATAAAAGTACCAGTCTAGTACTAAATAAACTTTTCTGGACAGACCAATTTCGAAGCAATTCACAGTACCAACACTTTTCACAAATCTAAAACTATCACCACAGCCCATTCACCTCAATTCCGCATCGTAAAAGCAATCGTTTGACCACAGGACATGCGTTTTGTGGTGGCTGCCTTCACGAGAGGCCTCTATTGTACGCTAGGCCTTTGTGTAGGCCGGGCCTGACATGCCAGGCCAACTGTATAGGTAGGAAATTATTTGTATTAAGGTGCATTGTTTTGGAGCTGTTCCGGTTTCTGATTCAAATGGATACAGAATCTAATGTGCTATAATAATTATAATCTTAATATATATAAATCTCGTGTCACAATGTTTGTCCTCAATGGACTCCTAAACCACTTAACCGATTATAATAAAATTTGCACACCATGTGCAGTTCGATCCAACTTGAGAGATAGGATAGTTTAAATCTCAAATTTTAGACCGGGTCCTCCACCCGTGCGAAGCCGGGACGGGCCGCTAGTTATTATGTATATTTTGTAAATGGGCAGACGAGGCGTAAGACGCGGTCAAGATGGGTCGAAGATTTGAAGAATGTATAGTTCCGTTTTTAAGGCAGCAGCAGTCGATGGCAATAGGCTGATAATAATATATTTTGCAAGGACTGTTGATAGGTCTCGAGACTTATAGAATTACCGTGACCCCGGATCGTAAGCGGCTTTGGAAGGACACCGTGGATTTTAGTCAGTACATATAAGTCTGAGAGTAATAAAGGACTCATTTGATGATTTTACCAAGTTAATAAAAGCACCGTTGCTCATTTTTTTTTGGCATCAGCGTGCCTCAATATATTAATCTGAAATCACCGCAAGTCCTGGGAAAGTCAATAGGTGGTGACCACCAAAATACAAGTGAGTTGGATCTCGCTGTGAAACTAATTAGAAAACTATGGCTTAATATGGCTTTATCTCGGAAGCTATTGGTTTTACAGAAACAATTTTAGTCTCATATTGTAGCAATTTTAGTCGCGTCGTCTAAGAACATCTAGGATTCTGGTCTGGGCCTGAGAAGGTACTATTAATAACTAGTTCTTTAGGGTTTTAATCACCAACATCTAAAACTAAGCCGTTATCGCGGTTTTTGTCCATTTTCTGACACAGTTGTTCGGCGCTCGAAGTTGGTTCCTCTTGGAGTTTTATACATCATAAACAAGTCTGCCATCAAAATCACACTACGTGTATGTACTACCGTATGTACTACCAAGATACGATGAAATTTTTATGTAAATAAATGCTGGCAGTCATAAAATCTCAAATAAACTAACTCAATCACAGTCCAGAACACAATTTGCCGCCCAAAATCATAACCTCAAAATTATCAAATGATGGCACATACAAAATGCATGAACCTCTTTAATTGCCCATTCTCCAGTCTGCCACGAGTCAAATTATACATTCACGCCCCAAGCGGACCGCGGTGGACATAACTAGTGTAGCTTGATACAAAGCAAACATTAGTCCAGCCATGCATTATTGTCAAGCACAGGAGCAAACCATACTGTATAGAACGCACCTTATATCTAAAATACCAACCACTGAAAATGGTACCCTAGTGCCTAAACATCAAAGTTCAAATTTGCTCGTGTTACCTCTGACATTTATAGTGCTTCCACACTAGTCGCTTTTGCACATGCATCGAACTGGCAAGTTGTACACGCGCCGATGGTTAGAGGCAGCTATGACAAAGATTGGAAGCAACCGTAGTAACGTAGTTGGCTTTATTAATAACAGCACGTTTTCCGGTTGTGTGGACCGTTCACGCCCGTGATGTACCTAGTGGGAAAATGGTTGATGTATGGAGTTCGATATTAAAGATTTATTGGGTCTTGTTGACTGAGAGAAATAGGACAAAGTATTAGATAAGATACTGCGAATAAAATGAAAAAAAAAATATTGAAAGATCTTATTTTAATGAGAAAGCTAGAATACACGTCAAAATTTAAATTGTCATAACGTCAGCACGGTACAGAAACCAGTAAAAATGACACGCACAATTTTAAAAAGTATATTTCGAATCTTTTCTTTCTTCTTTTTCTAAATTTCTTTCTTCCTTTATCGTGCATGTTTTTACAAACACAGACACTCACATACACAAAAACTCAGGCCCGGAACAACTACTTGCGGATCATACAAATATTTGTTCCGTGCGGGGATCAAACCTGTCGTTAAATCGTCATCATCGAATAGTAGCCTTTTATCAATTGCTTCTGAAACGGCTTCCAGTCTAACTGAATGCTACTAAATATCAATATTTTACATGGAGCGACTACCTTCTAACCTCCACAATCCAGTGACTGGGAAATACGATCCTTAGTAAGATTTGCTGTCAGACTTTTAGGCCACTGAATACCTGTAACGATTTCTAAAGATCCACATATATTACCAACAGTATATTGTACTTTCTGAGGCACAGAGGAAACTCGTTATGTCAATAATAGTATATGTGTACATCCACCGGTCTGTGGACCTAGGTGCAGCTAAACATTGAAGATCGAACCATGCACATGTTTTTATTAAACCTGCCACCTCTTCAAATCTCGATATTAAAAACACGCCTGGAATATAAAATTATGTTTCATGTGCCCAGGTGTACCTAGGAGGTGCTCGTGGCTAATAACAGCCACACAGGCCAATCTTCCGGGTTAGGCCTTGCTGGAAGATATTTGACAGTTGTTACTGTTATTCAGAAGCTCATCTAAAGTCTAACAAACAGTATTACCATGGGTTATTGTATTACCCAGTTACTAGGTTGTGTAGATCCGATAGGCAGTCAATCAGTTACAAACTTACATTCAGCTGCATCTGGGTTCGACGTGAAGCTGACCCCTATAAAATTGGGAAAAGGCTAGGCATCTGATATTATGTAGGTACCTACCTAGGTAGACTAGGCATATAATCATCTGCCTAAAATAGCGCTGTCAAATACCATGTTTTACATAGAAACATAGTCACTACATTATTATTTGTGGAAAACTGAAACCGTTAACGATATACCTTCTCCTATTCCCCCATTCCTTTTTTTTTTGCGTGGTAAAATCATCAAATGAGTCCTCCCTCCCCGGGCAGGGCGGGAGGGACTGTCAGACTTGTACTGACTAAAATCCATGGTGTCCTTCAATAGCCATTCAAGGCCTATGGTTACCTGATGAGACAGTCCCGCGACCAAACTTTTTTGGACCTAGGTTCAAAGTACTGTTTTTTACACCATTGTATTATCATTTGCGCAAAACTAAAACGCCATACCTTTCCCTTCTCCCATCCCTTAATCGAGTCTAATTTTAAAGCCAAACAGCCAGTTTCCTGATGATTACTTTCCTATCGACTGACCATCACACCTGCGTACCCCACAGGCGACAAGGCGTAGCCAGTGAGCTAGACGATTTGTGTTTACGCCTATTAGGCCTATTACAGAGCCTTTGTACGGCCGTTGACTTTGTAAAGGCTTTTTTTAGATTCGGCTGCTGTAAAAGAGTAGATCCGAGGTAGAGTTTTTGACGGTTCGTTAGGCTGGCTTAAGTACTGTGTTTGCAAGAAAAGAAGAATTTTCCATATCGAAACCGGAGTCTAAGTTATTGGAGAATATAAATAAAAAAATAACTTTTTTATATTTTAAGTCAAATCTTATCATTTGTTTCAAGTAAGCCACTAAAACACTCATTCCTAGACTTTAAGAAAGCGAAATTTTGAACAAAGATAATTTGTTCATGATTCACAATCACAACAGTTTTTCTTGTGAGTTTACTTGGATATGTTATTGCTGAATCTTGTTTCATGCTTTGAATTTCTTAAAAAAAAAACAGTTTGACTGTTAGGTACACAGTGTACGTTGGCACATTGACTAGTAGTCTACCATGAATACAAACGTTCAATGTATTTAAAAAGTCGACATAATTATATGTAATAGCCGCTGTGTTCTTTGAACAAACTGAAGCCTCTTGCATGACTGTTCACGTTTTTGGGACGTAACGTAAACTGGACCTCCGGCATTAATTTGGTGGAAAAAAATAGTTTCTCGTTTGTACACGAAAGCTTCTTCAATTGTTCATAATAAATGCAGTAAATTCTTTAAGTATGCTAAAATAATACAGAAATCTTCTGTTGTGGACTCTGATAAAGATTTTCAGCCCATAAAGTTGCAGAATTAACACTTTTAAGTCGGGCGTTAATGAACACAAGTTAACTAGAGCACAACAAAATCTTTAACATAACAAAATTAACTGAGAGATATCCACGGTTTTCATAACTGAATATTCAACATGTACTAACAGGCAGTATCAACCCGTCAGCGCGCATACATAAATCCAATCAGCGGGTCGAAGAGACCGGAGGCGATGTTTATGCCGTGCCGTGTGTTTGTAGCGTGCCGGGTGCAGCGGTGCAATGCTGGCGGGTGTAGGGTTGAACGGCAATTCCAAAAAAAAAAGGTGGCAAGATCTTTCATGCAGATTTTTAATAATTAATTCGTGATTATTTATGAGCTATGGTCAAGGTTGAGATTCTTCTAGTCGTTTATTTAAGTACAAACGCCAGCAGTCAACCTACCCGAACCTGTCAAATTTTACTAATCGATCATTAACCTTCTGCTATTGCGATATGGTTCAAAATCTATTAAAGAAATTTGACAGATTATGGTAGCTAGATGTACTGACGTCTGTATATTTCGGTATGGAACTGATAACTGCTTCAGTGGGATAACATAATATTTATCAGTAGAAACATTTATAGGCTGATGATGATCATTATAATCTGTTTAATATTTTCTCCGAAAAAACATCATTCATAACCAAGACGTTATGTTTACATTAGTGCATACTTTTTTGTTAAATTATCAACTCGTATAAAACACAAAGTTATATACGTTACTCTTGATCTTTTTTGATTCAAAAAAATGAAAATTATAAAAACCACGCGCAAATTAATCTCAGTTCTCTCGTGACAACCCTACAACGCGAGGCAGGCAGCGTGGCGAAGTCATTAGCAGTAATGGCTGATCCACTCCCGTCAGGTTTAGTGCGGTTATCCGTATGTGCTGCGCTTTACATATCCCCTACATAGGCATTGTAGGAGCACTGGAGTGATTGAGATGGACGTGGAAGTACCATCTGGAGGGGCAGACATGACTTGGTTTTTTTTGAAGATCTTGTAAGATGAGAAAGATCATGGATTTTTTCTTCGTTTGTCCTGAAGTTTTGTTCTATTCTCTAAAATATTTTAATTCGTCCCAAAGAATGTGCTTTATTGGTTACAATTTCATATGCTGTGAGATCTTCTTTTTCTGTTTTTTTTTTTTTTTTGTTTCTGAGAACTATTATAAGATCATGCTAGAAAAAAGCATTCTCTTCTTCTTAATCGATATCAGTGTTGAAAACTGTGGTTGTTTCAATTAGTCTAATAGCCACTTTAATAGAATCACAACATTCTATTCTGTTGCTCGCTATGTTAATCATTTTAGAGAATAGATTATTTTGCTTATAATTAACAATTCTGCTAAAATCTTCTTTTTAGAAAGAAGTGGCCTGATAGAATACGGTGCTAAGATGTGGTATGTCGATGCTTATATAGATTTTTTTTTCTTAATTTTTTTGTTAAAACTTTATGCACATTTGACCAGATACATTATTTCGCTTTATACTGAAAATCCATAACAATGTATTCAATCATCTTAACAATATCCAAAGATTAACACAAGCCACCTCAATACAATCTTGCCCCAATCAACTTAAATATTTGCCTCCACCAATTTGTATTAATTCCCTCTACCATGTATATTATATACATAGGTATATAAAGCGAAAATTGCAGCGGTGTATAGTGGCCATTACCGGTAATGAGACCGTATTGAAACCGGTACAATGTGGTGGCAATCCCGACAATTACTGAAATTGGTTTCGTATATGCAAACCAACCTGCGAGCAAACATGTATGTTGGAATGATTTTTGTGTTCATGTTGATGGATGGGAACTAGGTTTATTTCGGGTCATGCGATGAAGTGATTAATAATAATATGAAGAGTACCTATGTAAAAAAATGAATAAGGAGATAATAATAAACAAGACCCTAGATACAATGATTGATTGTAAGCAGTCTGTGAAGATCAGGTGTCTATATAGGTGTTAACCCGAGTTACAGATCACTAAACAGGCCGTTACAGATTATAAATTAATTATTTGATTTATACCGATTTTTTTACATAGCAGGTCACCATTATCGAAAACAGGGTTCGGGCTATCCGTTGGTCAGGGCTCCTTTTAATTATCATATTTTTTTAAATAGTAGACTACTATTGAAGACTACTACTACACGCAAAATATGCGCATCTGACGTGGAGTTGCGGATACCAGCCCGTTACAATACAATACAATACTATAGAAGAGAATGAAATGAAAATTCAAATTATGACGATGTTTAACTTATTATCTATTGTTTTTATGATTGTGCTCTTAACAGGCTGTTCTTCAAGAAATGTTCGGAAATTGTTCTACCTAATAATCTATTTAAAATAAGAATTAAGCTGGTAGATTTTATCTGTCATAAACCCATTTTCATGTAGGCAGCAAGCCACTTTTCTTTTCAATATAATACTAAAAATAATGCTTAAAACTTAACTACGATATAAAAATACCGACTTCGTACTTGCAAAACAATAGGATTTAAGAGGGTTGAAATCTCCATACGGGTTTAACCCTCCTTAAACTCAGCGGGGGAGAGTTGGGCAACTCGGCCCATAACCGTATTTCACCCGTGTCATAAAAACTAAGAAACATTTTGCCGCAAAAGTATTATAATAAGATTCTGCGATATACTACCTTCGGATGGAAGCGGTTAGGAAAGATTTTTTTTTTTATTTATACTAAATTCTGTCTAGTTTTGCTTTCAAACGACATTACAATGTCATTGAAGTTTTTTTTTTTTTTAAATCTCTTAGTATCATATAGCATAATGGTATAATAGACATTTGCCTACTGATATTGATAAGTTTATAGAAGGTTAACAGATATTAATTACATAAAGGTTTACTAAAGCATTACTTTGTTTTATAACGCTTCCAACACTCAAGAGATGAAAAATATTATTGTTAGTAAACTATGTATCTCCTTTTAAGTGAACCAATGTTCTTATGAGAAATTTAAATGTCTTTACACCTAATTAATACTCAAGATTTTATACAAAAGTGCATTATTAAGAACAAAATCAGCAATAATAGTAACTAAAAATTTGCAATATCCAGAAACAAAACAAAAACATTACAATACAAGAACAATTCTAAAACAAATCCTTTTCCGTCCAAGAAAATAAATCCCAAGACATGACACAACATAATAAAAACCCGACTAAATTGAACTAAGAACGAAATTCAATTTGTATCGATGTTCCGTCGTATCAAAGCCACCTTGGCCGAATAGTTGAGAGTTTTCACTTAATCCCCCTTCAAGGGGGGAGCCATACATGCAAATCACCCCACTCTCCCCCTTTACGATCGTTATAAAGAATGTAAGACGGATTCCTTCGGAGTATAGTTCATGAATTATGTCCTTTTTATTCTCCCCAAAATTTTTGGTTTTACAATGTTATGGGGAAAAGGGATTTTTTGGTTTTTAGGTACCTACTTATGATGTTTGTTTCGGCATATGTTTTTAGACGTTTTAGTAAAAATACTTTACTAAAATAGCATTAGCTTTATCGTCGTACAGTGATAAAAATGTTATGTTTTTAAACTTTTGTTGTTGTAACTGTAATAATATACGTAAGCGACGTGTATTTTTCAAAATTCTATGAGATTTTCACAAAAAAGAAGCATACGTTTCGTTCCTTAAAGACACTTTATTAGATTCACGGCATATCTATCTGTCTATTTCATTATTGGACTATATGAAGCAATTATCGAAAGACTACGAAGTGTAGTAGACACAACCGTCTACGTGCGTAGCGGCCTACGAAAGGTCTACGCTCTGCTACGAATTTAAAAATATGAATGTTTTGTAGTAATGTTAGTTTAAAGTGACGACATGAAAATAATGTTTTGTTTCCTTTGATTGAAATTTGTTGATATCTATAAATGGCTTTTCGTAGCTGTACTTTTTGTGAGGTATTTCATTTATGCGACTACTACTTCTCCTGCTATTTTGAGGTTAGCAAAGGGATGTGGAAATAAACAAAATAAAAGGGAGTCTCAACCACCAGTAGGTGACTCCAGGTTGTGGCTGACGATTAAACAGTCATTTCCACCACTTAGTGAATTATCCCAGGCAATTACCCAACGGGGTACCTGTAACCTGCGATGACGGCTGAGTGGTCCCAAATGGCAGCGGTAGGCGTCACCAGGGTCCCTGACTTGTCAGCGTCCGACACCAATCTACTCAGGAGTTCAAATACCTTCTGAGCTAGATTGAGGCGAAAAAACAAATAAAAAAATCTGTCTCAGAAGGTGATAAAAACGTTCTAGAATGCCTACTGAAAGTGTGTGTTCAGAATACCAATTCTAATATATCTTGTAACAAAGGAAATTCCTACCAATGTTATTTATTACAACCAAAACAGTATGTAAATCAATAACCAGCACGCGCGTAAAATCAAGGTAAGTATAATACGAAAGATATTTTCAATACAGAATGGAAACCGTATTAAGTTTCCACATATATCCACAGGGTGACATCAATTTGTGAGTCTACATCCAATCATAAATAACGTTCTCATTTACATAAGAACACTTTGTTAGACTTGACTCTATGTACAACAATGTCGTCTTATATAAGCCAACTATCTTTAAGAAAAGTCGCCGCTATCCCTCTCTAATTTATATAACCTAACTCCTCTAACATATAGGGAAAATCAACGGAGCGCGCCGATGGGCGGAGTTTGGAACGCAACCATTACAAAAAGAGCTTTGAAAATATACATTGTTGCTCCTCTGGCTTCAGTTAGCCGTGGACAGGAGGAGGTGAGGAAGGTCTAGAGAAACTGGATGTACTATATATCGCCTGACTGCACATTGGCTGATTCAGGCCACGCCTACATGGAAAATGCATTTCCAAGATTGCTATGCAGATGGTATTTTGTAAGAATGGCGAATGCGAAGTTTCGCGTTCGGATTTGGGATTCGAACGTGGTAGTTTTTAGGCTAATGGTATGGCTTGGTATACGGACAGACGCTCTAATATAGGCTTGGAAAAACGGACATATTCCTAGCTTTTTGGGTGTGTTGACACACAGGTTTTCGGCCTATTGGAAAACTAATTAAACATACGATTCACTCATCAAAAAAGTTTGTGATCACCAGCATAACCTACAAAATAAATTGACCTTTATCAAGAATAAATCTTTGTTGAGTGTTTTCTTTAGATATAAACTCCCTATTTGAAATTAAAAACAGATTTCGATTTTTCAATGTGATCGCATTCTTTTTTTATGTACTTACGTATGCACCGCTATCAGAACATGCCATGTGTTTTTAAACTTGAACGGGAAAAATTGTATTGGTGCAGAATAGGCTATATACTGCCAAAAAAAAATTGTCTAAAAGTAAGATTATTAAAATTAAAAAGTATGTAACACGTATTTTTTCTTTTATTATGTAAACCAAAATTAACAAAGATACAACGCTTCTAAAAATCACAAAACGTCACTCGGTCGGCATAATTTTACTGGCCTTGTGACGTGCCCCTACTCCCGAATTAGCAAGTTATTTATGCAGTAAACTACCCTATTGGTCAGTGAGACGTAGAAGTCACTTCCGAAAAAGCCTTCTAACCTTGACCGAACCCATTTAACGGCATCTTGACCGACAAACCAGACCGATAGAACCGACAGTTTGTCACTTGTGAGAATTAGATTCAAAATGGATATTGGTTGACCCAACGGGGTTTTGGATTGTTATAAAATGTTATTCCGGGGTTTTGGGACTGTCCGGGGGCTGTCCGGGGGTTTGGGATTATATACGCTTTTATTTTATTTTTATATCTTTTTTTGTTTTTGTTTAGTTTTGGTAAGAAGGTCCCTCTTCTTATCGTGCTTACGATGTTCTCTCATGTCTAAATACAACTGTAAGAAAAACATTGTAAAAGAAATAATTATTTTAAAAGAGTAACCATGGAGTTTCTTGCCGGTTCTTCTCCATGGAAACGACCAACCCGAACCGTGCCATTTTTTTTTTCTTCTCGACGTTTTATAAGTGCCCATTGAGGCCCATGTAAAATAAAATATTTTGATTTTGATTTTGGTCCCTTCAGGTAACTGAAACCCTGGAATGTTAAGGGTAATAGAAGGATCATCCTGGATTTTATCAACAAATTCATAACCGAATTTTGTGCCGACTTTAAGATTGCCATCAATGCGAACGCACTGAAAAGAAGTTAGTCAGTGCCAATCTTATGAGTTACACGAAATTGTGGCGTTGTTTGTGGGTACTGTTGCCCTGGAGCGCAAATAGATACAGAAGGAGCAGGGAGGTTTTGAGTCAGTACGAATCTGCTATTGGGAGGATTCATTTGGTGATATTTCACAAAAAACAAGACTTGCATGCAAAATTAAAAGACTTGTTAAAAAATACTATTTTATAATTTGGTGTGAACGTGAATTTCATGTGAGATGCGTTCTGAAATACCAAAATTGCATCTACAAAATGAACATTAAGAACACAATTTCAAATTTAATAATCAAAACAATGTATTTCTACATAATTATATGCTTCTACTATAACGCTATATCAATAAGGGGCTTACTGGCGTGTGTAACGAAGTGTGCGCACAAATCGCATCAGCGCAGCACAATGTGGCTGTTGGCTGCACATGTGCGCACCAGCTTATGAACTTAACTGCCCATTGGTATATATGTAGATAGGTTTTGTTGTTATGTAAATTAGATTTTGAAGAAGGTTCAGCTTAGAGAAAAATGTATTTTCCGAGGTGGTAATATCGTTAAATGAGTCATACCGTCTTGGGCAGGGCGGGAGGGACTGTCAGACTCGTACTTACTAAAATCCACGGTCTCCTTTGTTGAAGGCCTTTACGCTCTTTACGTTCCAGGGTCACGGTAATTCGAAAAGTCCAAAAAGACTTAGAGAAAACATATTTTTCGAAGTGGTAAAATATCTTTAAATGAGTCATTCCGTCCTGCGTTGAGCGAAAGGGACTTTCAGACTGATTAAAAATCTACCATGGGTTTAACCTAAGTTTATTCTTTTTCTAAAAACTTTACATAGAATACAAGTACAAGCTTGATATTATGTTGTATTATAGCGTAAAGAATGTGAAAAAGCACTCGCAGTTGATTTTCTGTAATTTGTAAAAGATTTTTCCTCAGTTTCTCATCATCAAATCACGATCACGTCTTCAGATCACCAGATGACCATGGAACCCAAATCGGTCCACCCATTATCGAGAAACGAGGGTTCTTACATTTCGGAAAAAGATTCCGACGAATTTGCCCTTTTTTTTAAACGGTTAAAAACTTTCAATTAATTTATTCATTTTATGGCAAAAATCCTGCCAGAATGCTCATCGAAATGCTCGTTATAACGCTCTCGTTTTATTTTCTGTAATGTTACACTCACTAAATGCTCATTACAAGCTCAAATTTTGGGAAGCAACTTTAATAAAATAAGAATTCCTATTCTAATTTTAACTTAAGAATAACCATTTCACATTATAACATCGATCGTTTACTCAGTGAGGCCTGCGAAGACCTTACACGCGTGGACTAACACATTACACCATCGGATCCGTCTATCAAACCAGTATCTATGATGCTTGTAATTAATAAATAAATACTCCACAACTATCACACAACGCCATCTAGTCTCAAGCTAAGCAGAGCGTGTATTATGGGTACTAGACAACTGATAAACATACTTATATATTTCTAAATACATACATATTATAGATATGTTACACACAGACACAGAACAAATGATCATGCTCATCACACAAACATTTGTCTTGAGTGGGAATCGAACCCACGACCCCCGGCATAGCAGTCAGGGTCACTAACCACTAGACCAACTGGCAACTACTTTTACCTAGAAGGCTGGGAACAGCTAATCTGATCTTAGAGATAGACTTCGATAGCTACTTTTTCGAAAGAAATAGTTCCCAAGATCGTAAGTTGTTTTTTTCACTGTTTACACTGTGTTTTTGTTTGTTCCCGATGGGTCGACCCATTACCGGGTCCACGGGTAATTTTTATTACCCGTGGTTCCATGGCATTAGGGAATTTTCTTTGAACTTCTTTCTGACTTTTATCGATATAAAATGAAATGAATGAAATGAAGTTATATTTTAAAGAAATAAAGTCAAAAAGACAAAACCAATTACTACTTATTTATTGTTGATAAACGACAGCTTAAGTAGACGAGCAAGCTCAGCGTTCATTTAAAAAAAGAAAAAAAATGCTGGTATATCAACATTTTTTACTCCAAAAACCAACAAAGAATCGACCATAACCTAATCAGACGAATCAAACCGCATATGTCGTATAATACCACAATTTTAATAACAATACTGATCTATAGCACAATGCTCGCCGCCCGGGTTCGTCCGCTCCGGTGGGTTTCAATCCCGTACAGCACGTTTTTACCCCCATTCTATTCACTTTCCACCCGACGTAATCTAGGAAATGAAAAGATTTCTTTTTTTCTCTTCGCCGGTAAGATTAGTTCCGTGGTCCTTCGAGTCGGATTTTTTCTTTTTTTGCTTATTAAATACTTTTTTCTTTTCGTTTTATGCCAGTCTGGGAATGTAGGTTAATTTAGGTCTCTCGCGAGTGCTTTTAGCAATAGTTTCAAGATCTTTTTCTCATTAAAGTGAGTGGTGCTTTTAAACTTGTATTAACGTTGCATCGGGAAGTATTTTTCTACGGTTTATTTTGTTGATTTACGTAGAAGTTGTTGTACGAATGAGAAGTTGACGATTTTCAATTTAGATATTGGTCGTTTGAAAAGATCCTGATAGTTTTTAGTGTTTAAGAAAGTTTAACAAAAACAAAGAGCCGTTATGAGAATTTGGACGTGTTATTACGTCCAAATTTTCATGAAGATACAAGTTTATTCATGGATGCATAGAGTTTTCAACTTTTAGCTATTCCTGAATTGATTTAAAAACAAACTAGATTTCTGGGCAGAACTTTCAGCCAAAATTAATTATATATATATAACGTTGGGCGTTTATCATTATTTCTAAACGGACAATAAAATTTCAATCAGCTTTAGAAGGTCATTATGCAAAACTAGCAATTTAAATTATCAACATTACTTGGGACATTTATGGTGTGCACTGTAATTCCAGCTCTCGGAGTCAACCCGTAGGTTGTAAATTCAACAACAAGCAAAACACCTCTTACGTTATTGTAATTTTAAACCGGGAGACACGTGTCGTGTCGGAAACGGTCCGGACGAACAGACGGACGGACGGACGTCATCTATTACACGCACGTATCGAGTTTAAAATCTAAAGTTAGAGGGTTAGTAATGATGTTGTTAGATTGGGAAGTTTAAAGTTAAAATTCTAAGGAATATTTGGCTATTTGAAAGATGTTAATAGACATGAGTGTTCACTTGTAACAGAACATCGAGTATTCGTGGTTTTTAATTTTGTGCAACTAAAGAACGAACAAAACTAAACATTGCTACGATCACGATCTTTTTAGCAAACACTTTAGTCGATAGTCGTAAAGTAAAATACTGACTCGTCTTGATCGACCCGATGATGTCAGTCAGGGTCTTCGCAGGGCTTCGGATGGAATCAGGGAATAAAATGACAGCAACCCTGCTCCAACGGTGTTTATTCGCAGAAAGAGGATTAGGCTATTTACACTGGTCCTTATATACTAGACGGTGATGACTTTTAATACCGCGATCTACAAATTGCACAGCACCATCTATCGAGGCAGTGTGTACTAATATACCAGAAATAGTGAGCCTAACACATTTTTCACTTTATAGGACGTGAGTACACGATCGAGGTTAAACATACTCCCCCCATTAAGGGCAAACTTAAATTGACCTTAATAAAATTTACATCATGAAACAAAATTAAACATTTTGTACTACACACTAAATAGCTCAAGTAATGTAAAGTTAACAATATTATTATGAGTGTAAGCTAAACAATAACAACTAAAAAGAAACACTTTGGTTTTAACCAGTATGCCTACATACTCATACATTCAATTTCTAAGTATACAATAAGTTTTATAATCTAACACAAATCAAATACGCTATTCATTAACAAACATAGTTAGGTACAGGTCTTTAAAATAATATTTTTGTTTTAATAATATTCCAGGTAAGCCCCAGTGTTTTTTCACCTATCCTTACTTGACCTTTACCCTTTTCACCGATTTTATTCTCCTTTATTTTATCCCTGTCCTTTTTCACAACCTTATGATGAGCTAAGTAGCCCACCTGTTTATTTTTTATATCTATTTCGGCTACTGGCTTCACGTGTCCCAGTAGCAAGCTTTCCTGAGCTTTAAACAACTCTTCGCTTATTATTTCCTCATCTGTCAGTTTCCGTTGACTAGATGCTTTTTGATTTAATTCTAGTTCTCGAAATCGTTTTAACAAGTCCTCTTCTTTTTGCACTTGACAATGTAATGCCAGTACACCTTCGGTTTGGGTAACCGATGAGTCTACAACTCCAGATAAAATCCAACCTAAAGCTGTAGACTGAGCAATAAGAGAACCTGTAGGACTTCGCATGAACCCTTCATTTATTAACTGACTGTACATGTCAGCCCCTAATAAAAGATCAATTTTATTAGGTTGGTGATAATTCGGATCAGCAAGTTCAATCCCTCCAAGTTCTGACCATTCCAATACATTTACCTTCCTCGTTGGAAGAAGAGTAGTGATTGAGGACAGAACATGAGCCTTAAAGGTAAATATGCAATGTGGATTGACTCTAGATCGAATTTTCATATAAACAATTGATTTCGAAAGTAATTCTTTATCTCCCCCTAGACCAGAAATCTTACTCCTTAATGAAATCTTTTTTAATTTCAGATCCTGAACCGTACTTTCTGTAACAAAGTTTGCTTGCGATCCCTGGTCCAGTAAAGCTCTTAAAACGTGATTATTACCGAATTTCGACTCGGCTTTGACTAGCGCCGTCGCTAGCAAAACCTGCTTATAATTTTTACCTGTCGAAAAACAGCTAACTACCGACGTTAGATTTTCAGTTTTAACAGAACCTCCTCCTGTAGAAGGCTCCGGCTCCTCCTGCGAAACGCTCATGCCCGATCCCCTTTTTAAATTGACATCAGTGGTCTCAGGCGTATCTGAGCTCTTAGGGTGTAATAGTGTGTGGTGACGACGATGGCATTCTGACACGTGCAATGTTTTCAAATTTGAGTTAGTGTTCGTTTTGTTTGCTGAAGGTTTATTATCAATAAATTCTAGGGCCCTGTATCTAATCGTTAAGAAATCTTTGAATTGCTGGTAAGTTGGCAAGTCATCGGAACTGTTATTTTTACTGTATTCAAACTCCCATTGCTTTCTCGTTTCCATGTCTAGTTTTAAAGTTAGAATATGAATAATAATAATATCCCAATTTGCTATATCTATTCCGAGGTTCGCCAACCCACTTAAGCAGTCGCTGGTAGTGTCAACTAATTCCTTTAAGTGAAACGCTGATTCTGCAGTTATGTTTTTCTGACTAAGAAGTCGCCTGATTATATTATGACACAAATACCGTTTATTGTTGTACCTACTTTTTAATAACGACCAACATCTTTCGTAGTTGTCGTCTGCAATCGGTATTTGCCTAATTAATTGCTCGGCTTCACCGGTCAGATAACTTTTAAGATAATGGATTTTTTGGACATTACTCAATTTTGAATTATCATGAACTAATGAAACAAACAAATCTCGAAAACAAATCCATTCTTCATATTTGCCAGAGAATTGAGGAATAACTATTTTTGGCAATTGTATGGTCTGAGACTTTGTTTCATCGTGTGTAGTCCCAGCGCATACGTGTTTATCTTTTGAATCTCTACCAACTAACAGCGAAATAGATTTTAATTCTGTTTTATATTCTAGATAACATTCTTCAGCTTCATCATACATATCGTTTTTTGTATAATCGTGATCACATAACTTAGAACCAAATTTTTCTATTAACGTTCTGTGGGTCTCAGCAAATACATCCCATAGTTTTTCTAAAGCTTCTAACCTCACATGAACGTAAACATCCGTAATTCTCTCCTTAGGAGCTTTTTTGAAATTTCGTCTAGCTTTTACAATATTATTTAAATTGTCACATTGAAGTGCTAGTTTGGATTCCATAGTGAAAAATACAAATAAACAAATAGGCGCAAGAAAAAAGTAAATACTAAAACTAAAAAGTTCAGAACCTTTTTTCTTCAATGAAAACTTCAATTTGTTTTCTTAAATAGCCCGTGTCACTTTTCAGCTCTTGTCACGATTTTTTTATGACACCTCTTGTCAGGAATTTAAAATGTTCACACACTCTCATTTATATTTTTTGTTTCACTCACTCACGACCGCACCAACTCGT
Source organism: Agrotis ipsilon (assembly GCA_028554685.1). NCBI lineage: Eukaryota > Metazoa > Arthropoda > Insecta > Lepidoptera > Noctuidae > Agrotis > Agrotis ipsilon. The sequence goes on from CM052972.1 coordinate 11,843,744, forward strand.
GACGTCACTTCACCTGATCTTCAGGTGTCTTCCGGCTCCCATATCCTGACAGCCAGCAGCTGTCTCGAAGTCCAAGGCAGGATTCACCACCAAACCCGGCTCCTGATTATTGCATCAGCTCCTCACGAGCTGGTCTGCTTGCTCGGAAGACTCCGCCCCTGCTCAGTCACGCAAAAATGCACCACCACTAGGGTGCTCCGCTAGTATTTTATCCGACGACGAAGGACCATGATCGACCCGATGATGTCAGTCAGGGTCTTCGCAGGGCTTCGGATGGAATCAGGGAATAAAATGACAGCAACCCTGCTCCAACGGTGTTTATTCGCAGAAAGAGGATTAGGCTATTTACACTGGTCCTTATATACTAGACGGTGATGACTTTTAATACCGCGATCTACAAATTGCACAGCACCATCTATCGAGGCAGTGTGTACTAATATACCAGAAATAGTGAGCCTAACACATTTTTCACTTTATAGGACGTGAGTACACGATCGAGGTTAAACACGTCTATAGAACAACTAGCTGACCCGGCAAACGTTGTTTTGCCATATAAATTATTTTTACACTTAGGGGTATGAAAAATAGATGTTGGCCAAAACTCATAGATACCGGATAAGCACAAAAAATTACATCAAAATCGGTCAAGCCGTTTCGGAGGAGTATGGCAACGAAAACTGTGACACGAGAATTTTATATATTAGGTTAATATAATGAGTTCCTTAGACTTTATTATGTATTTCATATATTTATGTTACAAATTCGGGAAAAGTCATGAAAGGACCTCTTCTATCATGACTTTTCCCGTTTTTGTAACATAAAGTAAACTGGAACTTTGACATTTGAATTCAAAGGAAAAAATTAGTTCCCCGTTCGCACACTAGAGGCGCCTTTTCATATTTCCATAAAATAAACTTGAGGTCAGCTTTAAATAAAATATAGTAATCTTGTGATTAGGACTCTGATTTAGGTTTAGGAAAAACCTGAGTATAGACCGAAAGAAACACAGAAACACAGTTTATGCAAAAAATAGCAATCTCAAAACAAATATTACATCAAAATTCTAAAAACACATCTTCCTCAAAGTTAGGCACATAAAAATTTTAAAGTTGAAAATAAATCGACGAAGTAGGGTACTTTGGACCCCTCGCCCACATCCGAATCGGCGTGGCCATTGTCATTTAAATGCGGGCCGCACATCCCGACACTTGGCTATGGAAAATTTAAATAATAATCACACTGAATTTTATGTAATATTGTAGGTATTTTAGGGGTTTTCCTTATGTTTATGTACATACTGAAATAAAAGTGAAGGATATTTTTTTAAACTGATATGTGATGACATGGCCAAAGGCAAGGAATGTAACGCTCAGAAATAATGGCTTGGTAAATAATTGTAGACGGTATAAAACAATATTTCCTTGCTTTAACAAATTATGAAGAGTCTCATGATAGGCACACTCGTATTTTCCATGGCTGACGGCTGACTGACTGGCAACCATAAAGTTACATGCTCTGTGACAACAACTGACACATCATTCCCTGTAAATAAGATACCTGGCCTGATATCGTGGAAGGATGTGACGGCATGGCTAGCGGCTTGCTAAATGGCTTTTGGCATTGGCTGGTGAAAGATAGCTTTGATGAAAGATGAGGAAACTCCTGCTGAGGACCTTGTTGAGACATGTGTTACAAACCTGCTTATAGTTAGGGACTGATTGAAGATAAGCACAAAAAAATTAAAAAAATAGCGATAGGCTCGCGATTGACCACTGTCTTGCTGATGCTAAGCAATGATGAAGTCGACGGTGAAGCATTCTTGCTTAGAAGTAACCTATTCACAGTTGACTTAAGAATTACCGTAATTGAAGTAAAGATTAGTTTCAAAACTTATTCTTCAGGTATTCTTCTTATTCGTTGTGTTTTTTTGGTAAACTTATAATATTTTTCAGTATTTTAAATTTAAAATAGGAAAGAAGTTGTGGTACCTAATGTTGCTCGTCAAGAATAAAGAGGTTTCTTAAAATGAAACGGGAAAACTGAGAATCAAACTAAGTTTCAATGTTTGTAAACGCACCCACGACACAGTTCTGGTGTGGTGTAACGTTTTTTTGTTAAAAAAGTAATACTACCTACCGGGACAAAAATTACCTACTTATGTTTGTTGACCACAATCTATGTGCCAAACATCAATATCCATCCATCCAAACTTTCGTGTTTATAATTCATGAATATTTTTTAACATACAAAATAATATTTTTTTAACCACTTAATAATTCAACTGCACATAATCGTAAACGATACTGCATCAAAACTTTTTATCACCGTATTAATATTTATGACACTTTAAAATACAATAAAATGTATAAAATGCACCCCTTCGCAAAGCGCTGAAGGGCGCAATTCAAAATATGTATTTTGTATCACTATGACTGATATGACACATTGAAGGCGGTACGAATTATTATAGTTTATTTCAACAACTATGAAAATCACCCCCAAATTACACCCCCTCGTCTTACCCCACCGATATAGGGTTGAATTTTCATTAAAATTTGGTGTTTTACATGTAAAAGTTGTGTGTTTGACGCGTATTATATCTTATTGTGTTTTTAACACTTCGCCCCCGCTGCAGTGGGGTGTAACTTGGGGTAGTTTGCACCCTCGTTGATTAGCGTCCTTAATCTATGGGGGATTGTTGAATGGTGTCATTCAATAGTGAGGCATCAAGGAAAAATTGGTGTGTGGTACATTCTTCTAAATACAGTTATAAATATGAACCACACACCATTGTCGTAAGTATATGAAACTTAATATTTTTTTTAATAGAGAAGAAAAGAAAATAAAATTGTTATTCTTTATTTTTAATGTTGTCTGTAGCATACAAGTTATAGTAAAGTTTTTATTAAGCATAATAATCAGCCTAAAATGTTCCAACTATGGAACACTGGCCTCCTTTCTATGAGGATCGTCTTGTGCGTCTTGTGTGCGAACCTAGCCAGGCGCATTACTTTCTGTGATTTATTTCTTCATCGCTGCTATCAAAACGACGAAGGAAAGCATCGTGCGGAACACGGTATGTCCTAAAACAAAAATTCGAAGACTTGTGACCAACCCAGACGTGGGGTGGATTGTGGCCCACTCACTCTCACAGATAGAAAGCCTGTGTCTGTGTGAAGTGGGAACAGTACAGGCTGATGATGATGATTCTAGAATAGCCCAAAGTCGGTATAATCATGATAGAACTTCCAACCACGCAATTTCTCAATATCGCTCTAAACAGATTTAAATAGCGTAGATATATTCAACCTAGCTTAAAACTGCATGAGTCCCTCTTACATAACCCCGCCCAGTTATCCAATAATATTTCGTATGTTTACTTAACATCTTAAACTGCTGCTTAATGAACTACTGTTTAAGCTTGTTGTGCAACATGCCTGTTTGTCTGTCTGTATGTACAAGACAGGGTTTGAATTGTGTTGTGTGTAAATAAATACTCGTCAGTGTGGTAATGGCTTTAAATTGTGATGGCTAAGGATTGAATGTTTGTCGTGATGTACAATGATTTTTTGATATTGTTATGTGATTTTCTCGGATTTAGTTTGTGGCATCAGCTGTTTTTTAAATTAAGCTATTATTTCTGTTCTTCTCAAATCTTATTTACCATCACATCAGCCACAGTGTTATTTATTATCATGGTCCACGCTCTGCTTGTAGAAAGAGTATGAAAACTTTCGTCTATTTAATGTAGAAAATGTAATATATAACTTAGTTATATATATAACTCATTACATTTTCTACATCAAACCGAGGGCAACTTTTTAGTCGTAGCACACTTGAGTATTGAATGAAAGGCTTGATAAAAAAAAATTGAACGATGAAATGTTTCTATTTTTCTCAATAATCAATCTATAAACTAAGTTAATCGCGCATATCAAACTATCATTACAAAAGTCATCAAAAATCAAAACATTGCCCCAAAAGATCATTAAGAAACATCACAACATTATAATGATGTCTTCAAGTACCCTTTTATTACCTCCCCTTATTTATTACCCCCAACATCCCGTTTCCAATATCGTGTAAAAACACAATAACCCCAAACAATGCCACCACGCTCATTAACCGCTATATTTTCGGTAAAGCCGCTAAATTGCATTCGGATATATCCGCGAGACGTTCGGATATATATCCGCGACATTAGCTCGGGCGGAAGTGGTGCGCGCGCGCCGGATACCGGGGCCCATCTATTGTGATCTGACGTCACTTCCGCCCTGCATGAGGTTTGCTGCATAACTGCAAAGTGAGGAGTAATATACTGGGAGTAACTGGGTTATGTGTGGAATTTAGAATTTAATGCTCTTTGTACTCAAATAATTTAAATTTTGTTAAGAAGACTTTTCAAATAATGTTATAGTAAGTTTTACTGAACATCATTTTGTATTTCATTGTGTGAAAATAACATTTAATAAATGCAAATTTTGATAAAACTAAAATAAATAAAACAATGAAATATAAATTTTAAGTCAACTTGACTCTAGTCATATCACGAAATAATTATGTTTTGGAGCGTGACTGTAGTTTTAAAAACGATAATTTCGGGTGTAGGTATCTCATACTAAAGAGATGTCGATGTATTTTTTATATATCAGACTAACAATTTCCTTGAAGACACATTTCACAATCAGCCACATTATCACTGCCTATCACATCGAACTATCATTAACAAAATTGATTTACAGTCCTCACCACACTCTTAAATAAAAATAACCACATCCTATTCATACATGCGTATCTATTCTACAACTTAACAATACGATCTCAAATTCGACACGGTTACCGAAAAATTCGATTCATTAGTCGAAATTGTAAAAACCGCGAATTCGACACGCACCGACCGTATTCGCACCCACGACAAGTGCAACAATGACGTCATTAGAAAAAATATAATAAACATAGACCACTCTTATGGCTATAGATATAAGGTTGAAAATTAATTTGAAGAATAAAATGAAATATTTTGGAGTGTGTATGAATTTAAAAGTAATAATACGTGACGAGTCTGTCTTTTGGGTGTATTGTTGCGTATGTTACGGTTGTACGTTGATTTTGATGGGCATTTTTGTTGTTATCATTGTTGGTGACGGCACGAGAAAAAATGAAAACAAACAGTATTCTGCTTGTTAGAAAAATATTAAGCTATATACATTGCTTTCGGAATTATTACTCCGCATAAAATTGTAAAGATTAAATTAAAAGCAATCTAGCTTATTATTTTTCTAAGAATTTTGGGAAAATTTGTATTAAACTAGTATAATTATACGGTTTTGTCAATGTTTGACATTTGAAATACGCATTTTAATTGTTAGTTTTGAATTAATATAACTAATGGATTCGGATTTCTCACTGTTGATCTGAAGGAATGACCGTTTTTTTTAGACTATGCCCCACAGTAGGAATTTCTCCTGTGTCGTGGATGCTTCTACAAACATAGAAACCGTAGACAAATACCTGAAAATCTAAAACCTAAAATCTACTTGTAGGTCATACAAACATTTAATCGGTAGCCTCTTAAAAAAAAATACTCATGTGTCAGTGTTCTTTTCGAGCACAATTTCGGACCACACATCACAGTATGCGTCCAGAGCCGACCTTGGAGGGTACGGATATAAAAGATATATGGGAAGCCTTTGCCTGGTAGTGGGATATTAACAGCTAAAAAGAACAAACTCATTTTTGAAAGTGCTTTAAACATTCTTATATTTACTCGGAATACTAATCCCGACTTTTTTCATAGTAAAGCTGAATACACAAGATCATAATACAATACCTAGATAAGCCAATTCTAAACCACACAACGAAAACAGAGCCCCTCACCCAGTGGTTACACTCGCGTGAATTTAAATCTCGCCCCGGGTGTTAGGACGCCGTGATTTGTGGTTATTTACCACACTTGTTAAGTTTCCATTTTCGCTGACAACTCGTGCGTAACCCGCGACGATTTCGATTCGAATTTCGTTTTTAATTTTCCAGAATAGGTCCCCGGGAATGTATTGTTGTGGGACTAAATAATGGATGCAGATTACATACGCCGATGGACCCGAATTCGGATGGATTCGAATGTGGTCGGATTTGAATTTTTACTTTTTATATTTTTATGCATCAGTGGTTGTGAATGTGAGTATTGAAATGGGTCAATTATGTTGCGGGCTGCCTGTTACAATTGGTTGGAGTTATTATTTTATTGTTCTCTGTGTAACCGATTAACGTTAAATCTGGATTCAGATTTTTTAATTGGTTGCAAGAATCTGTCTGCTTATTAGGCATCAAAAATTATAATTATGAATGTTATTGGCTACTTTTTTTACGTGGTATGTAACGTCACCAATTGAGTCCTCAAATCCGGGGTAGAACGGGAGGGACTGGTAGACTTGTACTGACTAAAATCCGCGGTGTCCTCTAAAAGCCCTATTATACCGGGGCCAAAGCTACCCGATAGTTTTCCGACCCCGGCAGACTTTAGCCCTCTAACTACAGGGATAGCAAGTTCGTCGCGTGGCTCGGGTCGTCCTGCTAAGGCCCCACTACTTTTTCATCTTAAAATCACATTTTTGTTAAAGAAATACTATACTTCAATCAACAACAAACGCTCAAACAAATTACGTAAACACTTAAAGCTCCTGATTGTTTATCAAACAACTTATATTTCATTCCATAACCCGTTTAACTTAAACCTTATTAATTGGCGAATCCCCTCAAAATTCAAATTCAAGTAGGTAATCTAATCAGGAAAGTCCTGAAAATCGTGAAATTCGTAGCAAGAATTCTGTTGAGTTTTCTGTAGAGAGAGTAGAGAGCGGGGCAAAAACCCCTTTTGTCCAAACAAGTCGGTGGCAGGAGCAAATGTCACAGGGTGAAAGGCTGTGACATCCTCATTGAAAATTCAGTTGGTACCCGCGTAGGGATTGCGCACTGGGAGGTTGAAACGTTGCGGTTGTGGGATATTTAATGGAAGGAAATTATGTCTACAAGTCATGTCCTTATAACAGGAACTATGGTTGCTTTGGGTTTGTAAAACAATTTTGTCATAAAACTGATCAAATTGCTAGCTTTTTAAGAGTAAATTACTTAGACCCAAAAAAGGTAAACAGTGTTGGTAAACACTCTTAGTTTATGGCAGAAACTTACCTTGTCTCTGACCTCTGTATCTCTGAATGACGGGGTATAGAATAGTTTTGAAGGTGGCTTGATTTTATTTTAAGGGGTAGTAGATACATAATCATTAAAAATCCTGTCACTATGATAGCCCTGTTACTTAGCGATCTTTAAACAGAGCGGTAGGTACTTAATTAAACTTAGCAAAATCAGAAGAAAAACGAAATACATTTTGTCCTATAAGACAGCTTACCTAGCGTTACCAAATAAAAATATTTGGAAACGCTGCGCTCTTTTAACCCAGTGCGTGCACAAGTTAAATTTGCATAGCGCTCCCCAAGAAACCGTCAGACTTTAAATCTAGTAAATTTACTAAATCTAGGCTTGAACTGACTCTACGTTGGGCCAGACGGCGCTCCGTGCCAAAGACTAACAATTTTCAGACTTGATTTCGTAAAGATAAGAAAGTATTATTTTTTAAAATCTTGTAAGTAAGTAATAGATTTTTGAACGAGTATATTTTAAGTTTTCCCTACGTAGACATAAAACAAAGTCGCTTTCCGCTCTGTCTGTCTGCCCCTATGTATGCTTAGATCTTTAAAACTACGCAACGGATTTTGAGACGGTTTTTTTTAGTGGATAGAGTGATTCAAGAGGAAGGTAACAGTAACAAAAATACAACAGTAATAAAAAGCATAATATAGTAGAGATTGCACCTGTTCGGAACAGGAGCTTAGCTCAGTTTAATATAAAACATCATTTAAAAGAATAAACACAACAAACAATAGTGGCCCATCGGCATCGGGAGCGGGGTCCAAGCTGCCAGCGGAACAAGGAGAGGTATCTTTCTGCGGAGCCCTAACAAAACGCGAAGTATCCAGAAAAACTACTATCTGAGTCAGTTCCAACTGCCTAACGAGAGCCTCCTTACATTTTGGTCGAGGATCTCGTCAATTAAGTCATGGACACGACTATCGACACTATGATCGCTGAATCCATTTACCACATATCGACAAACATGCCAAATCAAGATATGTAAAATATGACTAACTATGCATTTTTTTAAAGAACGTGGACGAAGGTTATTTAAGGATCGTACCAGGTTTAGATCAGGTATCTCCTGGTTATCATCTTATTAACTCTCCTTAGTAGAATGTAATCGCTGAAACAACTGAGCTGAGATACTGAGAATTTTTTCACAAGTACAAAAGTTATATTATTACTGAATGTTTTGAAATTGTACCTGTGCAGAGCCAGATGAGTCGCTAATGTTTTTTTTTTCATATTTATGTAGGTACAGAAAAGTTCTCAAAACATAAAATAAGCTAGAAAACTAATGTTGGGAAACTTCCCGAGTTTATTATTCTTTGTAATCCTTTCAGCATTTTACCTGAATATTTGTTCTGTGCGGCGGTATACAAATTGATTCCTGAATCCGATTTGCGTTTGACGACTTGTATCAATAGTTGCCTTTAGTCTGTTTTGTATTGTCGTCATATTGTATTCATGAGATTTCTCGTCTTCTGGCAAAGTAATCTTATTGCTTTAGTTCGTAGTTTAATTGGATTTTGAAATATTCTTTGTTTATATTTGGAACGAAGAAATGGGTATTCTCATTTGAGCAACTATTTTCATAGAAGCATTTATAGTATCAGTAAGAAATAGTTGATCAAATGTATGTAGAATGACTGACAAAGACACCGTAAAAACGGGTTTTGTCGAAGCAAGAATTGAAGTGACAGAATATAGTAAGATTTTTATCGGTCTTAGCATTGTAATGTTCAAAATTTCAGATTCAATCTTCTACGGATCGTGCCACACTCGTGCAAAAGATATCGCATTGTTTAGAAATAACTTTGTATTTTCTTGGTAGAATAGAAATACTACGTCATGTCATGCTACGCTGCATGACTGCCTAATTATTCTATAGTACCTTTAATTACCATATACTAAATACTGACTTATTAAAATAGTATAAGTACTCATTTCTATAGTACCTACCAAATTTTAGTACCAAATTTTAGTTTATTTATTTCCAAAACCATGTAATGACATTTACATTCAATAAAAAACAGTACTCCATATTCTTTAAAAGCCAAGTTCAAAGTGAAATTAATTTGTGTATTTTTCATACTCATATTCATACAACCCTCCACACAAGTCCTTTTAGTACATTGTACAAACTGAAACGGGAGATTCACTCTTATAACTTAATTAATAGAGACGAATGTTCTCTGTTTGTTTTCAAGGGTTGGTAGCGAATATGTTGGTTGTCTGTACATCGTTAGAGTGTACGAGTGTCTCCCATATCAAAGCTTGTTGTTTTTAAATAACAAAGAAATGACAGTATTCGCAACGTATGTTATTTGTTCCCTGAATTTTAATTTTTCTCTCGTTTTATTTCTGAACTTTTTATTTATTCTTTTTGTACTGTGTTTGAGAGCTAAAGTGATGTGGAGATAATTTGAAGAGGGTTTGTAATTAGCCGACAGAGACCATACTTTTACAGTGAACATAAGTCGATTGTTGTACAGAAATGAAATGATATTTATTTAATCAAGTAAATAATTATTAACATTTTAACACGTCGTCTTTTTACAAAATAGATGAACCCGGGTGTTTCGTACTTGACTACTCTGAGAAGAAACAACCGAAATAAACTCAGAAGTCACTGTCTCTTTTAAAATCCAGACAATATTGTAGTCAAGCCATACGAGGACCATATTGGTTAGCGTTTTAGATGGTTATTTGAAGAAAGAGTTTTTTTAAACAGTCGATTTTAGCAGGTAACTATCTTCTGAAAAGACATCTATACTAATATCATAAAGCTGAAGAGTTTGTTTAGGTAAAGGCGCTAATCTCAGAAACTACTGGTTCGATTTGAAAAAATCTTTTTGTATTGGATAGTCCATTTATCGAGGAAGGCTATATGCTATATAAAATCACGCTGAGACTAGTTGAAGTCGAGAATCGCGTGAAACCGTGGGGTACAGCGTCGCAGTTGTATATTGGGGGAAAAGAAATAGTTGAAACGGTTGAAATGACTTTGGGGGGCACGGTTGGCACAATGATTGAGTCATTTACAGCCACGCTGCGTGTCTCGGGGTCTCTTCCCGCATGTGACAAATATTTGCATGAACCACATGTAGGCGGTTGTTCCGGTGGTATTGTTTAAAAGTTTATAAAACACACCAATCCAAATATCGTATCTTGCAGCAAATCGAAATTTGTTTCACCCATATAAGATGTAACACACAGGCTTTGGTTTTGGCTATGGCTTTCGCTGACTGAGATTGCTTTTTTATTATGTAAATTCCTGTAATTTGTATGTGCATAATAAAGTGTAATTCTATATAAAATAATTACATAAAGAAAACGTAAAAAAATACTATACAGAAAACTAAGCAACCATATTAGCCCAAGGCAAGGGACAATCAAACCGGTCGCCGAACGAGATCAAAATAAAAATCAAATTAAGAGCGCAGTTATTGCATAAAGGGACCCCTGCCTGCCCCTTATTGCGTTAGTCGTGAGGGCCCGGCCTACTAATTATAATCGCCTGGATATCTTTATTTGCTATGTGAACTTATATGTAATTATCTTGTAACGGGGATGGCAGTTTTTGGACTGGGTACAAATAACCTTAAGACCATGCACCATACAAAATCCTAAAAGCCTGCGTGTGAATAACTCGTATAAATGCACCCGGAATTTAGTTAGATGTGTCTCCTCTGACCTAGAGTTGTGTCATAAACAAATATAAAGTCTGGTTTTCAGCACAACGCAGAATATTTTTTAATTAGTGAACATCACTAATTGATAACTTCCCTACATTTTCATGTATAATTTGACCGGACTAGTATCAAGAATACACCCAATTTATAAATAATTGAGTTTTTGTTTTCAGCACAACGCAGAATAGATGTTCCATAGTTTCAGGTTTTCATGGATTTATGTACTGTAAGTGTTAAATTATTAGTTAAAGTATTTAATAGAAATGTATTTTTCTTATTGCAATTTATTTCACTTTTTTTGTTTCAGATTACTGTTACTACTAACGCCATCTAGTATTTCTTAGCAACACCATATTTTCCAAAAAAGACTACACTTAGTAACAAAAGTGCGGTTTTAAAATTTTAAAGGAGACATACTAAGCTGCCTCGTAGGTTTAGTTGTCAACAACTGTGGTGGTGGCAACTGCTGATCATCGAATTTCAGCTTTAATTTCCCGATCGGGCAAACAGTGCTTTTAGATTTTTCTATTAGAGCTTTCTCAGTAGTAGCCACGAAGTCAAGCTGGGTACAACCCAGCTAATGGCACCAAACCAAACCATCAAACCGAATGGTCAAACAGTTATGTTTAAGTCCTATGTAATGTATGAAATAATGTGCATGAAGTTTTGGGCCGCGATACTGTCTCATGTAACCGTGGCCCTGGATAAAGGGCTATCGAAGGAACAACGTGGATTTTAGTCAATACGAGATCTGACAATCCAGTCTCGCCCTGGGTGGACCAAACTGAATATTAGACCACATACAAAAAAATGCATGACGTTTTTTATAAATTTTCTAAATGATATTTAAATTAAAAATGTCATCGCTGTAATACTAAAACAATTACAACTCAATAACAAATCCCGATCAAAATGTGCAGCACTTCCCCACACTACAATCAGGTTCACTATCAAAAAACGAAATCAACTTTGGAGGAGCAGACCGCACACAAATTGTATTACCAAAAACGCATTGCGGCCCCATTCAAATATAATGAACTTATACAGAAATTTGATGGTTTATAGCGGACTACACAATGAAGTAATATGCCTGGAAGGGCAATGGAAATATTATGGAATTATTGATCTGTTATTGTTACGTTAAACATTGCATTTTTTCCCGAGGAAAAAAATGAGACTGTGAAATGGAACTTATTCTTATATTTTCTTGAATAACTGAATCAAATTACCTATATATTTGAAATGAAAAAAAACCGCACTTCCTTTGGGCCTGAACATGTCTGCCTTTCAACTTAGTCGGTCAAGGGTACCGTTTTTCATTCAAAGCCTAAAAAGTGATACGCGAATGATTTATTTGGGTTCGCTTTAAGCCTCAATCTAGCCCAGAAGCACATATGTCGTAAGATGAAGCGAGCTCTACTTGAAAGAACTAGAATTCCTGTGCCAGATAATTCTTTACTTGATATTTAATTTTAGAATAGTAAAGTAATACAAGAAAATATTTGATTGGCGAAAAGCCACAGCCTAGAGAAAAGAGAATCTCAGACCAGCAAATAACAAAAACAAGCAAGAAAGCCAGATCCTTCCAGCAAACTCCCACAGATGCGCAGAGTTGCCCAGTGGGTGGTATGGGGAGGCAAAGACAATGTGGAACTAGCAGTAGTAATCAGTTTAGTGAACAATTTGCGTCTCCAGCGATGCGTGGTATATGCCCGCGTAATCTGCCCGTGCCCTGCCCGCGTTTTGCCCGCGCCCGGCCATCTGCATGTATGTGTATTGTTTTTAAAAGCTAGCATAGTTTGCCCGATTGCTTTATAGTTTCGAATGGCTCTGAAAGGTTTTCTGTGTTCGTTATTTTCTGTTGTCTGATGATGGAGCCATGTTTTTGTGTATTGGATTTGGAATTGACGGGACACTATGATTTTTTTAGCTATTTTATTGAGTTGTAAAAGAACTGTGCTAATATGATTCTTGTGTGTGATGTGTGACGTTTACACCCCTTGGTCTAAGCGGTGAGTCGCTACGGGCGCGGGGCGGTGCGAAACAGACATTAATTACCTACTTTGTTTTACCTGATTTGAAGACTCGTTTATAATGTAGTTTTTGGCCTAATTAATAATCCAAGTATGAAACCGCGCGCAAACATCGGAAATACCGCGAAAATGCAGTTTTTTTTTATACAACGTGTAACGTTAAAAGCGCAAAACCTCTCGTGGGGTAACTCAGCACATGTTACTGAACAATGTTTGTTATAAAACTTTTGGAAATTCGCAAAAAAAAAAAAGATTTTCCATACAAAATGAGAAATTGATCGAGCCCATCAGTATGAAAAACTATTTTTTTTTTCGCGAATTTCCTAAAGTTTTATATTTTTACATTGTTCAGTAGCATTGGCTGAGTTACCTCACGAGAGGTTTTGCGCTTTTAACGTTACACGTTCTATAGGTATTGGCGATTTTAATCGTTAAGGACTAATAATTGTTGATACTTAATGATTTTTCAAAACAATTTGAAAATTGACTAAATATACTAATATAAGAAAGAAAGAAGAATGAGAATAATTGTCTCCGTAGACCCAAAAGTTTCCAAACAATGATCCGTGATCCATCCATGATCCATGATGATGGCATTTGAAGAAATGAATATTGGCATAAAATAATGTCACTAAATAGCGCTGACAATTTATCCAAATATCATAACAATGCCCAACAACCATCGTTGCCAAAAAATAAGCAATGTCATCCCTCATTACTGACAACAGTATCCCGATTGAGTCGTCATACTAGCGTCTGTGCGACTTGTGACCAATCGCGTTGATCCGACACACGTGGCTATCGCGTGGCCGACGCGTGGCGCGACTGTTGCGCGTCCGTCGCAGGCGCAACATCGTTAATTATTGCGACTAAGATGAGACGCGTTTTCCTAGTTTGTTCTGAAATTGTCGTGTAATTGGTCGCGTTTTATGAGCAGTAAAAGTTGGGTGAACTGGGTGCAACGATGTTGGTTGATGAAATGTTAATGGTTGTCAAAACCATGAATGTTATGTTGGAACGAATGGACGAGAATTCTGTGTAGTAAAACGGATTTTTCTCCACAGGTTACCCCGCGGGCATGCGTAATGGGTAATGGACAATGAGTAATGGGTGACTCGCCATCCGATCATGGACCATGCCTGCGACGAGTTGTGTTCCACGCGCGCCTCCAAGAGCTGCCAGCAATCTGACGAGGCAAGTCTTAGTAAACTGTGACCCTGGAACGTAAAGGGCTGTTGAAGGACACCGTGGATTTTACGAGTCTGACAGTGCCACCTGCCCCGCCCTGGGTGACTCATTTGGTGGGAGGACTCATTTGATGATTTAACCGCGACAAAAAAGGTAGGTATCCTGTAATCGTAGTGACGGCTGACCGAACCTACTGACGGTGGTAGCCTGGTTCCCGGTTATTAGTCCTGTCGGAGTCCGGTGACATACAGGTGTCAAACAGCTTTTACTATATTCCGCCAGAGCGCAGGAGTTCCATTTTCTTCCGAGTGAGCTCACACCAACCGTGTGGCGCTCTCTCTCTCACAGAGGCCTGTGTCCCAGCAGTGGGAACATTATTAGGCTGATAATGATGATGATGAGCTCATTTTAATTTTTTGTTTTATTAACAACGTTTGTTTAATAACTATACACTTGTCCTCATTTTCGTCAACAAAAGAAAAAAACAAATTAAATCTCAACATTCCTAATCCAATAAAAACCGTATTCTCACATAAAAAAACAGAACATTAATAACAAAAAATGATTTTATTATACGTGTGAAATATCATATAATGCCGCCACGCGACTTTTAATGGGTTAATATGTGTATTAACGGACAAAAGACATAAAAAACCCTGCGAATGCGACTGGGTGACATTGATATCATAATCAAAATATGAAATGATATTTTTGGGGGTTGATTGGACCCCTTGAGAGGGATTTGTCTGCGCCCTAGTGTTTGTTTGTTTTTTAATGATATTTTATTAAAATTGATTGTTTATTTGACTATTGGATTACATGTGTAGTTTTTGAAGTTGTTTGCTCTGTAAATTGTAATACAATTAACCTATTAGACAATGTGTGACAATGTGGAGATATTTTCTAATTTCTTTCATTGTAGCGATATTTTTGTTAGAATAATTATTTATGACAATGACTTGTATATAAATACCTAGGTATCTAAAATGTGTCTACTTATTTATAAATAAAAATCGGCCCTTTTTTTATTTATTTTGTTTTCACAGATGACTAAACTTGAAAACCACATCACCGTATTCAACAACAGTTCTACAAAACGGATCTTAAAACTGCTGTCAAATACAGACTTCAAGTCTTCTTTTTCCCAGGAAAAGTCCACATGCAATCCACTACTACCCATCGTCACCCATTGTGAGGCCAGTCCACACCAGACCACTTCGTTCGCACGAAAATAACCGATAAAAAACGAACAGCGCCACGTGCCGACGCATTATACGATAACCGTCGAAGGTGGTATTAGGAATTGAGGACAACCCTAATTTTAATTTGAAGTACCGTTTTGAAATTTGAACTTTATTACTGGCGGAATAAGGTTGAAATTTGAATGGCAGTGTTTGGTAAGTTGTTGTTTAAATTAGTGAAAAGAAATTGAATTTTGGAACTATGGGTGTAAGGTTCAGTTTTCCATGGCAATTGAATATAAGTGTGCGATAGAAAGGGTGTGAATTTGAATTTGAACTCACCAGAAAACTCCCGTCCACTGCCTCGCGCTCCTAGGGCTCGGCGGTGGGCTCGGTCGTCCCGACTAAATCCAGCTATCCTTTAATGCACATGTATCCACAGGCGATGATGTATGTTATTGTTCGTATTATGTGGGAATTGTAGCACGAAATCACTTAAGGACCATTTCTTTCACGAAAAATAAAAGAGCGTGGATCGCACTTGTGTGACAAGACGCGGGAAGGTCTAGTGCCAGTGAAAAAACGCATGCGGAGCCCATGGCGCCACTGTGCAGCTGAGCCGTCAACCAATCGGATTGCTCAGCGAATGGAGCGATGAGAAAACCGGCGGTCCAATTCAAATCAAACCACAGTCCTTTTACACATAAAAGTCTAGCAATCATGTTGTGGGGTGAAAACTATATTAGAAAAATCTCCCTGAATTAATACAAATATTATTATAAATGGAATGGTACGTAACATGCCGCTCGCCTTAAAAGAATTTAATTCTTTTAACCTTATGTTAAAGAACAACGCTACGAAAGCCTAAAAACTGAAATCCTTAAAATTTAAATGAAAGTTAATCTAACCTTAATAAAAGTAAATACTTAACCTAAGATTCGTAACAAAATTAACTAAACGTAAACTATTATTCGATGGGCAAAGGACATATTTTAACCACTGAGCGTTTCACAAAGGTTTTGCCCATTTGTAAAGTTACAACACGAGTAACGTTGTCGGAACCCGGATGAAGAGCGTGGACACGAGCCAACCTCCACTGTAAGGGTGGTAAATTATCATCACGTACAACAACAATAATACCCTCACGGAGTTGAGAGCCGCGATCTTGAAACCATTTATTACGTTGTTGAATTTCGTGTAAATATTCACGACTCCAACGCTTCCAAAAGTGTTGCACACATTGCTGTACTCTGCGCCATCTAGTGAGTCGGTTTGAAATATCCTCGGATAATGAAATATCTGGTAAGGTTGTCAACGGACCTCCGATTAAAAAATGAGCTGGCGTTAAGGGTAAAGGGTCTAAAGGGTCAGAACTTAATACGCAGAGTGGGCGTGAGTTTAATACCGCTTCGATTTGACAAAGTAGGGTGTGCATTTCATCATAAGATTGAGTTTGAGTACCGAGTACTCGATGTAAATGATGTTTAAAACTTTTAACACCCGATTCAAAAAGACCTCCAAAATGTGACGCATATGGAGGTTGGAAATGCCAAGTGATACCTTGTTCTAAAGTTTTACGGTTAAGAATAGCTTGAACAGAATCATTTCGTAAAAAAGTATATAAATCTTGTAGGTAATTGTTACAACCCACAAAATTCTTTCCACAATCAGAGTAAATGTCGGTACATAAGCCTCTACGGGACGTGAAGCGTCGCAACGCTGCTAAAAATGCCTCAGTTGACAGCTCGGAGACGAGTTCGAGATGTATGGCCTTGACGGACATACACACAAAAACGGCTACATAACATTTAATAATTTTCGCATTCCGAACTTTATTCGCGCGAACGTAAAACGGACCCGCGTAATCAACTGATGTTTTTAGAAATGGCCGCTCGGGGCGCACTCTGACGGCCGGTAGCGGACCCATACACGGCTGCGGATGAACGGGGCGCGCGCGAAAACAACGAACGCAGCGATGTAGGCGCGTACGTATAGCGTCACGACTAGACATTATCCAATATTTTTGATAGAGAATATATTGCACAGATTGTGGACCGGCATGTAGGTGGGTGATATGTGTATGATCAATTACTAAATTAGTAAGGTGGTGTTTTTTGGGCAAAATTAATTGATGTTTGGAAATAAACGGTAAAAGTGATTTATGAATCCGCCCGCCTACCCGCAAATTATTATTGTTATCAATGAAAGGTTTGAGTCGACGTAATTTAATTGATGGATAATTTCCAAGTGAAATATTTTTAATATCTTCGGTAAAACATGAATGTTGAACTAAATTGATAAGTCGATTTAAACAAAATTCAAACTCGGGCACAGTTATATATTTTGGATAGGAATTTTGAACCTTCTTACACTTATTATAGAATCGAAATATAAAAGCTGTTATTCTAATGAGTTTACCTAACGTGGAAAATTTTGTAATATACTCAGTAACGTCAGGGGACGCCGAGGTGGAAGAATTTGAAATTATAGATATAGGTAGATTACGCTTCTCTTCTGTAATGACAGGTATTTTCTTGTGAATTGGCCAAGAAGTAGAATCACGCGCTAACCACCAGGGTCCATGGAGCCACATATTATTTTGTAAAAAAGTTGCAGGAAGCATTCCTCGAGAAGGTGCGTCAGCTGGATTGTCAGCTGATGGAACATGTCTCCAGCTATTGGCCGGAAGCCGAGATAAAATTTCGCTAGTGCGATTAGAGACGAATGTTTTCCACTCGTGTGGTGGAGAGCGAAGCCACCCTAACACGATGGAGGAATCGGTCCACGCATAAATATGTTCACAGTTTACGTGTTTACTATACACATTTTTCACCTTTTCACTCAGCTGTGACAATAGAACAGCCGCACACAACTCAAGGCGCGGAATCGTAAGAACCGGTTTCAGGGGTGCTACACGCGTTTTCGCGAGAAGAAGAAATGATTTAACTTTATCATTGTTATCGGTTATACGGGCGTAAACACACGCGGCATAAGCCCGCTCGGACGCATCGGAAAACCCGTGAAATTGAATTACATTTACATTTGCAAAAACGAAACGTGGAATTTGAAAATTTGATAATAATGGTAACTCGTTTATAAAGCTAGACCAAGCATTGACAATATCTGAGGGAGGTGACTCATCCCAGTCAACCCCTGAGATCCACAACAACTGAATGATATGTTTCGCGAAAATAGTTACTGGAGACAACCATCCCATAGGGTCATAAATTTTGGCTATTTGTGACAAAATGGACCGTTTTGTGAATTTATCATTTGTCGATTGAACGCTAAAAGTGAAAGTATCTGATTTAGGATTCCACTGAAGCCCTAAAACTTTAATCTGCTTATCATTCTCCATAAGAGCGAAAGAAACGTTATCCGACCGCTCGCCCTGAACGACTAACGTTTGCAAAGAAGCGAGTAACGCTGGCGAATTGCTCTGCCACTTACGCAGCTCGAAACCCGCTGACGAACAAATACCTACCAATTCCCGTTGTAAACTCAGTGCATGCTTTACGTCGCAAGCTCCTGTGACGACGTCATCAACGAAAACCTGGTCCCGGAGCACCTTAGAACCTAACGGGAAATTAGCGGCTTCGTCGTGAGCCAACTGTTGAATAGTACGAAGGGCTAAGTACGGTGATGAACTGACGCCAAAAGTGACGGTTTGTAGTCGATAATCAAGCAACGGTTCTGTTGGTGATTTACGCCAAACAATACGTTGAAAATCCCAATCGGATTGTTGTAATGAAATATTTCTATACATCTGTTTAATGTCTGCCGTGACGGCAATAGCATGAATACGGAAACCTAATAAAACGTCTACTATATCCTGGTGCAACTTCGGACCAGTCAGTAGAACATCATTAAGTGATATTCCATTTGAAGTTTTGCAACCCGCGTCAAAAACGACGCGAGTGCGAGTAGTCTCGCTAGACTCTTTGACCACGCAGTGGTGCGGTATGTAATAGGTATCAGCTGAAGACGTAGGTATATCAACTTGCTCCATGTGACCGAGTTCCAAGTACTCCTGGAGGCACGCGTGATAGGCTACTTTAAGCTGTGGATTATGTTCTAACCTATACTCTAATTTTTTGAATCTAGTGACCGCCGTATTTCGTGATTCGCCGAGGGCGGGAGCGTCAGGTTTGAATGGAAGTGGAACAATATATCGCCCAGTTTCATCGCGGGTATGCGAATTTACGAAAATAGATTCACATAACGCTTCGTCGGGACTGAGGGTTTTCTTTTCCGGAAGAGATTCTAATTCCCAGAAACGTCTCAGGTTGATGACGTCATCGTATGATGAGCTTAAACTACTGAGACAAACGTGAAGAGAAGTAAGTGTATTTTGGTTGCATGAAACATAACCCATCAATAAATAACCAAAGATACTGTTCATCGCCATTGGTGAACCGGGTGGCCCCGTGATCACATGACCTAATAGAACTTGGGATAGTATATCCGCACCTAAAAGCATTTCCACTGATTGTGGAAGATAAAACTGAGGATCAGCTAAAGTTAAATTTTGTATGTGTGTCCACCCCTTAACAGGCAACGTCACACTTGGCATATGTGACATAAGATTAGGTAAAATTAATGCGTCAACTGAAATTGAAGGTTGATCCCCGCTCGTCGGAGTGATAAAACACGATACTACACCCTTGGGGTAAGTAACATTTTCGGGCCCGCCAATACCGAACACGGGAACGCGCGCTTGCCTTCGGTGCAAACCTAACCGCTGCACACAAGCCTCGGTAATAAAGGTTGCTTGGCTCCCTGTATCAATAACACACCGAACTGTGTGTTTTTGCGGGCCTACGTGAACATGGATGAGCGCCGTACATAAGAGCACCGTACTCGTACTAACCGATGGAGCAATGGATTGAGAATCGTTCGTGCTATCGGGCGACGCGTGATTTACCGCTGTCATTGCGGTGTGCGAAGCACTGGGTACTGCTGGCTCTTTCATTTCATTCACGGGGAGTGAAAGAGCACTAGTGTCACTACTACGAGCGTCATTGGTAACGGTCAAGCTATGAGACGTTTCGAAATGAATTAAAGAATGATGTCGTTTATTACATGAACGACAAACAAAGTTGGATTTGCATTGTTTTAACTCATGACCTACATGTAAACAATTGAAACAAACATTTTTATTTTGAATGAAAGAATATCTATCGCGGGGAGATAAATTAAGAAATTTGGAACATTTTGTCAACGTGTGTTGAGCATCACAACAAATGCACTTATATTTTAAATTACTTTGGTTGCTCGGTGCAGTGGCTGCGAGCGAGCGTCGCGTAACTTCGCTGCCGCGCGAGGCCGCGGGCGTCGTCGTTGTTCGCGCAGTACCCACCTTTTCAATATTATTATTCTTGTGTGGGTAAGAAGAGAATTCGTTCGCGGATAGCTCACGTTCTAAGAAACTTATCAATACGTATATGTCCGGTATATCCGATGGTTTTAATAATGATAATTCGAAACGTTTTCGAATACTAGACGGAATTTTACGTAATAAAATCGTAACTAATATGAAACTCCACTGATCTATTGGAAACTGCATGGCCTCTAATGCCTTGATGTTTTCTTGATAAACATTGAGTAAATTTCTCAAACCCTGAGTCATTCTCTCAGAACTAGGCTCAATATCTAATATATTCTCGAGATGTTTAGTAGCGATAGCTCGTTTGTTATTGTATCGAGAAAGCAACATATCTAACGCAACACTGTAATTGTCGTCCGTGATTGGTATGGACTTAATAAGGTTATAAGGTTCATTTTTCAAGGATAATAATAAATACCGAAACTTTTCCGTCTCCGTGTAGGTATTTTTGTTGTGTACTATTGATCGAAACAGATCGTAAAATGGGGCCCAATCCGTAGTCTCTCCTGAAAAGGTAGGCATTGGAAGAGTAGGTAGCCTACTTGCACAATTATTACTATTTGAAGGTACATGTACAACCGAATTATTAATCGGCGTACTAGACGACATTATTCGTTTACGCTCATTTTCTTCGTCTTTGAGTTTATCTAAATGACCAACTATTGCGTAATAGCCATCGTTAAAATTACTACGAATCTTAAGCTGTTCCTCTTTATCGAACTTACTGGACTTTATTAAGAATTTTTCTATTTTTGTTTGAAGTTTGAGGAACTTTCTGTGAAGCAAAGTTAACTCTTTTGAGCGTGATTTTAACTGTTGATCGTCTGAATCTATGAACTGTAACATCCGTTGGAGATCATCGAAAATGATATCGCGTTCGAAAATATCTTGTTGAATTAGTTCCGCCATTTTGGACGCGTGGCGACGTAAATGAAATAAATTTTAAATAACACTAGGAAAACAACCCCACAACAAGTAACGAGCAATAAATCCAGCTCGAAGTACCAAACAATTATGTGCGATAGAAAGGGTGTGAATTTGAATTTGAACTCACCAGAAAACTCCCGTCCACTGCCTCGCGCTCCTAGGGCTCGGCGGTGGGCTCGGTCGTCCCGACTAAATCCAGCTATCCTTTAATGCACATGTATCCACAGGCGATGATGTATGTTATTGTTCGTATTATGTGGGAATTGTAGCACGAAATCACTTAAGGACCATTTCTTTCACGAAAAATAAAAGAGCGTGGATCGCACTTGTGTGACAAGACGCGGGAAGGTCTAGTGCCAGTGAAAAAACGCATGCGGAGCCCATGGCGCCACTGTGCAGCTGAGCCGTCAACCAATCGGATTGCTCAGCGAATGGAGCGATGAGAAAACCGGCGGTCCAATTCAAATCAAACCACAGTCCTTTTACACATAAAAGTCTAGCAATCATGTTGTGGGGTGAAAACTATATTAGAAAAATCTCCCTGAATTAATACAAATATTATTATAAATGGAATGGTACGTAACAATAAGTTTTCATTACAGGGTTGTCAGAAGATTTCTCTATTTATTGGTGGGAAAGGCCGCGTGTCAGTTCTAACACCAGTTTTAATATTTTTGGTCGCGTGCCCGACACGCGTTGTGCTTTGGTAAAAAACTGGACGAACGTAATTCGCGTTTTATTGTCGCATTCTTCTCGTTAAATGTTATGGCGATTTTTTTGTCGCATTGTGCGATTTTTTTTTCTTGCGGTCGGACGTTGGTCGCTCATGTTATTAGTCGCAAATTGACTGATTTTGAATGAACGATGAATGAGTTGTAATGACTTAAATTTTAACTAGTTTCATTGTTAGTATTTTAAAATGGGGAATAAAAATATATTGATTTGCTGAGATAAGTACACTAGTAACACAAAATGATGGTTGTAAGTCATTTATTATGTAATCTAAAAATAATCCTAACAAATCTCAAATATTTTTCTTGTTTTGGTGAATAATTAAACCCTATTGTGTTGTTTGTCTACTGCTTTATGTAGGTCATTATTGTTTTAAGCATGACACTGTCTCAAAGAACCCTGAAATATTAAATCTTAAAAATATTGAGTAAAATTTAAATAAGTTAATGATGACAGCGATGCGGAGGAATACTTTGAAACATGAATGTCTGTCTTTCTATAAATAAAATATTTTATTTTAGATTTAATTTAATTTAATTTGTGATTTTCAGTTTGTTATTAAGTTCTGTGTTGATTTTAATCAAAAATAAATAACGCTGATTTAAATAAGTTAAACTCTTGCACTATTGCCTTTGCAAATAACTTAAATCTATGCAAGTAGCGACAACTATCGGCTAACTTTACAAGTAAGGAGTTTGAGAGGGTTCAAGAATAAATATTATTTTCTTCACAGACCAGAATTGGTAATTTGTATTTACTGAAATAAATTATTCTATTATTATATCTTCTTATTTGGTTGTTTCGGTTTAACTTTCAAGAAAAGAACAAGCCAGAAGAAAGTGATGGAATAAGACGGTTTTAAACAAAAAAAAAATACACGTCGAATCTGAACCTCGTCGGTTCAAATAGCTTTCAGTACTTACAGTTGTTTTACGCATAATACCAATATCAAAATTAACACTTTATTGACAAATTAAAAAAAACCCTACCGCCAATTAATGGTGGGAGGACTCAGTTGAAGATTTTACCACGATAAAAAAAAGAAATTAAAAAAGCCTTAATATCTACTAATACTTATAATTGGCACCTGATACACCTGATATAACAAACTAGCTGACCCGGCAAACGTTGTTTTGCCATATAAATTATTTTTACACTTAGGGGTATGAAAAATAGATGTTGGCCGATTCTCATAGATACAGGATAAGCACAAAAAATTTCATCAAAATCGGTCAAGCCGTTTTGGAGGAATATGGCAACGAAAACTGTGACACGGGAATTTTATATATTAGATTAGTCGGGAAATTGCGTAACGTTTTCTCGTCCAAAATACCTCAGTGCCTCAAGTCGAAAGTTTTTGACCAATGTGTGTTACCAGTGATGATGTATGGCGCCAAAACGTGGTCCTTTACTATGAACCTCATTAGTAAGCTCAGTATAGTCCAACGAGCTATGGAGAGGGCTATGCTCGGAGTCTCTCTCTGCGTGATCGATTCAGAAATGAGGAGATTCGTAGACGAAGCAAAGTAACCGACATAGCCCAACGAATCAGCAAGTTGAAATGGCAGTGGGCACGCCATATAGCACGCAGAACTGATGGCCGATGGGGCCGTAAGATTCTCGAATGGAGACCACGCACCGGCAAGCGCAGCGTAGGACGTCCACCCACTAGGTGGGCAGACGATCTTATGAAAGCCACAGGATCACGCTGGATGCAAGCCGCTTACAACCGGTCCTACTGGATGTCTAAAGGGGAGGCCTATGTTTAGCAGTGGACGTCTTACGGCTGATATGATGATGATTATAACAATTTATAACTGCTAACAATAATTGAAAAACCATATTGCGTGTAGTTTTTTAGTCAAGAGTGAATAGATGACTTCTAGGCAAACGTGTTTCACCGTCGACCAGTAGTCAAACGCGAACCTAATATAAAATAATTGAAATTAAAATCGTTAAAACTTTTCCTCTCCATTTTAAATTTTCGCAACACCTAACGCCATCTAACGCCAACATTTCGTACTAAAGCACACATAACGGGGGTGGCGGTCTCCAAAAGGGCCTATTTCCGTCCACGTGGCGACAACAATGCGAGACGCAGACGATATTGAGACGATATCATACACGTCATCGTTACGTCATAATAATACCCCGGATTATTTACATTGACGACAGGAAATTGCCTTTTTTTGGCCCTTAGTCCATTGTGTAGCCATTTTTATTGATAGATTTTGATGTTAAATTGGAATGAGCAGTTATTGGAGAGCTTTTGTTCAGTGTAATGTGATGTTGATCATATTTTTTAGATTGGGCATTAAACCATTGATTTTTTTTTTAAAGAAATGTCCTTTACGAGTATTAGCAACTGACTATGCCCAAAACTATAACTGCGCAGCGTGTCGTGGGTTCGATTCGAGTCTTGGTGTTTGTGTAGGTGAGTTTCTATGTTTGTAAACGCACCCACAACATATAAAAATTGCTGACTGCCTCCCTGAAGTAATTCCAGCGCAGGGTGTTAAAGGCGTTAGTGATAACAAGTGACACCGCGAAGACGCCCGTTTCCTGGGATACCGCATCCCAAATCGGGAGGGCTAGCACCATATTGGCGTCGCTGAAACTAGATCTGAAAATTTCTGAAGGCCCTTCCAGCCCAGTTCGACCTCACTGTTGTCTAAAATCATGTTGGTAAGGTGACTTTCAAGTTCGACAAATCAAATTCAGAGGTTTTTAAAAAAGAAACTAAATGTGTCATGCTCAGTAAAAATATAATGTATGTACAATTTCGCTTAACACTAAATCAATACTTCATTCTTTATAGATGCACGAACAAAACTAAAACAAAATAATTAATTTCACTAAAATAAACTATGTTCACTTTTCTTCATTCTGAATTTGTCAGGTTGATGCCATTCTGAAAAGAAAGTTAAAATTACTTACCTATGTTTAAAATATTGAAAACGCAGAGTATTCTTTGGAAGTAAGTCTAGACATGCACAAACACATACCGTACACATTCATTACACATTAATTTGTTACATTTGGGAAGTACAAAAAAAAGTTCTAATAATTCGGGAATTTATCAAAATGGTGAGAATCAATCTCCCTTTAGTTCGACCGTAGAACTTTGGATTAGAACAGGTGGTAATAAATACAAGGTAAGGAAGGTTCCTATCTGTCGGAAAATACGTCGCGCGTATCATCAAATGTTCTTTGACGGACTAACGTATCATCGGTTGAGTGTGAACGGTCAATTGTTTTTCTATACATTTGTCTGTTCTGGCGTTCCGCGACCGATAATACGCGATGCATGTTGCGTCAGATATGAACCTTCCCTTAATGCCCACTACTAGTATTTTGTAACACCTAAATCGTCGAGGAAAAAAACCTACCGTACCTACCTTCTACCGTAGAACTGTTTAGTAGAACAAGTGGGAACCAGATCAAGGGTTGTTACGTGGAGGCCCATGATCAGCAATTTATGAACAATAGCTAAGTGGGAAATGATTATTAATATGGAACTCCTGAGGTATGAAGGTCTATACATGCTCATTATTTTAAGAGAACCCTGGATTTCAGAGAGATTTTTCCATAACAGACGATTGCTAGGACAGGACATGATAGGTAATAAAGTAGAATAAGCGCAGAATATTTACCAAAATCCTGGTCTTGGTTTAGCAATTGCAACCTTCACTGATGATCCGAAGTCCAGGGTTATAGCGCCGCTGTCTGGTGGTGGGATGTTATTTATTTATGAGAATATTTTAGAAAATATAAAAATTAAAATACTGCTGAACATGAGCCTATTATGAAACAGCTGCAATAAATGGGCTGATAAACAATTCAAATGAAAGGATGTGGCTGGCCATTTTGTTTATTTTTTTTTTGAATTGCGTTGATAAATAATGTAAGTCCTTAAAAAAATCAAAACCCTTTGGTCAGGCTACATTAACAAAAAAACACGTTAAATATTATATTTACACTAGCTTCTGCCCGCGACTTCGTACGCGGATCTTGTTGCTTATGCCAGCACACTGGGGTCGATGTGTCGGCAAAATCGAAGATCTGAAAAGTCTGATACCCAACTCCAAGAGCCCGGGTAAAAACTAAGACGTCATTCCTATACAGGTTGAATTTTTCATCTGGGCGTTGAGTTGAACAAAAATAAGCATGATTTCAAAGAAGAAAAGGTTTTTAACTTAAGTTTCGAATACAGTCATCGCCTTGAAGATTGATCAGTTTTTTTTCAATTATACGTTTTTCTTAAGTTTGCCGTATATGATTACTTCCCAGAATTGTTGAAAGGAGTCTTCAACATTTTTCGATATTCCTCATAGTTTCGAAGATAGTCATCCACGCCCAGTTGAAAAAAATCATGTTATAGTGTGGCTGGGCTCTTTTTTTTCGTGGTAAATCATCAAATGAGTCCTCCCACCCCTGGCAGGGCAGGAGGGACTGTCAGACTTGTACTGACTAAAATCCACGGTGTCCTTCAATAGCCCTTTATGTTACGGGGTAACGATGATGGTATAAGACCCCGGCAGGCTTTAGCCCTCTGAGACCGGCCCCGTCATTATGCTAACACGACGCGCCGTCCATGGTCGGACGGCGAGTTACCCTTTACTCGCCACCCGCATGCCCGCGCCTACGGTGGCCGGAGATCGTCTTGTGACGTCCGACGCCGTGGGCGTCCACCACCGCGGGGTAGCTGGGCTCTTGGAGTTCCACATTAAGTGTTCTAGATCTTCAATTTTTATACGTCAACAGAGAGTGCTCATCACGCTGAACAACTCTTGCTAAGACGTCATTCCTGTATATGTTATAGTGTAGCTGGGCTCTTGGAGTTCCACATCAGGTGTTCCAGATCTTCAATTTTTATATGTCCACAGAGAGTGCTCATCAGGCCGAACAACTTTGCTGAGACGTTATTCCTGTATATGTTATAGTGTAGCTGGGCTCTTGGAGTTCCACATCAGGTGTTCCAGATCTTCAAACTAATTCTCTCAGCAAAAAATGCTCATAACGTGGAACAATTTTTGTTATCACACCATTTTTGTATCTCTTATAGTTTAGCTGGTCTGTTGTGGTTCTCGCAGGAAAATTATTAGACTTCGCGCACGACCGCTGCGTAGGGAGCCGACTACGCGTCTGAGCCGCGCGGGTACCTTACTCATAGATCTAAACTCCCCTCCCGCACGCGCACCCCCGCCTTGGTGACGCTCACTTCGCAACGGGCCGTGCAGCAGAAATCGTGATATTTTAATTTCGCCATAACTTCGAAACTAAACATCCGATTTTAATCATTCAAAGACCAAATATCATCTACATTAACTGTACTTAATGATGAAATAAATTATTTTGATAAGGATTAATAGAATGAGTAAAATAAATGCGTTTAAAAGTAGTCCAAAAAAATTCAAGATTTTTGATTTAAAAAATGGTTGTTGTGCCTCACTCGACATAGATAGGTATAGTGTGTCGCGGAGTTTTTTGTAGATATTTATAAGATCTACAACTAATTAGAACATTTTATAGTTCTATCTTTTATAGTTTAGGCAGCGTACGCAAAATAAGTAACTTTTCTGGTTGATTTTTTACACCTTGTGTCCGAAAAACCCAAATATATTACGGAACCCTATTTATTTCCAAAATAAAATTTAGTCTATGTTACTCGTGGATAATGTAGCTTTCGAATAGTGAAAGAATTTTTGAAATCGGTCCAGTAGTTTTTGAGCCTATTCATTACAACCAAACAAACAAACAAACAAAGTTTTCCTCTTTATAATATTAGTATAGATTAAATCTATAACAATATGGCGAAATAAAGAGGCCAAGTGCGAGTCGGACTCGCCCATGAAGGGTTCCGTAGCAGCAAGTATCATCATACTATAAAAGTTCTTGGTTATAACTTTGAAAAGTAAATTGCGGTTTACGATTTATGACGTATTAAAAAAAACTAATTACTTGGCAACGAATGTTACTTGGTCTCGTTCAAACCAATTTTCGATGGAAGTTTGCATGAAAATGTACATCATAGCCTTTTTTAGTTTTATCATTCTCTTATTTCAGAATTTACAATGTGTGTAGACACATTTGACCACTTTGGAAGTTTCTCTCGTGCAAACTGTCCAGTTTAGAAAAAAGAAAAAAAAAGACGTCATAAACACAGATACCCAACATTTATGGGTTTGGTGAAAAAATTTTGGATGAACAGACAGACTTGACGAATGTTTGAGGTTTCCGTTGTTTGCCATTTGGCTACGGAACCCTAAAAAGTATCAAAATGCGTAACTTACTTCAAACTCGCCAATGAAGATGTCAGAGTCGTCCGAAGGCGGTGCCTGGTCGATGTTGTCTACTGCCGTGATTTGCGGGCCTGTAAAGCAAATGCGTTATTTTCTAAGTTCGTAAATCCTTACGCAAAAACTTCTGTATGTTCCGTTTACACGCCAAAATGGCTGAACCACAATTTGGTGAAAACTTGGTTCAATTTGTCCGGTTCGTTTGGTCACCAGTCTTCGGGCACATAGCCTATATAGTCACTATGAGGACATTTTATGAATATCAATAGCATTAACGAATGCGTCGCGAATTTTTCAATTTTCTTTGATAAGAAAATCATCTTTTTCTTTCCATAGAAAATATTTGACTAAATTATAATAGTGTAATGATGAAGAAAAAAACAACTATACCTAATGGTATGCACTCCATCGGTTCGAACAGGTCCAAGGAGATGAGGTCCAGTGGAGGAGACGGCGCGGGAGGCGGTAAAGTACAGGTCGACGATATACGAGTGGCTGGAGAAAATAAATATAACGTTAAGTTATAGTTATTGTCAGTTTGGAAAGACAACACAGCATATATTTTAATTATTGCTTCGTTTATTAGCTAAAACGTTAACTTATAAAAATGTATTTCGTTTGTTTTTGTAGGTAAAATTAAGTTTTTCCTTGTTTTCCCTTTCCCTTACACAGTAGGATAAATTATTATTAGGAGCAGAAAACATTGAGTAAATCAAGTTAACTGTCACCATCGACAGTGCGCCTGTGACATACATCCTGAATAGCTGCTGATGTCTATTGCTGATGATGGCAATGTCTTGATATTTTCGATTACGGTGGCTAAACTTGGCAAGACCAGCGATCAAGTGCACTACGCAGCTACGACCACGAATTGTCGCTTGGCTATGTTGTTATGTTATTTTGGCTGCGGAAACTTCGACTAAGAAGAAAGCTCGGCCGCACAAGTGGACGTCCGACCAGTTTTGTTAAAGATTGTGGCAGCGTTGCGATCTGTCGTGTTCGTACTCACCGGTCCTCAGTCCGTCATCGAACTCTCCGCAGGGATCTCCCAGATGTCGCGGTGGGTCGGCGGCGCGTGCGCACAGGGCAGCGGGGCCCGCGCGGGGCTCCTCGCAAGATGAACACGGAGCTACGTTCACTTCAGCCACTGAGAAAGTATTATATTTATAAGCTGTAGCAATCTCAGAAGGCGTTTATAGGAACGGAAATGAAGATAATCCTGTTGATTTTATTAATTCTTGTGAAGTAGTAGACGACAGAGAAAATCATTGTAGGTAGGATGACCGTCTCAATCGAAAGTTTACAGTGACAAATGAAATAGCAGTTGTTTGCAGTAAGCGAACAATTGATGTGCTGAAGTTTGGAAGGGACTTACGTCCAATAGTTGGCTTTTTTCGTAAAACAAATGCAAAGAAAGGGATCATTCGGGAAGTGAACTGTCTTCCGTTTTTATCTAATACTTATTGTCTCCAAGACTAATATCATTCCGGTTTGTATAAAAGTATACACAAAATTTAATGTATGTACCGTAAAAATGTACGTGTGATATGTGATGCATCCCAGAATCTCAGTTTTATCTCACAGATCAGGTCTAGTTATGCTGAATTTGGT
This sequence comes from Agrotis ipsilon, assembly GCA_028554685.1. Lineage (NCBI taxonomy): Eukaryota > Metazoa > Arthropoda > Insecta > Lepidoptera > Noctuidae > Agrotis > Agrotis ipsilon. The sequence goes on from CM052972.1 coordinate 11,873,990, forward strand.
ACTGAAAAAGTTCCAAAGGCCAAATCACCAAATCGTTATAAATTATTCTAATCAATTGCATACTTACAATCAGCAGACAAGGCGGTGTGGTACGCATGATGTGGTTCCTCCACGGTAAGTTGCAGTCTTCCACTGGGTTGGATCCTGGGCACCACAGTCGCTACTACAGGGACCCTGATCTGGACAGCGCCGTTGGGTTCTAGACTTGGTTTTAGGGGGTCGTGCTGGAATAGAAGACACTGAAGTAAATTCTTTGTTATTCTACCGTAGAAGAAGTTAAGATCTTAATCTACATCACACAATTCTTCATCATCAAAAGCTGATAGATAGCAAAGCAGCTACAATGCTTAATGTTTTTTTTTTGTTTCTTCTTCCTCTTTTGGCGACCTAATATTCTGGTTTTCGCAAGATAGCTGAGAGAAAGTAAGTACTAGTTTAAAATAAAAATTTAATGGGCTGATATATTACCTGTACTACATCGTCTTCATCTTCATTGTTCACTACTATCTTGCCTCCGACTCTCAAATCTTCAGCTGTTGCTGGTACTAACATCTGGAATATTTAGGAATGGTATGACATTTAGTATGACTGAAAAGTATGTACATACTGATCTGTCAAATTTCTTTAATAGATTTTCAATCTTATCGCAATAGCAGAAGGTTAATGTTTGATTGGTAAATTTTGACAAATTGGGGTGAGTTGACCTGTAGGCGTCTGTACCTAAATCAGTATAAAGGTTTATGTCATCATGGCCACAATGTTGACTTTGCAACGGGTAATAGAGAAGCATAAAAGAAGAAGGAATAGATTTTCGCGCCGATGCCAAAGGTAACAATTTCCGAATGTAATAGAATTCGTATGATTTTTTCTCCAAAATGGAAAATTTGTAAACCGTTACTAGCTTCCTAGATATTATGAAATATATTACCTGTTTTCCTCCCGGCAGCTTCGTGTCAACCACTTTCACCAACACGGGAGTTCCATTCTCAGGCTTCAGCAGAGCAAATGGGGTCTGCCTAGTAGCCAATGCAACCCCCATATGGTAAGTTTTTATTGCGTCAACAACGACTCCATTGGTCATAGACCCCCATGAACCTTCGTTCCAAATGTCACCGGGTTCGTGGAAAGACTTGTAGGGCTCCCAGATGTCTGGGATGCGGGTGTTAGTGGAATTGATGGACCAGTCGGATGTTGAAGGGCCTCTAACTGATGGGAGGTAGGGTCCTACTGAGGAGGTTACCTCACAATGTTCTGCTTGAGGTCTGAAAATCAATTGGAAACATCAAAAAAAAAAAAATTGAAATATCTTAACCTACTGACACGCACTGGGCCCGTGTTGTCCCCATTCAGCCTAATTGTACACAACTGAAAGTTTTAAGGCTTTCTAGTGAACCTACTTTTTTTTGGCTATTATTGTAACAAAACCATTGGAGATGCTAACATCATTTAATTTCTGGGTCGCGGATTGTCTAAATAGGACACTGCGGCCTTGGAACGCAAAGGGTAACCACAGGAACAGGATGGTTTTAGTCAGTGACACTCCAACCAGGGCACGAAGACTCTCAACTATAAAAAAAGGGGTTATAATTTTGATTACCAAGCCACAGTTTTTTACAACCATAAAGTATTTTATTCATCTCAGATTCTATATACTGAAGAAACCGATTATATGCAGCGTAAGTAATTCGCAGGAACTCGTTAAAAGTTTGCATATTACTCGTGATCTATGAGTGTAAATTGTTGGTTAAAACGGTTAGCTTTTTAATCATTTAGAGCTCGTTCAAACAGAGTATTCTCCATAGAGGATCCGTGTTCACGCCGCATTTACAGTTCTGCTTAGATCAAAGAATGCCCAGTTTCCTAATAAGCCTAAGAATCGAATCCCAAAAATGTGGTATTACCGTGTTGGGTATTTCATAATTTATTTTAAACTATGACTCACCTTTTAGGATCAGACTGTGTATCTGTAGATGACCGAGGAAGACGCGGAGTGGTAGATCGTCGACCGGTCACAGTAGGACTGGTGGAACTTTCTTCTGGATGTGCCTTTAAACGAGATTAATTAATCAAGAAAACCTCGATTTCGGCTACGTGCTAAGTCGTTGATGAGAACTGTCTAATCGATTGCAGCGCGCGATGAGAATAAATGGGCGCATCTGCGACTTCATTCCGCGAGTCTAACACCTGTGTGTCTAGTTCAATATGTACCACAACCTCATACTTTTTTAATTTAGTTTTTAGGAAGCACTGTGATCGTTCACACAGCGTATCCGTACCGCTTGGCTAGGATACAACAGTTATTTTTACTGTGGGTCACAGAAAGAATGAAAAGATGGCAAAAGCAGTGAAAGTCGAGTAACGCTATAACGTCTATTTATGCTATTTTAGGGTCCAGAAATCGCTTCCCGACTTTCAAAGCTCTCATGTAAAACAGGAACCTCCCGAAACAACAATGTCCGATGAGGACCTTCGTCAGGCGGCAGATGAGGACGCCGACTCTCCAGCTATTCCTCAAAGAAGGGTCTTACCGCCGCAATTGCGACGTGCCCGTTTTATAAAATTTATGTTTAGATTTTATGAAGAAAATAATACCTACACATTACATTGAAATGCAAGGGTAATTGAAAATCAACGATTCTAGAGACATTATTATATTAATCGTACCTTGTTTTTATGGCAGACCAAGTTGGACTGCTGGTTAAATCCTTTCAAGCAGATGTTGCATCGGTAAGGACGCTCGTTGGTGTGGGTGAACAGATGGTTGCGAAGGTTGCCTGAAGAAATTGGGAATACCAAGGTCATTTTGTGACCTTTTTAGATCATCGCAAGCATTATTTCAGCCGTAAGACGTCCACTGATGAATATAGGCCTACCCCATAGATTTCCAATAGCAGTAGGCTGCATCCAAAACTATCCTGTGGTGAACCTCTATAAATACTGGTGGTATTATGGTAGGTCCTTTTTATAATAAAGAGTCTGGTGGCCCACAGGATTGTCTGAGAAGGGCAGTCCTGCCTCGCAAAGGGGAACTAAACAAATAGCTTGGTTTTTAGTCAGTCAAGTTTGACAGTTTTTCACCATGACTGTGAGGACTCCTTTTAGTAAATTTTGTTGTCGATGCATGTCGAGCAAATGGAGAGACCTATGCTCAGTTGAAATATTCTAACTTAGGCGACAAAAACTGGGCTATTATTAGCATTTTCCATATATTCCTTGGTTTTACTAGTTAATGCTGTGTTGTAGCTCATCATAGTCAACAGTAATGGATGGATGCCTCAGGAAAAATAAAAGGAAACGAATAAAAAGGCAACCTTTTTGATGGAATCCTTTGGGACACATATGACACCTGTATGGCTTCTCATCTGAATGGGTCTTGCGGTGGGAGATCAGGGTGGATACACGGTTGAAGGTCTTGTTGCACACCTGCGTAACAGGATTAATGGATAAATGATGAGGAATGAGGGTAGGACCATACAAATCGCTGGTAGGAATGCAAGTTATGCAAGTAATCCTGTCGTGCTCAGAAAACCATGGTGGTCCCAGATGACATTTGTAGATTCAGACTTCTGATTTCGAGCAATCAGAAGTTTGAGAGTCTAACAAAGAGTTTCTTCAAAGTTAGAGTGAACAGGCTTCTTCTGGGTATGCTCACTCTGTCGTTTATTTTGACTCTATCACCTCAGAACTAGAATAAGATTAGTGTCCAGAGCAAACCCATTTAAAAATACATTCAAGTTAAAACTAGATAAAACTTCCTAGTTGACAAAACGCGTGAACCGCCGCGTAATCGCGTGCTATTCGGTGCAGTAAGTTTTTGTGCTAGAATGACGGGCGTTTTGTTAACTAAGGCGTATTACCATTTGTATTCCCCTATCCTGATATCCTCTTTTTTTGAGGCAGTTCTGTACCCAAAAAAAAAACAAACAGCCATACCTAGTAGTCTTTTATTACCCAGTCACTAACCCCCAAAGGTTCATTGGAAGACCAGCGTTAAACAGTTTTATCCTGTCTGACATAAATGCTGAAATGGACCTTTTTAGCGCAGCCGTGAGGCACACAGTACAATACTCTGTATTTTGGCTTCCTTTTTTTATTTGTTTATCCTTATTATTCTCTGTACTTTTTAATATTATTATGTCTGCTACATGAACTGTTGTCAAATAAATCTTTTTCTCTCTTTCAGTTACTGAGTTGTGGAGGAGCTCGTGGCTAAATAGTTACAGCCGCACAAGCCAAGGTTTCGCGGCGATTGAAGAGGTTGGTTTGTGGATTTGTGAACACTGTCATAGCGAGTTTTTTCCGTGTCTCGGAAAACACGTAGTTTTTGGCCCGGGATGTCATTTGTAGATCTTCGACAGTCGTAACCATTAGTCAGAAGCACGCTACATCTGGCTGGACTGGAAGCTGGATAGTAAATGCAGGTGGTTTATTAAATTATAAGGTGTCATACCTCACAAGCATAAGGCCTCTCAGCAGAATGTATGGCGCGGTGTTGGCTCAGAGTGGACAGTTGTCTGAAACTCTTGCCACAAGAGATGCAGTGGAAGTTCCTCTCGTCTGTATGTGTGGGCAGGTGACGCATCAATGTGTACTGGTGCTGGAATTCACGACTGCCTGGAAAATTAATGGAATCATCAACAGTATGGAAAAAAACTCCTCCACGAATTGTACCAATATAGAAATATTGCTAGAAAATAATCAATCTTTCTGGAATTAAAAAAAATTAAGTGACTCGAGTTGTGAGTTTATAAGCGGGTACTTACAGATGCCACACTCCCACAGTTTGACGGTCCGTCCATGTCTCTTCACGTACTTGACGTAGTGGAACCTAGAGCGAGGATCCGCCTTATCCACTTTGCATGTGACCTGACCCTTCGTCATCTCCAGACCTTTTTAAAACGAAGAAATAATTGCAACAATGAGTTCGACGCTCCAAAGTGCGAGTTAATTAATGAAATGCTCCAATATTATCAACTTCTTAGCAAGATGAGTGTAATGGGCCTACCACACGCACAAGCTTCACCACAGTTTTGCTTGCGCCACCCCGGCCTGCGCGTACTTACCTGTGTGTGTGGTTCAGTGTTGATAATGCAAGAGCAACTACTTCGCGTTCCAAAAATACGTTGCTAGCTTACGACCTAAAATCGGAAGTGGCCATTTTCGCGCTCGCCTATATCGGAATCGGTCTATCGTTCGTTGGAAGTCAATTTTAATATTAAAATTGTCAATTGTGCTGTGGGACAAGGGGGCAGCTTTGTCGTATTTTAATTTGGTTTTCCCACTGACTCAATAATTTTTATTTTTCGTCATAACATGTCACGCATGGTTTTCATACAGATCGTGATACGTGGTTGCCAACAGTGTATTATTTTTTCATGCGAGAAGCTTGCGCAGGCAGAACTGTGTTGAAGCTTTTGCGTGTTGTGGGCCCATGAACATAAAGCAGGAACTAAAAACGCAAAACAGGAACCGCAGCCTTATGCTGCGGTTCCACTTAGGACGGAGCAGAGCGGAGACGAACTGTGCAGCGATTCACCAATCACATGGAAAAATGGAGGAAAGATGTGAATTTGACTTAGAACGAGAGTAATCATGCAATGACTTCTAAAAAGGACTGTACTTAGCTAGACATCCAAACCGGATGTGCGATGCATAGAATATATAAATTAGCTAAAATGATGTTAATGATTTTACCTGTTCCAGAACCTGCCGAACTTGGCCCGGCTGAAGTTGAAGACACATCGTGAGGCTCTCCGTACATAGGTTTTTTGCTAAACGTGATGACATTTCTGTTGGTAGGCTTCAACACAGCACTAGAAGTATCGGCTTCCTGTGGAAAGACGAAAGAAAAATTAATCACTTGTTTTCAACAAAATATCGTGATAATTATCAAGATATTGTTTTTTTAAACTTTGTCCTGCAAAGAAACAGGAAGAAATTCTTAATTTCTATCTCAATAGAAACTCACATACACAAACGCCCAGACCCGGAACAACTACTCACAGATCATGCAAATAAATATTTGTTCCGTGCGGGAATCGAATCCGCGACACTCAGCATAGTAATCCAATCGCTCAGCCACGGCACCAGCCGTGTAATTATCACGATATTTATTTATTTGGTCCAGTAATGTACCGATCAAATAATTGCGATCCGTCTATCTATACATTTCACTACACGTCGATAAATATCGTGATCAGACAGTTTGAAAATAAACGAATCCATCGATAGACGGATAACAGCATTTATTTAACGTGTACCGTTCGCCTGCAAGCTGAATAGTGGCCCCGGCCACAAAAACTTCCCATACTTGTTTTCATTGGGCATGACGGGACGGCAAGTAATCGCTGTCCGGTCATGGACCATGCCCGGGTCGACGGCGTGTTGTGTTCCACGCGCGCCTCAAAAAGCTGTCAGCACAGCAATAACAGGGCCCCCTTATAGGACCTTGGATACTTAAAGGGCTTTGATTAGAGGGCTATTGAAGGACACCGTGGATTTTAGTCAGTATAAGTCTGGCAGTCTTTCCTGCCCTGCTCTAGGTGGGAGAACTCATTTGATGATAATACCATGCTAAAAAAAATACTTGCCTTCATCTCACTGGTTAGAGCAGCATCCAAATCCTTGCCAAAGGTGGTCTGGCCGGTCGTGCCGAACCCTGGCTCGGAGACGAGAGACGCAATGTTGCCATCTTCTTCAGTCCATGCGAACCTGGCCTGCTGCTGTTCCAATCCATCGGAGAAGAACCCGTCACGGAATATTGAACGATGGACGTCGAGCTGGTGATGAAAGAAGCATGACACAGTTGTAAAAGCGGTACTAAGACGTGTGAATGTTATGCGATAGTAAACTCTATTAAAGTAGAGATAAGGATTATGAAAGTATAGGGTGAAGTTAGTTTGAAAGTCGGCATGATATGGCGTCCAATCAATCGCATAACCAGTGTAAGCTGAGCGTTCAGTGTAAGAGAAAATCGTACAAATGGAGTTCAAAGTAAGTATGCTAGTTTTGGGTGGCTTTGCCCATTTATTGATTCAAATTACCAATGTAAGCAGCACCTAGATGACTCCGCCTCTGAATGTCGACGTATGTTAGTTCTAAAGTAAAGGATCTCGATGTACGCCAGTTCGAAAGATCACTGGAGCGAAGTATGCAAGGCCGACGGCTCGTTAGTTATAAGCATACAAGTGCGATGTATGCCAGTTCGAAATTACCCTGTTGCGAAGTATGAAAGCGGTCGCCTTTATAATACAAATACACGTAAATTTAAAGAAAACTTCTGAGATGTTAATTTGTTAGAAAAAAATTGTTCCTCGTTCGTACACTAGACCTTTTTTTATTTTCCATACAATAAATGATGTAAATACTTCAAAAACGCTATTCGTTAGCTGCCTATTCGTTAGGTATTGCCATGGCAAAACAAAGGCACTAGGCAGAGGTTTTGACTGACGGAAAACCTATCGTCAAATGCGTTAATTGACGTTTGAATCACAAAAATTGTAGGCGATATAAATTCCATCATCATTCATGATTGATTCATGGTTTTGCCACGGCAAAACCCACCGTGTAATGGGCGCCTAAAGTACGAAAATCTTGTTATAAGGCCTCTGGTTTCCACAAGAAGAAGCACTGACCAAAAGTACTCTGTGGCACTGACTGATGGCTTTGATTTATGTGATATTTCTGTTTACAGTTGTGACAAAAACTTTTGTTTATTTACTTGCGTAGAGACGTCAACTAGACGTTAAAAGTCAATGGTCAAGGTTAATAATAATTTGACAGACGTTCTCTGGCTGGTAAAATGACAAAATCTGTCAGTCAAGCTTCATGATCAATAAAACTGGTCAACTTTTCATCACGAGCCGTATGATGAATGCTCTTCTCATTAAATAAAAACTACATAATATTTTTATACGTACATCGTTTCTGCCGGAATTCGAGAGCAGCGGTTCGGCATTATATCCTAAATCCTTCTTGTCAAACTTTTCACTGAGACACACTTCATGTATGCTGAAACAATAAAATCAACATAAAACAAAAATAAATCAAACATAAAACAAATCAGGATGGCCGCGTTTCAACTATTTATCTAAAAAAAAACGAAGATCGCACCTTATAATCTCATCGCCTGGCCGCATGAAGCCACTCTCCGGTATTTCTTCTTTTATTTCTTCATCGGAAAACATCATTTATTTTTGCAATATTCAATTATTTTTCAGACAAAAAACAACACGACGTCAACGTCAAACAGTCTGTTTTTTCACAAGGAGATTTTTGTTTCTATGACAATCAGTGTTCTTCTTTTGAAATTTTTTTTTTGTTTTTTTTTTATATGTTGCGAGTAGCATTTTTGGACTGTCAGTTGTAATGTGACCTCTTTTGAACTTTTTGAGGTTGGTGCCCTGTCTATTAGTAACGTTTATATCCCGCGGTTTTGCTTGATTAATATTATTTTGAATTGTGATTATTACTTGATTTTTATTTTATAGAAATGCATGTTGTTTTATTGTATTTTCTAGAACTTTTTTTCAATGATAAATACTGAGTGGGTAAGTATGTAATAATGTCCAAAAATAGAAAATCACCAAAATATATTTCAGGCCAGTCTAAAGAAACCCTGGTTTTTTTTTAATTCGCCTTTTTGAAAGGATCTTGTTCACAAAAATTGAGTGAATAAAATTATTCAGTGTATTTTCAAGTGGTTTGTTACAACGTCTAAGTGGTCTGCTCATTTCGTTGCTAAGCCCACTCGAATGCTTGAAGAATGCTTCAAGACCAACTCACGAGAAGAAAAAAATATCTTTTGAATAAAGAATAATTTTTGTCTGAGTCAAGAGGGAAAATTTTAACATAGATTGTGTGTATTTTCGTAAACTTCATCACAATTAAGTTTTATTTTTGCGTGGTAAAATTTTCAAATGAATAGTCCTTCCACCCCAGGCAGGGCGGGAGAGACTGTCAGACTTGTATTGACTAAAATCCACGGTGTTCAATAGCCCTTTATGTTTCGGGGTCACGGTAATGGAATAAGTCCCGCGACCCCGGCAGCCTTTGGCCCTCTGAGAGGGCCGTCATTCTGCTGACGCTCTTTGAGGCACGCGTGGAACACGACGCGCAGTCGACCCGGGCATGGTCCATGGTCGGACAGCGAGTTGTCCTTTACTGGCCGCCCGCATGCCCGCGCCTACGGTGGCCATCACAATTAAGTTACTTTAAAAATTGAAGTTGGTAGTATAGTTCCACTCATAGTTTTGCCTGCGGTTTTGCCCGTGTGATATCGAATTTTTTCTCTACGGGAAAATCACACTGGAGTTAATATGTAAAAAGTTGAGTAAATCCAAGTTATAAAGTAGATACATTTGTCTGCTAGGGTTCATCGTTGCTCCCATGTTCCCTGGACAGTCTTAAATGGACACCATGGCCTTAGATAGACACCATGGCCTTGGAACGCAAAGGGCTACCGAAGGAACAGGGTGGATTTTTAGGGTGGAAGGCAAGGTTCGATCAAAGTATTTTCAGGTTAGGTGCCCCTTTTTGTGAAGCACACATTATCTAGGTACCCAATTTATGTGGAATAGGCAAGTATCCCATATTATGAGATAGATGGCCTATGACTTAGAGGTAAAAATCACCAATACTATGGAAATAAAAAATTATGTTCTTTTCTTAAATTTTGAAAATAATTAACCTAAGCGGGACTATCGAATTGCTGTGAACCCGAAACATAAAGGGCTATTGAAGGACACCGTAGATTGTAGTCGGTACAAGTCTGACAGTCTCTCCCGCTCTACCCTGGGTGAGGACTCATTTGATGATTTTACCACGGTTAACCACCAGTAGTAATCTGTGCCATGGTTAAAAAAAAAATTGCAAATTAAGTAGGTATTTTACGTTTTGTACAGAGATTATATTAGTAAAGCAATTTCAATAAGTGCGGGAACTATCCCGATTTTACCTTAAAGGTAGTAATATATGAGGGACGTGATTACACGTACGTTACTAACGTTAAGACGTTCACAGACCGTTGGAAATGAAACCGACAGTCGCTGGAATGTCTTTGATTGGGACACCATGTGATTTGATTGAAATACCTTCCACGTGTTTGACTGTCTAGGTAGTTAGCCACTTAGAAATAGATCAGTATTAACTTTCAGATTAAATAGTATCTTTTTCCAGAAGAGTTTATGAAATTAACAAATCTAATTAATAATTAGGTAGGTACCTACTTCTACGAAATTAACAAGGTATTAGATTGTCCACAGTGGTACACGCCCACGGCGTCGGACGTCAGCAGATGATCTCCGGCCACTGTAGGCGCGGGCATGCGGCCAGCGAGTAAAGAGCAACTCGCTGACCGACCATGCCCGGTTCGACGGCGCGTCAGGGATCGTCAGCAAAATGACGGGGCCCCATCACAGAGGGCCAAAGCCTGCCGTGGTCGCGGGACTTATTTCCATTACCGTGACCCCGGAACATAAAGGGCTATTGAAGGACACCGTGGATTTTAGTCAGTACAAGTCTGACAGTCCCTCCCGTCCTATCTATGTGACGACTATGGGACGACTCATTTGATGGTTTTACCACGCAAAAAAAAAGGTATTAAATTGTGATAAAGTAGGTACGCGTAAAATCAAAACACACGTCGGCACTAACTACTAAGGCAAACGTTTTGCCATATAAATTATTTTTACACTTAGGGGTATGAAAAATAGATGTTGGCCGATTCTCATAGATACCGGATAAGCACAAAAAATTTCATCAAAATCGGTCAAGTCGTTTCGGAGGAGTATGGCAACGAAAACTGAGACACGAGAATTTTATATTTTAGATTTGGAAACAAATAGATATACAAAAATATAACATTTTGTATATTGAAAAATGTTTGATTTGAGACACTGAGCGCCATCTTTTACTATAAGCTAGAACTTCAAACGCGCCATCTATGAATATTACGATGAACTATGATGTTTGCGTCAGAAAGAAAGTAAACCAAAATTGAAGACAGCGCCATCTAGGTTCTGTTGTTTGAACTAACGAGCAATGCACAGCTCTTGCTTTGCGGTTCCTACTTTTATTAGTTCGAGTTGCTTCGTTGAGATGGCGCAAAAAAGAAATTATAATTTTTACGGAAATAAAAATACCCAAGACCTCCTTTTCACAAGTCGTGCTTGGTATCACTAGAACAACGAAACAATGAGGCAAATTACTTATGATCCACCTGAACAGTCCCGAAACTATCCTAAAAGAGCATCGCCTGGAACACACAGAGGCAACCTAAAGAACAAGATCGATTTTTAGTCCCCCCGGGTCCGGGCCCCGGTTACTGATATTCTCATCGTCAAATGTTGTTGTGATGTGTTTCAACCTAGAGAGTGGTTTGAGCGCGAGGCTAAACAAAATACATTGCTGCTCTGTGGGGTTGTCATTATTATTTGTAAAGAATTTCTCTCGGGAGTTTGTAGTGTATACCAAGGCTTCACCAGTTATGTTAAGCTCTCTTGTAATAGTTTGTAGGTAGTTAAGGGTAAAATAACCTATCAGGCGTGGGCATGCCTAAGGCGATTAATGGGCTAATGGGCAACTCGCCGCCTGTTCATGGACCAAGCCCGGGTCGACGGCGCATTGTGTTCCACGCGCGTCTCAAAGAGCGTCAGCAAGATGACGGGGCCTCTAGAGGGCCAAAGCCTGTCGGGGTCGCGGCACTTACTTATTTCATTACCGTGACTCCAGAACATAAAGGGCTATTGAAGGACACCGTGGATTTTAGTCAGTACGAGTCTAACAGTCCCTCCCGCCCTGCCCTGAGTGGGAGGACTCATTTTATAATTTTACCACGCTAAAAAATACTTAATATCTCCTTTTTTATTGGCAAAAACATCAAATGAGTCCTCTCGCCGTAAGTGGAGGAGAAGGGACTGTCAGATTCGTATTGAGTAAAATCCAACTTGTTCCTTCAATTAACCTTAACGTTCTAGGGTCAAGGTTACCCGTTTGGACAGTTCGGTGACCCAGGCTATCTAATACCCCTTAATTTCGCTAGATCAGTTTAATCCTCATGTAAAACGAGCTATTGGCATATACCGCGAACATCTTAGTACTCGACTATGATTTTACCGGTAAAAAAGCCAATAACTCTTTGCCCAACCAGGCAAAGGGATCGAAGTCTTTATACTAAGGCCCATATAAATACGTCGAACCCAAGCGATAGCCAAGCCAAAGTAAGTGCTTGGCTATAGCTTAGTTACGGCTATTTATTTCGGTCTTAGTCAAACTTGGGTCAACTTCTACCAGTTATAATTATTAAAACAGGCATCATCATCATCATGTTAGTCATTGATCCTCCTCCTTCCTCTTTCTGCGACGCAGTCGTGCTAGCGTAGGAGAAAGCGGGCGCCGTATGGGACAGGACAGCGTACACCTCACGACCCGCGGGAGACGCTCACGGCAACGGACGACGCTGTACGCGCGGGCATGCGGACGGCGAGTGAAGAAGAGGTAACTCGCCGTCCGATCATGGACCATGCACGAGTCGATGACGGCGCAGTGTGTACTAAACGCACCTCAGTCTGTTGGGCCAAAGCCTGTCGGGGATTTGGGACTGTCTTATCAGAGACTGTCTTATGTGCTATCATTATGTCTTGTCGTATCCGTGACCCCGGAACGTAAAGGGTTTTCAAAGAACGCCGTCGATTTTAACAGTTCAAGTCTGTCAGACATTTTTTTGCGTTTGTGCGCGAGCCTGACTCGAACTTGACCAGTTTTATTCTTTAAAACCAGTAACAAAAGAAAAACCCACAAAACATCAAAGTAAGTATCTCGTTTAGTCACACGCTCAAACATATCTCATAGTTATTAAAACATCGGAGGGGCCACTCGATCTTAGTCTATTTGACAGAAAGCCTTGCCAATACCCGTTTTCTGATGCCTAGAATAGATAATAATATGCACAATCATTTCTGTGGCGTATTTACACATGAATGCCTTTATTTACAATGGGGATTGCTGTATTAATCATGTGTTAAAGATATATGACACAGTTATGACGGGTGCCGCAGAGGATTTAATTGCAATCAACTGTGGAGTGTTATTTGTTGAGCAAGTCTCTTGGTTTGATTGTGAATGGCTTTATGATCTTTTTCTCAAAGTGTAAATTTGCCTGTCAGCAAAATTACGGGGCCTTTAGGGCTAAAGCCTGCTGGGGTCGCGGGAGTTATCGAATTACCGTGACCGTGAACGTAAACAGCTTTTGAAGGACACCGTGGATTTTAGTCAGTACGAGTCTAACAGTCCCTCCCGCTCTGCCTTGGGTGGGAGGTACCTATATGATTTTACCACGATAAAAAAAAGTGTAAATTATGTTACCGATCTTCTACCTCACACTCCAGCCAGGGGTTCACGGGGAAATTTCTGGCCATTGTATGCGACAGCTCGCTAATGGCGAGTAAAGGGCCGAGTAAGAGCTCGCCGTCTGATAAAGGACCAGCAGGAATCTCCTAAATTTTAGAAGATTACTGTTGGTTTCTTGAATTTAAAATAGAGTTAAGAGTCTAAAAGGTTAGCCACATTTATTGGCAGAAAAAAGTAGATAATTATTATGTTACCGTAAGCTTGGGAACCAATCTCTGTAGGTCTACGTAGGTTTGTGACAGCAAACTACGTTATTAGGCTGAACTGATGGAATCCTATGATTTGCTTCATGCCTCCAAGCAGGTATCCACCAATCTCATTGGAACATCAAAGTGTGACCATTATACTTCAATCTCAACAAGAAATGACAATCTCTTCATACTTATCTTCAAGATAGTTCTGCGATAGTTTCAGCAAAATATTTCCCATACAAGATTCAATCGTTTGACAAATCAGAGCTAAGTTGGATAAAATGGCCGCTGATGACGTCACGGACCAATAATGCCTGTGATTGGTTCGCACGTGACGTTCGGTTACGTCAGTACACTTCGGTGCAGAGAAAAGTGTACAGTGGTTAAGTAGAATAAAAGGAATCGTCTTACTTAACTTAGCAATAAAAGATTCGAAGGCTCAGTAGTGGCAAAAGCTGAAGTAATGAACGTGTAGTCCAGGGTTTGTTTTCCGAGTCGCCAATAAATATGTTGTTGGGTTTTTCGATAAAAAATTGCGTGGTAGCAGCCAACTACCTATCCCTTTATGTCTCGGACCCTTACCATGAGTCTCACATCATGTTTACAGAATTGCATAATATTTTAAAGTTCACTTAAATTATAATAATTATTCTAGAACCAAGTAAGAGGTGAATCGACGACAAACAACTAACAAAAACAACTCACGATGATAGATTGTCACGAAATCCATGTAACAGAAGTGCATAATTAGCAGATTATAGTGAATGAACGCAGTAAATTATGTCAGTACCATACACCGTTACTATTTGTAATGGACTTAATTAAATCTTTAAAGAGATTTACGAGCTACGTGAGAAGATAGGCTCTGACACGTTTTAGATTATTGCCAGATATGGGAACTTATCTTAATTTATATTAAACTTACTAATTTTATTTGTAACTCTGAGAGGAGCATAACTTAAATCCAGATGGAAGTTTGGTTTACTTTGTGATTGGTTACTGCTCAGTCACTGTTTTTTGCGATTAAATAGATGTCCTGTGCTCAATCTTTATTTCTAAAGATCCTTACAAGACACAGAATCGACTCATTTTTACTAACAACTGTTACAGTGGCAAACTATGACAAAATTAATAAAACCAGTAAAACTGAAGTTTCCTTAGAAAGTTTTCTCGTCTTCTTCTTAGCTTTTTGGTGGCCAATAGCAAGCAATATGGCAAGTTTTTCAGTATCTCCTATTATATTAAGACCATTTTAAACGAATGTATCTGTGTACTCACATTTTTGTTTCACAACAGGAGCAAAAACAGTGTCAAAATTAAATAACGTCGTTTGAACGTCGAATATTAAACTTAAAGGAAATGGGATGGGATGGGATTGATTCTACATTCTAGTGTTTTTATAAGTTAATGTTCCTATAGGATTAGCCATTAAAACTAAAATGTTCACTAGTGTTCCCATCCTGCTGCACTGTAGTGTACAGCGCACATTGTACGGCTATGAGAAAGCGTCACATCCATTATCCGCGGCTGACAATAATTCCGTATCGCACTGCGACGAGACATTTTGCGGGATTTGTCTCCGCTTGTCAATATGGATGGTGTTATGTGAAAGGACTTGGCAATTTAGGTGGAGTTTGAGACTGTCTAATGTTTGTAGGTTATTTTAACTTCAGATTAGTTAAAGTAGGCCGCTAAGAATTGAAGACAAGAAAATGAAGAAAAATTACCCCCTTTAATCGATCCCTACTTCATACCTAAATCTAGGACACTCAAGGAGTTTAAATGCGAGTGTAGCACTCACTCACACCTTTTATAACCTAATCTATACTATACTTACTAATACATAAATTATAAAGCCGAAGAGTTTTTTTGTCTTTTTTTTATGTGTAATGGATTCGCTCTTGACCTTACTCTAGGTCAGGAGTGACTAAGACAATGTCGACGATGGAGCGAGCTTACCCAGAAGAAGCCTGTTCACTCTAACTTTGTAGACTTTGGAAACGCTTAGTGCGTGAATTGATGGTATAGCAATAAGGTAAGGTTGTAAGGTGGTATAGCAATAATTGGTGGTAGGTATAGCAATAATTTGCCGTCCGTCTAGATGTGCGATGATAGAAGGGGGCTGGTGGAATATTGTTGTGTTGTTTATTTGCTCACTGATAACAGGAAATACTGGTTCGAATTGAAACATTCTTTTTGTGTTCTAGTGTAGTAGTGGGAGTGAATCCACGGGGAACAGCTAGTGTTTAAAAACCTGTTCAAATGCGAATGCAACTGGCTTTCAAACTTCAGTAAATAACTAAAAAAACACGAACCAATTCGGGCAGCTTCGGATTATAAAAAATACTGTCACCGTCACACATAAACCCACCACCTGATCCAATCTAGTTAGTAAAACGCTAGCGATACGATTACGATACGATGACGATTACGACGGTGTCCCACAATGGTGTCACGTCAACATAACAGCCCCAATCATTGCGAACAAGACGTGTCTCCATGTTGCAGTAAATTGTTTAGAAGTATTTTGTAATGGCGTTGTGCGATATTGGTGTTTGAAAGTTTTGTTTTGTAAAAGGGTGTGTAAAACAATGTCTTCTTTTGCAAAGAGGTATTGTAGCATATTTTAGTTTAAGTGCCGGAGAGGTTGCGGGACTTATCTCATTACCGCGACCCTGGGTCATAGATACAGCCGCGTGCCTCAATTGTTTCCTAAAGATCCTCAAGTCCTCGTAAAGTACACACGCCCTATAAAGGGCCAAAGCCTGCCGGGGTCGCGGGACTAAAGAAAATCCGTGACCACGGAACGTAAAAGGCTATTGAAGGGCACCGTGGATTTTAGTCAGTACGAGTCTGACAGTCCCTCCCGCCCTGCCGTGGGAGGAAACAGGATACATTGTTCTAATCAGTCCGATGTGATTTTCCTAGAGGCAGCTTAATTCACTCTGATTCCAGAGGGTGTACATCCTCACACGAAAAGAAAAAAAGTCCGATCAGACCTGATGAACACCTGAAAAGTACCTATACACTTTTAAATAGAAGAATTTTTTTTTTTCCAAATTGGTTGAGGTGTCTTTGAAAAATCGAGTAACAGATAGTGTACATACTTAGGTACTAATTACCATCCTGCACTACTGTCACTTTTCTGTTCTAAAATAATTCCCAGATTTATTTGAAGTAATTCAATATGATAGAAAAAGTCGCATAGTAGTAAGATTAAACTATAGCGCCTCTAGTGTACGACCAAAGAACTTTTTTTTTTAAATCTTAACGTCGAAACTCCCGTTTACTTTATGTTACAAAAACGTGAAGAATCATGTTGGGGCCTTAGAAATCTTGTGATAAGGCATCATCATATCAGCCCGGGTATAGGCCTGCTGGGTATAGGCCTCCCCTTTTTTTTTTGCCATATTTTCGGTTCTGTGCGTCTCGCATCCATTTATTCCCCGCGATCTTGACGA
The DNA here is from genome assembly GCA_028554685.1 of Agrotis ipsilon. Lineage (NCBI taxonomy): Eukaryota > Metazoa > Arthropoda > Insecta > Lepidoptera > Noctuidae > Agrotis > Agrotis ipsilon. The sequence goes on from CM052972.1 coordinate 11,891,049, forward strand.
TATCGTCAACCCAATGGGCTTTCGGGCGGCCTTGGTTTTTTGGCCGAACTTTGGCCATAAGCCAAACGTAAGCAAAAATGTAAGCCAAATAGACGTAATATACTAAAGGTAGTAAAAAGTGCTATCATTTTCCAATAAGCGACCACACAAGATATTCACGATACTATTTGATTTTCACATCACGATCTAACAACAAAAAACATAGCCCAATAAAATTAGCATAAAATCTAACACAAAAATAATTAACAATCAATTCTAAGAACCCATCGTGAAACAATCAAGAACATTTAAATAGTTTTCGTGATTAATACAAGTGTACTTTCTACTCACGAAATATTGAAAAAAAGACTAGCTTCTACCCGCGACTTCATTTGCGTGAGGTTTCCCCCCAAAATCGAACTTTATTTACTACACGAAAGGATACATAATATGATTAATCACGTGATGCAGCGCGCACTTTATAATAGACACAACTTAAAACCAAATTTTATTGACTGCACGCAAAGATACATATATTTCTAGTATTGACGCGTCACTTCGCGTCACGGTGTTGTGCAACTAACACGCGTAACTATATAATTAAATTCAAATATAGAATAACCACTATAACATTTTTAATTTTTTTTTAGGTGGTAAAATCATCAAATGAGTCCTCCAGTCCTCGGTGTTACTGCCAGAATCGTACACTTAGGTACTAAAATCTATCGAGTTCCTTTACGCCAGGGTTTCTTAAACTTTTTGCAGTCACGGACCACCTTCACAATATCAATAATTCCACGGACTCCCCCCCCCCCCCCCTCCCCCCGTCAAAGAATATTTTGAACAGATCAGAGTATCAGAGTCAAACATGAAACAAACCCTGCCCTAGAAGCTTAGTCTTTGTTCAATTAATTCATGTTTTGTGACCGACGATATGTTGTCGCGGTGAGTTCTTGTATTTACCTAGACGAGATTATTATACTATTTCCTAGTAAATAGGTTAAGACTTAGCTGACCTACTACGTACCCCTGGTACACATGCCAGGGACCCCCAGGGGGTCCGTGGACCCCACTTTAAGAAACCCTGCTTTACGCCCTTTACGTTCCCCGGCAAGTTTCGCAACCCTGGCAAGTTCCACAACCCCGACAAGATCCACAACTACGGCAAGATCCACAACCCCGGCAAATTCCGCAACCCAGCGATTACCTCTTACATACAAACAAACAAATACCTCTTTGTAATTTGTATTAGTATAGTATTAGTATTAGGTACCTACGTATGTAGTAAAGAGTTAGTGAATTATTAATTTTATTTGTTGTAACCGTTCAATGTTTGTAACAAGCGTACGATTACATATGAACCGACTTGCTACAGGTTATTAAACATTATTCTAAGCATGAGTTTTACAGACAATTTAGTAGAACAAATTATAAGGAGCGGTGTACATGAAAAGCGGAGAGCGATTTTCTATCTCAAGTAAAAATAGTAGCTTTTCTTGGGACAAAACCACCACGCTATTCTACTAACCACTGCAATTCCTGAAAGCACGAATCAACAGTGGCAACCACCAGAATCGCGACAAATAAAGCTCGAAGTGTCCCTGAAAATGAATTTACCTGTCTTGAGTGCTGATGGTGACCACTGTGTTGTTTCAGTAAGGTAAAAGTTCACAGCCTCAGCCTATTCCCTGAACACCGGACACCTTTTAGAGGTTTCCGCGAGACAACAAAAAAAAAGCTATGAAAGTGTGTGTTGTAGACTTATCCCACTTCTATTGCAAAAAAAAACTGGGCTTATGTACGATAATATTTATATAAAAAGTGCCAGCATCATTTTTTATTGTTATCGTTGTTAAGAAATAGTACATTGTTCACCGAGAGGAGAAAGTGACCGATTACCTTCGAGGGTATCGTTTAAAGGACGAGCCGTAGGCGAGGACTTTAAAATACCCGAGATCGGGAATCGCACTTTCTCTCGAGTGATACATAGTGCTTTATACTACACCTACAAGGAAAATAAATTGAATTACTTTCTACGAAAACTGAATCCTCAAACAACACACAAATTGAAAAAAGCGTCTGCAATTTTCACATATTCTTTTTTCAAATTGTTTATCCTGCCGCCGCAGGGTCGCACTGCCAGCCCGACACCATCCAACACACAGCTAGTGGCCAGTGTCATTTTGCGAACTTGGAGATAAAAACTCACAGTAAAAACTTTTTACTTTTGATATTTGGGTTACCGGCGCATAGTCTTACCTAAAATTAAAAAAGAAAAACCACGTAAGAAATGGATTTTCATACACTTTTCTCTCCCGCTCTGATGCGTTTTCTCCCCGCATATTTGTTCGATTTGCAATGACGTACTTTCTACCGTAAATTTGATAAAGTATCAAGGTACTTTCCAAGCAGGTGTAGCATAAAGTTAAGTTGAATGTCAGACAGATACGATACCAAGTTATTTTTCAGTACGGTGTGCATCAAGCCAGAACCAAAACGCCTATCTAGCTAGACTCGAAACAATTATTTGTGGACCATACAAACATTTGTTTCAGCGTTATCAATTCGTTCATCGTTCTCACGACAATCCGCTAACTCTTATCGCTCGCACCACTGTGAAGTGTACGGTGCGCATACGCAGCTCAGCGGGGCGCGATCTCTGACAGTAACAGACACACGGTTAACCTCTAGATTGAGATGTGAACCACAATATAATAGCTTTGGATGAACATCAACTTGTATACGAGCGATCGTGACAATGGTCAGGTGTTTCTTAGATAGGATGTGGGTAGATTGCAAATATTATTATAATATTACTAGCGGCCCGTCTCGGCTTCGCACGGTTGGAGGACCCGGTCTAAAATTTGAGATTTAAACTATCCTATCTCTCAAGTTGGATCGAACTGCACATGGTGTGCGAATTTTATTATAATCGGTTATATTTGGTTTAGGAGTCCACTGAGGACAAACATTGTGACACGAGATTTATATATATTAAGATTATATCTTGGCATTCTCTTAAATATTGGCCAGCGAGAACTATTTTGTCTATTGAATGTATATTTTGTTTATAGAAGGGAAAATTTCGTACCGCTTTTTTGAGAAAATTAGTCGGTCGGAAGAGTGTGAAAGGCTTCTTTTTAGCGTGGTAAAATCATCAAATGAGTCCTTCCACCCAGGGCAGAGCAGGAGGAATTGTCAGTCGTACTGACTAATCCACGGTGTCCTTTATGATCCGGAGTCACGGTAATTCGCGAGTATCGCGAGAGCGTGAAAGGCATAAAAGTTAATGAGGAAGAGTCTACCAAAAAGCTTATATTTTCATGTTAATAAAGTTCAAACGTAAAACTTTTCAATATTATGGTCGAATTTCGACCAGAGACCGACCTGCCTTTGATGTTATGGTGGTTATAAGTTTATTGATTGAAGATGTTTAAGTTTACAATAACCAATAGCTCATTTTATTTTTTAGATTTTACGCTGGACAACAGTTGTCCCATTAATTTAAATTTATTTGTGGTTCGTTAAATCACGAACAAACAACGCTGACTACTACTCACTGTTTCCTAACAAAGTTTCACAAAAAAAAAACATACTAAATCAAATCACAACAGTAATTAATAAATAATCAAATAAACTACAAAATTAAACCCAGAGTCTCATAATTCTTAAAACAACAAATTATTGTAGTCGAATTTCCGTGAACAAAAACTGTATAAGTCCATTTCTTAAAAATGAAAGTCAAAGTTAATATAAAAAGTAACAAACAATATGAAAGCTTGTTTCGAGTTTAAAAAAAGTTGATCTCGTAAAGGCTTGACCCAAATAATTAGACCAACCTGAGTTATAAATCATCTGACGAGAAATATTTATGAAGAAACACAATCGGGTGGCCTCTGGGCTTGTGTTCCAGCGACAGAACATAGCGATGCTTTGATATATTTTTATACAATCTTTTTGTTTTAGCATACAATAATAATGTTTTAGCATACAATAATTCCACCAAGTTTAATAATAACGCAAGTGACTTTAGTCCCAAGATAGTGCATGGGATTTATGAATTAAGAAAAATAAACCAGGCATTGCCTGACCATCCTGTTTGAATGCTGCCTCTTACACTTTAACATAACAGTTAGGAGAAGACAAAGGAGCTAGGTAGAAAACATAGTAATGTAGCTACTAGGTATTAATTATTACGTGCTCTACTTTTATCGTATCAGTAAATTCAGAAACTTTACAATTTAAATTCTAGAACCTCTCAAAATTGGGATTTATTGGGATTTATTATTGAAAAAGGTTTGATACCACGAACTTATGAGTTAAACAGACTTATGAAATGAACTTATGAGTTTTCAGGAAATTAAATTTTGACGAAATGAAATTCTATATGATGATTACAACTTATTTTATTGTATTCTTATCATGCGATTAATCATCTACAAATAGAATGATAACATTTTGTTTTAATTTAAAAAAATGCATGGAGTTATATGACATGTATCGCTTCGCTTGTCACTTCCACTGGATCACAACCTTTCCAAAGCAGGTGTCGTTAATTTAAACCGCACAATGTATGTGCATTATAAATAATCACTTCATATTATAGCAGGCAACACCGACGACGTCTTTTATTGCTAACGGTACAACCAATTGTTTCTATTTATGGCAATTTTCGTTGGGAAATTAAGTTCATTCAATATTTTTGTATGGGACATAAAAATACTATCTGTTCTGAAATATCTTAATCGAATTTTTATTCAGCTTTTATGGTTAAGGAAAATGTCGTGGGAAAACATACATTTATTAAAGAAATATGATTTTAAATACCTATAAGAGAAGTTTTAAGAAAAAAACATAATTATTCTCGAAGTTGTTTAACTATATGTCTTATTTTCCAAGATCTGAGTAGTTTTTTACCAAACTAGTTTTCGGAGGATTCAGTGCTTCATAAGTTATCGGAAAAGTACTTTTTCAAAATTGCGTGCAGCGTGATGTGACAGAGATTTGGATTATACTCCGCGCCAGCACTCTTGACCAGGAGAAAATTATAATTACTACATTTTTTAACGCAGTTTGATGTTAGGGCATAGACAGAGTGAAGTATGTGTCAAGTTTAATATACACCACAACCTTTTTAAGTGTGTCCACAACCTGTCTTAGGTATTTATTTCATTTTCAATTTAGAACAAGCCCAAAATATTCATCAAAATATTTCTTCATCATCATCATCAGCCGCAAGACGTCCCCTTCTGATCATAGGCCTCCCCCTTAGACCGCCACGCCGAACGACAATTCACCACTTGCATCCATCGTTTGCCCGCGACTCTCACGATGTCGTCGGTCCACCTAGTGGACGGCCTGCCTACGCTTTGTCTTTTGGTCCGTGGTCGCCACTCGAGAACTTTTCTACCTCATCAGTTATCAGTTCTACGAGCGATGTGGCCTGCCCATTGCCACTTCAACTTGCATTTTCTGTGTCAAGAAATTTGATTGATAAAAATTGGCGGATATTATGGCCTTTAATAATGTGACCACTAGGAGACGCTGTCATCGCGTACACACCAAACAGCATAATTATAGATCCATTAATAAGAATCACATTTCCGAACGAAGTTGTTCTAGTTTTCCGTTTTGGCAAGTGTCAATGGTAACACATACAAATGTCAGTTTGTGATATAAATTATATCGGTAACTGCTCTGATCTAATTGATGGAGTGTCGCAGTGTTTAGTCTAAATGTGTTCATTATTATTTGTTTTATGGGTTTGTCATTTACATTTAAATTGAGTTAGAGTTACATTTCAACTTGTTAACAGACGAAAAGGAGGTTCTCAGTTTTACCCGTATGTTTGTATACGTACGCGATTATCCTGAGTATAGCTGAACGGATTTTGATACGGTTTTAATTATGTGTTCCTTACTTTCTCGCATGTAACAAAAGTGTATTATATCCCTTGACGCCGTTTTCATTGTATCCGTTTATGCTTACTTGGGTGACTCAATTTCAAAGACTCTCATCATCTGACAAGCCTTTTTCCCAATTATATTGGGGTCGGCTTCCAGTCAAACCAGATTCAGCTGGATATCAGTATTTTGCATGGAGCGACTGCCTGTCGGACCTCCACAACCCAGTAACTGGGTAATACCATACCCCATGGTAAGACTGGTTGTCAGACTTAAGAGCTTCTGACTAATAGTAACGACTGTCAAAGATCTACAAATGACAGCCGGGACCAACGGCTTTACGTGCTTTCCGAGTCACGGAGGAAACTCGCTGTAACAGATGGTCACCCATCCACAGACCAACCTCGGCAAGCGCGGCTTAGCCCGGAAGATCGGCCTATGCGGCTGTAATTATTTTGCCACGAGCTCTTCAATTTCAAAGACTCTGATTATACAAAGAAAAAAACGAAATATTATATTACTTACTTATATTTATTTTTTCATTAATACATTTATTTATTCTATAGGTATTTTTGTCTCTGTCCCACATTAACACTAGTCTACATTTCATAATTCCGCACTTTCCACCCAAGAGCAACAATTTAGTTGAACGAAACACCGCGAGCGCTCATAAAGTTGATGGTGCATTAAAAAGCACCTCCAACCGGAATATTTGTTTTAAAGACGATAAACAAACGTAACGATGTCGATAACAAGTCAAAATTACGACACCACTGTTGTGTGCTCACACCCTAAATCATATCAATTTGGTCTGAGGAATATTTAGACAGGGCAAAAAACATGACGAGTTGCAATTTTGTCTACATGCGTTTTCTGACGAGTTGTGTTTCTGTCGACATGAGAATGATTCACTGTAAGTATCTGTCTTTATCCGGACGCGTGGCAATGGTATTACACCTTCCTAAATCCAGGATCCGATATTTAGGACGTCCTGAATTGAGGAAAGTGTAGTTGCATTTAGGATGAGTAGCATCGTAAATATATTTTTCAAAGGAACGAAAAATTGAGCTGCGAGCAGGATTCGAACGAATTCGTCTTCTGGATAGGTACTCCAGACGTCTTAACCAATTAGGGCATCGCAACCACTTACACTCGTAGCTGAATTTCTCGTTCGCTTGTTTTTCTGAACGCTTTCTTTGAGAAGACGCGACGCAGGCGTTATTGCGTATAAAAATATAACAGTAGCATCGTAATTAGGACACGATTTAGTACGTATAACGCAAACTTCGGCGACTAAATGTCTTATCCTAAATCGTGTCCTAAATATAGGATCCTGAATTTAGGCAGGTGTCATAGGCCTTTTAATAGGCCTCTTTGCATCGCGTGACCCATGAACTTATTGACGTGTCAGTTCAAAGTCAATAACATAAGTACATGGTTTATCACTAAATTAATCATTTACCACTTTTGTTGGAATTTACCCAAAATACTCTAATTGGGAATGCATTAACGTTTTCTTCCCAATAACAAACATGTCGAAAACCACTTTGTTTTTACGAAAGTCACGAATTACAATACATCGTGGCTGTGCCATAGCTACCGGCGTAACGTGAACACTGAAAGTTATGCATATACTTGTGATTGGCACCCCACAATATCAGGGGCAGCTTGCATCGTGATGTGACGCGACGTGATTACGATACTGGAAATATGTATCTTTTCGGGTAGTAAATAAAGTTAGATTTTAAGTAACTCTATTGAATGCGCGTAGCGTCACGTCTCGGTGTGTTTTAATGATACCTGAACTTGAGGGTCTTTAGGAAACCTTTAAGGCACGCTCTACTTATGACGCAACATTAGCTATGTATGCTTTCTGATTCGAGTCTCTGCCTACCAGCAATAAAATATAGGTATTTATTTATAATACGTCACAAAAAGTGACTCTGTTTCTCATGTCTTCGACTCTACTGCCGCTGGCTTTAAAAAAAAAGTTAATTTACACTTTTTCGTGATTTAGAAGTCTGTTTAATTTTTACGAAAAGTTTTTTACTTGAAGCACCCAATGTAGTAAATAAAGTTTTTGTAGGAGATAAGCTAGTTAGCTATTATACATAGTTTGTGCCAAACGAACACAATCACACATCGTCACAATTAAAACAAAAAAATCCAGCCAGTACAATCGACCCAATTACGTGTCAACTCACAAGTCTATCAACCACCGCTACACCACATCCTTACTAGGACAACAACTAATTGAATTTTCATCCCGTCGCATTGAAAAGCATTCTAGACATACCACTAACTTAGGGTTGCCATCTTTAAAATTTGAAAACCAGGACAAGACGCGTGAAAACCCCGGATTTTTGAGTCCAGAACCCGGATAAGAGTGGAAGTGCGCAGGGGGCGGGAGGACGGTGAAGAGTGCGTGTGTCGCGGGCGGCCCAACCTTTAAACTTTAAAAACCCGGACTACATTTGAAAACCCCCCCGGACGCTCTCTAAACTAGGACAAATCCGGGGAAACCCGTACGGATGGCAACCCTACACTAACTGTACCTAGAACTTTGTTGCAGTCGTTACGGAAAACCATAATTTAATGCCGTACCTACATTGTTGTGTTAAAACGGACAATAGTCAACGTTATAACAAAGTCTAAGATCGTGAGGTGTCATTTAAATGACGCTAGTAAATTGTTTTACTCGACTATGAAATGTGTTATACAGTTAGGCTTTTCATTTGTAATGGGTAGTGACAATAAAGATAACTGTTTTGAATTTAGAAATTATAATTGTCACGCGTGTTTGTAAGACTACAATGGAAAAGTTGATGTGGTAACATTGAAATAGGATGTCTTGTGCTAATCTAAGATCAACCTAATGCTAAAGTAAGGTAGGCTGCTTACAGAATGTTTAGATTCCTGCTAGGCCACGGAGATTTGAAGCAAAAAAAGAAAAAAAAAATTACACAACTAGGAATTAAATTACATTTAAACGTAAGTGGTGGCGCTTACTCTAACCAATCATAAGACAAGCTTTTACCAAACTGTTTTAAGATGAATGCTTGAAAGCATGTAGATGCATATAACTTAGGAAGAGTATGCAATAAAACGTGTGAAACGGATACTATAGATAATTATTTTATTTACGAACGAATAGTCTATGATTATCAGTACTGCCAACCAACAAAATGACAGGAATGTGTTCGTTCAAAAATGTGAAAAATATCTATAGTCTCCGTTTCATACAGTGTAGGTTTTCTGCCTGTACTGCAAGCTTACAGATGTCCTCTTCACCCTATCCATTGAAAATTATACTTATTTTATTTATGCTTAGCAATTTCTCCTCTAAACATACCAAACTCTACAGATCGAGGCGTTGTATGCAAATAAGTGTGGCGAAAGAGAACTTACGATACACGGACGCCTCACAAATACTTCTGTCTGTCAGCTCATCCTTATTCATTGTAGGCTTGTTTAAAAAATATTAGCGTACGCACTCATAAGGTGGGGTGTTGTTTATGAAGAAATGTGCGAGGTTCATAGTGTTAGAGGTTTTTGCATTTGGTTTTGGGAATGGTGATGAGTTGGTATGAGTTTAAAGAAATTGCAGGTGCTTTTTCTATACAACAAAGGCATAGACACAAGTACAAGATGTTTGAGACTTCTGTTTGCGTTAAGCAGAGGGTGAACTTAATAATTATTTAAGGGATTTAAAAAAAGTTGCATATCGGTCACTTCTCTAGAATTTACAAAGTTACAAAACCGTTTATCATTGTTTTATAATGAAACTCACAGATTTTTCATTTGCCAAAATTTCTACATGCATCGTATCTCTCAAAACTGAATATTTATTATCTATTTTTCACAACTAACTGTAGTCTATATATATAAAAATGAAACCCGTTTTCCGTTGTCACGACATAACATGAAAACGGCTGGACCGATTCGGATAATTATTTTTTTGTTGTGTTTGTAACCATCGGGGCCGGGTTTTAGACCGGGTCCTCCACCCGTGCGAAGCCGGGACGGGCCACTAGTATTTTATAAATTTATACTCATTATCGCATGCGTCACGAACTATAGTAGTTCTTACTCGTAGTTTTTGTTCACTTTCTCAAACCTAACTAATATTATAAATGCGAATCTTTGTAACTCTTTTATACAAAAACTACTGAACGGATTTGGACTAAATTGGAAACGCAAATAATTTATGACCTGGATCAACATACAATCCCGTGGTATGATTTTTAGTTACACAGATCAGGAAGGATTGTCAAACTTGTACTGACTAAAATCCTCGGTATCCTTCAATAACCTTTTACGTTCCTGAGTCACGGATAACAAAAGCTAGCGTAATTATAATACCAGAACTTTATCATTATTACCTAGATATCCAAAAAGTCGCTCAGAATCTCCTCAATGTGTCACTAAACACAAACACCCACCTAATTCAAGCCAACAATTCTATTTCTACCCTTTCAAACAATAACCTCTCGCTACACAGCTAACAGTTAATTTCCCAGCCACTGTCAATCAGCTCTCACAGCGAGGCGACGGAAATTCTTTGATAGAAGCGTGATTGTGGCTTCGAAGAGGAAATCAGTTCAAATCAGGTGGAACTGTTGAAGCGCAGTCACCCCTTGTTATATTGTCGCTGTGAAGCTATTTTGTGACATCTGTGGAGGTAATTGTTCAATTGGGTTTTGGGAAGTGAGTAAATTGGGTTTTGACGTCAATAATAGGGACCTTTTTAGAGACAAGGGACCCTATAGCTTCGTCAAGTCCGTACGTCTGGTCGCGGGACTTATGAATTACCGTGACCAGACGAACGGACTGTAAAGGGCTATTGAAGGATACCGTGGATTTTAGTCAGTACGAGTCTGGCAGTCCCTCCCACTCTGCCCTGGGTGAGAGGACTCGTATGATCATTTTACCACGACACAAAAAAGTTCGTTCCGGGTCTAGATATTATATGTGATTGTGAAATTAAATTCTGTTACCTACGATATAGAAAGAATTCATCAGGAATTCCATTCATGTGGGACATCTGTGCAATCAATCTCACTAAGCATTTACTATTTTTTCCGAAATAAGTTCAATAGTGGACACACTATAGGTAAAGTACCTATACATTAGTCGTGTAGATAGGTACATAATACGTTTTAACAAAACAAGACCTACTTAGTTGGAACAGCTAATATATTATCTGTTAAGCAGCCGGTAATTTACATACAATATTCGGATTAATATGTACTTGTGTTGCAACTGTCTTAGATTTATTGTTAGTAAATGTCTTCTGTTGCTAAATAATGTGCTTTTAATGTCGGTAAATAGATGATTATTCGCTAGCGGGCTAACCTTCCTATTTTTTCACTCAGATTTCAACTTTTTGTTTTGTATTCAGTAGTTCTTTGTATAACAGACTCAATTAATTGTGAGGTATGCTTAAAATATTATGAAAGCTGTCTTTACTCAGCTTTTTATTATGGCTACAGCCATATTATTAAAAAATAAAATCAATAACGCTGGACAATAAATATCTAGGTATCTCGTTTGACATCTTGATCTCGATCTTTGTCTCTAACCAATCAACCACTGAATTCTCCTTTCCATCTTAAAGATGTCTAATCTAAAGCAGCAAATAATGAAAATCGATGGAGATTTAGATTTAAAGGGATTATTAATATTGGGCGTTAATAAATAAAATGGCGCTTGCGAGCAACCAACTTTTTGCAGTGACGTTCTAACCCTTAATTAAGGAATTACTTAAGGCATCACGTCTGGGGGGGGGGGAGACCCCAGAAGAAGCTAAAAGAAAATCCGTCCTTAGGGCATCATGTCTCACTCTCACGTCACCAAAAACTTACTGAAATTGCTTTTTTTTTAACAAGTAATTAGACGGCACCAAAGCCTTCAATTGCTTAGGGCGTTAAGTAGTTTTAATCCGTCACTGTCATTTTGGGGCAATAAGTCGTTTGCAACTAAAATTATTCTTTGTATCTTTTCTAAATCTGCTTAACTGACCAGTACTTGTTATTTTCTTCTGTCTAAATTGCAGACATTGGCTACCGCATTAAATTCCAATGACAATGACTGTGTTTCAATACACTGCCAGATAATCATACCCGTAATACAATAATTATCGCGTAATTCTGAACCTCAACCCGCAACATGTAATATAAGGGTCTATTCACATGCCTAACCTCATCGAAAAGAGATAATTTCAAAAAAATAAATAAAAAAAACATTGTAAATTTTCTTATAATACTGATGGTAGTCATAAAGTTTTAATATGATAAGCGAAAATTCAGCTACTAGAACTTAAAAAAAATGCAGATATGAGGTCATCTTCAGGTGACAGCACTGAATCGTACATAGAGTATGGGTTTGAAGCATCCAAATTTCTTAATTCTGCAGAGCCAAATCTACCAAACTGTTGAGCAATTTTTTGGGAGAATAGCCAAACCGAGCCGGACAAAATGGCCGATCAGAACCATACAATTCTTTCTTGAATATCTGGAGTACCTACTACCTACTCGCTAAGTACAATCATCTATATAGAATCCACTTACGGAAATAAGACTAATCACAGACACAAACTAAAAAACTAGTGACAACGCTTTTGGACATCAAAAAGTGTTGTCAAAACTCATGAATTCCAATATAATAGGGAGATTGGCTCACTCAACAGTTTTTACTTACTTTTATTCGGGCGTGTAGAAGAGTAGAACCCTTGCCACTGTCTCGTATGTACTGGTTTAGCTTATATTAATTATCTTGCCATAATCCAAAGACATTTTTTTCTTTTAGTAGTTTGTTGTAGTCGTCTCAGATCTGAACAGACCCTAAGGCCACAATTACACTGTATAACTAATCAAATGCACTGTTAATTCAGACGTTTGAAACATGTGATCTGCTCCTATCACCGGGGCCATCTTGTGCTGGCTGCATATTATATCTCGTATTAATATCTGTGGCAGAAACAACATCATCGTTACGTCATCAGGATTTAATTTGTTGGTTATAATGTAGGGTTGTCGCAGTATCGTTATGTTATGCGATAATGATGACTATATCGATTAATGCTCCCCGGTCGACGGCGCGTTTTGTTCCTCGCGCGCCTTAAAGAATGTCAGCACGCTGACGGAGCCCTCCTATAGAGGGCCATAGCCTTACCGGGGTTGCGGGACGTACGTACACCGCGACTACGGTACACAAAAGGCTACCGAAGGACACCGTGGATTTTAGTCAGTCAAGTCTGACAGTCCCTCCCGCCCTGATGATTTTACCACGTAAAAAAATAATATCGATGAATGCTTAGGGAATATAAATTAACAGACGGTACTCGTTTGCCTGCAGCCGCAGTGGTGGCCCAGTGGTATCGGCCCCGACTTACGAGTTGTAGGTCGTGGGTTCGAACCCGGCCAGGCGCATTACTTTGTGTAATTTATTTCATCACCACTGCTCTCGAAAACGGTGAAGGAAAACATCGAGAGGAAACCGGTGTGTCCTAGAACCATCAAATTCGAAGTTATGTGACATCTGCCAACCCGCACTGGCCCCGCGTGGTGGATTATGGCCAACTCCCTCTCACAAGAGAGGAGGCCTGTGTCCCAGCAGTGGGAAAGTTATAGGCTGATGATGATGATGAAAGGTCTTTAACAAATGACACTCGTCTGTTGTTTATCAATTAACCAGTAGGTAGTATTATTTTAAAACCAGCTGCAAATATTGCTTATATAATAAATGATCATACATAAAAGCTATAATCTTTACACTGACCATTATAAATCGTTGACTAGCTTGTTCAGAACAATATACGGTTCTAACCAGAAACACATCTTATTATAATTAGATCTAGTCTACTTAACACCTGCTTGTTTGACTTATTGATCTAATTTCATAAAATTATAAAGGTTCTTGAATAATAAACGAGTGTAAAACAAATGAATGAACGACTAAGTTTTCAGCTGCGTTCATTCTCACGCGATTCACATAATATTTATACGAGTAGTAAGATTCAATCTTAGCACAGTAACTTTCAACATCCTTTTTTTAATCCAGTCGTTCTAATTCCCGGCTAATAAAAATATCAGTAAAATATAATCAGTACCGTTAGCACGAGTTTTCAGTATTTGGTGAAATAAACTGGAACTTTGACAATTACAAAATGACAATTTTCAAGGAAAAAATTAGTTCCTTCTTCGCACACCAGGGGAGCTGTTCCATTTTTTCATACAAGAAACGCTGTAAAACTCTGTAAAGATAAATAATGAAAACTCGTGCTAGGGGTACAGGACGGTATCCTGTAAAACTTGTACTGATTAAAATCCACGGTATCATTCAATAGCCTTTACGTTGCGGATGTACGGTTAACTGATAAGACAGTCCCGCGATCCCGGCAGGCTTTGGCTGTCAGGGGGCCCCGTGATAAGCTGTTTGGTCTTTAAAGGCAATTACTCATATAGCAGCAAATTCAACAGTCTGTCTTATCAGGCAACCGTAATCCTGGAACGTAAAGGGCTATTGAAGGAACACTGTGGATTTTAGTCAGTATGAGTCTGGCAGTCCCTTCCGTCTCGCTCTGAGCGGGAGGACTCATTTGATGATTTGACCACGATAAAAAAAAAGAAACATGGGCAGTAATTAATACTTGCGCCCACTAGACAAAATAATACAGTATGTTTGTATAAAACAATAAGCATAAATATATAACTTTTTGCCGCACACATTAGCACTGCAAGCTGTTATAAATCAGGAGTGACTACTTGCCAATGAAGTAACGGCGCTTGGTCCCGGTGCTTCGTTCACATGGGTTAGTAAACTCGAATAATCAAGCTGATTACGTTCCACTAATCACTGCCTTGATTGTAATGAGATAAGTCAATTAGATGTAATCAAAATGTAAGTATGCAATTATACATTTTAGATGTAGAGGATTATATGAAAGTTAATTGTATAATTTGTGAAATTATCTTTGAAATAATCTTGTTATGTTGATTTGTGTGTGAATTTGTCTTTATGGTTGCTTTAATGATTTCGGCTATAATTTATATATGTATTTGCCTTTAATACAGTTGATACCTTTTTAAAAACTATGAATACCTATTTAAATGCACCATTGAATACCATAAACCAATTTCGTATACCTACTAACCTAAAAATTCGACAACGGACGAACCATTTTTCTGTCTATGCAAAAGCTGGCAGTCATCTATGGTTGAAAACTAAAGTATTGCTATAATTTCATGTAGATTTTTTTCTACGTATTAAGTCTTTTCTGACATTAGTGTTCAAAAATCGCTACAAGATACTCTCCTATCCCACTCTCCCAATCCAAATTTCGCAGCCGTCCAAACGCAGCACACACTTAAGTAACCCGACCGATGATGAGGTAAGCTTAAGTTATTGTTAAGCTAATGCACCGCACATGTGTCCTGGCTTAAGTTAGCAAAGTAGCTTAGCATTGTCAGCTTTATCGATAACTTGCCAACTGTAAATGTATGTTTTGACAAGATTGTACAATATTTTGATGATGTTTATTCATTCTATGGTGGATTATGAATTCGCTGTTTATTGGTAATGTAAAATAGGGAGTCTATTTGTCTCGGTATTTACTTGTTTGCAATGTAGTGATAACTATCCATTAGCATACTTGTTTTATAGAAAACGGTTTCCCAGGCTAGCCTTTGTAGGTAGCTTTCATTTCTACTTTTCAATATCCGTCTTCATCTTATTGATTATTTATCTTCTATTTTTGTTTTTCACGTGGTAGAATCATCAAATGATTACGATTTGTCAGTGTACGATTCTGACAGTCCCATTCCCAGGGCAGGGCGGGAGGGACTGTCAGACTCGTACTGACTAAAATCCACGATGTCCTTCAATAGCTCTTTATGTTCCGGGGCCATGAGATAAGTCCAGCGTAAGTAAAATAAAGTCCTATCAGAAGATTATCAGCCTGACGGGGTAGGCTGATAATCTTCTGATAGGACTTTATTTTACTTATTAATAATGAATTTCTGTATGTTTTCAATATAATTAACTTAAATTATTTTCAAGTGTTTTATTTTACTAGATCGGTATAGCTCATCTTGCTTTAATTTAAGGCCAATGAAGATTTATTTTTCTGAAATAAAATGTTTAAAAAAAAACATCGAAACTTCGTATTTTTCAGTTCAAAAGAGTGCAAATCTAGTATCAGTATACATTTTTGTTCAACAATCGATCCCCTTAATATCCGTTGTAAAATTGCCCAAACAGGGACGGGAAAGGGAAATTGACAATATTTTGCAATTCTGATTGACAAACCAATTGATTGACATGATTGACAATATTTTGTTTTGCTCGTTGATTAACGAATAAATCGATTGAGACGTTTGTCGGGGACTGTTGGAATTTCTTCGATAAATTTATGATTCGATTTGTTTTTATATTCACCTACCTTTTCTATAAAAATCTTTGTCTCGGTGTATGTGGTTGCATTTCTCCAAAACGACTTGGCCGATTTTTAATCACCACCACCACCACCATCTCAGCCATAGGACGTCCACTGCTGAACATAGGCCTCCCCTTTTGATCGCCACAAGTACCGGTTGGAAGCGACCTGCACCCAGCGTCTTCCGGCGACCTTCATAAGGTCGTCTGTCCACCTTGTTGGTGGACGTCCTACGCTGCGCTTGCTAGTCCGTGGTCTCCACTCTAGCACTTTTCGACCCCATCTGCCATCCGCTCTGCGAGCAATATGGCCTGCCCATTTCCACTTCAGCTTGCTAATCCGGTGGGCTATATCGGTGACTTTAGTTCGTCTACGGATCTCCTCATTTCGGATTCGATCACGCAGAGAAACACCGAGCATAGCCCTCTCCATAGCTCGCTGAGCGACTTTGAGCTTTGAGATGAGGCCGATAGTGAAAGACCACGTTTCGGTGCCGTAACTCATCACTGGTAACACACATTGGTTGAAGACTTTCGTCTTGAGGCACTGAGGTATATCGGACGAAAAGATACTGCGTAGTTTCCCGAACGCTGCCCAACCGAGTTGGATTCGGCGGCTGACCTCTTTCTCGAAGCTGGACCTACCTAAATCAACAACTTCGAGTACCGAGTTTCCAACAGAGACTAGGGTGGGCACAACATTGGCATTTGTCATAATTTGTCCATGTTCATTTTCAAGCCCACCCGTTGCGAAACTCGGTCGAGGCCATTGAGCATCATGCTGAGTTCCTCCATCGACTTTGCCATGACTACGATGTCGTCGGCAAACCGAAGGTGAGTGATGTACTCGCCATTGATGTTGATGCCAAGTCCTTGCCATTCCAGGAGCTTGAAGGCGTCTTCCATTGCGGCAGTAAAGAGATTTTTAATCTTTTGTTTTATTCCCCCTTTCTCATTAAAAAAAAAACAATTACCACCAAATGAAATGGGCACGGGTCGGCTAGTGAGATCTACAGTATCTCTTAGTATCTCATCATCATCAGCCGGAAGACGTCCACTGCTGAACATAGGCCTCCCCCTTGGACCGCCACGCCGAACGACAATTCGCCACTTGCATCCATCGGTTGCCCGCGACTCTCACGATGTCGTCGGTCCACCTAGTGGGAGGCCTACCTACGCTGCGTTTTCCGGTCCGTGGTCGCCACTCGAGAACCTTTCTTCCCCATCGGTTGTCAGTTCTACGAGCGATGTGGCCTGCCCATTGCCACTTCAACTTGCAAATTTTACGAGCTATGTCGGTGACTCTGGTTCTTCGCCGAATATCCGTGTTCCGGATTTTATCCCGCAAAGAAACTCCGAGCATAGCTCTTTCCATTGCTCGTTGAGTGACTCTTAGTTTCTCTAAAAGGCCAGCAGTCAAAGACCACGTTTGTTCTTAGTGTCTAAATGTCTGTTAATTTTAGTCAGTACAAGTCTGACAGTACCTCCCGCATTGCCCTAAGTAGGAGGACTCATTTGATGATTTTACCACGATGAAAAAGAGTGTCTGTGGTAAGATTTATTATCGGCACCCTATCGATTTCTGTTGCACAATGTGTCACAGGTTCGATCGCTGCAGGAAACAAATATTCGTATGACCTTCCAGTAGTTTTTCCGCTTCTGGATGTTTGTGTATCTGGGGGCACGGCAGTGCCCCCGAAAAGACGAGCCAAGCGAAGCGCAAGGGCATTACCTACCTTTTCTCGAAGTGTTTCGTCGTTGTTTTGAACCCTCATAGAGTTGGTTTCCGATGTACCAGATAGTTTATATTCACAGCATATGATGCCAATAATAGATTTATTAAGCATACAAAGTCTCAATGGAATAGCTCTAATAGTTTAGATGTTACTGACATCTAAAATACACGGATTTCGTCATTGATTCACTGATATATTGACACACTGACACACTGATGATCATCAAAATGTTTGGCTATTTCCTGCAGTCCTAGAGAGCTGAAATTCGGTATGTAATCTAATTATAGTATACAACCAACAAGAAAATTCACAAACTTATAACTTTCGCCCCCCATCGCCTAAAATGGGGGTTTGAAGTTTGTATGAGACCTTAAAATGTTAGGATACTTCCTGCAGTGCTAGAGACTCGAAATTCGGTATTTAGTCTAAGTTTAGTATACAATCAACAAGAACAATTTTCACCCCCCATCCCCTAAAATTGGGGGTGGAAGTTTGTATGAGACCTTAAACCTTATTCGGGTCTTCGATCTTTGAACTCAAAAATCAAAAACAAATCAGTAAAATGTATGGCTTGGCTGTTTCGTTACTTAGATACTTCAGAAATTAAATATTAGCATCACCTCCACAACGGTAGCGAAACGGTGAAGCCATACATTTTACTGATTTGTAGAATTAATGAAGTTGGGGTTGCTAGAGTTAGGCCGTGATATCTGATATCTTTTTCGTATGACAAACCTTGTGCTCGTTTTGGAGTTTACATGAAATGTTTTTGGTGGGATGTGTTCTTCTATGTTTCGTTTGTGTCGTTGGTGTAAACGCGCCGGAAAAATCATAGTACTGGGAACGTTTATAAAAATTGAAAACTGACATGATTTAGTAAGGTACTGCATGATAGACCTTTGGTTTGGTCAGACATCACATTCAGACAGGTCTAGGCAACTTGGCTTCTCCCAGTTGTAATGTCCCATTGTGCCTATTGGCCTTGTTTTGTTCTGTCTCCTGCTTGCATGGAGGGAAGTGGAAGCATATTTTTTTCCTACATATTTTTTTCCACTATTCTTTTCTGATCAATTTCGTTGCAGGATCCAAGACAGGTAAATTCATTCTCCGGGACACGTCGAGCTTCATTGTCTCGGCGCTTTTCTGGCGGTCCCCACTTTTGATTCTGGCTTCCAGGAGTTACAGCGGTTTTGGAATAGTGTGGTGGGTTAGTAATGGTCAGATATTATCCGTCTTTCTACAAGAATGATAATCATCTGCTGAATACTTGTCTAAAAAAACTGTTTACGCCATAACGGATGTTTGTTTATCTTTTTGTGGTAAGGCGGAATATATTGTGTATTTGTATAATAAGAAAAAATATAATGACACCATTAGTTTTAATAAAGATCATGTCTATGTACTGTAGGCCTTTTTAAGAAGCTATCTTCATAAGATCACGCAAGCGATAATATTCAAACATTTTTACAAGATCAACACTGTTGTCACATTATACAAAATTAATTTTTATCTCCTAGAAAACATTCGTCACCTGTTCACAACGCGGTAGGTAAAATAATTATTATAATTATAATATAAATTATCGACTTATTACTATAAAACAATAACAAGCGTGTCAGTACAAAATATTCGCATAAAAACTGGGTGATATCCCAACAAACTTGTATTGTTAACTAGTGACTTGCCGTTACTTTGCCTTCGCTTCAATGCATTTTAGTAAAGATGAAAAATTATGAGCATGCTTTTAAAAATATTTGTATTTGTAAATTGAAATCCTTGATCCTTACCTGAAATGTAAACGGATGGCTTTAAAAATGTTGCCCAATTTCAATCATTTTTGTGGACAACTCACACTTGACTAAAAAAATAAATACCTATGACAAAATTGTTAACATCAAAAGAGCTTAGGTTCCTAAGAAAGGTTTTCGGTAGACTATCTCTTATGGATGCGAATTTTTACTATAAACAAACAAATTTTACCTTTTTTATTATATAAAATAGTTTAAATATACTGTTAAACTTACAACCCTGCACGATCTGCTGTCAGCCCTGTCGATCTAATTACTGATGACAGGCAAAAACTGCCGTTTAGCTTTATAATTGGCATTATTTTCTGTAATTTTCTCGCGTCCGATCATTGTACTTGGCTCGAACACCTGTTTCCAGTCACTGTGGTCGATTATTCATCAATGGCGCTAGTGTTGCGGTTACATTCATAAACATCGCGCGCGCGGGAAACAAAACAAAATGGCTGCCGGCTCCATGGCGACAAGTAAGACAGGGTTGCAAGCATAAAAAATAATTAATTATAATTATTAATCGCGGCCGTAATTTAATTAAATACGGATTCTCTGATAAGGAAATTACTGTTGTTAATGATCTGAGTCGTTTCTACATCATTCATGAAGTGAAGATACTTAAGATTTACGTATACAAGAATTTGTTAATTATATGTACGTTTCTGTTAATAAAACCTTCACAGTTATCTTACTATGGATTATACTTGCAAAAATAGCTCAATTCAGTTGGGTGGCAAAAGGCCTGACAGTACAAATATTATAAAATCAATTAAAGACCATTCTGACCCTAAAATAATATCAGACTTGAGGCCCAGGTAAACTTGTTTTGACGGGGCCCTCATAAAGGCCCAAAGCCTGCCGGGATGGTAAGACTAGCGAGCTACCCTGACTCCGTAACGCAAAGGACTATTGAAGGACACCGTAGATTTTAGTCAGTACAAGTTTGACAGTCCCTCCTGCACTGTCCTGGGTGGAAAGACTCGTTTCATGATGTTACCACAGTAAAAAAAAGACCAAGAGCTTTTGTGCAGCCCTACTACCGTCTAAGCGGTCAGCAATTAAAACAAGTTTAAAATCTCGTTCCCCTGACAAATTGCAATAAATAAGAATACTTAAATCCATACTGCTAGCAGTTTAGACATGCTGCACTCTACTTACAATCATTAACCTCTATCGTCATTTCTTTAAGGGTTATAATCCCGTGGCAAAATATGAAAGTAGCGATAAACAGGTTTAGCGAAATGTTAATCGTTAGTTAAAAAGTTAATTTCATATGAAACTTTGATTCTGTGGTGGCAGCTAGAAATGATATGGGAATGATTTTTTTAAAACGTTGCCCTATTATGAAAATTTCTTCGTGTATGGGTGCGGTATGGTGGGTGCGTTTACAAACATAGAAATTCACATACACAAACACCCAGACCCGGAACAACTACTTGCAGATCATACAAATGTTAGCTCCGAGTGAGTTTAAACATAATATATGCCGTAGACTGGATGGAAGATGGGGCAGGAAAGTGTTGGAATGGAGACCACGATCGGGAAAGAGGAATGTAGGGAGACAACCGAGGTGGACAGACGATCTTGTTAAAGTGGCCGGAAGAAACTGGATAGCCGTAACACAAAACCGCCAGAAGTGGAAAGATTTGGAAGAGACCTTGGGTGTAGGTCTCTTCCAAATCTTTCCACTTCTTGCATTGGGTGACTAAAGGTTGAAGAAGAGAGTTTAAACATTGTCTAGTAGTCTTTAAGTACTGTTTTCACAATTTGCCAATCCCTACACCGCGGATTTAACGACGACGAATAAACCTGCAGTTCTAAGTAAAGTATTATCTTAGTGGGGGTTTACAATTAAACATAGTTTGCACTTACGTGAGTTATACTTGACCAAAGGAAATGACTTGTTTAATTCTGCTTGATAGATTGTCCTGCGGTTGGCGCTTGGTCAATATTTTTTTCATTTCGAACCAGTATTTTATGGGATAAGCGCGTTTAACCAAACAAACAAACTCTCCAGTTTTGTAATATTAGCATTGATTTCATTTTTCATTTAGACAACACTGAAAAAGGTAATTGGGTCTGGTTTGATTGTGTTCACATAGAATTTCTACTATTACAACGTCATCACTCCTGTGTTTCTCAAGAGGCAGAAACGTTTCAATTTGTTTGTTTATGCCTATAGATTTTTTTTTATTCTTTAGGCATCCAGATTTGAAAGTGTTGCAATCGTCAAAAAGAAAAAACACGAGAATTAAAAAAAATATTATATTGAAAGCCATTGTTCAACACATCATCCAATAAATAAATAAAATATTGTCTACAAGCTGACTTGTTAGTTAAACGTGACAATGATCGTTTGTTTTGTCTTTCAGCCGGTTTGAACCCCTGCAGAGAAAAAGCCTGCTTTTCCTCTTTACATTCTTTCTAGTCGTATGTCAGTTAGAGAGTTGAGATTAAACTTTTGTTTTATGCATAAGCCCCTTCGTACATATGGCGACGCAAGTATCCGATACCTTACGACTTTGGTATCCAGGCGACTATCATAACACAAATCCATGGAGGTCCTTACACAGGCACGCGTCAATGGATTCGAAAGTCTTAAGGTATCGGAGACTTGCGTCGCCTTATGTACGAAGGGGCTAAGGGTAACCTTATGATATTGCCATCTGGGTATAAAATGTTTGTGGACAGTAAAAGTCGTACTCATACATAATTATATTGTTTTATCATCATCATCATAATCAAACGGAAGATGTCCACTGCTGAACGTACGCTTCCCCCTTTGACCGCCACGCCAAAAGACAATTCGCCACTTGCATCGAAGTTTCAGATATTGAACGCAAATACCAACTGAAGGAGCTGGTTGTTTTAAAGTCAACAAAATACAACACAACTTATTTTAACATGACTTGACCATCACGCAAAAATTTACATTAAAATGTTGTTATCGAAATAAATTAAGGTAATTTGCATACAGCATCACGCAATGGCAATTAAGTTATAACGGACTAATAAGTTAGAAAAAACTGTGTCACCTGTTGTACAATTTATTAGTCAAATAAATATTTGTGATCATTGACCATACAATATTTTATTAATAGTAGCTTAACATCAAAATGTTTGATGTCTTCATGGATCGTATCTCTTCCCTAGATTTTGCAACAATAGGGCTGCATTAAAACTGATACAATCGAAAATTGGTTCACACACAGAGAGACACGTTAAACTTTTAACACCACTTTTTGCGCCGGGGGTTAAACAACCGCACAATCTCTCGTGGGGTAACTCAGCCCATGTTACTGAACAATGTTTGTTGTAAGACTTTTGGAAATTCGCAAAAAAAAAATTGCTTTTTCATTCAAAATGAGAAATTGATCGGGCCTATCAGTATGTAAAATCTTCTTTTTTTTTGCGAATTTCCAAAAGTCTTAGAACAAATATTGTTCAGTAACATGGGCAAAGTTACCCCACGAGAGGTTGTGCGCTATTAACGTTACACATTCACAAATTTCATACCCATGAAACTTTTCAAAGGGTAAAACGGGACCCCAACTAAAGATCTGTTGTCTGTCTGTCTTTCCGTATGTCACCAGACTATATTTGTATGTCCGTAGGTACTCTTTACTTACCCCGTTTAAAATCATAAATACGCATTTTCTTCTAATAAAATTTGACAACCCTAATACCAATTTCATAACTTCGGTAGAACACCTCGTTGACAACAGTAGGAGGATACATGGCTACACATCAAACTATGAAAAACCAGTTTATCCTGACCGTTAATTGTGCCAAAAGATCATATAAAGCGAGGCCAAGTCAAACTGGTTTTGTATAGCTTTAATCCTGGGATACACCGGGGCAAATGAAGAAACAAGTTGCGGAACATGTCCCTCAATAACTACGTAAAGTATCCAGAGCCAATTGTTGCAGAACATTTTGCCAGCCACATTAGTCAGTGCTCATAGAAATGTCACCCGAAGAAGTTGTATTAGTGCTGTGGCATTGCGCCACCATGTGGTCGGACGCGGGTATCACGCCGTCCATGGAGATGCTGCCAAACGTTATGTCGAGGATGCTGTCGAACTTGGCGGCTACGAAGGTGAGGCCGGCCATAGGTCCAGGGTTCATGTCGCACACCGTAATGCCGTGGTAAAAAGTTGTACTGACTAAAAAAGAATTGAAGATGATACAGACAGAAAGTATTCGAAATATGAATATTCAAATTTAGAAAGCCAATAAATAGATCTTAACAGAAAAGGAACAGAAGAAGTAGAAACCCACTCTGTTACAGTGCTGCGTAATTTCGTACATAGTAATTATATCGAATGTGTTGAAAGGTAAGAGAAAGAGAAGGTCGTGGATGCGGAGTCTTACCACAACGACAGACACGAGTGATATTGATATAGTGATATTCAGTGATATCGAAAAGCGACACTGACCTAGGACATGTGCTCTCGCTCTCGAACCGGGAGCCAGCAACATGCCTTCGTCACTTACAATGTTGTGACACTCTATGCAACGTTGCAACGTCATGTATCTTTAGTGTTGCGCATCGTGTTTCGGACAAAATATTCCTCCTACTGTATCCAGCGCTTTAGAGTACCAACGTTGCGTACGGCGCGGGCGCCGATTTGAAACGGGATAAGTGCGTCCCCAGGCTATGGCTAGCCACCTGGGTCTGTCTTGAAACGACAAGAGATATTGTTGTTAGTGACTTCGACTGCGTGACTTTATGTTGAAGGCGGGTTAATTGAGTTGCCTGTTGATGAAGGTAGTAGTTAAAAACTAATATTACTTAAGAAATTTATGATTAGAGAGATTCTAATCATAAATTTCTTAATTATTCAAAGATTCTTGACGGGACCCCTCTCAGAGTGCCAAAGCCTGCCGGGGTCGCGGAACTTATTTCCATCAGTATGACCCCGGAACATAAAGGGCAATTCAAGGACACCATTGATTTTAGTCAGTACAAGTCTGACAGTCCCGCCCTGCCCGGGGTGGGAGAACTCATTTGATGATTTTACCACGATAAAAAAAGAATACATAGATTCTGGATAATATTTCAGAGTCTATATGTTAGGTACCATAATCAATAACGAGTAAATAAATCATCTTTTTTGTTTGGGAGCCCCCAAAAATAATCCATAATTAATTAATTATCCCCATACATATACGCAGTTTAGGAGTTCTGCCCGTTTTAGCCTTTGGATACCGAATCCTGAATTGTTTTTACTGAATCCTTCATAGCCCCTTTTCAAAGCACTTTTCTAGTATTTCAAGGAAAAGCACCATACCATTAAAAAAAAACAATTTACCCTCACCGTACTGACATCACATTGTAAGTATGGGAGCACAATAAGCACATCGTCAGTAATGTCATTAATAAAATCATTATTGTTACTACATTAACACCCCGACACCAATAACCCCACCTCATCAATTCAAGTCACATTGTCCGAAAAAACGCATTCGAAGCGGAACTGTAACAAACCGTAAATAAATCAAATTGACCCCGAATTTCGTTCGCTTTCGGCAAATTTCGGCCATTATCGGAGTTGCACGGTGCACAACAGAGGCGTAGTTAGGCGGGGGCGAAGCCTATAGCCCCCAGTCTCACACCTGAAAGGGCCTTGCTCGATAAAAAAAGAAATAATCTTGACAACGGTAACCACAACAGTTTTTAACGAGTCTTTAAAGCGGTACAACTAAACTTCTACTAAGAAATTAACCTGACTTACAATTATAAGGCGAGGCCCTATTGTGCAAGATATATATAACTATCATTTGTAACTGGGTACTGAAAAGAGTCAAAGAGCTTCGCAAAGCTAATTTCGCTGACAATCACATTTAGAAAGGATGACTTTCCACCAGGGCAGAGCGGGAGAGACCAGAATCCACGGTGTCCTTCAATAGCCCTTTACGAACCAGGTTCGCAGTAATTCGGTAAGTCAAGCTTAGGCCCTTGTTCTTTGTTATTATGCTGACACTCGTTGCTCCCTGTTATTATGCAACTCAGGCATGGTCCATGGTGAGACAGCGGGTCATTACTCGCCGCTCGCATGCCCGCGCCTACGGTGGCCAGAGATCGTCTGCCGACGTCCGAAATCGTGGGCGTCTACCACTGCGGCTGGGGTGGAGGAGAACGCAGTCATCTCCTCCTTCGCGAGCAGGAGGTAATAGCATGGATGACTCGGGAGAAGTCATCTTTAAACAAGGGAGTAGCGGAGGCAAGTCAGTTTTCGTCCTGAATGAAAAGGGCCTCGCAAATACGTCTTTCCCCCTCCTGAGTCCGGTCCCGCAACGCCAATGGTGCAAAAAAAGCAATTTGGGTCACGTTTTCAATGGTTTTTTTTTTCACCCAAAGTCCCGTAAGAGCAGTGCGTCTTGTTGATTGTAATTGTTGCACTCATTGTTCTTCTGAAAGATAAAGCCGAAACAAGCTTTTGTGTTTAATTAAAATTTTGTTTCGCTCATGGGAATTTCTCCGGTGCATAATGATATACTTTACGTACTTTCTGAAAGTTCAACGGTACTTATGGCGCGGGTAATGGGCGTTTTAGACCTGTTTTCGACTTTTAACCTCTTGAAGGGAAATTTCAAGGGTTACAGGGGCATAATACCGTTACAATTTAACTGTCAGTGATAGCTGAATTTTGTAAGGAGTTTCTTGAAAAAAATATCCATCCAGTATTAATAATGATCGAAATGATCTAGTTATTATTAGTTAATAAGGCATCTGTCGATGTACTGATTTATGGTGATCGTAGGTTTAAGTACTGCTCGCAATCGATAAAAAACAACAAAGCCCTATACAATACACGACGCATACGTATAAAATTTTAGAATCATCCCAATCAGAACATAAATTAGAAAATGAAATCAGAATCACTTGAAAGAACAAACAGTGCCAAGTGTAATTGCAAATCAGCGGTTTTGCATTTTTTCCGCCTCACAAGTGTAGTTCCCTTTCGTCACGTATTTGGACCACACAACGATATAATCAAGGCGTATATCAATAAAACCAAAATCAAGGCAGAATAATTGCGACTAAACTTTACCGAAACTTGTTCACAATCAGCTCATTATAGCATGATACAAAAACGGGTTGGAAAGCGATCCATAAGACTTCATTAAAATTCCCGACAAATCATATATCTGGACAAGCAGTGACGTAATTGGGGGCAGGCAGTGCAAGACAGGCGCCCGGGGCAGCCTCACTGGCTGGTACCAAGTTACAACCAGGACACTGAGAAACTCTATGAATAAATTAGTGGTCATCTGTGTGGAAATTACCTATCTTTGCTAATAAATCTGTGGGTAGTTAGGTTTTTTGATGGCGTAATAATTGTATGAGTTGTAATTTGACGGCACGGCTGGTGAAGTGGCTGAGCGATCGAATACTGCGCAGCTTGTCGCGAGTTCTAACCCCGCACGGGATTTAAGATCTAAGAAGATCTTAGTTAATCAAGTAATTGTTTCGGGTCTGGGTGTTTGTGTGTGTGTTTGTACACGCACCCACGATACACATACAGGAAGAATCCTAGAAAGGGAATTAAAAAAAAGTCTAATATTGTTACTTCTACGACTACTTTGCTGGCATTACAGTCATTTGCAGGAGGTCATCAGTAGTAATTTTGTAGATTCTGAATATAATATGACAGCTAACATTTGAAGATGAGTCTCGAATTAAGTGTAAGATTATCATTGTAAAGCAAAGGAGAGAGCCAGAGGGACAATATACATAAATCGATGAAAAATGTATGACTAATAGCTAAGCTTAAATCTCTATCAAAGCAAAACACTGCTCAATTAATAACATTTTTACGCACAATTTGTCATTATGTCAACGCAACAGGAAATGCCAATTATTGACACACCAATAAGTCTATTAGTCCCAGCTATCAATCAATCAATCACATTGCTTACCCCACCTACGCTAATTACTATCACTCAAAAACCAATTATCTAATAGGATAATGAGACAACATTACAAATCATTTTTCTATTTACTAAAACAAATTGTTTTCTCTACTACAGAGACGGTAGCCGTTGCAGTCGCTTGAGGCTGCGTACGCGCAGGGCAATTACCGAGCGCAGCCGACCGCGCCCGAACCCGCCCGAGGCAGACCAACGTGATAGACATTAATTGTTCCAGAGATATTAAAGCTATAGTAATTATCTTAAAGTTATTGAAAATTTTATAATGTGAGAGGGAATTTTAATTTCTTGCTACTGTTTGTTTTCTATTAAAATAACTAGGTGTTAATTTCCGTTTTGAGCAATGGGAAATTCAGGGCTGTCCGAATGCTAATAAGCCTTATGGGGTTGAAGACATTGTTGTGGTTATTTTTTATTGTTTTTTTTCTGTGTTTATTATAAGGTGTCTGCAATTAACAATGTTCAGCGGCAGCTTCATTGCATTCATCATTGATAATCAAATGTGGTGAATAAAATGTTCCATTGTTTTTTTATTAGTTTCACTGTCTTCGTCAGTTTTGAATGAATGCAATTAAACGACTTTGTTTTGCATAAATGTTTGAGATTTTTAAGAATAACAATCAGCTCACAATTTAAAAAATCTTTTAGGTAAATTTTATTTTTAAACATCGTAAATAACACATAGACAATTCAAAAACGGGTCAGTGAATTACTCTAACTCACTCTATGATTTAAAAACAATTTTAGTATGATTAAGTTTTCTCATTAAAACCCCGTAGAATTATATTATTCAAATCGCCATTCGTTCCATAAATAACTAGGTACATGACAATGATAATCTACATACTTGCAAAACGTACACTTCCATGCAAATAGTAAAAGAGAATAGGCATCTAACAATAAAAAATCATCTCATAAAAAGTAAAAATAAAAAAGGTCCATATAGAAAATGCACTATAAAATTACAATTGAAATAAAATGAAATTTGTCCCCGGTTTGCCGACAGAGGTTGTTGTAAAAAACTCATTTTATTTGTTGGGAGACAGTTATACCGTTTTCATAGTGGACGATTAAGCTCGGGATGCACTTTAAGGCACAACCTTGGAGCACTATTTTTAGTTTTATAGTGCTTTTTTAACTGGGAGCTGTATGCATTTTTGTAAATTTGCTCCGAATAGTGAAAAAATGCGAAAAGTGTTTTTGTTTGCAAGTATGGTTACCGAATTTCGCTTTCAATTTAATAGGATGTCAGAATTAATTTATATTTTAGCGACACAAAAGCCAATATTTATGAATAACAAACAACTTGAATAACAGACAAAATGAATTATTGTTAATTAAATTATTGTACTATGCACTTCAACTACGAAGGGTGGTGGTCCACGATCTTGATGTGTCAACTGTGACTTGAAATTACATTTTTATAAAGTTAATTTTTACTAGTGTAATTAAAATCTTTATCTTGTTAGAGTAAATCTCACAAATGATTATTATTTATTTAAATGCGAGTAAGTTAAAAAAGGGGTGCATGACGTCATAATATGGTGTCAACAAATTCTTCTTCACAGTTGAATTACATTGTAGTTTACA
Organism: Agrotis ipsilon; assembly: GCA_028554685.1. NCBI lineage: Eukaryota > Metazoa > Arthropoda > Insecta > Lepidoptera > Noctuidae > Agrotis > Agrotis ipsilon. The sequence goes on from CM052972.1 coordinate 11,920,428, forward strand.
AGTTCTAGCTCCTAGCCTATCATGAAAGTATTGTTAAAAGTAATACTACCTACTAATTACCAATAAAAATTTCTTATTCATAGCGCAACAGTGACACGAGAACTTGTAGTGCTCATGAATAGAAATAAATTTTACGATTCCATAAGAATTTGTTGAGTATTATTATAACATGTAATGTTAGTTATTAAAGCCTCTTTATTAGTTTTCTATTTATTATTTTTTATTGTTACAATAAAGAAATTGTGCCTTTTATTAACGTGATAAAAGTTAATGCAGAATTTTGTTAGGCATCATTCTTCTTTTGTGTATAATGTTTTCAATCGTTGTTTAAGATTGATTGCCTAGCTGCTTCTTTTCTATTCTTCTCCACTGCTTAAAGTCTCTTGATATCACGATTTGCTTTTTAACCGACTTCAAAAAAAGGAGGAGGTTCTCAATTCGGTCGGTATGTTTTTTTATATTTTTTTATGTATGTGCAACGATTACTCCGAGGTTTCTAATCCGATTAGTGTGATTCTTTTTTTGTTCGATGCAGGATACTTGCAGTTTGGTCCCATAAAAATTTCATCAAATTTCGTTCAGTACTTTTTATTTTGTGAGCATTTTTATTAATTTCGCCTACTTGGATGACATGATGATCTTTACCTATTGCGTGTTTGTTACGCGATTACTTCGCCAATTGTGGACCGATTTTCAAAATTATTTTTTGTTATACTAGGGATCGTTCACCTTAGGGAATACTACAAGTTTCATCGAACTCTTTAAACTGAGTGCTATTATACACATCACAGAAAATCATTACCTACTGAAAATATACAGCTGAAGGTGAAGACTTTGTTTACTTGTTTGGTCAACCAATGGGCTGATCTCAGGAACTACTGTTTCCAATTGATTATTTTTTTGTATACTGGTAAGTGCATTTATCGAGGAAGAGGGTGGTCTAAAGATTGTATAACATCACGCTATAACCAATAGGAGCGGACCAGCGCACAGTGGGCTGGGATTACAAAGTTGGGTCTTAAGGACTAAAATGTATTTTTTTAGTATCTAGACATAAATTTAAAAAGTTTTTACTCTTTGACTTTTTTTAATTGGACTCGTACTTTCGGAGATATAGCCATATCAAATTTGTATGAAGAATCATGGAATTTAAGTTTAGCAAATTAATTTTAAATTGAAAATAATGTATACTAAACGACCTGAAGTACTTCAATACTTAGTACTTTAAATTAAAAAAAAATTGACCACCGTTTTGTGAATTAGCGCCTAAACAGAAAAAAAGACGAGCACAAAACTTTCATTTATCTTCGGACGAAATAAAATATGCATATTTTGAGCAGTTGAAAGCGGATGGGAATGAAGAGATTGCTAAAATACTAGAACATTTACTTAAGAATCCCCAAGATGTAAAAAAAGTTAAGAAGTGCATATCTGTCAAAGAAACAAAATCTGTAATTTCTCCGGATGAGGCTTTAGGATTATTTTTATCACTTAAGCTGACCAAGTGGCAATACAATACTTTAAGAAAAAGTGTTAACGAGAATAACGGTAAATATTTCCATCGTATTATCAAGTGCAACATTCGAAACAGGAATGCTATCCACCAAAAGATGCTATTACAGTGACGGACACCTCAGCCAAAATAAAGTTACAAGCTCTATTGGATATAACGACAAGAAGAACAATGTCGTCATTCGTCATAGATAGTGGTTATAAAGAATTTACACTAATCAGTAAGTGGGATTTTGACGGTGCTTCAAATCAAGCCAATTTCAAACAAAAAATGCAAACAAACGATACAAGCATATTTATGGGAAGTTTAGTGCCAATAAAATTAATGTGCGGCGAACAAGTTATCTGGAAAAACGATTCACCAAATTCATCACACTGCTGTCGTCGTGCGTCCAATCTTTTTCGAATTTGTGAAAGAAAATAAAATAACAGTTTTGCGTGGGAAAAGTGCTATTGAGGAAGAGATTGTTAATTTAGTAAAAACAGAAGTTGGAGAAATAAAGATTTCACACTCTTTATTAATGACAATGATAGACGGAAAAGCAACATCAATTTTATGTGATACTTCATCTCAGAGATGCGACATTTGTAAAGCCACTCCAACTGAGATGACTAATTTGCCCTTAATTGCATCAAAACCGACTGATCCAGATCTCTGTAAATACGGATTGTCATCATTGCATATCTGGATACGAATGATGGAATGCATTCTGCATATAGCTTACAGATTAACGATAAAGACATGGACAGTAAAGGGAGACAACAAGTGCATCATGGAAAGCAGGAAGAAAAATCTACAAGATGCTTTTAAAAATAGAATGGGACTTCTGATAGATGTTGTCAAACAAGGGCACGTCTCCACGAATGACGGAAATACTGCTAGAAGATTTTTTGCAATCCCAAACGTGACTGCTGAGATAACTGGTGTTAGTGAAGACTTAATTACGCGGTATGCAACCATTTTAGAGGCAATTTCATCAGGTTACCACATTGACACAGTCAAATTTAGTTAAAGTAGTGACCATGCGACTGTATTTGGAATTATATGGCTGGTATTATATGCCTTCAAGTATTCAAACAGTTCTTATGCATGGTGCAGCTATTATTGAAAGTTTTGGTCTAATAGCAATTGGACAGCTATCTGAAGACGCTGCTGAAGCTAGAAATAAAGACTTTCGTAGGTACCGCCAACACCATTCCAGGAAATGTAGTAGAAAAACTACAAATGAAGACATTTTAAATAATTTGTTGACCAGCTCTGATCCACTCATCTCAGCGAAACGCCACAAACTTCGCAGGAAACATAAAACTTTGTCAGAGAGGCACAAAGTTTATTAATAATTGAACAAACGGAAACATTTGATGATGACGAAAACGAAAATTTTGCATTCGTTAATCTCTCTCTTGATAGTGATTAAATTAAAAAAGTGCAGTGACCAGTACCTGATTGTGATTTTTACTTATTTTATTCATCCTTAGTGGATTAGGGGAGACCATAACATGAAAAAAAACGCGCCTGGTTCTTAACCTCTATGGTGGTGTGGAATAGAGAACAAAATTTGAAATTGCGACCAAATCGCAGAAAATCGCAACCCGAGCATAGGTGCTAAAATAGGACAAAAATACGTACTATACATTCGTAAAGTCAATTTTTTGAGAAAATTTGAGAATTTCTAGATTTTCAGGTTTTTTTGTTTTGCTTCATACAAAAAATACTTTGGTTATTAATAACTCCGAAAATACTCAAGTTATCTAAACGACCCTCATACAAATAATTACTTATAATCAATAGATAAATCCAACGCGCTATTTAAAATTTCAGAAAAAGAAACTTTTTTTTTTTAAACGCTAAGTCTTCTACCGGCCCGTTTCAGCCCACTGTGCAGCGGGGTGAAATCACAGAAAACAGTAAGTGTCCGATAAATCAGAAAACACACCAACAACCTTTTAATGAAAATTACTGTAACTTAAACGTAGATCAGCTAGCAACGATAAAGCTCAAAACAATCAAGGAAAACATCGTGAGGAAACTGACATGTCCTAGAACCAATATTTCGAAGACATGTGACAACTATCTGGACTGAGTCCTTGTGGATTATGGCCCACTCCCTCTCACGGAGATGAGGCCTGTGTCCCAGAAGTGGGAACATTATGGCTGATGATGATATTTAGAAAACCTTACAAAGGTAATCTTACAAATGTTAGCACAGAGTCAGACAAAGTAAAACTAAAATACACAACAAAAATCTTTACAACACAAAGTAACACAATATAATAAAGAAATATTTCCCTTGCATACAATCGCAAGGCGTATTCAATAAGTCCTACAATAAAACTCCTGCGCACTACAATGCTACCGGTCGTCGTGTGCGCAATTTACGACTCGTCACTTAGACAATAAATACTGATTTTCGCATTTCTACTGAAGACACGCATGGACTTAGGATGTAAAGGGCTTTGCTTGAAGATTTTGTCACAATGGATAATTATTTTGATAGAGTAAAACTGGAAGCTGGTTTCATGGTTGTTGGAATGTGGCCAGGGTTTTGTAAGTTTCAGCTGCTAGTCAGATGCTTGTGCTTTGTCACAGTCAGACTTCTGTGACAATGCCATGGTTTATTTTTTGATGGTGAAAATCGTGCTTATGAGATGATGTTCAATTCCGAGGTTCCAGTTATTTACAGAGAAATATATATTTTTTTTTAGATTTTGATAAATACATGCTACTTAACAGCATAATAGGAATAGCCAATTCATTACAAAATTGCATGACGAGATGTATAAAATTGGACAAGGCGAAAGCAGTATGAATAATCCTAGAATTTGGAGCTCTATGTTTCTGGCTACCCCCAAGAGAAATAAACGTGTCTTTTCATTAATTATTACAAAATACCGTGCCTTTTCATATTGTGATGCCACAAGGAATGAATTTGAATTAGATAGAGATCATGAGAATGTACGTAATTTATGCATTTTGCTAATGAAATGCTTTGTTTTGCATCCTTTACTGTTTTATTGCTGTTACTATGTAAATCATAATCACCTGCTAAAAACAAAATAGACCGTATAATTATATACGCTGATTTTCAGCTAAATTACCGTTAGATGCCAAAATATGTGCTGCTATCTGGCATCATACTGAGCTGAAGCTCTTTGAGCATTAAACTACTTGTTTCATTATTGAATTTTGTTTAGTCTTTAAAAACTTTTAATATCAATAAACTCAATTTCTTCCATATCATCAACTCATTCCAAAAATCCCTTTAAAAAGAAATCAATAACCTCGAATGAACGCAGCACTTTACGTCCTACCTTGCGTATCCCGCAAAGCACGTTTACTATTGTGCAGCATATAAGGCTTGGAGAAGCGACTTGATATTTTTATACGAAGCTAGATGCCTTTGTCGACCATCTAACTGTTTTGTAGGCACAAGTTCCGTGTCAGAGCTACTGGGAAGGAATGGTTGATTTTATTCATTTAAGAAGACTTGGGAAGTTTGTTGTTGAAGATTTTTTGTCTTGTTTGAACTTTCATTTGTTTACTTTTAGAGTTCAAAATTAACTAATTATAAAAAGTAAAATAGAATAAACTGACAAGTACAGTCACGAGCAAAGACATAGATACGACCTTAAAATTTAAATTAATGTAACAATATTAAATTGCAAAAATAAGTTCTGCCAACTGTGTCCAATAATTATGTAAACGTTAAACTAAGTCAAAATTAACTACACATTTTTATCAAAATTTCGTTAACGATAGTTTGCCAAAAAATAATATCAACTTTAAGTTACATTATTATGTACCAAGTCAATTTCAAAAACATGTAAACAATACAGTTTCGAAATTATGTAAACAATTACAAAGCAGCAGTTTCAATCTGCTTGAGACCGGTTTTAATTCACAATTTTCAAAAACATGTAAACAATACAGTTTCGAAATTATGTAAACAATTACAAAGTAGCAGTTTCAAGGAGCTTGAGATCGATTTTAATTCACAATTTTCAAAAACATGTAAACAATACAGTTTCGAAATTATGTAAACAATTACAAAGCAGCAATTTCAAGGAGCTTGAGGTCGGAAATAAGTCCTAATTTAACAAATTGCAATTTAACCTCATTGAAAAAATAAGTGTATATAATACAAATACATAGCTATAAGATCTTATTGTATTATTTATTTATAACTTTTTTTCGTTAATTTGCGTTATACCTACATATTTTGTCATAGTTAGGTAAAAGTAGCCATCGAGTGTATAGACTCACCCGTCGACTGTTTTTATATCCGTGTACCGTCCTAAATCTATTGTGCTATTTTTTTTTTTTATCTTGGTATAATCATCAAATGAGTCCTCCGGCAGGGCGGGAGGGACTGTCAGACTTGAACTGACTAAAATCCACGGTGTCGGAATCCACGGTGTTGGGGCGGAAAGAGGACGCTGTCCTCTCTCTCTCTCGCGGATCTATTGTGCTATTGGGTGATTCTACGAAAAGTGGATAAAATTATCGCACACCCTCTTAAGAGGTTATTGTACCTACTCATTAATAAGTATGATTAATTTTTCTTTTACTATGGGACCTGAAATCGCGAAAATTATATTTAATAAAAATTTATGAAACAGTTGAGAGCCCAAAATTGTTCATAATGATGAATACAATAAACCCTTAAGCCTTAAGCGGGTGTCCGTTAATCACGATATATTTGAATAATGCGTCGACACGTTTGGTGCAGTGGCTGAGCAATTGGACTGCTGCGCCGAGTGTCGCGGGTTCGATTCCCGTACGGAACAGCTATTTGTATGATCTGCAATTAGTTGTTACGGGTCTGGGTGTTCGTGTCATGTGAGTTTCTATGTTTGTAAACGCACCCACCATACAGGACTAATTGCGGGGTAAAGTAAAAAAAAAACTGTGCATAACTATTAAGTATATTTTCACACTACTTGCTCGTAAATGTCATATTATATGTCAGGCAAACCTACTGTAAAGCATGACATTGTTCCCTCTCGCTCGAACCGTGCAATAATATATGTATTGAATTTCATTATTCCCGTGGGAATAATGTGATTTGAATTTGGAATCTCTAAGAAAACCGTATGAAAACATTCACCAAGGAGTCGTATCAGTAATGGCGGCCGCTGGCCGCAACAGCTGATCGCTTACAGTGGTGCCAACTTCACGTTCGAAGGTTGTCGTTCCACATCAAATTTCAAAAATCGAATTTATTTCCTCGCAGTAGGTGTGAAAAGCAGAGTACGCTCCTCGAGAGTAAAGCTGCCTTGTCTTGGGCTACCTTGAATCCCTCGCTACACTAAGGATGCTTAACTTAATTCCCTCGTTTCACTCGGGAATTAACACTTGAACCTCCTCGCTGCGCTACGGAGATTCACCCCCAGAATACTTAGTGTCGCTTCGGGATTCAATACGCCCGTGACGTAAGGCAATGCTTTACACCCTTGGTGCGTAATCTACTATTAATAGGCTTTATTAATAATAATAATCATTACTTTTGGTAATGAATTACTAGACTGATTTCGTAAGTCCTTGATTTATTGCAGTAATAACCAGCCCCTACCTACTTATTTATAAAACTCTAATCATTGCTGTAATAAACTTATTAACAAAAACAGGAAAAAATAGGTATACACTTCCATTATCATTATAATGTATCCATGACAATTTCTATAACACGTATACAATTTGTTTTACTTGTATATATGTTATAGAAATTGTCATGGATAGTTAATAATAACATTAGAAATGTATACTTTTTTCTGATTTTGCTTCGTTTATATTACTGTGAAACCAATGTATACCCAGTTTTGCCACAGTTTGATGGTTAGGTTATTTAGAAAACCATGTTGTACACATATTTTTTGAAAAGTATAAGTTAAGATATTTTAGAAAACGTGACCAATGTATATATATTAGTGCTCGTGACTGTACTCTTAAAGTCTGATCATGACTTCCACTGCAGATTTAGGTCTTTGAATTGGTTGAGAAAGCGAACGAGAAATTTAGCTTCCAGTGTAGTGGTTGCTATGGTCTAATTGTTTAAGTCATCTGGAGCACCTATCCAGAAGACGCAGGTTTGATCTCTGCTCGGACAGCAGGTGCAGCTCAATTTTTCGTTCATTAAAATATCTTTGAGAACCTCTTTTTTTGTAACTCCGTTAAAAATAGGAACTTGCTCTATTCCGATCCAGCATTTGACACTGTACTGAAACCTATTCAGTTATTCCAGTAACAAAGTAAACACAGCTTAAATAAACAGTTAAACCTAATTCATTAGTCACAATTTGACTTTTGACGGTAGCTAATTCAATTTTCTATGATCAAAATCTTCTATTGTCTGACTATTTATGTGCTTACTGCTTCAAACTTTGGGAAAGTGATAAGACAGAGTTTTGACACGGTTGGACGTTTGTTTTGGTTTTTGTGAAACAAAGACTAGTTTTACAAAATTAGAAAAACAAATTAACACTAAATTAGAACTGTCATTACATTGCAGCAGATACTAAAATTAATACAATATCAGAAACCTGGACGCATTTTATATCACAACAAAAACAAATCGTACAAATCCGTTTTCGCAACACGATTCAAACCTGGACCTACTTCATTCCAACCTTTGTGCATGCAAACTGGACCCGATATCGACTACTGATGCATATTAACACGATAATGCATATAATATGCAATACTGGAACAGAGTAGATAGTTCGACAGAGACTGAGGTTTAAACATTCGAGTACCAACACAAAAATGAAAAATGTGGATTGTCATAGTTAACATTTTGCTTTTCTACTTATATGTTTTTCCACGGCGACCGACGTCGCAAGACGATCTCAGGCCACCGTAGGCGTGGGCATGTGGGCGGCGAGTAAAGGGTAAGTCGCTGTCCGACCATGGGACCATGGACCATGCCCGGGTCGACGGCGCGTCGTGTTCCACGCGCGCCTCAAAGAGCGTCAGCATAATGACGGGGCCCCCTCTCAGAGGGCCAAAGCCTGCCGAGCTCACGGGACTTATTCCATCACCGTAACCCCGGAACATAAAGAGCTATTGAAGGACACCGTGGATTTTAGTCAGTACAAGTCTGACAGTCGTCGTCGCCCTGCCCGGGGCGGGAGAGACTGGTGATTTTACCAAGTAAAAAAAAAGTCACTTTCGAGTTTTGATGCTTTTTATTTTTGTCAATATTACTTTGATTACAATATAATATGTGTCCACAAAATAGTTTTGAATAATTATATTACCTTATCTAACGAACTATTACTTAGATTTGTAATTTATTGATACTGATCATACTTCTAAAGTTCAGTCTCTGACACAAACATACTCCTGTCCCTACATCTTTGTAATAAGCACTATCGGGCTCAATTGAAGTCATTTAATTCGCAATCCGCGTTTATTAGAAGCCCTATGCGATACATTAGGATACAATGTTCGTATTAACAATGTAGGCCATTCAGATGCATTCGTATTAATAGGGTCCAGTTATACGTTTTCGTTCGACACGCAATGGTTATAGAGACGTGGTCGGAGTGTAGGCGGGAGAGAAAAGCGAGTTGGAAAGTCGTCTGGGAAAGCGTGGGAAAGAATTTGATAGGACTTGCGCTTATTCATAATGTGAATGAAATTGGCTACACTGTACCGTTGGTGTTCTGGATTCAGTTTCAAAGTCTGGTAGAGTGCTGTTAGTTTATTTAATTAGAAGCCCAGATTATGGATTTGTGCCTGATGAATGAAGGCTCGGGCCTTTTTAAATTGAACTTGATAGTATTTGGTTAATATAAGTGTATAGTGTAGTACTTTTTTGTGTTACTAAGCTTCCTTAGGATTTCATAAATATAGTACCTACAGTCCAAGACTGTCGGTATAGTGGAGCATTCATTAAATTTTGATAGGTAGTTAAAATCCTATACCTACACTTTTATAAGAGTTTTTTTTTAATTTTGCTATAGATTAGACATCTTACAATTAGTTAGATTACAGATTAATTATTTGTATGCAATTATGAATACCTGTAAAAACAACACCTAACTCTACAACAACATTATAATATTCGAGAATAACCACGGTACAGTAACTGCCAAAAATTGATTGCATTCCGCCAATCGCTAACACTACCACCATAGCCTTAATCCATTTTGCCGGTGAGCGGTTACGTCTTTAAGTCAAATGCGATTGTTCTTTAATTTATGATCCTCATTTGCTTGGAATACTCAACTAGGTAAAATAAGGAAGACACTGCCCTTTAATTGACTAATTAATGATCCGATTGAAGAATTGTATCTGTCCTTAATGATTCCCTTTATTTAAATTGAAAGTCAGACTTCCAATTAATTGTACGGTTAACTTATTAAGCTTAGAACTTGATTATAAATATTGGTTTATTTAAAGTTGATTATGTTTGGTTTTTTAATTAAAGACTTGGTTACGTGGTTACGAAATTTTAACAGGAAATTGAATTAAATTGAAGTGTTCTGTGTGTGGTTTTAATTATTTTTAATTGCTTTGAGATCTGATGACCTTTGTTATTTCAGGTTTTTTTCTCACGGCTTTTAAGAAAGGTGAGATAAGAGATATTTAGGTACTTTTGAGACTAATAGCTTAAACTTATCTAGACTATCAATAAAGCCTAGGTTAACCTTTTTATCTTTGTCGACATCTTCAGTGTGCATTTCTTAATTGGCGATCATTGTGAATTCATTAATTATAGAATACCAGTAGTTTTTACTGTTATAAAGTTAAACTGCAGGAGAATGGCGATATATCGATGCTGTTAGTTTGACAAAGGATACTTAGAAGTTAGAATCGTCGTAAGAAATCTGACGCCATAAGTGTGTGCCGGCTTCTGACGTATAAAGGTAAGAATAATGGAGAATAAGAATGGAGAATTTCGGCTTGCAAGTGTGGATTGCAATGGCCTAGTTGGTTAAGGCGTCTGGAGTACCTATCCAGAAGACGCGGGTTCGAATCCCACTTGCAATCTAAAATTTTTCTTTCCTCAAAAAATCATCTTTAAGGTAAGAATAGTTGTAACCAACTTCGAAAAAAGGAGAAGGTTCTCAATTTGTCGGTTTTTTTAAATGTAATTTTCCCGATTTCTCGATACTGCCTGGACCGATTTGGAAAATTCTTCTTTTGTTTGAAAGCCAATATTTCACAGTAGGTCCGTGTGAGGATCTAATGACGGAGTTATAATGTTTTTCATTGGAAAGAAAAATTCAAACCGTGAGCAGGATTTGCGTCAGATGTACTGAATCCACAGGGCGTAGTTTGGTCGCGATTCAAATTTTTCTTTTCAATTATAAACTTTATTATTTTTAAAGAAACGCTTTTAAATTCTCGATGTATGCGTTAATAGGTATAATATTCACAAAAGAAGGATTTATAGTTCACAACATCTATTGTTCAGTGACATACCTACTAAACATAATAAATAATCGGTAGAAAGTCAACCCGCAAGCCTAACCCCAGGGCAATGGCTAGTTCAAGATAAATCTGCCTAATCCATCGTCTGCCTAGCTCACAATAACCCAGTAACCAACAATGGCTGCGAATCAGCATATAACCATTACATAACACCGGTTAACAGCCAACCAGCATTATGTAAAACAGGAAATTAAAGCTGGGACTTTAATATCAAAAGCTGGGCGAGAGACCAACAAATCTTTGTGTGTGTAATTAACATTTAACATGTTGTATAACATATTATAACAACATACAACACATCTATAATATTAGCTGTGTTGATGACACAGTGGAAGTGTTTTAGAAGTAGGGTAGGTTTGGTGTGTATGCGATGATTTATGCAAGTAAACAAAAAACATTTCTACAGAATTTTCTTACTGTTTTGTATACACCATGGCAATGGGTAACGAAAGGTTCTCGAATTGAAACCACGCACCGTCAACCGCACGTCCACTCACAAGGTGAACAGACCAGCTCATAATGAAGACGTGATGATCGCGCTGCCAACTGGTCCTATTGGAAGACATGAGAGAGTATGACCTATGTCCTACGGTTGAAATGATGATGATAGCAACGGGTATCGAGAGATGCAACAGTTGCCGTACAATGTAACTAAACCTCTACGACCACTTGCCCAAAATATCTTAACATTTTGCCGACTTTTTCTACTGTTCTCTATGGACTGTGGCAACAGATATGGTATGGTGTGGTAACTTAATCTCTGCGTTAACATGCCCAAAATATCTCAACATTGTGCCGACTTTTTCTACTGTTCTCGATGGACTGTGGCAACAGATATCAAGAGGTGCGGCGTTGCAAAAGGCACAGTACATAATGCAACTTAACTCCGGTGTTAATTCGCTAAGCCACGCCGTATGACAGCCCGCTGGATGTGAACACTACAAAAGATATAGTCGAATGACATGATAGAAATGTATGGATGCGAACGAATATTTTAATTTTTGAATGGGAACCAGTTTTACGAGTGTATTCTGTTGAGGTGGCTAATGATTGCAACGTGAGGGGTTTAAAAGATTGGTGGTGGTGCAAAGTGGACTGTCAGACTTGACTAACTAAAAATCAACCTGTTCCTTCAGTTCTTATTTGTGTTTCAGGTTCGCGGCTCCCTTTTATGATATGCGAACCCGGGCAGGAGTTTTAACTGATGGGACTCTTATAAGGAGTCTTATAAGGAGTCCTATAAGTTTTCTGAAAAGTGTTTGAAGCTTGGTCAGCTACCCATTATTCGCCATACGTAAGTCCAAGCTTGGTATACTCTCTTCAATCCTACCTAAAGCGGGAGGAGTCATTTGAAGATTATATTTGTCACTGGAAAGAAAGAAGAAAAGAAAAAAAAAAAGAGTTTTATTGAGACACACTGGCAACAGGAGACCTTAGTCTTCAACTACTGTGGGATTTTCGATGGATTTCGATTACCCGTTACTTCCCAAACACTGTTGAGAATTTATGTTAACATCAAAGTATGAATGAAAGCATCAAATTACCTATAAATGTACATTTTCTTGGGTCATATCCGAGAAAATTCATGTAATTAACCTTTTCCTTTCCATAAATTAATCTCAACGTTGTCTTATCCATACAAATCATTCGTGAGAGCGACGTGCGTGCGACGGGCTATAATAGTCTTGATATTTTCTTTATCTGAGACTTCTCAGTGTTCCCAGTGTTCGTATAGTATTACCAGTTTGCGGATTATTCGCAAATATTACGATACTAGTCGTGTTCTTAACTTTCATAGGCTTTAGGACGGGACACACGGGCGAGGTCCGGGATTTATCTTCCGGGATTGAGAATGCTGTTGGTTTTAAATGACAAATAATAAGTGTTTTATTTGTATGGGTAATTTTGTTCATAGAAGTGTTCATGTTCATTACTGAAAAACTTGAATATATATATATTTTTTTTTGTATTCCTTTGTATTAACAACGTTATTAAAAACGAGTAACTCGCGTATCTCGTGACTAAGTGTCTTAATTTTTTCAGGTTTTGCTTAAGCGTTGTAAAGGAAACCTTTAAGAAAAATATCAAATTTTAAATCTTGTTCCTATGTAACAGGGTTTCAGGGGATACGGTTAAGTGTGCGATTTCATTTGTCCGTTTTATTATCATTTCAAATGCGCCCGCGCGCCCTTTGTGTTTGTTTTAGTAACGCATACCGATGTTTCTTGCCGGTTATTTTTACTTTAATAACGATTTTTATTTGTGTTTTTTTTTTTAAGGTGCCTGTAATGAAGTTCGATTTATTTTTCTGATACCTACCTATGGTGGCAAGTTTAAACTTATCAAGTTGGTATAATCGAAGAAATTGGAATTAGGTATAGATTTAGGTATAGTTTAGTGGTTTATTTTATGAAGGGGCAATTCTTAGGAAATTGTTTGACCATATTGTTACTTTTTTTTTAGTTTTGCTGATAGGAGATCTCGCAGTATGGGCAAGATATTATTTAGATGCTTTTTAATCGTTTTAATATCATCTAATGAGTCCAGGGTGGGAAGGGAGGGACTGTCAGACTCGTACTTACTAAAATCGACGTTTTTCCTTCAATAGCCTTTTACGTTCTGGGCACTTCTGGGGTTACGGTTAGCTGATTAATGTTCCCGCAACCCTTAGATGCTTCATGTTCGTTTAAAAGTAATTAATATCGCGTTAATCACCGCTTTTTTTTTAGGTGGTAAAATCATCAAATGAGTCCTCCCGCCCTGGGTGGGGTGGAAGGGACTGTCAGACTCTTACGGACTAAAATCCACTCATGTTCCATCGGATGCCCTTTACGCTCCGGGGCCGCGGTATCCTGGGTTAAGAAAAAACCCGCGATCCCAGCAGGCATTTGGCGCGAAACACGACGCTCCATCGACCAAATAAGTGAACGGGTTATTGAAGCTGCCTTTATAGACCCTCTGAATACCAACGTTACTTACATTCATTGTAGTCCACAAACAGGATTAGCTCACAAAGATGTGGAGCGGTGCAATCTTAATCTTTGTTCTTATCTTTTAAGATAGAAGCCTCATCTTAATCGTCCTTGCCGCACGCACATTTTACATAACAAGTTACAGCTCCACTGAATGTTTTGTTCTTGTTTTTAAAGTATTGATTTCATTTTATGAAACAACTGTAACATAATATTATTATGAGAACTACGTTACATGTTACTGATTAACTTGAGTATGCACTTGTAATGAGCTTTCTTGCGAATGTTACGTTACAGAAAAATAATAGTGAGCGTTTTATCGAGTATTTACGAGTGTTCAGAGGCCTTATCACAAGATTTCGCTATTTTATTTTCAGCGTACTTGAAGTATTTACTGTGTTTATTGTAGGTACGGAAAAATGGAACAGCGCCTCTAGTGTACGAAGAAGGAACGATTTTTTTCCTTGATATTAATGTCAAAGTTCCAGTTTATATTACGTTACGTCCCAAAAACTGTAGATTCATGATAAGGCTTAAGGGCCTCTGGCGAGATTTTTGCCGAGCCGACTGTCATGTCTGACATCTTTATGATGAAAAATTTCATCGACCATCGACTAGTGTTCGCTAGAAAGATCGTGAAAATATTCGTAGTGATTATATTTTTAAGGAACGAAAAATTGAGCTGCGAGCAGGGTTTGAACCTGCGTCTTCGGGATAGGTGCTCCAGATGCCTTAACTAATTAGACCGTCGTCAGCCACTACACTCGAAGCTGAATTTCCCGCGATGCAGGCGTTATTGCGTATAAAAAAAAAATAAGGTTCGTAGCGATGTTTGGCTCTGTATGCTTGGCTCTGTTCGTTGCTAAGTCCGACAAAATAAAAAATGGCGAATGCTCTGTTCTGTTCCGTTGGTTACCCTTTGGCTTCCGTAGGTACCCTAAAAGCTAGCTATCGCAAGTAACTGTCACATCCAACATAAAATACAGAAAATAAAGTATAAAGCGCACAGGCGTAATTTCCCAATGAAGGCTCCATAAAAAAATCTTAAGAAGACACTGTGTAAAAAATTACCCACGCTTATTAATTCCAAAACACAGTTTTAATGTATCAGATCAGAAACAGCCGGTTTATCTAAATATGTCCAATGGAGTGTAATCAGCTCATAATTGTAGAAGAGTGCGTGATGCATCCATCGGAGGCGATTGTACCAGGCTGATGACGTCATTAGCCATCACGTAGTGGTAGCTAAACAAGCTTTTACTCGCAGTTTTATCTCAGGAGTATAAGAAGGGTCGCAGGACTGTGTAAACAGATAACCTTGACCTTGGACCGTAAAGGGATATTAAAGTTCGCCACAAAAATATTTCCCCACGAAAAAAAGTATGTATAAATTGGCCAAAGGTTTCTGGCCTTTTATTTTTGATTATTGTAAATTCGCTCTATTTTTTTCCGGCACAGTTAGCAGAACAATTAAATAATAAAATCCAGCACAAAACTGCCGAAAACGAAGACACTTGCACGCCCATCGCACGCACCTTGCACGCACATTGGCCGGAGAAAGCCGTATAAAAGGAAGAAACGAATCATATGGGGGAGAACCCTGCCCAGAAATGGGCCAAACAGGCAAAAAAATCATTAGATATACGTCATGACGTTATTAATTTGCTGACCTTACAAAACCAAGCTCATCTTCAGTAATCAGCCAATAAATATCTCCGTATAAACATTAAATGAATAAACATCTAATAATGTGCATTAATCTCCCTCCACAATCAATTCAACCTGTTTTAATTGATTTTGATTTACGATTAACTCAGGGAAGGAAATTAATGTTTGATAGTGAAAATCAATAAGTTGATTTTGATTAGCAATTGTAATTATTAATTAACTTTTCGTTGAGTTAATCGTGAGGGAAAGGTGAGGCGTGATATGTGATGGGTGTGCGTGGTTTTACTGCTGGGTAGATTAGATTAGGAGCATGCACGTTATGTTTTCGAATGAATATTAGATTCTGTGCACTATTGGTCAAAGTTAGTACTGCAGTATGACAAAGAAAAGTAAAAAAAAAAAAAAATTGAACATGTAAAGTGTCGGTTGGCACAGTGGCTGAGCAATCGACTGCTGCTCTGCGTGTCACGGGTTTAATCTTTGCCCGGAGAAAACATTGATATGATCTGCAAGTAGTTGTTTCTGGTCTGGGTGTTTGTGTATGTGAGTTTCTATGTTTGTAAACGCATCCACAATACAGGGAAATACGTAGTGCGGGGCAAAGTTTAAAATAAAGAGAAGGTTGTTAAAATATCACAAAGTGACACTAAATCCTGTACTAGGATACCCTGTGTCATGGATCCAGTCTATAAATGATTAAACATGGTTGTGTCTTAAACATCAAATACAATCAAAATTATAAATACATTTTAAAAAATGTGGTTGTTTTTGAAGTCGGTTAAAATAACACTCAATTCTTTATTGCATTCCATATGTTACAAACTTAGATGGTACAAATAAAAATGGCACAAGATCAAATATGGACCCTGTCGGGCACGCAAAAATTAATATTACCTTACCTTCTAAATTCATAAGCAAAATAATATTATTACTTCACTTATAATTAGACACATTAAAAACTATAATCCTAAATAACATTTAGACATGAAGATGAGCTTCAATATCGAAATAACCAACTTTTTATGCTCCACTAAATAAATAGTAAATAGTTTTTGTTACACAATTACTAATTACAAATTATTATTCATTATTATAATGCTGGTTATGGGAACATTAGTTTTTCTATACTATTATAGGATGGATCATTATACTTTTAATTAGAAATCCAGCTGTGTGGATGATTGAAAAATCTTCAATGTTGCATAGCGTTTAATACGTTGTTTGGTTTTAAAACTATTTGTTATTGTCTAACTATTTATTGTTTATTGTATTTGTTTAGTGATTTCTTTGAATAAGTTGTCAGTTATTTTGATGTGTTTTTTGTTGTTACTTTTGGAGAGAAATCAATAATAAAGTCTCATGTTTTATTTGGTTATATAAATGAGTTGTGTTGTCTTGGTGTCATACAAACGGAGAAATTATATTTTCTTTATTTGGAAAGTTTAAATATGAAAAATGTTTGATGCTACAACTTTCTCTCTGTACTAGTTTTTTGCAATATTTCTAGATTTTCAATGAATAAGTACCTACTGGTGCATCTATAGGTATTAACATTTAAAAATGCATCTGAAATTCATAATGATCAATTTAATAATAAATGATGTAGTTTTTGCAGCATAAAAAAATACCACAAAGACAATTAAACTCATCCCCAACAATAAAAAAAAAATCCAAAACAAATAAAAACCTGTAACCCCAACCACACATAAATAATAACCCCGCCATCTATTTCTAATACATTCCAAAGTTTATTCAATACGGACGTCAACAAGTAAAAATAAAAGTAGTCATGCGAGCCATTTACAACAATACATTGCGTCTCATCACGCGAACTTTGCAACACAGAATACATAAATAAATAAATAACCGCAGTCCTGAACGGCAGGTGGAGTCACTGATTCTTCTCAGATAATTTGCCTAACTGGTTCTTGCTCTGACACTTACCTGTACCATCTCCTTTTTTGATCGACGATAACCAAAAGTGGCCAACATCCTTTGCTTTTTATTTTTGAAAGGACAACGCGCAAATTGGAATCAAGCCAGCAATGTACATCGGGTTTATTGTAAAGGTAGGGTGAAAAGCTTGAGTGAAGTGGCCAGTAGCATCATTCTGCGTCCGGCTGATAACACGGCTCCTCATTGCGACATTTAATTATTATGATTATGTATATGATTCAAAGAACACAGGAGGCAGGTTTTCTTAAACGCCTTTGTCCTGTAACATCGTTGGAAGCTATTATGTTCTTTTTTGACGCGAATTCTTTCCTGTTGTTGGAGATAGTGAGTAATCTGGCGATCTGTACTTAGATTTAAAAGATTTGAGAGATTGTGTAATTTTCTGGTTTCTGTAAAAGTGATGGTCAGTCGGACTGTTTCCTTATATTCTAGCTTAACTTTCGTTGTTTTATTTACTTGCAAACAATATTTTGTAAATTAAGTATTGAGATGATTTATAAAGCTCTTCATGTATTCTTTTCAGTAGAAATCAGAAGCCATTTATGTTTTGTCTGTAATTTATTTGATTGCATGTCAAAATTTGTTCATTTGTATTCTTCATCTCTTTCGGGTCGCATGTTGTACGATAGTATAATTTACACTAAAATAATTCCAATATATACAATTGATTTGAAACTGACAAAGATTATTCTGAATCCCTAAGGAAATCCATGGAAACTGAGGAAACGCTGAAGATAAACCAATTAAAAATAACACAACCCCCTTGAAATCTAAAACAATACCCAGCAATTAATCCAAGAGGCCCAAAACATCTCAATCGATATCTAAACGGTAAGCAAACATCACGACTGCACATTAGCGTGGGGCACAACGGGGCACAAGGCCCAACGGGGCACAAAAACAATCGGCTATAGTTAACTGAGGGCGAGGGCACAATATTAAAGGACAATGGCCAATTAACGCTGTACGCAATTAAATCAAGCTGGACCTTAACAAAGAGTTCGTGATGGGATGTCTATGAAGATGATAATACCATTTTTGTGATTTAATAACAATTTCGATAATTATGTGATGTGTGATGACACTCATGTGACTAAGAGAGTGATGAGTATGAATATTGATGGATGGAGAGGAAGAGGAAGGCCAAAGAAAAGATGGATGGATTGTATAAGTAAGGATATGAAAGAAAAAGGAGTAAATGATACTATGACTTGTGATAGGGGAGAATGGAAGAAAGAAACGTGTTGCGCCGACCCCAAGTGAAATGGGATAAGGGCAGGAAGATGATGATGTTTTAACAGAACTCGTACCAGAACCACTCACCAGAAACAAGCACTTTTCACAGCTACTGTTTATTGGTAATTTAGCATAATATTTATTTGGAATCAATTTTATAGCAGGAGTTAAATGATGGGTGACTTATACCACTTTTAACACTTTGGGGCTAAGAACAATGCAGCAAACGAAGCGAGTTCTAACTTTTTGCGCCTTTTTTGTTAAGTTTATGATTTTGGCGCCATCGGAAGCCGGGGTCCAGAGCGCCCATCCCGCACTGGCACTGCTATTGGGCAAAGATCGCCTTCAACTGTTTCCATTTGATTCGCGAACTTAGGCATCCTCCTTTTAATTTTGGCGGAAACTACCCATCCAGTTTTTACTTAATTTTGTGTCAAACATAGACTGTGATTCAAAAATTCACTAAATTGTATTATCATCTCCATATAAGCCCGTCAATAGGTCGATAGTATCCGCCGCCCACACGTCGACTGAGCGTATTGTTCAGTTCAATCGAGCAAGTTATTATTGCAGATAATACTTTATTTATAACGAACAGGCTTCAGAACAATGCATCGGACGCATCATGTTGTACAACCGAGCTCGACTATGTTGTGATGAATGCAAGTACAGGTAGAGACAGTTACTTGCAATTGTGACAGGTTATAAATATGAAAACAGTAAGCTTTGAATGTCAGTGGAGGTACTTGTAGGACATTTTTTTTTCGGCGCCGTATGCTAATTCTTGTCCTCCTGGCGATCTTCGCAGTGGTGACGCCCGGGCGTTTCTTCCCTCCCTATCCGACACAGGTACCTCCCGAAACTACCGAGTCCGGTGAGGACCTGCGTCATACGATAGATCAGGATGCCGTGACGTCTCTCCAGCCACTCCTCAAAGAGGGGTCTTATCGCCAGGATTGCGCCGTGCCCGATACTTGTAGAACAGTTTTTTTTTTATAAACGTTGCTCGACAATAGGAATTCATCTTGTACCGTGATGGGTGCGTTTTCAAACACATATACACAACGACCAGACCCGGAATAACAACTTGTAGATAAAACATATATTTGCTCCGTGCGTATTCGAACCCGCGACACGCAGCACAGCAGTTGTTGCCAGATGTAAAAATTACATGTTGCGCCTAGCTAAGCAGGAGACCGTGTAGCCCTGCTTGGAACGCAAAGGGTAAGCAAACAAACAGAGTTAACTTTTAGTCAATAAAAATATGAAAAAAAAACGAAAACAGCAGAAGTTATTTTAGCAGCTTTTTTTTCAGCAATAAAATTTTCAGGTTTTACTTGTGAATAATTTGCGGAAGTAAAGTTATATAATTTTATGATAATGTGTCAACACGAGTCATTTTAGAAACAGAACAATGCGATGTTTTATTTTATGTTTTAACTTAACAACAACTTTATTTTTGAACCCCTTTGTAAAGCCGCACCGCGTTGTGTCAGAGCTGTTCAGTTACTGTTATTTTTAAGCAGAATTTTGAGATGTTTTCAGGTATTACAAAGACGAGAAAGAATTTATTAATGTCTTCCGTAAAGCAGATTTTGTAAGACTTCTTTTTATTTAACAAAGACCTGCTTAACTGTTGTTTTTGTTACTTCTACCCAAAGACAAAATAATCCTTCATTGTCTTGTTTTAAACGAAACATTTCTAACTGTTGTTGTTCTAAAAAAAATTTAAACCTTTTTTTTAAGAATATGAAATGTGCTCATGTGTTTATGGGTTTGATTTTGTTTTCTATCCTGCTTTTTAATTTCACTTCGTAATAAATTTCTGTTTCCATTAGAACAACAAAATAATACTAAAAAACAGAATTAAAAAAATATTTAAGGAGCTCCCATACAACAGACTTATTTTTTTTTCGTTTTTATAGAATGCTACAAAACCTTTCGTAGGCGAGTCCGACTCGCACTTGCCCTGTTTTTTTTTTTTATTTAAAAACAAATACTGATCATCGCTTTGTATTAAAACTAACATAATCTACATTAAGGTACTATTACTAAGTAACAGAGTCACCATAGAACAGTTAATCTCAGATACAATCTAAATTCTACGGTGCACCCATCCGGGCACTGAACACAAATAACTACTTAAAAGGTCAGCTTTCTCACTATTAACTTGTTCGGACTTTGTGGCGTATTGATTTAATACTAGTATATTACTGTTTGTATGTCTTTCAGTCTCTACTAAAAGAGATGAGAATGTTTTTAGAAGTTCTAGGCATATCTTTTTGCAAGTCTCTTCGTGGATCGACGAAATCGTAAAAGTCGCGGGCAACCGGTGGATGCAAGTGACGCATTTTCGTAGTAGGTCGCGGGACTGTCTAGAGTTGCTAGACTGTCTGATCAGGAAACCGTGACCGTAGAACGTAAAGGGCTATTGAAGGATCACCGTGGATTTCAATCAGTCAGTCAGTCCCTGGGAAGGAGGACTCATTTGATGACTTTACATCGGTTATTAAACCGGATCGCAATATAAGGGTGGAAAGTATCCTATGTGCTATTACAGACTATAACCGATCTCTGTACAGCAGCTTTTTATATGACAGAGTAACGAGTATACGTCAATCGACCCATCCAAACTCTTGCATTTATGATACAAGTAAATAGTAAGGATGTTATGTTATATACATATACCTTTCAATATAAAAGCTACATTATACTATCTACGTATACACACAATCATGTAAAATCAGAACGGAAGCGAAGTGGTATTACAATCATTATTTACTTCGAATACTTATAAAGATTTTATAATTAAATCGTTTATTCAACAAACGTACATATTTACTATTAAGGGTTGTGCTTGGGCCATTTCTAGAAACGCTACGATTATATCGACATTGCGGCTTCCACCGGAAGCTAGATAATATTTAATTGGCGTGAAAACTCAATAATTGGAGATAAAAATCAGTTGCGGAGCAAACCAATTATAGATGGCGGTGTGGTGGCGACCGCGGTCGGTCGACGCTCACTTGCCAGTGTTGGGATTACGATGGAGCTTATTATCGATATAAAATTGCCGACCGTGATATTAAAGTCATGTTATGTTGCTGTTTAATGTATATTTTAAGGAAAGAGTCTGTCTAGAATTAGTATTAATTACAATTGGAGCTTTGACGGGAGTTAAAATTCTTGCTAATATTCAAAACGTGAAAAGCACATAATAAACAGTAAGGTTTAAATAACGTCTCGGAAATTATATTATGGTATCGTAACCTGGACCGCAAAATTTATATGTTCATACTATCAGGCTTCAAAAACAAAATATTTTGTTTTACATGGGCCCCAATGGACACTTAAAAAGTCGAAAAATTGGCACTGTTCGGGTTGGTCGCTTCAAAGGAGATGAACCGACAAGAAACTCTACGGTTACTCTTTTTAAAATATTTTTTTTACTATGTTACTGTTATAGTTAGTTTGGTAGTAAATAAACACGAGAGAACAACGTAGACACAATAAGAAGAGGGAACTTCTTACCAAACTTTCTCTCCTAAACTATCGACAAAAAACCTCTCTTCATCGACTACCTCCCATCCCTATTTATCGCATGTGTGTATTTGGCGGCAGTACTAACAAGTCATTAGCCACTATCACCGTCGGCACATTTGTGGCCGCCGCGGCTTCAGTGGTAGGCTAATTGTTCTAATTTCACCTCAGTTCCACTAGCTTTGGTTTTGTTGTTTATGTGCGTCGGTTATTTGAGACTGGTCTGTTAGTCTAGTGTTTACTGACCCTGACTGCTATGCCGGAGGTCGTTGTTTCGATTCCCACCCAGGACAAATTTTAATGTTTGTGCGATGAGCATGATCATTTGTTCAGTGTCTGGGTGTAATTTATCTATAATATGTATGTATTTAGAAATATATAAGTAAGTTTATCAGTTGTCTAGTACCCATAACACAAGCTCTGCTTAGCTTGTGATAGTTGTGGAATATTATATTATTTGGTACACAGATTTTTAGATACATACACACAAAGATTGTGCCGTGTAGACATGGCTTAGAGAAATCCCTTCATTCTTGGTAGTAGGTAGATTCATGGTCTTTTTCATTGGCGACCACTGGCAGTCCAGCATTTAGTAGCTGGTCTGTGATTAGTCGGTGAACCTGGGCGAGCCAGATTCTATTGAAGGATCACTATGCTGACAGCTGAAGGATCCAAGACACGGTGAAATCGCATTTCACCGTTATTATTATATCTAATTATTATTAGGCAGAGGTGAGTGGAAACGCCGGGAGAGAACACCCTAGGGAGACTTACACAGACCTTATTGGTGAAGTGTGTGCGGCGTGCGTTTATGACCAGATGTATGAATATGGATGAAGTGTTGTCTGCTACGATTCCTTACATACAAGGAGTATGCAAGGATCGTAGCAGACGGCACTCTGTAGTTTCTGCCTACCCTCACGGGAAGGAGGCGAGAGTTGATGTATGTATGTACATATTGTCTCTTTTACTGTCCGAAAAATATTCGTTTCTACTTTCTTCATAACCTTCATAAAAACAATTTCGAACACACCGAAATTACTTACGTAATCAATGACGCAATTTCCGAAATCTTTTACTTTGGAACAAAAATCGGCATTTTATCGTAACGTTGTCTGCAAGTGACAGTCTTCGTCCAAAGTGCAAAATATTCGACGTCGTGTATCGATATGATCGCAAATGCACCGAATATCGGGCGTACATCTCTAAGCGGTACCGTGGGTTCTCGAAATTGCAAATCTTTATAAAAAAATTTAATTGTGAAATAATAATTCAAATTACTGTTGCCTATAACTTAAGAGTAGATTTTAAGGGGACTATTTATTTTTCTTAATTTGATTTTTTTCTGTTTTTTTACCGTCTTAAATAAAAAAAAAAGTTTCCCGCCTATGGTGGAGTGGAAGAGACTTACTAACAAAATATCACCCTGTTAATTCACATTCTCTTAGCGTTCCAGGTTTTTTTAACATGGTGAAATCATCAAATGAGCCATTCCACACAGTGCAGGGCGGAAGCAATGTCAGACTCGTACTGATTAAAATCCACAGTGACCGTGGCAGTAGCCCTTTACATTCTTCACGGTAATTCGTTAAGTCCCGCGACCAGGGTTCCAGGGCTGCGGTATCTAGACATTCTTGAATCTGCTTTCAAAAGTCAGACTACCCTAGTTTCAAGTTAAAACCAGTAAACCAGTCATTTACATGATTTTTGATATAATTGATAGCAGTATTAAGTACTGACTTTTTAAACTAAAGTTGGGAAGTAAAGTATTTATTAAAAAATCTTAACATAAATCAACTTTTATGTTACACCGTGAGTGGGTGAAGTAAAAGGTTATGTAAATAGAACAGTTAAAACATTCTACCGTATTTAACATAATTTATTGTTGGTAAGAGTCAATCTATTGACCTTACCAACAATTTATTTGGATTAGTTATTAAAAAATAACATGAAATATAACTCTATGTTGAACTTTTATCTCACCATAATTTATGATTCCAGTTTTCCAATGCATAACAAACAAGAATCAGACAACAAACAAATCGATTCTCATTCGATTTTTAATCGAGTTTCCGTAGTATCGAATAAAATGTCGCCTAACATTCGAAGCTCGCGTGAACGATGCCATCGACTCGCTCCGGAATCGAATACATTATCTCGAATGAAAGAATCCGCAGTCGTATAATTTGTACCAATATTCCTTGGAAATACTCGCCGTGTGATATGGTAACCCGAACGATTTAGATCCTTGAGAAAAACAAAGACTTGCTTGTTGAATTCGAAATTATAATTTGATGTAGATAGGGTTTACTTTGTAAGTTATCAGTCCTTTACGTACAGCCTGTGAATGCATAGTCATCTGAGACTAGGGATGAAAAATTTGAAGACATAAATGTGACATCTACTTACCTTAGCTGGGCCCGCGTGGTGGTTTACGGCCCACTCGTTCTCACAGAGAGGAGGTTTGTGTCCCAGTAGTGGAATGAATGAATGAATTCCAACGTGGCATTGCTGCCAGCGTTCTGGTCACTGTTCCCGTTGACAGCGATGTGGACGTGTTCTTTGACGCCCTTTGAATGTTTTTCCTTTTTTTTGAAGATATTATTACTAGTAAGTTTCTGTTTATAGTTTGTATTTAATTTTAGTATTCCCAGTAGTTGGAACATAATAGGCTGATTTTTATGGGGATGCAAACATTGATGTTTACATTTTTAACTACAGATTTGACCACTGCGACTGACTAATTGGTCAATGACCAAGTGGCCGGCTAGGTATATCATCATGTGCCTAGCCTTTTCCCAAGTATATTGGTACAGATGCAGATGGATATCAGTATGTTACATAGAGCGGATCAGACCTCCGCAACCCAGTAACTGTGTGACTGCTTGTCAGACTTTTACACCCTGATTATTATGAACGTGTTAGTCTGAAGATAAGACTAACCATACATTTTAAGGATTAACTTTGGCGTAACTTTACGTCTTGATCTATTAATAAGGCAGTTAGAGTTTCTGACTAACATTAACTCCTGTCAAAGGTCTACAAATGACAGCTGTGGGACCAACGGCTTTACATGCTTTCCGAGGCACGGAGGAAACTCGCTATGACAGACCCATCCAGAGACCAACCTTGGCGAAACATCGGCCGGCTGTAATTTAGCCACGAGCTATGTACTCAGCACAATTACATCTTAAAACCCGATTAGTTTTTAGTTGATTTAAAATCAATTTGATGAATAATTGAAATATTAATGTATTATTGGCATCACAATTTGATACTACGTACCATCTATGAGAGGATCCTGTTTTTCATTCCCAAAACCATTGTTTTTTTCATTGGTATATTAATGCATTCAAATAGTAAATGTGTATAAAACAGTCCTCTAATGTTCCACGATTACATTCCGGATATACGAACGGACAGTAACATTGTAAGGGTAAACCCACCCCGTTTCTGTGAAACCACGAGTTTGATAGTTCACGTTCAAATTTCTAGATGGCGTTACGTGTTACACTTTGTGAAACTAGCTTCAGAAAATAATATGGCTACTACTTGTATCACTAAATACTAGCGACTCACCGTGGCTTCGCACAGGTACTGATATGCAAGTATAATACATTTGCCTGCTTGGGTCGCGGAACCTACAAGCTACTGTGAACCGGGAACGTAAAGGGCTTTTTAAGGATACCTTAGATTTTAGTATAATACATTTATTTAAACCCTTGTCTTGAAGCATTTTGTCTTTTGATGAAAACTGCATTAAAATCTGTCTTAAGTGTACAGACGCGGAAAGCGGGATTTGATATTCATATCAACTTTAAAATGTAGGTATGTACAAAAGAAAAGTAGTCATAATGCTTATACATTATCTACCTGAAAGAATATACAGGCTTAATCATAATACTAAAGCGAACTGATGAATACCAGCGTAGCTCAAAGGAAAAATATGAAAGAACTTATAGCATAATCGGTCCATAAACTCTTATTCGATTTAATATTGTATGTAGAACAGCACTATGCTTTTATGATTTCCTATTCCACACACTAAGTGCGTTTTATTCATACAAAGCCTTAGTGCTTGCCGATTTCAATATCGATTCTTCGGATTCGTAAGAATCGATTCAAGTTTACGATTATGCATTCGATATTCAATCAAGGAATGGACAAAGGGTGTCTACGGGTGGCACTGTTCGGTTTTGCTGACAAACTTATATTTTCACTTCCATAATAAGTCGTTTATTGAAATTATGTCGTGTGTCTTTGTACTTAAGGATGTAAGTTCTTGTTAAAGGGTTTTCGTGGAGGTAAATTGTAAGTTTGTTTTAAGTTTATTGCGATGTTTCCATAAAGCGCTATGTCAAAGAGTCTCCGTTAGATGTGCTATAATGCGATGCATCAAGTACTTCTATGTAATACAATAACGTTTATATTATAATTGCAAATGGCCATTGTTAGGAGATGATGTTTTCCTGGTACATTTTCTCTGGGGTCCGCCGATTGATTGTCGTGGATTAGAATTTATTATAGCGTTGTTGGAATATATCCGTTTATGTAATATACTTTAGCTACAATTGCCTTATTGTTAGCTGACCTAGTGCTAAAGAGCTCAGTTTTGAATAGTAAGTTGGTTTCCTGGTTTCAATACTTCGTTAGATTTGGTCGTCAAATTCATACATGAGGAATATAGTAACTGGGAGATGTGTGGTCTATTTATTTATTATAAAGTACAGCCACATCACATACATTATAGGTCTAGTGAAAGTTTCAATTTATGAAGTTAGCTTGTGAACGTATTGATATTTTTTAATGTTTCAATAATATTTTGGACGGAGATAAATTAAAATGTAACCGATGGATTTTCCAAATACTATCTTACATACAAAATTTGTCCTCACAATAATAACAAATGACACACAAAAAAAAGAATATAGGTAGCTGCGGTAAAAATGAGATTGGGGTCTGTTTAAACCTATGTTCGCACACAATTTTGGTATCAATCACGTTTTGGAAAATACAGCTAACGCATAACATTTAGGTAGGTAGTACTATTACGTAGGAGTACTTATTTTTTTGAAAATTATCCACCTGAACTATAGATAAAAACAGTTGACTTGCATCCGCCCTTATTTAAATTCAAACATTAAAATGTTATGAAAAATATTTAGTTTTAATTCCGCGACAAAAATCCAGGCTTGTTGCAGGATGCAATCCCACCCTATGCAGTCATGCATATGCACATGCAGCAAAGGACCCACCCTCCCGCCCTCATGCATATGCACACATGCAACAAACGGAAAAGCAAGCCATGAAATCAAACCTATACTCGACACGTGTTTCGCCCCTCCACGGGGCATCCTCAGGAGATGTTGACTCGACAAGCGCTCGGCCTCGAATGAGCTAGTTTGACAGCTCTCGCCTCTTTATATAGCGTCGTGATGACGCATCGATAACGCAACGAAACGTTATCGATACAAACGTTATAAAGACGTTTGTATCGATCTACCTGCAATCATACTTAAAAGAGGTGATGTAATTAAGTTTGTTTGTTCATTCAACAGTGTATTATTATTATTATTATGTTTGGAGATTTCTAGCTGCTCCAACACACACAACCGGAACGCCTGATTCCATAATTTAACCTAAATTCAAACAATAAACTTCACGCTTCAATGTCCAACATGACCACTGACACGAATTAGTGCCATCAATACTAATCAAGGAAAAAAACAACAACATTGATCTTTGACTAACAAAGTGTGAAAGCCCCCATAACTAAATGAATATTGAATTACCAAATCCAGATTATTAACCGTAAAAACTTTAAGGGAAATAAACTCCCGAAGAAATTACGCCGTAAAACAGTCAATGGTTAAAAGTAAAGATCATTGTGAATAAAATTCATTATTGTATCGACACCTGGCTACTTTTAAAATCTAATATTTTATCTGAATTGGTCCACAGTGATTCTATCTTAACATAATAGTATCTAAATTTAAATTGGAATGTGTTTAAAACACCTTTGTATCGAAGTGACGCATCAATGGATGTATCCACTGCCGGATCTATCCGACAAAACCTACGACTACTATTAAGGAAACTAGCAATGGACAATGAAATAGTAAGTAGGCAAGAAAACGTCCAAATAAAACCCTTAATTTAAATGATAATGACAAAGAAAGCAGAACACAATTTGAAAAACATTGTCTCAAACTTTCAAAGAATTTTAAACTAATACAAGATTTTAAAGAATTTCTTAAAAACGGTATTTGAACCAACTGATTAGATTACGTTTGGTGTAAGATTAATTATAAACGAAAAGAAGTACCTACCTATGAGAATTTGGTTAAATTGAAAACAATTCGTATGCAAATGCAATGGTCTTATAAGGTAATATTAGAAGTGTGGTTGTAAGAAACTTGAGTTGTTCAAATGAAGGACTTTGGTCCACTCCGGGGGGCTTTGTTTATGTTGATTGTTAACCTATTGTCACCTCCAGGTAATTCTTACGTAACTAGCGTATGTATAGAGTAACAACTTGTTAGAACACTCGTTAAAGCTTATGACTGGTCGACGGAATGAAATATTATGTTTAGATTTTTAAATCTGTTTCGAACGTGATTATTCTTTTATAATATTCCTATATGAATTATTTAAGAGACTTCTCTGAGAAAGCTTATATAATTTCTTGGGTAGACTGCACTCAAAATATCGTAAAGAAACCTGCATGTCCTAGAACCAAAAATTCGAAGATATGTTACATCTTGAAGAAGATTGAAGAGATTGAGATCGAAGATTGTTACCAACCCGCATTGAGCCTGCGTGGTGGGTGGTGGATTATGGCCCACTCTCTTTCAGAAAGGAGGCCTGTGTCTCAGCTGTGGGAACATTTATAGGCTGATGATGATGAACAAATACAGATCAGCGAAGCACTTGCTAATTGCATATTCATAGAATCCAATCGTTCCTTCATATGTATTCAGTAACACTGCTATATATTGAATTCGACATCTTTAACGGCAAGGTAAACTATCAATACATTCACTAATCTATTCGAATAATGTCTACAAAATGTTTTCCTAAAATATATGACTATAATGTGACTGTCGCCTTGTTTTGTAAAGTCTATGCCACGACCTATGCGATCAAGCGGCTGGGACTGTGGGGAAATGATTGATAGAAGTTGTTAAGCGCTTGCAACGAGTCATCACCGCCTTGATCTAATAAAGTCTGTCATTTGCTTTCTTCTCCCAGCAAATCCCTATACAACAAAGGGTTGTCCTCTTAGAGGAAGCATTGCTAGCTCAACTTGAAAATTTTTTTTTTTTATCTTAAGACCTTATTAGAAAGGCACTCGTGATATTGCGCGTTTAAACAACAATGTTTATGGAAGACTCGCGACTTGCAACTATTCACAAAAAAACACTTGCCACGAGTCACCGCTACGGTATCACGTGTAGAAAATAAAAATGTACGCTGGTCGCTTGACAACATACAAGTCGGACCGTACGAGGTCGTACACAAATCTTTAGCAAAGCCTCGTACAATATTGTCCTAAAGAATTCTCGAATAACGTTTAACTGTAAAACATTTACGTTTAATTATTACCTAATGACATTTTGTATATATTCACACGTGGGAAAACTTTACTTGTCAAGATACGCAGCTGATGCATAGGATTAGCATATATTATGTCTATGATATCTTATGTTGGGGGTCATAAGTTTTTATTTGGCTCTTATGTGAGGGCCGAGAGATTGTTAACGATGGTAAATGAGTAATCAGATTTTACAGTACAGTTCTAGAAGTGATTATGGTAAATGTACGGTCTAAAAGAGAAGGTGACACGAAATTTTATCAATCATGGAGGTACTGAATGTATGGGAAAAATTGTGTGGTGAAATAAAACGTTTTAGTTTTAATTCGAACAAGTGTGCTTTTTAAATTTTTGAAAGGTAAACCAAGCCAGGGTCGACGGCGCGTTGTGTTCCACGCACGCCTCAAAGAGCGTCAGCTCAATGACGGGGCCCCCCTATAGTGGGCCATACCTTGCCGGGGTTGCGGGACATACGTATACCGCGACTCCGTTACACAAAGGGCTGGACGGACCGAAGGGAGGATGTGATGATTTTACCACGTATTGAGAAAAAAAGGTAAACTACATTAGCCTCAATTTTAGACATTTTTCCTGTCATTTTTTATGAGTGTATGAGAAAAGCTATACAGTTTGTTCGATTTTTCTCTTACACACAATATGTAGATTTATCGTTGCAGTTTGAAATGTACCGTCCAATCGTAACGATTTTTCGTAACGTGTGTAGCAGCCATTATAGAGCTAAAAGTCAAATTTAAATAACCTGTAACGTTGATTTTATTTCAAAGAATGTAATGTAAACATCTGATAAAGAAAAAAATGTGTTATGTACTAAAAATAGTTAACGATTTGATCTCGGATAAGAGTCACATAAAAGTTTTATTTTTAAGAAATTATGTTAAGATTTAAGCACGCATTTATGCGTTTTAATGTCGCGAAGATAGCATTCTTAGAATTTAAATGAAATTCCACATAGTTTGAACACTCTGTGTTGACTTCGATTTCTTGAGCAATTAAATGAATAGTTTCTGAAAGTGAGCTGATTTGTTAGGCTTCAGACTATACTGATGAAAAAATTGCAATGAACTTTGTCACAGAGTTAGATGGGAAACAAGTTATAGGTTATTTCTTTTTCATTCAACTTAAGGGGGGGGGGAGGGGGAGGGGACAGCGAAATCTTGGACAAAAGAAAGTAACATTGAATAATGACTACTGGACTAACTGGGCTTAACCGGAGGACATCATTTAGATGAGGTGACTTCCCTTAAAGACCGACCTGGGCGATTAATGCCATCAATCTTGCAAAACTACCCTAGTCCAGACTATAAAACTATCGCGGAACTGTCTAAGCAGGATATCTCGGCTCTGGTACGGAAAAGGCAACCAAAGAAAAGGGATGGACTTTTAGTCAGAAAGAGTCTGACACTATCTTACCTCTTACTACCCAAAAAAATCTATTAAGCTAATTCTGATAGATAAAACCTTTTCACTTTCTCCGACCTGAGAATCGAACCCAAAATCTCACTGCCAGCATTAGCATTTGCTACCGCTAGACTAATGAGGGAGTGACTCATCCTTACACATAGCATTCTGTCAAAAACAACCTTCTATAAAATAAACAAATAAAAAGCAATACAAGCAGGCCACACGGGTGTAATCTCAGTAATATGCCAAGATTACCGGACGCGCGTGATACAACTGACCATTGCCGACCAGCGCTGGCCATCGTCGACCATCGCCGGCCATTGTCTACGCACACCACCTGTCTATGATTGCATGTTTGAACGCTCTAACGTCGTACGCGACTGAATTACGCGTGAATCGATCGTGGACGAAAGATTTGTGTAGATCAGTGTGATTTAATATTTTAAGAAGAAATCTTCTCTGTTACGTACTGAGCTATGCAAATACTTAAATATTGTAATAGGTGATAAGCGGACATGTGGTTCTGTTTTTCTACCAAGATGATTTTTTAGTACGAGGTTGCAACACAGTGTGTAGATTAAGCCCACCGCCTAACCCCCGCCACACCTAACCCGTTATGTTAAATTTTTATTAATTGAAATCTCACGTCTTACTAGATTTTTCGCCGTTGAAAAATCTTTAAAACTACTGCAACCGCTCTATAAGCTTCCATTTCGCTCTAAGATTTATGGAGTTTTCATAAAAAAAACATTAAGAAGAAAATCATACCTCATAAACTAAAAAAAGAACTTATTGTAACAGCATCGTATTTTGATGGAAAGTAAGAACAAAATCATAAGGGGAAATTCTTTTTTCATCAAGATGGTAGACGCTAATTTAATTAGAGTAATATCCATACTAATCGAGTAGCTTAGAAAGCGATCATTAGTTCGTCATAGCTCCGCCGGCGGCGCTTCAATATTATGGTGTATTCAAACCTATCGTTTGAACAATGAATTGTAGATCTGTTATTTTGCTCTATTTCTCATGTTATGTCTATAATGCTCTGATTTTGTGTACAGACGGCGCCGGGTGCCAATCTTGTATCTTTTTGTTCTTAGGTAGGTTTATCCTTTCTCTTGGCTATGGTCTTGGTAAGTACCAGAAAGAAATTATTGTTTTTTGAAATCTATCAACTATACAGCTATTTAAAAGACATTTTTGGGAACGTAGGGATTTTCCCAAAGCTTTTCAAGTTTCCTGGCCGATACCATAATACGCGCAAGTGCGCATATCATGGATCAATTTCATCATTATCATTATCAGCCGGACGACGTCTACTGCTGAACATAAGCCTCCATATTAGACCGCCACACCGAAAGACAATTCGCCAATTGCATCCATCGGTTGCTAGCATTTCTCACGATGTCGCCGTTCCACATTGTTTTAATAAATATGCGTAGTCATCAAAATATGAGGCTTCTCTATGTGGAGCAGACTGCTAGACTGTTACTGACTAAAAAACTACACTGTTACTTCAGTAGCCCTTTCGTTCCAAGATCACAGTGTCTTCTAAGGATCATCAAAATGAGTCCTCCCGAAACTGGTGTGAGACTCTAGAGACAGTCAGACTAGTGAAAAGGGAGAGGTTACTGGTTAAGGTTTCTGTTACTCTCACGTCGTGCAATAGTCTCTTACGTTCCAGGGTTACGTTAACCTGATAAGACAGTCCCGCGACCCTGAGATGTACTTTTGCATACAACAATAGTGGCGGCAGCCATTTAACTTTTTAATTTTCAAATCATGCAATCTATGTAAAGGAAAATCCGTTGCAAAACATAATCCTACAACGATTCAAAAGCCGATCGGTAGCCGCCACACTTTAAAAAGCAATCTTGATACAAAAATAAAGTATACTGAAGTTTTATAAAGAGTCTCATCGTCCCTTCTATACATATGCAAATAGCCGTCATTGCTCACTAAATCGATTTCATTCGGTCATCCATTCGGTCTTTCGGTCATCAATCACTGAAGAAGATTGAACGAGTATCTTCAGAGGGTACTTAGAATATTTTATCTTAGGTTTTACAAAGTTATTTTACTTTTTTTTATGCGAGTTTTGCTTAAGCTGTAGTGCCAAAGCCATGTACATAATTTTCGAAATCAGGGCGTACTCACAGACTCGTACTGACTAAAATCCATGGTGTCCTTCAATAGCCCGGGGTCACGGTAATGGGATAAGTCCCGCGACCCCGGCAGGCTTTGGTCCTCTAAAGCCCGCTCCGTCATTATGCTGACGCTCTTTGAGACACGCGTGGAATATTTTTAACAAAAACTTAGCTAAACGACTCTGTCTATTAAAAAGTAACATTTTACCATTCAGGAAAACGAATATGGTCGGCGACGTTTACACAATCCTGAATCAATTTCCATCAACTACTATTCAACTATGAAATTGTATTAAAGAAAGTGTACAAGAAAACTTGTTGATAATTGCTGACCACACTTACGTAGAGTGGTCACAGTCGTGGTCTGGTACTGGTACACTCAACTGTACCGTCATGTTATTAATTCCTACTTTTATTGTATATGCGAAAATGTGTTTGTTTGTATGTATGTTCTGTTTTCATGGCAAAACTGCTCAACCACCGAACTATACAGGGTCATTTGTAAAACATTAACAACTTTTCATGGGCTGAAAATACTTACAGTTATAAAGAAGGTTTAGTATGAAAACAACCCTGAAACACAAAAAAAAACTGGAATTTCATACATTGTCAACGAAAATAACTTCCTATTTTCTTGTATGAAACACCTGATTTTATCTTTCAGCCCATGAATGCTTTTTTTTCTTTGGGGAAAACGCACCACACTATTCCCAAACCACTGTAACTCCTGAAAGACAGAATCAATAGTAGCAACCACCAGAAAATCACCGAGACAATGAAGCTCGACGTGTCCCGGAGAATGAATTTACCTGTCTTGGATCCTGCAACGGAATTAATCAGGATAGGATTTTTACGTGGTAAAATCATCAAATAAGACCTCCCACCCCGGGCAGGGCGAGAGGTACTGTCAGACTTGTACTGACTAAAATCCACGGTGTCCTTCAATAGCCCTTTATGTTCCGGGGTCACGGTGATGGTATAAGACCCGCGACCATTCCCAAACCACTGTAACTCCTGAAAGACAGAATCAACAGTATCAACTTCCCGAAAAGCGTCGAGACAATGAAGCTCGACGTGTCCCGGAGAATGAATTTACCTGTCTTGGATCCTACAACGGAATTAATCAGGAAAGGATAGTGGCGGTTTAGGAAAAATAAGTAGTTTCCACATGAAAGGTTGTAAATGTTTTACAATTAAATCTGTACACTTCTCCTAATCTTAACTATTTTATTAATGTCAAAGTATTTTTTTTTTTGTTACAATTTGACGCCCAAACGCGCTGGTCCGATTTTACAGAATTTTTGTACAGGGATAAAATGGAACCTGAAAACGAAAAAGGCTAAAGACGGGGAAGACAAACGAAGTTACAGGCAAAAACTAAAAATAATATAATATAATAATATATTGTAAATACGAAAGTTATAGATAACGTGTGGATGTTTGACACTTAATCACACCAAAACAGCTAAACGGTACTGGATGAAATTTGGCAGATATGACATTATGCCTTTCGTCTCGGTATAACAAGTTCGTACGTTCTTTTTGGATATTTTTGAGTACTATACAGGTGAAACCGCTGGCAATACCTAGTTATTACACAGCACCTTTATTCCGTAGTATTAAGGGTGGTTTTCGTAAGTTAAAGTGTCGTGGTTGATTGTATTAGTAACTAGCGTTTCTTAACCGCACCATCGGAATGAAACGAGTACCAGAGACACTTGTCTATTGACAATCTAATTGCAAACTGATATCTATATAGAGTTGTTGGTTCTAGTGCCGCTTAGATATTTGTATGTGATCATACAAAAGACACATACGGAAACAAACTAAGTACGTATCCACAAAAACTTAAATTGAACAGTTATTATTCAAAGCAGATATCCGACCATGAACTCTTAACGCGATAAATAGTTTAGGCTGCCTAAACTGGATCGCGTTAAGAGCTCGTAATAATTCTCCAGATTAAAAGTATGAGCAGTACTGCCGCAACATTCCTACCGTATAACTACTGGTCCTCATTTATTCTCTACACGTTCATATGGGATTACAGTCAGTATTCTAAATCATACTTTTGCGGAGTGCGTCATTTAAAACATCCTACCTAATCCATCCATCCATTCAACCTAATTTTCCCCGGATTCTACCAGAAAGATCTTCGAGTAGGCAAACATTTTAACCAATGTTATTCCTAATTAATAACACCCTTATAGAATCTAGATATTAAATTTTTGCAGATCAAAGATAATTGCGCTGCGATGATATTGTTGTTTTAGTCATTTTTAGGATTCCGTACCCAACGTCAAACGGGACCCTTTTACTGAAACTTTGCGGTCCATCCATCCGTCTGTCACCAGGCTGTATCTCATTAACCACTATAGTTAGTTGAAATTAATACAGATGAAGTATTTCTGATACCGCTATACCAACAAATACTAAAATTAAGAATAAAATAAATATTTTTATGAATATGGTTAAAACCCTTCGTGCGCGAGTTACGGATTTACGCGCGAGTTACGGTTTGTTGTTTTGGACGAAACATACAAAATAAATGAAATGAAACAACCGCGGGGTCGGGTATCAACAACTCTATAAAATTACAAAATAATTTACAATGTACACGCAGGCTGCGATTACTGTGCGACCGGTCGCCTCTGACAAATACAGGATCCTGTTGTTACGCAATTTATTATTTTCCATACAATCCTGCTGGACGGGAGAAAATCACAGAGTAAAACGATGTGAGGGTGTCGCAGTTGTTAGACTGCATTTTTGTAGACTGTGGCTTTGTTTTTTGTTTGTTATCTTTGTTTGGTTTGATTGAATAGAATAATGATCGATTTTAAATATGGTGGCTTGAATAAGGACTAAACAAAATGCGTTATTATGGTTACTATTTTTCTCAGTACCTAATTAATATTAAAATTTAAAAGTTCAAAACGTTTAACATTACGGATTTCTCTGGCATTGTGATTGCTACTGCTCCATGCATTGTTAGTTACATTTTCCCCAAAATTATTTATCAGGAACTTAATTTTTTTGATTGTCTGCAATATTTAAAGCGTTCCCTTGACTCGTTAAGCTTGGGGTGATAATAGCAGTAACTTAAAAAATAATACTTATTTAGGCGATCGAACCGTTGTTAATGCGTATAAACACAAAAAATTGGGTTTTTTAAATGATTTGTTTGCTAAGACAAGTTTTCGTCTCCGAAACGTGAAGGGCTGTTGAGGGACGCCGTGGGTTTTTGATTTTACCACGAAAAAAAAGTCAAGTTTTCATAAAGTAAAAGAGTTTTTTTCAGAAGCAAAGATTAATAGTCTGAACTCATGCAAACATCCTTGAATTTTTTTTCACCTTCCGGTATTAACAGCTCTATGCAGTTCCATTGAAACATGTCGCCCGCTATAACTCGGAGCAGCAGGAACACTGGCGCCTCCTTGCTTAGATTATCACGTTGTTTAGACAATCACCTATTACATGTAACGAGTGCGCGAGCTTTTGTTATGTAGTACCTACGTACGAGTATGTGACGTAAGGACAATGTTTTAGGGTTGATTTATGTTTAACAGTCGACATTAATTAATGACCTATCAATTTCAATATGTGTTTGGCTTGCTCTTTTCTTTAATTTTGCCCTTTTTTATCTCACCCTGTATGGAGCGGAAGGGACTGTCAGACTCGTTACTGACTAAAATCCACGGTGTTCCTTCAATAGCCCTTTACGTTCTAGGGTCATGGTCACCTGCTTAGACACGCGACCCCAGCAGGCTTTGGCCCTCTAAGGCCCCTTTGATTGCTGACAGGTCATTAAGACGCGCGTGGAACACGACGCGCCGTCGAACCGGGCATAGTCCATGATCGGACAGTGAGTTAGCCATTACTCGCCGTTCGCATGCCCTCAATTTTGCCTAAAGCCCTTAGATAGAACGAGCTCACTCAGAAGAAACTGGAACGCAATAAAAACTGTTTGGCGCCAAAATTCGGCAGGATGGTGGTCAAGAACAAGGCGACCACCTTTCGGACGTTTATTCCTCAATCTTACTTACAGATATGAGATTAGTTTAGTGCACATACCAAAAATAATTGCCAACACGATTGGACAGTTGTTCCTAAACCCAATGTGTTGAACTTATGAATTTGAAAGTAATACGGAGTAGAGTTCACTCAAAAGTTTCGAGATACTTTCATACGAACCCGTATCTTCCTTGACGGAGTTAGAATATTTTACCAAACTATAACTTATTTTTGCAACAAACCGGAACCGTTCAGACCAAATGATGTGATGATGATGAGTGATGAGCAATATCTTCATAATAGACAGATTCGCCTAATACCTACTTATGAAGATATTGCTTCATCACTGGCGATAATGTTGACTTAAAACAACACTATTATAATAATTTATGTAAACTTGTAACACAATATTCCATAAAGCTGTGTGGTAATTATACGTAACCTACACAATAACACTAATATAGCAATTAATTATTTAATTATAAGTAAGTAATGTTTACTGATATTTGTACATTTCCTACATCTCGATTAACTCAAGTCTTACTAAAAAATAATAGTTATATAATTACATAATGGAAGGCAGATAGTTATTTTTTACGTGGTAAAATCAGGGCAGGGCCAGAAGGACTGTCTCAGACTCGTACTGACTAAAATCCACGGTGTCCTTCAATAGCCCTTTAGGGTCGGGGTCACGTTAATTCGGTAAAATCCGCGACCCTGGCAGGCTTTGGCGCTCTAGAGGGGGACCCCGTCAAAGTCAGATAGATTAGGGTTGCTTTATGAAAAACATTCCTTTTCTGCTGCATCTGGTTGGACTGGAAGCCGCCCGCTAAAACAAGATGGTTCGGAAAAGTCTTGGTTGATGACTATGAAAAGGCTATTTCCACTGTTGTGTTTTCATTCTATTTTATTGACCATGCATTTTGTAAAAAATATTCATTATTAAATAACCTTTAATTGGTTGGCCTTAGTCGTAATATTATAAGGTACCTTAACTTTACTGTACATAGAAGCTGTGGGAAAAACTTTTTAATAAATAAATTATTAAATAGAGGTAGATATTAGAGCCAGTAGCAAAATTAAAATAATGTTAATCACGAGGAGATGCATAATTATTTTCAATCATTATTCCTCATCTAAATAGTTTCATTGAATGCAGATTTATTAATTAAAAACTCCTTAAATAAAATAAAAAACTAAATCTTCATTTAGAATCAAGATTTTGAAGAAATTTTATATATATATTTTATTTTGGTTAGTCTTTTGAATAACAAGTAGATCGTGCTCAAAACTGCCAAAAAAAACGGCACGTGCGGCATTCAGGTGTGTAGGCCACCTGAACGTCGCATGACGTCAGCGTGAATAGTACCGCACAGGGAACGAGATGGCGCTAGACGACTTTTATGGTACTGTCTCTTTGCCACAGCCTAAAGATACACGCTTAATGACATCATGGTAGGCCGCCTGGTGTGCTACAATGACGTCAGCGTGAATAATACCGCTCAGGGAACGAGATGGCGCTAGAAGACTTGTACAGCTCTGTCTCTATCCCACAGCCGAAAGACTCACGATTTAAGACGTGTGTAATAAGTAGATCGTGCTCAAAACTGCCAAAAAAAAAACGGCACGTGCGGCGTTCAGGTGGCCTACAATGACGCCAGCGTGAATAGTACCGCTCAGGGAACGAGATGGCGTTAGACAACTTGTATAGCTCTATCTCTTTGCCACAGCCTGAAGACACACGCTTTATGACGTCATGGTAGGCCGCCTGGTGGCCTACAATGACGTCAGCGCGAATAGTTCCGCTCAGGGAACGAGATGGCGCTAGACGACTTGTATAGCTCTATCTCTTTGCCACAGCCTGAAGACACACGCTTTATGACGTCATGGTAGGCCGCCTGGTGGCCTACAATGACGTCAGCGTGAATAGTTCCGCTCAGGGAACGAGATGGCGCTAGACGACTTGTATAGCTCTATCTCTTTGCCACAGCCTAAAGACTCAAGCTTTATGACGTCATGGTAGGCCGCGTGGTGGCTTACAATAACGTCAGCGTGAATAGTTCCGCTCATCGAACGAGATGGCGCTAGAAGACTTGTATAGCTCTATCTCTTTGCCACAGCCTAAAGACTCATGCTTTAAGACGTCATGGTAGGTCGCGTGGTGGATTACAATGACGTCAGCGTGAATGGTTTAACTTAGAGCACGAGATGGCGCCAGAAGACTTGTATAGAACTATCTCTTACCCAGAGCCTAAAGACTCACGCTTTAAGAAGTCATGGTAGGCCGCCTGGTGACCTACAATGACGTCAGCGTGAATAGTACCGCTCGGGAATCGAGATGGTGCTAGACGACTTGTATAGCTCTGTCTCTTTACCACAGCCTCAAGACTCACGCTTTAAGACGTCATGGTAGGCCGCCTGGTGTGCTACAATGACGTCAGCGTGAATAGTACCGCTCAGGGAACGAGATGGCACTAGTCGACTTGTATAGCTCTGTCTGTATCCCACAGCCGAAAGACTCACGATTTAAGACGTGTGTAATAAGCAGATCGTGCTCAAAACTGCCAAAAAAATGGCACGTGCGGCGCTCAGGTGGTCTACCATGACGTCAGCGTGAATAGTACCGCTTAGAGAACGAGATGGCGCTAGCAGACTTGTATAGCTCTATCTCTTTCCCAAAGCCTAAAATGCCTGGTCTTGCGCCTTAAAAAATGCATACTTACTTGAATGTACTTAAAATCTGCTGATGGCGTTTCGTTTAATCGGTACAATTATCCTTTAAAGACCTATTATTTCAATTCTAATTAGAAAACACTTATTCAACAAGAATTTAACAAGCTACCAATAGACAATAACTTCGCTAATTAACTTTCTAATTGATTCTTGTTTATTGTTTACAGTAAATGGTTCCAATAACTTTAGTTAACTCGAGGAACACTGCAAGGGGAAGCAATAACTATTATTATTTAATTAACTACTACTCTTTTATATTTATTCCTTCCGAATGCACTAAAATGGGAGAAATACGATTGGAAATTAGCTATTGAGAGTACAGACCTATGTAGTCTTAGATTACTTCTTTCATCGTGACCTGAGTTCTTATCGCAAGATTACTGTATTTTATTTACAGTATACTTGATACTGATACTGCTAGCCTACATCATCCCACTGTTGGCAAAGGCCTCATGACTTACAGGTTTCGCGATCAAGCGCCGTACAGCGGTCTTGTAGTACCTACGAGTATTTAATAAAAATGGAATGGAAAATTTAAAAAACGCCTTTATTTTTCGAAGGAGTAACTATTTTTTTTACTATAAAATAAACGTATTGTTCCAGTTTTCTTCACAAAAAGGGAAATCTCATAATAGTGCCAAAGAAATTGAAATTTTATCATGAGCTTAGGGTGATATTTTTCTCCAGAATTTCAGGAGTCATTCATAGTGTCCTGTAAAAAAAACCGCCATCCCAGGTGTTACCTGAAACACCTATGCTGAAAGAAAAACATCGCTTCAATTTTTTTTTTCTTTCAATTTAGTAAGTTTAGTATAGATAACTTTTGAAAGTCATAAAAGTGACGTCATAAGCAGACGCTATTACGCAGGAGTTTTTTTCTATATTATTATTAGTTCGATGAGGCTTATAATGGGGCGAGTTCATATAGCTGTTAATGGTATTAGCATCTCAGCCTATAGTTCTTACTAAGTGGTATTATCATCACAATACCTCATAGTAAACGGTATTATCACCTCTATATCTCAAATTAAACGGTATTACCATCTCTGTAGCTCTTACAAATGGTATTATCATCTCTATATTCCTTACTAAGTGGTATTATCATCTCAGCGGGTACCCGGCGAGTTGTCGCGCGTCAGCCGGTTGCACTGGTGAACAGTAGTCCGTTGTTATTACAGACCACATACCTACATACGGGTGCGTTGACTTCGTTTAATAGTATATTGCGTACTCGTCGTTGTACACAGGCTTATATGCCGGTGCGGTTAGATTCTAGGAAAATACTTTTTAATTCTTTCTTTCTTTCTTAAAAAAGGGTGCCCCACACTAGGAATCGAACCCTCGACTCGCAGCTCAGCAGTCCAATCGCTCAGCCACTGCACCAACTGTGTCGTCAACTTGAAAACTGTTGGTTTGTATTCCGTTCGGATTTTGGTAATTCGAGTGGTTTGTACGGCCAATAATACATAACGTAGGTAAAATTAATGATCTAATTATATCGATCCGTCCACGACCGCTGTGAGCGGTAGTTTAGAGCGGGGTGGCGAGCGGTAAGTTCAAATGTTTGAAACACGCCACGAGGCGCCGCTAGTGGTGAAATATCTTATTCGCGCTGCCCGCGCCCTTCGCACCACCCACCGCCATGACCATAATTGTGAACAGGAGCCTTTGCCAAACAGCAGACAATAGCAGACGACAATCGTTATCGTTCATCTGTCACCAATACATTTTCAACTTTATACCCCAGCGCGTAAAGTTGAAAATCTATTGAAGTTCACAGATCGTTTGCTTCGTTCGTTATTGATCAGCAGTTTTTAAAAGATTTTCAACTTTATGCGCTGGGGTACAAAGTTGAAAATGTATTGGTGACAGGCCGTTAGAGGTTTGAGGTCCTAAAACTTTAGGCTAAAGTTCTAGACGCCTTAACTTAGTACTTGAGTATCTAACCAGAAGATGTGGGTTCAAATGCGACTCGCAGCTGAATTATTCTGTCCTCAAAAATCGTCTTTACGATGCGCATCCCTGGCCTCATTTGATTATTTCGCCAACCCAAAAAAAAAACACAGGAAAAAAACATAGGAACTTTGACCAGCATATTTACGATGTTTGCATATCGTTTTTTATCCCATCAGAAGTTATGGTTTTCAGGATATCTCCAAGTTGACTAGCGAGGCTTCTTCTGGGTTCTGGGTAAACTCGCTCCATCGTCCACCTTTTCTTAGTCACTCCTGATCTAGACTAAGGTCAAGAGCAAACTCATTATACATAAAAAAAATAATAGTTTTCCTAATGTCATATAATGACAGACGGTTAAAAAAGAAACCCAACGCCATGTGAACCCCCCGCGATAAGGAAAAGATTGGCACATCTCGGCTCCCGTTGCTCCGGGCGCCCGTCTTACGTAATCGCACTTATTATGTATGTATTAAGTTACGGCACAGCCTCAGATTAGCACATAAGTGCCCTGTTATATACCAGCTTATAGTTTTTGTCCCCTCGACTTATCGGTAGTCATTTTAATGTTGACTTCCAATTATGTTGCCTGTTATGTGTGTATGCGATTTAGGTGCAGTTTTTGTTTGAAATTATGTGCAGGTTCGGTGGGTGCATATATGGATAGTTAATTGATTTTTATATGATGCTAGCTTATACGCTATGTGCGCTAAGTCTTTGGTCCCACCAAAATTCAAATCGCTTGCAGCGCGCGATGTGAAGAAAATATGAACTAACTGGGGACACAAGCAGAGTGACGTCAAACAGATGTGTCAAGTTTAATATTATTTATTTTTAAATGGAAAATAAACCAAACGTTTATGAAAACATCTACTTAGCAAGATTTGATTGCTCTTATGACCCTACGTAATGTGGTATGAAAAGTTAAAATGACAGTTTTGCTAATTTAAGGAAATATGGGATGCTTGTAAGTAGGCCTGAAGGGTATGAATAACGAACGTTTTCAAGCGAACGCTTCATGGTCGTCAAAAACAAAAGTTTTTCTTCAGATTACCATCTTGACAGTCGGTTCAGCAAAAACTTGCCAGAATGCTCGTTAGAATGCTCGCTAAAACGTGTGTTTTCCTGTAAAGTAGCATTCGCAAGAATGCTTATTACTCGAACAAGTGAATGCTTCATTTTATCAGAACTTTCATACTTCAATCTCTAAAACAAAGACCGATCTCCTAGATAATGCATGTTTACATTATTA
Organism: Agrotis ipsilon; assembly: GCA_028554685.1. Lineage (NCBI taxonomy): Eukaryota > Metazoa > Arthropoda > Insecta > Lepidoptera > Noctuidae > Agrotis > Agrotis ipsilon. The sequence goes on from CM052972.1 coordinate 11,963,866, forward strand.
TGGGTATCGGCAGGCCTGGTTCACTCCGCGGCGTAGGTATAAAACTGCACGTAGGGTGGGGCGCCTCTCCGGGAAGGACAATTCAGTCGGGTGCCGCGCGCTACCCGTTCCGCTCGCGCGTCATCTACTAAATATTTTTGTTGGGTTACGTCTATTTACGCACATTTACCTATCTGTGTTTCATTTTAGTTTCGTAAAAGTTTTCATAACAGTATTATTCATAATTTAATTCACTATGAAGAAAAGAAAATACTGCATAACTTTTGGTTGTCTAAATAATGACAGTGATAAAAGCCTCACGTTTCACAAGCTACCGCGTGATCTTGAAAGGTAAGAAATAAAGTGCATATTTATCTATGTAGTACATTTAAAATACGATTATTAATCCCAGTCAGTAAAATGACCAGTGATACAATTTAATTTAGTAGGTACCTACATTTCATTAATGCACAAATGTCAATTTACTAACTGGAATTAATAATCTTTAATAATGATCAACAAAATTATCTACCTGCTTGTGGTGTGCTTATTATTGTCATTCAAGTATCCCCGCTTAACTGACCATGATTAGGTAGGTTACAAGTTTGGCTTAATATAGGACCAAGATAAAATAGACGAATATCAAACCTGACATCACCCTACTCACGTTAAGCTGAGTAGGTACGTAGGTAGGTCGAATTAAGATCGGTAGAAAGTAGAAAGATGTTTGCTTTGTTGTTTACGCACGTTCAAACACAGAAAATGGCCACACGACGCATTCAAGGTCAGCGATCGTATTTCGCTGCGCGTTTTTTTATAATATTAATATAACAATAGAATTAACGATCTAATACAACTTTACCTACATCCTACATTTCCTTCCTGTAAATTCTAGTATGAATTAATTTCTACGACCAAATCGAGTCACTGCTCCTGTACTATTAAACCTGCCAGAGCGTCGAAGGCGCGGCGGGAGGCACGCGGTTGAGGCACCGCACGACTTGGGTGGCGAATGTCACGGATGAGGTAATAAAGCCTAACATTTCAAATATTATTAAATATTATTCTTAAGATAAAAAAGAGAAATAATTATACATAACAATAATAGGTAAAACAGATAATATTAATATATATAATTGTTCCTCACGAAAGGTGCCGTAGGTGTATGAAGTAATCGATGATGAATCCAAAAAGATATAGGTTGATGATAAAAACACAATTCCATGAGGAACATAGGTATTTATGTTATTAATGTAATTTAACAAATGCGTAAAAACGTATACCCACCTAACTGTGTCTAAACTCGCGAGTCGCATCCCTATTGAGCTTGACCGACGGTAACCTTTCAATGTCCTTGGCGTCAGATAAACAAAAATAAACTTTCGCGCGTAACCATTCAGTACATTTTTGCTTGCGCATGGGAAGTTTAGGCTAATATAAAAGTAGGTGGGCGGTACGGCTGCCAGTTAAAATGTACTTTATTCTTTCGTGCATAGATTTTACATTTGTTTTATTTTTTTTTGGGAGAGACGCTTCTTTGCGTAGTAATATTATTTATTCTTTGGTATCGGGTAGCTGTCATCTGAATTAAAGCAATCAGTTCCGAATGCGGGTAGTTACACATAATTCAAGCCTCCGTCGTATAATCACCCGCGTTCGACGTAGAACATCATTAATATAATAGTATTCTATTATCAACTTGGATTAGATGAACGCTGGATAAGATTCTGAAAAGAAAACAATTTGAGAAACTTGGGATATGGACCTGGGTTATAATTCTCACGGTAGACGTTTGATAAATTATACATTAAGATTGCAAAAACAAGAGGCTTTAAAAGATTCAACTAACTGACAGTAAAGTTAATCTCATTTAAGTATAGTAGGTATTTTAAACAATTCAATTTCGAACAGTCACTTGTTAAAACTCTATAGCAAAATCATTAAAAAAAATGATTCTGCAACGATTCGCCGACGACCGGTTCACCATTGGACGTTTCGTCGACAGGACGATTCACTTATGGCCGTTTCACCGATAGACTCTTTAACCTTAGGACTTTTCTCCGATACGACGATTCATTTCTGCCCTGTTCATCGATAGAACTTTTCACCTAAGGACTATTCGCCGACAGGACGATTCGTTTCATCAATGACTCTTTCAACAACGAACGTTTTGCCGACACGACGGTTAACCTATAACTCTTTAAACTTATCATCTTCATCATCCAAAAGTCCGTTGTTGAAAGAGTTTATTGATGAAACGGATATAAACGAATCGTCCTGTTGACGAAACGTCCAATGGTGAACCGGTCGTCGGCGAATCGTTGCAGAATCAAAAAAAAAATATTAAAAAAGACAACATTTTAACGGTATCATTGAAGAGTAATTTATGAAAGATGCAAAAGCAAAAGTTACAAATATAATCTAGTTTTAAGATAGAAATGAAGACTAAACCATATTTCAGACTGAGTGGTAAACTTAGAAGTATAAATGAGTTTATCTTTACAGTATCATACAAACTTGGTGATGGTGGCGAAAACTGGAACTACATTTTACAGTTTACTAATCTCCATTTTCTTATCCACCTCTTACAATCCAAGAAAAATTATGTCTACATCCTCATAGATGGCTATCTATGGGAGATTTTCCATTGAAAGCAATTTGCATACAAATGAATTCAGGCAGTTTAACTTTTAAACAGTAACGGCTAACTTAATTACTGGTTAGATCTTAATTCGGTGGAGATTGGAAATTTGATTATTCTCTTTCGTTCACGCTCGTTGCGATGTAATAGGGAAATAATATGGTTTTTATCAAACGTTTAATTTTAAGCTGGGATATGTGTAGATGAAAGAAAATTGTGAGATTTATATGTTGGTTATGGATTAAGCCCAGCTTAATAAGTCTTCTTAATTAATTTCAATACAAAATCTCTAACATGCATTAAATAATTAAGTACTTATAAAAAGTAATTGTGTAATTTTATTACCTGCTAGGCTTTTTTTTTTTAGGTGGTGAAATCATTAAATGAGTCCTCCCGTCCTGGGTGGGGCGGAAGGGACTGTCAGACTCTTACTGACTAAAATCCACCCGTGTTCCTTATGATGCACTTTACGTTCCGTGGCCGCGGTATCCTGGGTTAAGAAAAAACCCGCGACCCCAGCAGGCATTTGGCGCGAAACACGACGCGCCACCGACCCGGGCTTGGTCCTCAGTCGGACGGCGAGCTACCCATTACTCACCGTCCGGCACACAGGCACACAGTGGCCTAAGGGAGAGTTTTTGCCCGCATCCCAGGGTGCACCGGCCCGAAAAACTAGTCTTCCCTCCGGACTTATCCAAGAGGGAAATCCAGTCCACGGGCGCACGTGGAGGTTTCCTGTCTTAGCACCCCATCCGCTACCACTTAGATGGGTCTCACTTTTAGCCTCGATATCCATGTTGTATCTTGAGAGTTCCCTTGCCACGGTGGTAGTTTTCCTCTCGGGATACAGGGTAGAGTCAACATACAAGAATGTACGCATTATATGCTCCTATTATAAAGTTTTTCGAGGTATTCTTATTATGTCTCTTGCGATGGCAAAGAATTAAGTGCAGCTACGTTTTCTGTCTTAGCACCCCTACCTGCTATGCTTGTGTACTAAAACAATCTAATTGGTTTTTTTTGTTCTTATTCACTTGGTCCGTTAGTTAGATTATTATTTTCAACAAAACAAAACCTTTTTTTTCTCTTTTTTTACGTAAATAAAAACTGACAATGATAGGACGCTTATAAAATAATACCTTAGCGTCACACGGACTATACTTTTGAGGCGTTTTACTTTTGTCATCACTTTTACAAAAGAAGAAATACGTGTCCATTATTTTTCAAAACTCTGACGTACTAATTAGATTTGCAATTTGTTGATGCTGGAAATTGGCCAGAATGTTCACAATCCAAGAAACAATGAACTCAAAAATTCCCATTCTCATTCCCATTTCACAACAAAACATTCACAGAGCAACCGTATTAGCAAAGTGATAACCGGTATCATAAATAAGAGGCATGTTAATAGCCTGTAAATATATTGAGGCGTTAAAACAGCCGGGAGCTCGAAGCTAACTAATAGTGAATGTGATTTACGTGTGGACTGTTAGAAACTTTATATGAATGAAGAGCAATCTGCAACTGTCGAGGAAGATGGAGTGGTTGCTAAAGGACTGGCTGTTCTCTTTATAGAAACAAAAGTAGTAGTATCTAGTAATTCTTACAACAAAGGTAAAGATTAGATATTATTATTAGATTTTTGAGGAAAGAAATATTTAAAGTGAATGCGACCCGCATCGTAAAGATGATTTTTGAGGAAAGAAAAATTCAGTTGCAAGTGGGATTCGAACCCGCGTCTTCTGAATAAGTACTCCAGACGCCTTTACCAAGTAGTGAACGTTTTTCGTCTGGAGTACTTATTCAGAAAATGCTGGTTCGAATGGCACTTGCAACAGATTTTTTCTTTTCTCAAAAATCCTCTTTAAAGAATTAACAAAGTTTAATCTACGAAGTTGCAAGAACTCCGTAAGTAACACTTGAAATAATACTTAATTTATGGTTTTATTTTTTACAGGGTTTCTGGATTGCCGGAGTTGAGAGAACAGTCGCGGTTGCGGTTACAGCCGGCGTTTCGAGAACTGCCGTGGCTAAAGGAATAATGGAGTTGATAGAACGCTGGATTTGCGGGAATAGCCAGGTTCGCAGGACCTGAGTTGTTGCAAGACCTGAGGGTTGTGGGAATTCCACGAGTTGGGAGAAGTTCCAAGTTGTGACCCAAAAATGCAAAGTTCTGTTGAAGGAACAGGGTGAGCTTTAGTCAGTACGAAACTGAGAATCCCTTTAGCTCGGTGGTATATTATGATTTCTCACCACAAAGAAGGCTTTAAAACTAATAATAGGCATTCATTCTTGATACCTCTTAGGTATTATGACAAAAAGCAAATCTATAGAAAAAACGCCACGGTTGACACCAGTGGCGGAGCGCTGGAATGTAACTATTTTTATGAACTATAAGTCGCTTCGGATCTAGTTGTTTGAGAACGTGAGTTTCTATGTTTGAAAACGCATCCACGATCCAGACGAAATTCCTAGTGAGGGGCAACCTTTAAAAAAATATTACAATATTCTTGCCAACCACACTTTGATTTATTTTGTCTCCTTTACATTGTTATCAAAAGGAAGAGATTAAAGATACGATGATATTTAATTTATGAATCGTTAAATCGCGATATGGTTCCAGTTGCGGTCCAAATTGCTCTATACCTCAAGGCGATTGTTTTAGATTATCTCTGTGTAAATACCTGTTGCGATTGTCTAACGGTAGACCTTTCTTTTTCGCGGATATTTTATCTTTATGGTCTTTTGTAAACAACAGGTTTTTTGACAAAGTACCTATACATATATTTATTTTGACTGGCCTATTGGTCTAGTGGTTAGTGAACCTGACTGCTATGCCGGAGGTCGTGTGTTCGATTCCCACCCAGGACTAATGTTTGTGTGATGAGCATGATCATTTGTTATGTGTCTGGGTTTAATTTATCTATAATATGTATGTATTAAATTTATAAGTACTTATGTGTTTCAGTTGTCTAGTACCCATAACACAAGCTCTGCTTAGCTTGGGACTAGATGGCGTTGTGTGATAGTTGTGGAATATTATTATTATTATTTATTAGTTAACTCTTCTGGTATATTTATGGATTAACCCAGACAACAATGTCGTCGGGTATATTCGTTCTCAAAGTTAAAAAATATTAAGTAAACGCACATTTAACAATTCTTATGTAAACGCAACCACGATATAGGACAAATTTCTAGTGTGGGAAAACGTTGTAAATATAAAACTATGATTAACTTAATTCATATTTTAGACTTAGATTGGCAATCCACCATCATCTAGAACAGGGCCATAGGTGGTCAGGGCTCTTGAGAGAGGAACCTCGTACTCGTAACAATCCTTACAATACGCGCCGTGTCTAGAAGTACTGCCTTCTGAATCAAGCGATCTGGCTGACACATGAGAGATTACTCTGATATTGTTCGAGGCTCTTGGCAATTAAACCACAGGCTACCACGACTGTCGGCTACTAAAATCATACTTCCTTTTGTATCTAGTAATGACCAAACTAGACTTTTAAGAACAATGAAATTTCTCCTTAAAACTCACAATTTAGTACTTGCAGACGCCACAGAATCTGCTGATTTTTTTATCTAGTAAAAAAAAGTAAGAGCCAACGTACAATCTCAAATACATGCATCGGAAATTAACACTTTTATTGTACACAGACTCGTTCTGTAGAACAGAAATAGATAGTCATTATGATTTTATAATTGGTAAGGTAACCTGAAACGAAGCGTTGATAGCCTTAGCAATTAACGTAAATATTAGTTTTAATATAACGCTATTAAAATCCTGGGGGTCGTGTCTATGCATGTAGTAAGGGAAGTGTTGTCTATACTAATATAATGAAGAGGAAAGATTTGTATTTTGTGTGTGTGTGTGTGTATTTGTAGTGATAAAACAAAAAACAACTGTGTCAATTTCATTTTTTTTTTCACCATTAGAGAGCTACATTCACCCTGAGTAACATAGGCTATATTCCCGGGCGAAGCCGGGACGGGCTACTAGTGGAAAATGAAAAAGCTGTAGAAATAAATACATAGTTTATTTCGGTTGATAATTATTATTAATCTAGGGGCACGGCAGTGCCCCGCCAAGACCTTTCATTTACATAAATAATTGAATTCAGATAGTGCACATTTCTTATTTCGAACTCCTAATTTACCCACAGAAATATTGTTTATTTAATTTAAGATGTTTGGAGAGCAATTCAAAATAATATTTGACTTATTCAATATCTATTTTACCAAGAATAGATAATGTTATTTCATCGTTATTTAAATATGATTGGACTAATTTTTTTTTCACGAATATGGTACGATTCGTACGCCGTTGAAGAATAGAAACATTAATTTTCTTCTCACGACAAAATCTTTCTACTTGCTATTAATTTGCCTTTCTTCCGTCGATAAAATCCGTGTCTACGCTGCTATACCACGTCAAGCGGTTTAATACCGCAGGCGTACCATATTTTTTATTAGTCGGGTTAACTTCCACTCCTGGCAAAAACCCTCCCTCCATTTCTACCACTTTTCTGAATGGTATGCCGTAACTCCGATAATTCCCGATGTCCACCCCCCAGCTTGTCCCCCGCTGGGGGACAGCGCAACTTTTTCAAAAAAAAAGTCCACCCCGGGGTGGACAAACGGAACTTTTTTTAGAAAAATTGGGGACGAGCTGCGGGTGGAAATCGGGAATCATCGCCGTAACTCTGTCTGCTGTCTTTCTTGCCCGTGCAAATATGAAAATAAAAGATAATTTGTAACGTCTAACCCTAACATATAAACGTAACTCCATAACTTCCACCCTGTTTGCTAAGTCTGTCACTATCAAAGTCGCTTAAGGCTTATAAAGATAACATTAAACCGAACTACTGGAGAACACGAACACGGACATTAGAAAACAACATAATAATCACAAATGGAACCCAATAAATGTACACTATACACATTTTATCAATCAGGTACAATGGCCTGGAGAAATGTCGCAATGGTCTAAGGACTCTCGTGCACTGTGACTTCTTACCAAGGGATTTCGTCTTACCTAATACGTACACGTACTACTTACTTGGTTGAGAAGGTTAGGTAGTTGCTATGTTTAAAAAAAATAGACGACTTCAAAAACAACCAAAAAGTGAAAAAAGCTTTTCTTGGAAGTCGGTGTCAAGAAAGTCATTGATAAAAAGAGCCAACGACTTCCAAATGCAAAGTTATTTAAAGGACCAAGTGGCAAATATATTGCATAGAACTAAAAATTATCACACAAATCGGACCAGAAACCATTGTGTAATCCGTGAACATACATGAAAAAACGGATAGACTTGAGAAACTCCTTGTTGATGTCGGTCTTCAGCTGTATTTGCTTAGTCTGGAAGCTTAACCCTTGCAGTCGCATAATCGGTGCAAATGCTAAATGGCTGTGATCTAGTAACACCAGGTTACATAATATTTTAGTAAACATATATTATATCACTAATAACGTGATGCAAAAGCGCAAAATTTCCCTCGTTGTTTGAATTCTCATTTCTCCAATGTCGCTAGGAAAAGTCGGTCTTTTACATGCGGTAGTAGCAAAGCTTACACGCGATTAAATCACATCAACCAGCGCACTAACCCATGAAAGAAAGAGGAAATCGTTTATTGGCACATGCCACAAATATTTTAAAATTAAATTTCAAATAAATTCTAAAATAAACAAGATACTGTATGACTCACGACTGCGCCAAATAGGCCCAGTTCACTAAAATGCGCGATTAGTTTGCGACACGCGTAACAGTATAAATACAAAAAGCCGCCGTGGGCGCAGACCTTAAACGCTGGTAAGAGTCGTAACGAAATCTAATAAACGCTCTGCTATGCAAATCAATCGGTTGCGCGAACGCAAGCCTTTGTCAGTTTAAAGACAATGCAGGGAACTGTAGGGTTGCCGTGCTTAATTAATGAAAGGAATATTGCAGATTTTTCTAGATATATCTTGAAACTAAAAGGATTTTGAAATTACAGTCTTTATAATTAAACGCATACACAACCAACAACCATCAGTAAGCCATTCTTTAGTTCTGTGTCGAGAATCGAAACCATGACACGAAGAACAGCTGCCAATCGCTCAGCCATTGCACCAACTATGCCGTCGAAATCTGGAGACAGGCAAGCAATTTTTTGTATAAAGAGATTAATTACACTATAGAATTTTTACGTGAATTCATACTATGTTGAATTATAATTACATAGAATTCTTAAATCGTATCATAAAGACTTGTTCCAAACAGTAAGAAAAAAAAAACAGTTTCAAAATAAGCATGGAAATAAAGCTTCGAAGATACATCAATCAATATAGGAACGGGAACTTCAATTGTCGTACTAATAGAACTGTTAAAGGAGCAGCTATAAATAACAAATTTTGATGAGTAGATTGCGACCAAGTAGATGATTTGAAGCAGATCAATAAAAATACGCAATTAAATCTGAACGTATCGGTTCTTTAAAACCGGACGAGACCAATATAAAATATCACACTCATCAAGATACGATACATAAAGAAACAAATTCTTCATAAGACCTCATATATCTTGCGTCATTAAAGAAAATCAGAAGCCAAGCCCTGGTTGTAAAGTATGTCAGAATGGACCAGATGGAAAGATAGTGAATGATTCTGAGCAAGTAATGCTACCAGGCAATAACTCAGTCGCTATTCTCCTTGCGGCTAAGAAACCATTTCGTGTTGATTCTATTGTAGAAATAAATTCCCGAGTAACTCACTGCACGGACGCTGCAGTAGCAGCAAAAACAAAAGGCATAGAAGAACAATCGATGGATGAATTTTGAGCTTTATGAGAAGAAATTACTAAGGACGATAGAAATAGAACACTAACTGTGCAAAATGATAAATATCAAAATGAAGGGTTTACTACAAACAAGTGTAAACTCAAGCTAGATCAAGATAAGGTTGAATTTAGAGCAGTTGAAAAAGTAATAAGCAGACAAGTAGATGAAACTGGTTGTAGTGTTAGTTGCTCGAGGCATCGTTTAGTATGAGAGTAGGGTCTGCAAATTTATGTGGCATTAGTTTTACACTCAAAACGTTGTGCTTTGTTGTGACTTTCACATAAATATATTAACTAATATAAATTATGATCGGGAGTGGTTTGATTATAGAATGAGTTGCCAATGTTGGCATTACGCATGTAAATATTTTCATTACTATGTTATCGCTGAATTAATACAGCGGTTTTAAATTTGTACCTGTTTTGGTAATACTTGTCGTTTATTGAGTACATTTTGTCAGAATCTAAATAAACTTCAAATAGACTATTATTGCCATTTCGGTCCTAGTTTATGTTAATATCACACATGATTTTGCTGGTAAATACATTTTAATGAAGTTGTATTAAATTTTCTCTGTATCTGGATGTTTGTTGCGTGCTGATTAACATTATTATGCAGAAAAGCCTCATAATTCACTCACTAGTTGATCGGTATTAATTTATTTATTCGTTATTTATTGATATGAATCTAGTTCCACTTTTTGTTGGTAATCGTCTTGTATTTCAGAAGTTGGCTTTCGGGTACAAGATATATATTTATGTAGTTGATATATCCCTCATTGCCACATGGTGTTATTTCGTTACTCATTGTTATTAACTGGTAAATTGTAATTACATTTAACATAATTAAAATCTAAAATTATTTTGGTAATGTAATAACCGTAAACGCACAGCCAAAATTTTAGGTGTAAAAAAATTTAATCGTTTCACCATTTTTTCTTTTGAACCGAAGTTGAAACCACGAAAATTCATTTAAAAAACATTGCAGGTAATGAAAGTGTATACGATCGACTTTTAATTTTTGGCTGTTCTTTTAAACTAAAGATGATTTTGTTCATAAATACCAAATATTTCTTTAATTCAAACAATTCCAGTCTCGACTTTAGACAAGATGCAGATATTGTTGAGCAGGTTAGGTATATTTAATAGTCGTAGATCTTCTGTATTTAAACACGTAGAAACAAGAGCAGATCATTTCTAATTCATCGGAATGTCTTGTTGCTGTTCCACATTATTTTTTACGATCTTGAAAAAGATTAAGCTTAGCGATACTAGATTCAGTGTTAAATTATGGATCAACCTTATCTTTATCCTATTAAGCATCTACATATTTATGAACTTGGACGAAAGTAGCTGTTTCTATATTTTCATACTTAGTGCAAATTTTATAATCAGCAGTTTTTAATCAGTTTATAGATCTTTACGACTCTAATATTGTTCTTATTTCTTTTAAATCCTCATAAACTACTTCTATATTGACTTTGCCGTTGGCACTAAATTTATTTTTCGTATCTGTTATGTTATTGCTAAATTATGGTTGTCTAGTGAATTTTTTACATGTTCTTTTATAACGGGTTTGGCTTAAACAGTTATTGCAGTTGATTGCTCATTAGATAGAGCATCTACAATAGGAAACTGATCTTAAAGACATTTTCGCTTTTTAAATTTATTTTTATTCTTATCCTGATAATCTTGGTCTATCCCAATTTTGAATCCATAATCTTCCGTCTGACGTTAAACCTAGTATTTGAAACTGGAATAACCATCTTACAGGAGCAGAAGTTATCACAATTAATGCCAGAGTCAAATATTCATTTTGACATAAATAATGGCGATCGAAAGGTTACCTACTATATAGCCCCTGCATTGTCTTGCTATTTGCTTGCCTCTGCTTTAGGACTTTCATAGCTAGTGCACTGAAGCTTTAAATTAACACCACTCTATGACTTTTTAGGGCTACCTATAAAAATGGACGGCATGACTAAACCACATTTCAGAGCTGTACTTATGGTCGCGGGACTGTCGGATCAGGTAACTGTGGCCTCGGAACGTAAAGTGCTATTGAAGAACACCGTTGACTTTGGTTCTCGTAAATGGCCTAATTTTGTCGACTATTTCGATGGAATTATTACCCTAATTCTTTATGGAATCAACCATAGATTAGCAGATGACGGGATTTAGCTCAACCACGTCACCAAATATTGGTCTCTGCCTTCTAGCTATTCAAGACAGCGATCGCAAAGAGTTTTAAGATGCTTTTGTTTATTCACATGGATAATAATTAATGTAACCAAACATAACAAGTCCTACCGGACATTTTAAAAGCCAAAACAAAGATAACTCGATAACAACCCGAAATTTACCCCAATCTGCTGATAATGTCAAAATAACTGTTTGTTGAAAGAAAAATAAAGTAAAAAATAAAGTACTTTTACCGAAAATTGCGAACAGTTTAAACACTTAAAAACATCATCTGGTATTATTCGTAATTATTTGGCGGGCCCATTCCGTTGCGGCATGCGGCACCTGTATTTTAAATCATGCGAGTATGAGCAAGTCCATTACATTGTAAAATAGGTAATTTATAAGATTTTACTTTGTGTTCTCGAATGTAATCTGATTTGAATGATCAGGTGACTTCTGAGATGGCAAGCTATTGAGAAGTATGGAAGAAGAAAATATGATGCGAAGATCAGAAAAAAATGGTAAAAGGCCATAAAATAATCTAAAAATAATATAATTTCCTAGCGAAAAACATCGTGAGGAAACAAGCCGTGTTAGAGCCCTGTGGTGTTTCTAAAGTGGCTTAGTTATCTCTAACACCAGAGGGTGGACAAAAGTAAAAAGACATTTCTTTGGACAATTGGTAGAAAAGTAGAAGCACTTAGGAAAAGATTACGAAGCAGCGAATCCATTTCAATAAGCAGCTGAAGCCAACTTGAAGTCCATATTTAAAGAGCCAATCAATGAAATGGACGCAGGATTATAACTTGTTTGGCTTTCGTTTAGGTTTGCTTCTGCTTTTAACTTGATTCTTAAAAGTGTTATTACTGTCTTAGCCTTTGGTCTTTTTACTATGAAGAGTACCATGAGTTGCGGCAGACGGTCTACTGTAGTGACCACAATTGTGCGTTCATCAATCCAATTTACTACTGTAGTTGCATTTAAAACTTCACCTCGACCGAATCTCGCTTCGAAAACCGGTAGTAATTCTTTCCAACAATTTGGGCCCGATCGCCTGAGGTCCAGATACAAAATAACAATTATTTAGCAAATTTATTCAGATGATCGCCCTTTGTTCCAACATAATGAGTGGTTTGCCGGCCGAATTTAAAATGCCATTACTTTGGTAATGTCCACCGTGTAAAATATATGCGATAACTGTTCTGTTTTTGCGATAAAATCGTGGCCATGATTATGGAGAAATGTGCGAATGAGTTCAATGTCATGGTTTCTGTATTTTAAGTACTTTATTTTCTTCTTTGTATCGCTGCCATGTTTATTTCTTAAAACTTTGTCAAGAAAATTTCGCCACCTTCATGGCGGTGTCGGTGGCAACACAGACGAAGCATTAATTGCAATTATAAGTAAAATGATACAGGTACTTAGTAAAACTAGGATTATATTAATAAAACCATGGCCGAAAAGGACACTTTGCAAACCTGTGGAAATTTTGCAAAAGGGACAGTTTGCTAATGAGCCATATTGGATTGGTTGTATTTTCCTGTTATATATTTATGAAAAAGGTTTATTAACGATGCATGCTACTAATATTAGAAATGCTAAAGTGTGTATGTGTGTGTTTCATTTTCACGTCTAAACGCTGGTACAAAACATAGCTGGGTCCTTAGAGATAGTCGAGGGATGATGGGGCGAACTTGCGGGAAACACCTAGTCTACTATAAGTAGCTCAAATCGGAAAAATTATACTACTTACCTACACAAATTTTAGAAATTTAGAATATAAAATAGTTAAATTGTTTGTCCACAAAATGTAGAAACATACATCAGCTTATTTTAGTGACTTTTTTATCTGTGGTTTTAAATAGTCTGGCATAAGATTGTACAATACCTAAATACATTCAGGGACATATCCTTTCGAAGAGAGAAGCCAAAACAAAATATTTTAGAAATAAAGGAAGATATCCAATCATTAGTTTTAATTGTAAGTCGGATGAGAATTTCGACACAGCATGCATAAACAATTGCATGGGAATTTAGAATGGAACCAGTCTAAAATATTATCAATCACGAGTATTCAAACTAATTGGACAATGTATTCACATCGTGTGTTTTAACATCTGTTAATTGCCATGAAATACAACCGAAATGTGGCCGAGAATTTATCTATTTTAATTTTGTTTTCCAGACATTTGGTTATAATATTGTTTTGTAGAAGTTCCCACAGCATGGCTTCATCTGCGGGCATGTGGGCGGCGAGTACAGAGCAACTCGCTGTTCGACCATGGGCAATGCCCGGGTCGATGGCGCGTCGTGTTCCACGCGCGCCTCAAAGAGCGTCAGCATGATGACGGGGCCCTCTAGAGGGCCAAAGCCTGCCGGGTTCGCAGGACTTATTTCATTACGGTGACCCGTAAATAAAGGGTTATTGAAAGAAACAGTGGATTTTAGTCAGTACAAGTCTGACAGTCCCTGCGCTGCCCAGGGTGGGTGGACTCATTTGATGATTTACCTCGTAGAAAAGAAAAAAAACATGGCTTCATCTGGCATAGATAAATCCGCTGTCTCTACAATGATAGCACCAACATCTTGTGACCACATTATTTTAGGGACATAAAATCTGTCAATTCTTGCCAACTAGATTTATTACTTTTTTTACGTGTTAAAATCATCAAATGATAATCCTAACCAAGGCAGGGTGGGAGGGATTGTCATACTCGTACTGAATAAAATCCACGGTGTCTTTCAATAGCCCTTTACGTTGCGGGGTCACGGTAAGTCCCGCGACAGATATTGTTACTTTGTGTAATTTATTTCTTCACCGCTGCTATTAAAACGGTGAAGGAACACATTGTGAGGAATTGAAGATAATTACATGATATCTACCAGTAGGCACTGGGCTTGCCTGATCCACCACTTTAGCCTAATTCCTCTTACAATGAGGAGACCTGTGTCCCAGCAGTGAGAACATTATAGGCTGATGATAGTGCTAATGATGATGATCAATAAACTTGTAAAACAAATAACAACAAAAGTACTGGATTTCGTTTGTAGATCTTTATCAGTCGCTCCATGTAAAATACTGATATTCAGTTGCATCAAGTTTGACTGGAAGCCGACCACAATATAGTTGGGAAAAGGCTAGGCAGATGATGATCGCCTGGTGCAGTATAGCCCACTCCCTCCCTCTAAAAGGAGGCCTGTGTCCCAGCAGTGGAAACATTACATTATAATTATGATGATGATAAATAACTTTAAAAAAACCTTTATTAAGTCATTACAACAAACCACAAAAGGCTAAAAACAACAATTTTTCATCTTGCACAAGCCCGAAAATTTTCAAAGATTATCGGTTAAATATACGTACACGGCAATATCTTGTTGGAAGCTGGGCTTGGTCAGCAAGTATGACTTGAATACAAATGTTGATTATGGCCGGGGAAAAAGTAGCGGCCATTGTGCGAGCCCCGGGCTAACTCCACTGAAGGAGTTGCCTCCGTGAAATGTTGAGATGAACAGAGAAAGAAATGGAGAGGGCGATGGTCGACTTTTTAAAGGCTTTCTTTTAAGTATAGTTAATTTGGTCTCTCCAACTTGATAATGTTGTAAGGAATTAGTTTAGCAAGTCTGCAAAAAAGCCGTGTTTTTGTATTTATTTGAATTAATAATGCAGATTTTTTTTTATTAGGGATAAAACTCAAATGTTGTAAATTCACAAAGATACTGTGTCTTGGGCAGGATGAAAACAAAGGATGATTCTTAAACAGAATTTATGGTATTGTACTACAAATCTTTTCATATTATTTTAAACACCCCTCGCTACGTTTTTCTCTTATGCCGTAGGTGCGTTTACAAACATGAAAACTCACATACACAAACACTCAGACTTAGAAAAACTACTTGTAGATCATACAAAGATTTGTTCCGTGCGGGGATCAAACCCGCGACACGCTGCGCAGTAGTCGATCGCTCAAGCACTGCGCTAACCGTGCCGTCACGACTTTCTATTCCTTACGCGTCACCGATAAAATTAACCACCAACAACGACTCCACGCCACCTCTAACCAACTGTCGTCTCTTCGCTTTGGGCGCGCATTGTCCGCGGTACAAATGTGATCAAATTATAAAGAGTGGCGGCTCGCCTCCGGCCCCGGCCAGGACGGAGGCGCGAATAATCGCAACACAGGCCACGTATTATAAATGTATTATCTTGTACCTACATGAGGTATTGTAAGATGATTTTTTATGTTTTATTAAAGGTTTTATGGGTTTGCATATTCGAGTAGAAAGAGAACAATGAAATGTCGGAGGGTTGCTTAATGAATGTATCTTGTGGTTGACATTTTATGGCAACGTTGATAGGAATTACTCACCATATAAACGAGCATTAATTTACATTTTTTTATGTCACACACTTTCAAGTCTATCGAGATCACGATTTACAATATGTTGAGGTCTGAGCAACGAATTTTAGCAGGTTTAGAGCAACGATTACATTTTCATTTGAGCACCTACGGTGCGGTAGCTTGTAGGGGTAAGGTGTGTCTCTAGCGCCCTGGTTCTTGTTAGGGTGGATAGGATCCAACTTCTAACGATCCACACCTAGGGGGTAGTATGTACAATATAGTATCCTAAATTATAAGAAGAAATGATATTTTATTTTGTTATAAATAAATTTCAGGACTGACCATTGAACCTGGCACTCATTTAGATTTCACTTCTTTTGTCACTGATATAGAATAACATCATCTGCCTAGCCTTTTCCCAACTATATTGGGGTCGGTTTCCAATCGAACCAGATACAGCTGAATATCATTATTTCACCTGGAATGACTGCAGGTTATCGCAGTTTTTTTTAAGAAACCTTATCTGATACTAGTATTTAATACTGTATCGTGGGAGTTTTTACAAAGAAACCCAGAACCACTTCTTGTATTCCATACAAATATTTTTTCAGTGCGTGAATCAAACCCTTGACACTTAGCGCAGTAGTCAATCACTTAGCCACTGCGCCAACCGACAGTATTTAACTATAATTTTTACTGTTAACATTTAATGTCGCTACAAGCGAGACGAATTCTTGAAGGCTGCTAGATCACGAAGAACCCTCACTTCAACTGACATCGAGATAGCCGGTGCAATAAGAAACATCTACGTCAATGAGCGCCTTACCTACGAAAACAGGCAGTTATTTCGTGCGACCAGACTTTCTGCGAAGGAGCATGGATATAAGTTTTGTTGGGTTAAGAATGGTGCAATTCTCATTCGTAAGCAAGAAGGTAACCCTTCCATTCACATACGAAGCACCGAAGACCTGGAGAACCACCTGGGCTCTGCGACCGCTACGCAAGAAGTATCGATGTCAGCAGAACTTAGAAGAAACGACAACACTGCCAAGTAACATTCAGTACAAACTCTTTATTACTCTCTTTAGATCTCATAATAAGTTTAGATCTCATTTTACTTTAAGATTTTTTATTACTTTTATATTCAACCTATTTGATCTGTATTTGTATTTTACAAACATCAAGTATCGATGCCAGCAGAATTTGGAAAAAACAACAACACTGCCAAATAAAATTCTGTTTAAAATCCTGATTATTCTTCGTTATGTTATTCTAAGATCTCATAAGTTTAGATCTCATTTTACTTTAAGATTTTTTATTACTTTATTATTTTATTACCTGTTTGCTCTATTTTTGTATTCTAAAAACAGATTCTGTAAAAACACACGTGAAACTAATATCGTGCACCTACCACGTTGCACGACACGAATATGCTCGGACACTTCTCAAATATATTTTTCCATAAATCAATACGTCCCTCTCCATACACTCACACATGATAAAATTCTTATCAGAACACACTCACACACACTTTTAAACAATTATATTTTTACCAAGACGCTTTTACTCTCACACACTAGCACTCAAGTTTATATCACAACACACATACAAACACACCATAGTAAACATATTATCCTACATCTTCATGTTCACGGAACTCCTATAGTAACGATGACAATACTCGAAGAGATTACAATTAAAAATATTTTCATCAATATCATCAATGGCTTTACTTGACATTATCCAGGACATAGACGAAAATGTTACTATAAACTGTTACTCATGTAATCTATTAGAAGAATGTAGGAATCTGATACCCAATACTAAACATCTTAAAATCTTATCACTAAATATAAGGAGTTATCAACGTAATTTTGACGACTTTTACATAGCTTTTCAGCGCCTTGATACTGATTTCGATGCAATTATTTTAACTGAATGTTGGCTAAGCGAAGCAACAATAATAGAACCATTGCCAGGTTATCACGCATCTCGCACATTTTCCCAATTAAATAAAAACGGAGGTGTAATTGTCTACACTAAAACTACTTGGAACACTACTGTACTAAAATTAGAAATTGTAGACGCAGACAGTCTTATCATACACTAGACGACAAAACGGCCCTTCTTGGAATCTACCGATCCCCATCATCTACAAATCTAGATAACTTTACAACTTCTCTTGATACTGTACTAACGCAATTAAGCAAGTATCCAACAATCATAGTAGCCGGGGACCTTAACATTGATATTTACAACAATGCCAACAACAGAAACATAGAATACCTGTGCCTTTTAGCATCCCATGGCCTTCTACCTGCGATCACAGAGCCTACTAGAGGGCGCTCTTGTCTAGATCACATTTTCATCAAAACTAATAATTCATCAGTAGGTATAATAGGCAAGTCCTCAATTACAGATCATGACATTACTATGGCAGCTATATCACAAGTCACGAGACCTCGCTATAAATACACAATTGATGAAGAAGCAGTAGCAGTAGAACTGAGTAAAGCCGATTGGTCGAAAGTGTTCAACTCCAGTTGCACGAACTCCGCCCTAAACTATTTAATGGATATACTCACAAATTCTATCAACAAAAACACTCGCAATGTTAATATCAGTCGAAATAAGTACATTATCAAACCATGGATCACCCCAGGCCTAAGAAGGTGTATAATCCATCGTGATAAACTACATTTAGCTCTAAGAAAGCACCCGAATGACGACATGCGACGTCTAGTATACACTGTTATGTATGTGGCCAGTGTGCTGCTTATTGTTTATGCTTAGTGTTTGACGTGTTATTTTTCTGTTCTGTCATGTCTGTTCTTTGCTAATAAAATAATGGTTTTCCAAAAGATATTTCAATGGCGACGAGGATAAAAAGACAGCGTGTTTAAAATATATTGTAAGCAAAAAAAAATAATAGAAATATACCAAAATGTCGATCGGTAAGCTTTCGGAATTTAATGTAAGATCTTCCAATTGGAGTATGTATATTGAAAGGGTGGAAATGTTTTTGGTAGTAAACCAAATTAAGAAAGAGTTTTGGGTGCCAACATTGATTGCAGCGATGGGCGATGAGGCGTACGAGCTGTTGAGTAACCTCACAAGCCCAGCTAAACCCCATGAAAAAGCGTACTCGGACATTGTGAAACTTATGACAGATCATTTACAGCCCACACCTTCATTTATGGCCGAGAGGTTTCGTTTCCGGCAAAGACGGCAAAATGCTGGGGAAACGATTTCTCAGTATGTAGCGGAATTGAAGAGATTGTCGAAATTTTGTGATTTTAAATCCGTTTTAGAGGAAAATTTACGTGATCAACTGGTGTGTGGTTTGCGAAACGAGACGATTAGACAACGGTTATTTTCTGAAGAACAACTGTCTTATGTAAAGGCCGTAAAAGTTTCATGCTCTATGGAAGCAGCAGAGCGTGATGCAGCGGCAGTAGACCAGTCGGTTAGTAGGAACAGTGATGACGCTGCGACCGGAGCGGTGCATGTGTTGGCGTCGACGGACATTCGGGATCGCCGAGGGCGTGGTGGAGCACGCGGATTGCCAATTGCACGCGTCAGGCAGAGTGCTGCTCACTCCCAAAATGATTGTTCGGCTTGTGGTGGTGATCACCAGAGCGAAGGATGCCGTTATAGCCGGTTTTTCTGTGGAAAGTGTAAAAGGAAGGGACACCTGCGTCGGGTTTGTCCTATGTTTGTAAGAGGAAGACAGCCACAGGATCGTTGTTACAAGAATAACATGATGCAAATACCAGGCGGAACAACCAATCAGTCAACCCTAAGTCAGTCAGGGGAGGATGAATCTCCTTTATCTGATGAGGAAGATTGTGGGCCGGTGAAAGATTTGCATATACTTACTTTAGATAGCTATAAACCGGTGAGTTTAACTGTGTTTGTGGACAAAATTCCACTGTCTATGGAGATTGACACGGGATCTTTAGTGTCATGTATTAGTAGAAAAATGTATAATCGTTTGTTTAGCCATAGACCGTTGAATAGTTCTAGTTTAGTTTTCAGATTTTATGATGGTACTACCACACGACCTTTTGGTATGTTCTGTCCAATAGTTCAGTTTGGTGAAAGGTCTAAGCAAATGGAATTGTTTGTAATAGAAGGTGGCACAACATCTTTGCTAGGTCGACAATGGCTCACTGAACTAGGCATTAAAATACCATTATACCAAAATGTTGCGTCAACAAATGTCTCGGGTAATGAACGGTTGAAACCATTACTTTACAGATTTAAGGAATTGTTTACGGAGGGACTGGGCCGATTCACGGGAGGCAAGGCTCGGTTGCGACTACGCGAGGGGGCGAGGGGTCGTGCTCGGCCGGTGCCGTACGCACTCCGCGAACGTGTCGACGCTGCACTAGAGGGCATGCTGCGTGACGGAGTGATCGAGCCAGTGGAGAGCGCGGACTGGGCTACTCCACTGGTACCGGTACGTAAGGCTGACGGTGGACTCCGTATCTGTGCTGATTACAAAATAACTTTAAATCCAGTATTATTGGTTGACAGATATCCTTTACCACGTATAAATGACTTGCTGGTTAATTTAAACGGTGCTAGGGTATTTTCAAAAATTGATCTAAGTCAAGCTTATAATCAAATTGAATTGGATGACCCTGAAAATTACACCGTTGTTAATACTCACAAGGGTCTTTTTAAGTATAAACGATTAGTTTTTGGTTTATCATCAAGTCCAGGTATATTTCAACGAATTATGGCAAATCTTTTTAATGATATTCCAAATGTAGAGCTTTTTCTGGACGATATTATAATTGCAACAACCAATGTTAAGGAACATTTAGTTATTTTAGAGAGAGTTTTCGAGCGTTTATATCGTAATGGAATGAAACTGAAGGAAAATAAGTGTGTCTTCATGACTAACGCGGTTAAATATTTAGGATATATTATCTCAGCTGAAGGTATTAAAGCGGACCCAGAAAAGGTGGAAGGTATATTAAATATTCCCCGCCCAGTTGACATCACCGAATTGAGAGCCTTTTTAGGAACAATTAATTATTACGCTAAATTTGTTAAAAACTTGAGCAATATACTGGCACCTCTGTATAGGTTACTTAAGAAGGAAGTTATTTGGAAGAGGGACAATGAGTGTGAGGCGGCTTTTAAAATGATTAAAAACATTTTGATTAGTGCGGACGTCCTGGCTCATTATGAACCAGATAAACCTTTGTTTTTAACATGCGATGCTAGCTCGAGGGGCATAGGTGGAGTACTAAGTCAAATATGCGACCACTATGACAGAGGCACGAATGTAGTGCGGGAGCGGCCGATCGTGTATGTATCGCGCGCACTTAATGCGGCTGAGAAGCATTATTCGCAAATCGAGCGAGAGGCTTTAGCTATTGTGTTCTGCTTTGAGACATTACACCAATATTTATATGGGCGACGCTTTACATTACGCACGGATCACAAGCCATTGGTTACTATTTTTGGGCCAAAACAGGGTATACCTTCGATGGCTGCGAGCCGGTTACAAAGGTGGGCTATTAAGTTGTCAGCTTATACCTATGATATAGAGTATGTTACTTCAAAGCAGAATGGGGCAGACGGGTTGTCGCGGTTACCAGCTCTTCCTGTGGGTAAACAATTAATTACATTTCCAGAGCAAACTTATTTACATTTTGCCCAAAATGCCATGTTATTAGATTACAATGAGATTAAAAGACAGACTAGCCGAGACCAGTTGCTTGGCCGGATTCTAAGATATCTTCGCGATGAATGGCCAGTTGATAATGAAATGAAATCACTCCAACCTTTTTTTAATCGTAAAAAAGAATTATACGAGGAATTGGGTTGTGTGATGTGGGGCCATAGAGTGGTCATACCAAGTGAATGTAGGAAAAAGGTATTAATTAATTTACATGAAGCTCATATGGGTATAGTTAAAACTAAGGCTTTCGCTAGGAGTTATGTTTGGTGGCCAGGTATGGACGAGGAGATTGAACGTACGTGCCGGAGTTGCCATGTCTGCGCTGCGGAGAGTGAGGCGCCGCCTCGACATATGCCAAGTCCATGGCCGTGGCCAGATAGACCGTGGGCTCGAGTCCACGTTGACTTTTTAGGCCCTATTGAAGGACGAATATTTTTAGTAATGATTGATGCTAGGACTAAGTGGATAGAGGTTTGTCAAGTACCTAGTACAGCGGCTTGTCATACAATCAGGGTTTGTAGTGACGTGTTTGCACGTTTTGGTTTGCCGAGACAAATTGTATCCGATAATGGACCACCGTTTACAAGTCATGAATTCACACAATTCCTCAATTCAAACGGCATCGCACATATATTTTCAGCGCCATATCATCCTGCCTCAAATGGAGCAGCAGAAAACGCAGTGCACACTGTTAAAAGATCTATTAAAAAGGCAATTAGAGAGAAGTTGGATATACAATTATTTTTAAATAATTTCCTGCTATATTATAGGAATACTGAACATTGTAGTACTGGTGAAACCCCTGCTTCGCTAATGTTCGGTCGCAATTTGCGTACGAAATTTGACGCACTAATTCCAAGTAGGGAGAGCAAAGTTAGAAATGCTCAAGAGTGCCAACAAAAATACGGTGCAAATGGGTCGCGTCAGCTGCGTCCTGGGGATGAGGTGTGGCTGCGCCAGTATCACGGACCAGATAAATGGGTCTCTGGAAAGATAGTTGAAAGAATGGGAACCACGGACTACAAAGTAGTTGATGCTTTAGGTAGGGAATCCCACAAACATGTTGATCAGCTTAAACAGCGGATACGGAGTCCATTAATCAGTCCTTCTTTTAGTCCGGTTAGGGAAGGGGCAAAGACGGTTGAGGTCACTCAGGAGGAACATGAAACGTTTGAAGATTGTGTAGAACAGCAGCCTTCCTTGCCTTCCCCGGAACCCACTCAGTCCCGTCCAGTACGGCAATGTCGGATTGCCAAACCGGCTGTTTATAAGTATTAAGAAATTGTATCCTTGTTAAGTTTTTCTTTTAGTTATATTGTGGTGTAGAATTTTATTTTATTTTAACGTGTATAGTTACTTAATTTTCCATGTGCCTTATTTTACTGTAACTGTCGTACCGTTTCTTAATTAAGGGTGAGGGTGTTATGTATGTGGCCAGTGTGCTGCTTATTGTTTATGCTTAGTGTTTGACGTGTTATTTTTCTGTTCTGTCATGTCTGTTCTTTGCTAATAAAATAATGGTTTTCCAAAAGATATTTCATACACCAGGTATAAAAACTTCTGTAATAATTTGTTACATAAACTCAAGACAGATTACAATACTCAACTCATAAACAATTACCGAAATAATCCAAAAAAGCTTTGGAGCTCTATCAAATCCATCTATAACCCAAATACTCAAAAACCTGATTCTTCCAAATTGTTAACAAATATACAAAACCCTGACGACTCACTCAACAAGTGCAATGAGTACTTTACTTCTTTGGGCAAAAATCTCTCAGACATCATACTGTCACGACTGTCTGAGACGCAAACATCTCTAGCAAATAAATACAGACCTCATAAAACTCCCCTAAATTCTTTTTTCTTCCAACCCACTGATGAAGCCGAAATTGAAAAACTTATACATCAACTTAAGATCGACAGCGCCCCCGGACTGGACGGGATCAGTACAAGCCTTATTATATTAATTAAAAAGTCGATACTCAAACCACTCACACATATTTTTAACTTAAGTCTAGAAAATGGGATCTTTCCCGACCGTTGGAAGGTCGCTTGTGTTCGACCAATTCACAAAAGTGGTCCTACAGAACTACCAGAAAACTACCGCCCTATAGCACTCTTAAGCATTTTATCTAAACTGCTAGAAAAAGTGGTCAATAACCGCCTAGTCAGTTACCTAGAGAAGAATAACTTAATATCTGAAAGACAGTTCGGCTTTAGAAGAGGCAAGTCAACTGAGGACGCCGCAATACTGCTAACTAACTATGTCTCCTCTTTTATTGAAAACGGAGAGCGCGCCATGGCAGTTTTCCTAAATTTAGCCAAGGCGTTCGATACCATTTCTATTGACCTCCTCATAGCAAAGCTAGACGGTATAGGAATAAGAGGTATCGCACTCAGTTGGTTCAAATCCTACCTCTCGAATCGTCAACAGTTAGTGAAAGTAGGCAACTCTTCAAGTGGACTACTACCAATCAACTTCGGAATACCTCAAGGCAGTACTCTTGGTCCTACTCTCTTTGCTTTTTATATGAATGAAATACTCAATGCTCCAATAAATAACGCTGAAATCATTTCTTTTGCTGACGATACAGCAATTGTTTTCCACGCCAAAACATGGAACCAAGTGTATGAAGTTGCTGAAAAAGGATTGCTTACAATTGCCGAGGTACTTAGCAAAAATCTCCTTACCCTTAACGTGACAAAAACCAAACATGTAACATTTTTTTAAACTTTAGCCTCCACTCCTCCGCCAGATTTGACACTCAAGTTTCACACGTGCTGCAATGATCACAATAATCTTCCATTGACAAACTGTACCTGCACTTGTATAGATCGTACGTCCTCTCTCAGATATTTAGGTATTACAATAGACGAAAACTTATCTCATAAAAATCACATTCATTCACTCTCGACGCGCGTCAGAAAACTTATTCACATCATGAAGAAGTTACGTGACTGTACACCTTATAAGGTTCTCCGAACAGTATACCTAGGTTTATGCCAATCTGTACTCCAGTATGGAATCTCCATCTGGGGCAGCGCTGGTAAAACCACATTTATAGAAATAGAAAGAGCTCAAAGAGCTGTAATCAAAGTAATGCTAAAAAAGCCTTTGCGATTTCCAACGGATCTGCTTTATAAAGAATTTCCAGTACTACGGGTAAGACAGTTATTTGTGCTAAATGCCACACTACGTACTCACAAATCTATAAAAAATAGGTCTGATTATCATAAACTACTTACTAAACGCTTTCTACACATCCCTCTTCCCAATGCAACAAGTGCTCTAGCAAGACGTTGTCCTTCCTACTCCCACATTCATGTTTATAACAAAATAAACAAATTATCGAATATCAAAGACGTAAGCTACCATTCATGTAAGAAAGTAATTCACAAAATGCTTCTCTCCTTACCATACGACGAAACTGAAGACATTATTACTTGATGAAACCTGTACAGTTCTAAAGATTCACAACCATGTGTACAAACACACACAAACACACCCACAATCACAAACATAAAAACCATTTAAACACCCAAACACACACAAACACACACCAAACACACCCACAATCACAAACATACAAAAAATCATACAAACACACATACATGCACGCGCACACATGTGTGCAACATTTTAGAGCATAAAAATCTCTTTTTCAATTTATTTTATTTTTACTTTTGTAATTTTTAATGATTCATACCAAAATATGTAATTCACATCGACCATTATAACCTGTTAAATTAAATGTTAAGTTAACGCAACTCCGGCCCCCAAGATACAGGCATAGCCTAGTTTGGGGACCACTGTCTAGAAATTAAGAAAATTAATAAAACTGTTACACAAATCCCTTTTGTCATAGGTTAAGAAAATGTTTGTAACAATGGTTTAATAAAAATTATTATTATTATTTATATCTTTTTAGATCTCGGGATAAAAGGATCCCGGACTTTTAGAGGGCATGCCAGGAGCCGAAGCCATCTTGCAGAGGCCCATTACGCAATTTAAATGAAATGAGGCCCCAACCGGCAGTTGTCCCTGTATGCACTTTGCCAGTGTACCCAAGGACAGCCCCCGGTTGGAGTTGAACTGTTGCGGAATATGGAAATAAAAGATAGGGTTATGGTTTTTGGTGGGTTTGGTGGACTGGTTACTTATAACTATGGAAAAACTATGGCCCCTGCCTAATCAATGTTTAATATACATAGATACGCTGGCAGGGGGTGACTTGCACACTCAACAAATGGGCCCCCGAACATATCGCTAGCACTAGGTGACGTAGCGACAAGGGGCAAACATATCCTGAGGTGCTTGAGGAGTGGAGAGGTATTTCACGGTTCTCAGAATCGACCAGGAACCCGGAAGTATGGTCGATCCCTACAAACACTTACTGAAAGACTTCCTTCCTCCGAGCACGTTTGCTCTTGCGAATCTCCACTCTAGCCAGCCGGTTAAGGCAAGAAAGAGGTGGGAGGTCTGTTCCTCGTCAGTGTTCACTCTGACCGGTCAATAAAGGCAAGCCAGAGATGAGGAACAAGATATCTCCCGGGAGATCAGGTCCGTGTGGGTCGCAACTGCCCAACAGCTCGCCACAAGCTGCCCTGCGGGTTTATTATTATTATTATTATTATAATGTAATCAAATTTATCTAATACTAGAGATATTTGATTTTTATCACAACATACTATAAAATAAATGTAAGAACATCAAAACAAGTTGTCCAGCAGTTTTTTTCCTAAAAGATAATACACAGATAACATCAGTAATCCACCTGCTAAGCGTGGTGATTATCCCATTTCCCCGCACCATAACTTACTGCAACCTACCAAGAATTCATGCGGTGACAGGAGTAGATAATGAACAGAGACTTCACTTTTAAAAACTGATTATAATACTCTGAAGGGGAAAAACTAGTCGGAAAAGATTTAAGGTGAATGGCAAAAGGAACTCAGTCAAGATAAAACAACACATTCATTGAGTGAATGAATGTAGGTATTAAATTAATGTGCATATACAGTCGACAAATCAGCACGCAGAAAGAGCTTAATAAATGAAATAATTATGGTTCATTTTGTTAATTTTACTTATAAATCAAACCATGAGCTAAATCAATTACCTACATTAAATGACTGGAAAATACCCAGCATACGTAGCTTGACCAGTGACCATGAAGAAGAAGAAGAACATTGCCATGAATAAAACGTTAAAAAATCTACGTTCTGTCAAAGACAAAAACCGTTTCTACGGTACCATGCTACGCGTGCAGCTACTTATCAGTAGATTCAGGAGAAAAAGGTAGGACGAATTTGACACCATGCATAATTTGCCTAGACTAGCTCAAAATACAGAGTTTTTAAATAACAACCTTACTTCTAACACGTACCATATAGACTAAAAATCAATACTAAAATGCAGCCTTATCATTGACATGCGTCAAGCGACAACGTTTCATAAAGCTCGGCCTCTGTCACAAATATACTCCCGAAATTTTAATAATGTATGTAAAGCAATTAAACACAACGATATTCAATCACGCTATATAAAAAGTTGCCATCATTAATACAAGCCACAAATGATTCTTAATTGTGAAATTTGGTATGCACCGTAACTAATCAGAATCGTATGTATTAAATTATCAATAGGTAGCATACAAACAGACTAATTACGGCATTAATCATGGACAGCTGTACGGCACCATTTCTAATAGTGTTGGGACTGAAGAAAGTAATCGATTTGTTTGTCGATTTTAAATGTATCGCGTTCCGAAGGCTAGGAGACTAGGCGTATGAATGGCATGTACCGGGTCTGTTAGTATCTGGAACGCAAAGAGCAACCAAATGAAGAGGGTGGACTTTTAGTCAGCAGAAGTCTGATAGTCCCGGGTCGACAGCGCGTCGTGTTCCACGCGCGCCTCAAAGAGCGTGAGCATAATGACGAGGCCGCCTCTCAGAGGGCTAAAGCCTGCCGGGGTCGCGGGACTTATACCATCACCGTGACTCCGGAACATAAAGGACTATTGAAGGACACCGTGGATTTTAGTCAGTACAAGTCTGACAGTCCCTCCCGCCCTGCCCGGGGTGGGAAAGGACTCATCAGATGATTTTACCACGTAAAAAAAAAAAAGGTAGCATACAAACAGACAAATTACGGCATAAATCATGGACAGCTGTACGGCACCATTTCTTATAGTGTTGGGACTGAAGAAAGTCATCGATTTGTTAGAGATTTTAAATTTCGAACTCGCAATTACACACACGGTTTTCGAAAATTCTTTTTATTTTTTGACTTTTTCGTAAACGTTTATGCCAGTTCTTCTTGAAGGACCATTGTGCTGACTTATGGGGGACTGAAGACACATTTTACCGAAACTTATGTCCTTACTGTCGGGAGTTGATGTTGAGTCCTAGTCTATGGTCGGTGACTGCTTTCCATCAGATGGGACGAGTGCTTGTCACCTTCATAATATACAAAAAATAATTTTATTCAAAAATCTATGCTCCTTACACAAAAATATCGTTATGGTAGTCCATCACTACCTCATAATATTAATAGTCAAATGACAAACATTGTGTTTTTTTTTACTTTATTTGCCGAGGCCGAGAGTCGAACCTGGATTTCTAAAGTAAATCAATTTACAAATCTAAACAACCATGTTTCCCGATCGCGGGACTCCGTGGATTTTAGTCAGTACAAGTCTGACAGTCTGACACATTTGATGATTTTACCACGTCATAAAAAAAACATGTTTCCTAGGCCAATAAATTATGTAGCACTCAAAATAATTATGATTAAAAAATCCATCTAATTAAAACAAATCACATACAATTCGCATCTGCCCATCACTAGTCAACAATTTCCCATAGCACTGCAATAAATTTTATAATTTTACCGCTGAGATATGACCAGCCATGGGAACGTTCGGAAGCTGCATTAATATGCAGTTTGAGAACGAACCTTTATGTATAAAACCGCTATTATGTATCAGTAACTGTGTGACCAAAGTTGGGTGGAACGTGCTTTTCTATAATTGTCGTAGGTACCTATGATATTAGTAGGATACCTGCGAATCTAATGCCGGCCATACACGGTACAAGTATACTTGCGCAAATCCAGACTTGCGCAAGTATGTTGTAATGTGTGTGGGAAGATACTTGTACAAATTCCTAACATTTTCACTGTCTTGTGTTTGTGCAAGTCTACACTTGCGCAAGTATACTGGAACGTGTGTGGCCGGCATAAAACCACTTAGCAATTTCCAATGGTTAATTTCGTGAATGAAGAATAGAAGAATAGTCAATGACGTTGCGATGTGTAGGTATCATTAGAGTTATTGGTTGTGGCCTCAAAAAGGGTCACTTGAGCAGAATCACAAAGTGAATTGCAGCAATACTTGCCAGTCAAACATTTCACCTAAATCCTTTAAAAAATAATTCGCAAACACGAACTCAACTGTCCGGATCTTCATAAAGACCCATATAACCCAACACATTACCTCTCAAACCGTCAGTCGGTTGAACTTTCCCACTGTCTGCTCAACTTTAATCTCTCCGGTTCGACTGACAATGATGTATTGTAGCGTAGAGTCAAAGGTTCGATTCTATTAACATTTTATAATTTGTTTATCCGCTTACTATGTGTGTTGGGGCCAATGTTGGGTCAAATGTTGGTTGGCTAGCGTTAGGTATTTATTCTAGTGTGTTTTTTTTTTGTCTTTATAAGTTGTATATCTTTAGAAGTCTTTATTATATAATTGTAACTATATTGATTGGTAAACACTACATGCTGAACAATGCTCTAATTATTATTTAGTTTTAAAACGGGATATTTACCATGTTTATTATTCGTTTTGAGTTTCCGATATTTCCGATATTTTTTAATGCTCTAATGATCGTTTATATTTTATGTCGAATTCTTTGGAAAACTTTCTAACTTTTTCATTATAAAAACAGTTGTATACTAATTTATAAACCTGGCAAGATACCATTTATTCTACAGTATGTTATTTAAAAAAAAATAACTGTGTTTAAATCAGAAACCTACATTAAAAAATCATCTCGGCACAGTTAGGAAATAAGGTAAGTATCCATTTTTATACCATTCATGTAAAAGCTCTCTCTTTCCAACCAATCATTGGCCCCAACGTTGGTTCCAACAACGGATTCCACGGAGAACAATCAATTTGTCAAATCGAAACACATGTACCATTACTTTTATATCTATTTATATGAGAGCCAAGACGTATCGACATGACATTACAACAGACCTCAGTGTAATTTATACAATATTAGGAAAATAACTTGTTTTAAATCAAATATAAGTTATGGCGGAACATTTATTACGTACCTATATAATTTCTTTGAATCATTTAATTCGTTGAAATGGATTGACTAATCGCAAATATTTAGGGATTAGTCATTGTTCTTTATGAGTTGGTCAAAGGTTGTTTTTAAAGCTTTTGTTAATTTCGTATCCGGGATGGTGATAGATAGATTTACATATTAATTACTTTTTTTTTATAAGCTGGTTGGTTCAGTGGCTGAACTATTGACAGCTGAGATGCATGTTGCGGGTCCGTGTCTCGCACGGATCAATTATTTGAATGCTGTACAAGAAATTCCGGTTGTTTGGATATTGTGAGTCTACCTAAATGTTTGTAATCGCACCCACGATACCGAACAAAAATGTGACAACGCTAATTAGTCTGTCTACGAATACCTCCTCAGACTCTAGAATTAAACTGAAGATAAAATAACTACTCTTTAAGATTTCAGTTTCACTCAGATCAATTTTGAGGGTACAAAAAGTATTACAATAAGATAAGATAAGATACGTACTACAGCTTTATAAAGCAATTTTATTTATCCTTCTATAATTACGTAATTAATAATTACAGTTAAAAAAATGTTAGTATGACTGTTGAATAGACCAACGGGTTCTTAGACAGATAGAATATGTAACAAATATATGAAAATCCATAGGGACAGATAAAAATAAACTAGGCCCAAATACAGACCCTTGCTGTAGACCAGTCACCAATAAATCTAAAACTGCATAAACTACAGCGGTAGCGTACAGCCTAGTGCACAATCTAAGTAGTTACGCTGTGGTAGCAACTGGAAGCCAATGACAGCACTAAACCGTTTAGTTGGCCACAGAGCCTTGGGGCTGATAGATAATGCACGGAGTCGTAAGCGTTAGGCAGTCCGACATCTAGAGTATGGAATAGAGACAGCGCCTACAGCTTACCTACATATCGATGATGATTAAGTACCTTAAAATAATGGGTAGGGCAGATATAATAATTATAGAATTTCCAAATTGTTAGAAGGATACTGAGAATTGAAGCCAAAGAGAAATACCCCCTTCTTTCGATAAAGGATCGAATCGTCACACGCCAAGGAATAACATATAAATGTGATCGTGGCGCTCCGTAACAGATTTGTAAAAAAAGGTTTCACGAAAAACGTATTGTTATGAACATGGAATCTCGACATTTTATAATATATCGATTTTGCTTTTCAAAACTAAGCAAAGAACCCGGTAATTATAATGAAACTAATTGTTTTATTCCAACACTGACCAAAAACGAGAGGCTGGAAATCATTGGCAGGTGTTTCAAAATTTTCTAAGTATCATTTTTTATAAGCCTAGGAAAAACAAGCGGTCCACAAGTAAAAACTGAATATGTTAAAAGTGCTACCAAATTAAGTTTCAGAGTGAATAGACTTCCAGACAAGCCCTATTGATAAAATTATTATTGAAGAGCTCTTAGATATTAGTGTAGAAAAAAAGTTTATTAAACACACAAGAAGAAGCTCAACCAATAACTCCATTAAACAACCGCTTCCAAGCAAACTGCACATTAATATCGATAAAACACCTCATTAAGATGAACTCAGCAATAGCAACGTACATTTATATACTCAAACAGTAGCAGTACATGTACACAAAAGTATCGCAGCAACCATTTATAATACTTCAAACCGTTTAATAAAGACATCAGACGGCGGCGAACATGAAACGTTAAACGAAACAAAAAATAAATCGATCTAGAATCGATATGAGATCGAGAGCTTAATCGATTCAGTAAAACAATTTAATCGAGCGACATGCGAGTTGCAGATGCAGATGAGTTTCTCACATTTGTGAATGTCTGTTAGATGTATGCGTTACTTTGTAGCGTATAAGAAGTAATGGAGGAGTATAAATGAGCTTTCTTTGGTTTTTATTTACCGGATGTTTTGTTATACTTTATATTTGGATTTATTTTGGTTTCAGCTGCACATTTTGGAACTGCATTTCATAATTCTCTTCAATCATTCTCTGTATATATATTTTTAAAGATTTGTTGTTGATTTACCTTTCTTTTCCAATCTGTCTAATCAAATGGGTATACATCTTTCATCAAGTTCTTAAGAAACTTCATGAAAAAATCCTTCCTTAAACGACACGATAAAGCAACACAAGAAAGATCCTACAAACATTACATATGAGGCTTCACAATTTACATACTCAGTTTCTTACGCCACTTATGCCTTAATAGCCTATGCTCCATTATTATGATTAACGCCATCTATCGGCCGATAAGATCGGAGCATCACACGCGCGTCGCGACGCCTGCGCAGACGGTAGCCCCCTCGCGTTTAATTGGCCACCAATATTTATTGTTGAAATGAACATATCACGGCAGGATGGGGACATAACTCAGAGCTTCTGTACATCGTGATTCTCCATTTTGTATCGGAGTGTGCGATAAGTGGGAAAAGGAAAGGGGTGGAGTGGTTGTAGTTGCGTTATTTTTGTTAGAAAAAAAAATTCGTCGAGGTTAGTCACTTCTGTTCTGTAGATACTTTTGTAAACGAATGAAGTATGATGAAAGATTCAGTTGAAATATTGGTAACGTTTTAAACGACTGAATTATTAAAGATTTCAAAAGCGAAACTCGTTTGAATTCACTAGCAAGTCCAGAACAAACTTCACCCTCTGGTTGAATACTATATTTTCCAGGAATACTTTTCACGCTGGTGCTGCTATTATAATATGAAAGTAGGTACAATTATGTACTAATTAACAGCATTGGTGACAAAACAATATCCAAACCCATTTGAACATAAAAAAATAATTCCTTTTGCTCGACAAATACAAGAAAAAATACATCAAACTCTACTCCACGGCCGCACAGAGTCAGGAGATAGCAATTTAACGAACCGGCATCACAACGTCTTCATTTATTCAATGAGAAACAAAAACAAAACGAAACGAACGGATTACAATATCAATTTAGGAAAGTGAATCGAGTGATTTATTGTAATGTTTCATGTAAATATTGCCTCCAGCTCGAACCGTATACGTTTTGCTGACGCTAATTACCAAGGTTCGATCTTGGTTCGATCCTATACGGCTCAGATAAGTCATAAATCAAAAGTGACAGATTATGTCATATTTAGTTTTTAATGGCTTAGTCTATGTTGTTGAAAAAAGTTGTTTCAGAGTTGATAGAGTTGTTGTTGTTGTAAAAAGGTTCGATTTATTGTAATTGTGAGGTTGGTGATGGTTAGACTGGTTCCTGTTAGTACATATTTAATTTTGTTGCCTTTTAGGGTTGCACATGAAAAAAACAGATCCTTATTTAGTTTTCTTCGTAAGAATTCGACTGGCCTGTTGGTCTAGTGGTTAGAGACCCTGACTGCTATACCGGGGGGTCGTGGGTGCGATTCCCGCCCAGGACAAATGTTTGTGTGATGAGCATGATCATTTATTCTGTGTCTGGGTGTAATTTATCTATATTATGTTTGTATTTAGAAATATATAAGTATGTTTATCAGTTGTCTAGTACCCATAACACAAGCTCTGCTTAGCTTGGGACTAGATGGCATTGTGTGATAGTTGTGGAATATTATATTATTATTATTATAATTTGGTTTAAAAATACTTGAAGCGTTTTTATTGAAAAGAAATTGCATAAATTAGTTTTACCAAGAAAAAATCCCAACACACAAAGTATTTTTTTTTCTGTTGCACCAATTTGACTTTTATTTCTTTCGATGCTTATCTTAAAATAAAATTCTAACGTTATTAGCTTCTTTAAAACGGATAGAAATTCCGCGGAAAGCAACGGCCTTGCTCACCTATCCAATTTCAACAAACTATTTAAAAAATCCTTAATCTTTTAACACACTGCTACATCCTAAAATATTACCATAATCTTATAATTTAACATTTTTACTACACAAGGTCAAAATGCAAATTCACAAAATGACATCATTTCACCCGCTAACAATTTATGTTCATTTTAATTTACAACTGTTCCATCTGTTTCGCATAGTTTTTATAGTATTTCTCCATTGTTGTTCTAAAAGGTTTATCTCTCAAGTTAATCTATTAAAAAGTGACTAGTTTTCACAATATTCTAATGACTTTTTTATCTTCGTGTCATTTTTATTAGGTACTTAAAAATACTATTAAAGTCATTGAACTCAAAATCGATTTACAATTGTCATAAACCTAGAGGTTATGATTGGATTGGATTGGTCTTAGGGTTCCGTGTCCAAAGGTTAAACGGGACCCTAGTACTAGAGCCCACCGTCCGTCTGTTTGTTTGTCTGTCTGTCCGTCTGTCTGACAGTACCTCATGATCCGTGATGACAGATGACTGTATGTCTGATGCCGCTATTACAACAAATTCTAAAACAGATAATAAAATAAATATTTAATGGGGCTCCCAGCGGGCCAAAGCCTGCCGGGGTCGTGGCCCTGGAACGTAAAGGGCTAACGAAGAACACTGTGGATTTTAGTCAGTACAAGTCTGACAGTCCCTCCCGCCCTGGCCTTGGCCGGGGTCTGATTTGATGATTTTACTACGCTAATGGTGGCACGGAACCTTTCGTGCTTAAGAAGATTCACACTTGACCGATTTTTTATTGTCTTAATTTCGATTTTAAGCGCACCTGGTGAATCTAAAATTTATGCTTACTACTTTTTTAAACGCACAGAGGTTATCTTGGTTCATCATTTGACTCTTAGTTCATTGTATGTCATTTTTAATAGTGTTTTACTTTTTCCAACAAAATATTTGACGTTTATAAATATTTTCGAATTAAACTGAAACTAAGTTTTATTCATGCTTTAAACTAAAGAAATTAAAATGATTTCACCTGCTGAAAATACTTTCACATGTCTGTAAACAAAACTGATTCCCCAAAAATAGGTTCACGGAACTGTCTAATCAAGTTACCGTGACCCCGGAACATAAAGGTTATTACGGAAAATCGTGTCAGTACGAGTCTGACAGTCCTCGTTCGCTCCACCTTGAGTCTTTCTCAGGGTGGGACTCATTTGATGATTAACTACGGTAAAAAAATCTACGATTCTCTTAATCATTTTATCACAATTTAAACAAAAAAAGCCCATTCGAAAACTAAACTAACAAAAATCATATATCCCGAAAATAGGAACACGAAAAACATACATACAAAAATTCGCCAATACACTATTCAATTCGCCTATTGCGGTATTGTCTCTATATTGCCCCTTTGAAGTATCAATCAGCGGACAAAAACAATTTGCTGTGTTTCAATCTTTCAATAGGACACAGAGTAACAGACTGGCGGGACCAGTGCATCAATGGCGAGTGATTGAAGCTATTTTTGTACGGGAGTGTTAGTTGCTGTTCTGTGCTACTGGTTGTTGTGTGGTGCAATTTGTAGGCTGTGGCGCGTTTGATCCTTGCCATTTTTTGGCCCTTACATCGATTTGAATTTTTGTTACATGACTATTTTTGTAAGTACACACGTACCCACAATATTGAGATAAGATTGTGGCAAAAAAAGTTAGTAGGACAGAAATAACCGTTGCTTTCAATTTTTTTTTTATGAAAATCTGGCTGATGGCGGATATAAATAACAGATAAATAGATAGAGAGTAGATTTAGAAAGACAATCTTCATTTGAAAATTCGATGAAGCACGTTTAAAAATCGACTAAGAAAGAGGGTAGACAGACCTTTCAGCTCCTAACAATTTATTTTCATCCACCCGCATTCGCCAGTCAACCCGCGATCATGGCGCTTGCAACAGCGTCGAAATATCGGGAACTCAAACAAATATGTTATAATCAAGGAAGATATCCCGTAAGTGACATTTTAAATTAATTACATTTTTATTTAAGATGGGCTAGTGAGTCCTAACTATAATCTAGGTAAGAAACGAAGTCTATAATGGAGTGAGCTCACCCAAAAAGGCGAGGTATTCCACGAAGGGCACCTGGCACCTAGCACCCCACACAATTTTGACAGGAGCCTTATGTCGAATAGATAAGGTGCAACTAGCTCAGGTGCCATTGTCAGCGAGTGCCCTTCGTGGAATACCTCAAAAAAGCCTGATCACTCTAACTTCAGAGAGATTTATATGACAGCCCTTAAATCTCATCATCATCTGCCTAGCCTTTTCCCAACTATATTGGGGTCGGTTTCCAGTCGAACCAGATTCAGCTGGATATCAGTATTTTGCATGGAGCGACTGCCTGTCGGACCTCCACAACCCAGTAACTGGACAATACCATACCCTTATGGTAAGACTGGTTGGATTACAACCCTTAAAACTACAGCTGTTAAAATAAATATATGAAGATAATGCTACCTCTTCCAGCATCTTATGCTCTGTACCACACAACGAAACAACTAACAAGTACTCTGTCATCACATAGAGCAGGTTGTCGGTATGCGGGTCGTTGCACCGGCGCACGCGTTTGGAAATACGCGACATTTCACCAGACTAGCCTCCCAATGTAATTGGTGAAGACCTAGAATCTAGAATAGTGTTACAAAATGTGCGGTCGCTCTGACGATGACGTCTGATTTTATTTTATTTTATTGGATTTTTAGGTCACGGGTTGCAAATGGGTATTGATTGACGCAGAGGTGTTTTTATGTCAAAACAACCGTCATCTCTTATAGCTTGGATTATCATATTAAGTAATATTATTAGCTATTGGTGAAGATTTTTATCTAGTATTTGAATAAACGTCACCATATAGGCGTTTTATGCAGAATTTGTGATACGCATTTCTCAACATCACTATAATTCTCTACTATTCGTTTTAGCAGACACCTGTTTTTTAGCTATATTTTTATCTTCAATCATTTTTCTATTCTATTGTTACACAATTATTTAGAGGGCAAAAACCTGCCGCGGGACTCACGAATTATCGTGACCCCGGAACCTAAAGGGCTATTGAAGGTCACCGTGGATTCTAGTCAGTGAGTCTCACAGTCCCTACCGTTC
The DNA here is from genome assembly GCA_028554685.1 of Agrotis ipsilon. Taxonomy (NCBI): domain Eukaryota; kingdom Metazoa; phylum Arthropoda; class Insecta; order Lepidoptera; family Noctuidae; genus Agrotis; species Agrotis ipsilon. The sequence goes on from CM052972.1 coordinate 12,000,825, forward strand.
TCCCCTGTGTGGGGGGGGACTCATTTTTTGATGATTTTACCACGATAAAAAAAAAACAATATTGTTATATTCACACTCAGAAGTTCTTTCCCTAAATTGTCTACATACTATGACTAACATACGAATAAAATTCTTACATGTTGGCTGAGGTAGTTGTACCTAAGTTCCCAGAACGAAGTGACTCACTGAGTAATTGGTTCAACTCCGCATGCGGTTTGCACCCAGCGTCAGTTTAGTGCAACTACCTTAAGCCATCTCTGTTTAACCTCATTAAGCTAATGGTGATGTAACGAATGTTTGATTTTTCACAGTCGTCAAAAATCGTCGAAAATTATCTTTTATAAAACGCGCGTAAAATGATGAACACGCATCGTTTTTTGCGAATACGAGTGCGAATTTCAATAAAATAGGCGAATATTCGCGAATGCGAATAGAAATATTCTTTTTATCACTGTATTTAAATATATTATGTGTTATTGAATTTGATATGAATTGTGAAAAGCTTTTGTAAAGAATTTGTGACAAGTTCATTTTGATTTAACTATATTGCGAGGTTGGCGCGTTGGCAGTAGATCTCACTATATTGGGAAAAAGACTACTGCGACGCATGCCGTTGTTTTTTAATCCCTCCCTTATAGATATTTAACAGATCTTCAAGTAGTGGTTTCGGGTCTGGGTTTTGTTAATTTTGTCACCGACGAAACGGGAGAAATTCCTAGAGGGAAATATAAAAAAAAGATCTAATCGTCGATACAGTACCTACTGTGAATGAAAGTACAATAATTACAATGCAATATACTTCTGTTAAATCAACGTATTTAAACAGAAAACTTTAATAAATAAGCAACCCCAAAAAACAGCCAATTACACCAATTATAAAACCATCAAAAAACATCTTTAACACAAAACAATACTCTTTGGACAATGCACTTTATTTTAAAAGGTTTCGATCAAGCGGCTTCTTTTAAAAACTTACAATATCTGGCTCTTACTCACGAATGCAATCAACGTTCACGACACGGGGATGGGCTAAAAAGATAAAAGATAAATAAAAGGCAAAGGTATAAAAGAAAAAAGTGAGTCTTAAAAATAAAGACACATTTAAAATAAGAATAATAAACTTGCGTAAGAGATGTGTTGGATCGGATTTGCATTTTTGGCTACCGCGACGTAGGGCGTGTTCATACGGGGCCATTTATTAACGCGCCCGAAATGTGTTATTATTTTTCGATTATAACACTGGCTCTTGACTTAAATTGTCTGGATTACATGAGTTAAGCGCCTGGTGTTCTGAATGGTGTTTTGCGCGTTTCGCACACCTAGATCTAAAGGGAGTTAACTCAAAAATTGTCAAATTTGAGTTAAGCACACCATCAAATTACCGAACCAAAAGCCTATCGACCAATAAAACAGATTTTAAAATATCTCTGCTACTCGATCCTAGGTGCCATCAAGTATCTCTTTAGTTGAATGAGCAGGCCCGATAATCTCCCACCAAAACAGAGACATTCCTAGTTGCAATCAGAAATATGAGCAAATGAATGTGCCCCTTGTAGACAAATTGCAGTTATTTTGAGTTCCACTTGTGTTGTTGAATTTTTGAGCGGTATTATTTTGAGTTAACGCTTTGTAGATGGTTGCTGCTGAGAGAAATAATACAACATTTTGAATCGAACCCATTTTGCTGGCCAGGTTATCATATTTTTTATTTTTATTTTGTGTTGTTGCCATATTCTGCCATATGTTGCCATATTCATATCTAGCAAAAGGGAAATAACTCCGAAAATCCAATTTTTAGCCCCAATATCGGAGATAAACACTAGATTTCTATATCATATTTGTTCTAGTTGCGTAATAAAAGATTTTTTCTATTCAGAACACTTCTACAGTGCACAGAGACACAGTAATCAGTTTTTCGCCTTTTCTGAAAAAAGTGCTTTTTTGAGTTATACCTGTTTAGATCTAGATGTGCGGTTTGTGATACGGTAATAAGTTGAATAAAAAAGAATTTAGATTGAGAAAAATGGAGACTATAATTTTCTTATCTTTTCGAGATATTTTTTTTAATAATTGGTAAATCTAAACAAATTACATAGGTTTTTTCCAGCTAAATATGAATTAAACTTCCATAGTTCATGTAGAAAACAGGAAATTATTTTCTTTTATCTTAAAAAAAACTTGAACTCTTTCTTTCTGCCTCAGATTTTTCATCATCAGATAACGTTAGGATAATTTTAGGAGCAAATATTGTTATTTGACAGGAATTGCATGGAAAATGACATGCCGTAGAAACAATTATCTAATTTTGAAAGAAAAGTGCTCTAAAGTAGATACTTCTTTCAGTGTTATCAAATATAATAACATGACTGTAATTTCCAAAGGGTTTAGTAGTAGTCTTGTTAATTACCCACATTTTGCCGGTTAATTTTAATTCAATGTACCTATAGAGCGAGAGCCGGCTGCAGAAGTACCTACGTCATCGGCTACCCCAATGGGCTATATTTAGATCGTTAACCGACACTTAAACACGTAAAAAAAATCAGGTCTGCCAGGGCCGATCCTGCCGGGTCATAGAAATAATCGATATTTTTTGACATAATTTTTTAATAAAAATTACCTCATAAGATACCCGAATGAAAGTGCTGGCAGCAGTTAACCATTGATTAGTTATGTAAAAAAAAGTTGGTCTGCCATTGCGCAGCCTGCCGGAAGTACTTGGCAGACCACTAAATATATGCCCTTCTGACTCACTAAACCTACCTCATCGAGTACCCGGATGGAACCAACGCTGAATAATAGCCAAGATGTCCCTGATAATGGATCAAAAGGTCTGCCAGGTCTAAGCCTGCCGGAACTTAGTGTTCAAAGCGTTTGAAGTTGATAGGGAGCGTAATTTCACTTGAAGTCAAAATAACATTTAACATTTATAATAACATTTTTTATCATTGTTTTGTTTCTAAATTTATACAAATTCATGAATATTAAATATTTTTTATCGAAACATTAAATAAAACAACAAGTGTTGAGATAAAAGATGTAAATTCAAAATTTAGCAATAATCACTACGAGTTCAATGACATGCTTACAACTTATATGTATACATACAACTGTCAAAACTTAGTTTAAGTTGGCATTAGAATTACCTGTATTCTGTATACATATTTGTAAGTTTAGGGAACCAAGTAGGCTTTCGAGTGTAGAACCTGTTACTGAGTAAATCAAGTCAACGCCTAATTAACCTGACCACTACCAGGATCTCTCCCATCATCTGAGCCGTAGGACGTCCACTGCTGAACATAGGTTTCCCCTTTAGATTTCCATATACAGGGTGAATTTTTCAACTGGGCGTGGATAGTTTCGATAATAGCCATATTTTCGAAACTATGAGGAATATCGAAAAACGTTGAAAGGAGTCTCGAGGCCGATTTTGACGAAAACAAAAACTGCATCATTGGATTTTAGAAAAATCAAAAATCCTGGCCAGTAATCGAACCTGCTGATTTTAGAAAAAAAATCACAACCTGTATTATTACACCGTTCGATAGTGTTGCTAATAACGATCAAATTCTGGGAAGTAATCATAAACGGCAAACTTAAGGAAATGGCTGATTTTTATGAAATTGCTATTTTTCCATGTAACTTTACTTCTACTGAGCCATAATTTACTCGAAATTATAAAATTTCATTGATTTCAATGTTTCACTGGATCTGACGTTTCAACAATCCTACTGTACTTTTTTTATTTTTTTTATGGTAAAATCATCAGATGAGTCCTCCCGCCCTGCCCGGGGACTGTCAGACTTGACTGACTAAAATCCACGGTGTCATTCAGTAGCCTTTTTGTGTCCCGGAGTCGCGGTATACGTATGTCCCGCGACGTCCTACTGTACTTAGCAATACGAAATTATTGAGTTGAACTAAAAATAGCATTAGTACGAAATGAGTAGTAGAAGAAACGGTAACTTTTGATTCAAATACAGACTTTGTCTTGAAGATTAATCCGTTTTTTTGTAATTATACGTTTTCCTTAAGTTTGCCGTATAAGATTACTTCCCAGAATTTGTTCCCTATTAGCAACACTATCGAACGGTGTAATAATACAGGGTGTGATTTTTTTTCAATATCAGTGGGTTCGGTTCCTAGCCAGGATTACTGATATTTCTAAAATCGAATGATGCAGTTTTCGTTTTCATCAAAATCGGCCTCGAGACTCCTTTCAAGGTTTTTCGATAATCCTCATAGTTTCAAGTAGCCATACACGCCCAGTTGAAAAATCCACCCTGTATAAGAGGTTGGAAGCGACCTGCATCCAGCGTTCTCCGGCGAACTTTATAAGGTCGTCTATCTATCTTGTTGGTGGACGCCATACGCTGCGTTTGCTAGTCCGTGGTCTCCACTCTAGTGCTTTTCGACCCAATCAGCATCCATCGGCCACCTTCTCTGCAAGAAATATGGCTTGCCTATTGCCACTTCAGCTTGCTGCACCCGCTCTCAGAAGCTCTGAAGTGATTCCGTCACCGTGTATCACTTCAGAGCTTCTGAAAGCGGGTGGAACACCGGTACTTAAGGTCCTCCAGAACTGTTTAACACTGTCCTGTTCGATGGTAAAACACCTGAAGCATGGAGCATGGGTGAGGTGGTGCTGTTCTTCAAAAAAGGTGATAACACACATACCTCAGTGCCTCAAGGCTTGAAGAAGTCTTGAACCAATGTGTGTTAGTGATGACTTATGGCACCGAAACGTGACCTTTCACTATCGGCCTCAACTCAAAGCTCAAAGTTGCTCAAATATAGCCCACAACAACAGATATAGCAGCCCCCCAGATTAGCAAGCTGAAGTGGCAATGGGCAGGCCATATTTCTCGAAGAGAATATGGTCGATGCATGGCGATTGGGTCAAAAAGCACTAGAGTGGAGACCACGGACTAGCAAGCGCAGCGTATTGCGTCCACCAACAAGATAGATAGACGACCTTATAAAGTTCGCCGGAGAACGCTGGATGCAGGTCGCTTCCAACCTCTTATATGTGGAAATCTAAAGGGGATACCTATGTTCAGCAGTGGACGTCCTACGGCTCAGATGATGGGAGAGATCCTGGTAGTGGTCAGGTTAATTAGGCGTTGACTTGATTTACTCAATAACAGGTTCTACACTCGAAAGCCTACTTAGTTCCCCAAACTTACAAATAAATATGTATACAGAATACAGGTAATTCTAATGCCAACATAAACTAAGTTTTGACAGCTGTATGTATACATATAAGTTGTAAGCATGTTATTGAACTCGTAGTGATTATTGCTAAATTTTGAATTTACATCTTTTATCTCAACACTTGTTGTTTTATTTAATGTTTCGATAAAAAATATTTAATATTCATGAATTTGTATAAATTTAGAAACAAAACAATGATAAAAAATGTTATTATAAATGTTAAATGTTATTTTGACTTCAAGTGAAATTACGCTCCCTATCAACTTCAAACGCTTTGAACACTAAGTTCCGGCAGGCTTAGACCTGGCAGACCTTTTGATCCATTATCAGGGACATCTTGGCTATTATTCAGCGTTGGTTCCATCCGGGTACTCGATGAGGTAGGTTTAGTGAGTCAGAAGGGCATATATTTAGTGGTCTGCCAAGTACTTCCGGCAGGCTGCGCAATGGCAGACCAACTTTTTTTTACATAACTAATCAATGGTTAACTGCTGCCAGCACTTTCATTCGGGTATCTTATGAGGTAATTTTTATTAAAAAATTATGTCAAAAAATATCGATTATTTCTATGACCCGGCAGGATCGGCCCTGGCAGACCTGATTTTTTTTACGTGTTTAAGTGTCGGTTAACGATCTAAATATAGCCCATTGGGGTAGCCGATGACGTAGGTACTTCTGCAGCCGGCTCTCGCTCTACTAGTATAGATTGAGCATACGCGATTTTTTTAAATAGAAAAAAACAAATAATGACGGCACGGTTGGTATGATGACTGAGTTATCGTCTGCTGCGCAGCTGTCGCGAGTTCGATCCCCACATGGAACGAATATTTGTATGATCTGCAAGTAGTTGTTCCGGGTCTGGTTGTTTGTGTATGTGAGTTTTTATGTTTTGAAACGCACCTAAGGTAACAGCAGAAAATACTAGTGCGAGACAACGTGTTTTTTTAAACGAAAGTTAAGAATATCTACAATTCATCCTTGTGGACACATTCTTACACCTGTCGGCAGTTCGATCGCCCTTAACACGTTGTAATAAACCGTACTACCTGTACTAAAACTTTATATGCTTTGACATCTCGAAGTAAGTCTCAAGAACTTACATTGTTGCTCTGTAGATTATGTCGTCTGCTGTCTCTCTGGTTTTTCATTGTCGTATGGTAAATGTAGTGCCCATATAGAGAGATGTGGATGATAATATTTTTCAGTTTGAAAAAACATTAAAAGCTGGATTAAATTTTAATGAGATATCATCTGACTGAGATGGATCGTGTTTGACAGAAATGAAGAACCTTTGACTAGACGTAACTAAGGGGTGATTTTTTTTATGCTGAAATATTTTAGACTTGCTCGCGACTTGCTAAATACTTTTTATATAAAATCAGCAAAATAATAATAATATAATACATTCATACAGAAATTTGAACCCTGACTCATAAACTAGGAAAAGCCAATGTCTTGAAGATAATCTCTAAAATAATTCGTGTAGTTGATATGACGGAATGAAGTCGTTTTTCTTTTCAGCTATCAAAGTTTAGATCCTAGGTCATATGAAAACTGAAAAAAAAAAAGTTTTGTCACAATAATCTCCGTAACGTCAACGAGTTTTCTATGACCTACAAGTACCGGTAGTTGTTCCTTGTTAGGATGTTTGTTAATGTGAGTTGAAATGTTTGTTAATACACACAAAATGCTTCATCTTAGGTTAAAACATAACTTAAACAAAATATGATGTTACATAAATTAATTTTCATAAAACACGGATACTACAGGCAGAATTCATCAAAAACAATAAATAAATTGTCCAAGAAACACTTTAATCCAAAAATATAACAAATATCACATCAACAGAAATAACCGGAAACCAGTTATTTATTGTTAATATTTTGAAAAACGATTCCATTTCTAAATGGTTGTTAGACCAGTTGTACTCGAGTATACAAGACTAAACGTCAGGTGTTTTGCATTATTTTATTGTCTAACGACCACTTCAATGTAAAACCAACCCTGGTTTTCGTCCTATAGGGTCTAAATTTCCCTGATGTAAGTCTAGATTCTAGTTGACGTAGATAACCTAGGTATTTGCATAGTGGCTGCGAGATGTGGTAACGATTGTGGGTACGATTGATTTTTCTTGCCGATCTCTGATAGGACAAGAATGTATTGGCTGTTGGACATCGTGGAGCAGTTGTGGGGGTGGATAATGTGTGTTAACGTGTTGGGTAGTTATAATAGTTGTATTTTTACTTGGTAAAGTCATCAAATAAGTCCTCCTGGGACGGAACGAGAGGGACTTTCGGACTCTTATTGCCTAAATTCCATGGTGTTCCATCAATAGCCCTTTGTTCTAAGTTCACGGTTACCTGCTATGACAATCCCGTGACGTCAGAGTGACGGCAGACTGTGGGTGTCCCATTAAATTACTGACAGCTCTTTGAGGCGCACGTGGACTCCACGCCACGCGTTGTTGACCCGAGCATGGACCATGGTTGGACAGCGAGTCACCCAAACTAGCTGTCGACATGACGCTCATACAATGGCTTAGGTCAGTATTTGTTATCTTAATTAGGTTTTATATTTATTTGGAAGAATTCGAATTTAATGCAAGTGTTTGCAAATTTTTTTATGGCCTCAAAAGATATATTTGTACATCGGTCATTCTGGATATTGGTATATCATGTTTCATCTTGAGCAGTGGTGGCCCAGTGGTATCGGTCCCGACTTACGAGTTGTAGGTCGTGGGTTCGAACCCCGCCAGGCGTATTACTTTGTGTAATTTATTTCATCACAACTGCTCTCAAAACGGTGAAGGAAAACATCGTGAGGAAACCGGCATGTCCTAGAACCAAAAATTCGAAGATATGTGACATCTACCAATCCGCACTGGGCCCGCGTGGTAGATTATGGCCCACTCCCTTTCTCAGAGAGGAGGCCTGTGTCCCAGCAGTGGGAACATTATAGGCTGATGATGATGATGTTTCATCTGCCTTAGTTATAAAATGGCTATCGTTAGTTTCTATAATCTAATTTCCTTTGCTTTTTATAGGCAATAAGGCTACGCTTTACATTTGTCTATTTGAATAATATACCAAGTGCTAACCCTATAAATAATTTGATGTGTTTCGATACTAGCATTTGATAGTGCCTAAATTGAACAATTGATATTGAATTATTACGGTGAATATCTATAATCTAGTAATACGACTTTCTAAGCTTTATAAAGTTCATTAATCATTTGGTTTGTGTTCTATCGGTTGGGAAATATATCAACTAATAAGAGATTGTGACTAAGACAACTGGCAAAACCCTTTAGGTTAGGAAACAGGACTCGAGCATTCACTTGTAACAAAACATCGAGCATTGCTACGAGCATTTTTACATTCTTTCTAGCGAGCGCTCAGTCAATGGTCGTCAAAAATGTTTCTGCATGACGATGTCAGACTTGATAGTCGATATTTCGACATGCATTTGGAGTTATAGTCACGCCATTTTGCTGACAGGACCCGGGGCCTTAGTCAAACAGCAGATGACAGCAGACGACAATCGTTATCGTTCATCAGTCACCAATACATTTTCAACTTTATACCCCAACGCGTAAAGTTGAAAATCTATTAAAAACTGCTGATCGATAACGAACGAAACAAACGAAAACGATCTGTGAACTTCAATAGATTTTCAACTTTACGCGTTGAGGTATAAAGTTGAAAATGTATTGGTGGCTGATGAACGATAACGATTTTCGTCTGCTGTCGTCTGCTGTTTGACTAAGGCCCCTGGTTCTTGATCCGACGGCAAGCTAAAGCTAGTCGCCGTTAAGGTTTCGAATAGGGATCAGCTGTAAGAAGTAAAAAACCGTCCGAAATTGTTCATCACTATAACCTAACCTCAAAACTTTGTTCTACGTGGTAAAAACATCAAATGAGTCTTTCCACCCAGGGCTGTCAGTCTCGTACTGACTAAAATCCACGGTGTCCTTCAATAGCCCTTTATGTTGAAGGGTCACGGTAATTTGATAAGTCTCGCGATCAACTTCTAAACCTAAGATAAAATATCTCACCTGCCTATTTCTAGGATCCTCCTCTTCCCCTTCAAGGAAGATCACATTGCTGCTTAAAGATACAAAAGGTAAGATAACTACCATTTCTTCGAACAATCCTTTTGATACCACCAGTAGTAGTCAAAGGATTTTCTTACTTAAAAACATAAGAAAAATCCTTTACAGAAGTTCTTAGAAAACAAAATCCCTTAAGGTGTCTTTTTCTGTCTCCCCTGGCGTTTTCCCATGGGTTTGTTATGGTCTGATATGCTCATTAGCAAGTGCACGACCATTTCCTTTATCCGAAGCCTATTCCTATATGGTATTTATCTAAGTCCCCGAGTAAAGACATTTAGGGAAACTGGGTTGGAATGGTATAGAGATATCACTGTGCAGGTGGATTCCTTTGGTTTTCTTGATTTTATAGTTAAGTTTCATGACACTTGAGAAGTTGATAATTGACATAATAATTGACAATTATTCATAGTTGTATCTGTATTTAGCATTATGAATGTGAAAATTACTTTTTTCTTACGGATTTCTTAATTTGGCACACAGTCAGACCATCGACCTGAGTTAAGACGAAGGATATTTATTATCCCGGTTTTCATTCCCTTGAGTTTCCTATTTTAATTACAGTCGCTTAAAAATCTTTAGAGTTGGATATTATTTTTGGGTACACTGATTTGTGAAATATTCTATCAATTTTGTAGCCTAAACGCACATAATTATCTGCCCTGCTTTTTCCCAACTCTATTGGGTTTGGCTTCCAGTCAAACTGGATGCAGCTTAATTTTAGGATTTTACATAGAACGACTTCTTAATTCTCCTCCATAACCCAGTAACTGGGTAATACGATACTGCTGCACTCTACGAGTAAACACTTCCCCGTCTTACTATAAACAAGTTAAACATCAGTCGATGACTTGTTTAAAACCATTGTCAAATGTTAAACAGTATTTGACGTTGATATAAGGGTGGTACACACTTTTTTAGACAACTGATCAACACATGTTTAATTTTTTTGTAGTTAGACGAGAATGGGCCAGAAATTAAGCGCAAAAACTGCAGCTCAATTTCAAACTTTCTTAACCGTTCAAAGTACACAATATCCGCCGTCTAAACCAGACTTGATCAACAACACAGCCAGTGATTAACCCAACCAGTCTATCCACTAAGACCTAACAATGTCCATTCAGTCCAACAATCCTAATCTATCCTGTTCATTAGCACTATCAAAATAAATACGTCACTCGATATCCGACCGTAACAAGACTTAGTTTATCACTTATCTTAAGGTAGGAAAGTGTTAAATCGTTGTGATTATTTTGATTGCCCCCGGTGGCTGTCCTCGAAGGAATCTGGTGTGCTTTAATTGCTTTCAAGCGGGATCTGTTTGCGTGATCTCTGGACGCCGTCGCCATTAGTAACTGACTTGCAGCCAAGAGTAACCCTTTGTCTCTTTTGTAGTGATGTGCCGTGTGTGTGCGGTGTTTCTTTTTTTTCTTTTTTGTTAAGACGCAACTGAGTTTTTTTTTTGTGGTGAATTCACCAAATGAGTCTTCCCACCCAGGGTAGGGCAAGAGGAAGTGTCAGACTTGTACTGACTAAAATTCACAGTGTCCTTCAATAGCCATTAACGTTAAGGGCTTACGGTAGCTCGTTAGTCCCGGAACGCTGGTAGGCTAGTTAATGTCTTCTGCTTTTATCATTTTGATGAGGTTTTGGTCGAGTAAAGATCACTTCGACTTCCAGCCTGTGTGTGTAAAATACTGTATCCAGTAAGATACAGTATTTTACATAAAACGAATGCCTATTTGCCTCCCACAGATAAAATTCGTTGTCAATTTTTATCCACTGCCTAACTGTAATTAATTGTCAACTGTCAAAGAACTCTGTATGCAATGGATAGTGAATTAGTCCACCATTATGGAAGCGAGTTTAGCAAGCCCGCCTTTTTTGGGGAGTATAAATCATGAAATGAGTCCTCGCATCCTGAGTTCAGATGAAGTTACGTCAGACACAATACACTCACGCGTCTTACTAAAAAAACCGTGTTCCTTCTCATGCCATTTTTTGCGATCCAAAGCCGCGGTATCTTTTTAAGACAGTCTCATGACCCACCATGCACTCTCAAACACAATCTGCTATCAAGGAATTTTCATTTAAAGAAAAATAAGATTAACTTATCTCGAGACAAACTCGTCCTGTATCTCGAGTTGTGTCCCATCCCTATCGCAGGTATTTAGAATTCAACTTTTTTCATTGTTGCTAAAAGCCCTCGCGTGTATGTATTTGTTATTGTCATCGCTAAGTATGTGTGGATTATTTTATTTATATGTGAGTGTAGGCTTTATAACTGTAAGCCTTTGACACTGGTCGCGTTCATTGAATAGCTGGGGATTTTCTGTTTTTTTTTTGTAGTCGATGTGATATTTTTTTATAAGAATGGCCTTGAATTAATTAGTTTGTAGAAGAATATTAGGCAAAGGAATAATACAGTTAATATATGTGAATAATTTCAAATAATTCGTAAAAAGGCTGTTATTCAAAAGAAATAGCATTTTACTGTAAGTCTGTAAAACTTCATTATTGTGTAGTCTAACTATTAGCTATGTATTTATTGGACTTCCAATCTAAAAGCTACAGTCAGCCATATTTTGTTGTTGTTGACGTTAAAGTTAGAAGCAATATAATATGGCTTCAACTTAAGTACGAGTTTTAGGTCGAAATCTGCTAGCTATACAATTTTTTTAACGTTGCTCCACACTAGGGATTTCACCTGAATCCTGGTTGCATTGACAAACATAAAAACTCACTTGCACACCCAGAAGAACTGCTTGCAGATCATACAAATATTTGTTTCGAGCGGGGATCGGACTCGTGGCACGCTGCGTACCAGTCAACAGCTCAGCCTCTGCGCCAAACTTGCAGCTTATTATCCACATAAATATATAATCTAAAGATATTATTCTACCACACAAATGAAAATCAAGAAAGCCAATCAAAAGAAAATATTCTCTTACAAAAGTACCCAACAATAACCCAAAATAAACTGTAACGGAAAACATTTTTCCGAGACATCCCCTCCTATAAATTATGCAACAATAATCGCCATTTTCGTTCCTCGTAAATATGTTAATACAAAGAACGTAACGATGTCCCCGGAGAGGAACTGGGGCGACAGGGCACAGGGGACGGATGGGAACAGGGGCCCGTAGAGACAATGGGACGAAATTACAACCGGCCAATTGAGCTGCTTGTAAACTTGATCCCCTGTATTGTTTCCGCACTTGATACTGTGAGGGGACGAAGAGGATTTGATACTTGGAAAAAATTGGAGTATTATTTTTTTTATTGGAAAATGGTTCTTGTGAAGATGTCATTAGGAAAGGTTTTAGTAAAAACGTGGATGGCTAAAAGAGTAGAATAATTATAAAAAAAAATTGATGTATGTACTCTATGAAAAAAAAAATGGCTTGAATAATACATGAGATGATGACTAATTGATGAGAATTGAAGAAGAAGACAAGTTGAGGCAAAGGAATGACGATGAAATTTTTGAGTAAAATTCGAATTATCCTTTTTTTATCAAAGACAAGTAAATTGTAATTGCTGGACAGATTTCATTAACCTTGAAATGAAAGTTCGAGAAGGCACAGGGAAATTAAAAGTATGAAATTATTTATTATGTATCATTCAGAAGTCATTACTTTATTTTCATTTCACACGTCGATAGAAAATCGTTAATGTTGACAATAAAACCTCCGACAATCTTCATTAGGTAACCAAGGTTTTATAGCAATATCGGCAACTTTCACTGCGCATAATTTTCGCATCCTATTCAGTAATTACAACATAGATTTAGATATAATATCCAAGTGCTTAATTACGTTGTTTACTATATTGTTATAATTGAGGCATAAATTACTTCGCTAATAGCAACATTACATATTAACCTCTCGTAAAACCCGACTTTCTACACGGAAATTCACGTGGAACAATATTGAAAATACCGGAGCGATGAATGATCATCAATTATAAGAAGTTCACTTCCTTGACATCTTTTATTATTTACCTTATATTTAGTACAATAACATTTTGTTATGTAAACATGCAGTTTGTTGTTAAAACTCTCTTTAGTGCGAGGTGTTGGATAATCACGATGTTGTGTAACGCTTTGTCAGACGTAGAATCGATGGATTGAAGTGTTGTTTATCAAAACATGGGATGGTTCGATTTATTGGGACTTACAAAAGTAGCTGTGAGAATGTCAGAAGGTTATCTTAGTAAAATAACATTAATGTGGGTGTCAATTGTTGTATTTAGTAGAGAATGTTAAGATTGTTGAGGATCATCCAAAGAAAAAATCATTTGATTGTAAACGCCTCTTACAAAGTTTGTGGAATTTAGTACTTACCTGGAGTTTTGCAGAGCTATTCTCTATGGCATTTTTTCTAGTGGAATATTCAATTTTACCGGAACAGTAAAGATATGCCATAAAATTAGCATTTCAGCTATGCAAGGCAAAAGTGTGTCTAAAAGATCGTTTAGTATTTTTTTTTGTCCATTCTCTTTGGTATTTAATGCAGGAAATCAATTAGAAAGAAAGAAAAAAAAGAAAATTGCATTTATTGGCACTTTTGCTAAAACTTAAAACTATAACAATACAAACTTAATAAAAATTAATTTAAAAGGGCCTCAGCTCAGCATAATGTCATGGCAACACACAGATTGCCACCTGACGCTGATTTTCAGCTGCAGCCCACGAGTGCCTTACGCTCGAAAACAAATACGTGTTATAATCATTTTTCTATAAATTATTGAAAAGAGAAATGAAAATATTTTTTTTTGTCATCTAAGTATCAAATCTGTTTCGTTGCTCTAGATGGGTGCGATACAGCTCGTCAATTTGTTCGCGTCAACGCGGTTCTATTTAGACGCGCGTTTGTTCCGTGTGACACTCGCTTTGTTTTTTATTGAATTGATATGACGAGTTATCTAAACTTTTATCCGTATTGAGTATTGAGGACTAGACAGAACTTGGAATAAATGTATTGAAATTGTTCATGAGTTTAGTACAAAAGTGGTCCATTTCAATATTATTTTGGATTACCTTATAAATGTAAGCCACCACCATTCTACATTTTTTAATAAGTTTTCCAATCAAGGCCCTCAGTTGTAGCTCTGTCTGTAAAATAACTGTTAATTTATGCCCCGTCGATGAAAGATTGGTTGTCCCCATAAAATATAGAACTCAAACATATTAGGCGAAATAATTTATTTGTTAGACACCAACTGCTGAGCATCGTGTTGCGGGTTCGATCCCCACACGGATGACCTACAAGTTGTTCCGGGTCTGAGTGTTTGTGTATGTTAGTTAAGCAATAGTTACTTTAAAAAATACATTAATTTATAATTTGAATTGGTCTTCAGTTCACAAAAAATACAGAAAATAAATTATGTAATCCAGTGAACCCACAGGTCCAGCAGCTAGTGGGTCCAATTGCCCCAAGACTCCTAAATTCTAAAGCAAACGAGAGATCAAACATAACATTAAGTAATATTTCCTAACAGTGTCTCCTACGTAGCCATTGAAAGTGTCCACTACTCATGCCTCGTCATTATAATCCTGGATTGCCTCAGATCCAGTTTCGAATAAGTCCTAGCTATAAGATCTGGGTATTGCGTCGCGTCGGTAATTCGTTATGGTTAGGATTAGCCATTCCTGAGATTATTAATTATCTCTGAGTTTAAGTGAAGGGTTATAATATGTAGACTTTAAAATGTCTCGTGAAGAAACACATATAGTAAATGTAAAAATGTGTTTCTATTGTCTTTAAGACAGAATTACTGTTAGGGTCAGCCCATATAGAGAAGTGACGTGACGGGACGATTCAGCAAATGTGTATCTTTTCGTGAACTAAAGGAGCTTAGATTTTAAATAGCTCTATTGAAACGTGCGCGTCGCGTCTCGGTGTGAATTGACCCTTACAAACAAAAAAAAGTAAGATTAGTTAAAATACAAACAAAAAAATGGTGACAACCCGATTAAATAGATGTCTCTACTCCTCATGTGTTATCCAAGGTCATGAATTCGTATGATACGAAGCTAAGGTCATAAATTCATACAATACGAAGCAGAGATTACTCAAAAGTTTAGTTCGAGTTACTTTCGTACGGGCCTGTATTTCATTTGACAGATTGAAAGTAGACCTCCAGATTCTAGCAACACAGAATAATTTTGAAGAACAAAAAGGCAAGACAGTGACTACAAGAAAAAAATATGTTATAAGAGACAAAATAAGCACAAAATCAAGTATTCAATTTTAGCACAACAATACAAAAAAATATCTCATTAAAAAGTATTAAAAGAAATAAGAACAAAGGTACACACACACGGCGGCATACAGGCATACAAACCGTCGCGCATTCATGGAAATTCTTCGACAGCTAACGAGTGTTCATTAGTTGCAAAAAGAATACAAAAATGCTTTCACAAACACCTCATACGTCCCAATCAGCGCCACATCAGCGCTAAAAGAAACGTCTCCGCAACAAATCACTGACAACCCTGTGTTAGTTCGAGACATACGGACTGATAGTTCGTCTAGCATTTATAAAAAAAAAACTTGCATTCACAAAGTTGAAATTAGTTGTGGTGGTACTTATGGATGTTGCAGAGGGTTTTAATGAACTGAACCTGAATTGAATAGAAAAAACTGTCAAATTGTCTATAGAAATTAATAAAATACAAGATGGCGGCGTTCTTTTTGACGCTCCAAAAACACAAGCAAACTTGTATTTTTTTTTTAGATCTGTGATTGATGATTTATGAATACACTTGATACATAGATTTTTATTTTAACTAAGTCTTACAGTGAATTATAACCTTTTTATAAACTATGCAATGAAATACACAAAACATTTCCAAACAATTCGTTTACTGCAACAAAAACTGTCGCGGGCCAATTAGCCACGATTAGTTTGGTACACAACAAATTAAACGCTCATTCATCATTTATGAAGAAACAATGTTATCATTAGCAACAGATTGCACATTAATATATCTGTGGAATGACTTAATCCATACCAAAGAAAAAGGCAGCGAGATGAATCTTATGCTAGACGAGTGCGTCGGTCTTTTTATCTCATAATTGAATCAGGTTTCCGAGGGATGCACATCAATTATAAAGTAGATCAAAGGCCGGATATAAGTTATGTTGCTAACTTTATTTATGTATGTATAAATGGCAGGTTTTATTAAGATTTTCTTATTGAAATATTAGTTGTTTTAGTGTTTAAAAATTAAAAAATAATAAAGTATGGCTAGGTCAGAGAGATGAGAGACGGAGCATCAGGGTTTTGTGGGTATGTGATGGTTTGGGCAAACTTCTGTCTTGCAATAAGCTGCGATATGTTAAGTTGATAGAAATAAATATGAATCGCACTGGAAATATTACATTATTGAAATTAATTATACTGTTGGATTGAAATAAATAAAAGGAGTAGCAATTATATGGGACCGTCACATGGAGAAATATGTGAATATTTTTCGATTCGCCAATATTTAACTTATAAATCACTGTTCAATTTTTTTTTTGCCGTAAAAGTACTACCACACATTACACTGTTAATTTCACAAAATATTGAAAGCAAATTCGATTCTCCAACCCTTGAGGCCGTGTGTCCACACATGTAAAACAAGGCGACACCCAATTAAGGGGGGTTGAAGAGCAAATTTTTCACTACACCGACAACCCTATAAGGCCTTACTCGCGCCCGTCAAAGTACTTCCCTTGCACTCATACAAACGCCGATCAAGTGTACATTCTTAACACTCCTATACTTCTGTATAAGGAACCGCTTCTTAAATTAGTACGAGCAATTGTGTACAACTGTGAGCCTTGTTGCCGCGCGATTGTCAATCGAATTTATCATGTTGTTAAACGAAATGTTGTTTAAATAGTGTTTATTTCTGTGTGGAGTGTCGATTCATTATGGTGTTTGATTGTGAGGGTTTGTCGTGAATGGGTGATGCGTTGTGTTGGGTGAATGTTGGTGGATAGCGGTGGTTGTCGGTCAATGGTATTAAGCTAGATTCTGTCTGTGTTTACATCTGGTACCAAATTCGAATTGAAATAATTTAACGATTATGGTAGGATTTCAAATTTCGAATGAGAAATAGGCAAAGGTAAATTGATCATTATGACCAGAAAAATAACAGCAAAGTGGCATTCTACAAGATAATTTTGACCCTTGAGAAGTCGAACTTGAGTATTATTTTGATTGTCAATTTCAATCAATTGACAATTGTAAAGCTAGGAATGCGAAACGCTTTGAAAACGCAACTTTCGCTCTTTTATGCTTGACATAGCACCTTTATGCACTCTGCAATTCAGTCACTTGATTATTTTAAATCTATCATGATTCACGTGCTCTAATAACAATTTCATCACCAAATGTGCAGTTTGAACATTTTTTTTTTTTAACAAAAGCATTAAGAATCATTTGATTCAAGACCCTGTTACTATGAAAAAGGGTTGCAATTTTCTAAAATAAACTTCACAAATAAATTGAACGAAGCTCATTCAATATTTTATTGGCTACACCATGTCAGGAGGTAACATCTTCCCTAAAAAAGATTTAGTTTTCACATCCATATTGATCCTTGAATATTTAAAATGTGGTGGTGGTGGCCCAGTGGTATCATCCCTGAGCTATAGGTCGAGTGTTCGAACTCAGCCCGGCGTATTGCTTTGTGTAATTTATTTCATCACCATTGCTCCCAAAACGATGAAGGAAAAACATGGTAAAGAAACCGGCATGTCCTACACCCAAAAATCGAAGACATTTGTGACATATACGAATCTGCACTTGCTTGGATTATGGCCCACTCTGCCTCTCACAGAGAGGAAATTTCCAGGCGCATTACTTTGTGTAATTTATTTCATCACCACTGCTCTCAAAAAGGTGAAGGAAAACATCGTGAGGCATCGGCATGTCTTAGAACCAAAAATTCGAAGATATGTGACATCTACCAATCCGCACTGGGCCCGCGTGGTGGCCCATTCCTTCTCTCAGAGTGGAGGCCTGTGTGGGAACATTATATGCGGATGATGAAGGGCGGATTCTCAAGGCAGATGACGTTAATCATCTTTCTGTGGTGATCAATACTTGTTATTTTTTTTTGCTATAGGTATTTATATTCCAGTGGTCTCGATTGCTTGTGGGCTTGTGTCCCAACAGTAGAAACATAGGCTGACGACGATGATATCTATAGAAAAAAAACAAATCAACATTTTAGATTGTCGTCAATAGTACACAATCATGACCTATGGCTTACAGCTGAACCAGATAATAGTCCGTAATACCAGCCAAAGTAAGCTAAACTATGCATAGAGCCAGAATCAGATAAGCCACCGAATAAGGCATAGTGACTTCTACAGATGTGCTCTGTTCCCACAGTTCTTTCGCTGCTATTGGAAATCGAATGCTGAAGCCACGGGGCGACTGGACAAATGAGGCAATTCGAAAGTGTATCATTTAAATAGAAAACTAGATTGTATGACACGTTGAGCGCTAGAGTTACCAGCTTTGTGGCTATTTTTAGGACTGGTTGAGGAGGAACTTGTCTTTGGTTTGTTAACGAGTTTTTTTTTTGTAAGTCGTTGAATCAACATAATCTACTAATACCTTTTAAAATCATCAAACATGGCGAAGTGGAAGAGATTGTCTGACTCTCACAATTATCGACCCTTTGGTAACTCTTTGTGTTTCAGGCTACGGTATATCTAATGGGGCTCTCCTTAGTGGGCCAAAGACTACTAGGATAGCGGGAGTATCTCATCAGGTAATCGTGATCCTGGAACGTAGAGCTATTGAAGGATCACCGTGGCTTTTAGTCAGTACAAGCCACCCTGGGTAAGTGGGTAAGGGACTCTTTTATGATTTTACCACTTTGAAAAAAAGGCCACGCTATTCTGCTTAGACAGACTCGTAACCCCCGGCAAAATTATTCCATAACACAGATTTTTTTACGGTAATTTCGCGTTTTACCTCTATCTATCTTTATGGTAACCGATGATGTGGTCGACGGTGATGCACTCTTGCCCAGAAGTAACCTATTCACTCTTGACTTGAAGACCCCAAAGTTATAGCTATCAGGAAACTTAGACCCCGGAAAGGAATTCCACTCCTTTGCTTTGCGCATAGACCGCGGCAGGCTTTGCCCCCTGAGAGGGGTCTCAGGAGGCAAAGCCTGCCGGGATCGTGGGACTAATTCCATCACCGTGACCCCGGAAAATAAAGGGCTATTGAAGGACACCGTGGAATTTAGTCAGTACAAGTCTGACAGTTCCTCCTTTCCTGCCCTGGGTGGAAGGACTCATTTGATGATTTTTCCACGCAAAACAAAAAAAGACCCCGGCAGCCAATCCAATTTTTTTACCAAATCAGGACAATCCACAGAATGCACAAACTCGTACCCTCCCTACACCAAACAGTTACACCTACCACTAATATCTCGCCACAGAAATTGCGACTCATATGAACGATATATCCTTTTAAACGCCTGCAACACTTAACGATCGTATCTGTAGGTGTGCCAGAGAAATTATTTAGATGTTTGCCTTTCCTGCTAGGACCGCTTTTCATTATGAGGTAATTACATGTTGATTTTGTACCGTGTACTGTGATTGGGAGCTACTTTTCTATGTAATAGTGTGTGGTGTGACGAAAGCTTTAGCTTAGTGACGTCACAGCCTCTACGCTGTTGTACCAATAAAAACGACGTTATGTAACATAACCACTTATTTATAAGGATCATTTTAGGTTTAGTGACAATCATAATTGAGGGCAAGGTCAGTCCAGTAGCTGAGGGATCAACTGCTGCGCGTGTTGTGGGTTTCGATTTTCACATGGGAAAAATATTTGCATGATTTACAAGTTGTTCCGGGTCTGAGTATTTGTGCATGTTTTTTTTTTTTTTTTTTTTATCGTGGTAAAATCATCAAATGAGACCTCCAACCCCGGGCAGGGCGGGAGGTACTGTCAGACTTGTACTGACTAAAATCCACGGTGTCCTTCAGTAGCCCTTTATGTTCCGGGGTCACGGTAATAGAAATAAGTCCCGCGACCCCGGCAGGCTTTGGCCCTCTGAGAGGGGGCCCCGTCATTTTTGCTGACAGCTCTTTGAGGCGCGCGTGGAACACGACGCGCCGTCGACTCGGGCATGGTCCATGGTCGGACAGCGAGTTGCCCTTTACTCGCTGTCCGCATGCCCGCGCCTACGGTGGCCGGAGATCGTCTTGCGACGTACGGCGCCGTGGGCGTACACCACTGCGGTTGGGGCGGAGGGAGGACGCTGTCCTCTCTCTCTCGCGGCCCGCCGCCTCCTTCACGAGCATTACTGCCTCGCAGAAGGCGGCGACCGCTTCCCACTCCGTCTCGCTCCGCAGCATGGCCGAAACCAATGCCGGGCGCGAGAGGTCTCCGCCTATCGCCGCCGTGAGGACACGTCGGTGCTCTGCCCAAGCTGGGCAGTCTTGCACCGTATGCTCTACTGTGTCCTCCGGGCGATCTTCGCAGTGGTGACACCCCGGCGTTTCCTCCTTTCCCATCAGCCACAGGTACCTCCCGAAACTTCCGTGTCCGGTGAGGACCTGCGTCATGCGATAGGTCAGGACGCCGTGACGTCTCTCCAGCCACTCCTCAAAGAGGGGTCTTACCGCCGCGATTGCGGCGTGCCCGGCCGTCGGTTGCGACAGTCGTCCACTCCATACTACCCTGAGCTCGCGCCGGAGCTCTTCCCGCCACGCCTCGACTTCTCGAGGCAGCGGGGTCTCGCCCCGGCGCTGCGCCTCCACACGCCACTCATAGACGTGCTGGAGGGCAGTCGCCTCCAGATCCCAGGGTAGTAATCCGGCCAGCAGGTTGGCCGCTTCGCCGGCGATCGTGCGGTATCCCCGGATCATCCGGATAGCCATGACCCTCTGGCATGCGACCAACTTCAGTGGTCGCGTCCGGATGCTCAGGGCCCACACGGGGGCCCCATAGAGGGCCATGGACCGCACGATACCGGCGTACAGCCTACGGCAGTAGGCGTTTGGCCCGCTGAGATTAGGCAGCAGTCGCTTGAGGGCGGCTGCTGTCCGGTTCAGCCTTGGGGCCAAACTCAGGAAATGCTCCCTGAAGTTCCACCGGCTGTCGAGGACGAGTCCTAGGTACTTCATCGTCCTCCCAACGCCGATGCGAACCCCCTGCACCGTTATGTGGGACTCGGTCCGCGGCGTTCAGGCGGCCATGAAAGCACATGGCCACCGTTTTGTGAAGCGCCACCTCGAGTCCCAGCTGCCGGAGTATTTGTGCATGTAAGTTTCAATGTGTGTAAAGACACTGTGGCACACACAGGCAGGTGACCATTAAACATGGCGTCTCAGCGAGTTTCCTTCGGGACTCGGAAAGCACCTTAAAGCCGTTGATCCCGGCTGTCATTTGTAGATCTTTGACAGTCGTTACTGTCTGTCAGAAGCTCGAAGGTCTGAAAGTCAGTCTAAGCCAGAGTTATCGCAATACCCCGATACAGTTAGTTTAGGAGTCATAATCTAGGAAAAGCAGGCAGACGACCAATACAGAAAAGTTGTCACTAAAATTACTAAGTACAAGCACAAAACATAAGCTTCGCTAGACTAGCCTAGCTGACTCTCCGGTCTCCAATCAGTCTACAAAACTTGGTAGATTCTATATAAGGCTTTATGGCAGTAAAGAATGTTGACTAAATCTATCATCCATGTATGTGTAGCAACGGATAATCTACGGCCAGTTAAGGAAAGGGATTTATTAAATTGTGATGAAATAGAACACATTCGATTTAAAATAAAGTTCGATAAACAACTTATTAATGAAATAAATTGAAGGAACAGGATAAGTTTTAGTCTGTACGCATCTGACAGTCTTTTCCACTTTACCCAAGGTTAGAAGATGCTAGTGAAAAAAACCAATAAGGCTTTTGTATATTTATGTAATCTATATCATCATATAAATTGCGATAAAATTCATAAAATGAAATATTTGATCCTATGACTCAAGCAATAGAGCGCTTAATAGTTAAAGAAAACTTATTATTATGATTTTGTTAAAGCGAAATTTTTAGTCTCCTTGCTCCATGAATCGCACCAGTAAGAACATTTTCGTACAAGTCAGTTAACACGAAAACGAGATTATATTCGTATTAATTCTTGACGGCATGGTTGGTGTCGCGGGTTCGATTCCCCCACGGAGCAAGTATTTGTATGATCTACAAGTAGTTGTTCCGGGTATATGTTTGTAAACGCACTAGTGTAGCAAAATTTAAAAAAAACCCCTACAGGTTGACCACAGCTTTAATTTCTAATGAGCATAACAACGATTTTAATACCGATAAACAAAACAACAACTAGCTAATAAATCATCTTTCAATGAACCGATCAAAATCTAATCAGAAACAAGACCTCAATTTCCCACAATCATTTACATTTACACCACATCCATAACATGCGCGTACGCAGCGGAAAATAACGTCACCGATGAATGATAGTGTGATAACGTTTGATATAACTTCCTTTGCCACGACTTATTGAGATACAACTTTCATACCGAGAATTATGATTCGCTAGTCGTATGTGCTTTACGCACAATGTTCGAGTATTAGTCATTCGAACTTTCTAGAAGTAGGACTGCGATTAATGTTTGATAGAGCTTTCGGTTTCGGCCTGTTTCGGTTTCGGCCTGTTTCGGTTTCGGCTAAATTAAGGCCGATGTTTCTGCCGAAACCGAAGGTTTCTAGAAAGCTGCGTAATCGATCGAATAGATACCAAAGAATAATTTTAGTAGATATAACATGCTTATTTTAACTTAATTTGATTACTTGCTATGTTGTATCAGTCAATGTAACCATTTAGAACTTAGTTATTTTTGCAGCTACGAGTTTAATCCTTTCTATTGTGTTGTTTTCATAAATCGCTCATCGGCTTCGGTTTCGGCTTTGGCTAAAAGTTTTCAAAAGCCTTAAAATTTTTAACCGTCTGAAGCTGAGTGCCTTCAAATTCTTTCAATTTTGATGGTTTAGTAACATGATTACCCAACTTACACGCTCACCGAAATTAAATTTTCTGTTCATCTAATCGGTTTCGGCTTTGGTGTCGGTTTCAGCTAAAAGTTTTGCGGATTGCTGATTATTAGCCCACTTCATCTATAACCATTCAATCCTGAGTCTTTTCCAATTCTTTTAATTTTGGCGTTTTTCTATAATGGCGACCCTACTTACACCCTCACAGAAATTTAATTTTCCGTTCATCTAGTTGGTTTCGGCTTTGGTTTTAGTTTCGGTTTCGGCCTGGATCTACCATCGGTTTGACTCTAACAGCGATTTAGTATGTTGTGTGCTTTATGTGTGGGCTAGTTTGTCCTGTTTGTGGGCTGTCCACTCCGTATGTCAACGTCTGGGGAATGGACGATGTCGTGTGTCAAAATGAGGATGAAAGTAGGGAGATGTGTGGATTGGTTTGGTTTTCTCCGCCCTTGGCAGTTGAAGTATAAAGTGGTCTACGCATGTACTTATTTTCACACGCTTGGAAAATATTTAAATGCTGTTCAGCTGCTTTTTAGAAATATATCAGGATCATACAACAACTCTTAAGCAACAGTTACTAGGTAATACGATATATTTTGACATTAAAATTATTTTTAGGTTTTTCGACTTCATACAAACCAAAACGACAGTAAGAACGTTTTCTGAAAATTGGCAACGTCGCAAATGTTTGTCAAATATTAACAAGTTTTAATTAATTTGGCAATTTCACTGTATGAAAATAAGAAATGTGGCTCTGTAGTGCACTGAAAATTTGATAAGGGAATGCAATAATTAATATCGGAACACCAAGTACACCGTTTTAGATGTAAAAAAAAGTATTTGGATACCTTCCAAAATGCCTTTTTTATACCTGAAACGGAGATAACATCAAATTCAGTGTTTTTAATTGTAAATGTATTCAAATTTAGTGCACTACCGATTCATATTTCTTCAAATTCAACTACAATAGGCCCTAACATGAATACTACGTATGAAGCCGTAAAGCGTACTTGAAGTATTGTAGTTTTTATGGTAATTGTATGCAAAACACAAAACCGCCTGTAATGTTCTTATGCCTAGAACATATTTTTTTCTCAAAGTTCCTTTGTAACTAACGTCACAAAAACTTGAAAACCCCGATAGAGCCTCTGATCAAAACTGTCAAAATCTGAGGTCTAAGTAAAATACCATTACCACGACGTAATATCGACCAATAGATCGAAATACCCATATTTGGACCTCAAACTATTAGAAAGTTCAAAACATTCAACGAAAGATTTAATACAGGAGTTTCAAATGATATGCCAGTATCACATGTCAACAGTCTGGCATTACCGTTGCATGCTAAATTCGTGAAATAATAGACGTGGCATATGTAAATAGAGGCGGATCTACATACATCGATCTCCGACGATGCCCGATACTGGGAAAGGGGCACGACATTGTGTTTTCCATTGTTGACGACACTACGTCACGATTTTTCTTTTTTTTTCAAGGCAGGCTGAATTGACATTTGAATTTTTATGCAAATCATTATTTGTATAATCTGTTGACATAGTGGAAGCGACAGTTGGGACTAAAAATCAACCTGGCCCTTTTTTCGCGTTTGGCATTCCAGGACCGTAATAACATTTAGGTATTTCCGTGATTTTTTTTTCTGGGGTTGGAGACTACTTTATGCTAACTGCTAAGATCCTTCCGTACTTATTTCGCCTCGCCTAAGCTCGGTTGCAACTATTCCGCACCTTTAGTCCCCTTACTTAATTCCTTGGTCGAATAATTAAATAGAAAACTCACTTTCGGGATAAAGGAAGCCCATTACTATAATTACAAAAAAAAAACATACATACATAATCATAAGACACATTCAAACACTCCATATTTAAAAGGATATATTATTTTAGCACATCAACCTACCTGAACCTGTCAAATTCTCAAATATTTATATTATAGTGGAAAAAATTGGGGTAGGTTGCTGGCGTCGATATGTAGACTGTCATTTAAAATAAATCTACTACAGGCTATTGATCTCTACTCAAATGATTCCTATGTTTTTTGCGATACTACTACAGTATGCCTGAACTTATAAAATTTATCGATTTAAAAATCTAAATGTGATATTTATCGAGTTTTTAATTTTATAATCCAGTCTTTAGAATTTTAATCTAAATGCCAATTAATATTAAATTACAAGAAAATGTTATTTTTATTAAAAGGGAGTCGAATAGATCCGTTTTGTTAAACATTTCTTCTGTTACATTAGAGAATATAATTATACTAAAAATGGATATAGTGTCACTTATTTTATTAATCCATGTCGATTAGATGAAAAATAACGCAAGCGATATCCTCATTAAAATGCAATTAATTAACATGTATCTTCGAAATTATAAGATAACATACTTGGATGTGTCTAATGAATAAATTAGGTAGTTTATTCGTGGTAGGTAATACCATAAAAATAAATTATTGAAAAATTAAAATTTGTTCTCATTTATTTCAATAAATGAAACTTTAAACAAATATTTTTTTTAAATAATAGCAAAAAAAAATATTGCCCATCGACATCAGAAACAGGGTTTTTTGTGGCTAGGGCTCGTTAGAGAAAATCCTACTAAAACATAATTACTCCAAGGAGTGGAAAAGACTTACTAGACTGACCAACCTGTTCCTTCATTTACCCCTTGCGTTCCAGGGTAGCGGTGCCCTTTTAGGACAGTCCTGCATCGCTGGCAGGTATCAATAACCTTAACCTTTGGTCGCGGGATTAACGAATACCGTAACCCCGAAACGTGAAGGGCTATTGAAGGTCATCGTCGATTTTAGTCAGTACAGTACACAGTCCTGCCCTGCTCTGGGCAGGAGGACTCATTTGATGATTATACCATGCCTAAAAAACTGCCCTGCCTGACTCATTTGATGATTTTACCATGCTACAAAAACGGAATACCTTTATTTTAAAAGTAAAATTCACTTTTTCTTCATCCCGTGTCGACAACATTGGAAAACGACACCAAAGTAGTCTAGATGTGGGAATGTCCTGAGAGAGATCTTCTCAACTGTTTTGAATACGGCACGCCGGTGGCCGAAGACACACACTTTTTGTTATAACCACCTTAATTTGGTTTTGTCTTTGTTTCTTGGTCTAGTTGGCTAACAGGAATCCGTAAGGGAATTGAATAAGTTACGATGAAAGGATCGGGGATCGGAGGGGTGTTTATCTATAATATGTATGTATTTAGTAATATATAAGTATGTTTGTCAGTTGCCTAGTAACCATAACACAAGCTCTGCTTAGCTTGGGACTAGATGGCGTTGTGTGATAGTTGTGGAATATTATTATTATATTATATCTAACTTCTTAGTTATTTTTTAAATAAGAAAAAGGCTCGCTATTTTGATTTTAAGGCTTTGTTTCGACTGTCTAAAAGTCCATAGGCAATGGTATGGTTTGGTGAATGAGTGATTGACTGTTGCGCTGGGTGTCGCAGATTTGAATCACGGAACAAATATTTGAATGATCTACAAGTAGACTCTAACAATTTATTTTAAATTAATCATACTTTCATCACTTTTAAGAAGGATATTCACAACTTTTTAACAATCAATTTTTAATTTTAGTCATTTTTGTAAATATTTGAGTATTAATTTTAGTTTTTAAATGTAGTGTATATTAATTATGTGTAAATAAACTGATGCTACGGTTGATTACCATGAAAATATCTTTCTTTCTTTCTTTTTTAGCCTAGTCTGTCCCACTCCTGAGCAAAAAAAAATCAACATAGTAAAACTCAAGTGGCTTCCTATACGTCTTCGCCGGAATTCTCATATCTTGTTTCAGCTCTACAGTATTCTGTTCAATCCTAAAACCCCCTCTTATCTTAAAGAACGTTTCAAGTTCCTTCATGACACACATAATAGATATCTTACGTCATCGGAAAATTTGAGACTAGAGATGCCAATGCATACTTCCAGATTTTTCGACAAATCATTTACAGTCGAAGCAGCACGGTTATGGAATGACTTGCCCTTGTCAGTAAGGCGTGCACAAACCTTGTCCACGTTTAAAAATCTAGTAAAAAAGCACTATTTATCCTCTTAAACATGTGGCTAAAATGTTTCTTTGTTTTATCTTTGTTATTTTTATATGTATTATGTTTTGTAAAATTGTATTTTATATATTTATAATGTTTGTATATATGTATGTATTTTATGTGTAAATAGTACACCACAGACTACCTCCAGTATTGTTTCTCCTTTCTCTTCAAATCCATCCAAAGGTTGTCTTGAATAAATCGCTTTTAGCGATAAGACCGCCCATTGTGTCACCCTATGTATAAGATATACTCTGTACCAGTAATTTTTATGGTGTGCATAATAAAGTGTATTCTATTCTATTCATAGTTAATTCCAAGAAGATTACGATTAATTTAACTATTGAAGTGAGGCTCAGCTGGATGAATAGATGATTGTAACCAACGACGATATATTACTAGACTCCGCATGCACGATCTAAGGAACAAAAACTATTGTGTCAACTCGCTGAGGTACTACGTAAGCGAGGGGGACGGGGTACTACGTTGTGATTGGCTAACTCAAGGTCTGATCTGTCTCAAGGTATATTTACGGCTCACAGGAGTGGTGGAAATAAGACGGATATAAGACTTTTTTGCGTAATGTGTTGACAGACATCGGTCGCCTGTTATTACGAGTCTAGTAGATAATATATCTTCGTTGGACTGTGTGTTCGATTCCTAACGGATAAATAATAATATCAAGAGAATACCGATGCAAATATTAAAATACAGTATGATAATTTTAATCTTCCCTTTTCTTCCCGATCAGAACATCACAGATGTTGCCGTCATAATAACTTGTTTCGGCATTCTTATAAAACGCGAACTGAATTTATTTTAAGAGAAAGATTGACACTTTTGATCAACGCGAGTGTCATAACACGCACTGTGAACATTTTCGGAGGCAAGGTTTGACAACATTGAATAAGACTTATGTCTCAGTTTTGTGTTACAGTTAAACTGTGCAATTGGGTGTTTTTGGGAAATTTCTGTTTCTGGTTTTCAGGAAATGCTTATTTATATGTATATATTTACTTTTGGCTTTCCCAACTGTTTTACTACTGCACAAAGGCCTCTCTCAAGTTTTTTCTGTAGTTTTTTGACCTGAATTCTTAATCATTTGTGTACTTTCGATTTAGTCATTTTCGTTCACGTCACTCAACAGGACCTTTGTTCCGAATAACGCCGCGCTCTCGCCAAGAACACGCCACGCCACCGTCGCGTCGCGCCGCGTTTCTCTCTGTGTTTGATAAAGCCTTAAGGCGTCTGATCCTCAACACAACAAACCCGCTACCTACCTACACAAGACTTTCGGCGACTCAAAGATGCCGCGATAACACTTGAATAATTGTTTCATTAATAAATTGCTTCTTTAATAAAGGTAAGGAGTTATGTGGAAACGTTCAATAAATAAACACCGCCGTAGATGCGATCTGGTGAAAAAAATGATCATTACCAACACGACATTTGGAGTTTGTACAACGGGGAACAATGTGGGCCGGAATCTGTGGAGCGGATAATACCGTTTTTCTGAAGAAGCGAAAGGTTGAGCGATCAACTACTGCACAGCGTACACGTTTTAAATAAGAAGACGGGTCGCTATTTGGATTTTAGGGTTTTGTTTCGACTGTGTAAAAGTCCATTGGCAACGGTATGGTTGGCACAGTAATGAGCGATTGACTGCTGCGCTGTATGTCGCAGATTTGAATCCTACACGGAACCAATATTTGTAGGTCCTACAATTAGTTGTTCCGGGTCTGGGTATTTGTGTATAGGTATTTGAGTGTCTTCTAAACAAGCAAACTTCTTCATAATTCCGAAATGTCAAAAGTCTATCCATCTTAAATAAATTACAATCCAGAGTGTTTATTAATTATATAAGAATATGCAACCGTAAGTATCTGCAAAAAAATAGTGTGAACTTTCGACTGTAAACTCATCATCATGCCAAGCTTTTTACCACTTATTTAAAACTCTAGTCAATCTAAAAAATTTAACACCATCAAAAGAGTTGGCACAGTTAAATGCTCAAAATAACACACTAACAACCAGCTCTATAAGATCCCGAGCGGCCGAACCATCAGTACTCGCGAATGCCTTGAATTTTTCCTTCAAATGTTTCCAAAGATATTAATTACGGTCTTTACTGCCTTACGATAGATTTCTTAAGATATTTAGATACGTGTTCTTAATGGCATCTATAAGCGGCAAACTCGACGAAATACCCATAAGAAACACATTTTTTTCCTTTTAATAACATAATTAAAGATTCTTAAAGGACCAGTGTAGATTGAGCCCTGATTACTATAAAACTAGCTTACAAAGAAGGTGTAATTTCTACTCTTAAAAAAAAAGAAAAAATCATTTGTATTTCAAATTAGGAATTTTGGAACATAGATTTAAACTTGATGAATGTTGTATGTTTAATTTTTTTAGAAGTCGTTTCAAATTGTTTACATGGGTTTGAACGGGTCATTATTTTAAAAGATGGCGTTAAAATAATGTCACAAAATGATTTAATACTTACATAACTTACTGGAATTTTCACATCCGTATAATATTATGTTAACTACACTACAGTTAAAAATCTTCAACACTTATTATAATCAAACCTACCTAAAGAAACCATAAACTATAAAACAGTCCTTATTATTAAAAAATAATCATAATAAACTACTATTATTGCATCATTAATGTCCCCCCACTCTTTGCTGTATAGCTCTACCAAGCTAACTACAGTCATAGAAAGTTAATTATTATCTAAGACAGAAGCTGGTGCCTAGACTGGTTCCTAGGACAAAATAATAAATAATTCCAGTTATATAACAGGTTTCATTAAGACAGCAGTAAATCAGGCTACCTGAGATGCGCTGGCGCAGGCGTATAGCAACATTATGACGGAGCGTGTGCAAAAAAATATTCTGTCTATCTATCAATATGTTGGTAAATTATTCGACGTGTTCTTTGGGATTGTCACTTCAATAGCATAATTAATTTTTAATGTTACCACTGTTTAGATATTGGTATGATGCCCCCTCTTTCTGAAGAAAAGAGGTTATGATTCCCTACGCTCCGGTCCAGGTGTATTTTTACTGATTTGATGCAACGATGTGTCAAGTTTTAAATTATGATCAGTTAAAAGTTGTTGTTCTTTTGATAACAATTATAATAACTCTTAAATAATTAAGATAAATATTGTGTAATAATTATATCTTGGACAGATATGCAAAATTTTTGAAAATAAAAAAATTGAAAGAAAATAAAGATTACTTAAAGAAAATAAAAATCCCAAACGAAATTATCATAGTTTTCAATCAAATACTGAAAAACTTTTGAAAATTTTGAGAAGCTTTAAATTTTCTCGAGAGAATAACTGAACACTTTGCAAATTGTTTCAGCCAGCCCCTTTTAAACACAAACTTTGGTTATTGCCACAATTAGTTCCCGTAAAATATTCCCTCTGTGGCTAAATTTTACTGCTAAGTATACGAGAAGAGATTATTATTATAATAAATTTTAAAGATACTCCTTTGACTTTAATAATAAAATTTTGATGTTAAGGTTTAGTCCAAAGTTTTGTTTAATGACTCTGTAAAATTCAAAATTGATTAATGGGGACTCCCAGTATACTTAAATCGGTTGCGATCATTTTCTAAGTATATTAAAATAATTAAAAGTAATCATACATATAATTTCTAGTAATCTCTCTTTATATCTGGACTTTATGCAATCTTAGCTTATAACATTATACATATAATTAAATTACTCTAAACCAATGTTAGTAAAGTAAAATATTAAATAAAAAATGGGAAAAAAAAAATCGCGAAACAATTTTGCGAACCATACATCGCGTCTAATCTTTTTAGCTATTTGTGTTGGCTGGTGAGTGGAAACGGTTATTAAAAGAGTACATCTTCAAGCCTTATCCCTGAGGCATCGGCAGAGGATGCAGTATCGTTTTGTTTTAACTTGGCTCATGAAACTCCTCATTATATGGTGTTTTTCTAATTATATCTCGCGTTAGACGGCTGTGATATAATGCATAAAAGTATAGGGACCTGTGTTAAGAATTGGACATTTAGGTATGCCCTATTATTAAGGTGTTGAGAAGGGATATTATGTTTGAAAGGCGTTAAACTTCATAACGTCAAGATCAGCATGTGTACTTAAGAAAAAAAAGTTTAAAAAAAGTAGTAGTCGTTAGGTTAACGCCACCTCATTTACTTGACTGTAATACTAGCAAATTACTTTATTTAAGTAGGTAGTGTATGCCTTCAGAAAAGGAAACAATTTCCCGTCGTTTCTTGAATATTTAGTGATATATTTAATTTTTAAAACATTATCTAATTACGAAAAAAAGTCTCAAAAGAAAAAACAGAGGAGAACGGCCTATTCTCGTACCTACCAAACATACAAAAAGAAGTTGGTCGAGGCGTTTTGGAGAAACGCAACCGCAAACAATGTTACGACAGATTTTTTTTAATGTATATTGGATAAGTATTTTAAATTTAACAACCATACATTATTTTCTGAATTCAGGAAAAGTTGCGCTTAAAATTGTTAAACAATAACGGATTATAGTGTATCATAATTCAACTAATATTTCTAAATTAAGACCCTTCATAACTCACCAATTAAGCCTAAACAGCCGACTGCCAAAGATTGAAATATCGCATAGCAGCGGGACGAAAGACAATAAATAACAAAATCATAAGTGTCGGGCTGCGACCTCGCGTGTTCGTGTCGTTTGACCCCGGATAAAGGGTTAATCTTCTAAGGGGTTGCCCTATAAATCATGTTACGTTTTGAGTTTGTAGGGTTGTCTCTGTCGAGAAATTATTCAAGAGTGTAGTTGTACAATTCAGTGAAATATTTTTGGTAGTTCCATCTTAATTCAAATAAAATAATTATGTTGCTACAATTGTTCGAAAAAAATAAATAATATGTATTTAAAACGTTACATTTAGCGGTATGAATTTGACTGTTTAATTGCCAGTATTTTTTTTATCTCTCATATAAATAAAAAAATCTTTATATATGAGCGAAGAATGAATTGATAAAAATAAAATATACTTGCATTTTTGCGTAATTAAAACGTTTTATGCATATGTGTATATTTTCAGACAGCATTTAAAATACCCTGAGCTTTTTTATTAAACCTCTTAAAAACATTCTAGTACTAAAAATAAATTAAATTCCCACTCAGAACAGTTATCTAAAATAGCTTTAAACACAATAACCCTAAACCGCTCAGCCGTTTTACAACCCACAAAACAAAACACGCGTCAACCCTAAAATAGCAGTATAATAACTCATTCAGTTGACACAGATGGCGCTGCTGTACATCAAAATGGCCGCAGATTACTGTCCTGCATGATTTATTCCCATCAACTATTTGTATGCAAATCTTTATAGCTCCCGGTGTTTAAGTCTTCATAGATTTCTCTTTTTTTATGTCGTAAAGTATTTCTTATACATAACGTTATAATTGAGTGCAATTTTAGTGTTATTATAATTTTAATGAATTATCTTGTGTGAGAGTAATTGACATGACTTTTTTGTCGTTGTAAAGTCATTAAATGAGTTCTTTCACCCAGGGTGCAGCAAAAGGGACTGTCAGGCTCGTCCTTAAATCCATGGTATTTTTTCAATAGCCCTTTACGTTCCACCGTCACTGTTACCAGTTAAAACAGTCCCACGACCTGATATGCTTCAGCTTCTTTTAAAGATTACTTTACTCTTTCCTCGGTACTCCTACAAAAGTGAATACTTTTCGAGGTATCGTACCAAAAAAGAAAAAAAAAATGTTTTTAATTTTCAACCTTTGTGTCACTCATGGGATGCAAAACAGCTGTTAAATCATTTTAAACCCCCAATGACCATTGAAGCACTCAACAAAGAGCCGTAAAGTGCACAACGATAAAAAAAAACAATCAAATCAATGAAAATTCCATTGAACATGACAAAATACATTATGCACCCATCTCATTTAATATTCCGTGTATCAAACCGGGGTTGTTTCGACGCAATAATTCATAAATTGAGCCGATTAATTGATATCGCAGCGAAGGGTTAATCCCTCCCGTGGGGTTGTAGTGGCGTTTGTTTTGACAAATACATGACGATGTATTTGAGGGTTAAAGTAATGGATTGATGTGATGTGATGGTATTTAGTTCAATGGTTAACTGTATTTTAAGACTTGTAATTATTTTTTTATTATTTCAGGAACATCTCAATAATGTCATCAATTATTTCAAAGTCGGCGGACAGCTGCTTCAGGTTTACTTTAGGTAAGTAATTGTTTTGTTATAAAATAAAATGCTAAAAACGTTATTTTTTGAATTAAATCAACGTTTAGGAAACTTATGCAATATTACCCTTTAGTCCTAGAAGGTTTGAAAAACTGACAGCACGATTAGCGCAGTGGCTGAGCGGTCGGATTTCTGCGCTGCGTGTCGCGGGTTTGATTCCCGCACGGAGCAAATATTTGTATGATCTATAAGTACTTAAGTAGTTGGTCCGGGTCTGGACGTTTGTGTATGTGAGTTTATATGTTTGTAAACGTACCCACGACACAGGAAAAAATCCTAGTGCACAAAGATTTAAAAAAGAAACAATAATTCGCAATTTTTCCTCGATTCAACATTATATTACCTGCATTAAAAATACAGAAAGGAATCAAAACAATCGCTATAAACATGTAGATATATACATATAGGTATATCTTGTATACCAATATTTTGTCCATCACTGTACAACGTTTGCTTTAACTGATGTGCTCAACTGTCCATCGTTACACTGTGTGTGGTGATTACGTTAATCGCCACTCGTTTCACTAATAACCACAACGAGAATGCTACTGGTGCGGTTTTTATTTTATTTTATAATATATCTAGTTACTTTTATATTTTTATTAATGAATATGCGTACTTAGTACTGAGTATGCATTTACATGGCAATTTGGAACTATTTTCCTAGTTTAAATCAATTTGGGCTCAGGGGTTACTACAGACTAGCCTGCCGAGGTCCCGGGACAGAATCATCAGGTAACCGTGAGCCTGAAACGTAAAGGTCTATTGAAGGAGACCGTGGATTTTAGTCCGTACGAGTTTGACAGTCCCTCCCGCCCAGGCCTGGAAAGGAGGACTCATTTTACAACGTAAAAATGGGGTACTACTTTCTAAGCACAAAAACCGTAGCTTCGGCCTTAAGAGGGCGTTTTTTATTCTTTATCACTTAAGGATATTCGTATATTAATTATTGATACCAACAAATTACTGGTAACAAAATGGTGGTGCTCTAGATAATAGTCATCGAAATGTTTCATGAAGATGCCAGACTTGACAGTCGGCTTGTCCAAAAGTTCGCCAGAAAGCTCCTTAGAATGCTCTCGATTGTTATTCTGTAACATTCCCAAGAGTGCTTATTACAAGTGACAAAAATGCAATTCTCAAGTTTATCGGCTCTTTAGAGTTTCAGCCAGCAACTTTCTCAAGATCGTCTGTTTATCATTTCCCAATATTCCTCTTTCCCGTCGACAATCTCTAACACTTTCTTTCTTATAAAGATGAAACTCATCCTCAATCAACAATTCATCCCTCAGATCCAAATTAACCCTAAAAGGTCCTAACAAGCTATCTCCCATGAAGACTTGATAGAATAATTAAGTAGCACACTTTGTTATAATCAAAACTGAATTAAAACAAGCAAATTACACATAATGCGCCATCTAATGCTCTTCGAATGGGGTCATAGAATCGCTGTTTAATAATGCATTTTGTTAACGAAGGGTGGTTGCAACCCTGTTGGAATTTATACCTTATTTTCGGTGATTTTAAAGTTGGATTTAAATTGAGATTGGGGGCTTAAATCCCATGATAGATGATTCGTCTTTTGCCATGTGCCACTTCGATTTAATTCGATTGTAAATGTTTGAAATCTTAGCTGCTCACAATCTCACAATATAATTTATAAATGTGTCATGTCTGCCTTGACAAATGGCGCCTCTGATTTATTCACCGGTTACACAATGTATAGTTTTGTTATGTTGTTTTATTGTTTACTTGGCGTTATTTATTGCTAACCTTTAGCTGTTGAATTGTTTGTTTCTCGTTGTCAGTCCCTAATTGATACGGAGAATTAGATGTTTTATTATATGCAAATGGGTTGACTTGGAAAATACTTTGACGAAAAAGGTCAACAGAAGGTTTTTTTTTGTCTTGGTAACATCATAAAATGAGTCCTCCCTTCCCAGGGCAGGGCAGGAGGGACTGTCAGACTTGTACTGACTAAAATCCACGGTGTCCTTCAATAGCCTTTTAAGTTCCAGGGTCACGGTAGATCGTTAGTCCTGCGACCCCGGAAGACAACAGAAAATATGAACTGACACATAGTAATGATTTATTTAGAACCAATACGTTTGATAAATCAACAGATTTGCTGACTAATTACGTAGCACTTTTTCTGAAAAAACCCTAAAGATTTTGAAGGAAATTCTTAGTTTATAAGTTAGGAATAACAGCCCATCCACGCCGCCTTGCCGCTGCGAGCGGTGTCTTGCTGCGGGCAGAGATTGGTAAGTTTAGAAATGCGCTTAAAGTAGCTCGCAGGCGTTTCTTCTTTGTACGGGATGTCACTGGAAGAGGAGCTCGTGGCTTAGTAATTACAGCCGCACAGGCCAATTGCCGAGGTTGGTCTGTGGATGAGTGACCGTCTGTCACAGCGAGTTTCCTCTGAGCCTCTGTAAGCACGTAAAGCCGTTGGTCCCGGCTGTCATTTCTAGATCTTTGACAGTCGTTACTGTTAATCAGAAGCACTAAAATCTGACAACCTTAACCAGTCTTAACATGGGATATCGTATTACCCAGTTACTGGGTTGTGGACGTCAGTTAGGCAGACGGTCCACGTAGAAAACTTATATTCAGCTGCATCTGGTTCGACTGGTAGCCGACTCCAAAATAGTTGGGAAAAGGCTGGGCAGATGATGATGTACGGGATGTCACTATAAAGTAAGTATACCTTTCTTCTATTTAATCTACAATAATAATAATTGATAAAGGTTAAGTTCCGGGTACTTCTCACCAAAAAAACTGTACTCACCAAGCCATTCGCAGCTCACCTCTTAACTCCTAAATCCCCTCGTTGAAACAGTCATCCATCACTGGTAGAGCCTGATTAGCTCGTACTGTTTTGGTAGAGTACGGCTCACTATTATTGCACCCTACATAGCGATGCCTTCGCAGGCTGAATATAATGATACGACCGCTTTGGTAGAGACTAGGCTGTGGAAATTGTAGAGTTGACTGGGTTTTTGTTGAGTTTAAATATGGTATGAGGGTTTTTCTTTACTTATACTACTGTATTTAATGTTATAAATGTGAAATTGTGTATGTTTGTTTGTATGTTCCATTTTCGCATCAAAACGACTGAATCAATTTAGGCACAGAAATAGTTGGAAAACTTAAGAGTCGTGAAACGAAAATCTGTGAATCGATTTCAAATAAAAATTGTACGATTAAGTAGTTTTAAATGAATAATCAATGTTAAAAATCCCAGTGTCTGAGCGATCAACTGCTGTTCAGGGTGTAGTGAGTTCCATCTCTGCACGGAACGAATATTTGTATGATCTGCAACTAGTTCGGGCTCTGGGTGTTTGTGTGAGTTTTTATGTTTGTAAACGCACCCACGATACAGGAGAAATTCTTAGTGTGGCCATGTTTAAGAAAAAAGTAGTGTATTTATAATATTTTTTAGAAAATTGCTGCCTTTTTGTAAATTTGAGCACTTAGTCTACAAAGTCATGTCACCATACCTACCATACGTTTTCTAATTCATTTGCCTCACAATGTCCAAACCACATACCCGAAAAATTAGGCAAAGTTTTAATTTACACCAATTCTATCACGTTTCAAACGCAACGACATTCACAGTGTACGCAACCAATCAGGAAGCTCTCACATGTCAATCACCAATTACAGCGTATTTTGTCCCGCGTCACTCGCCGCCGACCAATCGGCGCGCTGAATTTAAATCATTGTTTGGAATTCGAATTGCGCCGCATGGACTGTTTGAAGTATAAAGTTGCTAGGTAGACTTTAAGGCGCGTTTCTATTAGGCAAGTCTTGCACACATGTACACACGTATGACGTCATTTGTGTGTAAGTTGCTTGAATTGGGAAAAACTAAATCTAAAAGTCCAAACTACTTTCTTATAACTTGTAACTTGCATGCCGGTTATTCAAGTTGTAACTTGTGTACAAGTAACTTGTACAATGGAAACGCGCCCTACAGTGGAAATTATTAAAGACACATTCAGTTTGACTCAAAGCCCTCCCTAATATAGATAAGTTTAAGTGGTTAGATAAGTGCTCGTAAATGAGTAATGTGACTCGCTGTCCGACCATGGAGCATGCCTGAGTCGAAGGCGCATCCTGATCGATGCGCGCTGTTAAGAGCCGTTAGCAATCTGACAAGGGCTCTAGAGTGTAGAGGGCCAATCGCCTGCTGGGTTAGCGCGACTGTCTTAACAGTTAACCTTGATAACGTAAAGGGCTATTGAAGGAACACCGTGGATTTTAGTTAGTACGAGTCTAAAAGTCTCTTCCGCTCCACCTGGAGCAGAAGGGCTCATTAGATGAGTATACCTTGTAAAAAAAAGACATGCAAAGTTGAATGACCTACTTATTTTGAGCTGATACATCATCTTTAAAAGTCTAATCACACCCACATACTAGTTCATTAAACTTAATACCAAAAACGTGAACTACGTAAAACCGTAATTACAACATACTTCAACTATCAATTAATTATAATATATTATTTTCTCCCCAAAGACATATTCATTACTAAAATATTTTACACTAGTACATAATCAGAACCTATTAATTCTGTTTACGCAAACATACGCTTACGAACTGAACATATACTTGTGACTAATTATTTCCCTACGTAAGAAAGTGAATTCTTTAAAGCTGAGTACAGAGTGTCGAGAATGTGCACAAGCACATTTTTGTGCACATAATGTGTGGGAACATTTCTTTGGCGCACGAACATAGTCTTCTAACAACGACGATATTTTACTAGACTCCTAATAACAGGCGACCGATGTCTGTCAACACATTAGGCAAAAAAGTCTTATATCCGTCTTATTTCGACCACTCCTGTGAGCCGTAAACATACCTTGAGACAAAACAGACCTTGAGTTAGCCAATCACCCGTCTTACGTAGTACCTCAGCGAGTTGACAGAATAGTTGTTGTTCCTTAAATCGTGCATGCGGAGTCTAGTAATATATCGTCGTTGTCTTCCACCATCGGCCTCATCTCAAAGCTCAAAGTCGCTCAACGAGCTATGGAGAGGGCTATGCTCGGTGTTTCTTTACGTGATCGAATCCGAAATGAGGAGATCCGTAGACGAACTAAAGTCACCGACATAGCCCACCTGATAAGCAAGCGAAAGTGGCAATGGGGAGGCCATATTGCTCGGAGAGCAGATGGCCGATGGGGTCGAAAAGTACTAGAGTGGAGACCACGGACTAGCAAGCGCAGCGTAGGACATCCACCAACAAAATGGACACACGACCTTTTAAAGGTCGCCGAAAGACGCTGGGTGCAGGTCGCTACCAACCGGTATAAGTGGAGATCTAAATGAGAGGCCTATGTCCAGCAGTGGACGAAATATGGCTGAGATGATGAATATGTGGGAACATTTCTTTATTGGCGTACGAACATAGTAATAAACAACTCGTTTTTTTATGTTTTGAAGTATTCTGAGAGGTAATTGAATAAACTTAATGGTTAATAGGGAAATTGTTAAGCAATCAGATGTTTTATTATTTATTTACGACCAGACTAGTAGTTAAGACAACTGATAGCTGCTTTTAAAGACCTATATTGTTGCTAACCACTAGTTTATTGTGGTGTATACTACTATCTACTTCTATGCTACATGTACTAGGTGTTTATATTGGCATCGTAAAATCCTGTCTTAATGTTAAAAAATTAGAAGCTCTTATAATCTATTATGGTGTGTAATGAGTCTATGAGGTTAATCCATGTTTTTTTTTTTAAGATTCTCCAT
Source organism: Agrotis ipsilon (assembly GCA_028554685.1). Taxonomy (NCBI): domain Eukaryota; kingdom Metazoa; phylum Arthropoda; class Insecta; order Lepidoptera; family Noctuidae; genus Agrotis; species Agrotis ipsilon. The sequence continues at coordinate 12,040,333 of CM052972.1, forward strand.
CTTTCCAACGTCTTTACATTTTTTCAGATACATGCAGCACACGCCGGTAGGTACATAATCATGTGCTGTTTCAACTGCCCATGCTTACAATTATGCAATATGCACAAGCAATAAAAGCTTTTTCAAAAAAAAATGTAACCGCCTTCAAAACCAACCAGTAAAAAAGGGTAAAATAACCTACAAAATAACTTTTCTTTCGGAAGTCGGTGTTTTTTTTTTAATTGTCTTTTTTGCCACCGACTTCCGAAAGAAAAGTTATTTTGTAGGTTATTTTACCCTTTTTTACTGGTTGGTTTTGAAGGCGGTTACATTTTTTTTTGAAAAAGCTTTTATTTTACTCTTTTTAGTTTAAATATTCAACCCAAATTCTTGTCAAATAGGTACATCATTTTCTTACAAGTGCACTAGAATTTTGTAATCCGTAGCACCGGTTATAACATCGCTCATGTACAAAATTAGCAAATAAAATTCCCTATCTCAAAAACGACTGAACCGATTTTGATGAAACTTGCAATGTTCCCTCAGTTGAACGATACCTAGTATAACAAAAAAAGAATGACCTAAATCGGACTTGTACTTCCGGAGATAAGCGAACACAAACTAAATCAGTCGATGCCTACTCCTTACTGTTAAGGAGTTGTACCTTCCATCATCAGCTCAGCTACATGAGATTATGATTACCACACGCAAATACTTAAATTACTTCATAATATTTGCGAAAAACTATATGTGGGCCTATAAAATTTGAGGGTTGCCCTCGATTTCTCCAGGATCCAATCATCAGATCTTGACTTAGTGAATATGGGACCACTCCGAAAGCATCTCCTTTCGAACAAAAAAAGAATTTTGAAAATCGGTCCACAATCGCCGGAGAAATCGCGTAACAAACACACAAAAAAAAAAAAAAAAAAAAAAACATACAGTCGAATTGATAACCTCCTTCTTTTTGAAGTCGGTTAAAAAACAAAAACAATTGACACCTCCGATCTAAACCATGCCTTATCCGCCACACCCGTAAGTATTACTCCTAATACGAACTACATTGCCTAATTCAAATGTTAATTATGTATATATCTAGGCTAAGCTTCCTTCACACAGGCTCTATAAGCCACTACTAGTCCGTTTTTTGAATAAAATTGCCTATAACAATGTGCAAATTGCGATCAGTTTGGTAACTGTCCTAATGCTTGTTTGGCTGGCTATGTTTTTAATATGAAATACTAAATACTTACTATACTAATACTTTTAAATGTGAAAGTATGTTAGTTGATTTGTTACGTTTTCACGCCTAAACACACTGGTTACAATTTGCATATTAATAATTATGTATACGATTACACAAAGACGAATATAGATTACAAATATTCATTTGGAAAAAATCGAAATAGAACAGTAATGTTTTTATGATAATACAAGGTGCTATCAAGTGTCTTTCATCGAATCACCATTAAGTTATATTGTGAAACAGAGTAGGTTTTTTTTTTATATCGTGGTAAAATCATCAAATGAGGCCTCCCACCCCTTACTGTCCGACTTGTACTGACTAAAATCCACGGTGTCCTTCAATAGCCCTTTATGTTCTGGGGTCACGGTGATGTATAAGACCCGCGACCCCGGCAGGCTTTAGCCCTCTGAGAGGGGGCCTCGTCATTATGCTGACGCTCTTTGAGGCGCGCGTGGAACACGACGCGCCGTCGACCCGGGCATGGTCCATGGTCGGACGGCGAGTTGCCCTTTAGTAGGTACAACAGAATTGATCGTCAATTTCTAAATTAAAGCGAGGGAAGTCGCGGGCAACACCTAGTATTAAATACTTCGTACTTTAACTTGGTATGTAGGTGACAATATAAATAAATATTAACAACAGATTTGTGTAATTGAATTACCGTACGTTTTTAGTAGTCCTATTTCCAGGACACTTGTCAATAAATAATCATTAGACACAAAACTGTGACCATTTTGTATCAATTTGCCTTGTTTACTTTAAAATTGGATATTTTACCTGTATTTTAATAGTAGTAGGTACTTAAATAAATATAGTTTTTAAATAGTGTTAGCAGTTGCCACCTGCTGTAATAACTTTCTTTTTTTATTCCGTTAGGGTATGTAGGTGGATCTACCCTTGCAAAGCAGAGGCTTTACACTTATGTTTATTAGGTATATTAGTCCAGGTTTCCTCACGATGTTTTCTTTCACCGCTTTGAGAGCAGTGTTGATGAAATAAGTTGTTTAAAGTAACGCGGTTGGCCTATTGTTGTAAAATCATCAAATAAGTCCTCCTTTCCAGGGCCGGACGGAAAGGACTGTCAGACTCATACCTACAACTAAAATCCACGGTAATCCTTCTATGGCCCCATTCCTGGGTCACGATTACCTGATGAGACAATCCCGCGAAAGACGGCTGGCTGGGTTCGAATTCACGCCGTAAATCGGGACCGTTACCAGAGGCCCACCACGACTCTCCAATACTGAGTGAAAAGTTTAATTATTATTCATGAATTCATAATAATTATGTTACAAACTCATGTTACTTAAGAAAGACCCATGCGTATCACCTTACTTAGAACTTGTTAAGTGTTTAACGATGTTACTAGACAACAAAATGTACGAAAAAGACATAATTCAAAAGATTTTCACACATAAAATACAAATTACAAATTCGTTCGAGCTTAACATGTTTTCTCACGTTTGCCTTCACAATTTAAGATGCATCTCTTGAACTATGATTCGGTATTATAATAAATTTTATGGGAAATCAATTCCTAAAGTGATAATGGAATCAAAGACAGCATATATCAGCTGTGAGCTGTGGTGCACACATCGACCTCCGTTCCCCATAAGATTGGTTGTGTTTTAAGATTTTGACGGCGGGTATCGGGCATAGCGATAACCGAGAGCGTAGCGATTTAGTTTGTTTATTTTGTGATGTTTCATAGACATTTTGTATAGCTATATGGATTATTTGAGTGTAAATGTTTTGATTTATACATTTAGGTAATTAGATAACACGATTTCATAATTAAAATAGTGTTTTTAGTAATACCTATTTCTAAAAACACTAGGTACTTACTATTAGAAAGATTTTTTGAATCAATATTATGTGTCCTTAAGCAACAGGATTAAAACTCATGACTTTTCTATTGCATCTTTGCAACAATACTGGCAAGGTATGTTAGTCAATTATTTTATGTATTTTTTGTATAAATCCCTGTCAATAAAATCCAGATTAGATCAACAAGCTAAAGAAACAAGAATTCAAATGATGATTAAAACGCGATAACTTAACAGCCATATTTAAAAAGTTGATGCCGTAATAAACTTTCTTTCACCCGCTCCGCTCACCCTATAACCACACCATTATGTCAAAAGTCATCAGATATCATCAAAACACAAATTTTATCACAATTGTTATCACATTTAGTGCCTAGTTGAATGCCTCACTAAATATATTGCGCTATTCGTGTCAATATGAATGCATTACTAATGATTTAGTGCGCAATATTGTAGGTAGATAATTAATTGAATTATTTCAATAAAGCTGTAATGATTAATCAATAGAGGCAATATTTGTGGTGGGTTTATGTTTGAAAATTTATGGACATCATTTTCTACCTCATTTTCTATACCTAGGTATTGTAAATGCGGTAGTCTGCTGTCTACTTTTATCTCTTTTTCTCGGTGATCCCTTATTTCGTTTACAGAAATTTCATAGAATTTCGTTTCGCAGGTCACGTTTAAAATTAATATTTTGTCTATTGAGCACTTACAGTTGAGCAATGAGGAAAAAGCGTCTACTTATTCTCTCTTTTTTTCGTTATTCCGTTGTTTCGCAGAACGAAACATAGAATTTCATTTCGCAGATAATGTTTTCAATTCCATAAAACTATTGGGTACTAATCAACGTACAAACGAATTTTTTGACAAGAGGTGTTGCTAAGAGAAAAACTTGAAAACGGCAGGACCGATTCGGATATTTCGTTTTTTATTAAATTCCTTATAGTACGAGAATAGTTCTCACGGAGAAAAAAAAAAATTGCTCGTAAAAGTTTAAAAACAACTTTTCTACAGGTATGTATACATATACCTATCATGACTTTAGTTATAGGCGGTACGAAGTTTGCCAGGTCAGCTAGGATTTTATTGACCTATCAGTGTTCTTCTTGTTACTGCTTAGTATCTCGGATTTGATTCCCGTATTGAATAAATAATTTATGTCCATAGGAAGTTATCCAGATAAAATTTATAAGGAGCAATTTCGTTAAAAAAAAGTTCCTATGACATGATTATTCAAATGAAACTGCAAACCTATAAAATGTGGGCGTCGACCTAATTATTTCCAGTACGACATAGTTTCCATGAATTAAAAACTATTACGAATATATTGAAACGGTATTTATTCACCAAAGAACTTTTATAATGAGATGGGAAGATGATTAAATCAGTTTTCTCAGTAAATTCGCCCACTAGTCTGAACAAGTATTTTTGTACATTTCTGTTCAAGTTTCTATTAATGTTGTACTTCCTCAATTATTGGTTTTTAGTGAGATTAATTAATTATGTGAATTATTTTGTTTGTGTATGTAGGTATCTGTTCACTGGGGAATTTCAGTATCACGCTTAGAAGGCTTCTTTTTCGAAAATATTTTTTATTTTAGCAGGCCCTGAGATAATGACTCTGACTAACGAGTCGTTTAGAACTCAACAAGATTTGCACCTTGTTGAGTTCTAAAATTCGTGGCAAATAAAAGCAACAACAGCAATCTGACACGGTCTCCATGGAGGGCCAAAGCCTGCCGGGGTCGCGGGATTGTCTTATCAGGATGCTGTAACCCTGAAACGTAATTGGCTTTTGAAGGAATACCGTGGATTTTAGTCAGTATGTGTCTCTTCCGCCCCACCCAGTGTGGACGAATTCATTGGATGATTTTAGCACGTAAAAAACTAGACTTCACACTCCCCCCTATCGATACGCCAATCGTGGAAATCGTGCCGGGGTCGCAGGACTAAACAGCAACCGTGACCCCGGAACTTAAAGAGCTATTGTAGGACACCGTGGATTTTGATCAGTGCGAGCCTTATAGTCTCTTCTGACCCATTCAGGGCGGAAGGACTCATTGGATAATTTACACGTAAAAAAAGCTTAGTACTCCAATACTAGTCCCTCCCGCCCTGCCCGGGGTGGTTGGACTCATTTGATGATTTTACTACAATAAAAAAAAAAGTACTCCCCTACTGATAATCGTTGAACTACTACTGCTCTTATGTTAAAATTATACCTATTTCAGTCAGATATAAAAAACGGTCTATAAATACAAATCATAATAATGCAAATTTTTCCTTCACATCCAAAAACATGGATACATAATTAACTTAATAAGACATAAAACTTGTCTATATCTCTAATTTATGGTGTGAATCGGCCACTATGTCGCTACACAGTAAGCTTGTGATCTATGTCTGTATTTATTCCCATACTTTATATCAATGGTTTGGAGTTGTAACTTACCTCATGACACCACTTTTGAATTAAGTAATTTATATGAGAATATAATAATAATAATATCGTTTATTTGCATGAGAAGAAAAATGACACTTGGAAACTGATGTTTTCTTGTAACGAAAGATGTTTTTTTTGCATTTAATATATTATTATTCTCCATTTATTTTATTTTGAAATAATTTATTGCAAAGTTAAAATTAGCAGGAAACCGTTCAAATATCCGATTAAAGTATGGCATATTTTTATTAATCCTACTAATCCTATCCTACTATTACTCTTTCACGCAGAAACTACTGAACGGATTTGGCTGAAATTTGGTACACAGATAGTTTATAACCTGGATTAACACATAAGATAGTTTTTATCCCGATTTTATGTTCCCACGGGATGATTTCGACGATGATTCGATGATTTCGGCGGGGTTCGAACCCACGACCTACAACTCGTAATTCGGGGCTGATACCACTAGACCACTGCTGCTAAGAAATGGTTTTACTAAAGAAAATATTTATATGAAATGTTTACACGTGTTTTGTAAACAGATAGTAAAATGATTGCTAGAAAATAATTATAATAATGACCCATTATAAATTACCGTTTAGTAACTGGCACGTTTAACAAAAAAAAAAACACTTTCCCTTAGCGAATTATGATCACACCTTTTGCAATAGCCAGAGAAAGGAATCAACGGACCTTTTAAACGTCGTGCACAACACCTCATTAACTTATATTTCTACTCACGAATTCGTCTAGATAATAACTCGGTCGCTACGGTGGTCACAAAAAATGTTGACGAGAAAAAGGGTTGGCAAGAAGCGGTACCACGCGTGATCACTTGTAATTGGCCTAGACTGATGGATGAGACAACCTCTCCTCATTACAGAAAACCCAACTTAGACTTACACGCCAGCAAATCAACTTTTAACTCTAGCTACAAGAAATAGAGCTCAAAAAACGAATTCAGAAGTGAAGACTTAAATTTGCTGACGATCAGAAACAGTTGGTAATTATTGGCAGCCCTGCAAGGTATATGTTTCAAACAGGATCTTGTTAATTTTGCGCTTTAACTATATAAGTATTTATTGAATAATGTGTTCTTTTTATTTACTAATGGAAATTAGTTTTGATTTTCCGTTTAGGTGGGAATTTTGCAATATTGAAGTTGGATTCGGGCTTTGTGAAAATTCGGGGAAATATGGCTGTCATTTAATTGGTACGCAGTTTCATGGAAAACTGTGCTCGGCTCTGTGTTCATACGAGGCATTCGCCGAAGATTAAATTAAATATAGTCCCGTCGATTCCACTAAAATAGAAATCATTTATTTGTAAAACAAAGTGAATGCGAAAGTGATCTGTATTGAATCAAACAGGTTAATTTTTTTTTCGTGTAGGTAAAGTTAGAGATTTCTGCTATAATCAAAATAAATTTATAATTAACTAGGTACTTGTACTTATAGTTAATATCGAAGCAAACAAGTTGTTTGGAGCCAAAATCCACCCTTTGAAAATTTTACCCGAATTTGTCAGTTCATCATCTGCATAGCCTTTTCCCAACTATGTATTTTGGGGTCGAATTCCAGTCAAACCATATGAACCTGAATATCAGTATTTTACATGAAGCGACTGCTTATAAGACCTACACAACCCAGTAACTGGGTGATACGATACTTCATCGTAAGACCGGTTGTCAGACTTATGAGCTTCTGACTAACAGTAACGACTGTCAAAGATCTACAAATGACAGCCGGGACCAACGGCTTTACTAAAACTCGCTAAGACAGATGGTCACTCATCCACAGACCAACCTCGGCAAGCGCGGCTTAACATGGAAGATCGGTCTGTACGGCTGTAATTATTTAGCCCCGAGCTCCTCTTTCCTTTGACATTTCCACCCCTCAAATACACCAAAACGACCAAAATCCCGATACCCATCAATCTAGTCTTAAACACGCTAAATGCACATCTAAACATCGCATTGTCACACAAATGCGGCCCCCATAACCTCAAACAATTTGAGGCATTATTCACTGTAGGCAATCTGTCAACGGCTTAATGGCATCGAAACAATTTCTCAACAAAAAAGAAGGAAACACACGTCCCTATACGCCACTTCCGTTTGGCTACGACAACAAAAAAGTAACAAAACTGAGTACGAAAAGAAAATCTTGGGAGATTTCTAGCACTTCTACCCTAGTTTTGACTGACAAGGGGATTTAGATCTTATGTAGTTTGAAAATAAGGTTGGAGTTTGTGTAAAGGATTTCTGGTGGTTAGGGTAAGTGCCCCCATAAAGGAAACCATTATTTTCGAGGGGTTATACCGAAGGCATTTGTATTGCGAATTTGAAGAAGTTCGACAGTTTGTTTTCGAGTGCATTTCGTCATTAATCAATGTTTTGTTCCCGTTTGGCGGGAGTTCCGCGAAACTTTTATATTTTGTGTTTTACCTGCTTTCCCGGGAATTTCGCTTTGACAGTTTTCCCTTTGTAATTGATTGTTTGGTCATATTTCGTGTTTTATTTGCGCTTGTTTATCGTGAAAGGATTTATTTTACTGTTGTTTATTTTATGTGGAATTCTATTTTGATTAATTTCGAGTAGTATTAATACAACTATTTCGTTATAACTGATTATTGTGTATAATGCTGCATGATATTTGTTAACATTATAACCGGTACTTTTTTTAAAAAAAAAACATTTTTTTTAAACGTTCTTAAAAACGAAAAATTCTTTTTTAATACTCGTAAATTATACTACAACCAAATGCTTAACTCCTGACTAAATCGTTTCAAAACTCCTTTATCACAAAACTCATCAACGAAAAATCACTAGATACGAAAACTGATCTATCTGAAAGGTCCTGGGAACAGCAAAAACCCGTGGTATCCGTAGTTATTACAACGTGGACACGGCAGCTTTGAGCTGAATCCACCGGGTGGTATTGAGAGATTTTCTATATCCGCCAGCTTTCCTTTATGCTACGTGCAATTTTATCCGACGGTGCCGTTATGAACTTGCTTCGTGAGGCATAACGTGGATGAGACTTGTGACGAAAAATGTTTTTTTTAATTTATTTTTTTTATTAATTTCTTAACTTATTTTTAGGTAATTTGATATGAAATTAAAACTTTGGTTTTATTTATTAGTGAATTAAACATAAATTATTATTTTTTAGTGTTGGGTGGTTGCAAATCGTAATGTGTACCTAACCATGGTAATTCAGTAGGCATCCTTTTTCTTCAGTATTGGTAAAGTACGAAGACTACCCGTGGGGACATAGGATTCATCCTGGAACTAATGATTGATACAGACGAGTAACATTTTTTCATACATCACTTTTTTATAAGCTGTTTACCACCCATCTTCCAAGGTACTAAGTAGGCGTGATTCTGTATGGTCACGTATCTTCTTCCAAGTGTACTTGTTTTAAAATTGTTTATTACTTAATGTTTTATATATCGTGAGAGTCGCAACAACTGTTTGATGCAAGTGACGGATTGTTGGTCAGCGTTATGGTTAGACCACGCACGGAGGTCTTTGTTTAGTAGTGGGCGTCTTTCGGCTTATGATGATGGAAGAATTACTTGACTAGATTTCATCCAAATAATTCTGTACACAAACCTTCAATCGATGAAGGCACAAACACATACATATAATTGTTTTGAAGAAAGCAGCATACCTACTTATAATCCCTGTAGAGTTTTTACTTTCTACCAAAAATTAAATGAATTTCGCCAGCGTATCCTCACAAGTCTGCCGTGTGATCGGACATCATTTTCTTGGTTCCTTTAAGAAAATGCAGCTGACTGGGAGCCTCTGTATAACTTTATCTATTAGTATACTCTTATTTTTATTAATATCCGAAGCAGGTACCCTATTTTGGCTCTTTGATAGCAAGCCAGGCCTTTGAGCCAATCACGGAGATGACTTTATTTATGGTATATTACTTATTGATTTTCTAGTAAAATTAATTGATTAGATCGGTTCTAAGAATTTGCTGTGATAAGGACCAAAGAAAGATTTAACCAACCAAGGACCAAGAATTATTATTGCTATTTTTTATAAATGTGATTTTAAAAAAATAAAAATAAATCCCTTTTCGATTAATTTATGGCAATTTTGCTGTCAATGATGTAACGAATATGGATAATTATGTTTTTTTTAAGGAAAAGCAAATAACGTTAAGATATGCTAAAAAAATATCGAAAATTAAAGGGTTACAAACGAATGAATTTACTTTCTTCTGGACACTAAACTATCACTAAAACCTTTCAGTATAAAAAGCATAATAACAAAATAAAGTAAAAAGTACTTGTACAATATCTCACAGCATTTTACTCAACTTGATATCTAAATAAAAATCTAACGAGGCGAGCAGAGATCACATTTAGTGCCAGGAGACCGATAAATTGAGAATCGTACACCAACTGAGAGCGTGTGGGCCATCCAATTTAAAACGATACCCTCATTGCGAATACTTATATTTTTTTCTTCAAGAATGTTAAGAAAGATAAGTTAATTAAAGTAGATCATTCATTTTAGATCCCATTTAAGAGAAATTTGATAATGTAGGTGGTAATTTATCAACACTAATATTTTGTCATAGGAAAAAACAATTTGTGTTTGGCCTCATGTACAAAACTGTTGACTAGTAATGTCTATTTTTTAAGGTTTAAAATTATTCAACTACCGTCGCAGGGTAGAGGGGACGATCAGGCTCTTATTGACTATAAACTACCCTGTTCCATCGGTCACCCGGAAGGTACTCTGTTTAGTTAGCCCCGCGAAACTTCCATTGATATCTCAATCTGGTTTTTATGGATAGGTACACTCAACCGTTTGTTCTTACAATGAAATTACCTATCAATTTTCTGTTTCTTATTGATTTGAATCCTCATCTGATCTGTATTATTTCGATTACCTACTGATAAAATCTCCAAACATCATCATTTTCATCTTTCTTTTTTACTTTTCAGTTCATTAATAGGTAAAAATAAAAATTGATTGATTTGAATTTTCATCAGACCTAGGTATGTTATTTTAATCTCAGATTCTCTAATTATCATTCCTTTCTCCACGTCCATTCAAGATCACCTCCACCTTTCCCAAAACGATCCTATAAATGACCTTGACATAAAATCCTCCTAATAAAATACTAAAATTACCCTCCACCTTCAAGATCTTTCGTCCCATAACTTCAAACCATTTGAAGGGCTGTCACTAAACTACCACTAAATATGGTGACTATCTACGAAGTGGCATCGTCAAAAAGTATTTGGTTACTTACAAGAACTACCGCGCGATGGTAATCTACAAAATCTATGTGTGTACAGGACTTAGTGTATGGTTTTGTGTGGACAACACTGTAATGTGAGAGCCTTCGTACTTTATTGTTGGAATATACGGGTTGGTTTTGCGTCGAGCGTCAGAGGTGACTCGCTTGATTGACCTTTGACCTTTTGCCATTGATATAATAAGTTCAATTTGTCAAGATTGCATATAGGTACTACATGTAATTTATTTATTTAATACTTTAGGCAACACAAAAAGGCACAAGGGCGGACTTAATGCCTGAGGCATTCTCTAGCAGTCAACCAAGCGAGGTAGAGAGATAACATGTAAATATGCTTTCATTTGATATTAATAAGTAGGAGTGAAAAGATTTATAGCTGTTCAAATCAAATTATTTTATCTCACACAGAACTATAAAACGTCGACGGATAGGGACGGTTTGGGTTGGTCATTTCAATGGAGTAAATTTGACAACATAGTCTATGGTAAGGTGACTCTTTTAAAAATGTTCGTTTTTATTGCTTTTGAAGATGGCCAGTCGCTGTGATTATGTCTCTATTTAATTTAATGTTAACTTGGCAGTTCTATAACTTACCCTTCAATTTATTTACCCACCGTTATCTAAACTGTACCTACTACTCCTCTGGTCTTTAAAACATAAGCGAATCGATCCTTTGCCACAAACTGATTTCTTCTTTAATCTTAACTATATTCTTAGCTCCAACAAGCTCTCCAAAATAATCACCCGTGTACAATCAGCTAGAACAACGCGTAACTTCAGTTCAAACACCTATAAATCGACAGTTACTCCATATTAATTAGTTCGCGTGTTCCCTTCGCTACTGTACGCCTGCTGAGATTTACACCCATACCAGCAGATATTTAAATTTATTTATGAAAAATGTGTCCATTTATATTGTAGATGTGTTTGCGTGTACGCTTGTTTTGTTTTTAAGAACAGTCGCACGTTCCTCTTTGGTTTATTTTATTGGGAATGTTTATTTGTTTTGTATTGTGAAAGTTAGGCTTGTCTTTTTGGGTTTGACGGTCTATTAAATATTGTTAGTATATGAACTAGGGTCAATTGCTTGACTTATACTCCATTTGTTCTTCATAATCTTACATGGAAGTACTTTATTTTACAAAGAAAGTGTCTTGTTTTTATCGCTCCCTTCATTATCTTTTTGTTTACCTTTGTATGCCTCAAAAATTATAAAGTATATTCAATAACTTTAAGAGTTTTGTGGTTTAAATAAACGTTTCTAAAGATCATCAACATTTCATCATCGCCATCATCATCTCAGCCATAGGACGTCCACTGCTGAACATAGGCCTCCCCTTTTGATCTCCACATATACCGGTCGGAAGCGACCTGCATCCAGCGTCTTCCAGCGACCTTTAAAAGGTCGTCTATCCACTTTGTTGGTGGACGTCCTACGCTGCGCTTGCTAGTCCGTGGTCTCCACTCCATCAACATTTAAGTTATTTAACCCTTAATTACTGAAGTATACTGGACATGGATTTTGAAAAAATCTGGTACCTTTATTTTAAACCATATTAAAGATTTTTTGTATCAGATAGGTTGGTTATATCCTGTATTATTACCCTAAAAATATCTGTCAATGGACACCTGCACCTGGTCCAGCAGTAGTCTCCGCAATGTCAGGCAGGACGAACGAGGTTTACCCGCTCTTGATAATTCTAGAATTACCCGAGTTTTTTGTTCTAAAAGAGGCAATTATTTTTTTATTTATACGTTTTAGATGGTATATACAAACGTATACATACACTGCAAGCATTGTATATATCATAGATTTTGCAGTATTCTTTGTAAAACTTGTATGTCCAGTATACTTCCCATTGCCAGGTTTGCAGTAACTTAGTATGGTTTAGTTATGTTCAGTATACTGGACATTGCCAATGATACGGACATTTCATTTCAATACGATATTATGTAATTAAGTCCATGTTATGTGTGTGATTCTAAATTTCTTGATAAGCAACATTAATAAAGCTTATAAGTATTCAAAAAATATCAACACGCCGCAAAAAGTGGCAAATAAGCGCGTGTGAACAAGAGATGGCACTCCTGAAGACAGTTTTATGTCTCTAGAGGTTCTGAAAAGTGGTCTTCAGTGCAACAAATGGCAGCATAACTACCATGCCAACTGCAGCAGTACTTTATATACCTCAAATAATACCTCCTGGCCTATTCTCTTATCAGGAAGCAAAATAACCTGCTACCATACTTATGCACCTAGACCCATCGGGCAAAAACTACACCTGTATACTGAATCGGCCGATGGAGATTCCACCACTTATTGGTTGCTTGCAATATACGGATACCAAAAAGATAAATTTTCCATAAAAATTACTTTATAAAACAAAAGAGGGCACAAATTGAACCAGTAAATAATGAACTTAGTACACGCCTACACAGGATTATCAAAAACCAATATGATTTAGAGCTGGTGTACCTTCTCTTTTGCCTTCAACAGCATCTTTGACATATCTACTGTTAGGCACTTACATCTCAACCTTCCAGTGCGAGTGAGTTGCCCTTACAGCAGCCCCAACAGCTGTCAGGCCACTGTCAATGCAATACTATGGTACGCGATTTCTATTTGAGAGCACAGCCATATGAATGCTCTAAAAAGCAACGAAACTAACAGCAATCTTATCCTAAAACCCTGTCCTCGACGGACCACCTTCCACTGGATCGAAGGGCACAGTGAATCTTACATAACGATCCCTCTAATGAACCTGCTAAGATATATTCCGAAATTGTGTGAAGCCAAAATTCGCTTCTCCCCTTACTACTATCTAAGTTTCTTACGTAAATAGGCTAGAGATGAACAGAACTCAAAGACAGATCCATGTTTTCCTGAAATGTGAAGCCTTTTTGCCCTCTTTAACCTTCCTAAGGAAAAGAAAACCGTTGAAAAGAGGGATCATTCCTCAATTGAGCTTTCACGACACTTCTTTAATTTAGGGTGGATTAAGCATGACTTTCTAAGCCAAAATGCATCAAACATTAAACATAAAATAGCATATTTGCATAAAAAACAGTTTTTATAAAAGTAAAAAAAATATATCCTTGATTCGACAATGGGAACTACACTGGACATCAATATTTTTTGTTACTTTTCAGAGAACCTGGCAATGTATAGTATACTGGACATGCATTTACTGAAAATCTAGATATACCAGACTTTTTTCATTATTTTTCCTGGTTTTAGAAATATCTAATGATGACAAAAATAAACAAAAAAATCAAAATTTCTATTATTTTTGCCCTTGCCGAATTAAGGGTTAAATTGATAATATTAATAAATCAATCTTTAATTTATCAATCATCTAAAACCTTCATCACAGTCAACTGTAAGCTTTAGGCTTTAAACAAATCGACAGACATTTCATCACAATTTGCATCAACCACAGCTAAATCCTAAAGACAGCAATCGTCGCATTCCTCAATCACTTCCCTTGAAAATATTATCGTCTCATCTACATCATGGCACTATTTATAAACATTCATGAAAACATTAATTGTATCTGCAACAGGACAAGTCAAAAGTACAAGTATATTTCATTCTAATAGTATATTTGCATACATGCAAGCCACGGTGTTCTGTCCCGCCATTTTATCGTCGCGTGATTTGAAACAGCTACCGTAAAATGGCCGCCAGTGTTAGTATGTCTTGTCTTGTCGTTTTTTTTTCTTTAGAGTAAGATAAGATGGCTATTAGTCAATTACTTTAGTTGATAAAGAATAAAGGAATTTCTGCTAAAAATCTTACGGTTTTCTCAGGGTGGTTGAAATTAAGTGCTTTATTAGAAGCAGATACATGCAAACTATGGTAGACTCTAAGGACCATCATGATCTTTCTTCTGTGCATGCACTTAAATCTCTATTCAACGAAGATAAATTAATAAAATTTTATTCAGTTTTGATGCCGTGTTGTAGGATTTTCTTTCTACAAACTTTGTATTAATTTTCATTTATTCAATCAGCCGTCTAAAATGAAGTCTGTTTTTTCTATGCCGGTCGCATTTTTAAGTACTTTATTTTTATCATAATCGCTGATACAATTTAACTCAGCAAGGACCTCTTGTATAATTCTTTCTACACCTTTCTTCAACTTTGTATCTAAAAAAACTTGTCTTTCTGTTTAGTTTTCAGCTAACTTTTTACACTGTAAACTATTTATTTTTTGCTTAAAAATAGGTCGCATGTTACCTAATCTCCAATCAAAAGTACTCAAAATAGAAAACAAGTCTCTTATCGAAGTTCGATAAGCTAAAAAGCACTTACTAACACCGTGTCGAATGTCTAGATAAAATCTAGATCAATTCACTTACAATTTCTCCTGGGTGAATAATTAGTTTGTGTTCCCTGTTGTTCTTTCTATTTTGCTTTTTAGTTCAAATGTTTTATGTTCTGTTACTGTCTCGTCAATTGTAAATACTGTGTGTAGATTCTTATCCAGATTATTATCGAAATGCTTTACTTAGAAACCATTTTTATCGTTCTGCCTATTTACCATTTTATTTGAGTTCAACCAAAGACATTAAACTATACCTACACGAGCAACAGATGGGACATTACGAAGTTTGTGATCCAAAACGTTTTACCTCTAGGTAAAAAGTCCCTCAGTCTTTGATAGCGGTACCTGTGCACGGCATCAACAATTTTGTATGGCAAATTTCCCAATGCCCGCTCTATAGGTTCTTTTAAATCTCTTTGGGTTCAACGTTACACGTTTTCTTCTTCCATTCTCCCCTGTCTAACGTCACAGAATCATTTAGTTTCTTTTCATTGTCATACGTATCATTCCTCATTCAATCATTCTTTTCATTCATTCATAATCAGCTACTCCAGCAGCATTTAGTGTCTTCATATTTCACATTTTTGGCTGAATTGGGTCTATTTAGTTCAACTTGTTAACTTTTTTTGTTTGGATTTTTTATATAAAATTGTTTCTGCTTCTTCGCAATGCTCCAACCATTCATAACATACTTTTGAGGTATCAGGGTAAAGATATAGTTTTAAAAATATTATCCTTAGCTAGTAAGTAGTAAAAAATATAGCAGATAATATTTTTTAAATGTAGATAACATTTCACATTTTGTCTCAGCCTAAAGGCTTCACAGGTCTCAATAAATTCAGTACAATAAAAGCCATGTTCGAAGTCCCGTATTTCATGCAAGTGGACCCACATGCTCCAGCTAGTTATATAAATATATTGGCAATGGTTATAAATAACTATGGACTTGGTGTTTATGTTAATTAGAGTAGCCGATGCCACTGCAACGAGAAGACACGGCCGGTGATACCGTGCGATTAACTTACGTTAAGTAATTAATTGTTTAACTGTACTGACAAAATGCCAGTTAACGACCAAATCTAATCGAGAAAATGTTTTACTAATTGATCCATTAATTGTAATAGTTTTAACTGTAATTTAAATAAATGTGAATGAGTCTAATTTTGTAGATAACGATTTTAAGTCGTCAAGTCTAAAAATGATAACATCGTAGTGGGTATAAACTAAAATATACCACCCAAGTCAGTGAAAGTCGATGCCTCGTGCCATCCAGGTATTGTTAATTTCACAGAATATTTTTTAGTATAAAACTAGTATAAACCGATGCAAAAATATACAAATCCAGCCATTTACTTTTGAATCTGGTTCCAATGTTGATTTATAAAGCTGAAACTAAGCGTTTTATATTCATGTTTTGATGTTATAAATCGAGGCATATTTTTACCTCGCATATTAATAATAGGTTTTAACACATTAATTAGTAAAATTTAAATATTAATGACTAAAAAGCCAATGTTAGATGGTAATTAAATTTTAAGATAGTTTTTACGATAGTGTCTAATAAATGTTTGAACGGTGAAAACTGAGAATTCACACGGCCGTAAATATATGTTTTCAATTAAAATTCGTTTAAGTATTTCTTATCTCAGTTAACAAGACAAAAAAGATACTAAATTGGTATTTAATATACCAATACCTCATTAGAAAACAAGCTTTAATATTATTTGTATTTTTCTCACGAGTCTATAAGAATACAAATATCGCGATGCGTTGATATAAATATTCGTAAACATAAATAACTCCGGTAAACATATTTCCGACGGCTATGAAGCTTTTACTATTCATATGAATTTATTTAAAAAACATATTTTATGAAATTAGAAATATTTTATGTTTATGTGGCGTATCTCAACAGACAATAATCCACCGTTTGTCCTGCGCTGCATGCCCTGTAACCTGTACAAAGGACGGTCTTATGGCTGCATCAATGAGCGGGGTTCGCGTAGCTGAATTTTGGGCCAATCGTAATAAAACATAATGACACAAACACAGTATTTACTAACGACACGCTAAGATGAAGTAATTTTAACACTAAAATCTACAATAACTTAATCACTAATTAAGCAAGGTGCACAGTGCAATTGGTCAGTGAACATCGAGGCTAAATCTTCGTCGACCTCCAGCAAGACTAATGTTTGCGCCAGGCTCCGCTCGTCGCATTGTGCTTTATTTGTATTCGCTTAATGTATACAATCTCTAATTACACGCAACGCCTTCTACCGTTTAGGGCTGCCAGATAGTGTTAGATTTAGATTTAGCATTGCGATCTTTGATCCTAAGGTTTATTGCATGGGCTTAGAATAAGCTGGCTAAAAGTTCAGCCGTTAAGTAGTTTGTGTACGTGTTTCGTAATTGCTAATTCGAATCAGAGGCCTTAACGTAAGCTTTCTGTAGGTATTTTATTTACAGCTTTCTTGAATGAAAAAGTGCGTTTATTGAATCGAAAACGGGAAATGAAACTAAGAACACTTTTTCAAACATTTTTTCTTTACATCAAAAGTCACGCTAGAGAGCTAGATCTCGCACGCTTTGGTTTTCGTGGTCGCGGGACTGTCTCATTAGGAAACCTTGACCCTGGTACGTGAAAGGCCATTGAAAGATCACCGTGGATTTTAGTCAGTACAAAAATCTGACAGTCTCTCCTGTCCCGCCCTGGGTGGGAGGACTCATTTGATTATTTTAACACGATAAAGAAAGGGTTTTCTGCTCTTTTTTAACATTAAATAAATTAGGTTTTGCTTGCTTTGTCATTCGTCTTGTGACACTGTATCATGGTCTGATAGCTGCTTGACATTTTTGGGTGGGTATTAGAGGCATGCGCTGATTTTCAGCTGCAGCCCATAGCTGCAGCTGCCTCCTCATCAGTCAGACGTTATTAAAATAAATACTCGAATTTTTTCTTTCCTTACGCAGCGCAGAGTTGACGAAGATGACGCTTTTAAAATTCACAAAACGCTACGATTCTTACTTCTTGGTATTATATTATAGCCTATTTTTTCTTCACTATACCTGCAACTTACTAATTTTGGCACCTTGCATTGCGATCGTTATCTACCTACCTACGCTTTATAATTGACGAAGGAAATATAAAGAACATTTCCCGATAACGGTACAGTGTTACCAATCTAAATAATAAATATTGACGGTGTTAATTTTCTCATTTTCCCACACTACGCTCTATTGATAACTTAGGCCTCATAAAATGTTATATGCAAATTAGCTGCTACACTCTACAGGCAGATAAATAGGACATAGGTTATGTTAATAAATCGAGACGGGTAGATAATGCCAACTAATGAGTGTGTTTGTCAAAGTGTGTGTGAATGTAATGGATTGGTAGTTTATTGATACTTGCTTCTGCTACCAAAGGTCGTGGTTTAGAACTGTTAAGGAAGTTTATTGTTTTTTGATAACGAGCTTTGAAAACAAGGGGCTGATTAATGATTTTAGAGATAAAATTGATAAGTAGGTAGTCTTTGGTATGTGACTTAAAATTTATTCGGCACTAAATTCCATATTAAACTTTTAATCACTAAGTCCCATCCATTTTTTTCATTAAGGTGCTGATACGATTGAGCATTTACTTGTAATATAACATTGAGCGTTCACCGTTTTTAATTTTGTCGATTTGAACTACAAGCATAGAACCAACATCGCAACGAAAATCACACGATCTTTCTAGCTATCACTCTACAAGTTATCACAGATAGCATAGAATAGAAAATACTTCATTGTACACCAAAATGTTACTAAACTTACAAAATTGATCGTCATTTGAATGTAACTTTTTTTTTACTAAAAATAAAAAAAAAGTTGAAATACCGAAGTAGACTAGCGTTCGAGTGTTTCCCAGAAAGAACGAAGAGAAGAAACAGAGATTTTTCCCAGGAGTGAGACCGTTTATCGACCACCAAAGTGGATGAAATGGAGAGCCATTCCTTCCACTCCTTATTTATAGAAACCATGTCAATTTTACGCGACATGTCAGTCTCAAGCGCCAAAGACGCTTCTAAGAGCTGTCATTACTGACGGGGCCCGAAAAGACCAAACGGGTTTTGTCATAAAGTTATCGCGGATCTTAAACGCATACAGTAATGTAAGGAAAAGTTGGGACAGTCTCTTCAGCTCCACAAAGTCAAAATATAAGCAATTATTCCAAGTAGGCTATTTACTTATAGCACTTTTGAATTGTAAAAAAAAAGGCACAGAGCGGGAGGATTTATGATCATTTTTCCACCTACTTCCATTTCTTTTTCATTTATTTAGGTACGTGATGTTTAAGCAGATAATAAAGATAGTTCTCATCAATTTTAAATCCCAACAAATTAGTGAAGCAACCCTAATCTTTAACGCCAAGGCGTTAGAAGTTGAGCTCCGTAGGCGTTGTCCACCTAATTAGGAGTACTTAGGTGTTGGAATCCGTGTTCTCATTCTATTCTGGAACGAGGTGCAGATGCTTTTGTTGAATTAAAAGCTGGTGGGGTCCATTTGTTGGTTGAGGTCAACTGTGTCCGCATACTGGGGTCAATTCGTAAGCTTGTACGCAATTAGGGAACTGGTGGGAATGGTCGGGTTTGCACGCACTGTGATTGTAATGTGGGGTGTGTGAATATGTTATTCTGGGGGATTTTGTATGGGAAATGCTGGATTGTAAAATTGATTCGTAGATGTATGTAGTATGCATTTTTGTTAGGGTAACTATCTGTACTAAGTCTTGTGATATTTTGATTGGTATATAAAACAACAACAAAAAAGTAACTAGATTAACATGCACGTAATGTCAAGGCCTATTGAAGGAACAAGGTGGATTTTAGTCAGTATTAGTCTAACAGTTCCTTCCAATCCAGCTCTATTCGATGATTTAAACAGGGAAAAATAAAACCATTGCTATAGAGAGGCATAATTCTCCCCGTAAGACCGATTAGCCTGTAATCCGTTTACTGGATTCAATAACATGGTATCAAGCAATACGCCTAATGAAAGCGGTCACCGTACTACTGAAGTTTACGGACGCCTGCATCACCAGAGATACGCTAGTATTATATTATCTGTGAACAGAGGTATCGCTTGCGTGTTGGCAACCCAGCAACTTTTTAACGCCCTTTTTATGGGTATGAAAAAATCTAGGAGTATTTCGGAGTGGACATATGGTATGAAGTGTTGGTCGTATTTCAATTTAAAATGAGCTGTTTTATTTATTTTGACGTTATTTATAATATCGAATAATCTTCATCGCATATTTTATGGTTTTATCTATTTACTACTCATAACCTATACTTACTCCAAAGATTTAGTCAAAATTATAACTTCCGGTGAACCTGACATCTCTGTAATTTACTACATCTGCATAATCATCAAATACTTAGTATTAGCAAAAATACTAAGATTATGCTTGTTTGCCATCTATATGGTATACATTTTAGGTAAGTTAAATCCATAGCATTTAAATGTTATGTTTTTTTTTTAAGATTGCGCCACACTAGTAAATATATCCTGTGTTGTGGGTGCGTTTACAAACATATAGAAATGAGATACATAAACGCCCAGAATCGGAACAACTACTCGTAGATCATACAAATATTTGCTACGTGCAGGAATCGAACCAATCGTGCGGATCACAGTGCCAATCGTGCCAATAAATATTAGGTTTTAATTCCGTGACCCACAAATCCAGGCTTAGTTGTAGGATACAGGCATACAAACAATAATACAAACCAATTTCAACCGTAAATATGACCAGTAAAGCATAAAAGGTTATGAACAATCAACCTTTTCTCAGATAAGATGCTCATATAAGAGCCCTATAAATACGAGATCGTGCCCTATGTAAATGATCTTTAACTTATTATCAACAGTTTTACATATTAGGAGAAGCTACATAGAAGCGGATTGTAAACATGTTCCGTTGCAAGATCTGATAAAACTGGAAGATGATTCAACTTGATGTAGTTAGCTTTCGAGATGAGTTTCAATGTAGCTGGCTATACGGCTGCGCATGCGCATGCACCACTATTAAACACAAGCAGTTATCATGTCACTGACAGTAGGTCTTTAGAAATCAAAAGCTTAGCCTCTTCGTACACAACGCGACGCAAGTCTCCGATATCTTACGACTTTGGTATCCAGGTATTTATCGAGAATCCATAGACAGAAGTTCGTACAGGCATGCGTCTATGGATACCAAAGTAGTAAGATATCGGAGACTTACGTTAGCCCTTTTATACACAACGCGATGAAAGTCTTCAATAACTTACTTTGGTATCCAGGCAAGTATCGCACTACAAATCCGTAGAGGTTCGTACACAGGCACGCGTGCAATGGATACCAAAGTCGCAAGGTATCGTAGACTTAGTAGATAGTCAGGTACCTTACGATTTTGGCATACAGGAGACTATTTTAATACAAATCCATGGAGGTTCGTACACGTCTATGGATATCAAAGTAGTAAGGTATCGGCGACTTCCATGGTCCTGTGAACGAAGGGGATACTGTCAACGTTTTTGGAAATTAAAAAAAGTGCGTCATGGAAGTCAGTAGACGGGTTTCCCTGAATCCGGAAACCTCAATAAATTAGGTTAAAGGTTCATGCGTTGATGGGAAAAAATTGTTTCATTGTTAGAGATTCATTGAACAGAAAATTCCCGTCGTCGCATTGGACAGTTAATTAAGTATTGATCGTGTTTCTAATTTTGTTGAAGGTATTGTAGTCGCGTTTTTTATTGTATATAGTAAATTCTATAACTAATAGGCTGTAATGAAAATATTGAATGCTTTAATGGACATGACTAAAATCGAACCCCGCGATTGAATCACAGACAGACTAAACAAAACGTGTTGTGACTAATACCACTTTATCAGTAGGTATCTAAATAATTATTCAACGAGAAGTAACAGACGGTATTACGACAAACTCATTAGCATAAAATATACATATCATTTAAATTATTTAAATATGCATATTTACGAATTATGAAAGAGGAGGGTAATTGCCGACTAGAAAAATGATTTCTCCGATAAAAACCGACGAATGCCGAACAGTTACGATTTGAATTACCACGAATTAGAACGTCGGCGCGAGCGCAGAAGAGCGTGACGGAATTTTTTATGTTCTATTGTTTTTCAAATGGCGTTCGCTGATTGGCTATGAGATGTATGGGAGGCGCGTTCTGACACCTGATTGGTTGAGACGGAATGAATGCGAAATAATGATGGCTGCCCGATTGGTGACAAGACGTATTGTTGAATAAATTAATGTTAGCAATAGTAATAGTTTTATCAGAACCTGTTCTTTTAATTGTTGCGTTCCAGTTAGATTAATGGTTTGGTTGAATTTACAGTTAGTCATCGTGTTTGTGTGTAAAAAGTGAGTGATTAATGTGTGAATCTGTTGTTATATTCCGTTTAATAACGTGCTCGTCTTTATTTGTCGGCCTGATTACTTTTCCTGTGCGGTTGTAGTGGTCAGTTCTGCGACGAGGTAAGTACCTACTTACTACTGTGAGAACAGTTAACAACAAAACAGAAAATTTAATTTTTAAATACTATTATTTAGCATTGATCTTTACGTAGTACTTACCTATCTGTACCTACCTACCTGTAAATGGTAACAATTTAGTGCCTTAACACCAAAAAACTGTCCCTGTATATGCAGTAGCAACTTAATAAAATGACGTGAAAAAAATAATAATCATAGTTGTAGCATGTTATTGCAAGATAGCATTAACTACGTTTAATTTCACCTATCATTAAGCTTCACTAATCTTTTAAAACCTACCATACCATAGATCATGCTACTGCTGTATCAAACTACAAAATTATAACATAGCCGCTGAGTACTAATATACAGCCAAAGACACATGGGCCCGTGAACGTATAATACTTGTCTAATTGTGGTTGTCCATATTTCACACGAACAGTAGATTACAGCGCTGAACCGTGGAATAAAACTGCTATGGAAAAGTAACCATCCAATATTAGTAGTAGTCAATTTAGTGCTATTACTTACATGAAAACTTCAACCTGTATATGCAATAGTAACTTAAAGATGTGAAAAAGTCAACCTGTAAGTTGACATTCAGTAGCAAGTCCTTCCTATAATTACGTACATTACAAGACTAACTAACTTCCATTTTATCTTTCATTAAGCTTCACCAATCTTTTAAAACTTCCCATAGATCATGCTACTGCCGTATCAAACTACAAAATAATAACACGGCAGCTAAGTACTAACTCACAGACATACACACACGGGTCCGTGTACGCATAGTACTTGTCTGTCCGTGGTTGTCAATATATCATACGAGGGCTAGACATTAGCATCGGCTAGGGCTGTCGCTTGACCTTCGTCAATGAATGGTTAAGTTATAGTGGTGAGATGCGTCCGTATTTGTTTGGAGTGTGGTAGCTAGTTGGTTTCATTTTAGGGCTGTCAAAGCAAATTATGTCTATCGGATTAATATTTTTATTTGAAAAAAGGAAAAAATGTATGTTCGATGACTTTTTTACCAGCAAGATAAAAAAAAAAACTCATCACACTCATGCACTTAACAATACACGCTTATCCTGACGTTCGAATAATGGTCGAAGATCCTTCCTCATGGCAAAGGATTTTTGAAACTCCAAGAACTATTATGAAAAATATTTTAGTCTTATTTTTCTCATAGGTACAAAAAGTTAAAATTTGGCTGATCAGGGCATTTCCAACAAAAGCAAAAGCTGTTCAAAAAGATTTTCATATTTGTTTTCAAATCATTAAGTTAACTTGTGTTCTAAAAACACGTGCGTAAGAAGTCATTTGCAGCATGCCATCGCGATCATTATTCACCTGTCCAATTTCAAATTAAAACATTAACTGTAAACACAGCCAACCCTACGCGCGCTGTGCGGACACACATCGGCCATCTTTTATTTAATATCCCTGCGCGCGCGCACGTGGGAACATGCGTGAGAAATTATACGCGTATGATGCGCGTGATTGTGATTGAGCGTTGGTGACCGAGGTGGGCTCGATAGGAGTTGTTCAGGATGTTGGTTGCAGTCTCAGCAATGAAGATATAATTTTGCATGTTTAATTGCAAGTTAATAAGGAAAAATTAAAA
Source organism: Agrotis ipsilon (assembly GCA_028554685.1). Classification (NCBI taxonomy): domain Eukaryota; kingdom Metazoa; phylum Arthropoda; class Insecta; order Lepidoptera; family Noctuidae; genus Agrotis; species Agrotis ipsilon. Next base: position 12,064,609 of record CM052972.1, read on the forward strand.
AAATAAACCTTCCCTAAATCAGGGGTACGAAACCCGTAGCTTTGGGCGTTTCGTATGCTTTATCATTTACGGATATTTAATTAGTGGTACGAACTAAACCTTAGTGACAAAATGATTGAACAGTTGAGTATTACGTGGTATTACTAGGGTTTACTTATAAGTTTCGATTTTCTTTCCTTATTTTCGTTGACGAATTATGAGAGTAGGCCCTCAGGGACTGATAGTCTAATTCGTATTTTTTTATTATGTTGTCAAATTAAAGTTTAAGGATGTCACCATAGTCACATCTTCTCTATTCCTCGTCATGTAACCAAAGCAACAGGCAGTTTGCCTGTTGCTTTGGGACTTAAATGAGACGACAAAGAAACATCCTGCCAGGTTGCTATTTGCTTAAATCGTTCAGTCAAGATTGTACTTAGTAAATAGACATGTGAGGAAGAAAAAAAAAATGGCATGATTGTAAAAAAAAAAAAACAGAAATACAGTATGGTTTTATTCAAAATCTGCTGTCTATGCAAAATTTCAAAGAAACTCCACGCCACAACCATACATTACCGAACTAACTGTACCTCTATAATTGATTTCTGTTCAAACTCCACACGGAAGAAAATGAGCTTCAGTGCCTCACGTAATATATTTCCAACTATTAATTAGCATGTTGGGGCCAATCTTACATCTATTGTAGGAGTGCGCAAAGGTCTTAAAGCTCGCATACCCGACCTTACACTATCTTGTAATTATTGACAATTCAATTTCGTACATTATCTGATCCCTTCGCTCGGGGTTTAATTTCGCAGAGTAATTAATAGAATGGACAAATTGTGTGCCGTGTTGATAGTGTTGAAATTAATTTACTAAGGTTTTGTTTGGATGTAATTTTGTTATTGTGTTGTAATTTTGTACTGTGTTGCTATGAAGGTGCTTGTTTACGAATAAGATTAAGTAGTTTGTTAGACACAAATCTGCGAGTTTACGAAGGCAGCAAGATGAAGAATAAGATTTAAATGGCCCGATATCACAATCATCATATCAGCCGTAGGAAGTCCACTGCTGAACATAGGCTTCCTATATAGACTTGACGATCCCGTGGTCTTCATCAGATCGTCCTATGCTACTCTCGACAGCGTGTGATCTCCATTGGAAAACCTTAGTTATCATCTATATACCTACCTACGTGCCCGGCTATTTGGGCTGCTCAACATCACTTCTACTTGCTAAGTCGCTGGGCTACGGCGGCAACTTTGATTCGTCTACAAATTTCTTCATTTCAAGCTCTTTTGAGCAACACTTTAAGAGATTGAAGACATAATAATACTACTCACGATCCATAATATATTACTTGTTATTGATTACAATATAGCAATTCAGATTTAGCTAATTTACCGCTTAGTTAATGAGAAGAGCAATTTAAGTTACAATTTACAACAGCAATGGTGATAGTTTTGGTAAGCTTAAAAAAACAATAACTTAATAGCCGCTCATTTTACTCCCAACAACAACATCTGCCGTTAATCCATCTCTTAGACATAAAACAACAATACCTATCTTACCGAGCAGGGAATCCATCACACGTCCAGACCAAGCCGCGTCGATTAGTAGTGTGTACGTGAGAGAAAGGTGTACCATGTACCATGTACCGTACGCAGGCTGTAACTAACATCATTGGCACGTCTTGAATACTAAGGTGCACTCTAAAGTATCACCTTCTTGGAGACGCTAACAAGATGCCTGGAAAGAAATGGGGTTGTAGGAAAATCTAGACAGAATAGGAAGTCTTGCAACAGTGTAACAAAAGACGATGTATAATTATATTATTATGTATATAATATTTATAATTAAGTCGTCAAGGCGCACCCTCACCGCGAGCATTCACCTGTATTGTAACGTTACAGATTCGAGCATTTCATCGGCGAGGGAGAACAATCAAGCATCACAATGCGCATCTTATCTATACTAAATGTACGCGAATGCTCGTCAGTCAGGGATATAGTACTGTAATGTAATGCTTAAAATCAAATCTATAATGTTACATTACAAGCGTACAGGCCGATCTTCCAAGTTAAGTCGGGCTTGCCGAGGTTATTGTGTGGATTGGTGACCAATCTATTCTATCAAAGTTTCCTCCGTGCCTCGGATAGCAAGCTGTAATTTTTGTAGATCTTTGAACTGTCAAAGATCTACAAAAATTACAGCTTACGTTGCTGTTAGTAGCTCGACAGTTTGATAATCAGTCTCAGCAAGGAGTATCGTATTACCCAGTTACTGGGTTTTGGAGGTTAGATAAGTAGTCCTTACATTTAAAATACTTATATTCAACTGACCCCAACTTGATTGGGAAAAGATTAGATGTATTGATAAACTTCTTAAATGCAAATTATGGTGATCAAAAACTCTTTTAATCCACTGCTGCGTCATAACACTCGTAACATAGCAATATACCGTATCCTCGAGTTAATATCGATTTAATTAAGTAATGTCATGTAAAAAGACTGCTTTTTTTTTACCCTGCGACATAATTATTTTCACACTACGTATTATTACGTAAAATATATACTTCTGACTAAAATGCAGTAAACCCATTAAATTTAACCCTATCAAATCACCAAGATTAATCACCGCCTAATTAATCCCCATCGAAATAAATCCACAATAAAGATGTAACTCCAAACTAACCCACTAAACGTCCGTAATGGTGATCAGTGCATTAATCACCGCACAGCTTCGCCGTGTTCTAGCGAGCTAATCACCTCCCAGTGAGTGATCACCGGCGAGCCATCGCATCCGACAGTCTGCCTAGACGCTGTAGCCTGTAATTATTTTATTTATGTTACAAATAGTTTCCTTTATGAGCGTGACATTGGACCGGTGTATTTATTGGACGTTATTACGGTGTAGGCACACTTAGGTAATGGTTCTAATGGCTGTTAAGGAAGTTCGTGTACTTTGTGATGGTTTCGATGGACGCTGTGAGGTGGCGCCATTTTCTAACTAGTTTTCGCAGTTGGGCGTTGAATGTTGTTGCTATTTTTTCGCAGTTAGGTTGGCGCCTGAGATAGACAATTGTTTGTTTAGATTTTAAGCACACAAATAATGCAAATACTGTTTACAAGCTCTACAAAATCTCATACAGGCTTTTTATAAAACTTTCTACAACATATTATGGCAAAGTCTTTTTATAACACTACTGGATTAGTTGATCGGCAGGGACTGTGAAACTATTACTGCCTAAAATCCACCCTGATCTTTCACATGCGTTGTTAGGCCGCGGTATCCTGCTCTTAAGTTCACGATCCCGTTAGCTGTTCAGCCTTGTAGGGTTTGATCATTTTACTGACTACTCCATTAGACGCTCGCGGTCCTTGATCAGACGGCGAGCTACCCATTACTCGCAGTCGATAAACACTACATGTTTCCTCACTTCCATATCAATGTCTGTTATCCACTCCAGAGTGATACGACCTCTTCCAGTCCTATTATCGTCTGTCACCTACCGTTACGAACTCTGTTGAACCTGAAATTGTATTGTAAGGAGCATAATCGGCAGTGCAAGTAACAATGAATGAAGTTTGCACGGGCGTCGCTCCGGGCTGCGCGCGCACCTGTATCAGGGTACACGCGATCTGGGGCCGAGTGCACAGTGGGCTACGTTGATTTGTGGTTGGATTTATTTATTGTTTGTTGCTGATTGCATGGGATTTTGTTTTAATGATTCTTCGGCATCTTCCTGTCTTTATTTCATTCTAGTTATTGGAGTTGGTGTTATGTTTACTTCTTTCATTCTACCGTTAAGGCGGTCAATATGCTATGTAGTAAGCGGCCGTCAGCGCTGAGCGGTCAGCATTACTCAGAAACGCTACCTTACTACATAGCATATTGACCCATCAGCGCTGGCCATCCGCCTGCGGTCAGCGTGACAGGAAAACCCACCTTACTTTTTTTTCTTTCATATTAGTCCTCATTAAATCCATGAAATTTAATTATTTTGTAATTTTAAGGAACTTATGGTTCTTTTTTTTTATTGATACAGAGCCACGTGGGTATCTGAGTCTAGCTTCTAGCTCATGCTGTTTTTGGAAAGTCCGCTCTTAACCTTTCGTAGAATAAAATAGTCATAGCCACTCTTTGAGGAACGTTCATTGCTGATGCTCTGGCATGCTGTTTCCTCCACGACATATACAAAGAGCCAAGCAGATATCAGACACGCGAGGATTATTTCCAAGCACCACGTTTAGACTGTACCTTCGCCTAAATAAAACCAATATTCTACTGATATGAACGCATCCTTAGTCCCGGTGCACGTCGCTTGTGATTACTTGCGAACGGCCTCCGTTTAAACGATTCCCTTTTTAAAAACTCGACGTTCCTGTTTCAAGAACCAGCGCCATTATTCCCGTTCCTTCCTCGTTTTGAATTTGGAACGGACAATGCACGTTTTTCGCGGGTTATTCTTTTTTTTTTTGATTGATGAGTAAATGGCGTTACGGTCATGCAAGGTGTTGCTAGTTTAGAAATTCAAGGAATGAGTGGGCTTTGTAAAGAAAATCTTTGTGAAAATGAAAATCAAGAAGACGTTGTATTGTACTCATGCTGTGCGCTGAAGCTTGATAAAATAATCACTATTATTGGCGATTAAAAAGTCCCTAATTAAAAAAAAAAACACTATTATTTATACTTAAAGTAAATAATTAAGATGTTACAACACAAAGCATTAAACTGTCAGCGAAAAATGAAAAACAGAAAGTTTTGTTACCAATTTCATCCGAACATTTTAAACAATATTCATAAAATTTAACATCTGGCAACACTGGAATACTTGTGATAGCCTACGGACCCACGACAAAGCTATACAAAAAAGTCACTTAAGTGAAGACCAGTAGTCCCAACAAACCCCTTTTGTCGAACTCTTTGCGGTTTCCAAATAAGGTGTAAGGAAACAATTCGTCGTGGTTCCTTTCCAATTTATTTGATTTTTTTCTTATTTACATCTCTGGCAAATTGGGAAAATTGCGGGGACGACGGAAAGACTGCAATTTTTTTTTTTTAAGTTGGCTTTGTTCGGTTTGAATGCTTCCGTAAGTAGGTGCCTCATTTAGTTGCAAATTAGTGAGGTATTTGGAAAAAAAATGGCTTTGGCTTTTACAACAGAGGAACAATAATGGAAAGAAATAAGGTTGCTAAAACAGTATAACAACGGAGTACAGGCAAAAATAAACGATGGATGGGTTGTAGATCATTAAGGGACATTTGATGAACTGCAAAATATATATTTAAGAAGAGAAGAAACGCCAAATAGCACAGATTTGGAACTTAAGAAAGAAAGGGGTGTATTTTCCGTATGCTTTTTTTCTTGAATATATTTAACTACTGTTGTTAAAGATTTGTCTGTAAATTGTACATGAGATCAGAAGAATTATATCATTGTTCAAGATTTATATTATAAGAAAAAAAAACATTATTATGTTTACAGAGGAATTACAATACCCAAATTCCATAATTAGTAGCTCAACCGAAGCTACTCAAATCAAGGAGTCTACTCTCTTAGTTTTCCAACGAAAAGGCGGTCCTGTACTCGAAATTTTCGATTGAAACCTACTCCTTATAAGATCTCAGTTCATAAGTTCTGACAACACATCGGGAGCCGGGAAATTTTTTAACTTGCCAATAACTATATCTTATGGTAAACAGAAACGCCCAAAGCTAAGGTTCCGTGCTTAGATATTACACCAGAAGACCACACATTAAACTTATAGTTTCCTCAATAAAGACCAACATAAAAACAAAGCGTTTACAAATAAACCACACGACCATAATACAACGGGAGCTAATTTCACAACTCGCTCAAACAAAGTCGAAGTACCAGGAGATAAGAATCGCGAACGATTTTTCATAAACAATAGCCTTTTTAATATAGCAAAAAAGTCGAAGAGTATAAGCTATTGATAATGCAAAAAATGCAATAATAAATTACCGGGCGGTGTGGTATAAACAGCGATTTGCTCCGGGCGACTGAAGGAGCTACCAGTGTGTTACAAAGAGGTAGGAGCAAAAAGTTTACGTTAAGTTGTGTGGAGAGGAGAGCTGTGGGTTCCGTTCATGTTTTGATAGCGTTTTGAGTGTAGGTTCTGTATTTAAGTAAGGGTAAGTCATTTTTATATGAAAAATTTGTAGTAACTACTATCGATGTATATAAAAATCGATTGCTGTTCGTTAGTTTCGCTAAAACTCGAGAATGACTGGACCAATTTGGCTAATTTTGGTTCTGAATTATTTTGGGAAGACCAGGGAAGGTAGAAAAGGTCTTTTTTTGTTTATTTCTGAAGCGGTACGATGTTTGCCGGTTCAGCTAGTTAACTTATAAATGCATTGAAAACTCTAACTAACCTCTTTTCATTTTTGTGCCCATCAAATTTTTAGTTTTTATTAAGTCTTCAGAGACTGCAATAGGCACCAAGTAAGATACCTAAGCATTAGCTGGGCTAATAGGAACTTCATGTTTCTATGATAGTTAACATTAATCTTAAATTAATTAGACAGATGGCAAATATAATTCTGTTACTACAAAAGCGAGAGACTTTACAAAACGACGATTCCACTTATTTTAGTAATTCAGATAAAATCATGAACAATAATAAAAATCAGAGACCGAATCAGCTTTTCTTCTCAACCGAAGGAACCCTATAAAAACCAAGTAAAAAAATAATACACTTAATATCAAAGAAGGTGTACTTCGTTAATGCATTCGCCTTGAGGCCCGTCAGTCCGCTGAACATTGTTTTCTGGAATGCGATTTTAAAAATTATCGTTCTTTTTTCGAACTTTTTTTTTCTTTCGCCGAATTCGCTCGAGATATTTTCGGCTTGAATTCAAATGACATAATTAGAGTTTTATTAGCGTATTGAATTTTAATTTTTGCTTTCGTATGAATATTCACGATGTTTTTGTTTTTACGTACAGTGTTTTTTTGGTAATTACTGATTGTTAGATACTCGCCGCTTGTTGTCAGACTCGACATTTTTATTTTCGGCGCCATTTTATTTGTGTAGTATTTATTGTACTCCTTGTTATTTACCTGCCTCAGCTAAATAACAAGGTTTTATTTATTTATTATCATTTTATTTCATTATTAGCGTACCTCGAAAATAATTCTACGAGGAACGTATCTTATGTGTTATTCGAGACCATCATCATCAAGATCTGGTCAAAAGTCAAGCCGTGACAAACATCTATAAATCCAAACTGTTGTATATTAGTTAGAAAATAGATGCAATTAGGGCCTGCAACCGGGAAATCCCGGTACAGAAAATACCGGGAAATACCGGTTCCATGTCCAGTACCGAAACTCCGGTACCGGGTTGTTAAAAAGAACCGGTTCTGCAACCCCTAGATGCATTATACCAAAACACAACAGACCAGTTAGTAATCTTCAAAACAATAAAAAACTATCTACAACAACACTTTTCACACCTATTTCTCCCTCTAATAGGTTCCACGACAAAAAAAAACGCACGATTCAAAATGACTATTCAACTCGACGTGCAAATAATCGTCCCGATACACTTTAAATAATTGCATTGTTTCTCATAGCCACACAATTAGCTGACTAGTGGCCGCGACACACCGGGGTCGCGACTGCGATTTGTCGCAAGTAACGAGCAACAATACGCGCGTTTCGGTCGCGGCCCCCCGTCGCTCGCATTTGTATCAAAATGTTCTTGTGGCATACTGGGATAGGCCTGTTTGTAAATGTTTGTTTTAAAATTATCGTCAAAGTCTTTTGTTTTTTCGTGTAAATGTGATTGAGTAGTTGGGTAGCTTCTTTTGACATGAATTAAATGGAGTATGTTAGGTGTTCGTGCTTCTTGGGGACTCAGTTATAATCAGGTCTAAGGGGGAGGCCTAGAGTGGGAAGCGTTCGCCAGAGTGGGAAGCGGTCGCCACCTTACATAAAGGGTACCCGGTACCGTACATAAAGGACCTTGAAGGACACCGTGGATTTTAGTCAGTACAAGTCTGACAGTCCCTCTTGCCCTGCCCGGGGTGGGAGGACTCATTTGATGATTTTAACACGCTAAAAAAAAACGTGGGAGGCCTATGTTCAGCAGTGGACGTTTTCCGGCTGATGATGATGATGATGAAGACACTAACGTCATTTCCCGTTGATTTTGGCTTCGCGAAAATTTAAGTGTTTGTAGTCTGCATCTTTCTGGACTATCTAGAAGGACGCAGTTTTTTTAGTCCTACTAACAGAATCAACCTCGCGGCAAGCAGCGCAGCAGTCGATCATGTCGCTAGACTATCTTATCAGGTAATTGTGATCCCCGAAAGTAAGGGGCTATTGAAGGACACCGTGGATTTTAGTCAGTACGAGTCTGATAGTCCCTCCGTGTCTTCTTGGGTGAGAGGATGATGAAACTCGTAACACCAGATGGTCCCTTCCATCCTGCCTTAGATGGACTCTTTAAATGATATCACCAAGTAAAACAAAAGAAACCTGACAAAAATCTAAGATTTCAGCACGACGATACAACTGGGCCCCAAGTCTGCTAAATTACGAATAGCTCAATTGAATATCAATTGGATCTCAGTAGCAGTTTTAACTACATTTGGTTTTCTGCTACTAATTTAAGACCAATGGTTTTCCAGTGACGTTCCATTGAACTGCTAGTCTGCTCTTCAATCGTGTTCCAATCGTAAATCGATTGTGGAATTATCGGTATTCTACTCTTATTTGACGTTTGTTTGGCAACACCTACTATTCAACTGAGAGTCCATTACAATTACACTACGATTACATTACGACTCTTACATAGAAGATTTGCAGAATACCAAATTTGTTCTAATCGTAATGGAATCGTGATTGAGTCTCAATGAGGGATTTTCTTTTGATTGTTTCCCTAGTTGATGGATAGATAGCGCTGAACTTGGTATGTTACTGCAATGAACGGAACGTCGTAATTTTTTGTTTTTTTTCACTTGATTGTAATTTTGAGATCTTAAAACAAAACGTACATGTCATGTCATTGTCAGTCACATCACATCACACCATTGGCATTTGGAAATAAATAATAACAAGGAAAAAAAAATATTCATTGTTTTCCACGCCATAAAGAAAATGAGCCAAGAGAAAAAGAAGAGAAGTCTGTGCCTCGTGGATTTGTGCAAAAATGAAGGCATGAATCTAGTAACGTAGTTAGTTCAACGCCATCTACAGGGTTCTTAGAAACTACTTTTTTTTTTAATACTCGATAAAGAAAACTTCTCATTGAATATCAATAGCATGTGAGTTAAATAAAATTAGCAGACTTGAGGCCCTGCATGCACGCTCAGTGTATCCCCATCCGATAGCCAGGTTGCACCACAGCCTCGTTAGACTTAACTAGGCAACAAACTATCGGTTATCCATAACAGTTATTGTGTTATTCTTTTGACAAATGTTTCGAACAGTCCTCGTTAATACGATACTCGATACCTGACGATTATTTGTCTCTTAAGTCATTGTTTTATGCCAGCATTGTGGGCAACACGTTTTGTAATAAATATGAAGTATTTTGTAAAATGGATTCGTTTTTGGGTTGAGTTGGCAATCCATTAACGATTCGTCTGAATTTTTAGAATGAAGTATCATAAAAAAAACGAGGACTTTTGTTAACTTGGTAATATCATGAAATGGTTTCTCCCACCCAGGGTAGGGCGCGAGGAACTGTCAGACTTGTAAAAAAAAAAACTAGGTCTACCTCTAATCCATACAAGTACTGTGCGGGAATCAAACCACGAGATACGGCGCAGTAGCTAATCGTTTAAGCTCTGCGCCAACCGGGCCGACTTTTCTTCGCCAGACTAAATCGACTGATTAACCTAGACTCAAAAAACTGTTATTCCTAAATTAATCTACTATTATTTATTTAACTGTAGCCTGCTCTCACATTACACAATCTAGTATTAAATCCATGTTTTCCTATTCTGAGTTCTGTAAAGCTTATACTAAGCGTTCATTTTACATTAATCTCAAAGAAACAAAGCTTCCCTCATAACATAACATAACATTACCTTCAAAACACACATAACTTATAGTCTACACATCCAATAAACTATTCGTTCGGAATCTTCCGACTTCGTCCGGAATCGTCCGATCAGGATTCAAATTACATGGAACAGTGATGTTATTATCAGTGCGTTGCAAGTGCGATCACGTGCGATCGGCCGCGATCGTCCGATCCGATCGCATTGTGGCGCCAATGAATAGATCGTCCACCTCTATTGTACGTTAATGTATCGGGACAAGAGTTTGGGGGACATACCGGTGGTAAGTTTGTTGAGCCTATAATTTGAGTCATCATCATCAGCCTATTAATGTTCCCACCGTTGGGACACAGGCCTCCTCTCTGTGAGAGGGAGTGGGCCATAATCCGCCACGCGGGCCCAGTGCGGATTGATAGATGTCACTTGTCTTCAAATTCAAGATGTTTTCCTTCACCAATTTGAGAGCAGTGGTGATGAAATGAATTACACAAAGTAATGCGCCTGGCTGGGTTCGAACCCACGAACTACAACTCGTAAGTCGAGGCCGGTACCACTGGGCCACCACTGCTCTTCCTAGTTTTGAGTACTTACCAGGAAATAATTCAATGCCTGAATGAGCCTACACAATCGCGTTTCGTATTTCTACAACACATTTAAATTAAGAATCGAATTTGTTGAGTCTGAAAGAATTACCCTTTTAAAAAGCCGGCTGCATTATTTTGCTAACTTTCCGAATTTATAAAGGATGCATACCTTTTTAAAATATTTGCTAAGCATAGACATTCTATCAACCCATCTTTTTTAAATTCAATTAGAACTTGACAACTAGAATAAAGTTGTTCATTCTGTCCACCCGTGTGTCCACCCGCAAGTCGCCTCACAAGAATGGTGATGCAGCTTCAACAGGAAGCCTTCAGCTTTTGTTCTCCGCACGAAATGATAAAAACGTCAAGCAACGCCGCGCGGCCAGCATTGTTTTGCAACCGGTTCTTAGTTTTCTTTATTGTCCCTTTATTGCAACGTGCGGTGGCCACCGGCCATCTTACAAAATATTATAAGAAAATCTTTTTTGCAATTAAAACAATGTTGCAAGTTATGAATTTTGCTTCAAATTGATTTTTTTGCGCTGGCAATAATATGAAGTCGTTACATTTCTTTGTTATTGCCGCGGAGCTCATGAATCAATTTGAAATTTAATGTGCGTAATAAAATAAAGGGAAGTTTTGTTACCGTATTAATTTTGTCGTGGAATGAAAGGTTTATTTTTTTAGTTAAAAGATTTCTTTTATTGTTCACAACGTGGAAATGTTCGGTGTTTATTTAGACAATGACGTTTTTTTACGATTCAATAAATTAAGGGCCACAATATAATTTAAAATCACGGTAGTTAGTAACTTAATGTATGTAAGCAGAAGATAATAAAATGTCCGTGTGTTACTCATATAACCCTTTTCTGGGTAAAACAGTTTCAATTCCATGCAATTTCATTTTAATGTGTGCTGACCAATAAACCGTGATCTTTCAGGCAATCAATAAGTACCATGGTTAGGGATCCAAGCCAAAATTTCGCCAGTGATTTCTGCTTATGCCACCAACTGAGCCGCAGTTGACTTCTACGAATCTTTATGATACGACTCCCTCATGTGGTCTGACAATTATCGCTTGAAACGAAATTGGTCACGTAAATCTGTCATTGGCTCCCGGGCTATACCCTATTCCACCTAGCTAAATTAAGTTCACAAGTCATTTCTTTTGGTCGCGGACTAACGAATTACCGTGTCCTTGGAACGTAAAGGATAACTGAATGACATCGTGGATTTTAGTCAGTACAAGTCTGACAGTTCCTCCCGCTTTGCCTTGGGTGGTGGGCAACTGATTTGATGATTTTACCACGATAAAAAAAAAATGTCATTGATCTTCAACTTCATCAGTAAGTTAATCTCCTCAATACTAGACGAGTCTCATTACTTTGCCCCAGAATAAGCCTATGTTGACCCAATGCAGGCCTACCTTCCCAATTCTGGAGAAGCTCAGCCTGCTCGTCCTTCCATCACTACATTGACCTGCCGCGATGCCGTTTCTTGCCAGTTGGGTTCCGATGAGATATTATTTTAGCCCAGTCGACTGCTTCCGACCTTCGATGGCTATGACCAGCCCACTTCAACATAGAAGCTGTGAGATCAGCATCAGTTCATAGTATGGAATTTCTGATGCGGTTCGAACGATTGACAAAATCTCGAAAATTCTAGATTTTTTTCGAAACTTTTAGAACCATCCTAACCTTTCCTCAGACACGACAATACGGCACCTGCAGTTGCCGCTGCGGCTGCGCCTGATTGCGGCATTGTGCCGCTCACAATAACTCGATTAGACTCGGACGGCACCGGACGTGCACACGACTGTGTTAGCGTGGATATTCCTGAAATCAATATCTTACATAGGCTAGGGGAGATATTGGAAGTGTAAAATAACTTCTATTTTGACGGATGCATAGATACATATACATACTCGCATATTATTATGTAATGCAGGCATCCTTTTTTTAAGTGTTATAGTCATCAAATGAGTCCTCCCACCCCGGGCAGGGCGGGAGGGACTGTCAGACTTGTACTGACTAAAATCCAAGGTGTCCTTCAATGTAATGCGGGCATGGTGACTTGACAAATGTACTGTAGGTACTTCAAAATTAGTGACCAGAATTTGACTTTTTTATACCCATTTCACATAAATTAGCACAAAATGTCTTCTAAAGCCTTGCATTTTTTTTAACCGAACATACAGCCCTTATTACATGCCCTTGCTTACATACTCAAGTGCTTACAGATATCCTTTACATTCCGAGACGCGTAAAAGAAACTTTTAAATAAGTATAAAGTCATAGACAAGGCACATCCACAATATTCCAACACCGCACCACCCCCAATTAGGTGAGGACCAGGCTACGAGGCACAAAGGCAAAGATAATGGTCAGTTAACTTAGTTCGGAAGATAGTTCACTTAGAGCTAACTTAACTTTATCAAGTTGCAATTAAGTTCGCCCGCTTAATTGAATATTCTCACGGCCCATATCACAATTACGACCTCCTGAACTAGACAGTATCGATTGGGGTGTCGGGAAGTGTGCCTGGGTTTTTGGGTGTTTCGTTTTTGTATGGTTTTCATGAGAAAATAGAAATAACGTAGGCTGTGGGTGTTTTAGATTTTCTTGGGTAAAATAACTTTTTATTTAACTGTTATAAAAAACCGAAGACAATTACCGAAATATAGAGCTCTAGTAGAAATTAGGTGGCTGAATTGCGAAAATATAAAATTGCAATTTTACTCAAGACTGTTTTAGTCAGATAAATTTTATTTGAGGAATTAAAAAAGTGATTTGACATATTTCTATAGATAGGCTGCCAAACCGCATTTTTATTCCTTAGATAAAAGTTATCTGAAAACTCAGCACTTTAACAAAAGAAGGAATAGTTAAAGGCACAAGTTAAACTTAGCTGACAATTTGGCTTTAATTGCAAGACCGCCAAAAAGAGAGTCCACATAAATCAGCTTATATTTTAAGTCGACATTATTTTCAAGTTAAAAATAACTTACACATTTTGACTTAAAATTGATTCATATGATGAGAACGATCTTTATAAGCCATAATGTATGTAAACCGTTTAATTTGAGGCAGTTCTTGACCTTCACGAAACACATAATTCATCCGATTAAATCGAAAATAATATTTTTCATAAATAATTGTAGTTTACAACCTTGTCAAGTAATAAAGTAATGAATTTAATCATATTTATGGTAATGGCGATAAACGAGAGATCCTGGGATCACCGCGCAATTTTGATAAATGCCTTTAAAAATCGATACAAGTTAGTAAAAAGGAAGAGTTTTTAACTACGGTTTAACAGGCGTTTTAAGTACTATCTATCTGATAAAAAAACCTTGTAATTTGAGCATTATGTTATCGTCATGTCAGCATTAAAACATTCAATTTAGAACATGGGCCACCCATTTAGTTATATCGCTCATTACTTATCACTTTGAAGATCTGGGAGATAGCAGTTGTAATATTGACATGTAGAAGCAGAAGTTACTCGGTAGTTTTAGCATTTTTAGAGGGCCTTTGTGCCGGGGTCGCGGGACTATCTCGTCAGATAACCGTGACCCGTTACGTAAAGGGCTATTTGAGGATCACCGTGGATAAAATCCGTCGTCCGTCAGTACAAGTCTTACAGTTCCTCGCGTCCCGCTCTGGGTGGGAGGAGCCGTTGGATGATTTTACCATGATAAAAAAACCTCATGACTTCCAACTGGGTGAGCCGATTTTGATGATTCTATTTGTACACATGTAGTATATCTATCATTTGGAAATTTCTTTCAGTTCGATTCAGTAGTTTATATTTTGTGAGCATTGCTTAATATGTATTTTTTTTTGCTTGGTAAAATCATCAAATAATGAGTCCTCCCACCCCGGGCAGGGCGGGGGGACTGTCAGACTTGTACTGACTAAAATCCACGGTGTCCTTCGGTAGCTTAATAATTATGTACTTTGGCGATGTTATTACTTTGCTATCTCGCATGATATCTAAAAACGAAACAAATTTAAGAAATGATCGACCACATCATGTTGCCAAATTCTATGATATGTAGATATTTAATAGAATTCGTCACTACTTGCAAACAGAAAATAATGTGACAAAGACGACACTTCAATAGGTTTGTGTCCCTCTCTTACACAATAGTAAAACCAATATAATTGGCTAATGTCCATCAGTTTCTAGTGAACAAACGGACGGTACCGAGTGATGCTTCTTGAATAGTTAGCAATTATGTTCATTTCGCGACTAAGGAGTATTTTTCCCAGCCGCCCACATCGCACTAAGTACATGCCAATCTGTCAGTTATCTGTCCTCTACTTGTAGATAATATGCAACAAATTGGCACTATTGCCCCGTGTAAGCATTTAACTGAAAAGCCGCATCGATAAGGGGTTGGTTCAAGGTATGAGAGGCAGCGGATTCAAACTGTAGACAGTCCCTGACATAAAAAAAACTAATTAAAAAAAAAACTTTGTAACCACAAGTACATTCTGAATACCGGATTTAGTAGTAGATTTTTTTTATAAAGGGTTTGCTCTGGGCCTTAAACTAGAAGGAAAACTGACGTATAAGATCGAGCAGCTCACACAAAACAAACATAAACTCTAGCGCACAGACGAAACGCTGCAAAAAGTATTTGACGCCGGGCTCTGGGCGACAGGCCGCCCTGGTGAGGCCTATAATCTTCCGTGAATAGTCCTGTCAGTCTATTATTGTCATTAAAGTTTAAAAAGCATTTTCTTTCATCAGTTTACTGTGAAAATTAATTTAACCAACGCGATGGAAAGACTTTCATTTGAGAAATATATATTTTAGAGATATAATTCTGAGCCACACTAACGGAAAATGCCGTTAATGTTCGCGTTTATCGTACTTAGAAATATTTATATGCGTGAATGTTGGATTTTGGGGTCGATATTGGACGGGGAGTCACCCATTACTCATCATCCAACATCGACCATGCCGGGGTCGACAGCGCGTTATGTTCCATGGGCGAGAAAGAGCTGTCAGCAATATATCGGCCACCATACAGGACCAAAGCCTGCCGGGGTCGCGGAACTATCTTATCAGGCAGCCATGACCCTAGACTGGAACGTAAAGGGCTATTAAAGAAAACCGTGGATTGTAACCAGTACAAGCCCGACAGTCCCTCCAGTCCTGCCCTGGGTAGCGATAAAAAAACTGTTTGAAAAGACCATCACCTCACTTCAGTCATATTTCATTGAGGCCCTATTAATGCTAGTATCATGAACCCACTGTGTCCACTCCAATCTCAGTGCCATTAAGAAGCTCCCTAGCTACTCTCACTTACCTTATCTAGGCTCTCAATTGTTCGGTAAAACACTAAAAGCTATCCGATTACTGGCGCAACTACTGTAAGGGACTTCTGAAAATAAAAAGAAATTAGCAGTTACACTTTGTAACTTAATGTAAGTATAGAAAAACTGATATTGGCTTAACTCGCTTTATGCTTTATGGATTAAACTTGATCCAGTTTATTTTGAGGTAGATTGAAAGCCTGTATGGGCAATGTTTATAAAGCATGGAGTAATTTGGAAAATCAGTCTTTTGTTTGAAAGGATCTGTCTTCACTGGACTGTCTCATCAGGAAACCTTGACCCTGGAATGTAAAGGGCTATTGAAGGATCTCAGTGGATTTTGTTCAGTACAAGTCTGACAGTCCCTCCCGCCCCGCCGTGGGTAGGTGACCCTGGAACGTAAAGGGCTATTGAAGGATCACCGTGGATTTTCGCTAGTACAAGTCTGACAGTCCCTCCCGGGGCGGGGCCTTGGGTGTGAAGACTCATTTGAAGATTTTAACTTTTCGATGATTCGATTTATATATAAAAAAAAGTGTCAATTCCAGGTGTTCCCAAGATAAGTAAGTCTAGAGTTATGATGATGGGATCTTGTAAAAAGGGAGGGAACTCTTCAATAAATGGCAGTAAATGAACAGGGATTACGGGTTTTTGCATACAATGTTTACAATGTACAAATACCTATATCAACTAAAATGGTTAGAAGACTTTCAAAACAATAATAAAAAATTTAAAATATCTTTCTTTGTTTTTTAAGTTGCTGCCGATGACAAAATAGTTAACGAAATAAAAAAACAA
The DNA here is from genome assembly GCA_028554685.1 of Agrotis ipsilon. Taxonomy (NCBI): domain Eukaryota; kingdom Metazoa; phylum Arthropoda; class Insecta; order Lepidoptera; family Noctuidae; genus Agrotis; species Agrotis ipsilon. Next base: position 12,081,338 of record CM052972.1, read on the forward strand.
AGTCACCAACTTCCGAAAGAAAAGTGACTTTACGCGGCTTTTTGTTTCTTTTTAGTATCTAGTTTTATTTTTCAAAGTTTGTTAAGTATTCACGCTATTCTAAAATAAACCCGAAACAATTTATATATCTGCCTTCTTACCCTTATAAGTTCTCAATCCCCATTCCACAATTTCCACACAACAATTCCACCACAATCTAAAAACAAGCACTATCACCATTTCTACATAGATCTCTTCCATCCTAATCCCACTCCATATCTCGGATAAACCTAGGATAAGTGTAAAAATAACTTAGTGGTCCAGTAATCAGCATCCTCGTATCTTGTGCATGTTGGACGGTAGATGCAAGAGAGTCCCGGTCGGCTACACCTGTTCGTCAGGCCTTTTAGCTTGCCGCGAGCATTGTCAAACTTTGTCGTTGGACAGAACGTGGGGTGGAGTTGGTGAGGTGTTAATACTAATTTTTATTTTTGAGGTGCTATTGTTGAGCCTCGTAATTTGGTGATTGGTAGTAATAAAAATAGACTGCCTGCCCAGTGCATGATGATGGTGATTTCTTGAAGAAAAATCATTTTTTATTAAACGTACGGTTCGCGCAGCATTTTTTCCTGCACCTATCGTGGGTGCATTTACAAACATAATAAACTCACTTGTATATTAAATGCCCAAACCTGGAACAACTAGTTGTAGATCATACAAAAACACCTGAAACAACTACTTGTACGCGTAGATGAAAATTCTAGCTCCGTGCGGGAATCCAACCCGCGACATGCAACACAGCAATCCAATCGTTTAGCCACTGCGCCAATCGTGCAGTCTACGTACATATTTACTTACTGTTTTATCGATATATATTATATTTGTATTTCTTACTACTATTTACTCTTATATTTTGTCTCTCTCTCTGTTATTTTTTCTCTTCATTAAGAACAATCGAAAGAATAAAAACACCTCGTAATTAAACACGAACATAATTCAATGAAATTAAACTTAAATAAAATATTCACATTCAAACAGCCTCTCCACAGTTTTATCAACGAGCTTTAATCAATTAAAGCGTAGCGGCAACCCTATATAAAACACATGACATCCATATCTGTACGCTGACGGATCGCCGGTCGCAGCGACAAAGGACGAGTGTGAACGACCTTTAACTTAAGACTATCTAATCTTTTGTTACATTTTAATAAAGTTTCCGATGTTAGGACATTTGAGTATTGTTTTCCTTTTTAATTAATATTTAGATTAGGATGAATAGTGTTAATTATCTTCGTGAATATAAAAATGGATCGCAAAATGTGTTGCTAAGCTAACTCGAAAACGGTTGGACCGATTCGGATAATTCTGTTTTTGTTGTGTTTCTAACCATCCGGACAGGGTTTTAGAGGACTTCCACCCATACGAAGCCGGGACTGGCCGCTAGTTTCTTAATAAATCTAACTTGTGTTAGAAAATTTATTGCAGTGTTCCCACAATAATCCATTTCTCCTGGATCGTGGATGCGACCTACCAACTAAATTCAAATACTTATTCCGTGCGGGAATCGATCCCGAGAGACCGCAAGAAACGTCCGTTTTTAGATCTAGTCGATCTCTTAATTATGGGTAATTCCTAATGAGATATACTTACTTTATATTAGTAGGCTATGAGTTTCAACATCCCAGGTTTTTAAAAGCTTTTCCGATCCGGGCCTAATGCAAACTTTTTTTATCGCTGTAAAATCATCAAATAAGTCACCACCCAAAGCGGGACGAGAAGGACTGTCAGACTTGTACTGACTAAAATTCACGGTTATCCTTCAATAGCCATCTACGTTCCAGGCTCTCGGTTACCTCATGAGACAGTCCCGCGACCCGCCTAAAGTAAGCCTTTAATCGTTTTGTATTGTCCAGTCCCACCGTCAAAAGAGATTTAAGACGTCAACATTATTACAAAAAACCTGTAGTTACTGCTAAACAAAGGTATGGGTGACACATCAAGACCTCTCCATGTTTCTGAGAAAGCTACCACATAATAGAGATATTCGAAGAAGACAATACCAGTTCTGCACTAACGATGACTGAGTTATGAACGAGTCTTTTGAAGTTGGTAAAACCCAGAATAAGTTGTGACTAGGTCACCGGATGCATACTGTGCAATTGCATAATATATTATTATGAAAATATATATATACAGGGTGAATTTTTCAACTGGGCGTGGATGGCTACTTTCGAAACTATGAGGAATATCGAAAAACGTTGAAAGGAGTCTCGAGGCCGATTTTGACGAAAACTAAAACTGCATCATTGGATTTTAGAAAAATCTAAAATCCTGGTCAGGAATCGAACCCGCTGAATTCGAAAAAAAAATCACACCCTTTATTATTACACCGTTCGATAGTGTTGCTAATAAGGATCAAATTCTGGGAAGTAATCATATACGGCAAACTTAAGGAAATGGCTGATATTTATGAAATTGCTATTTTTCCATGTTACTTTACATCTACTGAGCCATAATTTATTCGAAATTATAAAATTTCATCGTTTTCAATGTCTCACTGGATTTGACGTTTCAACAATCCCGCTGTACTTAGGACTACGACATTATTGAGTTAAACTAGAAATTTCATTATTTTAAAGAAGAAACGGTAACTTATGTTTCAAATACAGTCTCTGCCTTGAAGATTTAACAGTTTTTTTGTAATTATACGTTTTCCTTAAGTTTGCCGTGTATGATTACTTCCCAGAATTTGATCCTTATTAGCAACACTATCGAACGGTATAATAATACAGGGTATGATTTTTTTTTCTAATTCAGCGGGTTCGATTCCTGACCAGGATTTTAGATTTTTTTAAAATCCAATGATGCAGTTTTAGTTTTCGTCAAAATCGGCCTCGAGACTCCTTTCAACGTTTTTCGATATTCCTCATAGTTTCGAAAGTAGCCATCCACGCCCAGTTGAAAAATTCACCCTGTATATTTTGGAAATTCGCAAAAAAAAAAAGATTTTTCATACTGATGAGCCCGATCAATTTCTCATTTTGTATGAAAAAGCAATTTTTTTTTTTTGCGAATTTCCTTATGTTTTGGAACAAACATTGTTCAGTAACATGGGCTGAGTTATCCCACGAGAGGTTTTGCGCTATTAACGTTACACGTTGTATAATTGTGATACTTGGAAGTGGCATGACTGATTTATTTTTATTAAGACATGTTATTTTTTTTTAATTTTAACAAAATCTATTAAAATCGTCAGTTACGATATTTGGAAGTGGATGTAACAGGAACATTTTCAATTACAGTAATAAAGACAAAGATTGTAACTTGTCGAAATCTTAATAAACTAAAAGAAATATATTGATTTGTACTACTTTTCACTAGTTTATACCGAATACTTTGGCGACTTTTTATGTTACATAATATATATATTGTATATTTTGCCAATTATGAGTAGCATAATAATATAACAAAACATAACTATCTGCCTCTTTTTTGCCCAGATGACAAGTAATTTGCCCAGTGCGGCCTATAATATTACCACAGATTTAAACAAAACCTCAAAACCAAAGTATACGTCATACTCTTGGGTTGGGAACTCTAGGTTCTAGGTAGAAAGGAAGGGACTGTCAGGTTTGACTAATAACCAAGTTGTTCCTTCCGTAGTCCTGTGACCCCGGCACGAGATTGGCCAATTGATTTATGGACCTTTTCAGTATCCTAAAAGCTCCTTGAAACGCACGTGGAACAGGACGCACTGTCGACCTCTGCTCGTTTGCGTCGGATATGGTCCTTGATTGGGCGGCAAGCTACTCATTGCACGCAACCTGAGTGTACTTCTTGGGTACATATCCGACGATTTTAGGCATAATGATAATTATTTTACTGTAAAAATGCAAAAGTAATCTCTTTCAAATAACTACGCTTCCATCTATACTTCAAAGTAATGCAGATAACACACTATAAGCAACAAAATTACTAGACAAACGTGTTAACTAATCCGCTTGTTGCAACCTCGCTTTAGAACAATTTGAAATGGTTAGCAAGTGGGCTCGAATACCGGGAATTAGCTACCTTACTTGGATCGTTTTTGCTCGAATAGTACGCAAGCCTCTTATGATGTTTATGTTTTTTAGGTCTGATTTTCTGAATCAGTCTGCAATTTGTACGTTTTTATGGAGTTGTGTCTATAATTTCAATAGTTTGGGACAATAAATCTTGTTTATTTAATAAGAATTATCAGGACTGAGCAAATATTTGTATGACCCATAGATAGTTTAGGGTATAGGGTTTGCGTTTTTGTGTAAATAAATATTTTGTAATCGAAGCTACTCGTACAGTAAGGAATTTGGACGTAAAGAATTTCTAGTGTGAGGCAACGTTTTGTTCTATGGACAAACAAAATTTATAATTAACTAGCTGTGCCCGCAACTTCGTTCGCGTGGATGTCGGAATTGAACAATGTATTTTTTAGTTCTAAGCGCTTAATTCAGTCCAGTCCATTCCAGTCCATTCCAGTCCATTCCAGTCCATTCCAGTCCATTCCAGTCATTTGAATAATCTAGTTTTTCTATTCGAAGTTAGATCGCGCGACTGACGTACGAAATCAATGTGTGAGACCAAAGAAACTTCTGAAACACTTTAAATTCAAATATCTTTTGATAGACTGAACCGATTCCAATGAAACAAAAACTAAGTTCCTCTCCAAGTTACGCTTAATCGTTGTGTATAAAAGTTATCTACATTAATTTCGTATATTTTACGTGATACCTGGACAAATACACAGACAAACAGACAAACAGATAAACAGACAAAAATTATAAAAATGCTAGAAATGGGTTCTATTGGTTGTCCTTTAATACCCTGGCTATATTTTTTGAGTTTTTATTTAATGTACAAAAATATTTTTTCTACAGTTTTATTATATGTATAGATATAGATATAGATAGATTTAGCAATTTTATACTATATTAATAACATATTTTATATTCCAATTTATTTTTGTTTGCTTAAACATTTTTTGACTGCACTTTCATAATAACACAGAAATACACTAAACAAGTAACATTTAATCGTTTCCAAAATTCCGAAATCAGATTGAAAGCAAAACAATTTGTAAGAAAGTTAAATAGCGGTTGCGTTTGACAACCACATAAAAAGGTTGGCATGAAGGCATGTCACCAACGAAACACACTTAATTTTTTCAGTTTAATTTTAAACACTCGTATCAGGAAGCATTCTTTATCCACTCTTAATTGCCTACTAATTGATTTTTAAAGTTCACATCATTTGTATTAATTAACTTGAATTTGAAACAAAGAAATGAAATTCAGCTTTAAATGAAGCCATTCATTTCACTCACTCATTTGCATTTTATTACAAAATAATTACCAACCGAACGTCATTAAAACACGCGATAATAATTCTAAAAATAAAAATTTGGCTTTAATACAACAACGTATTCCAAATTAAAAAAAAAAAATAAGACAAAACAATAACATTATAAGACTGGTTGAAATTTTATATGAAGACGAAAAAAGAAGAAGAAGTCAAGATGGTGGACAAAAGTTTTTGAAAAAAGAATCAAAATGAAAAAAGGATCTAATCTGTGCTGTCATCGGTAACAAAAATAAGGTAGAATATGAAGCCGGGGTCTAATGAGACAAAGGGTTAATGAGAATAACAATGGCTGGGCAGTAAACTATTGGATTTATTTACACTGGACTGGCGGGCGATGATCTGATAACGCGGCAAATGCTCGCTTAAGGTGAAGATGCTGCTGTATTTCACGGGTTTTATGTTTTGAGTATAGTAAGTTGGAGTGGCACCAATTGATAAACAATCGGGTTTGTTTTATTTAAATAAACGGTTTAAATGCAGTTGTTAATTGTGTAAATAAGAATATTTTTATCTGTACTATATATCTTCGTTTTCTTCCTATTAATTATAGTAAATTCTTATTTTTCTTTCTGTTTCCATACGTCTTCTATTATAGTCCTTGCTTTACCTTGATATTAATTACATAGTATATTTTCAATTCAGCTCAGAGATGGAATTCTTCGCTATTGGCTGGCCTTAGTATTATTTTATAAATGTATAGACGCCAGGAGGTCCACCTACTCGAATCTGTCATAATAACGAATACCAATTTAACATTAACCTTCGACTATTGTTTGACAAGGTTGAAAATATATTTTAAAAAATTGAAAGATTGAGGACTGGCTTCTGTGCATCAAGACTTGAACTTAAGTGTAACTTTTTACTGGACCCATTGAGTGAGTAGAAAAAAGAAACATAATTATATGAGTTTATTATTATTCCACATTTTGATATAAATACGGTAAAACCTAGACCTAGGTAGACTTTACATAAAAAAAAAACTCAACTCGGCAGTTTCCCATAATTCCTCAAAAGATCAAAACGAAATACTATCAAAGTTATCCTCCCCTTAACGGATCACCGTAGCGTCCGTCGCAATGATCAAATTTCGTTTTTATTGTTAATCCCAGCCTCTAAATGAGCAACCACATATTGAGTTCAAACAACCACATCGGACTACAAAAAGAATAACACTTAATAATCCCGGATTCCGGGATTCGATGCCGCTCTGGTGTTTTGAGACATTTTATATTAAAATTTTATTCTTTAGCTTGTGTCGTGGTTTTGTTGTTAACATACCAAAGCGCAAGGTGGAGTGCGTTTATGGGACTTTGTGGGTTGGTTCTTTTTTGCATGGTGACTATTATTAAGTTGGTAACTAAGGTGCTTTTAAAGCACTTTACTAGTTAACTTTACATAGCATTGTTTCAAGATATGTACAGGGATAAGTCGTCCTTCAAACTGACGAGACAAGCGACATTTCTTGTTTAAATTCAATATTTATAATAACGTTAGTTTCAAAGCCGAAAAATTTAAAGATGTTCGTAATTAGAGATAAAAAGAAGAACTGATGCAATATGAATTCGGGATATTTGAATTATAATTTAGATTTTGTAGATTCAGAAGCACTGTAGTTTTAGGAGACTATTTCTGCTTGTTCACAAATAATAAGGGTTTTTTTTTTTTTGCGTGGTAAAATCATCAAATGAGTCCTCCAACCCCGGGCAGGGCGGGAGGGACTGTCAGACTTAAGTACGGACTAAAATCCACGGTGACCTTCAGTAGCCCTTTTTGTTCCGGGGTCACGGTGATAATAATAAGGGCATAAGAGGTAAATTTCTCATTTTCGATCCCACTTTCCTTATTTATGAATGGTCTACTAGCATAAGGCTACCTTCAATTTTTTCTACATTCGGGCGTCCTCCCCTTTAATTTCTTTCTTAATTTTATAACAGCATTATCATCTCAAACCATTCTAGACCTCACAAGAATCAAAAATGATAACCAATCTATGTTTCTCCAACCCAACCAATCAATCAAACTCAACTCCTATAAAAAACACCGATCTTCTAAACATATCCATAATATATGCGTTACAAGAGATTCGCGGGCGAATCTGTTTGTTCATTTGTCACGGGCAATCGAAACCATTAGTGGTAATTACTGCCCTTGCTCACTTATCGATGCAATAAAATGAACTGCTAGTGTGGGGGAAGGCATGAGATGACGCGGGTTGCAATGTTCCATGTAGTTGTTAAACGAATGAATATCGAGGCCTGACAGTCAGTGAGGAGAGAGTCTGAAAGTCACTTTTTCTATATGGAATCAAATATAGCAGCTAACAATTTAGGACCCATAAATATTTGAAGTAACTTTATTTTTTATCCTTGATAAGTTGAGTGAATTGAGTTGTAAATATCGTTTTGTTCCTAAAGGCTTTGATTTTTTTTTAAATCGCTGCGTGTGTGCCTTTACAAACAATTAAACTCACATACACAAACGCCCAGACCCGAAACAACTACTTGTAGATTAGAAAAATATTTGCTTCGTGCGGGAATGTAAACCGTGACACGCAGCGCAGCAGTCGAATCGCTCAGCCACTGCGCTAACCACCGTGCCGTCGTTCAAAACGATAACGACGTCTTTCCTGCTTGATATGTTAGGAAGTGGAAACTACGTATTTTCCTACGCCTCAGCAAGGATGACCCAAAGTCCTCACCTAACTTCCTCCTGGCTCTCTTGGACGTGTCTCAAAATTCAAAACCGGCCAGATACCAATGGGTCTTTTCAATTATATACCTAAGTATTTTTCAAGTTATCTTGGACATCACTAACGTAAAATAACATTATCATCATCTGCCTAATCTTTTGCCAAATATATTGGGGTCGGCTTCCAGTCGAACCAGATACAGCTGAATATTAATAATTATTTTACATCGAACGACTGCCTATCGGACCTCCACAACCCAGTAACGGTGTAAAATGATACCCCTAGGTAAGACTGGTCGTCAGACTTTAGAGCTTCTGACTAACAGTAACAACAGTTAAACATCTGCAAATGACAGCCGGAACCAACGACTTTACGTGTTTTCCGAGGCACAACGCAAAATAATAAGCCAATAAGCCGTCCGTATATCTATCCAGAGTATCACTAAAGGGATCATCATTCAAGTATCACCAGTCAACAAGTCTATTTTAATACACAATGAAACATTAACAGTCACTTCTACAAAGACTGAAACAAAGCTTATAAAAAAGCAAAAGTGAGCTATAAACACAAAGAACCACGACATTGACAAAGACATTAAAAGGTTGTCATATTCTGATCATACATACATACATCCACTGTTGGACATGAGCTTCTGTCATACAAAATGTATTAAATCATTCAATAATGAAGACATGCGCAGGAGTGCACCGACTGCGTCCAATGGGGCAGGTGTAGTGATATTTTTTTAAAAGAATGATTTCAATTTGAAAATAATGTAATATTTAAGCAATGATGAACATAATTAGATTATTATTAAGACTAATGAAAAGGTACTTAAAATGAATTGAAAACAATGGGATAAAACATTATAATAATGTCCTCATTGTATTGGAATACTGAATGAAAAAGATCACAAATGTAGAAACATTACATATTGTATGAAAAGTCGTCGGTGGATTTCAATACCGCCTCTAAATCAAGTCATACTCTTCTTACTCAAGATGTTCCTAAGGCACGTTAAATGACTATTCGATTATATTTTGCCCGAGTAGGGCACAATATGGAAACATTTCTTTTCAACCTTTTTGACGTCACCATGTTTAGGGCGACAGGAATCTTTCTATATTCCGTCATGTTGTCTGTTCTTCGGTCATGTTGTCTATTCTTCCGTCATGTTGTCTATTCTTCCGTCATGATGTCTATTCTTCGGTCATGTTGTCTATTCTTCGGTCATGTTGTCTATCCTTCGGTTATGTTGTCTATTCTTCCGTCATGTTGTCTATTCTTCCATCAACAATACTGGTATATCATGCTACAAGACTTGACCACCAAAGAAATGGAGATGCTGTCAGTTTTGATCAACAGCAATAGTTGTCAAACTCAACGCATTTTGTACAGTCCTAGCTATAAAAGCAAATTTCTTCAACACTACTTAGTGTGCCGACCCCTCAGAAACAAAAGCTTGATGAGTGGTCAGATAATAAGAAGTGTGCGCAGGCGCATTGAGGCGGTGACGTGTGCAGGTGACGGAACAATGTGATGTTGTATTTCACTACTACATTATGTTCACAAGCCTCTACAGTGTCCACTTATGTTCGGATCGAGGTAAGGTTGGTTTCTATGGAGGACATTTCTTTGATTTTGTATTGAAAACTACGGTGAAGTGAAGTGTTTGTATTTAAAAGTAAAGTGCATTCTTACGAAACGCTCTTGTTTATTTTTCCGCAATGTAACTACGGAAAAACTAACAAGAGCGTTTTAGTGAGCATTTTGACGAGCGTTCTGGCGAGCCGGCTGTCCAGTCTAAAATCTTCATGAAGAAAAAAATTTTGACAACCATCGACTAGGGCGTTCGCTTGATAGATCGTGAAAATAGCGATGTTTGGCTCTATGCTTGGCCTGTGCTCTACCCTGCTGCTCGACTCCTATTGGTGGATAGCGTGTTCGACCAAACTCTTCAGCTTAGCTTAGTACAGATTAAGACCAAATCTATATCAATAAGCTACCAAGATATGCGTTGTTCTCACCACCATACAATCCAGGCTTAACCTCTCTCATTGTGGCGGCATTATCCATTGAAAAGGCTACCTATTGTTATTTCACTTTAATATAAAACAATACGCAAACCTTTTACATTGACTGTGATCTTTTATTTGCTCTGCCATCCTTTGTGGTGCCGCCGCGGCATTTTTTATCTCTGGCAACTCATTAAGACTGGCGACGTTTTTGTATGTCAATGCTCATTGAGTATTTTTATTGTGTCGACTTAGATGGATATTCCATTCATTCATAGTTGATTATTTCTGGACGATGATAATGTGAATCTGTGGCAAAATGGCGGACGAGAATTAAGATGGCGGGAATTGTATTACAAAGGATTCTATTTTAAGAATTGAAAATAATTACTTTTAATTGGGAGGTACTTGCAAGAAAGAAACTGCATTGAGTAATATTTTGTTGTGATAAATAAACCCGTACCTGTGCTGTACGTCGTCGTACTGCAAATAGATATTTTCTATTGCATTATCGTCATGGCTGAAAGCAAACTGCATATTAAAAGATGTAGGTATTTCATTCTCTATTAATTTCGAAGTAAATTTTAATATTACACATAAAAACACCGTGTAAAATATTTAGGGTATAAATACAGGGCATCAAATATTCATTCACTTTGCTGCATGCATTTTCTCTGGCATTGGATGGTAATGCTGATTTTTTGGCCATAAAAGATTAGCCCTCTAACATGAAGGATGAACTTATTTAATTATATCTGAAAATAATTATGATCCTTAATTGATAGAGCACCGTACATCCATGCCCTTGCCAAATTAAACACCTCAAAACAAGTTGGTGGGTGGCACAACCACGAGCAAAGTGTGAACTGCGCTTTATTTCACCCGGCCATTCCATGTGTATAGCGCCTTATTTCACTTCAGATTACTCCAACTATTAAACCCTACAGATCCACATAAGAACAAAACAATGTTATTGCTTGTATGCAAATATCTTTAGTAATAACATATACCAAACCCTGATTACGTTCTATCTTTGTATGTAACTTAATACAAGTGAAAAACGTATACCGAGAGGAACAATGTTGGTAGTTTGGGGAGATTTTCCCATTTTCAAGGGTAAAATTTGGGGTTAAAAGTCCATGGAGAAAGTGCTTGTTAAAATTAGCCTAAATATAGTTAAAACAATTTTAATAGTTTGTGAAGTATTTTTTCACAGCTAAATTATTTTTTATGAAATCATAATACCTAAAAAGGAATACAGAGGCATTAGCAGAATATTTCCGTATTTAACTTACAGCGTACCTACTTAAGGTATTTACGGCGTTTATTGTAGGGAAAATGAAAAAGTGTCTTTAGTGTACGAACGTGGAACTAAATTTTCCTATAAAATTAAGGCCAACGTTCTCTTTTACTTTACATCACAAGAACGTAAAAACTCATTTTAGTGGCCTCAGAAATGGACTAGATACACACAAGCAGTAAATTCGATATTACCTATTAGTACTTTTTAGAATAAACTTACTTATCTATTATTGATAAGCTTTCCATGTTATACGTGGTTATACACAGAAAGTTCATCAATCAAAGATGTGGTAGAATTTAAAAAACGGGGTAATTTAACAAGTAGATTCAGCAACCCTGCGCAGAAGTACTTATTATTGCGTTATCGTGGCTCGTTTATGCTGGTGTTATCTTTTAACAAAAGCCTGTTGCTCGATAGGTAGGCGTTATTCAGCATATACGTGAGTGTTGGAAGATAGTCGCAAAAGGGTTTGATTGTAATGATAAGCAGAGTTGATGCGAGGTTAGGATTTGCGGTTAATGACTCTGTGCCCATAGCCAGAATCTAATGATTCTGATTGACATGGCCCCTTTGGAAGAACAGAGACCTGCCTACAGCCTTTCCTTGATAAAATGGCTATCCAAATCATAAAGATTTTGAACCAGAAGTTCCTGAGATTATCAGGTTCAGAGAAACAGATTATAATTTTAGAACAGACGGGAATATTTGGATGATTGGATGGATATTTTTTACTTTATAATCAGAACAGTCGAATTGATCCTGATGAAGGGCTCATATGATAGACCTATCTATCTTTTAGAGTCTGGAATAACACATAAGATATCGTTTAGTATTTACAGACTAGTAAAGCCGCATTTATATATAAAATGCATTCGATAATAAAGTAACAGGTGATAGGCTAAAATTGCGTGCGATTAGAGGGGCGTATGTATGTCATCATCATCAGCCGGAAGACGTCCACTGCTGAACATAGGCCTCCCCCTTAGACCACCACGCCGAACGACAATTCGCCACTTGCATCCATTATGCCCGCGACTCGCACGATGTCGTTGGTCCACCTAGTGGGTACCTGCCTACGCTGCATCTTGCGGCGTATGTTTGTCCAGCAGTGGGTTACTATTGGCTGATATCGTGGAGGATGATGATGAACAATGTCGTCCCTTAAGATCCAAAATACAGGAGCCCTAACATAAGAGCACTCTCCAATAAAAATATTTCTTTATTAATAATTATACCAATAAAAAAACCCAGCACATTTTTACAGCATCATAAACAAATTCGTGGTTTAATCATTAAAGTGGTTAGGGTCCACAATATATAGTCCAAAGATAGTGTTATAAGAGCTAATACAAAGGTTTATCTGGGTAACAAACGTCGGCCAATAAACCGAACGATGAACCGACTCGGTAGTAACGTGTATGAGAAATGTCGACGCGTTCATGAGATTTTTTGGAGAGGATAATACCTCATGAAGGATAATTTTTATTTTAAAGGGACTGTAGATACTGAGCTTTATTTTTAAAAGCATTTTTATAATTGACAGCAGAACAATATTATAAACGTGAAAGTTTGTATGTATGGATGTATGGATGTATGGATGTTTGTTACTCTTTCACGCCAAAACTACAGAACGGATTTGGCTGAAATTTGGTACACAGATAGTTTATAACCTGGATTAACACATAGGATAGTTTTTATCCCGATTTTATGTTCCCGTGGGATAATTTTCGAGTTGTAGCGGGTGTAACCGCTGGCAGCAGCTAGTTAATTATAATAGAGATCCATTTGGAAAGGTTTTTTCCATTTTAGGTCTCATTCTCACTATTTCTTAGGGGCTGAAATGAAGCTACGAACAAAACCGTTATAAAAATAACAAAACGTTTATTGTCTTGTAGCCTACGTGTGTGTATTAGGCAAAGTCATGTCCAGATACTGTGTTCGAAACAAAACGTAACGTTTTTTAGTGAAGCCTCTTTTTATAATTATGTGAGTGAGCACCTTGTCTGAGGAATTTGACTATTTTATAATCTAAGTCCCCTATGTTAGATTACGATGAATTAAGTATCCTTCGTTTAAAAATTAAACAAACAATACGTTATAATATTCAGAAGTAAGACCAATGGGCTACATTGCTACTTACAGGCTTATTGATAAAATTAAAACATTGACATATAAATTTTTAATGAGTTAGTTATATGTAGGTACCTACTTAACCCATTGCGGCGTTTTGGCCTGAGCAAGTAAAATATTATCAAGCTCTTAATTTTACAATAATTGTTAACAATCTGAAGCAAAATTTTCTTTTAACCGTGGTTCAGTCAAAAACACACCAAAGCAGCTTGTCACACCTGCGTATCAGCATCTCTATAAATATTACAACCTTGTGAAGTAAGCCGACCGGCATGTTGCCGATAATATGGGGACAAATACAAATTGATAAACAAAAAGAAATACATTAACGTACGTGCACACATATATTATAATATATGTAGATCGGATAGACGTCCCGACTATATATATAATATTTAATGGATGGACAACATTTTATACCTTTTTATATGATATTTATGCAATGCTTCTGAAAAAAAAATGAAGCTTTTGATGCAATTTGCTATTTTATATTGATATGATTAAGGTTAAGATTACTAAGTATTATCTACGCTTTGGAGCGGCTTAAGTAATTACTAGCTATTCCCCGCGGTTTCACTCGCTACTCGGCTCCTTTTAGTGGTAGGGTGATGTAATATAGCCTTTCCCGATAAATGGGCTATTTAACACAAAAATATTTTCTCAACTTGAACCTGTAGTTCCTGAAATGAGCAAGATCAACAAAAGAAACTCTTCCGCTTTATAATATTAACTATAGATGACAAACTTTCCTTATTTTGGAATATTTTCTTCATTGAAACACAATTTGAGAAAATGTTTATAAACGTAAATTGCTTAAAAATAAGCAAACTTTTATTTAACAACTTAGCTACAGTAAGTAGTTATTATCATTGCGTATGCCAATGAGATTAGTAATCGGTACAAGTTGTTGCTTGGGCAAAAGTTATAATTATAATTTTATCAATAACAAAGAGATTGGACAACCAAACCATCTCAATAATTACACCCTGCAATATCATAATAGGAAGTACAATTGCGCGATTTAAAGTTTAATGTCGCAAAACATTGCAACAAAACCCAGTCCTAAGATTTACAATTCTTGTATTTTCTTACAAAAGAATTCTTATTAGCAACCAAATTGTTTTACCAGTGTATATTATGCTAATAGATTACAACAGAGCACTAACAAAATTTTAAAACATGTCTCAAGGAATTAATTTCCCAACTAAACGTTAACTTAACATTACGAAATTATGGAATACCAGATCTAGCTATTCCTATGTCTAATGCAAATGCAAATATAGCGTTAACAAAACAACTTGAATAACAAGTGTTTGCAATACAAAATAATAGTGTAAATACCATTACAAAAATCATCTATCACCCAACTCTTGGAACACGACTGCTAAATGGTCTTAGGCGCCAAGCGCACCATTGTACGTGAACAGACGGACGGATCAATGGTCGCCCCTAACTAGCTGAGCCGTGAAAATGTACAAATGGCCGACGGACATCGGAATTCAATTCTAAGGTTAGTTGTCCTGTCATGTATACGATGGTCACTTACTAATTGGTGTTCGAATCCATTTTTCTTTAGAATTCTTCGGCAGAAGTTTGTGAAGGCTAAGTTGATTCAGCGGTAAGTGGTTCCCATCTACTTAAGTAATGTAGAGTTGGTGAACCTTTTGGTTATGGGTCCAGGGCTTTTTTTTTTTGGAAAATTGAACACCTGTCTTTTGAATTCTGATTTGTTTGACTGACTTATATTTAATTACCTTTGATAATTATTTTGAATTAATCTTTTTGCTACTTTATTCCAATATAATTGAAGGTAGCATTTACTTTATGGCAATATGCTTTCCTCATTTCAAACATTATCAGACAACTACGCAAAAAGTACACAATACAAAAACTACAAAATCAGTAATTAAATGTTTCTTACAAAGGATTTCGTAAATATAATTAAATTATTCCACCGAATTAATTCGAAATAATGAATCAAATGATTTTTAGCACAAAAACTACTTAAAATAATTCTTTATTTTATTAGCTATTAGCGTACTAAAGTCATGATTTGAACTATAAGCTAAAAAACGGGACTAGCAAAAACTTTTAAAATAATAGCGAACAATAACGTTCTTCTCAATACACACTCTCGAAAAAAGAGCAATAAATAAAATGAACCATAAAATCTGAAATAATATCATTTAAATAGTTGTGGTGATAGTTGAGCAATGGGTCTGCTCAAAATACGATCAAGTTTGAGAGGTATTCACGGTCGAAGGTTCCGTCTGTAGCAATAAGCGAAAACGCGAAAATCGCCCAGTTTTGTAATATTTTCCATACTGGTAACACCCGTAGTAAGATTTCGGGAAATCGTAGAAAATCGTGAGTTACTTGTATTTGATTTAATTGTAAATCATGTGGATCATTTGCACGTCAAAATGGTATAATTGATGATAGATAGATAGATAGATAGATAGAATACACTTTATTGTACACCAAAATTGTTACAAAAAATAGTTATACAATACTTATCTAATATTATGGTTACAAAGGCGGTCTTATCGCTAAGAGCGATATCTTCCAGACAACCTTTACATCAGCTGTACGAATTGGATATAATTGGTATAATTATTCTGCCACAATAGCAACTCCATTTTACATATTAAAATTTATTTATTGTACTGTTTTTATGTAACATTTTTATGGAAGAATTTATTAATCAAAACACTAGGAGGAAAATTAATGGAGGTATTCCACTTAGGGCACCTTGCACCTGCGAAAAATTTTGACAGAAGCCTTATGTCGAATAGATAAGGTGCAAGTAGCTCAGGTGCCATTGACAGCGGGTGCCCTAAATAAAAATGCCCTAACTGTTTTACCCCAGTTTTCCTTATCATCTAATTTTAATTTATGCCAATTCACAAAACGTCGCATGTAATTTAATAACTGTGAACCTGCTCAGTCGGCGCAACGTTCCTTCCTACTTTTTTCACACCCTCAAAAAGTGCATGAAATAGGGCAACACGCAAGCGATACCTTTGGTGCTGCAGATGTCTATAGACTACAGTGACCGCTTTCCATCAGAAGAGCTACATGTTTTTTCGTCACCTTTATAGTGTACAAAAATCTTTCTTTTTTCTAACGTAACCCTAAAAGATCTGACCAGGGCCTCAGGCCCCAAAGTAATATGAAATCAAACACCTATCTTCGCATACATGATACTCCAGTTTCTCATTCATAATTACACAGTATAACCCCCCAAACGCGTGCCCGCCATTACTTTTATATCTAGTAATAACATGGCACTTATCAATTATATCAATTATTTATAATTGTATTGTAGCATTCGGCACAATAGACTCACTTTAATAATAAACATTAAGATTTACAACATTTTTTAAGATATTGATTTGGCTTATGGAATTTTTATTGAATTGTTTTTGATATTGTTTTTAGGAGTAAAAACGAAAATAATTATTTTAACAGAAGAAACAAAAAGTCAATTAAAATAGAGTGCTACTAATTTGATGTACTTAAATGTGCGTAGGTAAAAACTGACCCTGAAGCAATGGACATGCTATAAGTATAAATTAATTATATGAAATTATTAATATTATTTCATTAGAAAAAGAACTTGCCACCGTAACAAAACACATTGCACATCGCTGCAATAATGGACTCAGTTTAAATCACATATTTAACTAAAGAAAAACGATAAAACAAAAGAACATAATTATGTGTAAATTGTATAAAAACACAAAATCAGTTCAATTAGACCGACGACGCCCTTACACATTCCATACCAAAATCAACGGCTTAACGCTTCGATGCACATATTCTTTTACCACCACAGAAAACATTCATCACCTTTATAAGGAAAAGGATAAGGTATAGAATTGTGTGTGTTTAAGTTAAGGAGCAGTAAAACTAAGTTGGTAAACCTATAGTGCGAGATTGCACGTAGTGCACGCGCTAAGTATTTTTTATTACGACGATTACAGGGTTAACAGGGCATGTAATAGCGTGATGATTATTGTTGATTGGTCGGACAAAAACTGGGTGTGTTTGTTCACGGGATTATACAACCATTGTCTTGTCACGCTTTGACGGTTTTTACATTTTTAATATATGACTGATTTTATCTAAGTGGCTTGTTTAACAGACGACACGTTTTGTTCGTAAACGTTTTATAAAATTATAATTAGTATACCGTGGAGTTTTTCTGTGTTAAGGTTAGTGAACACACCGTGTAAATATAATTAGTTGGTATTATTTATTGTTTTGTGTTCTTAGAGTTATGTGCATTAAATTACGGTTGTGTGATGGATGACGGGTTATCATTGTTTAAATCTGTGCCGGTGCACGTAAGGTACCGTTTATTGCAGCTTGTAAGGATTGGAATAGCATTTGAAGGGTTAAATGAATTATGTAATTATTTAAAAACCAACCTGTGTTTCTAAAAGTTGGTCAATTTGATGATATTAATTTATATCACTTAATATTTTGTAATAATACCAATTACTGTATTTGTCGCTGATCATACTTAATGAATGAATAACTTTCTTATCGCCTAGGCCTTAAAAACGCTATTTAAAATATATATAGATCCCATACGTATTAAGAAAACAATAAACAGCAGACCGTAGAACCATTATTATACTTTTATTTAACGTGGTGAAATCATCAAATGAGAACACTAGTCCCGGGCGGAACGGAACTGTCTAAAATCTACGGTGTTGCTTCAATAGCCCTTTACGTTCAGAGGGTCACGGTTTCCTGAGATGAGAATCGTTTCCAGGCTTTGAACCTATATGGAGGTCCTGTTAAAACCAAGACTTGTTACCACGTTTTTAAAATTTTTCATACTTAGCCAAAGTTCTAATAATGCAAATGCAAGTTTGAGTAACAGTTTCAGAGTACTTAATTGCCCATTAATTTCAAATGGAAATCCGTCCTAATTAATAAAACAGTAACAATTTCCACAACATTATCTTTCTATAACTACAAAGTTTCTCATGAACATAGTAAAAGCAACTAGCTACGAACAAATCAATGATCGAAACACGTCCAATTAACGTTAAAGTGGCATCCGACAACGCGACTTGTCAACAACGTGTCGCCGACGTATTGTCGCGTCGCATTCAATGTTGCGCTTGCGACTTGTCGAGGAAAAACGCGACGGAAAAATGTCGGCGCGTTTGGATAGAGCCTGTCTTTAATCGTTAGTTGGTGTTTTTATGCAAACGTGCATAATTGTGTGGGTACACTTGTGCGGTTAGATTGAGATTCGATTTTCGAAATTTAATGGGTATTTGAATAGATTCGATTTGACAGTTGTTATGTCTAATGAGGGACTGTTGTGTTTTGTTTTTAAATTGTGCGAAAAAATACGGGTAGGTTATGTTTGTACTTAGATGATGTTTAAAACAATGTAAAGATTACTTGTTTTCCTAAAAATATGAAATCGTCATGGGAAAATGTGTAGATTTCTTTCTAAATTGTTGTTATTTTTTTTCGGACTGTTCTTAAGTTTAAAGAAGGAATGAAATAGCAACAAATGACTGGTATTTTTTCCTATACCTACCGAAAAAAGATAATGAGCGAGTGATTTGTTATTTAATAAATCACAGGTGTGATTAATCAGTTGCACAGCTGCCCTTTTAGTTATTACCAGTAACTGCCTACTTTTATATTATAATCATAATGACGAGTTTATATAAGGTCATGATCTCATCACCTAAAAATAATAAATGAACCCCGACACAAGCTTTAATACTTAAAAGCCACTGTTTCAAACATAAAAGTTTCTAATCTAACTGTAACTATAAAAACTCTTTAATAAAATAAAAAAACAAATTGATTTTTTAAAATAAGAACCTAAGAGCGATTCGTTGTTTCGATTACAATTCGAACTTCGAATTCGGGTGACGCTATAAAACCGTCAAGTTTTTGACTTTCACCGTCAGTGAGGCATCGTCTTCCCACGATGTTAGTTGTTTAGTAGGCAACAATTAGACAATTGTCGGCCATTTTAACGATCAGCCATAAAATCGGGTTTCAGTCTCTCATTAACCGCATTCTTGTGATACTTCCGCTTTTATAGTTTTACTAATCAACGCTTTGAGATTAATACGGTCCCGTATGTAATGGCGTTGGTTGTGTTCAGATTAATTTTATTGGTCCGAGCCTCGGACAATTGGTCGTATAGATAATTGAGTTTCGGACGCCGCGGCTTTTTTAAATCTCCATGTTTACTGTTAAGCCACTTTGGTACAATCTACCGGCTGGCAAGCGACTAGAAACTTCTAATTTAGATTAATAAACGGACCTGTATTTACTTCTTTAATTTGTAAATGTAGTTTAGCCAGTAAAAACTTGTGTTTTACTTGTCGTCAAAGCGGCCGGTCGATTTCTTTTATACTTAGGTACTGTAAAATTTACCAATGAAAACATAATAAAAGTTTGATATTGCTCCCCGTTATTGGAGACAACTTTATATGTTTTAATAAACAGATGATCTAAAATGAGAATTTCAAGTTTTGTTGAGATTTTTGTTGATTTGGGAAAACTAATTCAACTTTTCCTTGTTTGTTTTGATATTTCAAGAAAATAAGGCATTAGAAGCTTTTGGAACTGTATCAAGATTTTCCAAAGATACGTAGGTTTTAATTTGTTTCTTATAACAGTCATAATTATGTATGACTTCTTTCTTAATCACATGGAGGATTCATTTCGTCCCGTAGAACAAGGCAGCTAAAATTTCGTAAAAAAATTAATGACTCAGAGATAACTATAGATTTATTTGCTAAAAACCCAAAACGCCGACAAAATATAACAGTTAAATCCGTCAGAAATGTAATACAGTTATTACTATTGTAACTTCTTCATCAGCCTAAAAACAAGTTAAAATAAATCATTCATAGGTCAAATAAAATAATTATCGACAAAATATCAAAGAGCCTTTGTAACGGAAATACAAACAAATATTATTATACCTGCTTATACAGAGAAGAGTTATTAACGATTTAAACTTTTCATTTTGATGGCCAATAATTATATTTTTGGTTAAAAACGCTTCTGATTTTTGATTCATTTATCATCATAATTTTATCATTGATCATTTTGTATTTGATATCATTATTTATATTTGCATATACAATAATGTAGAAACCAATTACCTGCATATGTGGCAGTGAGAATTAATGCGTTTTTCATGTGTATATATATAAAAGTAATGGATGATTTAATTCATAAATGATTCATAAAAAGTAGGAACAATTTGAGAAGTAACGTGTTGTACTTTTTTAAATACCTCATAATGTAGTATTTTTTAAATAACGCACCACATAATGAAGTAATTTCAATTCATATAATTTCCATTTGTCGTCTTGTTTCAGAAAGCCATCACTTCTGAATTTTGAAAGAGAAAACATTTCAGAAATTCAGAAGTATCCACGAAATGATGACTCCAGCATCTCATCCGCCGGAAAACACCCATTCTCAATTTACCTGGAAGAAATTTTGTAAAAACTTGAAGATGGACATTAAGGATTAACAAAAATCTCGAAAAATAAGTCGAACTTGTATTCAAACTGTTAAGTATCTCTTCTTTGTCAAGAGTCAGGAGATGAACATAACATAACATTACGCCTGTAAGCCCCGCATGGTAGCAGAGGTTTACCTAATAGTACACCCCCATTTTTTGGCTTTGGTGCAAACTGTCAGTACAGAAAGCAATTGTTACTTAATCAAAAAATAAAAATTACCAATTATAATTTCATCATTATCATATCAGCCGCAGGACGTCCAATGTATCCAACGTTATATCTTCACACATAGATTATATAGGCCTCCCCCATAGATTTCCATAATTTATGTTTAAGTGCCAAGTAATGGAGGGCGGGCCTATTGCCATTAGCCGGGGTCAAATCTAGACTCCGCGTCTACCGCTGAGGGATTGTAACAATATTCTTTATTAGGATAGTAAGATTTTATTCTAGAATATAAAATACAAGTTGGATAATATAAAACACAGTTCAGAACTTCACAGTTCACAGTAGTACACAGTTCAACGTTTAACACACACTGAAGGTTAGGCTTTAGAAGTAGCCTCAGCAGGTTAGGCCTCAGGAGGTGGACCTCAGTAGTGTCCTCAGTAGGAGAGGTCTCAGGAGTGACCTCAGTAGGAGAAGTCCCAGGAGTGACCGCAGTAGGAGAAATCCCAGGAGTGACCGCAGATGGAGAGGTCCCCGGAGTGACCGCAGCAGGAGAGGTTCCAAGAGTGACCTCACAGGAGTGACTCAGAGGGTAAGAGGAGATCCCTCAGTTGAGTGACTTAGAGGGTTGTATAGAAGTCTGAGATCGAGTCCAAGCTGTTGACCATTCAACAGTCCGAGATAGAGAGAACTGTTCTCAATACAATAGTCCAAGATAGAGAAAACCATTCCCCTGACGGCCTCCGCTTTTATATCCGTCAGATTGTTTTCGTAATTTCTTCTTTTCTATTTTCAAATATTATTTTCATCAAAGGTTTGGACATATCAGACCAAGGAGGTCTGCGTGCGTTTACATAATGTAAAATTTAGATTTAAGATATTACAAACTAATAATTATAAAAATAGAAAATACAATGTTTCTGTGAAATCAATTAGATAATTAAAATAATTTAATTATATAAAGCAAAAGCAACATCATAAACAAGAAACTATAACATAGGTCATAGACTAAGCCGGACAGAAAAATAAAAAGTAACTGACAGTTTCATATTTGACAAAAGTGTCACAACAAAATGACCAAGTAATATATTTTATTAATAAAAGGATGATAAATAAGATAAAAGGATGAAATGGATGACGTAAGTATACATAAATACTATATTTCCCCAAAATCTGTAAAAATATTCTTTATTAGGATAGTAAGATTTTATTCTAGAATATAAAATACAATTTAGATAATATAAAAACACCGTTCAGCACTTCACAGTTCACAGTAGTACACAGTTCAACGTTTAACACACACTGAAGGATAGGCTTTAGAAGTAGCCTCAGCAGGTTAGGCCTCAGGAGGTGGACCTCAGTTGTGTCCTCAGTAGGAGAGGTCTCAGGAGTGACCTCAGTAGGAGAAGTCCCAGGAGTGACCGCAGTAGGAGAAATCCCAGGAGTGACCGCAGATGGAGAGGTCCCCGGAGTGACCGCAGCAGGAGAGGTTCCAAGAGTGACCTCAGTAGAAGAGGTACCAAGAGTGACCTCAGTAGGAGAGGTACCAAGAGTGACCTCAGTAGGAGAGGCACCAAGAGTGACCTCAGTAGGATAGATTCCAAGAGTGACCTCACAGGAGTGACTCAGAGGGAAAGAGGAAATCCCTCAGTTAAGTGACTTAGAGGGTCGTATAGAAGTCTGCGATCGAGTCCAAGCTGTTGACCATTCAACAGTCCAAGATAGAGAGAGCTGTTCTCAATACAATAGTCCAAGATAGAGAAAAACCATTCCTCTGACGGCCTCCGCTTTTATATCCGTCAGATTGTTTTCGTAATTTCTTCTTTTCTATTTTCAAATATTATTTTCATCAAAGGTTTGGACATATCAGACCAAGGAGGTCTGCGTGCGTTTACATAATGTAAAATTTAGATTTAAGATATTACAAACTAATAATTATAAAAATAGAAAATACAATGTTTCTGTGAAATCAATTAGATAAAATAATTTAATTATATAAAGCAAAAGCAACATCATAAACAAGAAACTATAACATAGGTCATAGACTAAGCCGGACAGAAAAATAAAAAGTAACTGACAGTTTCATATTTGACAAAAGTGTCACAACAAAATGACCAAGTAATATATTTTATTAATAAAAGGATGATAAATAAGATAAAAGGATGAAATGGATGACGTAAGTATACATAAATACTATAGGATGAATTTTGAATAATATTTCGTTTATGCTGTCGCATGATTTTTGCGAAATTTAAACATGAACTGCCTGTCAATGAATACAAGATTTGTATTAAACGGGTGTAAAGGAAATTTACAGTCTCTAGTTACTGAAAAAACAAAAAAATAATACACCATTCACCTACATTTCCCAACCCACACACCAACCTGGTGGTCCCCTATATTTGTTAATAATTGACACATTAATGAAATACAACCATTTTTAATTATAACAGCTGGTGTAATTTCTTATAATTGTGTTTTGTGTTGATTTATGCGCTTGCGCCGATGGGCGGGGCGTGGCAATTTTATTGTTTCGGTAACAGTTAACGGGATACTGGGTGCTTTGGTCATCGTGGGTGACTTTTGTAATTATTTTTTATCGGGAAAATATAGACTGTCATATTAAATATGGATTGCACAATTATTTTGGGATGATGAATGCGCTCAAGCTTCAGTAGTCGGTAGGTGTGGTATTCAAAATCCGTACTTATGTTGCATTTCCAGGCTTGTCAAGTTCCTGCCAGAGTCTTGGAACTGTCTCATCAGGAAACCGTGACCCTGGAACGTAAAGGATCACCTTGGATTATAGTCAGTACAAGTTTGACAGTCCCACGGTGTCCTTCAATAGCCCTTTGTGTTGCGGGGTCACGGTGATGGTATAAGTCCCGCGACCATAAATTGATCACTTTGAGGCACTTTTAAAAATATGAAAAAAAAAAACAAAATAAAAAAAATATCAATAATAGATTAGCTAGCTTATTTAACTAGCTATAAATTTTCATATTTATGTGTAATGTAACTGTAAATAGAATTTAATTGCTCATAACATCGAAAGAATCTATACATAAAATAAAACTGTAGTATATAATAATAATCAGAAGCCATAACTGTTTAATTTGCAATTCTTTCGCACACTTAATTACAAAATGTCTCATGATTCATATTATCTATCACATATTTTATATATCATGACATCATTTTCTCTAAATCTATTTAGAGATGACTGTGACATATCCGGTCATGTCGTTAATCAAGAAATAAAACTTAATATAAACTAATAGGCGAATAATTTAGTTGGTAATCACAAAATATTAGAACATTAAGTTATAACTTGCCATATACTAAGTTACGGATTTTATTGTACCTACTTTCATTAAGTTGGAAACTTGTTGTCATGTTTATGTCAACTTAATTTTATTTAAGTGAACAAATTATTGCCCCATTTTTTTAACTCCAGTTTTATTAAAAGCTGTTAAATATAACCGGCATACATAATTGTTAAAAAATTTTCTTTCAAGAAAGTATAATTTCACGACAGCACTTGACTTTTTATTAACCAATGTATTTATATTATTTAACAAACGTTTGTAGACCGAAAACAATCAAGACATAAAAACTTAAAATGTCACTTACAGGATATCTTCCGTGATCAAATATTTGTTTGAGTTTCCGATATTTCGACGCTGTTGACAGCGCCATGATCGCGGGCATTTTAAGTTTAGAAGCACACCGTGATAGTCTTAAAAAGTGTTTAATCAAGACTTATTTTATGAGCTTGCAAAAATAAAATGCACAATGATCACAAAACTTGCTCGTTTCATCTCTCTCTCTCATTTCGCAAAGACTTTTTTGGTTTCAATACATTCCTTTCCTAACAGTTTTTTTGTGTAAAGAAAGCCTTTTTACCAGGACTTAACGATCTCGGATTTAGTAAAACTGACGCCTAACCATCCGGCCCAGCTGACTGCCTAACTAGGCCATCGCAGTGATGATTAACAAGGACGAATTTTTCATTCGCGGGTCGATGACTGCTTGTAATAGAACGTTTATTTTCCCAAACAAAAAGGTTTAAAAATCACGATGCAGGAGTTAATGCGTATAAAATATATGTAAAAAAAAAAACCAAACAAATACACTTTTTTTTTAATCATCAATTGAGTCCAGCGGGAGGGACTTTCAGACTCATACTGACCAAAATCCACGGTGTCCTTAAATAGCTCTTTACGTTCCGGAGTCACGGTAATTCGTTGGTCCCGCGCCCACCACTACTGAACTTGGCCACATAACACCCTGTCCCCTTGCCTTCAGTATTCAAAGTCTAAAATAAATACCGATAAATAACACAACGGCACATTACAAAAGGTTTCTTCTTACCCAAGTCCTGTTCTCAACACCCTACTTTTTCCTCCAACTCTAAAATCAGCATGATGAGCATGGGCACAAATGACAACCATTACCATTTACCACTGTACTCATGTAGAATACTGCCGCGCCTCCCCTGTAAATGTTCCGTATTTGCCATAAGTGTTAAACAAAAAATCTCCTGTTATACTAAGTCTACAAAGAGTGTGTGAAACAGTACAGAAGTGGCACTTCTTGTTGGGGCAGATATGTAGGTGATTTTGTCTTTAAAGTGTGTAAACCTTTAAAGCATATATGTTATCCAAATTGAAATACAATTCGCGGATGGAATCCAAACTCCTTCCAAGGTAACCTTGGATGACGTCACTAGATTACCTACATCTGTATACCTTCCGTCGATTTTATATTTAAAAGTTTTGCTCTTCGTTTTCCAAAAACTTTCATCAATCTCAATCAGACAAAAAGAACGCTAAAATTTAAACAGCTCCTTTATTTAACATCGACAGTTTTTTTTTTATTAGGCGTTTATGTCCCACTGCTGGGCAAAGGCCTCCCCCATATCCTTCCAAGTGCTCTTTTCCCGTGCCACTTTGGATCAGCCATTAAGGTACGCATCGAGATAGTTTTGCCACTTCTTTCTGGGCAGGCCAAAATATGCACCCATTGCGTGCATAATTTTGCCCAGCGAATGTTCCGCATGCGGATGACGTGAGTCGCCCAATTCAATTTGAGCCTGGCAGCCTTCTTTCCTACCTTTCCTATTTCGATAGATAAATAGTAAAATTAGAACAGAACACGCCATCAATTTACAAGAAATCTTCCTTTAGGTTGTGATCTTAGGACCTTCTGTATATCCTTAATCTTTGCAACAAAACACTAGTAACGACATCTCAAACGTGTAAGGCGAGCACTCGACTGACTGCCCACGTTTGGGGAGCGTCCACTTTTTGTCCCAGCCACTGCGCGGGCGCATTGTATTACAAATTGTAATATTCCCCCCTGTAAGGAGCTTGTTTGTTTAAAGGTGAGGTAATTACGTATTTACCGTCACTAATGATATTATATGTACTTACTTTGGATAATGTATGCATTGGATGGAGTTTCTTTTGGTATTTATGTGTCATGGAAATGAGTTGAATTTACGTTATGGTATGAAGGGTACTGTTTCAAATTTTCTATTATGTTTATAATTAAGAAAATTTTCATTCAGCAATAGGTCTTAGATTCTAATTCAAGTTGAGAAAAGTGTCAATGGATTTTTCAATTTAAAACTCTCAGTAAATAGCCTTAGAATTGGAATTTGTGCCGGGCTGATAGGTTCGAGTTCTATTACATAAGATTTAAAAGGTGATACAGTGAAATTACTGAAAACCAGTGCTGGAAACAAACCTATGGAGGAAAAGAAGCGATTTCCGGCCACCGTACGCGAGAGCATGTGAATGACGAGTAATGGGTGACTCGCCGTGCGACCATGGATCTCGCGGGTCGACGACGCGTCATGTCCCACGCGCATCTCAAAGAGAGCTGTCAGCAAACTGACGGGGCCCTTAGAGGACCAAAGCCTGCCGGGGTTGTGGGACTGTCTCACCAGGTAACCGTGACCCTGGAACGTAAAGGGCTATTGAAAGATTATCGTGGATTTTAGTCAATACAAGTTTGACAGGGCTTAAATGGAGCTTGGAATCTGATGCTAGTAGACCAAACCACGTCAGCTGTTTCCACAATGATATTGCATTGTGGTGGTTCTTATTGTTATTATAGTCATTTTCCTAACGTTAACCACGCTGCGGTGTCCCCAGACCACAACGATCATCGCTTCTTTGTTTTTTCGTATTTATGGCGCATAATATTAGTATAAGGATAGTTCTACGGTTTGGTTATATCTGTGCGTTTAACATTGCAAGACCAAAAAACGAAAATCAACCCCTTAGGGTGTGTATTTAGAATTGATAGTATGTAATGTATAAATAATAAATATTCCACAACTATCACACAACGCCATCTAGCCCCAAGCTAAGTAGTGTTATGGATACTAGACAACCATAAGAGAAAAAACTTACTTATATATTTCTAAATACATACATAATAGATAAATTACACCCAGACACAAAACAAATGATCGTGCTCATCACACAAACATTTGTCCTGGGTGGGAATCGAACCCACGACCCCTGGCATAGCAGTCAGGGTCACTAACCACTAGACCAACAGGCCAATCCAATGTATGAAACAACAGGGTTGGTTTAAAGGAAATTAGTTATACAGGGTTAATTTTCAACTGGGCATGAATGGCTATAACTAAAACTGCATCTGTATCATTGGATTTTAGATAAGTCGATAATCCAATAAAAAAAAAAATACACGCATATATTAATTAAAACATCCGGCAGTATCGTTAATAAGGATCAAATTTTAGCAGCTAATAATTGATTTTTCTAAAATCCAATAATGCAGTGTTACTTTTCGTCAAAATCGGCTTCGAGACTCTTTTCACTATTTTTCGATATTCCGTATAGTTAAGAAAATAGACATCCTCACCTAGTTAAAAAATTAACCCTGAATAAGGGAGGGGAAACAGCTAGTAGCAAATAAAAAAGTATTACTTCATGAGCGTAAAAAGTATAGCAATACTATACTAAATGTCAAGACTACATTTACGTATTGACACTTAAACAAATTACTTCAATAATTAATACAACATAAAAGCCTACATTTTAAATGAATAACCTAACTTATCTTACAAGTTTTCCATTTTAACAAGAAAATCGCATTTGAATACTTAATGAGTAGGTATATCGTTGAGTCATTGACTGTTTGACCCGGGAATCGAATATGAACCCTCGCGATTTGTTGCTTAACGCCAATTACTAGCTTTGTGACTTAATGTACTTGATTGGACATGTGACTATTGTTTATGTGAATGCTTAAATGTTAATTCATGTTTAACTTGTAATCGAAACTATTAATACTTATAATTTTGCGTGTGGCTTTGCCTTTGTGTAGATCAACAGTTTTCTTTGTGCAAAATTTCAGCATTTTAGATTTTTTTGCTATTAATTTTTTATCCTGTGTTGTTATTATTTGTTTTTTTTTAACTCGCAAACACAAACATCCAGACCTGAAACAACTACTTGTAGATCATACAAATGATCATCAACATTTACTTCAGTGCAGGAATCGAACTCGCGATATGCTGCGCAGCAGTCAACCTTTTAATCACTGCGCCAATCGTCCCCTTGTACAAGGGCTACACTTCAAACCAGTTTGTCTTGGTCTCGCTTTGTACGATTTTTATACACAATATAAAGTCCGCTAATGGTTTTGTATAGCTTGATGTGTAGCCGTGTGTACACAGTGTGCACATCATTTATCACACAAATTATCAAAAAGGTAAGTAAAGGATTTTTAAAAGCCAAAAACTTTGCACCAATCTAAAAATGTATCACGGGTATGATACATTTAAAAATATTAATTAATTAAACTCACATTCATAAGAAGTCTATCAAGGGAATCGAATCTTGCACCTCTGGCTTATCAGTTGTACTTGCGAGAAATAATAGTAATCCTGCAAGTTACATGTAAGTTGATCCGTTAAAACAACAGATGACTATCTTCCAGCTAAGATTCCGTCCATTAGAACGAAGTTTTAATATTAAGATGCTGACAAACTTGAGCATTTACTTGTAATGAGCATTCCTGCGAATATTACATTACAGAATAACAAATGAGAGCGTTCTAGCGAACATTCTAACGAGCGACCTGGCAAGCTTTTTGCCGAGCCGATTGTCAAGTCTGACATCTTGTCGCGGGACTGTCTCATCAGGTAGCCGTGACCCTGGAACGTAAAGAGCTATTGAAGGATCACCGTGGGTTTTAGTCAGTACAGGTCATCCAGTAGGAGTAATCATTTGATGATTTTATCAAGGTATTAAAAAAAATGTCTGACATCTTCAAGAAGAAAAGATCTTTGACCTAGTGTTCTGAGACTAGTGCGTTCGCTAGAAAAATCGTAAAAATGTTCGTGGTTCAGCTCAGCATAAATAAAAATGTTAGATGTTCTATTACCAGTGAATGCGCTAGTCTACCAGCGTCTTTATATAAGAATGTGGAATCATAATCCTTTCTATTTAGCAACTTAATGGCCGATCTTAACCGTTTGCATTGTGAGAAACAGAATGTTTCTATACGTATAATGGATCTTGAAATGTTTTTTGTATTGTAGATGTTTTTCAAATATATCTTAGTTACTAGCCACTACTATGTACCTATTTACTTACTTTATACCACTTACTTCACCCGTATTAAGTTTGATAATAGTCCCACTGAATCGTAGCACCCCGGGATAAAAAGTATCCTATGTGTGAATCCAGGTTATAAACTATATCTGTGCCAAATTTCGTCTAAATTCGACGACCCCTTTTAATCTAAGCTGTCAGAGTCGGGATGTCCCAACTCGCGAGCTGGCCTCGTTCTTGCATCATAAGTAACCCATTTCTTTTTCCAACATACCTTATTTCTCGCACTACTTTCGCACAATCGTTTTTTGCATGCGAACTTCTATGTGTCGCACAATAGTTGATTCGAGCTGCAGTGAGACGCAGTACAATTTTTTTGCACAAGCATGAATCGCAAATCCCTTTGTCGAACTATCGTAGTTCACCCATAAGCATTCATCCGCGCGTAAGGATGTCATTTGCAATAAATTGTAATAGTACTCGTAGTAAGAGTGATCACATTCATCATCATCATAATCATAGTCCTTATTAGTGATAGATGTCTAATTCTGGACTTCACCCATACAGACTTCAGCAACCATCGCCCCGTTAATAAGTGAGAAGTCGCAGGAGTTGAGATCAGCCTTCTTGCAACCTGCACCGGGTCATCAATGACTGGTTGATCTAACACTTTCCAGTATACGATGTGGTTAAATTAAAAACCGTAACAGCGACGAAAAAGTACTCACAACCCAGACATAATAACAGGTCATCAAGAAAATTTCAATCTGCGTACATTGTACGATGGACTAGCAAAAAATATGCGCGAACCGACCTCACTCGACCACACTTTTAAAAGAAACCTCGTTTTCTAACCGCACTGTCAGCAAACACTACTTTTAACCTTAATCCTTGTTTTACCGACATCGGTCAACCATTAGGAACGGTCAGAATTTAAAAAAAAAAATCACACATCTATTAAACTGATTAGATTCCTATACGTAATTTATTGTCAAGTTGTGTACCATTCGCTGGACCGAGCACAATGCCCGCTAGAAAGAGACACACACATGTTTAGAGCGAGAGAGGTATAGTGGGCCTTGCAAGGTGATTTCAGTTGCGTCTACGCAAGCTCTTGGTCAGGTTGTTACGCACACAGCCGCGTTTTTGACGCGCCCTTATACGGCGACGCGATCGGAAAATGAAACGCGGAATGTTACGTTTCGAAAAACTGTTTTTTAGGATGTTTAGGTAATGAATGGTAGTAACTCGTGCGTTTACGTTACGCCTGTAATTTGTATAGAGACTTGGTGTAAATTATTTTCGACTATAAAAGTATTAAGACATTGTTTTGTTTGGGTAAAGTGTACTGTTGACATATCGTAATACCTAGATCTGTGAGAGTGTCAGAGTGTATGTAACCTAATGTGACTTGTGAAATAACTTCTAGTGAAGTGTAATTAGATTTTAATAACTGAGGACTATAAGGTATGTGCACCTTTTGTCGGTAACATAAACATTACTTTATGTTGCATTTTGTACCTGTTACTAGACTTAATTTATTACAAGATTTTGAAATACTAGACATACCTGCTTTTGTTCAAATCTTACACTAGGTGGTAGGTACAGGACAGGTGTTAACCTAACCCTTATCTAATAATAAGAACCGGATTTAAGTTATAAAACAAAAAAATACGAAAAAGAATAGTTAATTGATTATTTTCGATCTTACGACGGTAAGTTATGTGCCCGATACCCGTTTTTCAATTTTAAAAGTTAATAATCGTTAAAATTTTTATTGACACCTTCTACATGACGATTAGCTTAAACTATGCTTTAAAATTGATTATTTACAATTAAAATTAATATAAAAACCTTTACTCAATACTTTCAAAACATTTTATTATGGATTTGCTAATGAAATAACAATAAGATGAAAGATTATCGCCATTATCACACCTATTGTTTTTCCTATATATAAAAATAATCTTAGGTACCTACAAATAAATAATAAAAAGGTAATGATAGGCAGATGCCGGGGACGCGGGACTGTCTCACCTGGTAACCGTGGCCCTGGTACGTGATACGGGCTATTGAAGGATCACCGTGGATTTTAGTCAGTACAACTCTGACAGTTCCTCCCGTCCCGCAATGGGCGGAAGGACTCATTGGATGATTCGACCACGATAAAAAAAGGGCAGGCAGATGATGATGAAGGGGGTGTAGGTACCTAAAGACAGATTGATTATACAGTTCACTAATTCAATGTTAACTATAGTACAAAAATATGGCAAGTGAATAGAATGTACTGTTATAAGTATGATTCAGAGAATACTTGACTTCAATACTGAGGAGTCTAGACAACTATGTAGCTGTGGATTCTCATTCTTTCTCCATTTTGAACAATCTGATAGATGACTGAGTAACAAGAAAGGCTGATAATTAACAAACAATGATTAACATCTGTCTATTTTTCTGCTGTTTTTGAAACATATTTATAGGCATAATATAATCAACCTGTAATGTTACCACTGCTGGGTCCCTTGCCACCACTCTGTAAGAGGCGGTGGGCTGTAACCCATAACGTGGGCATAGTGGAGTTAGGTAGATGTCACATGTCTTCGAAGTCAATTACTTATATTCCGAAAATGGTTAGTCTGCAACAGTTTATTGCCTGATTTATAAAAAAAAAATCGTCTCCGCACACTAGAAATTTCTTCGTGGCAGTGTTTACAAACATAGAAACGCACACCCAGACCTGGAACAACTACTTGTAGGACATACAAATATTCTTTCCGTCCGAGAATCGAACTAGTCCAATCGCTCAGCCGTACCGTTAAATCAATGTTCTATCTTTACGCAAATCCCGATTCGTTTTCGTTAGCGGCTACTTGTGATTGGACATCTTTAGATGCACATTGGTTTTAAAAATTGGGATCAAGATTGCAACGCAGATAGATTTTTATTAATATCCAACATAATTAACAAAAAAAAAAATAGTAAATTATGAGCTTTGGAGTAAGAAAATTGATTCTGCGGTCAAATATATTTGAGGAATTCTTGGGATTTCCTATTGTGAATATTGTCATCGGTTATTCCCAGAGGCTACATAGTTTTACGGGCGTTTATAAATACTTTAGGAGACTAAATTATAACAGCTTCTGATTAACCATAGATGCCTACATTTTTGAGGTTTTGATGCAACATACCGCGTTTTAAAGATGAAGCATAATTACCTATTATTACTTTTTAGTTATTCTGAATTTGTAAGAATTATTAATCAGGTTAGATATTCCTTTATAATAATGTTTTTGATACCAATAGGACTACTATTGTTTTCACATTTTAATAATATTTAAAGAAAGACCTCAAGTGCCGTCGCATGGCAAATAATTTAAGTTGCCCACTCTCTTTTACTTTTCTTAAAGCAAATTACTGATTAATCAAGATTATAATAAATGGATGAGAGACGCACAGCACTGAGAGATATGGCAAATAAGGGGGAGGCCTCAACCAAGCAGTGGGTGATCGCGGATGATGATGATGAAATTACTGTTTTCTAATTTTAAACACCACCATCGAACATCCGAACTGTCTTAAATACTCGATAAAAAAATAACTTAGGTTGTTACTATACATACAGGTTGATCATTTTCTCCCGCTTGACATGTAACATTCTATATCTCACTCGCCACATCAATAATAATAATAAATGAGGAACAAGTATCACTTTTCCTTCACACATGCACAAACAAATGAGTAAAATGATGTTCTTTTGTTACAACCTGTTATCAGGCACTGGACCGAGACTGTTTGGTAACCATGGCAACCGATATAAAGGTGTCAGATGAAAGTTGAAGTAGCACGGGTGATTCTGATATGGGTTTTGTTGTTGATTGGTAAAGTGTAATTAGAGGGGGGAAAGTGATTTTCGATTGAATTTGTGACGTTTAAGTAGTGGTTTTGATGTTACGAACGAGTTTTGAGATTAAGGCTTCTTGTTTAATTTAGCTTTGTTTTTTGGCGGACAACTTACTTTATTACTATACTTTTTTATTGGAAAGGTTGACACTAAAACAATGAGATTTTAAGGCTTATCTGGAATAATTTACATATGAGAATCGAATGCTTTAATTTTGGGTACATTCGAATTAATTTTCGAGCAAAACCTCATCAGTAGTTCTTTTAAAAAAATTTGTTGAGGATTTTATCCTCATCTCAAAAATATAATTTTTCAGGTGTCTAATAAATGCTTATTTATTCAAAAATTTCAATCTACTCAATTAAAGATAAATTGATTACATTTAACGATACAATTTATAGACATATCTGCCTCATACAAATCTTATCTCGTAGTTAAAAAATTCAAAAGAAATTTACACAAAAATGCGAAAAAATGCCAGTTGCAGTTCAACTAACTCAAGACAAATAACGGTTAATAAAATACCAATTTAGAATAAAATATCGATAACAGTATAAAATCAATTAATTTTATTTGCATAAGAAACGATTAAATCTATTTCAATTCAATGCAATTAATAAAAATAAAACAAGTATTTATTATATTTCGATTTATGGATTGAAAACATGCTGTAGATCAAGTATCTTAGATAAAATAATTGAAAATATTATTATTCTTTGTTTTATTTATGATATATCAATAATATTATATCTTTGTGATATAATATTATTGATATAACATAAATAAAACAAAGAATAACCTTTTTAGGTAGGTTTTTCCGTTGTGTTCAATAGTCATTGGATTTTACGTAGCTGATTTGTCACAATAATACGGCATTAATATATACATATATTTATATATATTGACAATAAGAAATTGATAACACAAAACCTGCATTTTAAGGCATTCAAAATCTTTTGTTTTTTTCTTGAAGAACCTACCTAGTTCTACAAAATCATTAAAATACAATTACATACGTAATATAAAAATAATAAAGCTTTTTTTTTAATATTTCAAATACTTTAGGACCATTTAATTTTTTGCTAAAAACTGCACTTTTTATAAAAACAAAAAATCAAGAATCTTTTCTTACATAAAAATTAAAAATTTTAAAAACCCCCGACACAAAAACCAAGTTCCCTTTAAAAAGTAAAAAATAATAAAAATACGTCGCGTTGGGGGACTGCTCCAAATTATTCATCATCTCCTGTTTTTTTGCAGTCCCCCAACGCGACGTATTTTTATTATTTTTTACTTTTTAAAGGGAACTTGGTTTTTGTGTCGGGGGTTTTTAAAATTTTTAATTTTTATTTTATTTTATACTTTTTATAGGTACATACTTATATATATTTTTTTGTTGCTAAGAGTACTCCCGATCAAGTCATCAATATTCCCTTTCAGTACGCTTTCATTTGATACCCAACTCGAGTATATTTGCAGACCCTCGGTTACCTTTCCCCACTTTCACCCCCATAACTTCTAAACGGCTCAACCGATTTTCATCAAACATGTCTAAGAACACTCGCAGGTAAGTCACCTTTCATACAAAAAAAACTAAATTGAAATCGCTTCATCCGTTCGGGCTCTATGATGCCACAGACAGACAGACAGACAGACAGACAGACACACAGACACACAGACAGACAGACAGACAGACAGACACGTCAAACTTATAACACCCCTCTTTTTCCGTCGGGGGTTAAAAACCGATTTCAAGAAATATCCAGCACCTTTGCAACGCGTTGAAGTCTTTCCTAAGAACGTTGATTAAGCCGTCCCGTTCCGTCGTCGCAAGCGCAGGCCAACTTGCTACAAATAAGCTGCAGTCCTTACACACTTATTTCACATCTGAAAGCAGCTTAAGGTTACAAGAATAAAGCTCAATGCAATTTTGACAGACTTGTCTGTGACTGCCAAATCCACAACCTTAAAGTTAAGAAAATAAAATACATTTTATTGTAACTTTGATAGTGACTAGATAGATAGAAGTATAAGTGTAAACGGACTGTATGTCTCTTACATGACTTTTTTTTCTCAATTTTATATTATACAACAAGAGCATTTAGCTGTTTCATACATAATACATAAGTTACATACAATATTGATAACGTTATTACTTTCTGTAAATAATGCAAATCGATTGATTTGTCCGAGTAACGAGTTCGATAATCGATGAAAAGTTTTCGATGTAATTTTTTATTGGGTCATTTATTTTGTTGTAATCGGTTTCATAGTTTCATATCTTAAGTGTATTTGATGTAATAATATTTATGATTTCATACTTTTTTTATTGGTAAAAACGTGAGAGCCGAATCGTAAATAAAATTACTTTAACACTTTTCTAGCTGGATTCGTGTTATGACACCTTATCTTTTAATCATCGGACAACAGTTTTCAGGCACAAAAAAGATGCATATAAATTATTTCAAAATTTATAACTTTATACTGCCTGAGAATGGACGACGCCGCCGTGGCCGGCCCAAAAAGAGGTGGCAAGACGATCTTGATGCGTACCTTGAAGGCTGATCCGAAGTGGCACTGGAAAAGAGCACGTGGAAGGACATGGGGGAGGCCTTTGCCCAGCAGTGGAACATAAACGGCTATTAAAAAAATAAAAAAAAACTTAAAAACAAATCTAGCAACTGTATAGCAACACACAAAAAAAAACGGTAAGAAAAAACATACTTAATAATTATTTATACCTTACTATTACTCGAATAATCAACACTTTAATAGCCACCAAGTTACTTTACACCCTGTAGAATTTCTCGTAGGTGTTTCGCAACCTGTATTGATTCACATACTTCTGTTATCTTAAAATAAAACCCTGCACACACAATACTTATGCCTCTGGTAGCTAACCTACCTGTCTCACTGGAATTTTATGTTGCAAGATTATTTTTATACTACAAAACACTTATTGGTAAAGCAGTTGCACCGATGTCACATAGGTAAACTGCAAATTTAACAGTTTTTAAAACTACATAATAAGTAACAACTTTTATTTTTGAATTAGAATTGAAAACCTTTGGTCATAAAATCCTTAAATCTTTAATGTAACTTCTGTGCTACACTTTTTTTTAGCTATTTAATATAATAGAAACACTAGCGAACCGCCACAGTTTTGCATTTTTTAAATTTTCAACCTATCCGGTTAATTTTCCGAGAACTTTCTTACATACAAACCTTGTCCCTAAATTATCGATGGCAATAAAAAGGAATTAACCAATTTGGCACAGTTATTCGAAATTAATACGCTTACAAACAGAGTTAAACGACTTTATACGTATATACTACTGTATAACGGCTACTACCCTAACAATTCTAGCGAACTAATAAGAAAACAACAATCTTATAAAAAAACATTAAATACGAAAAAACAAACGATACTTATTTTAAGTAGAACGTCGACCACGCAAAATAAGTATCGTGTGAGACGGTCTTAATTCCCTCTAAGTATTGCAGTGTGGAACGCAACGAACAGGTGTAACTTTGTGTTGAAGTTTCTTTATTTTAAAAACACAAGCTTAATGGGTACTACATGAACACATGACTATTTCACACGTTGCGTTGTTTTCAATTATTGACTGTAATTGTTATGTTTATTCCGGACATTATGATTAAAAGTGTCGGGTAAATGTTTTTGCTAAAGAAAAAAAGTAATTATCCTTACGAAGTATTTATCCTTTACAATAATTAATTGAGAAGAGTTCATGGCTAGATAATACAAGCTGTACACGCTATTCTTCCAGGTTAAGTGACCTCTGTATAGATTAGTCTGGATGGGTAAGCGATCATCTCTCGTAATAAGTTTCCTCCGCGTCTCGGAAAGCATGAAAAGCCGTTGGTCCTGATTGTTAGTTTTAGATCTTTGACAGTCGTTACTGTTAGTTAGAAGCTCGGAAGTCTGGTAACCAGACTTACCTAGATCTATCATATTAACCAGTAACTGTGTTTTGGACGTGAGCTAAGCAGTCGTTTCATATAAAATTCTGACATTCAGCGGCATGCGGGTCGACTGGAAGCCTCCAATATAATTGGGAAAAAGCAGATGAACGGGAAAAATAATCCATTTTCTTTGCCATATTAAAACTAAGTTGGGCAGCGAGTCATATTTCAAGATATTATATTAATTTACATATTTATTTATGCAAAAATTACCTACGTTTTAACACAAGTGTAGTTGTGGTGTGCAATATGAAACATTAGCTATCTTGCGCTACGCTTAAACATAGTATAATATCATTCTTAAGCGATCAACAAATAAACTAAAATTCTAGATTCAGGTAAAGCCTTTTGCTTTTGGTATCGATGTCAAATTATTGTAACCGATATTTTTTTATATTGACGGCGCTAAGGGCCTAAGTTTTTTTATAAATTTATTCTTTGACGATTATTTGAAAATTTATGTGTTACTCCTCACTTTTATAACAATTTAATGCAAAATTTATGATCTGATTTTATTCATTATGTAGATTATGTTAAGGATATTCTTACTAGAATTTGAACACGTTATTTTAGAACAAACACAATTTTGTCACTTTGATTCCGCGATTATCTACACCATTTGGATATTGGTGGATTAGTTATTATCAGATTTTGTGATTCTTTATATAGCGGGGTTTATAATTTATGATCCGTCGCTTGCCATTTTGTTTTGTTTGCGTAATATAAGCTTAAATAAAGACTTTCTATTCGATTTAAACACTTGTGACTTTAAGACTCTTTAACAATACATTTTAAAATAATATTATAATTGAGAGCAAAGTAGGGAAGATTATTCTAATTTTTTTGCTTATGCGCTGAGATCTTCTAGATTACACATTAGCTTTTTTAATTAAGATCATAATAAAGAAAATTGACGTTGTTCTTGCTACTCAGTAAAGTTATTTAATTATTAGAAATAAACTAATTGTTGTATACAAATGTAGTTTGTATGTGTATAGTGAGTCCTAGTTTATCATTTTGTGCCTTCTTAGTAGTCACAACTGGGATGTAATTTCAAACTGATGTGTAGTGTGAATGTTCTATTAAATTGTATAAAATTTTGGTTCCTATAACCGTATAAACAGATGTGTTGCTGGGGAGTATGTTCCGCCACTTCTTCTTCCAAGCCAAAACACGTGTCGAAGATGACTGTGTTATTTAAAAATTGACCTTTTAAAAGTCCTGAAAAGTCAGCCATATTGAATAAATGACTTTTGATTTTGATTTGATTTATTAAGTGCAATTTCCGAAAAGTTAAAAAAAAATTACTTCTCACTAATCTTTCACCACCCCAAACACAAATCAACAAATCCTAAACGAAAAAAACTAAAAAATAAAACGTTATATAAATATAGATTACAAATAATACACTGTAATCTGTGCATTATCGAACGGAGGTTTCAATTTACTGCTTCGATTATGGGATGCTACAAAAAGTTGAGCCCCTCTCGTGCGAAACGGAACGCTGCGCGCACGCAACACCGCGGCTCCTGTTCCAATGTTTTTTTTTTAGTTTTATTTGTTGTTTATTTTGCTGTTGTTTTGTTGCACTGATGTGCTTTTGTTTCGAATGTTTTTAGTTTGCGTTTATGATTTTTGTGTTATTTGTTTTGTGAATTAAAAAGTTATTGTGGTTTTTTTAATCTGTGACCGTGGGTTTTAGTAGCTTTTTTGTTCTGTGTCTATGGTGAAAACGAGTAAACTGATTCATTTGTTAATTATCAGCAAGTATAGTAATCATCAGCCTATAATGTTCCCACTGCTGGGACACAGACCCCTCTCTGTGTGAGTGGGTCATAATCCACCACGCGGGCCCAGTGCGGGTCGGTGAATGTCACACATCTTCGCATTTTTGGTTCTAGGACATGTCGTATTCCACACGATGGTTTCCTTCACCGTTTTGGCAGCAGTACTTACTATATTAGTATCAGTAGGTATATCTAAGTCGTTAGTAACTATACGAGAAACAAAAGAGGGCCTATAAATCGATTGCTCAGACGCACATTCAAATTGCGTATCTCCTTTTAACTCTGTTACATCATCACAAAGAAAGTTCCCACAGACGAAGCTCACTAAAATCTAGTTTACAGTCCTGTATAAATGCTATTACAATAAATTGTGTTTGCAATATTGTTTCCTAGATAGACCTTTCACCTGATGTGTTGTTTCTCATTTCCCTCTATCAATGTTTTAATGTGTGTGTTTCATCTGCGCGTGCGACCTAATACTGACCGTCCACTACTGTGGAAGCTGTAATTTATAGCTCGTAAATATTTTATCTTTGTAATAGATCGTCGTTTGTTGAGGCATCTTAGTTGTTTATGTGGGTAGGCTTTGATTTCGAAACTTGTTGTTAGGAAAGATTTGCTGATGATTATTTTGTACGAAGATTTTTCTATTTTAGGATTTTTTTTCTAATTTTAAGTCTATCTATTGTTAATAACATCTTTCATCGATTTCTTCCTTTAGTACGGTATTGCACTTTCAGTGTATGTCAAACGGTGAAAATCATTTTATAGTGTGTGTAGTTATTTTATTTATTCAATGATTCAAATATTAGCCTAGCCTACTTCTTAAAAAAAATAACATATTTGGTAATCATAACGTTTTAATTATTATTTTTGTAATCACTACGATGAATTTTAAGACCGATGAGGTAAAGTAGCTGTTTTTAATGCTATCAAGACATACTTTTTTGTATTCTTTTATGTGTACGTACTAAAACAAATACAAAAAATGTCTCCATATCCAGTGCCTTCTGACATTTTCAATAACTTATAATATAGCATCGCATCTCCATCGCCTCGCTCCCTGTGATGGATCACCTCAACTCATTAACTTTTTGTCCTGTATGTGTGTCAGTTATTATTGCACTGCAGTGTAAGCCTATTCTACTGTTTTACTCATTGATGGTTCATAATGACGTTTTTTAACTACAGCAAATGTATTATTGTGAATTATAGGCGAGATGTGAATTTCAAGATGTGTGCAGTCATTTGTAGGCTTATATCTTTAATGGTGGTATTTACAATGTTTCATAAATATTATAATTTACTTAAGTTTTTGTTGTTCAATTTATCGTTAAAGCATACAAGAATATTAACAAAAGTTTACCAATTTAAAAAAAAAACATGTGTTTGTTAAGGCATTTAGCGTCGTCAACGTCGTTAACGTCGAATGGTAACAAAATACACATATGCATATTACCTAAATAATTCACTTAACTGACTTATTACACTTATTTTTCTTTCTTTTTTTTCTTCACCTTAGATTATACGATGCTTTTCATATTATCTTCTTTTTGTCTTCTTGCAGATTCACGATATTTAATTTAGATTAGATTGTTTAACAAAATGTAGGTACCATGTTTAATAAATTCGTTTTCAAGGAGTTTTCATATTAAAACCAAATCTTTCTGAAGTTCGTTCCACATAAGGTTCAAACTACACTGACTGAGTCCAGTCGTTGACTGACTCCATTTTCAGTAATGTCACATTATATTAACAATCATATAATAAAGAAAAACCAACGTTATAAACTTCAAACGAATCTCTCTTCTAAGAGAAAACAGCACGCACTTATAAGAAGCATCATCTAAGTTCCAACATTTATCCAGTTACCGCAACTTTCGAAGCTAAGAACAATTATCATCAGGACAATAAATAGTCTCACAATAGTGCGCTCTAAGACAGGCTGCGTTCCAGTTTTTAGATCGTCTACCTAGCCGTATATGGCCGTGCGTCCACTTCGGATTTCTTGCAAAACCTACCTTGATTGTCGAGTGACGCGGTGTCGGTTGTAACTTACGAGTCGGGGACCTTAGAGCGGGGTACACGAGTGTGGAGTGAATTTGTATGGCTT
Source organism: Agrotis ipsilon (assembly GCA_028554685.1). Taxonomy (NCBI): domain Eukaryota; kingdom Metazoa; phylum Arthropoda; class Insecta; order Lepidoptera; family Noctuidae; genus Agrotis; species Agrotis ipsilon. Next base: position 12,122,936 of record CM052972.1, read on the forward strand.
AATTTTGTGGTATGGGTTTTTTTTGACAAAAAGTTTTTTATTATTAATGACATGATGATTATGACATGCCTCGAAGCGGTTGTTGGTTAAATAGCTATGTATTATTGATTATTATTTTTTAAGTAAAACATAATGGAACTTACCTTGATTGTCGAGTGACGCGGTGTCGGTAGTAACTTACGAGTCGGGGACCGTAGAACGGGGTACCCGGGTGTGGAGTGAATTTGTATGGCTTCATTTTGTGGTACGGGTTTTTTTCTTTTGAAAAATGTAGGTGTTTAGATTTTTTTATTATTATTAATACTAAATTACACGCTCGAGGCGTGTGATTTAGCAGGGCATTTGGGTAAAATAGCTTATATTATTTTGTGTACAGTTAAAGGATGCAGCAGTTGCTGTAAAGATATTCAAATTTTTCATTAACACGTTAAAAGTAAACAAAAAGTTGCAGCTTTAGATAAAACAAAGTCTTCAGAGTCGGTTTTTTCTTTTATGGGTAAATAAAGCAGACTAAGTGTAGGGTACACGAGCGTGGAAAAGATTTGTATGACTTTTCTGTGATGGGCTTTTTTTTTAAATTGATGTTTATATTTAATTCGTAAGTTAATCATGTACGAAATTCCGTAATCAATACAAATTGTGTGACCAATTAAAGTCAACAAAATATATATTAATCATTTATAATTATAATCCAAAGCACTTTTTATATTAATCCTGCAGTTTTGATAGCTATGTCTTAAATAAATGCAGAAAAAAAGTAGCAGTAGATACCAGAAATTTAATAATAGGTATCTATTCTGTTGAGGTCAAAATCCTACCGTAGTTTGTCTCAAAAACATAATTTAAATAACTATGATTAATATGAGTTACGAGCTTTTTAAATTACAACGTGTCTTAAGTGGCAGTAGTGAAGAAATAAAATATTAATTAGTCTAGATTTTTTACATATTATTATTAAAAAAAATTATGGGCCATCGTTTTGTCATAAACTTATAGGTTTTTTTTTATTTGTAGGCTTGTAATGTAAAATAAAACTATGTAGTGTAACTTAATACGACATGTAGTCATGCAAATTTGCTTCAAAACTGACAAAAAAACGGGTTGCACACTTTAGTAAGTTATTTATGCAAAATTATTATTCTTTCAAGAATTTGAAAACGGTTTCTTTTTACAATAATGTTAAAAAACAAACTTTTTTTTCTTAAACCGTTTTTATTTCTTCGATTTTGAATGTAACGTGGAACTCAGACTTAACATATAAATAGAGAAATATATACCAAACGGTTCAACATCCTCATTGTATTCTTGTATTTTTAGTTTATTTCATTTAATTGTACTTTAGCGAACTCTGCTTTAATAAATACAACTTTATAATAACTGCAACAAAACTTCATGTCGATATTTTGACTTTAGTTCAATCATGATTTATGAATTGAGTAAAAATGTTCTATATTATTACTCGAATACGAAACTTCATTTGACGAATTATAATCACAATGCATATTATGATTCTGATTAGTGTCATTTATAGACCCCCTGCTGGCCTCCAACCATTATTATATGTCAAAACAACAATGAAATTTAAAATTAATCTTAAACAAATAGCCAGTTTGTCGATTTTTCATTAGGTTTTTTAAAAACGTTTTGTTATTAAATCGATAAATTCAAATTAATAAAAAATCATTCATATACGAAAAATTTACAAAAATTTGAATAACTAATAAATTACATAAATCTAAATTTTTTGCATAATTTTATTATGATGAAACGACTTAGATCATTTAAACCCGTTGTCTAAAGATGTTCCACAATTGCCCGTTCAAGTCTTTTGTTAATCGTGTGTCGATAGTCATGTCTCACAGATTAGCATAGAAAAATCATAAAATACTACAGTGAACATACGACAAAACTTATTCACTACAAGGCAGAGGTCAGGTCAAAGGCAGACATAAACATTTTCAAACACTTTCGAGGTAATGTTATTACTTCAAACGCAGCAGTTACGCGCACCAACTGCCTTAGGGTCAGTACACACTAAGACGCGACGCGAAATGGCGTGACGCGACGATACTGGAAACGAAAACTGTGTATCTTTTCGTGTCGTAAGTAAAGTTAGCCTCTTTATACACAAGACGACGCTAATATCCGATACTTTACAACTTTGGCATTAAGTTTGTATTGCGATAATCGCCTGGGTACCAAAATCGTAAGGTATCGGAGACTTGCGTCGCGTTTTGTACGAAGGGCTTTGATTTCTCGCTATTGAAATGTGCGCGCAGCGTCGCGTCTGAGTGTGAATTGACCCTTAAAGCTAAAGAGAGTTAATTTATACTTTTTATCAAAGATTGAAACAGTGTTATTGAAAATAAAATATTTTTTAAATGGTAATATTGATAGCATTAGAATAGATGGATGGATTGTGTGGAACACGATCTCAGACTTATTCGTCAACTCGCCCGCAATTATCTCGCCCGCTCGGGCGAGTTGGCACCTTCCGATTTTACCTATTTTTGTTGTCGTCAACTCGCTATTGACCGAAAAATGGTACAGTCATCTATAAAAGTGTTATAATAAATGAATATAGAAACCTACTTTATAGTATGAGGCGCTGTAAGATTTGAGTTTGAATATGAAACGTACCCACGATATAGGAGAAATCCCAAGCGTAGGGCAGAGACACAGGGCAAACACCTTGTTACATATCGGGTATTGTATATTAATTGTATTTTTGTAAAAACAGTGTAAAATACCTGTATACTATGAAGTGCCTTTATTTAATGATTTAAATACCACCTTTCCATGCAAGCCTAGTACTTTTGTGATAAATAGATTTTGCCCAAAACTTGTATGTTGAGACAAAACTGAATGAAAAATATCACCTTGATTTTATGCAGTCCTAGTACGTTTTTGGGCATTGAGTATTCGCCAAAATAAGTTTTTAGTTTTGAAGACCGTTCGTTGTGCGGCATGAAAACCTTCAGCATGATTCTGTTCTAGTACTTTTTGTTCTAATTTCTCATTTAATTTCGGCACCAAAACCTTCTTCATGATCCTGTTCTCCTGGTACTTTCTGATTAGATTTCACATTGAATTGTAACTTATGAAAAAAATCATAATTACTTAAGTCGTGCTTATATTTTAACCTACTTTACACGTTTAGTGTCATAAAAGTGTGAAGAAGGTTTAATTAAATTAAATGTTAAATTTATGGAAACACTTTTGTAGACAACTATAAATACGTCAGATTTTCGCTTAGTTGCGAGTTGACGACAACAAAAATAGGTAAAATCGGAAGGTGCCAACTCGCCCGAGCGGGCGAGATAATTGCCGGCGAGTTGACGAATAAGTCCGATCTCATAGAAAAATCATTTAGATAAGAACTGATGAAATGTGTGGAAGAAAATATGTTTATAGTGGGTCATTTTCTAATCATGAGCAAGATAAACAAGGTATCGCCGCTGCCGTCCGCGCGGTCTTGCGGAATGAAGATATTTGATTATCCGCGCGGAAAGGCGGATTGTCTCACTAGTCTGTAGAGTTCCGCAGTGCGCGAGGGTGAAACATCAAAGTAACGACAATTTTGACACGGTTGGTGCAGTGGCTACACGATTGACTGCTGCGCTACGTGTCGCGGGTTAGATTCCGGACAAGACAAATATTTGTATGATATACAAGCAGTTGTTCCGTGTCTGGATGTTTGTGTATCTGAAATTCAATGTCTCTAAACACATCCACGATGTAGGAGAAGTTCTTAGCGTGGAATATTTGCTGGGTGCAAGCATTGTCTTGTGATTATTGCCGTAGTAGAAAATAATTAAATGAAGATATCTTGTTTTACAATGACAGGCAGAATTAATTATTATGTTAGACAAGAAATAAATTGCTAATAATAAAAGACAGAGTGAAGCAAACAATTTTCTTCAAGATTATCCTTCCAGGATTAAAATTTATTTACAATATTATTGAATAACTTATCCAGTTCGTGACTAAATCTATTGTAAATATTCAGCGCATACCTATTGGTATAAGGATTACGTTTGTAATGGTATATAATGGGCCATTGTGTACAGACTGGGGAAACATTGTGATTATCTACGCCATATCAATAATCTTTGTATTTCTATTATTTATATGTTTAAAAGGTTACTTGGTTGTATGAATTTGTAATATGACTGATGTGTTGTACTGCGCAGTTTCATTGTTGTTTGATTTTGTGATTAAATTGTAGGAATATAAAGTAGGTATTCCTTCATCGGAATTTATCGCAATAAACAAAACATTTTTTTCTATAGATCATTATTCTATACTCATTTTAGAAGTCACATCTTTTCAAATTATATCTTCACTTAGGCCATTAAATATATATAAATGTTTTTGAATCTTATTATAACTAAGTAAGGTTCAATAATGTACACAAATTATGTATTATTTTAGAACTCAACAATCATTTTTAAAGATGAGTAGGAACAGTCTAAAGCTACAGACAGCGGATCATTACACGGAGTAACGTTAATTGTTGCGCAGGCGCAGGCGCCCTACTGCGCGTAAATACAATGTCAGACTGGCTGTCAGTGATGGACGAACTTTGCACTCCATAAGTCTGTACGTTTCTAGACGAGCTTTTTTAAGTAGGTAGGTATGTGTGTTATTAACGGTTCTTATTGTAACGTATTTTAGTGGGCAAAATGAGTCATTATTATTTTTAGGATTTACTTCATAATGTTTCTCAATATATTTAGCATTTAATGCTTATTCCCAGCTTTCACTAGTAGATCTTTTGACACGTGTTACAGTCAGAATCTCAAAATTCTGATAATGAGCCTCTTTTTACACAAAGCGACGTTAGACTCCGATATCTTACGACTTTGGTATTCAGGCGATTTTCGCAAATCCATAGAAGTTTGTACACAGGTACGCGTCTATGGATACCAAAGTCGTAAGGTATCGGATACTTGCCCGCGGTGTGTATTAATGGCTTTTGTCTTACCTAGGTATGTGCAGTTGCTGGGTTGTGGAGGTCAGATAGGCAGTCGCTCCATGTATAATAGTGATCAGCTTCATCCGATTTGATTGGAAGTCGACTCCAAGTTGGTAAACAGCTAGGCAGATCAACTGACTGATGATAAATATTTCTCCATAATAGCCTAGAATTAGCGATAAAAGTGTTGGTATAATTTAATTTCATTAGCTGACAAAAAAGTAATTTTATTTTACAGATATTGACTAGAAAATACTGCTTCTCTGATGTAATTTAACGCTGGTTTATTACACACAAGCGCCACAAATTAAAATAAGCAATAACTCCCTAATGGATGAACAGAAAACAATTACCTCTCACCTTAATTACTCCTAAACAATTACCCATAACTCATCAACAACTAAACAAACATACGATCATTACTAAAATGCTCACTTCATTTAAATGTAATTCAATATAACTGCCGCGCGCATTCTTTGCCCGCATTGGTCCGCATTGCCGGGCAAAGCTTTTGTCACAGTATAAAGATAACTAAGCAGTAAACCAACTCGGCCTTTTCTGTTCAATCACACCCAGTGGAGCACACGAGTCTTGTAGAGTGCAGACCGTATAAGCAAGAGTAGTATGGGACGCCATCTCTTTCTTTAGCTAGATGAACCGACGACCTTAAGAAAGTAACTGGGACAGACTGTATGCGGCAGGGAGAGTACAGGGTAATGTGGCTCAGGCTGGGAGATGCCTATGCCTGTACAGCAGTGGACTGCTATAGGCTGAGTTGATTGTTTGATTGATGGACTGGTACTGTTAGGTACACAAAAATGTCCTGTTCAAGGATGCCAACTAAACTCTTTTGTTATTTTACACTAGTCGCATGTAAAAAAATGATATTCGTGTTATCTGTTCGCATACAATGTAACAATTTATAATCATGTTATGTGTTACCTGAAGCATGCTTACTCTTTAACAGAGTGAACTATAAAACTTTTCTACAGGTATTTTGATCATATTTTTATTAAGTTTTGCTTGTAATTCCGTTGGTCCAAGGGAGAAACTCATTAAATTTGACGATTTGTACCGCACCATTAAATATCACCGCACATTTCTGGAACGCGCATAACCAACAATATTTTGTTCCTAGTTGCAATACTGTAAGTCCAAGTCTATACTGTGGTTCTGTCGAGCTATAATCATAGTCGTGGGAAACAATAGCTCAATCATAGTTACGTGCGTGCACCTGTCGGTCTAAGTTGGGCTTGTCGTGATAATGGGGCCTACTAAGTGATGCAGACGCAGTGAGTGAGTTTTGTAGATGATATTGGTGTGAAGTAGGTGATTGTTTGCTTTGAAAAAACTAAAATGTGATGATTTTTAGTGTAAGAGTAAGGGAAGATGATGGCTGAAAAGGGAGTTTTAGAGAGACGTATGGCATAAGGCATTATTCCCTGATTCCAAATAATGGTTAAGGTTTAAATTTTTAGAGCTGTTTCTTTATTCAAAATGTATGTTTTATAAAAAAATAAAATGATTTGCAAAAATAAGTACAATTAAAAAAAAAACCTCAAGAAGTTATACAGCAGGAACTGTAATCAGATTTCTCTTAATAAAATACGAGCTGCTATCATCTTTCAAACATAAACCAAATTATATGACTACAAAAATCAATATCAAATCATGCTACAAATTGAAAAAAAAAACTAAAGCATTTGCCAAATAATTTATTTATAAAATAAATTAATTATACCGTTTAAATTAATAAGAGTGTTCAACGAAATTAAAAATAGACAGCTACGTACTTTCCAATCTGGGATTAGTTTTAAAATGTGAAAGCGTTTTACACATAAATACTTTTTTATGTTTATTAATGTTGCTATTTAGCAGATCTCGTTGATTGTTTGATAAAAAAAAAACAATCCGTCGCATCCGGATGGTTTGAAGTAAAATTATGGATATTGGACCAGCCGATTAACGAAATCCGTAAATTAACGTAAACTAAAGTTAAGTGTAGTCATAATTAACAACTTTCTGTGATCTCTCACTGTATCTGGATTAGTTCCACCTTATTTGGAAAATAAGATTGTAATCATTAGGGTTTTCAAGCAATAAGACTTTCATAAGGATAGTGAAACTACTACAATCATGTAAAGTATTTTGTAAATATTTTTCCGAATATTTAGTGATTATCTTGTTATTTTTTTATGTAATTTTTTTTTTTGATCTACAATGAATTTGCTCTTTGCGTCAATCTAGCCTACAGCAGAAATGTAATATATAATACCTCAAACGTGACGACCTCATCCAGAAGAATCTATAAATAAGTGAATATCTATCGAGTTTTCATAGTAGTGCCCCCATCCCACCTGTCAGTCATAATATCAGTGGTTACGGCATCTCAACACTTAGGTACCATCATCTCAGATAAGTCGAGACAAAGCCATTAGACGTTATAAATTAAAACTAGCATTATTATTTTGTTTATTTGTAAGTTTTAGACAATAATAACGCTGTTTTATACTTTTTTAAAGAGTAGAAAACGTCAAATTAAAAGTTTTTATAATCATAGGTATAAAATTATTTTTGGTCGAAAACAAATAAAAATTAAAACCGTTATTAGTACATAAATATTGTCAACAAACAATAAAATCTAAAGAAAATAATTAAATATTTAATAACGAGAGAGAAAATAAAAAGTCAATGTCTTGTATTGCTAAAGTTTACGAGTATGTTTGTTACTCCTTCACACAAAAACTACTGGCCAGATATGTATGAAATTTTCGACACGCATAGTTTATAATCTGTTTTTCGTTGTGACAATGGCAAAACATCGTGAACTTCCTCCGCCTGGGGATGGCGAAAAAACATTTCAGACTCCACGAATCCATTTCGCACGCCTTAAAGAGCTGTCAGCAATATTGCTAACATTTTTTTTCATTTTATTTATTTATATATGATGGGGCCCACTTTAGAGGGCCAAAGCCTGCCGTGGCCGCGGTACTATCGGGTAGCCGTGGCTACGGAACGGCTATTGAAAGACACCGTGGATTTTAGTCTGTATAACAAGTCTAACGGTCCTTCCCGTCCTGCCCTGGAGGACTTATTTGATGATTATCCCAAGTAAAAAAAAATACTAACATTATTACACACTAATGCATAAAGCCAAAGTTGCCTGATATAAATAAATAAATAAATAATAAAAAAAAAACATTTTATCACGTTAGGTTAGGTTAGGTTAGGTTAGGTTACTTGCTGATGGGGTAGTTACCAAACTCTGCAGACGAAGCCGCGGGTATAAGCTAGTTCAGTCTAAAATGAGAAGTCAATGTATGCTTGAAAGATAATATTTAGTATCGTTATAAAATCTTAGCACTTCAGTAAGATATAAATTCAAGATTACTTTCCATAACAGGTTATCATTTTGGAAGAGTGGTCCACCTGTTGTTCGATGACATAATTCTGTGGTTATTGCACCATAATAAGAAACAATACAGATATGTTTTTGTTTTAGAAGTTGCAAATTACAAACAAATCTGTTTTGGAAGAAATAGTCTCGGAAATAAATTGTGAAAAAGTAATTTATGAACATCATTAGACTAGCTACTAATACTTACTAGAAGTTTTAGGTAAGCTCTACAATTAGCATTTATAATACCTATAAAATTCGGAGACTCGAATATGGAGCCCCGCTGCAGGGCTCCTATTCCTGTTCGCAGTGTCCGAAGAATCCGAATCAGAAATTTCTCCGTAGCACCCTTGAGCTACTGAGAAATTCCTAATGAAAGAAGCACACACTTCACTCCTGGACTTGGGAATCAGTAGATATAAATCATCATCAGTTCAGCCTATTGCAGTCCATTGCTGGACATATGCCTCTCCCAGGGAGCGCCACAGCGCACGATCTCCAGCTTTTTTCATCCAGCCAATGCCAGCCACCTTCTTCAGGTCATCGGTCCATCTTGCTGGGGGGCTTCCTACTCTACACTTATCTACACGCGGTCTCCATTCGAGAACATTCCTACTCCACCTATCGTCGGTTCTGCGGCAGACATGACCAGCCCATTGCCACTTCAGCTTGCTACAGATTTGGACAATATCTGTCACTTTGGTCTTATGCCGTAGGACCTCATTCCGGAATTTATTCCTTAGTAAGACCCCAAGCACAGACCTTTCCATAGCACGTTACGTGACATGAAGTCGGTAGGCCAGTGGCTATTAATAAAATTTCTGAACCGACAACCGTTATGTGCGAGGTTACAATACATTAGGAACAAGCAAAAAAAAATTCGTTCCATTTTTAAAATTATTTTTTTCTAATCAGTAGTCTCAAACGTCAAAACATTTGTCGATCACTGTACAAGCTGTCAAAATAGCCAATGGGCAGCGAACGTTGCCATTGTGACAATAAATGACTAACGATATCGTGGGAGACGCGACTTATGGTCAGAAACGTATAATCCATATTTAAATCATAACCTCAATTACAACACATAAACTAATAAGTTTATTTACATTGTCATGCTCGATTCTTGATTAAAATATTAACACTGACACAGAATTGAATTATTAATAGACATCACATTTTAATTGAAATTTAACAGGTCTTTGTGGCGGGTATTGACAATAAAATACGGCTAAGTTTAACAGAATAGTATTTTACAGTAACTGTTCTAGGTATAGAGATCGCCGGAAGACCCTGGTCGCTTCCAACCGGTATATGTGGAGATCTAAAGGGGAGGCCTATGTTGAGCAGTGGATGTCCTATGGCTGAGATGATGATGATGAAAATTGGTGCAATAGATATGAATTGAGTTCTTACTAATTATTATCCCATTATGTCATCTGTTCATCACGGTAAACATGTAAGGTCACGCCCACTTTGTTTCCAAACAATGTTTTGTGTTTGATTTTGATGTACAGACTAGCACATCAAACTACCTTAATCTGTCATATTTCTATAATAGATTTTTAACCTTATCACTATAACGGAAGGTTAACGTTCGATTGGCAAAATCTGACAGATTGGTGTGAGTTGACCTGCTGGCGTCTGTACGAGAACATGAGCGCAGGAAACCCCGGCTTTAACGCCTTAACAAAGTTACTCATAAAACTTTATCTAAAATACGACAAAACGGACCAACACATAAATTTAAAATGTCACCACGCGCTTATTGTCACCAAAACTGTGCCTATTCTTAAAAGCGTGAGATTCACAGGTGATACATAAGAAACACATTAATTTCTATATTTTATAACATTATTTACGCATTTTAAACACAGCCGATACAATGTCTTATCCAATAAGAGAAACCGTGGGCGGAATTGACCAACTTATTTTATTGTCGTACTGCATAATCAACCGCTTCTTTTATAGCAGACGGACTACTTTGCGGCGACAGATCGGCTACTAAACAGTTGCCGTATTTCGTTGAACAAGCCTTAAACTATTGCGAAGACATGGAAATAGGAACAGGTTACGTTTATCTGCTTACAATGTTGCTGTCTTTAGATTCTTGGGTACATGGCCTTTGATATCATTTACATAATCTATGCGATTTTAATACTGAGTTTACAGATTTCATGGATGTTTCAAGACGATTTGTTGGTAATAAACTGTTTGTATTCTGTTAAATTAGCATTTATTTTTTTATGAAATTGCATGCGTTCGAATAGTAAAACAATGTCTTAAAGAAAGAATATGACTGTGGCGCGGCCAGGAAGTATCACATAAAGCACTGATATTCTATACAAAAATTGTCTATGTCATAAGTGGACATAGTTGCTCGTCTACTTGAAATCAAACTTTACAACTTTTTATTAGAGAAATTTTCGGTATGCGCCTGCGAGTGACGAATTACATGTCAAATCATTTTAATTGTATGATTAATTGGGTTGTAAATATGTTATTTAAAAATCAACATTATGATACATGACATACGGTTCGATTTTAACAAAGGGTCCGAAGATTCGTAGAATTAATTACTTTGTGATCAATTAGTCTGAAAGTGAAGAGTAGACAGGAGGATTGGACTTCGGTGATTGTGTATCAAGAAGTAACGAGATAAGCTTACGTGTGCTTTTTTTAATCTGTGTGTGAGTTTGTAGATTTATGTCATAGTATATTCATTCTGTTTCTAGGTTGTTTTTCGTTTTAAAGCTTACTCACACTACAAATCATATCATGTCTTATAGTAATCTGTGGAGAATGTTGTGGGTAGTATATTTGTTAAGTTTAATGATAAGCCAACACTGTTCACCCTTAATGTACTACTATTTGTTTTCCCAAACATAATAAATAATTAATCATAACACATTTTGCACTAAATGAATTCAAAACTTAAATTAATATTTCTGTCTATCCTATCCTGATTAAATTATGGCTAGCGCTAAATCAAACTCAAGTTTCGCAACTTAAATGTTTTCGATCACTTTAAAAATCGAAATCTTTTTGTTTCAGCAGATTATTTTATGATTTCTTCTTCTTTTTAGATTCTTTATCTAAAAATTTAGATTAAAATATTAAAAAAAATATATAATATTATGCTTATGCTAGGCTAGTGATCAGAAACTTTTATAGACTAACAAACTAGATACTTATGATTCAGATCAAATTAGTGTTGCCCATTTACAACTTACGGCATTACGTGGGACGATAACAATACTGTCCTCAAATATTATTACTTCAATGATACAAATATGGAACAGCAACAATAAGCAATAAACGGAATATTGTGGAACAAATATTGGTATACTTACTAGACTTAAAAGGCATAGAGAACCTTAGCTCGTTTTGGTTTCAATTTTCTTTATTTTTGATAAAACATCTGTTTTTGATAACCAGATGAAGTGTTATATTAAATAAAGGAGTGTTTTAATTATTTTAAGGTAAAACTTAGTAATACGCCCTAGTTGACAAAACGCCAGATCATACTAGCCCTCATAAGCTTAGCCACTGTTAGCGTATATTTACCGGCCACACACGTCCCAGTATACATGCGCAAGTCTAGACTTGCACAAACGCAAGTCAGTGAAAATGTTATCAATTTGTGCAAGTACCTATCTCACACACATTACAGTATACTTGCGCAAGTCTGGATTTGCGCAAGTATACTTGTACCGTGTATGGCCGGCATAACATGGTCCTCGGTTTCGGCTCTATTCAGCCATCCTAACGTGTCGTTCCAAGGAGGTATTCCACATAGGGCACCCACTGACAATAGCACCCGAGTTATTGGCAGCTTATCTATTCGACTTATTCGTCAACTCGCCTGCAATTAACTCGCTCGCTCGGGCGAGTTGGTACCTTCCAATTTTACCTATTTTTGTTGTCGTCAACTCGCAACTAAGCGAAAATCTGACGTATTTACAGTCGTCTACAAAAGTGTTTCTATAAATTTAACATTTAATTTAACTAAACCTTCTTCACACTTTTATGACACTAAACGTGTAAAGTAGGTTAATTGAGGGCCAGTGGGTCGTCTTAGGGGCGGAGTTGTTTTAAGATCATTAATAAAATATAAGCACAAAGACTTGTGTAATAATGATTTTTCTCATAAGTTAGAATTCAATGTGAAATCTAATCAGAAAGTACCAGGAGAACAGGATCATGAAGAAGGTTTTGGTGCCGAAATTAAATAAGGAATTAGAACAAAAAGTACTAGGGGAACAGAATCATGCTGAAGGTTTTCATGCCGCACAACGAACGGTCTTCAAAACTAAAAATTTCTTTTGGCGAATACTCAATACCCAAAAATGTACTAGGACTGCATAAAATCAAGGTGGTATTTTTCATTTTAACAGTTCTGTCTCAACATACAAATTTTGGGCAAAATCTATTTATCACAAAAGTACTAGGCTTGCACGAAAAGGTGGTATTTAAATCATTAAATAAAGGTACTTCATAGTATACAGGTATTTTACACTGTTTTTACAAAAATACAATTAATATAAAATACCAGATAGTTGACAAGGTGTCTTTGCCCCACGCTTGGGATTTCTCCTATATCGTGGGTACGTTTTCAAATATTCAAACTCAAATCTTACAGCGCCTCATACTATAAAGTAGGTTTTTATATTAATTTATTATAACACTTTTATAGATGACTGTACCATTTTTCGGTCAGTTGCGAGTTGACGACAACAAAAATAGGTAAAATCGGAAGGTGCCAACTCGCCCGAGCGAGCGAGTTAATTGCAGGCGAGTTGACGAATAAGTCATCTATTCCACGAAAGGCACTTGTCACAATTTTTTCGTAAGTGCTAGGTGCCCTTTGTGGAATACAGCAGTAAGTTTGAGTGCTAGAATGACAGGACATTTTGTCGACTATGACTTATGATCTCGTTCTCCCCTAAGTGTAATCCAGTTATTTTAATTGAATAGAATGTAGGCTTTGTGAATATAGTTGTCACCTAGACGTGATTTTTGTGATGAATCCCCATACTAGGATTATGTTTCTGTGTCGTGGGGGCGCGTTAACAAAGATTTAAACTCACCTATCTTCCCGAAGAACTAGATTCGGAACAGAACTCAATACCTACAAATATTTCACCGTCCGCAAATCGAACCCGTGTTACACAGTGCAGCAAACAATCACTTAAACATGTTTAATGTGAGAAACTTTATTATTTATGTTTTTATAAATTGAATAGGTAATATTTTGACCTTTTATTGCATTTTATTTGACGGTCATTAAAACATTGTGTAGATAAAAGGTACCTGCTAATACGATTAACAGGTGTTTTTGTAAGGATATAACATAGATAATCAATTTATATCTACTAAAAATAAAAAAGTCTAAAGCATAGTCAAACAAAAAACTTACCTTAATGACTCTTTACAATTAAAACAATGTATTAAAAAAATCTTGCAATACTAGTTTTTGTTTATTAAAAATCGGAAATTTTATTAAACATTTTTTTTAATTTTATTTCTTTAAATAATAATTTCGAACATACTCGAAAGTGCAATATCATGTAGCGAGTATCGTAAAAATGTTTTTATTTTTATTTATTTATTTCAGGCAAAATACCCATACAAACAAAAAAAAATTAATAGAATTACAAAAATAAAAGAGAATTACTTACAAAAAAAAGATTAAGTAATTTTTTTATATCAAATACATATTTTTATTTAAATACGTCCTCAACTACATGAGCTTATAAGAAATCAGTTTTATTTCAGGTAAAATTAACAGTTTAATTTAGAAAAAAGATTTGACTAGTATAACTATCAAGCGTCTCAGGATTTAAATCCAAAAAAAGATGTGAGACCAGAGCTTAATCTGTTCATGAATTAAAAATAAATGCAAAAAAATATAGAAGAAATAAAGATATTATTTAATTATTTATACAAAAAAAAAGCTTTATGCTTAGTTTCACATTTCCTATTAATTTTGTTAAACAAAAATCGCATCAACTACTTAGTTTATAACGTAATTGTAATTTCCTTTCAACGCGATTTCAAACTGGGCATGTGTTTTCGTCGAAACCTTTCTTTCACAACTCAAATTCAAATCCATCTACGAGTATTTCACAAAAAACAGTAAACTGAATATAACTGGACAAACACGACCACAAAAATACTGTGTAGGTCGAATGTCTCACTTATGTCACTTATCGTTATTGCTCTCAAACTATTGTTCTTGAAAACAAATCAGATTATTCTATGTAGAACACAGTGTGGGTGAAATGTCTGATTCGATTTTATTATTAGTGAGGTGTCCATCTACTTATCTGTCAAATAATAGCTTTTATACATATAAAAGTATTGTATAAAATCTATAATTTACTAGCTGACCGGGCAAACTTCGTACCGCCTCAGAAAGAGACAAAATTTTGTCAAACAGAGCCAAATATAGAGTCAAACATCGCTTCGAACATATAGTCACTAGAGCGGTTTTCACGATCTTTCTAGCGGCCATCGACTAGAGTCCAGTCGATGGTCGCTAGAAAGGTGGAAATTTTCTTTTTAAGATGTCATACTTGACAGTCGGCTATGCAAAAAGCTTGCCAAAACGCTCATTAGAATGTTTGCTGAAACGCTTTTGTTTGTTTCCCTATAATGTAAAATCCGCTTAGAATGCTCATTCATTACAAGTGAATGTTCATTATTTGATTTAAGCATCTACCTAGATATGTACGAGTAGGTATCTAGGTATATACTATTCCTTAAATCCCATACAATTTCCATTATTTTCAATATAAAACGTCGTTGATTTTTCCCGTTAAAAGTACATGTGATATGTACGTACAGTCATGAGCAATTTATATGTTTATACTTAGCAGAATTCCAAAGGTCATGTTCTCCTACCATATTGATTACCTTTTGGATTTTTTCATGAACCTGCTATTGTAGAAGCCATGCTATTACGAATACTATTGCTATTATAAGTCTTTTTTCAAGGTATTTACGAGAAAATCGCGTTTGAATTTTGTCAAATGTATACCTTTTATTGCTCGTGACTGTACTTCTAAAAGCAATAAATTTTAAAATTTACATACCGAATTGGGAATAAAAGTTAAAATTATTAGTTGTTTATCTACTGGCGGGTCGTAAAAGTCGGGAAAGGTTACTCGGATACTTTAAACGTTAGTTCTATGAAATCTAAAACAGTGGACATTGATATGGTCATAAATATAATATGTATGGGTTTTTTGCTCATAGTTATTTGATTCGTGGTAAAAAAAAAAGTCTAGAACATTTTTTTTTTCGTCAGATTACTTTCCCAGGCCGCGGAACTGTCTTGCGCGACTCGCTGTCTGACCATGGACCATGCCCGGGTCGACGGCGCGTTGTACTCCACGCGAGCCTCAAAAAGTGTCAGCACAATGACGGGACCCCTTTAGTTGGCCAAAAGCCTGTAAGGGTCGCCGGACACACGTATACCACGACTCCGGTACATAAAGTGCTATTGAAGGACACCGTCGATTTTAGAGTACGAGTCTGACAATCCCTCCCGCAACAGAAAAGGGTCGTGGAACTGTCTTAAGCGGGGACCGCGACTTTGAAACACAAAAGGCAAATAGTCTGTCAAATCTGACAGTTCCGTTGCATCCTGAACCCTGAGTAGGAGGATTCATTTAATGATTTCACAACCTTAAAAAGGTTATCAGGCTTATCACAAGATTTCTTTATTTTATTAACAACGTGTTTGAAATATTTACGATAAATACATTAGTGTCATAAATTGTTTAATAAAAATAGTGAGGCCTTGCCTCCTGCGTGAGGTATGGTACCTGTGTTACAGAAACCAGTGTCTTCTCCCAACGGTGTTTATTGTATGGAAGATACAAAAGCACCCTTAGTGTATGTACGAGGAACTATTTTTTGCGCCATCTAATTGATATCGAAGCTGCAGTTCACTTTACGTCACAAAAACGTGAAAAGTTATGTTAATCTTATCCCAGATTATGTTGTCTATCTATCTATCTTCTTCTTTAATATAAAAATGGATCGCAAAATGTGTTGCTAAGCTCATAACTCTAAAACGGCTGGACCGATTCGGTTTTTTTTTTGTTGTGTTTGTAACCATCAGGACCGGGTTTTAGAGGACTGGGACTTTTTTTTCAATCAGTGCGAAGCCGGGACGGGCTGCTAGTTTAAAATATTTTTAAGTATCTAGTTATATTGTATAGAACTGCATCTCAAACTTCACTTCCCTGTATAGAAATGCTCGATAAAAAACCGACAATTCAATCAGTAGACACACGTTTAGAAACGAAGCCCTTTCCTGGCATTGCGTAAACTATCTCCTACTATTTATGTGTATAAATTCTTCATAAATTGTTTAAGATGAATAAGTAAGTAAATATAAATCTACATTTTATTGCTTATTATAGTTTATTTTGAATGATATGTTGCTTATGAACGACAAAAATATGTCGTATTGTAACAAATTTTGTATCTCCTAAACTCTTGCCGTAAATAAATTATTTCTTAATATTCATGTTGATTTTGGGAATAAAATAATCATGTCAGAAGTCAGCACTTTATCTTCTTTTATATGGGAAGGTACATAAACTTTTTTTAGTGAAACAGCGGCTGATTGTTAAAAATGTAAATGACTGGCAACATTTTGTATATAAATTATTTATGTCTATTTCTTAATGATCTTTACAGTTATGTTAAATATTACAAAATACTTTTGTAGATAAATTATATAAATGATATTTATTTTGCAAATAGGTAGTAGGTATAACAAACACTATTTCTAAGACTAGATGAGCCCATCGTTTCTTTTCTGACTAAGTAAGTACTCTGAGAAGAAACAGCCGAAACAAACTCAGAGGTCTCTTTTAAAGTCCAGACATTTTATTGGTCAAGTCATGCGAGGACCATGCGCATTTGGTTCTGAGATAGTCTTTTGAAGAAAGAATCATACAGATTTCAATCGAGCTGTCCAGTTAGTACAAATAGTATAGTGTAGCTCAACTCATAACCCAAGGAGCTCAACGACAAACAATTCCAAAGAAAGGACATTATGGTAGGCCACATAAATAACAAAAACTGTCAGACAATCAATACAAACAAAGAAAATGAAAAAAAAAGTAAGTATTCGTGACCGTCAGGTATTCTAATACTATGATAACACTTACAACAATCAGAGATGAAAAATATTTTTTTTTAGAATCTAAAATTAGAAGATATGTGACAACCACCAACCAGCACTGCATTGCAATCCACTCCTCCTCACAGAGAGGAGGCCCTGTCTCCCAGTAGTGGGAACATTAAAGGTTGATTATGGTTATGGTATGGTATGAAAGAAAACAGGTACCCATCACCTAAAACGTCAGACATCATCAAAGAATCATTTCCCACACTCATCATTTATTATCTTAAAATGTTTTCCACAATACTCATTTCTCGAAATAAATACACATTATAAAAACAAAATAGTCGTCATCACTTAGTCATTAAATTAACATTTAAATTCTTGACTCAAGTTAAACCAATCACCGTTCACGTTATATAACCAAAATATTCCAACCATCAAAGTTTAAGAGCATTTATATCGTTTCTAATAGCCAACTACGTTCTGAGGCCGAGATCCATAAACGTTACTTAACCCAAACGTCATCTGTGGGAAAATTTCAACAACAATAAAACTTAATGTGAAAGAAAATCATTGACATGTCAGTTGAAACCAAGTCAAAGGATAATTTTACTGTTTAGAGGAAATGTTACTAGAAAGAATGTTGGAAATCAGGAACGTATTTGAAGAATCTATCATGAAGGTAGTTGCTAAAGCAGACACTTTGCGATAAGGACAAAACTACGTAAGATTATGACAGGATTAAAAATAATCAAAATAAGGAGGATATACAGTATTATACTGTGCTCCTATGTTTATCTTTTTTCATTAAGAGCCCATACTACCTCAAATGGCTTAGCAGTATCCTCTAATACGCCGAAAATACTACAGCATTAATTTTGAAATAAATATATGGTAAAGTTGAGGATTCATGTAAGGTCTTATCTTTGGCGAAAACACGATTCCATAAAATTTTCTCGATAGAAAATAATCCCCAAGTTACCTCTAAACTGAACAATAAACCGCTGGCAATCATAAAATACTTAAAATTAGATTATGAAACTTTTTATGCTAACTGAACTAACTATAAAGCAGGTCTTAAGTTATTTAGATTTTTGAATTTCCTTTTTTTTTGCCGTAAAATAAATAGATTTTAGCGTAGACAACTGAAAGAAAGAACAAGCAATAGTGCGTGGTACGTTACAAGTGCGAGCGAGTAAGATTATACTGAAGTAGTATGCCGCCTTAATAGTTGTCTTTACACACTACACCTCCTTGCTTTGGTGGACACACTCGCGTGTTCTGAGCGCTCTATCTGCCTATTTCTTTGACCTGGGGCCTTACTACGACCTCATAACGCGATCCAGTTTACGCTGTGGGAAAGAGACTCAGCTATACAAGTCCTCTAGCGCTATCTCTTTCTCACATCCTAAAATGGATCGCGTTAAGAGCTCGTGGTATGGGCCCTGAGGTTCTAATGCTTATGTTAATAACGTCTCATAAAAAAGGAGATGATGTTTTCCTTATTGATAATTAGCATAAAAGAAGTAAATATTCATTCTGTAAAAATCATTGCTGTATGGCCAATATCCAGAAATAAAACAGGCGAAAGTTTGTACGGAGAAAAGGCCACTCACATATCCTCTTAAGTTTATAGATAAGGGCTATAGACTTAAAGCCAGGAGTTGGGTTTTATTACATGCTAATTTTCACTAGTAAACTTGTTGAATAGAAAATATTTTCCTTATAGGAAAGGAGTCAGGTCATCATTTACATATAATATGCCTGACCTGATGAACTATCTCTTTGCCTATAATCTTGCAAGCTGGATAGGTACTAAAACTAGTATTATAATTATGTATAAGTGGAAATAAAACGCAGTGTAGTTTCTGAGTCGTCAGTTTTTATTCTTTTGTGGGTTACTTTTTTTCCTGAAATCGACTGTAGCCAATACTTTGCAGAGAAACAGCTGAAAGGTTTAGCTTAAACGACTATCAACCTAAATGAGGATAATACCAAGTCGTTATGGGATTGAGCTGTAAAGTACTTTGGTCTCATGCAGTGATGGCTGAGAAATCTTAGCTCACCAGCTCGCAAACAACATCCTGTCAGAATCCTGCAGAAAACGGATTTTACTATGTTCCGTCAGTGCGCAAGAGTTCTAGTACTTTCTGGGTGAGCTCGCTCTGCTGCTGGCTAGATTACAGACTAAACCACAATAAATAAATCTAAAAATTGTAGGTGCATGATTTCAACTTTTTAGGACATATGGGTTTCCACACAATTACCAATTTTTCTTCACAGGTAGATTTTGTCAAGAATTATAATTATATCATCCTTCTTATAATCTAACCTAACCACTACATACATAAATTCAATTTAGAACATGAACTTAACGTCAGTATACCATTAGTAACAAACAAGGATAAACGGCAACTAACAGCCGAACATTCCCACCAAATAAAAGTAAGGCCCTTTCACAACACCGCATCTGTCGGATCGACAACATTGACAAATAAGTTAAAAAGCCCCGCACGGTGTCTCTTAAACTCCTACGCAGCTAGTTTGACAGTCGTTTGTTAAAGATTTCATTTCTTTTTTTTTACGCCACTTAGCAAGTGACAGTGTAATAATACTTTTTGATATTTTGTTCGGGTTTTGTGACGTCACAGTGTGACATGTCAATTTGTGAGCTTTGGTTTACTTTTTATTGTTTGTTTGTTCTCTTTTTGAATGAATTGTTACTGGACAGTTACTGTTAGTGAGGAGGTTTTAATTCAGTAGTGTTTTAAGCTTCTCTTAAATTAGAAGTTAGTCAAATGAAGTTGCACCCACGTGTAACTCATAACGTGACATTTTGTTTGTGGATAATAATCTTGAAGTTAAGAGAAAAGTGACATTTACAAATGTGTAGTTAGTACCTCTGTTTTTCTAGAACTATTTATAATATGATATAAGCCAGACTCTTTCATCAATACTAATCGCTGTAAAACAACTAAATCGTCAAGTACTTAACAATTAAACAACCAACAACTTAAAAAAGACGATCAATCTCTTGGCAAAAAACCTAGGTCCTAAAAGGTGTTTCTGCTCGTATAGTTGAAGATCCTAAAACTGGATAAATACGTACAGCTTTACGAAAAAAACAATCAAATTCTAAAGTTATTACCCTAACGAATGCTTAAATTAGTGTTCATTATAAACAAACGCTATGGGATACAATAGTAAAGGTATAAAGTACACAGCGGATGTAAGCTAAATGAAGAGGACTCTAACAAGCGGATACAGGTAATAGAAATATTGATTACGATCCGAACCACGTTAACTGTAAGGCAGGGGTTAGACTGGAAGCTGAGCGGCAATTGGGAATGAATAAAGAGATCATAATGAAGAATTGAAATTAGAAGGCGATAAATGAAAGCCACTCTGTTAAACATGATTATAGAGATATTACGGTTTAAGTGATGAAGTTGGTAATACGTCCAATGCAAAATTTTCTACAGCTTCCAAATGTTATTTAGTTAAAATAAGAACCAACGGGTAAGAGAATAAAGGTGACGTTATCAACGGACAAAGTTAATTGTCAACTTGATTTGCTTGCCTCATTTGTGCATGAAATGAACGACATTGATTTTAATCAACGTAACGAAACTCACTTCGTTTCTTCAGATAATTTTGATGGTGATAATATAGAAATGTTTGGTAATGATAACGAAACAAAAGTAAATACAGTAAAAATTAAACAAATTAATACTGAACAAATTCACAAGAAAGCACAAAATTCCAGCCAAAGAAATTACAGCTAACTTTTCTAACATACTCACAGCACAAACTCACAGAATCACAGACGTAATAAGTTTTCTGATGGACAAGGAAGCAAGAAAATTGCTGTAACATTTACAATGGTAATGGGCACAGCAGCCACCTGTTTTCCAACTAGCCAACAAGCCAATTTGGAACATTTGCCGTGCACAAATTGTTTCTCTAGTTGGTGGTTGATAACTTGATTTGATTATGATGGATGTGGCGTGTGGGCTTCATTAGGATGAACTCCAATTCTGAAATTGTCTTTGGAAAAGACTGGAGAGTTGTTTTTGCTGTCAGTATTGTCATTGTTAGATAGATAGATAGATTATATTTGAAAATGCTAATTCCAGGGTTATAATGGCGGTCTTATCGCTAATAGCGGTATCTTCCAGACAACCTGTTAGTGAATCTACAATCTACGGATTTAAAATAAAATGGTGGACGTAGTTATATTGTTGTTCGTTTTTAGTGTGAAAGAGGTTAGTTCTGCGATATGTGTGTCATATAAAATTGGTAAAATGAATAGCAGTTCCTTGAATTGCATGCTGACTGTATATTTAGATGATATAGCAGTAGACAATTTAAAGCTGTTCCAGTAAAATTTACATCATGATAACAGGTTTCACGTTTATATAGATGCCACGATTGTTTAAAGAATTAGAAAGATCTTGTTATTTATTTATTTTCTATTATAACTAGATGTGTTTCATCCTCTTTATCTTTATCTGAGTTTTCAGTAGCTGTTTTATGTTTAACATTTCCAATCAACTTATTTAGTTTAGAGCTCATTATTCCACAAGTTACATTAATTTAATCAATTATTACGAAAAGCAATACCATAAAGATTACAAGAATGTGCACTAATTAAAAAGCTCAATAAAATTATCTCATTAACTACCTACTTCACTAAATGATAGTTGGCTATAATTATATTAATTAAGGATCATAAAATAATGCCGTATCTATAGAAGAGAGGTTTTATACCATCCGGAGCTCACTGTAAATGAAGATTCAGTTATAAACTTAGATTTAACATTACCGCATAACATTACTCCTTGCGGTACCCCTACAATTTAACTGAGACCTCCTTTCTACATACAATGATATCGCAGTCAGAGATCAACGTACGTTGGTCAGTAAAGAATTATGACCACGCACTTTTGACCTACACAGTCCTTTCATATTCTTTATAATGCCGTTCAACTTACGCTGGTCTGGTCGCAGCTTGTATTGTAACTGTATGGGATTCTAGTTTCTCTTGTTAACTTTTAATAACTGAGTTTATAAGTGCCTGCGTAAAATTGACCGTAAATCAAGATGTCGGTTTTAGTAGTTAAAATTATACTATTCGGGGTCCTGGTTTCGCTTCCTCTGGGTGGGTAATGAATCTAAAGCTCAAAGAAAACTTTACTGAATTGGTATCACCTGACCTCTTTTTAGCAACTGAACTGATACTGAAGCTATGCTGTTCAATCTTGCGATAAGGGCTCTGAATGGCTTTAGTTACCAGCTGTCTGTTGGCTACAATCACAGTTTATAACATTGAACTATTATTACTACGTATAGAGACGACACCACGCATCACCACTGTGTCCCATCCAGGATGAGTGAGCGCGCCTATGTTCATTCAGTTGTTTGACAGCTCTGTGGCGTGCTCTAGGCGCGCGCACTCATCCTGGATGGGACATAGTGGTGATACGTGGTGTCGTCTCTATACGTAGTAATAATAGCTTAATGTTTTATAACTGTGCCTCGACCTTACGAATGTATTTAAGGGTTTCATCACCTCCTAATTATTTGTACTGGTTGACAATGAACAACCTTCCATTATGATGTAACCTCGATCGACTTTTGTTTTAATTTGACGTATTTCAAGGCTTAGGTGTCTTTAATGACCCTTAACGCATAATTAATGTTGTTTAGAAGTATCAAATTATTTTTATTTAACTATAGGTTCGCGTTGACCACTATCTCGCCTGATGGTAAGGGAAGATGCGGTCGACGATGAAGCACGCTTGCCTAGAAGTAACCCATTAACTCCTGAGTTTAAGAACGCAAAGCTAAGACCGACCAATTGAAAAAATACTTCATCAGCACTTAAAATAGAAGATATCGACGGCTGAAATGTAAAAAAATATAAGCGACAAAAGCAAATTGATTCGGACAGCTGTTTAAAAACGCAAAAATGAAATTATGTGAAGACTATGTTTTTTTAAATATTATGTCATTATTAGGCGTATCCCAAAAAGTGGATTATTCTTTCATTTTCGACTTCGATATAAATTCTTTTTATCCAAAGCAAATGTATAAGAAAATACAATATCCGACTCAAAGAATAACATAAGCTTACAATAAAGTTTGAGATATCTCAATTCAGATTCAACTAAGAAAGTCTCTACAAAGCTAACTTAACAACAAAATAGAGATATTTTAAACATTTAACATGCCGGATATCGAACTTTCTCCACAACTTACCCACACAACTCATCTTGACTGCTCTACCAGACTCTACCAAACGTAACTCTAGATTCAGAACAATACACATTAACTCACACATTCCTACACAAAATGTGGGAAAATATTTAGAAAAAACAACATAATTTATTCAAAAACGTAACCGAAATAAATGTAGAGATGACTCTATCGACTCTATTCGCTCGCTACATTGTTGAAAAGCATCGACTCTACATAATCGCCCATATTTTAGATGTTTATAACCATTTGTAGCAAGTTTTCGGGAAATTGAATATTTTTATATAAAAGTATTGCTTTTTCTTGTGTTGTGAATCGTAGTAGAGTATGGTTTAATAAGAGTATTGTAATAATTTTGGCTGTTGATTTGCTTGTGTCTTATTATGTTTTT
This sequence comes from Agrotis ipsilon, assembly GCA_028554685.1. Taxonomy (NCBI): domain Eukaryota; kingdom Metazoa; phylum Arthropoda; class Insecta; order Lepidoptera; family Noctuidae; genus Agrotis; species Agrotis ipsilon. Next base: position 12,147,105 of record CM052972.1, read on the forward strand.
TTTTTTTACATACAGAGAGATATTTTATTAATAATACAATTCTATGATACATCGTGTTTTGAACGCAAAAGAAAATATTAGTTTATTTTTCCTCTCAAAAATGATTTTTTTGATAAAGAAACAAATTATTGAACGAAAGGGAGTTATGACTTGTTACAATATCATAAATTCATAATAGATACATCCTGTATAAGAAAACTGTCATAATTTTAATATTAATATCAAGAATAATATCATATTTATATGCGTTTAGAACACTATTTTTCATCATTTTATTGCAGACAGATTGTAACAATTACGCAATTCTCGCATCCGGGAAATATCAACGTCATACAATGACAAACCCGATTAGTTTTTATTAAAAACATGTAACAGTTTATATTTGTAACATCCTGTTAATGATTTAGAATAATGGAAAGAAAATGTTTAGTTTAGTTAAATAAAAATGTTTTTCTCGCGAGCTTTGTCATAAAGAATTCTGTTGTCTATTTTTTTATTGGCATTTGGGATCTATTATAGTAAATTATTATAACCCTCAAGGTCCGAAGAAGTAGTACATAGTATACGTAAATATATTGTAATAATATTAAGATACGTTTTCCTCAAAAATTGTTAAAAAATAGATTTTCATTTGAACACTATCTCGCATGATATAGTGGCTGCTTGCTAAGCTAGCTTGTCTAGAAATAATCTATTTACTTCTGACTGAAAGCTAGCTACAATCTTGGGGAGGTTGTAGCTATAAGGAAAGAAAGACAGCAGCGAATTCCACTCCTTAGCTAAGCACACAACAGACTTTTCTTATAATTTTCCCCTTTTTTATTTATGTTACTTTAGATATCTAAAAAGATTTACAGAAAAACTGTGATTATACTTGATTCTAAAAAGGAAGCAACCTTGTTTATTCTGTACAAATAATAAATATAACTAATTAAAGCCAAACAATCAGAGTCAGCATAAATATAATTAAATTAATCCTTACCCTTTTCAAATCATATTCAAACAAAAGACGACCATACGTCCAAAAATACAAAAAAAAAGAATAACCACCGTCCCTCAAACAGTGTCACACGGACCTCAGGTCAAGAGTCACTGTTAACTTTAAAAAAAGTATAATGTCGTCAACCTTATCGCTAAAGAGATAAGAATCAAATGACACTTTAGAAAGATGCATGGCCCTTCTACTCGATACATCGATTCCTGCGTGTATCGATTCAAAGATCGATGCTTAAGGCTTTTTAATTGACAAGCGAACGATTAAATTATTCGAGTATATTTAAAAGTATGATGTCAATGGTTTTGTTTACATTACGGTGTTAGTTTACATGGTAAATATTGTGTTGAGGTCGTTGGTTTGTCGTATTGATTATCTTGCACAGTTTTTACGGCGTGAAAGTGATTAATTTAGAAATAAGTGATCATGGAACTTTGTGCACTTTGTTAAATTACAATACCAATACCACAGGGCCACCCCTGTTCTTCTCACGGGAATCAATTCAAATGAATATTATAAATTCAGAAGTTCTGGCTACATCAACAATTGCCAAGTAGACATCACTAATGTCATTTCAACATTATTAAATTGTCAACTTTTTTTTACAAATGTTTTCTCCTCTAGAAAGGAATTTCTCAGTTATTTTCTCCTTGGGAGAATCGAACGCACGACACACAGTGCATAAATCCAATCGCACAATCAACCGCAAATTATAAGTAAGAATAATGATAATTATGAAAAATCTGTCACTAGTTCGCTACTATCCGCAGTTTAATTCGCAATTACTTCTTATTAATAAAATTTAGTTCAAGCACACTTAATAAATACCGTTAATCACTATTTATGACCACACGCAAACATGAGCTTGTAATGTAATATGTAATAGCCTGTCATTTTTGTCTAGACGATCTAAAAATATAATAAAAGTTTTTACGCCAACTGTTAAGTATTAAAATTATTACAATAATAAAAAAATGTTAATAAATTTTAGCGGTAAGCGTTGTAACATATCGCAAATTATATTTTTTGTTATTGAAGTATATTTTTTGTTATTGGAGATTATTTACGTTTAAGATACACCTGTCTTGAGAATTATTAATTAGTTCTCCAATAATTATAGCGATTATGGATGATTGTAGAAGTTCGGAAACGATTAGATGAAAAGAGATTCCGTAGAAATTATTTTGATTTTATGTTCTAGAGAGATGAAAGAAAGAAAGAAAATAATTTTATTTGGCAAGCCTTAAGCACACAATTACAATTATAAATTACAAGAATAAAATGAATGTAGGTACCGGCATAAAGCCAGGCCACAGGGAGCCTGACGCTGGTTTTCAACTGAGGCTTGATAACCCTAGTAGTGTTATTTTTTCTTAAATTGTCTTCGAACCTACTTTAAAACGATTTAAAAAAAAAATTCGTGAAGGTAATCGAAAATAAAATCCAATATAGATTTCTCTAGCCCTCTTTATCCAGACCAGTCACATAACTCGACAAAATGTTTACCCGACTGCACCAGAAAGACATTTTTCAATAGATCATTTCGTATCTTAAATGGTATGTTAATTTAAAGTCACAGTTCAATTCCAATTTCGTAATTTCCACTTTTAAAAACTTGTCGGGAATTTCCACTGACGAAAAACACCGTTTTTTCGGTCATTAAAGCCAAGTGCATAATCTCCTGACACCAGAACTCAAACACACAATACACAAATACCCACGACTTACTCAGACATATCTTCAATTAACGACTTGCAGCCAATCAAGACATCAAATCACAGTCACAAGACTGAACAGTAGGTTTTTAAGACAGACAGCCAAGACACACGGATTAAGGGATTACTATCAATCATGGTTACAAATTGGTAGTTCTACTGGTAGTTAGGGATTAATCCAATGGACTTTTGAACGCTTACGTATTGTATAAAGTAACAGTTATTGACGTATGGAAAAAGTTAATTGTGTTTGTGAGTGTGTGTGTGTGAGAGTGTGCATGTGTGTGTTTGTGTGTGCACACACACTCATATGCACACTCTGCATGTGTGTGAGTATTTAAGTTGATTGATTGATGTTTTATGAAAGTGTGGTAGACAATACATTGGGCGGAAGTTCTTCAGACGGTTCGTTCTAGATAGCGTTAGATTTTTTTAGCGAAATTATTTAATTCTTTTTATTTTAGGATGTTATTGAATGTCCTAGAATTTCTATCTGGTTTCATTAAAGATAAAGACATTCTGTTTATCTTACTTTTAGACTTGATTATAATTTGTTTTCAAATTCTAGTTAAATAAATAGGTACTTTAACCCGTATTTACAAATATTTTAGTCATCTGCTGTGTTGTCTCCATAGTAAAAAGCATCTGTGATATAAAAAGCCATTTATCACAAACGTACAAAAAAGATGCCAAACCTGAAATTAATTATTCACAAACTTAAATTAACACTAAAATCTCGTTAAATCATTAACTAACTTCACGGCATCAGTGAAAGGATCTATCATCAGATATCATTTCACCATCAGATCAAAACAGCTGATAGACTGTAACAGAAATTAAAACTGTTTAGTATAATCGTATCACAACATAAACATCTATCATTTTGACCACCAACGCGGTCCTAGCCAGGTCAATTATACTATCAGACAGTTTTTACAATTTATTGCCACCATTCGTATTGTTTCAATTAGAAATAGAGAATTAAATGTATTCTTGGGACGCCCAAATTACTATATCGCTGTAATGATTTAAGATAACTTTCTATTGTAAAGATAATTTATATCAAAATTTCAATAAGCATGGCCCCCGAAGCATGGTTGTTGAATCTCGGTCCCGCCTATACTGTGTAACGTGGACCATTATTTTAGATTTCGATTTGAATTTTCGTGTTGATAACTCTACGGTACTTTCGATGACCCCTGTATAATTATAAATTAGCAAACATATAAAACTCTTTATACAGGGTGACTTTGAATAAATGCGACAAAATGAAATGGGAGCTTCAGTTACAGTAACATAGTAATTATAAACTGTTTTTTCAACAATCTAAATCGATAAAAAAAAATTACGCGATTTTCGTTTTCAAAAGGTCCATTGATGTTATTAGCTTTATTTAAGTACGAATCATCGGTATTCCAGCGTATAATATGCAAAATAAATGTAAGAAACATTAAAGTATCAAAAAATCTCGTCCCACTCATCGCAGTGCTCAATAATCATCGAGCACTCATGTTATTAAACGTTGCCGTTCATAGCTTAACACTGACCAATTATTTTTAATTTTTACATTTGATATTTTATATGTTTTCTAAATTTTACATTTGTTACAACACGTATTATTGTATATTTCAATTTGTCGCATCTATTCAATTTCACCCTGTATAAGTAGCATCTGGATTCTTCGATAGTTTGCGTGAATGGAGAACGAAACTCGATAGTGAGTAACACGGTTTTGTAGAGACTTCCGTCGCGAAATTAATACTCTGTTGAGCATTCACCAAAATGATCGTCATACGTAATCAATATCTTGTAACGAAACGTTTTGTTTTGACTATCAAAAATACTACTTGTTCGATTGCAACATCGTATTGTCTCTTTGGTAAAAAAAATCATGCCGATGAATTGAAAAACTCGTCCTTTATTGATTTTGGTTAAAAACTTATCTGTCTTAACTGATTTATAGTTACGACTAGAAAACTGAAAATATAAAAAAAATATTCTTCGATTTCAAAATTTTATTGAATTATCAGTCGATAACATTTAAAGGTATAAAAAGAACCTCAAAGGATCTCAACGATTAGGAAACTAGATGATAAAATGTGGCTCTTTGGTCCTGATTCCTTGTTCAAAACAAAACGTAACGTTTTTCGTGAAGGCTCTTTTTTTATAAATGTGTGAATAATGTAATTCCTTGCCGTGTGACGTAGGGATGGAACGAAGATATTTTTTGTTTCTTTTTTGGTTCCAATTATCAGTAACCTACTAGGAATCTGAACATTCTATAATCTTTCTCTTTAATAAAGATTTAAAAAAAATCTATGCTCTAAGGCTTTTATTATCACAACAGCTTTCTACAAAGGATTTACTGGCCATTAGCTATTGGATACTAATTTGTTAGTCCACCTCATCATCGCTAACCCTGAGTCTTTTGTCATCTATTTTAGGTTCCCCAATGTGCCTTCGTTGTCCATCTGTCTGTCAGCGAGCTGTATTTCATTATCCGTAACAGGTAGACGGTTGAAATTTTCACAGAATTGGGTATTTCTGTTGCCACAATAACAACAAAATAATAATTGATACTGAACCCTTTATGCGGAGCTCTATGTTCACGTTGACAAATTATTTCTTTCGACCTCCTTAAAACACTTACTCCTAAAACTAAGCACTATCTCTTTAGATCTTATAATTACATAGATAATAACTATGTATCGAAGGTTGCTATCTAGTATCTATCTACACATATACAGGGTGAACTTGAATAAATGCGACAAAACGAAATGGGAGCTTCAGTTACAGTAACATAGTAATTAAAAACTGTACCCCTAGCACGAGTTTTCTCTATTTTACTTTACAGAGTTTTTCCAGTATTTACAGCGCTTATTGTATGAAAATATGGAACAGCGCCTCTGGTGTGCGAAGAAGGAACCAATTTTTTCCTTGAAAATTGTCAATTTGAAGTCGTCAAAGTTCCAGTATACGTACGTCTCAAATACTGAAAATTCGTGCTGACGGTACTGTTTTTTTCTACAATCTAACACGTAGAAAAAATTAAAATGAAGATTATCGTTTTCAAAAGGTCCATTGACCTTTATTTAAGTACGAATTATCGGTATTCCACCATTGAATATGCAAAATAAATAAGAAAAATTAAAGTATCAAAAAATCTCGTCCGTCTCATCGCAGTGCTCAATAATCGTCGTGGAGTACTCATGTTATTAAACGTTGCCGTTCATAGCGTAACACTGATCAATTATTTTTTTTTTTACATTTTCTTGACAACACGTATAATTGTATATTTAAATTTGTCGCATCTATTCGATTTCACCCTGTATATCTATGTATTGAAACCCGTACGTAGTATGTAAGTGTAATTACTTTCATAATGTGCGCTACCTATAAAGTTATTTCGTCAATGTGTGGCGGCAATTTGCAAAATTATAGCTTTTACAGTGTTTGTGATTAGTATAACGGCTTTCATTAGTGTTGTGCCGCCTACCGCTCGATACCGGCGGCTTTTGTTTGATAGTATCGATTGAGGACCGATTTTATCGATGGTTTTGTTTCATAGCGGTTTTTATGGGTTGAAATTATTGTTGTGTGATTGAGAGGAATTATTTTCTTAATTGTTTGTTGGATAGCTACTCCATGAAGTTGAGAAAAGATTGGATGTTTTTTATTGACTTAGTCAATGTAATTTTAAATATTCAACGTATCTACATATTTACCATTATAAAGAAAACTTAATCGTTTCTCTGAAACAATAAAACGTTCCTTGCAAGCAAGCAATAACGGATCCATGCGGATGACGTCATGTGATATCCATAATTGTTTTATACCAAAATCTTCTACAAGATCGAAGAGAGAATCGGTTCAGCCAAATGCTAGATAATCGCTGTCAAACGTACGGATCCAGCTAAGAAACTCCCTTATTTGAAGTCGGTTAAATACTAAATCAAATCGACTAACTTAGAAAGCACGTCACGTCAAACTAATACCCATCACTATTAGTACAACATTGAAGTTTCGCCTTTGGGAATGATTTTGTCGAAAGTATTTAAATAACTAAGATTACACAGTATACTGATTTAATGGCCACATGACTGACAGAGCAGACCGTAATAAAATTAAAAAGTGAACAATGTTTATGGTGTTACAAATTTTTCCCGTACCAATAAAAAAAAACTTTGTTGATTGGAAGTTCATCTACGTTCATTAAAGATGGAGTTACGAAACATTTATTGAATTTATTTTACATAATTTGCGTGAGAAAGAATGTTCGCTACCGGTTACTGTAAAAAAATATAAAAATATTTACCTGTCGTAAATATTTTTAAATGAACATTAGGCATTTCTTAACCGACGTCATTTATTTTTAGGTTGCATTTCGTAGACCTAGATTTGAAACTGGTTATAATAGGTATAGTCAGATAGAACTTGATGAGTTAATGCTGTTCATTATTTTATATAACTTTTATCTGAAGAATAAAAATATCGGTTTGACACCTTATCTATAGAAAAATATGTCAAATCGCTATTTTTATTCCTGAGATAAAAGTTATAATCCCTAAATCATAGAATTTGCTGGGTTGGTTTTATCCTGCTCACTTGCACTGCCCCGTCAACGGGCTAAATGGGAAAAAAAGTATCATCGACCCCGCTATAGTTGGCTTAAGTACGTAATGTGGTGCATGGCAATACCTAACCTGTACAAGTCAGGATGCCCTAACTCCCAAGGTTGCTTCCTTTGTTCCTACATCGATCGTTACAAAACTCCTGCGGGGTCCATGAAGCTGTTTTTTATATCTGCCCCGTTGACGGGACGGGCGCAGCGGGGTGAATGGGACCAAGTGAAAATTCAGTTCACTCCATACCCCCGTTTCTTGTCGACGCCGACACTAATGTTTTTTCATCAAAGCCTTTGATGGGGCAAGGCTACAACCAGTTACTACTCTTGACCCGAGGCGTGCTGGGCCCCCTCGACTTTCTTGGATAGCATGGGGTTTTCCGGATAAAACCAACCCGATTTGGGGATCTCAATTTCACAAGTATGCCAAAAATTATGGTTCTGTGGGGCTATATCAGTCTAGTGTTTTTTGGGACTTTCTTATTAGACTAAACGGAACCATTAAAGAAAAACAAAATTAAAAGAAAGTATGTTGATATACTTACACCGATATCTTAGCAAATACACTATTTGCCTAGAGGCGTTGGCTACTCAGACCAGCTTTTCCAATTTTGCCTAAGAAAAAGCAGAACCTACTATAATAAGGTACCAAGTGCTTTTTCCTTACAGTTTTATAGAGCAGGCTATATTGAAAGTAATAATTATAGCCTTAGTAAAAGTATAATGATGAATAATTACTATGCAACATGTTACTCTATTGCTCATACTCGTAATCGTAAGTAAGAAAGCTCCTCTGTTTTAGAAGTTTCTTATTTCATGTTACAATTTAGTTTGAAGTTTTGTGAAATGTGTAGTACTTACTTTTTTTTTTTCGTGGTAAAATCATCAAATGAGTCCTCCCACCCCGGGCAGGGCAGGAGGGACAGTCAGACTTGTACTGACTAAAATACACGGTGTCCTTCAATAGCCCTTTATGTACCGGGGTCACGGTGATGAAATAAGTCCCGCGACCCCCTACTTACATTAATTTTAAAATATTGCTACAGAAGCCAAAATATGAAACATAAATAACATTATAGCGTCATAATAATTATGTTAAGTTATCCTTCATAAATGATAATACAATTATCATTATGCGTTTGTCTTAAGCATAAAATCTTAAGTCTTTAACAGTTAACATACTTTGTATCTAGCTTTAACAGATTAAAAAATAACATAATAGTTTCTTTGTGTAACAAATTTTATATTATCCACAGGCCAATCAAAAAACTACATCAAAAAATTAAAACCAATCAAAAACTCCCATTTATCTTCGAAAATCTAATTAACAGCTATTACAATATAAATTAAAACAATATAGCCTTCGGCATTCCAGTCGGTCTGTCACTATCTATCAATACCAGCGCTGGACAAGTGGACATAGTTGGGCAATGTGACACCTTGCATTCGTGGCGGAGGTGTGTAGAAAGCCAAGCCGCAGAGAATGGAAACTCGCGCATGCCGCGGATTCAATTGAATCATTCTACCATTAATTATGTTACTTTATGTAGGGATAGCATAGAAAGTGTTACTAGAGGATTTTTTTTCTTTTTTTTGGGTGGTAAAATCATCAAGTGAGTCCTCTCACCCGGGGCAGGGCGGGAGGGACTGTCAGACTTGTACTGACTAAAATCCACGGTGTCCTTCAATAGCCCTTTATGTTTCGGGGTCACGGTGATGGTATAAGTCCCGCGACCGTGTTACTAGAGGATTTGATTGCGTTGAAATTTGTTTATATATGTACTCCAAGGGATTATAGAATAGTGATTTCCAGCCTCCTTAGGCGCTAGTATGCGAATGGCAACTATTGGGTGACGCGCCGTCTGATCAAGGACCTTGCTCACATAGGATAGTATTTATCACGTGGGATTTGCTTAGCGTATAGATTAAAACATTAACACGGCAGCCTTACATTTAACTACGGCAGCCTTTGCCGGATTTTTAGTAAGTATTATTGCTCTATGAACTAACCTAAAAATTAACCACACAAGAAAATTTAAACACACAAGCTTACCAACGATTCGCTCCTTATACGAAAACCAAAATAAAAACATAAGGTAATAAAGACATTAAAAGACACTGTAAAGCGAATAATCCTATCCCTAAAACTGTAACTAAAATGGTTTTAATCCTATTATTTATAAGATGTCCCCTAAGATACCAAACACAGCTCTTAGACGAAAATAGGCCGAAAAGCTTTATAACAATATTAATCACCATAAAAATCACATTTGATTTATGTCTGCATTTAAGTGGCAAAAGGCCATAAAGTTTAAAATAAAAATGGCGGCAAACAATTTGACAGCTCGATGACGGAATGCGTAAAATTGTCGTGCAAACATTGTAATAACTGGAATGTGGCAAGTGGGAGTCGGTTTTACGATTTTGATTTTTATTATTTTACTACATTTATAGAACTTGTAAAAACTTGAAAATCGATTATCCTACCTTTCAAAATTATTACAACTTGTTTATTCTTAAAATAATCTTAAGTTAATAAGCAGTTCAGAAATAACTTTACAAATTCTTTTGTTACACTGCATAAACAAGCTTCGAAAAATAAGTACAAAAAAAAAACTGGCTGGTTGACATTTTTTTTTGCTGTCGCTACAAAAGTTATCAGTACCTACACGTGACTGATTTTTAATTTAATTGTAATACTCGATTTTGTCCAACGGAGCGTATGAGGCAGCCCGGACCGACAGATGTCAATCTACCGCTAACTTTTTTCTATATAGATAAAAATGTTTTTTTTACGACACATGAATGGCCGAGTCTTGGCCCGCTTTTTGTCTTTTTATTGTCATGTGTAATGAATTAACGATAGACAAGAAATGATATCGGCATGTGAAATCGTTTGGACGTTTTTTATTGTAATACTTTAGTCACCTACTTAAGACGACATTAGGAAGTTAGTTAGCATTAGTTTGAAATGCTTTTAGACTGGTACGAAATTAATCTGTACACAAAGCTTGTCTAAAAAGAAATAAGACTTGGTTACAGGGATTAAGATGCCAAATTGAATGACTTGACAACGCTACTGCGAATAACTTTAGCAAAAGAAAAAAAAACACAGACGTATTTATTTCCAATTACAGTAGCTACTTATAACCTTACATGTCTAACAATATAACAGTAAAATCCTCCTAATTGCTAAGACTAATTCCATTTTCCTTCTTTGTTTCAGGTAAAAAGCGGTAATTGTCACCAACCATCATTTACCGCATAGAGACCCACTCTTACCGGCAATTTTCTATCAATTGTGCGGCCTAAGAACACATTTTCATAGAAATTATACGTACTACTCCCCTGTCCACTTTCACAGAGCTTCGTTCACACCGTTCCAGTTACTTGCTTGACCACTCGCTTCGACCGGCACTTACATTGTAGTGGATCACGATTGAAACACGTCATTATCTGTGACTTGTATTTAAAGACGGCATAATGAATTAATTAGAATTTTATTAGTATAGCTTATAGAGTTAGTTCGTTTGTTAATGTCTCTAGTTTGTGACATAAGGCGTGTCTAGTTGTCTCGCATATTACCATGAAGAAGTTAATGGTATAATCTAAATTTAACGGCGTGTTTTGCCCAGATTGAGTTTTAAAACTAGGCTGTGTAAATTTTCGTAATTTCTACTTATAGAGCTTAACATCAAGCTCGTTTACCTTTACGAGCTAGGAATATTTGCAACACCAATGATATGTAGAGCTTAAAATGCCTCTTGCAATTATACAAAGTTGTATCAGGTTGTGAGGTTTCGAAATGTAAGGTCTTGGTAATCTCTTGTATCTTAGACTGTGGACATTTTGAATTTATTTTATATCAGCACCTTCTAGACCCATCAATATGTACTCGTATAAATGGTAATCGCGAATTCAGTACTTTTAAATCTATATTTTAAACATAAGATTTTCTTGTACTTGAAAAAAAATAGGAAACGACACAAGACAAAAGTGCCGGTGTAGTAATATACTATATCTATGACCACTTAAAATAAAACGAGTTTAAAGTAGTAAAGTTTCTTTATACCAACATTTAAAACAGTTATAAAATAACTTAATAACATTTGACAACATTTTTATACTGCAACAATTTTGCAACATCCTCGCAGTAAATCAATCCAACAATGCCCCGTTCAAACGCTCCAGTAACTAGACTCGCCAACACCCGGGGCAGTGCAGTAATCGGCGACATCCGAGTTACGCGTTTGCGCAAGCAAGGCTTATACCATTTCCTTTGTGATTACGCCACTGCGCCGCGCAAGATTTTTCTCAACCAAACCAGTAAGTTGGCAACTGGAATCTTTGTGGATTTTCTAAGACAGGTAGTCAGTTAATTATCGTTATGATTCATGGAGAAATTACGTCTTGGGGAAAGTGTTGAGTAAAAGGAAAATTATTAAGCTTTTTGTTCGGGTTCCGATGATTGTGATTGCTTGACTATGTGACGTATCCTGTTCGTTTTTTTCTGTTAATAAAGCCGCTTGGTTTAATTAGTCGGAAAGTACTGTTTAAGATCTAAAATTAACGGGATTTTTACTCAATTGACAAGATAATCGAACGGATTTTCTTTTAGATTGGTGACAGTTTTTAATAGAAAATTTTCTTGTAGCATTTGAAGCTTGTAAGAACTGTTTTAACAAGACAAGTTTAAAAAGTTTAAACATGGTTAAAGTGTCTGAGAAAAGACAGGCTGTTATCCCATCGCGCGAACGCCTTAGTAATTAGTAGGTATGCCTGTACAACTTATTGCGGGATATGCGTGAAGTTTACAAGATTACTGACGTTGTGACGTTGCATTTAACTGTACCTTTTACGGAAATGTCCGAAGGTACTATTTATAAGAACACTTATTTATGACAGCGGCTTTGCTTGCCTGGATTTCGGTAACTAATAATATTAATAATAATATAATATTCCACAACTATCACACAACGCCATCTAGTCCCAATCTAAGCAGAGCTTGTGTTATGGGTACTAGACAACTGATAAACATACTTATATATTTCTAAATACATAAAATAGTTAAATTACACCCAGACACAGAACAAATAATCTTGCTCATCACGCAAACATTTGTCCTGGGTGGGAATCAAACCCACGACCTCCAGCATAGCAATCAGGGTCATTAACAACTAGACCAAAAGGCCTGTCAGGTTATGACGTCTAATGTAATTCCATTGTGGAAAACAGACAGAGCTATACAAGTCGTCTAAGCGCCACTTAATTCCCAGACTGAAACTTATCTCACTTTAAGATGTGATGGCGTAGACCACCAGCTCTATGATTTAACAGTCTGTGTTCTTTTCATTGTTTTGTTGCGCAGTTTATTTGTGAATCAGTAAGAAACATCGAACTATACAAGACATCGAATTAATAACACTAATAAGAAGATTAGTGTACCTACACACGTACGTGGGCGACTCCGGTACATAAAGGGCTACTGAAGGACATCGTGGATTAGGTTCAGTACGAGTCTCACAGTCCTTCCGCTCTGCCCTGGGTGGGACTCATTTGATGATTTTACCACGCTAAAAACAAAAATAAGAAGATTAAAAAAATCTTGGATTTTTGTAACGTTAAATTGTCCTAAGAATTTCTCATTGAAATGAGTTGCACAACATTAAAACGAAAAAGATAAGACCGTAACAGAATTTAGGCCTCAATCAATCATCAATCTTTATCAATTGAAAATCAGTCATCTCCTTTTTGTTACTTTTCAAAATGTTATTCCTAAAAGCATTAAAAATACCTTTTCAACCCCTTCCGGAATTCCAATACTATGATCTTACTACTAATAAGAATGAGATTATTCTCTATTTTAAGAATGAGGACGAAAAAATTCCCAAGAATTTGATCCATAATGGATACCACAACAATGATTGTCTCGTTAGTCACACTTCCCAGTAATCGCCACAATATTTAACTATCGTTTTCCTTCTAGAAATCCAGCTGACCGTCGACCTCGTAAAACAAAAACCTATTGTCTGAGATAAAAAAAAAGAACAACTGGCATAGTGTGAACCGGTATTTTTTACCTTGACCAGTTTTAGTAAAGCTCAGCTGGACATCAAATCACCCACGGTCAGGGGTCATTTTTTATTGGGTGGTAATTCTCGAAAACTATAAAGGATTAAGTGGTAACTATTATCAAGGTAATATTTTAGAATCCTAATCTTTTATGTGGTTTAATTAAGATTCTTTTTAATTTCTTCCTTCTGTCTTATAAATTTTTGCTTGCTTAAAAGTGTTAAGAATTTATTGATATAGTGTGTTTAATGTTCTAAAAAAACTCGAGGAATTTCAAAAATAAAATTCATGTTAGAATATTCATATAACTATTGATACAAAATTAAATTATCTTTTGCCCATCTCCTTTATTTCTTTCCTGGTTTTATTTATTTTTTGTATTTCAAGTTTTATGTTCTGTAAAATACAAGTTCTGATTGAAATAACTCAAAACTTGAAACTAGTTCGTTCAGAATTCAGAGTGGAACGGATTAAATGTATTATCCTTATTTATTATTATTTTAAGTGGATTAAAACAAGTTGAACATCGAAAATATCTCATTTATTAATCAAGAAACTGAATAGGTATAAAATCAATAAAGAAAAATGGGCAGTACTGCATCCAATAGCGTAGGAAATGAATTAATATGAATTTGGTGATATTCTACCGATTTACGGTATTTCATTAAAGCCTGTATTTATTGACATGTTTAAAATATTATTTAAAAAAAAATAATTACAAGTATAAAACCTCCAAAAACGTTACTATCACACCTTAACTCACAGATTTACACGTACTAAATGTAAGCTTTAACAAACTACCTACATAATGCGTTTTACTTTGTATAGTTTGGTAAGTATGTACACTTAATGCGTTCGGTACTGTGTGATGTATTCATATTTATGCGCAGAGCCTTAACTGCGGTATCTGGTGGCTTAAGTATAGGCTGTAACAAATTCCAAATTAATAACTATTACCTGAGCAACGGTGAGCGTCTTCTAACTGCTACAGAATGTTGTTTTTACTGAGATTTGGTTTTTCTTTTTTATTTATTAATACCTAAATATAAACCTATTCCCTTTTAACATGGTATGATTATCGAATGAGTCTTGCCACCCATGGCTGGACGGGAAAGGTTGTCAAACTAGTACTTTATAAAAAATCTTCAATAGCTCTTTACGTTCCAGGGTCACGGTGACCTGATGAGACAGTCCAGCAACCCTGGTAGTCTTTAGCCCTCTTACAGGCTTTGACCCTGTGGCAGTTTTAACCCTGTAGCTTTGGTCCTTTGGCAATCACGTCTTTTGAACGTTTGACTTTATAAATAATTAATAAAATGTATGTTAGTATAATTTTCAGAAAAGATAAAAGAAATAGGTAACATGTAAAATGTTTTAAGCCAATGGCTATATTATATTTAAAACAAGATTGCATATAAAAACATAATTATTAAAATATATCACATAAATTACTCCAGTAAGGTAACATTTATTCAAATAAAAAAAATACCAATAGCACGAGCTACTTAATAATACAAGCAGCTCGTGCTTTCGATATTTTAGTGTTAAAATCTCCATTAATTATTATGTTTAAAATAGTTAAGAATATATTAAAAAGTAGTTTAATAAAATCGCGATTTTGCAAAGAATGCAGCATTTTAAAACCACTATTATTCCTTGGGTTTAAATTTTATTTAAAAATAGGATGAATGAATGAAATAATGCATAAATGATAATTTGCTTCAATAAAACGAGATAAGGCTTGAATTCATTCATAGATTTTCAAGGATTTTTCCATATTTAATCTTTAGACATACATATTTTTTATAAATAATAATCAGCAATAAAATAACTATAAATATATCAGCAACCTAAACATCATAAAAAATGTAGTAGTATTAAAGGCAATGTTTTTCCCTGTTTTTTTTTTGTGTCCCTAGGACAACACCCTGTGTACAGCCCAGAACACCTGTTCTCGGGCCTATAGGAATAAATAACCCAATCCGAGTGAAATTACTTTTGTCCACATCGCTAGAAAGCAGCATTGTGCTTTGATTACAGTCTTCTCATAGTTAAATTACCTTTAGCAAGTACAATTCAAAATCAACCTTGTCATAACTACCGAAAGATCAATGTCGTCTAATCGTAGACAAACTTCCCATTGCATTGATCTGACAGTGACTTTGACAGTGATGGAAAGTAAGAGGTAAATAATAACAATGGGACATGAGAATATACATACATAGACTTATAAAATAATTACCCTTCATTTTCGGTTTACTACAGTCGATTAAAAACAGTTTTTGGAAGGACAGTAATAAAAATTATTACAATTTGGTAGCTTATCTCATTCGATTAACAATAACGATTCGATTCAGCAATCGATTCTAATTCAGTGCGATCAAAATCGATTTACGTAACAGAAGTCAGACAGTATTTTAAATTTGGTAAGGGTATTCCGAATTTAGAACAGTATTTTTATTGTTCAGAAGTGGCCATTGGCGGTTATTGCTTTAAATAGAAAAGTTAGTCCAAAATAAAAATGGAAATGATCTTAAAATATACCATATCGTGAATAATATGTAAGTCCTTCTCAATTCTTTTTTTTCTTAACCCAGGATACCGCGGCCCCGGAACGAAGTAACATAATTAAAATTTTAAGAAAAAAGTAATTACATTAAAAACGACACCTTTACATTAGATTCGATTAAAACTACCATTATCATAATCACCTCAAATAAATCCATAAAACAAAAAATACCTACTTTCACTAAGTATATCATCGACAGCCACTGTTCCTATTGCCTGCGTGTGTAAAACCTTATTATGAGTGTGGAACGAATGAGTGAAAGGGAAGAATGAAATGAATGAAGAAAAGAACGGACCGTAGAGTTTTGGGTTGGATTTGGAGAGAGCTAGCGGTGTGGACCTGGAAAACGATTTTTAAAGTAGTTATTTATCAGTTTGTACGTATTTAAATAAAAACAAAAGACAAAAGATGTCTATTTGAAGAAGAAAACCCTTCGCCAACAATATCCAAATTCTACATTTATTCTTTTAATTCTCTGAGAGAGGCATATTCCAATAAATTATTGCCACATGAAAAAAACATTATTGCAACATTTACATAGACCAACTGCCATTTAACAGCAATGTATTAAGGGCAATTTGAATCCGTACGCTTTAATCCGAGCACGTAGCTTATTAAAACATAATTCAAACAATGCGACAATATACAATATATATCTGTAGTTATATACAACTTGCATTGTTCTACGACATGAGATAAATCTTACTGTAAGGAGGTCGGATTGATATGACCAGGATTTCGTTACGAACTAGGACAGTTAGTAATGAAAGCGTAAATATAATTGCATTAGCATTTCATTTGTTAGAAAGTAAAAAATCTATATATGCTTTAGCAGTGTTGCTATTTATTTAAAATAAGAGGAAGTTGCAATACCACTTTTTTTTAATTTATGGAGGAAATAATGTGAGAAAAAAAAGGATAGGCAGGTATAGTAAAGAAACACTTTTCTATGATTATTTAATTAATATAATATCGCAGATACGTGCCAGTGATAGCAGGTATATCAATATTAATATTATGGTAGGTAATGAGGTAATACAAATGCAAAAACGAATAAAAAAAGAAACTATAATTATGAAGATAACATATTGCAAAGAATAACCAGACAAAAATAAAAAACAAATAATTTACTATACCAATTAACGTTTCTTTCTATTAAACTTTTTACTTCGAAACGGCAACCTGTATTAACAGTTAATACCGCTTGCTACTTCAGCTAAACGTCACTAAATAAATCCTAACAAAAACAAGCCACCTGGTGACTCTATTCAGAACAAAATGTCATCCAAATCAGATCGCATCTGACCATCAGATCAACAATGAACGCACCTGTTTCTATTATATCCATGGCACAGGGGACATAGTGTACTACTATACAGTATCTCAAAATCAGAATCAGATTCATCTGTCTAGCCTTTTTCCTAACTATATTGTGGTCGGCTTCCAGTCGAAATCAAAATCAGATTACATACAAGAATCAAAGTGTTATAACACTTAAAATTTTTAACAATATAACACTTATGTTTTTTTTGCCATTTATTTATTTCCATCCTTAAATAATTCATTTCTTCTTTGTCTTCTATTTCCTCATACACAGTCATTTACTTGAATTCTAAGGTAAACCGATTGTGCGTGTGTAAACCGGGTCTGTCAAATCGAGGAAATTATAAACTGGATATTATTGTGTTTAATCATCAGCCCTGTTTGCTTTTGCAAAAAGAGCCTAGTAGGTCTCTTAAAAACTACTCGACATGTCCTTTCGACTCCTGCATTCCGCACTAGCCGCTAGTAGCTTAATTCCTAGTATTTTTTTTAGAAAAAACTGGTTTTTTAACCGGTTTGTATGACAAACATACATACACATCAGGCATCAGCGTATGGTTAGACTGGAAGCTAATGAAAATTAAATTTAGAAAAAGGAAGAAAATAATGATGATGAGTTGAAATACTGACTATTGTTGTACTGTCTCCGTGGTCAGTTTGACGCACATGAACTCAAGCGCAGTAGATGTACCCGTATTGATAGGTGAGATAGTGTAGTGTAGATGTAGGATTATGATGTCGCCGGTCGTGGACTCATCTAGTTGTGTTCTTGATGTTTATGTGTGTGTTTCTTTACTAAGATGTTTGTTCTCATTTTAACTGTATCGTTCCCGTAGTTTTGTTGTCTATAAAAGTCACAAAATTGTGGCTGCTAAGAAGGGTTTTTGTAGCGTGGTAAAATCATAGAATGGGTCCTCCAACCCTGGGCGGAGCGGAAGGGACTGTCAGACTCGTACTGTCTAAAATTTAAGACGTTCCTTCAATAGCTTTTTACGTTTCAGGATCACGATTATCGGTTTAGACAGCCCAGCGACGGCTATGAAGGACTTTGCAATCGTGTTTAAATCCCATGTCCCAAGCGAACCGTGTTTCGGCGTCAGAAGTCTCCGATACCTTACGACTTTGGCATAGATTGATGCGTGTCTGTGTACGCACCTCCAAGAAATGTCGCCTGGGATACCAAAGTCGTACGGTATCGGAAACTTGCATCGTTTTGTGTACGAAGGGGCTTAGCTGGTTACTTGTAACGCTTGGAAGTGTTATTAAGGTGAATTCCCAACACTTACTAGTCATTTGATGTTCTAACTACTCTTGAATGTTCTCAAAGACTTTCACTAAGTATTTAATGAGCACTTACCTTCCTATTGGCAACTGAAACCATTCGTATCTGAACATCGAGGCCATACATAAGAAGTCCAATTCCCACGAATCGAATTCCGCACTTACATACAATTCTGTCCACCCTAAAAAGGTAAACAAGCGCAATGTTAATCTAGCCTTCTTAGTTTCCATCTTCAAGGCTACAATAGATTTTATTTGAAAGGTAAGTGTAGGCAACCCAACAAGTTTATGGGCGACAGTCAATTAAGTCACTTTGTTTGTCCCATAAATCATAGAATGATGAAATTAGATCCGATCTGATTTAATTGAACAACTATTGAGCAATTGCGGTAAGGTTTTGATGATTTTATGGGAATTTCTTGGTAGTGGACAACTGGACAGGTGGCTGATCTAATACCCGGTTTAAAACAATTTCGTTTTCTTTGGTGCAAAATTTTGTGTCTTAAGTTTTCTATGCACCTCCAGTCTCCCAGCCAGCTGTTATCAAACCATTAGATTTGGAGAAAAAAATCATGTGAAAAGACTCTGTATGATCAATACACATAGTTTTTAAGTAATGATAAAGGGTTCTGCAATTCTCAGAGACAGCTTAATCAACTTACAATCACAAGAAAAAAAAGATACAACTGTAGTACTGACTAAAATCCACTGTGATCTACAATAGTTTTTTAACGCTCCAGAGTCACGGTATACCTATTGAAATGGTCTTTGGCCTTCTAAGATCCCGTCAGAAAGTCTATGACTTGGACTAGAAAACACCGTACTCTTTGTCTCAAATTCCATGCGAGCAAAATCGCGAGCATAACCTAATGCCATATAAATCTAAGATAAAACAAAAGCCGTACTAAATAGAACTTCGATAATTACAACAATTCCTTTTAATTAAACTGGTACAGGTGGTCAGTGTGGCCAGTGTTAATACACCTTCTCTTTTGATTTACAGTTCCCCGCCGGATGTGGTATTACGGACAATTAAAACATATTCAATGTTGCTAGCCTTCTAAACTTTATTAATGCCTGTGAAATTAAAATGTAATCTTTTATGAAGAAGGTTTTATTATCGTGATTGTGTTATTGCTACCTGATTTAATGTTGGTGGCATGGACAATACGAAGATACTATGGGATAAGAACGAAATAGTGATGGCGCCACAAAAAACTTATACTATACAGGGTGTTTCTTTTAAATTGGCCAAAAGGGAGAAATCTGAATCCATAAAATAATGAAATGATCCTTACACGAAACAGAGTCGAACAGCATTAAAAAAAATGTTGGTCAATTTCACTCATTTCTGTGGACAGCTCACAATTGACCAAAAAATTAAAAACGCCAAAATGTTCAGTATCAAAAAAGAGCTAAAAGTTCCTAAGAAAGTTTTCTCGTATCTCTTATGGATGCAGATTTCTCCCTTTTGGCCCATTTAAAAGAAACACTCTGTATATTCTTGCTTTATTTACACAAGCTATGTTTTGCTAAACGTGAAATAGAGGTCATTCACCTTTTCGTTATTTTTGTTGCCCCACAGGGTGGTAATATTACCCGATAGGCATACCTTTCAGATAGGCAAAGTGTACCAGCACTCAGTCTTTTATGGCCTGAGAGATGCCAATAGCTGTGTTCCATAAGAAATAAGACTTAATTAATTATAGGAATTTCTTTACAATTAATCCTTGGACCAACAAGTGTGGGACTGTTCGAACAGGCTCAAGTAATACGGGAGAGGAAAGGGCAATTGAAGAAACACAACAAGATTTAAGTTAGTTCTAGTCTGGAAGTCTCTTCCACTCTACTAAAGGGTGGGAGGACTAATCATCCACCTAAAAGCTCATAATCCAAATCTTAGCTCACATTCAGTCATCTATAATTAGAAGTTGATCAACAATGACAGCCATAGACAGGATATGAAACTAAGCTTATAAGTAGGCCTTATGTCTCAAAATCCGGTCGCACACACAAATGTGTAACACAGGACACACACCTACGCACATTAGAAAACAATATCGAACACATGAGCAAGTGTGTCTCAATCTTGTCGCGAGCATTATCATAACTCTTGATCAAGATTGGTTAGATGTTAATGGGGGACCCCTCGATTTATTAATGCACCATTCATTTGAGGAATGTTGACGACCACTGGACCAGGTAACGGAGTAGATAGGGACAGAAGGCTAGGTTCTTTCAACGAACGAAAATGTACGCACACATGCGGTGTTTCGTATGTTTGAGCATAGCGTCTGACAGTCATATAAAATTATTTGAACTTCAAATACTTAACATAACAAATCACCAGTTATGGTTAAAGTGTCCTGTGGTAAGGGACTGTGACTGTGTTATTTGAGGTTTTCTTAAAATCTGGTTGAAAGCAAAGAGGGATCTACTATTCTATCTTTCCCAAATTAATGGTATACTCCCAACGGCCACCACTGAAACTGGCACCAGTGGTGGCCGTTAGAACAGTGACTAATTTTTTGTCCCAACGGCCATCAGTGGCGGACGTTGGAACCAAATTATGATTATCTTATTGAAACAGGGACAGAACTTTTTTTATTGATTGTTCCAGTTATACAATACTAGCTTGCAAAAGTATGTATACTACTCGTAGTTAAGAATAACAAAAACTAAACTTTAAATTGATACCAATTTCATTCAAATCACGCCATTATTTAAGGAGCTATCCCGGATCAGTTCCAAATAAGTGATTCCATACTTTTGCTCGCAAGTGTAGAATATCAAACATAACTTAATTTTGCGTGCTTGTAGTAAGGAGCTGGCTTTCTGTGTTCTATCTACTCTGTGTCCAAGCGTTCCATTGTTATCTCGATTCTCTGATAGTTATTACCTAATGAAATCTCAGGGATCGGGTTACTATTAATTGTTTGTATTCATGTATTTTATGATATTTTTTGTTTACGATGTTTTGGACGGTAATCGTTGTCTTTAGTGATAAATTTATATTGACTACATTGAAGGGGAATTAGGAAACGCCTACGTAGTAAGTAGTTTTATAAGTAGCTGTTTTGTTTTACATAAATACGTTAAGAGATGCCTAAGCTAAGATTGGATTGCGATAAGCAAATATAATGATTATGGGTTTAAAAGTAACTATTTTAAACATTCTATACTCGTGTGGTATTTATTGGTAGTCATTGCTATTTTAGAGCTACAAGTTGCTTAAATAACTTGGGTTAACTGCGTGTTTGGTATCGTGGTCGTTAGTGTGACAGTGTAACGTGGGACCTCGGGTTTAATTCTTATGTTTGGCTTAGGGAATCTGTTAACTATTCTTCTAGGTAACAACGGTTAATCTTTTTGAAATTCATAAAACGGCTATCTTTCTGACTTTTCCCAGTATGTTGATTTTTCACTAAATCCGACTGAAATAAGTGCTTTAATAGACCGCCCAAAATGTCCACACAGAGCAAATAGCCTCGCAAGGCAACTTCCTCGCTATGCGAATGTCTCGCGAGGCTGCTCGCCCTGTGTCAACGCGCCTAATGTGACTTTTTCTATTATGTAAATTGATATATTTTGTGTGTTGTACACACGGCTACACATCAAACTATACAAATCAGTGTTAGCTGACCGTTCATTGTGTTCTGTTCATCGTACGAAGCGAGACCAAGACAAACCGGTTTCATATAGCATGTGTAGCCGTATGTACCTACAAAAAGCATATTAAATTAGTTTTAAAATAACATTTTTTTTAAATAGCTATGACTCAAAACTTTTTAAAAACTAAATGTTGTGAAGAATACGTTGCTCTTAGCTGTTGCCAACCACGGAAAATTTTAAAAATGCATAATACAGAAAACCTTTGAGGCAGTGACTAATAAACCAAATAACAGTTACAAGTATTCGTTTAAATAAATATAGTAATTACGTGTTAGTTAAGCGTAAATGACACTTGTAACAATGTATGTAATAAATTTTATGGTGTGAGATTTTGTAACCTATACAGTGTGCATCAAAAATGAGACAGTACCCCTATGTCGTCATATTAAAAAAGTTTACAAGATCATCAAACCGATTTGACTAATGTTTTGAGGAAAATTATGAGCACGAATGTGGGTACCTTTATAAGTAAGCGAAAACAAGTTGGTAAGGTGTGTACAAAGAGTTTTACCAATACTTTTGTTTGTGCGCACAGCTAAAGAGTGGAATTCCCTGCCCGGGGTCTGTGTTTCCTCATAGCTACACCTTGGAGTCTTCAAGTCAAGAGTGGATAAGATACTTCTAGGCAAGCGTGCTTCACTGTGGACCAAATCTTCGCTTAACATCAGGCAAGATAGTGATCTATAAAACGGTGGTCTGACTGAAAGACGTTTTAGCCTGAAAGAGGATAACAACTAAAAAGGGGGATGAAGAACATTCTGCAGTATCGGTAACGCGGAAGACCTCTGCAGTTGCGGGCGTTCAAAAATAAGATGCAAAAGAAAAATGCATCATATAGAATTATAAGAAAATTGGGATAAGAGTAAGACAATATAATTCGACATAAATACCTTCTAGTTAATTTGGCTTTTGGCTTTTTTCGCGATAAGGTTATTTACCTTCAAGCTAATTTTAATCGCGATTAGGATATTTATCCAATGGAGAAAGTTCTTAAGTCCTATACCGACCACCCCTTCAATCACCATACATTTGTAATACACGCTGTATGAATGTATTGAGTTGTAGGTAAGTGATGTCCATGTAAAGATGAATATCGAGTGTTTAGTCTTGACCTTCAATTAGTTATGTTTATTGTTCGATGTTTATTTAAGGTACAGTGATTTAACTTTAGATGAGAAAAAAATAAAAGGATTAAGTCATCCATGACTCCATGAGTGGCTATTGTCTTCGTGTTCCACAAAAAAAAACCTGTGTTCACATTATCATTTTATATCGACAATTTATTTGGATTTGACTTCTATAATACTGTATTAGTTGAAAAAGTAAGAATATTATGATTACAGACTGACTTTTTTAATCGTGGTAAAATGAATCCAATGTGTTCTCTCGAGCGGGACCGGAGAGACAGTCAGACTCGTACTGAGTAAATCCACGGTGATCCTACAACAACCCTTTACGTTCCAAGGTCACGATAAACTGATAAGACAGTCCTGCATCCCCAACAAATGCTTACTTGCTTTGTGTTCATTGAAGATTTCCAGCTTAAAGGTCAGCCGGAAAATCTTCAAAATTCGATACTAAGCAGTCGAGTAGAACAATTCCTTCTAAGCTATGTTATGCACAATCGGAAACCCAAAACAAACCTCTTCATATTGAATCCGTCTTCCCAATCTGCCTACCTTATACCAATAAGGTCGTAAAGCCACATTGCTTGCGTAACCGCCTACCAGCCGCAACGTTTAGTTCGAACAAACAGAGCTAAACAAACACTATACTCTGTCAGTTCCCATTGTTTGCCTGTTGTCAAACAACGTGGGCTGATGTGATGGACGGCGGCTTACGCCTCTGCTTTAGTTTATGGTCATTTTTGAGCTATGATAACTCAAAATTTTTGAGGCTTTATCGATAAATAACAAGTTATAAACTAAACTATAAATACAAACTAACTAGTATTATGTACAAACAATAATAATAAAAGAAAAACATTCAAAGGGCGTCAACGAACTCATACACATCTAGGCTTTATCTAGTTCTTTTTCTTAATTGTGTCAGCCCAGGACTGGGATACGAGTTTAGTTTCTTCAGAAGCATTTATCGGTTCATTTAATGAACCATCTAATAACTTTAATTTCATTTGAATTGTTTATTTCATTACCACTAATCTCAAAACGGTGAAGGAAAACATCTTGATGAAACTAGTATGTCCTAGAAACAAAAATTCCAACCGCGTGGTGGATTATGGCCCACTATCCCGCCTCGCCACATCTTACAGAAAAGAGGCTTGTATCCTAGCAGTGGCAATGATGATGATGATGATGAAAGTAACTCTACAAAAAAATCTCAGACATTAGCGTCACCTACATTCAAAAAGTACGTTGCCACCAGAAACAGCAATAGAAAACACCAATCAACAAAGTACTCAAAAATCAATAATATCTAACAATAATACTTCAACAGCTTTCCGTAGAATAACAACAATGCTGCCACATCTGAACGGACCGTCTTTCCCAGCATACTCATGCGCAAGTCTAACACACACTTACGAGCTTTTGTCTGCCCACTACCGCTGCACAATAGCGTGATGTCATAGAAGGGCCGCGTATACTTACAAGGATTTCCGCAGAAATATAGAGTTGATGGAAGTGGCTTGTGAATAAATCATTTGCTTTGTATGTAGTAGTGGATTATGCATACTGAATCACGATCTTCAGAATTAGGTCATCATATTCATCAGGTATAAATAACTAAAAATTATCAGAAACTCTGTACTTTTTACAGTAGGTATTCGCGTTCCCAAAGCTGAGACACACGTCACATTTCAGCAGCTAATAAACCATAATCAATCCATACAGGCATCACGTACGTTCGTGGATGATACTCACATTTTGTTTCGTTAAAAGACTTGCCCGTTTCCATGATCCAGAATTTTCTTAACTATGTACGGCTAGAATATGTAAAATAAGTCACTTCTAAAATCTTTAAGTCAGCAATGCCACACAAGTTTCAAGTGCACACGTGTCGTAAAACCAATCTTAGCGCACAGCCATTCCGTCACCTCACAATGTGGCCGCCGACTCGTTGTGTAGCCCGGTGGATTTATGAGACCCTAGTACTCCGCGGCTTTATATTACCTTAATTGATTTGTGGTTTTGATAAACTACAGGCCATTTTGATGACGGATTCTGTTTTGGAAAGGAAAAGCTGTGAAGGAAAAAGAAAAAGCTATCAGACACGACAAAGAAACCAGGAAAGATGAAAAAGACAAAAATGAAATACTAAAAAAATGGTGAGGGACAAAAATAAAAAAGAGGAAGGAAAATCTATAAGGGACAATTTAGCAACTGGAGAACTCTCTCTACTCATTAGAATTAATGTTGACTTGAATATTGACGGGAAAAGGATCAACTAAAAGTCCATTCAAGTTCACATCAATGGCCAAGACCAATCTAACGCTAAAATAATAGACAATCCAAAACCACCAATCAGAACCTACCATGCTATTTGAACTGTTATGACCATTATCAAATGAGGAAATATGAACACCTGCATATAAATATGTCCTGGAACGTCTGGACAGTTGAATGACCAATTGTATTACAGTAAGACCATTTTGTAACTATGTAGAAAATTGAACGTTATACAAATTATCTTGACGGTACTTGAGAAGGAAATTGTTTTCAACAATGTAGTGATATCGGTGGATAGTAAAGTTACTTTGGATAATGGTTTCCTTATTAATAAAGATCTCCTCATGTATTTCAAAATGAGCGACACTTTCATAGATACCTCTGTGAGGTAGATTGCGATGCTAAAACAGTATTTGGACACGGTCATTCTATCTAATAAAAACGGTATGCCCCAGAAACAAAAAATCTAAGAGACGTTACATCTATCAATCCGTATTGGGAATAACTGCCCATTCCCCGTCTTACAGAAGAGGCCTCCTGGTATCAGTAGAGATTGCTTATGCTATTTTTCTCAAGGATTCTGTGTAAGTGAACTTATTTCCAAAAACTAAAAACTTAAAATATTTAGGGGGAAAGGTATAAATGAACACGATGAAACCCACTTACACCAAAACAATTCTTAAAATCAAAAACGCCCAAATTAAGCATTTCAAAACTCAACCGCTCAATCAACTAAAAGGCTAACTCCTAAAGGCTGGCAATTTTCAACGTTAGCCAATATTCCAATTACAATATTTTCAATCCCGTAGCCTGCTTCGAATCACAATAGAGGTACAATCAACGACGAATTAGGCATTCAACTTGATCGATCGGACGAAATCAAACAATCAACCAAATCTGTTTATTGACTATGAAAAATCGCAAACAACCTCTATAAAAGTGTATGGACTTGTGTGACAGGGTTGCCAGTATTGTTGTGAAGAATGATGATGATTTATAGGCTGTTGGTAAAGAATTGATTTTTGATGTAATAACTGATGAAATTAAATTTAATGTGGATAACAGTAGCGATGGCCTTATGAAGCTAAACTAAGCCAAGAGGATGACCGAAATTTTTGGACAAAAAGTGGAAAACTAAATTCTAGAAATGAAACCAAAAGTTTTAACTAATAATGTTAGTGAAACTACAGGAGGCAAACAATTTGAGCACCCTATTATTGATAATCATTGTAATTTATTAGAAAATCATATCAAAAGACTGTGATCACATTAGTATTAAGAATATAGTTACGTTTTTCTGACGAGACCATATTTAATGAAAAAAAAAACAGTGCAATAGATCAAAGAACAAAAAAACAGAAAACACGAGTCTAGAAACGAATGACATAAATTAATTGTAACACCAGTAGGGGTTGACTAATTAGTAAATTTGCTTAACATGGACATCAACTAGCAGAAAACGACTAAAGGTAAGACAGCTGCTCTATACAGACAACTATAAATCTTTCAAAATGGACATAATACTTATCTGTCCTCACATCAAACTGCCATTGACCAATAAAAAAAAACGCCAACCCTGCAACGCTCAATTTCACAAACCCAACAAATAAAACCGCGGTAATTTCCTCACAAAGTGCGCATCGCCCTAATGATAGTTTATAGCGTAACTGTACGCGTGCGGACCGGCGCAAGAGCATCCACCAATTACAATCAGGAGCGATTCGTGGGTTATTATTTTCATGCCCGATTTGAACGTGTCCGTTTTAATACGTCACGATTGTGATGAGATTTTTGGGCTGGTTTTTTATGTTTTTTGTTGGTGAAAAAAAACGGGTTTTAAAACGACGCGGTAAAAGAGGGTTTTTATTGAAGATGACTGGTTTGGCAACGTGAAATAGATTGCCATGGTTGGCGGCGAAAGTGAAAGTGGTAATTAGAGGCTTAAAGATGATTTTATTAACACTAAGATAGATGATCAATGGTGTGTAATGAATACAATTTTTAGCTGGCTTGGGACAACAGTAACTATTCAAAGCCAGAATCAACTTTGACTGGCCTGTTGTTCTATTGGTTAGTGACCCTGACTGCGATGCCGGGGGTCGTGGGTTCGATTCCCACCCAGGACAAATGTTTGTGTGATGAGCATGATCATTTGTTCTGTGTCTGGGTGTAATTTATCTATAATATATATGTATTTAGAAATATACAGGGTTACTGGTTAAGTCGACCTATTCCCTTTAAGGGGTTAAAGTAGACCTCATTCTTGACTGATTTTACTATGAGAACCCCTATCCTAATCCTTACCGTTTTTGAGTTATTAGACTTTTAATTTTTTTCAAAAATATTCCACCTCTGCGTCATAAACTGGTTAAAGTAAGAATTCTACGATGTTTAGGACGCTAAAGTGATACTTTTTCGATAGCTTACGAATGACACATTCTATTGAAACCAGTTTATTTGATAAATTACTCAAACCTTGGGAAATAAATGGCTGTAAAGTTCAAATATTCATTTTTTGTTGGAGCTACCCTTGTCTTTCAGGTCAAATTTCTCAAAATAAGTGTACGGTACTAGATGTGCAGATTGCAGCAAAAACACTGCTATCTCATTAGCTTTTTAAAATGGTACCACAATATCCACTTTTAGTAAGAATATGGCCAAAAAATAAGGGTTGATACTGACAAGGTGGTAGGTATTTTAACAAAATTTGTTCTGTACGAACAAGTTTTCGTTTCATCAGTTATCGAAGAATTTAAAAAAAAGGAGCATATTCTAAATTCAACTGTTTTATTTTAATGTGGATGATCTTCTCCACTGATTGTAGACTGTTTTTTTTTTATTTGCTGTATCTCCTTTTTTTCGTTTTTTTCTTGTTATCATTATGTGATCTTAGCTTTTTGACTCAATACTTCGCATGGTCAATGGGATCAGGCCAATTCGTTGTATTCTGTCACAAACATGGGTCGGAATTACCTAATTCTCTTTGACTCTACCTAGAGAAAGAAGAAACATTAATAAAATAGCGATAGGTAACAAAAAAAACCGCAACAGAGTAAGTAAGAACAATCGAACTGCAAGTGGAGGAAGTCGATTGACAAATAGAAATGTAAATTCGAATTAGAACCTCCTTCTTCTAATGAAATCGGTTAAAAGTGTATTGATGAGTTTGGTTACAAAACCACCTTGTCAGTATCAACCCTTATTTTTTGGCCATATTCTTACTAAAATTGGATATTGTGGTACCATTTTGAAAAGCTAATGAGACAGCAGTGTTTTTGCTGCAATCTGCACATCTAGTACCGTACACTTATTTTGAGAAATTTGACCTGAAAGACAAGGGTAGCTCCAACAAAAAATGAATATTTGAACTTTACAGCCATTTATTTCCCAAGGTTTGAGTAATTTATCAAATAAACTGGTTTCAATAGAATGTGTCGTACGTAAGCTATCGAAAAAGTATCACTTTAGCGTCCTAAACATCGTAGAATTCTTACTTTAACCAGTTTATGACGCAGAGGTGGAATATTTTTGAAAAAAATTAAAAGTCTAATAACTCAAAAACGGTAAGGATTAGGATAGGGGTTCTCATAGTAAAATCAGTCAAGAATGAGGTCTACTTTAACCCCTTAAAGGGAATAGGTCGACTTAACCAGTAACCCTGTATAGGTAGGTATGTTTATCAGTTGTCTAGTACCCATATCACAAGCTCTGCTTAGCTTGGGACTAGATGGCGTTGTGTAATAGTTGTGGAATATTATTTTATAACTGCGGCAACCACCAAAAAACCGAGGTTGACGAAGTCCCGGAAAATGAATTTGACTGTATTGGATCCTACAAAGAAATTAATAAGACATCAATCAATGAGAAGTGACCTGATTAATATTAAGACACTAATAAATGAACTAGTGAAGACTGATTCAAAAGACATTGCTACTAAAGGGAATAAAACCAAATAGACGAAGTTACAAATCCCCACACTAATTACTTATAATACCTCTCCCACAAGAAACATACCCGTTACCGATGTCTAAACGAAGCCGTAGATCGAGCGGTATTTTTCATTTTACTTCACAATCACACGGAACCGGTTACTGTCCATCTAACAGCGTAGGACGTCCCTTATCTACAACGACTTGAAAACTAGAATTGTCGTTGCGCAAACTAAATTTAGATTTCAAAAAGAGACTGGCAATACAATAATTTAAAGGACGCGCTTTTAAATTTATTTCTGAACGAAGAAAATAAGACTGTAGTCGTAAAAGTCGGGAAAAACGGACGCCTGTCTTTCTGCGAGGGCGTTACGTTTGCAATTTGTCAATGGTTTTATTGCTTAGAGTAATTAATTGGAATTTATTTTTATGTTAGATGTTTGTCTGTGTGGTCGAGTACTGAAGGTGGTCTTTTGTTAATTACAGCGAATTCATTTACTATTTATTATCTAAAGCAATAATCATCAGGTTATAAATGGGCCTAGAACGTTACAGGTTTATTTATATTTAATTCTGATGAACGAATCTAACTTACCGCATGTCTTGTCACATTTTATCCTTCTTGTGTTTATAATCTATCTTCTAGACTAAATGCTGGAGTATTTTCTATCAAATTAGACCAATTTTCATTAAACAGATCTAAGGAATCCAGTTAAAAACATACCTGCAATCTTTGACAGTACTATACCTAGGCCTGGCTCAATTTATCTGTAAGTAATTCTGCCTTTAATAACCATTGCGCCATTGACGCGACCAAGCTTTACTCAATCGAAGGCCTGTCCCAAGTCAGTTGAAGAAATCAGGTTTCTAAAGTGATCGTCCGTTTTCTAACGTCCATACTTAATTGTTTCAGGTACGTGGTTTATTTCACATCAAAGGTAACTAGTTGGAGTTGTTTTAATATTAATTGAAACTGCCTTGGATGGTAAAACAAGCATTCAATGGATGGGAATGATTGAATTTGCTGTAGTTGAAAAAACCCACAATGATACGGTAAGTAAAATTACAGATGATGATTTATATAAAACCACTAAGTATAAATGACTACATAATATTGTTTGTTTTCTGTCCAATGTATTCAAATAAGAAATACTGAACTCATAAATAACATATTATCAATTTAAATGTAAATTGGATATTTTAGACCCATAATTTTGGAATAGTACCTACTGTAATGTGTTAAAAAAAGAACCTACTTAAATATAACCTACATAGATAAGCATCAGGATCCCTAGATCCGGGTCGAGGGACTTCCTAAGCTAGGTACCATGGCCCTGAGAACCCGAAGGCTAGCCATATGTAGTGGTTGAACTGATGGTCAGTAAGAGTCCTCCCTTGCGCTCCATTAAGGGCGTTTAATGATAAAGATGATTATTTGAGAAAAGAAAAATTTCAGATTGCAAATGGGATTCGAACCCGCGTCTTCTGGATAGGTTAGGTACTCCAGACGCCTTAACTTATTTATTAATAATTAAACAAGGATCCCAAGATCCATTTCAGTCAATTGAAGGCTCATGTCTACATCTATTTGGTTGCAAAGAGTTACCACGAATCCAACGCGTTCATAGGAAGGCTAGGTACCAAGAGATAGGCGATAATAACCTGTCATTACACAGAGCAGTTTATCAACCTACCGCCCACACACGTTTGTGTTCAACATGGTTCCAACAACTAAGTAGAGCTTTGACACTTTATAGAAACACAACAAAAGATCTTGTGGATTGTTCAGCGTTTTTCTAGTTTTAATTTGTTTCTTGTGGGTTGGAAAGAAGGACAAACAATTGTCAGTTAATTTTTTTAAATGTTCTTCTTATAAATAAAAATCAATTGCTGTTCGTTAGTCTCGCTAAAACTCGAGAACGGCTGGACCGATTTGGCTGATTTTGGGTTTAAATTATTTTGGGAAGTCCAGGGAATATTAAAAGGTTTTTTTTTATTATTTCTGAGGCGATTCGAAGTTTGCCGGGTCAGATAACAATTAACATATATTATTCTACATCAGAAATTGTGGTTTTGTACGACCCTTATCCTAGTTTAAAAGATTCTGAAATAATGTGTTACTTAATTTAATTATAACTAGCGGCCCGTCCCGGCTTCGCACGGATGGAAGACCCGGTCTAAAACCGGGTCCCGATGATTACAAACACAACAAAAAAAACTGCCAAATCGGTCAAGCCGTTTTCATGTTATGTCGTGACAACGGAAAACGGGTTTCAATTTTATGTATATAGATAGATTAGTAGTATTGCGTAACAGTGAAAAAGGAAAAACACGTGATGTCGGTGAAGAAAAATTTTGTGAAGAACCAGGGAACCAAAACAGGGGCCTGGTTGCTGGATTACGGCATACACCGTCTCTCAGTAAGTTAGTCTACATTAAAACAGTGCAAGCATTCTATGTAGACGTTCATAACAAAAACAAGGAACATTAATTCATCAGTTTACATAATCCTGCTACCAAAACAGATTACAAAATTAGGTATGCAACTAAAGTAGCCCTTCCAATTAATTAAATCAATTACCATAATTTGACGTAAACAAAGATCTTGAATGAAATATCTTGGCTTGAGCAACCTGTGGTATTCATTAAACAGAATACTCCAAGAGAACTGTTACTTTCTATATAAAGCTGCTAGTCCCTTACCGGTTTTCTATAAGCATGGATAGCTCCATAAGTAGTTAGTTTAACTAGCTCATATAAAATCTTACGCATCATCACCTCTTTAGCCTTTTCTCAAGTAAGCTGGGCTAAGTTCCAGTATAACCAGATGCAGTATCAGTATTTTACATGGAACGCCCGCTGTTTGTCGTTTGACCTCTCTTACTAGTGATACCGGTGTAAAAAGATGTAAGGAAAGTTAACACGGTAAAGGTTTTGTTCAGACATTCGTCTTTTTTTTAATTCGAGAAAGGATAAAGCAGAGACTTTTCCCCGGACAGACCGGAGAAAAGTGTTTGCCTTATCCTTCCAGTATTCTTTATGTTATACTTTCTCCTGTCATCGTATGTTTTCCTAGTCAAGTTGGCAAGAAGATAGAGGCTCTTTGTAATTAAAAAAATGTCCTGTCTATCTGAAATACACTGAGGCATCCACGGTGTGACGATCGTAGCCCATCTTTCATCATTTATCGTGTACTTGTATAAGGACAATGACGAGGCCCCCTCGGGGTGCCGGGATCGCGGGACTTATACCATCACCGTAACCCCGGAACATAAAGGGCTACTGAAGGACACCGTCGATTTTAGTCAGAACAAGTCTGACAGTCCCTCCCGCCCTGCCCGGGGTGGGAGGACTCATCTGATGATTTTACCATGTAAAAAAAAACACTTGTAAAAGGACAAATATCAATGTTAATTATTTCAACCAAAAAAAAAACAATCACATCTACACAATCCCAACTAATTATTCCTCTAAAATAATTATACGAAAGCTTTTATAAGAAAAAACAGCGAGGTGCGCTCTCGTAATATTCGTTCGTGCTCGTCCCGCAGTTGTTCGATTCGGATTAGCGAATGAGTTTATCGGCTATTAGTGCGTGATTTATGATGTGACTCGCAACGAACGGGCCCGATGGACCGGGACGGCGCTGCGTGAGATCTAGGGGTAATGCCGATAGATATCGATACTTGATCAGTTATCGATAACGCGGTAGCGGATTGGATGTCGATAAATTGGAGATTAGATTTTTGATAGGTTTTGTGGTTGTTGGTTTTCTGGTTTTGTTTGTTGTTTTATCTTGATGAAAGGTGAACAGGTATTACTATGCTTTACATTTTAGCCAGGTGTAAAAGGGATACTATTATGGGGTATATGAAGTTTAGATACTACGAAAAATCTTTTTTAAATGTAGCTTCAATGAAAAATATTTTCCTTTTCCTTTTACACTTTCAGTCTTAGAAAGTTGAATAACTTTACAAGCTTATTCATTCATCAATCACCATAAATTTATAACCACATTAAATCACAAAATAAGTACTTACTTAAGTACCCAAGAAAATAAAACATTCAATAAATTAACATGCAAACTATCGACACTGGTGCATCCCTAGCGGCCCGCCGACCGGTACAGGTGCGTTAGGTTCTCACCGCTGCGCGTACGCAACACACACGACGATTTGTCCGCAGATAACCATCTCGGGATCGCCACTTTATTTGTCGCTCGCCGCGAACCGCGAACTGACCAGAAATTAAAACGAGGCCGTATTTCAATTCAACGTTTTCCTTTTTTCAACTATGGTGAAGCGAAAACATGTTGCAATTTTTTTGTTTTTATGAAAGTAACTTTAAAGAGACGTGCACAGTTTTTGTCTTAATTTTTTGTTTTATCGACGATTAGAAATTATTTAAAGTAACTTAATGTGTTTGCCATGAGAACATAAGTTAGAAACTTTCTAATATAAATACGACGGATTAACAACTTTTACTCGGATACAATCTTTGTCGTTACAACTTCATTAAGAATCGTCTATCTTGACAATAAAAATCTTTGTATCATTAAAAAGATAAACATTTCAATAAAAAACGTATATCGAATTTAAAACTAAAACGAGGTACTTATTAATCGAGGTCCAGCCTTCTGTCTCTATCATGTCTCTAATGACGGTGCTGTCAAACGTCTAGAAAGCACTATTAGCCGGAATGATTCAATTAAAATGAGTTATTGACCATCGATATTTATCGTACCACTTGCTTAAAGCAGGTACGTAACTATTGGAATTAGTTTCGATGTCTTTCCCTTCCCTATCGCGACGTCGATATTTTTTTTTTAATGTTTTTATTTGCATATTAATTTACGGGCTAATTAATTGCTGTATGCATCTGTGCTGCGGGCCCTTTGAAAGTTTTAGTGTGGTTATAAAAATATATATTTATGTAGGTAGTTGGAAAAGTGTTGTGAATACGGAAAAAATAGATATCTGTACCTCCTCTCGTCAAAGTGTCAAGTGAGAGCTGTGATCCTAATCTTAATGTCATCATCCAACATCCGCATTAAGTTTCATTTCGTTATAAAAGAGTTTTGTTATTGCTGTTTATGTAATTAAACCATGATTTATCAAAGATTTTATTTTATTTTTTATATTTATTGAATGTAAATATTTTTTGTTATCAGTTATCTTTAATCTGATTTGAACTGGGAATGTCTTTTTTGGATTATAAAAATTGTGTAAATAGTTTTTTTCTCACGATTCTATGGCGTATTTGGGCGTAATAAAAATGTAATGGCTTAATTTAAGAATTAAAAAAAAAACATTGTATTAATTATTTAATATTGCATGCGTAAGAAAATTTAAAATCTAAATTTGCATTTAATTTGATTTACATAATTATTTTTGCTAATATTTCAAGAACTTATTTACTCATATATTTTAAATAGTAGATTAATAAAATTGTTAATTGATGATCACGCCACGGGTAACAGTACCTAAATATTAGATACTAATAAACAAAAAATTAACATAATTAACCGTTATAAATGCTACTGATAGTGTTACTAACCAAGTCAATGTAAAAAAACTTTATACTAGCTTGAAGTACATATATACAAGTATATATAGAAAAAATAATGAGCAACAAAACAACAACCAGCTTCATAACTATTAATTATAGAAATATTTAAAACACCAGGTGATCTAGCCATCAACATTGTATCTCATCTCAACTTAGACACGCTTATCACTTTATCAAAATACCTGCACCGCTACTTAAAACTAATTATGTTACCATACTCGAAGTTACAAGTTAATAAGCGATTACAATAGTCGAATTTATCTTAAGACGTATCTTGCGATGCTATCTCGTTAGGACTACAAAGCAAACACGGCGCGGATGACCGGACCTGTGTATGTGACATTTATTCATAGCCCTGACTATGAATTTTTTTAACAAAAAGTTAGAATGTGTTATTTTTTTTAAGGCGACTATAATTTATAAGTAATCTAAGAGAGTTACAGCAATTATAAAATTTTGATAAAATATGTAAAATTGTAAATAAATAGAAAAAGATAATAGAAAGGTAAGGTATATTTTTTTTGTGTCGGTTACACCTAATTGACTGTCAGCAACATGTTTGTGTGTAACTACCGTTAATCAATTTTATTCTTTATAACAGTAAACCGTAAATAGTAGTTTTTACACATGTAGTAAAGAAATTGCTACTCAACAAAAACATATCATTATTCTATTAATCATTTCACAACCGCTACTATCATCAGTTAGGATTATAAATAAAACATAAAATTGATTAGGTAATTTATAATTCGCAAACTTATACATAATTATAATATTTTACAACCAAATCCGAACAAAACATAGACATTAACCGTTAAAAGAGTATGAGATATTTATCAATTTAGAATTTACAAGAAATAAATAGATTACCTACTGTTGCGTGCCAGCCTGTGTCATCCCACTACTGGGCAAAAGTCTCTTCCCATGACTTCCAACTATTTCGATCTAACGCCAATGTGAGCTACTGGTCGTTAGTTTTGCCTAGCTCATCCCGCCATCTTTTGTGAGGTCACTTAGTTCATGGATTTAAAAAAAACTAGGTCTAGCTAAAACTTTTCTACTCTTAACATAACAATGTTAAAATATACCTACAGTGTCCCCTTAACTACGGTAAAAGCTCCCTCTCAAAGATAAAGTGGGCCATAATCCACCACGCGGTTAAAACAATAAATTTAAAATCAGAAGCTGCACTATAGACTGGGCATTGTAAAAAATTATGTAGAAAGTAGAATGACAACGCACACAAGTGTGCGCGGTCCGTTGATTAGGTAGCTGTGTGAACGAGGCACAGGTTTAGTGGTAGCTAGATGAGACTTGCAATTTTATATTGGGTCTTTCTTTACGTGGTATGATTATCAAATGAGTCCTCGAACCTTGGGCAGGGCAAGAGGGACTGCCAGACTTGTACTGACTAAATTCCATGTCGTCCTTCAATGGCTCTTAACGTTCCGGGGTCACGGTAATTCATTAGACCCGGGACTCTGGCTGGTTTTTTTTTTGCTGTAGATATTGTGTATGGGATTTATCGCACTGATTATGCGTTTGCTTATATAGTTTTGTTTTAAAAGAAAATATTGCCTTTTTGTGGATTGGAAGTCATTTCTTTGGGCTTGTAACTAGACGTCAGAAGTCTTGGAACTTTTGGTTCCAGGACAAGCCTCCGAAAAACATGTTGGGTGACAAACTGGCACCTTAAAACGCTCCCTCACCGGGAGCATTCGCGTGTAATGGCACATTATTGATTCGACTTTGAGCATTACATTACAATACTACCTCCCTGAACTGACGAGCATTCGCGTATGCTCGATT
Organism: Agrotis ipsilon; assembly: GCA_028554685.1. NCBI lineage: Eukaryota > Metazoa > Arthropoda > Insecta > Lepidoptera > Noctuidae > Agrotis > Agrotis ipsilon. Next base: position 12,184,068 of record CM052972.1, read on the forward strand.
GTCTTCCGTCTGTGACCGATATGTTCGAATCTGTAACGTTACATTACAGGTGAATGATGACAGTGAGGGAGCGCTTTTACATTTGTTGGGAAGATCTTATCAACAAATAATATTATGATAATTAATATGAATATATTGCAGTAATATGAATCTCATATCTATGTCTAAACAACAACCACATCCAGTAACATTTTAATAAGTTACACACATGTGCTCACCTCCTTATACAGTTACCTGTAAACAGATATACAGAAGATTAAGGATGTAACTGTTTAGCCATAGTTAACATTGTATCTTGTAGTATATTGTCGTTATTATACAGGCGATTGCTTCCAAGGAATAGCTTATAATAATGTGACGGAGACTGGGCCGTTGTGGCTTTTATCTTTTACTAAGAGGTTTCATGAGTCACGTGGGAATAACATACTAATATATAATGACTGGCCTGTTGGTCTAGTGGTTAGGGACTGCTGGGTTCGATTCCCACCCGGGACAAATGTCTGTGTGATGAGCACGACCATTTATTCTGTGTCTGGGTGTTATTTATCTATAATATGAATGTATTTAGAAATATATAAGTATGTTTATCAGTTGTCTAGTACCCATAACACAAGCTCTGCTTAGCTTGGGACTAAATGGCGCTGTGTGATAGGTAGTTGTGGAATATTATTATTATATTGTCGTTTTGTAATGAGCCATAAAGAGTCTTTAGTCCACTGGGCCCAGTTAAAACAGACCTGCGGAATCACTCACCCCAATGTCATTTAGAGTGGGTCAAATAGACCCACTGCCCAATTTTACAGTCACGAAGGCAGATTATCTCCGGCCGGCCACCGTGCAGGCGGATGGCGAGTACTGAGCGACTCGCTGTCTAACCAAGACGACCGTCGACCTTGCCCAGGTCGACCGACGGCGCATTGTGTTCCACGCGCGCCTCCAACAGTGTCAGCGTTGTGACGGGCCAAAGCCTAGAGTGCCAAAGCCTCCCGGGGTCGCGGGACTTATCTCATTACTGTCTTGACCCCGTAACGTAGGGGGCTATTGAAGGATACTGTGGCTTTTAGTCAGTACGAGACTGACAGTCCCTCCCGCTCTGCTCTTGGTGGGAGGACTCATTAATTGATGATTTTACCAAGTAAAAAAAAGGTACAGTTACGAAGTGAAACTATTAAAGATTCTTTGATAGATGAGTTATTAAGTACAGCTAAATTAATTTCAAGAAACACTTCACTTATTTTATTTTAAGTACTCTTTTGTCAACCTCTTTTTGTTTCGCTTCAATTGTGTTGTACAAGCTCTTGAAACTTGTTAAAGATAACTAATTAACATTGACTTCGTAAAATGAATATATTACGATACGTACGGTCAACAAAATAGGCAAGTACCTAAGGCAGCAACTTTTTTCTGTATGCTATTTGCTGTTTTTCTGTGCTTTTTTGGTTGTATGTTACATACAGTCAAAGAGGTCGATACGCAGACACATTGAAGTTGATTACAAAACATTGGAAAACCGTTTAAAAATTGATGCTTGGATACATTTATCTTTCTCATTTCTCTTTATTTAGAGCAGTGGTGGCCCAGTGGTATCGGTCTCGACTTACGAGTTGTAGGTCGTGGGTTCGAACCCAGCTTGGCGCATTACTTTGCGTAATTTATTTCATCACCACTTCTCTCAAAACGGTGAAGGAAAACATCGTGAGGAAACCGGCATGTCCTAGAACCAAAAATTCGAAAATTTGTGACATCTACCAATCCGCACTGGGCCACTCAGAGAGGAGGCCTGTGTCCCAGCAGTGGGAACATTATAGGCTGATGATGATGATACATTTATCGTTTTTGGTGACTGTACCTACAATTCTTATAAACTAAACTTCAATTTTAATCATGTTTCAAGGGGCATTCCTGTAAATTATAAGGGGTCATGCTTTCTAACACCAAAGCTGTTTGTAATAAAATTAAGTGTCATATTTAATATTAAAGAAGAATGGGCAGAAATGTATGGACCCCGTCCCTTTCCTTGTAACACTCCCATCCATATATCAAATGAAAGTACGTGAAAAGTTTATCATTTCATTGTATGACAGCGAACCTGTAAAACTATGGGAGAAAAAAGTTATTGAGATTTTTATGACAAAAGATGAATTTCGATTTTCAGAAGAAAACATTGCTCTTAGCTTTTTCTCATAATAATATTTGTACAGATCATAAGAAAGAGTAACATCGTTGACATAACCGGACCTCAAGTGGCACCCACTTCTGATTCTTTAAAAGAAAATCATAGTACTAATTGTATGAAAATAATGATGCTTACCAGCGCTAACGCTTGTACCCATCATTACCATGTGAAAATCTATGAACATCGCTGTGTGGAGACACGTTCATATAGAGTATATGACAATATGTGGCACGACGATAATATTGCTGCGATTCTCTCGCTCGTGGAGATAGCACCTTATTATTTATCAAAAACGCTATAGTAAAATATTACAACAGACATCTTCTAAATCAATGTGTTCCATTATAAACTCTGTGAATTCCGGCCGATCTTCCATAAACAATATATTCTCGTAATAACTTACTATGACCAATTCTGACTCGAAGTAAAGATCGCGAACACGTAACACTATAGTTGACGCCTTTCTTCTACTTCCATAGTCTACCCAATCGTTAAGGCACAGAACCGTGGACGAGCTGAAGGTAGTCCGAGAATCGGTTAAAGAAACTAGCAAGTTTATTATTTTTGCATATCATGTGACATTTGTCATACTGACATCATCATCATTTGTTATCATGTTCTTATTTATTATTTATTCTTTATTTTTTTGTTGTGTGTACCGGCTCTCAAATAAACGTTTTTCTTCTTTATTTGAAGGCAAACTCTACCATTGCGCTCATTGGTTAAATCCAGAAGCCCCCCCCCCCTATTGGCATTTTTTTAAATACAGAAACATCAACGATGCATTAGCACAAAGACAGCATTGAGTATGGATTAATATAATTTAAGACATACACGACTTCTGCCTAACATTATGTATCGTTGGTATTTTGACTTTCGAGTCTCAATAACTTTTTTCTCCCATGGTTTACAGGTTTGCTGTCATACAATGAAATGATACACTTTTCAAGTGCTTTCATTTGATATATAGATGGAAGTGTTACAAGGGATGGGACGTTTTGCCCATTTTTCTTTATTGATGTCACTTGATTATGACACAGAGGTTAAGTCATTCGCCCTTTAAATCGGTCGTTAGTAGCAAAAAAGTTAAATGGACGATGCATCTAACTATTATTCATGTTATTATAAAAAGTTTATTAATTTAAATTGTTTGTTTCAACAAATTAATATTGTATGAGAATTAGGTTTTTATTTATAGATATAAAATTTAAAAAACTTACAACCTCGAATGGAGGGGCCACAGAGGTCAATCTTCCGTGCTTGCCGAGTTTGGCCTGTGGATGGGTGACCATCTGTCATAGCGAGTTTCCTTCGTGCCTCGGAAAGCATGTAAAGCCGTTGGTCCCGGCTGTCATTTGTCCCGGTAGTCAGAAGTTCTAAAGTCTGACAACCAGTCTTGCCATGGGGTATGGTATTGCCCAGTTACTAGGTTATGGAGGTCCGACAAGCAGTCGGCTTGACTGCTCGGATGGAGAGGAAAAGAAAGACCAAAGAAAAGATGGATGGTTTATCTAAGGAATGATAAGAAAGAAAAAGGAGTGAATGATGCTGTGACGTCTGATAAGGGAGAATGGAAGAAAAAAACGTGTTGCGCCGACCACAAGTTAAATGGGATAAAGGCAGGAAGATAATGAGGACTGCCTCGAATAGGCAATAGGTGCCTCCACATAGCGAGGCAGTTGCCTCTCGTGGAAAATGCCTCGCGAGGCCGTTTCTCTGTGTGGACGCGTCTATTGTTTCTCGACCGAGCCACAAAACAAAATCCGACACTGGATGGCTCGGCCGCTCGATCGTTCGCCCGAGGCAGCGCGTACGCTTGTCTCGGCCGAGACACTTCCACATGCCTCGCGAGGCTGCTCGTTCTGTGTGGAATGACGTTTGCTAGAAATATATATGAAGTGCATTATTAGGAAATTAAGATGCTAAGCTATGATGTGATCGACGGTGCAAAGCACGATTGCCCAGAAGTAACTTACCCACTCTTGACATAAAGAAGGTTTTAGCCATCAGGAACTTTTTATGTTTGTCATCTTAAGCCATCTCATAAACAAAAAATAATTACTGTTCTATCTAAGCCGCATCATTAGCATCTTATTACACAAACAGAAGGGAAAGCTATCACAAAACCATTTAGCATACACCTCACAAAAAAAGAAACATAATAAAATATGTATTAGCCATATATTTCTCTGCAACACCTGTATAATACATGATCAAAAAACACAAACGACTCAAGTTCTCATAAAAATAATTCAGAGAAACCGTTAAACAGACGGTGGGTCGCCTTTTAAAGAATTTTAAAATATTTAAAATTATTTTAAAAACCTCTTTTCGGCCTTGACCTCACCTTCAGAATATATTCCGGACACCGAGAAAGTTGTAAATTGTCATCGATATTTTATTTACCTACTAAATCCGTTTTATGGTTTCTTGATTCCTATTAGAGTTGGGCCGACTGTGACTCTGTCCGACTGGCCGACTTGTCGGTAAGCTTCTAAAATAATAATCAGCACATTTTTATGTGTAACTGAGTCAATCCGATTGAGTCGATTATAAAATGCACTCGATTGTGTACCTGCTGTGGGAATCGATCTAAGATTATTTTTCCTTGTTAAAAAGATAATATTATATTATTCCCGAATAAAGTTAAATGACTCAATAGCAAGGGAAGAACTAGATAAATGTTATATAAACTCTTAGGCTGATCTATATATATAAAAATGAAACCCGTTTTTCGTTGTCACGACATAACATGAAAACGGCTTGACCGATTCGGATAATTAATTTTTTGTTGTGTTTGTAACCATCGGGACCGGGTTTTAGACCGGGTCCTCCACCCGTGCGAAGCCGGGACGGGCCGCTAGTTTTAAATAAAAAAAAATATTAAAAAAATAGGTTGTAATAATAGACGACTTTGCTGTTGCCGACTGATCGACAATTACAAGATGGTCGACTGCTAAGTCGCTGACTTGTTGAAACATCTCTAATTCCTATGTAAGCAATTTTTTACCGAAAATATGTGTAAAATATGTTATCTAAATTATTTAAGCTCATATTCTTGTGATCTCAATTTCGTGAAACGTTTGCTTGGTGTGAATTGAACAAGAATTTGACAGTTTTAAGACATGTTTTTTGATAAGGTTTATTAGACTAATGTCTATTTAATTGCTATACATAAAAGATTCAAAAATAGAATATAAGAGAAATATAAAACATTCGGATTAGCGGTAAACACTAAACAGATAACTTAAGTATCCGCTTTATTTAAATAAAATCACAATAATTTACCAAAGGCATCCAAAGCTCAAGACACCGATTTATAATTAGGCAGGCGATTTAAAGTTTTTGTTCAAAAGAAATAAGAAAATCGAGGCTCTAATTCTCGTAAACTTTATTGTAAAAGCTTATATTCACAGAATATTCGCGTTTTTTGCTTTGTAAAAGTCACATTATTTTCGCGAGGCTTGGCTGTCAGTCAGTAATCCCACTTCAACCAGAGCAGGAGAAATATCATGAACGACATGTGATAATTAAATAAAACCAAAAAAACTATTTTGCTGTCGAGACTCACAGTATAGAAAACTAGTATATTTTAGCTTCTAGTTTCACTCAAACACACACATAAACTCACACTCAGATAAACTCCAACACATCATTATATATACCGACTGTCTTAATCATAAGTAAAGTCTGAGTCAAAGTCCAAGTTCGATCTATAGATTTCAGCCTAAGAACTGTAAAGGTGGCGGTTCGCGCCGGAGACCGCGACAGGAGACAGCGATCGGAGACCGAGACAGGAGACCGCGATAGAAGATCGCTACCGTATCTGTCTCCTGTCTGTGTCTCACTCGCGAACTGCCACTCATACATTCTTCTCCTTCTTCGTCGTTGCACTCTTGGCAGAGTGATCGTGGTCTTCGTGTCAGCTGTTAGTGGCTCGCTTAACAATACGCCGCCATTCCTGTCTGATGGCCGCCTTTCTGGTGCAGACGTGCAGGGAACTGTCCACAGCTGCTCTTATGTGGTCTGTCCATCTCATGGGCGATCTGCCTCGTGCTCGGATGCCTTCAACTTTGCCCTGCACCACTAGGCGCTCGATGGACTCGCCACCACGCCGGGCTCATACATTGCCTAATGTTAAGTACTGTCTCGGTCTCCTGTTTCGGTCTCCGGTCGCTGTCTCCTGTCGCGGTCTCTTTTCGCGGTCTCCGGTTCGCTGTCTCCTGTCGCGGTCTCTTTTCGCGGTCCGTCGCTGTCTCCTGTCGCGGTCTCTTTTCGCGGTCTCCGGTTCGCTGTCTCCTGTCGCGGTCTCTTTTCGCGGTCTCCAGTCGCTGTCTCCTGTCGCGGTCTCTTTTCGCGGTCTCCGGTTCGCTGTCTCCTGTCGCGGTCTCTTTTCGCGGTCTCCAGTCGCTGTCTCCTGTCGCGGTCTCTTTTCGCGGTCTCCGGTTCGCTGTCTCCTGTCGCGGTCTCTTTTCGCGGTCTCCAGTCGCTGTCTCCTGTCGCGGTCTCTTTTCGCGGTCTCCGGTTCGCTGTCTCCTGTCGCGGTCTCTTTTCGCGGTCTCCAGTCGCTGTCTCCTGTCGCGGTCTCTTTTCGCGGTCTCCGGTTCGCTGTCTCCTGTCGCGGTCTCTTTTCGCGGTCTCAGGTCGCTGTCTCCTGTCGCGGTCTCTTTTCGCGGTCTCCGGTTCGCTGTCTCCTGTCGCGGTCTCTTTTCGCGGTCTCAGGTCGCTGTCTCCTGTCGCGGTCTCTTTTCGCGGTCTCCGGTTCGCTGTCTCCTGTCGCGGTCTCCGGTCGCTGTCTCCTGTCGTGGTCTGCGGCGCGCGGTCTCTTGCGCGAGCAATGTTAAAAAAACTCATGAAGCAGACACAGTTGGGTAACGATTTTTATTAAGACATGTTGATACTGATAGGTTAGATTTTGATTGATCATTTCAATCACCTATCACTCTCTCCCTCTATCACGTGATGATGACTGGCCGAAACGTGAAAGGTCATCTATCATAATATCTAATTTAGTTAATCGTAGCTGCAGATTTAATTTAAGTTTGCGTCTAAAATGTAATAATATTATTTAATCAATTAATTAAATTTCACTTTTTTTTTGTTTTGTGTTCCTGCTAAATGATTGACGATTGAAACAGTATGATGTTTGTTAGATTAATCGTTACGTTTTTCTGTCCAGAGTATAATTGATTTTCTATCACGAATTTTGTCTTCCGTGGTAAACATTACTTAATGATAGGAAACCAGAAATACTAAACTCGTATATTTGTAGGTACACACGGCTACACGTCAAGCTAAACAACCTTTTTGCTTTGGCCTCTCTTTGCATGATCTTTCTACACATATGTATATGTATAGTATACAAAAATAGTAGGTATACACTGTATACCTACTATTTTTGCATAGTTTAGTGTGTAGCCAATTGTACTAACTTGTTGGTATAGATTCATATGTTTTTTAATAAACATCATTTTTCCTTTTTCTTGGTTGGGATCCAACTCTTTGACCCATATTATAGAAAGTCGCTCAATACTCAACTTAAAACTAGATTCGAGTAATTGATTGCTTGCGTTTTGTAATACGGGCCTTAGATCACAACAACCTTCCTATCGGAGTCTGACATAAAATAGTTTCTACTACGTTCCGTCGATGCGCAGGAGTTCCAGCTCCTACTGTGAGATCCCTTTATCATAAGCCTCGTCTTAGCTTTTCTTTTGGGTAGATTGAGGTCAAGAGTTTTTTTTTTATTATTTAAAAATAATATATAACAACTTATTATAAATATTTGTATGATCTACACGTTTCTCGGTGTTTGTATATGTGAGTAAGAATGTTTGTTAACGCACCCAAGATACAAGAGAATTGTCTAGAATGTTTAAAAAACGTGCTCAAAATCGTTGTAGACAACCGTGTGTTTATCAAAGTCTACACCCTGTATAAAATTAAATTATTCATAACAAAAACAAACAAGACCATGTAATTTAAAACAAAACCACAGACTTTGCTCTTTCAAAACACTTGCAATAAATAAACACAAACCTGTACCTATTATGTACAAATCCAATTTATTTATTATTGTTTCATCTAACCTTTTATATGCAAAATACCTAACGTTCATTATATTGTATGTACTTCAAGGTGCCCTGGTCAGTAATCTATTGTTTGTTGGCAACAACATTAATCAAATTCGACGTACAATTATAACACGATGGTCATGTAATCGAAGATCTTTTATAAAAGATGTTGTTGCAAAAACGTTGGATAATAATCATAGTGCAGACGAGGGTTAATTTTATTTTTAGGTACAATAAAATTGGTATTTAAAAACAATACAATAAAGTATAATTATGCAGTGAGTCGATAGTAGGTACTTGGGTTGATATGTTATAAATATTAAACGCATTAACGCATGCGTAGCGAACTTTCAAAGGTTTTCTTTGGAAGGAAAACCGCGCCACCGAGGATCGTAACCGCCACGGGGTGGCTCGGTTGGAAATGAGCGTTGGATGTACTGAATCCGAAGGTCGCAGGTTCAAATCCTGTCCGCGGTTAGAATTTTTCTTTCCAAAGAAAATCTTTGATAACTTGGGTTGCTACCTAGAGAGCATTTTTTTTTTTTTGTTATATGATGTATCCTAATAAGGTTACATCATAAAAATACAATCTAGCTTAATACTAAAGCTAATGAGTAATTCTATTTTGACTTAATTTGCTAGGGAGACTAAGCCTAAGAATGTGTCCATTAACACTTTTCTTATTGTCTCTATTAAGGGGAAGACACTTTGTTCTTGTGTTCTTTTTGGGTAGCACTCACTTCACTACATTACACTAACACTTCACTAAACTAACTCGAAAGGTTTTGTCCTTTTTAGTCTTCTCACTATGTCCGTGTTGTCGAGGAGCTGGATAGCCTCGATGTTCACATGATGGTGAAGCCTTCGTTCATGGGCTTCGGCGTTCTTTTTAATTATATCTATGACGAGGTCTACTTTGAGGTCCCGATGAAGGTCGTCATTTCGAATGTACCAGGGCGCATTGACGATTCCTCTGAGTACTTTGTTTTGAAAACGCTGTATAATTTTCATATTGCTTTGTTTGGTGCAGCCCCAAAGCTGAATACCATAAGTCCATATAGGCATGAGGACTTGTTTGTATAAAAGTACTTTGTTGTGTACTGACAGCGGAGAATGTCTTCCTATCAGCCAGTACATCGACTTGTAGCGAAGCTCTAGCTCGTCCCGCTTCTTTTTAACATGAGCTTTCCAGCGAAGCTTTGCGTCTAATGTCATGCCTAAGTATTTGGCTGTATTTTCGTACGGTATGACATGACCGTTTATGTTTACCGGATGATAATTTGGCTTTTTGTTTGTGAAGTCTATGTGAACAGATTTTGATTGATTAAGTTTCACCCGCCATTTTTTTGTCCAGTCAAAGATAATATTGACGGCTGTTTGAAGTTTTTCGACTGCTTCTTCTTGAGTGACACCTGTGGCCATAATAGCTGTGTCGTCTGCAAACGTGGCAATGATATTGTTTTCTAACTCAGGAATATCGCAAGTGTACAATAAGTACAAGACGGGACCTAGGACACTTCCTTGCGGTACTCCGGCTTTTATCGGCTTGAGTTCTGAATGTGCATCATCTTGTCTTACTCTAAACATACGCTGTGAAAGGTAAGACTCTAAGATGTCAGCAAACTGTTTAGGGAGCATATTTCTTAGTTTGTTAATAAGCCCTTTGTGCCATACCTTATCGAATGCTTGCGCCACGTCCAGGAAGACCGTTGAGCAAACTTTGTTTTCTTCTAAAGCCTTTTCAATAATGTTGATAATTCTGTGTACTTGGTCTATTGTCGAATGTTTTTCCCTAAATCCAAATTGATAGTCAGGGATCAAGTTTCTTTCTTCTATTATGGGTTTTAGCCGCTTCAAGAGAAGCTTTTCAAATAATTTTGACATGATCGGTAGCAGCGAGATTGGCCTATATGATGTCGTTTCGTGAGGTGGTTTACCAGGCTTTGGTATCATTATAACTTCAGCAACTTTCCACAGATCAGGTACAGACTTAAGCCTGAACGTTGCATTGATTACAGTCGTAAGTTTTACGATGGCTTTACGTGGGAGGTTTTTAAGAACTTCTCCAGTAATAAGATCGTAGCCAGGTGATTTCTTTAAGCTAAGACGTTTGATTTCGTTGTATACTTCTCTAGGTGTTACGAATTTTATTTCCTGCTCATCATTATTTGATGGTTCATCTAACAAGGTACTGTCTTCATGTTCTTTATTTGGCTTAAAAATAAGTTCTAGATGTTGTGCAAACGTAATAGCTTTTTGCTCGTTGTTTATTGCCCACTGCCCGTTAGTATCTTTGATAGGGGGAATATGCATAATTGGCTTTTTTAAACTTTTTGTAGTTTTCCAAAGAGAGTAATCTGTCGTGCGATAGCTACTTAGTTGTTTTAGATAACTGCTCATTGATTCATTTTTGAATTTCTGAATTGCACTACTTAGTTGTTTTGTAAGTTTGTTCAAGATCCTTTTATCTTGTGGAAATCTTGTTTGTTGCCATATTCGTCTCTGTCGCCTCTTTTCAGCTATGAGTTTTGTTATTTCTATTGGATAGTAGGTAAGTCTGTTTATGGTTTTAAATGTAGGTGTGTTTTTCCAGGCGCATTGTTGTATTTGTGTAATAAACTGTCTGATATCCCGATCCAGATCTTCAGGTTTTTTTAGTGGAACTTTTAAATCTATTACAGAGTCCAAGTCAATTTTAAAGCTTGCCCAATCAGTGTTCTTATTTATCAATGTGGGCATGGTTTCTTTCAGCAAGAAAGTCTCACTTAGAGTAAGTATTATAGGTGAGTGGTCTGAGCTCATATCATAACCTTCTTTAATGTGGAGTAGATTCGGTGATATATTTTTGTATATAAAAAAGTCTATGAGGTCAGGAATCTTTTTCGTGTCCGTAGGCCAATAAGTGGGCTTACCTGTTGATACAGTTTTACATTGTGTTTCTTTAATTGCGCACAATAGCTCTCTTCCTTTGGTTGTTGTCAATCTAGATCCCCAAAATGTATGTTTAGCATTAAAGTCGCCTCCTAGTATAAATCTGTTTCCAAGACCGTTTAAAAAAGTCATGTACTGATCTGTTTTTAGTGAATACCTTGGTGGACAGTATATGGCTGAAATGGTGACAAGACAATATTTCGTTTTGACACAGACAGCCACTGCTTGTATTTCATCTTTTTCGTGTTTGAGTTCCTCATAGTGAAAAATCTTTTCTTTTATAATGACAGCACTACCACCTCTTGGCGTGTTATTGGGATGCAATGCATGGTATACTTTATACCCTTTAATTTGAATGTGACATTCTTTAGTGAAGTGTGACTCCGATATAAGGCACACATCAATATTTTCCATATTTAAGACTGCCGTAAGTTCATTCTGATGTTTCAGTAGTCCATTTGCATTCCATGCCATAATTCTAAGTAAATTGGCCATATTAGTTGTTTTTTTGTTTGGTAACTGCTTTAGTGCTACTTTCAAGTTTTTTCAACCTTTCGTCGAACGTAGTTAAAAGATTTATAATTGTATTAATCTTTTCATCCATGTTAGGGCTCATTGGTTTCGTATGTGACTGTGGCAAAGATTGGATTCCTTTTGTCATTTGTGCATACGAAACACTTTTAGTAGCAAGGTTAGTGACACTATGTATTTTCTTTTTGTCTGTACTTGAACCCTGAGAGTTTTGTGTCGTCACATTCTTTCTGTTATTTTTATCTTTAATGTTTTGTAGCTCTTTAGCTACTATGCATCCTCTATAGTTTGCTGGATGGGGTTCACCACAGTGAACACATTTTGGCTTTGCTTCTGCTGGTTTATTGCAGTCTCTGGTTAGGTGCTTACCTGTACACTTCACACAACGGGGTTCTTTGGAACAGTATTTTTGTGTGTGGCCATATGCTTGACACCTTTTGCATTGTGGAATTAACTTTGACGTTTTTAACGGCTGTATATCTACTTTACAGCCCAGTATGGCTTTGATTTCGTAAATTTTCTTAATATCTTCGTCTTTTTGGAATGAGAGCATAAACATACTGAGGGGCTCTTTGCTTTTCCAACTCAGTTTGTTGACTGCGTCTTCTATTTTATATCCTTGAGTTGTCAGGTCTTCAACTATTCTACTTGGCAGGCAGGAAGAATGAAGGTTTTTTGCCATCACCCTGATCGGTCTGTCTTGTTTATTCTCATACGAGTACCAAAAGCAGTTATTCTGTAACAACAGCTTGGTGATGGATCTGTATGAGTCATCATTAATGGAGTTAATTTTTACTTTTTCTCCATTCATCATTTTCATGATGAACGAGTCTTTCGTTACGTTAGTTGTAAGAAGGTCGTAGAACTCTTGGTAGTTCTTAACATTTTCCACAACTATAGGTGGTGGTGTGGGCTGTTTTCTTATTTTAACAGTTTCTTTAGATATTTGGCTGGAATAGGCTCCTTGTTGTAGAGAGCATTTAAAGTTCTAATGTATAACGTCTTAGGGGAACAGCGTATAAGACGTGGACTCGATGTATAATGGAGACATACTCTCTAGGCATACTTAACACATCACTAACGTAGCGCAAGCGCCATCAGGACGTCATTTGCCAGCGGCCATTAAGCCTCCTGCAGACACATGCGATTATCCGCGCGTGGCGATTGTTGGAAAAACCTACTTAGTTCATTTTCTATGAAAACACCCATATCTGTTCACACTGAAGCGGCGCGGCGTATCGCGTTTCTGATATTATTATTGCGATGGCTTGCGGCAGGATTGACGCGCGACAAGTGCGTCACGCCAGGCGACACAAATCAGCCCTAGTTGCCAATGTAATTTCCACTCTAAATTTGCTACGATTGGGTTCACTTCTCTTCGCAGGGCGTGGCTCCGCGTTGCCGCGCCGCGTGCCGCGCGGCGACAAGTTTCTCGGAATGCGGCGGGCGTTTTCTTTTGAAGCATTATTGGATGGAATTAATTTAAAAACCGACCAAGTGAAGGGTTCCGTAGCAGCAAGTTTCATAATTTATAATTTGGTTGTAACTTTGAAAGGTAAATTGCGGTTTACGATTTATGACGTATTAAAAAGAACTAGTAATTACTTGATTTCGTTCAAACCAATTTTGAGTGGTAGTTTGCATAATAATGTTTATCATATATTTTTTTAGTCTTAGTATAAAAAAAATCAGTAACATGAGCTGCGTTACCCCACGAGAGGTTTTGCGCTTTTGGCGTTACACGTTGTATATACCCCGAAATGTAAGCGTTTGGTGAAAAAAAAAATAGAGTTTTAATTCTAATATGGGGATAATATGTATATCTATTATGGGGAAAACCCGAAATTAGTTTTTTGAAAAAAGTATTGAAAATCCAAATGCGGTTCACATGACACATCTACTTACCAAGTTTCACCTGGATAGCTCTTATACCTTCGAAGAAAAGTGGCTGTGACTTACGGACGGACAGACAGACATGACGAATCTATAAGGTTTCCTCTTTTTATTATTTGACTACGGAACCCTCACAAGCTGCGGTGCCGCGCGGCGCGCGCGTCTTGCCGTGCTGCGTCGTTTCGTGTCGTGTCCTTACCATAGTACATTTAGAGTTTATATTTCTGTGGCATTTTGTCGCGGCGGGAAACGCCGCGTGCCGCGCGTGCCGCGCGCGCTGGCGCTAGTTGCCAATGTAATTTCCACTCTAAATGTGCTACGATTGGGTTCACTTCTCTTCGCAGGGCGTGGCTCCGCGTTGCCGCGCCGCGTGCCGCGCGGCGACAAGTTTCTCGGAATGCGGCGGGCGTTTTCTTTTGAAGCATTATTGGATGGAATTAATTAAAAAACCGACCAAGTGAAGGGTTCCGTAGCAGCAAGTTTTAAATATAAAAGTTCTTGTAGTTGGTTGTAACTTTGAAAGGTAAATTAGTTTGTACATATATTAATAAACAAAAAATTTCCTAGAACAAAATGTTTAAAAATTACCTTGGAACAAAACTTTGATTAAGTATACAAAAATCGTAATAACTTAGGATCCACTGAACTGATTTACTTCGAACAACTTTTATAATTGTTTTTACAACAAGACACAACCGTTTTTATTGTTTTATTTCAACAAAATGCACAAACAAAAAAGTGGATTTTAAAGTTACGTAATTTTTCAAACTTTTTACAATTTTCGAATGAAAAACCTTTCTAATTGAAATTCAATATGATTAACAAAGATAATCTAATAAAAATCAAGATAATCTAATAGAAATCTAATAAGAAACTAACAATCAACATATCAGAGTAAAATTCTAATTAGAAAACTTAAAAAAATCCTTACAAACTATTTTGTACAAAGTCCAACGTCTACCCAACACTTGCACACTCTTTCCTGGAGTGAGTCTCGTCACCGACAGTGGCTGTGACATACGGACGGACAGACAGACAGACAGACATGACGAATCTATAAGGTTTCCTTTTCTTACTATTTGGCTACGGAACCCTCATAGGCTGCGGTGCCGCGCGGCGCGCGCGTCTTGCCGAGCGGCGTCGTTTCGCGTCGTGTCCTTACCATAGTACATTTAGAGTTTATATTTCTGTGGCATTTTGTCGCGGCGGGAAACGCCGCGTGCCGCGCGTGCCGCGCGCGCTGGCTCTTGTTGCCAATGTAATTTCCACTCTAAATGTGCTACGATTGGGTTCACTTCCCTTCGCAGGGCTTGACTCCGCGGTGCCGCGCCGCGTCATGTTGTCAATCGTGGCCCGTCGTGTCGTCGCGTAGCACGCTCTTATGTGAACAGCAATGCGGCAAGGAAACGCGCGCGTATAATTGATGCCGCGCGCGCGTGCGTTGTCGCCTGTGTCTGCAGGAGGCTTTAACAAATGGTGTCCTATTGGCGCTTGCGCTAACTTTATTATTGTGTTAAGTTTGCCTTAAGTGTGTGATATCCCGTTATACCCCGTATTCTCGTCTTATACACTTTTCCCTTATTCATAGTATTCTTCGATGCATACTAGAATTTTGTAATCTGTTGTAACATAATCCGTTGTAAAACAATATCCTAAAAATGCTCATAAAATGGAAACTACTACCAAACTCAACTGAATTAAATTCTTATGCAACTAGGTAACTGGAAAGTAGGTATACTGCATCGAACAAAAAACTACTACCTAATAATTTATAGAGACCTGACGCCGGTAGCTTGGACCCTGTAGCCAATACCGGTTAGGCGATTTATTCATTTAGTTATTTTTTTTCTTTGTTTTTATAAAAATGTAATATAAAAATGTATAAAATTTGTCGGCTTAGAATACATCTACGTCCTAAAAAAGACCTCTCATGCAAAATTTTAAACTCCTAGTATAATAAAAATCCAGGCAACGTTCTCACACAAAGCCAGCTTTCTATCGCACCGACAACAAGAGAGGTCATAGTAACAAACGTTAAAACACAGTAACGTGCCTTTTTTGTGGCGGAACTAAAGTGAGCATGACATGTGGAATTACCAAGCATTACATCGGATGCCGCGGTTACTGACAATCTGTCATCGATATAACTGCTGACCCCGCACGATTGTTTCATCCGTGATTGATGTACAGACCCACTGAGCACCTGTCAGAATGATGTGGGTGCAAGTGATGAGATAGAAGCGAGTGGCTGGAATTTTGATTGGATTTTGATGATGGAACTTTGCGATGAAAGAAGTGTTACGTTTTGTTCAACTGAAATACTTTCACAGGTGTAACCTCTGATCAATGATCTAACTGATCAAGTTTAGAGTAATTTTAAGATTAACATTTCATAATATCTAAAGAATTTTACAGCTAATTTAAACATACAACTTTTATACATTTGTGAACACCGGTTTTCTCTACTGTCTGTTTTTTTTTTTAATTCGCTTTTTCTTATGACATGTCCCACAACCGTAACCAGCGCGGCAACAGTGTGAAATCAAACATAGCTGAGCTAACAAATTGAAAATCATACGCGTATAAACTTTAATATTGAACGAAGGCACATACTGTATTTTGTCGGGTAGCATAAACTGTTGCAAAATGTTGTAAATAGTTTAAAATTGTACAGTGAATAAAAATGACCGTAGGTTTGGGTCGTAAAATCAACAAATGAGTCCTCCCCCCCGCCCTGGGTAGAGCGGAAGATACTGTCAGACTCTTACTAATTTAGAATCCAGCCTGCACCTACTGTTGCCCTTAACGTTCCAGGACCATGGTTATCTTTACAGAGACTCCCGCGACCCCGGCTGGCTTTGCGTTTATAGAGCATGAAGGGAATCTGTCCTAATGCGAACAGGCGGATGAGCCTATTGCCACCAAGTGGAACAAAGTTCAACCTTCAAACAGCTACAGTAAACTTTATGATTGACCTGGGAACTGAAGCGAAAACCTCATGCTCATTGACCAGGCAAAGCACTTTCAAGATGAACAATGCATTTAATTTAGTAAATTTAGAAGCATTGTTCTCACAAACGTTATGCAAAGAGAATGGTTATGAGAAACACTTTCTGAAGCTTTTTTTGCACCTAGAGGTAAGTGTTATGGAGTATTTTGAAGTGAAGGCTTTTATATGTATATGTGAATGTGAATGAAGTTCAGTGGGAAAATGTTTAATTAATCTCGTTTTGGAGTACCCTCTAGGATCATGTAGATTTTTTTTAAGACTACTAGTTTTTTAATTAGACATTGTTATTGAAAGTTTTGGAATTGACGACACGGTTGACGCAGTAGCTGAGCAAACAACTGCTACGCAGCGTATGATCTGCAAGTAGTTGTTCCGGGTCTGGGTGTTTGTGTAGTTGAATTTCTATGTTTGTACACTAATGTTACACCAACGATACAGGAAGAAATTCCTAGTAAGGGCTACGTAAAAAAAAGGTTCGGTTCAAAGCGAAGACGAGAGGAGATATTTTTAAATAACTATCCAGATTTCCACTTCTCCTTTCCGCTTTCCTTCGGGGGAAATCTAATTGTTTATTCAAAACACATCTCCTCTCGTCTCCGCTTCTCTCCACTTTGATGGAAATCGGGCACATGAGAATAAAAACCAAATATAAAAAGCTTTTTACGTCAAAGGTTCCAAAAACTTTCTTTACTACCTAGCCACACTTAGCAAACTATGCTAATCACACATAACTACATAACTACAATCTGTCAAATTTCTTTTATAGATTTTTAACCTTATCGCAATAGAGGAAGGTTCATGTTCGATTGGTAAAATTAGACAGATTTGGGTAAATTGAGCTGCTGGCGTCTGTAATTATTTCTATTTCGCCTCTATAACACTGCTTGTCAGACTTTGGGCCACTGTCTGCCTGTGACGACTTTAAAAGTTAGGTAAGATCAATGGTTTAAACGGTTTTTAGGTAACACGACTATTACCGTTAAGACAGATAACTAAAAGAAACGTGGTTTCTTGAAAAATGACGATACAACACCATTATTTGTTAGATGTCGACATTCAAGTCACTTTCAAAGCCAAATCCTAGACTTACAAAAAACCATTTTTCTTTAACACCTCGATCAAAAATAAGCAATTCAAAACACTCTTTGAAATAACGCAATACCCATCAAAATATAGTTATTCTACAACAAAAGTCGACATTGTCAAAAGTTCGTCGACCTTTCAAAATCAAACGTGCATTAATGATTCTGTAAAAAAGTTTTACAAATGTATTGTACAAAGGATTAGTGGAAAAAAACTTGGGTTTCCACTTTGTTAGTGTGCTAATGACAATATTATTATAAAGCAGACGTGTTTGCTAGCAAATAATACGTTATTACCGATAACTTATTCTTGTTTTGTTAAACATTTGATGCGTTGATGTCTTAGAGCTGAGTAATCATTCATAGATGGAGTACGGTAGGCAAAAAAGTTTGGTAAACAGAAAAAAAAAACATTGAGGTCATTTAATGCTTCAAATGTACACGTGCGAGCACAGTGTCAAATTAAATTAGTGAAACTGCATTTAGATAAAAATTCACGTGCGAGCACAATGTCAAATTAAATTAGTGAAACTCCATTTTGATAAATATAAAGAACAAAAATCTCTATTTATTTGTTAGCTAACCTGATCTGGCCTCTACCACGGTTTCGCTAAAGCTTAAACGTGAAGTACGTAACTCTGTACTTTTTGAGCAAACGACAAGGACGGAGAAGTATGAAATTCGGCACAGATATAGTTTAAACGAAGAATTTTTTTTTTATTTAATTATGGCAACTAATCGAATTTCGACCTGTTACCGATCATTTGTTACTTCAATTGTATTAGAAAACTCTAGGATGCAAAAACCTCATCGTAGAATCAGAATGAAAGCTCTATTGGCTCAAGTAACAATACAAGACAGTAATATAATATATAATATTCCACAACTATCACACAACGCCATCTAGTCCCAAGCTAAGCAGAGCTTGTGTTATGGGTACTAAACAACTGATAAACATACCTACTTATATATTTCTAAATACATACATATTATAGATAAATTACACCCAGACACAGAACAAATGATCATGCTCATCACACAAACATTTGTACTGGGTGGGAATCGAACCCACGACCCCCGACATAGCAGTCAGGGTCACTAACCACTAGACCAACAGGCCAGTCAAAGGCACACTAATGGCCTGCTAGAAAAAAAAAACGCTCTCTCTTTTGCAAATTGTTTTCTATACCCATTTTAGGGTCTAGCGTCCGGTAAATCGGAATCTTAAACTATACTTATCTGCCCACACAATCATTGTATGCCACAAAAATGTTCAGAAACCTTTAGTATGTTATTATTCTTCATTAGTGACACCTACAAAGGCTTTAATAGAATCATTAACAATTAAGAGATCGAAAAGTTCGTATAATTTTACTTTAAAAATGGATTTAATTAGGTGGGAGCCATTTTAGTTTGAAATCACCTACAGGCGAGTTTTGGTTACGGTTATTTTTGGATAAATAAAAAATATTAATAGAGTTTTCTGTAATATAATGTATATTTCTGTAATAAAAATAGAGTTTTCTGTAATTCATTTTTTAAAACCTGTGAAAAGCTCTTTAGACTCAGAAATAACCGTACTGTAGTCGGGTAATAATAATACTTTTTATATACTTTTTAGTTTGTAACATGCAAAATGAGTTAAGGACAATATTAATTTTCCATTGCAACACATTTCCAAAACCTTTTTTGCTGACGCTACAACTAAAAACTAGCGTCGATACAATCAACAAATCAGAATACAATCTGACAATTAGATTATCAACCAAAAACTGCTCAGTCATCATGCCTCCATTGTTGTTGCGCACGGTACAGCAATAAAAATTCCTTTTGTGAATCGGTAGCTCCACTGTTTTGTTGACCGTACAGTAGGCATTCAAAACACCATAGTCATTGGAATAAAGCGTGTTCCCTTTGTAGTCCGTGTATTAATATTGTAGGTTATGTGCAATTACAAGATTTTTCTCTTTGACCATGTTCGGTACTGTTTTGTAACGTCTTATTAAATTTTAGTCAGTTTTATACAACGATGACCTTGCATAAACTGACTTTTGTTTGGAGGCTCATATTTTAAGTAGGTGCTAAGAACATACTATGAGAATCTATTCATTTGGCAAAGTTTATTTTGCTCAATATTTCTATTGGTTTTGTTGGCATTTACAGGATTGATTTTAGAAGCCACTTTGGTCTAAACTTGAGCAGTGTTGCGGGCGGCATTAATTATTATTACTTTTATTAGTACGCGAATTTGCTATAGGCGGTGCCTCGTGTCATGCTTCAAACATTTGTATACATTATAAATTACCGCTCGCCGCTCCGCGCTAAGTTACCGCTCACAGCGGCAAGGTCGTGAACGGACCGCTATGATTGAATATTGTTCAAACCCTATTATAACCCCACATAGCACTTTTATCCACAATAACTCGGGGATCGAACTCAGGATCCTTGCGACCAAAAGACCAACTGGGCTGGAACGTCATTATGTCTATAACCCCCCCCCAATAAAATAATCACTTCTTCTATGCACACATGAAAGAAGAAAAGTGTTTTTAAACACTAGTAAGCTCAAGGCAACATAAAGAGCTATGGAGCGGGCTATGCTCGGAATCTCTCTGTGCGAACGAATCGGAAATGAGGAGATTCGAAGACCAACTAAAGTTACCGAAATTGCCTAGCGAATTAGCAAGTTGAAGTGGCAATGGCAGGCAACATAACACGCAGAATTTGTGGCCATGAGGCCGTAAGGTTCAGGAATAATAATAATATTCCACAACTATCACACAACGCCATCTAGTCCCAAGCTAAGCAGAGCTTGTGTTATGGCTACTAGATAACTGATAAACATACTTATATAATTTCTAAATACATACATAATTATAGATAAATTACACCCAGACACAGAACAAATGATCATTCTCATCACACAAACATTTGTCCTGAATGGGAATCGAACCCACGACCCCCGGCATAGCAGTCAGTTTCACTAACCACTAGACCAACAGGCCAGTCAGAATGAAGACCACGCACTGGAAAATGTCAACCGTCATTCATCATCTTGAATGAAACACATCATAATGCAACAATATCCATTTCCAACTTACCCGCAAATGTCTGAAAACGGGTTAATTTCCCAGCTTCTCTAATTCCCACGCCATATCTAAGATGGTCAAGCAACAAACGTGTTACCATAATTACTATTTGTAGCGAACATGTAACCTGTAGTTAATTAAATTATGACGTTAGAAACTTATGTCCCACTTCTGATGAGATGCTAATATCATTTATGGACAGGAAATGGTTATTACGGTGTTAAGTCTAGACTAGCTCTTTTGTTTTTATTTAGTTTTCAATTGGAAGAATCTTGAGGAGATCGTGGCTAAATAATAATTACAGCCGCCGATCTTCCAGGCTAAGCCGCGCTTGCCGAGGTTGGTCTGTGGATGGGTGACCATCTGTCATAGCGAGTTTCCTCCGTGCCTCGGAAAGCACGTAAAGCCATTGGTCCCGGCTGTCATTTCTAGATCTTTAAGAGTCGTTACTGTTAGTCAGAAGCTCTAAAGTCTTGACAACCAGTCTTACCATGGGGCATTGTAGTACGAAGTTACTGGTTTGTGGAGGTCCGATATGCAGCCGCTCCATATAAAATATTGATATTCAGCTGCATCTGGTTTGACTGGAAGCCGACCCCAATATAGTTGGGAAAAGAAAAAAAAATAGTAGAATGGTTTTGATGAAGTGGAGGTCGTCTACTTTGCATGGAGTTTATATCCATTGCCTAAACTCTTTTCTGAACGTTACTCAGTTACTGGATCGTCGAGGTCAGACTGGCAGTCACCATGTAAAATACTGATATTCAGCTGCATGCAATTCAACAAAAAGTCGAGCCCAAAATAGTTGGGAAAAGGCT
This sequence comes from Agrotis ipsilon, assembly GCA_028554685.1. NCBI lineage: Eukaryota > Metazoa > Arthropoda > Insecta > Lepidoptera > Noctuidae > Agrotis > Agrotis ipsilon. The sequence continues at coordinate 12,205,672 of CM052972.1, forward strand.
AGACAGATGATAGATTTAAAGATCCTAATGATAATAACTTCCATGAAAATTGGAAAAAAGTGGCGCAAAGTCGTGAACATTGAAAGGAATGGAGGGAGGCCTTTGTCCAGCAGTGGGACAGTTCAGGCTAATAAAAAAAATGATAATAACGGCAATTGATTATATCACTGCAGAACAATACCCAATTTTGCTAAATAGATAGATAGTTCCTTACAATTTACCTCATACAATTACTAACCAGAACTCATAATAAGCAGTCCATAAATTGACCTTTCTAAAACCTGATAATGAAAGTACTGACGCTCATTACAGCCATTACCCGTGCTCAGCGAAAATAATTTTGCATTCTAATCTTACACAACACTAATAGGTGTAAAAGCGCAACTTGCTCGGGAATCGAACCGGCGACCTCTACGGGTCACGCGGTATAATTGATTTACGCCGAGGCGGACTATACATTAACATAAAATAATGCTTGACCTATGACCCGCGTTTTAAAGTTTCTACACCATTATAATAGGCGCCTTTGTTTCGTATTCTAGTTAAGATCAGTCGGTTATCTTTGCTTGATAAGGTTATCTGGGGATCTAGTTTCTTTAGCATTTAAGTCTTTAGGTCCTGACTGCCCCGGCAAACTTCGTACCGCCTCAGAAACAATTTAAAAAAAAACCTTTTAAACCTTCCCTGGACTTCCCAAAATAATTCGAAACCTAAATCAGCCAAATCGGGCCAGCCGTTCCCGAGTTTTAGCGAGACTAACGAACAGCAATTGATTTTTATTATAAGAAGAAGAAGAAGAAGATAAACTTGAGCATTCACTTGTAATGAGCATTTTTGCGAATGTTACAATAAAGAAAAACAAACGAGAGCGTTTTAATCGAGCTTTCTGGCGAATTTTTGCCAAGCCAACTTTCAAGTCTGCCATCTTCATGAAAAGTATTTTTTTTGGCAACCATTGGTTTAGAGCGTTCTTTAGAAAAATCGTAGTAATGTTCGTAGCGATGTTCGGACTCCATGGTTCGGTTCGGTTCGGTTCGAAATAAAAAACGACGAAAGCTCGATTTTCTGCGATTTTCTGCAAGTGAATGCTCTAGTCTATTAGCAAGTAGTCACTGGCAAGCGGGCCTAGAAGCAACCTCTCTTGATTTGAAGACCCCAAGGTTGTAAGACAAGACATTACAAAAGCTTACCAATTTATTATACTACCAACTGTCGCCAGCGGTTTCGCCTGCGTCTTACTCGAATTATCCCACGATAACGTTATACTGAGATGAAAATACTAATCCAGATTTTAACTATCTGTGTACAAAATCATCTTTCAGTATTTTTTGTATGTAAGAGTCAACATCAGCCTATAATGTCCTCACTGCTGGGACACAGGCCTCCTCTCTGAGAGAGGGAGTGGGCCATAATCCACCACGCGGGCCCAGTGCGGATTGGTAGATGTCACATGTCTTCGGTTTTTGGTTCTAGGACGTGTCGGTTTCCTCACGATATTTTCCTTCACCGTTTTGAGAGCAGTGGTGATGAAATAAATTACACAAAGTAATGCGTTTGGCGGGTTTCGAACTCACGATCTACAACTAGTAAGTCTAGACTGATACCACTGGGCCACCACTGCTCTAAGGGCGTTATCACACTAGCGGTTTGGAAGCGGTTGCGGAGCGGAGCGGCCGCACAGCGAATGCGCTGCGAACACGCCGCGGTTGCGCAGCGAATTCGTTGCGGACGCGCAACGGGATCGCCGCGAACAGCAAAGTGGACGCCATTTTGTACTGCCTCGAACAAACGCCCAAACGTCCGCCCCACCTCAGATCAACGAGGAATTTTATGTATGAAGACTTTCGAAAAATTCCTCGAGCGCTGAAATTTGGCATATGATAACAGTAGGTGATACAGATTATAGATGCATAATAATCCAATTTTTTTTTAGCCGAGATGTTTTTTTTTTACCGAAACATGAAAATTGCTTATAACTCTCTGCCAAAAAATCCTCAGCTTAATCTAATAATGGATCTCCTCAAATTCGTCGATGCTTTCGTTTTTGTTTCCGGCGTTTTCGAAATAATAACGTCAACAGCAATGTTTCCTCGTCGGAATCCATTTTGTTACTGAGTGTACAAACACGTGACGAAAACGTAACGAATTTGCCACGCGTCCGCGGCGTCGTCGCTGCGCAGCCGCGGCGTGTTCGCGACGGATGCGCTGCGCGTCCGCTCCGCCCCGCAGCCGCTTCCAAACCGCTAGTATGATAACGGCCTAAGAATAATAACCACAAAATAATCTAATTATAGTAAAATCGTGTTTTCAAGATTTTCCCAAGTTAACAACTGATGCCTATTTCTTTTTTGTTTTAATAAATTTCTAACAAGTTGACAGCAGATATCATCTCCATCACTTTTTCTTCCACACAATTATAGACAAAAACTTAAATAATAACACTAGAAATTCTCTAACAAAAAATGTCTAAATCCGCGTTAGAAGTGTTTCACAGTCTACGTCATAACGAAGTGTCTAGTTATACTGGTTTAGTGAATGATCACTTGAGACTTTTTACCTATCAGACAATAGCCCATGACCTCAACCCGCTGAGTGCCTTTGAATTATTGTTGTTTATTTTTGTATACGTCTATGTACGTCACTAGTGTTGGGGTTAAACGGTTGTGGATATATCGATAATTATGTTTTTTTGAAAGAGGCTCTAGTCGATCACTATTCATTTGTAATCTTGAGCTATAATTTCGTAATCGAATCCTGATTACGTATGCCTACATATAAAAGTTGAGTTCTTAATCTAAATAAATAAATCTGACGTCAATCGATTGCATATTTAGACAGGTATTTCATAACTAGACTTTTCAACTGGACTATTGGATTGGTCAGTTACTATATTTTTTATTTGATAGACAATCATGTGAGCATGACCTCATGCTGAGTTGGATCACATGGAATCTAATGCCGATTTTTTGCCTATGTAATAAATTTATATCGATAAAATATCGACTTAAATTAATTTTCGAGGTCTTGTTTCTGCTGAGATTTCTAATTGTTTTCCATCGTGTTTGACAAATAATGTGAAACGTATTTCAATTTATCTTCATTTAAAATTCGAGACACAAAGTAGGCATAATTTATAGATAATATCAATTTACCGTCATCGAACATCCACATATCGACTTTAATCTTTACAGTAACACAGTTATCGATACCCAAAGATAGTATCGATGTTGAATAATATGAATCGATTAATTCTTTTATGAGCGTCACTATACTATGTGGCTTTGGGATGATCTCATATTTTTTTATAGATTTGCTTAGACAGTAGACAACAGTAAAATGCAATCATAGAATCGTAATTAATCACTCATTTTTTTACGTCAAATCTTATTGTGAAAAGGATAAGAAAGCTGACAGACTTGATAGGAGATATTTTAACAATTTATCGCAGATAGATATAAAACTTATTATTGTAGCGAGTCTTGGCTACATAAGTTTCGAATAATAAATAGCTGATGATTTTGATCAACAAAAACTTGATTTCAAAACCTAGAAACACTTTCATTTAAGATTGAAAGTCTGACAAGTCTTACCGAGTGATGTTCTACTATCCAGTTACTTGTGAAGTTGATCCCAGTATAGGTGGGGTAATGCTGGGCATATTATGTGACACTACTAATTAATCCAAACTCATTGAGATAACGTTTTTTTTTTCAAACGCATAAAACTTTTTTGTGGAATTTAAAATTCGATTGTGGGCCTAGTCGATAAATTTTTTCCACAAAAAAGAGAAAAAGATTTGTTTTGTAAAACCTTCAAGTAAGTAGTTATATACGACCACCACAAAACTATTTAAAAAGCTCAAGCAAACCTTTATAAAAATATACTGCTAATATCGATGAACATAAAATTCTTTCACAATACAACAATCTATGTTTCGGTCATAAATCCATCATTTCTCGGAATTATTGCAGCTACTACAACAACCTTAGACGACAAGCCTTTCTCTCCACAAATCAATATCCTTGATCAACCACAGAGCCTCCAATCATCTTCTAAACCGCAATACAAGTTGCTTAACCTCATGACGTAAGGTAACAATAAGATGTCTTCAATAAGATGTATGCCCCACACTCGATTCTATTGTTAAGTAACTCTTTGCCCCCGTCAGTAATTTTGCTTTCTCGGTCAAAGGCCGAGGTTCACATTCCAGTTGAGTTTATAGATGGTTTCCGTCATTGTCTTGAACGGGAGATTCGACATGTTGGATGTTCGGTGAGTTCTGACGATGGCAAAAGGGTTATGGATAAACATTTCATTTGATAGATCATCTCTGACATAAAAGCTAGGCTTATTATTGATGCAACTGCTAATACGGATGATATAAATGAGAGTCACGGGACTGCCTAAACAGGTAACCGTGACTTTAGAACGTAAAGGAGTGTTGGAGGAACACCGTGTATTTCAGCCAGTACGAATCTGACAGTCCCTTCCTCTCCAGCCAGGACGATAGGAATCATTTTTGATAATTTCACCAAGCAATAAGCAAGTTGATAAACGATTTAATATTGTCATCATCTTTGAAAAAGGTAGTACTTTTCAACTATGTTTGTGGTCTCACCGAATGCATATAAGTACTTCATATGGAGTGGCTGAAGCGAATGGTGATGAATGACGAAAATCCTGTCACTAAACGATTGTAGATGATGATAGAACTCAAACTGGACATCTCAACACAGGATTCATTTTTCACGGATGGGGGTCTTAGCATGCTTTAAAATTTTACTGTTACATTTAAATGTAATTCCTTAGATCTAACAGTTTACTTTTAACTGATCCAAGAGTTTGGAGTAAACTAGATTTGACAAAAGCTTTGTAATATCTAACAGATGTTGCTCATACAATTGAAATTTATTCATCACCGTACATTAAAGCTTTACCCACTACCACCATCTTTACTGTCTTGATTTTCCAACAAACAACACTTTCATCTTCTCACGTACTATTGCCAATTAATAAAGGAGTTGTCGCCAATATCACATTACTGTTTTCATTTGAATGAGTAATTTCAACAAGTTTTCCTTTCCTTCTTATTGTGACAGTATTAGGCACTCCCGTATCTACTTTCACAATTTCACTTTAAAATTAATCGAGCTTATAGACTTGACATAGTATGCCATAAAGGGTCTGACATACGAAAACGGTTTGTCTATGTCCAAGAAGGCCTTTTGTGACATACCTTTCGCATGTACAGGTTAATTGTGAAAGTTGCTTAAACAAAAGATGTGAAAACATAGTCTAGCACAATACGCGACAACTGAGGTGGTCCACACAATTGTTGGACCACCGTAACGATAGTTCGGACACACACAAAGTTTTCTTGTTTGATTAGCGTCCGTAGTTGGTGTGTTTACCCTACGACGCATATACATTTCGTATTTCAATTTTGAGTGTCACGGATAGTGTATTTGGCTACTTGTGCATTTTTAACGTTTTTGGTGTAGCCAAGAGGAAGTGTGCATTCTAAAGAAAATAATGGACTCGCTTCTCAAACATTCTTTTCTCTGGCTCAGAGCTCATTCAACTTTCATTCGTCTACGGCTGACGAAATACCTCGTAATACAATGAAAATTTGCGTAAAACAACAAAAAAGGTAGGAACCCTTTTGTATTGTTATCTCACTAAGCACTTAACATTAATTTGCATCTTCAAACCAGCTTATTAACTTACCTCAAATGGTCATCAGTCAACAGAACTATTGTTCTTGGTCAATTTCTAATTTCATTCGAACGACAGATGTTCCGAGCCAATATTTGTTCAACGGTACTTTACTTCCAAACGGTCATAAGATTTTGTTTGTTCGAAGCTCATTGGTGTCGTAATTTGGACCGATTGTGAAGAGCGCTCAGACGTATTGTCAAGTACGAACTTTACTTAACTTGTACACTATTTCTAATGCCACCTACATACCACCAAATATGTGATCAGTTTGTGGGATGTGTGATGGTGTGAAACATCTTTACGAATTTATGATGTGATTTGTATTTTCAATGGTACTAGATATTCGGAAGGCTATATGCCAAAAATGTGTTTGAGAAAAATGGAAAATACATGTTTAAATTGTTAATTGACGTGAATTTTTTTTTTTGGAAGCATAAAGCTCGAAGAAAATCATTTGAAAATATGGAATAAGACTCAACAGTGAGTTATTAACAGCTAATAAAAAAAAATGTCAGTGCTCGTCAGACCTCGCACAATGAAGAGTTCCATAGTTGAAAATGATTTATCCCATATGCAAACTTAGCATTATAGATGCAGGCACGGCCAGCAGAAAGTTTTCTCTTTGAAGAGTGATTGGAAAAGCACCACGGGGCGTGCTCATCTTCCAGTTGTCGCAGGTCCTTACGGGACACGGATGTATCTCATTGAGAAGGAAGAAAAGCCTGGGTGTGGGAGGACACGGTAGAGCATACGGTGCAGGTGTCTTCACGGAGGCAAATAGGCAACGACGTATTGGACCAAATTGTAGCACAAAAAAAAACCTCGATCAGAGACTAGTATCTCCTACTTTCTTTTTCAAACATTGTCCACTGAACCACTCACTCATTTGGGGTTACACAACGCTACCTATCTAATGAGCACTACTTCAGAACTGTCGTTGACATGAAGCGGTCTCTAACTTAATACAAGTATCTCTTCAATCAGGTGTACAATGATCACAATACGAAATATTTCGCAGAGGTCAAGAGCTCGCCAACTCTTGTTAATATTCCGGAACGCTTTGAATGTTTGCTTTACTGTTTTTTCAAGACTTTGTACTTATTATGAGAGCGTGAAGTTTAAAATAAGCATTGATTTTTTTAGTTACAGTTACGTTAATTTCTTGGTAATGTATTTGGAAGATGGCTGGTTTTTATTATGGAGCTCGTGGCTATGTTATTACAGAACCATAGGTCGAGTTCCAGATTAAGCCTTGCCAAATTCAGTCTGGAAGGTAGTCGTTTAAATCGAATTATTTAAACTTTGCAAACATTGGTAGGTTATTGGTACAGCCGCCAGCACAATAACGTACCCGAATTTGACTAGATGTGATGACGAGGTAGCTTGATGTGCTGGCAGTCTGAACATAGACGTGTCGTTATTTTTTTTCATGCTGAACTATTTGGTTCATGGACATTTTAATTCTTAAATTAAAAAAATACAATACGAATAAAAACCATAAATGTCAAATCATTAAGATAAGAAAGGAGAATGGGCACATTTACCCAAATAGCCATGGCTAGACGGAAACCCGACCTCGATATGCTTGGATCAGGCTAGACATAATATGACAATGATGATGATGTCTGCTTACGAATTACGAGTAACTGCCTACTGTCTAGTCATTACTGATATTCATACTATCTATAAAGAATATGTAAATATTATAGAAACCATATTTTTCTGAAAGAAAAAAGACAATGTATCACAAATAACAATGTAACACCTCAATTTGAGTTAAAAAATAGGCGGCAAAACTAATTTATTAGTGTACAGGTACATTATATTCGTGGGTACAATATCGATGAACGATTAATATTTATGCGCTGACATAGGAGAATATAGAAACATCAACTGTCAATCATGAATGAAGAATTAATGTGCGCTCGATTGCTTGTATGATGAGTCGGCAGGGCCGGAGCTAGGTATGAATTTAAGGTGCAGCGATGGAAGTTAATCTTATGAGTAATATAAAAGAACGGGAGTGAATTATTGTGACGAATAGTTGATTCATAAGCTCTTTTTTAAGTTTAAAATCATCAAATGAGTCATGCCACCCAGAACAGGGCGGGAGGGACTGTCATATTCGTACTGACTAAAATCCATTTTCCTTCTCAATTTGTATGAAAAAAATATTTTGCTAAAGAAGAAGGGTCACGGTCCATACAAAATTTACCCAGCCCCGGCGCAAATGAAATGTAACTCAGTTTTTTCGTTATTTTATGTACATTTAATAACAGGTTTCTTTTTTTTCAATTTCAGTGGCTAACTTAGTTAAATTGCTTAAATAAGCATTAGTAAAAATGTTGAAAATGCTATCTGTTCTACGCGGTTTCACCCGGTGCTAGGCTCCTATTGGTCGGAGTGTGATATTATATAGCTCAGTCTTCTTCAATAAATGGACTATCCAACACAAAAATATTTTTTCAATTCGAACCAGTAGTTCCTGAGATTAGCCCCTTCAACCAAACAAACAAACTCTTCAGGATTTCAATTGGGCGTGGATGGCTATGTCCGAAACTATGAAGAATATCGAAATATGCGGAAAGGAGTCTGTAGGCCGATTTTGATGAAAACTCAAACTGTTTCATTGGATTTTAGAAAATTCAATAATTCTGGCCAGGAATCGAACCCGCTGGTTTGTAAAAAATCACATTCTGTATTATTACACTATTCGATAGTGTTGCTAAAAAGTATCAAATTCTGGGAAGTAACCATATATGGCAAAGTTAAGGAAATAGAAGATTTTTATAAAATTGCAATTTTTCTTGTCACTTGTGCCTTGTAAATTGATCGGTTTTTTTAAATTACACTTTTTCCTTAAGTTTGGCGTATATGATTACTGTCCAGAATTTGATCCTTATTAGCAACACTATCGAATAGTGTAATAATACAGGTGTGATTTTTTCCAAACAAGCGGGTTCGATTCCTGGCCAGAATTATTGATATTTCTAAAATCCAAATATGAGTTTTAGTTTTCGTCAAAATCGGCCTTAAGACTCCTTTCAACGTATTTCGATATGCTTCATAGTTTCGGACATAGCCATCCACGCCCAGTTGAAAAACCTGAAGAGTTTGTTTGTTTGGTTGTAGGGGCTAATCTCAGGAACTACCGGTTCGAATTGAAAAAATATTTTTGTGTTGGATAGTCCATTTATTGAAGAAGACTGTGAGCTATATAACATCACACTCCGACCAATAGGAGCCTAGCAGCGGGTGAAACCGCGAAGAACAGCTAGCATTTCCAACATTTTTCCTAATGTTTATTTAAGGAATTTAACTAAGTTAGCCACTGATATTGAAAAAAAAGAAACATGTTATTTAATGTACATAAAATAACGAAAAAACTGAGATACATTTCATTTGCGCCGGAGCTGGGTCACAGATGGTTTTGTGGGGAACAGTAAAAAACTTAAAAAAGCAGACCTCACTCACAGTGTAGGTGAATTGTTAAAATTGAATTGCCGTAAAATAATATTGTGTGCTTTCCCATACTTTGAGAGATTGTCAGAAAGTCAGAATAATTATATTCACATGCTGAATAAGCATATTTATTTCCTTGTTAGTCACTACAGTGACAAACTAAGTTTCTTTGATACCAATTGTTTTATAGATAAGCTTAGGTCAACACGAGATACAGTGTATCTGCCTTTTGTATATAGACACAAAATAGCTAGGCTATTAGGTTTTTATTTTTACACAGACATATATAGTATGTCTACGTTTAGGAGTAGTATAATTAACACTGAAAATATTAGAAACGGTACTAGTATTAGGGTGGTGACCACTGACTTTAGCAGTAGTGTTAATAGTGGAAATGTTTCTTTAAACTAGTTAGTAAGACAACAGATGTTTTATTCAACAAGGTACCTTCTTGCTCTGATATATTTACATGCAATAAAGGGGCTAAGCAGAATTCCTTGTCAATATTTCATCAAAATATTCAAGGTTTTGCTTCAAAGCAATTAGAAATTGAATTGTTTTTGGAAAAGACAATGTACGATATAGTTTGCTTCACTGAACATTGGTTGAAAGACTATGAAATGATAATTTATTACGAAAACTACAATGTGTGCAGTTGCTATAATAGAAAATCTAAGATGCGTGGGGGTTCACTAATCTTAGTTAGAAATTGTTTAAAAGCTAAGCCTCGTAAGGACATAGTTGATCTATCGGTCGAACATAGCATTGAATTGTCTTGTGTAGAGCTAGATAAGCATATCATAGTGTGCGTATACAGACCCCCTAATTATCAAAACTACTCTATATTTGAGTCAGTAATGGAAGACGCTTTAGCGAAACTTGGAACTTGTAAAAAAACAATAATTATCTGTGGTGACTTTAATGTTAATATTTTGGAAAATAATGTATATAGCAGTAGGTTTTTAAATCTCTTTAAATCTTTTAATTTATCGAATGTATTTTCGGAACCAACCCGAATTACTTTAATACAGCCACATGTATTGATAATGTTTTTTGCGATTGCGAATGCTTAGATAAATCTATTGTAAATTACCTTCCTTCGGATCACAGCGGTCAAACGGTTACTGTCGAGTCCAATATACAATTACAAAAAGTTCAAATACAAACTAGACAAATAACACCGAACAACTTAGATAGATTTAATTATATGCTAATTAATAGCTTACATATTTTAGACCATATTCTTAGTTCAAATAATGTAAACACATCGTATGAAGACTTTTTTGAAGCAGTTCGTACCGCATTCAATAATACTTTAAAAATTAAAATTAAATCGATCGGCCCAAAATTTGTTTTTAGTGACTGGGCAACGCAAGGTATTAGAAAAAGTAGGGAACGATTGTTTGAGCTGTACGGCCTTAAGCCTTTAATGAACTCTGAAACATTTAATAGATATGTTGCTACTTATTCCAAAATTTTCAAAAACACTTGTAAGGTAGCTAAATCCATCTTCATTAGCAAGAAGATTAAATCGGCAGATAATAAAATAAAAACAGTTTGGAAATTAATAAACAATGAAACTAACAGAAGTAAAAAACGTAGTAGCAATTTGATACTAGAGACCTCACGTGGTCTCATAAGCTCAGATCAAGAAATTTCTGAAGAATTTGTTAATTTCTTTACCAGTATCCCACTTAAAACAACTGAAACTTTAAATTCATCTCCCTTGCTTTCTATAGACTTATTAAAAGCGAACGTTTCAGCCTGCCCAAACGAATTTAAATTTAAACATATAAACCCCTTAGCCGTCATAAAAGCTTACAAGCAAATCAAGATCAAATTAACTGAAGATCTATGGGGTATGTCTGTCAAAGTTTGTACTTCAATTATTGAGACTGTAGCACCGTATTTAGCTTCGATATTTAATTCGTGTGTGGATCAAGGGGTCTTCCCAGATCTAATGAAACACAGTAAAGTAGTACCGCTTTTTAAATCCGGGGATAGTAAAGACGCCAACAATTATAGGCCTGTATCCGTGTTGCCGGTTTTCAGCAAGGTGTTCGAAAAAGTGATGCTTGATCAGATGCTCAATCATTTTAACATCAATAAAATATTACACGAGCAGCAGTATGGTTTCACCAAAGGACGTAGTACAACTGACGCCGGTGTTACCTTATTAAAACACATATATACTGCTTGGGAAGATGCTCAAGATGCCATAGGAATTTTCTGTGATCTCTCGAAGGCATTTGATTGTGTAAATCATGAAACCTTGCTCTTGAAACTTGAGCATTATGGCCTCAGTAGTCTCGCGCTTAATTTAGTAAGATCTTATTTAAATGATAGACAACAACAAGTACAAATAAATGGCGTCACTTCAAAGGGGTTACGGGTAGAAATGGGCGTACCACAAGGTTCAATATTGGGTCCTTTTCTCTTTTTAGTCTATATCAACGATCTACCCCATTTATTTAAAAACCAACCTGAAATGGTATTGTTTGCCGACGATACTTCTTTGATATTTAAAATAAATAGACGCGCCACACAACTTGACGACGTTAATAGCGCTCTACTGCAGGTGCAAAAGTGGTTCACCGCTAATAATTTAGTACTAAATGGGAAGAAAACTAAGTGCATAAGATTTTCTCTACCGAATGTCAAAAGTAATGATTGTGACATTGTATTGAATCAAGAGAAACTAGAATTCGTCGATAAAACGGTTTTCCTAGGAATCACCCTCGACTCAAGGCTACAATGGAGTCCTCATTTAACATCTCTTGCAGGACGGCTAAGTTCAGCAGCATACGCTGTTAGAAAAATCCGCCAACTTACTGATATAGATACCGCGAGGCTAGTCTATTTTAGTTATTTCCATAGTGTTATGTCATACGGTATTTTGCTATGGGGACGGGCTGCAGACATCGAGTCCATATTTATTCTGCAGAAAAGAGCTATCAGAGCCATATATAATCTAAGTAGGCGCGATTCTCTACGGGAATTGTTTAAGGATATCAACATCATGACAGTACCTTGTCAATACATATATGAAAACATCATGTACGTTAGGAAAAATCGGCATTTATTCAGTAAAAGAGGCGACAGACACAACTATAATACTAGAAATAGGGACCAATTAGTTCAGCCAGGTTTCAGGCTAGCTAAAGTTGACACATCTTTCATGGGGTACAGTCTAAAATGTTACAATAAAATACCTCCTCACATAATAGAACTGAATGAAACAAAATTCAAATCATGTATAAAACGCACACTATGTAGGCAAGCATATTACAAGTTGGAGGATTATATTAATGATAAAAACGCTTGGCTCAATGCTGGTCCTGCTCCACAACAATAGGGTTATTAATTAGGTGGCACGCATACTTATTAAGGAAGCTGCAGAAGACTAAAATGTTATCTTTGCATTGTATCGATTCAATTTCTTAGTATTATATAATTTTATTGCACATGTGTGAGTACTATGTAACACTTATTAATTATTATTATTGACTCGATTTTACCCTGGTGGTTGAGAGAATGTCATGCTCACTCAAATGTCTCGCTGATGGTGGCACGTGTGTCGGATCATTTAGCTCCCTTCAAAATGGTTGAGCTGATTGGTGCTGATACGTGTGTCATGTTCGTGAACGGGCGCTGTCAGTTGGGACTGGTCATCTCTTAGCTGCCACGGTTTTTATTTTAATTATTGATTCATTTATTTCTAAATTGTCTTTTTGCTTTTATAATTCTTACTGTGGACACTTTTCACTTGCTACATCGTTCTCACATAATGCACCACCAATGAATGATGTAACAAAGGTCTTGTAATAATTTTTGGCGATCTAAAAAGAGTGTCCATGGAGTTTCTTGCCCGTTCTTCTCCATAGAGATCTACTTCTTGGAACGGGCATCTACGGTACTTTCACAGTTTTTATGTCTGTGAATGGGACTGTAGCACCATAACTTTGTAGTATTTAATTGTATTTTTTATGTCTTTGACATTTCGAAAGTGCCCTATTGGTCTATTTGAAATAAATGCTTTTGATTTGATTTGATGACCCTTCTTCTGACCAACTTCCGCCGTCCCGATTTTTTCTTCCGCTAAAATTAAATGTTCCTTACATGAAACAGAGGCGATAGGCATTAAAAAAAAATTGGCCAATTTCACTCATTTTTGTGAACAACTCACACTTGAATAAAAAAATAAAAACGCCAAAATTGTCTACTTCAAAAAAGAGTTAAAGGTTTCTAAGAAAGTTTTCCCGTATTTCTTATGGATAAGGATTTCTCCCTTTTAGCCAATTTAAAAGAAACATCCTGTATATAATATAGTTATATTGTATATTTATATTATATTATTTTATAGCATCACCCCACGAAGCCCACCCTAGCTACAGCCCTGTAAGTCGGTATAGTGTTTTGACTTTAATTTTACATTGTAATATCTTGGTTTGCACCTGTTTGAAGATCTGTCTGGGGATGGTCGTGAGAGAAAAATGCTTTAGGAGAGATATTCTCAGGTTTTTTTTGGAATCCATGTTGATATTGGCGACGCTGTACTTTGAATGTATTTATGCTACAATGTCTGTCACTAATTTTAGAATAATGTATCAATCAGCTACACTGAATTCTTTCTTTCTTTTTCATGTTAGGATGTGACCACACTGATCTCAGAGTTAATTAAGCCGCTTCTGGGTACACCACAGGCCTCTGACATGGCTTACGACGTTTTCCGTGAATTGAATTGATTGAATTTAAATAAATTGATAAAAAGATGATGAACGCGAATATCAACACCTGTCTTTCCACTGCATTTTTACCCTTTTCAGCTGAACAAGTTTGAATTAAATTTTTGTCTAGCACAAACATAGATATACCACTACCCAGATAAGTTCGAAATACTTTTAACTTTTCAACTGTACGCGTAGAATATTTTCCGACCTCCACGTTGACGAGTTTCAGTTTTCTTAGTACTCAGGTTGTAAAAGCACGTAAATGATTATTATAGTTCTCATTCAGTGGGTCTAAATAGCCAATTTTGGGCAAGATTCCTAATGATTATCTTCGTGCATTTCCAGTAAATTCATTTACTATTTGTTCACAAGGTGAATTACTTGGAATCTTGCTAAGGTGCCGTTTTAGAACCTCAAGGTTCAGGTTTCACTACACGATAGATTTAAATATAAAAATTTTTCTTTCTTTTCATCACAGTTATATGTATGAAATGTAATGAAATGGAAGGGCAAAGCCCTGCGAAATTCTACAAAAAGACACTTTTATTTAGTCAGGTATCTGAAGTGCCATAAGTCTGTGTGAAATTTATATCTATCATTTGATTGTCTATCAGATATTGTACCCGATAGCCCGTTAAGTTCCATCACCTATACGTTGTACTGATCTTTAACCCTACACATATTGCTACATGCAGGCTTGATTGGTGCCGTTTGCAAAGGTATTCGCATCGTGAGTAGAAAACGCACATGATACCTAGTAAATAATCTAAAATGCCGTAAACTATAGACTTTCTCTTGGGTAATAATCTATATATATAAAAATGAAACCCGTTTTCCGTTGTCACGACATAACATGAAAACGGCTGGACCGATTCGGCTAATTCTTTTTTTATTGTGTTTGTTACCATCGGGACCGGGTTTTAGACCGGGTCTTCCACCCGTGCGAAGCCGGGACGGGCCGCTAGTTTATTATAAAAAGTTTTGTTATAAGGTATTTCATCCATCATTAGGAGAATCCCACGAGTTTTTTCACGTATTTCTGTTTTAAAACGACACGGTTAGTGCAGTGGCTGAACGATTGGACTGCTGCGCTGCGTGTCTCTTGTTCGATTCCCGCACGGAGCAATTAATTGTATAATCTACAAGTAGTTGTTCCGGGTCTGGACGTTTGTGTATATGAGATTCTGTTTGTAAGCGCACCCACTACACAGGAGAAATTCCTAGTGTGTGATAACAACAAACAAACAGAACGTGCCATCACAATAATAATTATGTTTTCCAGTATTTTATCTTCAAAACAATTAAATCATAAAAGTAACAAAATTCTGTTGCTTTTCTCGAGAAAAACCGCAATAACGTCTATATGATAATAAATAGCATAAATAATGCAAATTGATTGCCAGATTCTGAATCTGCGGATAAAACTGCGGAACACAGCTTTACTATAAAAAACTTAAAAATAACTGTTATTTAACAGAACCGTTATTATAACAACTTAAAAACTAACTGTTACTGACAAGGAACTGGGTAGACAGACTGACGCCAAACACACTAAAACTGGGGTCAGATTTGCCTGACGTAATACTTAAAGATACAAAGTAATGTGGTGAAGACTTTAGTCAGTGGGGTAATTGGGGTACGTAACCTCAAATCATGTCTGCATGTCTAGACAAGGCTTTATTTTCATTTTATTGTGCTACTTAATTTATTTGTATAGAATAATAACCGTTTTATTTACAATAGGTCCGGTAAGTGAATGCTTAATTTAAGGAGAAACTCAATGTCGGGAATTGTAAATAGAACTTTTTAGTAGCTGCCAAGGAATCGCGGTTGCTTTTACAAATATTTAAACTCACATACACAAGCAGCCGCAGAGAGAGAGAGAGCTGTACCCTTAGCACGAGTTTTCAGTAAATGAGACGTAAAGTAAACTGGAACTTTGACACTTTCAAATTGACAATTTTCAAGGAAAAATGAAACAGCGCCTCTGGTGTGCGAAGAAGGAACTAATTTTTTCCTTGAAAATTGTCAATTTGAAAGTGTCAAAGTTCCAGTTTACTTTACGTCTCATTTACTGTAAACTCGTGCTAAGGGTACAGTAGTGGCCCAGTGGTGTCGGTCCCGACTTACGAGTTGACAGGTCGTTGGTTCGAACCCCGACAGGTGCATACATTTTTGTAATTTATCTCATCACCACTGCTCTCAAAACAGTGAAGGAAAATATCGTGAGTAAACCGGCATGTCATAGAACCAAAAATGTGAGATTGAACCAATCTGCACTGGGCCCACGTGGCGGATTATAGTCCACTCCCTCTCATAGAGAGGAGTGTGTCCCAGCAGTGGGAACATTATATGCTGACGATGGTGACACAAACAGCTAGACCGATAATAAACAATGGTTAGTTCCGTGTGGGAATCGAACCAGTGTCATGCAGGGCCGTAGTATGTCAAGCAACCACTACGCCAATCGTGCCGTCGATATTGTCTTGTAATTGTTACTAAACTAAATTAAGGCGTTTTGAAATATATTACAAAAACAATTATTAATATTATGATACAGGATGTTATTTATTTAATCATTAATTCACGTCTGTTACAACACTAAAAGTTTTGACAAGTATTGTTAAATTAACTGATGCGTTAAATTATAATTAATTAACAGCTCATCCTAATAACATTTGAAACTTATTGTTATTAGGCTACTAAGATGCTGCTTAGTAGGTACTATTAAAATTTTATATGCCATAAATAATTGCTGTTGGATAATGATTGTAATTCAATATTTATTATACCAGGTTTAGTAGACATTTAAAATAGTAAAGGAGCTGTAAGTATTTAAATAAAATTTTAAATGCCAATTGCAAAATATAAAAAGTTCTTTATTTATTTTTATACTACTCTTGCTCGCTTCATAAATTCACGACACATTATTTTTGCTTAAAATTTTTCGTAATATCGATTGTGAAAACCGTCGCAAGCAGCATTTTACCGACCCAATAAACTTATTAGACTTTTTGCGTTATCTAAATAAAATTTGATGTAAAACCTGAACATCCCGGTTCGGAGGTTGTTCATTGTTATTTGACATTGCCGTCAGGCATTATTTAGAGTGATGCCACACGAAAGTAGAGTTGTCGCAACGACGTGTGACGTAACAATTTCATCGCACTGAATCGACATAAAGCTTTTAACACGTGCCAGTTACTTGCACAAGAAGTATGCAAGTAGCTATATATAGTATAATTTATCAATCAGAACTCAAATCAAACGATCGTTTCTATTAAAGCTGAACTGCAGCATAAAATCGAAAAAATATCAACGACTACAAAGCCTTTTCTTTTATCGTTTGCTACCTTACTCAAAAGTTTTGCATGCTTTAGTGGTTTTTGATTTGAGAAAGCTTGTAAATTACAAATGACAGTGTAATTGTTGTTACTAACTACTCCTTAGTATTGTATTAATCTGTAAGCTTTTAATCTGTAAATAAATACGAAGTCACAGCATTAGAAAGCCGACCATATTTAAACAAATCTGGACTGCAGGCTGCGCTATGTTGTCATTTTGACGTCACATCTTATCAGACGGACACACGTTACTTCATTATTCGTCGTTATCGCACCTTGTGGCATGACGTTTAGGCTATAATGTGAAACGAAACGTCACCGCTCCGACATCGCAACGTATCGTGTGGCATATCTCTTAAGTGAGCAAGTACTGCAAACAAGTAAATATTAGATACCCATTATTGTTGAAGAGTTTTTAATAGTCATGCCGAGTGGTCACGAACGGGCAATAATGAAGTGTTAGTGCATGTATTGTGTGCTGGGCTTAATTAGGATCGACTGCACTTATCTTTTATGACTAATCATATTGTTAGCAGTCATATTTATACTTTACAAGTACTTTACGAGTATCAGCTTTAGAATCACGACTCCATGTTGATTGTTTAGGTGGGAAAACATCAACCTGTAGAGTGAAAAGTGGCCATCTAGACCATGGCCCACTTGCTGGGGTCCCAAAGCGTCCCTACACCTGCACTTTGCATTAGATACCGTGATTATTTTTTTCTCATTCTAACTTGAAGCCCGTAGTGAAAAGTGGTTTGTAAAATCCAAGCTATTGTATTTTCGTACATATATAATTTAGCTCTGGGGACAGCAAGAAAATCAAATGCAGTTCACACTTTGTTTTGATTTGATGTTATTTAATACATGTTTATGGGTCAAAACGTAAACTGTGTCCTAACGCTAGTTATGTTCTATCTGGGTTCCATATTTCATCAAAATCGTCTCAATAACTTAGGCGTGAAAAGGCATAAAAATATTGACAGGACTGTCGTTTAAAACATTGACGATAAGTGTAGATGATGAACCGTTTATGAACTCAAAATTAATGATTTCGAAAAGACATTTCACTTGAAGGCCATTTTAAATAAAGCCATAAATTTTAGCTGATTGATTCTTCAATATTTCGATATCAAATGACTTTTAAATATCAATCCAATGTATTACGATCAGACGTTAATATATGGGTTCATACAAAGTGGTGTTAGTAATGTTGCTATAACTATCGACACGTATAATATAACTTCATATAATACTAGACCAATAAATATAACTAATCATAACAATCAATTAGGCAGATTGCGATAGATTGAAGTGGTACACTTTCTGTTTGGGAATGTAGACTTAGGAATGACTAGACAAGCCATTAAAAATAAAAATGACGAGGTAAAGAACTGATTTCAATTAAGTTAAGATATTCTTTGTGGATATATTTCGTAGTACATAACTAGATTAGTCGCAGAGCTTAATAGAATACCGGGGCCCTGGTACGCAAAAGGCAACCGATGGAGCACGACGGATCTTTAATTAGGGCGGAACGGGACATCTGATGATTTAACCAATCAAAAGAGTAAGTCTAAGTCTTTCTAGTATAAGCTTGAATCAGTTCTAAAAAGTGTCAAAAGATTTTCTTATTTCAAACAAATAAGTGCTATTTTAGCTTGGAAAGTAAAACCAGTGGCGATAAACAAGAAGCTTGCAAATGGAAGTAACTTTTACTCTCAAACAGCAGATACATGAAAGAAAGTAAAGTGGCTATTGTCATTGTGTTGTGTTTGCTTAGAGACACATGAAAAGACATTTTTATCTTTGTTACATGTATAGAAAATTAATTTAAATTAAATGTAATGAATATAAAGTTAACTGTACATAAACCAAAAACTAAATTAAAATATTACAAAGCATCGAAAAATTCCTCCTCAACGCTGTCAGCCGGTAAAGTGCCCAAGAGACTGGCGGCGTTGCCTCTTTGAATGGCTAAGCTTAGCCTCTGACCAAGGTAAAAGCCAGCTCTTGGGTCACGGGAAGCGTCAACTAACCTTTTGGAAAGGTCTCTGAAGAGGCTGTGAGCACTCGGACCCCATGGCCCCATAGTTTCAACCCCAAACGGCGCAAAAATATAGTTACTACTCAAGTTACTATATTTCCGCCGCTTGAGGTTCTCAGCAACCGCAGCAGCAGCGCCAGCAGAGCACGATGAACTTGGAAGATGGGATGGCGCAAGAGTATCGACACAGGTTGCGTCCCACACTAGAGGCCTACCCATCTTCCAAGGAAACAATGACATACCGTCCGGTCTCTTGCCATCGTCGCGTGCCAAGCCGTTGGGTTCTAAAACAGCTGGAACGCCGACGGTAACAAGAGCTCGACGAATAATGTCATTTATGTTCGCGTGACGTGCAAAACGGCCCGCACTACGGCTGCAAGACAGGCCATGGTGTCCGAGGCTGTTGACGACTTCACCACAGTGACAGCGATGAGGAGAACACAGTGGGGATCCTAAACGGAGAGCAACAGCGAGCCGGAAGGTGGTATCAACGAGTAACGTGCCGATGTTTGACGACGGCAGTGCGTGAAGCCAAAGACCCGACTCCCACTTACCCACAGCCAGTAGGCGTGCTCGCTCAGCAGTAGTAGCAGACGTGTTTAGTAAGTTATTCTGAACTACACTGCAGAGCGGCTCATCCCACTGTCTCTGGGAAGATGGATTGCCGGGTACATCGGAATTCGGACAAGCGATTTTCCAAGCGTCCAAAGCCTCCAAGAAGCACGGCACATCAAAATCAGTCAGTGTGGAAGCCAGGATATTCCTGACTAATTTTTCAGTGCCGTGGACCGAAGAAATGAACGCCGGTAAGCTGATACTGGAAATTTTGCGAACGCCGAGACCACCCATACGAATGGGAAGAGAAGCTTGAATCCAAGCTCGGTCGTCCAAAGCCACATTTAAAATTGATGATAGAGATTGTCTGATAATGAGGTCAATTTTGTCCAAAAGATGATTGAACTTCCATAAATGGGAAGCACGAAGGAAATACATTAATTTAGGGCCAAAACAACAATAGCGAATTAAAGTAATGGCCGAATGCATGTTAATTTCGAGCAATCTACCTGAAACATCATGAAAATTTTGAATTTTTTCGTCAATGAAGTTAGGAAAAGAATTTTCAAAAATTGGTGACCCCAGGAGGCGAAGAGACATTTTGTCAATAATTTTGATGTCTGGGGCTATTGAGTTAAATTTTGGAATAGTTAATTGTCTGTCAGTGCTGTCCGTTAAAAAAAGTTCACATTTCGAAAGGTTGAGGTCTAAGCCTATGGAATGAAGTTCATTTTTCAAAAAAATGAGGTCATTCAAAACGGTGTCAACATCGCCACCCAAGGTCCCATCATCGAGGTACCAAACGTTAAATTTAGAATTTAGCTGTCGAACAATTGGGTGAATAGCCAAGCTGAAAATCACTGGCCCCAGGGGGTCACCTTGTTGACAACCAACAGCAGATTCTAAAAGGTTGTCCCGATACAGTAATTTAGAAGGGTGTCTATAACATTGCCAAAGAAAACTATAAATTTGGGGTAATTCTTTTTTAGTTTCAGCCAACAAGGTGTCCCTGTTAACCGAATTGAAGGCATTCTTAATGTCAACCTTCAAGATGACCTCACCTTTGCCAGAATTTAGGTAGGTCGACAATGCGTGTACGGCAGCCTCGCAGCCCCCTTTAGAGCCGTAACCAAGCTGCAGGGGCTGAAATTTTTCCGAAACAGCCTCACCAAAAAATTTACAGCAAATCTTGGCTGCCATACGACGGTAGGTTGTTCCCACGGCAATGGGACGAATACCGCCATCCCTCTTGCGCAGGGCACATAAATTTGCCCCGTACAGAACGTCGATGACAGATTCGCACACATTGCCGGAGAGCATGAGGTTAATCAGAGCCGTAAGCTCCCTCAACAATGACTCACCAGCTTCCCCGGCGCCAAAGCAGATAAGGTCCTTAAGGTGTTGGGGAGTTAGGCCGTCGAGGCCGCCGGCGGAGCCACTCCGGAAGGAGCAAACGGCTGTGATCAACTCTCGACCTGTAACGGTGAGGCAGTGAATGTCCGGGTCAGGAGGGTCGGGAAAGGAAAGGTCAACAGCTGGGGCAGGGTGTTTAGACTCCAGGGCTGCCAATGTATCTGGAGAACACGGTGCCAGCACATCGCTGCTGAAGAGAATCCTGGCTGCACCACTTATATCACCTTCCCCTAACTTAGATTCCACCAAGTGGGATATATTTCTAGCGTTATTACATCTCTGAGTAAGTAATTTGGGATCTAAATGAGTCGAAACGTTACAATTTTCTTTAATTTGGGAAGTTAAAGTTTTTTTGGAAGCCAAATTCTTTTGAACATGGAGAATTCTATATGGGAAGGTGAGCAGTTTTACCCAAGCACTTAGCGAGTTCTCCCGGACGGCAAGGCGGATACAACCAGCCAAATTTTGTGCAACTGTAGGTCTTGCGCCTCGGGGAACTCGCTTTAATAAAGGAACAGAATTTTTGAATTTTGAAAGTATTTTCCAAAGCGGGTCAGAAGAGGGTGTAGTTTGTGTTGTAGGAGGAGAGGGTAAGACAGGAGCCGAGGTTGGTACATTTTGCGGTTTGTGCGCTTTACCAATGTGCACGTTCAGACCCCGCTTACCCTTAAAAAATCGTGCCTGGGAACAAAGTGGGCATCTCTCCAGGGAGGTCAGCGATGTTGAAGATTGACATGCACTATCACCTCCCACATCGCTGCTGCTACAACTCATGACATTGAAAAGAAAAGTGCTTAAAAATAAATATAATTAATTAAGATACTTAAAAAAACTAAATAGAAATAAATACACGAAAGAAACTGTAATATAAAAGAACTAAATCAAAATGAACACTAAAAACGGTAGACACAACACTGTTTGATTCACAAAGCAGCAAGAGCACGGCACCGCGAATTCAGCGACATACGGCACCGCCAGCTCAGCGGCAGACGGCACCGCGAGCTCAGCAACACACGACACCGCGAGCTCAGCGGCACACGGCACCGCGAGCTCAGCGGCACACGGCACCGCGAGCTCAGCAACACACGGCACCGCGAGCTCAGCTACACACTGCACCGGCTGCACACGTCACAACAAGAGTCGCGAGCTGACCGACTGCAGTCCCCTGCTGTATCTGGTTCGACTGGAAGCTGACCCCAATATAGGAAAAGGCTAGGCAGATGATGAGGGCACTCTTACTCCCTATGTATTTCCGAACGTTGCAATCCTGTTTGTCATTTAATAGCCATTTTTGAGACACATTGTTTAACATTTAACACAAAACAATTATAGCCTTCCAATGATTTAGTTACGTTAGATTTCTACTACAACCTAGCCGACTATCCGAACTTCTAATAGGTTTCAATAAACAGAAGAGAAAAATATCAATTTAATTTACAAACTGTAAATAAAAACCTACTAGTAATATGTACAGGAAAAATTAAAAATTAAAAACAAAATTAAAAGGAAGAGAAAATTAAACTCACGCACTCATTGTCAAACTGCTTTCGATCGTGTTGCATTTGGGATCATTTTTCAATAACACTTGGGATCGACACAACTAGTTACCTTTTTCCATTCTCCCTATCAACTGTCGCATAGTTTATGGCGATTTTATCCTTCTCTACATATTCCTAACTCTGTGGTTCAAACAAAAAACCAGTTATCTAATATGTTCGCAACTCTCGATTGTTTTGCGCTTGCGCAACGAGGAGCGTCCACTTTCTGACGCGGGATGTGGGCGAGTATGTGTGTATGTAAAGTGTGTGTGAAAATGTACAGCTCAGGAGGCATGCGGGAGTTTTTTTTTTTATTTGGAGACTAACTGGATGTTTTAAGGACGAAATAAAAAATAAGTTTTATTTGTGATTATAAAGGTGTTTGTCTACAAAAACTAAAAATAAAAACAAACATTTGAAAGCTTTAAAACAAGTCTGTTACGACGCTTCGAAATGTTAGCTGTGATGGACAAAATTTTTGGACCTAAGTCAACATTATTTATCATCTAAAATCTTCATATAGATGGATATAACCGTACCTATATCAAATGCTGTTTCTAATGACCTGATGACTAACTGGTTTTTTATTTAGTCTGAGACTAACCAACTTATCAATTTTAACTGTTCTTTTAAATATTTAGAAGATGTTAGATAACAAAAAGAGACAAGTAAAACCTATCTAACAGTAGCAAGTGTTAGTCAATTTAATTGTCATTGTGTACTTCATTACGTGTAATAATCACAAAAGCAAGGTTATAAATTATAAATAGATAGTAATTTAAGGAAACCTGAACCGTAACACTTATTTTACTGTAATTACCAAAAGAAGAGCTTTCTAAAAACACAATACTTAATATTAGTAACTTTGTTTCAAAATTAAATTCATTCACTAAGTCAAAAGTACAATTTCAAATTCACTTTGTTTCATATTTAGCTTGTCAAACGATAAAATTATTACAAATAAACCACAATATTTACTAATCATTTTAACAAGTCTAAACCAAATCAGGCCACTGCAGACTTGCAATTACCAATACCAAATTGTTTTGTCACCTGTGTGACAACTAATTTCATCGCTAACAATCAACCTAATTATAGATCGTTATCACACTTACAAATTTTAAGAACAAGATAATTATATTGTCTCCATTTATAATTGAAACACGCTGTAGATACGAGACCTAGTGTTAACGCAAGGTAAGCTGCTCTACTTCGCGCTTAAATAAATTTATTGTGAGAAATCAATAGTAGTAGCCCGTGAAACCAATTGGGTAACACAATTATAGTATAAATATTAGCCGTGCCCCCAGGCTTTGGCCGGATTTCATCGCTATAACTTCACTTAACGGGTACTTACTAAATCAAAGCTATTCTAATAAAAATAAACCTTGTGTGTTAGGTAATAAATTAGTCAATAGTTTGAAACTAGTTTCTTTTTTACTACGAGTAGTAATACTTGTTATTTTTTATAATTACATCTAATATCTGTTGTGACATTTATCCTCGAAAGGGTATTGGAGTGTGCAAGAGTATTGTTACCTCTAAGTGATCAACGATGGAGTTGTACACACGGCTACACATCAAGCTATACAAAACCAGTTTGTCTTGGTCTCACTTCGTACGATTTTTACACACAATGAACGGTCAGCTAATGCTGGTTTTGCATAGCTTGATGTGTAGCAGTGTGTACTAGTAGCGAAATACTGGTTGGAAATAAATTGAGTTTATGGATAATTAGGTAACTACGCAAAAAAGAAGTGGATCAAATTCTTTAATTACATCTTCATAAATCAATTTGATATTGCGATGAAGATGCGAGTACGATAAAATTATAGTAGGAAAAGAAACATGCATGGCGTCAAAAGACATGTTGACAGTAGCGAGATCTTGCGGATCTGACCTTATTAAATTTAATCGCACGTTAAAATCGCATCGCATCATCGTCGTAGACGGCGCCAACAAACTAGACACCGCATTATTGAAAAACAAAGTAATACCTACAACAAGATTAGTATAAAAAATACTACTATCACTTAAAATTTACAATATTTTTTACTTGGCTATACATACTGACTCACAGGGAAAACCAATCACTATGTACTATTCTCAACGATGATCACACGCCAATTAAGACCCATTCATCATTATAATAAGGTTTTAAGTCTATTAACCTCAAAACGGTAGTTCTCGCGTCCGCCACAGATGGCGTGACCTATCACACTATTACAAATGCTTTAAAATTTATTATTAGCTTTTGAATTTTCTCACGATAATTTCCTTTAGAATCTGGTTATTGATTGAGCAAACAAATGTTTATTTTTAACTTTAAGTTAATCGTAACGGAACCTATGGTGGTAAAGGCCTTGATTTGACTTACGATTTTTGTAGTTATCCATTAATAATTATCATGAATGCCAATGACGGCGCGGTTGGCGTAATGACTGAGCAATCTGACAGATGCTGTACTGCATGTTGTGGGTTCGTTTCCCGCACGGAGCAAAATTGTTTAAATTACGTAACTAGTTGTTCCGTATCCATTTTAGTAAACGCACCCACAATACAAGGATTATTCCTGGTGCATTGCTTTTTTTTTCAAGACTAAGATTTTATTGCAAACATTGTTTTAGAAAAAAAGTTATTTTGAACAAAAGATTTTATATTGTTTGTAGAGATCCATAAGTAATCTACGACTATGCCAAACATAAAAATTCAACCGCTCTAACGTGACGGAAACAAACGGTTAGGTACAAAGATCCATCCAAAATATAGTTTTATTTTGAGTTTATGAGTAGAAACATATCCTTTTGCTGCAAAAACCACAACAGCCACATTAAAAGAATCTTTATTTTACCAATTACTTAAGTCTTACGCGATATAATACGATTTAATTATCTGTCAAAATATCACTAACCAGCGGCCCGTCCCGGCTTCGCACGGGTGGACAACCCAGTCTAAAACCCGGTCCCGATGGTTACAAACACAACAAAAAAAGAATTAGCCGAATCAGTCCAGCCGTTTTCAAGTTATGGGCTTAGCAACTCATTTAGCGATCCATTTTCATATTATAGAAGATCAACCGTTAAACTTCCAATATTTATTTACATTACGAAATAATTAGTTAAATCATAGGCTATATATAACATACTGTAATATACTTTTATTATTAGACAAAATATTTTATGATACCAACATTTCAATTTATGAATTTACCAAGAAGTCATCTAATTAAAAGTTAATATTGAAATGTTACGAAATAATAATATTATGAGAACGAATTTAGTGTTTAGTTACGAAATTAATAGAAGATAAGTTTCTGATTGTAAAAACGCAGGATTATATAAGATGTGTGTAGTTTTATTACATAGTAAGTTATATTAGTAGTTAATAACACCTAGAAGCTATGAAGCCGATTTCGTAAATATTTTTAACTAAGTACACTCGCGAGCAAAAGTATGGAATCACTGTCACTTTGTATAACGGAGGATGCTTTGGTAAACAACTACCTACACTTTTTTATCTTCGTAAAATCGTCAAATGAAGGATGACGGAAGGGATTGTCAGACTCGTACTGACTAAAATCCAAGGTATCCTTCAATAGCCCTTTACGTTCCATGGTCACGGTAATTTGATTAGTCCCGCGACAGCTACACTTCCTAATAGTATCAAAAACGATTGTGCATCTTACACTAAAATAATTATATAATTTGAATTTTAAAATCTCAGAAGAAATAAATTTCTTAATTTAATTTTCTTTTTTATTTAATTCTGAGTGAAGGTAGTCTAATACAGCACTTACACATGTGTGCTGAGCCTAAAGATGCTGATAGAGTTGAGAATTCACTTGTAACAGAACATCGAGTATTCACCGGTTTTCATTTTACCGATCAGAGCCGAGAATTGAGCCAAAAATCGCTATGAAGATTTTTACTATCTTTCTACCGAACGCTCTAGTCGACAATAAGTCGACAGTCAGATGAAATGCTCGCTCGTTTGTTTTTCTGTAATTTTACATTCACAAGATTTCTCTTTAGAAGTGAATTCTCAAGCTTAACTGCACCCATAAACAAAATAATTATCTTTAGAAGAGTTAAACAAACTACTTTGAATCGTTTGAACTGATCGATTATTGAAGGATACCTTTAAAATCAAAACTCAAATAAATGACCACGGCGCCATAATTCCAAGTCTCAGTTCATCCAAGAATTCACATCAAACAAGCTTATACATCATTATACACGATAACAATCCGATTTTTAATTTATTCACAGCTTATAAAACAATCGATCAGTTCGCCGCCTCTCTCGATCATGATCGATTACTTGTCGCCTCTCCGATACGGCGGGGAATCGATAAATTAATCGTTACGAAGCGAGTACAATCGCTCGTTGTGATGTAATTGTTGTTTGTTCATTTGTCCCGACGATTTTTCGATGTATTCATCATCGTGTTAGTCAATATCTTTGGCATTATGAGGAAAAGTGGCCGTATTGTTGTCTGAATCCGTAATGTTTTGGAGGTTATTGTGCGGAATGATTGTAAAAGCGAGTCTTGTATGATAAATGGTGAAGTTAATGTCGTTTGTTGTTTATTTTCTTCATGTTGGTATTGTTATGGTGAGGAAACTGACTTTAAATTGTTCAAGAAGGTAAATTAGCTTCTTAAAGGTCTATTTTTTATGGCGCTGCGTGGATATGATCATCATTATCATCAAAACATAGGAACCTTTATCCCATTCGACAATTGGACCACAATTATCTGGTTTATTAACTTAAATAAGCAGAAAGGTAAATAAATTAAAAATTGTAGGCCTCCTCGTGGTTCACCCCGACCAACTGCATCATAGGCTAATATTGTAATCTGCGGTGATGGCTGAGCGATCACCATGGCCCGACTAACGACCACGGTCCACAAATAGTTTTCACTGTATTCCGTCGGTCGGTTGTCAAAAGTTCCAGCTCATTCTGAGTGAGCTCGCTCTATCTTGAGCCTTATCTCTTCTTCTGAGCTAGATAAAAGCCAAGGTTAACCCATTCTACTAAATAAAAATTAAGAAAGAAATAGTTACACAAAATATCACGAAATGTCACCTGTCCCCCTTTTGGGTCTATTCCTTTACAAACAATGCCAAAGAGATTATAATTGCATAACTAACTTAACTAGAAGTTAAGCCCGATCACAAACCAGTCTGAATCCAAAGTAATCTTACATTTGACGTTATTTTCCGTATCTAGAACGATTATAAGCATGACATATAATATCTGAGAGCTTAAGAAAATGTAATTATGCAAAGGAGGCCGTTTGTGTTACGTTTGTGGAGCGGACGTAGATTTCTTTAAGACTGGTTTATTATAGCTTTTGTAATACAACCTTTTGATTAACTTTGTTTTGTAAAGGTCGTTTTCTAATTAAGAATAAACCCAAATAAATGGAGGTAAGTAGCATTAAAGATGTAGGTACCAAATAATACACCAATTTACGCCCGTTATGTTTATGGCCCAGTTTTTTTTCACATACTTGCCCTGGGCAAGACGAGAGAGACTATGACATACTAAGAAGTAACGGCAGAGGCTACCGAAAATGTAAAAAAAAAACTTTTCATTTTCAGTAGTTAAGCGTACGCAAAGCTTTTTAAAACGCAGGGGAGGTAAGCCCAAGACGCGTACGCGGGCTACCCGTCCTTTACCGCCCAATTCATATGGCATTCTATCTAAAATATAAGTCAGTCAACTTTAGCGTAAGTAATTAATAAGTTGCTAATGTCTCTACCCAGTAGTTGTCAAATATCACTTCAAAAGTTTTCATTCTGAAAGAATCAGCATGTGAATTAAGTTCATTCATTCAATTCATACCTACTAGCTCCACTAAGCCTCACACCCTTTACTTCCCCTATTAAAATATTTTATCAAGAAACAACCACAATAATCACCAAAGCAAACGATTACAACATCATTGTTTAAACAGCTCATTTCTATTATTATCGCCATGTCAAAGTTATCAGGCACTTAAAATTAAGTCCCCATGAAATGAGCTTAAAGATTTTAATCTAATTTCAAAACAACAATGTTGTACCATTCTCAGTGTTTCTCTGTGAATTATCTAAGTAATAAACAACATTAAACATTAACTTACGTACTTACTAAACTTTTGGTTAAGCACCTGTGCACGACCTACATAAGTAACATAACTTAAACAACAATATAATATAACATAACATTACAGCTACGCTTTTAACAGATGTTGTACGTAAATCAATTTTTCGCAACAATAGCCTAAGATTTGCAACAAAAAGTTGTAAGTGCGTAACGGAAAATGGTGGACAGTGATCTTTAGAGTTGCGACATAAGACATCAAATCGATTGCTGTAAGATTTGCTGATAGAATTTTATTGATTTAGACAATGTATCGTAACTGCCATCCGACTGTTTTTCTAAACTAAGTCTTATTTCTAGAGCCATAGCATCTTAACTCTTATGTCGAAAAGGCTGAAGATAGGACGTTATTCTCGGTGGACAAGGTAACAATGTGCACTTGCGTCCACTCGCGAAGCTTGAATGCTTGCGCCAGATTTGAAGCGAAGTGCGGGACTAAAACCAATGACATGCCATTGATTGATGATTTATTTTATATTTTCAATTTTATTTTGCATAAATAAAGTTTTATGGTGATATTTATGGTGTTAGAAGTATTTATAGAAAACTCTCATATCACTTTTTCATAGTGGTAAAAATTCAATTTCTCGAGGTTTTCCAATATTTTTTTAGCCGTTCATGTCCCATAGACTTACCGATAGACTTTACAATATCAATAAAAATTTTAATCTTTTAGTGTCATTGTAGCTGATTTGTTATAACACCAAAGGATTCCATCAACTATTTGTTAATTTTTGTAACATCTATTTCTACAATAACCATTTAATTTTTAAAGGATAAATGAGACAAGTAATAAGTAAATGGACCGACTATTGGGAAGAGGTCACCGCAGCTTGCCTGCCTGTTATTCCCGCCTAAAATGTGCATAATGCGAACATGACTATGACTATTAAAACAATTACAAGATCAGAAACAGCAAAACCAAAAGTTAATACTACTTCTTATCTATCACACATTTAACACGTCTCAATACGAACCAATACTTAAACACAGATCTGATAACAAATATAGCAGTTAATTCACGCATAAATGGTTGGCTATCACTTAAGAAATCAACCTCAATTGATCCCATGCTCATATAAGTACAGTATAAAACAATTAAATAAAGATTATGCAAATCATCATGTACTATGTGTGTTAGTTGAATGTATATAAGACCTTGACATGATATTAAATGTATTATGTAGTTGGTTCGCTTTATTGCTTACGAGCATGTGTAATATCACTAGTTTTTGTCTGAGGTTTTCTTCCCAAAAAAACAGGCTAAAAATGAACTGCTGTAAAATTAGAAGAAGTCGTAATACAACTTCAGAAGAAGAAGACATAATACATAGACTTCTGCGGGGTTTTCAATGTGAAAGACTGCACTAGCTAGAGTCTTTACCGCAGGTAAAATAAACTTCCTCCTTGTGCAAAGCATTCATGTTAGCTAAAGAGAAGGCGGGACACGTGAGGGAGAGGATAGCCTCCACCTCACGGTCCAGCCACCGCGAGTCAGTACTAGTCTGACAGTCCCTGGGAGAAAGGACTCTTTAGGTTTTTACGATAAAAAAGGCAAAACAGGCTTGAGTCAGGACTTTTGTTTGATATGGTGCCTGATGGTGTAAATGTTAAATGATAGACCTCCTGTCCATTCGATACTATTTTTCCTTTTATACTTTTCAAATTTCTTAATTGTTTTATGGCTGTTTTAATACGAGTATCATCAACAAAATTTCTCCTGTTTTTTTTTACGTGGTAAAATCATCAAATGAGTCCTCCCACCCCGGGCAGGGCAGGAGGGACTGTTACACTTGTACTGACTAAAATCAACGGTGTCCTTCAATAGCCCTTTATGTTCGGGGATCACGGTGATGGTATAAGACCCGCGACCCCGGCAGGCTTTAGCCCTCTGAGACCCGCCCCGTCATTATGCTGACGCTCTTTGAGGCGCGCGTGGAACACGACGCGCCGTCGACCCGGGTAACAAAATTTCTCCTTGGAAAGTTATAAAATGCCATATTAAAAATCACAGGTAATTGCGTTGCAAATTAGAATGATTCTCTCTTGACGTAGAATGTTGTCCGTCTGTCTGTCAGACAGTACAACAGTTTTATATGTAGTTATACCACTTCTCTTTGTTTCAAAGAGGAAAATAAGTTAATGTAGCGTTCATTTGTTTATTTGATTGATTGATCGATTTGAGTTTGCATTAAGAAGTCTTTTGTTTGAGCGAAGTGTATTTATTTTTGCACTGATTTGAAACGACGGACAGACAATATAGATACGTATCAGATAATGCTTTTGTCTGTAAAAAACAACTGCTAAATTGTGTAATCATAATGAAGTAATAGTATTTTTGAATGCATAAGTTTCTGAGAGACCAAATAACTGTGACCAAACTAAAAAACATTGTCAACTTTAAAAGTCCAGTAACAGCAAAATTTTTAAACAAATAAAAACAAAAATAAAAAGAAATTATCTAATAACAACTCCACAGTTGTCGCTGTTCCGTCGGCCTGATAAAAAGGTTGACAAAGGATATTGTATGGAGAGAGCCTCTCTATTGTTGTTTGTTTTTAGCAAACCACAACGCAATGCGGTGACAAGTTGTTGACTTGGGCGGCTGAGACGACATGGAAACTGCTCTACTTTGATTTTACAAAAAGTGACGTAAAATTTGACAGCACTAGTTTGACAATATCTAGGTTTAACATTTAGAAAGTCTCCATTGTTCTCTTGTAGATGATAAAATAGGAATATATGATTATTTACTTTAATACTTTATGAGCCCTTAAACATTAACGAGCACATTTAAGAACCAACAACAATAATTTTCAATTTCATAATCTTAACTGTGTCTGTAACCGAACGATTCGTCTCAAAATAAACGGAATTACTATAAACCGACTTCATAACTTACATCTGTAGGTTTTATCAATACAAAATTAACACCATCACTATTGCTAATTTTACACTCAGGTTTAAATCTGCCATGCGATTTTCAACCTTAAAATTGTGAAGATAGGATCTATCGGAAATTTAACGGGTGATTAAAGTGTAAACTGAATTAAATGCAAGTTAAACGGCTGATTAGATGCAGATCGACTTCCAGATCAAGCAAATCATGTTAGAATAAACATGGATAGGGTTCGACAGGCTTATTTAAGGCCCTTCGGCGCTGCATTGTGCCCTCAACCGCCGCGACCGCCACAACTGGTTGTTGATTGCGCTGCAAGTTGCACATTGACTTATAAATCGTTGCTTTGTACTGTTGATGTGTTTTATTTCCGTTGGTATTGTAGTGAGAGATTTATCTGTTGTTGTAGGAAGTCTTGGACTAGTTCTTGTCTGTTGAAATGGGAAGTTTCGTAGTTGAGTTTATGCCGTTTTAGTTATTTCATTAAACGTGGTTTTACGACAGTTTTCACTATTTCTGTATGCACTTAATCTGCCCAGGAGCAAAAATGGGACCTACATTGGATTGAGCTTAACCAGAAGAATCTGGAACTCTTACGACCGACAGAACACGGTAAAAATTATTTGGTACCTACTCGCACGTTTTCATTTCATTTAATCATCAGAGACAGACAACACCTGTTTATTTTTATACTCAATTCTTTTGAACCACCAGAAGTGGTTTTGTTGAATTTCGGTTGGCTCTGAAGAAAAGAGGGTATAGATGAGTCCCTCCCGTTGAGGTGAACAACCGAGGGCAAACATTTGCAAATAAAATAATCATTATCATCATCAACATCGACCTATAAATGTTCCCACTACTTGGACACAGGCCTCCTCTCTGCCAGAAGGAGTGCGCCATAATCCACCACGCACGTACCCAATACGGATTGCAGAATTCACAAATAAAATAAAAGTTCTTACAATGTAATTAATCAACCATTTCAACTGACAATATTATAGCTATATAGCTACTAATAGCACGGTAACAGGAGAAAGCTTATCAATTTGAGTGATTACACCGTTTTAAATGTTTAATGTCTACAAAATGTCTGCACCACAGACATACATAAATCTTACAAAAAGTTTAGACATTAGTTGTCTGACAATTCTGTCCAAAAAAACTTACATTAAAAGTAGGTAAGTAGAAATAACCTTTGTTTGTGTTTTTCTAGTAAATAAAAATCAATTATTAACTTATTGTATGCCCGCGGTTTCGCTCGCCTTAAGTTCAATTATTTCTTGGGGTAATTCTGCCAAAATAAAAACATTTTTAGTATTGATTTGTGCTCATTATACTATATTTACAATGGGTTTTAATCTAGACCTCAATCTAGCCCAAAAGCAAAAATAAGACCTAGGAAGGAATAACTCACCCAGAGGAATTATCTCTGGTTGAGTTACTCCATCGTTTATTACTCCTCGTGAGGAACTCCTGCGCAGCGACGGAACAAAGTAAAAACTGTTATACGCCGGATTCTGACAGGAGTGCCGTTGTCCGGAATAGATTGCTGGGAGATGGTTCTTTAAGATGTCATTCAAATCCGTTCTGTATTTCTACATAAAAAGTAACAAATAACCATCCATCCATCGTCAAATAATTCAACATTTATTATAGCAGTAGGAAGTGAGATGATTGCATAAAGAGCGTAAAATTACAAACGATTTAATTGGTTTAAGCAAATTAAGATTGTCATGATTCTATGATCCATCATTAAATAAAGTAGATTGGCAGGTTTTTTTACATAATATATAAAAAGAGTTTAATTAAATATTACTTAACACGTAATACCATTTCACTTAGGTTTTGCACGAGCGTACTAATTTCATAATCTTTCAATTCTTTATGTAACTAATTAATAGATGAGCAATAATTTAAAACTAGCAAAACAATTTAATTTTAAAACCAGATATGTAATCTGTATCTCAACAAATCGTCGTCATATTTTACAAAAAAAAAAACTAACTGGCTAAGCCACATGCTAAGAAAATAAGCAAAAAGTATTCACGATATTTATTTTGCTGCACAAAATATTAGAAGCAACTTTTCCTACAATGATGAATTAATTGGTTTGCAGCTTAGCAAGAAAACCAGTATTCTACATTAAGTGGCAACATAAACGATTTCCAGAACCCATATTTACTGTATAAAACGATACTCCTTGAAAATATTAAAAAATAATTTAAAAAAATATGTCTGTCAAAGTAGAGCAACTTCCGTACATATCCACCTGCACCAGAACAATAGAACCTATAGTGAGCAACGACTTAAGATTGCATTTGAAATATTCACAAACTCATTCCGCGCCCGTCTGTCTACCTACAACCGTGTAACCACCACACTATCATCATCACAACACACTCAAAAATAACCCCTATGTTCATAACAAGAAGGTTTTAAACATACGTAAATTAAAAGTTGTTTAGTACGAGAAAACTTTTCGTATGTTTGCTACTTTAAAATGTATTTATGCATAGTTCATATGACCTCAGATAGCGTGGAGCACTGACCCATGAGAAATTGATTTTGGGCCGTTTCGGTACCGATAAGTATTAATTTGTCATACAATTTAAAAAGTTTGTGTTGAGCTATTAATATTCTCGATGGTTTTTTGTTTATACTCGTTTTTGTTGAATATTTTTAGGTGATGAGAAAGGTCTTAGTCATCACTAGATTTGGTCGTCCGTATCTATTTAATCCGTTGTCAGCTTATAGCAAAAAACGGGAAAAGATAAGCATTTAAATTTTACACTAAATACATTATTTATGCTCGAATTATTTATTGTATAGAAGCAAATATTATGCACAAATAAGAACTGTAGATTTTTTATGAAACCTTGATACAAATAAAAAAAAACAAATGTCACTTTTGAGGTACTGTTGTATAGTTCAACGGACCATAATATTGTTCTCTTTTCATATTGCTGTTACAAGAACTTGTCAGTAAGTTTATCCTTCATTTTCTTACTAATATTAGAATTGGATTTGGACTTTTGGATGGATGGATGTTTGTTACTCATTCACGTCAAAACTTCTGAACGAATAATAAAGAAATAGACGTTTGGTACAGAGATTCTGATTTAGAGTCTGGAGTTCCTTTTACCCCAAAATTACGGTAAATCGGGACTTTTTTTTAATAAAATGTTGCCCCACACTAATATTACTTGACATATCGCGGAAGCAGCTAGTATCTCATAATTTGGACACACATAGCCTTTAAATCTTACTAGGGAACAGGAGAAGAGGCATTTTATGGTGGGTCTTATTACAGCTCCTAAGTAAAGTTAGAGAAATGCTTTATACATAATGCATTAATTCATTGAATTAACAAAACTACCTATTAGTAACGCATATACATTTCAAACTACGGCTAAAATGCCGTTTATAGTAATAAAACAGTGGGTGCCCCGTAACATCACCGTACACTTTAATATGGCTATTATTTAGCAATATATTAGCCACCGACCACTTTCCTACCAACACTTTATTAGCCCCTCATAATTTTATGACAAAATTATAACTATCTCAGTATACCATGCTTTTATAATATCAATAAATTAATATAATTTAATAATGGTAATATTAAAGAAAGTATGCTTTTTAACGGAGAGGCTAATTTTAACGGCTTGGCTTAACTAAATTAACCAAAGTTTTATCACTTATAGTTAATTTATAACAGTGTTAAAAGTGACGCTTGATAATGTGTACGTGGCTTATGTTATAATTATAAGTTTTATGATATAATTAAATATAATATTAATAATTATCTTACTTGTATTAATTTTATTATTTATGTGTTTTTGCCACCAAATGTTTCAATTATAAGTATAATTAATACATGATATAGACATTTTACACATTAGTAATTACCGTTACGTTGATATTAATAAATTGCTAATATATTATAAAGTATACAATCTCCTTAAAAAAACACTGAATTTAGGAAGACTTGCTCCCAAAATAAATGGGAACCAAATTTTTCTTAACACATAATTTAAAAAAGACTTAAGACAACAATAAATTTAAGCATTGTCAATTCTTTATTGTTAACCTTACACTCAATTTACATAGTATTAAATGTCAGTGATCGAGTGTTACTATAATCACAAGATATAAAATTTATATCGTATATTTATTGTAAGGAGACAAGAATATAGAAAAAGAAATGTACCTTTCTACTTGAGGTTAAAGATCAAATTACAGGATTAAAAGTTCATTGAATCGTGTAAATAATGGACGAACTTTTGTTGTGTTAGTTTATTCAAATGCTGTAGATTTTTAAACAAAAATGTTGTTTTATTTAAACTAGTTTTAAACAGCATTTTTGTATTTTAAGATCTAGATTTCGTTAACGGTAGTTTTAAATTGGCAAGGTCGAAGGAATGCCGAATTTTAAATTTAAAATGAATGGGACATATTAAGTAAGGAGTGATGTTGAAATACATTTTAATTATTTAGAAAACATTTTATTTTGCTTAATTACCAATAAATGTTGATTTACATTCATTCGTCGGTGTCACTTAGTGGAACTTTTCCGTGCAGATATTTGTTATATTTTTATTTATATTTTTATCTTTTGCCTATTAAGCACGTGTCTCAAATAAATACCAACAAATAAAATAATTAATTTAAAAATAACCCGTTTTCGCCACTTAGGTCATCGAGAATATGTAAATGCGATTACTAAGTTTTATTTGATAATGGCTTTTGCTTAAGTTTTACTAGAAATATAAGTTTCAACTAAATAAAGTCAAAGTCAAATCATTTATTTCAATTAGGCCATCAAACAGGCACTTTTAAACGTCGAATTAAAATTAAGGAAATGGGATGGGATGGGATTGATTCTACACCCATTCGCAAAGGTAGGTTGTATGAAGAAGAATGGGCAAGAAACTCCATACTTACTCTTTTTAAAAATGTTTTACAATATTTTTTTACATCATTGAAATAAATAATGTAAAAGCAATGTACCTTGAAAATCTAAACAAAACATGATTAAAAAATAAAATAATAGGGAATAAAGAAAATAGCAAAAAGGTATGGTATTTTAACAAAATATTGCAATTACAGCTATTTTACAAATACAATTTATGGAGTGTGTTAGCATTCCAATTTCAACTAGCTTGATTCTGTTTAAGCCCTACATTGTACTGTGGAGCAGGAATAATAATAATGACTAAGACAATAAATGTTTTAATATCTTCTTATTACTATCTTCATTATAAAAACTAAAGAAAATAGTAAATTAAAACCAAGTTGTTATTAACATAACAGTTTCATTAAGTATCCCATTCAAAATTCAATTTATAACCTAAAAATACGTAAAACCCGTTTAATCCCTATCGGATTTCATATAACGAGGGCCACCATAGCTCAAATCTATAATCATTAGTTAGAATAATTTGTATGGTAAAACTTCACATCTGATTGCATATGTAAAATACGGAAATTATTTAATTAAAACCCCCCAT
Organism: Agrotis ipsilon; assembly: GCA_028554685.1. Classification (NCBI taxonomy): domain Eukaryota; kingdom Metazoa; phylum Arthropoda; class Insecta; order Lepidoptera; family Noctuidae; genus Agrotis; species Agrotis ipsilon. Next base: position 12,243,037 of record CM052972.1, read on the forward strand.
AGACTGTGTATTATCCATTTGCTTGTTATGCTAGTTTAGCCAGTGTAACATGGTCTTTAGAAACACAAATTTTCTGAGAATTTGGGTAGTATTTAAAAAAAAACGGGAGACAGTTTTAGGATGGGCGTTAAAAACGTTCGTCATATGGAATAATGTGGTATAATTTGTTGTTTTCTCACACATAAGCTGTTGTACCAACGGGAGGCATTTTTAAAGGTGGTATGCCGCGCTTTGGAGCCACGTAATTGCTTGTTGCCCGATCAAAACGAATATTTAAAAGTACCGAATAGTTTACGTTTGGTTATTAAACGTTTATTTTTTGTTATAACGATGTTATTATGTGGATCGGGATATTGTAGGTACATGCCACATTGCGGGGTGTCTCAGTTTTAAATAAAGGTTTTTTAAAGCTTTTATTGGGGTACTAAAGTCTTTTAATGACACCTTGTTCGCATAATGAGTCTGATTATAATTAAGAGCCCTATTACAAAATGAAAGAACACAGTTTCTGTCAATTTGACATCGTAATGCCCCCCGCATAAAAACAAAACACAATCAACACAGCTACGCCTCGTATACTAGGATGAAAACAACATGAGCTTTTGCCACTTTTCTTTCGAATAAACAAAGTGAGATCCCGGGCTTCTAGACACTACTTATTTTCTTAGTAATGAAATCGAATGGATATAATATGATAAATGTATACCTATCAAAACAAAATAATGGCCACTCATTAAATTAGACTTTAAACAAGTATTACCCTTATACTGATCTCTCTTAGCGATGAGATCGCCCATTGTGTCACACTATTTAAGAGAAATTGCGAATTGGATATACCTATTTGTAATTTACAAGGTGTGCATAATAAAGATTATTCAATTCTATTCTATAATACGAACAAATAATATCTTGTTATGATATCTTTCAAGTGTTAATTTTATTTCTAGTGAGTAATTAGAACTCATTAATTTTTTTTAAATTAAATTTTTGAAATTATTTAGAATTTACGATTTGAAGTTTCTTTTAACTTCTAACTATTTCAAACGTTTTCTTCGGCTTATAATAATAATATAATATAATAATATATAATATTCCACAACTATCACACAACGCCATCTAGTTAGTCCCAAGCTAAGTAGAACTTGTATTATGAGTACTAGACAACTTATAAACATACTTTTATATTTCTAAATACACACTTATTATAGATAAATTAAACCCAGACACAGAACAAAATAAATGATCGTGCTCATCACACAAACATTTGTCCTGGGTGAGAATCGAACCCACGACCTCCGGCATAGCAGTCAGGGTCACTAACCACTAGACCAACAGGCCAGTCAAGTTATACATTAAACAAACATTTCCGCAATGTATTAGCATTTCGCAGAGACATAATGATAGAAGCAAAACCAGACACTTGGGGTGATTAAGGTGACAGATAAGGATATAGCCAGAAGAGGTCGGTTTAATAGTCTAATATTCCCAACCAGTGGTTCAAAATATTTGAAACTGGTGTCAAGAGACGGGTAATATTACCAAACGCCGTGATCCAAGAAACTGAGAAGAAACTGTGTAAGGCCCAAGAAGACCATCATGTTCGTTAAACCGCACACAGAGAGCGATATATCTACTACGCGGACCATATAAATTCATTGCGACAAGCCACAAGCACCCCTATAATAGACAAGACTGTTTCAAATCGACACCATGAAGATTTAAAAAAATTCAACAAGATGTTTTTTTTTACGTGGTAAAATGATCAAATGAGTCCTCCCACCCCGGGCAGGGTGGGAGAGACTGTCAGACTTGTACTGACTAAAATCCACGGTGTTCTTCAATAGCCCTTTATGTTCCGGGGTCACGGTGATGGAATGAGTCTCGCGACCCCGGCAGGCATTGGCCCTCTGAGAGGGGGCCCCGTCCACGTAAATAAAGACAGATCTATTATAGTGTAGAGAAGATCTTAACAACAGGTTACAGATCCTTTCACTCTTGAAACAGAATGTTTCGGTGAGCTCTAAATTGCGCTCTGGGATGGTTATTTCTATCTCGTAAAACTGAGCTTTCACTTTTTAACGAAGGTACGTAACTGCTCAAAATTGCATTAAAATGTGGTACAACTCCATATTATTCCATATGTCCGTAACGACAGTCTCCACCTAGAAAACCCACCATCCTTCAGTCCATGAAGCGAATTTCCAAGCGCTTCTTTGACTCAGCTATTAGGCACCCCAATCCCCTGATCGCATCGGCCGCCCGATACGAACCATCGCGTGTCAGCTCCATTCGCCGCCCGAGGCATACCCTTGTAGACCCCGATGACCTCATCACGCTCCTCCAGGAGAGCAGTAGTCAAACCAGTACTCTTAGGAAACACAGACACAGATCGACTCCGTCATTCCGCCCTCGCCGCCGAGGACGCCCGTCGCGACGCCCAAGTCAATGCCCCCCCGACCCTTGCAAGAGCCAGCTCGTGCTGCTGCAAAAAGGAGCCAATCCGACCCGGTTCTATCTCTCTGAGGTGTAACCGTAAAAAATGACAGACCATCTTGACTTTTTCGGGGTACCGTTGACATTGAACCTCAATATTAGTCCACTTATTGAATTGGCTGCAAAAAAGTTAGGATCCTTGTCAAGCGGTACTTCATGCCTGAACAGTTGATAAACTTTTATAATGTTCAAGTCTGGTACATGGAGTGGTACAGGTTTGCCAAATCTAACACGATGAACTTGAGTCAGATTAAAAGCGCCCGGCATTGATCGAGGCCACGATCTGGGGGCGAGACGGAATGGGAAGTAGTCACCTCCTTATGCAAAGCAGTCATGCTAGCGAAGTAGCAGGTGGAACACGTGAGGTAGAGAACAGCCGCGTGACCTACGACGCCGTGAAGCGATTTCTTTTCATAATCATTAATCAGAAAGGTAAGCCTTGGAGAGCTGAGGCTTTCCGTGGTCACTGGATTGTCTTATCATTTGCGGGTGACCCTGGAACGTAAAGGGCTACTGAAGGACCACCATGGATATTAGTCAGTACGAGTCTGGTAATAAATCCCGTCCCGCTCGTGATGACACATTTGATGATTATACCACAAAAAAAAAATACAATGCAGCTGCCAAAACAAAATACCGCATTTTTTCATACAAGAAACGCTGTAATAACAGCAAAGACTCTGTAGAGTAAAATTGTGAAAACTCGTGCTAGGAGTACGGATCAATTTTTCACAGATTTTCGGGGCGCACGTTATAGAGCCAAATCCTGCCGGCGTCGCGGGACTGTCTTGTCAGGTATTCATACACCCGGATCGCAAGGGGTTATTGAAGGACACCGTAGTTTTTAGTCAGTACAAGTTTGAATGTCCCTCCCGTCCTACCCAGGGTGGAAGAGCTGATCTAATGGTTTTACCACGTATTAAAAAGCCATATCACCAGGGTCGTGGCTGGTGGTATGGTGGGTCCGCAGCCAGCTATATTATTCAACCGAACTGGAAGTTTGGGAAGTTGACAAGTCTGAAATTACATTTAATTACCAATTCAGAAAAAAAGCTACCAGAATTATTTACATTAATTATCTAGAATTATATCCACATTCGAATAAAGGGAAAATACAATCAACATTAATATGTATGTTTACATTGCAAACAGATCAGAATGAAATAAATTCAAAATATTAGTCTGTATCAAAAAAGGTTAGTCACGCTGCATCCTTGGCGATCGGGAAAATTACTGGCCACCACTAATGACCTGCGGAAAATTAGAGGTACTACATGTTTCTTAAGGAATTTGATGTTATAACAAAGATACTAGCGCCACGTCTAAAGGTCATGAATGGTGGCGTGTATTTTAAATTTTAATTATTACGTGACTAATGTCAAAATGGTCGGGAGCGATACGTCCTCCCTCTGAAAGCGCCCCGCGCTGTCTAAATCAAAGAACTAACCGTTCTTGGTTTTATATTGAATTTTGTCATTGCATATTTTAATTATTTTATACTATAATTTTACTTTTAAATGCGCTAATTATTTTTTTAATGCCAGCTAACATAGTAACCTTAGTTATTCAATACTTTTTGATTGAATATTCAGTAAATATTGATAGATAAAAAATATAATTTCGGACGAAAAAATCTCAAATTCTTCCTGTTTTCCAGAATTATTTTTGGTGTATTTCTGAATGAAAAATAAAAATCTGATTAATACACTCCAAATATAAACTTTCAGATGTACCATGGACATTTTCAAATGTTATTTTACTATTATACATTCTATGTAATTCAATACAAAAGTATGACAAAAAGTAGAATTTTATGAAACATCCTTTGCAGAGACAAGGTTTTTACTCATGTATGTAAACAAATCTAAAAATGTTTTCAATACACTCCACGTAGAAATAATCAAACTTTCTCGTGTATATATATTTTTTTAATTTGTGGCCATATCCTAACCAGAATCAGGTTCAAAACCTTACACAAAAACAAGGAAACGTGTGATAGCCCTCTTAAGTATGTTTTGTTTTGAATTTACATTAAGTTGTTTGTTAAATTTTTTAACATAATTATTTTTATGATTTTAGACGGTAAAATTTTTTATCCGACTGCGCGACGCAAGGGAGAGTAATATTTTTATCACACTTATCATCAGCACGCGTAGCATGGCGCTGTAGAAACAGGTTTTGTCGACGGGAGAATAGACAAAATGACAGAACGTAAAAGATTTTTATCGGTTTAAGCATAGCAATGTTTAAAATATCGAAAAAATATGTTTCTATTCTTTAATGGTGTAAGAATAGTGTCATATTTTTGCAAAAAAACAGTCGATTTTTATAGAATTTATATACGATGAAATTACTTGTCTTTTGTTGGTAGAATAGAGAAAGAATCGCCATGCTGCGCGTGCTGGCCGTTGATCCAACCTGCTGATAAACGTATTATTAATATTATAAACATTTTATTTTTTTGTTCATTTTAATACAGTCATCAAATAATTCTATCCAGCAAAATCGCTGTGAAAATTGAAGCCAAAACAACCCTTTTCCAAATCCGTCACAACACGAAAGTTCGTCAAAAACAATTCCGTTCCGAACCCTTTCATTTAGCAACATAATAGCGTTGGATAATAACAGGGTGTGTCCACCGGAACTGTGTCCAGACGGGAAATAGATTTTTGAAAGTTCCCGTCAATTGAAAAATCAGATTTGGTGGCTCGTTGCAGGGTTAAAATGCGTATTTAGGGGTCAAAAGATAGGTAGATGGATGATATTTACGCGGGCATGCGGGCGGTAAGTAACGGGCAACTCGCCGCCCGACCATGGACAATGCCCGGGTCGACGGCAAGTTGTGTGCCACGCGCGCCTCAAACCTCAGTATGGTGACGGGGCCCTCTGGAGGGCCAAAGCATGCCGGGGTCGCGGGACTAATTCCGTACCACCGGAACATAAATCTGATGATGATGTCGAGTTAACTTCTTGATTAAGAGCTCGTGGCTATTTATAATAACAGCAGCACATATTGATTCTGAAGGATAAGCCACGCTTGCTGAGGTCAGTCTCTTGATGGGTGACCATTGACCAAAGCGATTCTATTATGCTCCTGTGGGTTAATATTCGAGTAACACGCGAGCGAAACCGCCGGCAAAAGGTAGTAAAAAAATAAATTAAAATACAAATAAATTATTTTCCGATTCATTTAAAAACAATGATAACAGTACATTTTCCTGACAAAATGAAGTCCTTGAAAATGTTCATTAAAAATCATTACACAAATAAAATTTTACAATACCTTTTAACCTAAATACTTGGGGTACCGTCAAAAGGTACCGTGGATACTTTTTTGGTACCTTTCCGTTATAAATGAAGCAATTTGCTATGTTGCGTCGTGAAATATCGTTCCTTATATGAGACAATGGTGCCATAAGTCAGTGACAGTACGGATGACGAAGTAATGGTTCAATTTTAATGAAAGTTTGAGGTAATAAAATGTACTTTATTGGTTTTTGATAGGGACCGCATGTTGCTGGGGAGTAAGAAATTTTTGGAACGGTGAATGAATGTTTTTGTGAATGCATCGTTGCGTTTGTTCAAGACACTGTTTCATCGAATTTAAATTCTTAAAAACACAAAAATAATGTAACATAATTATGTTTTGACTGACTATGATATTTTGATATTGTGTAGATCCGTATTATAGCATAAGCAATGCGTAGAAATCTATTTCAGCAATCGCGACTTACTCTTTCAGCAATTTCGACTTACTATTATTTATTGAAAAGTTCCCTTGATTTATTCAGGATCCCATCATTAGACCCTGACCTGATCATCATCGGTTTACCTAGAATGTAAACCCTTTCAACAGAAGATTTTTTTCTAAACTTCACGTGCGAAAATTTCTTTGCGAATCTCGATATCGTTAATTTTCTTCAATGCGTGAAGTGACTTCATGACTGTAACTCAATTACACAACAGAAGCCCTTGTGACGTAAAACAAACGAAAACTTTTACGTTATTTTGATACAAATAAATATTTCTTCGTTCGTCTACTTTTTTTTTTTTAATATCCTATCTTGTGTCCCACTGCTGGGCAAAGGCCTCCCCTTTCTCCTTCCAAACATCTCTATTTTGGGCAATTTCTGGCCATGTCTGCCCGCGAACATGATCAGATCGTCACACCACCTCCGCCGCGGTCGACCTCGACGGCGATGTCCTCCCTCAGGCGTCCAGTGAGTGACGATGTTTGCACCTCTCCGGGCGCATACGTTCAACGTGGCCTGCCCACTCCCACTTCAGTTTGGCTGTTTTTGCTCCTACATCAGCTACATTGGTAATGGAGCGCAGGGTGGTGTTTCTGATTCGATCCGTTCGCTTTGCACCTATTATGCTGCGCTCCATCGCCCGCTGGCAAATCTTGAGTTTGGACTTTAACTGTGCGGTAAGTGACCAACTTTGTGCTCCGTAGGTTAGGACGGGCAGGATACACATGTCGATAAGTTTTCTTTTTAAGGGGAGGCTTCCCTTCAAATGCTCCTTAAGGACCAGAAGGTCTACTAAAGGTGATTTTTCATTGGCCCGTACAATAAATGCTGTAAAATATTTCAAATACGCTGCTAATAAATTACATTAATAAATCCTTTGTTAGGGCCTCTGGGAATCTATAGACTACAATTCTCGTTATATCTGGTAGCACACTACGAACAAACAACAAAACCTTTCAATTAAAACCGCCATGATTAATCCTTAAACTATTATAACTTTGGTACAATTCCTTGATTTCAATCGAAATTATTTCCATAGAAATAGCCAATAGTCTATGAAACAGGCATATTGTTTCATGTAGAACAATGGCGGTCCGACTATAATTGTGAAGGTGCACACAGCCCAATTGTGGCTTAATGACTGAAGCTATAAGCGTTAATCGTTGAATTTGAGGCGGTTCCAAGTTACAGGCGGAAGCGGGAGCGAGTTTGGAGGGAACTGTCGCTTTCGTGTGTAAGAGTGAAAGTGTATTTCTGATAGGTAACAGTTATAAGAAATATGATTGTTGAAAAGTTCATCCAATCACAATCATCCAATGAGTCCTCCCACCCATCGCAGGTTGGGACGAATTATCAGACTTATACCTACTGACCAAAATCCACGGTGTCCTTCAATAGCCTTTCACGTTCCAGGGCCACGGTTATCTGATAAGACATTCCAGTGACTCCAGAAAGTTATAGGCCGTTTAACCAATTGCATTTTTTTTTTTATCATTTTGTTTAACACAGTCCTGGTTTATTTCAAGTTCTATTCCAAAATGATAAAAAGATTATAACAAATGTTCAAATTTCAGCTTTAAAATGACAAATTAAACACTCTTTCTTTCTGCAAAAAAGAATTATTAGCAAAAAACTGTAAAGAAACTAGTTAAAGTATTTTGTATTTTTTTACTTTAACAGAAAGCCAACATTCGCTTTCACCTTCTCACTTGTACCACAAACTTAATCGTTAAAATAAATCTTGATACGATAATGCCGGACTAACGAGTGAGGATACAATGCCGCGACAATCGGCGGCGGGCCCTTTCATCTCGACACTTTGTCTCCTGTAGTCCGCCCGCGGAGCATTGGCGCGGGACGCCGATAATTGGCCCCGAGATATTCGTAATTATTTAAATGTTTTCGTTGTGTTGCCGGACTTTGGAGGGCCTTTTTTGGGCCTGATAACGTTTGAGTGAATGACGGAATTTGTAAACACGAGGTGATTAATTCTGCAAAAAATAAATGGTGGTTTGTGTGGCAGTTTCGTGATATTGGGGAGCATTAGTGTGTCCAAAGGTTTTGTTATTTATAATACGAAATGTTTTCAGACATTTCTTTTATTTATTTTGTAAACAACTATTAAAAAAAAACTTCTTTAAACGGGCCCTTGAACAATGCATCAGCTGTTTATTAACAGACTATAAAGTAACTGACTTCAAACCACACTATCAATAAAAAAAATCCTGCCACCTTCCCCAAATAACACGCCAAATTCAACACCCAAAATCTAGACCACACCATTCCAAAAACAAACCCAGCACCATTTCAACCAATTATCGTCAAAAAAAAAACCTAATCGCCGCCAATCTACAGCTGCATGACTACACGACTATTGGTTTATCAGATGCCGCTGTAATCTGCGAATTTCGAAAGACGTGCGGCACTTTTGTTCTTGCATTTTTTCAAAATCACTTTTTAAAATTATCGTCTTAAGAATCGATTGCGGCAACTGCTGGCTCGATCAGAATTCACACGGTACATCTCAAAGGAGAGTGATTGCATGCGATTTAAATGTTGCTTTTTGTTGATTTGTTGATAGATATTGTCTGTTTGTTTGTTTGTGTGATTAAGGAGAAGTGTGGTCTTCCTGTGTATAGCACGGCTATTGGTAGTTTTGGTTGCAATATCTTATAAAACAAAATATCAAAAGCAGTACAGTACTGAAATACTGAAAGAATACACCGCATGTGGTACGCTTAGAGACAAGAGATTAACTGTTTTCATTATTTCGTTTTACATAACGTTTCACTATATAAGTGACACAGTAATCAACTACAACAACAATAGATCTAAGGCTGCAAACAGACGTTTGGCGAAGCGCAACCGGCAAAGGATCGGCAGTAGTAAACAGACATGCGGCAGACGGTAAAGTGTCAAAACGCCGCCCGGCGCATTGACCCTAACCTTGCCGAGCCTTCACCAAACTCCTACTGAGCCAGTGGGTGTTGTGCGAGTTACATCTTTTCGATTTTTTGACTAGTTAAATGCTAGCTTAAAGATTATCTATAGAAAGAAAAATTCGAACAGCGAGCGGGATTTGAACCTGTGGCCTCCGGATTCAGTACATTCAATGTTCTTACCAACCGAGCCACCGAGTTTCTTTCCTACATGCATCAAATTCTTCAATCCATGCCTAACAGTGTATGGTGATGGTATACACCATAACTATTTTGTACTGGTTTTATTTTTATGTCTTTTGACAATTCAAAAGTGCCTGTAGTGGCCTAATTGAAATAAACGCTTTGATTTTGAATTTGTATGAAAATCTTTGAAATTCGCAACGCATACGTGTTGACAGCACGTTTATAAGCTACACAAACCATTGATTTGGTTTGGTTTGGACTCCGTTAGTTGTGACTGATAGCACCACAGTTCCCTTACCAAGACACCAATGCTATCATAAAAAGTTTAACACATTCCGAACTATCAAGAATTTATTCAAAAAATGGTCCACATTCTCAATTTATTTGCTATGCATATTTGTCACTAACGAAAGATGAAACATTTCTTGCCTAACAAAGTAAATAACACAGGAATGTAAGGCATGCGTGTGATCACAATTTTCACGCTTTGATAAGCAAACTCCAGTGATTGGTCCGTTTAAATATTGGCTCTACCAATTATATTTGTTTTTATGATTGTTTTAATAAGAATGATTTCATTGAAAACTTGTGTGGCTAATGTATTTCACGGACAGTTTTTATCTTAGATACGGTGGAAGTGTGTATACTTGATGATAATAATTGCCGCTATGTAATAAGAAATATTTATGAATGGGGCATGTGGATTAGGGCCTGCAGAACCGGTACTTTTTAAAGACCCGGTACCGGATGTTCGGTACTGGAGTTGGAACCGGGATTTCCCGGGAATTTCGGTACTTTCGGTACTCGCGTACAAATCGCTATTAACATATTGTATGAAAGGCACGAGTGTGTGCACACTACATATGATTATCTAAATCGGTTGAAAAATGTCCTCATTACAAAAGTGGGATGGTGCAGTTCAAAAAACTTCGTTTTATTCGTAAATCTATAATTGATAATAATCATCAGTACACAATCTCAAGGAACCTTTAAATCCTTTTTAACCCTCGACGGAAAAAGAGGGGTGTTATAAGTTTGACGTGTCTGTCTGTCTGTCTATCTGTCTGTGGCATCATAGAGCCCGAACGGATGAAGCGATTTCAATTTAGTTTTTTTTGTATGAATGTTGACTTACCTGCGAGTGTTCTTAGACATGTTTGATGAAAATCGGTTGAGCCGTTTAGAAGTTGTGGCGTGAAAGTGGGGAAAGGTAACCGAGGGTCTGCAAATATACTCGAGTTGGGTATCAAATGAAAGCGTACTGAAAGGGAATATTGACGACTTCATCGGGAGTACTCTTAGCAACATAAAACGATATGAGTATGTACCTATAAAAAGTATAAAATAAAAAATAAATTAAAAATTTAAAAAACCCCCGACACAAAACCAAGTCCCTTTAAAAAGTAAAAAATAATAAAAATACGTCGCGTTGGGGGACTGCAAAAAAACAGGAGATGATAAATAATTTGGAGCAGTCCCCCAACGCGACGTATTTTTATTATTTTTTACTTTTTAAAGGGACTTGGTTTTTGTGTCGGGGGTTTTTTAAATTTTTTATTTATTTTTTATATCTTATAATGAAAATATATCAAATAGAACTTAAATTCCTAGTCTATTTTGAATTAGAAAGAAGCCTATCTTTGTCACGTGATTGCTTTGTTTTTTCCTCCATACAACTTTTACGTCACTTAATCACTTTATTCCTTCCACTATAAATAAATATCATTAAGCAAACAGCAAAACAAAACTAGGTATAATGCTTTATCGAAGTGAAAAAAATATAAAATACAATAAATTTGAATGTAGAAAACGCGATTTTCTTTAAAATAAAGGAAATATCAGGTCAATTTGCCAAATAATTATAAAATACACAAAATTTAAGCATAATAAAAGTTCTCTTTCAAGTAGATTTTTGATTAGTTTCATCAAAATTTTTATTAATAAAATTCTCGTTATTGTCAATTTAAAATGTTTTATGTTAATAATACTGCTAAAAAATTGTTAATTGGATAATATATGATTTGTTGCTTTATATTGAAAAAATAAGGAAAATAAAAAAGTACCGAAAGTATCGAAAGTACCGGGACTACGGGATGAAGGACCGGTACCGGATTGATTTAAAAATTCCCGGGATTTCCCGGTATTTTCGGTACCGGGATTTCCCGGTTGCAGGCCCTGATGTGGATGGATAGATAAATATATAGACTGTCTTAAGAACTAAAAACCGAATATAAATCATTTTTTTTATTTGTTTTGGTATTCTGATATTTCATCACTTTTGCACGAGGGACGGCTATAGTTGTCGTCGTCGTCACTATACTTTAGTCCAAAGTAACTTTTTCCTAACTAACAAGTGGGTTTTCGATTTCAGGTACAATCGCGAAATGAAATTCATTTGAAGATCTTCGGGATGAGTTAGAAAAAGGTAAGAATTTTTATAATATCAGCTAAGTACTAATTTAATACCTTTATTTTGATATTATATCTTCTTCTACCTATCTTCTATTATATTATATATTATAATAATATAAAAATTTATCGCTAAATGTGTTGCTAAGCCCATAACTTGCAAACGGCTGGACCGATTCGGATAATTCTTTTTTTGTCGTGTTTGTATCCATCAGGACCAGGTTATAGAGGACGACAATCATATACGTCCATTGTCCACCCGTGCGAAGCCGGGGCGGGCCGCTAATTGTTAATATAAGTACTAAAAATGTAGCAGGTTGATTGTCGAAAGCACATTTTAATTTTATAGACAACATAAAAACTTTATTTACTGAAATATTAATGTTGGGGTAATGGCAATCTGTCAGAAATTATTTTTATTTAATACCTATACAGTTAATCAGAGTAATTTAAAAACTATAAAACCGTGCATTTAATTTAATATGTGTCTAGACTAATTCGCTTTTACCAATGAACGGCGCCTGCCAATTTAGACGAATACAATAAAATCAAGAATTTTTATTTCAAATCTATCGCCATTGTAGGTGGTAGGAATCATTGATTGCTTCCAAATTAATGAATTGTTGTTTAAGATCAATAAAACACCAACTAAATATAATTCTGACAATTACTACGTTAATTGACTACAAAACCTGTTATATAGATAATTATAGGAATAGTTATCTATATTAAAGCCTAACCGTTAGTTAGAATTTGATAGTGAATGGAATCTAAGGGTCAATTCATGCAGAGACGTGACGCGGCGCGACGTGACGCGATACTGGAAAGCTGTATCTTTTCGTGTAGGAAATAAAGTTATATAGGTATGTAAGTTAGTTATGCTATTGAAACGTGAAGCGTCTTGGTGTGAATTGTGCCTTAGGCTAGAAAAATGTAAACTGATGAAGAATTGACCGCTGAACTCAGGGACTGATAAATTGTGTTTATAATAAAACCCACATAATTGATATCGACAAGGAAATGTTTTCTGTAGACAAAATAGTCAACAAAAGTTTTCAAATTTTGACACCTATAAAAAATGGCCGGGTCCAAGGGTTGATATTAATGATTTAACGAATGACTGATTTATAATATTAGCAAATGCGAATGCGGATCCGAAAATTTGCAAATATTCGGTCCATTACTAGTTGATATAAAATAATTTGATTAAAAAAATAAAGAACGTTTAAAATAACCGATAAAAAAACCTTTCTGATTTTCAAATTGCGATTGTTACGAAAATATTCACGAGAAAAAAGAGTATTTGGAACAAACTTTTATATCAATTTCACGATTCCAATTTAATTGTAAGCAAATAAAACATTTAGACTGGTCAATCGTGCATGTAAAGCCATTGCACATAATATAGTAGCCATGTTTTTAGACCATCAATTAAATCGTTGTAAAAAAGTGAGTAAACATTTAAATTCATATACTGTAATGTTTCGTAGTCTATTTTATTTCTGCACGAATGCCTTACTTACATTATTTATAACAGACCTCCCATCTCTAAAACGTTGGCTAATTGGTCGTAAAATTCATTACAAAAATAGAACTAGATAGAACGATTATTTTTATCTGATTGTCATTCTTTAGTGCTTCTTCTAATAATTAATTCCAATATTAAATTAACTTATCAAAGCAGAAATTTTTTATGTTTTTTTTACAAAAATCAAAAATAACAAGGCATCTTGATAGTAATTGTAGGTACTGATACTGGTAGCCTACATCATCCCACTGCTGGGCAAAGGCCTCTTCCCATGATCTCCAGCTTTCACGATCCAGGGCCAAAGTGAACCACTGGTCATTAGTTTTATCAAGCTCGTCCCGCCATCTTCTACGAGGTCTGCCACGACGCCTTCTGGCTGTGTCAGGGCCCAACGAAGTGGTTACAAGAAAAAAATACCATGTAGGTTTCTACTTAGACCCACCCGGTTGCAAAATATATCACAGAATTCAAATTTTAAAAACCGTTATTTTTTACATTAAAGACCCGTAATTTCTGTAATAGTAAGTACCTATTTTTCCTCACAACTTTTTCCCGATACTTCAGCTATTTCTCATCGGACCAAACCCACACTTTTTTGTAAGTCTGCCATTAGATAGGAACCCACAAAGGCACGTGCGGTATAGTAATTAGCAAATGGCCAAAGATCGGATACCGATACCGGTTTTTATTTTACCTTTCCCCTCACTATTCGGTTAGATCCTTTGGTTTCGGAAAAAGTGTAAAAGTGAACGGCGTGTGTATACGATTACAGATCAGGACTTTTACAGGATGAAGTAGTAGTATTTGACTTTCTTTATGTACTGTTATTTTTTTTTCTAGAATTTCAGCAGTTTAGCCTTATTTGGTTATTTTTGTAGATTTTGGCGATTATAAGCCGAAAACTTTATCAATATTTAATTTTTAAACATTGATGGTACCTAATTTTTTTTTTTCACAACAACTTTATTTCGGTTAATAATAATCAAAACCTAAAAAGACTTCTGCAAAAACATTTAAAACAATTACACACATTTACAAAACAAAAGTGCATTTTCTATTCTAGAATACGCATCCAACAGCCGACCAATTTCACCGAGTTCAATGACATTATAGGCAGACCAAATGTCGCCGTATTCGTGAGAAAATCACAAATAAATGTCGAACATACAATTTGTATTAGCATAATCGTGTTTCACCTTCATAAATTTACGAGTAGTGTCCAAACGGCCTTTAACATCGGCTTTCCGAATCGTAGGGCTAAAGTAGCTGTTTGTTGTCTTTTCTTTTAAATTTATATGTTTTTTTTTTCATGTTTTTTTTTTAAGTAAAAGAGGTTAAGTGTGCTTGGCAGCTTGTGTAAGTCTTTAAGCGATTCTTTCGCTTAGTAAATTAAACTCTTGCTTTTGGTTTTTGGGTACATAACTAAACTTCTATACTAATATTATAAAGAGAAAAGATTTGTATTTTTGTTTGTGTGTGTTTGTAATGAATAAACTCAAAACATCATCATCATCTGCCTAGCCTTTTCCCAACTATATCGGGGTCGGCTAGTCGAACCAGATTCAGCTGGATATCAGTATTTTACATGGAGCGACTGCCTGTCTGACCCCCACAACCCAGTAACTGGGTAATACCATATCCCTGGTACGACTGTTTGACAGACTTTAGAGCTTCTGACTTAGATAACGACTGTCAAAGATCTACAAATGACAGCCGGGACCAACGGCTGAATATATGAATAAACTCAAAACAACAAAAATTGTTTCACCAGTTGAAAGCTGCTTTGTTTCTGAATGACAAAGGCTTTATAGGCATTATTGCCTATAGGGACGGGAAGGGTGAGCGGGCAAGTCTGCTGTCAAAAACGTTATTAAAAAAATAGAACACTAAATTAGGGACTTGCCTTTTGAGAAAATAAAAATCTTGCATGGAAGATGGGCCCAACCATTTGATCAAATATTGGTCCCATTGACTTTTAATCAAAAGAAAGCTGGGAGCGCAATATTAATACCTAAGTTATTATGATTCGCTTATTATACTACTGTAGGTCATAATGATATACTACGACAGGTTTTAGCGCTTTTTATATTCCAAATATCCGGTGAATATATACAAAGTTACTTCTGTTTATTTTTTCTCACAGCAGATTAAGTAATATAGCTAAATCGAAATCGTGAAAGAGAAAAATGCATTCATCCATCCATCTAAAGTAAGTAGAAGGATTCTCTTTTCTTTATTAGGTACAAAAGGGTAAATGTCGTGACCACATAAATATAATAATTATATTATTTATGCACCAGACAGATTTTAAAATTATTTATATGAATGTTTTGAGACTGAAAAACTATATGTAACAGACTTATTTCGAAATATGAAAAGAAAAACAAATATTTTATACAAAAATGCAATAACAAACGTGTGAAATATACACTTATTTTTCACATTTTTCTTACTAACAATAATGTATTTTATGACTTCAAGGTAGAGTAAACGGTTCATAAAAATCGTGTATACATAGAACATTATTTACAACTATAATAAATAATAATAATTAGCAAATATAATAGTCCCATTTCAAAAAGTATTAGATTACAATACTTAACATATTTTTATGACACCTGTCTACGTTTTTATATTTAAGTATGTGACATATTTTACTGCTTTATAATGTTATAAATTAGACTATTATTATAACTTTGACGTCAAACGCGAGAAAATAGAAGTTAAATAATAAAAAAGCACTCTAGTGTTATTTTTTAAAAATATTTTAATCTTAATAGTTAAGTGTTTATCACCATTCACCACAAATAAAAATAATGGTGGTTGGTGTTTAGTGGTACAGAAAAAACTATTCATTGTGGAAAATTGGGTGTTAGAAAATTAACACCCTGTGTCACTTTCATGAAACAATAAAATTTTATTGTATTTTTTTTTAAATAAACAATTAAATTTAAGCTGTCATATTCGCTTCACAGCTAGTTTCCCATTTTTTTTTTGTAAACACACTTTAACAAAAACAAAAAAAAAATGCAAAAATAGGACAGCAAGTTTAGAATTCTCGTAGTTCTAACAAACCAACTTACATAATATACATATAGAAGGAACGTCTCAATAGAACTATCGGTTACATAAACTAGTGGGCACCCCCGACGTCGCCGATAAAATGCCGATCAGTGCATACTCTATGCGCTGAATTATGCCAACTGCCGGCGTCTTTGATGTACACAGAGTAGGGAGTGATAGAGAGTTCCTAAACTGCTTGACTATAAGAGGTGTGATGTATGAAAAATTATATTGCAAATATTCGAATGTTGGCAATATAATTTTAATAATTATAATAATTCTCAAGACTAGACTTGTGTGTTATTTTTTTTTTATTATTCATTCTGCTGCGGTATTTACTTTAAAAAATATTGTTGAAATCATAAATTGAGCGTCGCAATATAAAAATAAAAGAATATAAGACAATAAAATATTGTGATGGACACACGTCTACAATAAACGCATGAATAACTGAATACTTGTAATGTATTTTAATTTATTCAAAGTTCATTCAAAAATCGCCCACCCATTGTAGATTTTAGATACCTAATAAATAAACCCTCTTTATTTTATGTCTCTTAGGCACAATATAGTTTTAGTGATCATAATTTAGAGAGTCTTTTGTTTTGTAATAAAATCATAAACATAAAATGTTTCCATTTCACCGCCTGATTTAATAAAATTTCAAATGTTTCATTGTTTTATGTCCTATTTCTAAAATTCACAGATCTCCCTTGTACTGAACAATGTAACAAATATACTCAACTTGTCCTACCTAACATGTACAAGGAAAACATACTTTTATTTGTACACTACACTATTAAACTCCATATAAAACGAACACTCCATGTCATTTCGTTACTCCATGCCCAAACATAGCTTCCATACAGTCGGTAGGCTCTCTTTGTGAATTATTGCGGGTTCCGTAAAGGAGCGGACTACCCGCGTCAATACCTTAATGGCAAGCCGTGTTTCCACCTGCGGAACTCTAAAAAATTGTAAAAAATAGCCTGTGGGCAAGGGAATAGAAAGCTATTGGATTGAAATATTTGCTTGTATGTTTGTTTGTGTCACGTTGTGCTGGCTGATATTAAAATTATATATTTCTTTTGTTTTTAGATATTTTAGGATTTACTTAGTATGTAAAACTTTTATGAAGCAAGTATGAATGGATATCGTTTTTAAATCGTAGAAGTAGATTTTTGGATTCAATAGCTGGCTGTAATCTATTAAAACCAAAAACCTACTAGGTATGTAACACAAAAAAAAAACTGCTTATTTATAGATATCTATTGAATCTAAATCTAGTTCTCTCACTGCTATGTTAAAGAATTCTCGAAAGGCAATTATTTTGAAACCAAATTAAAATTTTACACCCCAAAAGATAAACGTTCCCAAAAACCAATATCAATTTACAAAATAGACTAGAAAGGGTAAAACGAAACATATCTTCGGTTCTCTTTGAAATTTTTATACGTATTTATACATCACCAGTTATTTTTGACCCCTAGCTCTCCATGCAATATCCCCTTTTCATCCCCAAATATTTGAGTTGAAGAAAGGGGAGAGGGGTCATAATAAGCTGGTGGTCGTCCATCACTACTCTTGGAAGGGGTTGGCTGGATTTACAACCCTTTTGCAGCAGATTTATGTGGCGATCGCAGGGTTAACTTAACCCTCAAATGCAGAAAAGATCGCGTTTCTTTATTTTATAAATGACCGACGAAAATAGACTGCGTTTTTTTGTACGTCAAGTTTATTTGAGAGGATTGTTTGTTTGAATGCGGGAAAAGGGACTATGCGGCCACGTTATGTGTGAAAACGTCAGTGACCTCTATTTGTCAACTGTCACTTAAAAATTGTGTTAGAAATAAATACTTTGTGCAATTTCAGTTTCAATATTATTTGCATAAGATGATATTTTTTTTGTAGAGCGCGCAAGTATTGGAAAAACGTGCATACTACACAAAATGACGACCTTGCAAAGTACTAACTTTTGTCTCCTCCATCTCCTACAAGTAGTAGCAACCATATCCGTTTCTATAGTTCCATCTTTCTGTACCAAAATTCATCAAAATCGGTTCAGGAGTAACTCTCTTTCGCATCATATTAGTTAGTCGTAAGCTTTATCGCTGCAATAATTTCCACTCCCTTCTTTCGTAACAAGTAGCTCAAAAAGTACACTGTCGTGCAAAAAACACCTAACTCTAATTCCAACTAAAATCGTTTAATTGTTCTCATTAAAATGTACTTCAGTGCAAAAAAATGTTTCTCTAAATACACTGGCGTGCACTAAGGCTCGATATCTCGACTCATTACGTCCATACCGTGCAGGCCAGAGCATGTACGCCGTATCGATGTCAGTTAATTTTCCACCAAGTGTAATTACCGTGTTTCGCTTTGTTTTTGCTACTAACTTTATTTGCATAGTGGAGTAAGGGGATCGAGTCTTGTTTCATCGGACAGAGAAAAGTATGGAGCCGATTTTTTAACATATTTTTTTTTGTTCACATTTGACATTTTGATAGAAAAATGAACATAGACATTTACCTATTATTACGCAAGCAGTTGTTTATCAATAACAGTCATTAAAATACTGCGTATTTATTATCTTACAAAGGAAAATCTTGTATATAATTTATTAAACGCGTGAAGCAAGATGCGAAATCACTTGTTTCTTATGAAGTGTTATTGTGTATCATAAACAATGTTAATGACTTCACAATAATAAGTTTAAAATGTATGATAAAATATACAGTGACTCATAAATCTGTGTCTAGGTATTTTATAACTACTCAGATCCACTATTAGTATTGTTCTCCATACATGGCCGTTTCTATTCTTAACTACGACTATTTATTAATGTTGCATTGAAAAATAGTTCATGTTTATTGAAGAGAACAAACAATAAATAAGATAAAAAATACCTAACTTAGATGAATTAAAACGTAGTTTATCGAAGAGACGCTTTTTTAAACCATAAGTAGTTCGAGTTTTCATAAGCCTCATTTAGGCGGAGCAAGAACTCGCATGCAAGTCGGTATTTGGACATTTTGGTATTTGGTTGATCAACTTAATTCGTTGTACACACGGCTACACATCGAGCTATGAAAAATCGGAATTATCTGACTGTTCGTTGTGTGTAAAAATCGTACGAAGCGAGACCAAGACAAACTGGTTTTGTATAGCTTAATGTGTAGCCGTGTGTACCTATAAAACCCGAAATGTAAAGCAACTCGCGTGTGAGTTTCGTGCATCGTCCAAATGAGCCTTAATCTTGATAATTTATTTAATAAACGTAATGATCGCGAAAGTATGAAATGCAAAAAAAAATACAGCCCTCTCCACAGTTTCCGCAGTCCTGATCTAAAACTCCAGAATAAGCTAATAGAGACATTGTTCGGGCGCTCGTTAGCCGCATCAAGATGCGCCCGCGCCACGGGGGTCTAGCCTGCGCGCGCGCTCCTATAGCTTGCTCTATCCTCCTATATGTTGTACAGAATACTGCCTCTGTTAGGTCTATTCCACTTTTCCCCACTGATTTGTCCTACCAGCTATGGGAACTGAGTGGACCGATCCAAATACTAAATTTAGCAGGGAACTTCGAAATGGTAACGGTAATAAAAAAAAAACATTATGTCACATGGACGAAACCGACTCGTCATGAATGTAGAGTTTTTTATTATTCATTAATTATTATTTACCAATAGGTAGGTACTCCTGATTTTAACCCTGACCTAGCACAATTAGCGAGACAAAGTAGACATATTTTTTTTAAACAAACCGTTTTTCTCTTTTTTACGTGGTAAAATAATCAAATGAGTCCTCCAACCTAAGGCGGGACGGGAGGGACTGGCAGACTTGTTTTTTTTTTATGTGAGATGGGTTTACTCTTGACCTTAGGTCAGGAATGACTAAGACAAGGTCGAGCTTGTACTGACTAAAATCTACTTTGCTCCTGCAATAGTCCTTTGCTTTCCAGTTTCACAGTTATTTAATAAGACAGTTCCGCGACCCCGGCAGGCTATGGCCCTGTCAAGAGAGGCTCCGTCAGATTGCATCACTTTTCCCTTTAGAAACTTATTGGAACAACTCAGTGAGTCAAAGTGGAACAATCCCTCCAGTATTACCGTCCAGGGATATCTAAATCCATGAGATGAAGACTTAAGTTTAGGAGAAAAAGACATTGATTTGTCAACGAGCTTCATTAAGCTGACATTTGCATTTGTACACACCAATTAACTGGTTAGAGCTTGTCCTACAATGTTTGCTTCAAGAGTAATTAAATAGAGTAACAGTATACATTTTTTAAGGCTTTTCTTGGGTTTTTTTTTATTTACATTTTTTCTTTCAAAAGATCTACTAATATAGATTTCTTTTGAATGAGTTAGTAAACGCAACCACGAAACAGGAGAATTTTCTAGTGCGGAGCAACGTTTTATTTTTCAATTAAAATTAAAAAAATGATTAAAAGCTAATTATATTTCTCTGTCATCTGTATATGTCGATAGCTTTTATCGCAAGCTCTGAGCTCGTCGCGGCGACCGAATCAAGAAATTCTCAAAAGCTAACGAAAATACCTGACACCGCATCGTCTAACGTCGTATCAGTTCTGGAAACTTCGGCATTCATAAAAATATCCGTCAATAATACAATTTACTTTTTCTTACTGATCCTAAACGGCCAGCTACAAAAGGAATTTTCACAATGAAACCTACTTTTAAAATTCTCCTACAAAAAGAAGTTCTTTAATACAGTAGTGCACCAGTTTATATATTTTAACCATTTCAATTCTAAAATTTAGCTGTAGGTCGTTTTGTGCGTTTACAAGCGACAGATTCCACTAGTGCAAAATTATTGTCAATGGATGAATATGCGTATAAAATATGTCAAACGCAAAGTGTTTATGGTTTGTTTCAAAATTACATTTTGTTACTTAGTCATTTCAACCTGTCAAATGTCTCATCTTAAAACATCATAAAGAAACACTTTCCCTTTGTTTAAAATCATAATAATGTAACTAAAATTTATTTGCTCAAGCAACCGGACACCAAATATATCCCTGAAGCTTTCAGGTTTATTTCAGGACCGTATTAAAACCGTTTTCGTCTGTCATACGACATAATATGACAATAAACATATTTTGCTTCATTTTGTCTTGTCTTAAGATTTGAGTGACGTGAAATATATTTATTGTTTTAACTATTTTTGGGTGGCGTTTTAGTCAACGGGTTAAGTTTTTTTATTTTTATCGTGGTGTCGGGGAAAGGTTTTTAGTAAGGGGCTAGTATCTTTTGTGGAGTGATTTTATTATTCTTGATTTGATATTTATTTCAATTCTACGATCGTCATAGAGTTGTCTTTATTATCTGTATGCACTTTTCCATGCATTTTTATAAAACACAGAAATAATTTACTGATTACATCTCCTCTATCGCAAACAATTTTTTGTTTAAACACGATGGATGGTAAATAATTTGGAGGCCTTCATATTATCACACTTCCACAAAAATTCTGGTAACGAAACTGTTGTAAAAAGGCACTGTGGCCTTAGAACGCAAAAGGCTTTGAAGGAATAGTGTGTTTTTGTCAGTTCCTTCTGCTCCAGACAGGGCGGAAACACACATTAAATAATCGAAAAAATACCGTAAAATTCTATTTAAATAATCGAAACATGCAAGCGCAGCGTAGGACGTCCACCAACAAGGTGGACAGACGACCTTATGAAGGTCGCCGGAAGACGCTGGATGCAGGTCGCTTCCAACCGATACATGTGGCGATCAAAAGGGGAGGCCTATGTTCAGCAGTGGACGTCCTATGACTGAGATGATGACGATGATGATGATGAATCGAAACATTAGCATAAGCGTATAATGCTGATTCAATTCAAAAATATTCAAACAAAAATCACCCTAATAAACCAAAGCAAATATGAGCATAAAGCCTTACATACACTAACGTAAATTCAAAGGAAAATAACACTTGAGATGCAATGTCGGGCGTCTTAAACCCCAGTGCACACGGCCGGCGCTTATCTCTCCTATGTAGGTCAGACTGCAGATATTAAAGTATTGGAAGCTCTTGCACTGTATGAGTATTAAAAGTTTGGCGGGAATACTGGGAAAATGGTTCAAGTACCTTTGAGGTAAAGGAAGATGCTTGAGTAGTTGTTTTTTTTTTGGTTAGCGATTCTGTAAGGGTTTCAGAATGATTCGCAAAAATGAAACTGGCATGAAAGTGCGAATCGACTATTAGAGATTATTTTTTCTATAGTCGATTCGCATGTTTTTTTTGTGCGAATAACAAAAAAAAAGGTTATCATTATTTATGATAACCTTTTTTTGTTGTTTAGATTATAATCTTTAGGCTACCAAACATTATGATAACTTTTTTTTGTTGTACTAAAATCATCAAGAGAAATTGAGATCAAACTTGCGCCATCTTGGATCTCATATTTTGTGTCTAGACTAGATTGACCCAGGACCAATACAAAAAAATTAAGTGAACTGAATTGACTATAAAACTTACTTCACCATTAATTGCTCTGCTAGTGCAATATAGTAGACTAATGAGGCGATGCAATAAATTAAAGGTACTGATTAATTTAAACTTAATGTTCCACGTTTGGTAAAGTAATAGATATTAACACAAATCACAATCTCATACAAGTTTTACACTCCAATTAAGTTCTTTATTTAGTGTTCCACGCGCGCCTCAAAGAGCGTCAGCATAATAGCAGAGGGCCTAAGCCTGCCGGGGTTGCGGGACTCATTCCATCATCGTGACTCCGGAACACAAAGGGCTATTCAACGCGACCGTGGATTTTAGTCAGTACAAGTCTAACAGTCCCTCCCGCCCTGCCCGGGGTGGGAGGACTCATTTGATTCTACAACGTAAAAAAAAAAGTTTTTTTAATGGATAGAGTGGGAGAGAGATGTCAAAGAAAATATGAATGGATTGTATGAGGAATGATGTGAACGAAAAAGTTGTAAATGATGACGAGGCGTCTGACAGGGTTAATGGAAGAAGTAAATGTTCTATAAACCACAAATAGGTAGAATGGGATAAGAGCAAGTTTTTTCAAGAAAACAGTATCCACTAGATTACTTCATGAATCACCCAAATATAAATCATTGTCTGACTAGCGTTTTCCGAACTATATTGAGGTCGGCTTCCAGTCGAACCAGATTCGGCTGAAAAATACTGATATATTTTGCATGATGCGACTGCCTATCGGACCTCCACAACCCAGTAACTGGATAATACAATACCCCTGGTAAGACTGGTTGTCAGACTTGAGAGCTTCTAACAGTAACGACTGTCAAAGATCTACAAATTATAGCCGGGACCATCGGCTCCGAGGCACGGAGGAAACTCGTTATGAAAGATGGTCACCCATCCACAGACCAACTTCGGATAGCGCGGCGTAACCCGGAAGATCAGCCTGTGCGCCTCTTTTGAGCCACGAGCTCCTCATTTAGCCACAAGTACCCAATCATTTAAAAATTAAAAAGATTTTGTAATTGACACGTCAAAATGTACCAAACACACAAACAAGCTTTCGCATTAAAAATCAAGAATTTCTAAATAAAAATTTTAGTCGTGCGTGCGGTCCATGCATGTCCATAACGAGCTATAAAGCTTGCTACACACCGATAAATTACTCAATTAAGTGCCTAATTACGGCAAAAAACATGTTGTAAAAATGTTTGGTACATAGATAGAAATATGACAGGCAGTTAAAATGAATATGCGGTATAATTGAGGGACAATGACAGGAAGATGTCCCGAAATAGATTGAAGAACAAACAGATGTTGGCTTTGTAAAAAATAAGTCGAAAAGGGTTTGAAGATTTCAAGTACGGGAATGAGAAGTTGGAAGTTTTATGTCACCGGTAGTATCGTTACGACTGTAACTCCCTAAGGAATAAGCAGAAATATTCACTTGTATATTCGGCAGATCATCATCTACCTAGCCTTTTCCCAACTACCTATATATTGGGGTCGGCTTCCAGTCAAACCAGATTTAGCTGAATGTCAGTATTTTACATGAAGCGACTGCCTGTCGGACCTCCATAACCCAGTAACTTGGTAATACGATACCCCATGGTAAGACTGGTTGTCAGACTTTAGAGCTTCTGACTAACAGTAACGACTGGCAAAGATCTACTATTGACAGCCGACACCAACGGCTTTACGTGCTTTCCGAGGCTCGAAGGAAACTCGCTATGACAGATGGTCACCCATCCACAGACCAACCTCGGCAAGCGCGGCTTAACAAGGACTATCGGCCTGTGCGGCTGTAATTATTTAGCCACGAGCTCCTCACTTGTATATTCGCCAGACCGAACCAATAATAGGTCCAAGGTTAAGGTTCAGGACATACAACAATAATACAAGTTTAGTCCCGAAAATCCAATTTAGTTTTAATTAGCTTTTAGACTACTATGAAATCTTAAGATACATAGTTGAATCATTGACGCCTTAAAATACATAAGTAGTTGAGTTATTAACGGCCCGATTGGTGCAATGGCTGACCAAACGACTGCTGCGAAACGTACCGCGGGTTCGATCCCCACACGGAACATAATGTATTTCTTTCTCTCTACGTTCCAGGGTCACTGTAATGCGATAAGTCCCGCGACCGCTTCTAAAACGCTACAAATAAATTAAATCAAAAACTATACCAAATTTAATTTCATAATGTCGTTTTAGGTATCTCGTCTATTTACTAATTAATTTATTTTATACCTGCCTTTGACAACGACAAAAACTAATATTACTCAACACAGGATATGACATGAGTGTTGACATTTTATAATACAATATTCATGTCAATAATTATAATGTCATTTCTACTGCATTACTCAATTCAAATGTTCTGTTTCTTTTAATGTCAAGCTTATTTGTTTTTTTTTATTTATTTTAGATTGATATCTGACTTTACAAATTAAAGTTATTAAAGTCTCTATGAAATAAAAGCTATATGCAAAAACAAAATGACATTGTTAAAATAAATGCAGTAAGTGTCACTTTAAAAAAAATGTATCTATCTATACATATAATAAAATAGTAGGAAAGTCAAAACTGTACAATGTATATTTTTTTAAAAGAATACTTGGGGTGTGATCTACAATCGATACCGAAGCCAAAAATACAGTTTTTAGAATTTTTGTCTGTTTGTCTGTTTATCTGTTTGTCTGTATGTATGTCCGGGATAAACTCAAAAAGTACTGGACGGATTTGAATGATTCTTTTTTTGTTGTATAGGTATTAAGTCTGGTCAAAACATAGGCTATAATTTATTTTGAAAATTTGAAGAACTGGCGCAGAACCGCAACAGACCAGCTAAACTATAAGAGATACAAAAATGGTGCGATAGCAAAAATTGTTCCACGTGATGAGCATTTTCTGTTGAGAGAATTAGTTTGAAGATCTGGAACACCTGATGTGGAACTCCAAGAGCCCAGATACACTATAACATATACAGGAATGACGTCTTAGCAAGAGTTGTTCAGCGTGATGAGCACTCTCTGTTGACGTATAAAAATTGAAGATCTGGAACACCTGATGTGGAACTCCAAGAGCCCAGCTACACTATAACATATACAGGAATGACGTCTTAGCAAGAGTTGTTCAGCGTGATGAGCACTCTCTGTTGACGTATAAAAATTGAAGATCTAGAACACCTAATGTGGAACTCCAAGAGCCCAGCTACCCCGCGGTGGTGGACGCCCACGGCGTCGGACGTCACAAGACGATCTCCGGTCACCGTAGGCGCGAGCATGCGGGCGGCGAGTAAAGGGCAACTCGTCGTCCGACCATGGACGGCGCGTCGTGTTTCACGCGCGCCTTAAAGAGCGTCAGCATAATTACGGGGCCCCCTCTCAAAGGGCTAAACCCTGCCGGGGTCGCGGGACTTATACCATCACCGTTACCCCGGAACATACAGTGCTATTGAAGGACACCGTGGATTTTAGTCAGTACAAGTCTGATATTAAGGGGTGGGAGAACACATTTGATGATTTACCACGAAAAAAAAAGAGCCCAGCTACACTATAACATGATTTTTTTCAACTGGGCGTGGATGCCTATCGCCCGGAACTATGAGGAATATCGAAAAATGTTGAAGACTCCTTTCAACAATTCTGGGAAATAATCATATACGGCAAACTTAAGAAAAACGTTTAATTGAAAAAAAACTGATCAATCTTCAAGGCGATGACTGTATTCGAAACTTAAGTTAACCTTTTCTTCTTTGAGATCATGCTTATCATGCATATTTGTGTAACTTAACGCCCAGTTGAAAAATTCAACCTGTATAGGAATGACGTCATAAAAAGAGCTGTTCAGCCTAATGAGCATTATCTAGCTATCACTAATTTCACGGACTGATTTTCGATGACGATTAATATATTATTACAATTTTTATTCTACTGGCCAAACTCCCATGATTTTTTTACCCGGGCTCTAGGAGTTGGGTATCAGACTTTTCAGATCTTCGATTTTGCCAACCCCATTGTCGCTGGCATAAGCAACAAGATCCGCGTACGAAGTCGCGGGCAGAAGCTAGTTTTAAATAAATCTAATGCGTGAAAAGGGCGCTAAATATAAACCACCTATATTTCGTCTATAGCTGTCACTATTTATTGTTTCAAGATTCAAATTACTGTGCAGTAAATTACAAAAAAACATACCACTCAAATTACAACAGTAGGAAACCAGTTAAAATTAACCCTAAACTGCGACCAATTTGTTAATTGTTTGGGGTGTTTTTTGTCCTTATGTTATTTTTGTTGGTAATATTTATGAATTCAAATGGCCTCTGAAGACTAAGGGTTGACGGTAATTCGTATTTTATGAACTTTATTTTTACGATTGCAGAAGGGGTAGAATCCCTCGAGACTTCATCAAAGTCCAAGATGTTTTTTTTAAGTGTAATTATAGATTTAGATTTGTTTAAAGACAATTTTGTACCTAGGAGCTTTTTGTTTATAAACATCTGTCGAAGTTTTCCTTGGTTCATTATTGTACGACTTATTTTTGACTTAATTTATATTATTTTAAACTTTAAATCGTTTCTAGAAAGAATTACAGATTTGCATAATTATGATACCTAATATGGCGCGTGCTTTAAATATCTGATTCATATTAAAACAACAATTTATATCAATATAAAGATGCCACTAAAACGTGTTAAAAAAAATGCAACAAAAAAAATATGATGTTTTAAATTCAAAAATTTTGGATGTTTGTTCTTAAAACAAGTCAAAAAACAGTTTTATATGTTTGGCTCGGATATAGATCAATATCCAGATGGTCTAAAACAAAATATAGGACACCGATTTGTGTTACAAGCAGGCAAAACCACTGACAACAGCTAGTTTTCACCATACTATAAGTTTCCCAATACCTTTAAATTGCATCACACCCCACTACACTATCCCATACGACACTCACACATAATATAATACAACACAATCATATCCCCTTAATCCACTAGCTCATAACCGGTAGAACAGTCTAGCAAGTTTGATTAGATTGCCAATATAATCCGCTAGGAGGAGACACTGTGTTGCTACTGACCGGAAGATTAACTCGCAGACAAAACTTATTAACTTGAATAGAACTTGCTGATTGGATAGCTATATTTTGTTAATTTGTTTGTAGTTTGACGAGCGTGGCCGGTGGAGGGTTAGTGTTAACTGTGATCGTATGTGTGAGGGTAACGTTATACATCAAAAAAGTAACATTGTAATTGTGACATAATTATTTTGTGAGCCACAAATATAGCGTTGAGTATTATCCTATGGGAACGTAATACCAGGATAAAAAATATCCCATAATGTTTTAATCTATGCTATAAGCTATCTTTGTAGCAAATTTCATCTATTTTCTTTCAGCAGTCTTTGTGTGAACTCACATAATTTCGTCTTTATAATATTAGTAAGATTAGATTCATTCTGTAAAGCCAGGATTGTGCCTTTTTATGTTTTTATATAAAAAAATAGAAAACCAACTGAATTGAGAAGCCCGTTTGTGAAGTCAGTTAAAAAGTACCCATCGTTTTATAACGGTAAAGGAATAATAATAAGTAACATAATTTACTAACGGTACCAATACAGCTAAAATCAATGCTTAAATTTGTCTTATCTCGTCTTTATCATAATGAGATAGAAAAAAGAGGTAACGACAGCAAAAAAGCGTAATTAGAAATAGACAATAAAAAATGTAACGTTAGAAAAACACAAAGTAAACCGTATTTAACAAGCACAGATGTTATTGTGAGACAAAAAAATATAATTATGTATTCGCAAGGAACTATGTGACACTTTGGATTTTCATGAACGAATTACAATATTTTTTTTTGTTTATTAACCTCTATGATCATCTAAAACAAAAATAAACCGGCCAAGAGCGAGTCGGACTCGCCCATAAAGGGTTCCGTTCCGTAGCAGCAAGTAACAAGTAGTTGGTTGTTTTGAAAGGTGAATTGCGGTTTACAATTAATGACGTATTCAAAAAAATCTATTTACTTGATCTCGTTCAGACCAATATTCGCTGGAAGTTTGCATGGTAATTTAACATCATATATTTTTTTAGATATATCATACCTAAGGGTTTGGTGAAAAAAAAAAATTTTCTATTCCAAGTATGGGGAAACCCCAAAATTTGTGTTCTAATACGGTTCACATAATACATCTACTTACCAAGTTTCAAAAGTGGCTGTGACATACGGACGGACAGACAGATAGACATGACGAATCTATAAGGGTTCCATTTTTTTGCCATTTGATTACGGAATCCTAAAAAACGCACATTATTATTAGACCATGTTTTTCGTCTAAGCAACTGAAGCGTATTTCCTTCTGTAACTGTTCATAATTTACTTTTTCTTTATTATCTATGTTTCCTGCTTTATACAGCGTGTAACACTTTCGACCCCCAACTCTTTACTGTTGACAGTAATTGGGCATTATTTAATATTAACACTAAAAACATTTTAATAAAAATCTACTTACTACAAATTAACGGACCAATTTGACTAGAAAGATCAAAGGAATTAAAAAGAATCTGCTGCTAATGACAAGAAAAAAATAGTTAATTTATTAAAGACGGAAACAAAATATAAAATAAACAATAAATCGTAAAACAGAACGCCTTTTCATGATATTTTCTCGGCGATAACCAATAAAACTATCAAATTATTGCACGTCACGTCACCAACTTTTGGTTCAGTTGAAATAAACAAGGACTTTTTATTCATCTGAATTATTTTATTATCGAGTACAATAAAATCTTTGTCCATTTGTGTTTGGATTGAGCGGTCTTGATATTTTAATTATGCACCTCTTATTTTAATTTATTTCTGTCTTATTTTAGTTTTCTTATTGTCATTACAAATTGTTTTCATTTTATTAACTTTTGCAAGCGTTTTTTTAATGATATTGAAAAAACACTGGCAAAAATACAATAATCATTTAGGTAAACTTCAATTTAACAGTGGAAAAACTCCTTACCAATCTCTTTAAGAAAGACTTTTGAGATATCTTAATGATCTTATCCACCAGTCATGTAGTCGTTAGTCAGTATATGGCAACAACGCTAATGTACTACCAATGTAACCAAACATTTAAATTTGACATTTCAATATAGTCAAGATCTTTGTTATAATATTTCTTCTTATCTATCTATGCATTTAAACATTTTCACTTAATAAGCCTTTCAGTGGCAATCAAGAATGCGATATGCATCTCAAAAATTGACAGGTACGATAACATCTTTAGCGTAGCTACGGTGAGCATCGACAAATGTTCATTAGTAGCACTTATCTGGGAGATAACTGTCTATTTTTACATATGTAATTTAAATACATATGTAATGTATGTTCACACAATAACTGGCTTGCTAAGAGTACAATCAATTGTAACGTTTTTTGTATCTCATTTTGAACCTGTGTTCATCTGTATGAAGATAAGATCTCAAAATCCAAAAACGTATCTTCACTAGCAGTACAAGATACAGTTGAATGTAACACGTTCATAAACTAATAATATTATTATATTCCACACAAAACAATGAGTAGATAAGAGCAGGAATTCTACGTATTTGGCCGTACTTCGTATTTGAATGTACGACGCACCAAAATTGTAGTAAACGGAATTTGTATCATCATATTTCATGCAAATTAAGATTATTCTTATAGAAATTGAAATTATGCCTAATGTACGAACGAGGAAATAATTTTATCCATCAAATTAACGTCAACGGTCACGTTTACATCACAAAAACGTGAAATCTTGTGCTGGGGCCAAAGATCCTTTCTTTTATCTGCCCCCGATACGATACGAACAATAGAATTATTTGGCTGTTTTGGAAATTATTACAATTTTACTACCATACTAATAACACAAGGCATGCAAGTATCAAGGATGCAGTCGCGCTATAAACGGAATGATGAGTTACGACCGCGGTCTGTTCCCGTACGACAGAGTACAAAATTACATCCAGACTAAACTATTTATAATATTATAATAATTTTCTGGCCCAATTATTTTGCCGCTGACACGTTTTATTAGTTTATATACGATTGTTATGTTTACCCCGACCATAAATTATACTTTTATAATTTTCTCTGCGTGACAATATTATAAACAAAATTTTCAGTGTATGATATGTCGTAAATAATATAATTTTGTCATGTGAAAAAGACAGAAACATGAGTGTTTACATAACATGACAGGTTAGTCAGATTTTCGTTATGATTTAATGACTTTTTTGACGTTTTTGTCTTATAACTTTGGATCAGTTATGATATTTTTCGGTGCATCTTAATCCAAGTTGTTCGTACAACACGAATTACGATTTCAGTGGTATTTTAAAGTATACTTTATGTTTTCGATGTGGGTAGTTGGAAAAATAGAATATAATAATCTCAAGAGTATAAAGGAATGTATTATTTAAAATATTTCTCACAAGATACTGAATCATAATATTATCATGTCGAGTACAATGATAGTTATGAAATATCAAATCTCTATATTGTAGAACTAGCTGTTCCACGCGGTTTCACCCGCGGTTTTTGTTAGTTTCTGAAATTAGTTAGTAAACTCTTCAGTTTTATTATAATTGCGTAAATGTCTATACACTTCCTCTAATCGCTAGGAAAATAAGTAAAAGTACAATAGGGTATTTTACTGCATAAGTAAATTGAAAATCTATTTAGTCCGTCAGTTAATAACATTGAAAAATAATGGACACGTATTTTTATTTTTTTAAATCAAAGAATATTCACAAAGATAAAATGCATCCGAATTCGGGAGTGGGGGATTGTGACGCCATTGCGCTTGTAAAATTGTAACGACCGAGTCACGTTTTGTGATTTTTGAGTGATTTCTTAAAAATTGAGTAGGTCAGACAAGTTATTAAAAAGTCAATCCGAAAGCGATTGACACTTAACTAAGCCGTCATAAAACAATAAAAACTCCTTTTTTATTAACTAAATCTATCGCCAATCGTTACACAACGCGAAAAGCAAATATATCATTCTCCATCTTCAATTGTATCCTCATTACATATTCCTGTTTGTCTTTTCCAGCGCCATTTCTCATTTATGACAAGATGGCTCCTAACACAGCAGGATATAAGGCACGCCATGCACAGTGCGACAGAAGCCCTAACACGGCCGTGTGTTAATCAAACGCAGGGGAATGTCGCGTGTATTGTGTCGTTAAGACTGATTGCTGTAAGGCTGAGGTTAGACTGCGGATTATCGTGGGTTCTTAGGGTGATTCGCGGAAGATGTTTGCTAATTTTATTTTTTATGTTATCTGATAGAAATGTTTTATCATTCTGGTTTGATAATAATAGAAGTATTTATGTTATGTTTTACCATTCTTGTTAGGCAGTAAGTAAGGATTTGGAGAAATGATATTTTGATATTTGTATGCCATAAATATCTAACATTAATCTATTAAGATCCGAAATTACATTAGGATCAGATTTTTCAACAGTTGGTAAAAAAAAACAGTGGCTATATTTCAAGTTCCCTCTGACATACTGACATATATATATGACAACTTTACCATCCATAAAGCAATGCCAAACATTTCTGTCATTACACCAATGTTGCCAAAACCTCAAAACGCCCATTGTACACTGATCCTAAACCATACAAATATTAGTCGTCTTCCGCAATGGTAATACGCTTGTAAGCCGGGCATTATTACACCCCCTGCTACTACCCCCATATTGTAAGTAGGTACTTGTACTTGTGTCGTATTATCGAATGAATATTTTTGTTGCGAAACTTTTGCGAGCTTTTCTTCTTAATCTTTATAAGTGTGTATGTACACACGGCTACACATCAAGCTATACACAAAACTAGTTTGTCTTGGTCTCGCTTTGTACGATTTTTATACACAATAAACGGTCAGGTAATACTGATTTTATAAGCTTGATGCGTAGCCGTGTGTACGTGCAGCTTTACTTTTATCTAAGCGTATAATTAAATATGGCTGAAATGGCAAATATTAGGATCTTGCACACAATTTAATTTGACTTAAAAGTGGAAAAACAGCAAGCTAATGCTTGCTGTTTTAATCTTTGAAGTCAATATGTGTCTCTTAGTGGCATTTTAAAAACACGAACCATGAGATCACTACTCAGGTCTAAATCACCCATTTAGTATCACGCAAAAACCCTAATCAAAAACCCCAACAACTTTAAACCCCCCTTCACCCCCAAAAGAAAATGGAGAAGCTGTGATAATCCCTAATATTGAGCTCTCGATCATAACACGGACTTCAGCCACAAAGGTGATGTAATAACGACAGCTAATCCCCTATTGTGGCGCCATCTTTTGACGGATTGCCGCCAACTGAATGGGGCGAACCCAAAGGGAGCTTTGTTCGCCCCGTTATTAGAAAAGCCTATTGTGTAGCCCGGATAATTTGTTTTTCGAAAGGTTTTCGTTTCGTAATAAAGTTGGATAAACGTTTTGTTTTGGGCTGTACTATTTCAATGATAGAATATTAATATTATCAAGACCCCGTTCTATGCTATTGCAGGGCAAGTCTCATTCCAAAAATCCATTTTTATTTTCTGGTTCGATTTGTTTTGTTTGAACTAATCAAACCATTTATTTTTAGGCCTATGGCGTTCCTGCCGGGATCGCAGCATTACCGTAACCTGTCTATGATAATTATTTATGACTATTATTCTCCCTACGAATACGATAATTATTTATTTTTATGCAAAGTGTTTGGTGCCTTATACGGTCAATAAATTATGACTCTGAGAATAAGCCATTCTAGTATAAACCAATACGGAAAATTGAAGAATAAAAAAAGAATGAGAAATTCAGGAAAATTACTACTTGTTATAATTATTTTACTTAACGTCCGTTTACAGAGGAAATTATATGGAAGTTATAAAAGTCGGATTTCCGTAAGTAAAGGTTACAAAGGTCAAGAGATCCCGGGGAAGTAGAAAGCCGTCATTTATATGCGCTAGACCAGATGCTTAAACGTCATAAATCTAGCAAATAGTATAAATGCGAAGTTTGCATGTTTATTACCAAGTCATAATGGCCAGCCGGATCTTATTTCATTATTAATTTATTTAGGATCTCCAACAAAAAGATAAACACTCATTAGGTCAGGACTGTAAAAAGTATTATGTTAGTGTAGTCCTTCATATAATAATATAGGTACGAGTCCACAGCATAATTTAGGAATAACAACAAAAGTCATAAATTTTAGTACTAGTAGGTATTTACCAGTTCCAGCTTTTATTGTTCTAGTTTTTTCTTACAATGTAATTTTTTTGTCAAAGGTAAATATGATTTCGAAAAGTGCAATAATTATCAATTTCACTAAGGATTTGTAAGGTGTTACATACTGCAATTCGCTAGAGTGTGCGCATGTAGAACATGCCTAACCCGGCAATTTCTGAACTTTGATAGTACCAAAGCGAGTGTAAACATAATATTATAAAGCCGTTAATACACTCATTCATCAACCCTATGAATGCCACGTTGTTTTACCCCCACAGAATTAAATGTTTAACCCGAAAATTATTTAGTTGTGTCACACGTCTCCGATGATGGATCGCGCCAATAATTGCGTCATACTTGACGCGTTTGGGGGTGTAAGGGGGTGTAATTTGTCAGAAGTGGGGGGTGAGGGGTGAAAAGCGAAGACCCGTTATTGATGGGATCTCTAAATAGCGGGTTACGTGTGTATTGTTTTTTTTTTTCAGTGCTATTTTTTTTAAATTTATATAAATGTTCTAACATTCATTTTGAAGTAATAAGATTCTCGTTTGATACGCACGTAGTTCAATTTAGTTTGGGCTGCCACCCGGTTCAGGTGCGCATAGATATTGTAAAGAAGATCTGCAGAAGCTGGCAGTAATTAATAAAAAAGGCGGGATATGGTGGGCTGTGGCGGCCCTTGAGGGAGGCCTTGCAAGAGCCACAAATGATGATGATTGATGACGATGAAGACACGACATTTCTTAACTAAACGATTAAAACAATATTATTTTATTTTAATGGTCTAATACAGCTAATTAAATTACCGATACTACAAAGACATGGGATAAGTGTGAATTCTTAGAGTAATAAAATTGTGTACTTACAAATAAAAATCGCGGACCCCAAAATCAAATTCAAAATTTTTCGTATTCAAGGTACAGTCAGCTCTATAAACAACATTTTATAAAATATAAAAGCGACGCGTCTTAATCGAAATTTGCGCGCATAACACCAAATTGCCCATATATCGTAACCGAATATGCAATTTTTGGGAGTAAAATTAGCGCTCGGTTATTATCACAAGTCGCTCACCGTATACTCAAAA
The DNA here is from genome assembly GCA_028554685.1 of Agrotis ipsilon. Taxonomy (NCBI): domain Eukaryota; kingdom Metazoa; phylum Arthropoda; class Insecta; order Lepidoptera; family Noctuidae; genus Agrotis; species Agrotis ipsilon. The sequence goes on from CM052972.1 coordinate 12,278,249, forward strand.
TTTTACTGTTTTTAGTTTCATTAAACTGTGTGGTTTATTTTTTTGCTGACTGTACCTTATGGAATTCGGCTGAGTTAGAATTTCACACTTTTTTTATAAAGATTATTTTGAGATTATTTTTAATGATTTTGCGGACAGACAATTAATTATTCTCACAATAATTTACATTTAGTGTTCTTGTGAATAAAACGATTTTGCTAGTGTTATAGTTTAACGACAAATTACCGATTAAGTACGATTTAGTGCACTAAACAAAAATTTTAAATAGTTTAATAATATATTGTTAATATTATTATAAAACTATTATAGAAACTGTTTAAATATAAATTACAATAATAAATGTGGCAATATTCAAAACATTGTGTGTTAAGATGAATGTGGTTCTTCTGGAATGGATTCCGAAGATTTTATATGAAAAATATGCTAAACAGCTATTTATATTCACGTTCAAGTAGTTAATCAAAAATAAAACAATGATAATTATATTTTTTTAACTACCTGCAATTTTGACTTATTCGTCAACTCGCCTGCAATTAACTCGCTCGCTCGGGCGAGTTGGCACCTTCCGAATTTACCTATTTTTGTTGTCGTCAACTCGCAACTAAGCGAAAATCTGACGTATTTACAGTCGTCTACAAAAGTGTTTCTATAAATTTAACATTTAATTTAATTAAACCTTCTTCACACTTTTATGACACTAAACGTCTTAAGTAGGTTAATTGAGGGCCAGTGGGTCGTCTTTGGGGCGGAGTTGTTTTGAGATCATTAATAAAATAAAAGCACAAAGACTTAAATATGTAGTAATGATTTTTCTCATAAGTTATAATTCAATGTGAAATCTAATCAGAAAGTACCAGGAGAACAGGATCATGAAGAAGGTTTTGGTGCCAAAATTAAATGAGGAATTAGAACAAAAAGTACTAGGAGAACAGAATCATGCTGAAGGTTTTCATGCCGCACAACGAACGGTCTTCAAAATTAAAAAAATCTTTTGGAGAATACTCAATACCCAAAAATGTACTAGGACTGCATAAAATCAAGGTGGTATTTTTCATTTTAACAGTTCTGTCTCAACATACAAGTTTTGGGCAAAATCTATTTATCACAAAAGTACTAGGCTTGCACGAAAAGGTGGTCTTTAAATAATTAAATAAAGGTACTTCATAGTATACAGGTATTTTACACTGTTTTTACAAAAATACAATTAATATAAAATACCAGATAGTTGACAAGGTGTCTTTGCCCCACGCTTGGGATTTCTCCTATATCGTAGGTACGTTTTCAAATATTCAAACTCAAATCTTACAGCGCCTCATACTATAAAGTAGGTTTCTATATTAATTTATTATAACACTTTTATAGATGACTGTACCATTTTTCGGTCAGTTGCGAGTTGATGACAACAAAAATAGGTAAAATCGGAAGGTGCCAACTCGCCCGAGCGAGCGAGTTAATTGCAGGCGAGTTGACGAATAAGTCGCAATTTTTACAAATGAAATTAATGTCTTATTGTTTCTATATTTTTTTTTTTAAAAGCAGATTTGATAATTAAAACGTATCCCGTTTATATCAAGTTAGTAAATACAATCAATAGCCAAAATAACGAAGATTAATCAAATTTTTTAATTATTAAATCAGCTGAAACTTCTCCTTAACACAAATCAGCGTGTCACATTAGACAAGAGTTATGAAGCTAAAGACTTGTTACAAAAAAATCCTAGAACATTTGTTTGACGTCAACGCAGCGCTAAAATGTATGGCTTTGAGCCATTTATTAATTGCTTCTACACTACGATTGATTGCCTGGTTCACTTCTCTATTACGTTTTATTTTTATATTACGTCAAATTTTACTGTGTGCGCCTGCCCTATATTTTAATTCTGAAATGTTTTGTTTTAATTTTTCAGTGAGTATATAATTTTACATTTTAAATAAAGCTGTTGTGTTATTAATGTTTTTACTTTCGTGTTGTATATAAAGTTAAATTTTGACATTAAAAACCAATTATTTAAACAGTTTCAAGCATTCTAATATTTTAAAATGCTGTTTTTTTCGTTAAAAATAGCATCCTAAACATTTTTAGAAGAAACTTAAATTTTATCATTACGGGTTAAAAATTTTGATCTACCAATTAAAATTTGCAGGACATAAATGAGAGTGATTCGGATTTTAGCACCACCGCGATTCAAAAACAGGACTTGAATGTAAAGCGCCATCTAGCGGAGAAATGAAGACTATGTTTTATGTCTAGGGGCGAACGCAGCGGCTAGCTTTCGTTGTTAGATATTTTTTGATTGAACTTAATTCTTCGTATATTAATATGTAAAGAAATTGATACAGGTACAATTAAGGGTTTAGGGTTGCATAGATATTTTATACTAAGAACAACCAATCATCTTCTACCATACTTTTGGTACAGGGAAACATACTTAATTTATCCAAGCATATTTTTATGTTGGTCGACTATAATTTACTTGCAAATCCTGAGACTGTTAATATGATTTCGATTTATGCCTAGTTGGTGGTAATTAATATCGTCCCCTTTGCTCTCAAAATGGTGAAAGAAAATTCGAAGGCATACATACTTACAACCTCACACTGAGAGGAGCGCTGCCACAAAGAGGAGGCCTGTGTACCAGTTAAGTAGTGGGACCTTAATTATTTAAACAAATGGTGCCTAAAATTAAATTAACGTTGGTTACAGACGTCATAGTTCCTGCGTCACTAACGACAAAAAAATATTATTTCACCAAAAACAAAACAAGAACTATTCATTTTAAAATTCGAATTATGACAATCCAATCAGTTGGTGCAAAGATAAACAAAACTATCACTCATTAGAATTCCAACCATATTGTCAGAGCGCAAAAGTCCAATATTACTTAAGACGGTTGTGTAGTTTTTCTCGACTAGTGATGCGCCAGTGTAAACATACGCGCGACGTATTTCGAGATGTGTCAAAGTATACTTTAGGTGACATCCGCCTTGAAGCAGTAATCTCCGAGATTAACTCGCTAAAACGTTAGACGTTTCTCGTAAGCGGCAAATAAGTCATTGTCCGAATAAGAAAACAATGTGCTAAGCATCAAATATTTCATGGAATGACAAAGTGGATAGATTTTTCACGTTTTTTGTTACGTTTCGTCGGAATTCCGTGGATTTTGGGAATATTTGTGAATGCTTAATCTGCACGTTTGCTGTCTTTGTTTATTTGAAATGCAGGAACGGTAACAGAATCAATGTTTTTTTTTCTTTATTTACTAGCAATCAGCTCATCTTTTTTCAATTCGGCTCTAGACAGGCGGACTGCATTTTAACTGCAATCCAACTCAAATTGCAGTTCGAATGCAGTTTTAATGCAGTTGACACGATTGCAATAGAACTGCAAACCAAACGTGCAGTCCGATTGCAGTCGGAGTGCAGTCGTCAGCAGCATCCGAACTGCTACTTGCGATTGGATTGCAGTTGAAATGCGGTCCGTCTGTGTAGAGCCTTAGTCTTTGAAAGGAGCTTTAATCTTAACCGGTAAGTGTTAATAAAAGGTAACTGAGTCAAAAAGATATAGAAAGTTCATGAACATCATTCTTTTTGTAACGAGCCTTTTCATCTTCGTGAAATATTTCCCAAAAAATGATCTGCCAAAAATATTGTGATTACAAGATAAAATATTACTGCAAGTAAAACTTTCAACTTAAAAAAAAAACGAGAAAACAACGGTTAAGCTCGCACCGAAGACAAAAGCAGTAAATAATAAAATTAAAAGTCACTTGAGTCCACGGAGGCGTACAAATTATTCTAAAGTAATAATCCCATAATTCATATTAACATTAACACTGGCCATAAATAATGAATAAAAGAAAAGAATAAGAAAAAAAAGAAAGGTCTGTTTATTTTTATTATTCATAACGCAAAGGAACAAAGTGCCAAGAAAAATGAAGAAAAAAAATACAAGTTACGGCAATTTGTCACTCAGTTGAAACAATACTGAAAATTCCATTGTCTTCGTTAAGTCTGTCTTCGATTATCAACTGTCAACGCGTGCAGGCCTATTGTAGAGGCGACAACAATGTTTCAAACTCGATTTTAAAAACAAATCAGCTGATATCTCAACAAGAAAAAAATCTAATTTGAATCTTATACGACTCATCTTAAAGTTTATAATCTACGTCGAGGCTACGTGAGTTATTCTGAAACAAAATACGCGAAGCCATTAAAAAGACTAACAAAAATAACAAGAGATTTTTAAAGTGAAGATTGAATTGTTTTCTACTTTTAAAACAATGGCTGGGATATTCGTGGATACGTTAACAAAAGTGACAGGTGTTGATTTGTTAGTGATTCCATGAATACCAGAATAGATCGGCACGTCAAAACAACGGGGTTAAATAGAAGAAATGGCTTTTGTTATTCTGTTTCGCTAGTCGCTAATAATCTTACAAATACTTGCATGTCTGTTATTTGAATTCCTTCTATTAATTTACTGGGCATTTTAGTAATACTTATAAGCGTTTTGTGTTTAATGATATTTCTTTTTAAGATAGAAATCTTTATCATAATGTCTCATCAATATTTTTCCATCGGAACATCCTAGATCGTCTATTTTCAAACACGCTCAACATTTTTTATCGTCTCGCGATGCACCATTAATTGCCATTAACAATGTGCTAATAATAAAACACACATTAACAAAAATACGAGGGGAACTCAACACTAAATCAAACACAGCATTCTGAGCGGAAAAACTTTTTCTTTATTATTACTAAACACAGCCATAATTTCAACGTTATTTACGATTAACATCACTAAAAAAGTGAATTTATTATATCATGTGGTCACGTTTCGCTTGTTTTTGGGACAATAAAACTAAAATATTTAGGAGGAAGCAAAAGAAAAAAATAGTAGATGAGCAGGCATAGTTTATAATCGTAAAAGCCGTGGACGTAATAAAGTGTCTAGTTATTGTTAAATAAACAATGGGCAAGCGACAATAAAGAGTTGTAGAATGGCCCACAGAACGACACCGTGGCTGACGTGTGAAAATATAGATAAAGTTATAACACGGAGATGGTCGCTTAGGCAGAAAATGATTATTAATTTAAAAGAGGATTACCTACAACTATTTATACGTAATTTGGTATGCAAAAAGTATGATACAATTGTAGGTATATGTGCATGTTTTCATAGGCTGTTTTTTTTCTACCCTTATTTATTAATTTTACTTATTAACGCGTTCCAAAACTTTGACCCAGTGAACTTTACCTAGCAAGTAAGTATCTATAAATCTAAATCTAAGTAAATATTACAGCTTTATGTGCCTAAAGTATTGTTCTGTTTGGGGAAATAAGTCCTTATAATTATTTATTTTCATTAAATACTTCAAAAAAAATCTCCACAAAAAATATCAATGTCGCATCTGTCCCAACACTCGTCTCATCTTTGTACAAACGAAAGAGGCGGTCTTGCAACGAAAATAGCCGTTCAAAAATATTGAAGAGCGTTGAAAAATACACGTCAAACTTGTATGAGAATAATAAGAAGCGTCGACAAACACTCGATATCTAGGCCACTATGCTACCGTCCAATTCGTTGCTTCATTTCGTACGATTCTAGTGTTTTGTGCATGCAGGCGATGTCGCGTAAATCGAGGTTTACGCATAGATTTAAATCCTAGATTCGCCAAAGCGGGCCTAAAAATGTTCGGATCTTTTTCATTCACATTGAGGTTTGAAAACTATGGAAAACTTACATCTAAACGTATGAGAAGTTAAAAGTCCAATTTTAAAAAAGAAAAAAAACGGCCTATAAAAGTAGAGGGGATACCAGAATCATTGCCCTCAAAAACTGTCATACGTACGACATAATTTCTTCCAACAATTTTCCCTTGCGGTAACCTTCTACTAAAACATTCCCAAAAATCATTACAACATCGATGTACTCGCTCGGTTACGTATAGGAACTACACATTGTGTCTATGCATGTTTGTATTAGTGCAATAATTTTTTCGCGCGGTTTAAGCGCAGAAGATGAGGGCACATCCATCAATTTAAATCCATGATCGTATGGCACAAGTATTGTTGGCACTGCGTGGCTGTTACAACGAGTTATTAGTTCGAAAGTTTCTTTGATATTTTAATGCATGGCCGCATAACTAAGAAACTGTTGTAAGAGGGTGATAATTTGCGCAAAAATAATTGTATTTTCAATAAATAACAATGACTAAATTACATTATAATTAGGGTGCTTTTCAAACGAAGATATGCTATGAGAGAAATGTCTGGCTACCTATACGAGAACTTCTGGTTGCAACCGTGACAGTAAGACTCACTAGGTGAGTTTACAACATTACTAGTAATAAATACTAAGTCAGTAGTAGAGATAACAAGGACTTAGTATTTATTACTAGAAATGTTGTAAACTCAACTAGTGAGTCTTGCTGTCACGGTTGCAACCAGAAGTAACCTGCCTGCTACAACTACGTGCTATGGATGCCTGCTATAGCTGCATGCTATGTATGGATGTTTGCGGTAGGCTTGTCCATACATCGCATAGCTAGAACTGCGCATCTTCTTCACACGCCTAAGCTAAGCTACCTATTGAGGTGACGCATCTTCATAGCACTTTTACTTGTTCCGCTACATAGCTTGGTCTGTCTTATTGGATAACCGTGGACCTGGAATGTAAAGGGCTATTAAAGGACACCGTGGATTTAAGTCAGTACGAGTCTGAAACTCCTTCCCGTCCCGCTCTGGGTGGGTTTTACCTCGAAAAAAGAAACATCTGGATCACATGTTTTCGTAGCTTAGCATAGCAGCTGTATAGCACATCTTATGTGGAAAAGCACCCTTACTGAAGTCTTCCGCATTTCTTGTATTGGAACTACAAAATCCTCACGTTGATTCACAAATTAACGTGCATTTAAGATATATTCTGTCTTTACATTTGACGGCATGATTGGCGCAATGGCTAAGCGGTTGGACTGCTGCGCTGCGTGTCGCGGGTTCGTTTCCCACACAGTGAGCAAATGTAGAAATAAAGAAAGATGGAGTTGTAAATGAGCATGAAGTTTTCAGATCGATTCCCATGGCGAGCAATTTCTGGGTACTACTGAGAAATTCACCAGGATATTTCTCAGTAGATCACTGGAGTGTGGATTAGTACCCCGTTTACATAGGAACAGTATACCTTAATATGGCAGTATGGATACATTATTGAGTGCCCCTGGTTAAAAGATGTGATGTTGGAATCGCAATTTCTGGAGCAAAAGAAAACTAATTTCACACCAAACTAATGAAAATTTAAACCCAGCTTAATAAACAGACCCAATGTCTCGGCCACCAACTTCCCGCTTCAAAAACTAACATTTCACGGCTCATTTACTCTCATAATTAATGCATAATTATAACATATTCATATTTACTATGTCACCACTCCCGGTCAAGCACATCCATCCATCACTTGCTCTTCGAAAGTCACCCTTATTGCTACGACATTGGGACAAAATTCTGGTGGAATATTGTACGCCCACTTGCAACTATTTGTGGCCTAAATGTTGCCACGATTGTCACTGACGCAACACTGCACCCGCTAATTGCAATACAGACGCTAATAGTTTATTATGTTCAGTTATGAGATTAATGAGAAGTGACTTGATAACGCTTTACCCTTTCCATCATCAGATTACAAGACTTGTGCGGCAACCCATCATCGGTAGGTACATGGTGGACATCACACCCTTATGTACAAAGTGTTTTGCCTATACTTTAATTTTGTGTACTTCTGAGAAATGGAATTCCTTGTAGCTACAACTTTGGGGTCTTTATTTTTATCGTGACAAGATCCTCAAATGAATCCGCCCAGGGCGAACAGGGCAGGGCGGGAGGTGTCAGACTCGTGCTGACTAAAATCCACGGTGTTCATTCAATACATATTAACGTTCGAGGGTCACGGTTACCTGATAAGACAGTCCAGCGACCATCTTGGGGTCTTTGAAACAAGTGTAAACTGGGCCCATGCCTGCTTTACTTGAACTGAACCGATTTTGAATATTCTTCCACAAGCAGTAAACTACATTATTCTTAAGTAACATAGGGTACAATTTCATATTACAACTTCAATGCGCGAAACCAGAGCGGGTCACAGAAATATCAAAATTGAAATATAGAGCATAGAAATGGATTTTCTAACGTGGGTCATTTATGAAGATACCTCACATTTGAAGGATTCCTCATGAAACTGTCAATAATCCTCTTGTCCAATTAAAGATTAAACCTCCAAAAAATGCAATAACACAAAAAGCAGAAAAAGCACGTTACTCCCAACATTACGAGCTCCCAAAACACAAATTATCATAAGCTGCGCGTGCGTCGCTTCCGCGGTACATTTGTGGGATTCACCACTTGATATATTGGATGCACGATGCGCGCCATTGAAATAAAGATATTAGATAATGTCGTTTTAAATAGTTCCGTATGTTTTCGAGATAAAAATATTCGTTTTGTTTTTGATGGTTGTCATGTTTTGTTAATATTTGTGTGATGTTTTTGTTGTCCGTCTTATTTCAGCTGTGTTATGTTCATCTTACCTAGTATATTCGTTTAAAACCATTATTATATCATCATCAACATATGAACTCTATGACAGCCTATTACAGTCAGTGGGTTATAGGACCTGGGTCTTGAGGTAGAGGCAGAGGTTTAGATCTCTCTAATTGCAAGCTACACAACTATTCTTGGGAACTGTCATCTAGCCATCTTAAAGATAGCTTTAAGATTATATAATATACAATGCTCCAAGATCTGGGGCACGGGTCTTCTCTCCATGAAAAGGACTAACCCATGAATTGCAAAATTTGTAAACTGATTCAGTCCAAAATTCAGCCAAGAGTTTGGTACTTTCAGTTTTGTACATCAGTTCCTGTAAAATACAATGGTTCAGGCTGAAAAATAAATTATCTAGTATACTTAAATATTTGTGCAGGAAATTAGAACTGCAAAACTATTAATAATTTCCAACGACATCACCTAATTAAAATCACAATGTTCCTAAAGCGGACTGAACTTTTTTACATTCTTGTTTCAAACTATTTTTCCCATAAACCGTCACTAATAGCGGGTGCGCGGGCGCATCCATCAATCAGCGTAGAGCTGCAACTATCTTGTTTATAGGAATGTTAACCGTGTTTATTCTATGACTATTCTAGTTGATACAGGGAGGGAGACAGCGACTCGTGGGTTTTTTATGGGGAAAACATTCCTGTTCATTTTTGTAATGATTTGGAATCTGGGTGAGATAATGAAAATGATACTGGTAGGTATTTTAGCCAGACTGTACAATACAAAAGACTATGTTATAGCTTCAAAATATTTATGGACACAGATCTGATTGCTGAAATAAATCGTACACCCTGACTTCTTCTGTCTTCCGTATTTTTAATGTTTTTTTTCATTAGCCTGCCACTAACGTACCTATAATCATATGTATACCTTTTTATAAGTTTATTTGTATTAATCTATTAAAGGACACCGTGGATTTTAGTCAGTACAAGTCTGACAGTACCTCCTGCCCTGCCTTGGGTGGGGAGGATTTGTTTGATTTTACCAAGTGCAAAAAAAAAGCTTCTACAACACCATTTTTACTGTCTTCTAGTATTTCTATACAGTATTCAAGATCAACGATACTGATCACCAGGACACCCTGTACGTCGGATGCGGAACAGTATCTTGATAAATATAAGGCGTTCCGTGACAAATGGTAACAGAGTGTTTTTATATATTTTTAGACAACGGCCGCTTTTGCTCCGTTCTGCTACTAATTGGACACACAATACTTCAACGTGTAATGTCTTGTTTTTGTATCCTTACAATACAACTTTCAACTTCTGTCTTTCTTGGCTGATTTCATGCTGAAATAAAAGGTGGTTTTGAAAAAGATTCGGTAAATATTTTTCTTATTTTAAATTCAAATACAATGATTTTTTTAAAGTATTTTAATGTTTTGCTCTAAACCTAAATATCTAACTGGATATCAATATTTCCTAAATACTGATATCCAGCTGCATCTGGTTGGACTGGAAGCCGACCCCAATATAATTGGGAAAAGGCAGTCAAATGAAGCTCTTCTATCTAGCCCAGAGTATGTAATATTAGGCCTAAGATGGAGAGAGCTTACCCAAATGAATGGGGAGTTACTGCAATTAAAACGATGTAAGCTTTTTCGAAAAACAGTAATAGCCAGTGGTAACGGCCCCGACTTGTTCATTGTTGTAAGATTACTTTGTGCAATTTATTTCATTGCCACTGCTCTCAAAAACAGAGAAGGAAAATATCGTGAGGAAACCAGCATATCCTTGAACCAAAAATTCAAAGACATGTGACAACTAACAACCCAAAATTGGCCCTTGTAGTGGACTATAGTCCACTCCGTGTCACAAGGATGAGTCTTGAGAAACAGCTTAGTTTCAAAGTGTCGAGAAATGTTTGGCTTAAGCATAATAAGCTCATACATAATGTTACCACTAATTATGCTTATGCAAATTTATTTCTAACACTTTAAAACAAAATTATACTGTTCTATTACCATAAATGTCTAATATCTGGTATTGTCGACAACCTCTGATGACCTAAAGCATTTGACTTCTTTATTTAATTATTAAAAGCTTCAAACGTGTTACAGCTAAATTAATTTATTTTATTAATAAAATAATGTTATTATAGACAACCGTGAACAAACAATGATCTTTGACCTCTGTATAGATCAATTTTTGCATAAAAAATTAGAATAATTTTCATATAAATGACAATCAAAGTACCACGAGATATTTTTGACTGTCCTGCTGGTCTAGTGGTTAGTAACCCTGACGGCTATGCCCGGGGTTCGATTCCTAACAAGGACAAATATTTGTGTGATGAGCATGATCATTTGTTCTGTGTCTGAGTGTAATTTATCTATAATATGCATGTATTTAGAAATATATTAGTATGTTTATCAGTTGTACCCATAACACAAGCTCTGCTTAGCTTGGGACTAGATGCCGTTGTTCGATAGTTGTAAAATATTATAATTATATATAATTTTATTCTGTAACTTCGACAATATATCAAACGAGATCTGGTTAAATGTTCAGCTTTCGACAAAATTATCGTTTGCATTAGTCGCTATGAAGCTATTATAAATATCACATGCATAAACCTATATGTTTAAAATGTAATACTGCAAGCAATATTAGTTGAAACGGAAATAACGTATATTTGTCAGATTTATCACTTCACATACCAATAATGTGGTGTGAATGACATTATGTATTTTCATTTAAATGTTCCTATGACAAATGTTTCGTAATGTTTATTTATTAGATGTTAAAAGTTCTCATAACTACTGTTTGTTGTGAAATCGCGTAGTATTGGAATTACGGATTATTTCTTCAAAGTTCATACATTGTGTAAATATAAAATATGTCATAATAACATTATTATTCTAAGAGAGATTGCAAGTACTTACTAGGTATTATTTTGAAGTAAGCACAATGTTTACAAAACATATAACCTAGATAGTCACTGTTATTTTAATATTTTTTCAACTGTTCCAGGTAAGGCTGAACGCTTTTCGCAATACAGGTGAGAATAAGCTAGAGATCTGATAATAATTGTTATTGATGTACTTTGTTTGTCTCAAACTTTAAAAATTGTGGAATCTTCAATTTTCGCACGATTTTCGGTGTGGGTCTGTAATATGAAAAAGTAGGCCATAAGCCACCATAGTCTGCCCAATGCAGATTGATGCGATGTAAAAAACATTTCATAACCTTACCAGCTTTTTTGTCTACCTACCCTGTAACATCGCTCTTGCTCTTACGCCTGTAACCCAAAAATATGAATCTGAATGAAAATTAGTTAAGACACGAATTTTTCAAATCATAAACGTAACATATTTGTTAAGTGACAAAAGATATAATTTTTCATGCACCCGACGTCAATTTAATTATAGGCATTTCCTGTTTTATAATAAATTTCTAGTTGACTTTAGTGGACGGAAGCCTATCAATAATTATAATAACAATTTGCCTTATTCTGTCACGGAAAATGTCTAAGTTTTCTTCTTGGGCGGCTACGGATTTATAACACACGAAAATCAACCTTATGCTAAAGGAAAAGAGATCATCTAATGACAGATATAGACGCATTTGTCGTAGACTTTTTATTTATTTATTTATGAAGGAAATAAATTGCATTGGACTATCTCAGTGAAAATATTAATTTTATGTCTGCTTTTACTTTTTAATGCGTTTATATAAATATTCTAATATTCTGATCTGTTATTTAAATTGTAATTAAGTTAATTTCCCGAAAGTTTCCATCGCCATAGAATTTAGGTTTATGGAACAAAATGCAGATGCGACTTTTGATTTTGTCTATGGGTGTTACAAAAGACATCAAAGGTACAAAAACCAAAGATTTTCTTTCAACATTTTAAAGAAAAATGGCGCCGGCAAAAGTACAAGCTGTACAGCTGTTAACAAAAGATCAAGACAATCAAAACCAATCTGAAACTGCACTAAATCTAAATATAAAAGCAATCTAACGATAGATCAAGGGAGCATCCGATATTAATTGTCCAAAAACTTGTTATTTATGTCACCATTTTGGTTTCGTGTATCTACTCTTAAAATAGACAATCGGCCCACCCAAGCCGCCATAACATTGTCACAGTTGTAAAATTAAGTGGTTATTTTAGTATTTTTATTGCTAGAGCTACCTGATATCTACTTTTATTGGTACTCTACAATTTACTTAATTACTATGAAAAAACATTAAGAGAATAAAGATAGTGTAATGAGTTACAACTAATAGGTATAGTTATTGCACTACAAATGCGGCATTATTATAATCAACCTTATTTTCAACGACAAAAAACATACTTTCCTTTTTCGCCTTTTCTATCGGTTTATCTAAGCCATGTAATTTTACCGATTAAGTACTCGATTTTCGAAACGATAATCGTAAAATATGGTTCCGTTTTTGTTATCCGACGAATTATTTTTTCCCACGCATTACCAGTAGTGACTTTCTTGTTTAATTCTACGAGATAGATATATTATGTTTACGAGAAATCGATGGAAATTGTTAACTGTAATTTTAAAAGAGATAAATGGTTTAAGCATTAACGTTATTGGTCAAATTAACTGTTTAGTGCAGAGTTAAGTTAAAGTTGTAATTAAATTATTATCTATATTGTTTTTGGTTTATAACTTTGTGTGTTAAGATAAAAATTTACAAGATTATATTATTATGTAAAAGTATCTATCTAAGGTATAAGCTTCCAGTGTTTTTTTTTTTATGAACGGCTCTTGTTGAAGATCGGACAACAGATCGATGGAATTAACTAGATATTTCTATCAAAGATAACAAAACATCAGAGAAAAACCATTATTTTAAAACTTTTTTGTTGTTTATAAAGTTTATTAATCAATAGAACTTTTGTTACAGGCGAGTCATTCTTTTTATACAGATAAAATTGCAATAATCTTTAGATATATTTTTTCACAGACATTATTTACTTATCGGATCTCACAACAAAAACGTATATATCCGTTATAAGATTCAACATGCAGGACTACCTACTAAAAACGCAAAAAAAAATCTTAAACAAAAAATACTGCAATTCTTAACAAAAATACCTAACAAATCGCCTTTGCCTTTGTTACTTTAAAGCCATTACTTAACTATTCACAGACAGCTAACAGAATGCAATAAGCCGTTTAATTAGGCTCAATGATTTGCAAAATCAGTCTGTCGAGAAGGCCGTCTAAAAACATAGTTAATAGGTTAAGTTTGAAAGTTACGCAGATAATAAGTCGCGCGGAGGTGTAAAAACTAGCTGTGTTTGTGTGTTTTTTTTTACTTTATAGTTGATCTTTTTGGTTTTGTGTTTGAAAGGTTAGTTAATAGGGTAGATTTTGACATCCTTTGACTATTACTTAATTAGCAAAAACACTAAATAGATTTGCATATTTTTTTTATTCTGGTCTACTCTGTAACACGCCAGGGCCTCTCCCCACCTGACAGGGTCTCGGGACTGTCTTATAGTAGGTCTTAGTTACCCGTGACACCGGAACATAAAGGGCTATTGAAGGCGACCGTGGATTTTAGTCAGTACAAGTTTGATAGTCCCTCCCGTCTCTCCCTCAGGGAAGATTTATTGATGATGTAAAAGAAGAAAATAAAAAACTTTTTTTAAAAAAAGGGAACCGACTTCAAAACCAAACACAAAAAAACTGTAAAATAACTTTTCTTTCGGAAGTCGGTGGCTTTGTTTTTATTATTTTATTATTTCATTGACTATGGCCACCGACTTCCGAAAGAAAAGTTATTTTACAGTTTTTTTGTGTTTGGTTTTGAAGTCGGTTCCCTTTTTTTAAAAAAAGTTTTTTATTTTTCCCTTTTTAGTTTAAATATTCAACAAAAATCTTCATAATATAATCGGCGCCTTTGAAAATCTACTATCATAGTAAGCAACAACAAAAACGAATCTATGTGGGCAACTTCACGAGGTATCTATTATTGTTATATACTCAAACCTTCTCCAGAATGTAACGAACACTTTTCTAAAAACCGCATCAAAATCGGTTCAGCCAAACGCGAAATAATCGCGGACAAACATGCAATCGTCTCTGAAAATGTACAATCCAAGTAAGCAAACAAAAAACGGATCCACGTGGGCAACGTCACAGGATATCTATTAGTGTTATATACTAAAACCTTCTCCGGAATATAATGAACACTTTCCTGAAAACCGCATCCAAATCCGTCCAGCCAAACTCGAGATAATCGCGGACAAACATACATACATACATACATACATACATACATACATACATACATACATACATACATACAGGTCGAACTGAGAACCTACTTTTTTTTTTGAAGTCGGTTAAAAAATACTTACATTAATAAAACCATTTTGCTTAATGGGCCCGTGATTTAAAAAATAAAATAAATAAATAGAACACAATGTATTTGCCAGCTCCAAAGTTTCCTAGTTTTGTGGTTCGTGCAAAACAGTAAATAGTAAAGAAATATAATCTCAAAAGCAATTGTGCCGAAGGAGTGACTTGCCAGAAACTTCAACAGAATTAGTTTTAAGGTTACTTTCGACACTTAACCCTTTTCGCTCCGATGCAAACAAACCGTGACTTTGACAAAGCTGTTTCTTGACTTTGACTTCTTTTAATTTCGTTTTTTTCCACTTAAGAACTGTCAAATCGAACACGTTGTTTAGCAAGAACGACCTAATCAAAAAAGTGACACAAACCGGGCAAAGTCAACGAGTTTCGAGTCAAAACATATTGACTTTTACCAAAAACATCATGTGTGACAAAAGAACAAAGAAATAATGAGTGACAAAATAGATAAAACAATGTAACAAGTAATAATGAACGATATAACCTTTCGTTGAAGAGTATAACCTTTCACGACGCGATATAGAACAAGACTAAGCCGATAAAATTATCAAAAACTTAATGACTATTCGAAGACACCCTGTAAAATGAAAGTGCAATAATTACTCTGTCGAAAACACGTGTAAGAAAATAACAATTAAAAAATAAAAACAAAAACACCTGTTTGCATTATGTTGCTGCAACTAAATAACCCTTTAAATGCAGCGTATAACGAGGCGCCAACCGGGGCGAGCAACGCGTAAATCAGGCCCCGAACAAGTGCCAAATAATTTCGCAAAATTTTATTATAACAATAAAGTACTGCGGACGTTTTTAAGCCACAAATTTGCCCGCTCAAAACAAATCCTTGTGAACTTTTGCTTTTGAAATTTTTTCTCAGTGAAATAAGTAAATTTACTAGCGTTTGTGTTTCATTATGTCTCTCCTCGTTAGTGGGTTAATTCAAGTCGAGTGGTTTATTGGATCAATTGTTGTGTTTTCTCTTCATGAAACGGAAAAGTGCTTAAATATTGAGACATTCCATTTGCATTTGTTAACAAAACAAAATTGAACCTCGATATTGTTGAAAAGAGATACTGTATAGTGCTCTACGATCTTCAGAATATTTGCAAGCTAATAAAACACACAAAACGACAAATGAAATATTAATACATTTCAATAAATTAATATTCCGAACGCAGTCGTGTAAATTAATAACAGCTTATAAAATAATTTATGCGCATGTAATAATTAGTCATAGCATACCGAATTTACAATTTAATATTGCATGTCAATTCCCACATAAAAATCCTCTGAGCATATTTTTACTATGAAGTCAATAAACTTAAGAAAGCCGCGCAAACAAACAAAAGTGCGTAAATAAAGTTCAGTGCTCAATTAAAGACAACGAGGCATTCTGTGTTGCCTCGTGATTTACGTCCTCGTTCGAGGCACAGCGTCTGTTTAGGGTTAATTAGAGGCACGCTTAGTACCGCGAAATTTATGCAGTCGTCGCAAGGACAATTGATTGCGACTTGTGACGTTGTGAGGCCAAATATTTGTGAAACTTTGTGGTTCCGTGTGGGAATTAAAATAGCTATGCGTTATAATGAGATGAGGATAAAAATAAGATATTTTTACGTTTAGTTTTATTTTGAGGTTGTGGTTGAACTTCGCCCATGTTCCACGTCAATATGACGCATAAAGCTCGTAGTCGAAAAAAAAAAGAATATCATGAAAAGCATTTTCTAAATATTCCCGGACAATCAAAAGTAATATATTCTGGTAATAGCTCACTTTTTACACACGTAAAATAAACAAAACGACATTATTAACCACACATAAGCCATTGAAATTGACAACTTATCGAAAAGGATCCCTTTCAAATCCATTCATAAATAAAAAAGGAACAATACGTCCAGTATTTCTATAAAAGCGAACATAAATCCAGTGTTAGATGTGCGGTCCTCTTGTCACCGACATTAGAATGACCCCAAGATCGGCAGTAAAATGGGTTGTTAACAAAACGTCCCACATTAATTTATTGTAATTGTAACACCGGGTCCCAACGACCGTCGTGACTGCTGAACGGGTTAACAATCAAAGTTTATTATTGACCAACATAGCTTGAAATATCAGGGCGGCGCTGTTTGCAAAGAGAAACGTCATTCATTTGTCAAATTTGATACATTTTAAACGTAGTTCTAAATTCCACCGTATCTTGAGATACGGTGGTCGACTATTATTATCAATATTTTAGTCGAAAATATGCCTATTTATTATGCTATAGATTATAGTAACACTATTAAAGGTATCGTATTACAATTTGATATTTTAGACCGTTATTTCTTATTTATATTGATCGGTATTTTTAATTATGCATATAATATTTGCATAATATAACTACTAAAAGTATTTAAATGTTTTTCTTTGCCAAATCCAAAAAAAAAAGATCATAGAGCCAGCAACAAGATTATTTTACATTTGCTCGTCAAAAAAAAAATGGCGTCCTCAATCAGGACTATCCGACCTTGTACTCATACTCATTCACATTTCGGAAAATGCGAAGCGTATTTTTGTTACAATTTCGAGCACCACTTAACGCACATGCAAGTCCAGTGGATACACAGTCAACAAATATGTAAGGATTTTATATTGAAACAGACTGATTGGGAAAAACTCTCAGTTCATAATGCTTCAATAGATTCTAATAAGGATCCGACGGGATAGTTGAAGCATTCTTGCTTCAACTATCCCGTCCCGTAAATAATTCTTTATTTAATTAAGTAGGCAAATATAACGAAGTTGAATTTATTGATGGTCTATATGCATTTATGCCGCCACCTTTTAACTATGGAATGGAAGATTTGGCCTCGCCGGGCAGGACTGCGATAACCTATGTAGTATGGCATCCGGAGTACTGATCCAGAAGGATGCTGGTTCGAGTCCTGCTCGTAGTCCAATTTTTCTTTTTGCAAAAAAAGCTTTACTTATAGGTATTTGTGCAAAATTTTCTTCAAGAAATTAACATCCAAAAGGATGGTAGGTAATCTTAAATAATGATTATTTTGATACAATATTAGACTTGGTTTGGTACACGTAATACACGTAACAAATTACACAACAAATTTTTCATCTCGATAATACTGTAATATTTCTTTCAGCGACTCAATGAATATTATTTACAAAGTTACATTATTAAAAGAACACATTATTTAGATACTTATTGCTTGTAATAATACGATGAGTCCTACTCTCAAAATACCCGCATTCCTATGTCAATCCCACACTATTAATTTCAGCATTATTAATGATACACTTTTACTAAAATATTTCGAATACCACAAATAAACTAAACTTTATTAGTTTCTATTAATCACTAAAGAATTAAAACTAGAAAAATATAACTCATTTGAACCGTAATAAACCATGAAAGCACAACAAAAATATAAATTATATGATTTATATGAACTTAAAATGACCTCGAGAACGAAAAATATATATCAATACAATGTTAAATATATCATATAAGAAAGAACAGATATTAACAAAAAGTCACGTAGGAATCAAATAATTTAAACAAACTGATTTTATTTAAATCCATTATGACACTGTATGACAAAGTATCCTCTTCCTACGTGTATTTTTGAACCTATTACAATATCTATATTCATATTATAATATTTATTATGAATGTTAAATAGCTGCTGTTTTATGTATTTTTGATCTCTTGTATGCCAACGCATAGCATTATAAATAGATAATAATATCAAATATTTTGGTGGAAAATATTTAAAGATAGGTTTTAACAGCTTAAATTCTACCTCAGAAGCTGCTGGATTAAGTTACTTCAAATAAATATTTTGAATTTTTTTAAATTATATAATTACATTAAAACAGCTCATTTGACCACACTACCTACATAATATAATTATTTTAATTATGCCATAAATAAAGATTAATTATTGTACAGTTGATATTCCAGTCATGTACACAAAGTTCATAGTAATAATAATTAAATAAAAATAAATAAAAATGTATGTAATAAGCAACAAACAATGATTATAAATGAATATCATCATCGGCCTATAAAGTTCCCACTTCTGGAAGACAGGTCTTCTCTCAGGCAGTGGTGATGAAATCAATTACTAGGTATGCAGTTTAGTTGAACTGCATTCTCATACTCTTCTTCTTAGTTGAGAAGAAGAGTTACAAACTCCTTTTTAACACTTGAACGTTTTTAAATAAACAATTGTCATATAAACAATTATCATATAAAAATAAGTCTAACAAAAATAAGATAAGGTATTGAAGACGCGCGTTGCCTTGTGTACGAAGGAGCTAAGTTTTTGTCATGACCACTGGACCATCAGTTCTCCACATACAAACTTGCTCAATATTAATCTAACACAGATCTAAGAAACCCATCCAAGCTACACAAACTAACAGCTTAACAACAAACAACTGTCTAGCAACTGATACAGCTCACACAGCTTGTTTCAAGCTGTAGAGGGAGGTGTAAGCACAAAGGGCGACTCCTGTTTACACTCTCAAATCGATTGACGTGTTAAAGAAAACGGGCCACTAAACTAGCGATTTATTTACCGAATTACGAATTGTAGGTTGTAAACAGGCGAATTGCTTTGTTTAATTTACTATTTATGATAATGAGTGTGATACTAGAAGTGATTTAATTGATAACAAACGAATTTCAAAAGAAGAATAAACGGAAAAGTGCTTTGCTAAAAATAAAATCTAGTGGCGAATTAATCCTAAATGTCAATTACTAGTCCTACTACTACTTATTAATTGTCGATATTTTGAGCAAAGTTACTGCTAATGAGGTAAAAGTTTGACATCTTATTTATTGGTCTGAATTATTCAGGTTTCCGGATTAATATCTAACGAATAAACAATATGGCACGGTTACCTCGTAGTGTCCCGAGAACGATTCCCACAGAAAAATATTACAAGTAGATGTTTACAATTTACGGCAGAATTATTCAAATTAAATAGATTAAAATGCTCTTTAAGCCAAGATATTTAGGAATACATAATATGACTACTGAAAGAACACCGTGGATTTAAGCCAATACGAGTCTGACAGTCCCTCCCTTTCCACCAAGAGTCCGGAATCTTTGGATGTTAAAAAAAAGATGTTTTGCAATTTTTCTCGCAGTTTACTTCCCGCTTCTCCAAGAGCCCCACACTTACCTCCACACCCCCACACCCGCAAAGGGTGTATCACCAGCCTAATGTGAGAAGCCATTAATCATTCACTCTTATACAACTGACTTCGGTCCTGTTCCGTTCTTGACAGTCGCCGAACAGCCAGATTATAGCGATACAATCTAGCGTTGTTACTTACTATTGATTTGTAATTAGGTTGATGTGTTTACACCTTTATTTCAAAGGGTCCTTGGGAATTTGGGATCTATGGTTCATAGTTTGTTTACCAACACACTAATGAACAAAAGAATTACTTACTTGGAATTGATCCGGGATAGTAGATTCATTCAAATCACGCCATTGTTTAAGGAACTCCTTAAAAATGAATGACTTGTGTGGGTTCGATTCTCACCCAGGACAAAAATGTTTGTGTGATGAGCATGATCATTTGTTCTGTGTCTGGGTGTAATATATCTATAATATAAATGTATTTAGAAATATGGTATGTATATCAGTTGTCTAGTACTCATAACTCAAGCTCTGCTTAGCCTGGGACTAGATGGCGTTGTGTGATAGTTGTGGTATATATTATTATTATTTTAGTATCAATTTAAAGTTAACAGTTAAACCTTTAAATTGTAACATTTTTACTATTCTTAACTAGTTAATATAAAGTACTCAAGATTGCGCGAAATCTGAGTAAGTGATTAAAAACTGTTGCTCGCGAGTGTACTTAGTAATACTAAGTACAATCGCGAGTAACAGTATTTAATACGTTTAATAATATAATATACAGTATTTAATAATTATAAAAATAGAGGTTACATTTGTTTGCATTTCTCAGGAAATCATAAACCGATTTAAAAAAAGTAATCAATTAAATTCATCAAAATAGATTGAACTGACTGAGGGGTAGCTCAGGTTTCTTTTGCATAGGTATCTGCATAATTTGTATGCTTTAAAAAAATATTATGTCTGGTTTCATACTGCATAAGCTATTAAGCACTTCAGCAACCACAAGAGAATAATAACCATTTTAAATAGCAGAAAAAAAGTATTTATCCCAGAAAATTAATGTCACCAGAGTCCTGTTAAGAATATCTCCACAAAGCGTCTTTAGAGACGAAGGCCAAAAAACAGGTAATTAACTCAGGAACAATCACTCGTTAAGAAAACCGCGAAAGTTAAAGCAGCATAACGAGGCACTAAATATATAATTATATTATTTAAAAAACCAAGTATAGTAATACCATTCCAATACTCTTTAAAATTAAAACAACTGTCGCAAAAAAGTCCTCATTAATTTGTCGTTTTGTAAGACGCATTGTACCTCCTATACAGGGTGTCCCATTGAGAGGCGCATCATAATTACGACACGACAAAGTGTGGTTGACATCAACTCAAATGTTTAAGGGCCTGTAAAGTCTATACAACATCCACAATGCCTTTGAAGCGACTTTGTCTCACTTCGTAATTATCACACCCCCTGTATATCTCGACATACTTTACTTTGCGGTTCTTGAAATTGTAGATAGGACTTTCTTTGAAGGAATAAGGTCGATTATTCTTTGAATGTTTGTAAATTTACCTAGTTTGGTAGGTTGTAGGTATTAAGAACACTCTTGTTATGTAGACGTGGTGTATTTTTAGTAAAAGTCTATTATTTGTAGTGTTACCAACATTAAAAGATAATTAAAAGATATTTTCTTCCCTTTTGTATTGAAAAATTGTAATTAGACCACAATGTATAATTACACTTTTCGCTTTGTCATAATTTTTACGTATTTAAAAATAAAAAGTAGACCTTTCTTAGACATACATAGTCTTTCCAAATTAAGCTAAAGGCGAGATGTACAGACGCCAGCACATCATACTACAAAAATCTGTCAATATTTTCCAATCGAATATGCATGTCAACTTGCTTGCTTTGTAGTTTCACAAAAAGAAAAACTACACTCATTCAGAAAAATCGTCATAAAAGACCCATTCTTTCGTCCAATCCCATTCTCCTCATATTACACCATAATACCAATATCTCAACTCAATAATTTACACAACTGACCTATCCAATATCGTATAACACAATATCAAAAAAGAGGGTAGATTCGACTAAAAATTTTACGTGGTAATGAGAGTGGGCTGGCACATTCATATTTAATTGGCGCGCGAGGCCGGCTAGTTTATGGCTCTCTATGGTCGAGGGGTGATTTTACATTTTTTTTTTCAAATGCCCGATAGGCTCAAGTGGTATTGTGGAGAGGACAGTGCGTTCGACGTTTAAAAATTGAAGATACGACCTTTTTAGTGACGGCGGCGGTAGACCAGAAAAAAAAAGTTTATTTTTAAATGTCATTAAAGATCTTACAGAGTTGTATTGTAGGTATTTACTTCAAGCTTTGATATGTCTGTTATGTTAAGTATTACTTTTACGATCTTTAAAACTAGTACAGTCGAGTTCAATAATATGTTGGCATTGCCAATGATTCAAAATATTGTGAATGTTGATAAGCTCAATAAATTCTACAAAGCTATCGATCAAAAATATGTCTTCATATGAAGGTTCAATAATACATAATTTGCATTAGGCAATAATATGTGATCACCTTTTAAAAATATATCTATACTGTATTAGCTTTAATAATATCTGAGCAGGGTAAGCTTCATAATTATCTCTACATACATAGGAGAGTATATTATTTGCTCGAACAAATAAGATCCAGTTTATATTGATAAAGAAATGAAAGTATTTCAATTGTTTTCCGCGCAAATGCTGTTTAGGCCTTTTGAAATGAGTATTTCAGTGCCATAGTATATTTTTTATGAATGACATTTGCGTCTGTTATTTATTTTTAATAACGTCACTTGATGGAAAACTAGCCAGTGATACCTAAATAATGTTGCAAACTCCTTGACCACGCAATTTTAAGATTACTAGTAAAATCATCTTTACGACGTTTTCATAAGGTTGAATTTTAATTACATTCACTTGCTTAGATATTACTATATTACATAATTGTGAATCTTACACTGTTCAGATAATTATGATCTTAAAGTTGTTCATATAAAAATGTCCCTTTGGCTGTTTAGATGTTATTGAGAAAAAGTCGTCACATATTAATGAATTAGAATCTTGATCACAATTTAATGTTGCTTGTAATTGTCACAATATTCTGAAATATTTTGATATTCATATATTTTTGAAGTCTTGACGTGCCAACATGTTAATGAACGCGACTGTACTCTTAAAGCTGCATATTGGCCTATAAACTATGCGAAAATATGACATCATAAAATTGAGACAATAAACAATTATTTGATTGCGATAATGCCAACATTACACCCTCGTTTACTGCTATAACTATCTGCCTTTTTAGGTGTAACCTAGTAACTTTGTCCATAACGGATATTTTAGTACTTAAAAGATGACACTTTGTCCATAACAGCCTTATAGCTATTACATATGACGTTCAATTATTGTCCATTTTATTGTTGATTACTATAGCTTATGCCTGCGGAATCGCCACTAAAAATATAGAGTTTGATATAGGGTTTCTTTACGCGGATCCTTCTCCATTTTGCTAAAATAAAAGTAGTTTGATTAATGTTTCAGCGAAAGTCGGTTTCGTAGATGATCAAACCGAAAAACACCAACAGGATAAAAAAAAACAAAATTATTGATATTGATATTTTAAAGTATTGCAAATACGTTCATGTGCATTAAGTAAAAACTGTTATTTTGATAATATTACTGTATATTATATAGATTACACTTTGATTATTTATATAGACACAGCAGCGTCTTATCCATGCTATTCTATCTCAGAGTAACAGCGTCGCGGTAGCCCATTGAAAAAAAAAAATACGCGAAATAATATCGAAAAGCTATAAAACGGAGAGCAGTACCGCTATAAAACACAAACAAATAAGAGATAATCGGACGAGTGCTGTAACTTATTGTGGAGTCTTTATGTGCATCATAATATTTTACTACGACTTCTTTGGTAAAAGCTTTTGCAGGAGAATCGTGGTGTTGGTACTACTTTTTTAGTTATTGCTCACTTTTCGTATCGAATGTTTTATATAGATATGTCATTGAGTAGGAAACTGAATTTGAGGCCTACTGGTGAATTGCTTCTTGATGGGATTAGGAATTTTATGTTTAGTCCGGTAGAGTTTAGAGTAGCTTGGGGTTAGTACCTTGAAAATATCATTGCGTGATGATATTTGTATCAAATAGTATCCTGTAATGTATTTTGTAGTAATTGGATTCTACGAGACGTCGATAGCTAAATAGTGACTGATGATAGTGACTGTTTTGTTACTGCCCCTGTGGTCTATGATTGCAATCATTAGGTACTGTTAATCATAAAATTTACAAATAAGTTGTAATGATGAAAATTCAATAATAACCTGAACAATAATTTGACAAGATTGATTCTAGTGAAGTTTTTACTTTACTGTGTTCCAGCGATGCGCAGGAGTTCCAGTTCATTCTAAGTGAGCTCACTCCATCTTTGGTGTTATCTTCGCTTATGAGCTAGCTTTGGAGCCAGGAGCTACGTCGTGTTGAGCTAAAGTTCTCTAAGATTCAAAATAAGAAACAATGCTGAGACACAAAGTCCCCCAAAAAGCCCATGCAGCTGTTTTCAATTATTTTGACAAACAAAAATCCTCCTGCTTCCACTAAATCTTCCATAAATCCCAAATTAGATGCACCACATCTATTATTCTCCAGACACTTACGTATCTCTCAAAATTCAATTTATATTATCAATCTGTCAACGAAATGGTTCCAACTTTATCTGTCCCCTTAATAACAGGTTTTAAACTACAAAACGTTACCGACTCATCTACAAAATTCCCATAAATAACATATAATCCTAAACACCATTGAAGCTAGCGATCGACACTGTAAAATACTGTTTCTGGTATTATAACACCCTGTATAAAACGATAAGCCCCATAAACACGACTTACATTACTTATTCCCTTTGACGTTGTCAAATGATAGTTCGGATAAAACCAGCGTTGGTCTCGAAACTAATCGATGCTGTCGTAACACGCATGGGTTACATCAGC
The DNA here is from genome assembly GCA_028554685.1 of Agrotis ipsilon. Classification (NCBI taxonomy): domain Eukaryota; kingdom Metazoa; phylum Arthropoda; class Insecta; order Lepidoptera; family Noctuidae; genus Agrotis; species Agrotis ipsilon. Next base: position 12,303,432 of record CM052972.1, read on the forward strand.
TTTAGATGTACAATGGCGGACAAAAGTACGTAGTCACTAATCCTTGTATTGTTAACAGGAATCCAATTTAAAATTCCATGGAGGAGTCAGAAAAGCCTGATTGATTGCGACTTAAAATGTATTAGGTAGTAACACGCGATGTTATAAAAACAACTTTATAAGAGTTTGATGTGAAAACATCTTTGTAGTAGCACTTTGGATGTGACTTTGGCGAGCCATAAATCAAGCATACAATAAAACAATATTGCAACATTTTTATTCCTAAAACGTAAACAGAAACGACCTCTTTTGATAAATGTTTTTAAGTTTCAAATATTTGCTTTCGCTAAAATGTGGGAGGACAGTAATAAAAATAATGATGACTACTGATTTATTCAAATGGAAATATGATTATATGATTTTTTGTGATCTAATTATAATTCTAATTATTCTACCGTGTTTATTATTTGTTTGTAATGCAAGTGCCATGAATACGATAATTTATCCGTTTAAAGAAGGTACTGACAGTATTAATGACCATTTCAGTTTTTTTGTTTGCTTTCCTTCTCACGTTTAGGCAAATCTGAACTAGTCAGAGTAAGCAACTAACACGGCATAAAATACTCTACGTGTAATCCTAGAGAGCATAGACAATCACAAATAGAAGGATCAACCCCTGCACTGAGCGCAATAGATTGACCTTTCCAAGCCAATTACATACAGCGCTCGTCAACCCACTGAATGGACCGGCTTTGTATTTCAGTTTCAAATTCAAAGCTGTCTTATTGCTAAAAGCCGCCTTCCGGTGGACAATTGCCAAGAATCGAGTTAAGGACATCGCCCCTCCCTTTTTCTCATAAGCAATATCAGTATTTTCATCCCAGTCTTGCGAAGAGAATTCCCTGAATGAAAGGTCCTTTTCATCGTTTTGCAATACCGTCGTATCTGCGGCCAACTAGTGAGTGAATATAATTTCGTCAGTCTTCGAGTATGTGGTAATGAGGCCTCTTAATTTCAGCGGAAGTTACTTAGTAGAGGACAGTATACGTGTGGCCCATTTTCTTTGCTATCAATCAGAAATGTACTATTTACATAAATGTGTGCAAGCCAGGTGTGACTATACAGCTGTTGCGATCATTCTTCGTCATCTTTTTGTGTCATAAATACTATGTTTTCTTCTCCATCGTCATATATTTTCTACAATCGTAATAATGTTCATAGCGAAAATAGGTCTCGGGAAATTAGCTTTATGTTATTCAGGCGTGTCATTTGAGTGACGAAAGATGTCTTCCTCATCTTCGGCTACAGTATTAACTGAGGATTTAGATCTTTAGATTAGGCGTTATAAATAAAATATTACATTATTTGTGTCGATATATTTGAATACATAGCAACTGTGAAATCACTCATTCTCAAACATTATCTTTCCGTTCTTGTCCCAGAAAGGGTTACGCGGCCTTGGGTTCGCGAGACTGTCTTAAAAAGGTACCATGGACCAGAACTCAAAGGAAAATAATAGACTGAAAGTCCCTTCGGCACCACCCAAGTCAGAAGTACTCATTTAATGATTTTACTACCCAAAAAAAAGGACTAGCTAGGTCACTATTTTTCCGTTCTTTCTCCTTTGCATAAAGAAGCATGGTCGCGGGACTAACAAGTATCGTGACGCCGGAAGGTAAAGGGCTATTGAAGGACACCGTGGATTTTAATCAGTACGATTCTGACAGTCTCCTGCTGTGCCCTGGGTTCCAGCACTCATTTGATGATTTTAACAAGGTAAAAAAATGTGTAAAGAGGCATAAATTAGGTGGCTTGAACTTTATCACTCTTTTCTTATGAAAGAAAAAAGTGTGATAGATTTCGCAATGTAAACACATTCAGGCGCCACCACAGAGAGACTCATCTAAGGATCTAAATCTTTAGTACTATCAACTGTTATTAGAAATACAATATTATTCTAAAGTAATAAACTGAAGATTTTATGCGTGATCGCTCCGAATGGCCGATGGTTACCCGGAACATCAGATAAAACAATAACTGTTATTGTCACTTCTCTGTTACGACCTGCCATTTGCATTTCGATTCTATAGTGCGGATATTACTAACTGATATTTGTTGATATTTAAATGGAATGGATTGTACAAGTACAAATGGAGTTGTGTAAGTGTACCTAGCTTATTGCTTTGTATTGGGTTCGTAGATAGGTATTATTTTACTTACTAGAAAATGGCTATTGTTTTAAGGGGCAATAAGGGTTAATGCACAGCGCGAGCGACTCAAATTCAACGCGTCACGTCGTGTCTCGTCTCGCTGTTAACTGACCCTAATAGATGTTGCTTAGGCTTTCTTTCTGTTATGTAAGCATGATTTACCGACCATTACGCTTTTAGGCGAGATACGAAACGTTAGTAGTAGTAGAAGTATGAGTATTAATATGAGGAACAAAACTGTAATGAAAATCCTGACGATGTTTCATCTTTCTCGACCTGCAAAAGTAATAAGAATATCACGGCAGTGCCCCCGCCAAGACGAGGCAAGCGAAGCGCAATGGCACTACCAACCTTTTCTCGAAGTGTTTCGTCGTTTTTTTGAACCCTCAATATTATTTCCATTAAATAAATAATGCGTCATAAAACAAACATACAAACATACGCATCGCAACTGAGAGAACCTACCTTTTTTTTGGAGTCGTCTTAAAATAAAACAAGAATATCAAATACTAATCACCAGATCAGTTCTACAGAACAATTAAATCAATCGTAGAATAAAACACAATGTTCATTGTCTAATCGGAGTGCTGTTGATACACGAACAATAAAAGTTCGGTAGGAAATGCCCTAAGATAATCATCGCACTTCATCTTCCGACAATGTAGACCACAGAATTGACTAGAGAGTCTTGATTATACTTTTTTCCATTACCTTTACTGTAACTGTTTAGAGTTCCGTAACCAAAGGGTAAAAAGAAACCCTACTGTGAATCCGCTGTCCGTCTGTGTGCCTGTCTGTCTGTCTATCACCGGCCTATCTCATGAACCGATACTTATTGTAAGAAATTTTCGTAAAAACGCGATAGTTTTGCACTTTTGACATTTAGTGGGTATATACTCTTTGAGTGAGTGTTGTCCGTTTTTTAAAACGGCTGTCATAACGGAGATGAAAACTTTTATGTAAATTAAATATCTTTAAGTACCTCACGTAAAAGATTTTGACGAGGGAAAGAGATAAAATTACATGAATAAACCCGATGACGGTGAAAAAATAACTTAAAAAACGTCTTCGGGCCCTCTACCACATTCATAAGTCTACAGCCAGTAGCGGGCACCGACTCACGCGCAGTATATTTCTGGATCTCCATCAATGAAAGTGCGATTCATTCAGATATCCACGTTACTTTGGTACAGTCATCCTGCATCTCACATCCCTCGCCGCCGTGATAATAAACGGGTTTACAAGTACTTAGCTTTGTTATCAAAAGATTTTTAAATCAATTCAAAAATACTTGAGTCTTTTAAAGATTCAGAGAGAAATCGTTTTTTTTTACGTTGTAAAATCATCAAAAGAGTCTTTTCACCACCAGACTTGAGGGACTGTCAGACTTCTACTGACTAAAATCCACGGTGTCCTTCAATAGCTCTTTACTTCCCGCGACCACGGTTAACTGATAAGGCAGTCTGCGATCCCGGCAGGTCTTGGCCCTCGGTCCTGTATGGTAGCTGCCAGCTTTTCCGTCGACCCGGGCATGGTCCATGATCTGACAGCAAGTCCCATTACTCGCCGTCCGCAGGGCATTGTTCATATTATGAATTCTGAAATACGTGTATTTTCATGTCAAGTTAGAATTGGATTAGCGCAGCGTCGCGTCTTCCTGTCAATTGACCCTAAAGCAGCGTCCTGAACGAAGCTAAATATTTTGCTCTCAGCTTCATTACTTATCACCATGCTAAACACTAACGGCTTAGTTTATAAAGTACCATTATCAACCCTATGAGAATCATTGTAAACATCAATTCAAGAACAATGTTTTAGCTCAAACTTGCAGTGGGCAATTCTCGTCCCTACTCAGTATGACATTACAGTCATTTTTCTGCAGCAAGATAATAATAAGCCAGTACAGAAATGTCTTCATTTCCAACTTGTCTTATCTTTGTTTTAACAACCCATCAGAGCTCATTGTTGTACTCAAGGTTTAAAAGTTGACACTACCAAAAATGATTCATTCGACCCCATTATATTAAGTCACTAGCTGTTGCCAGCGACTTCACCCGCTACAACTCAAAAATTATCCCACGGGAACATAAAATCGGGATAAAAACTAATCCAGGTTATAAACTATCTGTGTACCAAATTTCAGCCAAATCCGTTCAGTGGTTTTTGCGTGAAAGAGTAACAAACATCCATCCACACATACAAACTTTCACGTTTATAATATTATATAAGTAGGATTTTATATATTTGCTCCACAAATTTATCCTAGGATTTTTACAAGCAAACGTCACACAACTTTAAGAACACGGTATTTCATTCTTTTTCATTTCATACAAATATTCAAGTTCATATTTTTAGAAATGACTGAACCGACCGAGACATTAAAACAGGATTCATAAATAGGTCTAAAAAGTTAGTGTTATTTTATTAATTTTTAATAGCCTATTTTGTGTCCCAATTGCTGGGCAAAGGCTTCCCTTTTTGCTATCAAACCTCTCTATTTTGGGCAATTTCTGTCCATGTTTGTAATGTAACTATTACACTTTCACCGTTTAGGTATTTTCTCCAAATCTATGCATTCTGCTTACACGAACATTGTAGTTTAATTAAAATCGGTTCACATGTACGAAGATTCATTAAAACGTTGCTGTCTTTAAAATTTCGATTAGAAAGATATTGAAAGTTTGTATGAACTGTCTCTCAAAATATTTTTATCGTTAAGTCGGCCTGTATGCAAACAGACAGAAAATAAACAACCCCGATTATCACAGAGGTTCTCCATACAAGGTTTTACGTTTGTTTTACTTTATGAACCTATTAAGTGTCGGGCTGTGGTACAAACTATTGTACCTAGTAATATTGCGTGTAATGTTAGAGCCTGTTTTGGTATTATTGCTGTTTTAAGTTCTTGAGTGGTTGGATTGTTCGAAAAGAAATATGAAAAGTGGTTTAATATCTCTAAAGGTTATGACTAGATGATGACCTGAGATCTAGCAAGAGAATCGTAGTAATTTCTGTCATTCATTCGAACAAAATCTTCTTACCGATGATACTCGTAGTTTATAACTTAGAGTTATATTATTTTAAGATAATTTTTATACCGGTATAACGTTCCCGTGGCATAATATTCTTGTAAAACGTGGGCAAACTCCTCCTCCTCTTTCTGCTGTATTTTGTATTACTGAGGGTCTTGAAGTCACCTTCAGCTTGGCGAAGCTTTAACATCAACAACAGCCAGTATTAGGTACATAAATGTTTCGAAATTAGGTACACGAAATACAAGCTATTCTACTTCTCCCAAAGTTAGCGCTTAACCTTATGTATTCATGTAATTAGATATTCTATGATATATTTTTTGAAACCTACTACTTTATCATTGACATTTTAATTCGCTTTGTTAAGGCATTCATAATCTCATTTTTACACATGATACATGCATTCCGGAGCTTCTAAATCGAACGCCTAGTCTTTAACAAACGCAAAGCAAGCCATATCGGCTAAACCAGATAATTTTTCCTCCGCAAAAAGCCGTAACTCCTACACCCAACACAACTCACACCCAATAAAACCTATAAACAACCTAGTTGTCTAATTACATCGTTTTCACTAATCGACACTTAAACAGCCCATTCACCGCACGCCAATCTAATAAATATCTATGGACAGAGACAATTATATTATCCCCAAGTAAACGCAAACAGCGCGGCGTGTGCGCACGACAGCCATAAAACCTGGTAAAGCCGATCTCGACCGAAGTTGACACGACAATTGCCGAGTGTTACAACTATTAAATCTTACAGACCGCCCCATGAGATATAAGGCCCTAAGTTTTAAAAGGTTTTGAAGAGTTTTTGCGAATATTGCCTGATGAATTTTGTGAACTCAACTGTGCACGACAGTTCAGGGTATTTGGCGCGGACTCGAAGGAGGTATGTCAAATCGTAATATCATTCATTCTTAGTTTGGGCTCGTTGTCAAAATAAATTATGTTACGATTCTGTCATTAGATATTAGTGTCGTGAAACACTATCTACCGTGTCTCTCGGACGCTAAGGAAAAATGACGGAACTGGTTCTATTTTTGTCAGTCATGTTTTATTTAACAGTACCTTCGGCTCAACCTAGGGCTCCCAGGACTCATTTGATGATTTATGATTTAAACCCGAAAACTCTGGCAATTATAACTAACAACATCAACAAAAGAGCACAATCATGGAACTTATCTATCAAACAGTTCACACATCTTCACAAAGACTAGGAATAATACTCTAAACATTCTAAAAGTCGCTCATAAAATACGCTTCGAATAATTTTTCGCATGCACGTAAAACATTATTCGAAGCATGTTCGTACTAGCATACAATGCGAAGCGTGGGCGGGGGACAACTCAATCGCTTGTCGAACCGTTGTGTGTGCCGTGTTATCGTAAAGTAGATTGTTTTCCCAAATATGTTCACAGCATTATACCTATTGAACACGACGATAAAGTAAGCGCGACTAACTTTAACAATATTCGCGTGAGAAATTGTTAAAGTAGAGTTCTTGTTTTGTCAAGAACTTGTCGAGAACTTCTAGACGTCTTGGCTTTTTGAAGTAGTCTACTACATACATAAAATTGTATATGTGACACAAATTACTTTAATTATTTATTTTTATTTATAAATTTATTTTTGTAAATATTTTACCTTTGAGTTAAGTTTTTAAATGTAGTATATTTATGTATATCCTTAGTTCATTAATACAATAAATTAAAATCTGTACTTATAGCTTCTTAAAGTTAATTAATGCTATTTCGTGTTAACTGACTATTCAAATTCTATTCTATGCTATTCTTTTTCCAGAAAAACTTATGTGTTAGTGAAAATTTACTCAGTCGCGTGCTTCTTATTTTACTGACAAATCCGTCCTAAGAAACTCAATGTTAAATAGTTAACCATCGACGTTTGGCTTACAGTGTATCTTCACTAGCAACGTTAACCAGTAAGCTTCTTCTTAATACATATTTGATATCGATGTTTTGAACTTATGTTTTTACATTAGTGTAATCTTTACTCCATGTAATCCATCATGGAACAAACATCAACTAACAAAATAACACACCTTTTTTGGCGAGGAAATTAAGCAAATGATCCTCGAGCGGACTCTCAGACTTAACGACTAATAACCACCATATTTCTTCTTATGTCATCTTTATTCCTTTGCTCTCTAGGGCCGCGAATCCCTGAATCTGAATCTGAATCGCTAATAACAAAACACCTATTAATCGTGTTCCCTATGTAATTGACATCGTCAAAACCGACCGTCCCACTACAGTAACACGATATAATCAAACAATTGCCTTGTTGCAGGTAAGAGCATCGCGTGACAACGCCACATAACGTGCGACAGCGGGGCAACCCTGAGCGCCATTAAACTGACCCAACTTATTGTTGGGGGAGCAACAAGTGGAAGTCATCGCTTGTTGCTAGGGCTGCCACTTTTGATACGGTAGAGTATTGCGTGGTATTTTGGCATTTGATTATAGGATTTTTTTTATTAGTTATTAAGTCAATCTTCGCTTAAATTATCTCGACTTTACTGTTTGTTTGAACGCGCTAATCTCGAACGGATAGAAAAACTATTTTTGTGTTGGTTTTTTTTTAGTATCGGGAAAAGTTATGGGCAATATAACATGACGCTATGACCAAAAGGAGGGGAGGTGAAGAGAGAGCAGGGGAGGTGAACCACGGGAAATAGTCAGTATTCTGATAGTTGTAACAGATTATACTGTGGAAAACGCGAGTTGGGTAGTGACAGTTATTTTCAAGTGACAGTTGACAGAGGTCATTGACACCCTCCTTCATAGTTGAACAGCTTAGTAATTCAGTCTATAAGGGCGATCACATACATCAGTTTTTTTTCAGTTCAGAATTCGAAATGATGAATGAAATGTGAATAACACACAAAACATGCACACACATTTTGTATAATTCACTGTATTCGGATAGAGAACGGATCAGGATTCCTGATCAGAAAAACTGATGTATGTGATCGCCCTAAATCGTCACATGGAAAAACAGTAACCGTTGTCATTTACTTGACAGAAGGATATCAATTAATACAAAGTCTAATCCTAAAAACAAATATATTTCAATCTCCCCTTAGCAACCCTATAAACAATACACCCCTAAATAATAGGGGTTGGAACTGGCAAACATTTGTCTTGTTGATCGGTGGTGGATACATCGCGTTCAACAGGTTACAACTGAGGGGATTATGGTAATACTACTTTACATCGATTTATTGTTTCTTCACTTGAGGCTTTTGTAGACAAACGTAGAGAATTAATATTCAGAAAAGTGCAAAAATATACTTCGTCAAGACTTCAGTTTCACATTTTGACGAATTGTCAGCTTCTGAATTGACATTTTGAAGTTGTCTAACCTAAAAGTCTAGCCGTACCCCTGAACTCTGACCCTGATAGCTCCTTTATTTAAAATTAAATAAATGTCTAACACTACCTACTTTAGAAGTTTTGACAATTGCTCAAACTCAAATTCTAAACTGGATCAAAGACACGGGCTTTCTCGTATAATTGCGAGGAGAAAGACATTTTGAAAGAGACGAAAGCAGAGACGGCCAAAGCCAGAGAAGCAAAACACGAAAAATTAAGCAAAACAAAGTAAATCAGTTTAATTAATTAACTGTTCGTACAAAAAATTACATTACCCACAGCAACTTCCATAAGCAAAACGCTCACATTAAGAAACAAAATGACGAATGTCACTGCACTGCAGAAACAAATGAAGATCGAACGAGCTGTTAAAAGAAGCGACGTAACCTGCGCGCGCGCAGGATGCGGTGATTGTGCGCGCGAGTTGCGACGCAGCGGAAGCGCGCACGGTTCGCGCCAAAACATCCGCCATTAGTGCTGAAAAAATATTGCATGCAGCACATGAAATATGGCAGGAAGACTGCCCGCTGATTGATATTAAAATGAAATGTCCATTCAATTGGCTTGAATAAGTACCGACGGGTTTGTTTGTATTGTTTTATCGTTATTTTATGGGTGGTGTTTATTTTGTATTGCCAAGCAAGTTTGCGATTTGTTGGTCATTTTACTTTTTAACTTCTTTGTATCACCACACACAGACAAATACAGGGGATCTAAAAATATCACTTTAGCAATCTTGCTGATAGAATTGCGATTAAATTGTTCTTAATCTACTCTATTGCAAGAGCAATGAACGGAATATTAGATTTTACGAATTTTATCGCAATGCATATTGTGATGTTCTGAATGGACTGTCACTACCACATTTATCTTTTGAACTAACAAAAAAAAAATATAACCGTACAGGCTATTTGATGTAAAAATAAAAATAACCAAAGAAATAAGCACATAATTCCTTTCGAAGGTAAAATTAAAACCGATAACACATAAATACCAAAAGAAATAATTAACGCAAATCATAACACAGAAACAGAAACCACAGTGTCAATACACGGACGCTTCACAAAAATAACAAGAGACGATCTGACCGACCACACCGTCCATTCTTAAGCGCGCACGGTCCCAGAAATAGAGCACAATAATTCATAAATGTTATGCCGACCGGCGATAATACTGTAGCATTGATCGGTTGTATTGGTATGACAACGTATGAGAATCTTGTTGGGAGCGTAGGGCTGGTGGTTTTGAGGTGCAAGGGAAAATGGGCTGTATTGACTGGAGTGTTCAGTTGGTAGGTCTTATTAGTTTTGTTAGACATCTTGCTTGTCTGATTGATACGATGCTATAGTCTGAGTTTTCAGTATAAATTCATCTTCAATATAAACATTTTATAACTACCTTTTTAAAGTTATGCTATACCTTATCTATTTCTTAATGCAGAGGCACATTAAATTCACTGTTCAGATCTTTCAAATTTCAGGGTTCTAACATGATTTTATGCATCATGCATCACAAAGTTATGCCTTAGTACTTTGTTTTTTCTCAATTGTAGACATTTATGGAGGATAAAAAATGACCTGTTTTTAATAATGAACAGAGTCACACATTACTTCAAAAAACCTACTCAAACATTCTGAATGGGAAGAATACGAAGCAAGATCTTGAGGTATAACTTGAAATAGAGGGGCCACTGTGTAATAATCAAAAGTAATAATCAAAGCTCAGCCCTAACAAAAAGAAAATTGATCTACTGCAATAAATTTAATATAGTAAACTAGCCAATCTACAGCAGCATGAGTATGATATTAAAACAAAGCAGTGCACGGCGGTGCGCGGTGCAATAATAAGCGGAAACGATGCGCAGGAGTCGCAGCCACACGCTCCACTAACTAAACTATATATGGACTGTGACAACGATGAATGTATTGTAAGTGAAATATTTATACTAATACTTAACAGCTGATCAAGTGCCGGTGGTCTTCTCACTGAAATATAATAATCTGACGATCATTATGATATAGGAAGCCGACGATAACCATTTAGTATTATGCTTCTGGAATCATTAATTTTTTGTTTCTAATACTCGTGGAGCGTGACGCTGGAGAAGTATAATTGAAAAAAGATGACAAAATGGCGACGGTAAGAGCCACAATTAGTGTTGAAAATGATGACTCTTCAATCAAATTCTAGATTTGGCACACCAAAGTTGTGGTATTGAATTTTGATGATCTACTAATAAGCGATGCAACAACCACTAGACAACCACTGTGATTGGTAGAAGCTGATTTCGGGAATATACCACAGATTAGTGATCGTAGCTGAAATCGACACATAACTTACTGCAAAAAACATTCTAGCAAAGAAAATAATAAATTTTCACAGTAATACCGTAACATTTTTATACGAAGAACTTTGTCCAGGTGAATTTTCGTCTTTCCAGCCAGCACGAATCACTTCTTATTGTTGTCCTATAAGACTAAAATGGTTTTAAAGTCTTACTGAGAAATCTAAAAAGACTGCAAATGAAGACATCAGTGACACATAAGACATGGTAGTAAGACAGTAACAGGAGGAGAGTTCAAACAGTGGAGAGTCCAATAAAAGCGTTGCGACAAGTCGTCAAACAGGCTAAGCATTGTTGTCGCACGTCTGGTTCTCAGAATGATGGTCAGTAATAAACGCGGATGTCGAAGCTGTGTCGTACGCCTTACAATACTTGTTATTACTATTTTAGGTGGACAGGGCTTTTGTTTTTCTTTTAGCGTTCAATATCGGTAACGGAATGTCAATTCTTGCAAGAGACTTGCAAAGATCTAAAGAAATTCGAATCTTAGAGATAAATATTAAGTTTTTCATTAGCAAAGTAAGAACTTCTGCATTATGTTCTTGATGCATTATTTTCGTGTGTTTAGCTTTGTATATAACAGAAGATTCCGATGAAAAAAGAAGATTTTTTAACCAGACTTTGATCATATTTTTATCTATTTCTAACATATTTGTCTCTAACAAGATTCTTATTTGGGTTAATTCCTCATAAACCATTACGTAGAGAATCTTACATTTACTTATTAGAATCTTCAACATCAATTATGATGTTGAAGATTCTAATAAGTAAATGAGAATAATCTCAACAGACATAAATTAACGACCCTCATCATTATCCCAAACAGAAGCAATCCCATTCCAAACTTTATGTCGTTCAACAACAACCAAAAAATCTTCACTTATGACTTACTCAAGTGAATGTTTACTAACCGTTTCACTGAAACCCATAAACCCCCTACTGCTCTGTCAACCGGTGTCAACCAAAAACAACAATGTACTGAGTTAATGAATAAAACAAGTGTCCTACCTTGAACTAAGCTCAGTTTTGACTTAAGCTAAAGGGTTGAGAAGCAGTTGGAGATGGGCGATTGAATGCTACAAGGATTAAATCGTATAAAAACTTAAAATTTACCTGCTATGGTTTCTTAGCATGAATTTTGAAGTATATGCTATCAACATTCTTCAAAATGCACCTTTACCTTAACCATGCAAAACTGGATGACGGAGACACTGTACTAGAAAATGAAATGACTCTTTCGGGAAGCCCAATATTCTGGCACCCATAAGTAACTTTTTGTCGTTTAAAATGTAAAGAAACTGATACTAGAAGACAATTTGGTTAGATTTTACGTTGTCAGGACGTCGAGGAGAATGTTTGTAGACCAAACTTCAGTTACGACGCTGGAACAGCACTGGACACAAGGCTATATCCTTAGAGAATATGCATAACCTCTTCAATGTTAGACTGATCATAAACAGGCATCTTCTTGGCGAAGAATATCATAGCTTTTGGGCACTGTTACAAACCCTAAAACGCTTTACAATGCGACTTGACAGTGACTCACACTCCACCATACAAATATTACTCGCCTCGCTTACCCTACAATGTAGGGCCAAAGCCGTAGTTTTATTGGAACCCAGATTTAGCACAGACAATTGACTCGGCGACCGTAAGTCACACATGAAACGGATGCCGCTGTCAAACGGACTCTCATTGTTGGCATCAACCGTATTTATTGAAATAACATCGAGGGTTATTATTGGAGTGCTAAGAGTGCTTCAAGATTCTAGGGCAGGTATTAATTATTGCTCCCACGTGCGCGTATTTGCATTGTCTTTTGTTTTAATATGCGTAATGGAGCTTCTATTTATTGTTAGTGCGCGGAGAAGAGAACGCATTATAAATTGCATGTGGGATATAATACTGGATGTTAAGTTTCTTGTATGTCGTTCGTTTCGAGTAATGGGTGACTCGCCGTTCGATCATGCACGATGCCCGGATCGACGTCGCATCTTGTACCAAGCCCTTCTCAAAAAGCTGTCAACAATCTAACAGGGGGCCCTTAACCGTGACCCTGGAACGTAAAGGACTATTGAAGGATCACCGTGGATTAAAGTCAGTACGACTCTGACAGTCCCTCCAGTCCTGTATATTTGACGTGATGACTCGTTTAAATTTTTTCTTCATATAAAATGTCCTCCGTGTATAAAATTAAAACTAACGAATCTGGTTATGAATTTCACCTGAATCTTTATTTTCATGATTCAAATTAGACGAGAGAGTTGATTTTGTTTGTGAACTTTTTAACATGCATTAAAAACCAGGAAATCTACTTTTTTTATTTAAAAACAGACTCCATAATCTCCTATTCTGGATCAATAAATCATAAACATATATTTTTTCGCTAGACCGTCTAATAATCATATTCACGGCGCACTTAACTCCCCGGGGTGGGCAGCGAAGCAAATTATAATAATTTATGACCAATTAGGCGACGAAGACGCACTTAAACTCCGGTGTCAAATATTACTGGCGCATGTATTTTGGCCACCGTATATTTATTATTATTATTTTACTAAAGATTTATTAAAGCAACATTTATTTTTTCCATAATTACACATTTATGTTGAATCGTAAACTTGGAATTTTATTTTAAACGCCATTATTAATTTAGTAATTATTATTTTTGTAATAAACAATGCTATGTACTGTGACTATTACTATAATAAAATTATGGGTAGTGTCGTTAAACGGGAATCGTAAAAATAGTGCTTCTTGCGTTTCGGCTTTTTTACTTTATGAAGTATTTTAACTGCATTTTGTAGCACTCGAATCAAATTATTATTTAGGTAATTACTTTATCAGGTGTCTTTTACATCATAATTAGAAATATAACATGACCCTAGTACACTTTCTAATGTCCGTATTATCGTCTGCCATGACCATTTTTAAAGTAAAAAGCCATGCAGTACTTAGAACATTCTAGTGCATTGATGAAACTAGTCTAAATGTTTTTTTTTTTTTTAAACATTGACCCCAACCCCACTCTAGAATATTTTCCTGCATCTTGGGTATATTTACAAACATAGAAACTCGCATAGACAAACACCCAGACCTCCGGAACAACTACTTGCAGATCATACAAAAATATTTGTTCCGTGGGTCAAACCCCGTGACACACTACGCTGTCAGTCATCAAGTACTCTGGACTACTAACACTACTAACTTGAAAAACACAAAACCTGTAGTATCAGCTAAACAGGAAGGAGAGGAGGAGGGAATTGCTACGAGGAAACCACCAAATAGTATCACAATACCTACTAGAACAGATAGACCTTTGATGTCAATTCAACTAATTAAACACCTATTTCCAACCCAATTATAATACTAAGCACTATTTATTACACAATAGAAACAAAATAAGATGGAAACTAACAATAAACATCAGCTCCTGTTATTATTATTGTTCGCAATAATATATTTCTGAAGCTCGCCCTGACATTTGCGATGGACCGGAACACTTTTGTTTCATTCATAAGTGACCACGTTTTGTCTCTAGAAGCAGCGTGTAGTATATGCAAGGTTTATAGAAGAACTGATTTAAATGATAGTATTGAGACCGCAAAAAGAATGATCCCTCTCTCAGAGAGGAGGTCTGTGTCCCAGCAGTGGGAACATTATAGGCTGATGATGATGATGATGAAAAAGAATGAAGCGGTTACCTTTCAAAATCACTGTGTATCCGCTCATGTTATCGTGAGATCGTAACTAGACAGGCACTTTATCTAATGTAGGTAATCTAGAAATGATAGAGATAAAAATCCCTAACGAATGAAAAAATGTCCTAAATGTATTCTCGAAAAATAGAACAGATACGTGTATCACCCAATCGTACTGTCCAGTCCATCACGTAAAGAGAAAACCTGTGTCTCAGCAGTGAGAAACATTTCTAGGATAATTATACATAGTGAATATATTTTATTATTTACTTCTTGCTTTAATACCGCTTTTTGAAAGTATACAAAAGATGCTCATACTTTTGTGATTGCACTGATGGATGTTGATTGCATAACATAATGACGAGGGACTCAAGAGATCCCAGAAATGCTTTTTCTCGATAAAACGAAGATGCTGAAGAGTCGGGGAATGGAAAACGCTAGCGAGTTTTTTTATCTTTATTTCTTTCTCATCGCTTCTCCAAATTTCCCATATACTACACGTATCTTCCTATAAATAACAATAGATTAGGCCCACATTAAACGCGGCTGCCAATGATATTATGATGTACAGTCGAATCGCGTCACTTCGCCCGCCTTCCCATTTATCATCAGTTCTCTATTTGCTTTGGCCAACTCTTTGATTTCTCTTGGCGCTGACGAACGGCTTGAAGGTGGTAATTTGCCGGGGAGATTTGCAGGTGTAATGAGTTCCGTTGTGGCGAAAACTGGGCCATTGTTTTTTGGGGTATCTAATAGCCCTGGTGTATTTTATAGTAGACCTTTTCACCCAGGTGGCCTACCATCACCATCATCATCATATCAGCCGTAAGACGTCCACTGCTGAACATAGGCCTCCTCTTTAGACTTCCAGTAGGACCGGTTGTAAGCGGCCTGCATCCAGCGTGATCCTATGCCTACCAGGACGTCTTATAGTTTCAGTGAGGAAAAGAGGTGGTGGTGGCTAGACGACTTGTGTAGCTGTGTCTCGTTTCCTCACTGGAATTACGCTGTCTTTAAGACGTCACATGATAGATCATCAGACGTGAAACAATGCAGGCTAAATAAAAATAGATAAATTTTAGAGTTGACAGTTCAGGCGAGATGATGGTCAAATGAAAGCATAGAGCATCAAAAGTTTGCATTCAATTTGAATATTGTACAGTTTTCAATCATGTTGTTAAAAATCAATAATATTTTTGATTAGGAATGATACCTACCTTCCTAAATATAGAATATTATACCTACACGTTAAGAGACATAGATGCTTTTTGCTGAACTTTGCTCGTTAATTATAGGTTTCTAGAAAAGAGCAAAACAACGATCATGAACGAGTAGTTCTTAACTGAACTTTCGTCGGAAATAAAGATTCTCAAAATGTCGTCACAATTTCGAAGAAAGCAAGCTACTTGAGCCCGAGCTAGCTATACATACGTATAATTAGAAAGTTAATTATGTGTCTATGTAGGTATGTATGTAAACATTCCTTTATGAATCCACACAAAGTGTCTCTTAATTTCACGTTCCCCACAGTCGGGCTTTACAAAGTTGTATCTGTGGAGTAGCGATAGCAGAAAAATCTGTGTGTTGTTTTTTTTTTTTTTTGTTTTATACAAAATGGAAGACGAAACCTGAAGCTTTTGGGACATTGGGACTGTGGGACACAAGTTGATAAAAATAATAAACCAATTAAATCGGTGATGTGGATAAAATCTAAGCTGCGGATAAACAAAAGCAGTTAAACGACTTTAATGTATTTGTCACTTTTAGTTGCTCGTTAAAATAACATTAATTTGTAAACTAAGGCCAAACGGATAAAGGTCAAACGACCGACTTTTATTTCGGATTTAATTTTATTTGTAAGCTTCCGTGTTACTTTAACATACCAATTTGTGTTGAACAAAACAATTTGTAGGTTAGAAAACAAAAAAGACTTCTCACTTACGCCGTAATAAGTTAACACGACGCATACACACTATAAAAAGTACACATTAATAAAACATATACTGCAAATAATTAACAGCACCTCCCCAGCGTGAAAACGAATGTAAATAACTCTTTATATTCAATAAAAACCGACCATTTCTTGCATTAAGCAATTTTGTTTTACCATAAAATAATTAACGCCAGCGATTGAGGCATTTAGCACAATTATTAATCACTTTTCTCAATTAAAACAATTTATTTTACATAATTTCCAAATAGTTGTAATAATCAATAAGTGGGAAAAAACACGTTTGGATTTGTTCAATTTAATAAACATACAGAATATATTCAATTCTTTTTTGTTGATACTTTGTTCTCCTTATTTTACAACGGGAAAATTGGTATAACGGTGAAACAGTTTTACTTAATTGCTAATGGAAATGATAATAAAATCTTGTTAACTTAATTGGAACTGTAAAAGTGAAGCAAATGATGTTATTACTCGGTCGACTTTTGTTGCGTTACAATCGTATTTTTACTAGTATATCAAGATTAAATCATACTCATCTCATCGGTGCAAACAAATATTATTATAACAAAATGAACGACGACACATTACTTAACCGTTTTAATAATATTATAATAGCAGATTTTCGTCGCGTTTTCGCTCAATCCCCAACAATTACTCTTCTTTAAATTTTTATGTAGAAAAAAGTAAACAGATGTCAAAAATATCAAATAACATAAATAATGTAATTCCGCTTCACTTGCTGACCGTACCAGGGAGGGTGCCACACAAAGGCGCGGCTGCTCTTTTTCACTTCTTCCTTCCACTTTTTACTTTTTGGTCCCTCTTCCCTCCCCAATGTCCTCTGTCCTCTGTCCATCCATGCGATGGAATTTTTGTCCTCTTTTTACCCTTATATACTTTTGTTTCTATTTTTGTGTTATGTTAGCAGCAATTTTCCAGAGTAAGGCCTGCGTTTTAATTAGTATTTTAGGATTTGTTTGGAGAAAATTAAAGAAAGAATTTAAAGTTATTACAATTTTCTGTTTTGAGAACTTGATGGTGTCGATGAGTAGGTACTAAGTTGAAAAAGTCTCTTTATTATAAGATTAAGATAAATCATTCTAAAATAAATTGTTCTAGAGTGGCTTTCTGGATGGCCCACATCAAGAGTTTATTCATCGATTGTACTGATTATTGAAACCCTTTTTGTAAACTTCTCTTTAAAGTAAATATACTACTTATCATCATCATTAGCCTATGATTTTCCCACACACACACACTGCTGGGATCCAGATTCTTTGAGAACGAGTGGGCTATAATCCACCACACGGACCCAATGCGGTTTCGTAGCTGTCACATGTCTTCGATTGGTGGTAGGTGGCTAGGGCATCCCAGTTTCCTCACAATGTTTTTCTTCACCGTTTGAAAGCAGTGGTGATGAAATAAATTACACAAAGTATTGCGCCAGGCTGGGTTCAAACTCACAACTCAAGTCGGGGCCGATATCACTGGGCCACTACTTACCTACATAAAATAAAGGAGCTTTTCTTCAAAATTGTTATTTTATTTACTGCCCAATCTCAGTAATAACACTCCCAACCTTACCATCACACAGAAATCTCTGAAAAGGTTCCCCGAACATTTCTCGAACAAAACCTTCAGAAAGTTGACACAGCCTCACAAAACATAGCTATCTATCTGTTCTCACATAAAAGAGACGGAGAATAAAAGGCAAACAAAACATGTATGGAGGCAAGACTAAACATTTCCAAGACGTTGCTCTGGGGGCTACCACCCCCCACAGGCTCAGGAGTATGAGAAGGTGGCACATGTACCACGAAACATAGCACAAAGTTACCAAAACAAAAAACAAACGACAATCAACTCAATCGAGACGAAATAGAGCCCAACAGAACCGCATTCTAAAATTAGGATTCCACAACACAACGTCCATTTAAGAAAGACCCGTGAAAATGCATTACTTTACCCCGCTTTTCTCTTCGTTCTGTGCGTTTTCAGGGGAGGTAGGAGATCAAATGTAACTGGTTAATAAGGTTTTTAACCGTCGCCTGTGTGTGTGAGTCGTTTATTTGAAATGAAGCAAAGCTGCAGAATACAGGAGGAATGTATTCTTCTTTGTATGCGGTATTCTAGCTGTTCGGGAAACTGGGGGATTCTCTTGAAGTAGCGTTTAAAATATTTATGTTTGCCCTTTTAACTAGTACAGCTTAATACAAAGTAGGTAAGTGTTTTAAAAGGAGCCTTGGTTACTAAGGCAAGAAAGATAGGTATTATCTATTTGATCATGAGCAGAATTCTCAGGAATTCTACAAGATGGATCGACGACATCGCGAGTCGTGGACAACCGATGTATATATATGTATAAGTATATGATGTATAAGTTGCGGATTATCGTTCAGCGTGGCGGTCTAAGGAGGCCATTGTTCAGCTGTGGACGACTTTTGGCTGATGATGATGAGGATTTAATTCCAAGAACCCCTATAGAAATATGTTTATTTCTATGGATAGTAGAAGGATGGGTAAAGTTGTTCTAACTGTGTGGTCTCCAGAAATGATCGATTATTATGTCCTATAGACAATGTAGTACGTGACTAGCAGATTGTATCAGAGAGGGATCTATAAGAGTGACAAAGCTAAGTAAATATGAGAAAGATGGCGGTTACCACGAAACTTAGAAGGGTATCCCACTGCAAAATCTTAGTAAGTACCTAATTTTAGACAAGACGACTGGCAGACTTCAATTCTTATCCCCTAATTATAAGCTATGTCAGAGGGTTGTGTGTTTCCCAGAGGCGGCCTAAACAAGTCAGAAATGACCAATGTAAAAAAATAGTACATGCAGTGGTCACTACAAAATACAAAATAGTCATAGGTAATTATTCTAAACATAATACTTTTTAAATATTTTAGACGCACTATAACGCCTGCGTCGTTAGTCATATCATACATAATGATTTTTGAAAAGGTTTAAGAGTTTATTTTCATAAAACACTCGAAAGTTCAAAACATTACGAACAGAATAATACAACCCCCATACCACGACACTAAAATACATTCCGACCAAAAGATTCCATCGATCGTCCATCGTTTCCACTCGTGGTACAAGGTCGGGCAGTCAGCGACACCTGTTCCGAACATCCGGTCACAGATACTATGCCTATTGCACTTCTTAATGAGTGCTCTCGTTACTACAGTCGGCAATATGCTCGAACCAACGCGTTTAAGTTCGGCCTCTGAGGAAAATCGTTCGATCACGTAACGTAAACGCAGTCATCCGTGTTCGATTTTGAAGTCCGTTTTGCGGTACGCTTCTATCGTTTGCGTTTCAGTTTGGTTTGTGACAAAAATTGTTTTGCTTTTTAACTTTAACGTGTGTGATAACTTAGATTTTGAATAAAGAATACATCACGACTACCTATAAGTCTTTATTGAACTTAGAACAATAAAGACGTTAACGTTTTGATTCCGTAGAAAAATGTTCGATATCGTAACGTAAACGCGTCAGTTAACTCCGGGTTTTATAGAGCCGCGGACATTATTAGTTGTAGTTGTATTAATAGAAGGTTCTATTTAAAACTAGTTAAAGGACAGGCGTTAAGTGCTGTGAATACGTTAGGCAGTGCCTATTATTAGGACTTTTTATACTGAGTTGATGTTATCAATGAATGTTTTTAGTTTGTTTCTGTTTCTTACTAGCGAGGTATTTCTATCTGGTTTAACTTGAATGGCGACGATTGTATTTGTATTTTATTTTTAGTTCATTATAGTTTGTATTTGTTTAACAGTTTTAAATCCCTGACGTGTGTGATAAGTTTGACGTATCTGTGTGTCTCTCTGTGACGTCGTGACTCCTACACGAACGGACCGATTTTGAGGTGTTTTTTTTTTGTTTAAAAACTGACGTTCTTGAAATAGTTCTTAAGAATAAATCGACACGACACTTACACACATTTGAGGACAACTTTTAAAGGTAATAAAATTTCCTTTACTTACGTAGTGCCTACGTAAGAAGGATTTACTTACCTTTATTAAGAAAACATGGTCATTTGGAAAACCGTATGTTTCTAGAAATAATTGATTCATTAACTAGGCATGTGCGTAATACACCAAACTTGGTTATTCTTTCTTCGTAAGTATATTCTAATAATAGTTAGGTATAGGAAAACCCAGCCACCTTTTTTTTGGTTGTCAAGGGGATTCCTTCAAAAGGCGCCTAAGACCGAAGACCGTGGGACTTTTGCCCATCTTTTGCCCCACTAAAACCTCCCCCATGGTTATAATCAGCACTTGAAGAGGAACTCTACATCCTCTAAAGACCAGCTCCAGAGACCCTCAGTTTAATAACTTCTAGGGCTGACCGAGGCTGACCAATAACCGTGAAGCAGTCTCCCCTGAACCTCATTGTGCACGGCAGCACGATCACCATCCGTCATCACTTCCCTCTTGTTTTTTACGTGGCAATATCATCAAAGTCCTCCAACCCCAGGGGACTGTCAGACTATCACCAAACTGTATTTTATTTACAGTATACTTGAAGTATTTACTGCTTTAAATGTATGGAAAACTGAAAAAGCGCCACTAGTCATACGAATAAGGAACCAATTTTCCCTAAAAATACGAAAACATATCTAAAATTAAACAAATCCGTTCTCAATCACTAAGAACGCACCTACACAAAAATAGAACACGGTAAATGCCAAATCAAAAAATTTAAACGCGGAACAATACTCGCACATCGCCAATCCGACAATAGAAGTGACGCGGCATTCCAATTCGGTGCGCTATTGTTGAATACGACGCCCTGATTGGCTGGCTGGCACAATGGGCCACGCCCACCACACAATGCCCTATTGTCGTGGCGGGACGCACCGCCCAACAGTTCTTATATTTTTTTATAGAACATTAGATTTTATTTGACGTTTTGATTGTTATATTGCTTCTTAGGAAATCTCCAAGTTGCTATTCCTATATAGATAGTCAATAAATTATGTCAGTAATTCAAAATATTTAATTAAACACATTAGGTATGCTTAGTCGTTTATTATAAAATGATTGAAAGCTTTTTCGATAAACTCGTCCAATTTTTTGTAGTTAATCTGAAAAAACGTTAACATTAAAGCTCAAAGAGAGATATGAGCGTCGGAAAATACAATTTTAATAGTAAACATATAACAAAATCAAATCGGGAAAGAGACGATTTTTAAAAGCCAAAAACACATTAAAAAACAGAAAGTAAACTGGTAATAAATTAAAAAAAAGATCGCGCCCACTTAGGCGCCCCAAATGGAAATGGCAGCTACTTATTTTTTCCGTAAAAGCATCGTTTAAAACTTGGTCAGCTGGGTGTCGGCCATGAGGGGGTATGGTTCCGTAGCTGAAAACCGGTTTACTATTCAGAAATAAGCATCAATTTTGTTTGTTCATCCTATGTTAGTTACACTAGAATATTTCTTGTTCACGCAATCAATGCTCAGATCTAAATACACAAAAAATGACATCCAGCCAATCATGATAAATAATTATCAAGATAACTAAGCCTTTGAGTCTGTACCAAATTTTAAGCTTTGGGCAACTTACTAGTAGCATAAAATCAATCTTTAATCTAGTATTTTTATTATACACTATCGTCTAAGATCTTAAAGTAACAAGATGCATTGCAAAGTTTCTTGTTTCTTCCAGAAAAAATCAAGAAGAAGCATGGCAATGTTTTTTGTTTCTTCAAAAACTTGGTCGTTGGTATACGGGACCCAGAATTTAGGCAAAACGTTGACCGAAACAGCGGTAATGTTGCTGAGGATCCACAAATAGAGATTAATACGGCTAATGGTGCCATTTCAACGTTAGTACCTATATTTTTACGTCAAAAGTAAGTAAAACGTTTGGGGATTGATGTAAGCTTTCAATATATTTATTTTGTAGACATTGTTTTGGTCTGAAATTGATGATTATTATCACTCATGATCTTTGTGGTGACGGTGAGAGGATTTTAAGTTAAATGTATTTTGTTATTTTTGGTTCAAAACTTGGCTTGAATGATTTAATTCATTAGCACTTTGAACTTGTGTGCGTATCTCCGAAATATTGTCTTTTGGAAAATGCCTTGGTAATCTTCTGTAAAAATATAGAACTGAATAGGTACCTTTAAAATCAGTTTCTGACAATCTTTCTTGAAAATTACGACTAACGAGTCAAAGTAGTATTACATGCCTACTAACAGGTTCATAAGTTCTTAGACAAGACTTCAAAACAACATATCCACAATATCCATTACACTAATGCTACCAAGCTTACAATTCATAACTACTTTCACTGCTAGAAACAATAAAATAAACATCCACTTTCATTTTACAACAAACAGTATTAATTTTTCAATAAATTAACTAACCGTTTTGTAAGGTCAATACAGGGTCATGGGAACCACTAGTATTGGTCTCCCTGACCAAAGTTATGAATGGACAGCAGGGGTCAACGATACCTGGTTGGTGCTTGATGACAGATAAGATAATTAATAAAGTGGACACGCCGTACCTAATTAACCAGTTGCTTGCGGGTAAACAGATGCAGATGTTGGGCCAATATTGGTTTGTGATGTTGGCTCAAACGTCGCTATGTATTTGGTTTGGAATGAGTGGAAATGAAATGAATATTTTTATTAAAAGTGAAAATAGAAAAAAAAGTGAAATGTGCAAGATTATATAAAGAAGAATTTATTGAAGAAACCTTCAGAATCCAATTGAGAAGCCCGGTGGCGCCTCCATACAAAATTTGTTTTCATCCTACATCTTAATTTCACAATTCAGTCTCTTGACAACCCACCACTAGTCTTCTAATTACTAAAATATATAGCAACATCACGTATTATCTAAGTATCAAATATGTAGATAAATAATCTCTCAAGGAATTTAATAACGAACTAATTATAAAGGCGGCAGTGAAACATCAAAGCCTTAAGTTTCATAAAAGGTTCTTCATATATGTTTTCATATAGATATTACACCTATAGAACTTTGTTTACAGTAGGGAGCTACATGTATGAATTGCCACCTCTACGAACATTGTGGAAGTTTGGCAAATCCTTTACAAGTTACTTACGGATTGAGAATTACAGAAATTACTGTCTTTCTTGCTAAATTAGGTACTTTAAATTGACAAGACAAGAGACAACCAAGGCTCAGAAAAGCGATATGGACTATCTGATTTATCTATTTATTTACACATAGAAAAACTTATAATTCTTCTAAAACTAGACTTAAATAGCGACACATCTGACATTTCATCCCCCGATCAAATGGATGATAATAATCCCTGACAAAATCATCTAATTCCTTTGCCGTATAATACCGTCATAAAAGTAAACCGCATGGAAAACCCTTCAGTGAGGAGCAAGTTTCCCATCAAACTAAGTTTATGTTATGGGGACGAAAACGGAAGGGTGAAAATGAACCCGTTATGTGGAAAATAAGGGGTTCATATCTACTGGAATGTTGTGTATCATTTAAACGAAGGGGTGTATTAAAGTTTAATAAAGACAGCAGATATATAGCCTAAGGTCTTGAGATCTTGAAAATACAGAACAAGAAATATTATTTCCAGATAAAGTCACCAATGAAAAGTATTTAGCAGTCACAAGATAATTCATTCTCATTTATAAATAAGTTACCGTTTTAATTAATAAAATTAACTTATCTTTAGACATTTAACACATAAGTCTGCTAATTATAGATAGTACGGCAAATACTTAACTCAATACCTGTTTATAAGTACGACTAGTTAAATTACCAACATGACTTAACTTTCTAAGATTAGATACTACCGTACAACGTAATTATATTACATGTTATACTCGTATATGAGTACTAAATTGTAGAGACCTGTTATTATGTGCTGTAAGGTTTATTGTGGAAAAGATACAGTTTCTAAAAACTATACTACACTAGTTGCAGTAGGCATAAGACGAGTCAATAAAATACAATTTGTAAGTACTACCTATCACCACCTTAATACAAAAGAAGCAAACACTGAATTCAGCAAAGCAAAACCAACAATTCCTAAAGCGTAGACAATATCAGTTTGAACCTAAACGTTCAAGTAAAGATCCCACAGAATTACCTGACGAAAAAAACGGACAATACCTTTAAATCAGCTACCAGTCTCGAGTCCTAATTAAACAAAAAAACAGCCGCCATTGAGCGCAACAGAGGCGGAAATGCCACAATGAGACATGGACTCGCGCGGATTAGATTCAAAGCGAGGCAAAGATCTTTAAATAGATAGGCCGCGGACGCGCTAAGTGACGCCAATTAGCCAGCGCGCCCTCTCGTGACATCGGTTAAGGTGAAGCGACTTCCATTTTTAAATTTTCGGCGTTCGGTTAACTTTAAGATTTTTACCCCTTTAAAATGAAGATAGTTTTTTTTTTTAATGGCGCATACCGTGTGCTGTTTTGTAGCAGTAGCTTTTTTAAAAAAAAATCATATTTTTTTAAATAAATTTTTAAATTAAATTAATAAAAAATAATAAAGAGACGATGTTGTTAAAGATTATGTGCGTCAATAATGATATTTAAATAATTTTAAATAAATTAAATTGCATTTGGTACATTTTTCTACCTACACAGTAGAAAAAAATCTATTTATATCAAAGTGGTTGATCTTTTTAATAATAAATTTATTATTATTGCACTAATTGTTCGCTTTCAAAAAAATATCTTAATACTTCAGACGGACGCCATATTTATTTAATTTTACAAATTAAAAAATCGTTCCCCACAAAAGAAAATGCTGATTTGTGACCATTTAAAGTCTTAATTTATCGAATTGCTTAATGGATTCCGCTTATCAATAACAATTATAGTGTCATAAATAAGTCAAAAAAAACCAGTCTATAATCTAGAATAATTCCAATTTAATCAGAAAATGAAATAAATTAAACGCTTATAACATAATCAAAATGGAGGCTAGGTACCTAAGAAAACATTATCAAAATACAGAAATCTCTTTACGGGTAAATAATCTTTGAAACTGATGAACTTATAAAGGACGTTGGTTCAAACAAACCCACTCTCCTTGTGGGGAGAAGGGGGATAAACAAAACACCAGAAACCAATCAAGTAATTGCCTTGGCCCCGGTTTCGGTTGCTTCCTTAGTCGATAATCTTCATTAGAGGGACAAAGGGGGGCAAAAGGGGGAATTTTACCTGAGACTGTGGTACCTACCAACCTGGACCTACCAACTTATATTCTTTAAATTTACTTATTAGCATGATTGTTTATTTGTCATAAATCATGTAAAAGTAAATTTTGTGGTTTTGTTGTACAACATTTTGTTAGAAGCATAATAATTAAGTTTTGATAGCTCGTTACATTTAAGCTAGGTAGGTATAGGTAAGGACTTTTAATACGCAAGTATGACTCTTATACGGTTCATACCTATTTATGACAATCGTATGACTAAAGGGGAACCTTGATGACTAGGAACGGACAGAAGACACGAACAGGACAAGTCTCACGTATACTTAAGTATATGTAATGTGGTTTTGGGAAGAGGAAAAAAAGGCAATTTTTGTTGCTGTGCAAAATAGCACCGTAAATGCTTATTGAATCATACGCCACGCGTATGAAATAGACAATTTTATTTTTATAAAATCCGACATTTTTTGACGATAGAAATCTTACATTATTCAGTCATTTATTCTACTTTTCCGTCGACAAATACAGTTTCTACGATATCAAGCTAAGGCTAAACGAATCAGGATGAAATTTCGCGCAAAGATAGAATAATCCGAAATAAGACAGGATATTATCCTCAGGATAATAAGACAGGATATTATCCTCAGGATAATTTTCGTCTACCACGCAGGAGAAGCCAATGATAAAATCTAGTAGTTTATAAGAAATTTTAACAAAAAATAAAACCTAACATACATAAATACAGTCACACACAAATAATCATTACAAGCCATCAAACAAAAAGTAATTTACCCCCGTACGGGAGGCTAATAAAAGCTTGGAACACAGCCAGGGTCCCCCAACCCGGGCAGATAATACCCCCCCACGGGGTGTGGGTGATTGGGGGACACCCCCGAGACACACATTCTTACACGCGTGCGCGTCTATGTGGGTCATATTGTCCTCAAAGGAAGGTTTCTTGTCCTTTATTCATTACAAAGGATTTATGGTGCGCGTTGTATATTATGTTTGTGGGTTTTTAGGTACTAGGTAAAACCTAGCCACCCGCCACCGTTAAGACTGTTCCTGCTTGCAGCGCTTTAATTTTCGATTCCTTTGTTTGGTCTCTTCATAAAAAGGGTTGTCAGGTACTTATATAACCGTAGAAATACCTGACAATACCTATATATTTAAGTGACAATAGAGTTTGAGATTTTTGTTTTTTTATTTTATTTTAACAAAGTGTAGGTACCTAGCGAATAATAAATTTCAAAACATTTTAAGCTAAGTGCTGCAGTTCTTTTTGTGTAAACAACAGTACTTAGAATAGGTATGTATTTCTTTTATTTGACTAGTGTAAAAATAAGCAAAAAATAATTAGACTATAACTACATTAATTAATTAAATATTAATAAAATTCCATAACTTTAAAATGCAAGAGGCAAATCAAATCTTGCACAGTGGTCCAAATACGGTATACCGACGCCAAAAAAAAAACACTGAAGAATTTAATTGTTCTAATAAACATTTTAATTTTACATTTCAAAAATCATGGGAATATGTCAATTAACACACTAATTAGCTAAACATACACAGCGATTCATTAATTTACAACATAATTTTACATTATTGAAGAAAAATAACTTGCTTTTTGACGACTTGCTTACTTTTTATCGTCATAATCTTTATTTTATTACATTTAAATCGTATAATAAAAAATCTATGTGTCATAAAGTGAATCTTTGCTGTGTTTGAACTAAAATAAAGAGTCTATTAACTATAAAATATGATAATTGAAGAGATAACGTTTCAAAAGTTACACGTGAAACAGCCGGGCGAGGAGAAATTATGCTATCAAGTTCAATACTGAATATTCATGCTTGTATAGTACTAAGAGTAACTGTCTTATTGGTATGGATGTAGGTAAAGGTATAAGATTTAAAACAGGGTCAGATTATCCCAGTCCGACACCCGACAGTCGCTCCACAAGACCGGGTTAGGTATATTAAAAAAATCGCTCAAAAATTTTCACAACTAAAAAATAGTTTTATGGATTACCACTTTTCTAGATTTTCTACTTAATTCTGTGGACAAACTATCTCTAAGTTACATTAAGGTTGCAACAACTGAAACCTAGTCTAATCTTACCGCCTGACTTTCAGCAAGCCTCACAAGCCAGACTCGTGGCTTCGCGCAGTCTGGAACGGCCGGCAAACGCCACCATCGACAAAATGGCCAGTCCTTTCAGTAAAATATCTACGTTTATTTAGTTTTCTGTTATTAAACTGCGAGTAAAGTAATTGCAACTCAAGTACCTGACACAGTAGTAAAAAAATATCTCGATTTTCATCCAATGTCTTTCATAGAATCCGAAGTCGAATTAGCAGAGTAATGTAAAGCTCGTTTTAAATTGTTTAGAATCCGTGAATTGGGTGAGATCTTCAGGGATTACGTCGTACTACGTCCCAGTTACTGTTACTCTAAAATCGTGCCGTTATAAATAGAAGTTACGGCATTGACATTCAAAGTGATTTTTTTTTACTTTATGCGCATCTTTATCTCGTTGTAACTCAATACTGATTGTATGAAATTGTTGTTGATTAATAGCTCCGTAAGCAAATATCAAAAGGGCCGGTGACATCAAAATTTCATTCGGTTCATTTTGGCGTCACATTACAGGTTTGGTGGGAAACCGTTGTCTCGCACAACAATAGAGACTCGCCAATAGCACAATCGGAGCGGCACACAATAGAACGTTTTCCTGTGGCCACGCCTCACGACACAATGGCACAATAACACGCCCAGTTAGATCCTCCAACATTCGTGAATAAAGAAAATTTTCTCCACAAATACAAACGTAACGGAGATTGTATTGACTTTTTAAACGCCCTCATAGAGCGCACACCCACCTGAGTTTCATTGTGGTGTGCGAAAATGGTTTCACAATGCCCGGCTATTCACCGCGGTACGCACACTGTGCGGGATCGCCACACTCAAAGACGCTCGCAGGGCGGAGCTTAGAGCGAGATGAAACCTCGCCTAGCCGCCGCTCGCGCCCGAGCAGGAGAGAGCGCGCTCGTCCGACACGCACACATTGGCCGCTAGAAAAGGATGGGCTGAACGGCTTTGTATAGATTCCGCGGGATGAAAGCTGTTATTCCGCATAGACAATTGATTGTAAGCGTTGTCATGAATAGAAGTGCACCGAATTTTTGTTCAAACTGGTAGTTGTTACTGTGCTCATGTGGATTTTGCAGCCAAAATATGATGTTCAATTCATTTTATGAGAGAACAGGGCATCGAAGTACTGCATTGTTCATAGGGCAGTGACATTAGGTCGGTGCGTCCTTGTCGCACGTGGGAGCGGGGCGGGCGGCGAGGGGCGGGGGGCGGTATTGTAGCGCGCGCGTATTGTCGACCCGCTTCGATCTGCCAGCATTGTGTATCGGCGCCGCGCGTTCACAAGACGTGTATCACGTTCATATTTGAAATTCTCGAACGCGTTCGATCGCAGAGCGCTCGCACAAACTCTTATTCGAACGTTACTGCGAATATTTTGTGTTGGACTATTGTTTTTATTTTGTGTTTATTTTTTCTTCTGTGTTGTTTTTTTAGTTTGTGACTTTAACAGTTAGAACTTTATAATCATGTTTGTGAAAATAATGCCAAAGAAACGGTGTGATCGGACAGTTTAACGTGTTGTAATAGTTCTGTTACATTTATTATTTTTTGTTTTATAAGTATTCGTCGCACTTTGATTTTTCTGATGTCTCGAAAAACAAGAGGAACGATGATAACGCACCTGAAGGTAAATTACTTTTTTAATTATTTAAGTGTTATGTTTTAGTTGCAGTTACATTTTATTTCTTAGTTATTTTTTATGCAACTGTAGCTGAATTAGGTCTACTTGTAGACAACAATTACTGTTCGGAGACTAAAATACGTACTAATGCACTCCATTTTGTTAAAATAAAATTAATATTCAGTGTTTTGGATAATAGAAACGCCTGATCAAACTTCAGTAAGTAGTCAAAAATTTAAATGATTAAAAATAAAAGTTGCATAATATTTTACAACGATCTTACAAGTTCTAACTTGCACAGTGGACCAACGGTCAAAAATTGTGGACAAAAAGAAGTTAGCAACTTTTTTTCTTATTATTTCGCAATACGATATCCTCTCATGGGGAGCTGTATTCTAAAATACCTACAAAGCAATAACAATTGTGTACATTTGAATAAAAAACCTGTTTGCATTACTGGACATGTCATTGACTACATATGACATATTCGTATGAGTTTATTTATGTTAGGTTTAAAGTAGATATTTACTTGTTAGTAATTAAATTCAATTTTCTTTGAACGCAGATAAGTATTGAGATTTAATGTCGATTCTTCACCGGACGTTTTTGGGAGAAGTTTAAATTAATTTCGATGCATCTTTGAATTATTTTTATGCATTTTTTTCCGATTATGCATTCTATGGTGAGTTAACAGGTTATTTTCAATAATTATGCACTCATTCTTTATTTAATTTATTTTGCATCAACTCCCTGTCTTGTGTCTATACATTAATTTACAAAGGCCTCCTCCAATTGTTGCTATTTTTCTCTATCTTTGGACACTTCTATCCATGTTCCAGCTCCAGCTGCTATGACTTTGATGTTGTGAATGTAATATTAGATACAATCCGTAACCTTAGATAATGTGTACCTAATTAGTAAAGTAATTTACTTATAAACTATGACACAATATGGTACTTGTAACCGGTGATCTTTTACCATATAGTACATATTATTATAACAAAATAACACAATCTTTTAAATACTTCCCTCTCCAAGTAAGTTATTTCAATAAAATTAAGCTTCATTACCTTATTGCCGCAACTGTTTTATTACAAATATTTAAAATATTTAAATGAAACTTTTAATGAATAATCCTGCAAATTATCAACACCGTATTAAGGGAATATTTCAGTTGTCTTCTCAGGTTTCTTATTAAGATTAATAAAGGAGTGATTATGCACATCAGTCTCAGCTTCCTTTACGACTAATTTCAAGTGACAGTCCCTAATTGGTGGGTATTTCTTACATTACCAGCGGTAACAAACGGTAAAAGTTTACAATGACAGCCACAATGGTAAAATTTTACTGCCACAGCATTGTTGTTGAGGTAAATTGACTTCGAAATTACCGCAATTAAATTTAAAAATTAAGTAGGCGGTAAATTAACGGGAATTGATCTGTTGTTTGTCGAAATCGTTCGGCGTTCGGAACACTGTTTATTTCGTTCTTAAATTTCATTTAATGATCCCCAGTTTTTTAGTAATAAAAACGTGTCAATTTGTTAACGACAGTGAGGTTTCGAGAAATACGATTGGGCGCTTGAAATAAAGTGTGCGCGCATTCGGGACTATTTAATTGGACCTTTTCTGTATTTTAATGAGGGAAATTATTTTATTGAACATTGTATGCAAGCTGGTTAAGTATGTTCCCATTCATAAAAATAATTTAGATGACATTTTATTCGACGAATCAATTGCAGGAAATAGTTCAACAAACCCGTCTATTCAGTGCTCACACTGTAAAAAGGTTTTCTCTCATTACGGCAATTGTAGAAAATTTAAAAACTGTCAATAATTAGGATCTAAAAAGCCAATAAGACGGAAATTGACAAAAAAGAAAACATTATTATTTACATGACACATAAATGAGATGCAAAAACATGGAACTGGACAAGTTAAATAACATTAACTTGTAGTGCCTACATTTAGTCTAAAACTACATTTCTCTAAAAAACAGCAAAATCTGTCAACATTCGTGCACACATATCGTATATTTTTTGATGGTAATGAGTGCTAGGAATGTTCTAAGCTATTTCTGTGTCCAGAATTAGTATAGGAAATTCGTTTAGTTGTCGGGCTGTCAAACGCAGGGCGTATCACCGCTCGCCACGACACTCATCAATTAGCGCCTTCGTTTTACGAGTCACAGACATACAGACTAACACACATTACAAACTGTTCCTTTTACATTTTACGCAAACATATTTTTTCTTAGGCTGTAATTTTTACTGTGTCCACTGTAAAAGAAAATACAGTGTCAATGATAGATCTTGTACCAGATTTTATTGACTTTTTTCTGTTTCGGAAATGAAAAGTAGGAGGGTAGGTGCAACGTTAAAATATGATGACTAGTATCAACACATAATAAATATGAAACTAGATAAAAGAAGAGTAATTTTCTCTTGATTTCCGCTCCTAATATCAATTTTTTTTTGCAGAAAAAATGTTAGGATGTTACCTACTTCAGCAATTGTTTTTAACAATGCGTTTTTGATTTGACTACAGATTACAATGTTTTTGAAAATCGCGTTTATTATGAAAAAATAAATTAGATTTCATAAAGTTTGAGTTTGTAATACATAAAAAACAAACAAAAATGATTAAGGTGCTAAAATGCAATGCGTTCATTTGCAATATTCTTTTCGGATGCCGTTACATATTTCAGATGTTTTTCGATATTATTTGACTCGATAATCAGAATCGTTACAACCGCCATACCAAGTCAGGAAGACTACCACAAAACCGAAATTTTATTACAATAATAAACGTGCACCAGTTCCAGTAACTAGGATAACTACATCAATTGTTTTTAATAAATATTATTTTTGTTATTAACCAACAGGAAACGGGGAACGTATTTATATTAAAACACCACGCAATGAAAACAGTCGTAAATCCAATCGAATATAAACCTTTGCATGCACCGGATGCGATGAATATTTAAAAAAAGTTACTTCAGTATCTATTTAACCAAACGTACTAAATAGGTAACGTCGAAAAGTTCATAAAACCGAAGTTGCGGTTGATTTTAATAACCGATTTATTAGTTTTTAATAAAAATCTTGTAGGATGTGGTTTTTGTCCTCAGATGTTTGAAAATTAAACACTGTGGTCACGCTGCGACTTTTAATGTTTATGACTTTTCAAAGTTAACGGGTGTAATGCATGTAATGTGTTTTTGAGTGGAGATTTCATTTAGATTTTAATAAACAAGTGTTGGTTTCGACTGAAATGTTTTTATATAGGTTTTGACTTCGTTCTTGAAACCTTATTATTTTTGTTTGATGTGCTTAAAACATTTGATTTGTTTATTCAATCTTTATAATGTTTGTGTCAGACTTTGAAGTACATTTATCTATACCTATATACATATAATATTCCTCACTTGATTTGGTAGGTACAATAAAAGTACTTTTTTTGAGACGCGTTTACAAACAAAATAAAAAGAAATAGAATGATTACTCGATATTCATATTTCATTACCTACTACTATCTGCATAATATAATCTTATAAATCTTCTCAATGAGTTACTAGGTTCATAATTTCTAAGAAGCTGTGTCGTAATCTCAGGCAATCATTACTTAATTTAAATACTTACATATGTTGATTTGCAACAAATTGACTAATATTCACTAATGACCATATTATTAGGTACTTCTCATGTTCATTTCAATGTTTGAGTATGAGTATACAACTGGTAATTGCCCATTTATTATCAATGATAAAAATCTTGGCAATTAATTAACAAGACAGAATAAATAAATAAAAGTTTGATGATTCGAAAACTTAACTTTTTATCTGTAGATTTCTAATTTTTGTTGTCGGCTAATCAACTTATAGATACGTCTCACAATTTTGAACATTTGCTACTCAGTAAATTTTAAACAGTACTAAAAATTAAAAGTTCACCCACCAAAGCATTCTCTTTGTAGAAAATATTTCTCAGCTGAAAAATCCGAAAAGAAAAGGACGACACCATAACCCTATTATTAGGATTCTTATCCGACACACCCATCCGATTTACAAGACAAATACTTGGGACTACCCGGCCAAATCACAGAGGTAAGTCACGTCGCACATCACCATTGTGACATCCCGTTGACTCAAACTGGCAGCATTACCGCCACCCTACCTTTGCCCTCGATTTTTTTTATTAATTCCCGCCACGTCTTTGCTTTGTTCGTCCCATTGTGAATACCATGTGTAATAGAAATACGCAGTATGCTTATTGAATGGAACTAGCTGTGCCCGCAACTTCGTTCGCGTGGATGTCGGAATTCAACAATGTATTTTTTAGTTGCAAGCGCTTAATTCAGGCCATGTTTTTCATATAAACCGTGTATTTAGAATTTTCTTAGAATAATCTAAAATCACCACACCACACCACACCACACCACACCACACCACACCACACCACACCACACCACACCACACCACACCACACCACACCACACCACACCACACCACACCACACCACACCACACCACACCACACCACACCACACCACACTACACTACACCACACCACACCACACCACACCACACCACACCACACCCCACCCCACCCCACCACACCACACCACACCACACCACACCACACCACATCACACCACATTCTTTCATTCCATTCCATTCTGTTTTACTCTATGATTCCTTTAAATATTGCTTTAATTAATTTATATTTTTTATAATGTGAACCGATACGATACGATGAAACAAAATACATAATGTTACTTCAATTTAAACACGTCTATTCCAGGTTTTCTTTTAACGCCATCTGCCGTGCGTTGTAGTTTTGCTATTCGAATTCGAAGTTAGATCGCACGACTGCCGTACAAAATCAAACTGTGAGACCAAAGTGCACCCGTAATGTTACTTCTACATCACTTTAAATTCAAATATCTTTTGATAGACTGAACCGATTCCAATGAAACAAAAACTAAATTCCTCTCCAAGTTACGCTTAATCGTTGTGTATAAAAGTTATTTACATTAATTTCGTACTTTTTACGTGATACGTGGACAAATAAACATACAAACAGACAAACAGATAAACAGACAAAAAATCTAAAAATGCTAGAAATGGGTTCTATTGGTTGTCCTTTAATACCCTGGCTATATTTTTTGAGTTTTTTTTTAATGTACAAAAATAACTTTTCTACAGTTTTATTATATGTATATAGATTTTCGTATTTTGTCCCCAGCTTTGTCGATTTGGATCACTGTGCGGTGTGAATAATACATTTAGGTATGACGTCTGAAGTGTTTGTGGTACCTTTAAGGTACTACGTCTTGAGGAGACGTCTTTAGTATATTTATGGACATAAGGATACCTATTTCTCAACAGTTTGTATAATTAGGTATAACTAGTACTGAAAAAGGACGTCATGTAATGACTTGCGCATTATAAACCTGAAATATGTGACATTACATTTGGACTCTACCAATAAGAGGAACTGAAACCGCAGTGTCATGAATAATTATTCCTTTATTTTCTTACCACCCGGTACAGTACTACCTATGTTTTATAAGAAACAGCTTATCGATTCGTTTAGTTGCAATTTCTAGACTTGTCACAAATAAATGTTCAGTTTGATACCTATACCTAAATATTATTCATCGGGCTTATTTTTCAATAGTCAATAACTTTTATCTGAGGAATAAAAATAGTAGTTTGACAGCTTATCTATAGAAAATAATTATGTCAAACCACTGTTTTTATTCCATATATAAAAGTTATCTGACTATTTCACCTACGGTACAATAGTCAGATAACTAAAAAACGTTCACAGTTTTTATGTCATGTGACTGGGACTGTAGCACTATAACTATTTTTAGTACTAGTTTTATTTTTTGTCTTGACATTTCATAAGTGCCTATATTTGGCTTAGTTGAAATAAACGGTTTGATTTGATTTGAAAAATCAGCCCTTAATCAATCCATATTTCTACCTTGGAATATTCAACACAAATCCTCAAACACTTGACGAAAGCCAAATATGACACGCATACTTCAACGAAAGCATTAACACCTCTTTAAAATTTATTTGAACAGAATTTTATGCTAAATAAACTTCATTGAGGGCCCCACAATGGATAGCGCCCTTCGACTTAACCCTCAAATAATTCCTCGATTCTCGTAGACAACGCCTTCCGTTTCTTTCATTGAGTGTTAGAAAAGGACAAAGACGAAGGGTTAGAAGTTATGAACGGTTAGCGAGTTTTTTAAGTCTCTGAATGTCAAATTGATATAGTAGTAAATGGCACTGTAATTTTTAAATAAGAAAGGTTCATTACCAGGAGGTCTGCTCTCGTAGTTCATCCATGAAAATTCGGACTGTCCAATCATGTTGTCACCAATTTTAATTCGTATCAGAACTAATGTAATGTTCATAATGAAACTTCCGAGACGTGGCCTGGCCATGAAGTCTAGGTGGCATTTGCAGTGTTAACACCCAGGCGTTTCTTCCTTCCCAATCAGGAACCTCCCACTTGTACCCACCGCAACTACGTCCTCGTGGAATAAATTTAGAACCTACCTAAGAAGCTAAACCCACATATAAACAGCGGTTTCTTGTTTTTAATTTTCATTCTTCAACAATCCCGCTTCAGTCTACCACTTGGACCACTCCCAGTCAAAAGAAAGAATCCCCAATAAGTGTACATTTTAGGTGTCCCTGTTATTTGTAGTACGGAACCCTTCTGTTTGCTAGCACGTGTTTTATTGTGTAGTTATTGCGCAATTATTGGAGGGGACTTTAGAATGGTAAGGAAGTGCCATTGTTGGTAGGGAAAGAATTGACGGTGCCAAGTGGAGTATGCCTTGTTGTGGCAGGCAAATCTGTAAAGCTCGGTTTTAATTCCCAGTAGTTTTTCTGTCATTATGACGTCATTAACGTATTGCATAATGATAGAAAAGTATTTCTCTGTAGCAATATCTAAATAATTGTACACTTGTAACAGAACATCGAGCATTCGCCGTTTTTTTTTTAATTGGTCGCACTGAAGAATCAACATTAGACAAGAGAACTAGACCCCAGATTAGAAAAGATCTTGCTAAACTGGGTTCCGTAATTTAGCATTTAAAACGACAAGCAATAAGTTACACTATTCACTTATATTATAAGTTCATTATAAGTGTGATAAAATCTACAAATTTTACAAAAAACATTATCTTGTTAGTAGCCAGTATTATTTTGTTAAGTTCAATGAACCAAGACTAATTACTAATTACTATTTCCGCGTATATCCATCTTTCGCATCTGCCTGTCAGCGTTTGGCGAGCGTAGAAATAATACCCGAAGACTGGTCAAATAACAAAGATGGGGTCGATGCCAAAACCAAAAAAAAAAACAATTTATATACTAGATTTGATATTACCAGGGGTAAAAGACGTTTCTTTACTTTTTTTTAAACGTTGCTTCGCCCTATGAATTAATTAGGTACTCCTGTGCCGGAGGTGCGTTATCATAGAAACTCACATAAACAAATACAATGGAACAATTACTTGTAAATTTTTTGTCAAGTGTTTGATGAAATTATTGCGACCCTGGAATGCAAAGGGCAATTGAAGTTAATGACTCATCCTGACTTGCTGACTAATACTATAAATGTGAAAGTAATTTTGTTGGACACCTTTTCACGCCTAAGCAACTAAATCGGATATCCTGAAATTTTTCGTATGCGTGGAAAATAGAACAGAAATGGACATAGGGTTCAAGGAAAACAACACTAAAATCCATAATGATAGTAGATGGCGTCATGTACCGAATAGACTATCAAGTACTGAATCCGGAGTTTACAGTTCCAAATCCTGCTCGCGATTCGAATTTTTCTTCCAAAGAAAACCTTTGAAATTCGCCACGAATGATATTTATACAAATAATATAATTAACTGTAATGAAAGTACAGTAAATTGTATTCACTTGATTAAGCTTCAAAATGTTATTTCCAAATAAATGGACGTACATATTATTATTCAAGCCGATTTACTTACTCGTCTTATCAAAACGAACCATATAATTTCTATTGTTCATCTCCACATTGATTCCACAATGGAAATCGTCTACGTGCCGTCTCTTCTCCTGTGTGGATATAGAAAATAAAGAGTTTCCTGTGCCATTGTCGAGGGACATTCGACTCTGGTCTTAAGAAATACCTTTACTCGAGGGGCACGTGTGAACAGGGTCGTGTTTGAGCTGCGAGTCAAGTTTGATCTTATTATTGATGATTGTCGTAATGTTTGTGGGATCGATAGCTGGGAATTAGAAATCGATGATAGTGATGTGGCTTTAATGAATAAATACTGATGCGTTTCTTGTGGAAATACTATAGGTACTCCTTTGCTAAACTAACTTACGTTGACAAAATATTTTGGACAAATTCTGCGAATCGTGCAAGCATCGGACTGTAACGGAGATACTGACTGTTAGTCTACTTCATCCCACTACTAGGCAAAGGCCTCTCCCCATAATCTCATGATTTCACCATCCAGGGCCAACATATTCTATTAATTTTTGCCAGCGCTTCGCCGGCAGTAATTCGAAAATTATTTCACTGGAATGTTATAAGATAATCTTTGTATTCTATGTGGTATTCCAGACTACTTACCCATCTCTGAGCGAATTTCATCAAAATAAGTTCAGCCGTTCCTACTTGACTGAGTATTTAGCAAACTTCCATTTATCCAAAATTTTATATTTATTATCATTCACTAAGTAAAAGTAAAGAATGTGTTAAAGGAAATATTATATCATCATTTGCACGCATGTAGATTGCAGGTCTCTATGATTAAAATATATTTGCATTTTATTCCATACCTACTCCAAGTCAGTCGGTTAAAAACTTAAGTGGCCGCCATTCGCAAGGTGTTTGATAAGGATTTTTTTACAAGCGACGTCGATAAAACAAAAGTGTCGGTAATCGGAAAACAAACACACGATATAAAACAAAGATTTGTTCTATCCCAAAGCATTCCAAGAAAATCCTCATAATATTTAGTATAGTCATTCCCAAACTTCTCAGTATAAAGCATGTTAGTCCGAATCGCTCCAAAATTGACTTAAACAAAGATTAATGTGATTTCACTATAATTTATAGCTAAAGTGACGTTTGAAAGTAAACACGTTTCTATTCTACAGACATCTGTTTGTTTGAACGGTAGAAAAATGCCTGTCGGAACCAAATCGATTGACATATTGCTCATGTATTGTATAGAGATTGATTTAGAATCAAATAATTATATCGTTGCCTCCGGAAAGTTTGAGGAAAATCCAGCTGCGCATGTTGGTTTAGTTGAAAGGGTTAATTCAATTTTCAAAATGTTTGACAGATGGAATATTATCATAGCTTTATTATTATTGACTTCAACTTCAATATAGGTAGCTTCTAAAAATAGCTAGACTCTCGTAGATATGAATCTTGTTAGAAGATAATTGGAGTTTATAAGAAAATTGGAGCCCAGTGTCCCCAGACGGAAAAGTACCACAGACTGGTCATATGAAACTAAATGGCGAGAAAATATTATTGGCTATTTAAAGATAGACGGCGCAATAAAAGACATTAACGGAAATAAACTATTTGATATAGAACTGACTGATGATCATATTTTGTTCAGAGATCGCTAGGTATAGCTAGATTATCAATTCAGCCTATCGCATGTCCACAGCTGGACATATAGGCCTCTCCCAGGCGGCGCCACTTCATCCTGTTCTATGCCTTCCGCATCCAATCCAGCTAGAACATAGAAAAGTAAAAGTTCAGGGAAGAAAGTAAAATGCCGATTTCCTTCTATTTTAATAGCTGTATTTCCAAATTAAGACACTACAGATCATCATCTGCCTAGCTTTTCCCAACTATATTGGGCTTCGGCTTCCAGTCGAACCAGATGCAGGATATTAGCATTTTATATGGAGCTTTTTTAGCCACGAGGTCCTTCAAATTAAGACTACAGATAACGGTCTATATTATCTCCGCAGTCGGCCAAACGCAAAATTAGAATAGGGTCTAATGCTTAGGTTATTAACGTTAATAGATACTTACTTTAAACATGTAAAATTTTGATTCCTTAAAAAATCCTGTCATTATAATCAAGAGGCCTTCTTCATTCAAGAAGATTGCATCCAGTCTCTATTCTCTTAAAAGAAAACGCCATGAACAGTTAAGATTTATTAAACGTTTAATGATTTTATGAACAGGGGGTAGTTGATAATTTATTACCCTATAATTTAATTTGCATACTGATATGCACTTAAGAATAGTGTTTAAGGTTCAATTATGTGACATAAATAATAATTATTGTCATTTTATGAGCTTGAATGGCGAAAAGACCGCGTACAAAGTCATGATCAGTAAAAACTATACTCACTTGAATTAAATAAGATTGTTTGAGGACGAACTAAGGATTCAAACAACAATCAGATGTTGAGTTTTTTTTTGGGCTTAATGCTGTTCAAGCCCCGTTAATCTAGATGGAATGGAAAGGACTCTCCGACATCTACTGACTTAAAACCACCATGTTTTTTCACATTCACTTTGTGTTTCAGGGCCGAAGTTTCATTTGAAATAATCCCGTAACCTTGATGAATAAAATCTCTTTTGCCATGACTTTCGTTTACAGCAGCTAGTATTTCATGATCTTTGACTATTGCAAAGCATTTTGTTATTACTGTTCTAGGCGTTTACTTTCCACTGCTAGATCAAAAGCTTCTTTCTCCCTTCACCAACCGGTTACTCATCTTCTTTTTCTTTTTAGTCCTCACCTGTTCCTGTTACACGCAGGGTTATCTTTTCTATTATTTTGTTTTTAGGGTGATATTTAAAATCATAATTATGAGTCCTCCTGTCCTGTGTGGAGCGGTCCGCTGTCAGACTCTTACTGATTGAAAATCCACTTTTCAGTTACCATTTGCATTCCAGGCTTTCCTCTTCGGAAGGCTCATGTCTTACTATTCATCTGTCTGCTGAATAATCTAGCTCATGGAAAATATCTAAAAATCAGGGTCTTCTAATTGTGTCATCCTTGTTCTACCTCAATATGCTTCAAAGAACCTTGAT
The DNA here is from genome assembly GCA_028554685.1 of Agrotis ipsilon. Taxonomy (NCBI): domain Eukaryota; kingdom Metazoa; phylum Arthropoda; class Insecta; order Lepidoptera; family Noctuidae; genus Agrotis; species Agrotis ipsilon. The sequence goes on from CM052972.1 coordinate 12,344,112, forward strand.
ATCAATTCTTTAAAAAATCGATCATAGTAAAAACGCTATAATATTTTAACTGCTTCTTACATTAAAGCCGTACATTGTTTGATAATCCTGCATCCTGTAGATATTTAGTTTGCGTTCGATGTTAGCTCGTAAAACTCTTTATTATGCGTCTATGTACGTAATAGTTTCAATTTTATGGTCAAAAATGTTATCATAATAATCCGAGACGTTTGTTATAGGACTTCCGCTCACTGACTTGCGTCTGTCGGTTTTTATTTCTACGTTGCATTGATGAAGTGCAAATTATAATTCAGTCCTAGGTTATAATACGAGTAAAATTTAATATAGTCGGTCTTTGGGAAAACGTCATTGCAAAACACGTTTTAATTATTATGATACTAAGATGTATATCTTAAATCGAACATTGATAAAGAATCATGCAAATGGCAGGATATTTTCTTGTTAAACATTTTCTTTTTAAATACTATAAAACAAGTAACAGCTCATAAAAATGCCAACTGACTGAAAGCTGTCCGAAACGTTAATTTTCTAACTCATCTCTTTTCTACAATAGTTTCCATCCCAAGTGGCATTGGTTCCTTTTTACAGCCCAAAACCACTCCAATGTTAACATTGCTCAACCAACATCTAACTTCACAAAGAATCATTTTCCTTCATTTCCTGAACATAACTCCCTCCACGCGGTTCTTCCCTTTTATGGCACTAATGACAGATTTTATGGGCAACACAGAAACTATCAAGTATCAGTCCATTTTACACTCACTAAAACTATTGTTTAGAATTTCTCCGTAAACTTACGCCTAACCAAATAACCTGACCCAACATTTCATAGATTCAAGGTACGATGAAAGGTCAGCTTATACTGAAAATGTGTTGCCAAGACATGTCTTGGTGCGTACTTAACGATGCTGATCATTGACATCTGCTGATTTAAGATGGGGATGAAGTAAGGGCTGACTAATGATGTTTGTATTAAGGCCATTAAGGGGAACTGTTTAGGGAGAAATAGATTCAGTATTCATATTGTAAGTGTTAAGTTACGAAGTACTTGTATTATCACCCTCACGATTTTCAAATTCATTTAGTTCTGGATTTAGACCACCATTTATTAAAACATCAATCAGACGTCCTAAAATTTTGGTTACAACGAATTGGCTATTTGCGATTTTTTGAGGAAACTATTTACTCATTGATTTATCGTACGTACTTAAGTACACTTCGGGGAGAATCACGAAATGACTTCTAAAAAAGGATAATAAATATAAGTGAACAACAGCCAAATAAATACATAATTATGAATTCACACTCAAAAGTTCAATTATAAAAACTATGAGTCACCGTTCAGGCAATACATTTATTCAGTAACTGGCACTACGAAAGCGTTCGATCCATTCTACAATCCCAATGAAAAAATTGATTCATAATATAATTAAACAAAAGATGGAAGTCTATAAATAATTCGAGCAAGACAAGGCATGAGCAGGCATCCAGCCGTATTGTACTGGAGATAAAACGAACACATGTAGTGCATTAACACATCTGGACGCATCGCGTATTGGGAAAAAATAATATCGAATTTCTATTCGAATCCTGCGCTTGCCATTTTTTATGACACCCATGTGGGTGCCCTGTTAATTTATTTGAGATTTTATCGAGTTAACGTATTGATTTTTTGTGTTAAAACATTCGTAAGTGTTTCCATGGCTCACAGATTTTTTAAAGTAGATTTTCTGAAAGTTCACATTGGAGTACCACAAGGAACGGCACTGAGACCAACTATAAATCATTACCACGCAGATAACTTAATGCTAGCTTTCTTCCTTAATCACTTACTCTTGCACCTTTCCGCTATACAACCAACCTACAGATACGACATTTGAACTGTAGGAAAACCTGTTACTAAATAGGCATTTGGTAACACAGGTTTTCCTACAGTTCAAATAGTGATTGTTATTATTTCATTTAAAATAAATGTATTGTAAATATTGAATTATAAGAATTATGTCATTTACTTCCCCAAATAATGTAAATATTTTTGTTTCAGGTAAATAACATCCTCATTGTCATCTTCATTAAATAAGCTGAAGCCTACGGCTGAGTAAGTTTTAATGACAAATTTATAGGTACCGTACAACATGAAGCCACTGATACATCTGTATCAGTGCGACAACGATCTCTGGTTTGATTTAAATTTTGTTTTCAATTTTAAATTACATTCGTAAATCATATTATGCTATATTCTACAATAATTTAATAACAGAAAGTGAATATTTAGGTTAAAGCTGTTTAAATCCAGCTAAACTTAAGCTAACAAAATGCTAAAATCGATATAATTATGTTCTGTTAAAAATATTTTTACTCTTAATTAAAACTAAGTAATATTTTATTTAAAAATTAAAACCCCTTAATGTATCCCACGCTGCCCAAACACAACACCAGAATCAAACCTGATTAATTAGAATCCATATTAAATTACCGTTGGCGCCTACCAGCGGTACAAAGCCATTTTGTCTTCGGTCAAGTATTACCAGACGTCTGCTTGATAGACAATAACATCTTTGTTACGCTCAGTGTTCACATAAAGAGCATTGTGGCCAAATCAATTAAACCATAATGTTTTCATTGTGTAATGTACCCTCAACATTGTCTTAATGTAACTCACTCGTGTATCGTAAAATAATTTTTATTGGTCTATTTATGGCTGCATCTGAATTTATTGTCCAGATACGTTACGGTAGTTGTTACTACTGTGCAATGGTTATTTATATGTTTTGTTTTGTGTCGTTAAAATATTGGATCATGAAGCGTAGGGAGTTCTCGGGCTATTTCGGCTACAATATCAAACTTTAGACAGTAAACTCTTTCGAATTCAGTGAAAATGTGTTTGATAGAGACGACGACAGCATTGTTTAAGAGATAGAAATACCAGATATTAATAAAACAGACGATGAATCAGAAAGAACAACATCTATTGGTAGACCCACCTACGCATTACAAGATTCTGAAAAGAATACGAATTGTCACGAATAGCAAAACAAACATCACCTGTTGACTGATGACCAAAGCTATCATATTGCACTAAAAACTGTAAAAGGTGAACATCAAAAAGAAAGGTGCATTGACACCAGTTTGGAATTAGACTCAACGAAAATCTCGTAATGGACGCTCCAAAGCATGAGAAACTGAAGAGCCAGTCATTATTGTGAAGTAACTTAAAACCGCCACATGTGTCACATATCGTCCAGGATTGCGATGCCATATGTGAAATGAGTGAAAAAAAGACAAAAATCTGTTGTCACTACTCCCTAAGGTACGAACAATGCCACTGAGATCCTGTCCCTGAAATCATAATTAATTTAAACCCTAAAATGAATGAGATAGAATATAAAATCGAATCTCTTATGAGTGTCTTACGGTCGATTTCGTTAGAACATGGATCGTTCTGTGGTGGTTTTTTGTGCAACCTTCCGTAACCTTTAGCCTGTGACACGGATTGTAGATTAGGCATATTGTTGACCTTTTTTGGTTCCATTTTAGTTGCACGTGTAGCTTTGTTTTTGTCGGAGTCCTTCTGAAGAGGTTTTGTTTTTGTTGGGGCTTGTACAAGATTTGCATGTGTGCGAAACCGTTCGGGTGACTTTTTGAAGCGAAAACAACATTTGGGTCGGTTCCCATCGAATTTTCAAGTGAGACCGCAAGATTAGGAGTATTGAAGTGCCTCTTTTATCTTTTTTATTGTTAAAAATCTACTCTACACCATTTTATTATTACAGTGGTAAAAAAATTGAAGAAAAGAGAATTCAGGCGGATATGTCTTTCGTTTATGTCAGGATTATTCGTAAGTTTATGTTCCACAATGTGAGCTTGGAAAATAAACATAATTTAACCATACAGACATAATCACATTATTCAGTATGATAGAACAATTCAGTGTGATAATAAAATACTTCAGCGGTCACATTCGCTCACATTTTATCGAATCTCAAACATTTTTTCTTTCGAGCGGAAGTTCTAATATTGTCGCGGGGCGTCCAGCCGTAGCCGTTGACAAAATTAATGTTTTATTATGAAACAATGAACAGAACAGTGTTTCTTATAAATAATGCGTGGCGATCCACATGAAAGATGCTCCAAGTCATACATACGACGTTTGCCGCCCGAAAATAATAACACAAATTTTCCTATCACCTATAAATTATTTTATTCTACATGTTTCATAGTAGTATTCAGGGATCTATATGTTTTTATTATGATTTACATAGTTCAAAGCGATGCAAGACTTCTTTTCAATAAATTCAACCGGCATGCGCCATGTCACTTTTTTCGGCGCCAAAATATTTGGAACTGGAAGGCCTTGGAGCGCGCTATTTATTTTTAAAGTTAATGGCACCTATAATTGCAAGAGTACGCGTGCTATTAATAAAAAGTTTGCTTGCGAGCAGGGAAATGATGAAAAAACTATACGGATAAGCACTTCGTAACGTGCATATCTAATTGAGGGCGATTATTAAGCATTATAATTAACATACTACATAAAGATTTCAAGATTTAATAAGTCTTGTTTGTAAAAAAATGTTGATGAAGAAACATCTAAAACAAAAAATAATCAATCATAGCACAAAACTGAAATTACTAAAACAGAGACTGAAGAGTTACATTAAATGTTCCCAAACCCAGTTCATAATCATATCCCACAAAACCAAACAAAACGTATTCCATGAATGATCTCATTAAAGAATTTCAATTAAGTGTAAAACGCTTCTAGGAAAGCTTCTAGGAATCATTACCATACCGAGCCGAGCCAGATTCACGTATAAATCTACCGAGATATGTTACGAATAAAAATAATAGAATTGTCGTATCTAATAATATTACGGCCGTTTCCGTTCGCTCGTTTATTTCAGTTTCTGAACGCGAATATAACATATTATAAACGTTCATTCATGACTGGGTGGACGATTTCTGTGTTGCCAACGGTTATACGTTCGTTTCAAAGGGCAAAAATACCTGTCTTACCTTTGGAATCATCATTAAATTATGTGGTGGCTATAAGTATAAAAGATTCTAATGGGACATATCAATTACATTATTTTGGTGTGATTCTTTATGTACTACTTTCTTTTTCGTTGAATTAGCTTCTACAGAAAATTCAACTACAGATTATAATTGGATTCGTACGTTCACGGCTGCTATTAGAAGCTCCATAACGCCGGCGTCCTCAATATGTGTGTTAACAGCATGTCCACGTTTATTGTTAATAGCAGATAATCTAAGGTTAGCGTTAATTACTTTAACTCTAACTACTAGTTTGTTGTTATTAACACTTTATGAAACTGTTTCGTAATAAACAAACTGGTTCTTTCATATCTTTGCTGGAACAGGTGTAAAATTATTATTTTTATGTCGGAGAAATTAATTTCGTCATTTTAATGGCTGTTAATTGTTGGATGTTGAGGTCGAAGTTCACGAAACGGTGAGAATTTTGTATGAACCTATCATAATGCTAGATATTCGATAAAGATTTTAGTTAAAGGATGTATGTTTTACATCATTGGAACTCTGTAGTAACTAGATTTGACCAAGCAAATAAATATTGATAATGCTGACCCAAGTAACACGATAATAATAATTTCACCTTCAAATGTGAAACGACAAACAGCCAAGAAATCTAACAAAAACAAACAAAAATAACAAGAAATAAATGACACACATTTACAATAATGTGCGAACATTAATATGCATTGCTACACATAACAAGACACATTTGCATCCTAATGCTCTAAGATACAACAAATCTCTGGGATATAGAAAGAATGTGTTGAAATCCAGAATCCATCTTGGATATTATCAAGGGCGTCTTAATCCACACAAATGATGCGTGCCTGTGGAACAAAACAATTTCTTATGACTAATGTGGCGTAGAGATGGGATCTATCGATATTTGAACCAGATCTAGAACAATTTAGTCGACCAATATTAATGAGAACAGAAAAAAGTGTACTTAATGGCAAAAAGATTTGAAGATAAAACCAGTATAATAGCTGATTGTGTAATCTTGACTAAACGAATAATTATGTAGTCAAATTAAATACAATAAATCCTAAAGAATAACATCATGACACAAATAAAATTAACATTGAAATCGATACTGGAACTGAAAGTATCGATGAAACTGAAGCCCAAAAATAAATCGAGTCACATCTAGGGGCGTCACTACAAAGAGTGTAACAATAACATGCTAACATGATGAATGCTACCGGTGGGCACACAAAAGAAAATAAAAAGAGATCAGATGTAGGCGATAATTCATAAAAAACAATAATAAAGGGGTAATATTGTTCTCGTCTGATTTATTTAGTGGCTGGCTGCAGTGACGTAGCACTTTGTTCTTGGTTAAATGGAAGATGCTTATATAAATGTTTAGGTTTTTATGTAGGTGCTTTGTTATTCGGATTTAGCTTGGTACACCGGCAGTTTTATTTTTTGTAGACACTTTTAGAAGTTGTAAAAATACTTTAGGTGTAGCCGCAAACCAATAAATTATTCTAGATTTTAATTAAATCGTGTTATGTCATTGTTTTTCATTAATAAATAATCCATTAGTCATCTACAAGCAAACAACAAACGAAACTATATTTAAAGTTGCAAAAACATCTGCCGTGTAAGTCTAACATATCTTTGAAAAAATAAATAACAACATAAATATAAAATCACCAAATACAGTCCAAATTATTACTACATATATTAATGACCAAAAAGATAACAATATAAAATACAAAACTAATAAAATTTAAAACAAAAACATTGTAGAAATAAACGTCGTACAAAAATATACTATAATCTGTTGGATTAGAAGAAATTAAACAGTGCATGGTAATAAAAAGTCCATCCTTCTAAGAATATAGAGCACTTTTGCCAGTGTTGAAGTAGTACCGACCACTTCTGTTTTATTGTTGGAGCCATATTTTATGACTGGATTGTGTACAGATTTAGATTGTTAAGAACTCTACACACAGGGATTGGTTCAGCCGCTGCGTTTCTGATACAACAGAATCTGTTTTAACAATAAGTCTACGAAAACTATTTTTCTGACTGTTTGGGGTGAAGTGTCTGAAAATTAATCGAACTCTTAGTAAGGAAACCATTAATAGGCTCAACGAATTATGGAGAAAGCTATGCTGGAGTCTCTCTCCGTGATTGAATCAGGAATGAGGAGATTCGTAGAAGAATCAAAGTTGCTGACATAGTGGAGCGAATTTGGAAGTTGCAGTGGCATAAGGCAGGTCATATAGCACGCAGAGCTGATGGCCAATGGAGCCGTATTGTTTTTGAATTTAGAACCAGCATGTGCAGCCGAGGACTTGCAACAGACGATCTAATGTAAACCACAGAATCGCGCTGGATACAAGCCGCTTCCAATTGAAACCTATAAGGAAGGCTTACGTTTAGTAGTAGACAAATTACGGTAGTTAAGATGATAATGATCGATTACCTGAAATCTAGAATCTAATGGAATTATATAAGGAGGCAATAATTATGTTAACACTTAAAAAACCGCCAATAAGGACCTACGAATTGAGATATGGAAAAAAAATCTAATAAGCTAAATCCAATCGACCAAGGCTATCTCACACTAAAGCAAGATATCTGAAAATAATAATTAATGAATAAAAAATATAATCTCATTCAAATGGTGACATCTTTTACTAAGCTAACTTAAACTTACTTATAGATTTTATAAATAATAATTCTAATTAAAAAAAGTCTATAAAATAAAATAATAATAAATTAATTACTCGAAGCTCTATTCACTAGAAATTTAGTATTGAAGATTTGAAGGTAATCACTATTCAATAATAGTTTTATTGAGTTAAAACTTTTGTTACATTGCTTGCGAAATTATAATTACGTTTTTATTTGAACTTTTAACAACGAATTGTATAAATAATAAAAACACAAATTCTTATAAAAACTGATCTAATCAAAAGAATCATATTTTAAATACTTTCTATTTATATCAAATGAAATGAAAAACATCTGGTCTACAAATTTTCATGTACCAAGGACATTTATATTTGTCCAGTGAAACAGCTGTTAGGTCGCGCGATCGGACGCGCGTGTGAAACCCCCTTACGCTGGGAGATGGTCGTGCGCACTTCTTGCACGGTGTTCAATCATACGACTGCTCTGCTATCTGAGATTATAATGAAACTTTTATGACTTCAATTTTCGTTATGAACAAAACTGTGCCCGGACAAAGATCTCTCTTACTCGTTTATATGTGTTTTATATAGTTTTAGCCATAAAATTTTATCTATTGTATCGATGATTTATCGAGAATAAATATATGTTAGCACGCTTTTGTGTTTTATTTGCGTATACTGCTGCAGGGAAGATGGAGTTGCATTGAAGATAGCCAGAGATTTCTTTAACTGAAAAAAAAAACACATTAAAATGCTAGCATGTCCATTAATTCACATACATAGCTATCAAGCTATCACTAGCATTAGAATAGATTACATAATGAAGTCAATACTCACGAATAAATCACGTTGTATAATTGGGATATCATAATCTATGCAAACTGTTTATCAGTTTGACATATTTATTGATCAGTCGGTAAATAAGCCCCGCAACGCTACCGACCGACTGTTGTTTGATCCCAACAATATTTTATTGTTACTAAACTATAGTAATAATAAAAATCCAACTAAATGTAATGACGATGTAAATTCTGAAGATGAAGAAAAAAGTCGTACAGACAGAATAAAAACCGACACAACAATAAGTATTGTGCTACCGGTTGCAATCATTAGTATTGATGACGCAAACGTTACTCAAAACACTGTTGAAAAAAAACTGAGGGCCAATCAAGAGGGTGCTCACAATGCTATGTCTAATAAAGAATAAGATGTGTACAATGAAGTATTACCGCGTAATAAAGACGGGGAAGGCAGACACAAAGGTAAGGAACGTAATGATTTGGAAGCGAGTGGATGTAGAAGCGTGAATGTGAGGAGCGAACCATGAAAATTACATGCGGGGCTCAATCGCAGCCGCGCTTTTGTGAAGCACAATGAGTACAATGGACGGTCAAGGACTTGATGAAGGACAAAGGGTTATAAGATGGGAAGGTAAATTTTAAATCGGTGTTACTGGTGAATTTTTGGCCATATAATAGCTTAAATTATGTCGAAATGTTATCCTATTTTTCGGAAGAAGGAAAATTGAAGATGTAACTAAAATAACAATTGCAAAAGAAGCTAACAATTTCTATCAAAGGAACAGTAATTCTAATAAAATCCTTCGTCAAAAGCAAAAATAAATCCCTTAGAACGGTTACTACGGACGCGAGCATGGACATCTTGAATTATGCAAATTCTATACATGTAAAATCTGTTGTGACTCACACGGGGCATTGTACCGAGTTAGAAGCATCAAAGTGAGATCAACCTGAATAAAGGCATCCGCGCTGGACCGTCGAAGGGGTAGTACAATGTCGGCGGGGAACAAAAACTGACATCACAATACGTTGGGCCAACAACAGTGGCCGCTCATAAATCAACCTCAGACAAAAGTAACAATAGTATTGAGGGTACCTTATAAGAGATCTTAGCATTGTGCTTATTCTTTGATGTTCACTAATAAAACCTTTGATTAATATCGTATAGACGGAACCAGTTGGTATGCAAATAATGACGTTTTGAGGGACGGTAGTCGGATCACACGTGCTGGGGTGTGAACAAAAGCTAATGCTACATCTTCCTCACAATACTTTTGTTGGTCCTCTGTTGGGCAAGTTCAAGTTGACCGATTTGGTTTTGTTAAATTCTTCTACGTGAGTTGTCTTGTTGGAATATTCCGTTTGTCCGTTCCGTTCTGTTGCTGCTTGTCTGATTCAATTGAATGAATCTCAGTAGATGTTCCTTTATTACCTGGGTAGTTTGGCGGGTATTTCATATGATAAATCAGGTCCAGTAACACGGGTTTATTGACTAAGCCTGCCTTTGTTTGGGTTCAAGGTTAGATTATTTTTGAATTCGCAAGCGTTACCAACCACAATCATCGATTTTGTTTTTTTTTGTTATTTTGACCTTTTGTAATAAAAAGTAAAAACAAGGAAACATGCAGCCTTCTAGTGTTTTATTACAAATTGCGACAAACTTATTAATCAATTGCTATAATACGTTATTATGAAAGAATCCATATCTAAAGTTTAGGTGTCTACAAAATGTTCAAAATATGGGTCGGCCGATCGGTGACCCAAAGATAATTATATATATTTTTATAGTTTAAATGTTTTATTGTTTCCCATTTCGTCTCGTTTATCAATTATACTGTACTTGTCAATTTAGGTTAGTGGATATCAGTGCAAGCTATTATGATTGTTATTATTTGGTTGTTAAGGAAATCTGTACACTTTGTCACCTCTTAAACTGAATTGATCTTGTAGTTCTGGGTCATTTGGGTTCTGATTGTGATGTAATTGTTTACTGTTACTATTTTTAGTTGCTTGTGGGAGCATGTTTTCGTTGTTTAGAAATACATATGTAATGATTCAGCATGCATATGCTACTGTGAAATAATTGCTGAACAATTTGGTTATTTATCCTGTTTTTGAAACTGCTGTTGACGTAACTTGAAAATTACTGAAAACAGCTGGTGTTACCTTTCTATTATCTTAGAGTCCGGTATTTTCCTATTTACCCTAAAACGAGAGGTTATCGGTACATCTTTATCAAATATTTTTAGTTTTGTTTGTAAATTTAATGTTCTGTAACTTATTGTCCGTTGTTATGTTATTATTAGGTAAGATTTGCATTTAATATAATCAGTTTTATTCCTGCTTTTTCAACATTATTAATTTATCCTTTTTTATTTGATCGTTTTTCATTTATATTTAAAGTAATTAGTTTACTACTGCGTCATCAATAGTTTGTTTATTAATATGTCGTATTGATCAATTAAAACGCATTCATTTTTGACCCTTTGCCAGAATGGTGTCTTTTTGTACATTATAATATATAAAGCTTTTATTTATAAATTGAATTCCAGTTACTATTAAAATTTTCTGAACAAATATTAACAGTGACATCAAATTTTCACAGTTCGTAGTAACGAAAACATTTTCAATAACTTAACTTCTCGGGAACTAGGGATAATGACAGAAATAAAGTAAATTTATTTGCCAAACATATATTATGATGTGAGACTATTTAACATAATGGGTAGATTTTGATTTTACATAGCAGAGACAATTTGGAACATTATGTTGTAATAGAATTGAAATAGAAAATTATTTATTTTAAAAAGTTCATAAAAGTAGATGCCTGACACAATACTGTTAATCTGTGTTATATCTAAACCAGCAATGAAACAAGTAACAGAAGTTGATTCAGGCAAGCAATGATACATACATCTAATTTTAAAATCAACAGATATTAATAAAATCCTTGAACTAACGGTTTTACGATTATATTTATTCGAACAGAAGAATATTATTTTTGAAAACGAATGTACGTCTGGTGATTTTTTTATTGAAAACTAAACAGATATGCAGACACAAAGTCAAATATAACAACATCCGTTTCCTATATTATGTTTTTTGTTATTCTTTAGAACAGAATCTTGTCAGTTTTTTTTTATAAGTAAGTATGTCTTACTAGATTTCTTGCAATTTAATATAATGTTGAAACATTCTTCTGCAGTGTCTTAGCCATCATCCGATATAAAAAAAAAAAAAATATATTCCACAACTATCACACAACGCCATCTAGTCCCAAGCTAAGCAGAGCTTGTGTTATGGGTATAAGACAACTGATAAACATACTTATATATTTCTAAATACATACATATTATAGATATATTACACCCAGACAATGAACAAATGATCATGCTCATCACACAAACATTTGTCCTGGGTGGGAATCGAACCCGCGACCCCCGGCATAGCAGTCAGGGTCACTAACCACTAGACCAACAGGCCAGTCTAAGTCTATGGTTATTGTTTTTTGATTTTTAAGTTCAGAGCGTTTTAGAGCAAATCATATTAACTATAGTTATTTAATCTTGTTATAATAGTCAACATACAAGTATTTTCATTAGACATACATAATATTCTGGGAAAATATAGGTGCTCAACACTAATCCTGAATCAGTCCTATGCAAAGTCTTGCAATGTTCTCTTAGAAATAATAATAATCAATTAAAATAATAATTGACCTCATACCAATACAATAATCTAATTCTTGCCATTTTACTATGAAATCACTTCCACATATAGCCAGTTTATCTTGGTCTCACATTGTTTGATCTCTCCATACAATGAACGATCAGCTTATACTAGTTGATGTGTAACCGTCTGTATGCTTGTAGTAATATTATTGAACAAGTCATGTTATGTCTCAGAAGCGGGTAATATGTTAATTAACGCCCTACTAAAAGGACTGGCTATATCAATGGATGGTCGCGGTATTAGGCCAGTGCATGTGGCACCGATATTCGTACAATGTTGGCCAAAATGTCAGTTGTTTTCGGCTAGGGTTGGCAATCTTGGGGGTCAATAAAATGGTCTGTTTTATTCTATTGCTTGCCCTAATAAGAAATGTAATATTAAATATGTAATAGTCCATCATTATTATCAGAATCATAATTCATTTTATGATTGTTTAAAGTGGTGCCTCAACAGTATTCGACTCATATAATATAATAGAAAAGCTTATTGTTTAGACCTACATCAAAATTATTTCATTGTACATCATCAATAATTTTATAAATGTGCAGTAAGTACATTTCCATGTTTGGAATTAGGTATTTGAAGGTAATTTAATTCAGTAGGTACGTAACTTCTCTTAATAAAGGGAAAATCAAATACAAAATCCTTGCGGTTATTTACCGCAAACTACAAATACGGCGCTACTGATAACATAATAAATACATTGTTTTTGAATTTCAACTTGAATGAAGTAACCATTACATTAATTTATCCAGGAATTTAAACCACAAACAAATTTCCTGTTACCTACTTATTTATTTATTAATTGACACACCAACGACTTATTCACTAGTTCCACATTAGAAATTTGGTACAGATGGTAAAGATTTGTGGTGCCAACCTACTGGTTACGGACATCCCTATCGTCTTAGGTACCAACTATAATTTTATTTATCACTCTCTTTGTTGTGTGTGTCTTGTGCCAACATCCCATTCTATTTGTTCGTGAATATCTTCCGTGATATATCGACTTAATGAAACAAAAATTGCTGTTTTGCTCGTAATTCTATTGCTGTCAAATTCTCCAGTTAAAACAGGCACATCCTGTATTTTAGGGGCTCTTAATATTTTAGGAGGTGACAGCTAGCCGGGTGCAAGCCTCGTGTGTCATTGTAAAAGTCGCAGGCGACGCTGTTCGGGTAATTTTAATTTGTCAAAGTAAAAAATTGTATCTGAAACATTGACCGATTGTCTTCAAGACGAGTGCTGAGCTCATTATTAAATTGGACGCCGAAAGCTTTTATTATGTTTTTGGAGACTTTAATTTTTATTCTTCACAAAATATGATTTTTATTTTTTCAGAACTAACCAAAAGCTCAAAGATAACATCTGGTTCACAATTAAAATGTCAAAAAAATATAACAACAGAAAACTTTTAAGAAAAACGTCAACGATAAATCTCTCGTTAATAAGGCGTCACATAAACAATGTTCTTTTTGTCGCCATTTTCAATTTGGCACTGCGTCGGCGCAGGCCATGCGTCGTTGCCTCCTAACATTGACCAATTATTGCACACACCACTCAGGCCCCTTTGATGTCTAATACATAAAATTTGTAAAGAACTGTGAAAGTCAATGGTAATTATTTATTATTTTCTTCGAACCCATTTAGGAGTGAAGGATATTTATTAGTGTGGAACAAAGTGACATGTGACCGGCGATGACATGGCGGAGGTGCCAAAAACAATAGTGCTTGTAATAACAGATTGAACTGATACTTTTGTGAAATAGTCATTATTTCTAGTTGTTTCTGTCAAGACTATTAGTTTTCTGAAAATAATGGATGTTTCAGGAGTCAATTCAAACATACCAGGTGCATAAACCGTTGTCTTGTCCAATAACCTGACAACCTGTTCAGTATCATGTTTGACTTCAAAGGAACCCAAACAATTTTCAGTACTTACAGTTACTCACTTCGCAAAGAATATAAATGACAATACATAATACGTTAATGTGCCATTAGCAAAGATTTAATGTTTATTATGTCAATCCTGACCATTTTTAAAATTCATCAGTATTACTTATGTGTCCGGTGTTGTTATTAAAGTTACTTTGTATGTCATATATAATTTTAAGAGGTTGTAACACTTGGTATGTGTCCAACATATTCTCATCATTTATCACCAGATCGTCAAAGTCATCATTAAACATGTTATCACTCTTCACGTCAATATCATTACGAGTTGTTCATTCAATTACAATCAAAAAGCTTTCGCGTTTGATCCTATTATTGGATGAATATACTAAGAATTCTTTTAGAAAAATTGTTGGAAATATTATTGGAGGTCTTACAATAGGACCTTGCGTCTTTGATGTGACAAGAGGGTCTAATCAATGGTTACCGATAGAAACATTCTTTTTGATGTCTGTCGATGGATGTCGAAATGTTTTCCAGACATTCACAATGTCTGATATTTTCATTAAAGTCTAAAGGAACATATAAATATTGTTTCTAATAGCGTTCCGCACGGGTAACGAAATTTTTGGGTCTAAATTGTAAATATTGACGATCAATGCTGAATTTTATTGTGGACATAGGACAATAATAACTATTTTTTTCCTTAGACTAGACTTATCTTAGGTCACGGGACTTATCTCATTACCGTGATCCTGGAACGTAATTAGCTATTGAAGAACACCGTGGATTTTAGTCAGTACGAGTCTGACAGTCCCTCCCACCCTGCCCTGGGAGGACTCATTGGATGATTTTAGTACTTAAAGAAAACACATGGGAGTGACTTCAGGTATTTGAATGAACATTTTTCTTTCAGGTGACCGTTACGCCACTCTTACTACGTTCATAATCAAACGCAGAAAAATATCTCTTTGTCACTATAGCTTGACATTCATGTTTTTTTCCTCTTTTCATTTTTTATAATAAACTAGCTTCTGCCCGCGACTTCGTACGCGTATCCTTTTGCTTATGCCAGCGACAACGGGATCATCAAAATCTAAGATCTGAAAAGTCTATTACCCAACTCCAAGAGCTCGTCAAAAAACATAATGGCTTTTGGCCAGTAGATTACAATAATATTCATCGTCATCGAAAATCGGTTCTAAACTGTTACCGCCTTTACTGCGTGGAAGAAATCCCAGCTTATGTTATTTTATAATTTGTATTTGTATAATTATAAAATACTCACTATACTAATTTCACTGTATGTGAAATTAGTGATAGCTTTGATTTCCATATCAGGTGTTCCATATCTTAAATTTTTATACATAAACAAATAGTGCTCATCAAGCTGAAAATATTTTGCTAAGACGTCATTCCGCAATAGCGGCGGTAAGACCCCTCTTTGAGGAGTGGCTGGAGAGACGTCACGACGTCCTTTCCTACCGCATGACGCAGGTCCTCACCGGACACAGAAGTTTCGGGAGGTACCTGTGTCTGATAAGAAAGGAGGAAACGCCTGGGTGTCACAACTGCGAAGATCGCCCGGAGGACACACGACAGCTTAGGCTCTCGCGCCCGGCATTGGTCGAGGACATGCTGCGGGGCGAGACGGAGTGGGAAGCGGTCACCTCCTTCTGCAAAGCATCTATGCTCGTGAAAGCGGGGGTGGGCCGCGAGAGGGAGAGGACAGCGTCCTCCCTCCGCCCCAATAGCAGTGGGTAGACGCCCACGGCGTCGGACGTCGGCAGATGACCTCCAGCAACCGTAGGCGCGGGCATGCGGACAGTGAGTAAAGGACAACTCGCTGTCCGACCATGGACCATGCCCGGGTCGACGGCGCGTCGTGTTCCACGCGCGCCTAAAGAGCGTCAGCAAAATGACGGGGCCCCCTCACAGAGGGCCAAAGCCTGACGGGGTCGCGGGACTTATTTCCATCACCGTTACCCCGGAACATAAAGGGCTATTGAAGGACACCGTGGATTTTAGTCAGTACAAGTCTGACAGTGGGGGTGGGAGGCCTCATTTGATGATTTTAACACGCAAAAAAAAAGACGTCGTTCCTATATGTTATAGTGTGGCTGGGCTCTTGGAGTTTTTATACGTCAACAGAGAGTGCTCATCAGGCTGAACAACTTTGCTAAGACGTCATTCCTGTACATGTTATAGTGTAGCTGGGCTCTTGGAGTTCCACATTAGGTGTTCCAGATCCTCAATTTTTATACGTCAACAGAGAGTGCTCATCAGGCTGAACAACTTTGTTTATACGTCATTCCTGTACATGTTATAGTGTAGCTGGGCTCTTAGAGTTCCACATCAGGTGTTCCAGATCTTCAATTTTATTCTCTCAGCAGAAAATGCTCATCACGTGAAACACTTTTTGCTATGGCACCATTTTTGTATCTCTTATAGTTTAGCTGGTCTGTTGCGGTTCTGCGCCAGGTGTTCAAGTTTCCAAAATATATTATAGCCTATGTTTTGACCAGATTTAATACCTATACAACAAAAAAAGAATCATTCAAATCCGTCCAGTACTTTTTGAGTTTATCCCGGACATACATACAGACAAACAGACAAAAATTCTAAAAACTATATTTTTGGCTTCGGTATCGATTGTAGATCACATCCCAAGTATTATTTAAAAAAATATTCAATGTACAGTTTTGACTTTCCTACTATTTTATTATATGTATAGATATGTATAGATTTATGAGTTATGTTTTGTGTTTATCCTTCAGTATATTTTATACTTTTATAGAGAGCACCTCTGGCTTGATCATAGTTTTTCGACAAAACTGAATAATCTTGCATTCATCTCACATCATAAAATAAAACAAACAACTTGCATCTTTCTTCGTAATAACATAACAAGGCAACGTGCACACATCACGGAAATCGATTCTAATTCGAACGTCTGTTTCGAATCGTATACCGATGTATCGACGCACCGCGGAGCCCTCTTGTTTGTCGGATCGATTATTCCACTTCATGTAACACTTATTGGGTTCAAACAAGTCTATAGCGAAGGCTTTGGTCACACGATTATTGAGATAATTATGATGTCATTAGATTTGACTATGCTGGTGGTTCTAACACCAACAATTTTTGTATTTATTTTATTCCACAACTATCACACAAATCCATCTAGTCCCAAGCTAAGCGGAGCTTGTGTTATGGGTACTAGACAACTGATAAACATACTTATATATTTCTAAATGCATACATATTATAGATAAATTACACCCAGACACAAAACAAATGATCGTGCCCATCATACAAACATTTGCCTGGGTGGGAATCGAACCCACGACCTCCGGCATAGCAGTCAGGGTCACTAACCACTAGACCAACAGGCCAGTCATTCTTTTTTAAGTCATTATCAGTTGTAATCTTATTGTTAGTTGACTATCTTACAGCTACAGACACTTCTATCCAGTCATCAGTTGCATTGTTGTGTTGTTATCATTGTTTATTGGATTACCATCGACTATTTGTAAATCTTCGTAATCAAGCTTAATATCTAGCTCATTATTCATTACATTTTAATACTTAAATATTTGCCTAGCCTTTTCCCAACTTTTTGGTTGACTTACAGTCGAATCAGTTTCAGCTGAATATCAGTATTTTCCTTGGAGCGGATGAACTCTGTAATGGTGTAATACGATACTCTTTTTTTTTAGAGTGGTAATATCATCAAATGAGTCCTCCCGCCCTGCCCGGGGTGTAGCATAGTGATTGTCAGACTTGTACTGACTAAAATCCACGGTGTCCTTCAATAGCCCTTTTATGTACCGGCAGGCTTTAGCCCTCGTCATTGTGCTGACGCTCTTTGAGGCACGGGTGGAACACGACGCGGTGTCGACCCGGGCATGGTCCATGGTCGTGCAGCGAGTTGCCCTTTACTCGCTGCCCTCATGCCCGCTAATACTATACCCTTGCAATAATACTTAAGTTACATTAGTTCATTACTATTCTTCAGCAGCAGGCTAGTCTCCATATACCGCCCTAACTATTGAATTTAACCTTACAATTTCTATTCTGACTTCTCTTGAGAATTCCTCATTTCATGCAGTTTCGCCTCGTTTCAACGTATTGTGAGGCTCTATTCATTTCAATAATGTAGTGTTATTGTTCTGAAGTTCAGCGAAAGCGTATTGTTCCATACAATTGTTAATGTTTGTGACAGTACGCCGCTGACGTGTTTAGGGACTAATTCATTTGTATGCGACGTTCATTACGGCCTGCTCAAAGCATTGTGGTGGAATAGTCTTGTGTGTTAGTGTTATTGTTTTGATATTTCTAATTTAGTTTAGAATAGTTGAAACACGCATTCCAAGGTAGGTATTTTCTCGCTCTTGCATGATGCTAAAATAAGCAACATAATTCATCACTTCATCATCATCAGCTTATAATGTTCCCACTGCACACAAGCCTCCTCTCTGTGAGAGGGAGTGGGCCATAATCCACCACGCGGGCCCAGTGCGGATTGGTAGATGTCATATATCTTTGAATGTTAGGTTCTAGGACATGCTGGTTTCCTCACGATGTTTTCCTTCACCGTTTTGAGAGCAGTGGTGATGAAATAAATGTACACAAAGTAACATTCCTTGCGGGGTTCGAACCCACGACCTACACTCGTAAGTCGACACCGATACCACTGGGCCACCACTGCCCACTGCTCACATAATTCATCAAAAAACTAGAATCCGAAATATTTTTATCATTTTGCTGAATAATCTTACCACAGATTGAACTATTCTTCAATAGTTATTCTACTTTACAAAATTACCGCCGTTCTTTCCAAGATGAGATGGGCAATAAAGTATTGCCTATGTCATCTAAACATTCGACATCTTCAAGATTTATTCAAACGGTCCATTACAAAACATTTACGAACAAGATCTTCAAAACGGCCGCTAATTTCACACTAACTAACATTACAAGAGCATAAAAGGCCCATCACAATAATGCTTAAACCACAAACAAGCATTTTTAAAGCAATCACGAACCGCAACGTTTAATGTTAACATTGCAATATAAAGCCGAAATATTAAACAAATTCGTTTACTTTGCATTATTAACGGGTTGACAAATAACCGCAAATTGCGATTGTGACTTGAAAGGGGTTAATAATGGTTTGAGTCGTAAGTCGTGGGTTTCTGAAGTAATTCAGTTAGAAGCGTCTGTAGATTGAGCCATTGTGTCGGCAGATTGATTCCATGTCATTTGGACGCGTACGGTGTAGTTTGCGTCTGTATCAAACAAACAGTTAGTTTGGTCTATTGTTTAGTTATTAATTACTTGTTGAGTGCACAACTATTAAATCGAAACTACTTGTAGGTTGGAGACTTAAAATGTTGTTACTGAAATAATAAACGTATGCTTTCGAATTGCAATTTTCTTAGAAGGACGACGCCCAGTATCGTGAGAGGTGGAAGGAATGGAGGGAGGCCTTTGCCCAGGAGTGGGACAAAGCAGGCTATTAAAAAAAAATCTTCGCTTTTTTTTTTCTTTGACTCTGTTTTTTAGATCAATACATATAGCAACACCTATTTTAAATTATTTGGTCCTAAAATGGTACCGTAGCGTATATAGTAACGGTAGCCTTTTTCCACCATTTAAAGGTAAAAAATAACATAGTACTCATTTTTGACCGCGCCGCATATCCGCCCCATCTTGCCCTCATAGATTAACCTCAAGGATTTCGTCCCCCGGTTGTCCTCAAATGATAATATTTTATAGGACAAACGCCGTCCGACCAGCCCCTGCAAAAATAATATGTGTCTGCGATCTAAATTATTCACAGCGGTGTAGTGGCTTTCCCGAACCAAACGGATGAATAATATATAAATCATTCGATATTATTTGATGCAAACTTTCTACGTTTCCCTATGTATTTTCGTGATAAACAGAATTTTGTGACTTTTTTGAGGACATTTTTTAGGGTTCCCGTGCCCGAATGGCCATAACTTCTATTTTATTTTTTGTAGTCCGTCATATTAGTATTTACTTGTACCTACTGTTAGTGTGTGTGTGTATATGTACTGTTAGTGACTATTTCATGGCGGGCTGAAGTAGGTCATCAAATCAATTCACATTTGATTTATACACCGGCGAACAAAATATTTCTTTAATTAGTTTACCTACTAGTGGGGTAAATTAATAATTATAAAATAATTTCGGAAACTTCCCGTTGCTTAAACTTGTCTCGAAATCTTTGGTCACTAATTTTCAAACTAAATTATGTAACGTCATGATACATATTAAAAAAAATGTGTCACATGCGAAATTGTATCCCGACTATAATATTGGTTTTCCTTGACAACTCGTTTTTCATTGCTCAGTTCAATATGTTGCTGCTTTTAAAATGCCTTTATAATTTTTAAATATTAATTAAACATTAACCACAAAGCAAAAAATTACAAAATCATTAAATTATATTAATAAAAAAATAATCTAAAAAAAATAAAAACATGTAATAGTATTCATTATTTAGTTATAATAATTATAGATTCAGTTTAAGAACTACTAAGGCAAGATGTCAGTCCATGATGACACAACAACTGACCCTAGGGGTTAACTCGATCGCCTACGCTACCCCTTACGCACGTCTTGCTGTTACAAGAAAGGGGTGGAGTCGTCATAAGAAGTAATTATTTTGTATAGCTATTTGTAAATACGTAACAATACACAAGACCACTGAAAAAAATTTGGAAGTCAGTAAATTATGAAAAAATATTTGACCAGTATTTTTTTAATTTTTTGTAATATATCACTTCACGCGGTTGTATATTTTTTTGTGTGATCTGAACCGTCAGGGATGAAACCATGTGACATAGCTATAGTTTATAACCTAAATGAATATGTAGGATACTGTGTATCCCAGATGTCCCATGGGATACTTCCCGAACTTCACATATTTTTAAGTATAAATTGTAAAAAGTAGTAAGTCGAAAAAGAAGTCGATGAACTAATTAAAATGTCAATAATTTATGCAAAGTAACCAGCAGCAACACATTATAAATTAATAACGTAAAAGCCATCAGGTCAAATTCCTTTGAGATGTGTAAAACTATTGCACTTAAGCAAATGCCACTATTCCAAAACATCAATAGTGCCCCTTCCTCGTCGAGTCCGCCCGGTCGCATTACCCCTGAGATTCGACAATAATTCTCGATAGCGCTCTATTCTACCGCTCCCAATGAATACTGAATTGAGACCAACTCTGTACATCTTAGACACAACCTATTTCAATTTAGATTATTGCTTTGCTGTTCACGATGAGATGCAATATCTTAATAGAACCCCCACACAAACTTCAATCAGCGTTTATTGAAATGCTCACATGCTGATTTAAAAAAGTAAGCTTTATTTACTGAACATTAAACGTAATCAAAGCTCGAAGATGAATAATGAAATCCTACTGTGTATTTTATTCATTGACCTTCCAAAATTAACAGAGATAACACTCACAAAGGCCCAGATTGAAAGGTGCCCCTTTCACAGACTCGCCACTCTTTAATCTACAATCGAAACAAAACTCGGGTTCTAACGCGATTGTCTGTCCGTTCATTTACTTAGTAAATTATTCTTTGTCGAACGGAAGAGAAGGCTTTGAATCCATTAATTCCCTGATGGGGTCACAAAGAGGTGGTACGAATTAAAATAATGTATTCTACGACTTCAATGGCGCTCCCTCCGTCCGGTGCGCGGCTGTTATTACAAGAATAATGTATTTAAATCAGAGTCTGCTTTCAGATGAAGATGGCCCGCTTTGTGAGTCCACCGAATAAGTGATCACGTACGTTGCCATTAGGATACGTTTTATGTGCAAATTATAGCCTACCATTTTTGAGCTTGCTCTCGGATTTCATCGCAGACGCGGCGTGAACAATCCGGGTTCGTTAGAAAAGTTTTAATACTGCTATTATTGTATGCTCATGTTTGTGGACAGAAATGTGTACACAATATGTAGGTGGGATTGTATAAATACAAATGAACACACATGTCGGTTCATATAGGTAGCTTATTAATTGCAAATCCGTTCACAGAGACAACTGTACGTACACAAACAGCAAATTAATCCTGCCGTCAAAAGGGTTTTGAAACTACCCTCTGTTAACAGATAATTTAGAATATGATCACCCCATTGCCGAATATTTCCGAACAAACATTTCGATGTATTTATTCTGGTGTTTACTTTGTAGCGTAATATGTCGTGTTCCACTTTGATGTCGTGAAATCGCTTCTGTTCTTTGTCAGCGAACCAAGGATTTACATCTATTACGTTAGTCATTTAATTCTCGGTTTTACTACCATCTATTTTCGATTTAGAATCCTTTGTAACATGATAGGGGGTTATAGCTTTATCGTATTGGCCGCTCCTGTATGGAATTATTGCATATGGTTGGTTGGAGTTTGTTTGGCAGAATGAATGGTTCATTATACATAGGGATACTTTGTGCGGGACGGTAATATTTGCGATGTGAACCATTGTTTATGATTTGGACAATTGTTTGT
The DNA here is from genome assembly GCA_028554685.1 of Agrotis ipsilon. Classification (NCBI taxonomy): domain Eukaryota; kingdom Metazoa; phylum Arthropoda; class Insecta; order Lepidoptera; family Noctuidae; genus Agrotis; species Agrotis ipsilon. The sequence continues at coordinate 12,366,799 of CM052972.1, forward strand.
GTTGCACTGTCAAAGGATGTGCACTTGTTTATTTTATCCGAAGGGGAGGGAGATGAGACGAGTAGTATAAACAATGTGATGTTTAAAGTAGCTCAATGACAATCGGTGACTTGCGCGTCATTACTTTTTTCGTCGGGCAATGACTTTATATTTAAGTGGAAGCTAGTTTAATGTTATTTTAGTGAATCAAATGAGTTTTGAATACTTTCATGAAACAGTCCTCTGGTAATCCTTAGTAAGTTACCTACGGATTGCGCGTTGAATATTTTGATAGAAGAGTCCTCTGGTATTTTACTAATTACCCACAGAATGCTAGCTCTTTTTCTGTTGGACTGTTAATTTCATCGGTAGATGATGATGTGTCCATCCGCCCCGAGTGGAGCGAAAGGGGCTATCAGGCTCTTACTGATAAAATACCACTATGTTCCTTCACATGCTTATTGCGTTCCAGAGTTGCCGTCCAATTAGACAGCCTTGCTACCCCGCACAAGGATCTATTCTTCATGTAACTACTCGAAACAAATATCTTAGAACTTACCTACACTCCAATCACTAATCATTTTCGTCCTTCGAATAATGTAATAACAGCGAAACCACTTATTTCCCCAACTTCAGTACAGTCAAACAATCAAACTTATTCATCTGTACAAAGGATCAGGGTAGCTGAAGTAGTTCTCGCAAACCAAATTCCTCAGTTGTGAACGTTCCTTTACGAAACTCTGGAGCACATCTTGACTCGAAAGCACCACTCATTTATGTTCAACTATTTTTTTTTCTACTTCGCCATTTTGTTTCCACTGTTCCCTTTTACTGTTGGGTTTCGTGTTCAAGATGATGGAAAATACGGTGTTTTTCATTGATTAGGTGGTGGTTGAAATTAGTTGGTTTACAAAGGTTTGTCATTTATTGATATGTATGTTGTGAATGTCAAGGATGTGATTCAAACTTCAGTTGTTTAATGTAAATTTGTTTGACGTTAAATTTCAATTAGGATAAAATTAGGTAACGCCTTAGAACCTCAACCTCAGGTATGTTATACGCCAACAGTGGTCACACCCACGTGTTGTTATGTTTGAGTACTAGAATGACGGGGCGTTTAGTTTACTAGGGCGTATTACCTAGTTTTCCCCTAATATTTGTAAAATAACTTTGAATTTCATCAGGCTGTTTAAAATACATACTTTTAGAAATAAACCATAATCTAATATTTTACTTCGTTCTCCTGGTAAAACGGGAGGATATAATATTGTTTATTTTGTGAATTTTTGGTCTGTGAAATTCGTCTACCTTTAGGCAGGAACTTTGCATTCTGACTTCTATCTACAACAAACTTCACACTTAACCCATTTCCCATCACCATTAAAACTATACTCCCAATGACGCAACATCATGAAAAGACAACCAACTGTATGAAAAACTGCAAAAAGAAACAAGCGAGCAAGTTGAATGGCGTTTAGTTGCACTATATTCTCATTTGGTTCGTTTCGCTGGCAATTCATTTCAGCAGTGACCTAAGGAACACAATGATACTCATCAGACGGGCTTGTTTAGGGAAAATCGCTGGCCGTGTCGTTCAGTCTGTATACGCCTTAATTGTTGATGTTGTATCTTATATTGATGCTGAGAGAATAGTGAGGAATTTTATAGGTGGAGTTGTTTCATACTACTGGCATTATTTTGAATATTAGCACACCAGTCTTGTATAGGAGTAGTAGTGGCCCAGTGGTATCGGTCCCGACTTACTTTCGGTCGTGGGTTCGAATTTCGCTAGGCGCATTTTTTTGTGTAATTTATTTCATCATCACAGCTCTCAAAGCAGTGAAGGAAAACATCGTGAGTAAACCGACATGTCCTAGAACCAAAAAATCTAAAACGTGTGAAGTCTATTAACCCGCATTAGGCCTGTGTGGTGGATTATGGCCCACTCCCTCTCACAGAGCGGACGCCTGTGTCCCAGCAGTGGCAACATTATAGGCTGATGATAATGATGAATCATATATTGTTTTTGGGGTGGGTGGGATCCATCTCGTATCGGTCCAACCTGGGCAATGGCACCGAAGGCTATCGGTAACCTGTGGTGAAGGCTGTGCGATGCCACCGGTGGTAAGCCTCACCAGGGCCACCTGGTTTGAAGTTTCGTTTACTTCTGGGTGAACCCGCTCCATCTTCAATCTCATCTTCGCATTTTGGTGGAAATACCATCTAATGAGTCCACCCAGGGCGGGACAAAAAAACTGTCCGATTTGTACTGACTAAAATCCAGAGTGTTCCTTCAATAGCCCTTTACTTTCTAGAGTCACGGTTACCTGATAAGACAGTCCCGCGACCCCGGCAGGTTAAAAAAAAGCATCATGGCATAGTGCAAGATAGTCTAAACCTTCCTAAAAAGAAAAAAAAAAAAAAACGTTAACAGTGACATGTCTACAGCAACTTATCAATAGAGTTTCCCTCCTTCAAACGTAAGCTTTTCTCCTCTCAAAATCAATAGCCGTGAAAAATGCCTGCGTCGTGATTAAAGGCACAAAGTAGCAACCTGTGAACAATGGCCGCCGGTGATTGGGTATTGTGTCGTATTAACTGCATTGTTTGTCACCCAGTCATCATAAAGCGTCTCAGTGCCCGCTAAGGGTCGGGAGCTAGTGTGGAGACGGATTCCGTCAGAAGGAAACGGCTTAATAATGGAACTGATTTGTGAATAACTAACTAGATAGATACAAAAATGAAAATCACGAATTGCTTTCTTAAAAACGTTTCCATTCTAGTAATTTCGTGTGTTGTGGGTACGTTTACAAACGTTTAAATAAAAAAAATTAAAGATAAACAACAAGTAAATTATGGTTATCCTAGAAAATGAAAAAAAAAATAAACGTTTAAATTTGATTTACTGGTTCTTGACACATTTTCAGACTTCATTTAAGGATCACAAAGCTAATTAATATGACTACTTAGGAAATATCCAATAAATTTTGTTAAAAATTGTAGTGTCTACTGTATTAGTTAAAATATATTGGTTAAAATGTCCGATATTAATTCAGAAGTGTCTAATTTTCACGGATATTGTATTACAATATCATATTATGTAAATATTACGACTCAATAGCCATTAACGCATAACACATCAACGAAAACATTTAAATATAGATGGGAATGGTCTCCATACTAGCGAGCCGGTTCGCCCACTCGACGCGCGTTGTCGCGCACCCGATGGGTAATTTCCCCCATTGTCAGGCACAAGAAAATGTTCACAACAATCTGTATTTTACTAGAAGAGACTTCACCTACTGACCCAAAAATATATCAGAAAAAAAAGTACAATAAAATATTTTTTACAGTTCCACAAAAATTCCGAAGAATCTGAGTACATTATATTTCATACAATACACGCTACACCTGTTCACGTTGGCAACAAAGAAAATAAAAAAGAAAAGACGCATGTAGGTGTGGAGAAAATTCGCAATAAAACTGATGTGTTGCATTTTTCTCACAAAAATATTATTTTCTATTAGCAAAGGAAAGTAAATTAGCTTTGTAGGTATATTATTTCAATTTCACTAACAGTAATCGTTTTATAGAAACAATTTAGCACTGAGCAATATTTCGATTTTGAAAAGATGTTTATTGGAGATCAAAGGTTCCAGTAAGTGTTGTGCACAAAATATAGACATAGTTTCGGTTTCTGGATATTACAGATGACAAATTATATAAGCATTTCAGAACGGAATGGATGTTTTGACTTCAACCACATGTTTATCCACTATTTACACTTATATATTTTTTAATTATATTATTTATGCATGCTTTCTGGAACCTTTTCAAACACGTTATAAACTGAGATTTAACGGCTTTTGGCTTAGCCTTTGGTTTTTCTTCTTTATCTGCGGTTAGAGAAACTAAACAATATACAATTGTTATTGATTGTCCGGAAAAAGTATATTAAAAAGAAGTTTTAGTGAGTTTATTGCTTTCCAGTTGGCTGATGAGGTCATGGTTATTTTGGAACGGGATAAAAGAAATGGTTTTCTTATTATAAAACGTGACACACTAACTAATACGATTCACAGTTTTACTATGAGAAATTCTTTTTTAAAGTTTTCTTTCCTTCGTATTCTGAAGGCACATCTAGCAGCTTTATCACGTATCGTGTGTTACACTTGTAACTACATTTTGTTCGGGTTTCTGAACGAGGGAGTTTTCTTGTAATTTGCCGCCGATAATTCCACCTCCCTTCACTTCACTCAATAGAAGCCAATTGTATGATGCAGCGCTTGTTTTGACATGTCATTTTATGTTTTTCTTTGAAATAACTTTTTCTGGCAGATTTATTAGCATTCATCGGGGTTGCTATTGAGAAAATATGAAATTAGTTATGATTTTTTTTTAGAATTGATGTGTGATTGAAAATTGATGTTTAAGGTTCACGTGGATGCAAAGTTCATATCTTATTTTTAGTATCATATGAATGATTCATAAGTAAATCGTACAATACTACATTTATAGCTTATGTGCAGTCGAGCTAAACTTCACAGTTCTGTTACAGCAAACTATTTTGATAGTAAGTTTTGTAGAAGGTGAAGGAGGCGGCGGGCCGCGAGAGAGAGAGGACAGCGTCCTCCCTCCGCCCCAACCGCAGTGGTGTACGCCCACGGCGCCGTACGTCGCAAGACGATCTCCGGCCACCGTAGGCGCGGGCATGCGGACAGCGAGTAAAGGGCAACTCGCTGTCCGACCATGGACCATGCCCGGGTCGACGGCGCGTCGTGTTCCACGCGCGCCTCAAAGAGCTGTCAGCAAAAATGACGGGGCCCCCTCTCAGAGGGCCAAAGCCTGCCGGGGTCGCGGGACTTATTTCTATTACCGTGACCCCGGAACATAAAGGGCTACTGAAGGACACCGTGGATTTTAGTCAGTACAAGTCTGACAGTACCTCCCGCCCTGCCCGGGGTTGGAGGTCTCATTTGATGATTTTACCACGATAAAAAAAAAAGTTTTGTAGAAGATTGTACATAAGTATTGTCACAAAAACAGCCAGTAATTACTAAAACAGAAGCCAATAAAAATAAAAAATTCTGAAGAAAATAAATTAAACGAACAAATTGGAATGCTACAAACAAGAATACAGGCAAATCAAAACCTAATTTGCAGGAAACGCTACAAACATTTTATTTCACTTTATTGTGAATAAACTTATTATAGAATAGGAATAATTCCGTTACAGGAAGATCTCAGGCGACAATTTTTTTCTTTTTTCTTTTCTCACCAAGAAAGTCTCGTGCCTCATTCAATTACTGTCGCTTCACAATATTTTTCTATTTAATTTTTATTTTCATTGTACTCGGCCGACTCTCCGGGACTTTATTCGCTTATTTCATTTGAGCTCTTTTTATTATGACGTCTCTTTTCGAAGTGTTTTCATTGGCTGTGTTTATGTTACTTTTTCGGAAACGTAGGAAAGTTTACTGGAACTTTTTACAGCGTTACAGGAACTGAATTTTTGTAGATAATTAAGGTTTATCAAAACTGTCAGTTGCTTAGAACAAGGAGCGTGTTAGTATGATCGATCAGATGTTGGAATAAGGCGAAAGAATTAGGTATGTAAAGCTCGTAACATTTTGCTACAGTGTCAATTTATGTATGTACTTATGCTTATCATTAATTAACAGACCATTTTGAAGAATAGGTAGGTGATAATGACTTTTTAAGATTCATTTCTAAAACCATAACGTAAGTAGAGTGGTTTGGTTCGCAGATCAGGGATAACCGTACTCTGCGAACCGCACCAAACATTTCCAAACAAGTAAAAGCAATTCAATCAATCAGCCAACAAAACAAGATTTAAGAGCGAGTCTAACAACTTAGTTACACCCGATGACACTCTAATAGGTGCATACTGCATACATAGATCAGGTAGGAAGCCTTTGCTTAGCCGTTTATCTAAGACGGGCGTCGGCAATTTCCTACGTCAAATAGATTGGAGACTAGGCAATCGTTACCTTTACTTAAATGTGTGTCCGTTCGTCCGTCGTTCCTTGATTAATTTCTAAACGGATGTTAATATCTCGTATAAATTAGAAGTCGGTTGCCAGTGTGATATGTGCAACTTGTTTGGGCAAGGATGCTTGATGGAATGTCGTAGAATTGTGGAAGGACAGTTCTGGTGGTGGATGATATGATGCAATTGAGGATGCGGAGTATGGCAGCGGAATCCGTATCATGGTTGGTGAACGGATGCGCCTTAATTCCTTGCATTTATATGGGCGCCAAATAAGATAAGACATGTCATGTCAAGTTTTGATACAACGAAGAAGATAGTGGTGCGAAGTGGACAAAACTAACGACCAATGGTCCACTTTGATTCTGAATTGTAAAAATTTACTGGCACGGACTTTTTCCTAGAAGTCGGATGATGAAGGCAAGCAGTATCAGTATTACTACAACGTTTAACAAACCGCATATTCAACTGTTTAATAATGAATAAGGTTCAGAGCTATTTCAGATATTTGACAGTAATCTAATCTATAATTTTTTTGTTAGAGACTGTAAATCTCTGTACAACTTCTGTAATAATCAAATTAATTGATAAACAAACCTTATTACTTTTTAATAAATATAACAAAAAATAATTAAGCTTTTGTTAGTAAAAGATTTGCTTTAAAAAAAAACTGTTTCAAAAACCTTTCAACAAAAGATAACCCTTTTATCATTGCACGTAAACCATTTAACAAGGGTAGGCGATCACAAAAACAATTTGCTGGCAATTCTCTGACGTCATTGTGACGTCACCCCATTGCAAATTGATATTGAGTTGCAAGTGTTGCAACATTGAAGCTACGGGTTATTGTTTTTGATTGTACTTCGATTTGTCAAAACTATTGCAACAACTGATAAGACAAGTCATTTTAAAAAAGATTATAGTTCACGTATATTAATAAAATTCTTATCTTCTTAAAATGACATACATTCAAAAATACAAAGTGTAAATTCTTCCAAAATTATAATTGGGTCAACATTACATTAATACATGATCAATGCTATGAGCATTGACATAATTTAAAAAATAATGTGCATTTAATTTGACGCGAATTTCCTGCTAAATAAAATACAGTTATTTGTAAATGTCAATCACCAAAAATTATGACTAACATTATAATAAACGCTAAAATAAAATGAAGAGAAATAAACATTTCCGAACGTAATATTGACCTGTCAAATTTCCCGCCAATTCGCCATATTGTTCGCGCCGCCGCGTGACGTCATTGTGACAGTAATGAAAAGGAAATTAGTAGTTACAATTGACATATTTATTCAATTCTTCTGTCTTGAATCTTATGTTGATACGGATAAGAATGGTATTGCAATGTGTTGAGGAAAATTAAGTTTGTAAGGAATGGAACTATTCAATAATAGTGACGTATGTAGTCGGAAATGAGATTGTAATGATCGATTGTCAAGGGAATGCTGATTGAAATTGCTAACTGTTCTGTTGAGAAATTGTGACGGCTATTTTTTCTTTTTATTTAGAAGTTCTAAAATTTCAACAACTTACTGTTGTAACACGGAGCAGGAAAAAAATCAGAAACACAGAGTTCATTGTAGAAACTGATGTAAGTTAATTGCTGCTTTTTTATCAGAACAGCCGCGTGGAAGTGCAGCCGTATAAAATTAAATTATTGCCACCGAGCTAAGAAGAATCTGTCGCCAAAATTCAATGGGGTGGGTGCCTTAACAAAATGGACACTTGACAACATTTTTAACAAAAAAAATTAAACCAATTTTGTTGCTGATGCACGTTTTATCCCCCAGGTGGTATATAGCAAAACTATTTTTTATTGATGGGTCATAGAGCACAACTGGTACATCATCACTTTGTGTATCAAATATCAATACTTGAATTAAAAAGGAACATTAACCTGGTTCACTCCAAAATCACTTCTAAAGATCATAACTGTAGGTGGGTTTTTCATTTTTCAATTATTATTCCATTTGTTTCCTAGCTTCTGGTTCCACCATCACCCTCTTTTGTCTCAAGGGCACTAACACAATTTGTAGCGGCAGTGTGCTAACAGGGCTTTTAATGTCGATATCGATTTGACACCTTTTTGTGTTCATACTGACACAAATCGATATGTTGGTATCGTTAATTGGGCAATTTTAAGTTCTGTGTTTTAAAAATAAAATGATATTTTTGCTCCACCTTCTTTGTCTGTTATATTTATTACATATCTTTTAAAAATAATAATTGTAACTAAAAAATAGAAGAATTTTGTTTTAAATAAAATCAATTACAAAACATCTTTTGATTAAAAATTTGAGAGAGTATAATTTAAAGCTAACACCAAAATTTATCAAAACTCGTAAATAATAATTATATTCATTTCAATTACAAAATTTCTTCAATTAAAACTATTTTAATTACATAAGTTTGATTTAAATAAACGCTTCGCATACATAGTCTTTAAATTTTAATGTTGATTCTTCATTTACTTGTCAGATCTGGACCAACTTTGCAGACTCTGGGTAAACTTGGGAACACAAACAATGTTCTGTATGTCAATAATTGTTAATGGATTTAGTCTAGTTTCGTAGTATTTGGTATTCAGGGACTTTTAGGTCAAAGCGAATTTACCTAGATATGTAGGTTCTTCTGTAATACATACGGTATTTTAGTTTTAGAAAAGAGTTAAACATTAAAATTACATATTTTACGTAGGTAAGCTAAAGATGTGAATGACCAAGTATTATTCTAATACAGTAAGCAGTAGTCTGGCATTTCAACAAAGAGATTGCGACCATGCCAAAATAGTTAAACAGCTCTATTCCTAACGATGGATATCCTCTAAATCTGTTTACCTCATTTGTCACTGAAGTTCAAAGGATGAAACATTCCGGCAAAAGGATGACACCGCGTAAACGCTTCGAAATAATCACATCAATACTTACTGCAGATACGGAGACAGACATCAAAGCAGAGCCACCAGACACTATGCGCAAAGGAACTGTTTGTTAACACAATCAATGAAGACGTTTCCAACTCAAATCAGCATCAAAGTACACATGTTACTCTATAATAGTACACACACACGCAATATTTAGAATACCACACACGATATCGACCAATCCAGCATAGCCAAACACTTACACATACACAAAATCAGCTAATTTACGAAGACCCTCCCCGCCCCTCTAATTCCTTAACAAAATAGGTGTTACCAACGAAATTGAAGTCGTATTTAAGGATCTATCTCGAGTGGCGGGTATTACATGGACCGGCGGACACCTTAAGTCCAAAGGAGGCAGTAACTGCAATTAGTACAATTAGTAGAGCCCAATTAGGTGCTTTAACGAAGCGAGTTTCGTAACTAGTCGGGGGAGTTTGGGTGACAAATACTACGTTTGACGTCTGACCCGAGATCTCGATCAAACAGTGATACTGTTTGTAAACCCTGTTTGTATTTTGCATTAAACAAGTATTTGTACGAGCACACTCAAGCTAACGAATAGAGCTGGATAATTAGGACATCTCCACACTTGACGTCACGGACTAGCTATTAACCAGTCCTGAGTCTGACAGCACTTAGTATGTCTTGCAGATTTAATAAATGTCACATGTATCCCGTTAATCTTTGATTACTCTTCAACATAACTTACTAATCGCCTCTTTCTTTTCCAGAAACATGTCATCTAAACGAAAGTCACCACCGTCGAAATTGCAAGAAGGTGCCGCCGAAACAGAGAAACCCGAAGCCGGCCCAGCCAACCTGGATTTCCCTGAACACCAGGAGTCTGATGACAACGAACAGCATAGCTACTACAAGTTCTCGCCCAGTTCCTCTACAAGGAGTTCTATCAGTGAGGAGGATACGAATTACGAAGACGAACGACCGTCAAAGAAGCAACGATTCGAGCAAACATTAGACATGACAAATAATCTTCTAGTCCCATCATCTTTCTTAAGTCTTCATCAAGTGAACGACCTTCAGGCTCGAAGGCGAGGCTCGTCAGAATGCAGTAGTCCTGGGGCTGAGGCGAAGGTTTTGGGACTGTGTAACAATAACAACTCCCTGCTGAACCATAACAGTGCCCTGTCTTTGAGTAATCCTCACAAGCGTTCTATGGATGACGTCTTGAAGAGGTTAACGTCGAAAATGAACAATAGTACGATTAAGGAAGAGAAGAGGCCAACCCCATCGACCACGCCTGTCAACAAGAACAAGTAAGTCAAATATTATTATGTGAAAATTTTCGGAAAGATGACTTTTTTTATAAATTAGAATTAATTGCCAAGAAAATGATCATTGAATTCTCCACAAATCACTTAGGTGGCTATATGTCTATTAACTAAAATCCATTACAATTTCAACAGTTAATTACTTGCTAAAATGATTACATTTCTCTCCGACTCCTACATAAAGTCATTTAACTACAATAAATTAACTGCATGATTGCCTATCAATTACATTTATAGACATCTACGTAACAATTGCTTGTCCTCTGTCTATCATTGTTCACTACCTCATTAACAAGGCAGACACTTCATAACTATCATCTAATTGATCTTGTCACCTTCCTTTATTGCTAATACAGTTTCCTACATCAACATTAGTATCAAATGTTTTGTTACAGTCTGTTTACAAAGTGATACGGAAATCATTATTAGATGATAAATTATTATTAATCTCGTTAGTGATAATGTGTTTATGTGAAATTGGGACTCATTTCCTAGGTCCGGTATGCTTTCCATTGCGTAATTGATTATTTTTATCAATAGTTCTCTTGTGTTCGAAGAAATTGCTAGCAAAGCGCGTGGTTGAATGATTTTGCATTGAAGAATACAAAATTGCTTTAGAACTTGACACTAATAACATTAAATGTATTTGCATAAATACGAATGTTTTATTATGATCAATTGATTGTATGTAACATCCATTTCATGTTTGATTACTAAAAGATATACATATTTTCATTACATCAGAAGCGTGAACTACAGTTACTAGAGAAATATTAGGATTGATCTGATTTGTATGAACAATATTATCCAGTCAATGTTGGCAACAATCATTAGGTTTATAATTTCTCTATCCCTTTTGTTTTACCCACAACATAGTGACGCAACACGCTACCCACTTTCATTACCCCAACAACTACCGCCGTCGACTACTAAAATAAAACGGAGACACTTACACCATTTCAAGTTAGTCGTTTACCAGAATTTAATTAGCCATATTACTGCACATTAAAAACAATGTTAGGACCACCGCAAGTTTACTATAAAAGCGTTAAACGCTTGTTTAACTAGGCTTTTATAGATATTCCGACGTTAAAGTATGTCCACTGAGTTCGGGTGACGGAAATCGTAAAGGACTTTAGTATGTTGCGTTCGGTGGGTTTCCTTGGGGAGTGTTTTTTCATTTACTTTTTCCAAGTCGAAAAACTTAAAAGCCATTGTAATCTTGCAGTTGACGAAATTATGAACATGTTCATAATTGAAGAAGATTATGTAAATTGGGTAATATCCAGCCAGACCTTTAGCAATGATGGTACTCTTATTGAATTTTATTTCATCATCATTATCATTAGCCTATAACTGTTCCCACTGCTGGGACACTGGTTTTTTCATCTATCAGTTTATTAATAAGACTTTTCTATAACACAGTTTCCAGACACAACTACACAATACGACAAATCAAATTAATCTAATTATAGATGCTAGAAAGAATAAGAAAACTTAATAGGCAAAGGTTAACAAAACCAATTTTGTTGTAGACTTCAGTTTAGTACCATCATGACACAGTTCAATAGCCACCATTAAAAGGTCATCTAAAACATGTTATTTATAAAACTACAGCACGTTTGCTTACCAGTTTCATAGCTAATACTATTATAATTTTACGCCAGTTTAAGTGGTCGCAGAATTATTTACAGCCTATAACTTTAATGGAGAATAACATTAATAATTAAACCAATATGCTCATTTTCAATATTCCACGACAAATTAAAAAATGTAAAATGGGTGACGATATTAAAATTGTAAATATTATTACCCATTCGATTTAAAGCTCCATTGAAGTAAGAAGTGTGAATATGATAGAGTGAAAAAGGAGTTCGTTTCAACAAGAGACTTGCCTGAGAAGATTGTCAAGAAAGACAATGATACTACGACAGGAATACCAGTATATTTTGATAAAGTTAATTTTAATATGGAAGATGACGTAAAAATTAAAGCAGGGCCAAATTTAGCAGTAGACGTTACTAAAAACAATGTATTACATAATTTAATTACTACAACCTGCTGTAATAATATGCTACATTTCCTCAGAAGTCGTCATTTAGCGCTCAACGAATGTGTAAAACGACAATTCCACCGGTTATTGTCGGCGCGATGCTAATGCGTTAAGACAACGGCTAAGCGTGAGATTATCACCGGACTAATTACGCTCGTTTGCAGTTTAATGCTCGTCAAGCGTTTTGTCTTAGTCTCTTTTTAGTAGGTATTGTTCGCTTTGAAAATTTGCGTGGCTTTGGCGGAGAAGAGTTTTAGAATTATTATGATTATTCGCAATCAAATGGTTCGTTTCATTTAGTAAGAGATACAGATAAAAGTTATCATGCGTAGTACGAATATTATTCTAGTATTTTTATGGTGATTTCAACTTTGAATAAGTTTAGATGCAACAGAAATGTATCTTCGACTGAGATACGGAGTACATCAACAATTGAATTATTAAAGCTTACTTAACCATCATTCATCACCAGTTTAGCAAATCTCATCTAAATATACTTGATCACTTCACAAACTGTTGACTGTTATTCTAAAGAATCTACAACAAAAAAATATGTGCCTGGTTATTGTTAAAATATTCTAGTCAATGTTAGTGTTTTAACAAAAGCTCTCGGCATGCCTTCACACTGTTCCATTATAAAACCATTTCCGGCAGTTTCGACTAGTCTAATGGCTTAAACAACTTTATCAAATAGTCTATTATAATGCCTGTCACCATCAATATTAATAATTGTTTTATCAAACTCATACATTGACATCTAAATTATATTTTTTACAGAAAAGATCACCATTTTAACCGCCATTTTGTATTCCAATTTTATTGACTAACACAGACAGACTGACTGCTCTTCGGCTCACTAAAATATGATTTTATTATCAAAGCTTTATAAACCAAAGTATAATTGAGATAAAACGCCTGGATATCGATCAGAAACTAGTTTTTTTATTCGCCTTTCTATCTGCTATTATTACTCTGTGCAATTAGTTGTTTGATAAACCTGCCCGGAATTCAACATGGTATCAAAGTCCGTAGATTAATCAATAGTCCAGAGACATTAGCGGCGCTAGTATAAATAGATCTATTATAGAAGGTAATTGCAGAACTAATAGGGTTCTAGGTAGTTTCTGCAGTGAAATCTAATACAGACTGGATCTGATCGCGTCTTTTTTTGCTATCTTGGGCAATTACATGTAAATCGTCTATAAATATCTTGAGGTCCTTGGCTACTAAGTTCGATAGCATGCAATTTATCAGAGCTATTTTAAAGGAAGCTGCAATTTGTTTAGTATGCAGTATTTCGCTTCCCACTTGGTGTTATAACATATTTGTGACGGTGGTGGCCCTCCCTTTTCGCGTAGAGCGGGACTTTCAGACTCCTACTAAACACCACCCTCTTCCTTCACATGTTTTAAGCGTTCCAGTGCCGCGTTATCCTGCTTAGGCAGCCCTAGAACCGCTCTGCGACAGCAGCTCTGATAGAATCAATAAATAATCATAGGAGTTGGCTATATATGGATAAAAATGGATAATGCAGTGTGTGCCGGTTAGAAAATTCTTACCACGATCGGCAAAACGTTGGCCAGACCAGTTTTCTCGCACAAAATGGTTGTTGATGGTGGTCAAGAAGAGGCCCAGTTTCTAACATCTGGGGTTAGATAAAATGATGATAGATACATGCAGAAATTACTAACAGATTTTAATAGTTACAGATTATGTTCAATAATAGAAGATAATTATAACAAAGGTTAAGGCGGTGTCAGGCGTGATCTATGTCAATATTTACGTGCCAACTTTATCAGTGGCGTTATCAATAATTAATAGCTTTTGTTGATAACTATGATTGTAGTCGCGGATATGTTAGTACGTTGCCAGGAGAAACATTGTGGTTAGAATGTTTTCAATTGAGATGTAAACATTTGTGATCGAGGAACGGAAAATACTGAATGAAACATTTCTTGACTTAATTGTAATAGTGTAAAACTTGCAAAGATAAATAAAACACAAAATCAGCTGTCAAACTGATCCAGTTAAACAGAAAACGGCCGTTCAATCTGCGATAAAAGCTAGTCGTTCCTACAATACTGACCTTATAGATAACCAATAGAAATGTAATAATCTCATTCTAATCAGCAAAGGTGAGTCGGATACAAGTCGGCGAGAGATAGCTAATTACAAACAAGAAACAAGAGAAACAAAACAAGAAATCAATCAATCACCACACTATTATTGCAGCAACAATAATTATTATTTCACCGTCAATTATAGACTAGGCTAAACAATTGTAATCCTAGGAGATAAATTAGTCATAGCAGAGACAATAAGGGCCACTTTTGGCGTATTATTAAGCCCGGCGCGGACTATTGTCTGCACTAATTAAAGGCACTGTAATAGCCGCCGACGAGATTAAGACGTGAGCTCGTAATGTGCTACAATCCATCTCCGTTATGCTGGCTTTGGGTTCGGATTGGGGTAAGGTTTGAGAGATCAGCGGGTTTCATAATAAGGATAATTGGGACGGTCTTCGAGTAAATGACAAAGAAATTCTGATATTTTTGTCCGTGGATCATGGGTCACTATTAAAAAAAACATTTACTATTAAATCTAAGGAATGACTAAACATAGACTTCTTATTAATGTTTGTTTTTTTTTAATATTTGACTTAATCTTTTCCTTTTCACCTGTCACAGAATATGTTTTACCTTAATTGAAAACATACTTGAAATGATAAACCCGCGATTAAAATCATACCTAACTAAAACTATGTCGTCAAAATACACCAAACAGACAAAATAGGATTGTCTACAAAAGCAACAATTTAACTAAATTTTTATACACACTAACTAACACAAATGATGGCAATGAAGGACCTATAATCTAACGCTTTGAAAATATTCTAAAGATCGTCATAAACTTCTACAGTCTTCAATTCTATTTGCCAAAAGCCCGTCACTTGCGCCACATCAGTCAACAAAACGTTAACAATAGACAAAGTCATAATTTGTACAGTGATATATAACCAGAAAGCACAATATAATGTTACAGATTACAGAAGACGTAACATTAGTTAGTTAATATGAATATCTTATTTATAAACCCGATGATGGAGGCCCGGGGGCGTTCCAACTGTTTTTGTTCTTTTACCATGAGAAATGTTTTAACACACGGATAATGATGGGAATGACAAAATAAGTAATGTGTTTTATGGTATTTTAATTTTGGTTTCGAGTTGATTTTTAAAGGTAATTCAGAATATCTTAACCTAAAGCAACGTACCAACGCATTCGTTTGTTATAGCTGATAAATTTGTTGACCAACTTCATAAATTGCACAAGGTATATACGGAAAAGTCTTTTTAATAAATCAATGATTTCCGTCGCGTAAAGGATGCAGCATGATGGAAGTCGTATTTTCTCCAATACTCCTCATACTTTCAAATCAGCACGTCATTGCAACGAATCAATACAACAAAATAGATTTCAAGGTAAACTACACCTAACATGTCTCTGTCACGAGAGCAGAGACAATCAACAAGGCTAGGACAATACTCCTTTGTGTACCCACAATAACTCTTTATAGTATTCACAAAGTCGCCTTCTGCAAAGATTTGCCCCACACATAGAAACACAGAAGTCACGTTGTTCACTGAATTGTTCGTTTGTTACATGAACACTACAATTGTGCAAATTGAAATTGTTTTCATTGTTGGAATGTTAGTAATCGTAATGTTTTGTGCGACAATTTGTTTGGAATGTCATGTCTATTTTTGAAATAACATGCGCGAGGCGTGTGATTGCTAAATCTACTTGTAGAGTAACTAAGATTTCCTATTCTTTCATATAAACGAGTACTAGTTCCGTCTGCTCTAAAGAGCATCAGCTGTCTACTTACCAAAATATTTACCAAGTGAAGTCTTGGAATGTTACCAGACAACTAAATTTTTATGTGCTTTGATAGGCAGTTCACTGTGTCAGTGATTGTGCTTTGTGTTACAAAAATTACTGAAACACTCACAATTAAAGATTACATCATAACTATTTTGTTATCATTGTGTTGTTTAGTTTTCTTTCTAGCGTTGTTTTATTTACGAAAAAAGTAAAGTCGCTTATTTCCATAAAATTCAGCCAGCCTGCGTTAGGCGATGCACTCACAGATGCGCAAAGATCCGTAGTAAGAACTGGCGCCTGTATAACTTAAATATATAATCATACCATCATCATCTTATCTCCCAATGACCGTTGAACTATAATCTCAAGCTAAAGGACTGCATTTTTTTTATTAACTTCCCACCGGCACACGCCCCAGTTATGATCGGAGACAATAACAATATAACAGATAGCGATTCACAAAATATAGGAACAATAATTTCGGTTGTGGCAGAGGTTATCTCATCGGCTGGCCCGCCAATAAATAACACAACAATTAGTGCACTGTTCGCGAGATATTATTAATTATAACAATAACATAGTTTACTGGAAGACGATGGGGATTTCGTTTGCCCAAATTTTGTTATCTACAACATCGAGTTGGGAGGAAGTAAGCTTTTTGTTTAGTGCTCTTCTGTCCTTGAGTTCTGAATTGTGTTACATGGCGTCACTACGGGACTGATATCGACAAAAATATCCTCAAACATTTCTAAACCAGCTCATTTATGAATCCTTAGTAGGTATTTTATTCTCTTTACCCAGTCCTGTTTCCAGACCCCGATTTATAATACTAAGATTAAGCATGAGTTGTGTAATTGTTAATTACTATAGCACTTTAATTCACTATTAACATGGTCACTGACTGTTTAGAAGACTCTAATGTACTCACAATACTAATAAAACGCAGGAAATTCTCCCACTGCGTCCCAATAATCGGCCTCCAATTATGTCCGCGCTATGCCACCACATACCTGTTCGGAAAACCAATTTGATTGTGTAACAACAAATTATGCCTATTGCACGACATTGCAAAACACACAACTTTGTCGCTGTTTCCCGCCTTCACGATTTCAAATTGGAATGCAACGTTAAGCGCAACGCGGTGATTGGTTCATACAATATTCAGGGCGGCCAATCGCAGCGCGGCTGTGTCGCCAGTGCATCAAAAATTCCATCTGAATATACCAGTGTGGCAAGCACTAAAAATGATAATGCCCTAACATGGCCATACAATTTGAAATGAAGAATTCATGCATCGTTCTCGTTTACATTTGGGATGTGTTTTTATTGACGCTGAATCGGACAGGTTCGGTCCATTTTATTTATTGCGTGGTTTATGCAGTGATTTTGGCGAAACTATTTCGTATAAATAAAACTGGTCTGTATAAGGGGATAGAAAAATAGCCAACCGTTTTTGTTGGAACGGAGGTATTATCGTAAATTGGTGAAAGCAATGATTGAAACAGGAAAGGTCTGAATCAAATAGGAATTTATAAAAAAGAGATAAATGATGGGAAATGGACGTTTAAAGTTGTTAAGCACTAGAATTAACTTGTTTTATTAATAGTAGCAACAGATTTGTGTAAACACATTTTCGAATAGTAACTGTGGTTCGTGAGGGTTAACATTTTCTTGTAAATATTTCCTAAATTGCTCTGTGAATTGTGCTTTCTTTATCGTGGTAAAATCATCAAATGAGTCCTCCCACTGAGGGCTGTGGATCCTGCTTATTGAATTGTTAAAGAAACTTCAACATGACTGGATAGATTTCTATATATATATTTTTTTTTTAGGAATTTCTCCTGTATCGTGGGTGCGTTTACAAACATATAAACTCACATACACAAACGCCCAGACCCGGAACAATTACTTGTAGATCATACAAATATTTGCTCCGTGCGGGAATTGAACGACACGACACGCAGCACAGCAGTCCGATCGCTCAGCCACTGCGCTAACCGTGCCGCCAATTGATGCTGGACTAACTCTTACAACATTATCTCGTAGTAGCAGTAACAGGACTATTAACAACAACATCATACATCACAAACGCCATTACATCTTAGGAGAAGAAATAAAAAACACTCTATCGTATAATATTAGACTCTGCAATTATCCGACTACCGTAATTAGCATCAGGATCAATAAACTAAACGGTTTTATACGGCATTCCGGTTTTACACGTATTATTGAAGAACAAAATTATTTCAATTTACAATCGAGATTTTCTTTGATCATTGGTAGCTAAAGTGGGTATTTTATTTGTAGACCAAATGCTTACTGGTTTTTTTCTTTTTAAAAACCAACTAAACTAAATGAGTAAATCTGTAAATTTTCTTTAAATCTGTGCTGATTTGGCTCGGCGGTTAACTTATTTTTCGTCTTGAATAATAATAATAGTTTAAAGGTGCCAATAGACTTGAGCAGTCACTTGTCACAGAACAGTTGTTTAATTTTGTCGAACTGAGCAACGAACAGAGTTACATTGATACGAACATCTTCACGATCTTTCTAGCGAACGCTCTAATCAATACCTAATTGTCGTAAAAAAATCCTTCATAATGATGTTAGATTTGACAGTCAGCTCGGCAAAAAGCGCTCAGACTGATTACACGTAAAGTGCCCATTGAAACACTCTCATTTGTTTTCCTGTAATGTAACATCCGCAAGGATGCTCATCACAAGTAAATGTTCAAGTTCATCACTACCACCATCGGCTAAAATATTCTTTTAAAATAACGACAGTCGTCGATATCCTTACACAGTAGGTAACTAGTTCATACACATTTTCACCCATCCTGCAAGCCTGCTTTCTAAGTAAACGCTCCTCACCGGAATTGATGGAGTTCCCGAGTCCAAACATTTCCCTGCCATACATATCCAAGCCTAACTTTGACAGATAGACAAGGTGGTAAAAGTGTTCGTTTTTACCAGTTTTTTACGAATCAAAGTGAGTACCATTCGAAGCCAGTTGTTGTTGACCTTAACCTGATTTAAAATGCTATCAGTCCCCCCTTGTTGGTACCGTACCGCGTCGTGGAGTCCCGACAGTTGCCGAGCACTGCCGAGGAATGACGAACTCAATAAAAACGGGCTACATGACTGAGTATGTCGGTAGCAAGTTGTTAAATTCGTAATGAGTGTATTGTTGGGGGAAAGGTTAGGATGGATACGATTGTTCGGATGAAAAAAATTGGTATCTTAGAGCCTATGACATCTAAAGTAAAAGAGTTAGATTCCATTCCAATTAAATTTATAGACCTAACAGATAAAACAGTTTTTATTAAACATAGTTATCAATGAGTGTCCAATATTAAAAATAGGTATGAAAATCCATCCAAAAAAGAAAAACCAAGAAATTAAATGGCTTTTACCATAACGTAAAATGAACTCAACTCATGGCAACAAAACTTTTGAGCTTCCCGTTTTTAATGTAGGATTTTTCCTTGCGAAATATTGTCTTTGAATATAAAAGGCACATCCACACTACTCCTTCATGTCTGTCACGAGGGGCAAACAAGACGGATAACCCTACGGCCGCCGTTGTCTCGCGTTAAGGGATTTTTTATTGTTGGCCACAAACTGTTCGTCGTCAACCCTAGCGATGCATAGTTTATGTGCTCGTGGAGTGCCGGTGAAAAACAAGTGAATACCGCTTTATTGTGGGAGATGGAAGTCGGAGCGAAGTTGCTTTGTCTAGGAATTGGTGGTAATCTGTTCTTTAATAAGTTGGCTAAAAGGGAGGTTTTTGTTTGTCTCTGTATCCTGTTGAAAAATAAGGATGTTTGTTTATTTATAGGTAATGATTTTAGACATTTTTTCACATTTAAAACGAGACTATAGACAATATCAGTAGTGCATAGTTCCCCGTATGTGTGTTGTATTGTATTGTATAAAGGGCTGGTATCTGCAACTCCACGTCATATGCGCGTATTTTGCTTATTATTTCCTTACGTATGTTTCAGCCATTATTAATCTCACAAATAGGTTGAATTCAGGAGCTGTTCGCTATTGTCCAAACATGAAAAAAGTACGATAAGTTTCATTTGTTTATGTATGATACAAAAAACCTGAATGGGCATTATCTTTATTAATCGTAAAGTCCCTCAATAAAATACAATAATTTACCAATTCCTTCCTATTCATAAATAGAAAAAAATCTTGTCGCGTTTATCAAATTGAAAAGCTTCAACAATGACAAAAACCACACTTTGCTGTCCCTATTTAAACCCGACTCAGAAACATCACAAAAAAACAGGGTGATTGAGAAATTAATTAGAACGACCCCAAAAATGTTCTGAAAAAACCAAAATACCCTCAAATCGATAGCTAATTACTGTACAATTATCGCATAGATACGGTTTCAAGTCCATAGGTAATGCCCCTCAAAGGAAACGTCTGCAAATAATACGGAAAGCAATTATTATCTCATTTGCTTCCTTTTCTCTCCACGCTTTGATGCTGAGAATTTTGATCGAAACCTGAGTAGGGATGAAATCAAAGAAATTTAAAAAAATAAACATTTTTATAAAATGAGGTTCGGTTATAATGAAGAACGTCGTAAGTAGACGATGTTTACAATGAAGATAGAATGTTTTTTTTTTTATAATTTGAAATTATGGTTAAATTATGCAATTACAAAAAAAATAATGAAAGCATGTCATTTTTTTTTGCGTGGTAAAATCATCATTTTTGAGTCCTCGGGCAGGGCGGAAGGGACTGTCAGACTTGTACTGAATAAAATCCACGGCGTCCTTCGGTAGCCCTTTGTGTACCGGCGTCGCGGTATACGCATAGTAAAGCATGCCACTTAATTAAAAGTGACAAATAAAGCAAAACCAAAAAATAAACACAACCTTCTTAACCCTAAAACTGCAGCTGTATTTCCCAAATTTTAAATACGCCATTACAACTACTACTTACGCCATTATTCTTGTGCGCAGTAACAATATTTTTACAATCACGCCATCGACAGGTGGGAGTGACAAGCTATCAGATCGGCTTTTTTAACGACTTTCTTTTAAAAGTCCAACTTCGATTATACAGAGTGCTCCGATTTCCTTAACCTGTAATTGGCGAAGTTTTTTAAAGGTCAAAAGTGATCGATGCGTCATCTCCTATTTTAATGAGATTCTCGAAATATTTATGGCATTAATACGATTTTGTGAAATGTTATTTATTTACTGTCATTTTGTGAAAGACTGAAAAAAGATAAATAGTAATGCTAGGCCTCACCAGGCTCACCTGACTTGCGATCACTTAGTTCAAACAGTTTTTCATGTCTTCTATCGATGCGACATTCAGTTCCTTTTTTACGTGGTAAAATTATCAACTGAGTCCTCTCACCCAGGGCAGGACGGGAAGGACTGTCCGACTTGTACTGACTAATCCACAGTGTCCTTCAATAGCTTCATCCAACGCGATCCTTTGGTCTTCAAAGTTTGATGAAGACCACTGCACTGGACACAAGCCGGATCCAACCAGTCCTATTGGAAATCTATAAGGAATATCAAAGCTGAGTAATGAATGTACTACGGGTGATATGACGATGATGATGATTTAGATCCATCTTGAGTTTCAACTTTGGTTTTGGACTAGATTAATTCCGTGAGCAAACCCCGTATAAATAATTTAAAAAAAAACCATCAGCAAGTCACAAGACTATGGAATATTAAAAACTAAATCACCAGTGTAGTCAAAAAAGTTTCAAGAAACTAACACTGTAAACATTAAAAGATCATACTGTATAATGTCAAAATTCATCGCGTAGTTCCCCTTGCATCCATTTTAATGACATCACCCCTGTTCCCGACGGAACCCTTGAGATTTTCAAGACACCTCTTTACCTTTTGTTTTGTAACAAACAAAGCTATTACTGGACCGTCATGTTGTCATGGCTAAACCTAGTTCTAGGGTAAGAGAAAATTTTCGAATAGTGTTTCCTTATAAACTAGCGGCTTCTCCTGCGTACCTACTTTTGAAAATTATTCCATGAAATCGTAAAATCGGGATAAAATTATCCCATGTGTTATTCTAGACTATAACCTATCTTTGTACCAAAATTTCATCCAGATCCGTTCAGCCGTTTTTGTTTTGAGTAGCTAATATCCATCCATCCAAACGTTTGCTTTGAATAATACGACTATAAGTAAAGTTTTTGCGATATTTTTATTCTGTATCCATGAAAATCGGCAATAATTATGTAGTAGGTACTTTTATGTATACTTAAATTTCACGAATTAAAATTATTCTAAATTGCTGAACAGATGGAATAGAACAGATTTTTATAAAATATTGGTGTGTGCAGAGATTCCATCGATATTTTCCACATAATCAAAATAAACTTAATATGAAGTATAGTGTCACCGAAATCACAAAAGAAGCAAAAAAAATAGAGCTTCCAAAAACAAACATCGATAAACAGTAAATTAACGCAGGCAGTGCGCTTCGAATCGGAATAATCGAATCGATTCTATCGAAACGAAACATCGAGTGGTAGTGAATTGGTCTATTAGTTCACCCTAGTTTAGTTACGAGTCTCCCCTCTAATGTTGTTACTGCTAAGTGTATTGTTTTTGGCTTTTAGTGTACGTACTAGTTTTTTTTTTTTTTTGCAATTTACCTGGGGTCACCTTTTACGTTAAAAGTTAAGAGTGGTTGTAAACCATTATACTAATACTGCTAGCCTACATCATCCCACTGCTAGGCAAGGCCTCTCTCCGTGACTTCCAGTTTTCACGATCCAGGGCCAAAGTGAAACACTGGCCATTGGTTTTGTCAAGCTCGTGCTGCCAACTTCTACGACGTCTGCCGCGACGACTTCTGGCTGTGTCTGGGCTCTTCCAGAGATTTTCGGTCCGTCTTGCGACTTCTGCATCTTCTCTGGTACTCTAATGAAAACTAAGTTGCAGGTGCATATACGAGTATCAAATTATTTAATTCACCATCTAGATTCTCAGAAATAGAGAATTATACCTATAGGATACAAAAGACGAAAGGTGAAGTAGGTCGGTTCTCGAATGGAGACCACGCGTAAACATAGTGTAGGACGTCTCACGGCAAGATGCACAGAAGATCTGAAGAAGGTAAGCAGGCAGTGGTTGGATGAAATAAGCTGGAGATCATGAGCTGTGGCGCTCGTTAGGGTAGGCCTTTATCCAGCAGTGGTACTGCAATAAGCTTAAATAATGATAAAGCTCCAATAATGCTCCATTCATATTTTGAAAGTGTTCTTATATCTACAAACACTTCTAAAACCATTAAAAACCCTCTCCCTTCCAACATGGTGTTATTCCCACAATCGTAACAAGCTAGTTTCTTATGGGGTTACAAGTAGACAGCACAACACAATAAATCATAAGTGTCGTACCAGTGAACAGGAAAATAAAACGCATTTCTCTGATCTGATTGACATGAATTGAATCGTGTGATCGATACTGCTCTTATTTTTATCCGAGTTTTTGTTCCTTTTTTATAATATTCCACACAACGCCATCTAGTCCCAAGCTAAGCAGAACCAAGCCAAGCCAAGAGAGCAGAGCTTGTGTTATGGGTACTAGACAACTGATAAACATACTAGTATATTTCTAAATACATACATTTTATAGATAAATTACACCCAGACACAGATCAAATGATCATGCTCATCACATAAACATTGTTGTGTTGTCCTGGGTGGGAATCGAACCCACGACCCCCGGCTTAGCGGTCAGGGTCACTAACCACTAGACCAACAAGCCTGTCGATTTGGCATTTCAAAATACCCCCGATTTTCATATAGGAAAGGCAATAAATGTAGCTAGTTTATTTTTAAAAGCGAATGTTACTACATCTGTTCTTGGGTTCATATCACAATGATATTAATAGATTACCAACGAATTTAAATATCTACCTTTAATATTGATGTTTACAGAATTTGTTTAAAGGATAGTTTTATTTTTAATTTTTTCTTACTCATGTTAGTAACCTATGTAATTTTAACATTCCATATCATTCTATAATGTACGGCGAAACATACTAACTATTGTTAGCATAACATTTTTTTTTTACTTCACATTTACTACATATCAGTGTTAGCTTCATAATATTTAGTTCCTTCATCTTCTTTTTATTTCCTTCATCTTATTTGTTGGATTAACTAAAACTTAGAAACGACCAAAGAAACCCAGATTGATTAAAACTCGTATTTTCACAATTTAATTTTCAATTGATTGATGATTACTTCGCAGAACCAATAAAACTTAAAACCGATAACTTTATTCAACATATTTTACTTTGAACCCAATCGCTTGAACAGAATTCTTGAAAATTATAAATTGCTTCATAGTAAAAAATAAGATCTTTAATTAGGTACCGTTAATTTATTATTTCACCGAACTGGTTTCACAATGAGCCCTTTCTTAAAGAAAGTGGTTCAATCTTTTGTATCGTGAAAAATAAAAGAGATTGCGAAATATTCTGACAAGCAGAAACAATCGTATACCTTCAAGTTTTTGCAATTAAGGAGCTTACTGTTCATTTCTCAAAATTGCTGAATCAGTTAAAATTAAAATCAGGATCCTTTATGATATTTGCATTATCATGGATCAAACTGAATTGATTATACTTATAGCTAATGCTAAATAAACAGTAACTTAATTGCCTTGAAATTGGTCAGTTGTTACTGTTTCAACTGAATAAAATATCTTTCGTATATCAAACAATTTCACGACAATAATATCCGCAGTTTTACAAATGAAAACTTCAAAACCTCAAAGTATAATAAATGTAAAAAAATGTAAGCCAATAGAATTCATAGCGGAAGACTAAGAGGTTACATCATAACCTCTTGAAAGAGTGGAGCTTGGTTCAGACCACAGCATTAATAATTCAGAGGCGTCCTCAGATGCATTTGTTTGCGGGCCCGAAGTAACGTGCCTCTACTACGGAACTCAAATGGAAGTGGGAGAGATCTTCAAACTTTGAAACGTATTGGTTAGAGAGAAAAGCTTCTTAATAGATGAAATTACTTAGCTGGAAGAGTTTAAGACTAAAATTAGTTTAATTAGGTCGATATTTGAGTAACTCAATTGCATTTTAGCAGGTTCCTAAAATGTCGCAAAGCCGAAATAATCAATGATCTATGAAGGAAAATGAGGGTTAGGGTAGTGAGAATAGAAGCAGAAAACATATTTGCTAAAAACTCAAATCTCATGAGACATAGAAAGATTCATAACGAAGATGAAACGAACTTAGATGATACTAAAAGTGAAAAAAGATTTAACAATTCGTCAGAAAAACTAAAACATTTTCAGATTTTACATTTCTTCTTTTATCGAGTTCTAAAAGTAGCGGTTAGTGAACGTGCCATCACAAAATCTTTGTTGTTGATATCATACAGCACCACCATCCTACCGCCACTATGAATTATTCACACGAATTTGTCTGCGATACGAAGTTACATAATGTTATACATTTTGTATTCCAAACCGTCATATTAACACGGAATGTTAGTTTACGAAATTGCATTAAACTTTATATGCAAGGATCATCAAAGGCTTGTTTATCTGAGTTTTTGCTTGCCAGTCTAATTCAAGAATTGTATGTAATTTGGACCGTTGTTTTCATGCAGTGCTTATTGAATATGTATGAATATTAGCGCTAGCAGTATCCTTGACAGTTTCAGAGATAGATAGAAGTTCTAATTAACGTTTAATTTATGGATCAGAAAAACAAAAATAAAAAGACGTAGTAATTGAAACGGTTGGTTGAAAAGATGAAAATGATGCTAGCGTGGATTTAACGTCTCTTAGAAGTGATACTCACGTCAATATAAACAAAACCTTCAAAATCATTCTCCATAGTGTATCACTTATAGAATACAAACTAACTGAGGTCTATCTTCTTGTCCACAGCGAACGACGAGCAGTGCTAGACGCTGCAGCACTGCAAGCACTGGCTGGAGAAAGTGTACTGGAGAAAGAGCGGCAGTTGTCCGAGATGATCTTACAGCTGCAGATGGTGAGGGAACAGCTACTGGCGCAGCAGGAGCACGCCAAGGTAAGAATACTGATGCAGTTATTGTTATGATAGACGCTGTTATATCTGTAAACGAGCTTGCTCATGACGTGATTCGTGCCATTCTCAATTTTTCCTAACTAAAAATGAAAATTGTCATTGCTACACGATTGATCCATTTCGACTGACTTACGTCGTCGTGGTGTTGGTTTTTCATCTACCAGTAGATAGCCGCACGTTTTATATCATTATGTCGAAGTGATAAGGATGATTTTCATTTGTAGTGTAGTTGAAATTTCGACTTTCTGGGCCTCTGATGTCGCAATAAACATAGCAACTGACTACTGCCCAAGAGTTCTGCAGATGAATTAATACAATAAACGGTTGGAAAGATATAGTCTTGGAATGCCTTTTTTATTAGTTTAATAGATAAGATGACACTTACTGAAAGAAGATATAAAAAAAAAGGGAAAGCTAATGATAGTTTGGATGGGTTCTATATTTTCAAAGATGATGGATTAGATGCTAAAAATATGACGAAGAATATAATATAGAGGAGATTTTGTTAGAAAGCTGACTCTCAGTCTAAGAATTTGTTACATTTCAACACATTCATAATTTTAGGTGACCCAATAATTTCTGATATTAATAACAATCACATCAGTTTCAGTTTACGAATTAAAAATTGATCCGAATCAAGATGACGCGTTTGATCTCCTAGAAAAATGGCTGATACCAATTTTTGTCACGTCTTCAATACTATCTGATTTCATATTTTGTATTAAAAATAAAGTACATAGATGACCTCGTTTCGGGCTGCCAACTTGTTGTAATGAAGCCAACTTATTGTCGGATTAAGATCGCGGGAGATTAATACGTTCAGGATTATTCTGTCTTCTTCTGTTTCCGTGGCAAAGGGATTCTTAATCCGGAAATCTTGGCGAATGTTACGGTTCGGTCTTGACACTTTATTTTGAGGGTAGATGTTAGGTCCGTGAGTTTTTGTCCTCTGTGAAACGGGACAAAGATACGGAGCCATTCGAGTCCGTCTCGCACTTGGCCGGTTTTTTTGTTCTTATAATTTAAGAGTGACCTGACTTACTTGTTGCGCAAAAAATGTCCATTCTATAAGTACTTACGATTTAAATTAGACTTTTTTCGTACTTTAAACTAGTACTAATTTATCAAATGTTCGAAAACTGTGCAATCAATATATAATTGGTTGGCTATTAAATGTTCTACATCTAGTTAATCATTGATTGGGATTTCTACAAGTAGCACCTTATAATAATTTAGCGGCATTTTTTCATAAAATTAAACATCTTTCGTAGAACATAAATCATAAGCGCAAATTATATTAAACGAGGACAAAATATAATTACCGCTAGGTTGTTGACGTCAGAACTAAGCGCCATATTTTTGTTAAGAACGACCACAAAGCAAATCCAATCACATTATTCACTAATTAGAATAGCAAGAATACTAAAATAGAGGTCCACGATTGTGTTTGACCCCTCCACCCCACTTAGGAACGAGTGGTAATACTTTGTTTTCAAAGGCTTTTATCTAGCCTCAGACATCTGTTTTGCATGCTAGGTCACGAATTGAAAAGGGCTAAGGAATGAAGGTTTATTCCTGTTTTGGAACTTTACGTTTGGTTCGTAAACTCGTAGTTATATTGTTCCATTTCAAGCACATTTATGGAGTTGACAGCTCCACAGTGCCGTTTAAATGGCCGTTTTACTTACAAGAGTCCAACTGTACATCATAACATAAATTTTCCACAATGCCTTTGATAATTGTTATGGGATATTGCGGAATTTCTTTCCAATGAAGGCGTTTTGTCTTTTTGTGTAGTAAAACTTAATGTATGGATGATGCATCGCGGTTCGTTATAAGCGCTCCTTTGTGGTTAATTATGGGAAAGATTAAGCTATGGTTGTGTCAGTGTCTTGGTTTGTGCAATGGTTGGTTGCTTATACACGTGAAATTCAATGTTGAAAACCTATTTGGATTATAACTATTATAACTACAGTCCACTTCTTTATTTCAAAAATGCTTGTAAACAGTATGTGTAGAATTTTGGCGACTTTAAAAAAATAATCTTTACTTATTCTACCAAGAAATCAACAGTCTGATAATAGAGATATTTTGCAAGGAACGAAAAATTGTGCTGCGAGCAGGATTCGAACCTGCGTCTTCTGGATAGGTACTCCAGACGCCTTAACCAACTAGGCCATCGCAACCACTTTTTCGTTCCTTGCAAAATATCTTTGCGAAGACGCAACGCAGGCGTTATTACGTATAAAAAGAATATAAAATTAGTCTGATAAATAATAGTTCAGTCAATAAATACCCCAAAAGGAGTTGTAGAGTGTGTGAGCAAGGCCCTAAGCAATTACTTCAGAAAATTGTTTTTCTGTATGTTTTTCGGTCAAAAGATTTACTGTATTTAAAAAACATCATCATCCTGATGGTTGAATTCTGCAATCAAAACATGACAGCGGGTTTTGATCTAAAAAGGGCCGATGCAGGGACAAGCTTCTTTTTCTCATTGTAATTCCTCCCTCAACATCAACTTTTTGTTTACCCTTTTTACAAATTAGGTTTGTTCCGGACCCGTGGCTCTTTTAAAAGACTTTGTTATTTAGACGAGACTGTCAAGTGGCATTGTCCTTTTTTTTATTTAGCTCAGTTTTAGAAATAATTAATTTTCCTATGTTGTGGGAATTGATTCGTGACTTTTTGAATAAACGGTTTATTTGTGAATCATTTTTGAAAACAGTTTAGTCCAGTATGGTTAATACTTCCCTGATGAATCAAAATAAACGTTTTGTTCTACATTAATATATCAAACGAAACTGCACAAAAGCATCAACAATAGATAGATTACATCGAATGCTACATAGCCCCTAATTACTGGGCTCACATTCATTTTCAATTAGCAATGTATACAATGGCGTGTATCCTTTCATTTCGAATCAATTTTCATGTTGAATGCATATTGTGCTGAGCGACCGGCGGGCCGTGCAGTCGGCAACAAAGACACTCTCATACTAATGAATCAGCGATAAAAACTCGAACAACACTCGATCACATGCCCTCTGTGCAGGGTTGCCAGAAAAAAAAAGTATTTTTTTTTGGGAAGCTTTTTTTATTGCTGTTTCCATTAATTTGATAAATCAAAAGTTCGCTTCATCATTCAGTATTAGTTTTTAGTATATTTTTAGATTTGCTTGACACTTATCCTAAGTGAAAACTAGTTCCGTATTGTAACCAAAAAATTTTGTTACTTGGTTTGTCTGTTCTAATTCAAGATAACAGCCGTCGGAATTACAATAATAACATAGTTATTCCTAGTTTCAAGAAAGAAAAAGGACGTACTAAAAATCTATTAATATACAGCATCAAGGGTACTGTCTTAGGCCCTAAAATAACTTGGGTAGGTAATTCTACTAGGGTTTATAGGGCTACAGCCCTACAATTGTTGACGGTATAGATTGAAGAGGCCCGTCTATAGCGGTGCAAATGGGAGCGGCTAATGGCGGGCCGCGTCTGTATTCGCGCGTTTTTTTCAGAACGTCCCTTTGTTGACTGTGCTCAGTGCTAGTGCATTCGGATAGCGTTCGATACGGCCGCGGCGCGTTCGATTCATAAACTTTTTTATGTTTTGTCTTTGGAATGCCAGACGGTTTTGTTCGGTCCGTTGGTGTTTCATTTTGATGGACAGTCCACCCGAATTTACATGGTATTTGCTGAAAATACTGTTTTTTTATGTCATAAACTTGTAGGTAACCGTAAAGTAAAACTATGCCTTTTAAATTAAATATGCAAAAATAAAATAAAACAAATACCACATTACTACAGATGTAGGTATTTGTGTTTTCCTTAATTTAATGAAGTTCTTCAACGACCAATTACTATGGGCATTTGATAAACCCATAACTGTTTTAAGGCGTAAAATTGTGACGTGCATAATTACATCATTTAGTTTTTACCCGGTAATCCCCGAATTCAATAACATATCTACACCAAAAGCGCTCACTAATGCGACCAAGACAAAAAAAATAAACATGTAAAATTGAATCCGTCTAGGGAGGCACTCACTCGAATTAAAATATCATCGAAACAAATGGAAAGCATCGGCATACGCAGACACCATAGAGCCAGACAAACGGAAATATGAAAATGAAACGTATAAACGGAAAAACGCATCAAACGCCAGTACGCCTTACGCTTTTATAATTTATAAATTAAGGAAATAATAATCCGTATGTTCCAAGATCATAGTTGTAACTGAGTAGCCTAAGTTACGTAATTCAAAGTAGCTATATGTATAGGTACGTAACTTTACCTTTTTTGTAAGTGACACAACAAATTAGTCCCTGGATTTCTAACCACAACATATCAGTGAACACATCACGTGCTAAAAGTAACTAAGGAAAACATAATATCTATACCTAACTGACTATGCACAAAAATCCTACATTAAGTCGAAATATAAAACCATCACCGTCAATTTTTAAATATTTTCAAAGAATCAACTGTCGCATCAAAAACTAAAACAGTTTTTTTAAAGGTGTCATTTCCCATTAACCGTCAACAGCGGACGGTAAAGCGAGTCAACAAGTTGCTCTTTAAAAAATATTTCAAATTAAAAAATATATATATCCCTCCACATTCGAGGGGTTAAACCGTGTCAGACCAATTAGTTTCTGAAAGAAAACTACAGGAGTGACGGACAGACATGTGTTGACAACGTTTTTGATTAAAAAACTTTAAAAAGATAATATTAAAAGTCGGTGGTAACTCGCTGTTTAACGTGGTTAGTGGTGTGCCTTTTAACTGACAGCCGAAGCGAAACGGTTTATTACATCCCGGTTTAGTTATTATTGACAAAACATTTTTGCGTATTGCGTCATTTAGTGTGTTTACTCTTATTT
The DNA here is from genome assembly GCA_028554685.1 of Agrotis ipsilon. Taxonomy (NCBI): domain Eukaryota; kingdom Metazoa; phylum Arthropoda; class Insecta; order Lepidoptera; family Noctuidae; genus Agrotis; species Agrotis ipsilon. The sequence goes on from CM052972.1 coordinate 12,397,939, forward strand.
TAATTCGCTGAATCTTTAAAAAGAAACAAATGCAGGGAAATACGTAAAACGAAAGTTTATTGAAGAAAATCAACACAAATCAGTAAAGCGTCAAAGTCAAATTCAAAGCATTTATTTCAAGTAGGCCAGTAATAGCAACTTTTGAATTGTCATAGACAAATAAAAGAATATAATTAAACACTTAAAAGTTATGGTGTGTATGGCGTACACTGCCAATAAAAAAAAAAAACATTTTTGTTTTATTTAAAGAGTACTACTTCAACAGCCAGTTTTAAAGTTTCGAAACTCAACATCACGCGTACGATGTACAGAATATCGATTACTTTACTGACAGAACGATTAGTCATCGAGAAACGATTTATGATTGGCATCCGCCATCACCCCTATTTGTTCCTATGAACCACACCATAGATCACGTATTACACTATTTAAGTATTTTAACCGTTTCTCACAAATTAGAAACACGACTTAAGTTATCTTAAGTAGAATTTTAATAGCTAAGACGTTGCTTAACGTTGCCACTAAAATTACTAAACGTACTTTGTGGTTTTAATCGATTTATTGCAGCAATTTAATAGTTTGTCAACGTCATAAAAACCTGTGCATTTTTTACGATCTTTACTTGTAACGTTTTTGCTTTGTCGTTATTTAGAATTCTTGTTGGATAGCTCTTGGATTTCTATGTAAGAATGGAATGTGCATAGACCATTTTTTTTTTCGTGGTAAAATCATCAAATGAGACCTCCCACCCCGGGCAGGGCGGGAGGTACTGTCAGACTTGTACTGACTAAAATCCACGGTGTCCTTCAGTAGCCCTTTATGTTCCGGGGTCACGGTAATAGAAATAAGTCCCGCGACAGTGCATAGACCATACCTAGTACTTCTTTACTGTTATATCGATTTTAATCAATTTTAACCGATAGATAGCGAAGTGCGAAGTGTACCTATACAAGTATTTTTATACAAAAATCTAACTTAGATCCATAGTTAATTTTCGAACTACAAATAGCTCCTTAAATCTACAGATTCCTAGTTTTACTGGTTTCTAGAAACAGTACAGTTAAACAAACAGATCATTTTTAAAGAAAGATTGTTGTAATTTTATATATTATTTTTATTTGTAAGCTGCTAGTCTGAATCCAGCTTAACGGAAAATGGAAATGGTAACATAGCGACGTTTTTCAGTTAGGGTTTTACACGATCGATCGTTGCTAAAAGTACTCCTACATCATTATTAGATTTACAACCTAGCTTTAAAACTAACTAGGTAGTAATAAAATAGTTTTCTTTGATTAGCTTAATGTTTGTACAAAGTCCTGAAGAAATAACCTAATATTACGGTCCTACATACACTTAGATTATTACTACCGCTTATCTTTTGTTACACGCCCACAATCACGAACCGAAAACCTTCAGTAACCGTGAAATCATAACCAAATAGGCATGCGCACAAAATTTTATAACACGTCACTAAACCAGTGTAAACGGACGAATAGAAGAAAATCCTCACCACAAAGGCGTGCCCATTTCCACCAAGCATTGTGATAGAAAGCAACAGCATTATACAACTGTCCCACTCACACAAAGTCGCCGCCGCGATGCGCAAAAGAGATAGCCAACACAATAGACAATTGTTATCCCCACTTCTGCGCGGTTCTATTTGTTTTTCATACGATTGTAGCTTATAGTGGCTGAAAATACGGGCGTTTTTCCTTTGGTGTTGTGCGGCCAATAATTTGATTCGCTAGTCGTCATTGAGAAAACAATGGGAGAACGTTAGGTATAAATAGAAACTTTATGGTTTGCACAAGACGTTTACTGGCGTCGTTTCAGCGCAGACGTTTACGATGTTTGGTTTTTCATAAGCCGTTTTATACCGAGGAACGTTAGCGGTTGTAAAAATCTGGGAAAATCCATTAATACATTGTTTGTTGTACATAGTGTTGGTTTAGCTATAATTTACCTACTCGTTAGCGATTTGGGGCGTTGCGGATTATAAAAATGTTTTCATGAATATAAAACAGTTTTTTTTTCTATGCATTTATTATTCCTACATAACTCAACTTACAATATAAAGCGTTTACTTCTCTTAATAATATAGATACCACAAACCAATTGCTGCTTTCTTCGTGCACATCCCTAAAGACAAAACGGGCGTGAAAATTACTCCATACATTACGAAACTCCAACTAATTACCTCACGGACTTGCAAACTAACGGAAAACGCACATTAGAATATCGACGGGCAACTGTACATTACTACGAACACATTTTATCGGAAGCTTCATTTAAATCCAACACATTTTGTATCATAGACAATAGCGGGCCATCCACTAACGTGCATTCCTGACAGAATCTACAATCCTTAAGCTGGGTACTCACGGCTCAGGCACGAGCCTCCTGCCTATGTCCTCACTTGATACTGTATCTGTACCGTCAGCACGAGTTTTCAGTATTTGAGACGTAAAGTAAACTGGAACTTTGACTACTTCAAATTGACAATTTTCAAGGAAAAAACTGGTTCCTTCTTCGCACACCAGAGGCGCTGTTCCATATTTTCATACAAAAATCGCTGTAAATACTTGAAAGTTGCTGCAAAGTAAAAGATTGAAAACTCGTGCTAAGGGTACTGATACGTTACATACATCAGATATAGTATCAAAAAATGCAACGCTGCTGAGTGAGCCAGTAGATTTGCAAGAATGACGGTAGCGGTACTAAAACCCCGTCACCCCTCCCGTTGCGAAGGAAGTTATACCGTAAACGTGTATTCGGTCACTGAAAAATTATTTTTCAAGGCGTTTTGTGATAAAGTCAGGGTTAAGAACGTAGGATTTTGGTTTAATTGTTGGCTTCAACGGTTTTATTTTATCCCGTCGCTTTTCTGTACAGTTTGCACAACGGGACTGAGAAGGAATGAACGTTAGTGGATGGCCCGCTAATATTCGAGGCACACGGATACCTCCCGCTTAACATTTGCATACATATTAAAAGCAATAACACAATTTACAATGTTATTTACTGCAAGATAGGATAATCTTCGTACATTCACAGTAGCACGATTTCACCTTTGTAGCTAACTGCTGCTAGCCTATAATGGTAGTATTAATCTGCCGCGGCCCATCAAATATGCGGCACATTTCCTTTACATACATTTTAATAACTTTGTAGTTTCATTGCTTTTGATAAGAAAGCTGTTTTGTACATTTTTATTACTTGCTTTATCTTTGACGGAAGTTTTTTAAAATCTGTCCATTTATGAATATAGAGAAATTATTACTTGGTATAGAGATAATAGAAAAGTACAACTTTGCATCAATCGAGTTTGAGTATCATCGTTTTCTACTTTAATTTACTAATTAAATCGCTTTCAAAAAGTCTTGCCAAATTAAAAATATGACAAGCAAGATTTATTAAACAAGTTTTATGTACAAAAGCAAGTTTAACTACCTATAAAAAAAAATATTGTCTATGACAGTATACCGTGCTATTTCAAAAGTCAGCCTTATTGTGGAAAAAAAAAGAAAATTGTCTGTCCCCTTTTGACGAAGTTGTAGGAAAATGTTGGAGGTTGAAAAGGGGCTTGTTTCGTAATTAAGTAGTGAACGCTTAGTTACCCGAAGAAGCTGGAAAAGTTTCGTGAGGAAAAACCCTGAATAGCATTTTCAAATAAGTGCCATTGAGAATTCCTTTGCTTTCTTTTTCATTGTTTATGGGAAGATTTATGGAATTAAAAGGCTTTTCTTTTGTTGTTTACGTGCAGTGACATAAGTGTAGGTATTGTAGTATAAATCAAAGGTTACTGTCGTCTTTCTTAAAATAAATAAGTCGTCATTTATAAAAATAAATAAGTCAAATTCCCATGGCATATTTCATTGGCAAAGTCCAGAATTGTGAGGAAAACAGTACTTATAAAGTAATAAATAAAACCTCATCAAAAACACGTAAAACAAATTGTATTAAGAATGCAGGATATAAAATACCTACTACAATCAAAACCTACACAATATACACGAAAATAGAACCTCCAACATACACAAACAAAACCGTACTGAAAAGTAAATTAACCTTTCGGCAATGCGAAACTCATTTACCGATACAAAACAAGACCCGCCAATAGAGCTGCCCCAATCGGAAAATACCGAAATGAAAAGACGTCTAAAACAGGTACGGAATCAACTGAAACATGCTTCTTTGTATGTATTCAGTACACAAATGCTTTTCTTGGTCGGCATTCATGCTTTTCTATGGGGGCAATAAAGGTTCCCACGGACACAATGGGACGGGAAGGCAAGGAGAGTGATGAAAAGTTGGGAATCTGGGCCGCGTTCCCGGGGCGACGGAGTAGGGATGCGAACATCCTTGTGTACTTTATCGATATTGTGCTGAAAAGAAAATTGTGTGCATGTGAAGGAAAGCTGGTTGGAATTTGGTAGGTTTTTAGGAGTGGGTAGTTAGACTATCTCGTTTTATTATCTGGTATTAGAAAATATGTTTTGTAGAAAATGTGATATTGTAGCTACGCAAATGTTAAATTCTTTAACTTTTTATTATCGTGGTAAAATCATCAAATGAGTCCTCCCATTTAGGGCGGAGCGGAAGGGGCTATCTGACTTGTACTGACTAAAATCCACGGTGTCCTTCAATAGCCCTTTACGTTCCGGAGTCGTTAGTCCCGCGACCAAATGCTTTAACATGGATTCTGAAAACAATTTCAAATAGTAAAATACTCTGTCTAGAGTTTATGATTCCATTGCTGTATTTTTCTCCTTTCACGTTTTATCGATGACAAGTCTATTTTCAAGTAGACCGTATCGAATTTATTTTCCTTCACTAAACCGTAGTTATTCCCGTCACTTTCCAATTATTTTTGCGGTCTTTCTTCGCCACAGACTACAGTCCGTATTGAATGGGAACAGAATGGAGTGGGGTTTTAGGAATTAACAGCTTTGTCCCGGAGGAGCGGGCTGCTGCTTAACTGACCACATTGATTAGCGGAGCGGGCAGTAAATAAAATCGATACGAGTACAATATTTCTGATATTACCTACACGTTTTTACATCACCTTCGTATCCATTGACACCTGTGAACGAACCTTTATTTATTTGTAGGTATTGTGAAGTGTAAAAATATACATTTTGAGGAACAAATCTCGAATCGAAGAATGATATTATAATGTTAGGTACTGCGTGCTTTCTTCTGGGAACTTTTGTATCTGTAATTTCGTTTTTCGATTCGCGGGATAGTCTTGGGTCGCAGGACTGTGTAAGTAGGGTACCGTGGCTTTTTAACGCAATGGGGCTTCGAAGGAGCAGGGTGGTTTTATTCAGTAACGGTCGGACAGTCTTTTCCTCTTCATCCAAGGCAAGTCGACTAATTTTTTAACATTGTTTCCTTTACTTTTTTTTTAAACTGTTAAAAAACATTAATTGTTCGCTGTTTATATAAAAACACAAGTAAATGAAATTTTCTCAGACTGCTTTTCAGAAAATTGAGGTTATAGGACCTCAATTTTCTGAAAAGCAGTCTGAGAAAATTTCATTTACTTGTGTTTTTATATAAACAGCGAACAATTAATGTTTTTTAACAGTTTCAACAACATTTCAAATAGTAAAATACTCTGTCTAGAGTTTATGATTCCATTGCTGTAAAATTGAGGTCCTATAGATGTATTTACATAATAAATCGCTACCGCTCCGTCTTCGCGACTACGAGCACTTCCTTAGTTTTCCTTTTCCACCAACTTGCGGTTAATTTATTTAATAAGTTGTTTCTGAATAGAGCACCGAGCACCGAGCGCCCGGATGAATCGGACTTTCCATTTTTCTTTCTTATTTTTTTTCTCTTTCAACACAAAAAAAAAATTCTTCAGTATTTTGTTTTTGAAAGGAAACAGAAGCTTTACATTTATTCTTTTTTTTTCACTCTTTTGTGACAGTTGGCTGTATCGTGCTAATTAGTAGAGGCTCTATGAAAATAATTATGAAAGAGCTTTTTCTTATAAAATTGACAATAGAATTTTTTTCAGAAGAGTTTCAAGAAATTGTTAGTAGGTAGTAATACTGTTTTCTACGTAATATTCCATGTTGTAAATAAGGAAATTAATGCGCTTATGTTCCTTTAATTTTCTGAAATTAATATTTCTTTCACACACTTTAGGCGCGTAAAACTTCTCATAATGTTACACTTACTCAAGCCAAAAGTTTAAAGGAACAAAAACCCGGTAAGTTGTTAATAATTGGTTGAAAGTTGAAAAGGCCGGCTTGTAATTCTTGTAACATTTATACTGATGGCAACACTCGCGATTTATTACAGGTTGTCACACCGTGCATGAAAGGAACACCGCACAATAGCCACCTACAAAAGTGACGCCAGATTTTAACTGTGTGATTAATAGTTGTAATAAACGGTTGTTTATAACTCTCTCAATTGTACACTTGATGAATTTTTAATTGCTTTGTTTAACTTTTATTGTTTCCACTTATCCTGGTATTATTTTCGTAATGGTAAGTCTTACACTGGAATTAGTGCCAATTATGGTCTTAAAATGCGAATTTAAGTGCTTGTAGGGTCATTTACTTAGAAATTGTTGAGTAAAATGTACATAAAAATAAAATTGAATGTTTTTCTAAACTCAACATTCTGTTGTACTAAATATAAATGCCCTTTTAATGATTTGCCTACAACAAAAGACCGTAAAGAAAAGAAAACAAAATGGCGTAGGTGCGTTCGAAATTGGAATTCATCAAAATAATGCGCGGAACGTGATCTCGTGCGAAGTGCGCGGATGAGCGTATATTTCGTGATGCGTTACTTATAGGGCTGCTAAAGTTTACAAAAAATACACAAAATTGGTTCTTATTTATCTATGTTTTGACAGAAATCGCCATAATTTAAAATAATGTTATTATTATGTGTTATTCGGAAAACAATAAACTATTTCAAAATAAATAATAAGCCCTCATCATAGATTTTTTTTAAACTTTGGATGAATTTGTCGTCTGTGAAATATTCTTAATCGTGAGAGGATTTATTATCTGCCAACCCTAGAATAACATAAGGTGCGCGGGAGTCGCGCGTTTCGTCCCGGTTCCTTTTTTTAAAAAGCCGTTTTTATTAATTGCCCTCCATTGTTGGTGGTCGGTGTGCGTATGGGAATGCACAACGTTCCCTCCTGTTTGGGATTATCCTTTATCCACACAGAAATAGATCCTTATAATTTACTCCGTCAAGTAAGTACCATAATTATTGTTTTAGTGAGCTGAGATAATAAAATGTATTTTTTATTTGAGGAAAAGAATAACATAAATTTCACATACTTGTGGTGTTGAAGGTAACAATTTAATGCGCAATAAATTAGGGTATCAATCTTCGGAGCAGTCGACCTGCGAAGTCGTTAACCTATCGCCAACGCTAAATGCGTTGACATAAAGCTTAGAATATTATGGCCAAAATATTAAAATTTTGCAGTAAGGTGACGCAGTTCACGGTTTTTACGAGAGTAAGAATGAGGACAAAATCTCCTCACATTTTAAAAACAGGAGGAATGATAATAAATCTCTTTTATTGTTCTTCTCGGATTCCGAACAGATATATTAACGATGGTTACTTAATCTTCAAGATTAAAAATCTCGGAGAAAGCAAAAACGTGTAGGATATTTTTTTTATGACACGGAAAGGTCACGGCAAAATTACCCTTTATTGCCAAGTGATGACAGGAATTTAGATTGCCAACTCAAATAAAATACTTTAGTAAAAACTAAATACATAATACGTGTCTGAATAATTTGTATTCGTTTAATGATATCAATAAATATTTCACAATGTTAGAGAATTTTAAATAAATAAATTCGACCACTTCCTGTCATATATCTTGAAGTAAAACAATTAAATTGTAGTATTGAAACTCTAAATACGTTAACAGATCAATTAAATTTTATTTTTATTATAGAATAGCTTATTCCTGCGACTTTGTACACGTGAAATTTAAAAGTTCTAGGTATATTTTTGAAGATATAGTAGTATTTTCCCGCGGAAAAATGGAACCTATAATTTAAGCAATACATGGTTGAAAATTGCATCCAATTTCTTGCAGTAGTTATTGTGTAATGCATTGTGCAGTTATAAAGACCCCATGACAGTTTTTCTTCAATGTCCAGTCCATTTACTATTTTACAATATATTTTTTACAGTCTCTTTAAAAAATATATATAATGTATGTGTTAAGTATATAGAAATTTATGTGAAATTACAGTAGTTACTTACATACTGATTTAAGTAACCTAGTACGTATGTACCTAATAAGACTCATAATAATATATCTAGGTTACTAAATATATGTTTTGTGTTTGTCAGTTTAAAAAAACATTGAAGTACAGTTTACTTCAAAATTAGTTTCTGCTCCTCTATGCAACGTCTCAACTCGCGTCAAAATAATAGGACATTTGTCTGTTCACGCGCCATTTATTTGTATATTCCACACTCAAATAGATTTTAATTCGTCCCAGCTAGACGGATTTACGAGCACATCCCTCTATTGTGACTAAACATTATATTATTATCCAAATTCCCATTTGTTTGTAAAATAAATCTTATAAAAAACGTAGGTTGAACCTGATTCACAACAAGAGCTAAAACTAAATTTCTTAGTATTAGATTGATATTGGCACATTCCTTACTTTATGTTTTATATATAAATTTCTCTTTTACTGACACTCTTTGACTTTTAGGTGAATTTTACGGTTAGAAGTTGGTTAAACCGTGCGATATTAAAAATATTTTTATGTATTTTTAAGTACATTTTATCTAGGTAAGAAAAAATCTTTGCTGTGCTCTCAAATAATTAAAAATATAAAAAAACCGCAACCACAAAAAAATAAATTAAAAAATTGTACTCATATTATTTTCCAAATTTTTTTAAAGTGTCTTAACACGTATCATAATTACCGTTCAGAAATCAACACGTAAGTTTTTAATAATTTCTGGTAACCAAACATTTTGAAGACGCGAGACAAAGTTCATTAAACGTATAGTTCGTGTAAAGTAAGAACAGAACATTAAAGAAATGTATTCAGTTACCTACTTGGATTACTGTTATCTTAATCTTAACATCGCACGGTTACTATTTTGTACAAACGTTTTATTGGACTGCCTCTAAATGTTTTTTTTTTCACTTTGATTACTTTGGTAATGTTGATTGAAATCTTGTTTTACATTAGGATTTCTTAATTTTGGTTTCTTTAGAATTTATTGCCTGGTTTCTGATGTTTTTCTTTACCTATTAATATTTTTATTAGATTTAAATCAACGGAACTTAAATCTTAGAGTATTAAAAATGGCAACAAAAAATTGTGGACTGAATTATGACAGGTTGTTCTTTTAGCAAGAGTTATGTTTCACAATTAGTTACAGTGAAAAAAACTGCTAAATTTTCAACTCGCAAATGGCACAACAGTAGCTTAAAACATTTTGTATACATGAAAATAATATATTGATCACAAATAAATCTTGGATGCGGCATAAATTCTGCGTTCTTTTTCGTAATGAATATCAGTGACAGATCGAAACGCGTCAACATTGTCAGGGATGAACTAAATTAAATATCCTGTCATAATTTCGTTTCGTTTGACGATATGACAGATCAAAGGCGAACTCCTATTATTACGAATATTGTTGGTTTGCACACGCCTACCACATTCTAACCTAGAAACAAGGAGGTTCATTAATATAGAGCGGTATTTAGGGGAACCATCCGCTTGTTTACTCGGATTTGTTCTAGTTTGCAAGTGTGCGCTTTAATTACGAAATTCCGAAGCTTTATCGTTTTTTTACAAAATTGTTTTTCTTTTTTTTTTCTTTTTCATTCTTGGAGTAGAAAACGTTACCTTACCATGCTTCGCAATAGAATAATTATTTAACGAAATCATCAAAAGACTTAGCGCGTGACAGTGAGCAGTGTAAGACCAAATGTATAGAAATGTTTGAAACAAGCGACGACGCGCTGCCACTGGCGAATTCGCGTACTTAAAAAGTAACTAATATCTTATTCCCGCCGACAGTCGCTCTGCTCGCTTAGACTAAGGTCTTGAACGGGCTTCTAGATATCACAAAAGTAAAGACATAATTCGTTGAAAAAACCAAATTATTCTGACAAGAGTATGTCAAATGTCAGTGTCAGTCAATCGATTTCCGGTGTCGACAGTTCGACACGGCGAAGTGTCATAAGAGGTCAGTAGTCTAATGTCAGAGTAAACATTCCCGCAGAGGTTACAATGTAAACTAGGCAGTGTGAGGTGCGCCTTTGATGTGCGCCGGCCGCGGCGTTAGGGTTGTGTCATGGCACTTTTGAAAATGTAACAATGTTTTCAAAGAGCGGAGAAGACTATAAAAAAACCGTTTTACTATAGTAAAAGTTAATCGTTGCGTAATTAAGGAAGAGTGGCGATAAATTCTAAATTTATTGGCATTGGAAAATTACATATAGGCTAATGTAAAATAATTATCTTTGTAGACAACTTTGTATAAGGACGGAGGCACTCCTTTTCAAATTTTTATAAGCTTCTAAATGGGTTTGGATATGCAGCAAGACTAACTCATCTCAAAAACAAATCAATTTCAAACATTTCGATCTTTCGTTTGTATACTTTGCAATCAAATGTTAAAATGATCTGAATATTTTAATCTGATTCATAAGTTTCAAGATGTTACGATTTCACGAATAATCAAATGGAGCGATAACCCTAAACGGTACAGAGTAGTCCATAGAACAGAGTTTACATTGGCATCATTCAAATGTATGAAGTTGCTATTTACGTTTGACCAGAGCACTCATTACGGATTGTTATTGGAATAATAAAGAGAGAGGCATCGCATCCGTCTAGCTATGAGATCGTAACGTGTTTCCGAGTAACGCTCTATCCATTGCGAAATGCTATCGCTTTATTCTCATCAACGATTCCGCGAACTGACACTTCTGTTGTTGTTTATTAATCTGTGTTTATCTGAGCCAGTTTCATTCTTTGATAGAATGTTTAGGATTGAAAAGTGTTATTTTTTTTAATTTAAATATGAGACGCAGTGTCTCGATTGACACGACTTTTATGGAGAACTATGAAAGTGAAACTACGACGTGTGCTTGAAGGTGCGTTGATTTTAATGATGTGACAATATTGATAGTTTTACCAACTAGACAGTTTAATGATAATTTACTGTTGGCTTTTATTGCCACACATAATTTAGCTATGAGAATGCCTGAAACGCCTACTTGAAATCCTTTAAAACGCTCGAAAATATGCGACAATATTTTTTATCGCTCATTATCTTGTGCCACTAGCTTAACCCATTTTTTATCGTGACTAGTGACACGCCCAAACATCGTTCGAGAGCTGTTATGACAGCACCAGAGCTAGACGAACACGTTGAAATTCTCTATTATTAAAATGTAATATCATAACAAACTAATTTCAGCACAATATCCGAGTGAACGCTTGTCATAGAAATCCTTGAATTCCAAAGTCCAGTCTTTCACAAACTGTCACACCTTTTTGTTGTAAAAAGAAATAGAAATAGGTACGACAACATAGATTTTGATGTCACCCTAAATAGGTTTGCGCACAAATCCGTCGTCATGATGTCGCATAGCGGATTGTCATCGCCATTTCAGTTGTCAGCAGGGCCACGATAAACTGAAGGAAATTAACCAAGGGCCAACATTAATGTGTCCCGAACGTCCAGTAAATTATTGACATTAATCAACATCGGTAACGGAATGGAACACAACATAAATGTAAATTCTCACATTTTAATCAGGGAAATAGGCGATAAATTAAATTTTTGTTTCTTTTTTATGTGAAATTGGTGCGTTTTATTGGTGATCCGAAGGTAACGCCTGAAGTGTTTGTTACCAAAATAACTTTGTGATGGCTGGGGTCTGTAAAAGTAGAATGTGGATTGGGTCACTATTTTAGTTTCTTAACCAATCAAGCGCTTAAATATTAGTAATTTGGCACCCATGTTCCACTCTGACGGAACAAAAAAAAAACTCTTTTATGAACATCTACATTTACTAGTTTTCAGTCATCGCTAACGCGGCTCAAACTACCAAACACATTAAAACCATTTCATAAAAATATTAAATTAATGACATCATCATTAAAACCGTTTCATATTTATGTTTAAAGACAAAATGTACGTAATGGAAACTGCACTAACTACAAAAATCTTTATGAAACTACCCGCCGTACATTAGGAAATGGGAGGTAAAGGCTAGGGCGGCGACAAAGTGCCTTAAATTTTTTAATTGCGAGCCGCCTTATGTTATTATATGTCTTTGTGCATTCAGAGCGTGTGTGCAGGCTTTACGAAGTAATGTGCGAACACTGAGATGAGTGGTGTAAGGTATAAGAGAAGAGCGGTGTGGTTGACGGTGAATGGACGTAAGACGCGACTATATTATTGAAATTGTTTTTCTTTTTATTATTCTGATGACTAGTTTAACTACAAGTTTGTTGAGAATTAATTCCAGGAATATTGTTAAAAATGAAGCAAATCTCAATAGTAGTTTTTTTTTTTAAATTTTATTCATGTAGGTATGTGAGTTTTTTTTGTCGGGTATGCTAGTGTAACAGAGTGGATATTGGGACGTAGACGACTGCCATATTAGTAACTCAGATAACCTCAATAAATAACACCGTACTAACACTAAAAGCCGGCTTTATACGTGAAAATGCTACATTTTGGTGTTTGTTGTTCTTTAACGGTTTAAGTTTGAGTATCAAAGAATCTTAGCCGTTCTTCCCGCTAATGAAATCGCTTCCACTCATAGTATGCACCAAGGCGTTAGAATTTAATAGAGTCCCACCTTGTCGCCGGCGTGTGTGGACCTAACAAGACTCTTTTGAGCCGCACAATATTATGAATATTATGCTCATTAGTGGGCGATATTACACCAGGCCGACTCTTGAACACAGACTATACTCATTTTATGCAGGTAAATAACAATTAAAACGTTTTGTTAACTGTAGTTGGTGAAGAGTTCTTATAAGCTGTGTGTACTTATATTTCTACATTGTCTTAATATTATGGTGGTCACAGTATTGAAAATGATAATATATTCTTCAGTTATTTTTTAAAATTAGATATGTCTTAATTAGTGTTCATGTCATTAAGTATGTTGTTTAATTTCGGAATTTTATATGGAGTAAGAAATTCAATAAATTATTTATATATTAACCATTGCTTTTGTTTGTTTTCAGGTAAGTTCAAACTCCCGCATCCGTACTATTTTTTCGGTAAGAACAATTTTCAGGATTCAGTATTTCTAAGGTAATTTTATACTTAATTTTAGGTATTAGCGGCGTCATGTTTTCTGGCCTTAATTTATGAATAATTCCCACGATATCGAAAAAATATGTGGCCCTAAAAAAATCCAAAAAAGAAAAAAATAATTATCTTGATTCAAAGTAGAGGAAGTTAACCTTCTTAGACAAAATTCTTTTAAACAATCCAACTCATCAAGTCACTAACTAAGATCTGATAAAGTCATATAACACCGCGGCTCTAAAGTAATTAACAATGAAAGTTTCCCACAAATGTACTGAGAAACTCGAGATCACAACGTTTTACTTTTAATCTGTGCCTTTAATTGCCTTCAAGACCATTAGGCTGGCAACACTACGTTAATTTGAACAGTCTTCAAAACAACTTGTGTTGACCTAAGCTTAGAATGCATTGGTTCTTTTGTAAGTTTTGCTGAAAAAGGAATGGCAAGTAATTTTGTAATGTATATGAATATTAAGAAGAAAAATATAGTAAACTTGGCGGTACATGGTTTGTTTTTAGAAGTATTCTATTTTTTTTTTATTCAGGTGATAATAACCTCTCTGTTGCTACTAGTTAAAATGATTTTAGCTTGCAATTAGTAAACCTTAAGACAATGCCCATTGACTTTTTAATCGCATGAAAACTTTTAACCTATGTTCTGCACTTTTAGTGATGTATGGCTTAAAAACATTCGGCAGGTCTTCCCTACTGTTTATGTCAAATAACAGATTGTGAAGAAAGTTTATTGATTTAAAAATCGCCCATAAATCTAACATTTTACTGTCTTCTATGGTAAGGGTCAATTGAGATCATCGCCAGTTTTTAGTCTAAAAATATGAGCGTTTAAACATATTCATGTAAAAGTTAAAACCATTGGTAACTGAACTTGAACCTAGCTCATACATAAACTATTTAACAAATTCTCTTTTACAGTTTTTTGTCAATATTTATAGCTTTTATTTAAATAATACGTCGATAACCGGGAACATATACGAATCTTAATACACACTTGAATATGTGTTTATTTGACTGTGAGCAATAAAAAGCTTCCCAATATATTTAAAACGCAACGTATTTTATAAATTCGTGAATTAATCCATGTCTTAAAGCAATGGTTTTTAATTTCCCGGCTTCAGTTTCAACAAACACATTATCATATATATGTCAAAAGCGCACCTTCCGAAATAGATTTGGGAATTTATCTTGCAATAAAGTCGGACCTACTGGTGTGACAAAGCCGTCGTAAAAGATTAGTTTCGATAATACTCCCCGACGGTTACTGTTTCAAATCAAACTTTAAATGTTGTGTTACAAGGTCGCATTTAATTTGTCGTGTGTTTGGAGTGGTCAATAAAAAAAATCGTATAAAAATATAAATGATGGTGATAGCTAGTTCACACCATGGTGATGTCAAGTCCCACGCTCCGACAGATTGGACAGAACCATCAGTGTGTTCTCAGCCCACTTGACAAACGATGTAACAAGATAAGGCTGGGTGCATGTCGTCAGTGGCGCCTGTAGGGTACACCATACACCAAAATTAACTGTTTATTACATAGGTGTCGATTGTCACACATGCCTTTAGTCTCTCTTGTCGTCAAAATCTTTTCTATACATTTAATAAACAAGTTTCAACCAAAACATACGCAAATTCATCTAATTATGTGCCGAAAATTAAATTACGGCTTAATCACCCTATACAACACTAAAACCCCAATCTGTACACGACTGAAAACTATCCAACTCCTCAGCAAAAATGATGACCAGTCATAGTTCCATCATCTTTTCAGCCCGGCAGTACCTACATGGCCAGCAGTACCACCAGTACATACATGGTATCATGGATAGGATAGGCATCCTTTTTCTGTCATATTTTTTGGTTCCTTCTGTGTGTCCCTAGCCACATCATCATCACAGCTATAGGAGGTCCACTGCTGAACATAGGCCTCCCCTTTAGATTTCCACATATACCGACCTGCATCCAGCGTTTTCCGGCAACCTTTATTAATTCATCAACCACAATGAAAACACTATTTATCAGATTTTTCCAAAACTTCTGAAGACGTGTCATGGTGCGACTCAAATAACATAATATTAATGTGATTTATTCACAATTCTCGCCGCGTTAATGATGGCAGCTAACTTGTTTCCAAAATGGAATGGATGGCAACTCCAAGTAGTCGTTACTCGGTTAATAGGCGAAGGGAAAAGAGTTCCGTGTTATAAGCGTGGATAGCGGCTTTGTGATAAATTTGACTATTAGCTTGAATATTGTGGGTTCGGTGCTAGAGTGGACGAACAACTGGATAATTATTCTGATTTATTTAAGAAACAAAATTTTGGGTCTTCGTAGTTTCTTTGCCATTCTTTTACTTTAAAATGGGCTAGTACATTACCTGATTGATTTTTTTTTGCGCTTTTGGCATTTTCGAATATATAATGCAAATAAAAATAATAAAATTGTTGAGTGTGGGTTTGGAGATTCTGATGGGCTTATTATTTTCATGCATTATTTAGAAGGAGTAAAATATGTTTCGTTAAAAGGGTGACTTCAGGATGTCGTACTGTTTATCCTTAAAACTCGGAAACTTCAGGTCAGAAATATATGTCTGAAAAATAACTGAAAAAACGACGGTTCCCCTAGATGGGTGTTGTTTTCTGAAAGCGAGAGGAAAAAAATCTGAAACATTTTTCCGAAGTACATAAGTAGTTTAGTTAAGAGACACAGCACTACGTTATGTTTACTTTGCTTTACTAAATTATAATTATGCTCGTAGAATCATGTTCAAAAAGACTTAAGTCTTTTCTCTTCTAAATAATTTAATTAATAAAATATAACTTTCTGTATTATTCCTGCCTGTTGTAAAAATACAGTGCTAAAACAACGGAAACATTAAACAAACGCGCATAGAATATTTAACCTCGTAACTAAGAGTATTCACAAAGTACTCTTCCTGCTTACATAACTATTCAAAGGCCTTCTTTTCAGTTGTCTGTCTGTCTGTCAGCAACAATGAGGATGACAAAACAAGCGATATATTCCCATATGGGCGCACAATGAGGTTCTGTGCTTGCGCGCGCATCTCAACACAATATGGCCGCTCGTAAGAATTGTTTTCATGTTTCTTAGTATTCTAGTGTGTTACTGATCTTGCATTTTTGAATCCATTAACTTTTAACCAATTGAAAGTTGACAGTAAATCAATCGTATTTCAAAAAAATAAGTTTGGAATTTAGAAATATTTTTCATAATCGAGGGCAAACTTATATCATTAAATCAATTCACGCCAATAAAAATCCGCAACTAATCTGATTGGACACACTTTTTTATGTTATGCATTAATTTAAAAACGCTATTAAATTATGTATTTCCTGTCATTCTCTCCGTCAATAAAAATCACGTTTATGCAAAATTGGTAAATCATCATAATCAAAATGTGACGGAGCTACCGCGACGCATTTAAATTATGTAAGCGCAGTATTTCATCCCGTGAGAATTTCGCAAATATTTGCAAAGCTTTTCTTTGTTCTTTTTAAACACATTTAATGATTCCGCCGACGCACGCACGACAATACACCGCGACGGTCGACAAAGGAGTGAGCCGAGCGGGGCATAGACAACGAGCGAGGGTTTTGTCTCGGCCCATAGACAAAAGCTCTTTCATTGGTGGAACAATGACGGGTCGTCTTTGCCTCATTTATCATACAGGCAGGTTACTTTCATCCAATAATTACAATGTACTGAGGATTCAGACGTTCAGAGAGGCTTTAAAGGTTTGCATTGTGGGAATTAATTATACACAACTACTTAGTATATTTCATGGCTTTGTTACGGATAGTAGGTTATAAGCACTTTATTATTGTTTTGAAATTGACTGGTAGTATTGTTTGTAGTTGGCCTACGTTTTGTTTAATGGAACAATTATCACCATTAAGGCCACCTACTGAATACTGAAAGCAGGCAGTTTATATTGTCAAAAGATATTCAACCCACCTTATAAGTCGCAACGTCTCCAAACCACTATCTTATATTTAATTTATTGTTAACAAGTAATTATTAAAATCTGCGATTAGCCTAAACGAGCATTCTTGTTAGGAAGACCCGTATAAATGGTTAAAAAATCATTAACATTTGAATATCAAATTACATAAAACTCATTAGACAAAGCCAAAAATTGTAAATCCCGATACCATCTTGACCAACGCATTCAATAAATTTAAAGTAAGAACATCTTTTAAAAAACGAACAATGATGTCCAATCAGAACAGGTTTTTTAATTTTTTAATCTCGGGTTCTTTGAGCGTTAGTTTATTCTCATAATTTAACAAATTAATGCCTAACATTTAGTAGTTAACGTAACATTAGTAAGATAACAATTCTGAGAATCTCGCCACTTGTTTTTGGACACAAGAAACTTGATGTTAATTAAGAGTACATCATTGACGTTAACATACGACACTTACATACATTTTGTTATTAACTATTCTTATCAAAGATTTTTGAATGTTCTTCGGTTTAACTGATAGTTAAGAATTTCGTTTTGTTATCCAGATAAGTCGAGTTATTTGATCTGTGTTGTTTTTATTGCTTTATTTTAAAAGTTACATCGTGTTTGCTTGCCAGAGAAATGTCTATTTGTTCCTCATAAAGTAAATATATGGGGAATAGAGTAAGAGGCTGGAGCTATGATTACAATCAAGAGACAGACATTATAACGGAAGCACAGTTAAGTAAATGCTTTATTGCTGTCAAATAAATTACTTTTACACAATAGTGGATAATGGATACTGCATTTCTAGTCTTAAGAAATATTCTTCTCAAGTTTCGTAAAGCTACCTTAATCAGTTTATTAATATTGTATACTTGTAATTCTTATTGGGTACAAAGTCATGTTTTACGTAAGAAGCACTACATAACACATACTTTTTAAGTTTTGGTCGGATCACCCAAAAAACAATAATCACCAGCAGCAATGCAAAATTGAAAATGGTGCAATCTCCTTTCTGCTTTCAATTGACCAGGACTTCGCCAGTAGACACTAATGCTGCATCAAAGGACATGAGTCGTGTGTTGGGTAATTTGATATAATTACAGAGACATGTAGTTACATCAAATTACATTAAAAAAAATTCGTACCTCGAATTTACTCTACACTCTAGAATTTCATCAATTTCTTTTTAGGTAGTTTAGGCTGTGCATTTCACATTTGAATTAGGAATACTGTCTTAGTTATTTGTATTTCTGAACAGAGAACTAAGACCATTTCTCACTTAATGATATTGATCTAAAAACAAAGTACGCAGGCGTATTATCTAGTGCCTAGTTCTTATCTTCTCGTGTCGCGAAAATAGCATGGAAGTCGATAACAGTTGGCGATACCCGCTGACAATGAAGTAACGACCTGTCAATACATACAATTGCCGCCCACTACTGAAATCTATTGCTAATATTAATGTCGTAATGTTTTGTTTCATTCAGAAGCCTATATCAAGAATGGAGGGAAAATAAATAACTATCTGTTTGTATAATAGTTGATCGCAGCTGAATTTACCGTTCCTCAAAATATCTTTGCGAAAATGCGACGCAATCGTTATTGCGTATAAATATACAATTTTAATAAAATTAACGGACGAGAAACGGTAAGTACAAGTACGATGTATCGTAACGTCTCGGCCAATTTTCAGCTCTTTGCGAATTTTTCCAAATTTTCCAAGCTGGCCACTAACAAAAAAAAAACAAGATACTTTTTGTGAAACGTCAAAAATTCTATGCATTCCCACCACAGACGTATAAAGAGAAGCAGACCAAACATTAATTCCTAGTTATACTTATATAGATATCTATCATTCTTTATCCTTGTTCTATCAAGCAATAACATAATAATAGCGTCTCGTTCTTTTATCTGTAGCAACACTGCCCCACACATAGACAAATTTTGACATGAAGCTTGTTATTCTGCGACGCCATATTGATAAGCTCATAACCTACAACAACACTCTACGGTGTCAATCACGCTACGTGTAAAAATATTAACTGTTTGTAGCATTAAAGACTTGAAAAAAGTAAAATAAAATGGTGAAGTGCAGTGCGTACCGGTGTGACAGTGATAGCTCTAACAAAATACCTGGATTATCCTTTCATCGGTAAGTTTTTATTCAAGTTGTAAACTGAAACAATTTGTCGATTTTTGGAAATGAATCAACTGTTTCAATGAAGTTTAATCGATTTTTTTCGTAGCCCTAATTACTGTCATGCAATTTACCCATATGCTTATTTAGAATAAATTGAACAACACTAATAAACAAAAAAAATTGTCTTCTATTTTCAATTAATGACAGCTCAAGTACTTGTGGAATTAACCGGGGACGGATTTAGGAAAATGTTAAATTAATAAATATTAATTATCATTGTTTACATATTGGGTAAATGCATTTATTGTAAGTGCAAATGGTTAATAATTATTACAAAGTTGAATAATCTATAATCCATTAACTTGGCTTAATATGTAACATATACCATGTATCAATTTATCACAATTAAATGTTGATATGAAATAGGCTTAGGTCATACACATATTATATGCTACTAATGCTACTCATATTTCTTTGATATTTTGCTTGTGCATAATAAAAATTATAGTAATATTTCTGTTCCAGGTTTCCAAAAGATGAAAATTTAAAGAAAGCCTGGATTGATAACATGCAGCTCCAACCCAATCCTACTGGTGTACTCTGTTCGAAGCATTTTGAGGAACACTTGATAGATGCCAGCGTCTTTCGAACAAGATTACGTCCTGGATCAATTCCTACACTGTTTAATGAATTGCCTCCGGTTATGCATGTATGTAACTGTATGCTACTAGTTACAAATTAATTTATATTATATTTGTCTTGATAATAATTTTGTTGGTCTTTTGTTTACAGGATAAGGAAAATATTATAAACCTCCAAAAAACTTTGCCAATAAAACGAACTGCTGCCGGGACAATTGTTCCTGTACTCAAAGAAGTACAACATAAAATAATACCTGCTGTTTCTGCATCAAATATAACTGCTGTAATAGTAAGTAAGTATTATATTTTAACATTGTAGGTAGTAAGTAGAGTTTGTATCTGTAGGTGATACAAATAAATTAAAGATAAACAATCACAATTCAATGACAAAATTTGCAGACATTTGTTGACAGTGGGGTTTACTATTGTAGTGGGCATATAGTTCCTGCTTTGTATGGACGTAATTTTGAATACATCTGTGGTTATTTCTACAAAGTGTCACCAATTGGAACTTTATTCATGGCTAATTTAGCTAAAGTGTATAAAAGATAGTAAGAAAAGTGGGCAAAAAAGCATTGGAATCTATTAAAGATTTGCTCTCTTTACAGCTAAAGAGAGCAAATTTTTAAATAAGCTCAGCAGCTTATTTATTGTTGTTTTATAAAATATTTTTATTTTAGGATGAAGAAAATTTACCTGGCCCTTCAAATTACATTAGTAAGCCGCCTTCAACACCTCCAGTTATGCCTTCTACAGAATTAATACTTCCAACCAAACATGAAGTGCAAGGTTTAAGAAGAAAATTGATTATTAAAAATAAAAAAATTAAGTTATTACAACAACAACGTAGACGATTGAGAAGAAAAGTATCACAGTTCTCGGATATAGTTGCAGAATTGAAGAATAAATTAAATCATGATGATATTCATATATTAACTAATATTCCAGGTAATAACAAAGACTTTCTTGTCCGATATCTAAAAAAAGCAAAGGGTTTAACATTTGAAAAAGCATATTCACCACAATTAAGGTCATTCGCCTTACAACTTCATTTTTATTCGCCTAGGGCATATAATTTTGTAAGAGAAACATTCAACACAATTTTGCCTCATCCAATTACAATTACACGCTGGTATAAGAAAGTCAATGCGGAACCAGGATTCACATCTGAATCATTTGACACATTAGAAAAGTTGTCTAGAAGTAGTTCATATCCTATTTATGTCAATCTGTGTATAGACGAAATGGCCATCAGGAAAGGATTGGTATGGGATGGTTCTATAAATAAGTACAAAGGGTATATTGATACAGGCACTGAGGTATCAGACGATAGTCTACCGCTTGCGACACAAGCCTTGGTAATGTTAGTAACTGCAATAAACGCTTCATGGAAGTTCCCCATAGCATATTTTTTTATTACGTCTATGACTGGTGAACAACGAGCTAGTCTTGTAAAAATAGCAGTAGAAATGCTTTACAACATCAAAATTTTTGTTTGTGGTTTAACTTTTGATGGGGCTGCTAGTAATATTAGCATGGCAACTAGTTTGGGGTGTGATTTGAATTTAATATCATTAAAGCCATATTTTACATTAAATAATACGAGAATTAATGTATTTTATGATCCATGTCATATGATTAAGCTTGTGAGAAATACTTTAGGTGATTATAACATTTTAATTGACAAAGATGGTAGTACAATTAGGTTTGATTACTTACAATTATTAAATGACATCCAACAGCAAAAGGGTTTACATCTTGGTAACAAAATTAAAGAAGCTCATATTTATTACAGCAAACAGAAAATGAAGGTAAAGTTAGCCACACAGTTGTTGAGTAGATCTGTCGCAGATGCACTTCAATTTTGCAAAGACAATTTAAAATTATATAAATTTCGTGATTGCTCTGCCACTATTAAATTTATAAGTATGGTCAATGACGCTTTTGATATTTTAAACAGCCGATGTACGTATGCACCAGGATTTAAAAAAGCTCTATGTGCTGCTAATATTCAAAAGTGTATTGTATTCTCCAAAGAATTAGAAGAATACTTTTGTAATTTAAAACTGTCAAATGGAGATTTGGTAGTACAGTCTGGTCGCAAAACTGGATTTATCGGATTTATTATTGGTCTCCGAAGTGCCATTAACATGTTTAATGATTTAATTACAAAAGAAAAATTAAGATTTTTGCCCCTGTATAAAGTTAGTCAAGATCATTTAGAGATGTTTTTTGGTCTTATGAGAGCAAAAGGAGGATTTAATGACAATCCAAATGTTGTGCAATTTCGTACAGCTTATAAAAAAAATATTACTCGCTACCAATTAAAATTACATTCTGAAGGAAGCTTATCAGATTTGCCCATCCTTACTGTGACCTCAACCGCAGAGCCAATAAAAGTTATTAACGATAGTACTCCCACCTTTGAGCAAAATATTATGAAGATTCATGATATTGACGAAGAAATTATTGATTTTTTTCTGGATGACGTAATTAATACACCTTTAGATGAATACACACAAGAAATTACTATATATGTAGCGGGCTTTATCGCACGGAAAGTTCATAAGAAAATTAACTGTTCAACATGTCAATTGTTAATGATAGGCGAAAAAGAAAACTTATTGTCCTCATTAATATCTGCTAAAGACCGAGGCGGGTTAATATATCCATCACAAGCTCTTATCAGAGTTGTGCAAATCTGTGAAAAGTGTTTTAAGATCAACAAAAGTAATGATTTTAATAGTTTAATTAAATTTGTGTCTGATTATGTCGATTTGTCAATTTTTGATTCAAACAATCCCGAACATGATAGAAGTCATGTACATTTAATTGTAAAAGTTATTGTTAAGTTTTACATTGATTTAAGATGTAAACAGGCATCCAAAGGTACAAACATCTCTCAAAGAAACTTCCTTAAAAAAGTGGTTTTATTTCAAAACAAGTAAAAGATAAATATTAATGTTTAACTGCATTCTCGTGTATACGTCTATTAACTGCTCCATCTTTGTATGTTTTCATAAAGGTAATATAAATACATATATATTTATAATTATATTATTGACGACATTGTCTTTGCAATGTATATAAACTAATCTAGACCACTCACTAACTTCATTAGTGATTTATTTTTGTTGTACAATCATGCTATTTATTAAAAAGTTTATTTTTTATTTAGCCTTTATTATAATGTGAATGTGAGAACACTGTAGACTCCGCAGACTCGTAGATTATTTTCTATTTCGATACACTTTTATTACATACCTATATTATTTTATTGTACTTGTTGGTTCTATTTTCGTTGATGGTCTACGTTGTCCTCACATCTGTTGTTTTCATCTCAGTTTCTGTTGTTTTGTAAGAGTATAACATATCTGTATATTAGAATATCATTGCCTATGGTCTAATAAAATACTTTTGATTGCATGTTTATATTTGTTTAACCCACTAATTTCCAGTCATTTAGCTTAATAAACATTTGTCGAATTAGTTCGTGCCATTTTGCGGGATTTTATTATTATTATGGACATGCATGCATGATATTCGAGGTTTATAGGCCGTGTGAATAACCGTAGTTTCAGCGCTGGCGCGAGGCTGAATCATAAAGAGAATAACACCCCAGATCGTTAACCACAAATGGCACTAGGTATTCCGAACACTGCTAATAACTCTTAAAGTCGCAGCACACTTTAAAGACCCGACGCCACCCCACTCGCTTTATTGACAAAGCGTGGTGTGGCGTGTCTGAAATTCTGAATACTGTTGCCGCCTTTAAGGTGCTACTACGTCTGTCAGTCGCCTGTGTTACTGTGTCGTCGCAACACTATTGAAATTGGTGACCATTACAGATCACAGAGAATGTTAACGTATATTGCAAATGACAAAAGTTTGAACACATGTAGGTACTTATACTTATAACGTCATACAATACTAATACTGGCCTTAGTTCGGCCCTGTTTAGACAATTTTTTCATATGTGTGTGTACTGGCTTCACAAATTTTAGCTAATGTTTGGTCTGCTTCTCTTTATACGTCTGTGATTCCCACAGATTAAAAACAAAAGCGGCTGGCAATGTGCACGCGCTGTTGAGCCACGGGCGGCGACCGAGCATGCAAAGGCAAAGCCACGATGGATTGCAGCCAGTCGGAAGCTTTTGCACCACTCTAGCCGCTAGAGGGACGCTCTATTGCCGTTGTTCTGAGAGCACTTGTGCGCTAATTGTTTGCAGAAAGGGTTCCTCGAGTATTGTTCCTATGAGTTTTTACCGTCAGCATGATCATTGTGAATTATATTTTGGTAAAAAAATAGCAACGAATGCAAAATACTTTCCAATACTTAAGTAGGGCTTTGTATGTGATTAATGTGAATTCGACTTAAATCAATCAGTAGAATCTAAGCAGTAAAAAAACACATGTTAAAAAAAGAAACAGTACTTTAAGAAAAGACATTTATTACTATGACAGCGTCGAAATATTTCAATTCAATAAAACGACATTAATTTACGACTGTCATCTATCTGTCAATTTTTTTTTTTAGAATCTCGAATTAAGGCGCAGACTACACTATCTGACTGTACTCACGGTACTTGCGCATTTCGCCGCGGCAATTTTTCTCTAATTAAAATTATACCGATTGTCGTTTCTATTCGCCGCGTTCGTTTGTTGTGGTCCGTGACGCGTGCCATTTGGAGCGCTCTTGTGCTTTTTAGTGCCCGCGTTTACCCCTCATGCTCGTATCCGAACGAACTTTGTGCCGCGAAAATAATGGTTTTTAAAGTCATGTTTTTATTTCCGCATTATGCTGGCAAGGGTTAGTATTTCGGCATTGAAAAAAAGTTTCAGCGTTTTTAGTGCTGTTTACCATTTTACTGATTTCAGCGTTATAGTTCTACTGTGCAACGGTTGGACGACTATATAATTATTTTTCAAGAGATTTTAGTACTTACGTGTTCTTGTGTTTTAGTGTGTCTTCTTTCTTCCCCAGATTAAAATCATTAAAAAATATATACAGTAACTACCTATACGCTTTTCCAACTCACACCATTCCATAAATCCTGAAACATTTTCCTTATTTTATAAATTAACGCGTCATAAACGTTTTCCTAAATAAAATTACCGAACAAAAAATCGCGTTCAGCGTTCGCTTTCATCGCTTATCTCGCAAAAGTTACTTCCAACACATTAGCTAGCGAAAAATTTACGCATATTGTGCGTGTGGCGATAGCACGCGTTCACGGCAAAAAATCGCGCGATAAACGTCGACAAATCGTGTTGGGATGACGCGGCAGGCGCTAATGACGTCACTGCTATCTTTCGTCACGATGACGGTGGGGACACATGATTTTAAAAAAAGATGGAGGGGTGTGAAGCAGCCTTTGTGGTCGCCGTGATTGGGTGTTTTGTAGGATTTTTCTCACACTGGGGATGTTCGTAATTGGAATTGATGATTGTCTGTGATTTCGAAATGTTTTTAAGGGGGAAACTATTTTTGTTTGCGGTTCAAAAGCGGAGTATTTTAAGTGTGATTAGTGTTGATAGTTCGCTTATTTTTAGATGCAAGCGTTTTTAGATTGATCACGTGTAGTCTTAAATTACCTGTCAGTGTTTTTCGTAATGTTATCTGTTATTTGTTAGCTTTCATTTCTCGGAGGAAATGTTTCTATTTGCTCTGTTTGGTGAGATTAATTGGAATCGTAACAGTATTGAGTATTATGCTTATAGTACTGCAATTGACAATATTGGGCATTTCTTTGCGATTGCATCAATTTAGGAAATGTTGAATTTGGTATTTCTAGCAAGAAAAATAAAAGATGTAATGAGGCAGAAACCTTTCACAATCTTTGTCAAAAATCGACCATTGTTTCAGGTTAATCACAAAAACTTACACATTACTCCCAAATCCACACAAATCCGACCGCAATGGACACTTATATCCCTCAAAACCCTAATAACAACAATAAAAACAAATAAGCAGCTTACAATATAATACGACCGCATTTTCATAATCGTATCTTCCGTCCATATCTTTCCGAACGGATCGGCGAAACAAAACAACCCCTATTAGCAGGGGGGTTAACAAAATCGTAGGCATCATCAAGCGTATTACCCGATCCTATTAAATAGGCACCCCTTAACAGGGCCAAAAGCTAACAGAAGGAGCATCTTTGTTTAACAAGATAAAATCTCTTTGACAATTTGTGCTTATTCAAATAAGGAGTCCCCTGATACATAATGGTTTAATATTCCGTCTTACGGTTGTATAGGTAGTGATGTTTTAATTAGTTCGGTGTGTGAGTTCGAACTTAATGATAGAAGCGTGATAAGTAATTCTTAGGAAGATCTTGTGGGTGGTAATCTAGTGGTTTGTCCTCAGAATAAGACGAGAAATTAAATCGTAGATACAAAAGTCAAAATGAATAATAATTAAATACAAAACTAGACAAAAGTAAATAAAAAAAAATCTAATATTACTGTTACTGGCAGCCTGTATCATCCCACAGGGATGGACTGGGCAAAGGGCTAGTGTGAGCCACTGGTTGTTAGTAATATCCAGCTCTTCCCGCCATCTTCTGCGAGATCTGCCGCGACGCCATTTTAATATAAGTATGTAAAAAAAAGATAAAAGTAAGAAGCCAATCAGTTCCAAAACAAAATTCTTTTGTAGGTACACACTTCACAAAACAAAAATAAACAAATATTTTCCATTTATTTGTGCGCTGAAACAAACGCTCAATAATCATTCCCGGGGCAAAGCAAACAGAACTTAACCTTTCCTTTTCCCGGGGCTTAGATGAAAAACACCGACAGACGACGTAGAAAATTAACAAAACAGATTACATTCGACATTTTCAAAGAGACCGGGGTGCCTTGTTTGCTGCCAATTCTTTCCATTTACAGAACCGCGGAACTGGAAAGTGTACCATATAAAACACCTCGTCGAAATTGGCTGGGAGATTAATGTCACAGATAAAATAAAAACCATAGATTTTCTCTTTTTTTTTCTTGTTACAGGTGTATTATGTTAATGAGCCTGTCATGCTTTGTAGTTTGAATATTTAATTTTAGACGCATTTTGTTATTAATTTTGAAACTTTTATTACATTGTTTCTTGATTGATGTGCAATTACTCTTAAAACATGACGGTAAAAACTCCTTGTTACCTAATCAATAATGTCTGAATTTTAATCTCGATATATTTCGAACACTGTCTTCTAAATTAAGTTATTCATACAATTTACCGTAGGTAAAATTAACGTTCAAAATTCAAACACAAAGTTTACGTTATCAAAGTCGTTCCAAAGCGTTTGTCAAATTACGTATCACCCTCCCGCGCGTCCCGCCCACCCCTTATTCGCGAATTCAAAGTCTATCTTTAAAATAACTGATTGTCTGTTTACATTTCTCTGTATTGAATAAGATACTTATTTAAGTTAGGCCGTGAATTTTCATTTGCTCACCCCTCTGTCGCCTTAGCTATGAGAACTTGCGGGGGGAGGGGAGGGATCAAAATAAAATGGTGAGTTTATTAGCGTTTGGTACATAATCGTTCTGAAATCAAAGGCGTTCGAATCTGGAATTTGGATGATTGTGTATTCGAAAGAGCTTTTGCAAATTAAGCGATGTTTGTTTTTTGTTATAAAGTACTTACATAGTATGATTACTGATTACTCTTCATAGTAGATACGCATTTTATTGAAAAAAAGGTTCATTTTTTATCATAAATAAAAAAGGTCTTATTTGTACACCTAAAAAGTCTAGGTCACGCCCGATAAATAATAGCTAAGTACTCACCTTCTAAAATATATTTTATAGCTTTAATAAAATTAACATGATGTTTTTGCAAGAAAAGAAGCATAAAGTGATAAATTAAACTACCTACGTCATATTGTCTGTTTCTATTTACATAATTAAATTAATGAAAAATTAAAGTACGATAATTAAATAGGCAGTTTTACTCAAAAAATTTAGAGATTATCATAAAATATTTGAACCAGGTATTGTATCTTCGCTTAAACAAAAGAAAAATCTTTTGTTTAGGCGAAGATACACCGCTTCTAAAAATCACAAAACGTCACTTGGTCGATATAATTTTACAAGAGTTATGACGTCACAAGCCCTCACCCCCGAATTTCGAACCGTTTTACCTTTTTAAAATATATACCTAAACAAAAAAAAAAACATGTTTATTATTTTTCAGCACCTAGTCTAACTGACGGAATTATTAGTTTTTCCATTTATTTATGCAGTAAACTACCCTATTACACAGAAAAAACACCTTAATAAATAATAAAAAACTCATATAAGTATATGCCACGTTTTTCATTAAACGAAAAATCTGAAGTCTATTATCTTAGAGAAAATGATTCCAAATATAATTCCTTTTGAATTCCGCCTGAAAAAAACCTTCTTAAACATAATTGATTTTATTCTAAACAGAATTTAATGCACTTAACATTTTCTTAAGACTCCCCGCGCTATTCACGGAGGATCTATTTGTATGAGGAAAATCATTTTATGAATAAAAGGCCCCTATTCAGCAATCGTTGACCACTTGCATAAATTATTAAGTACAGTCAGAGCCGTAAGTTACTTTGTTTTCTTAAGACTTACCGTGTGTAAATCAGCGATTTTTTATTCGGCTTAACAACAATTGTTTCACTCATATATAGCTGTAACTTGTAAATACAGGCGTAATTTAGACAAGTGTAAAATATAGAACGGTAAGCACACTATTTAGCTCGCGTTTGAGCACTATATTTTCTCATGAATGAAGTACTTAAATACATATCGAAATCTATTGAACAGATATAATACCTACAAGTTACTGTATCAAATCATATCCATAACCTAATTTACTGTGGGACTAAATATAAAATAGTATTTTCTTTGGTTATCTAAATAAAACTACACACAAAGATGATTAATCTCAAAGGAATCTCAAAAACATAGCTAACAACATTCTTCCTTCCTTAAACACGAAAAAAAAAATCAAGTCCGTGTCATTTGCATACCGCCACCGTCTGCGACTGTACAAGAAAAGTCTATCAAAGAGATAGCCCCTTTTGTACCAAGAAACGGATCAGGGAAATTAATTTAGACTTTTTTTACAAGAGCCCCATTATGTATGTTATTATGAAGATCGCTCATTCCGTATTGACGTCCTTTCTTTGATCTACCAAGTTTTGAAATAATGACATTATATTTCTTTGATATTCTATACGACAGAGATGATGTATTATATTTTATGTTCTATTTCCTATTTTAATTAGGCTTTTGTTTGTAGGTTTTCGTATTAATCGGCAGTTCGTTGGTTTGTTGGTTGTGGTTGATTTTGTGTCGCATTGGAATTTTTGACATAAATTTGTGTAATTTTATTGGTGTTCACAGTTTTTAGACAGAAACTATATCTACTCTTGATAAACCGACGGTTAAGTAAAAGCCTGCAATGTTATATACCTAGCAATTACTTAACTTAATACAAAAAAAAAACAATGAAAATATTCCTAAAGTAATTTTAGGCTGACTGTGTACTAATTCTTCATTATTGTAAAAATGAAAACCGATTAAATGAATGGTCAGATACAGTTGAACAGGCTTTTACAACGTGAATGTATATTATTATCTCCAATGCACAATGACTAAACCGTCTATTCAAAGCATACAACATCGCACATAATAAATTATATACTTTTATTTGATCTATGTGACAAGAATGCCAGTTTAATATAGAATATTCATGTTCGTAAGTAATTTCAATATATAACGCGACGTCAACACCTCTTCTGCGAACACACTATCACAATGAATGAGTTCCATAGTATTAATGAGTGCAAATTCAGTTTTAGAAGAACCATCAATGAAAGCTCTCAGCCACACTAAACTCAACCCTATCTCTGTAACAATTAAGATTCTTATCTCCCCATCAATTCACACCGGTTACATCAAAGACGTCTCACTCAGGATGTGAGATTGAAATTCCTGATCTGACTAGTAATAAACTTACTTCAGCTTAAAAGAGATTTCAAAAGAACGAATAAAAAAAGCGGAGATGTTGTTATTAAAATCTTTGCGGACGGAAGAAAGGGGGCTTAAAATGACACCAGCCATTTTGTGCGATACCGCGCTTATTGAGATGGCTAAGAAATCTCAAACTTTATTGAGATTTAAATTTGGATTCATCTGCAAGGGTCAGTTAATGATTTTATTTTTTCACGTTATGCGGCAATTGTTTCTGACGTACAAAAGTAATGGTAATAAAATTCAGAAACAAAAATCCCTTTATTAGGTGTCCATTATTTTACACTACAACCTGAATTCAGCAATTTGTGCATAATTGGACTTGCCACTTAAGTACAAATTATGGTATTAAGTAATATTATTTTATGCCACATTTTGTCCGTTATGACTTGCCGCTAAGATCTCTCGCGACTTGAAAGCTCACTGTAAAACTGACTAGTTTATAGATGGAACGCGTAGTTTATTTTTCGTATTATACAATAGTAGCCTGCTGGCGGCTCGCTTGTTACCTAGAATCTAATGGCACAAAAGCCGTTTATCTCCTCAATGAATTTTACAACTGGTAAGAGAAAATAAGCAGATCATACATTGCGTATTATTCTTCAGAAACCGGCTGGCAGGTGCTTTTCGGTTTGTTTTGACAATCGTTCGAGCTGTACAATTCCAACAATGTTTCATTAAACCTCGCACTCTTTCAGGTATGAAATCATTCCACAGATACATCATTGTGTTTTATCGCCTCTCGCTCTGTTGGATAGACAAAAGCCCAGTGTTTAGATAGAAAGAAGTATTTAGATCCGTCTGATAGTTAACACTGACCAGCGATCGATGTTTGTTATTTTATGAAGTGTTCGTTCCACGGTACATTTATTGTAATGCCCGTCAGTAGATCACAAAGACCACTATGTTTATTCTGAAGGCAAGTGGCGGCTTACTGTGTACGTTTCCCAAATTTTATTCGAGAACTATTCTTAAACTGTTAGTTGCGTTGCCTGAGCACCTACGGGCTACGGTGGATTTGTATAAAAATAAATATTTACATTTCACCGCATATTGTTGACGGGAAAAGGTTATCTCTTTATAAATAGAGGCTCGTGCCGATCGATAGTGAAGATTGAATTATAATAATTTTATTATTAGACATTTTACTTTTGGCTCGAACTGGCACTGCAGTTGAATTTCTGTTTTCCTTTTATTGAATTCAACGTTCTTCATCAAAGAGGAAAATAAAATGGTTACACTTATTGAGAAATACTAATATTAAACTTTCTTTTTATACTTACTTAAAATTTCATGATTTTAATAACATTTTAATCGAATGAGTACCTATTCGATGTGATTTCCCCAAAATTGCCTTTCATTGTATTAATTTTTATCCTATTCTTCTTTTAACTATCAAATTAGCAACTACCGTTCATTTCATCCAAAACTACAAAGTAAGCTATTGATAGTGTTAGAGGCAGCGCGGCAATCATCGAAGCCATTATAATCGTTTTAATAAACAATAAATAAAAGACTGACGCACGCTGAGCTGATGAGCAGCCGAGTGACGGCACTGACGGCCGTCAGACTGACGGCTTTGACGAATCATTGTGTTCGTGTCAGTCAGCGGAGCGCAGATAAAACGCCGACGTTTAATAAACGCATTTACATTTTTAGTATTGATTTGTTTATATGTAGATTGTTACTTTGTTCATACATACATTTTGTCCATCGGTTTTAAGAAGACTGATGACAATTTATTCTGTACAGGGGATTGTCCAGACCGACCCCTAGGTATTATCAGTCTAACTTTTATTCGCTTACATTTTCCCATTGTTCGTGTAGGTTCGTAAAGGAAGTTCTGTTGTCTTATAAACTGCCCTAAATCAGAAATTTCCAATTACTAAAATAACCGAAGAGGAATCTCCCAGTACCAGACGTTACAGGGAACTTTAATTTCTTGAAATGTAGTAACATACACGAATTCTTAGAAACAGTTCCGGCTCGTTCTTTCAAACAAGTATTATAATTATGTTGGTAATAATATTTTTTTACTGAAATGAAATCTTCATGATTAATTGTATGTATACAGAGATGAAGTATTTTTTGACGTACTCAACTTCTAAGAATATCATATATGTAGGACGACCGCGTTATTTTTATGAAGTAGTAACTAGTTGTTGATGATAAATAATTGCAATACTATATCTTCACACTGATTAAAGAAATCATGAAAATAATGAATTTGTCTTTACTTTATGTACTAAAATTATATAGATGAAGACTAAACGCTTGACAAATTATTTACTTTGATGTGGGTTTTCTGCAGAAATAGAGTAAAATGTGTCATCATAATCGACAACTCTGTCGGAGGAGACTTCATGTCGGAATTCATTTATGACCCGCTATTCAATTTAATAGGAAATAAACAGAAGTTAAACTGTTATCTCGCCACAACTCCATAGCTCTCCTTTCACGGATTGCTTGAGAAGCAGCCAGTGAACAATATACACGGACTATACGGACTCCTCGAGCAATCAATGTATACTTAGCATCTGCTTGACAGCTCCGACCACCGACAGCAGTGCCACTGCTCGAGCCCTTCCGTGTATGTGTGTAGTATTGTAGTTTATTTACTATGCAATCGCAGCTTAGCCAAAGCAGTCCATGTATGGCTGGTCTTACTCGTTACATAACAACGTAACAAAGACAAACACTGCACTCAATTCTAAAACATTCTTCGATTCTCCGCAGCCATCCTACTGGCGTAGTTTTCCTCAAATATACAGCCAACATTTGAGCCAACACTCCCGCCAATATTTGACGCCACAAAGCCATACTTCTTGAGAGAAGCTCGGTTGCATCCTCGTTACTGCATTTCGCCCGGCTTGTTACCCGGTCTTGCCTTTTTACCCGGATAACTCGCTTGTTACCCCCATCCGGGTGGTTAGCTCGAGTCTCCTCCAATTATTTCCAGCTCAAACCGGTTGGAACCGGAATGTAACTTTTAATTTTTGGACGCTTCTTGTTTGGTAAGTCTGGAGAGGTCTAGCTCCTTGAGTTGGCTACTAAAGTTAGACTAGATTTATTTATGATAGATGCTTTTAGCAACGTAAACAACATTTCTCTATGACGTTATGTAAATTTAAAATTGTGAAATCGGTCAGTCAAGGGAGTTTTTTGTTGTGGAAAATTCTGAACGATCTTTATTTCAATTGAGGTAATTTATTTTGTGTTGATGATGTCCGAACTTTGATTATAAGTAATAGGAAGCAAAACTACAATGACTCAGTGAAAGTAAATTAGTGAAACAAAAGCTCTATAACAATGTAACCATCACACATTGTACCAACATAATAAAATAAAAAAGAAACAACTATAATATTTTCTTATTTTTCCGCACCGCACTATTTCCCTGGAGATTAGAGCCGGTCCATTAGCGACAAAGGACAGGTGTTGAGTGTGTTCTAAGCTTTATTAATCTTTTCTCTGGACCGCGGTAAGGTTTCGCACTTTTGTGGCGTCGCCCATTGATGTGCACAAAGCCTTTGAGTGGGTACAGTGTGGTATATGCTTTAGTTGTTAAGCCATTAAAGATTTTGTGGACAATGATTTTCAATTGGCACCGTCGTGTGGTTTTTCATGAGTAATGTCGGTTCGTGTGAGGGTATTTTTATTTCTTGATGAGGATGATGAAGTAACATAGTCCTGTTTACATTGAACCGCGCATCATTACAAGTCGACAAGCAACGTTAAATTTTCCTTTCAAGTTAAAAAATAGTCAATTGTATTAACTTCCTAAAAAACTTCTGAGTACCCTCATCCATACCTAAAGAGTACTTCCTATCTTAAAGCACTTACATAATCATTAGTACGAATTCTCGAAACAGAAAACGCGTAATTGAGAACAGTACGCTTAATTAATGTACATTCTACGGGGTTGGGTTGTTCTCAATGCACGATGCTCATTTGTTTTTTTTTTCTTCTTTTTAATATAAAATGTGGTAAAATATAGAATTGAATGAGAACAGAATAATGACGCCACTCCACAACTCTATCGCCTACAAAAGGTCATCTTGGAAACACGAAAGAATATTGTGGAGCTTCACACGAAAATCGCTTTTATATTTTACAGATTCAGGTAGATATTATTTTGAAAGTAAGATTGCTGATGAATAAACAACATTTGGGGAAGCAGCACAATTTATAATCGTCCCATATGCGAGAAACTTGGCACGGATTGCATCGTCGTGGCATAAGATGATGTATGTCTGACAATTTCGTGTAGGGTAGGTCATAGATTCCATACCTACGGAATGAATCTTGAAATAACGTAATACAAGATAAAAAAAAAACCATAAACAAACTAACATGACCAACTAGCTTTTTTTAAAAGTACCAGTATTCCTAAACGGATTGGTTTTGGTGAAACATTGATAACCTC
Source organism: Agrotis ipsilon (assembly GCA_028554685.1). NCBI lineage: Eukaryota > Metazoa > Arthropoda > Insecta > Lepidoptera > Noctuidae > Agrotis > Agrotis ipsilon. Next base: position 12,432,475 of record CM052972.1, read on the forward strand.
TTTTATCTCCAGAAACAAAACCATACCAAAGAAGGTAATATCCACAATAAACTAACGCCATTATTTCCGCCGGCTAACGGAAAACAAAAATAAACATAAGAGTAGGCATGGAATAAAAGAAAAGCTCAAGTGGGACGAGCATCCGGGGCTAGCAAGAGGTAAGAGGTATGAGGCAAGACCCCGGGGGGTGTAGCAAAAGGGGGTAAAGAAGGGGGGTGTTATAGATGTTTGTCTGTTTAAGGTCTCGAGGGACTGTCATCGGTTGGCTGGACTCGCGGCTCGCTTTTGTTTATCCGTTTTGAACGCATGTGATGTTACTTGAAGTGGTAATTTTTTGGGCATGTGAAGTTTGTTATGGGTTTTTTTCCTGTGTGCTTTATTCATGGATCGAATGATATTTTATTGTATAAAATTTAATAATGATTAAGTTGTAAGTAGGTTGATCTTTTTAACCGAGGTACAAAGGGGGTTTTCATTTCGATACGTATATTTTAAAGACATTTGTGGCTCAAACCTGAGTTTCGCAATCTTCCAGGTATAAAAAATTAAAATCGAACTTTAGAAATAACTATGACAAGACGATTATTATTTATAACGTCACAATATAGCCATCTCGCTGCAATTAAATAGGCAATGTTTCGCCCAAAAAAACAAAAAGGTAAGATTACAAAAAGCTTCCAGAAACGTTTTCCCTAACATAATCGATAACAAAAACATGTTTCAAATTATAAAGTCGTTACTTTCCGTGCGTTGTCGTCCGGATGTCTAAAAATTGTTGTTGCTTTATAAAAAACTTTCAAGTCAAAAGGAGCGCCGTCGTGTGATGTGGCCGTAATAGCTTAATTTCATGATTTACTGCCCCAGCTCGTTTGATACGTCCCATGTCGAAGGGAAGCTGTAAAATAATGGAAGGTAAACTATGGAGTTAGAGGTGATTTCAAATGAAATTGTTGTGTTAATATTATAATGGCTTTCTTTGTCATAGCCGCTGGAAGTTCATGACAGAAGACTGAGAATTATGTTCATAATATAGGACGAAAAATTCTTATGTGCTTGGATATATTTTGTTTAATTAGTCTGCTGTATACATTCGTGGGCTAGCGATGTTTATTTCTACACCTATTGTTTGCGTTCATTATCAGTCAGTGTCAATTATCTACAACAATTATGATACTAAGAGCGATAGGAATGAATTTTTAATTAATTACATTACACAGTCTATAAATATTTTATTTTAAGCATCAATTAAGTTATTAATTGAGGAATTCAATCGTCTTTCCAATAAAATCACAGACAATACTAGAAAAACAAATCGTCAAAGTTTCCTTTGTAAAGCAACATCAAAATGCAATAGGTAGGCTCCTAATTCCGGCCGCCACGTGCCCGGCCGTCGTCCGATACCAATCACTGCGCTAATTTGAAGAAACCGCAGGGTTGCCACTCCTCACCGCTCAACAGGGTTGCCACTCTTAGGGCTGCCACTATTAGCGCCTACAACCGTCAAGTATTGTGTGATTTAATAACAATTCAACGACGGAAGTGGGCGAACCCTTAATATTTTGACTTTCATGTTGATTGAGAATCAGAACCTATTGTGGAGGGTTATTCGTACTTTTGCAATCAATGTTATAAGAGATTTTGACTTCTTTTCAAATGCTTTTGTTTTTAGAACTCTTTTAAAAATTTGGGACAAAAAAAAATTAAAGACAAAATGATAAGCCGTCATTAATTCAATATCGTAAAAACCTTTCGCAGTGGCAACAACCTCTCGTTAACGAAATTCTGCAAACTTAACACGATAAACAAAATAAAATATGAGCACTATAAATATAAAAAAGGGTCCGAACAAGACAAAGCACGCATCGATTCCATTATGCAAAATGCATAATCACCGCGGACATTAGATAAGATCAGTGCATTCGCGAAGCTGCGACTCATGCGCATCGGGAGGATGAAGCATGTGATAAGCGGACTCCTGCGGGGAACGCCGGGTGTACCGCTTGTATGCCCCTGGCAGTTTAATTGGGGGACGTCATAATGTTTTACTTATTTGTGCTTCGTAAATGTCAAGGCATCTCTTTGTTTGATACCTGAGCTTTCCAAATTAACTAATTTCTTAGAGTAGTAAATCATCAAATGAGGCAGGGCAGGAGGGACTGTCAGACTTATACTGACTAAAATCTACGGTGTCCTTCAATAGCCCTTTACTTTCCGGTGTCACCGTAGTCGTTATTCCCGCGACCTTGGCAGGCTTTGGCGCTCTAAGGGTCTCTCATTGTGCTGACACTCTTTGAGGCTTCGAAGTTATGGTTACTATAAAATTGAGGCGCCTGTTTTAGCTCTAAGCTAATTAGTATTGGTTGGCACGCGTGTATTCTTGTGGGATGTATCATTTTGTATCGAAGACGTTAAAACAGTTCTCTCGTCTTTATGTACAGCTGCTGGTTTTCTGCTAAATAACGGTCACTGCAATGAAGATGTTATAAAGGTATTAGGGAAAGTGCATAATAACTACGTATGCAGTATTGGATTAATGACCGAGTCTGATTATTCAGGTAGGCCTAATCCACACGAATGCATGAAAATCATAATGAGGTTCTACTGTTTGTTATTATGTTTGTAATATAAACTCAAAAACGACTGTATTTCTAAAATGATTTCAGACAACACTTGTTTTTGTGTACCGTGCAAATTATATCGATATTAAAAACAAGAACACAGAAATGAGTGCAGTTTTTATTTTCAATTAAATTAAATGAAAGAAGATTTTTTAGTAGACGTAAGCTATGTTTACGTGTAACAAGAATTATAACTACATAAGTGAAAGCACTAATTGGCCAGTTTAATAGATATATTTTTTTACTTTAACTAAAGGTAATTAATTACACTGTTTTTTGAGTACCTTACCAAGACTAAGAGCAAAATATTATGACTCACAAATAATGTGCAAGAATTACTTTCTCTAAACTGTTTATCATCACTGTGTAAAATCTATCTGTAAGAAATAATTTTATTATTATGTATGCACACACTTTTAATATACATTTAAAAACTAAAACGAATACTCAAATATTTACAAAAATGTCTAAAATAAACTAAAATTAAAATTTTATAGGGCGTTTTTTCGTATTTATATGTAAGAAATATACAATGCAACTCTACGCGTTTCTTGTTCACATACATGCATTAGCGATTCATTTTGATATGTCATCGCGTTGCACTGTCTGTAACGCCCTTATTTCCACGCACCCTTCAAATCATGTCAAGCCCTTTTTATATTATACTATTCAAATTATCAACACTTTAGGGTCACGGCATTAATAAATTATTAGTTCGTTGTGGTTCAGTAAGTAGATAGAGAGATAGGCTACTAATACTATAGATCAGCAAACGAGATTCTTATTTTGTTTCAAAAATTATCATTATTAATTATTTACATCTTCATTAGTTTTTGTTTCGTTTCCATTAAAGGTCATCAAATATCATAAAGCCGGCTATAAAAATCACACGGTGATCGATCATGCCAAATAAAGAAAATGTTGCCACCTAAACTACCGAAAGCAAATACAATTTAAAACATCTCTATAATTTTCCGTAAGTCGTCAGCCTCGCATCCATAAATCATGAGATTCGACCTCCTTGATAAGGCTTACACAAAAATAAACTACTTTAACAGCTTTAACAGATAAATCTCAGTCGCAAGGAAAACTACCGAAAACCTAAATCTATTACTCGAATAATCTATCTAGAAATGAGAACACGTCGGCCTGTGACAGTAAATATTATGATTTCACCCAAAGATCTGCATCTCTTACGTCAATGTGACGTCTGTTTCATTATACGGCTTTCCGTGTATTTTCACCTAATCTTTTCATTTAACATCATCAACTCTTAACCCGACCGCGTAAGGGTCAATATCGTTGGTCGCGTATTTAAAAAGTGGGATTACTATTTTGATATCGGCGCCCACATTATAAATTATGTCATGGTATGTCCGGTGTTCATCTGTGATCTCTTTGTCCACTATATATTTTTCAATTATATTGTTTTTGATGTACACTTCAAGCTAATCCGCGGTTTCAAATAAATCATTTGAGTTTAGTGCGTCACTTCCATTGACAATAGCTTAATGGGGATTTGTAGCTCTAACCGCGTGTTCAGTAAATCTTGCAAGTTATGTGTTATTGAATGTTCAGTTGACATCTGATAGAACTCTATGTTTTTGATGAACCTCAAATATGTTGGTATCACATTAAACACGCATCATTTGAACATCTAACAGTGTTACTATTCCTTAGATCTGTTTCTGTTTTATGTCAAGGTCTCTTGTATACTTTGCTAGAAGGGCGAATAATAAAGATATATCACTAATAATATTTATATGATTAACTGTCTCCTTTTCGTTTAGTGAAGACATATAGGAAAAGGAAATCGTTCTTTACATATAAGCGACAAGGACACAATAACAGAATTATGTTTTCGCTTCCATTTATATCCATCGTCATCAGTATTGACAGAACATCGGGCGGTGCTCCTCGCCAAATCACACCCACCTATTTCCATTGGCACCGGTTCCATTGTTTCAGTCAGTATGACGACGCCACTCCATCTTGGCTGTTTCGCTTCCATATCATATTTATGACGAGGCGACCCACCTGCGTTGAACAACAATAAATTGTGACGCCTCACCTGGTCACCCCTATCAAAAATCTCATTTTTATATCATCTCAAACATTAATAATGCTATCAAAATACGGTCGAAATGCCAAAACGACGGTTTGCTGTAAAATATAAACGCCAATTGCTAGGACATCTCCGCAGAGCTATTAAATAAAAGTCTTTTTACATTAGATAAATCGCGTACGTTATTCGGGAACATCTGTCCCTTGCCGATTACGCCCATACATTATGCTCAGTTTGTTGTTTTTAATAAAAAGTTTAATCCGTTCGGTTATGACGGCAATTTGTCAGGCCGATGGAAAAACTTGCTCGATTACCGGTGGCGCTCCATGTATCGCGGTATCGCCGAAGGGACGCCTATTACACTCTGCCGCTCTTTTTATTCGCACGATTATGTCACGTTTATTTATGCATTCGCTTTTGTCTTCCATTAGCGCTTTTTCTTTTTATCTCCGCTGACAGTGATTCACTTAAATGTATTCCCACTGTCAGGAGCGCATTTATACGTTTGCAGGAAACTTTAAAAATCGCGAATCCTTTTCATATTTCGTGTCGTCGTTCATCCGGAAACTTACATCGTCGAGCTGTTTTGATTTCATCACCTTATAATGTCTTACTCTGTACAACCATTAACAATTCAATACTGTCTTAATGAAGAGCCGATAAAATGTATATTGTGTTATTCGTCACGACTCCCAGGCAATTAATTGGTGTATTTCTTTTTTTTGGGAATTCGCTTTATGGTCGCCGTGATTTAGTGACGGTCCCGCCCGTTGATTTGTGCACACATTTTAGCTTATTCTTTGTGTTGGGAAGTGCTTAAGTGTGCAATATATTGTGTGGAACAAATATCGCGTCGAGAGACTCGTTTAAGACTGATAGCAGAAAGTTACGGAGCTTATAACCTGCGCGTATGGAGCCGCCGCCGCGCGGTGTCTTTTGTTAGTGCATATAAAGTTATTTAATTAATGACACGACAGTCAAAATTTTGCATGGCGCAAATGAAATTGAGTTTCTTTTATGTTCGTTTCAATAACACTATTGCGTACAATTTGCTGTTCTTCACAACCATAAGCTGACATACGAAAAATTGCTCGTACCGAAAATAAAATCCTTAAACAGACATTGTTGACGTGAAATACTCCATGACTAACTTTTAACTCCTTGCTACAGAATATCGGCAACGTGACAGCTGAGCTGGAGCTGCAGCGGTTACAGCAGGAGCAGCTACATCGTCAGGAGATGGTGCGGCGTGGGCACGGCATGTACCCCGGCCCACCGCTGGGACTGCTGCCGTTGTTGGAGCAGATGCGGCCCCCGCAACAGCAACAAAACGTAAGTCCTAAACACCCGTCCTGATTGAATGTGAACAAGAACATGTTAATTTTACACATCGTGAAAGATGTATGGTCTGGTAGTCATGCTTTCCAGTTATTGCCATTGTTATTTGGCAAATATATTTTCAAGAATATGAGCGATATTTATTCGGAAACCAAAATGCTTTTACCATAACCATTTTTAGTAATAGTTTTATTTTATGTCTCTTGACAGTTCAAAAGTGCCTGTAATTGGCCTAGTTGAAATAAATGATTTGATTTAGTTAACTATGTCAGGCAATTAAGTTTTGAAGACAAACTCTTTAAAAACACAGCCTTTATAAAAAATAACTGACGAAATCACAGAATATTAGCTAAGAGCTCCGAATGGTGAAATCTACATTACAACTATAAATAATAGTATTAATATCTAGTAGTAATATTAAAACGAAAGTTGTTCTCAAACTAATTACAACAACCGGTGTTTGTTATGTAAAGATATAATTAGATGCGTCAAACCCTGTGTCGTTGTGAACAAGTTGCGAACATCCAGTATTTGACAATACGCGTCATCAACGAATTTGACGCCAATGACTTTTACTGTTATATCATTTATAGCGATTGTTACTTCACTTCTCACGAGCCAGTTATTTTGATCACTAGATCTATTAATTGATATTGAATTATTAAGATTTATGATAATTATTCTCGTCTTCGTATATTGCAGAAAGATATACTGTCTTTTTATATAAATAAATCCATTTATTTTTTATTCTGATTTTGTTTTATACGATTCTACAGTTAAGTATATTTTAATTATTAAAAGTTTGCCATCACTCTATTACCAATTACATTATTTTTTTACGTGGTAAAATTATCATAATTATGAGTTCGGACCCAGGGCAGGGTACGAGGGACTGTCAAACTCAAACTGAAACATTTATTGGATTCATGTGGTGTTACAAGATGTTAAACCATTTTGCCAGAACCTGACATGAACTCAGCGAGGGGCACAGCACAATTTCAAAATGAACATAAAAGTAATAACAAGATAGAATCATTAAAAACTTACATGTCAGACATGTACTGCCAAAAATCCACAGCGTCTTTCACTAGCCTTTTACGTTCCGGGGCTACGGTTACTCGTTAGTCCCGTGACCCCGGAGTTACATAAGCTTAGCAAGACTTTCTTACAATACCTACTAATGCTTAAGTAATCATGTTTTCCTTTCAATTTCTAGGCAATGCAAACGAACCAATGGCCAGCGACAGCTCAGCTCGCTCAGCTCACTGCTAGCGCTCGCTCACCTCCCCCCCAGGACCCGGACACCCCGCTCAACCTGAGCAAGCAGCGCTCACCATCACCAGCTCCGCAGATGATGATGCCCCGCTTCGTGCCCTACCCACCCATGGACGAAAGCCAGTATAATATGCCGAAGGAAGAGGAATATAATGCTCAATGCAACAGTGAGTATCATAGCTTATCATTATCTCAGCCATAGAAGTCCCCTTTAGATCTCCACATAAACCGGTTGGAAGCGACCTGCATCCAGCGTCTACTGGCGATCTTTATAGGGTCGCCGCCTGTCCACCTTGTTATAATCATAGCTTATTAATTATAATTATTTATTTTTAAGTTGGTTTTTTAAAAACACTTTTACACGTCACAACCAATGTTTTTAAAGCTAGATGCAGCCAGTGTTTCGTACCTGACTACTCTGAAACAGCCGAAACAAACTCAGAAGTCACAGCCTCTGTTAAAGTCCAAACATTGTTTTGCTTAGGTCATACGAGGACCATGCATGTCTGAGAGATGGTCTTTTGAAGAAAGAACCGCACAGATTTGAGTAGACCTGTCCAGTCAGTGCAAGCATTTGTCGGTTATCGTGTAAATCGATTCAGAACTCAAGGAGCTCAACTTGGAGCTTGATAAACAATAGATGCGTATTTTATGTAGAAAAGGAATATATAGTAATATGTGGGCGATAATACCTATGTGCTTTATACCTCCTGCGTTTCTTTTTATGTGAAAAAAGCCACCACATAGCTTAATTTTGCTTTAGAAGACTTTCCTTAAATCATTTCCTCTAGCGGGTCTTTTTTGGTAGCAGTAGTTACCTACTAGCTGAATTCTCTGTTCAAAAGTGCCAGTTCTAATGTATGAACTATTTATATTGTCTCCACAAACTAGATGTTCATTAGCCTTAAATTCCATTAAACCTAGCTAAATGTGTTCTGCAACTCATAAATGATTTGATTAGACAGCCGTATCAACTAATAATATTTTTGGAACTAGCGCAATGACGTGCTGATGACGTCATCATTATTATCTGATTCACTTGTTACCTAGACACGGATTTTGGGTGAACTGGGGAACTATGTCACTGGAGTACTAATAGCTCTCGTGCGTAGACGACGCTTGTAAAAAATGCCACGACTATGAAGGTTACCATTTTTAATACAGAGAGAGAAAAGTCGCGAGAAAAGTTTCAGGTTATTCTCTCAACAAGCTTGGTTTTTCAAAATCAAAATCAAATATTTTTATTTCACATAGGCCCATGAGGGCACTTATAAAACGTCGACAAAAGGTGCTCGGTTCGGGTTGGTCGATTCCATGGAGAAGAACCGGCAAGAAACTCCATGGTAACTCGTTTAAAATATGGTATTGTTTTACAAATTGATTGTTATAATTTTGAATAAGTACTCAGATATGTGAGAAAAACGTAGGTCTAGTAACAAGGGAGAGGTTGTTAACGGTTGCATCTTAATTATACCGTAGTTTTTGGTCCCAGTTAAGACATGGACTAATCTTGACTACTCGAAATGCCCCGTTAAAAACCTAGATCGCTATCGATTACTAGCTTCATCAACAAAACCAGCTCAGTTAAAAGAAACAGCTGTGTCTTTAAAATTTAAATAAATTCCGCAAATTCTATACCTCTGACCCCATCATTCATTTAATAAAACTGCTCGAATAAGTAAAACATCAACATGTAAATGATAATAGGCTTTATATTTACATAACTAGTTCTTATATACTAAGAAATTTAAGAATAAGATAAAGATGAGAGGAGCCCCTGAATTATTGTGTCCATTAATGAAATTAAGTAATTAATTAATGACAAAATAAGGTCCCGTTTTTGTTAACGATAATAATAAATCTTGACTGTTCTGATTTTTATATAAATAGCAGTCAATCAGTCAATGGTGTGTTTCTAAAAGGTTTGTTGTTTCGGTTTATGTTTTTCATAAACCGAAACAACAATAATAAGCTATAAAACGTGTAACGTTAAAAGCGCAAAACCTCTCGTGGGGAAACTCAGCCCATGTCACTGAATAATGTTTGTTCTAAGACTTTTGGAAATTCGCGCTTTTAACGTTACACGTTGTATGTTGTATAATTTATATCACTTTCTTAATATATACATATTTGTAGGTATTTTATGTTCATAGATTTTTGTTACAATTCCAATTTAAACAATGAAATTCTCCTACGGGAAATATTAATAATTTATTCGAATAATGTTACAACATAAATCAACAACAGTACACGATACTATGTACTTAACTACTTACCTAAACCCAAATCAATTTTAATATCAAATCCAACGTGTACTTACGAAATGTTAGGACCAGAAATAAACAAGGAATAGTCTTAGATAAATAGTGGGTAAATGTTAAAATGAAGAAATGTCCCGTGTCGCCGCCAAACATTTTGATGTTTCACATTTAATTGCTAAATATAATTAATACGTCTTATACTGTAAAACAGTAACACTCCAGTAAATATCGACTGAAATGTAGGCCAGGCGATTCATCGCGTTTCCCTACTCAAATTTATTGCTACCTACACAGAACCTAGGTGAACTGAATTATTGAAGCCAATTATTATAATTGTTCCTAAAAGGACGTGTGTACCTACCTAAATACTTATTCAACAGCTCATATACTTACACGGTAATCACTGAAACTAACAACTTTGGCGGTTACAAAACTATTTGTTCTGTAATGAAAAAAAAAAGCTGATGCCGTTCCCGCATGGTAAACAATCGTTTTAAAAGTTCTGTTTTGTAGATTAGTAAACTAAATACGTACCTACATGTTCTGATGTTCTAAGTAAATTTTGTTAATATCTAAGGCTACGTGATCAAGATTTGTAGATCATTTTATTTTAATGTCACGATCATGAATGTCACTCTAGAAAGTTGCGTAACACAATATTAACGTGTACCAAAAGTGAAATATTTCGTTACTATCCGACGCATCTCATGTAGGATGCAAGTCTGACAAAATTGAGAGATACGTAAATTACTTTAGAAATATTAATTACCGCCGGTAATCTTGAGATTCATCTGTAAATCTTACGAGCCCAAGTTTTATGTTACAAAGTTTATAAAGTTTCGTTTTTATTGCGTCTCCCGGCGATTTGATGACATTCCACGTCGAGGATAATGGTCGAAGGCATTCCAATTATTTTTAACGTTAAAAGGGAATATTATTCAAAGCGGATTTTTGAAAGTTTTCGCTGGAAACAATACATTTCCCTATGCTTTAAGCTCTTAAGTACACCCGGTATCATTTCTAGTGTCCGTTTTATATACAGCCCCGGAAACGCAGGACATTAATTTCAAATATTAGATAAACTTTAATAATTCATACATATAAATAATTGTGTAAGATGGTGTACAATAAAACAAATATCTACTTTAAATAGTTGGCGCAAACCCAAACCGAATTGGTTACAAAATCGCAAGTGTCGTTTCGTTTCCTTTAAAACAAGAGGATCGCGTGAAACGTGAAATAGATGGCGCTGGAGACGCAAACTTCCGCTCGCTGCACCGTCCCGCCTCGGTGGACACTCGCGCACACAGCGTCTTGTCCTCATAATATTATTTATTGTAAGCAACTTCAAATAAAATGATTAGCGTGTCTACTGGATTTTCTATATGACTCCTTATATTGTTGTTATGGAATACTTTATAAGTACAAATAAAACTGATCTCCGAGGCCTACTTCATTATGAGTAAATGGTAAACTCAAGGGGGCACTTAAAATTTTCCGGCTCTTCCTAATATTTACACAGGAATATAAATAATATCCACAGCTTTCATGCCACAATAAATAAGACAGCCGAAATTTTTTTTTTTAAGTCATAGCATCACGTAAATTCCTAGATAAAACACATAATGACTTACACTATAAAATGAAATGGTCTGTAACTGTATCTGAATCACCGACTGTGCCGTACTTGACCTGTCACGAGGAGCTAATTATTGCCGTCATTCCAGGCGAACGTCATTAATACTAGTTGTTAGCGTGACAGCCGCGTTACGGAGACTAAAATAAAATGTGTTTGACGTCATAAGCCGACACGCGATTTAAAACTGTGATGACCAAAAAAAATAAGGGCGTAAGAGTTTTGTGCGCGAGAGTGTGTTCATCGGCGTTCATATTAGAAGTGTATCGTCCGCGTATCAGGCGCGGTAGGATGTTATAAATTATCTAACAGCGCTTCAAATTAATTCAAGGAATGTCCCGCGCTTTGAATGCAGCATGTTTCCGCGGTGGCTTATTAATCGAGTGGACACTTGGTAGCGAATCCGTCAGCTCAAATGTTAGCCGGACATTTTCCACTGTGACCCACATAACTAGACGTGGGGGAAGGGGGGTGCGGTCGCGATAATCGTTTCGGAATTTGATTAGTGCGAAATTTAATGTGCGGGACATTCGTGACGTAATTCACTCTATATTGCAGTCTGGTTAAGTCTGACGGTTCCAATTTTGTAGCGAACTGTACTACCTAATCTAAAAGCATAAAAATGTCCGTCACTGACTCACTGTGTAAACTTCGACAGGTGAATAGGTAACCTCAATCGATCATATAATAAGGCGTGGGAAATGGGGAATAAATAAAAAAATCACATTTAAACTGACCTTATAGAAGACTTCTAACTACTACTACTCCAATAAAAAAACCTTACACATAAACCGTGACGCTACAATACTTAGTAGGTACGTCTACGTTCCTAGAAAAACACAAGATTTTAATTCAGCTGGTATGTCTTTTGTTACTCTAATGTTGTAACTAATAACGCTTAATAATACTATGGCAAATTAGGTATCAAGTAAGAATAGCGTAGGACGTCCACCCGCTAGGTGGGCAGACGATCTTATGAAGGCCACAGGATCACGCTGGATGCAGGCCGCTTACAACCGGTCCTACTGGAAGTCTAAAGGGGAGGCCTATGTTCAGCAGTGGACATCTTACGGCTGATATGATGATGATGATGATGATGAAGAATAGCGACATTTCAATTTAATTATTTAAACCGATTAAAGTGTATTTTGAAGCCTGGATTTTTTTGAAGCCTATAATTATCATCGCGACAGTCGTACCTAAGACTATCTAAGAAATTAGGTCGATCCAGTACATACATAGCTAGTCCATAAATATTCATGCAATTGCTATATTTAATAATTTATTCAACTAGAAAGCTGTCACTATAAGTGTAAATAAATATTGGTTTAACGTAGCGTATGTCTTTAACTTCAATAATAATCTATTCTAATGAATTCATTATTAGGTAATCTCAGTAGAAGTAAAGTAACATGGAAAAATAGCAATGTCATAAAAATCTGCCATTTCCTAAGTTTGCCGTCTATGATTACTTCCCAGAATTTGTTCCCTATTAGTAACACTATCGATTAGTGTAATAATACAGGATGTGATTTTTTTTCCAAAATCAGCGGGTTCGATTCCTGGCCAGGATTTTTGATTTTTCGAAAATCCAATGATGCAGTCTTAGTTTTCGTCAAAATCGGCCTCGAGACTCCTTTCAACGTTTTTCGATATTCCTCATAGTTTCGAAAATAGCCATCCACGCCCAGTTGAAAAATTCATCCTGTATATCTACATATTATTTATTACTTTTATAAATGTATCTTTCGAATCTTTTTAATGAGTAATATGTAAGGCTTTTTAAAGAGAGCTTCAACATTACAGTTGGAAGGCGTTTGTTTCTATTAGCATCAATAATGATGAATGCCAAACAAAAGGTAGATCCTAGATTTTCTGTCTAAAATTTTAGTCTCAATCCCTTTTGATGATATCGAACTATTTGAAACCTTTTGTTCGGCTCATCCGCGGTAGAACTCCCAAAGATACCTACCTATTAACTGAAAACTATGATTCTAATAACTATAGTATGACTGTACATTAAAGTGCTAAGAAGGAGAAGTCTATTCTTTAAACCTATTATTAAAATAGGTACAGAAGCCAGCATATCAACCTATCTCAATCTGTCATAGTAGATTTTCAAACTTATCACAAAATGGAATGTTTTTGAAAATTTGATAGATTGGGGTAGGTTGACCTGCTGACGTTTGTACCTATATGTAGGTGTAAGTACCCAATATAAAAATAAAGTGCCAAATAGAATTTTTACTCTCTCTCTATAAATGGAAACATTTTTGAAATAGTCACGAAATCCCTGTTTAACGATTGTTTTACGGCCGACATCCATCGTTCGCGATAATTTATAGCTGAGCTAAGCACGGCTTCCGATTGTGTTCTCAAGCAACTGTGCGACAGGCAGTTTTCATATCTTATTTATATGTTTGTGTTATATTTCCATAATTTTAGTAAGCGTCGGAATTAAGTTTACACTCTTTTATAGCATGGGATCACTCACGCAGATTATGTTTCATTGACAGATTATAAGACTTGATAGTATCCCTCGGGCAGTAAATTGAGTTGTTTTGAGAGTTGTAACAGATTAAGCAACGTAATCAGGTTACAAATTAAAATACAACAAATGCGAGAAGGGTCGAAATTCAATAAAATCTCACGATATTTCTTTTTTAACTGACTTCATTTTTTATCATAATAAGATCATGATGAAATGAGTCCTCTTACCCATACGTTCAGACTTATACTGATTCAAATCACCACGGTCATCCTAAAATAGGCCTCTACGTTCTAGGGTCACGGTTACCGCATGAGACTGTTCTGCGAACGATCTTCGCCCTGCTCTAGTTTTACAAAACAGTATTGAAATGCTGAATCTAAAGGCACCAACCTCTCTTTCGATTTAACTAAGCAAATAGCATGTAGATACATACTAAGTATACGTTTTATCATTTCAGCATCGTCATGGAGCCAATCACCATCCGAGGATGCGGAGAAAGCCAAGCTGGTCCGCCAACCACGACGAGACGAGGCCGGGAAGCCGCACATCAAGAGACCAATGAACGCTTTCATGGTCTGGGCCAAGGATGAACGCAGGAAGATCCTGAAGGCATGTCCTGACATGCACAACTCCAACATATCGAAGATCCTGGGAGCTAGGTGGAAGGCAATGTCCAATGCTGAGAAACAACCCTACTATGAAGAGCAGTCGAGACTGTCCAAATTGCACATGGAGAAGCACCCTGATTATAGGTAATTTCATTTTGTATTTTCATAAACTTTTTTTACTGTCCATCAATAATAATTTTCGTAGCAAGATAGAACCTGGAAGATAATGCCCAAGACATTAAGTCCGCCACTGAACATGTTTTGCAACTTGTGCATAAAGTTTAAATAAATAAAACCAAAAGACATTTATGAACCCTTCTATGGGTTACACCTATTTCCTATTTCAATGTTATTATGTTTTATTTCTAGAATAAATCTAACATATTTTCCATTACACTTCCAGGTACCGACCAAGACCAAAAAGGACATGCATAGTAGACGGCAAGAAGATGCGAATATCCGAGTACAAGAACCTGATGCGCACGCGCCGTCAGGAGATGCGGCAGCTGTGGTGTCGCGACGGCGGCAGCGAGCTGGGCTTCCTGCCGCCATCGCTCTCCTCCCCCGGCCCTTCCAACTCGTCGCCTCCCCCCAACGGGGGCAACTACATGAACCCCGGCTTCTCCCCGCCGCTGTCCCCGCGGGAGGACGATTGAGGTACGGCGCGCGGCTGGCCATACCCGCACGCCGCGCCCCTCTCCTTACCCCCCTCTCACCACCCTTGGTAATAACGCGGACAGTTCTAGAACTCTAGAACACTCTGGATTACATTCATAAGACTTGGAGCAGGAATCTCTAGTGTTGCCCTCGACCCCGCTTCCTCGTGTCGGAGGGACGCACACGTATGGACGGTAGCTATATTATTTTGTGAGTTTTCGCCAGTGTCTCAAATTGGATCTCTCGTTTACAAAATACTGATTATTAATAATGAGATTATTCCATTAGTGAATTAAGAAACTTCTAACTTTGGACACTTTCGCCCGTATATTTGATGTGTGCTTACGCAGTGATTTTCCCAGTGAAGAAAATGATCAGAGAAAACTAAGAAAAACCTTAAGTAGTCTTATTACAGTATGCGTACGGTTCAAATGTGTAAGACTTTTAACGAGCCATACGTTTTCGATACTGTACTAAGAAAATGGAACAAATTTAATTGGTAAAAATATCTTAAATTACTTTATAATTCATAAGTATTATGCGGGTGTTTAGTTCTCCTGTTATGTAAATAGCGCCCTTTTTAGGTTCGACCTATAATCTATCAATGTTTCGATTAGAGTCGTAGATTTTGGCACAAATAGAATAATCCCTTTTACAAAAGAAATTGTGCCAAATGTTGTATTAAACCAACACATAGATAATTAGAAAAAGAAAATGTAAATACCTTCTAACTTAAGTAAATCATTTGAATCAATATAATAAAGTAGTTGGTAGCCTGATGTAACCGGGTTCAAGAGGATTCTTTGTAAATAAGTAAAATTCCCTTTGTAGATAGAGTATATTTAAGTTTTATTCGAATGTTCGGCTAAAGGTTTTAGTGTAAGATTCAGAGATTATCTGTTAGTGTTAGTCGTAATGAGTACTTTGAATCTTGACTATCGCGTGGCCATGTATAAACTTAGAGCAAGGTTCTATTTGTATTGTAGCTGCTTTAGACATTAAGCAATTTAAATGTATCAAACCAAAAATTTGAAGCGGATTGCTTGAAAATTTAAGTGTTTTGAACACGGGAACTGTTTTTATTTAAATTCAGTGAGATCTATATGCATAATGGTTATGATTAAATACTCATAGACTTAACTAGACGAGATTGGTAATAGACCCTTTTATAATAAGCAGTTCTAACACGAACACCCTAGTGTTAAAGGAATAATCAACATAGCCAATGAGATAAAAATTGTATTTATAAACCATAAACGAAACTAAGGGAAATTATACACCAGTTTATAAAATTTAATGAAGGAAATATTATTTTAATACTGTCATAATGTTGGTGCCGATACAGATCAATCTTTTGTTCCTGACAGTAATTTTTTCATAAAAATAATTGGTCAATTGTGAAATTGTCAATTTGTTAAAACATAAAGACATTTCCTTTTTATTGATTTGTTGAACCCCACCGACACAATGTGGGATAATTTAGGGCTTACATCACCTTACTAAACTAATATTTTAAGTATGTAGGTACTTAAATGATTATCAAAATAATTATAATATTTGTGTAGTCAATTGGTCTTATTATCAAAATGGGTTATTGTATTGTATCTGTAGCTTTTAAATTTCTTTGGCAGATAATGTACTCGTAATTTATTTATTAACATTGAGGGTACAGATCTTATTAAATATTATTTTTTAAATAGAACTTATCGGGCATTTTATTAGTCAAATCTTAAATGTTAATAAGTACTTTCTCAAATCAAGTGATGTAACGCCCTTAGACTATTATTAATATAAACAAATATTCGCTTTATCGAATCGTGCAATTTATATAAGTAGATAATAGCATCTAAGCCGTAGTAACGCATAATATTATCTACATTTTTATATAGCTCTTAGTAAACCAACTTGTATAGATACCTATTTCGAGAAAAACTTAAAAAAATTGTTCAATGACGTTGATTGCCATTTTTGAATTTTGTTATTTATTTTTCTAATTATATAGAACTTGTTTTTGTTTTTCCCCTCTTTTTTCTTTGATAAAAGCTGTATGCCAGTAATTGACGTGAAGTAGCGTTAGTATGAGTAAATAAAACTTACTGTGTATGTGAAACTTAATGTTAATAAGTAGTGTGTATTCATAGTAAATGTGTAAGGGTTTAGAACAGTGCCGTTAAATTATTTATTTTTTATGTTGAACTCATGTAAATACGCGTATATTTTGATGTAAACGTTAGTAATTGTGGTTATTTTATGAACGATACTTAATTTTGGTGTCTCCATTGTATGAGTTAGGATCTCGAATGAGTTTTATTTTTATTTATTGAAACAGATGTAACAAAACAATTTGTTTGGTACAGTATCCACGCATCTTGCCATATAGAGTACCTACGTAAGTACTAAAGTACCTACATTAATTGTAAACATCACAATGTTGATCACAACTGATATTTTACGTACTTAAAAACAAACGTTGTTAATTTTAATAGTTTTTTTGAACTATTTTCATAATAATTTGTTGAGATTTCCATTTTAGCATGCCGTTTTACTTAGCATTCGAAAATGTTTCAAATGTGTAAGTAGATAGAGTTTAGGTTTTATTACCTAGTGTAAACCAGGACACATTGTTTAAAATTGTGCCAAAACCCAAAAGTATATTAAAAAATAAAAAATATTGATTTGTTTTATTTTCTGCACCCTAACTGTAGGAGTGGTATGTGGAGTGTAAAAACTAAATTGCTTCATAATTACAATACTTCAAGCTTCACAGCTTAGTTAAATTATTTTACAGTGAGCAAAAGAGTCAAGTATGCAGTCAGCTATATACAACCTGTTTTTTTTGATATCCCATAACTCTAGGGTTATATTCTGTAGGTAAAAATAATACTAAAACTCCTAGAATAGGTGGTCCAAAAATGCATCGTTTCGGAGATATCATCAATCATAGTTAAATTAGGTCAAAAAATGTCATCAGTATGACGAATCTTTACTTTTGCGAGGTTGCCAAACTTCACAGTAGAATAGACCCTCGATGTGTCTAGGTATCTAAGTTTCATTGATAAATACAAGTAATTCATTTTTATTCAAACCAATCATTCATATTTAAAGCTAAGAAAATGCGACGTTGTCATATTTCACGTAAGGGTGTTTTACATTAATAATCGTGACTTTGCCGAATTATTTTGTATGAAAAATGAAAAAAAAAAAAAACGAAGGTTTGGAACATAACTCATATGCCAGTTGATTCTTTGATATGGCCTCAATCATACCCTAGAGTTATGGGATATCAAAAAAAACACGTTGTAGAAACGGTACGTCAATGTTTTGATATAAGTTTCAATATGTTAGCATACAAAACTCTTTGGTTGCTTGTAGCGTAAAGCCAAATATCTATACAGCATAGTACGCCTTTTTTATTGTATACCAAGAAAAGAGATTAAAATTGCTGCCTGCATTAGTAAATCACTCTTTTGCTGGCTGTGCATTCCAGAAAATAATTACTTTTTTTACATTAATGTGCCTCCGGAAAACATACAGCATTTTTATGAACGAGCAGTAACCTATTATTTGCGTGGTCAATAGTACGGATACTTTAGTTTCAACTGAGAATACTAGGTGGCGTAACTATCGACAACACCGTCTTTACTCTATGCCAGCTAGAACGCGGTAACTGCTGTCACATTTAAAATTCATATCGTTGTGTACTTTCGCCGCGTGCGGTCGAACTCCAAAAATACTTGGTTAATCCTATAACCTTTTTAAAATGTTATCTATAATAGTGTTAGTTGAGTCCTACATTAGTTTTTGATTGTATTTTAAATTTTAACCATAGAGTACCTAACGGTGTTTTCGTTGAGTTCCGTGCCGAGTGACGAACCCGATGAGGCCATCGCCGGGGCCAATCGGTCGATCGTATCAAACTCACTACCTTCTGAGAGAGATCGAGAACAACAAAAAGAGGACTCCACGTGCGCTAGCAGTTCATCAGACAGCGAAGCCGAAAGAAAGTGACATCCACGCAGAAACAAAAGCGAATTTCACTGGTGACCATCAATCCTCGGACCGACGCGTTATACAACCAGCCCAGGTCAGTTATCTCACAAATTTTATAATACACCAAATACGAACAACCACGTGTTCTCAACAACGATTTCTTGACTAATCCTTTAACAGAAACGTCTAGGTCGTTATATTTCGGCGCTTGTTAAACTGTTTTTGATGAGAACCAAATCCTTAAATCTGCTAACGAAAACATTAATTCCAGTTAATCTGTTTACTACATTTAAACACACGCACGTGGCAACATATCCGATTTAAAAATTAACAACGAAGAACTGTGTTGTTTTAACAAAGGAAAATATGTCTAGGCCTCAACTGAGGAAATTATGGCAGCAACCACTACCTAAGTTTGTCGCTTATGATTACTTTCCAGAATTTGATCCTTATTAGCAACAATATTGAATGGTGTAATACAGGCTGCGTTTTTTTTCCAAAATGAGCGGGTTCGATTCCTGGCCAGGATTATTGATTTTTCTAAAATCCAATGATGCAGTTTTGGTTTTCGTCAAAATCGACCTCGAGACTCCTTTCAACGTTTTTCGATATTCCTCATAGTTTCGTAGATAGCCATCCACGCCCAGTTGAAAAATTCTTAATTGACCGCGCAAATAAGACTAAGTATACACTGCTTCTTCATAAACGAATGCTCCATATTTCGCTCTCAGCACATAGATATTTTATTTTTATGTAAAACCGCTATATTAAGTAACAAGAATCAATTTTACAGGATTTGTAATTTTATTAAGAATATAGTTACATAATTGTTCATACATTCATGGATTTCAAAATACATATTAGAATAAAATAATATTATTACATGATATGGATACACTTCCTTGCATATACAAAAATATACTTTTATATATGTACAGCATTACAATACTTAGGTATGTCATGGGCTTTACATTAGCTAAATTCAGTCATCGCCAAAAAAATTTAACAAGTATAAGATACTTTTTTGGGGAATGAAAAAATCGATCGCGAGCAGGACTCAAACCTGCGTCCTTCAGAAATCCTCTAAAACCCCTTACCATCTAAGCCATCCGGGCTCGGCTCGTCGAAGCCGAATCTTAAATTCTCTTGTTACACATTAAATATTTAAAACCTGACTTTAGTGCTGCTTCTCATACTTGTAGAACGTGGCCACAGACATAGATAATATGATCGACCCACACGCTAAATGTCGCCGCCCACGAGCTACTCGCGACAGCCATAAATGCCGCCACGGTAGCTAGAAACGGCTAGAGTGTGGCGGCCACCGGCGTCAACCGTGTGCGGCGAGTCCATATAAAATGTATGAAAACTACAAGAAATATCGCCGGTGGCGGCGTTTTGTGGTTGTGGCCAGTGGCCCGTGTGCGGGAACCCTAACCTATCCCGGATATACATACAATTGTAAAAAATATCGGTAGAAAATTTTGAGATAAATTATTTTATCGCATTCACTCTTTCAAGAGAGATCTCGAATGAGCTTTCTGCCCTGTTCCTTCACATCCGATTTGCGTTACAGAGCCGCGATGCCCTTTTAAGAGAGTCGAGTAGCCAAAGACTTGTACCTAAAAGACTTTAGAAATTCAGGACTTGTCGCCGAACATATTTACCTGTCCCTCTAGCCAAATTACTAACGAAAACCGGAATCAGTAGGCTAAGATTTTCAACTTTAAGGCCTAGAGAATAAAGTTGAAACTCTATTAAAGCCTTCTGACCGTTTGCGTTTATCGTTTTTAACATTGCTCTGAGGGTCTAAAACGGCCACTTAGTAATATCCCAGCCCGGGATGATGGCGCGCGTCTCACGTGCTGTCAGCAATATAACGGGTCCCCCTTAGAGGGCCAAAGCCTGCCGGGATCGCGAGACTTTTTATCGGGTAACCGTGGCCCCGGAACAAAAGGGCTTTTGAAGGACACCGTATATTTTAGTCAGTAGAATTTTTACAGTCCCTCCCGCCCTGCCCTGGGAGGACTGATTTTAACACGTAAAAAACGCAACATCCCAAATTATTCACCTCGCGTTTCATTTTTGAACGGTTAACACGTAACATAACAAGCTTATAACCTTATAAATTTTCATGGTACAGTTTTGAAATTTTGTACGTAGATTCTTTAAAAAAAATACTAGACAGGTGTATCGGGTTTCGCATACAAAAAATAATGATGTATAAATATTATCGTTGTGTGAACCAAGATCATTTTAATTTTGATAAATAATTCGTTAGAAATATCAACCGAACATCAACCTTAAGACTACGAAAATAAAGTTCTACATTGCTTCGTAACATGATATGAGTTAGGCAGAAACTATAAGACGCCATCAAAGATAAATATGACACAACGTTAGCTCCATACAAAAAAGCAAGTCAGATTTTATACGATGGCATTATTTGGTTGTTAATAAATATTAGTCCGAATAATAATAGATTGCCAAACAATATTTGACCCGTAGTTTTCCTTTAGTTACGTAAACGAAAATTGACGAAGATATAATTCTTCTAAAAACCACAAAAAAACGTCACTCGGTCGGTAACATTTTACAAGCTTCATGAGTTGACGTCACAAGCCCTCACGCCCGAATTTCGAAACGTTTCGTCTTTGTCAACATTGATTGATTTCAGAAAAGACAAAAATCGTGTGCATTATTTTTCAATACCCCAACTGATAGACTAAACTGATTTTCAATTTATTTATGAAGTAAACTACCCTCTTACAATAGTTGGAAACATGATACAGCAACACAGAACCTTCGTTAGGACTTGCTTTAAATTCTACGATTTTGAGTATAACGGGAACGAATTTAACAAAAGAGACCCTTCCATAAGCTACACCGAATCTTCGAGCACTGAATTTAGCTTTAGTCCCCATACTCATGACGCAATGCAATGCAATTCGACTAAAAGTGATAATGATGCAATTAGACTGATTTACGTCGTAGTAGTTAGCCGATTCCTATCTACCCACCGTCCCACAGCACAGAAAACCGCACGTCAAGAAACCAATGTATTTTAAGCAGCGCCTTTATGTCGTAGTTGTAAGGGTGATTTTCGCCGGCGACGTAAATCAGTCAAATTGCATCGCATCGCGTCATGTGTTAAGAGGCTTATATAAAAGCCACTAACTATGCAGTTCAATTACTATAAAGGAAAGTTGCTGACGTCATAATTGTGACGTCAAGCACCTCTTATCAACATTTGCACGCTTACAAATAAACAATTATAATACGAAAATTCATTTGCACAAAGTATTTTATTGCTAAACATTTTTTTTCGAGTGACAGTTGACAGAGGTCATTGACGCTGTCCTTCTTAATTGAACCGCATAGTAAGTACATCGAAAATTAATTATGTATCTCTCGACCATGTTCTTAGACTTTGTTCAATAAATCTACGAGTTTGCCAATCTGATTTTTAAGATTTCCAATCCCAAGCAGCCGTCAAAAGGATGCGGGACTGTTGCATCAGGAAACCGTGAACCTCGAACGTAAAGGGCTATTGAAGGATAAACGTGGATTTTAATCAGTACGAGTCTAACTGTCCTTCTCGTCCTTCCCTGGGCTAGTATTCATTTGATGATTTTACCACGATAAAAAATCAGCCCTCAAAGAGCGAGATAACGATTTGAATTGAGATACAATATTAATTTTGACCTTTAGTATATTAATATATCGTTACAAAATTGTTTAAGTACATAGTTACAATAGGATACGAGTTATTTTTTGGTATATAACTATAATTTACATGTACCTTATTAATAGAGGTGAGATTATTAAAATAAGAAGTATATCTTCAATATTTCCAGTGATTCAGTATATAAGTAATTACATGTTAGCAGTCTAGACAACAATAAGCCCGAAATATAATTATATAATCTTATACAATTTTAATATCGTTTTGGAAAATTGGAACAAATCAGAGCTAGCTAAAACCGTGTTGAACAAAACCACGCTATTGAAATTCGTTTATCGACACACAAACTATATTTCATAAATGTATTTGCATTCTAATATTATACTTGGAACAAGCCCATTTATAAAAATTTAGTATTTTTTATACAACATAGATAAAATATATATTAAATTATTATTTATATCTATCAGTAATACAATATTCTTGAAGTCGAACGAAACTGTTAACGCTGGTAGCGCGAAAGAGCGCCAGCAAGATTAGCATATTTATATAAAAATATTATATTCAATCAATGTAACATTCGGAAGACCTGATACAAATCTAGTAATTATAAAAATATATAAATAAAACAACATAATAAATATGTATGTCCTTAGATATTTCATAAAAATATATATTTTAACAATATAAAATGATGGTAAAAATCAGTGAACTTTATAAAATATCTGTTCCAGCAATTTAGTAGCAGTTGTTCGAGATAGCAATTCGAATTTCTATAATTTTCAATATAATATCATAAGCTGTGCAAACAAAACGTGCTCCACAAAACCCTTAAAAAAGTCAAAAACAAAAATAACACTGGCTTCTAAATTATTCTAAAAAGATCATAACAAGCCTTAAAAAAAAACAAATAAGTTATTGTGCTCATTTGCCTGTACTTACAATAAAACCTCACGTGACAGGCGAACACGAAGGACATAGTTTCACTTTGTTCAAATCTAAACACGCACCGTGAAAAGTATGGCCACATTTAAAAACCCACAGTCCGCCATCTTTGATTAGAACGCTATTTTGCAGTGGCAACCCACATAGAACACAATCTGTTACGTCATTATTGATAAAGGATAAATTCTGTAGTATTTTGCTGATCGACACATCTGTTATGTATTCTTCAGCGCATTCGTTATCTCCAGTAGATTTGGTTGCAGTAAGTGGTCTCAGGCCCCAGTGTTTGGACTTCGCTGCCGCAATTATCGGTAACGCTGTGTTTTTAGGCTTGCCATTTGAAGTGTTGCGCAGTAGTTTACATATCTGAAATTCAGATTTTATCTAAATTAGTTTTCAATCATATAAACTGAGCGACATTGTAAAGACTCGGATTGGTAAGATCTGAGTACTTGAGATGTCCAATCAATTGGGGTCCACTATTACTTAAAAAAAAGCAGCCAAATAACGCTAACCAAGATTTGGGAATATGAATGCCAGAAATACAGTATTAATTTCGGGCGTCATCTACATAAATATTTTTAGAATACATTATAATTTCGATATTAGTTTAAGAGGAAATAATAATCTTACCTCTATCCTCGCGTCTTCAAAGTTATAACAGCTATACAGAGTGTCCGTCAACTGTCCAGTGATGGTACCGTCGTATCTCTCGTACATAGTGACCATCAGACATGTGTGGTAGAACTTCACAGTGATCGCTCCCTCGTCTATGAGGCTCGCGTATTTCTCCATCACCTTGATAGCATTCCTACCACCGATAGACTTGATCATTAGAGCCCCAAGATCGTCCCAACTCAAAGTATCTCTCACAGATATGTGCTCGAACTTCTTGGAACAATTTAAACACATATTGGCATGTAAGGTTGCGTACAACTGCACAGTACGCTCCCAAGTGTCCAGAGTAAACTGTGGCAGAAAAGAATGTAGCAAAGCTTCATCCAACATTTGTAATAATATCCTCAAAATATTCAACAAGTCTTCATTTCTCCTCAAGTACAGAATCTTCCTCCACAAGTAAGGCATTCGTTTACAAATATCGTAACATTGGTTCCTCGATTGACTCGACCATTGCTTCTCTATAAATTCGTCTATAAGCTCAGAAAATATTGGTGCTTGATGAGTTCTAGAGTACGGAAGAGGGAATCCACAACTGCAACCAATGTTTGACAGTTTCTGACTTTTCATATTCACAGATATACATGAATCTACAAAGTATTTGTACAGTGTTTCATCTTTAATAATAGAATCAAGTAATTCCTCTTTTCGCTCGGATTCATTAAGGTAACTGAGAAAAATGTTATTAGGTACAAATTTAGATTCATCAAATGCTCCTATATTAATACAATAATTTTCTAACTGTAACATAAGAGTGTAGATCTGACTAATATCACAGGCATAATTTTCGATAGTAGCAACTAAATTCGATTGCTCTGATTCCTTACCAACTATGCTTAATTTATAATATTGATACAAACTTTTGTTAACTTTATCTCTTTCTAAACTATTATTGTCTATTTCTATGGCCTTTTGACTAGATTCTTTGTAAATGATATCATTATCAAATACAACTGGTGTTTCCTCATTTGTTTCATCTGCTGCTATTTCTTTCATAAGATCTTGTGTCTCCTTTCTTTCTATGATTGGTACATCTTTGACTTCCTGGTGCTTATCAATGCTAAGGTGTTTCATTTTGCCTTCAAAGTCTTCCCATTTTTCTTTTAACTTCTTTTTACTATTATTTAGTTTATCAGACACACTCACACTCAGATCTTTCAATGTCTGCATTGCTTCTGGTGGCAGTGAGCTGAACCTGAAGTCTTCGTTCAGTTTAGTGTCACTGTCTAGTAATGATGACTGTGCATGGTAAGTGTTGTCAACTATGTATATTCCTGATTTCATTTGTGTAGAATCATTAGCCTTCAAACTGTCAAACTTATCTAGAACATCTTTAATGTTATTCAGTAACTCTTGATTATTTAATTTGTCTCTCAAACTCACCAAAATATGCAATTTTGGCGACAAATTGTTTGCTAACAAATAATCACTATACAAGGCACAAAGTTCTGCACACAGCAGATATTTCTCTTCTACATAACACTTTACTAAGAACTTGTCTACTTTCATGTATTTCAAGTTAACTAGAGAGCCATTAGACAACCATACATACAGCATGTCATGATATACTTTACAATCAACTATATCCTTGTAGTTATCAAACCAAATTGTATGATCAACATCATAAATATTTAAGAAATACAAAGCATTCTTTCTAAACGAAAATATGGCACCATTTGTTGCAACAATTTTAGGGAAATTAACCGATTGTCCTTCACCTTCAGTGACTACATTATCATCTATCGAGACTTTTTCATTTTGGTAAGATTCATGTGACACAAGTTTCATTGGTTTCTTCGAAAGCACTTGTTTGAACTGATGAGTCCTTATGACAGTTCCATCTATGGTTGCCTCCCATACTCTAGAAGAAGGTCTTGCACAGAATATCAAAGTATTCTCCAAGTCTTTACCTACAGCGAAACCAGATTCATCACTGACTATATTATATTTCCTGACTTCTGTAAAATCTTGTGTAGTGTTGGTTATGTGCTGTTCGGTATTTTTTTCTCTGTTGACGAAGCAGGCGCCATACTCTCCATCCCTGAGTTTCTGGCCTATCTGTCGGTACTGTTCTCGAGATGTATCACACACGTAACACCTTGTTAGAGTGGACACGAGGAGCATGCATGACTTCATATCCAGTTGACAAATACGAGAATCCAAACTCATTATTGTTAATGAAGAGCTCTGAAACATTGTCTTGGCCTGGAAATAAACATAAAACTTCTATAATGTACAGAGTAGGCAAGAGGAAGTGTCATGTAGTTTTATTCCAATTAGGTACTTTTTGAACCTATGAGAGGATTATGCATAGGTTTCGAGGACTAAATTCGAGACATTTCTGCTATTGCATTTTTTTTGCACCATCATTCCGTGAGTTAAAGTAAAATCGTCCTTGGAAACATTTGAATACATAGTCACCATAAATATTCATGAAAGTTTATTAACAAAACATCAAACTGGAATATTATCTTGTTTTCACATCTGAACAACTGGAGCATTATTGTTATGTAAATTAACTTGTAATACTGCATGTCATTGTAATCATTAGGTTTTTCCATTGGTATTATCATGAAACCTGATCCATCGTGCATTCATTCTGTATTATTGAACTATGTCTGTGGTATTAACTTGTAATATTTATTGTAACGTAAATAACTATAATGTTTAAAAATGCAGTTATCTCAACTTTAGGTAGACGAAATTAATGGCTATAATTTCCTTGTATTATCTTGGCCATTGGACAGTAAAATACTTTCCAATGGCCAGGATATAAATTTGAATTAAAAGGCAGTCCCCTAATGATAACATTCAAATTTAATATTTACTGAAGTCTATAGTACATTTGCTGTTACAATACAAGCAGAGCCAAATGCTTCGCCTTGTTCATCTAACCGGCAGCTGACTTCAACTCACTTTGTTGGGTCCAAATTAAACAAACTTACAAAGACCCCATCCGGAATATTAACATTTTATGAATCAATTCTAAACAAAACACTACTGTCTATCTACAAAAGAAAACTACTTGTTGATGTGGCAGTTGTAATAGAAACTCCTTAAAGACTAAACATTATTAACAAAATATTGGCATAGCTAGTGGCGTGGCAATGAGGATCACCGACGTATTTATTTTATTTATCTTAATATATATAAATCTCGTGTCACAATGTTTGTCCTCAATGGACTCCTAAACCACTTAACCGATTATAATAAAATTCGCACACCATGTGCAGTTCGATCCAACTTGAGAGATAGGATAGTTTAAATCTCAAATTTTAGACCGGGTCCTCCACCCGTGCGAAGCCGGGACGGGCCGCTAGTTTATCTATATATATAAAATTCAAAACTGACTGACTGATCTGACAACGCACAGCCCAAACCGCTGGGCATAGAAACTTGAAATTCGGCATAAGCCCTCCTTATGCCACGTAGGTGAGCACTAAGAACAGATTTTGCGAAATTCGGCCCCTAAGGGGTTGTTTTTGGCGTTGATAGTTTGTATGAAACTTCGCTACTGCAGGTGCTAGGAATTCCAAATTTTGCCTGGGGTGTCTTTTTAGAACGTAGATGCTCACCATGGCGGGATTTTGCGAAATCCGACCCCTGAAGGGTTTGTTTTTGGGGTCGATAGTTTGTATGAAACTTTTTTACCACAAGTGCTAGGCGTCTCAAATCTTATATGCCGGGTTCTTTTTAAGATGTAAAAGCTCAACAAAGTAAAAAAAATGTGAAACTCGACCCCCAAGGGGTTGTTTTTGGGGTTGATAGTTTTGAGATTAAATTTTTTAGATATGGATTTTTTGTTGGACGTAAGTGATACTAAAGACGGGATTTTGTGAAATTCGACCCCCAAGGGGTTGTTTTTGGGGTTGATAGTTTGTATGAAACTTTGTTACTACAAGTGCTAGGAGTCTCAAGACGTAAGTGATAGTTAAAACGAGATTGATGTATTGATAGAGGTCTCAAATTTTACAGGAGGTTCTACTTTAGACATAGGTTCTCACTAAGTACAGATCTTGCGAAATTCAACCCCTTAAGAGTAGTTTTGGGGTTGCTAGCAAGGAATCCCAATATATTCATTGGGGTTATTTTAAGAACGTAGGTACCACCCAATACGGGATACTGCGAGTAAATAGATATTTTGTTGAATATTGATTTAGATTTTCGAAAAGTATCCCTTATAGAGGGTGGCTGGGAGTAAAAATTCAAAAAAGCAAAGTTCGAAAATCACGCGGACGAAGTCGCGGGCGGAGTGCTCGTGTATTATTAAGATACTTACAATAAAGTTCTGTGGTTGCAATACAGATATTTTCCCCACATCATCTCCCATGAACAGCATGTGGCTGGTGCTCCAGATCATGGCGGTAATCTCATTACCTTGGTGTTCTTTAGATAGAACAGTAGAGTGACTACTACTGAGGGATTGGTTACATCCTGCAACAGTGGCCAAACCTTTACCGTTGGCAAAACCAATGTGTTTCTCATCTGTGGATATAGCCAAGCGGGTGATTGCGCCATCCTGAAAATGAAACGTAGCATTTAAATACAGTTTTTTTTTTTCCTTTTTTCCTGAATTACCTATCCTAATGGAGTTGGCCCAAAACTGGGACAAGATATTAGTGACCTCAGAAGCGAGTCAACTCATTTGATGACTCAATCACCAAAAAAGAGCCAGATAAATTAGAGTAGATAATAAAATTTTAACAAAAATTTATACATTGTATAACTGTCCATCTAAATTGAGCCACTAAAGTATTCTTATGAAGGCCATAAATTAAACCCTAGTCTATGAAAATGCTTCTGTTTGAAAATAAACAAAAAAACAATAAACCTAGTTTTGGACACTTTTACTGATAAGTTGATATTGGGAATAATATTATGATCTGCGGTTAACATTACATCCACAAGAATAACTCTACACATGTAAAAAAAGCTCTAATCTACATACCTTATTAGGAATAAGTTGTACAAATTCACAGGGGGTTCGGTTGAAAACGTAAATCCCTCCACTGGTGGCGCCAAATGCTATTAATGATTTTGATATGTCGAAACAGGTGTACTGAAATTATACAAGAAATCATTATAATCACTATTTTTTTATCTTAAGGCGCTCCCTCAATGGAATGCTCGTGGTGAGGGAGCGCCCTAACATTTTGTTGAGGTTTATTTTTAATCTAATCTATAATTGAATACTAGTTACTACTGCACTTGAAGGGATTTTTGATTTTTCTGTATGACCTGGGCTCCATCTGACAGGATTCATTGAGTCTCAATCAGAACAGAGAAAATAGTTTTTTTGTAACAACATAAAATCAATCAACAGTTATTTATCAAGTTCAACAATCATACTGATTGCCCAGATTTACTACATCCAATCTGCATATAGTGGAAAGCATTAAAACACAGAAAGAAAAAAAATACAGTCAACTTGTTTGTGGAAGTTATTCTGATTGAAATCAGATAACCAAATTATGGTTCTCTAGAACAAATTGTACCTATTACTCGAAAAACTGAAACAATCGTGATGAGAACCATTAAAAGTTATTTTGGCAAAGGTTCTTTGAAATAGTGTGATTAGCTACAGTTTTACAACATAAATCTAAAGATTGTCTCAATAGATTTGAAGAAATGACAATATTGGTTTAGTTACTCTTTACCACCTCTTAGTACCTATGAATGCCTTCATAATAAATTACTTTATAAATAGCATGTATTAAATGTAGAAAATAATAATAACTGTATTTTTAATGAACAACTATACAATTACTGGGTTCCAGTTAGAAAAATAAAACAATAATTCACATGCAGTACCTTATTTCATAGAAGTGAATGAAGAACACATTGTTTATTTATAAATAACTTATTTTAAGATATTTAACACTAAATTGTGGTTTTGCCGTTATTATACTACACCTTGGTATAGTAAAGAACTTAAAGAAAATAAGCCAAATAATTTTGAACAAAGGCCAAAGAAGAGAATATTTTGTACTAACCTTAATGCGTTGGACATTTAGTATTGGATAATTTATACTTTCTGTAATATCTGGGAGCTCTTGCAACAGGTATGGTGGCAAATTCGATCGAGACATTTTTAAAAGATCATATTTTATTTGTATTTGAATCACCTTTCTTTCTGTTTGAGGTAACCATCAGCAGGACACAGATAAACGTCAAAAGTGAAATTTGTCAAAATGTCAAATGTTCTTTTTTAATTTTAGTGTTACTATTCATAAAAATGTTGTTGTTGTCTGTGCGGAATTTAAAAATTCTGTTGTTTCCTTGACCGATAAAAAAGTGCCCGCAGCAAAATATAAAATATAAAAAAAAAAATGTTAGTTTAAAATATTAGTTTTCCAATTTTGAAAATAATTTAACTTGTTTTTATTTTTTTAAACGTAGAATGTGGCAGAACCAGGCGGAACTCAGAATGCAATTAAAAATATAAAAAAACAGTCTTTATACATACGGTTCCCAAGGACTGTGCTGGGCCCTCCTCAGAGGGTATAAGCCTGTCGGGGTCGCGGAGCTGTCTTATTAGGTTTCCGCGGAACGTAAAGTGCTATTATAGGACACCGTGGGTTTTAGATATTACAAGTCTGAGAGGCCTCCCGTTCTGCCCTCTGGGAAGCTTCTTAAATTTATGGCCACTCAATTACTTTTTTTTTTTACGTGGTAAAATCATCAAATCAGTCCTCCCACCCCGGGCAGGGCCGGAGGGACTGTGAGACTTGTACTGACTAAAATCCACGGTGTCCTTCAATAGCCCTTTATGTTCCGAGGTCACGGTGATGGAATAAGACCCGCGACCCTGGCAGGCTTTGGCCCTCTGAGAGGGTGCCCCGTCATACTTAATTACAGCTTAGTAAAAAAGTGTGGAAAAATTTAGGTCGCTACTAATTGTTTTATTCATTACGAATAAACAAGTATGTAAGCACTGATCGTTGCGAATTAATGTAGAAAATAGTGAAATAACACGAACGGAATTGCTTTTTGACACAGAATCAAAATCTACTCGTATCTGGTTTTTTAAAATGTTTTCACAACAAACGTTTCGTAGTTTCTCTTGCCAAGTTGTAGAAAGTAAGGAAACGAAGAACGGGTGACCAACCTATCACTCAGGGCCGCGCCGACCCCTTGCAGCGCCTGTGTGCAAAACCTATGGAGCGCCTTTTATATAGTCGTCTTTAAGTTTTTTTTCATAAAATCTATTTTTTTTCTGAAATATTTTCATCAGTTTTATCAATTTATCAGTTTCTCGTCATCTATTTATCGATACTCAAGTATTAAAACGTTGTAATGTGACAAAAGTAATTTCAACATTGGCACTATGGTCACTAGGCGCCCCTATTGCCCTGGCGCCTGTGTGCGCCGCACACTTCGCACAGCGGCCCTGCTATCACTTGTTCCTATAAGACAAAATCAATGTCAATGGTAACATCTAAAGCGGAGATTTGAATTATTTTGATTATTTGCTGTTTTTACAATGTATAAATACCCACTTAGAAATAGCTTTTAATCAAAATAGAGGAGAAAACTTTAAAGAAGTTTTATAAAACCAATAAGACCATACACATTTACCACTGGTTGTGTAACTCTATAAAGTTCTAAAGTTGCAGTTGGGTAGGGAAGGCGCAGTCCATTCTCTTAATCAATGGCGCGGATTCTACTCTTTGGTCAGGTTGGCCAACAAACAAAAAAAATTACTATCTGTGGAAAAAACGCGGGAACTGGCAAGAAACCGAGAGAAACTTTGAATGAAAAAAGAAATAAAAAATAACAAAACAAAAGGCTATCAGAACCTTCGTATTTATTCTTTTGTTTCATTGAAGTGCTTGAAAAAAATACAGTTAGCTTTATTACGTTACACTTAATTAACCAATAAACTGTGATCCGTGTAAATATTATACCATCATTTACTTTAAAAAAGTAACCAGTGACAGAGGTAAGCAACTAATGAAACATTATTACTTATGTATATGTATGTTCACAGTGCATTAGATAAGATTCAGGCAGATTAGGTACACACGGCTACACATCAAGCTATAAAAATAAAACCAGTTTGTCTTGGTCTTGTTACGTACGAAGCTTTGTACGAAGGTAGGTACTGATTATTGTACCAAAACTATCGAAACTCATATAATTTACGCTTTGATTATTAGAAATATATAATCAAATAATGTACGTTTGTGCGTATCCGTGCTGACTATGTTCATGAATTAAAGCAAAAAAAGGGAAAAAAATTGATTGATACAAACGTAAAACAAGTGAGCATGTCCAAGGAAAATGTGCGTAGCACGCACAATTTCTTTCGTTAATCGTTTTGAATGATGACGTTAATAACTACAAGGTAGGTACTCATATTATAGGTGCCTCGTCTTTAAGCTCTAAAAGTCTAAACAAATGGTTCCTCCTTGATTAGGTATTTCGAATGAATCGAAAAATGTAAGTAAGTATGAGACCTACTTAGTACAATGAAAACTTATAAATTGTTATTGTTTTATGATTATTTTTAGTCCGATGGCGAGCTGTAGAGGCAAGAAATACATGAAACAGTTGCCTGGTTTGGTCGAACTGGACTTCTGGAGACCGCGATCACAAGGCGACGACGCGTGTCAAATCATCATGTTGGGGTGAGTTAATCTATTTTGTCATGTTATAGGCATCCCATACACTTATAGAACGGACACACCACTATTCGGACTGGCCAGAAGTCACGGCGGCATACGGTGAAGGTCTACCCCACTTGGGGGGAGCAACGCCGCCGTGTCCTCAGGGAGGCGATAGGCGACGGCGCGGCCAACTTTCGCGCCCGGCTTTGCCTTATTAATTGCCATTCTGCAGGGCGATGGGGTATGGAAAGCAGACACATCCTTCTGCGAAGCAATAATGCTAGCGATAAAAGAGGGGGAATACTTACGTGGGTAAGGGGACAACCTCCGCCTCACGACCGTTGGATTTGAACATTGCGTGGCGTTATGCAGCCATCGCCTGTAGGCGCGACGCTTACGGGCTTATCCCATTGGTGGTGCTTCGTGCGTAAATCCACGTAACAGTACGCGACTATACCATTCCAGTAAAATATTTGTTTCGAAAATAATTGTCTTTGTTTTTACTGGACTACGGCAAAGCCAAAACGAGATTAGCTAGATTTTTTGGAATCAGGTTAAATAATTTTATAAAATTAATACAGCATTGAGGTGATCCCGCAGTGAGGTACAGACGTCAGCAGCCAACCCGCCCCAAATGTCGCATTTTACCAATCAAACAAACGGTAACCTTACACTATTGTGATAAGGTTGAAAATCTTTTAAAGAAATTTTACAGATTGAGGTTGAAGTGCTGGCGAGTGTACATACCAGCAGCTCAATTGCGTCTTGGTATCAGGGTTCGACTGACACATCCTGGTTTTATAGTAACTTTGTCCTCTAGTAATTCATCAATCATTGATTCTCAAAAAGTTACTTATAATAAATTTAGAAAGTTAACTACCTTCTTCCTTCGACTTCATTTGTGTGAAGTTCTGGGCCGCTATCACCACGGGGCGTCGTATTCCATCGCCCGCCCGCGCTATTACTTGTCCAATATGGTATGCAATAAATACTATTTTATGCAATAATTACTATTTAGAGCCTACTAACTAAGATATTTTATGAATATTACACGCATGCGTCGCGATTTCCAAAGATTTGAGCTCCGGTTTTAAAACACCTCCCTTTCCTTTCCAACCAAGCCACCGAGGTTCCTACCTACAACCGTCGCATTCTTCAATCCATTTCTAACGTCTCACGGTGACTACTGCGGTCTACTAGCTGTGGCCCGGGGCTGCCCTCTCCCTAAAGTATTATTGATATTTAATTATTCCTGCATGTATTTCGAGGTTTTATATCATTAGCTAAAGCTCTTCTTTGATCCATAAATGTGAACTTTCTCCTTTGCTCATTATCCTGTTACCTAGTGTTGAAATTTTGTTAATAGCATAAAAATATTTGACTGCAAACAGCCAGACCTGGAACTACTATCTGTAGGCAATAAAAATATTAGTCACGGGATCGAACCCGTGTCCTGGCATCGACTTCAACCAAATGCTCAACTCGTGCGGCTATTATGAAGGTTAGCTACCTTACAAAACAATAGAATAAAACAAACTTAATTGTTTTTGATCATTTTTATTTATTCAATATTGTGTACATGAAGCATTTGAAGGTGTGCAAACTATTAATTTATTTTAGTTAATGGTGTGTTTTTTGTATGTGTGCAATCCTGGGTGCTCCTGAGTATAGGCGTAGGTCATCCTATACATGTCATTTGACGGCTAGACGATTGTTATTTTATCAAGCACTGTATCGATTGGTTCTGAAAAATAAATATTATTATTATTATTTAGGACGAATTTTCCAACTGGACGTAGATGGCTATATCCGAAATTATGTAATATTAAAAAATACTGATAGAAATCTCGAATCTGCTTTGATAAAAACTAAAACTGCATCAATGGATTTTAGTGAAGAAGTAAAAACAGTAACTACAAAAAAAACTAACATTTCTTAGCTTATTCTTAACTGAACAAACCTGGATCGGATCGTTGTGATAGTATTCAATACGCAATGAAACTGAACAGCTTACCTCCAATGCTGGTGCTGCTAATATTAAAAGATTTTAAGAAATCTGGTAGCGAGCAACAATAAGTATATTTGTCGCCTTTGAAAGAAAACCAATCTTTATAGTCAATATTGTCTTCACAAATGTATTGTGACTTGCATTTGATGTCCTCCTTTACTGGTTTAGGATCGTTGACATGGACTATAACCACTACCTCATCTCCAAGTCCTATCACCTGTAATAGAATTCACTTTTTGTTTAAAACCGAACTCAGCATGTTAAAATTTTGTGTTATTTTGGATTAAGATATAATAATGTATTTTTTTGGATTAAGACACTTGATGAAGGTAACTTAGCTATTAGATTATTTTTAGAATTTCGCCAGCTCAGCTCGAATTTATTAATGTGTAAAATAGCTATGAACAAGAAGATATTATTGTAAAATATTATAGTGGGCAGTGTAGTTTTGGTGTAAATAAGTTATATGCAAACCTTCCATAAATATCGTGGTATAATTGCTCCATTTTTCTCTTGCAATGTGTGCGTTCCAGACCAGACAATGCTGTCAGTGTACGTGACCAAGGGTTTCCTTGCCATCTTATTAATGTCTTCCCATGACGGCTGAAATATTACAATTAATTTGAGATAGAAAGTTCTAGTTTAGTTTTAATTGGTTGTATCATAGTACAAGTGCTTATGAATTATTTAAAAAGCGCTTACCCGTGAAGAATTGCAAGGGATCCAGACCGGGATTGCATTCAAGGGATCGATGAAGGTGCTCTTCTTTGCGGGGCCATCGTTAAAATCGGCTGCATTCACCAGCTGAGATTTACTATAACAACACGACGACGACGGGTCCTTACAAGTAAATCCTCTGTTAGTGGTTGTGGAGTCTATTCCTGGATATGTGTACCAGCTATAGCCAGGGCTCAATCCATTGATATTTGTTGCAGTCATTATAAGACGCGTGTATAAGGGCATATGCTTTTCGTGATCGAAACAGACTTCGTAAGCCTCTAAGAATTCTGGGATGTTGTAGCCAACTCTCATTAATTCGGAAGTTTCCGTTGAGCATTTCACTTTCTTTCTGATAACGGCTGGTTGAATGATGTTGGTGCACTGTAGGTCTGAGAACTTGCGAATCTCGCCTTCTACCGAGAACGAGTCTTCTTTGTAACAAATTGCTTCTATTGTGCTTTTTTTAGGAAGTTTCTTGAATGCATTTGGCGTCGTTGTCTGGCTTGGACAAGTTAGTGTGATTTTTTCCTCTGGCTCCACTACCATGTAATGTGTCGTGTATTCCAATTTGTGCCAAAACTTGTCAGTCAGTATAAGCGGCATATATTGCGCATTTGCTAAGTTTCTGGATATCAAACATACTGTAACAAAATAATATATTTTGAGATGGATAGCGCGGCGACTATGCAGGTTTTTCTTTGCAATTGTTTTTATCAATGCCAGCTATTTGATTAATACAGGCTACATGCCTGGTAAAACCTAATATCTATACTGATGACCATCATATCACTGAATAGCTTATACTTGCATGACGTTTATCTTTCAGCAGATATTGTACCACACAATGCCCGTTTATACGTTGCCAGCTATTGAATCATTTAGTGTTTATGAATGGCTGCTTTTTAAACAAAAATTAAGTTAGGAACCTTAGGTAACGCTTCGTGCAAAATAATCCCATCCCTTATTGGGTCTGACACAAAGGTACCTCTCCATATTAATTCGTTGTTGTAACTTGTAAGCAAAAGTCGCAAAAGATTTTCGTCAATGTGCTGATACAACTAGTAATGCTTAATAACTTGCCTGAGGTCTTGACGTCAAATTTCTTCTGTATAGATCCGTGAACATTGGTTACGTTGCAGACGTACTGACCCAGGCCTCCCATGTTTAGATCGGTTAACTCTTTGCCATTAAACTTCCATTCAACCTGAAAATCAGAGATTTAGCGTTAGGAGTTAAAGTGCCATTGTCTTGCTATTATTTGATGATTGTTATGACAGTAATTTACTACAATAATAAAACCTTTTAGGCAACCCTCTACATAGTTTTGGAACGTTCTCCCAGTATAAAAAGTATCTTATCTTTGTCATATTCTACATTCCCAAACTAGTCCAATGGACTACTTGTGGGAAAAAATTGTTAAAACGGAACACACAGAAGTTTACTTTCGCATTGAAAATACATGACGGTGTGTAAACTAATATAATGTATGGATACGCAATGCAAACTTACGATGGCGTCCGGTTTCGAGTTAACATCACAGTTTTCTTTGATATTATTTATTTCACCGTACCAGCTGGTAATGTCGGTAGCTTCGGAAACAAACCTCGGCGCAAAACCGACGTCCACGATGTATGTGTGTGTTTGTGTGTTCCCGTTCTTGTCGCTGACATGGCACGTATAGTTCCCGTCGTGCTTAAAGGATGAAGCATCTGCTATTTGCAAATATGGTTCCTTGTTGCCTGCATCCTCAGTCTGTAGGTAGAGAAAAAATATCGTAATTACATTTTTTTGACTATTTTGTTGACTATTATTTGAAATTACTGCTCTTCAATATCAAAGCCAGAGTATGGGATAGTCTAGAAATTTTGAATATTAGGTTTTACTTTTTAACAGAATGTAAAATTTTTCAGTAGTAACAAATAGTCTGGATTTGTGTCCTATTCTTCATAACATACTCGTCCTTGATTATATGGGACTTGATAAAGGTGAAACTTGCGAATTGTGGGTGTAGTTATACTACACTTTTAAAGATGCTAAAGATGTTTCCTCACCGCGAGAATACAATGTCACGTTACAAATTCGAACATTCCATCAGTGAAGAAGGAATGAGCACATTGTACTGATACAATGTGTAACACTCCACTTAATCTTAAACGTGTCCGGCGAGCTCACGCGTTACATTCACGATCATCAACCATTGTAATGTAGGCAATGCTCATATGCTCAATGTCGAATCTGCAATGTTACATTACACGCGAAGGCTCTTGAGGGAGAAACTTAGGAGCTTACTCATGACGCGACGATACCCGTCTCATATCGATTCGATTGCCGATTCAAGTCGCACGTATTTGCTAATGGAGTGATGGGATGCAATTCGAAAGATATGAACTACTAAAATCCACCTTACTACTACGACATAAAAGCGCTGCAAACAAAATACAAAAGATGCGGCCAGTGACGAGTAGTCAGATATCTACCAATATCGTCAAAAGATGCAATTCTATATCGCGTCACGTCATGAGTCCTTTGATCTACGGTGATTACGGGCCTGATGTTATGAATTTTAAATTGGGGTTCTACATGGCTAAATATAAGACACCGCTTGCTCGGTGCCCTGCTTCCTGACTTACAAGTGTTCGCCGCGTCGATGGATGTTCCGTTGTACTGGGAGCCACAGTAACTCCCTCGTGCGGCGATGAGGTGGTGGTGGAAGACCAGTCCCGAACTTCTTTTGTCTATAAAATTATCAATAACATTACAATTATTATCTTATCCTAGTCTCGAAGTACTTTTCTCTATAAAATCATAAATAAAATTTGATTTACTATTTTATTCTTTCTATTATTAGGTTATTAATATTATTTTTAGTCGACAGTTTATAAAAAAAAAAACACAATTTTTATCAAATTCGAACAACGTAGAAGCGCTCTCTTCGAGAACCGTTTTAGCCGAGGCTACCGTTTTAGCCGTTATTAAACAAATCTTTGCTTTGTCTATTATTTACAATTCTTAATTTATGTGCAAACATAGTTTATTACCAATGCATACATTGCATTCGTAAAGCTGGGCGGATCAGTTACAAGTTACTACAGATCCCCCGCGGCTTTACGAGTGCAATCAAATTAGATAAAATGAAAACGAACTTACAATAAACCATTTTACTGATTGAGATTTGGATTTAAATGCTTCACAATTGAGTTTTTTAGTTTCACCATGCAATAGGTATACGTTATGTTCTGTGCCGAAGTTCTTCGGGAGCTCTGTAGAAAAACAAGAGATATTTGAAACTTAAGTACGACATGTTTTAGTCAGTAGTTAGGTACTAAAATATCGATGGTTTGGTTCTGAGGTTAAATCCAAACAAGATACGGTGTGTTTCTAGTTTAGGTTATTATCGGATTAAAAACTGATTTATAACAGAGAATAAAAATAATATAAAACTGTTGTGTACTGACAAACAATAAAAGTTGACGAAATACATGAAAAAATACGCAAAACTGAAAAAATCAGCAAAACTTTAAAGAAATGATTGTGTGTGTGAAAATAAAATAAAAAATCGGCAAAGAGCACAAGATTGTCGCCTTGCGAGACAACTAAATCAATGATTTGAGCGTCGACACGAAATTTTGTAAACGCGCTCTATTTTGATACTATAATTTATACATAATATTTTATACTTGAAAATTTGTAAGTACAAGTATTTTACTTGGAATAATTTAACTTACTATCAACTTCTACCTTCAACGTCGTGCTGACTGTACTGATATGATTCTTAGCTTCGCACGTGTAAGATGATGTGTCTTTTGTGGTTGGATTCTTAATCACCAGAGCTCCATCTTCAATAGAGTATTTTGAACCTGAAATAAACGGACAGATGTATATTAGAAAGCGGCGTTTTAGAAACTAATTACTACCCGCGTCAATTGAAGTTTTTCTTTCCGATTTTGATGATTTTTTAAAAGGCAATATAATTACCCTTACACAAAACAACAGTTTTTAAGGTATAAAGAAATATCAGAAACATCAGAAGAATTTGGATTTGTAACCTGTTTCTAACTTATAGCGAGCTACCCGCCCGAAAATATTTGTCATATATATCCGACGTTGGCGGTTAACAGGTTAATACGTAGCAGTTTTACATTATTTACTTCGTGTATAACACCCCTCTTTTTCCGTCGGGGGTTAATAAATGACAAATTCATAAATTACGTACTAGGTGTAATTGCGACGCCCTTTGTCTTCCATGTAACGACTGGTTGTGGGACACCGGTGATGTTACAAGGAATCCTCAATGCTAAATCTCCTTCGATTCCTTCGATTATTGTTGAAGAATTACTTTTAATAATTTCTGGAGCATCTGTAACAATACATTTAAATTCAGTACCTACTCGAGGGAGGAATAATCTTCTTTAGTAAAAAACTGTAAAATATAAATGTGCAATAAAGGTTAGCGACTCACTACAGTTGCCACATATCGGAAGCTTTGAAATGTAGCTTTAGACTATTTTACATATTTATATAATTGGGAGAAGTAACAATAACACACTGCGAATTATTTTAAAATAGCATGCACACAATAATTACATTGTGTAAGTGTGTAAAAAAACACGTTTTCAAAAAATTACTTACATTCAACAGTAAGCGCCGTGACGTGTTCATCTTTTCCGATGAAATTGTCTGCGACACACTTGTAGTTTCCCGTGTGTTTTTTCTCCGCGATTGGTATACGCAGTGTGGTCTCTGACCCGACGATGGAAACATACTTTAGAGTCGATTTATCCTCAAATAGCCAAGTAATTTTTGGTTTTGGTTCACCTTTGACGACACTGAAAAAATTAAGAATGTTTGAAAAAAGAGAAGAAGGCGTGGTGGTGAATAGAATATTATAATTGTTTGCACGAATATTATGAAACTCTTAGAAGTCCGTTTGATATAAAATGTATGTATAAAGCTAATTAAAACTATGAGAAAACTTACTTGCACTCTATACTAGTAGCAGTGCCCAGTCTCACGCTCTTCGAAGTAACGCCCGATAATTTTGGAGGTTCTGAAAGTTAAATTAATTTTAGGTTGACTGTATTTCAGGTTCCCGTTCCGTTTAAACATGAACACACGGCTACGCATCAAGCCAAAACCAGTTCATCGTGGTTTCGTTTTGTATGTTCTTTCCGTAGATTCAACGGTCAGATTATACTGGTTTGTATAGCTTGATTTGTAGCCGTGTGTACCAAGGTTTAGGGCATTTAAGTAATGGTACATATAAATGTACTCACGACGGATGTAGGTTTTGAATGTAGCACTGACTACGCCTGCGTCGTTCTTCGCTTCACACGTGTATGAGTTAGTGTCAGTCACCTTTGGGTCTCTTATTATTAGCGTGCCGTCCTCCATGGAATACTTTGCGCCTGAAATGTAAATGAGAATGCCATCAAAAATCACAAAGGCTGTTTGTTAATTACGAGAACTTTGAATAAAATTGGGTTATTTTTTGAAGAAAGAAAAATTTAGTTCCAAGTGGGATTCGAACCCGCGTCTTCTGGATAAGTACTCCAGACGCTTCAACCAACTAGGCCATTGCAACCCACACCTGCAAGTTGAAATTCTCTATTCCTCGTTTGAACGTTTTTCGGTAATAGAAAAGAGAATTAATAAAATTAGGGGATTAGTAATAGAAGTGCAGTTTTTAACCACTCACTTGGAATAATGTTATGACCGTTTAGCTTCCAAATGATGTCTGGTTTTGGGATACCGGCTGCGACGCAAGGAATCTTCAGCAAGGCATCGCCCTCTATAGCTTGGTATACCACAGTGCTTCCCGTTGAAATTTTTGGGAGTTCTGTAAAATCATGCAATATATCAGTTTAATGCACTAAGTCCATAGTTCAAAATGGAAAACCTTGGAAATGCGCTGTTAAATTACCTTGAACAAATAATGTGATGACGTGTTCATCTTTGCCTGCAACATTTTCAGCCAAGCACTTATATTTTCCCTCGTCTTTCTCCATTACATTTGTGATACGAAGAACACTTTCTCGACTGTAGCGTGTAAAC
Organism: Agrotis ipsilon; assembly: GCA_028554685.1. NCBI lineage: Eukaryota > Metazoa > Arthropoda > Insecta > Lepidoptera > Noctuidae > Agrotis > Agrotis ipsilon. The sequence continues at coordinate 12,474,110 of CM052972.1, forward strand.
GTTGCGCCCGTTTTTCCTCCAAACTCCCATTTTATTTCTGGTGCTGGTAAACCACTCACAACTCTGTAAAATATATTTATTTTTTTGAAATTTTGCGCAACACACTCCTGTATCGTGGGTGCGTTTACATACATCGTACTCGCATACACTCAAACCGGGAACAACTACTTGAAGATCATGCAAATGTTTGCTCTGTGGGGGAATCGAACCCGTAACATTCAACACAGCAGGCCAATCCTCAACCACTGCGCCAATCGAAACGTCAAATTACCTAACCGATATAAAAGAATGTTCGTGCTTTATAAAAAAGAATAATACTTCGGCGGAAAAGAGATGTATCTCTCAAATCATCAATACTGATCAGAATTTTCATATTTCTATATTTCTGAGGTGGTCCCATTGTCACCAAGTCAGGATCTGATGATGGGATCCCAGGGTAATCGAAAGCAACCTTCAATTTTTATCCATGTTCCCCTATTACTCAAAGAGGCCTAGACTGGCTTCAAAAATTCTTTTGTTTCAATGGCAGTGGTAGCCCAGTGCTATCGGCCCCGACATCAGGTTGGAGTTGTAAGGCGGATGATGTTGATTTACCCAGAGATGGGAATTTAGAGCGTCCTCCTTTTAATAATTATTTATCACTTACTTGCATTCCAAAACGGCAGTTTTGCCCTTGGTGACTTTAATCTCAGTTGCTCCCTGTACCTTAGGTGGAACTAAAAATAAAAAGAGAAATGATATTTTTTTACAATCAATTTTAGTGAACCTAAGACGCAGATAGTTTAAAGATAGGTACTAAAAATATTTGTTTATTGTTCGTTTTAAACATAAGTAGATAGGTACTTACTTAGTCCATCTATTATGACTTGTGTAGTAATTATTTTTTGCATATCCTTCTTGTTCTTCAAGGAAAATCGGCAGGAATATTGGCCAACTAAGTCCAAGTCCATCCTTTTAATTTTTAGTTGAGTGCGACTTGCAGATAACTCGTACTTTGCGAAATTTGTTATTTCTTTTCTACGTCCTGTCTTCTCGTCGGTGTGGTACCATTGGATATCCATTGGTAGTCGTGATGTGACGTCACAAGTAATAGTGGCTTCCTTACCGTAGGTAACTTTTATTTGTCCTATCAACAGTAAAAGTTGTGTAAGTATAAGAAAATCTCATATTTAAAAAAATACAACAAGATTTAAGAGGTGGGAGGAGGGAGGTCCATATAGTACTTTAATACTTAGGCTGTATCGTGAAAAGTTCTTGGTGAATAATAAAATTGATAGAAATGAAATAAATAAAACGGTAAATAACTAACCTGGTGGTTGGGCTATAACGTTGAAAGGTTCTTTAACTACAACATTTACAGTATTCTCAGCCCTCCCTTGTTCGTTCACGGCATAACATTTGTATCTGTCTCCTTGCAATGCGTTTGTAAGGTCCATATAACTTATGTATTTATACGGACTTTCTACGAGTGACATCTGGAAGGTATGTCATTTATTATAATAAAGTTTTCTTGAGAAGGATTTATCTGTGAATATCTGTGTAATTAAGTTTTAATGGTGTTTTGTAGTAGTTAGTGGGTTGGTATCTTCTAAGGATAACATTAAAACAATTAGTATGTAATATTAATAATCATCATCATATCAGCCCGGGATCACCCACTGCTGGGTATAGGCTTCCCCCTTTTTTGCCATATTTCTCGGTTCTGTGCGTCTCCCATCCATTTATTCCCCGCGATCTTGACGATATTGTCAACCCAACGGGCTTTCGGTCGGCCTTGGTTTCTTTGGCAGAATCTTGGCCACCATATTAATAATAATCAAACCCAAAAATAACGAATGTGTTGTTGCAAAGCTTACCTTCGAAGGCATACGATGTCCAATGTGGTTTATCCATTGAATTTTTGGTGCTGGGTATGCTACCACTTTGCAAGTTAATTGCGTTGTGCTGTTATACTCAATTTCCAAATTCCTTCCTTCAGCAATTTCAACGGTCGGCTTCGTATTTTTTGGCAATTCTGTAATTTTTTTTTACAATATTTATTTAAAAATTGTTTTTGCTGAAAACTTTATTAAGAAAACAAACATCAAAGAGGTACCAAAATTTTATGAACTGGGCTGTGTTAAAATGATCTTTCTTTGGATATATTTCATGCACTGTAGTTTCGTCTAATGTCATAGGATTTATTTCAAGTGAACTTACGTACCTATCGGTTTTGGTTGTGGTGTGATGGGGATTTTAACTATCCTTTTTATAGGTTTTCCTGTAGCTTTTACTATACCATGTACCTAAAACAAATAAAATTTGATTATTTTAGCAATGGGTGCTCTATTCCTGCTGTAATGTTAGTGAACAGACTTATTTTGAATATTAAAATATTAGGTAAAACAAAATATATTGTGTTTCAACTAATATTTTAATTTTTAAATCTCTTAAAGTAGGGGTATCCCAAACAAACATGTTAGCCAAATCATCCAACATTACAATAACGTCTGATAGTATTCAGGCTCGTGCCATTACGTAGGTACGCATTCTTGTAGCTTACGGTGATACGCTGTCATCTATATACATATAATAAAACTGTAGAAAAGTTATTTTTGTACATTAAAAAAAAACTCAAAAAATTTAGCCAGGGTATTAAAGGACAACCAATAGAACCCATTTCTAGCATTTTTAGAATTTTTGTCTGTTTGTCTGTTTGTCTGTTTGTATGTTTATTTGTCCAGGTATCACGTAAAATGTACGAAATTTATGTAGATAACTTTTATACACAACGATTAAGCGTAACTTGGAGAGGAATTTAGTTTTTGTTTCATTGGAATCGGTTCAGTCTATCAAAAGTTATTCGAATATAAAGTGTTTCAGAAGTAAAATTACGGTCAGTTCACACCAAGACGCGTAGTTCATAGCGCGATCTAGCTTCGATTCTGCTACATATTCAAATAAAAATTCATCTAATGATTATGATAGGATGGGATAGGATAGGATAGGATGGGATAGAATAGGATAGGATGGGATAGGATGGGATAGAATGGGATAGGATGGGATAGGACGCGACAGGACGGGACAGGACGGACAGGACGGGATAGGACGGGATAGGATGGGACAGGACGGGACAGGACGGGACAGAACGGGACAGGACAGGATAGGACGGGACAGGACGGGACAGAATGGGAGAGGACGGGACAGGGCGGGACAGGACGGGACAGGACGGACAGGACGGGACAGCTCGGGACAGGACGGGACTGGACGGGACAGGACGGGACAGTACGGGACAGGACGAGACAGGACGGAACAGGACGGGATAAGATGGGATAAGATGGGATAAGATGGGATAAGATGGGATAAGATGGGATAAGATGGGATAAGATGGGATAAGATGGGATAAGATGGGATAAGATGGGATAAGATGGGATAAGATGGGATAAGATGGGATAAGATGGGATAAGATGGGATAAGATGGGATAAGATGGGATAAGATGGGATAAGATGGGATAAGATGGGATAAGATGGGATAAGATGGGATAAGATGGGATAAGATGGGATACGTTGGGATACGATGGGATACGGTGGGATTTTGGAGGGAGACCTTTTTACCCGACGCTTCGCACAAAAAAATACATTGGTAATTTCCGACATCCACGCGAACGAAGTCGCGGGCACAGCTAGTTAATAAATAATAAAGTTATGGGTGAATTTCCCAAACGACTTTTTATTTTGTCTTCATTGAAATTAGTATTTGAAAAAAGGAATATTGTTCTGTACTATTTTTTTTTGTATTCATTAGGTATTTATTGGGTTGTGGCATAAAATATTATTTGTCTAAGTCTATTTACAAAGGTAGAAATAAATACATAAACCTCTATTTTTGTCACATCGGTGCTGTCCCTCTACTTTTTTTACAAGCAAAAACGCTTATATCGTTATAAAAATAAGTAACTTAAGAATATAACTTATTCTATTTCATAGAATATTAGTTTTATTATTAATATGTAGCATATTTTATTACGTAATTCATAATATTTATTACTGAGAGGCATAAATGTACTTGTCTCGCAAAATTTTGTCATATCGCTGCACAAAAGTAATTTAAACCTAACTTTGCATCGATGAGTCCGACAGTGTCCCCACCCCAATTTTATTTCCCTCGTTAGTGTGTGCTAGTGCGCAGTCAGGACGGACGTGTGTCAAATCGCTGCATATTCCCGCCAATTACGTAAGTACGACATTTCAGTTACTTCCAAGCAATTATTTTATATTATCGGTGGTTGCATTTTTCTAGTGTAATGTGAAGTTTTATTACGATTGTTTGGTTCTAACAGACATAGTAAGTAAATTAGCATCATTATAGGTACTTGAATTTAGCCTAAATATTATACATTTTTCATAATTTTCAAAAAAGTCGATAATTTCTCACGTCGCTGTTCTCATATCGCTGTAATCGGTGGTCTTTTTTACCACCGATGTGATAATTTACACCGATGTGATAAGAAAAATCAATCGGTGTCTTAAATATCATATCGGTGTTTTGATTCATGATCGACGCATAGTTTTGTCACATCGGTGGATTGTTTTATCACATCGGTAGATCATATTATCACCTCGGTGTAATTTTATCATATTGGTAGACATAGTGTCATTTCATTAAAGTAAACAAAAAAACAATGGAGCATACCTACAACCATACATTATATACATACATATACACATATTATATTTTTTAACTTTCATAAATATTAACTTGTGTGCAGCTCGTGCCGCACACAATTCGTTCGAGTAATTTTGTTTAAGATTAATTTTGTTTAAGAATGCTGAAATCAAAACTAAACGAGGAGGAGAAAAAAGAGAGAAAGAGGTTGATGGAAAGAATAAGAAAAGCTAAAATCAAAAGTGATCCTGTGTTAAGAGAGCAGCATTTAAGAAAAGACAGAGAACGCTTAGCTAAAAGAAAGGCAGCTGGACTTATCCTAACCCGAAGCCAAATGACTGCACATGCACGTCGCAATGCACAAAAGAAAAACCGAATCAGTGCCCGTGCATATTATCAGCGGAAAAAAAATAAGGCAAATGGTGCCCGCAACAACCCAACAAGTGTTTCAGAGACCAATGACGCAGAATCGCTACCGAAAAATCAAGATAATGAGCCCGGTATTTCTCAAGAACTAATAGGACCTCATAGCCCACGGCTATTGCGACAGAATGTTCGATGTAATAGTCCTAATTTGCGTATTGATGCCATATTAGCGAGTAGTTCCCACTATTTACGTACAAGCAGTCCCCTAGATTTATCAATAGCATCTCCTTTACGAACGCCAAGTATTAGTTCTATAAATTCAGAAGAATCAACATTACGCCCAAATAGTCCTAACTTAGACACATCCTTTAATACTGTTAAATTCAAACAAGACATTAAAATGAAATTTCGTAAATATCAAAACGTTAAAACTCAGCAAATACACGATTTAAGAAAACAATTGGCAAAGGCTAAAAAAGAGAAACTAATGTACAAAAAGAGATACATGAGACTACATCAAGAATTTAAGAAATTAAAACAGAGTAATTTAGAAGTGAGACGAATCCCAACGAAGCCAAAAAATATAGACCTGCAAAAACGTATCCGTAAGATTGTTGTTCAGTTTTTTGAGGATGATGAAAATTCAAATCTTTGCCCAGGTAAAAAGGATACTGTCACACAAAATGGAGTAAAAAAACAGAAAAGGCTGATGAAAGACACAATTAAAAATTTACACAAAAAGTATTTGACTTCGGGCTACCCTCCAATCAGTTACGTCACTTTTACAAGAATGAGGCCGTTTTGGGTCACGCAGCCAAAATTAAACTTGAGAAATACATGCCTATGTGAGAAACATGAGAACATGGATCTTGTTATATCATCTTTAAAAAGAAATCGTATCATAAAAGAAAACACCACGACTGAAATTCTAAGTAGTATTTGCTGTGATATTTTTAAGGTAGAATGCCTGCAAAGAACATGTCCTGTCTGTAAGAATCGTCATTTAAATTATCAAGAATTTGATAACTCCAAAGATGTTATTTATTGGAATTGGAAGAAGATAAAAAAGAATTACAAAAAAAATGGAGTCGATAAAATAGCCGTTAATGTAGAAAAAGTAAAAATAACCGTTAAACCATTACAACTAATCAAAATATTTGAAAACAATCTGAAACCGTTCTTAACACATTGTAGTAATATACGAAATCAAAGTCAAGCTTTTAAGCACTACAAACAAAACATGACTGAAAAGGATTGTGTCGTTCACATTGACTTTAGTGAGAACTATAGCTCCAAGTACGGGTCCGAAATACAATCTATGCACTTTGGTGGCAGTCGTCAACAATTCACATTACACACTGCTGTAATTTACTATAAAAATAAGGAAGAGAATATAACAACTCAATGTTTCTGCACTATTAGTTCTTCACTGCGCCATGATGCTGCCGCCGTTTGGGCTCACCTTGTTCCAATATTAGAAGAAATTAAACAGGAAGCTCCAATTGTTCAGAATCTTATTATTATTTCTGATTCTCCATCAGGCCAGTATCGGAATAAGAAAATTTTTTATATTATGTCCCAACTCAGTATTTACTGCTCTTCTCTGACTAACATAATATGGAACTATAGTGAATGTGGTCATGGAAAAGGTGCGCCAGATGGAGTAGGTGGGCTACTGAAGCGAACGGCGGATCGATTTGTTGCACACGATGGTGATATGAATAATATAGACTCTTTTGTAAACTATTTAAAATCTGCTGTCCAAGGCGTGAAAATTAGTACTGTAGAAGAATATGAAGTTGAAGAAAAGGACTGGCTTCTCCCTACAAATTTGAACACATTTCGTGGAACATTGCAAGTCAAACAAGTCATTTGGACTAAAGAAGCTAAAAATCGTATAGTTTTACGTCGACTTTCTTGTATAGAAGATGAATGTATGAAATATGTTGTTAAATGTCCACATGGCAAACATCTAGACTTCCACAATTTGTCAACCGAACACCAAATTAAGTCTAAACCTCAACTTTCTACTTCGAGTAATAAAAAATCCAGAACTAAATCCAAAATAGATATCACTAAAATGCGACCAGTAAAGTTAACTGACAAATTAATTTTGTTCCCACAGCCATCACATTCAAAGTATTTTACACCATCAAATACATTAAAAATCTCGGAAAATGCGGCACCCAGATCATCCTCTTCGACAAAAATGTCTGAAAATTTGCTATTGAACTATGTAGATCTTGATCAAAGTACTCCTGCCTGTTCATTTTTAGAGAAAATTGACACGAACATTTTAGTTGGTTTAGAGGAATCAACTCAATTCGTAAATAAAGAGGATACGGTAAAAGCATCTAATAGATTTTCAAGTCCTACCGTGGAAGACAGTGACACCGATGAGGAAATATTTACAATAAAATCTAAAATTAACTTTAAAAAAGAAAAAAATGAGCCACGTAAACCAACTCCTGACATCAAACAGAGATTTAATTTAAATATATTTGGTTGCAGTGACACTGATGATGACTTATTTTGATCTGGGCTGATTTGTTTTTAAAATTTTTATTTTTATTGTTTTTAGTTTTAATTGAAAAAAAAGGTTTAATTGTTGTAACAGATAATAATTATAAAAGTACGTAATTAAGTGCTGTGATTAACTATAGGTATACTACATAGTCTTCTATGACTTAAAAGTCTAATTATGGTGCAATTTAATAAAAGTGGAGTACGAAGACGGTTCAAGTTCTGTAGTGATTTATGTTGAACTTAAAGGCTGATTAACATAATAACCAAATTATACTGACAGATTTAATTTAAGTTTTTTTTTTAAGGGTAAAGATTATTTGCTAGATGTAAGATAGAAGCGATCTCTATGTAATCTATGATACTTACGCACTGAGAACAAAGATTTTAAAAATATTAAATTAAGTGATAATTAAAGCTGTGATTATTGTAGTGTTGTTATGATTAAGGTTAAACTTAAAAGGCTGATTAATTAGGTATATAAAGTTTTCTTATATAAAGTTTCTATTCTTAGTATTGTTGAACCTAGAACGCCACAATGTTTTAAGTGTACACATGACAAAACAATTAGCTTGATCGCCACATTAATAAATGTGTATTGTACAATAACGTACAAGAAATTTTTGTTTTTTATACTTCTTTTAAATAAACACAATGATAATAAAAAAAAAACATTATTTTTATTCTAAGAAAATAATACCCTTAGTTCAGGTATTCAGTTCTTAGTCACTCCTTCAAAAATGTATAAGCCTACTATTTCTTTTTTGATGTTCAAAGGTGGATAGATTATCATATCGCTGTATATGTATATCACATCGGTGAATAAATTTATCATATCGGTGTACAGAAAAGATAATCGGTGCCGGATTGTCACATCGGTGGAAACCAGAATTCAAACTGAATTTTCTCCATAGTCTTAAAAGATACGTTGATGGTTACCAATAAGGGAGTATTTAGTATCCTAAATATTACATTAAACATGAAAAAAATAAAAAATATATATAAATGAAAAAGTTCACCGATATGATAAGAAAAATGGCATTTGTTGAAATTCACCCTTATATGGTACTTACGACAACTTTGAATATTTCTGATGGAGCAACAAACGGACTGGTTACGTAAAAATCTTTGGAAATCTCTGTTAGTGGCATCGGGGCTTTCATTGGATTTTCATGAATGTCTAAAATTTGGGCAGATTGTATCTTCACTGTGTGATGATCATCGGTGACGGATATTGACAGGTGAACGTTTTCATCTGTAAACATATTTAACATTGAACAAAAGAAGTCGGAAATCTTCTGGAATGTGATGAACTCCACACGACACACAATATGGGCTATTTTACTGAAAAAAAATAGTTCGAAAGTTAGATCATCAAAAAATATTTGACCCTGTTTTTTTTTGTTACGTACCTAAACCAAAATTGACGAAGATAAAAACGCTTCTAAAAACCACAAAACATCATGCGGTCGGTACAATTTTACAGGCGTTATGAAGTCACAAGCCACGTCCAGAATTTCGTTTCGAATTTTTAAAGCGTTTTATCTATGTCAATATTCATTGATTTAAAAAAAATACGTGTAGGTACATTATTTTTCAGATTTTCATTTTATATATGCAGCAAAATACCCTAATTGATAACATTAGTAGAAATAAGAGATCAAACAGTCGCACAAAACTCACGTTAGCACAAAGATGTTATTAATGAACTTACCAGCTATGGGTTGCAATGCTGTGTCGCCCAGTGACTTGGGTTTTAGCTTTGAGAAGCCATGGGTAAAGAAGAAATCAGTCCTGCCCACGACTATCACGGATGTCCTTGAATAGCCCTTTACTGTAGCCACGTAATTCCCAGGCTTAGCGTTACTTAATTTTACCACCTATAATATGAATTATTAAGTAAAACACTGATCTTATTAATGAGGATGGTATATTATGATTAAGACAGATTTGACAGATCGAGGTAGGTTGATGTGCTATTATGTCTGGATATAACATGTTGCATAAGCATTTACTCCATTTAAGAGGTGTCAACGACAACTTTCCTCTGGAAAAGCTAGGTGATTTTAAAGTAGGAAGAAGTAAAAAATATTTGTATGATTTTCAAGTAGTAATCTACACACTTACTTTTCCATTATCGTTCCACATTATTCTGCGTAAATCAGCTGAGGGTCCTGAAATGTCCAAATAAACGTTTTTCCCGGACACGGAGACGATGGCATAGTCAGTATGGCCATCTATAGTGAACTGTAACATAAAATTGCCAAAATGACATCTCGCAACGTTTTTCTTTTTGGGTTGTTAAAATCATTAAATAAGTCCGCGGCGCTCTATGTGGAGCGGAAGGGACTGTCAACCTCTTACTGACTACAAGTCACCCTGTTTGAGATACAGCCTGGTGACAGACTTCTGTCTGTATGAGACATCTCATGAACCATGATAAGTTATAGTGGAAGTTGAAATTTTTACAGATTTTTTTTGTTTTTTTTTTCTACAATATATACCCCGGAAGGCAGGTTTTTCCCCGTTAGGCAACCTCATAAAAGAAACAATATTGCAAAAATCAAAAAGCAGATTCATATTATGGCATTACAACCCATTCTAGCTACTAGTAATTGCACTTACCGGAATATTTTTTTGAACTCCAGCTGGTATTATCTGCGCCGTAATGACAGTTTTGTTGCCTTTTATTGTTTCTTCTAAAATCTTGAGCACCTAAAATAATTGAGAAGGATTATCAATTCCGTAGTTTTTTTTTTTATAAATCTCTATACAATGTTTAGATAATAAACTGTTTTACCTCTTCAACATTTGTCTTGGAAACGTCGAACGCCAGCCCAGAGCATGCCTGGGCTATTTCGTAGTAAACATCGAAGGCCTTAGGGTGGTACCAATCGCCGCAACGACCGGTGAGCACAAACGTTACCTGTAGGCACAAGAATCGTTGAGTTATTATATCATGTACGTTCATAAAGACTCTAGCCCAACACAATATCGAAGATTGAAGTTAATATTATATTTTTCAGTTTACGGCCCGAAGCTCAAACCTCTTTCATAGAGACTTTTCTGTTTTCCAACGGTTGAAACGTACCTGGATAATTTGCTAATGCATTATGATTGAAGTGAAAAGTAACTAGAGTGTCTGACCAAATTGTATACTTAGTTCCTGGAAAAGATTAAATAAGTATTGTAAGTCATCTTACTGTACCTGGGTCTGTTTCTTTTGACACAAGTCGGTTATATAATGGCTGTCACGATAGTCCTTCGCGGGAGCATCGGTAAAAACGTAGATAAATGAGTTGCTGTTACTTTTTTCTAATGCTAGGCGTAATCCATTCATTGAGGGCTCCCAACAGTCTGGGTTATGAATATTGTGAGCATATACTGCGCCTAATGTTCTTTCAAAAGTGTAGCGGTTGTTGGTCACCACCCTTACTTGAGCGTCTGAAATAAGCAGTAAAATTCAACTTTTAGCAAAATGTGCTAACGAAAAAACAATACGTGTGGCAGTCGGGGACTGCCGCGGTAAAGCTAAAAAAAAACAAGAAAAAATTACCGCCTACCGCGAATTTTTAACGAGAATATCATTTTGGAAGTGAGACCTGAGTAAATTTAAATTTAAGAGCTCCTTGAGTAAATGTACGCAAAGTAATGTTCACGGCAAACAATCGGTTCAAAAATCTAGGAAGAGTGGGATTAGGAACTTTAATTAGTGAGTGGAACGTAGGCTTTCCTCCATATGACAGGAAAAACACTACAGTAAAAGAGAAGGTGTGCATTTTTACCAGGTTCCTTTCTATGGAGCCCAAACCGCCGTTTGTTTGGACCCTGTTCGCGATACCGGCGGGTAACTATTTCTTATGTTTTAAATATATCTTTGGTACCCATGTTTTTAAAATTTTTAAAACTTAAAAATAATTGAGTATTGAATAAATTAATAAAATAAATCGGTTACCTGGATCGTTAAACGTGACCAGCACCATGTTGCTAATTAGACTGGACTTTTCGGTGAACACCATATCACTGATTCTTTTAACACTCCGTCTGACTCCAGCTATATCGTCAGTCATAGAGCCTGTATCGTCAATCAGAAAGGTTAAACTGCTGTCTCCTCTACATGATACCTTCAATATAATACTTGCTAGTATTAGCAACAGCGCCTGCGGAATTACCCGCCCCAACATCATGGATCCGATTCTAAATCTAGTCCGTAACAAAACTGTACTGAATCCTAATAAAGAACAATCCACAATGAGGCAAAATGGATTAGGGCGTTTAATTTATAGGTTTGTAACAGTAACTACTGTTTATTTCAGTTCCCTCCAGTTTACCTACACAGGTTTTTCCTTTTATTATTTTGTTATAATTCCAGATTGACGTAATTAATATAATTGAATCACCTACTCACTGTTTCCATGGCTCAGTTACCGCTTATCATATTAATCAACAAGATCATAACAAAAGACAGCTGAAATTTTATTTCAGGCTTAAAAGAATCATTTCAAATTGTTATCCAATGTGTACTTGACTACTCGTAAAGCGTCTGACGTGAAAGGCTTCGTCACTTCTGAATAATTGAGATGCAAAAACACTGAGTCATTGGTGCACTGAAATAATAAAAAAAATACTATTTCATAATAGGTTTCAAACCACTAAATTAGATTTTCATCAAGAAAAGAAGGAAACGTATTTCAATTTTGCTTTTTTAGCTGTCGGTTTTTAATTCTTTGCGTTTGCTGCACCATCATAGGGAATGACGTGAGGTGACGCATTAGAGACACTGAAATGATGCAGCCTTGTGTGAGCCACCTCATTTGCTCACATTTTCACTTCACTTATTAGGAAATGTGATGTAAATTACACGAACTGTTGTGCGTGTCATACATAAATACGCCAAATAGCCTGCTGGTTATACCGATTTAATAGAGCTCGCGGAGGTGAGAGGTGTAAACCATTTGTTAGATGCATGTAGTTTATAATGGCTACCAAAACTGCATGGCTGGTCAAGTGAAACTAGGTTTCTTCATTATGACTTTTTTAGTAGATAGTCAAGGATCCTATCGCCGTCAATAGGCTCTGCCTAATGATTCGAAGATTACTCGCATTGTGTTCAGCGATCAATTGGCTAGTTCATCGTTATGTTTTGAATAACTTTACTCACTTTTAGCTGGATGTGGCTGGATGTTAATTAGTGTACCTTTATTCTTCTTTTTTGGCCTGATTTACCCTAATATGATAATTAATAAAAATTTACGTCGACCCTTTTGCGAGACCAAATTTATGAGGCCTGTTCAAGTTTCTGTAAAGTTGTATAAATGTCTAAAGATGCAGATGTTTCGAGATGGTTCTGCAATGTTTCAGTAGGTATGAAACTGTAAAGAAGTCAAAGATTATTTCCAGAACATTCGACCATGTTCTGGAACTTTCTCATTTATCTATTACCTACGTGTATTTATTGGTTATCGGTCCCAACCGGTAACCAATAATCTTTAGAATCTTCGTGGGCATTCAAACCACGGCTTTAGGGTTTCAACCTCAAACCGCTCAAAAACATAGCTACTATTTGCGCCGTTACAGGTTTCAGCACGTGCTGTAGGTCGTACCAGCACAGCACGTCCTGCTAGAACGATGAGATGGCGCAAGAGTGTCGGCACAACAAAGGTCTACCCAACTTTCACTTCATTATTTGTCATGGCATCTGGTCTCAGTCTACTGTCGCGTGCCAAGCCTCTGGGTTCCATCACTGCTGGCACAATGGCGGTGGTAAGAGTACAACGGATAGTGTAAAATACCACGCTATCCGAACCGTACTCTTGCTGCAGGAAAGGTTTTGTTGTACTGAGGAATATTGGTTCGAGATGGTCTCGTTTCCATAGTGATTGATGCTGCTCTTCAGACATTTCTTCAGCTTTTTGCCTTTTTACGCAAATTCAAGTTCCTCTAAAAATATTTTGTAACTGTCAGATACACTAAGGTCCTCTTTAAAAAAATACAGTTATGATTATTTGTAACGTTTGAAATTTCGCGGGTATTTGCTGCTAGTCTACTTTTTAAAGTAGGCTAGCCTAGGAGGCGGGCCATCTTCGGCGAAACTACCTTTGTCTTTTTTAATCATGATCATGGAAAGTTATTCATGATCAAATATCAAAGTTTTCAGTATTTTTTTAATATTTCGCGAAAACGATGCCTAAGTTTCATCAAGAATACAGCTCGGATTATTTATCAAATTATCATCTTTCATCGTGAATTATACATCAAATTATCATCTTTCATCGTGAATTATACATCAAATTATCATCTTTCATCGTGAATTACTTAGCATACATCATGGGATCGTCGGAGGTTTTGGCGCGTTCATTTTGCTGGTGCACCCAAAGGTCTCTGTAAAAATTCAGCTGTGTCGGAATCATAAAATCTATTCAATTAGATCCAGTAATCACTTTTATAAGATGCTTAGATGAAAAATTACTCTCATAAAATTGTTTATAATTAAAAGGGATTCTTAATAGGGAAAACACATAAAAATATCACAAATCTCGATGAACATTGAACTGTTTCCATAATTAGATACACTATTGAGGAATTTATCACCAATTACGCACAATACAATGCTTTAATAGGTATTTATTGTAATATAAAATTTAATATTTACGTATTTCATATCTATATTATAATTGCAAAAATAGCATACTGTGGCTGTATTACGTACCTACACAGGCACATTGTTTGTGCAAAGGTTTGGGTAGCTTACAGATTCCAGGTAAATCAACATTGCGAATGTTGTATTTTGTTTTGAATAAACTTAACCCTAGTCCGGGAATTTCTTCTGAATCGTGAGACTAGAGCGTTTACAAAATTGAAACTCTCTAACACCTTGATCCGATACACTGCTAATAGCTAGATCGTACAAATATTTGCACGGAGCAATCGAACTCACAGCGCAGCAGGCTAATCGCTCTGCAACTACAAGCAGCAGACGATAGCAGAGGACAATCGTTATCGTTCATCAGTCACCAATACATTTTCAACTTTATACCCCAGCGCGTAAAGTTGAAAATCTATTGAAGTTCACAGATCACTTTAGTTTGTTTCGTTCGTTATCGATCAGCAGTTTTTAATAGATTTTCAACTTTTAAAAACTGCATGGCCTGGCCATTTCAGCCGGCATGGCTCCCGGAAGTCATTAAAATATTGTGTCTTTTATATCTAATCATACAAATAAAATGTAACGTCAGAAAATACAGTTGGGTGAAAAAGGTTCAGGTACCTATATTGTACCAAATGTCAACGCATATTTATGTGGTTGTATGGTGTATTCTGGTGGTGATGATTTGTCTAACTGTATGCTGCCACAATGCTGCCAAATGTATTACATCAATATTTTGCGCTGTGCCCGACAGGGTCCATCATTGTTTCTCTCTAATTGCATTTTTATCACCTGTATATGTATCTACTTTATGGATTGCAATAAATAATTTAAATTGAATTGAATGTCTAAAGCTTAAATTCCATGGTGAGTGAGATTGCGGACGAAGGCGTAACAGCCCCACCGTTGCACCATTTTTTTTTAGCTTGGTAAAATCATCAAATGAGTTCTCCCACCCAGGGCAGAGCGGGAGGGACTGCCAGACATGTCCTGCTCTGCTGCAGAGCCACCATGTTAAAAACCGAACAATTATATCTTAAAATGATGTACGTCTGGCGTACATACTTAATGTACGTAAACTGTTACTTGTGTACGAGTATCAAGTATTGATAAAATATACACTGATTCTGGGTCTATAAATTGCGGAGCAATACTCTATAGCAGAGCCACCTAGAATGCATACTCAGGAATGTTAAACCTCACTGTTTTTCGATGAAAGGCGTTGTCCGTATAGAGCTAATAACGTACGTGTTGAAAAATATTATTATTAATCAGCTCTTTCTTTTTTTTGGCTTGCGCTAAAATCTTGACACTTTTTCAAATAAAAAAAAACACAAAAATTCTGACATTATTTATTTATCGTCTTCTTTCCAGCCTTTTCTAGGCAGATGCTGATAAAATTAATGTAGGTACGTAAAGCTATATAAATGATACATTAGTACATGCATTTTCCTCAAAGTTCGCCTGTTTATAAACTATAAACATCATCATTGTTAATTAATATATATGTTACGGTAAATGTGATTAATTGAAAATTATTAATAATTTTACAAAATTATTAATAATAATCACATGTTTTGGTAAATGTGAATAAACGATCGAAATTTATTACTTTTAGTAGTAATTATTAATAATTCACGACACATATTGGTAAAGTGATAAAATTAATAAACTAAACTTCTAAACCTAGTGCTAACTGAAGATAAGTATGATACACGTAGGTTTAACCGATTGTGGTCGGTTACACCTAGGTTTAGCCGGTTAGAACTAGGCCTAACCTCGGGACTTGCTGGCACCCCGACTCGGACAATTCAGGTTAGTGGTTATTTTTTTTTAACCACGCAGAAGTAGGAGCCCCGCGGAGCGGGGCTCCGTCGACTTGCTCCTGTGAAGGAAGTTTACTTATTACATTTATCACTACTAGGGTCAAATTATTAATAATAACCGACAAATGTGATTAATTAATCACTTTAACCTCGACTTTCGGTAATTATTAATAATAATAGATAATTATTAATAATTTTCAATTAATCACATTTACCGTAACATATATATTATTTTCAAAACATTTATCCGCCATGCTATTTTTGCAGATACCTATTGATATTGCCTAGACTTTTCCCATTATTTGTATTATATTCTGGCACATTCTACTAGGTACTGAAGGCGAAATGCGTTACAAACTAGCTGTAGAGGCGCCCTGTCTGACATTGTTCTTCCCCGGACACGCATCACTCTTAACGAATCCTCTTCTCTTTCGAAAACCATAACCTTCGTCTTGTTTAAATGTATACTAATACATCTTCTTCCACTGATGATGCAAAAGAAAAACTTTATCATCATCCTTAACTCTCACTCTCTCAAATATGCCAAAACTGAGATTTTCCAAATACCTAACTCTGAAACTACAAAAGCACAGTAGACTTTCTTGAGCTTTACCCGATGTTTTTCGGGTATGCAACTTATCTACAGTTAGTTTGATCCATACTTTAGGTCCCGCTTTTTTTTTGTAATAGACTTTCAATTAGAACCGAAAATTCAAAATTTCGTCCACCGACTTGTGAAAGACAAGTTATATCAGTACACTTTTTCTGGGTGCTTTAGAAGTTAGTAATTTTGTTCAAGTTATCTTTATGTAAGTAATACGGATAATAGGGACATTTTCAATAGAAAAGCGCTTATTATTTTTAGTAAGTATACCTATTTATTACTTTATTGTATTTTCACATAAATATTGATACTGTCAGTGCCAACTAGGTTGTCAGCAATACATAAATATGATCCTTCGTTAATGTAACTCACGTTGTTAAGGTGCAATAAACTCGAAGAATTACTCCTAGAAGCAAAAACGTACACAATTAGAAACTATTACACGAAACAACGCACATAGAGAAACGCTGTTTTAAGACTTACCTCTGCAAAACCTTAGTTGTAGAGTCTGGAGCTATGAACTCCCACTTTGTAGAAGGTGCAGGGTTTCCGAATAGCACGTTACACGTCAACACAACATTTTGACCTGTCTTCGTCACCACAGTCTTCGATTTTGGAGCTTCTATATACGGCGCAACTGAAAGATATTGAGATGTAAAATTTAGCTGAGATGGGACGGTTTATGGTCGGTTGTTGAAAAATGTCAGATAAGCCGACTAAGCATCGGAAATGTTTTTCATGTTTCGTGTCTATGTAGGTATAGCTGAGTTGCTCACGCAAGGTAGCTCGCGCTGCCCGTGCACTTATAGAAAATGTTTTTTCTGTTCATTTGAAATAATATTTTTAAAAAGCACCCAAAAAAGTTCTCATACGTTTACAGTAACTTTTGTGAGTCAGAAATAGAATTGTATTGTGAGTGAAACAAGGATACTAAAATCATTTTAAGTCCTAATCTATATACATATACAGGGTGAATTTTTCAACTGGGCGTGGATGGCTACTTTCGAAACTATGAGGAATATCGAAAAACGTTGAAAGGAGTCTCGAGGCCGATTTTGACGAAAACTAAAACTGCATCATTGGATTTTAGAAAAATCAAAAATCCTGGCCAGGAATCGAACCAGCTGATTTTGGAAAAAAAATCACACCCTGTATTATTACACCGTTCGATAGTGTTACTAATAAGGATCAAATTCTGGGAAGTAATCATATACGGCAAACTTAAGGAAAACGTATAATTACAAAAAAACTCATTAATCTTCAAGGCAAAGACTGTATTTGAAACATAAGTTACCGTTTCTTCTTTAAAATAATGCTATTTTTAGTTCAGCTCAATAATGTCGTATTGCTAAGTACAGTGGGATTGTTGAAACGTCAAACCCAGTAAGACATTGAAAACAATGAAATTTTATAATTTCGAATAAAATAAGGCTCAGTAGATGTAAAGTAACATGGAAAAATAGCAATTTCATAAAAAACAGCCATTTCCCTAAGTTTGCCGTATATGATTACTTCCCAGAATTTGATCCTTATTAGTAACACTATCGAACGGTGTAATAATACAGGGTGTGATTTTTTTTCCAAAATCAGCTGGTTCGATTCCTGGCCAGGATTTTTAATTTTTCTAAAATCCAATGATGCAGTTTTAGTTTTCGTCAAAATCGGCCTCGAGACTCCTTTCAACGTTTTTCGATATTCCTTATACACTTCTCATCAAAAAAATCGAAACACCTCGCAGTTTATGATTTGATAAGGATTATCAGAAAAATGTGTATATTTAGGAATAAATGTAAAATGTCATTTAATAGTGAGTAGTATGAGGTTTTTAAATCCTAATGTTAATGTTCTAAATTCAAATTAAGTCTTCATAGGTTTCGTATTTTGTATAATGAGTAATTTTTACCCTGTATGGAATATGAAGGAAATGGGTAAAACAACACGCGTAAATGAAAAAAAAATGTAAGAAACGTTTATTTAATAACTTGTATTCCCTCCGCGAGCTCTTATTACTGCTTCCATACGGTTCTTCATCGATCGGATGAGAGTCACGATCACATGTTGTGGTATATTATCCCATTCCTCTTGGATTGCATTTCGCAGCTGGCTAAGTGTTTCTGGGGCTGGATCTCTTGCTCGAATTCGTCTCTTTAATTCATCCCATAGATGTTCAATGGGATTCATGTCCGGGCTTCTTGCTGGCCATACCATAATGGAGATACCGACTTCGGTAAGATAATCTCGTACGACGCCCGCGGTGTGAGCTCTAGCATTGTCGTGCATGAATATGAAGTCGTTGCCAATAAAATGTGCATAGGGCATCACATGAGGTTCAAGACACTGTTCGATGTACCGATGAGAATTTAGTGCAGGCAGCCGTGGCCCAGACACAAAGGCAAGTTCTGTCTTACCGTCGGCGCTGATTCCTCCCCAAACCGTCCACGAACCGCCACCATAGCTGACCTTTTCTTCAATGCAGCATTGTGCAAAGCGTTCTCCATCTCTTCTGTAGACCTTGTTCCTTCCGTCGTTACCATACAGCATAATTTTACACTCATCAGAAAACAGTACTTTGCTCCACTGAAGGTATGACCAAGTTAGGTGCTCGCGTGCAAAGTTAAGGCGCGCTCTTCGATGGTCTGCAGTTAATTTCGGCCCATTCGCTGGCTTATGCGGTGCCAATCCGCGTTCCTTCAACCTTCTTCTTATTGTAGAGTCACTTACAGCTACTCTTCGTACAACGCGAAGCTGCTGCTGCAGTTGAAAAGCGTTAAGGCGTCGATTTCGTAAAGAAGTTGTTACAATAAATCGATCATCTCGCTCAGAAGTGACCCGATTCCTGCCAGATCCTGAACGGCGCGTGAACGAACCAGTCTCCCGATAGCGTTTGTAGACTCTATGAACAGATGATAAGCTTAGATGCAATCTTGCAGCCACAACACGCTGACTAAGTCCAGAATCCAGCAATGCCACCACTTGGGCGGCTTCTGCGGGCGAAGTATCCATATGTTTTAGAAAAAAAAGTTTTTTCAGACGTCCCAAAGTCACAGTAAATGAAATAAGAAACAGAAAGTTTAAAGACAAGCGCTAATTTTTAGTTTTTAAACGAGAAACGTACTCCAACCCTAAATACACATTTGTCTCAAAACAGTGATTAATTTCATTTATAGGATAAACAAATGAAATTAATTCGAATTTTAATTTTTTTCTTCTTACTGTAATGACCAAACTGCCAGCTACACAGTTATGTTTTTTTTCCATGGAATTAATTCTCTTTTGTAAAAAATTAGGACAAAAACAATAAAAACGAAAGTGTTTCGATTTTTTTGATGAGAAGTGTAGTTTCGAAAGTAGCCATCCACGCCCAGTTGAAAAATTCACCCTGTATATACAGGGTGTTTCTTTTAAATTGGCCAAAAGGGAGATATCTGCATCCATAAGAGATACAGGAAAACTTTCTTAGGATCCTTTAGCTCTTTTTTGATACTGATAATTTTGGCGTTTTTATTTTTTTGGTCAAGTGTGAGCTGTCCACAGAAATGAATGAAATTGACCAAAATTTTTTTTAATGCCGTTCGACTCTGTTTCATGTAAGGATCATTTCATTGTATGGGAAGAAAAAAATCGGGACGGCGGAAGTTGGTCAAATTTAGCAAAATATTTTTTCATACAAATTGTATGAACGAAAAAAAAATCATTTTTTTTTATTATGCTGTTTGACTTACTTTCGTGTAAGGATGAGATAATTGTATGGGCAGAAAAATATATGAACAGTAGAAGTTGGTCAAAAGTAGAGTAATGTTTCTTCTAACAGTATGAAGTCGTATTAACAGTGTCAGTATTTCATAAGATTTGACCCACTTCTGTTGTCCGGGCATTTTCCTTCCCATACAATGAAATGGTCTTTACAAGACACTAAATAACATGGCGTAATAAAAAAAATGGTATATTTTTTCTTTCATACGATTTGTATGAAAAAATATTTTGCTAAATTTGACCAACTTTCGCCGTCCCGATTTTTTTCTTCCGATACAATGAAATGATCCTTACACGAAACAGAGTCGAACAGCATTAAAAAAATTTTTGGTCAATTTCACTCATTTCTGTGGACAGCTCGCACTTGACCAAAAAAATAAAAACGCCAGAATATTCAGTATCAAAAAAGAGCTAAAGGTTCCTAAGAAAGTTTTCCCGTATCTCTTATGGATAAGGATTTCCCCCTTTTGGCCCATTTAAAAGAAACACTCTGTATATATGTTGCAGTCAAAACTCTTAACTAGTCAAAAGTACTATTGACTAGCAAAATCAGTCAAAAGCACTTTTGACTGAACAGGTTGGTCAAAAGTGGTTTTGACTGAAAATTATTGGTTATTAGTACTTTTGACTGCAAATTTGCGGTTAAAAGTACTATTGACTGACGCTCTTCGTCAAAAGTAGTTTTAACTGCAATTAAGCATCAGTCAAAACCACTCCACTCCACTGCTCCTACTTTTGGGTGATTTAAAACAATTCTAACCTAACCTGTCCGTGTCGGGGTGACCCAAGTCGTTTTTACCAATATTTTTTTTCTCAGTGCCCCAATACATACACTCCTATCTAAATACCAGCTGAACAACTTTATGCTTTAGAACGAGAAGAAGACGGTCGACTTCAGGGGCACCTCGAGGTTCGGTTTGGTTAGGTTCCTTAAAACCTTGTAGACAGAAAAAGGAGCCCCGCGCAGCGGGGCTCCGTCGACCTTTCTTCGAAAGCCCTCTTCCTCCGCTTTAGAAATAAAACGAGCGCTCAGCTTTAGAAAAAAAAAACACTCACTATTATGGCACTTTGAATTACACAGCAAAAGCAATCCGTCAAAAGTGGTTTTGACTGATACAACCAGTCAAAACCACTTTTGACGGAATCAGTTAGTCAAAAGTACTTTTAACCAGCTCCATTGGGCAAAAGTAGTTTTAACTGTTATTTTAGTCATAAGTACTATTGACTAAAGCATACGGTCAAAAGTACTTTTGACTGATTTTGCTAGTCAATAGTACTTTTGACTGGTTAAGAGTATTGACTGCAACATATATAAATTAAACCCGTTTTCCGTTGTCACGACATAACATGAAAACGGCTTGACCGATTCGGATAATTATTTTTTTGTTGTGTTTGTAACCATCAGGACCGGGTTTTAGACCGGGTCCTCCACCCGTGCGAAGCCGGGACGGGCCGCTAGTAATATAATAATGTTAGTGACCATGCCGATTCCGGTTTAAAAATGTATTTAACTAAATATAAGTTCCGCCATACTGAGGCTCAGTATAGACTTACCCAAGACGTTAACTGTAACAGTTTTCTCCGCTGTCCCGATACTATTTTCTGCAATGCAGTGATAGTTGCCAGAGTCCTTCCACAATGCTTTGAATCTGTCAATATGACAATTTCGTTAGTAAAATTTAACCTCGTAAAATCAGTAAAATCCATCATTCTCATATGACAAGTATGTCATTGTCACGTGCTGCAGTACACACCTATACAGCGAGATTCAGGGGAGACGAGCCTAAATTCTCTTTATGATTTGCCTAAACAAGCGTTGTACCTGTGGAATCCAGACAGATCTTTAAAGAGAAAACCGTGTTTACTGTTGTGACCGCCGCGTCTCGGGGTGGTTTTAAAGGGTGGGTGGACTGGTTATTAGCTTTTAGGTTTGCTTCATTAGTTAGCAAAGCACAGACGGTGCAAGAATCACGGTCAATTTTACCTGTGAGTGTGCCGATGGTCAGTGTGGTGCCGATCGTCTAACGCTATTATGACGTCATCTTGGGTCATCTCCCAACGCACGTTGGCCTTGGGTGAAGCTTTTACCTCGCACGGTAGCACTACATCATCCTCTTCCTTTACTGTCACGTTTCGAGTTTCAACTTCATTCGTTATTAATGGTGGATCTATTGAATATAAGTTGGCTTATTTATTCAAGCGAAAAAGAAATGAACACCTATCAGCTACTATTCTAGAAGCCTGTTACTATGTTCTTTTCTAAAATTTTTGTAAAACTTAGATTTTGTCACTGCTGGGCAGTCGCCCACATAACCATCCACTCTTCCCTTTGTGCGGCTTTACGGCTAATCTTTCAAAAACACACCTTTAATCAAAATGCCAGCGCGTCAAAAACGGTATTATCCATTTGATTCCCAATGTGAAACAATGTTTTCCTAGGCTAACAGGATGTTTTGTTCATGTAAACGTGACCGCCTAGTCTGTGATAAAATTAAAAATAGGATAGTACCTATATGTAATAGGCACTTATTTATAATGGAGCGCGCCGAAAGAGACGCGCGACACGAGAATTTTCTGGTACTTTCCCCAATGCATTAATTCCCTTCCAGCCTTTTAAATTTTTTGCTACTTTTGGAAAATGACAATCTTTATTATATAAAACTTAGGTTACAGCCAATTCAACAGAAAATAACAATCTTTAAAAGTGATTATTGTGTTTCAATTGACAATTCACTTTTTTATGAACTGATTAAAGGAAAGAAAATTAAAGAATCAATTAAAAGTAAAGAATTAATTCAATTTAAAGAATCCCTACCAATATTGCGGACTTAAAGCAGAAAGTTCCTTTATTTCAGCGGAAACTCAATAAACTTAAGCTTTGATTAGATTGTTAGATTAATGTTCAGTCATTTATTAATCATATCTGTATGTCCTTGAATCGATATTATCATAAATTGTTGTTCTCGTGTGTTCATA
This sequence comes from Agrotis ipsilon, assembly GCA_028554685.1. Taxonomy (NCBI): domain Eukaryota; kingdom Metazoa; phylum Arthropoda; class Insecta; order Lepidoptera; family Noctuidae; genus Agrotis; species Agrotis ipsilon. Next base: position 12,497,449 of record CM052972.1, read on the forward strand.
CTAACTCTTCAGCGCAATTTTTTTTATTATACATACAATACTACCGAGCGGCGAGCGTATCTTTGGTGCTGGGTTTTATAGGGGATTTTAAACAGCCTGAAACATTATTTATAGCAGTTTTACTTGAGTACACTATAGATTCTAGAGTACTCGTACAAGAAAAAAGTGAGTAGTTGTTACCTGCAGGGGTCTCAATGACGTCAAACGTATAGGGTCTGTAAACATACAGATTTAAACTCTGTGAGTCGTCACCTTCCGAGTTTGTAGATTTGCAGGTAATAGTAGAATTGGCAGTAACGTTTTCAATGCTGACGTAACTTATGTATAGTGATGGTATCTCTAATAACGCACTCTGAAACAAAATGATAATAATTATTTTCAGATCAGCAGTTATTATAAAACATAGCTGGGCTTTGAATAATCGGTTTTAAATGACACGACTGCAAGTCTTTTAGATGACGTGTCTTGGCTTGCATTGCATTGTATTGCGATATGTACATTATTATGTGACTCTAGTCTCAGTCTAGTATCAGAACTCTTAGATCTCTTAACCATGGTGTTGGTAGCTTTATATAACTTAGTACCGTTACAGAGTCATGCTTGTTCTGTTATTCTCTTACCTCTGATGGCAAAATTACTCCGTTGTCATCTTCCCAGACAATGTTCGGTGTTGGGTAACCAGTAACTTTACACGCAAATGTCAAGTTTTTACCGTAGTCGATCAGTGGTTCAGTGGCATCTAATATTTCTGATTGGGGTTTTGTCCACCTTGATTCTGTCGCAGTAGCTATGCAAATATCGAAAAGTTAAATATGAACTTAAAATAATAATTCTAATTAAATATGATAAAATATGGAATGAACTTTGTTTGCAAAGTATTTCTTTAATAATAGTATGTATTTCGTATTCGTAAAGTATTTCTTTGATAATAGTAAAGATTTGATCTGATCACAGAATGAATTAAATTATAATTTTCTCAGTATGAAAGCTTGATCAAACAAAAGCAGAGAAATACGAAATGAACGTGATACAGAGAAAAAAGAACGAAAACCTTTTTGAGGGATGAAATCTTCCGATGTAGCTTTAATCTCTTGGTTTGTGGACGTATCATAGCCCTTCACCTGAAATTATCAGTAGGTTTCAAGGTGTAACAGATAAATAACTAATATAATATTAATAAACTAAAAAAACATTGATTTTATTACTATTTTTATAAAATAGGTTCAGTTTTACGTTATATCGAGTTAAATTATAAATACTGTTTACCCAAATGCAGAAGACTTTGTCAGGTTCAATGAATGTGTCCGTCAAGTACAACCCTGTATTGGAATTTTGTTCAAATACCAATGCTTTCTTCTCTTTTTCATTAGCTACTTGCTTTTCTATTGATTCCAGTTTCATATTACTTTGCGAAGCATCTATTAGGATTTTGTTGGTTCTACCTGTAACAAAAATAATGGGACTGATTAAACCTATTCATGTTTTTTTCCTGTCCTGTAATAAAGCGATATTTTCCTTATTTTATTTGCCTACTGTTGCATGTGTGCATCAAAATGATATTATTATTTTTGTTACAGCTGTAGACAATTACAACGAAAATTATGTTACTATTTGCTTGATTTTTTATATCTTCAATGTTGATTTTTAGAAAAAATATAATATAAAATTATCTTTTACCTGGCATAGGTTTTCTACTTGTTTCATTCATGCTTCGAGGCAGCTTCGTAGAGAATCCAAATCGTAACGGTAGCTCATACTGTTTGTATAGTACCACAGATGTTTTGTTTTGGCATCTGATTGTAGCTTTGTAATCACCTATTGAAGGCTCTGTCAAGCGTACAACCTATAACAAAACATAACCATTAGGTACTTAGCTAATTATATGAAACATGAGAATAAATGTAATCAACCACAAAATATATTCGATTGAATTGGAAGCCAACCCCAACATACCTACTTGGAAATGGAGGAGTATGGATCATGACGATGATAAATGTCATCGTTACTATCAGGTTCATGATGAAATCACAGTTTTTTTTGTGGAATAAAAGGGGCTTTATAAAAGCGCCGAGTTTTTACAAAAAGGCAAATTAAACTTAAATGTAACCGTCCAACACTTAAAGTCAAATACAGTTCGAAAAAAAGCGCCAGGCTGACGTGTGAACAGATACATTAGATTTTTTTAACGCCTGGAAGAAAGCGCTCGTGCGACTGGCGTCTAATGAATTATCTGCCATCGAAAGAGGTGCAAACACAATTTCTCTTACGACCTGTGGTGATCTGAATCACGTAAAATAAAAATAAAAATCATGTCTACCTGTGTATGTCTAGAGTCCAAAATTTTTTCCACTGCAACATTGGAATAATTCGGTGTTGATACATCTACTTTAGGATTATCTCCGGAAACAACCAACAGCATAGTCTTGGTGAAAGAATCAACTGTAAACTAATATTTGTAAGGGTTAATTTCATTTTTTGTTTTTGCTTTGGTTCTGCCTTCGTAAAGTTCATAAGGTATATAGTATTACGGTGTTTAATTCATCATCATCGTCTCAGCCATAAGACGTCCACTGCTGAACATAGGCCTCCCCTTTTGATCTCCACATGTACCGGTTGGAAGCCGTTTTTAATTAATTTACTTTATTTTCGAGATACAGGATATATTTATTTTGCATAACATGAGTGCATTTATATTACATAACTTTTCTCCCAACATCAGAGAATATTTACATGCACCCAATATTTGTACTGATTGTACCAATTTGATGATAATTTTATACGCAATATAAATCTGATGGGAATCTAGCTAGTTAGGATATACTTAAAGTATAGTATATTTTCATGTTACCAAATACAGTTGAATCCGTTTATTATGACATTGAAGGGACGTTCATTCTAAGCGGACGTCATACAAAGCATTTTGTACAAAATAAGCAACCTCTTGTTTTTGTCAGTATGTATTTATTTTAACAGAGAGACAATATAGAACTAAGTCAATAATATTAATTGTTATTACCCACTGAGACTCAAAACAAAAATGCATGCGCCGAACATCATCGGGTATCACGTGACGCTTCCGAACACTTGTCGAAGTTGTTGAAAGAATTTTCTATGAAAACCAAACTTCGCTGTGTAATACGTCATAATAAGCGGTTGGTCATTATAAGCGGAGTCATAATAAACGGATTCTACTGTATTACTATTTCCTATACCCATATCATAATAATATAATGTATTAGTATAAGCTGCTGTGCAGGTGGGTTAGTTACAACTATACTCACAGACAATTCTTTGTACTCTGTGAAAGTGTCGTAGCTGATAACGTCAGTCCACTCCACGTTTGATACTTCTTTTATGTATTTGAACGCCTGAAACATCAATATTTGGCAAAAATATGAATCTGGAAAAGAGAGCCAAGTTCAAGTATATGTATACTTGAACTTGGCTAGTTATTCGAGAAAATAACTGAGATAAAAATAACTTCCAAAATTTGTAGATACTTTTGATATTCATCTTGACTTGGCTTGACTAAACCTTGACTATCCATATACAGACCTTGCGAATGTTTGATTAGGCTCTATACAGACGGACCGCATTTCAACTGCAATCTATCCGCAAATTGCAGTTGGATTGCAGTTGTCATGACTGCTAAAAACATGCCCTGCCCTGTGGCCTCATTTGATGAACACTAAAAAATAATAATGCAGTTCTTTACCTGTCTCAACGTCGATATGTCAAAATAAACGACTGCGCCTGAACAAGCTCTTGCAATGTCGTAATAGACTTGTTCATTCGCGGTAGGCGATGACTGCACCGAACAGAAACCACTCAAAAATATGACCACCTGAAAACAAGACGTCAACTTAATTACTTTGAAGTCATAAGCAAGCTGCTTTAACGCCTAAAGCTGATCTCTCTATTATCCCCACCAAACGCGTCACATTTCTGAAAACACAGTTATCATCCGAAAATTCAAGGAAGGATGCTAACAGGACTGCCATCAAATATACAAACGTGCGGCGCGTGTCGTGTTGATAAATCTGCAACCAACCCGAAACCCCGTCTGCTTTTAAGGCAGATGGGCCTTTGTAATTGCGGCCGTCTAGGGTGTGGACTCTGCTCATCAATATCAACACCACATTATCAACAAGTTTATTTTACAACTAGCGGCCCGTCCCGGCTTCGCACGGGTGGAAGTCCTCTAAAACCCGGTCCCGATGGTTACAAACACAACAATAAAAGAATCATCCGAATCAGTCCAGCCGTTTTCGAGTTATGAGCTTAGCAACACATTTTGCGATCCATTTTTATATTGTAGATAGATAGAAGATAGATGAATCATATCCGGTTTAAAACCAGTTTCTCTTAACTAGGTCTGCATTTCTGTGTTTAAGGGTAGGTACCTACTTGAAGAAGTATTGACCAAGTTTTCAGCACTATGCAAAAATTTACCAAGCTCCTCTTTTATTAGAGTAACATTTTGCGATATTATCTCTCAATGAACCCACTGACAAGAATAGCAACTCCGATTTCTAACTAAGTAACTCGGTCACTATTATATGTCAAAGCGCAAGAATGTTGCTGATAAGAAATGTATCAACATCGGACATCGGTAAGTATTCCCTAAGACAAAATAATAAAAGTTATTCTATGAACAAAATTAAAATGTTTCTACTTGTCTTAGAATCAAGAAAATGATAATAAAGTGCAAAGAGCATGGGATTTATTTTTATTTTGGTGTAAAAAAGATACGTGAAAAGAGAGTACTCTTTTGCCCTCGACGTGCCTCGATTGTCCGAGCGATTGTGATAAAATACATTTCAATTATATTCATTTCATATAGTAAATATGCCAAATTAATTAAAACTTTACATATTTGACATACTACTACTTAATACATTATATTTGACAGCTATTTGCGATGTAGCCAACTTTCAGAATACGCGCTCTTAATTAATCTATGCTACAACTGGTACGAGTTGAAAAAAATATTTTTGTGTTAGATGTCCATTTATCGCTTAAGGTTAAATAAAATCACGTTACCACCAAAAGAAGCGGGGCAGCAGCGTATGCTGCGTAAAGGGTTCAAAAACGGTACAAAGAGGACGGAATTGTTCCTCATTAAAAGTCCTAAAAGTAAGTACGCGACAACATTTGTATCTTGAAGGTTAAATTGCTATGGAAATCATTTCTTTTTTTTTTAATTCTTATTATTAGAAATGACTCCTGAGTCGTGATTTTTGATGAATTCCTAAACTGAAAAGGGTAAACAAAACTCTTTTTATAAAAAGAAACCAACTTCCATAACAAATACAAAAAAAAACTTGTCCTTCGGAAGTCGGTGGTTTTCTTTATTTACCATTTCATTGACATTTGCCACTGACTGTCCAAAGTTTTTAATTTGTATAGGTACATCTTTTCACATAATACCTACGTTCAGATTTAGTATTTGTGAGATAAAATTTGACCTTTGTTCTTTATTATGAATGTGATACTTATGTGAGTTTTATTTGAAGAAAAAATTTAAACTAATCTCATTGTTGTGTTCAATATTCGTTTGCGGACTATTTATCTTCACGGCCAATAATATTCCTATTTATTTAAGTTTCATGCAACATAAAAGTGTTAGGCTGACTTAAGGTGCCTTCACACACATCAGTCACGTCACGTAACCGTCACGTCCCCGTCACGTCACCGACAACGGATCGGTGGCGGTTTGTCTAGTCACCAGTGACCATCACGTCGCCGTCGTTCGTCAGTTACGTCATCGGTTTGGCTGAATTGAACACATACACTGACAAAAATAGCAGATTTCTTTACTTTATAAACAAAATTGCAAGAAGAGTTACTTGTCACAAATAAATATTAGTATTACCTGACTGCGAGTACTTCGGCATAAGTTTTGAACAGAATTGAATTTGTCGGCATCTTTAGAGTAGGCGTCAGTAAATACGAAGATATTAGATTGAGGCCTGCTGATTTGTAGTGCTTTCTCTATGCCTGCAAGTGAATTCTCAGGACATTTATGTCCACCGCTGACTGTTATACCATTTATTGAAGATAGGAGTTCACTTGGTGTGCTCACCACTGTAGGCTCCCCTACATCTGAAAGATAAAGAAATTTATTAATGACGTAATGACTACAAAAGTTAACAAAGTGATAATTCGGGCTTAGATAAAGGTGGCAAAGTTCCAAAAAACCCTGAAAGCGTTGTTAGGGCTTGAATTTAGAGCGAGGTGCATTGTATGTTTTTTTAGCGTGGTAAAATCATCAAATGAGACCGGAGGCAGGGCAGGAGGGACTTTCAGACTTCAAAAAAAAAAAAAAAAACTAGTGTCCTTCAATAGCACGGTATTAGTTAGTCCAGAGCGACCCTAGAGTCCCACGACCGGTAACTATACAGTACAAATCTGACAGTGCCTTCTTCCTTGCCCTATGTAGGAGGACTCATTTGATGATTTAACCACGCTAAAAAACATATAACAAGAAACCATAACCAAATATATATAACACCGGTCGATATAATATCAACCTCGCATCCTACTGTGTCTTATCAAGTAACCGTGTAAAGTAACTGATTGTTGAAGGAACACCGTGGATTTCAGTCAGTACTATTACTCATTTGATGATTTAACCACGTTATAAAACAAAGCCTTTATAAATTACTCTAAAGCGTATGTTTCTATTTCTCATGACTGTATGGCATTCACTATAACAACATGGTGTACATAATACATTATAAGCATAGCAAAGCCGTAATGATCGGAGAGTGTTTGAGGTATATTTACAAGCGTGGTATAAAGAACTTAGAGACGTTTGGACAGTTTCTCCGAACCTGTGCCCCTAGCACGAGTTTTCACCCTTTTACTTAAGAGTATTTCCAGTATTAACAGCGTTTGTTGTATGAAAAAATGGAACAGCACCTCTGGTGTGCGAAGAAGGAACTAATTTTTTCTTTGAAAATTGTCAATTTGAAATTGTCAAAGTCCCAGTTTACTTTACGTCTCAAATACTGAAAACTCGTGCTAAGGGTACTGTTATTAATTTCGTCCACCGATGTATTTTTCTCCAGATAGTCCAAGCGGTTGGACAACTGGAAGTGTAAGCTCGTAGTACTAAGCTAATAATTATTACCGAATAGTACTACGCTTACCTGGATCATTAAACGGGACTAACACGTAATTGGTAATATCCTTATTATTAGTTGCATTTAAAGCTGAAGGTAAATTCACTTTTATAATATCCAACTCTTCTTGCATAGATGTTGTCGTATCTAATACAATTGTGAAACTTTTATCACCAGAAATGAGTATGAATACCCAGAAATAAATTAAGGAACACTTGAACCACATCGTGCAAAGTTACTGGGAGACGATAGACTGTTGAAAATCAAGCCCGTGTCAAGAGTCCGCAGTTATCTATAAGGGGAAGCTTAGACGTGATGCAAGATAAATACAGATTGATTGAGCAGTCATTATACGAGAGTAATGAAATTCCAAGAATTTTTAAAGTTACTGAAACTGCAGCCGCGCGTCAGGCGAATTAATGCCGTCAATGATCCCAGTGATAATCAATGTAGCCCCAGGAATCCTCACAAAGTATTCATTATAATTATGGTAGAGATATGTAAGTATTATGATAGCTTTAACGACTACTTTTTCCATTCGGCGAATAGTGTGTAAAACTGGTTATAAAAACAAAAAAAAAAGTGTAAAATAACTTTTTTTTCGGAAGTCGGTGTCTTTTATTTCATTGCCTATTGCCACCGACTTCAGAAACTAAAAGTTATTTTAGTTTGGTGAGGCCTTATCATAAATTTTCAGTTATTGTGACGTAAACTGGAACTTATATTATGGCACAATAACTGAAAATAAGACCTCTGTTCCTTGTTTTCAAAAGTGTTTTATTTTATCCTTTTAGGTTCAGATATTCAAAAAAACTCTTAGTATTATCGGCGTTTTAGAAAATCTACGATCCTAGTAAGCGAAAATGGATCTATGCGGGCAACGTCCCGGGATGTCCTTTATGTTACCTATTTATACTAAAACTTTCTCCGGGATGTTAAATACACTTTTCTGTCGCCGGTTAATAATTTATGTATGTTTTAAAAAACAAACAGTTTTATGGTTAATGGAATTTCGAAACTCCTTTGAGTGCCTATTTTTCCCTGTATAAAACGGTCTCCCCTTTTAAACTCAATAATATTAGGCTCTAACATTGACGCAGAAGAGAAAAAAAAATAACCCAATACTGACATTAGGTGACTAAATGGTTTTTTTTTATCGTGGTAATATCATCAAATGGAACCTCCCACCCCCCGGGCAGGGCCGGAGGGACTGTCAGACGTGTACTGACTAAAATCCACGGTGTCCTTCAATAGCCCTTTATGTTCCGGGGTCACGGCGATGGAAATAAGTCCCGCGACCAGGTAACTAAATGGTTAGTAACTCTAATTGAATTGTTTCAATACAACTTTTGTATCGTAGCCTTAACTATGCAATAAAGTATCTGCAATGTTGCACTAGATAACTTTTGACCCAAGAATATTAGTCGTCTGCTTGTAGGGCATTCTCCTCAGAGCAAGACACGTTTATCATCAGTACCCTTCTGTTACATCTGCAAATCATAATTAGCTTTAAAAACAATAGTAACTTGATAAGAAGAATTTAAATATAGCAGGTAAGTAAGAACTAGTAAAATAAGCGGTAATTATTTATTCCATTATTGAAATAAATTGTCCCTGAAAACACATGCACTGTGCTACAAAATGAAATGGGTTGGAACATAGCCAAAGAATATATAATATTACTACGCAAAGAAGCGTCACTCCCAAAAAAAATCAAACAAATGTAAAATCTATGCACGAAAGAATAAAGTACATTTTAACTGGCAGCCGTACCGCCCACCTACTTTTATATTAGCCTAAACTTCCCATGCGCAAGCAAAAATGTACTGAATGGTTACGCGCGAAAGTTTATTTTTGTTTATCTGACGCCAAGGACATTGAAAGGTTACCGTCGGTCAAGCTCAATAGGGATGCGACTCGCGAGTTTAGACACAGTTAGGTGGGTATACGTTTTTACGCATTTGTTAAATTACATTAATAACATAAATACCTATGTTCCTCATGGAATTTTGTTTTTATCATCAACCTATATCTTTTTGGATTCATCATCGATTACTTCATACACCTACGGCACCTTTCGTGAGGAACAATTATATATATTAATATTATCTGTTTTACCTATTATTGTTATGTATAATTATTTCTCTTATTTGACCATGGCTCTTGGTCTATAATTTTATTTAGTCACTAGCTTCTGCCCGCGACTTCGTACGCGGATCTTGTTGCTTATGCCAGCGACAATGAGGTCGGCAAAATCGAAGATCTGAAAAGTCTGATACCGAACTCCAAGAACCCGGGTAAAAAATTCATGGGAGTTTGGCCAGTAGAATAAAAATTGTATTAACCCGGCGCCAATGACGCTGGGTCATATTGACCCGAGGGAATTTTAAAGGGACATAATTATGTTTTAGCTTCGGTCGCATGCTTTGAACGTTCGTGTAGCTGGAGATATAGCCCCCCTCTACCCGCCTCGTTGATATGATCAGCGCGACGCTGTTCGCGGAGTGAAATACTCTTATGTCAAGTTGAAACGGGTCAGCATGACCCAGCGTCATCGCTGGCGTTGTAATTTTGTGACTTACTTTTATTCGTTACTTTAGTGTTCAATGTTAATTTCCTTTGTTATTATTTAGGTTTTTATAAAAAAATAATTAAAAAAATATCCGGAGTGAATAATGGCGTTGTTAAAAGACTCGGATTCTGACAATGAAGATTCCTCCTCGAGTCCTGTAGATTCCCAGGCTGCTTCGGACATTGACGATGATAACGACTTATCTCAGAAAAGTAATAACAGCAGAAGTGAACAAGATGCAATTTCTCGGATCTCGTAAAAGATATCTAATATTTCCATCATATAAAGACAAGAAAACATGACACACTCGTCAGGCATGCCGCATCTTTGTATGTCCAGAACATTTTGTAACATACTGCAATAATTGCAGCAGTTCGATGGCTGTGATCGAGGAAGAAGAAGGCTGATCACTATATTTTTTCATATAATAAGTTTTTTTGAACTCTTGTTTAGTAAATAAAACTATAAGTTCTTATTGTTTCTAATAATTAATAACTACAAATTAAAAAATATTAACATGTTACGATTTCGTAGTTGATTTCGCAAGTGTTACTAAAAATGTTAATAAATCTTGATTCATTTGATTTATAAGTATTATTTTTATTTCAGAACCTAACCCTTTTTTGACACTCAATAATAAAAATAAAGACAACTATAAAAAACCAATTCAAAAAATTAAAATTAAAACCGGGTCACCGTGACCCGGTGTCATCGTCGCCGTAATTATTTTCGCGTCATTGGCGCCGGGTTAATCGTCATCGAAAATCAGTCCGTGAAATTAGTGATAACTTTGAATTCCACATCAGGTGTTCCAAATCTTACATTTTAATACATCAAAAGATAATGCTCATCAGGCTGAACAGCTCTTTCTAAGACGTCATTCTTATACAGGGTGAATTAAGTATTCAACTGGGCGTTGAGTTGAACAAAAATAAGCATGATTTAAAAGAAGAAAAGGTTAACTTATGTTTCGAATACAGTCATCGCCTTGAAGATTGATCAGTTTTTTTTTCAATTATACGTTTTTCTTAAGTTTGCCGTATATGATAACTTCCCAGAAATATTGAAAGGGGTCTTCAACATTTTTCGATATTCCTCATAGTTTCGAAGATAGCCATCCACGCCCAGTTGAAAAAAAACATGTTATAGTGTAGCACGGCTCTTTTTTTTTCGTGGTAAAATCGTCAAATGAGTCCTCCCACCCCTACTGTCAGAGTTGTACTGACTAAAATCCACGGTGTCCTTCAATAGCCCTTTATGTTCCGGGGTCACGGTGATGGTATAAGTCCCGCGACCCGGCAGGTTTCAGCACTATGAGAGGGGGCCTCGTCATTATGCTGACGCTCTTTAAGGCGCGCGTGGAACACGACGCGCCGTCCGTCGACCCGGGCATGGTCCATGGTCGGACGGCGAGTTGCCCTTTACTCGCCGCCCGCATGCCCGCGCCTACGGTGGCCGGAGATCGTCTTGCGACGTCCGACGCCGCGGGCGTCTACCACCTCGGGGTAGCTGGGCTCTTGGAGTTCCACATTAGGTGTTCTAGATCTTCAATTTTTATACGTCAACAGAGAGTGCTCATCAGGCTGAACAACTCTTGCTAAGACGTCATTCCTGTATATGTTATAGTGTAGCTGGGCTCTTGGAGTTCCACATCAGGTGTTCCAGATCTTCAATTTTTATATGTCAACAGAGAATGCTCATCAGGCCGAACAACTTTGCTGAGACGTCATTCCTGTATATGTTATAGTGAAGCTGGGCTCTTGGAGTTCCACGTCAGGTGTTCCAGATCTTCAAATTTATTCTCTCAGCAGAAAATGCTCATCACGTGGAACAATTTTTGCTATGGCACCATTTTTGTATCTCTTATAGTTTAGCTAGTCTGTTGCGGTTCTGCGCCAGGTGTTCAAGTTTCCAAAATAAATTATAGCCTATGTTTTGACCAGACTTAATACCTATACAACAAAAAAAGAATCATTCAAATCCGTCCAGTACTTTTTGAGTTTATCCCGGACATACATACAGACAAACAGATAAACAGACAAACAGACAAAAATTCTAAAAACTATATTTTTGGCTTCGGTATCGATTGTAGATCACACCCCAAGTATTCTTTTAAAAAAATATTCGATGTACAGTTTTGACTTTCCTACTATTTTATTATATGTATAGATAACTTTAAAGATTGTTATCGTCTGTGGCAAAGTAGCTAGTCCTTATCATTTTGCATTCAACCGACCAATTACTATCGCATACTGTGTTACAGGCCCCGCGTGGCGTGTCTTTGCAGGTAGGTACCTAGGTAAAAAAATCGCGCAGCGAAATACGATCGCTGACCTTGAATGCGTAGTGTGGCCATTTTCTGAGTTTGAACGTGCGTAAACAACAAAGCAAACATCTTTCTACTTTCTACCGGTCTTAATTCGACCTACCTACGTACCTACTCAGCTTAACGTGAGTAGGGTGATGTCAGGTTTGATATTCGTCTATTTTGTCTTGGTCCTCTAGTAGGCCAAACTTGTAACCTAGGTACCTAATCATGGTCAGTTAAGCGGGGATACTTGAATGACATTAATGAGCACACCACAAGCAGGTAGATAATTTTGTTGATCATTATTAAAGTACGATTATTAATTCCAGTTAGTAAATTGACATTTGTGCATTAATGAAATGTAGGTACCTACTAAATTAAATTTTATCACTGGTCATTTTACTGACTGGAATTAATAATTTTATTTTAAATGTACTACTTAAATAAATATGCACTTTTTTTCTTACCTTTCAAGATCACGCGGTAGCGTGTGAAACGTGAGGCTTTTATCACTGTCATTATTTAGACAACCAAAAGTTATGCAGTATTTTTTTTCTTCATAATACATTAAATTATAGTTATAATACTGTTATGAAAACGTTTACGAAACTATAGGTAAATGTGCGTAAATAGACGTAACCCAACAAAAATATTTAGTAGATGAAGCGCGAGCGGAACGGGTAGCGCGTGGCAGCCGACTGAATTGTCCTCCACGAAGAGGCCCCCCACCCTACGTGCAGTTTTATACCTACGCCGCGGAGTGAACCAGGCCTGACATAGCCAAGCAACACAATATCAATTCAGTTTTCATCATCATCATCTCAGCCTATTGCAGTCCACTGCTGGACATAGTCCTCTCCCAGAGAGCTTTTTAATTTGAAATACAACAATTAAGTTGTAATTTTTGCAAATTATTAACACTTCAATTTTAAATAATCTGATCTTTATTGGTATGGCAAGCAAAAGCTTTGTACATTTTTATGAAAATTATACGCGGACTAAGTAAAATTTATTTAGGTATTACATATTTCATACGGTTCATTTGAAGAAGTGCAGCAGAACATATTCGTTTGTTCTTTAAACTTTTGAGAAAACCAAACAAGAAGCAGTTACACCATATGGTTACAAGCACTTATAAATAACGGAAAACGAATCACACGTTAACAAAAAAGCCAAGGCTGCCAGCATTGCCACATAATACCTTATGTGGATTCTACCACTACCACCTAAGTATTACTATTTCATCATATTCTTATAGAACTAAAAATGAGTTTCAATCAATTAATTTATTGTATCATAATTTCTATTGACGAAGTAGGGACAAATCCCCAAAATTATCAGAGCTTATTTTCGTTTCAATTTGATAACATACCTACCTATAGGTGATGAAGAAGTCTTATCACAAGTTTCCACGTTTTTGTGACGTAAAACGGGGCTTTGACTTTAATTTCTTTATTTTTTCATAATATTTTATTCTGTGTTTCCCATAAATTTTAAAACAAACGTAAATTATAAATATATAAACATAATGTAGGTAGTTAAAATAATCCAAAGTGAAAATATTTAAAATCCGTCTTTGTTCAATCTCTGTCAATGGGAAAAGTGCTAAAAACGCATTTCCGTGTTGGATGGGAATGCTGATTCTTTGATCAATAAATAGGTCAGCTTCTAGTCTCGCCCGGTCGATTATACGCCTAGCAAAGCAAACTGTCAGATTTGTACTGACTTAAGACAATCTCTCACCATCATCAGACATCTGTTTATACTGAGCGCTCGTGCATACTAAAAGAGAACGATTTCCTGCCCCTAAATGTTATCCTCTATCTCAATGATTTTTTAGAATGCTTCTGACACAGTAAAAAACTAGGTTTACAGGTTTTCTTTTTTTCAAAATTTATAAAAGTTTGAAAGTTACAGGCGCCTAAGAGTTGACAAAATCTTTATTGAAGTAAAACCTTTGTATTTTAAAAACAAAGACGTTTTAGAAAAAAAAGCAAAACCTACAAACCTAGAATATAATATGCTGAAACGATTGACGCCAGAATCTAAGAGATTGGTCGTGATTTAATAAGTGAACAACAGATTCAACGCGCGAGCGAAAGCCCGAGTTTTTCTAAATAGGTACCTATTTTTTGAAATGGCAGCCGGTATACTTTCCTCTTAATTCCACGGTGTCCTTCAATAGCCCTTTATGTTTCGGGGTCACGGTTACTCATTAGTCCTGCGACCTCAGGCAAGTTTTGCCTCAGGGGTCCCATCATCAGCACATAAATAGGTGGAAACATAATTTTTACGAACCAACCTGTAGGTATTGCTTCTGTCGCCCTTCCTTTAAAAATGTTTGTCTTACTTATTGATTAAATTGGAAATTATAAATTCATTACCTCAGTTACAGGAGCTTGGGCAAAATTACTCCAAATGTGAGTGAAACTTGTTAACTATCATGAATATTATTAATTACAAAAATCATATTTTATGCCTGTAATCGTTATTAAAAAAAAAAACTAAAATGCTGTTTTATGAAATGTTACAACTTAAGCCGTACTTGAAGCCTACGAATCCCTTACGCTAAGAATTGCCGAAAATCATGTTAGATTATTATAATATGTAGCTTATTATTTGGGGGTTGAGGCAGACTCTTACATTGATGCCTATAATATTCCTTTAGTTCAATTACAAAATATTATCAGAATCACATTCATAGTCAATATATAGACTAAAGTCAATATTAGCTGCAATTAAAATAATACATATGTCAGACTAGCGGCCCGTCCCGGCTTCGCACGGGTGGAGGACCCGGTCTAAAACCCGGTCCCGATGGTTACAAACACAACAAAAAAATAATTATCCGAATCGGTCAAGCCGTTTTCATGTTATGTCGTGACAACGGAAAACAGGTTTCATTTTTATATATATAGAAGATTACAACAAAATCTAAAGAAATGAAAATTAAAATGATTAGATCTGTATCATATTTTAGATAAACGTCGTAATTAGTACAAGTACGGTCAAATGCGTAATATGTTATTCATGCTAGGGTCTAAGGACTATTTTATTTTCCCACTGTTTAATTGACTGATTGCTGCGACGCAACATGTTAAATGATTGCTCGAGGGATTCCCAGACCATAAAACTAATGAAGAATTTGCTGAACTCTCATATCATCGGGTCACTCGTATCAATGATACATGAAGTCTATTTATTAAAGTTTCAGATTACTTGAGCATTTATAAGTACATAATCATTAGTCCACTGAAGTAGTAGCATCGGTGCTGACCATGGCTTCTAACGGCCTGTGTTTTGTTCTTGTTCTTTTAGTTGTACAAAAATATGCAGTTCATGTACAAAGTGAAATTATAAAAAGCAGTTTAACATTTATTATTGACGATACCGGATCAATGTGGAATGAAATCCGTCAAGTAAAAGAAGAAGTCAATATAATATTTGAGAAAGTGTTGAGTTCTAAGGAATCGCAGATAGATAATTTCGTTATAGTTACATTTAACGACCCCGGTAAGTGTCTATATTGAATAGTTTATCTTGTTTTTTTTTTGTATTTGTAAACATGTATTTGGCTACTTGGAAACCAAAGAAATTCATTGGATTTACCTGTCGTGGGGTTATTGCAATTGTAGACTGATGGGCGACTTCTCGGTTTATGGCGCCAACTAGTCAGTAGCATTGATTATTGTGAAATATTTAATAACTCATAAAACTAAAACAATAATACGTTGCCTTGAAGAGAAGAAAACGTAAAACAAAAACTCTGTACCCCTATTCCGGCTGATGGTAAGCGAAGTGTGTAGTCATGTGGACGACGGTGAAGCACGCATGTCTAGAAGTAACCTGTTCACTCCTGACTTGAAGACCTTAAGTTTTTAGCCATCAGGAACAACAGGAACACAGACCTCGATAGGGAATACCACTCCTTAACTGCGCGCATAATAAAAGAATTGGCAAAACGTACGTACCGGAGGGATGTCTACCATGTAACGATGGCGCATTGCCGTAAGTTTTGTAGGTCGATCATGGAAAGGGCATTTCTGTTACTGTTACTGTCAGCCTGTGTCATCCCACTGCTGGGCAAAGGCGTCTCCCCATGACTTCCAACTATTTCGATCTAAGGCTAGTGTGAGCCACTGGTTGTTAGTTTTATCCAGCTCATCCCGCCATCTTCTGCGAGGTCTGCCGCGACGCCTTCTGGCTGTGTCAGGGCTCCACATAGTGGTAATTTTGGCCCACAGTTCATTGGGCATCCGGCAGACGTGACCAGCCCAGTCCCACTTCAGTTTAGCGGCCATTTTAGCAACGTCAGTGATCTGTCTGTTTTGAAAAGCAGCGTGGTGTCATATGGAATCAAATTGTGCACTTCCATCGCAAACTCTCCGAAGATACCGACCGACTAATTTCAAACTGGCACATTTGTTTTAGCGTTGAGCTTTGTGCTCGGACGCTGGACCGCGGGTTTAAACCTCAGGCTTTGAACCTGCGGTAAAACTGTTTGCTCATTTTAGTTAGTTTTGCACCAAGCAGACCTAGGTCCACCAGCTCTTTATTAACAAAGTATAAATATGTTTGGGTAAAATAAGCCCTTGGAATTATTTATAACCGTCCGCAGTATCACGTTTCTGCGTTCTAGATATTATTCATGGCCATTTTGCAAAGACGCTACTAAAATGATATTAAGGAGTAGTATGTCCAATATATTTTTGCGATAAACATTTCAACTTTTCTATAAAAAAGAATATTATCTTATACATATTTTTGAATGTCATACTATTATGAAACATCCAACAATATTATTATTAAGATAAGTACGTGTTCTTATCTTTCGGTTTTTACTTCATTTTGTTATTTTAATAGTAATACGTTTGATATGACGTCACAAGCAGCAAATAATGCACACAATTGGTCCAGTGGAAAAAATTAAGTCAATAATCACAATCAATAATATTTAATTTCAGATGCCACAGTACGAACTATCACTAAAGACAAAAATACCTTTAAAAGAGCTTTGGACGAAATATCTGTGCATGGCGGCGGTGATTGCCCCGAGTATGCCATGACAGGCATTGAGTTAGGACTCACAAACAGTTTGCCACTATCCTACTTGTATGTGTTCACCGATGCTTCCGCTAAGGACTACAAGAAATTTGAACAAATCAAGAGTATTTCGCAGAAGAAACAGAGTCAGGTCACTATTTTGCTTATTATCTTATTAGTTTGGAGCCCGTACAAAACCAAAACCAGCTGGCAGACTTGAAATTTTGGCATCCAAACTAAGTTGCAGTTCTGAGTTGGTATTTCTCTTTCCAGGTGGTTTTTCTACTGACTGGTGAATGTGGATTAACAAGTGATCCTGAGTTCCAAGTATATCACAAAGTGGCAGATGCTACGGGTGGACAAGTATTCCATATGTTGAAAGACGACGTCAAAGATGTAAGATTATTTCTAGTTTAGCTATTTCAGTCATTTGAGCATACGGCACGCAGATCTTCGCCAAGTTAGTGATGTGCGACTTCATCAATTACATTTTTCCATACATTTTGTAATTTTAGCACAGATCTGTGTAATTTGTTTTCTTAAAGCTTCGAAGAGAAACCGGTGATATTAGAACGGCGAGGAGGACCAGCAGTGGGCATGTTAAAAGCTGATCCACACTCCTGAACTGACTGACGATTTTATTGAAACTCATCAAAATCGACAGTCAGACGGAAGTGCCAAATTATTTCTGTGTATCTGACAAACTTATGTTTACTTTTGTCAACAGATTTTGAAATATATTGAGGAGTCTATTACAGGAAGAGGAGTTACGATCGTTAACAAAAAGTACCCACCGGGCACACACAAAGTTAAGGTCAGTTGATATACCTACTTTGATAAGGTAAACAGAAATGTTTACTTTTATTCTTACTAACAGCTCTCTCTTTTATACTCTTAAAGTTACGCCAAGGTTAATCTTCGGATTAACCATACATTTTTTAAGGGTTAACCTTGGCGTAACTTTAGTCCACGTGTTTTAATAAGGGTGTTAGGTACTAGCTTTTACCCGTTGCTTCGGTCACGCTATTGTTTTTTCTTGGGATGAAAGGCAAGCCATGTCCGGACGGACATCATCTTTTCAGATCATACGAGTAGGCGTTTGGGCGTGGAGGTAACAAACAAACTTACTTTGCATTTAAATTACGAGTATTAGTTAGGATTACGTTATGAATAATATGTTACAATTATGTTTATGAAAGCATAGATCAATTATATTTTTCTCTTTTTTTTCAGTTTACTGTCGATGCTCATACCGGAGAAGTGCTGATTTCTCTAACTGGATTAGGTTCTAAAATCGGAGACGTAACAGGTCCGGGCGGAATCAAACCACCTGCGGAACCTCTTGTCTCTGGCAAAAATAAAATGGCGGTGCGTACCTTTTTTATTGTCAAGGGGAAACCATTATGAATTTACCAGTATTCAACAAGGGCTAAAACTACCACAGTGTTTAATCTGCGTATGATGGTTTTTGTTTTTTCACCTTTTCATTCATTTTAGTGGACAAGCCACACTAGACCGAAAAAATATGCCACATGTTAACATCACATAAGAGCTTAAGTATCCTAGTACAGTTTTTTCGTGTCCCTTATGGATTCATTTTTCCCCCAGCTGTCTAACTTAAAGTATAACCCTGTAAAGGAATGATGTAAAAGAATCAACCTTTCGCAATTCGAACCCATGAGAGTTTCTGCGTGATTTATTTGAAACATAATTGTAATATATATTTGTGTCGCCAGGTTAAGAGGCTCAGTAACTTAAAGCCCGGAGACTATGAGGTGGAAATCGAAGGCAAGGGAGAAGTTCATATAATCATGATCGCCAAGAGTGACATCAACTTCCAGCTCGGGTTCTCTATTGACAGTCCTGCTTCTATAAAAGACACTGTCACGAGGCCTCCTCCAGGTATATTCATTTGCCATCGACTGAACAATTTTCTCTATGAGACCTACTTTGAATTGAGTCCACTAGGTATTGAATCTTGTAAAGGACGGTTGTTCGTTGTTGGTCCCATACATGACAGTGGTTGGAGATTTGTATCACGACCTTAACATGTCCACAATATTCTGACCTAATATGCTGCATACTTTTTGTTTTTACAGAAGGAAACACATTTTTGGGTATCCGGTCTCTAGGGGAAGGAATCGAACTCGCTTCAGTAAGAATCTCCGATTTGGACAATAACATCATTGAAGAACTGCCTCTGACAATAGTCGACAAAAAGGAACAATTCTACATTACTCCGTCTTTTCACCCACCGTCTACCATGTTCCTTGTCACTGTGAGTTTAAAGATAGTCTATCTAACAATAAAATCAAGCAAACGCTGTTTAGATTTAAGTACTTTCCTTGCGAGATGAGTGTGCCTCATTCTACACACCTGTATGTGAGGTAAAATTCCATGACTACTGATGTATTGCTCTAAATCTAAAATCAAAAGTTCGCAAAGAACAAAATGTTTTGCGCCAATCACAAGTAAAATGAGATAAGTCCAGGAAGATGATGATGATGAGAATAGTTTTGTAAAGATAGTTTTACTTCCAGGTGATCGGAAAAGATTTGAAAACTGGAACGCCAGTCATAAGAACGGGTCCAACACCCATAGCAAGACAGGATCCAACAGCAGGTACGAACTAGTCTTTATGGTACGAATTGTAGTTGGTCTGCCCTTTATACATACCTTACCAAGAACTAAAAAGTTTCCTATTAAGACAAGACACTATAAGAAATTCATTATTACAGAACCTGCAGTGAATAAGGCACCACAAGTTACGATTCTAGGTGCACCGAAAATAATCACAGAATACGATGCTCCATTAAAGTTGAAATGTACTGTGCACTGCTATCCCGCACCTGTAATCACTTGGTCAGAAAAGGATACTGGAATTGTGTTGCCCGCTAAGGTAAATTTTTATTTAGTGGACTGATCTGAGTCTTTTAACTTGTATTAGTATGAACAAGTTACCACGATTATAGAGGCACGACAGTTAATAGCAGCCAAATTGTTGATTTTTATTCTGGTTTTATGATAAAAAATACTCACCTTATCAAAATGGGGTTTTTTTTCGGACTACGTTCCGCGGTCCTCTTTCGTGATTCCATCATCAAGATAAAATTAACGCTTATGGAATCTGTGTCTGACATTTTGTGGATATATTTTGTAATTATTTATTCTAGATGAAATCGGTTGATGTTCCCTACGACTTTGTCAGTACCCTTGAAATAAGTAAGGCAAACAAAAATGTTTCCTACGAATGTACAGCGAGCAATAGTGTTGGCAAAACTAGTAAATATGTTGAAGTAGAAACTGAAAGGAAAACATATTTTGATGTAATCGAAGCACCAAAAGGTAAGTAGAATAAGAAGAAATATATATCAAGCGACACTACAGAGGAATCATTAAATTACAATGTGCACTTAAAAATGGACGAATATAGAACTTAATTACCTGTGAAAATTCAATTCATTTACAGCAGACGGTGTGAATAACTAAACTATTAGCTATAATACCTGGAGACTAACTAGCTAGACATTAAAGAGTGTCGTTTGATGACTGTTTTAGATATTCGTGTAGAGTACACCAAAGAGGGTAGTATCATTTGCAAGATAGACGCCTACCCACCAGCAACTGTAACTTGGTATAAAGACGGAGCAGAGCTCGTCGGCAACACTAACGTGGACCTCTCCGGTGACAAGTCCACTCTCACTATAAAGAGCATGCAGCCGGAGCTGAAAGGAAAGTACTCGTGCGAAGCAAGGAGTGACATCGACCGGAAAGTTTTTATAGTTGATGTGGACATTTTCGGTGTAGGTGAGTGAGCTACTCGTATATTAAAAGGGGCTGTGAAAAGAATTATTCTCTACGATTGATATTGTTATTGATGCTGAGTGTAATACGCAGTTCAACAGCTGTGAAGGAAAGTTGCTGACGCCATATTGTGATATCATGCGTCACTTTATTTTTAAGTGGCACTTGAGTGATGGAGGTCATTGACACTCTTCTTCATAATTTAACCGCATAGTACCTATTTCAGTCAGCTTCAGAGAAATCTTTTCTCTGAATCTGACTGACATAGGCACTATTACCGTACAGACCTTTTAACTTGGTTAAATGTTTCAGAAAAACCTGTTATCGATAAATCACACGCAGAGCATCGTGCGCCAGAGAAGACAAATACTGAATTATCTTGTAGGTAAGTCGCTCAAAATGAGTCCAAAGGTCATTAAGCATGTAACAATCTACAAATCCTGGAACCACAAGCTAGCAAGCTCATCAGTCGTCTTAATCAGTAATATAAAACATATTTTTACAGAACTCTCAAAGGCATCCCAAAGCCAACCATAAGTTGGTCATTCAAGCCCGTGGGATCAACTTCATTCAGTGTAATGACGGAAACCACTGAGACTGTACTGTTGAAAGAAGTGCGTCAGGATCAAACTGGAACATATCAATGTAGCGCAAAGAATGCTCTCGGCTCGGACAGCTTCACCATGGAACTTATCGTAGAATGTAAGTCTATACTTGTACAGTATGTAGGTACTCATTTTTATGAACAAATCTATTTGTAAAAATAAATCTAACTAACAACTGACGAATGCCGGAAATTTTAGTTTCTAACCGACCAACCTCCAGAAAAAATTGTGTCCGGTGAGGTCTTGCGTCAGGCGGAAGGTGAGGACACCAAGGCGCCACTCCAGGCACACACTCCTCAAGGAAGGGTCTTACTAAATTATCTAAACTTCGGTTGCGATAGTCGTTCCCTTCGTATCCCTTGATCCCTTTGATTGCACGGACACCCTTCTCACTGCGTCTCAAACTGTGGAGGCAGCGGAGATACGTAGACACACTGAAGGGCCTTCGCCTGTAGACCTCATGGCGAACTTGCCACACTGAGCGGTGGCTGCCTGAGGGGGTAAGATCTAATGTATAGAATTGTTTGCCACAAGACGTTGATCACAAAGAAATTACGCGTTGTTTTCTCCGATTGAATCATTACTGCGGCGCGTGGTAACAGGAGCGGCGTGAACAAATGTACACGAAACGAAGAACTCTATACCATAGTCGTCAACGGGCCATAACAAAGTAAAAGCTTTCCAGTGGCGGCTTCATTTACTCTGACATCAATTATCGAAATGTACACGAAAAAGAAAGAAAAACCAATTGTTGTTTCAGACCCACCCACGATAAAAAGCGATGTGAAAGTAGAACAAGTTAAGGACGATGACGAAGTAACAATATCGTGTGACGTCACCGGTGAACCAGACCCAACGGTAACATGGTTCTTCAACGGTACCAGATTTGATAGTGCGATGAGGAGACGTGAAACAAGCGACCATAGTCTCAGGTAAAATTATTTCTAAGAGGTGATGCACACAAATGATGATAGCTTTCGGCTATAGCTATAACTTTTTTAGTCAAGACTGACAGTCCCTCCCGCCTCGGGCAAGGGCGGGAGGGACTGTCAGACTTGACTGACTAAAATCCACGGTGTCCTTCGGTAGCCCTTTACGTACCGGAGTCGCGGTATACGTATGTCCCACAACCCCGGCAAGGTGATGCACACACAATTATTGCAGTGCGGTGAAATTGCGCCAAAGCTCATTAGCAACCCAGTCATTATGCTAATTAGTTCTGAATAGACAGTAAATCCAGAAAAGTGTAATGGACAGGCTCGTGCGCCTTTGGGCGCGCCAGCTTTACACTTTGTTCGAGTTAAACAGCAACCTCGTCACAACGCGTGATGTAAGATCTACCAGTGTCTTGCGTCCTTTCTTCTTGCTACCTTCATATAATTAATAGTAGGTAATGGGAAACAACTCCTGGATGTAAGTATTCAATTGCAGGTTTAATGCAAGAATAGCTGACATTGGATCTTACAGATGTGAGGCAAAAAATAAACTTGGAAGTGCAACGAAAACCACTGAACTACAAGTATATGGTAAGTTATGATATTACGATATTCTACTAATATTATAAACTTAAATGAGTGTTTGTCTATGTTTTTTTATTTCTGAATTCATGACAAGGCGTTCAAATGCTGCCCGAATAATAGTATATTTTGCAACGCTTGAATAAAGAGCGGATTTAAAGCGAGGGCCATTATATTATATATATGAATCAAGAGCAAGCGAAGGATTTTAATGACTGAATCACGACCGTAGGGAGTGATTCATGATGATTGAATCACGAGCGAAGCGAGTGATTCAAGTATTTAAATCCTGAGCGACGCGAGTGATTCAGGCCCTCGATTTAAATCCGTTTTATTCAAGAGTTGCAAACGATACTTTATACCATGACTACGAGAAAAAGAAAGATTTGAGCGATAAAAGATATTCAACGAAACAAAATAAAGTTTTTTTTAATACCTAAGTCTGCTCCACACACACGTGGGTGCGAAGTAGTCCACTCGCTCGGTCACTGCGCCAACAAGCTGACATTAAAATCGGAGCAATGATTTGAATTAAGAGTAATTTTCATATTAGCAAGGGGGTTGTCCAGCATCGCGGTCGATGTCGAATGTACTAAAGTGTTCTAAATTCAAACACAAAACAGTGCGTAAAAGACTACTTTTACGCACTGTTTTCCGTGAGTAAAAGTAGCTTTTTCGAGGGGGAATGGTATAAAGGTTTTTTTCTTGGGATCAAATAATGAATGTTTGTCGAAACATTTGACCGGTTTTTTTTCGTATCCAATCTCATCAGGTCTGTCGAATTATGGAAAATATTTTATTTCATTTGACCCCGGCATAATCAATAAAAATATAATAGAACCTTAAAAGTTGTAAAAAAAAAAAAAAAAACACTGAATATACATTATTACTTTTTAGTGCCAGTAACTATTGAAACTCCAAAGGACAGTAATATAACAAAGATGGTTGGACAAAATCAAATTTTAAATTGCCGAGCTGACGGGTACCCTAAACCTAACATTAAATGGACTTTCGAGAGCTCAGACACAAAGATACCAGCTAAAGATATAACGTAAGTACTCTTATTTCAAAATGTCTTCTTGCTTGGAAACCATTCTACAAACTTGGGCCTCTGTATGTCTCGACAAGTACGCAAGTCGTTGATCATAGCTATTCCCCGATGTCTCACAATATTCCTAGTGTGTGGAAATCTAATACCATGTTGTTCTTACTCGAATTGAACTGGAACTCAACTCAATATAACAGCTGTTTTCGAAAGTATAAGCGGATTTTCCGATTCCCATTCCGTCTCGCCCTGCAGCATGGCCTCGACCAATGCCGGGCGCAAGAGGTCTCCGCCTATCGTCGCCGTGAAGACATGGCGATGCACTGCCGCGCGCAGCGCAGTCCTGCACCGTATGCTCCACCGTGTCCTCCGGACGATCCTCAAAGCAGACATCAGAATAAAAATGATCATTTAATAAAAATATTGTATTTCAGGCCTACCGGTGGCGCGGCATCAGTAGTGCTAAGGAATTTGCAGTTGAACCAACAAGGATTATACATCTGTGAAGCAGAAAACGGCATCGGTGGATCAGACAGTATTACGTACGATCTCAAAGTGTATGGTATGTATTTAATAAAAATAAGTGGGAGTTACTGAATCGCCTGATAAAACCTTATTACTTGTACACCAACAATCTAGTAGTTGCTCACGTTAAATCCACAGTTGAAAACATCTTATGCACTCGTTTTAATTGCAATGGTACTTTGTTGTTTACTAAGAAGATACCTATCGAAACTAGTATAAAATAAAAAAAAACAAGACTTAGGGTAAGTTTTTTTAAAAATAATTGTTAAAATAATTGGAGAATCCAATGATTTTAATACCTCTACTATAATAGTAGATTATTAACCAAGGGGATAAAGCAGGGTCTTCTGTCGCGGGTGGCGAATTAAATCGCGAGCGTAACGAAGGACCCGAGGTTTACTCTCGAGCGTAGCGAGGGTGTTAAAAACTTAAATCACGAGCGTAGCGAGGGTGTTAAAAACTTAAATCACGAGCGAAGCGAGGGATTTAAGACGAGTCCTGAGTGTAGCGAGGGATTTAAGTTCACCCAAGACTAAGACAGCTTTATCACCGAGGAAAATACTCTACTTTTCGTACCATTTGCGAAAAAAATAACACAGTAATAATATGAGATACGCATTTTAAACATTAATATTTAACATTAACTTATTTATAAAAATAAGTAAAAATAAACTCAACGTTTATGTATTTGAAGAATACAAAAACGCGGCAAATTAAAAAGGCAAAGGCATCAAGCTCATACGGCCTCGTCGGTTTTCGTAATTTTATTTAACTAGATGAAAATCCGGCTTCGCTCGGGTGAAACGTGTGTCCCAAATACTACACATCAAGGTACTAAATGTAGGTGTCACGGTAAGTCATAGGCCGAAAATAAATAAAGAAAAAAAAAACTCAACATGATAACCGATGTCAATAATGGCGGCTGCGATCTGTCTGGTCAGAAAATCATTAGAAATTTACAAAATACTCGACAATCCGAATTTTGCGGATATATGTTGTCGACTCGAGATCTTTATTTTTTAATGTTTTATTATTCTGGTTAGCTTTCGATCGAGTCTACCGTAATCTAAGTATTCCAAATTTAAATCACATTCTCTCCCTAGAGAGAGAATGAAATTCAGTACAACATTCTTTCCCTGTTTTTCACAGATTAAAAATGACTATTATTATGTTCGCTTTTTGTGGCATAGAATGTCACTTTTTTGAGCAAGTGGTACGAAAAGTTTCTTTTAGTTGACCTCACTGAGCTAGACAACAAGCGCTACTGTTAAGCACGAAATGTTGGACCCGATTCTCAGATCACGCAGTGTTTGTTACTGTAGATATTTCCAAAAATTTAGCAGTATCACCCAAGTGTTATGAAATATGTATTTCCTGTATTGGCTATAATGTTTGCTTTTATTATGTTTCAGCTCCACCCGCTATTATCAATAAATATCCGCACAGAAATTTCGAGGCGGTGAAAGGCGACGTGGCACTTCGGATTCAGTGTAATGCTACTGGGAGTCCAAAACCTTCAATTATTTGGATTAAAAACGGACTCAATTTAGCTATAGGTAACTTTCTCAAATAATGTGAACACCAAATAGAAATAATGTGAGCCTGTGTTTGCACGGACTCAAAATATACTAATTATAACAAACTTTATTTCTTCAGGGTCGGAATGGTACGATATGGAAGAGGACGGGACTTTAATCATCAAGAACATCGACCGTGCAGCAGAAGGCACATACGTGTGTCGCGCAGAAAACATTTTGGGACATGTCACCGAGCTATACGAAGTTACAGTTAGAGGTGAGGGAGGTTTTTTAAACAAGGCTTCTGTTTTTACGGGTGCCTTCCTTGAAAAAAAATTATACCCTATGGAGGTCACCACAAGAAATATTCTTGCAAGATGACTCGAATGACGGCGTCAATCCTAATGATATCGTAGTATAGGTGTCCGCCGGGGTTACCTTTCGCCTGTCTTTTTTACTTGTCGTCCTCAACGGGATAATGCATTCCATAGATAAGGACATGCGTCATGTTGTAGTAATGAGCTTCGAACTTAATGATGTTTGACAAAAGGGAATAGTTGCCACAAATTGAATCACCTCGGATGTGCCTCTGAGACAGCAGGAATTCAAGGGGGCTAACAATCTGAGCGACTAAACAGGTTAGCTAAAAACATGAACTTCTTAAAGTCAAGAC
The DNA here is from genome assembly GCA_028554685.1 of Agrotis ipsilon. NCBI lineage: Eukaryota > Metazoa > Arthropoda > Insecta > Lepidoptera > Noctuidae > Agrotis > Agrotis ipsilon. The sequence continues at coordinate 12,524,185 of CM052972.1, forward strand.
TGTCGCGGAAACTAAACTTGACGGATGGGTTAAGCTAGGTTAGAACTATGACTAACTCAGGAGGAAACTCGGCTACCTGACGCTTCAAGCAAAGTAAGTGATGTCGGGCTACCCTGCACTACAGTGGACCGTGGACCACCGTGACTGGAAGAGCTGCGATGTGTCCACGTTCCGGAGGTCCAGTGATACAGTCATTGTCTCTCTGGGAAAGGATAGTACGGCGGAAAGGGGAAGCCTTGAATAGCTAAACAACGCTCCCTTCGCGAGTCATCCGTCACGCAATATCAATCTTGACAGGAGACGGGCTGTGGGTAGTCTTGTAGTGTACGTAGTCAAATCAAATCAAAAGCATTTATTTCAAGTTGACCAGTTACAAGCACTTTTGAACTGTCAAAGACATAAAAAAATATGAATACTTTGTAGTATTTCTACAACGTTATGGTGCTACAGTCTTATTAGTCACCATAAAAAATATGAAAGTACCGTAGGTGCCCATTCCAAGAAGTAGATCTCTATGGAGAAGAACGGGCAAGAAACTGCGTAGTGGCTGTCGAATCATGCAGTAGCGATCATTATGTAACTTTCATTTTTATTTTTTGTTTCAGATAGTTTTATACCAGTGACACCTACAACCACAATACACGTAAAAGAAGGCGAAACAGTTACGATCGATTGTGGAATACCACATAGCAAAACGGACCAAGTGCGATGGTATAAGGTAAGTACGATGTGAAGTATGATGATATTTGTTTAAAAAAGCTGTCGGCTGTGAACCTTGCGGACAATTTGAAATTCAGCAGCACGTAACATCCAACAACCCGGATTGGGCCCGCACCTACTTACTTGCACAAAGAAGTGTGTGACTCCAACTTCCGAACACTTAATGCTGAAGTCAATATTTCTTACCTTCAACAATATTGTTTCAGGATAGCCTTGTCGTAGCGAGCGGGGAGCTGACGTTGTACAGTGTGACTCGCAGCGACGACGGTCTGTACACGTGCAGAGTCAGTAACCCAGCCAAGTCTCGGTCGGTCACCACCAAAGTGGTCGTAGGGTACAAGCCAGAATTCTCTACATTGGAACCAGATACCGTTGACTTTGTCCATGGAGCTGATGCAGTAATTCTTTCTTGCGAAGCTATTGGACGACCGCAGCCTACGGTAAGTGATCATGAATGTAAAATTAATAGGACGAAGCGTGTGTCGTACATTGAATATAATTTGTTAACACCACATTGGGTGTTTTTCCATTAGCTGGGGAAGCAAATATGTATAAAGATGTATGGCTCGCTTTTGCACTTACTGGCGTTGAGTTCTGCCCATACATTTTGCTTCACGGCACCGACAACGCGCCGCAAATGGAAAAACGCCCATTCAACTTCAAATTTCAATGACATGAAGTATAAATTTTCCTTTAAACCTTGCATACGAAAATAGGAGCCCCGCGCAGCGGAACTCCGTCGACCTGAATATTTGAAACACTTTTTTTATACATTTCCTGAATATTATACGCTTTAACCATGCCATACATCGTTACAGAATTTGATCCTATTTACCGACTCTAAAATGGCGCAATAATTTAGCGGGTGATATTTTTCCAAAATCAGCGGGGCCAATTCCTGGCCAGGACTATTGATTTTTCTAAAATCCCATGATGCAGTTACTTTTCGTCAAAATCAGGCTGGAGACTCCTTTCAGCATTTTTCGATATTTTTCATAGTTATATCCATGCTCGGTTGGGAAATTCTGTATATTAATTTGATTATTGACAGACCGCGATTTGGAAGCACAATGGCAAAACACTGGATTTCACAGACATGTCATACCCATTGGGAATGGTGTACGGAGCGACTGGGATGTACGAGTGTGAGGTCAGCAACGCTTTCGGCAGTATTCATCGCTCCTTTAAAGTAACATCTAGAGGTACAGTCTGTTATTACAATATTATTAATTAAATTCCTAGCTGCCTTGTTGGTCTAGCAAGCAAGTGCGAGTGGGAATACTTTATCCATGGTGTAACTTTTATTCCGCTTACATTCATTTAGAATTTGCCATAGGATACGGTGAAACGTGGCGCCAATATGTTCGCAAAAATCAGCACAGTATACCTAAATCATTACCCGCCTTTTTATGGTGTAACAATTACAATGTCACCACGTATCGAATTCCAGTATACGCCCTGTAATATGATGTTTTCAATAATTTCCTTCAATATTCAGAAGCTTACAGCATTTTCCAAAATGCCATGCGTACGGTGTAGTTAACATGCTAGGTTATACGTGATTTCATACAACGGATTGTAAAATGAGCCGTATGGCGCATGAGATGCACTGTGCTCACAAATATGTGATCAGCTTTATAGGTAGCTGGTTATCATATGTTTTTTTAAACAGTTTGCGTTCGTTTTACAGATTGCATTTTGGACATCAAGAAAGATTTCCCTGAGAAGAATCAACCTATAATGTTCTCACGGGCGCTTACTTGGCCAGTATACCGAGTGAGTGATGGCTACATGGTCATACCACACGCAGATTATTTTTACATGAATTGCCCATCAAAATTCTCAGACCCCGCCCTCCCTGCCTACAACATCATGGCGTTCTGCGAACGCGATAATACTATCAAAGTCAATGGAAATAAATACAATTTTGCTGACATACAATGTAACAAAGAAGTCGAGCCTCAAGTTTCAAAAACTGGTACTCCATGTCTCCCCGGTAACACAGAGTATGTGAAGATCGGATACAGAATACATAATGAATTACTTGGAGTATTCGATGTTTGTCTGGACAAGGACAACAACGTACCTTTGTTCACGAAACACAAGCTGTCTCCCGACCACACGGACAGGTCTACTGAAGCTCCGTGGTCCAACATCCAGTTGCCTCAAGACTTCAGCTCTTTGTACGATTGTAGCAGACAAATGTATGACATCACCTCCACTTTGGGAAGAGGGTTGAGTACTCGTGACTCTTGTTGTTTTGGTAAAAGACAGCTCGTCAACTCTCACGACTTGGCTCCTGGCATACCACCGTCAACAACGTTTGACTACCTGAATGTCATCCCTCACTGGAGCACTTGTAGTTCTAAGGTATGTTGGCTTCATTTTTCATATATATGCAGAAAGAAATCTAGTTACTAAAATTTAAAAAAACTGTACGCATAAAGTTCTTTTTGGCCACGAGATAATTTAACCCTAGATTACGAACCTTCGTCGTTTAGACGACGCGGTTTTGTTTAAATCGCGTTAACGTTTGCGCGCGCGATCTAACTTTTTCCACACTTTATGTAATCTTTGTGGGCTTATTGCCCTTGCGACTGACGGTGTTGCTTTGAGTCCAAGAGGCCCGTGAGCACCGTTCCAGCAACCATGGCTCGTCGCATCGACGAAGGTTAGTAATAACGTAACTTTTTGTGTTACTTAGTGGAGTACTTTCGCGTTATTTTTTTTGGTTAGTTGGTTTATTTTGTTTATATTCAATGTTATTTATTATTCGTTATTTATGATATAGTTCGTCAGTTATTATTACAAGATGCCAGCGATATCTGAGAGCGAAAAGAAGACCACCTAGAGATTGATCATGCTTATGAAACAGATGTTGAAGATGAAGTTTCTACTTTGACCCGGCAGCACTTTTCAGGCCAAGTAATGCGGCGAATTCCGGCCACCTAAGCCGTGGGCATACGGACGGTGAGTAACGGGCGACTCGCTGTCCGATCATGGACGATTCCCTGAGTCGACGGCGCGTCGTGTACCACGCGCGTCTGAAAGAGTTGTCAGCAATATGACGGGGCACCCTGTCCCCTTTTGACGGCAAAGAATGCCAGGGTCGCGGGACTATCAAGTAACCGTGGCCCCGGAACGTAAAAGGCTATTATTGAAGGATACTTGGGATTTTAGTCAGTACAAGTCTGACAGCCCCATCTGTCCTGCCCTGGGTGGGAGGACTCATTTGATTATTTTACCTAGTAAAAAAAACAAGGTCAAGTAATGCGACTAATGTACCTACCTTCAATAAAAATAGGAAAATATATGCCTTGCGTACCTTTACCAAACGAAGACTGACTAAAAATAGTCGCACCGTGTGCAACAAATCTATGAGCGGGGAACACAAACTTGACGTATGTCACAAATACATTAGTTGATGGATTTTTAGCATTTTTTTTATTTCATTGGAGTATTTCATTCTTTATTTTTAATATTTAAAGATAATTTTAACAATTGACTTTTTCTTATACTAACAAACCAATTTTGAAAATGTCACTATGTTCAATTTTGCATAAAACGTATGATCACATTCATAAGGCTGATTGGTTAATAAATATGCTGTTTTTGTTTTTGTAAACATAGTAAATTAAAAGAAAAACATAATTTATTAATAATAAAAATAAAACATTACCAAGTTTGATTTAAATAAAACCCATTATCCCCTTTATTAAATACCGTAGTCGAAACGACGAAGGTTCGTAATAAGCGTCGAAAAATAAGGTTAGTAATCTAGGGTTAAAAGATTATTTGTTAGATTTCAGAAACTGGAACCGTATGGAGTTAAACCGAAAGACTTTATAACAAAATTTCCAATTATGTTTTCAGAACTGGGAAGATGTGGAGAAAAGTGTGAGAAACCTTGTAAAATCAGCTGGTCGAGATCTAATAATAACAACTGGAACTGCTACATCTCGCCACAGTGGAACTACCACCGACATAACCCTGCACGACGGTCGTGGAGGGAAGCAGGCAGTAGCACCGTACCTTTGGAAGGTTCAATAACTTTTTGTTTTAATTTTGTGTTTGTTTATTTGTGTCCACTCATGGTTGCCGAGTGGTGGAAGACGCTTGCGCTCCCGTACATTCATCAACACCGCACGCGCCTTATGTGCTGCGTTTTAGAATTCGATGTATGCAATCAGAAAATGCTGTCTGCATCCGTTTCTTCAAATATCTTAATAATTTTCAAAATTCTCTCCACCCAGATTTCCTGTTAACATTATGAATATTTCGTGGTCTGCTGACAATTTATGACATGGCTGTTTTTCTTTTGTCACACAATATCTTGCTAACTGAAACATTTTATTTCTCAGGTGATTCAAGATCCCGCTCAGACGGCATCTCTTGCGATAATTCAGATCAATATCCCTGAATTGACTCCAGCGGAAGTTTCAAAGCATGTCCTGTGTCCCGACATCTGTGAGGCCGGTATCACCTGGATAAAGCCTTCCAACTGGCAAACTATTGAGGACGGATATACATATTGCTGTTCGATCATTGAATTTGAAAAGGCATTCGGTTACAGCGGCCGCTTCAGTCCTGATATGGTTCATGTTCTTTTCGACGGAAGTCTGATGCCTTCATCTTATTTGCCTTGAGGAAATAAAACGTATTATCTGTTATATACATTTTAAGAATAAGAATAACATTTAGTCTTTTAGTGATTATTTGAAAAAGAGCAATTTAGTATTAATAGTATTTATCAAAGTGTTCTTAGTTTTTTCATGGAAATCCTCACTGTCGCATGTCGTCACATTATTAAATATTTTATTTGTATCGTTTTTTTTGTGGATATAGGTATTTGATGTTAAAAGTTTAGCATAAATACGGAACGATTTTATGTTTTCTTGTAACGTTGTCGTGTGCATTTAGTGTGAGAACTCGTTTGTTATTCTTTTTTGTAGAGCTGCGAAAGTTGGAATCGAATGTGTGAAATTAAAATAAAGCGAAAAATATTACTTTAAATAAGTATTTTCGTCCAAAATCCTTCAGATCATGTAAAAAATATTATTACCAAATCAAATTAAATCAATAATTTTTAGTTCCTGTATGAAATTGTTTAATGCGAATAAATACATTTTAAAGCCACATTGTGAAACCACTTCTTATTATTATATAACCTTGTTAAAATTCGGGCCCTCAGACCGCCATGTTTTTTGTTATTATGAAAAAAAAACATGAAAAAATGTTTATTTCATAACAAAAGTAGGTAGGGTAAAGTACCCAACTGCTGACCTCCCACCAACTATTGACCGCTTAACAGTTTTTATCAAAAATATTAATAAATCTTCTTGCAGTGCTGCATAAAGAATACAGAAAATGATAAATAATTTATCTTGTAATATATCGGCGTCACAGAAAATTTAAATAAAGCGATATTGCGTCCGTAAACCTATGATAATAAAATACCGTGCTAAAATAAAAGAAAATTATGTGACCAAGGATATGTTGAAAGTCTCATCTCCTGAGGGGCAACATTTTGTGAATAATCGGCGCAGGGGTGCAGGTCTTATGGACAGTTTTGATTGTGAAAGTGGGCCTATTGGCTTACCACATATCTCGTCAGAGAAGTTAAGTGAAATAACGGATTCAATCAATAAAAATACGCAGGTACCTCCTCTACATATAAATACATCTATTTCACACAGAACAGCACTTAGCCATCGTAATAATGTCTCGTTCGTGCAATCCTTAACGGAAAAGCAGGTACCCGGCGAAAAAGATTTGTTGGTGCAAAGTAACGAACGCAAAGAGGACGGTATAGTGGTTTCGAAAAGTTCCAATGCTGAGGCTAAGCCTAACACTAATGGTCGCGGGATTTATTTCCTTACCGTGACCCTGGAACATAAAGGGCTATTGAAGAACACCGTGGATTTTAGTCAGTAGAAGTCTGACAGTACCTCCCGCCCTGCCCGGGGTTGGAGGTCTCATTTGATGATTTTACCACGTTAAAAAAAAAAAAAAAAAAAAAAAAAAAAAAAAAAAAAAAAAAAGCCTAACACTAATAAACCAAAGGGAAACTTAGAAACAATACATGATAATATAGATGAATGGACGTTGGTACAAAGAAAGCGGAACAGAAATAAATTCATTGGCAAAAAAGGGACGGCGAATGTTACGTCGGAATGCAGGTTCAAGGCCGCCGATATAAACATACCTTTCTACATTTATAATGTAAGCAAGGACTGCGCCTCGACAGATATAACCGAGTACATTAAGTGTAAGACCCCGACTGACGTGTGTTTAGAAAAAGTAAATATGAAATTAAGTAAAGATTATGAGGCGTAGGTATAAATTTATGATTCCTAAAGATAAGTTATCAATTTTTATGAATGGAGATTTGTGGCCAAGTGGTATATCTTTTCGCAGATATGTTACTTTTAACAAAAAGTGGAATACAGGTGATAATTACCAATCGAGTGCTAAAGAAACCGTACAAAAATAATGGATGTGAACACTATGGATAAATATACCTCAACACTAATTAGTTTCAACTGTAAGTCTTTTAAAAGGTCTTTTGAATGTGTTAAGATGTTAAGTTGTAATGCAGATGTGATTGGCCTTCAAGAGACTTGGTTACAACCTAGTGAAATACCGTTTTTAGGTGAAGTAAACAAAGACTTTAGTTTTTTAGGTAAGTCGGCAATAGACACAGGTGTAATGTTACAAGGACGCCCGTACGGAGGCGTGGCCTTGCTATGGCGGAATACAACATTTGACTCTGTTACTGTGATTCCATGTACTAGTGATCGTGTTGTTGCTATTAAAGTCCATATTTCGGACCGGTCTAGTTTGATTGTGAACGTATACATGCCAACCGATACACCCGACAATCTGTTAGAATTTGTTGACTGCTTAAGTGAGATTGCGGCCATAGTAGAAAGTAGTGATACTGAAAATGTTTATTTATTGGGAGATTTTAATGCGCACCCAGGGGAACTTTTTGGAAACGAAATGTTGAAATTTTGTTCGGAACAAAACTGGTTTTGTGCGGATTTAGTTAAGTTGGGGACTGATTCTTATACCTTTATAAGTGATGTACATGGTAGCCGGCGGTGGCTAGACCACTGTCTGGTATCTGAGGCTGCATGGAAGACTGTAACATCTGTTAAGGTACATTATGATATATACTGGTCAGATCACTTCCCGTTAGAGGTACAATGTAATATGATGAGAGCCATTCCAAAGTCAACCGCGTCGCAGGGTTTTCAAATAAATAAAGTGTCATGGGGTGACCGTAATGTACGTCAAATCGAGTTGTATACTGAAGAATGTAACTCTAAATTAAAACAAATTGATTTCCCTAGCAGATTAAGACACTGTTGTGATAATATGTGTAATAATCAAGAACATAAGTTAGTAATAGATGATTTGTATAACAATATAATTGTATCGTTACGCGAGGCTGCCGAGTCCAGCTATGATGGACACTGTAAGGGGTATAGTGGAAAGGGTCGACCCATCCTGGGGTGGAATAAGTATGTGAGGGACGCTCACCGAAGCGCTAGGCAAAAGTTTGCAAACTGGGTTTGGCATGGGAAACCATATACAGGATATATTTACGTTGAAATGGTTGAGTCCCGTAAGATATTCAAACAAAAACTTAAGTTTTGTCAAAATAAACAAGACCAGATCAAAATGGATATATTGGCTTCTAAACACGAAAAGAAAGACTTCCGTGGGTTTTGGAAACACACAAAGAAATTAAATCCTAAGCCTAGTGTTCCGGTTTGTGTCGACGGGGTAGGTACCTACGCCGCGGGAGATCGCAAACATGTTTATGAAGCATTTTAAATTACAACCACCTTCGAAACCGGATGTAACTGGTGTTGCTGCTGGGGATGTTGTGTCGGAGGTGCCTGCTCGTATTACGGCTAAACAAATATGTTTAATTATTAAAAATATGAGACGAGGTAAATCACCGGGACATGACAGCCTGAGCATCGAACATTTTGTGCATGCCGGACAGCATCTCCCGCGACTGCTTGCGTTATTTTTTACCTTCTGTATTCGCCACACCTACCTACCTGCAGAGTTGATACGGACGGTGGTCGTACCAGTACCGAAAAATAAAACTGGTGACGTCAGTGACAAGAATAATTACAGACCGATCTCGTTGGCGACTATTGCGGCTAAAGTACTTGACAGCGTGTTTGAGGGACAACTTACGAAGCACTTCAAAATACATGATGCTCAATTCGGCTTTAGGCCACAGCTATCAACTGAATGTGCTGTGTTGTCCCTCAAACATACTGTCCGGTATTACACGGAGAGAAGTACCCCGGTTTATGCAGCCTTTCTTGACCTCTCCAAGGCATTTGACCTTGTTAGGTATGACTTGTTGTGGAGTAAGATGCATGAAGCGGGTGTGCCTGACGCCATAACAAGTATATTTCGGTATTGGTACGGTCATCAAACGAATCAAGTTAGATGGGCCAATGAGTCGTCTGAGGAGTACAGGTTGGAGTGCGGGGTGAGACAGGGAGGGTTGACCTCGCCAGCGCTCTTCAACCTGTACGTTAATCAACTGATTGCAGAGCTCGGCAGTACACATGTCGGCTGTTCTATTGACGGTATTTTTGTCAATAGTATTAGTTACGCAGACGACATGGTACTGCTGAGTCCCTCAGTCGGCGCACTCAGGCGGTTATTGGCGGTCTGTGAGGCTTTTGTAGAAAGGCACGGACTTGTGTATAATGTAAGCAAAAGCAAGTTATTAGTTTTTAAAGTTAGACACAAAAAACCAGTCTTTGTTCCGCCAGTTAAAATAAATGGTGTGGCACTTGAGAGGGTGTTAAATTTTAAGTACCTGGGGCACATAGTGACTGAGTCTTTGAAAGACGACGAGGACATGGAAAGAGAGCGGAGGGCGTTGGCTGTCCGATGCAATATGTTGGCCCGCAGGTTTGCACGTTGTACACCAAAAGTGAAAATAACGCTTTTTAAGGCTTTCTGCCAGTCTTTGTACACGTGCACCCTGTGGGTTCGGTATACGCAGCGGGCATACAACGCTCTCAAAGTTCAGTATAACAATGCCTTCAGGATGTTGTTGGGGCTCCCACGTTACTGCAGTGCATCAGGAATGTTTGCTGACGCACATATTGATGGTTTTAAAGCCATCATAAGAAAGAGGGTAGCGTCCATGATGCGCAGAGTGCGTGGGAGCGGCAACAGCATTCTGAGGGTCATTAGAAATAAGCCGTGTTGCGCCATTTTTGCGCACTGGGTGCATGTACATGTCCCTGACGTGCCAAGTGCACGCAGGAGATATTTAAATTAAGATCTGTGCTGTATTTTACTAACATAGTTTTAAGGGTGTGTGACTACTAACATAATATGGACTACGGTCTGAATTAAAGTATTTTTATTTTTATTTATTTATTTAAAATCATCAAGAAATTTAACAATTTGCTAAGCTGAAGGTTGTTTTCAATGTCATTTTAATTCAGTTTTACACGATAGATTCCTTAGAGTTTGGTATATTTTCGTTATTTAAGACAGACATAATACTTTTTCACATGATTTTCAAGTTTTAATGAGCCTTAACTAGTTAAAATGATGGGATCAATATGTGGTACACTCAAATGTATGAATAACCATTTATTTGACACGACATGTCAATAGCTGGTAATGAACCATATGTATGAATATACCAGTTACTAACACCACGGTTTATACGTATTTTAATGGTGAGGTAGCTTAACTTTAATGCATCTGTATTATGCCCATGGGTGTTGGCACCCCTAAAGGTGTGTATCTGCATACTCATAAACATAAAAAAATACCTTACGTTGTAACCTAAGAACCTAGCTTAATTTGAGCGAGGTACTTAAATTTTCGGTCTACTGTCACATTCTGGAACCTCCTGATTATTTTAAACTTACTACAATTATGGGAAAAGTGAACGGCTGAATGGATTTTGATACAATTTAGCAAGCGGATAATATAAAAACCTGGTTAGGTGGGTGAACCTGGACGCAGGATACTTTTTATGTCGGTATATGACTACTAATAAAGAGGAAAAAAATTACAAAAAGTGATAAAACTACAACAAAACTTCAAAAATAAGTGCAAGAATATTATAGGCCTTACTCGCCGCCCGCATGCCCGCGCCTAGGGTGGCCGGAGATCGTCATGCGACGTCCGACACCATGGGTGTCCACCACCGCGGGTGGGGCGGAGGGGGGACATTGTCCTCTCTCTCGCGCGGCGCGCCTCCTCCTTCGCGAGCATGACTGCTTTGCAGAAGAAGGCGGCCTCTTCCCACTCCGTCTCGCCCCGCAGCATGGTCTTCGCCTATCGCCGCCGTGAGGACACGTCGGTGCTCCGCCCAAGCGGGGCAATCCTGCACCGTATGCTTGACTGTGTCCTCCGGGCGATCTACGCAGTGGTGACACCCAGGCGTTTCCTCCTTCCTCATTAGACACAGGTACCTCCCGAAACATCCGTGTCCGGTGAGGACCTGCGTCACGCGGAAGGTTAGGACGCCGTGACGCCTATCCAGCCACTCCTCAAAGAGGGGTCTTACCGCCGCTATTGCGGCGTGCCCGGTAGTTTTCGACATGGTACCTAACTGTTCGATTAATTTTGGTTCGTTTTTTTTACTATCCGCCAACGCCACACATGCTCGCCACGTATAAACCGCGCCTAAGAGCCATCGGGTCACTCATATCAATAGTACCTACATGATAACTTTTTATAAAAAAAATTGTTTTAGGTACTGGAACAATAATTAGTAGCAGTACACTGTAATCGTACGTTGAAGCGCTATCATCAGTGCTGACCATGGCTTCTAACGGCCTGGGTTTTGTTCTTGTGCTTTTAGTTGTACAAAAATGTGCAGTTTATGTACAAGGACAAATTACAAAAAGTAGTTTAACATTTGTTATTGACGATACGAAATCAATGTGGGATGAAATAAGTCAAGTGAAAGAGGAAGTCAATATAATATTTGAGAAAGTGTTGAGTTCTAAGGCATCGCAGATAGAAAATTTCATCATAGTCACATTTAATGACCCTGGTAAGCCTATTTATTTTTAACCGACGAAAAAAAAACGAGGAGGTTCTCAATTCGACATGTAGAGTAAAACACCCAACTATTGACCCTTTAACCTTCAAGCGGGCGCGCGTAGTCGAATCGACCGCGCTTAGTACATTTACGTTCATATTACTATTACTACCCATTACATTTATTTGTCACTTCTAGTAGCCTGTCACTATATCATTGGGAGTAAAACGAAGTATAAACCGTCGCTCGGGGTGCTCCTCCCACTCCGCAGATCGCAATTGTTTTGGTCCCGGCGCAGTCGTCGAAAAGACTACACGCGCCTGTCGTCGAAAAGGTTACGCGCGACGCTTAACGTGACATACCCTCGTTCAGGCTCATAGTAGTTCTTCGGCCATCATTCGTTATTATTGAATTAAGTTTAGATTTTTTTCATATAAAATGAGTCGTGGACGGTTATCACAAACTGCAATACTCCAGGAATTACTAAATGAAGACGAGGAAGAAAGTGAATCGGAGCTTAGCGACCAAGGCTCTGAAACTTGAAAACTAAACCAAAGTTAATTCATTTTTATTCTTAATTTTGTAATTTTTATTATAAGATTAGGTATATTCACTAGTCTGAGATATGCGAAATGGTTTTGTATTCCTATTTTTGTTTTGATCCACAGAATATTTGAGTTATGTTAATTAGTTTAATAATTGTTTTTTTTTTCATAATTCTAATTACTTTTTTTGACAAATTAGACTTTAAGGACAATGATAACATATCTAATTACAAATAAATAAATAATTACTGAATAATAAGTGCTTTATTTCTTTTATTTAACGTCTTTAAAGTCTAAACGTCTTTTAAGTTACGCGCGCCCGCTCCCGTTACAAATGACCGCGCGCCCGCTTGAAGGTTAAGCGGTTTTTCTTGCTTCTTTCGCAAAATAAACTAATGCATTAGTTGCAAGTGGAAATGAATGTTTTTCGAAGGTAAAATATACATTGGAGAATGTAACTAAAACATTATAAACAGTCAAACAAAGGTAAATCGTGTTTTTTTTCTCGAGTTTAGCAAGAACAGGCCATTTGACCAGTTATCAACATGCCTGTACAAAATTTTCAACATGCAAATGACCAATTTTTGACCTCCTGTAGTATAAGAATAAACTCAAATATTATTTATTAGGACTGTGATACGAGGTTTTATTTGATAAAAAACAAACAAAGGTAGTCCCTTAAGTTAATTATTGCCCTTCTTATTTTCTTTTTTCACACAATTTTGGTCTACATTCTTCAAACGCGGCCTATAATATTCTTGCATTTATTTTTGAAGTTTTGTTTTAGTTTGATCACTGAATAGTACAGTTTTGGTACTAAATTTTGATACCTATGAGGATTTGATTCGTTGAGGTACACCAGCCATCTTGACTCTCACCTTTTTGACCAATTTTTCCTCTTTATTAGTAGTTATTTCATTGTTTTGTATTATGCAGCAGATATAAAAATGCTCGCCGGCAAAACCAATTGAAAGAATACGGCTTTAGTTCTACAAAGTGAGTTTAAAAGTTTGAATTAATATTTTCCCAATTACATAAGACGGTTTTAACTTTCTAAACTTATGTAGAAGATCTCACAGATGAAGAGACTCGGATATGATTTAAGTCAGTTTGCTCAAACATGCAGGTTAGAGTAACTTTTGTCAGAATTGTATGCATTAAACCAACTTATGGCTAAGGCATTGTTCGTGTTATGTTCGACAATTGTCCCAAGGGATCATATACCGACATAAAAAGTATCCTGCGTCCAGGTACACCCACCTAACCAGGTTTTAAAATTATCTGCTTGCCAAATTGTGTCAAAATCCATTCAGCCTTCATTTTTCCTATAATAGTTGTAAGTTTAAAATATTCAGGAGGATTCAAAATGTGACAGTTGACCGATTTAAGTACCTCACTCAACTAGGTTCTCAGGTTACTACGTAAGGTATTTTTTTATGTTTGTGATTATGCAGATACACTTTTAGTGGTGCCAACGCCCATGGTCATAATACGTCGTAAGAGTAAATGAGATGAAAGATGTAGTTCTAATTTTCACCACGTGCATGTGGCGCCATTTTCAAAGTCGCGCCATTTTCATATTAGGAACTTCAAAAATTGTTGCGACTAATCTGAGTTCAAGGGAGCAATCTGATATTAATATGGATAAATGTGTTGAAAAACATTGTATGACACACGTGCAGAAATTGGTATTTACAAACTCGTGACTACGGTACGCCCTCGGGCGCCTTCGGCGCCTCGGGCGTACGTTGTCTACTCGTTTGTAAAAACCAACTTTCCGCACTAGTATCTTAAATAACTATTGGCTTTCGATCAACTTCCGCCGTCCCGATTATTTTCCAATATCATAAAACCTGAATGAGAGTCGAATGGCATTAAACAAATTGGACAACTCATTTTAATGGACAACTCACACTTGACCAAAAATTAAAGCTAAAGGTTCCTAACATTGTTTTTCTGTAGCTCATATGGATGAAGGTTTCTCCATATTGGCATGACCCTGTATCACATGTACCTAAAAATTTCTAGAATGAGTTTCTGAGCAATTTTTACTGGTGGTAGGAAGACAAGAGATACCTAATTATCAAGCTTGATGGTGGCTACCGAATTCAAGAAATGCTTATGCCGTGGGCATTGTAAGTGACCCCTTTAGCTGGAGGCTTAACTCACCTCAAGATGCAGGGTTCTGAAAAAACTGCTGCTATTTTCTGGATCTTTGGCAATATCAAATACAACTTTCCAAATGTGAAAAGTTAAAAATGTTTTTTTCCAAAATTACAAACATTCAAGAGCGAAATGTAATTCATCCTATACATATACCTACCTAATATGTTTTACATTTTTTTTAGACAAGATAACGATGGGTCGCGTGTTATCTTTGGGTTTTACCAAAGCTTGTTTTTTATAATAAAGCTTTGGTAAAACCCAAAGATAAATAAACAAACCTTTGATAAAAACAAAGATGTTTTTTAATAATGATTATTCTTACTTTCAGGTGCCGAATTACGAACTATCACTAAAGATAGAAATGAGTTCAAGAGCGCTTTGGCTAGCATAGACGTACATAGTTTTCCGAACAATACTCATTGCCCCGAAGAAGCCATGACCGGCATCGAGCTAGGACTTACAAGCAGTTTGCCTCTATCCTACATTTATGTGTTCACCGATGCTAAAGCTAGGGACTATCATAAGTTTAAACAGATCAAGAGTATTTCGCAGAAGAAACAGAGCCAGGTAAATTAAAAGTAACTACTGCCAGACTGAGCATTCCCGGGTCGACGGCGCGTCATGCTGTCGGACCACGCGCACCTCAAACAGCTGTTAGCAACCTGATATAACTTAATGAGATAGTCGCGTAACCCTGGCAGGCTTTGGCTGCAGGCTTTGGCTGCCGGGGTCACGCGACGATCTCATTAAGTAACCGTGACCCTGGAACGAAAAGGGCTATTGAAGGATCACCCTGGATTTTAGTCAGTACGAGTCTAGCAGTCCTAAAAAAATTAAGAATCTCGCCCTGGATGGGGGATTCTTAATGATTTCACCAAGATAAAAAAAAAAACTGGCAGACTTAACGCTTGAAACATTGTTAATATTGAATTTACGGTTTTCATGTAAGTTGATAATTCTCTTTTCAGGTAGTTTTTTTACTAACTGGCGATTGCGGACGTCCAAGTGGTCCTGACTATGAAGTATATCACCAAGTGGCACAGGCTACAGGTGGACAAGTATTCCATATTTTGAAAGACGACGTCAAAGATGTAAGAATCCATTATACTCTGACTAATACAAAACTCGGCATTGTAAATTCAGTTAAAAAGTAGCTATCAGTACAATCTACAATACAAAACAATTTTTATTTCAACTGTTAGCTGTTATTGTATTGTACTATGGCGCTGTATATTACTTGCTTATAACATTATATATTTTTAACATTCACATTTTTGAAAATGAAGTAAGTATTAAAACTGAACTTAAATAGCTAAGAAAATAAAAAGCGATCTTTGAATTTTTCATCAAATCAGGGATCAATGGGACTTTCCCAGACTCATAGGTTGGGAGAGATAGCCTTATTTCTTGGCCTCCTCATTCTCCATATCTACCCTGTTGAAATTGGCAGCCATGTTGAAAAACAGTAATATAATCATCAAGTGATCCACTACCAGCCGGCCCTTTTTTAAATAAATTTTAAATGGCGTGGGTCCAAAACTCGGGCCCTTTACTTTGTGTATATTGTTTTATCGCCACTATCCTCAAATAACGATAGCTTCGTGAGATTTTTTATCACTAATTCTCACTGGTAAGTTCAGGAGTTGATTCACGTTGTGGATTGTGCCCATTTCCTCTTAGAGAGGTGGACCAGCAGAGGAAACTTTTAATGAGTCCTGAATTGACTGGATAGATTTTAATGTAAACTTTATATTATTTCTGATACTGATAAACTTGTGTTTATTTTTGTTAACAGATTTTGAAGTATATTGAAGAGTCTATTACTGGAAGAGGAGTTTCGATCGTTAACAAAAAATATCCACCGGGCACACACAAAGTTAAAGTTGGTATAAATACATATTTTTATCTAGTAAATATACAAGTTTAGCTTTATTCTTAGGAACAGCTCTCTTCTTTATGCGATTACTCGTGTCTACGCCCGCGTTGATTTAGAATTTGGCACTGAATTTTGATCGTACATGTGGCGGCATCTATTATCATTTGAAATTTTTTTTCGGGATGAAAGATATCCCTTGTCCTCTGTATACCTGACAACGCATGCAAAATTTCATGATAATTGGTTCAATGGTATGGACGTGAAGGTAACGAACTTACTTTCGCATTTTATATTATTAGTTAGAATTAGGTTAAGACTTACGGATAATTATTTTTATGAAAAATTATGTTTTTCTCATTTTTTCAGTTTACTGTCGATGCTCATACCGGAGATGTGCTGATTTCTCTAACTGGACTGGGTTCTAGGATCGGAGACGTAACAGGTCCGGGCGGAATCAAACCACCTGCGGAGCCTATTGTCTCCGGCAAAAAAAAAATGGCGGTGCGTACCTTTTTTGTTTTCGAGGAAAAACCTCTATGAAGCCATCTAACCGAGGGTGTGAGCTTTTTACCTCACTAAAACGACCCCTGTGGTCACAATCTGTGCATGAGAAGATCATTGGTTTCGTCTTAGAAGACCTGTCCTGGGTCCCCCTGTGACTCCCAATGCCTAGTAGAGCATATCCCTGGGGAGACTGTGTGCTAATTCACCTTTGCCCCACCATGCTACTGTGTACAGTGGCATTTGACCACCACCATCACCACCACCACCGATTGTCGTCGACTATGAGATGTCTGTCCCCACTCTGAACAACCGCGACCCCAAAGAACCACCGCTATAAGTTATACCTACGGTTTCAGCATGTGAGCCAAAAGGCGGTTGCCTCCTCGACGCCTATATCTGGACCCATAACGGCCTCATAGTACGAGGTCACTGCTTTCTGGCTGCCATTACCCACCTTCCTGTCACATAATTTTGCAGCCAGCACTCATGAACCTGGCTTGCTTTGTGAGTCACTGTGTATAGTGGAGGATTATTTGGAAATACCGAGTCTGGATCGTTAGCAAACTGGATATTTTTTATTCTTTCATATTTTAATACTTGTTGGAAAACTTTACACCCATTTTTTTTACGATTACGGTTACATTACGTTGGCGATTAATTTTTTACACGGATGGAGCGACATGAAATTTAACTCAGAGAAATACATTGAATCAAAACATGTCACAGGCCAGTGTGCGTTCGTTTGACCGTTTTATTATTTTTTAATCAGAAAAACGTTGCCCCACACTAGGAATTTCTTCCTGTATCGTGGGAGCTTTTACTAACATAGAAAGTCACAAACACAATCACAAGATATATTTGTTGATCTGAGGTTAAAATTAATCCTACCAAAAACATACAGCACGGAAACCTGCCATGTTTAGAAGTCGCCTGTAATGATGATGATGATGAATTTTACAGGCGTCATAACGTCACAAGCCTCTACCCCATAATTACGTAGCTTGATATCTATTATTATATTTATTGTTTTAAAAACAAGAAATACGTGTTTATTTTTCAGTACTCTAACAGATTTTTAATTTATGTCTGTAGTAAACTATCCTATTGTAATCCATATTTATGTTGCCAGGTCAAGAGACTCCGTAACTTAAAGCCCGGAGACTATGAGGTGGAAATCGAAGGCAAGGGAGAAGTCCACATAATCATGTTCGCCAAGAGTGACATCAACTTCCAGCTCGGGTTCTCTATTGACAGTCCTGCTACTTTAAAAGACACTGTCACGAGACCTCCTCCAGGTATGACCTGTGCTTCTAGATTTTATTGATAATCATGCCCTTAATATGTCCACACCATTCTGACATAATATGCTGTATACTTTTTGATCTTTCAGAAGGAAACACATTTTTGGGTGTCAGGTTACTAGGCGAGGGAGTGGCACTCACTTCAGTAAGAATCTCCGATTTGGACAATAACATCATCGAAGAACTGCCTCTGACAATAGTCGACAAAAAGGAACAATTCTACATTACTCCGTCTTTTCATCCACCGTCTACCATGTTCCTTGTCACTGTGAGTTTAAACATATTATTTAACAGTAAAATCAACTATACGCTGTGTATAGACTTAGACACATTCCTTCAGTTGTCATGGTGTCACCCAAATAGGCATAAATACCTAAAAAGGAAGTAATTGAATTACTGTTCTTTTGAAATTAGTTTGCAAACGTACTTTTCCTTCTAGGTGATCGGTAAAGATTTGAAAACTGGAACGCCAGTCATAAGATCAGGTCCAACACCCATAGCACGACAGGATCCAACAGCAGGTACGAACATAATATAGTTTGTAGTTGACCTACATTTAGCTACATACATAATCCAGAAATTAAAAGTTTCCCATGACGACAAATAAGCTATACAAAACTCATTATTACAGAACCTGCAATGAATAAGGCACCAGAAGTCACGATTCAAGGAGCACCGAAAATAATCGCAGAACACGATGGTACATTGACGTTGAAATGTAATGTGCACTGCTATCCCGCACCTAATATCATTTGGTCAGAAAAGGATACTGGCATCGTGTTGCCAACTAAGGTTTATTTAACTTTATTTATTATACTGATCTATTCATGGCATTCTTATATACATAAATGTATAAGTTGAAATCCAGCCAACCAGGGGGTTTAATCTCTAAGTACGGAACCTATTGTTTCGGCCTTAGTGACCCGAACTAAGAACGAATGGTATTACACAGACTGACATAGCTCCTTAGAGTCGCGCCACCTGCAATTTTTTTTTTATTACTACATATTTTTAATGCAATTTGATGAAAAAAATAACTTTAGTCGTGGCAGTATTATCCGTCCGCAAATTTAATTATGACGTTAGTTTTGTTCGTTCAACCCTAACCGTACCCGTGTCTTCGTTAACGGACTAAGAAGGTAGACCCCCTGATGCGTTCAACGCATAGAAGCTATCGATAATTTTTGCTAGCATTAAAATTGCAACATTCTCCTAGATAAACTAGAAAAAGATGCGTGGGTTTGGAAATTGGAAGAAGTGGAAGATGGTAATATATCACTGTGCATCCACGCCGCAGTTAACATTTTTTGAGCAGGAACAAAATGCAACACGATAACATTAGGTATCAAAAACAACCACAAAAAAGGGTAAAATAACCTACTTCTTTCGGAAGTCGGTGGCTTTGTTTTATTATTTCGATGTCTTTTTGCCACCGACTTCCGAAAGAAGTAGGTTATTTTACCCTTTTTTGTGGTTGTTTTTGAAGGCGGTTAATTTTTTTTTGAAAAAAGTTTTTTATTTTACTCTTTTTAGTTTTAATATTCAACCCAAATTCTTGGCAAATACATCATTTTCTTACATGTGCACTAGAATTTTGTAATCCGTAGCACCGGTATTAACATCGCCCATGTTGTGTACATAAAAGAAAGTTCCAATAAAATTCCCTATCTCAAAAAATGCTGAACAGAGTTCGATGAAACTTGCAGTATTCCCTAAGGTGAACGATCCCTAGTACAACAAAAAAACAATTTTGAAAATCGGTCCACAATTGGCGAAGTAATCGCGTAACAAACACGCAAAAAATAAAGATCATCATGTCATCCAAGTAGGCGAAATTAATAAAAATGCTCACAAAATAAAAAGTGCTGAACCAAATTTGATGAAATTTTTATGGGACCACACTGCAAGTATCCTGCATCGAACAAAAAAAGAATCACACTAATCGGACTAGAAACCTCGGAGTAATCGATGTACATACATAAAAAAAAAATTAAAAAAAAAAAAAAACATACCGACCGAATTGAGAACCTCCTCCTTTTTTTGAAGTCGGTTAAAAACTATCTGTAACAAATGTGGCTCCTTGTTACTATTTGCTGATTGTTACTTACGCGTCCATACCGCCAACAACATTCATCAACAAAATGAAACAAAGAATAACTTTCGACACTAATCGAGTGCACGATATTAATATTCGAGACACGATATTAATGACGATATTAATGTTCGCGTTGTTGAGGTAACATTTTCCAAAAATGTTATTGATTGAATTTGATTGTAGAATAACGTTGCTTGACTAACACGGTAACACTTAGTAACACGACAACACTTAGTAACAATAAATAACTTTTGTAGTCGGATGTTGCCGAGTAACATTTGGAAACGTTGATCTAAAAAAGTAACTGCGGTGTGGATGCACGGTCAGGATAAAGAAAGAAATTAATATACTGTGTTTGTCTCATCCCGGAGATTTTATGCCTGAGCTACTTACCTACTATTTTTATATTAAGTAAATTTAATTAAATATTCTTTCCAGGTGCAAACGGTTGAGGTTCCCTACGACTTTGCTAGTAGTCTGGAAATAAAACCGACAAATTTAAATATTACCTATGAATGTAAAGCGAGCAATAGTATTGGCGTAACGAGTAAATATGTACAAGTGGAAAGGAAACCATATTTTGATGTAATTGAGGCACCAAAAGGTAACTAAGCATGTCATAATGAAGTCAAGTGCCTGTCAAGGTGACTTTGGCAGATATCTAGGCAGCTAGGATGAGAATGAATTGGTGGTAACTTATTTCATAGCTTAGTATTTTACTATTTTTCATGGCGGGAGCTACAAACTGCTAGCTACCTGGCCTGGCTATAGTCGCGACTGTTATGACACATGCTGATATCTGAGACTTAAAGATAATAAGTGTCCTTTGATGACTGTTTTAGATATATCAGTAGAGTACAGCAAAGAGGGTAGTATCGTTTGCAAGATAGACGCCTACCCTCCAGCAACTGTAACTTGGTATAAAGACGGAGCAGAGTTCGTCGGCAACACTAACGTGGACCTCTCCGGTGACAAGTCCACTCTCTCTATAAAGAGCATGCAGCCGGAGCTGAAAGGAAAGTACTCGTGCGAAGCAAGGAGTGACATCGACCGGAAAGTTTTTATAGTTGATGTGGACATTTTCGGTGTAGGTGAGTGAGCTACTCGTATATTCTACTATTTATAAGACACTGTGAATAGAATTATTTCAAATTGGCTACAATTTAAATGCTCATCACTAATTATTTTTGTATACTTATATGGATAAATGGTCACCAAATCTAAAACTCTATTTAGGTAGATTTCAGGGACACCCCGAAGTTCGATTTGGTAAGGTTCCTTTAAATCTTGCCGCAGCAGATTTAAAGGAACCTAACCAAACAGAATGAAAAAAAAGAACTAATACTATATGATACGCAATTTGTTTACCATTTATCCATTCTGCAGGTATTTTGGTTTTAAAATAGGTACTTTTTTGGTAGGCGTTTAAACACAAGCCATTATTAATTTATGATATTTGTACGATATCCGTGAATTTATTGCGCCCCATTTTCGAAGCACGTGTGTATTATATGATATTAGTTACGCTGTGAGCATACTTTTGACACTTAGTTGTTATAAGCAAAAAGTCTCTACTTCTGAAGCTGTTGATAAGATAATAAAATGTCCAACATTCAACTTTATAATTATGTATTGGGGGTCTACTCTCTGAGGTCGTCAACTAAAGTAACTCGAAACTTCGAAAACTTACGTTTTGGATTCCAGAGTTTTGACAGTACATCTGAAGTAGGCACGACTTACATACATTTGTGAAGTGACATAATATTTCTAATTCGTACTCCCAATTAAATTTATGTTCTTAAGAAGAAAACGTCTGAAACTTTGGTTTATTGCTAATAGATTAGTGGGAGTTTCGAATAACAGGCAATAGAATATTAATGATACCTATAATAGATTACCATGATATTTCAAAAAATAAAATGTTTCAGAGAAACCTGTTATCGATAAATCACACGGAGAGCTACGTGCGCCAGAGAAGACAAATACTGAATTATCTTGTAGGTAAGAAGATGAAAACGAGTTCAAATGTTACTGAGCATGTAACATTAGACAAATCTTGAACCAACAAGCTAGCAAGCTCATAAGTCGCTCTTAACCAGTAATATAAAACATATTTTTACAGAACTCTCAAAGGCATCCCAAAGCCAACCATAAGTTGGTCATTCAAGCCCGTGGGATCAACTTCATTCAGTGTAATGACGGAAACCACAGAGACTGTACAGTTGAAAGAAGTGCGTCAGGATCAAACCGGAACATATCAATGTAGCGCAAAGAATGCTCTCGGCTCGGACAGCTTCACCATGGAACTTATCGTAGAATGTAAGTTATTCTTTCCACAAAATAAAACCTAGCTTACCTTCCTAGTGTGACCTCCAACGCAGTGATTTCAAATTTCTAAATATCTTATACCTGTCATAAGATATTCTGCCTTTTCTGTAACACAAAACTATTCGCTAACAGTATTCAAACTAAGACTCGTAAACATCAGTCAATGATCAATTTATCATTTCCAGACCCACCCACTATAAAAGTAGATGAGAAAACAAAACAAATCAAAAACGGCGAGAAAGTAAGAATACCGTGTGACGTCACCGGTGAACCTACCCCGACTGTGCAGTGGTTCTTCAAGGGCATCCTACTTACCAGTTCGTCGAAGATTCTTATATCTAGCGACCACAGTATAGAGTAAGAAAAGACATTTATTATATAACCAAGTTACAGTACTTACAGTTATAACCCATTTTCAGAGAGAACACGTTTTTCCTAGTTAGAACTTGTATTTACTAAACTCCCTTTTTTAAACTAGAATTAACTAATACCCAATTTTATATAGCACAAGGTTGGAGGTGCCCCCGTGTCCTGACACCACTCTCTAAATACTACTTATAAAGGCAACACACCGTTCTTGAGAATAACGGACTATTGTGACCCAATCTTAGAACACTCGGCGTAGTAGTCGTATTTTGAACTTTTACGCGTACTTTTATACATATTTCTCTCTGCAGGTTTTAAAGGTAAAATCCACCTTGTTTCTTCAATAGCCCTTTACTTTCAGTCATTAATTTGTCGTGCACGTTCAAAGTTTCTCGCTGATACTAGCACAAAACTACTGGAACTAGACACTCTCCCTAGATTCTAGGGAGAGTTTCTAAGGCTTAGGAGCTCTGTGCTCACCAACTCGTTTCAGTTACTCGTCTCGCTACTCGTCAATCGTCCATGGTGGATAAACTGCCTCAGGTATACAGACATCAGCACATCCACCTATCTCAATCCGTCAAATTTCTTTAAAGACTTTCAACCTTTTACAATAGTGGAAGGTTAATATTCGATTGTTAAAATTTGACAAATTCGGGTAGGTTGACCTGCTGGCGTCTGAGACTCACGCTATTATTTTAATTATTAACACAACGATTAAATGAGTTCTAGCTCAATAAAATATATTCTTACAGATTTACAGCAACGCCATCTGACATTGGAGATTATACGTGTGAGGCAAAAAATAAACTTGATACTGCTAAGATAACAGTTTCTCTCGACGTACTGGGTAATTAACTTTTTTTCTTTAAGTACCTACTTAAATACTGCTTTAAATACATTCTTTAGCTTGGTGAAATCATCAAATAAGTCGGGATAAGTAGATAAGGTAAGGGACTTGAGAAACTGTAAGAATTGTTCTGACTAAAGCCCAGGGTGATGCTTCAATAGCCTTTTACGTTTCGGAATCATGGTTATTTGATGAGACAGTCCCGCGACCCCGAGAAGCTTTGTTTGTTTGCTGACAGCTCAGAAAAAAATTGTCGAATTAAACGCAGAACTCAAATGATAATTATCGATTTCAGAAGTCCCTGTGATTGACAAAACAACCAAAGAAAATCGTGTCACAGAAAAAACCGACAGTGCATTATCTTGCAGGTAAGTACGATAAACACTGAACAAAAACGCTAATAGAAAACGAATTTTAGGATCAAATCTGAGACGTTTCCGTACTTTTTTAATTACCCTAATATTTAATAAACATTTAACTTAATATCTATAATATACATTAAAATGTATTCTATTCTGGAAGTTTATAGGTAACAAAAGAAAAAAACGGGTCAAATACTTTTAGTACCTAATTTAATTGACGGACTAATAAAATTACAATAAGAAATTTTCAATCAAATATTCTATTATTGTTATAGAATTCTTAGAGGAAACCCAAAGCCAAGCATACTTTGGTCGTTCAAGCCCGTGGGTACGGCTACGTTCAAGGAAATGACGGAAACTACTGAGACTGTACAGTTGAAAGAAGTGCGTCAGGATCAAACTGGAACATATCAATGTAGCGCAAAGAATGCTCTCGGCTCGGACAGCTTCACCATGGAACTTATCGTAGAATGTAAGTTATTCTATCCACAAAATAAAAACCTAGCGTTACCTGTCCCAACGCAGTGTATTTTATAATACCTATCTAAGAAGTTCTGCAAATTTCCAAATATCTTATGCTGTCTTTAGATATTCTGCCTTTCTGTAACACAAAACAATTCAATAACAGTATTCAAAGTAAGACTCGAAAACATACGTCATTAATCAATTTATCATTTCCAGACCCACCCTCTATAAAAGTAGATGAGAAAACAAAACAAATCAAAAACGGCGAGAAAGTAAGAATACCGTGTGACGTCACCGGTGAACCTACCCCGACTGTGCAGTGGTTCTTCAAGGGCATCCTACTTACCAGTTCATCGAAGATCCTTATATCTAGCGACCACAGTATAGAGTAAGAAAAGACAATAGCAGTTTTAATCAGTTTCCGAGCTTATTACATTTATTACATAATTATGATAAATAAATATCTATGACATTTTAAATACCCCAGCAGGCCAAAATAGTTATTTATGATACTAGTGCGGAAAGTTGGTTTTTACAAACGAGTAGACAACGTACGCCCGAGGCGCCGAAGGCGCCCGAGGGCGTACCGTAGTCACGAGTTTGTAAATACCAATTTCTGCACGTGTGTCATACAATGTTTTTCAACACATTTATCCATATTAATATCAGATTGCTCCCTTGAACTCAGATTAGTAGCAACAATTTTTGAAGTTCCTAATATGAAAATGGCGCGACTTTGAAAATGGCGCCACATGCACGTGGTGAAAATTAGAACTACATCTTTCATCTCATTTACTCTTTAGTATTAAAGTGAGACAACGAATTGAGCAAAAGCTCTTCCAAGGAGGTTCGATCAGTCAGGTTGTTTATTTTCATAATGTGAAACTCTTTGGTGGAATTCTTTTTTTTTTTTTTTTGGAAATTAAACAAAAACCGTAAAGAAAACGCACGCTGCTCTACAAGGGGGCGTGCGGTAAAATAGGTACTTAGGTGAGAGTACCTATTTTACCGCACGCTGCGTTGTATGGTCCGTAATTTTTAACTTTCGAACACTGTATACAGGCTTTGTAAATGCATTTTACGAGCAAATGTGTTGAAAACAACTTTACCGGCTTGCTAGAGCTAGGGAGAGGAAGGCGAAGGATGTTTGTCATCTCATTGAAAAGGCACACGACAGGGTGCCCCGTGAGGTTCTGTGGTGGGCCCTTAAGGAGAATAGTGTGACTGGGAAGTATGTACAGTTGATCCGTGGAATGTATAATCGATGCAGTACCCAAGTCCGGTCTATAGCGAGCCATACCGGCAGCTTCAATGTCGCGGTTGGCTTGCACCAAGGGTCGGCTCTCGGGCCGTACTTCTTCCTGATGATAATGGATGCTCTGACGTCGGACATCCAGGAAGAGGCTCCCTGGTGTATGCTGTTTGCCGATGAGATTGTGCTGATTGCTGAGAACGGCCTAGAGGTTCAGAGCAGAATGGACGTGTGGTGGCAAAGACTGCCCGACTGACGTTGCCCTGAAATCGAGCAGAAACAAAACAGAATATTTGTTTTGGACACGTAATTATGGACACGGACCTTCGGTTCGAAAAACATGTGGCTGACTCGGTTCGAAACTGTTTTTACCGACTGAAGGTTCTATACAAGATGAGGCCTTATTTGTCTGTAAGTCTACGGGAACAACTTGTTGAGACTCTGGTGTTGTCTAGGCTTAACTATGTGGATACAGTATACGGTCCACGCCTATTGGCCCGCACAGACCGGCTCATCCAAAGGGTACAGAACGCTTGTGCCCGCTTTTGTTACAAGATTCCTGCTAGGAGTCATGTAACCCCGGTCTTAAACAGGCACTATGCACTTAAAATGAAATCGAGACGCAAGTTGCACCTTGCGTGCCTTTTGTTCGGAATCATAAAGTATCAGAAACCAGACTATCTGTACAATAAGCTGAGTTGGATAGCTAGTACCAGAGAATGCGACAGAAGGCAATGCTCGCAGCAGCTTGCGTCTCGGTCTCATCGTACGGCGGCGTTCAGAGGCAGTTTTCGATATGCGGCATCTAAGATATGGAATAATCTGCCACCTCCCATTCGCTCTTCCAACTCGACCAATATTTTCAAAAACCGCTTGCGCCTATACTTGATAGACGCACAACGAAAACTGGACATGGTCAATATGAATCTCTCACTGATATAATTAGGTAACAACTTGAGTGAAATGTGGTGTAAGGTTAGTGTAGTGTGTACAATAATGCAAAATATCTAACAATAATATAAGATATACATAGCTTTAGTCTAGGGGCTGAACGGCTTTCACTTGCACTTTCTTTCTTTCATTCTTCGTGCAAGCATTTTCCTCACTGCCTCCCGTGTTCATGACGCGGAATTTTGAGTTGCCTGTATGTCTTCGTATCGCGCTCCTTTATGCTGGTGACCTCTGGGACAGAAGGAAACATGCCGTTAGTTAATGTTTTGACCACTACTTCGTACATCGCAGCTAGTCGCTGCTTGTTGTAGTTTCAACTCACCTAATGCTGCTGGCCAACATGCGTCTACACCGTAAAGTGTCGGAATGCGCCGCTCATCCAGAACATAAGGTTATTTCAAATATTAATTTGCAATCCTTCCCACGTAGGTACATCTACAATAAAGAATAGGTACATTTTTTACTAAGTCAGTCTAATCAAACAAACAATTTAAGTAACTCGAGTAATGTTGTTTTGTACACTTACCCACTTATTTTTTCTTCATTTTTAATGTTTTAATATTAACTATTTGATACATACAAAATTGCTTTATGTATTATCATATCCCTCATAAAAAAATTATTTATTATCCATTTATTTTAAAATATTTAGAATACCCGCAGCTACAAGTATTATTATTTTTTCTTTCTATTTTAAATATCAAGTGACTCGTGAGTCGTGCGTCACACCCGGCTGCGAGCGATGCTGTCAGTGTAATGCTACAGACTAACGATAATATTATCTTGATAACGGTGTTTTAAATACCTAGCTATAATGGACCCTTCATGATTGTATTTGTAGCGGTGATAACACTATTTATTTCACATACTATTTCATTTTATACACACTGTTATTAATATAGTACACTATATTATACATATATATTATATAAGTATATTTTCTGTATTCAAGCTGATTTTCGTCCGTGCACTCACCACGTAGGCTCAGTTGAAAACCAGCGTCGGGCACTAGTGGTCCGACATTTGCTGAACTGGGTCTATTTGGCGCAGCCGTGAGTCACACAATAGTTTAGTGTTTTTACTTTTACTTTATTTATTTTTTTATACATTTTCTTTATATTGTGTGTACTTTTGGCATGTGTCAATAAACGTTTTTCTTTCTTTCTTTCTTTCTTTCTTTCTTTTGCGATTTTGGCGGTCTCTCCAGTCCTTTGCCCATTTTCCTTGCCGGAACGTAGTGTATAAACCTCCTCAGGTACAGACACCAGCACATCAAATTACCTCAATCTGTCTTTCTTTAATAGGTTTTCAATCTTATCACAATAGTGGAAGGTTAATATTGGATAGTTAACATTTGACAGATTCGGGTAGGCTGGCCTTTGAGACTCGCGCATTTATTAATTTCTAGTTAAGTTCGATAAATTTAATTCAATTAATTCGTAATGATCTACATAACTGTAACAAGGGTTTTATAATCTGTTGTACAAGATAAGGTGTGTCTGAAACTTAAACAGACATAATTATTAACACAGCGATTAAAGAGTTCTAGCTCAATAAAATGTATTCTTCCAGATTTACAGCAACACCATCTGACATTGGAGATTATACGTGTGAGGCAAAAAATAAACTTGATACTGCTAAGATAACAGTTTCTCTGGATGTACTGGGTAATTAACTTTTTTTTGTAATTATTTACTTACTCGCTAGCATATTTAATGTTTTAGATGGCATGGTAATAAACGCAAAATCACAAGCTTACTTTTGTTATAACTTTTTACGGGTCCATGTAGAATGAATATCCAAAGGCCCGATTAGAAAAGTTTTTTTGGAGAATTAAAGTCGAAATAAACTCGGAACTCAAATGATAATTAACGATTTCAGAAGTCCCTGTGATTGACAAAAGTACCAAAGAAAAACGTGTCACAGAAAAAACCAACAGTGCATTATCTTGCAGGTAAGTACGATAAACACTGACAAACAAAAACGGTGATAGAAAACTATTTTTTAGTAAATTTTCGGGATTGACATTTTAGGATCAAATCTGAGACGTTTTCGTTTTTTTTATTAAATCTAAGGGCCTACGCACACCACGCTTTTTAAACGCGCCGTTGACGCGCGTTTGTAGCGATACAGACGCGATGCAAACACGCGATTGACACTTTGTATCGCGAAAACAAACTGCTCTGTTTCACAAAAATGCGCCGTGCAACTCATTGTTCCCTCTCGCTCGGGCCGTGCAATAATATTGTACTGAATTTCATTATTCCCGTGGGAATAATGTGATTTGAATTTGGATCCTCAAATAATACCATAAAAAAACTTTCACCAAGGAGTTGTATCAGTAATGGCGGCCGCTGGCCGCAACAGCTAATCGCTTGCAGTGGTGCCAACTTCACTTTCGAAGGTTGTCGTACCACATCAAAAAAAATCGAATTTATTTCCTCGCTGTAGGTGTGAAAAGCAGAGTACGCTCCTCGGGAGTAAAGCTGCCTTGTCTTGGGGTAACTTGAATCCCTCGCTACACTAAGGATTCTTAACTTAATTCCCTAGTTTCACTCGGGAATTAACACTTGAACAGGAGGTTCGGTGCGCTACAGAGGTTCAACCCCATAATCCTTAGTGTCACTTCGGGATTCAATACGCCCGTGACGTAAGGCAATGCTTTACTCCCTTGGTGCGTAATCTACTATTATTTATGTTCTCGATGGTTTCGTAAATTTTTCATTCCATTTGGTAACAAAAGAAAAATACGGATCAAATAAAATTACAATTAGACATTTTCAATCAAATATTTTATTATTGTTTTAGAATTCTTAGAGGCAACCCAAAGCCAAGCATACTTTGGTCATTCAAGCCCGTGGGTACGGCTACGTTCAAGGAAATGAAGGACACCACTGAGACTGTACAGTTGAAAGAAGTGCGTCAGGATCAAACTGGAACATATCAATGTAGCGCAAAGAACGCTCTCGGCTCGGACAGCTTCACCATGGAACTTATTGTTGAATGTAAGTTAATCTTTCCACAAAATAAAAAAACTAGTGTGACCTCCAACGCAGTGATTTCAAATTTCTAAATATCTTATACCTGCCATAAGATATTCTGCCTTTTTTGTAACACAAAACAATTCACTAAAAGTATTTAAACTAAGACTCGTAAACATCATCATCATAATCATCATCTCAACCATAGGACGTCCACTGCTGAACATAGGCCTCCCCTTTTGATCTCCACATGTACCGGTTGGAAGCGACCTGCATCCAGCGTCTTCCGGCGACGTTCATAAGGTCGTCTGTCCACCTTGTTGGTGGTCGTCCTACGCTGCGCTTGCTAGTCCGTGGTCTCCACTCTAGCACTTTTCGACCCCATCAGCCATCCGCTCTGCGAGCAATATGGCCTGCCCACTGCCACTTCAGCTTGCTAATCCGGTGGGCTATATCGGTGACTTTAGTTCGTCTACGGATCTCCTCATTTCGGATTCGATCACGCAGAGAAACACCGAGCATAGCCCTCTCCATAGCTCGCTGAGCGACTTTGAGCTTTGAGCTTTTAACGTTGAGCGTAAACATCAGTCATTGATCAATTTAACTTTTCCAGACCCACCCACTATAAAAGTAGATGAGAAAACAAAACAAATCAAAAACGGCGAGAAAGTAAGAATACCGTGTGACGTCACCGGTGAACCTACCCCGACTGTGCAGTGGTTCTTCAAAGGCATCCTACTTACCAGTTCGTCGAAGATCCTTATATCTAGCGATCACAGTATAGAGTAAGAACATTTTAATCAGTTGCCAAGATTATTATACATTTATTACATAATTATAATAAATAAATATCTATGACACCTTGGATACCCCATCAGCAGGCCGAAAACAACTTTACCGGCTTGCTAGAGCTAGGGAGAGGAAGGCGGAGGAAAAGGAAAATGATCATTGAAAAGGCATACGACAGGGAGCCCCGTGTTAAAATTTAGTGGTAGTTTGAGCTGCTGACGTCTGACACTCGTGCTTTTATTAATTTCTAGCAAAGCTCGATAAGTTTATTTCAATGAATTTTTAATGATCTACATAACTGTAACGAGGGTTTTATAATCTGTTGGACAAGATAAGGTGTGTCTAAAAATTAAACAGACATAATTAATAAAACGACGATTAAATGATTTCTAGCTCAATAAAATATATTCTTACAGATTTACAGCAACACCATCTGACATTGGAGATTATACGTGTGAGGCAAAAAATAAACTTGATACTGCTAAGATAACAGTTTCTCTCGACGTACTGGGTAATTAACTTTTTTCTAAGTACCTACTTAAATCACACTGCTTTTAACATATTTTGTAGCTTGGTAAAATCATCAAATAAGTCGGAATAAGTAAGCTAAGGGACTTGAGAAACTGTCAGAATTGTTCTGACTAAAGTCCACGGTGATCCTTGATAGCCCTATAAGTTCCAGGGTCATGGTTATGATGAGACAATCCCGCAATCCTGACAGCTCTTTGAGGCGACCGTCGGTCGACCTGGGTCTGCTCTATGATCGGACGGCTTTAAAACCTTTTACGGATCCATGTCGAATAAAGATCCAAAGGCCCGAAGATTTGGAGTTTTTTTTTGGAAAATTTTCTTTGTCGATTTAAACTTAGAATTCACGAGATAATTAACGATTTCAGAAGTCCCTGTGATTGACAAAAGTACCAAAGAAAAACGTGTCACAGAAAAAACCAACACTGCATTATCTTGCAGGTAAGTTCAATAAACATTAGAGAAAAACGCTAATAGAAAACTATTTTTTAGTATATTTTCGGGATTGTCGTTTTAGGATCAAATCTGAGATTTTTGTAGTTTTTCTAAAAAACCTAATATTATATTATTAATGTTCTCGGTTTCGTCAATTTTCATTTCAATAGGTCACAAAAGAGAAAATACGGTTCAAATACTTTTAGTACCTAATTTTATTGAGGGCTAATAAAATTAGATTAGAATTTTTCAACCAAATATTCTATTATTGTTTTAGAATTCTTAGAGGCAACCCAAAGCCAAGCATACTTTGGTCGTTCAAGCCCGTGGGTACGGCTACGTTCAAGGCAATGAAGGACACCACGAAGATTGTACAGTTGAAAAAAGTGCGCAAGGATCAAACGGGAACATATGAATGTAGAGCAAAGAACACTCAGGGGTCGGACAGCTACACCATAGAGCTTATCGTAGAATGTAAGTCTTCTCTACTACCTACTTAAAATTAAAGTACCTCTGTGGTACCACAAAAACTTTTAATCGTCTGTTGAACACTTGTCTAAAAAAATGTCAGATTATGACGTTGAAATAAGGTCCGTTTTGCAGTGACACTTTTTTTTGACAAGTGTTCAACAAGTGTTTAAGTTTTTGTAGTAAGGCTGTGAATGTTAAAAAGTTTGTATGTAGAGGGTAATAAAAGAAAGTACCAAGTATTAAAACAACACATTATTTCGAGAATATCGCTCTTCGCACACAGTTTTAAAGCATACCATGTTTTCAGACCCACCGGAGATAAAAAAAGATGTGAAAGTAAAACAAGTTGAGGACGATGACGAAGTAACAATATCGTGTGACGTCACCGGTGAACCTGTCCCAACGGTAACATGGTTCTTCAACGGTACCAGATTTGATAGTGCGATGAGGAGCCGCGAAACAAGCGACCATAGTCTCAGGTAACTGAACAGAACAGATAGTTTCGATGACATAATGGTGACATTTTTGGGTAGGTGTTTGAGGCATACTTTCAAAACTTGTCCAGTGTTTCTTCAATTATCCCTAAACACATAAATGCAAACCTGGCTGAGAGAACTTCTTTAACATGTAACTTTCTCGATCGCCTAGTATCAGAGTCTTTCTTTTAAATTGGCCAAAAGGGAGAAATCCATATCCATATGAGATATGGGAGAATTTTCTTAGGAACCTTTTTTGATGTTGTCAATTTTTGCATTTTTATTTTTTTGGTCAAATGTGGAACCCAAGCAGTACATAGAACTAGTTTCAACCAATCAAATGGCTTAAATCTGGTTTTAAATAATGGTTGAGATTTGAGTGACGTTCTTTAATACGAAACTTAGACAAGTGTTCAACAGATGATTATTTTAATGTTTTGTGGACCGACGATATGTGTTTAATAATTGCAGGTTCAAAGCAAGGATAGCTGACATTGGATCTTACAGATGTAAGGCAACAAATAAATTTGGAACTGCAAAGCAAACAACTAAACTAGATGTATATGGTAAGTTATGATACTTATGATATTAATATTCCACCCTAATCCTAAACATTTACCGTCTTACCAAAAAAATACAGGTTGAACACTTGTCTAAACGAACTGTCAATGTCAAATCGGCATTTCACTTTGTTATAAGGTTCGTTTTGCAGTAACACTTTTTTTAGATAACTGTTCAATAGCTGTTTAAATTTTTGTAGTACGACGATTAGTTGTTCAACTTTCACTCCTAAACTGCTGATTTTATTAATAGCATTGAGATATAGGCATGATATATGCCAATACCATAAGTCTCTCAATAGCAAACTGTTATCGTAGGTATAGGAGTGAAAGTCGAACTATTTTAAGTAATTTACCTGTGGTAAACCCTGTATTACGTTACGAATACGACGAAAGTAAAAATAAAAACAAGAAATATTAGCTAAGAAACATGAGTGTTGATAGGATTACCGCTTGCCCGCTATTTTATTTATGTTCTTAGTTTTACAATATGCAACATGTATTGAAAACAGAACAATAATATTTTATCTCTTCTTAGTGCCAGTGACCATTGAAACTCCAAAGAATAGTAAAATAGAAAAGATGGTTGGAAAAAGTCATATTTTAGAGTGCCGAGCTGACGGGTACCCTAAACCTAATATTAAATGGAGTTTCCAGAGCTCAGATCCAAAGATACCAGCTAAAGATATAACGTAAGTACCCCTAATTAAAAATGTCGTTGTGTTTCACCGACGCCTCACAGTAATCCCGGTTAGTAGAGAGCCAACAGGCAGACACAGACACTCCATGTTGTCTATGCTAGAATGGAGTGAATCCAATTGAACAATTACTTGCAGATCATAAAAATATTTGTTCCGTGCCGGAATCGAACCCAATCACTCAGCCACTACAATGTTTTTCAGGCCAACAGGTGATGCAGCATCGTTAGTGTTAAAGAATTTGCAATTGATACAACAAGGATTATACACCTGCGAGGCAGAAAATGGCATCGGAGGATCAGATAGTATTACGTACGATGTTAAAGTGTATGGTATGTATTTAATAAAGTAAGTGGGAGTTACTGAGTCGCCTGATAAAACGTTGTTATTTGTACACCAACAATCTAGTAGTTGCTCACGTTAAATACACGGTAAAGTTGAAGGTTTAAAACACAAAGGTGCTCTCTCACCGCGAGCCTTTACCTGTGTAACGTTACAGATTCGAGCATTTCTTTGGTAAGGGAGAACAATCGAGCATCACAATGCTTGTAACAAATCTATCTATACTAAATGTACGCGAATGTTCGTCAGTCAGGGAGGTAGTACTGTAATGTAATGCTCAAAGTCGAATTTATAATGTTACATTACACGCGAATGCTCCTGGCGAGGGAGCGCCTTTATAAATGGGCCCGTTACAATTGGTAACATGCATGCATTATACAGAACGTTATTAAAGTAGATACCGAAGCTAGTAAATTACAGAGTTTTTCTAGCGATGGGTTCGTATCGCGTTTGACCACTATTTCGCCTGATGGTATGTGAAAATGATGGTCGACGGTGAAACATACTTGCCTAGAAGTAACCGATTCACTCTTAACTTCAAGACCACAAGGTTGTAGATATCAGGAAATACAGACTCTGGCAGTGAATTGGCCACTCCTTATCTGTGCGCGCATTAAAAGTATTGAGAAAACGCGTTGTACGTAAGACCGGGGTGTCCACTATGTACTCATGGTTCATTGCAGTACGTCTTGTAGTCCGATATTGGTTTGTGATACGATTTGTGGTCCGTATGATGGAAAGAGGCCGGAAGCATCAGTCGCAGTTCCATCACCCACTCTCCGAAAATGTAACCAATAAAAAACCAACAGGCTGGCAACTTGGCGTCGATGTTCGTCGTCGTCGTAAGAGCATCGTTGCCGAAGCCTCTTGGCTAGTTTCTCAATGGAATCAAATGCATAAAGTTGGTATTTGGTAGATCCGTTCCAGGACTTAATAACAGTATTGCATACATAACCGGACTTGTGCTTTATGCAAGTTAAGCAGCTGTTAAGGCGTAATAGTACATTATGGTACAAGTGTGTAATGTTGGTGATTACCGCTGAGGCGCCATTGAGACCCGAGCCGTTAGGTGAGGGTCTTAAGAGAGCCGAGGTCGGTAATCATCAATACACACGTGTATCATACGACGTTTTTCAACACACTTGTGAAGAAAATAATATTAGTATTTTTTTTTAAAGCCATTTTATTTAATGATTAAAAAGTTTGTTTAGAGAAACAATTAGTTAACGTGCAGTTGGTAAAATTTATTTGTATCTACTATTGAACACGATCTTTTTTGTTTCGAAACTTTTTTAAAAACAAAGCAACACAAAAAAAAAACAAAGCAACACAAAAAAAAACAACAACAACAAAGAAAAAGTCACAGTTTGATAACAGTATCAAACTGTGACTTTTTCTTTACCATTATTCACAAGTGAGTTATAGGTTTTTTTTTTAATTGGTTGACACTTTAAAAAAAAACCTATAACTCACTTGTGAATAATAGTAAAGAAAAAGTCACAGTTTGATAACAGGTGTCATTATGTGCCTAATTGCGGTGAAATTAGGGCCATTTTATGAGCAAGTGTGTTGAAAAGTATTGTATCACACTGGCAAGGATCTCCAAGCTGGCCCACCTACTTCATGTCACGCAGCGTGCTATGGAAAGGTCTTTGCAGCATAAGACCAAAGTGATAGACATTGTCGAAATCTGTAGCAAGCTGAAGTGGTAGTGGGCTGGTCATGTCTGCCGTAGATTGCAGAACCGACAAAAGGTGGAGTAGGAAGGTTCGTCTCTAGGATGAGACGCATCCCGGCAAGAAGAACCGATAACCTGAAGAAGGTGGTTGGCAGTGGCTGGATGAAAAAAGCAGGAGATTGTGCGCTGTGACGTTCCCTGGGACCTACCCAAAAGGAGCAAAAAAAAGAACATTTTTAAACAGGAAAACCGTTTTCTAAAAACACCTAATAGTGTAAAATAACTTTTGAATGAAAAGTTATTATTTATTGGAAGTCTCTTTACAATTCGGTATTTTTTTTTTATTTCTTGTACTGTGTGGTCACTAAATAGATCATTTTCATGACGATAATTGCAAGCATGTCAATAACTGGTCAAATGGTCATAGTAACGTTAAAAAAAAATTAATGTCTGTTTACCTATAATGTTTTGGTTACATTATCCGACGTTTGTTTTATATCACAAAACATTCATTTCCACTGTTGTAAGTCTTTCATATAAGTGAAGAAATTTTGAAAGGGTCTATAATTCAATGTTATGATATAACACAATTATTTGAACTTAAATGTTTACTTCTACTATGTTTCAGCCCCACCTGCTATAGTCAACAAATATCCGTTCAAAAACTTCGAGATTGTAACTGGCGACGTGGCATTTCGGATTCAGTGTAATACCACGGGCAGCCCAAAACCTTCAGTTCTTTGGATGAAAAACGGATTAAATGTAGCTGCAGGTAACTTTCTCAAATAATCACGGACAGGTATATGGTCAATACAATGATACAATAATAAGGTTGTATATTTGTTGAATACAAGATCAAATTAAGTTATCTAGCTAGCTTTATAGACGCATGAGTTTCAGCACCTAGTGAAAATAATCTAAGCCAGTGTAATTATAATATTTATAACAAGTTTTATTCCTTCAGGGTCTGATTGGTACGATATAGAAGACGACGGGACTTTAATCATCAAGAAAATCGACCGTGCAGCAGAAGGCACATACGTGTGTCGCGCAGAAAACATTTTGGGACATGTTACCGAGCTATACGAAGTTACAGTTAGAGGTGAGCGAGGTTTTCAGTCATACGGCTCGTTTATAACAATGGTTCAGAATAAGGATAACGTACGCTTAAAGTTTTTAGAATAAAAAAATACCTGTTTTCTGATATGAAAAACGTTTCTTAATTTAACAATGAATACTACTTTCAATACAAGATATATCAAATATTACGTTAGCTTCCTTCTTGTGTACCACCAAC
Source organism: Agrotis ipsilon (assembly GCA_028554685.1). Classification (NCBI taxonomy): domain Eukaryota; kingdom Metazoa; phylum Arthropoda; class Insecta; order Lepidoptera; family Noctuidae; genus Agrotis; species Agrotis ipsilon. The sequence goes on from CM052972.1 coordinate 12,561,277, forward strand.
TTGTTCTACCAGTGGCACGAGAAGGAATTCATTTTATCATTACTGCCGTATCACTGCATGCAGATCCAAATGCAGTTTATAAATAACCAGCGGCTACAGTGGCTTTGGTTCTGAGTGACAAAGACAATAAGCCCACGTATTGCCTATGTCTCTCAAAACCAAAGTAGCTTTCAACTGATGAACGAATTTTCGAATCGGGCCAGTAGTTTCGAAGCCTGTTCAATACAAACTAACAATAAAATCTTGCATGAAGGCTTTCTGATTAAGAAAATTACAGAAAGGGAAAGTTTTCTCAAGATCCTTCGTAGAGTAAATGACTCCAGATGTAATAAGGTACACTATCCAAAATAATGTTGCGTTTGTTCTGCCAAAGAAAACAATCCCTTGAAAGGAACTCCCAATCCTGAAGCGGTAGACTAGATTTGACTAACTCAGTGCAAATGCACTGGACGATTGCAGTGCCCAACAACGGGGGAGACCACTGTCCTTTTGTTCCAAGACAATACACCACGCGCGTCTCTCTTAGGCTGCCTGTCCAGCGGAACGAGGGTGCCGAACGGTGAAAGGGAGAAATAATGGCCAATGGGATTGCACTAAATCTCCGCTCCCCTTCAGTGGTGTGGCAGACAAATAGAACAGTATCAATCATTATGTAACTTTCATTTTAACTTTTGTTTCAGAGTATTCAGTACCATTGACACCTACATTCACAATACACGTAAAGGAAGGCGAAACAGTTAAGATCGATTGTGGACAACCACATAGCAAAACGGACCAAGTGCGATGGTATAAGGTACGATATAAATTATGATGACATTCGTTTAAAAAAAGCTGTGTATTGATGGATGGTAGCTACGAACCTAGGAAATAATAACAATAATGCAGAAGTTTGACTTTAAAATATCTCTTTTGAGATTAGATGTGACATATTTACAATAAAGATTAACTTCTGATATCTTAGTCAGTCGATATTCAGCGCATAGTACTGTCGTTACCCTTTATAACACCATAAAATTGCTGTTACACAGCTCCTAACCAGCCACATGAACTTAAGGCTGAGTAATTTGTGCCCAATTAAGAGTTATTAGAGCTGCATACGGCTCTATACAGCTATTGTGCAGCTTTTTTATTCAGCTTTAAGCATGATGGGGCTGATAAACAGTGTGTGCGACTTGGGTCTTATGTGTCGTGCAGTCGGGTAAATAAACGAATATAATGCCTATTAGATTTGCAGTTGGGAAATGAACACAATTTTTTTTTTGCGGTTTCTCGCTCCGCTTCTGTTCCAACCGAGCTTTCAATTTGAAATTCCAAAACATGTGACATCCACCAACCTGGATTGGGCCCGCACCTACTTACTTGCACAAAGAAGTGTGTGACTCCAACTTCCGAACACTTAATGCTGAAGTCAATATTTCTTACCTTCAACAATATTGTTTCAGGATAGCCTTGTAGTAGCGAGCGGGGAGCTGACGTTGTACAGTGTGACTCGCAGCGACGACGGTCTGTACACGTGCAGAGTCAGTAACCCAGCCAAGTCTCGGTCGGTCACCACCAAAGTGGTCGTAGGGTTCAAGCCAGAATTCTCTACACTGGAACCAGACACCGTTGCGTTTTTCTATGGAGCTGATGCAGTATTTCTTTCTTGCGAAGCTATTGGACAACCGAAACCTACGGTAAGGGATCATGAATACAAGGAAGATTCGGGCATCGTACATTGTACCTATATTATTGATTCCTAAAATATAATAAATTATTTCAATTATTCTTAAGTATTATAAAAATAAGCTACAGTATCGCGTAAGTTCATCATATTTAATCACCGGTTTTAGTTATTTATGATTAGGTAAAATATAGTATAGCATCCATCAGCACGAAACTCAGAAATTTTCTAAGCTGAGGGTTGTTATTTAAGATATTTGAGATCTGGAGAAAACGGAGTCTCAAATTAGTGTTGTCATTGAAAAGTAACATCGGTTCAACTTTTTGGCGCTTATTTTCTATGTTATTCAAAACATCGGCTTAAGCAGCTGATGGAATTGTTGACCACGGTAGCGATGGTGTAAATTTTTGGTAGATTCACAAAAAATATTAAAAATCATTTTATTGACATGGGGCGTGTCAATAATTGGTAGTTAACCAAATGCAAGCACGGAAAAATGCTTAAAGAGTCAATAATTGGGTATCTTGCTCTATTTCACAAAATTCTTTTTTGTGTATATTCATTTAGGACTATCATTATTTTCATAGGTTTATTTGTATTTTTACTAATGTATATTTTAATAAAATATTTGATTTGATTATTGACAGACCGCGATTTGGAAGCACAATGGCAATATACTGAGTTTCACAGACATGTCATACCCATTGGGAATGGTGTACGGAGCGACTGGGATGTACGAGTGTGAGGTCAGCAACGCTTTCGGCAGTATTCGTCGCTCCTTTAAAGTAACATCTAGAGGTACAGTCTGTTATTACAATATTATTAATTAAATTCCTAGCTGCCTTGTTGGTCTAGCAAGCAAGTGCGAGTGGGAATACTTTATCCAAGGTGTAACTTTTGTTCTGCTCGCGTTCATTTAGAATTTGACAATCAATTTGGCGAAAAGATGTGAAAATTACCATTTTTTTATTTTTTTGAGATAGGTACTTTTCTTTAGAAAGTGGGTTACTTTTTATGGACTGTGCCCTTTGTTCTTTGCGCTGAAATATTGGAATTTTCTGTTTTTAGTCCGTAAAGCTGATAGCTTTCCTCAAAAAACCGGTTTCAGAAACAAAAACCAACACCAATTATTAAACTGCGCTTAAACCCGAAACTAGTCTTATTCCTCCAACAATTTGCATGCGTTTTTCAGATTGCATATTGGACATTAAGGAAGATTTTCCTAAGAAAAAACAACCTCTGATGATATCACGGGCGTTTACTTGGCCAGTATTCACAGTGACTGATGGCTATATGATCATACCACACGCAGATTATTTTTACATGAACTGCCCTTCAAAATTCTCTAACCCAGTTCTTCCTCCCTACACATTTACTGCGTTCTGTGAAGGCGACAACAAAATCAAAATCAATGGAAATCTTTACAATTTCGCTGACATACAATGTAACGAAGAAGCCCAGCCTCAAGTTTCAAAAACTGGTATTGCATGTCTCCCTGGCAATACAGAGATTGTGAATATTGGATACAAAATATTTGATTCATTCCTTCAAGTATTCGATGTTTGTCTGGACAAAGATAATAACGTACCTTTGTTCACGAAACACAAGCTGTCTCCCGACCACACGGACAGGTCCACTGAAGCTCCGTGGTCCAACATCCAGTTGCCTCAAGACTTTAACTCCTTGTACGATTGTAGCAGACAAATGTATGACATCACCTCCACTTTAGGAAGAGTGTTGAGTACTCACGACTCTTGTTGTTTTGGTAAAAGACAACTCGTCAACTCTCACGACTTGGCTCCTGGCATACCACAGTCAACAACGTTTGACTACCTGAATGTCATCCCTCACTGGAGCACCTGTAGTTCTAAGGTATGTTGGCTTCATTTTTCATGTACATTTATTCAAGCAAAAACAATCTACTACCTAGTAACCATAAATCAAAAGCAGCCCTAACATGAGTTGTACGGATTCGGACGTACTTGAAGTAGGGTAAAATACCCAACTGCTGACCTCCCACCAACTATTGACCTCTTAACAGTTTTTATCAAAAATAATAATAAATATTCTTGTAGTGCTGCATAACGAATACAGAAAATGAAAAATAATTTATCTTGTAATATATCGGCGTCACAGAAAATTTAAATAAAGCGATATTGCGTCCGTAAACCTATGAAAATAAAATACCCTGCTAAATTAATCAAGAAATTTCACAAATTGCTAAGCTGAAGGTTGTTTTCAATGTCATTTTATTTCAGTTTTACACGATATATTCCTTTGAGTTTGGTATTTTTTCGTTATTTAAGACAGACATAAGGCTTTTCCAGATGATTTTCAAGTTTTAATGAGCCTTTACTTGTTAAAATGATGGGGTCAATATCTGGTACATTCAAATGTATGAATAACCATTTTTTTGACATGACATGTCAATAGCTGGTAATGAACCATATGTACGAATATACCAGTTACTGACACCACGGTTTATACGTATATTTCATTTTAATGGTGAGGTAGCTTAACTTTAATGCATCTGTATTATGCCCATGGATGTTGGCATCCGTAAATGTGTGTATCTGCATAATCACATACTTAAAAAATACCTTACGTAGTAACCTAAGAACCTAGCTTAATTTGAGCGAGGCACTTAAATTTTCGGTCTACTGTCACATTCTGGATCCTCCTGAATATTTTAAACTTACTACAATTTTAGGAAAAGTGAACGGCTGAATGGATTTTGAAACAATTTGGCAAGCGGATAATATAAAAACCTGGTTGGGTGGGTTTACCTGGACGCAGGATACTTTTTATGTCGGTATATGATCCCGTGGGACAATTGCCGAACATAAAACGGGCAATGCCTCAGTCATAAGTTGGTTTAATGCATAAAATTATGACAAAAGTTACTCTTAAGTGCATGTTTGAACAAACTGACTTAAATCATATCCGAGGCAAAGTGTTAGGTAGTTTTCATTTGTTTGGATCTTCTACATAAGTTGAAAAAGTTAAAACAGTCTTATGTAATTGGGAAAATATTAATTCAAACTTTTTTAAACTAACTTTGAAGAACTAAGGCCGTATTCTTTCAATTTGTTTTGCCGGCGAGCATTTTTAATCTGCTGCATAATACAGAAAAATGAAATAACTAATAATAAATAGGAAAAAATTTAAAAAAAAGTGATGAAACTGCAACAAAACTTCAAAAATAAGTGCAAGAATATTATAGGCCGCGTTTGAAGACTGTAGACCAAAATTGTGTGAAAAAAGAAAATGAGATGGGCAATAAGACTACCTTTGTTTGTTTTTTAACAAATAAAGCCTCGTATCACAGTCCGGATAAATAATATATGAGTTTATTCATATACTACAGGAGGTCAAAAAATTGGTCATTTGCATGATGAAAATTTGATACAGGCATGTGGATAACTGGTCAAATGGCCTGTTTTTGCTAAACTCGAGAAAAAAAAAAACACTTTTTACCTTTGTATGACTCTTTATAATGTTTTAGTTACATTCTCCAATGTTTATTTTATCTTCCAAAAACATTCATTTCCACTTGTAACTCGTGCTCCACGTGTAACTCCACTTGTAAATTTTGCGAAAGAAGCAAGAAAAACCGCTTAAAGGGTCAATAATTGGGTGTTTTACCCTATATACGTCGTAAATCGCAAACAAAATAAAAAAAAACGCCTCGTATACGAACGAAGAACTATTTTTATCCATCAAATTAACGTAAAAGTTCTCTTTTACGTCACAAATTCGTGAAAACTCGAGATGAGTGAGGCCTCCAATTGAGACTTTTGTGTATTATTTGTTAGACTCCAATGATTGGAACCGCCTTTTGCTGTATGTCCGTCGTACCGATTAGTCAAAACCTCTTTTATGTCTTCAGAATTGGGAAGATGTGGAGCAAAGTGTAAGAAAATTTGCAAAAGCAACTCGACGCAGTTTGGTTGTATCAACTGGAACTGCAACCCCTCTCCACGGCGTAGCTTCTACCGTCATAACCTTACACGACAGTCGAGGAGGGCTGCAGGCAGTAGCACCGTACCTATGGAAGGTAGGATTTTTTTGTTATATTTTAGTCCCAGTACTTGATGACTGGCTTAGAAGGAAGCACGAGCATGAAGCGAAACCGCGAGCAATAGCTTATACCTACATAGAAAACTACAAGTTCTACATTTCTACTCAAAAATTAGACTTCACTTTACATGTATACGCCTGCTATGCGGCGAATACTAAGTTAAATAGGTTCTTCGTGCAGTATCACACAGACACTTTCTCCACAGGCGCTTAAATCTTACGTCAGCACACACTGAGCGTTGTTAGGATGCTCCCACATTTATCGACGCGGAATCGGCTTAAGACGATTCCGCGCCGAAACATTACTGTAGGTACTTATCGCCGATCATCTGAAAGCGATCGGCTCGTGTTGCCGTCGGCCGGCCGGTTCGTATTGGCGAATGGTATTAGTAACACCCTTATTACGTAGATATAAACGCTGTTTTGACCGGCGTTCGCCTAGTTTAGCACCTTTACACAGTACAATACCGCCTTCCTTGCGCGAGTTCCTACTGTCTAGCCCTAAAACGCACGAGCCTCCTCCAAGTAACTGGAGGTCTCACTCGGCGGGGGTGAACCTCCGGGGGTGGGTGAAAAGTAGGAGATATTCCTTGCTATTTGTACCGCGGCGCGCCTAGACAAAACTTATAGCAATCACTTGCCTTAACTCAACTAGCCGAGCTAAATGAGTCAGGCCACGGCCACACCATATCCTATGACCGGCCTATTATTATGGGCCGCAGGAAGGAGGCAAAGCCTCTGAACCACTTGCCTCATGCTTTTCAGGGGTGAAGCGATAGCTTTTTGTCTTTTCTGAAGAATTATTTTGGTTTCCTCGAAAGTATCAAGTGAACAAAAATGAATTCGAAGTGACTTTTAAGTGCGATTAGATTAGTGAATAGTGTTCAGTAGTGGTGAGTGCTTCCCATATCCAGATCGTACCTCGCTCATCCCCTACTCGAGTTGTTCCATACTTCCAGGGTTCCCTGTTATTATAACATTACTAATGATGTCTATGTGCGTTCTTTGATAACATCAAATATGCTTGTACAGTCCAATTCATTCATATACAACGTGTAACACCAAATGCGCAAAACCTGTCGATTTCTAAGACTATTGGAAATTCGTACAAAAAAAATGGTTTTTCATGCAAAATGGGAAATTGATCGGGCCCATCAGTATGAAATATCTTTTTCATCCCCCCATCTCGGAAAGGGTACTTTTGCTCTTCGATATCTGAGCGTAAAAGCCGTTTTTATCCTCAAGTGAGTAAAAGCCGTTTTTATCCTCTAGTGAATAAAGTAAATTTGAATTTAGAACATCGTATGAACAAAAGAGTAGCAGCAGTAATGGCGGCCGGTGACCGCAACAGCTGATCGCTTGCTGTGGTGCCCACTTGACGTTCGAAGGTTGTCGAGGAACAAATTCTATTTTTAAAATTTGATGTAGTAACATCAAATTTCGCCTTAGGTAGCAGAGTACGCTCCTCGAGTGTAAGGCTGCGTTGCCTTGGGCTAACTTGAATCCCTCGCTTCACTAAGGATTTTTAACTTTATTCCCTCGTTTCTTTCGGGTATTAACACTTGAACCTCCTCGCTGCGCTACGGACGGAGGTTCACCCCCAGAATCCTTAGTATCGCTTCGGAATTCAATACGCCTCCCTTGGAGCGTAATCTACAATTATTTTGTTAAAATCTCAGACCCGGAACATTCTTGGCTCAGTACTTTGTTTTACCTTTTTTATTTGCTTTGTGCGGTTTTCCTTTCACGTCTTATTGTTATGTTATGACAAACCAAGATAAAAATAAGTATTATTTGTTTTAATTTAAAAATTATTCTGTTCTATAATAATGTCTTAGTTAATACCTAAACTGAAATAAAAGCCTATCTTGTGTTTGTACAATGTACATCTGTTTTTATTTGTTTGCATTTAGTCATTTCCTCGCTGAGGTGGGATGAAAAGTTACGTGTTGCACTCGAGTGCAAAGATTTTTCACCTTGTGCTCTTTTGATTCCCTCGCTATCGCTCATGATTCTAATTTTGAATCACTCGTTGCACTCGTGATTCAATTTTAGAATCATTCGCTTGCTCGGTCATCAAAATTGAGCACGCGGTTAAAAATCAACTTTGCACTCTTGTATAACAAATAACTATTATACTACACCTGCTTGGAAAGTATCTTGTTACTTTATCAAATTTACGGTAGAAAGTACGTCATTGCATATTGACCAAATATGCGGGGAGAAAACGCATCTGAGCGGGAGAGAAAAGTGTATGAAAATCCATTTCTAACGTGTTTTTTCTTTTTTAATTTTGGGTAAGGCTATGCGCCGGTAACCTAAATATCAAAAGCCAAAAAGTATTTATAGTGAGTTTTTATCTCCAAGTTCGCAAAATGACACTGGCCACTAGCTGTGTGTTGGATGGTGTCGGGCTGGCAGTGCGACCCTGCGGCGGCAGGATAAACAATTTGAAAAAAGAACATGTGAAAATTGCAGACGCCATTGGCGCCATTTTCAATTTGTGTGTTGTTTGAGAATAGAATAGAATAGAATATTAATTTATTTGAGGATTCAGTTTTCGTAGAAAGTAATTTATTTTCCTCGTAGGTGTAGTATAAAGCACAGGTGTATCACTCGAGAGAAAGTGCGATTCCCGATCTCGGGTATTTTAAAGTCCTCGGCTACGCCTCGGCCTTTAAACGACACCCTCGATGGTAATAGGTCACTTTCTCCTCTCGGTGAACAATGTACTATTGTTTTTGTGAATTTCCAAAAGTCTTAGAACAAAAATTGTTCAGTAACATGGCCTGAGTTATCCCACGAGAGGTTTTGCGCATTTGGTGTTAGTAGGTACTCGTATGTTGTATAGGGTTTGACAAATCTTTAATTTTCATATTGTTTGATTTTTGAACTCTGAAAGAACCAATGTATTATTGAACTCGACTGTACGAAATTGAGTCGACGAATATGATCCCCACTGCCTACCTCCTGAAAGCTTGTAGCCAACCTAATAAATACCTAAGCAGCCTTGTAATGTACAGACTTTCAAACAGCACATCTGTATACGCAAGGTGCTAAAAAAAACGCCAATTTTATGTGTGACACAATTTATCATTCTTATAAGCACGTTTTAGTAACAGGTTTTTTTCCTTTCTCAGGTGGTTCAAGATCCCGTTCTAGGGGCATCTCTCGCGATAATTCAGATCAATATCCCTGAATTGACTCCGGCGGAAGTTTCAAAGCATGTCCTGTGTCCCGACATCTGTGAGGCCGGTATCACCTGGATAAATCCTGCCAACTGGCAAACTATTGAGGACGGATATACATATTGCTGCTCCATCATTGAATTTGAAAAGGCTTTCGGTTACAGCGGTCGCTTCAGTCCTGGTATGAATGATTTTCTGGACGGAAGTTCGTGATGTATTCGTATTGTTAACTTAAATAGAAAAAAAAAAACATTTTAATATAAATACATTTATATCATGTTATTTTAAATATATTTTTATTTGTTCGTATTTTATGCTCTGCCTTAGTGCTCATTCAGTATATCTGTATAACAGTCTAACGTTTTGTAGTGTAAACCGCATATTTTTTTTTCCAAAATGTGCTAACCACACTCGGCCGCAATTTCTACCTCAGGCTCAGGTACCATCATCAGCAAAACTCCTTGAAGTTAGGTGTCATCGTCGATGTCGCTCGTCATCAAGTTCTGTTCCCTGCCTATGCTCGTTCTCAAAGACAAAAATGTGGCTTGTCAGGATAGTGATGAGCCCTGGAGACCTTTTCGTTCTTAACAATCCAGGTAGTATACCATGGGCTCTTAGTGAGAGTAATAGCTATACAAGTCCTCTTACGCCATGTCATTCCCGTACTGCAATGATTCCCGCTTCAAGACGCCATGTTAGGCTACCAGGATCAACACCAGGTGTGTGCAGGGGCCATTTAGGGAGCTTCCCTATGACGCGATGCGACGCCATTCGACCGATTACGTTCAATCGAGTTCACATACTGCAAGTGAAAAACATCCTAACCACTACGACATAATGTCATAAAACGTGCGGTTGTCGGGTAGATGTTAATAAACACGCTCGGTCGCTCGAATCAATCGAATTGCATCGTGATATCATAGTAGCAAGGACGATTTTCATTTTTAGTTACCTAGTAGAAATTGCAAATCCCAGGACCCCGTCATGGAGAAGCTCCTATAGTTTGCCAGCATCGCTCTTCCTCCACGGGCCGTAGATTGGTGCCCGGAGACTATATCCGGTTTGATATCTCAGCCCAAGATGCGCCGATCCAACAAGCTTCACATAGTTTCAGATTTGGCCATCTACGCCAAAATTCAACCCGTTTATCAGTTTGATATTTATTCGTCAAACTATTAAGTAACGTTGTGTCTTGAAACGATTGATTTATACCCATAACTCAATGAAATATTGCGATGAGAACGACCGTACGGAATGAAAATTACTACGAAATTAAAGCATAAATTTTATAAAATTTTCTTTTGTTGATCTTATTTTTATAATTGAACCAAATAAATAAGGAGCTCTTCAGAATTAATGTAGGTATGGAAAGAAATATTTTTTTTTAGAAATTACAGATTTATACATCCCGGCAAGGTGATTGCAACCATACTATGATATTTTAATTATGTTTATGGTATTGAAAGACATAATCATAATTCACATGAATTAGTGGTGCGCTCAACAATCGACTTTCAATACAACACGTGAAGGCTGTGGCAATGACATTACGGTCAGGACGACTGACATTAACATGCAACTAAGATTGTGAACAATTATTTTGTGGGTACCCTTATATTATAGTAACAAATGAAAGAAATAGAATTAGGTACTTCGATTGTTTACTGAGGGAGCAAACAACTATTTTTAATTAAAGCGTGTTTTTCGAATCCTGAGCGGAGCGAAGATTTCTAGAGTAGAACCCTGAGCGTAGCGAGGGATTCAAAATACTTACGTGAACTTAAAAAGGTGTTGCTTCCAAAGTCGACACTCTACTTTTGATCATTGGAGGATCTATTTATACATCAGATCGTCGAATATTAGTATTATTATTATTTATTAGACACGAATATTAAATTGGAAATCGCACATTAAAAATATAAAAATCAGAAATATCAAAGCATACGCTCTTCGTGGAATCAAGAAGACTCTAAAACAGCTCTAGCCTCATTTTATGCCTACGCACAGTCATGCGTGGCTTAGCTACGGGGTGATTTTGTGGGAAAACAGAAGGGAACAGCTACTCACATTATAAAAAATATGTAGATATTTACTTGAAGAATCATCATCATCTTCTCAACTATATTGGGGTCGGCTTCCAGTCGTACCACATGCAGCTGAATATCAGTATTTTACATGGAACGACTCCTTATCGGATCTCCACAACCCAGTAACTAGTTGACAGACTTATGACGTTCTGACTAACAGTAACGACTATCAAAGATCTACTCATGACAGCCGAGACCAACGGCTTTACGTGCTTTCCAAGGCACAAAGAAAACTCGTTATGACAGATGGTCACCCATCCACACACCAACCTCGGCAAGCGCGGCTTAACGCGGAAGATCGGCCTGTGCGGCTGCATTATTGCACGAGTTCCTTCTCTACGTATAAGAATACTAGTTAAATCGCCAAATTTTTACGATAAAAGACAATCTGTCGATATCAATGATTATTTAAATTTATTTTAATTTGTTCGAACCAAATCTTTCACACATGTCAAAGGTGAGCCTAACAACATAAATTGATCCAACACATTATTATTCAACACGTAGAGCTGTCACAATAAAAAAGATAACATAAAAAACCGAATCCTATTCAAACATGTAGGGTAGTGCCTATTGATTGATTTCCATTCGCAGATTTGGCAATAGATCCCTAAATTGTTAAAATAACGCCTAAATATAAGCAGCGTCTTTAATCAATATTTTTAATATATTCTTGACACAATTGAACAAAAACCTAGTGTTACCCCGCCTTGTCCGGATGACTAAGCAGCAGTAAGTAAGATCCTTGAGGGAGTGTGTGGAAGCCCATATACACCATCCCTCATGGATTACTTACTTATCTTACATTAAGTTTAGGAGCTAATTCTTGAGGGATACTGCCCATACCTCAAGAACGGCTACTTCGAGGTGGGACTCTCCGGTCACTTCAAGATCGAACCGTACGTTTCAATGGTCCATGGGTTTACAAATTGTGCACTGGCGGGTTCATGTCGCCTACCATGACGTCTTCAAAACTAGAGTAGTTTTAGTATGGGAAAGAGACAGAGCTATACAAGTCGTATAGCGCCATCTCGTTCCCACAGTGAAATTACTCTCGTTTTAAGACGCCATGGTCGGCTACCTGGTGGTGTATTACAACGTCTTAAAACCAGGCTTATTCCGGCGAGTGAAAGTGACAGAGCTATACAAGTCGTCTAGCGCTATCTCGTTCACTCACTGGAACAAGCCTGGTTTTAAGACGTTGTAATGCCCCCCCTGGTCTGGCCGCATTCAAACCTCTTTAAGGTAGTAGTACTATTTATTCGAGTTATTCCACTCTGATCCCCAAAAACTGATCCCCTAGAAGTAAAAATATATGAAAGGGGATCGGTTTGGGGATCAGAGTGGAATAACTCATTTATTCTGTAGTCTGTGGACTAGCACAGACTACAGAATAGAGTGACATGCGTCGAAATACAACAAATATATATTTAAATTAAATAGAAACAAATTGTACATCGGCAATACATGTAAAAAAAAAAACAATTTACTTCAAAAAAACTATTTAATTAGTTACCTATTTCTTCTTAATTTATTTTTAAAGATATTAAATAACAATTTTATTATCTAGCGATTGTTATCATCGGGTTGTGTCATAAAGCAGGTATATCGCTAGCTTGTGTCAAAGGTTGTTCACTGTGAGTACTGGAATGTTAGTGCTTGTGAAATAGTTTAACACTAACCTTCAGTGTCTTCTTGAACAACAATCAACAATCTGTTAGCGTGGATGATTCATAAAAGTTTTCATATTTGTAATGAAATATGGTTTGTGTGGTATACTTTAAAGGTTTCAAGGGTAAATCGTTTTTGATTATAAAACTACATAATTATCTTATATACATATAAAAATCAATTGCTGTTCGTTAGTTTCGCTATACTCGAGAACCGCTGTACCGATTTGGCAAATTTTGGTTTTAAATTATTCTTGAAAGTCCAGTTTTAATGGCGAGAAAAAGAGGCGGTACGAAGTTTGCCCGGGCAGCTAGTAAAATATAAACATTTCGGATTAGAGAACTTGTTTAAAAATAACTAGTGGCCCGCCCGGACCTCGCTACGTGTTACAAAAAATGTTAAATGAAGAACCGCTCGACTGATTTTGTACAAACTTCACATAAATAATCTACTAAATAGTGAGCCCGTTCTTGAATTATAAAAGTACAACAAAAAGTGCCATTGATTTTATATATTACTAGCGGCCCTTTCCGGCTTCGCACGGGTGAAGGACCCGGTCTAAAACCCGGTCCCGATGGTTACAAACACAACAAACAAATAATTATCCGAATCGGTCAAGCCGTTTTCATGTTATGTCGTGACAACGGAAAACGGGTTTCATTTTTTTATATATAGATTAGATGATTATTTTGTTGAACAGATAAAATCGTTAACCCATTACAAATTCTCTAAAACAGTTCACCCTGTTTTTTCACAATCTTTTTCATGCAAAGCAAAAGAGTTTATCAAAGATGAATATAGCACTTGTTCCATTACGAAATTTTACCCGTAAAGGCTAACAGTGGATCGTGATAAACAATCTGAAAGAATCACGACATATTGCCATCGTTTTTCGTAAGTGTTCTGTCAATTACTGAACTTTTGACCCGCGGTGCAACACGTACAATTGAATGAACGCAACTTTCGGCCTCTTCAGATGACAATGAAACTCGAAATGAAATGTTATTAAACTTCGCTTAGGTCACTTATAGAATTAATTCGATCCTTGGATCCATTATTTTATTGCTGTGACCTAAGCGATTTATCTATACTTAATATTTTTTAGTAGAATTTTATTATCTGTAGATTTGTAATGAAAAAACTCCCTGGACCGATTTCAAAAAAATGTCCTGTTTGACATCTAGGCTGGGTGTAGGTAAATTATTGGTGTAAATTAATTTGTTAACAGTTGATTATCGCGTTAATGGAGGTTGATACGAGGATTCAATAACTATTATCGTGAAAACCAACGGGAAATGCCGGCTCTGCTATGGCGGATATCGCCAGTAAACTATCAATTGTTTCCAAGTTGACAGCTGGTGCTCATTGACGTTCTTATTCTTATTTGAAACGCATATTATTCAACTAGATCATAAAGATAAGTACAACAACGATCACACACTTTATGAGCATCTTACAATACAATTGACCGCTTTTTATGATTAAGATATCGACGTCCAATATGAATAGGATTTCCTTATTTGAACTAAGGTCATAAGGTGCTCTTCTGTGATAAAAAAAAACATTGTATTATTGATAAAATCTTCGGCTTTCGTAAGTTAGAAGTTATGATACAGAGAGAGAATACCATTAATTTGTTGTGATATCAAGATTATAGATAAGCAATTAAGCATTAAAGTCAACAATGTAAGATTATAATAACGAACTAGAGACCCAACCCGGCACCGCATCGGTACAATTTTTTAATAAATCAACTTTATTACAACAGTGGAAGGTTAATGTCAGACTGGTAAAATTTGACAGTTAAGCCCGGTTTCCACCGCAAGCGGAACGGGCCCATTAATGACTTCGTTAAACTCGCAAGCACAAACTGCATACTTGTATTTCCACCAACAAATAGTTTTTGCGTTCCCAGAGCTAGCTCATTTTTACTCTTTTCACCCGCTGAGTCATTAATGTGTCCGCTCCGCTTGCAATGGAAACCGGGCTTTAGGGGTAAGTTGACCTGCAGGCTGGCGTCTGTACAGGGTGATATAGAAAGTGGCAACTGTGGAGCCTCATTAGAAACGATGGCCCACCTCCTCATTTGTATTTTGTGCAATACGACCTGCATTTTAAGGGACCTGTCCGAGGCCACAACGAACGCCTTAAATATGGCAGTTTTGGTCAAAGCTGTAAAAGGATGACCACAAAACACACCGAATACACAGCAATAGATATTTATTTAAATAATGAGACACTCTTTAAACACAAATACCATAATACTTGGTTTTAACTTTAATACACATTCACAATTATAATTGGATTTAATCGACACTATTTTATAACTTTTAGAGAGATGTTGCCTGTTCTGCGTTCGCCAACCAACTGAACGAGTTCGTCTCTCTGATTTATTTAAGTGACGTGTCGTCCCGCCATTACCAATAACAGTGCGACACCAGTGCTGCCAACTTAAATACTTAATAAATCATATTCACGACTTTTAATCGTTAAATATATTTAAATAAAAATAGTTATAATATAGTATGATTATAACAAATAAATCAATAATAATGAAAACATAATAAAAACGACTAATTTTACGCAAAAGTATTGAAGTCCGGCTTTGAGGCGACAACATCCGGCCGTCCTGCTCACGCATCCGTCCCCGGATAGCGTCCCAGGCTGGTGCAATTGCTGAGAACAGAGTAAAAACAATAAGTCCCAACATTATACAGTTACGCTGTAAGTACCACGTACTGTCAATCCAACTGAGCGTCTACCTCCACTATTCCATCAACGGTCAGCAGAAGAAAGACCACAATTAGAAGGACTCGTTAATATGACATATTATTGGATTTAGAGCATTGTTTTCATAACTGTTCCATCAGCGGTCAGTCATTGGTAAGTAAGGAGCTTGCAGTTTACCCTAGGCGATGCCTTTGGCCAACCCTAGTTGCATGTCACTGCAAACCCCAAACCCAAATACCACAGATTTATTTTACACGAATAAATACTGTGACTAAGCAAACACTCTCCAAATACCAAAAATATGTTTGAAGCAAATGCACTAGACAGCATATACAAGTTAATAATGTAAAGATAAACTTCAAATAACTGAAAGCCTTTACTTTCAATAAATACCTGACAACATCTTAGGCCATTTCCCAGCCATCAACATCTAGATCTGCTAACTGGATCCAAGGCTTCATATTTTCAGCACACGTGGTTCCCTCATAGCTCTTACTTGTTCTTTCAGCGCCACGCATGTCCTTTACCTTGTAGCGGTCATGGCCCAATACTTCAGTCACTTGGAAAGGTCCTTTAAAAAGCGGTAATAACTTGGTACTCTGCCCTTCATTGGATTGACTGGGAATTTTTATGACCACCAAATCGTTGACATTGTATTTGTGAGCCTCTTTTCTTTTGGAATCGAAAGCCTGCTTCTGTTTGTCTGCACTGGCCTGAATGCGGCTGTTAACATTATTTCTTAGCGATGTAACATCAATAGCTTGATCTTCTTGCACAAATTTGTCCGCATCTGTTTGAAGTCTATATCCAAAGAACACTTCACTAGGAATGGCTAAAGTGGTTTTATTAATGGTACTGTTAATACCTTGTTGGATATTAGTAATATGAGTGTCCCATTTGTCATAGCTCGTATTAGCACCCATACTTCTCAACGCGTCAAGAATGGTACGGTTAAACCGTTCTACTTGACCGTTTGAGCGTGGAACGGCAGTCGCTATAACATGATGTCGTATATTTTTATCCTGGCAGTACTTGACGAATAGCTTGGATGTAAAAGAACTGCCAGCGTCACATATGAGACGCCTCGGGTTACCAAAAACTTTAAATATTTTGTCTAATTCGCTTATAACAACTTGACTTTTAGTATTACGAACAGGAGATATAAACACAAATTTTGTGAAAGAATCAACAATAACCAGGAGGTATGAATTCTTACGCGTGGTTTTTACAAATGGACCCAGGTGGTCGATGTGAAGCGTATGAAAGGGTTTTGCATATTTCGGTATCGGAAACAATTTGCCTTCCTTTTTACCGTGGATATTTTTATAGTAAATACAGTTAATGCAATTTTTAATATATTTGGATACTACTTTCTTAATTTTAGGAAACCAATAACAAGATTTTATTCTTTCAATTGTCTTATCCACGGCAAAATGGCCAATTTCGTCATGATTAGCTCTTATTACTTGCCAAATACATCTTTTAGGGACAACCCATCGTCTACCATATTCAGTCCGACGGTACACCTTATTACCTAATAACTCATACTCATTATACACTTTCTTATTAAGCTCGGCCTGACCTGACTGTAATATTTCTCTAATAGCACAAATATTTGGGTCTTGCAACTGGACCGACAATAACCAATCTGCTTCTGTTATGGCCAACACGCTTTCATTGCACATGGGGGTAGAATTTGTATCGACTGGGTTCCGGCTCAAAGCGTCCACATGTTGCATTTGAGTCCCCGGTTTATGTATTATGTCAAACGTAAATTCTTGAGTTAGTAAAACCCACCTACCAATTCTAGAATTAATTTCTTGTTTATTAATTGTGTATTTAACAGCATTGCAATCTGTATAAATTTTAAAAGTGGACCCTAATAAATAGTGACGGAATTTTTGGAGTGCAACAATTATCGCTAAAAATTCCAGTTCAAAAGAGTGATACTTTTTCTCCTCATTAGAGGTCTGTCGACTATAAAAATGGATTGGTTTTTCACCAGAATCAGTAACTTGTGTTAATATACAGCCTACACCGTCACGACTAGCATCGGTGTACAAAATAGTGGGTAATTTGGGGTCATAAATGTTTAATAATGCATTAAGTAACAATTCTTGTTTTAATGTATTAACTGCTGAAACTTGATCGGATCCCCACTCCCATGTGGCATCTTTTTTCAAAAGCTTCGTTAAAGGTTTTGCTATAAGAGCGCAATTCTTTATAAATTTTCGAAAATAATTAATAAGACCTAAAAATTGTCTTACTTGATGAACATTTTTGGGCTCAGGATAATTTTCTACTGCTTTTAATTTCTTTTTACCTGGACGTAAACCATTTTCTGAAATATCGTATCCAAGAAAACTAACAGAACTCTGGAAAAAGTGACATTTCTCTAAATTTACTGTCAAGCCATTTTTTTGCAATATTTTCAATACTTCGTCTAACAGTCGAGCATTTTCATCCAACGTTTCAGTAGCAATTAATAAATCATCCATGTAACATATAACTTTATCGAAGCGTAGTTTACCTAAGACGGTGTTCATTAACCTTTGGAATACAGAGGGGGCGTTGCATAAACCAAACGGCATCCTTTTAAATTCATAATGGCCATCAGGTGTAATAAATGCGGTTTTAGAAATAGAGTTCTCATTAACTAAAATTTGGTAGTACCCACTTTTTAAGTCAATAGATGTGTACCATTTACATCCTCTAAGTTTGTCTATAAGGTCTTCTACAATGGGCATTGGGTATTTCTCTTTGACTGTAATTTTATTAAGAGACCTATAATCAATGCACAAACGTTTATCACCTGACGGTTTATCGACTAATAGAACCGGACTAGCGTATGCGGAATTACTTTCGCGAATAATTCCGTTTTTTAAAAGGTCATCAATTATATCTCTAGTCGCTGCCTTTTCGGATTCAGATATACGATAGGGTCTTTGGTATACAGGTTTATTAGTTATTACCTCTATATCCAATTCTACACATGAAGTCTGTCCTAATGTTTTTAAATCTTTTGAAACAACCCGAGGGTATCTAGAAAATATTTCATGTAAAACCGAGATGTGTTCAGAATCAGTATTGAACATAAATGATTCTATTAAGGCTACGTGGTGGTTGTTTATGGGGCAAAAAGAAAGACTATTTCCAACACGTGCATACATTATCTTTTTGTTTTCGGTGAAATTCCTTCCAATTAATAATGGGCAACCCGCTAATTCATCACAAATATATATAATTACACTAAGCATAGCATTATCGACCCTAATATCAACTTGTGCCCCATGTGTGACCTCAGAGCAAGAATCAGTTTTAAATCCAGTCAATACAATAGGTTTATTTAACTGGAATAAAGTTAAGTTTAACTCTCGTGCTAACGAGGACGTTACCAGAGAGCAACTACTACCCATATCTATAAAAGCCTGTCGTTTACATCCATTAATCATAATTTCTTTATAAAATTTATCCTTGGGTGTAGGTTCAACAATTAATTTAACTTCGCTATCTTTTTCAGGTTTCATTTTAGGTTTAGACCTGCATGCAAGTTCCAAATGACCAAATCTGCCACACGAATTACATTTGACATTATCTTTCTGACTGCAGCTTGTCTTTTTATGACCTGGTTCACCACAACGAAAGCATGTAATATTTGTACCCACATTTGAACCTGAGCTATGCACTACTGCTCCATTAGAAGAATTATCAGTCTTTCTATCAGAATTAATGTAGCGATTTGTATTTTTATTATGTACATTATTTTGTTTCTGAATGGATTTTTGTTCCGGGTCGACATGAATTTTTCCGTGTAAAAATGAAGCCAGGTCATCACAATATTTAAAATTACCAGCGTCTGCTGCAGTTAGAATATTTTTATCACCAATTGATCCTACGATTATCGAAATAATGTCTTGATCAGAAAAGGCCAGCCTCATTTTATCGATTTTCCCTTTTTGTACAAAATAAAATTCGTATAATGATTGACCATCTAAAGGTTTTGTTTGGACCAAATCTTTTAACAAACTGTACATATTACGCTTAACTTGGAATGTATCTAATAATGTATTACGCCAATCTTTCCATTTCCAGGTAGTCCATCGAGTTTTATTTTTTTGAAGCGAGTCGTACCATGTCTTGGCGGTATTACGCAATTTTTGCAACGCTTGATATTGAAGGACTCGATCCGACCAACGAAATGCACGAGCATTAGCTTCTACCACATTTATCCACATTTCAATATCGTCTTTTAATGGGTCAAAGTCAGGAATCACTGATGATAAAATAACATTTTGGCTTACTGCGGGAGACGCACGCCTGGTACGTCTCTTTATCCTGTGCTTGTGCCCGCCATAGCTGCTGCTGCTGCTCGAAGAGTACGAGCCCGAGCTTGATGATGTGCTACTCGAAACACTTATTTTTGAGGCACTCCTTTTCCCTCGAGTGCGCTTGCGGCTTCGCGGCATGAGGGCGCGTTTCACATCCCACTTCTGATGTAAAAGGATGACCACAAAACACACCGAATACACAGCAATAGATATTTATTTAAATAATGAGACACTCTTTAAACACAAATACCATAATACTTGGTTTTAACTTTAATACACATTCACAATTATAATTGGATTTAATCGACACTATTTTATAACTTTTAGAGAGATGTTGCCTGTTCTGCGTTCGCCAACCAACTGAACGAGTTCGTCTCTCTGATTTATTTAAGTGACGTGTCGTCCCGCCATTACCAATAACAGTGCGACACCAGTGCTGCCAACTTAAATACTTAATAAATCATATTCACGACTTTTAATCGTTAAATATATTTAAATAAAAATAGTTATAATATAGTATGATTATAACAAATAAATCAATAATAATGAAAACATAATAAAAACGACTAATTTTACGCAAAAGTATTGAAGTCCGGCTTTGAGGCGACAACAAAGCTCATTTAATTATAATTTAAGGAATCGATACGACGAAGGAGACCATTTTATTCGTACTGAATGTCAAATGTCGTACCTAAAACATTGATTATAGAGGTTTATGTCTTTGAAAATAGAATCTTAAAGAATTTAAATATAAATTAATTTTGGTCCAATTTCGGCCACTGAATGACTGTTAGAATGGTAAATAATAAAAATGTCGACGATATAAATCAATTATGTAACAGATATTAATTGTAACCTTGTATTTGTAACGTCTTTCATTACAATAATTGATCAAAATTAACATCTGATTTGTCATCGGACGCAAAAGGCTTATTATTGTTTTTTTTTTTTATTGAATTGACATGACAATGCCCTCAACTTTGCCATTTGACTCATAACCCTTACAATCATTTCAATGCAGTATAAATTCAATGGCTAATTGAAATTTATTATAGACAAATATGACGCACAATAAGAAATATTCTCTTACTTACATAGTCATAGACCTATTACATAAATATGTCGAGTAAATTATGATGAGTTGGTAAGATCATGGTATAAAATCGACATTACATTATTTAATCGTCGCGCGTCTTGATCTTGATTACATACTCGTATAATAATAATCAATACCTACTTAATGCAGATCGTGTAAAATATAAGTGCCTACTCGTTGGTAACATCTCGTTCTGAGGCCTTAACCATGGCTTTTCCCGAATTTGTTACGTGAACTGGTTTGTACACAATTTTTCAGTTTTCCATACAATAAATGCAGTAAATACTTCAAGTAGATACGCTATTAATAAAATAAATAAACCTTGTGATATAGTCTCTGATTCAGTGATTCCAACCTTGAGAAACTCTTTCTTCCGAAAGGCTTCAATTGCTTACGCTAAAGTTACATTACATAAAAGTTTGACGACTTACTAAAAAGCCACCGAGTATTATGTAATTATGTGTGATGTGAAATCAAACCTAGCTAATTGGTAAACTTCGAATACAGCTACCGGTGGAAATGTCCAGTTTGATGACAAATGCCTATAATTAGATAGTAAGCTACAAGCAAGACTAAGTGTCGCCGCACACGAGCCACTCGCGACAGCCACAAACGCCGCTACGAGAAACTAGAAGCGACTAGCCTGTGGTGGACTCCGGCGTCAACCGTGTGCCGCGAGTCCATAGAAAATGTATAAAACTACAAGAAATATGCCGGTGGCGGCGTTTTGTGATGGAGGCCAGTGGCTCGTGTGGAGCCCTAATGAATAGCAGGTCTTAAGGAGGTAGGTGAAGCTTTTTAGATCCTGAACGACTGATCTAAGTTGAAGTGAAAAAAAAAACTACGAAACGAGTTTTCCCAGATATGAGGCATAGCTAGGCCGGTTTTTCCGCCCCCGAAAACCCGTAAAATGCAACATTGAAACCAATTGAGCCTTTTTCAAGATCGTGGTTCTGAATATGTATAAATATCTACCATTATTACTCGTTTAAAAGTAGAGGATAGGATCAATATTGATATTTAGGTACTCCGTGATAATTTTTGGATCTATTTCAAATACTGTAATTGAAGATTAATTTCAGTAATAAGAATAACACAGAAGCAGCTGTGAACAAATAAAATCAAAATCAAAAAATATTTTATTGTGGGTCACAGGTAGGTACAGTTTTAAAATAGTTGACAACTTTGATCAAATAGGGCATACAATAACCACATAGGTAATTATAAATTCGCTGTTTAATAACATTACACTAAAAAGAATAGAAACAATTAAAGTCTGCAGGTCATCGAACATTTCAAGACAAGACTATGGTAAAAAAATAAAAATACTAACAAAATAATAAGAATGTGATTACTGATTATAGACTGCAAAACGTTTCAAATGGTTGAAACATAAAACATCAATAATTGAAAACATTAGCACATGCTCTAGGCTCGAAGCGGATGCGGTCAGAGGCGACCTTCACCAGGCGTGCCCTTTCAACTGAGCGGGCAATCGAGCGAGCAGATGTGTCAGAGGCTGCGCGCCGTCGTCGGAGCATCGCGATCATTTAAGGCGCTACCACGCAGACGGAATGACCACCTTACTGAATTTATACATACCTATTGATCTTGTACGAATCTCAAGCCTAACTAGATGATACTCACTTTTGGTTTATTTTAAAGTTTGGCCGACTGCGAATTTTATCTACTGACTGGTTGAAGCTATGACGCTAACGATAAAATGTTAATATTGATAAAATTCCTAGTGCGGGCAATGATTAAAAAATATTAAAAATGGAATAAAATAAATATGTAAGGGCTCCAATATTAATAGGAACATGATTTAAAAAAAATATTAAGGATATGGAACCCTAGTGCGCAAGTCCAACTCGTTCTTGGCTGTTTTTAGGATATATTTTATTACTCTGTGTTATATTACGGACTCTTATAATAAATGGACTAGTTGGCATTGCCTTACATCCATTTGAAATGACAAAATCGTTGACATTAAATCACTGATGAGTAATTTATATGATTTTTTAATAAATTTTGCGATACGTTTAAATTAAAGTCCATCGACGTTTACGACTATTTAATAAAATATTCAGTTTGTCACACTTCCACGGCTAAATCACTGAACCAGCTTTATTTATTTAGATAGATACAAAGGAGCCATTTACAGAGACCCTCCGTCTACGGTGTGGGGAGAGTTATATCGAACCCAAATAACAATTTTTTCCATTGGTCTTGGTCAGGGCCCGGAATAAACGAACCACCCCGGGGTGGACAAACGGAACTTTTTTTAGAAAAGTTGCGCTGTCCCCCAGCGGGGGACAAGCTGGGGGTTGACATCGTTAATCATCGGCATTCGTATAAACGAATACATCTCCTCGCACCCTCAACTTGTATTGACCTTCCATTCATGTGGGGAATTCTGTATCACCAAGTGCGGCCTATCTAGCGACCGCACTAATGGCTCCTTGAAGACACGCGATAATAACCTCTCTGCATGTGCCCACTCCATTAGGTGGCGACGACTGGTCGCTTTCAAGGGGGGCCATCCGGATGATTCGGGAATACCGCACGGTCTCAGATGAGGCGGGTCCTTGTCGTGTGCCCCCCCTCCCCCTCCCTATGGGATCTGGAGGCAAAACACTACAAGCACGTGTACGATGCGAAGAGATGCAGCGTCAGTGCGAAAGTCTGCTGCTACTACTGCAAATCAGGCGTTACTTTGCTTGTCAATTATTACTGTAGATAGATATATTATGGAAGGTATTAAAATTTAATTTCACGACTAAAATCCATGCTAGGATGCTTTTTGAGAAGAGGCTAGGGAGATACAACAGCTTCCTCACCTTTCGCCTGTCGCATGTTTTCACCCGACATGGTTTTTTTGGAGGTTCCTGTGTAGGACTCGGCGGCAGGATTCTGATTCACCGTATGTCACCACTAAATGTGACAGACTCCATGTGCAGTGGAGGTCTGGTCCGGTTGAGCGGAGCATCAGAGTGAGGAACCATGGGAACTGGTCATCTCCTTCTGCGAAGTTGTAAATTATATAAAAGGTCGATTGGACATGACAATTAATAAAAAATAATGGACTGTGATTTGGATTACCTGCTTTTATGATTTTTCATTCATATTTTATTACTTCCTCAATAACAATCGAAATTGAGTGAATTCCTAGTAGAAATATCAGACTAAATAGATGATTCAGAAAGGTGTGGTTACCTAGCTGGTTTAAAAATATGTATATACTATGATATAATAATGCGTCTGTGTCGAATAACATTCGTAAAATTAATTTATAGCTGAGGAACTCTCGATAATAATATATCTGGGTCACGAAAAAACATTTAGACAAATTATTGTGTTTACCTGTCCGACCAAATAATTTAGAAAAACTTTAGATACCTCTTAACATTGTAAAGGGCAATTATGTAGTTATTTACAAACGATGAGTACTTAGTCATCGTTTCTATTGAAATACAATAATGTAACTAATACTAAATAAAAAAGTACCTAATGTAAACATTTGTTTGCATTAGGTATTTTTTTGATCACGATTTTAAAATGTACGGTATCAATCACGAACAAATATACCTAATTGATTTGTACAGACACAAACAAAAAGGTCAGTAAAAATTTCCTAGATTCGTATTATAGCCGTAAAGATCATTACTAGTTTTTGTAATGGCTTTTTTGTTTTAATACGGGAAACTTCAAAAAATGCAAATGAAAAGCTATAACAAAAAAAACTACTTATCAGGAAATAGGGTATTTTACTGCATAAATAAATTGAAAATCTATTTAGTCCGTCAGTAATAATATTGAAAAATAATGGACACGTATTTTTTATTTTTTTAATTCAACTAATATTGACAAAGATAAAACGCTTCCAAATTCGGGAGTTTGTGTCGTCATTGTGCTTGTAAAATTGTACCGACCGAGTGACGTTTTGTGATTTTTTGAAGCGTTGTATCTTCGTCAATTTTTGTTTTACGTGATAAAAGAAAAAATACGCGTTTAATATTTTTTAATAATCTATATTTCGGACTAATGAAATTTTTTGAGTAAAATACCCTATTGTGTTTATTTCGACATAAAAATGTCATAGTTACGATTTATGTAGCTTTTAAAGGTGCAATATTCTCAAAAGTCGATTAATTAAGTAGTTTATCTATCACACACAAAACATTATATTATAAGAGTGATCTTGTCCAACAAGCAACAAAATTATCTATCTATACATATAATAAAATAGTAGAAAAGTCATGTATGTCCGGGATAAACTCAAAAATTACTGGACAGATTTGAATGATTCTTTTTTTGTTGTTTAGGTATTAAGTCTGGCCAAAACATAGGCTATAGTTTATTTTGGAAACTTGAACAGCTGGCGCAGAACCGCAACGGACCAGCTTAACTGTAAGAGATACAAAAATGGTGCAATAGCAAAAATTGTTCCACATGATGAGCATTTTCTGCTGAGAGAATAAATTTGAAGACCTGGAACAGCTGATGTGGAACTTCAACAGCCCAGCTGAACTATAACATTTATAGGAATGAAGTCTTAGAAAGAGTTGTTCAGCCTGATGAGCACTCTCTGTTTGCGTATGAAAATTGGAGATCTGGACACCAAAAGCCCAGATAAACTATAATATAAATATAGGAATGACGTCTTAGAGGGAGTTGTTCAGCCTGATGAGCTCTCTCTGTTGACGTATAAAATTGAAGATCTGGAACACCTATGTGGAACTCCAATAGCCCAGCTGCACTATAACATATATGGGAGTGATGAAAGAGTTGTTCAGCCTGATGAGCATTATCTATTGATGTATAAAAAATTAAGTTCTGGAACACCTGATGTGGAAATCAAAGCTATCAATTATTTCACTGTATAATTATAAAATCACATAAGCTGGGATTACCAACACGCAGTGAAGGCGGTCGTAGTTTAAGACTGATTTTCAATGACGATGACTTTAGTAATAAAAAAAATATTCTACTGACCAAACTCCCATTATTTTTTTACCCGGGCTCTTGGAGTTGGGTATCAGACTTTTCAAATCTTCGATTTTGACGACCCCGTTGTCGCTGGCATAAGCAACAAGATCCGCGTACGAAGTCGCGGGCAGAAGCTAGTTTTTAATAACTTCATGTTTTATCTTGCAAGCTAATATATAATATAGTTTAATGTTCCTCGAACAATAATAACACTTCTGTTCTCGATGTTACTGATGCACCTGTCAGTACATTTTGTAGTTTGTTATTTACTTTATATCCGTTATCTACTTAGGTCATCATTGAAAAAAATATTTTTTGTTGCCTGTTTTATAATATCAAGTTAATTAAGTGATTTTATTAAAATAAGCTAGGAAGGGACTTTTTTCTTTGCCTTCAATTGCCTTCTTGAGTATCAGAACACGTAATTAGGGTGAAGGCTATTTTAAATCATTGAACTTTATTATAATATTAATAGATTGTTTCATGCTTTGTATCACGGTTTGACTATTTTATTTGTTATTAGCGGCCCGTCCCGGCTTCGCACGGGTGGAGGACCAAGTCTAAAACCCGGTCCCGATGGTTACAAACACAACAAAAAAATAATTATCCGAATCGGTCAAGCCGTTTTCATGTTATGTCGTGACAACGGAAAACGGGTTTCATTTTTATATATATAGACTAGCGGCCCGTCCCGGCTTCGCACGGGTGGAAGTCCCGGTCTAAAGCCCGGTCTCGATGGTTACAAACACAACAAAAAAATAATTATCCGAATCGGTCAAGCCGTTTTCATGTTATGTTGTGACAACGGAAAACTGGTATCATTTTTATGTTTATAGATTTCATTGCTTTGGTTTTAACTGTTCGTTAAACATGAACTAGTTCAAATTAAAGGTATTATTATGTGAAAAAATATACTTGAGTCATCAAAATTCCTATTCGTTTAAGAATAACATCAACGAAACAGGACAAAGCCTTGATTTCTCTAAATTAAGATATTTAATTTAGGAAAAAATACACAATAAACTATACTACACCTAGATATACAGTCATCTAAAGGTATGCTAAAAATTAGCATAATCTAGATATTAAATTAATTCACTAAACGGATGATGAACTGGTTTTTTAAATATTTAAATTTAGTAAAAACAAAACGTGATCATCATACATATCGCGTGTTGCTACCTATCGTCTAGTAAGTATGTATCACATTGAATGTGGTGGAATCCACCTTTGTTTTGCTCACAAAAGCATAATTAGATTGTATCGACAGTAGGAATCCTATTTTTCTAAGTCGGACCGGTTTTAAAACGAATCGGAGCGTGACGATACCCTTTTTGCATACACGTTCGAAATTAATGTCAAATAAGTAAGTACTTACAAAAATTAAGAAGCAAAAACTGGAAATCTACCGCATATTGCTTAGAGCAAATACTATTTAATATCTTTAAAGTAACTTATATCACCCGCGCCCCCGCGTCTAAAGACGCTGTGTCTGGACCGACGAGTCAAAGGCAAGGCGCAAAAAAGGGCCCTGGAAGGTAAAGGACAGCCAGCGGAACATAACGGATTTTAAGTTAGTAGGAGTCTGACTGTCTCGTACTGGTCTCCCGTGACCGGAAGACTCATTTGATGATTTTACGACCCTAAAAAGAAACGAATTATGATTTTAATCATTGATTAGTTCAACTACGGTGGTATGTTATATAGTTGAACCAATCAATGATTAAAATCATAATAAAAGCTAATTTGCAAGGATTAGTAACACAAAAACTGGATTATCTAGAAATACTTGATTAAGTCGATTATCCAATTTTACTATTCAATGCTAGCAATTTTATTATTAAATTGGTATTATAAAAATACGATTTTTATAAAAAAAACTTTTCGCAAATTGCTATGTTAATAAAATCACTTTTGTCACAGTTAACGTAATTTCGTAAGCGTCAAGTTCGTTCGCTAGGCATTTTATTTAGAAACCACACACGTTAGCGGGAGGGCGATAATTGAAAACGCATTGACTGTACAGATTGTATCAAGTGTAGGTAATGTTGCCCAATTTGTGGATTACCCACCTTATCGCACTGTAATTTTATTGTTTGATCCGATCTTATTGCCGAAAGCTCATGCTTTTTGTACTGTGAATGACTTCATAATGTTGTAGGTACATACTTTTACAAACAGGTCAGTGAAATTGAGATATAAACGAATATAGATCGGGTTGCAACATTTATGAGCTATGAAAAAAGTATGAATAAGATGTAAGTACATCATCTTCTCCACACAAATAAATATAAGTTGACAAAACGGAAATAAATATTTGCAAATTGTAAAGTTGAAGGAATGATACTCAATAATATGTCTTTTTTTTACTCTGCACCACACATGGTTTTTTTCCTGTGTCGTGGGTGCGTTTACAAACATATAAACTCACATACATGAACGCCCAGACCCGGAACAGCTACTTGTAGATCTTACAAATATTAGTTCCGTGCGGGAATCGAATCCGCGACACGCAGCGCAGCAGTCCGAACGCTCAGCCACTGCGCTAACAGTGCCGTCATTGGACTCGGTGTACGAAAATTAAAAGATAAACGAAGCATTTTTTAATGCTATTTTTCTAAATTGACGATTTGGGAAAGTGAAAACGGGAGATAGCAAAAACAAAACAAATTATGGTTTCGTTTTCCGCCGTGTGTGTCGCGTGCTAGACATAACCGTTGTTTCTTCATTCAAAATCTATTATTTTAGTAGCATTTTATATTATAAAGGTTTATGAGGGACAAATGTCTATAATACTGTCGTGTATTCGTGTCGTCTATTCTCACAAAGCCTAGTCTAGCCTAATTCGTCAAATGAAAGCTTAAAATGTTTGTTTGCTAATCTTTCACTTACATTACTGCACTGATTTTGATGAATTTTGGTGCAGAGATAGAAGCGACTCGAGTGAGTGAGATGAGTTATAATTATGTTGTTAGGTCGGGCGACTGGCTGAAAATTAATAATCTTTATTTTGTAAAATAAACTTTTGTTTAATTTCCGTAGTTTCGTGATGATTATGTTTATATTTACTATTGTGCAAAGCAGGTATGAATTTTAATTTGATCGTCTCATCAATTATTCTCATAAGTCCATCTCCTTGATTTTCCAAAAGTTCAAGATACATCCTGTATACATAATTAATTAAGCCTATTATGTTTTCATCGCAACTTAATTGATAAGGCCCGCGTAAAAAATATAAAAAAAAACTGTTACAGCAGTTTTTTTTTATATTTTTTACGCGGGCCTTATCAATTAAGTTGCGCACCTATCATCACCTTAGCATCTGTGAAACTTTCCAGAGTTTTAGAATGATTAACCTAAAGATGATGATTACAAAAATCTTAGAAAGCTTAAACTAGCGTCACTCAGTTCCAATTAGTACGTAGCCGTAGGTACAGACGCCAGCACATCCACCTACCTCAATTTATATTTATATTTTCAAACTTATCGTAATAAATCCTAATAGAAGGTTAATTTTAAATTGGTAAAATTTGGGGTAGCTTGACATGCTGGCGTCTATACTACTAACCAGTAGCCCTTAGCTTGAGGTAAGTACATTTGTTCAGAAACAATTACAACTATTATTATATTATTGTCATAACAAGCCTCACAACATCTTGGTACAAGAATGTTGAGTGACAATAATTTCTACATTATTTCTTTAACATTTCATACATCTTATGAAACTCTTTATAAAATAAATATAATTGTTCGTATTATTTCATTATAAGGCGTGCATCGCGGCGTCATCTGCGTGCTTATTCGGATAAGTGGTGGTACAAACAAACATAGCCTTGGGCAATTATTAAAGATGTACTCTAATTATCTACGCGTGAAGAAGCATGAAATGTCAAGAGCTTAGGCAGAAAAAGTTCACCTTACTTTTTATAAACAGGTAAATGATGTTATAATTTAATACGCAATAACCCCTGCGTCACGTCTTCGCAAAGAAATTTTTCGAAACGAAAAATTGAGCTGCGAGCAGGGTTTGAACCTGCGTCTTCTGGATAGGTACGTACTCCAGACGCCTAAACCAATTAGGCCATCTACAAACCACTGCTCTCGAAGCTGAATTTATCGTTCGCTTGTTATTTATTATTTTTGGAGCGTTTGCACGTTACACAGTTTGTCCTATTTATCAAGATTGGCAACCCATCTACAATTGTAACTGGCACTGAAAGTTTCCATAATAGACGGTTATTAGTTCCCGGTTCTCTGTGCGTCAAAGAAATCTTCTAAAATGATTAATTAGAAATCTAACTTGCAACAGTATTGCGCCGGCACACGAAACGAATACGTCATTGTTCGACCTCATCAGAGTGTTTTAGATCCTGATGCGTGAGCGATGCGTCTTTGATAACGGAAGAGAACGTGTTAACAGTGGCTTGATTAATTACTTTAGATGCGAGATAATGGCGGGTGTGCCTCAAGTAAAAATGTTTAAAATCAAAATTGATGATTGTTTTAAAAAAAACCATTACAAAGAGGATAACTGCACTGAATTGCTGTTTAGTGTTAGAAACAGAAATTATGGCCCTTTTTGGATTTGCGTGTATCTTTACATAGAGATTTACCACGTCTTCTATACCTATTTTATCCATGCCATGAATACATTTTCTATTAAAAGAACAACGAAGCATAAATTAATAACATACATAACTTGAACCTCAGTTCCGTTCCCAAAACAAACTTTTGTAATGAAAAGTAATTGTTTTATACAAATGTTAAAGAACTAAACCATTAAAACATTTCTTAATGCAAATTAAAGACGAATAAAGATTCAATAACCGAAAGTATATACTCATAGAAATATTGAGTCATTACAACGAGTGGAATCAACATTATATAGGTATTACAAGATACACCATTGTTTGTTTTGCAAAATCAATATGTAATGGACGTCAAATCAGTATCGTATGTTAAGAAATAATGGTGATTATTGGATCAAAATACTATAACGAGGTGTCTGGCCAAGCTCAAATATCATTCGGACACACATTGATATTTAACTACAATTTAACCTATTATTGGCCAACAACGGCCAAGATAGTAATTGTCTGACATTTTTCTCATAATGGCCTACACATTGGATTCGTCTTCTTAAGCTCGTAAAACACAAGGTCTTAATGTTAGTTCATCACAGAGGCCATTCAGAATTACAAGTTTTTTTCTCACATGAATTACTTTGTAGGAATTAAAATGTGTATCGAATTGATATCTTTTTTCGAGGACTTTTAACCTATATCGAAAAAACAAAGTAGTGCTTATGGTTTCAATAACTAATTTTTTTTTCTCTAGCTTCCGGGATACCACAGTGGTACACGCCCACGGCGTCGGACGTCGGCAGATGATCTCCGGCCACAGTAGGCGCGGACATGCGGACAGCAAGTAAAGGGCAACTTGCTGTCCGATCATGGACCATGCCCGGGTCGACGATGCGTCGTGTTCCACGCGCGCCTCAAAGAGCGTCACCAAAATGACGGGGCCCCCTCACAGAGGGCCAAAGCCTGCCGGGGTCGCGGGACTTCTTTCCATCACCGTGACCCCGGAACATAAAGGGCTATTGAAGGACACCGTGGATTTTAGTCAGTACAAGTCTGACAGTCCCTCCCGCCCTGCCCGGAGTGGGAGGACTCATTTGATGATTTTACCACGCAAAAAAATAAAGCTTACGGGATAACCAATAAAAATATGTTCCGTAAAATATAATCAGTAACAAGTTACAATAAATGACACTACAAGGGCCATTGTGGCGAAAGGCTGCCCACAAGGGGGAGTCCTCTCACCGCTACTATGGAACCTGGTTGTAGATAACCTCATTAAAACACTAAATGATAACGGCTACTTCACTGTAGGGTATGCCGACGATATAACCATAATAATAAATGGCACTCACGAAAATACCCTGTGCAACCTCATGCGCCAAGCATTGAAAATAGTGGAAAACTGGTGCAACAAACACCAGTTATCAGTAAATCCCTCAAAAACCGAGCTGATTCTCTTCACAAAAAAGAGGAACCTGACGACTCTACAGCTTCCACGTTTCTTTGGAACCACCCTAAGCCTATCAACTGAAACCAAATACCTGGGCATCTTTTTGGATAAACAGCTAAATTGGGCAAAACACATCAACCACATCACTACAAAAGCCAGCATATCCCTGTGGCAGTGCAAGCGAATGCTTGGCAGGAATTGGGGGATCAGCCCCAAGACCACTCACTGGCTATATACCACTGTCATACGACCGACAGTCACGTACGGCTCATTGGTCTGGTGGCCCAGAACAAACCTGAGCACAACCCAAAAAGACCTCGAAAAGCTGCAGCGATTCGCCTGTATGGCAATTACTAGCTGTATGAGAACTGCACCCACCGCTGCCCTACAGGCAATGCTTGGACTGCCACCTCTACACCTCATCGTGCAGAAAGAGGCGGCCCTAGCCGCCTTTAGGCTTCATGCCTTGGGAACCCTAAACAAAGACTCAAGAATTAAACACACGCGAATCAAGAATGATGCGATCGAACAACAGCCAATGATGGCATCACCTTGCGACAAAGCCCGAAGACAATACCACTTTGCAAAACACTACAGTATCACACTTGCAGAAGAGCAATATGACTACTCAGGCCCGAAAGAGCTGAGGATATACACAGATGGATCAAAGAATGATTCCGGAACCTGGGCTGGAGTTTTCTCACACGACCTTAACATAAATATATCCAGCCCGCTGGGAATGTACAACACCGTCTATCAGGCGGAATGCATGGGCATTATACAAGCAGCATATGCGATAGAGGCCAGAAGAGTTACGGACACCCATATACGTATACTCTCTGACAGCGCCTCAGTTCTTCAATCGTTGGAGAAACGATATACCACTTCAAGCTTAATACTAGAATGTCACAATGCACTAGAACGTCTAACGGTATCTAAACGCAACAAAGTGACACTACAATGGATTAAAGGACACAGCGGATCACTGGGCAACGACGCGGCTGATGAACTAGCTAGGAGAGCATCCAGCGCATCAGTCTGCGGACCTGAACCCATTATACCCATCCCCTTCAACCAGATACGTAGATGGCTGCAGGAGCGCATCCTTACACAAGCGGAGAGATGGTGGACCTCGACACCAGGCTGCAGGCAATCCAAGGAAGCTCTGCCATCCTTAGATGGCAGGCTAACCAGACGTCTTTTACGCCTGGACAGGACCGGCATGCGTCTGCTGACAGGGACCATAACGGGACACTGCTCCCTAAACAAACACTTCCACACAATAGGCATAACGGACAGTCCCCTGTGCAGGGCTTGCATGGAGACTGAGGAAACCGTTGCGCATGTGCTCTTCGAGTGCACAGGTGTCACCCAGATCAGGACAGAGACCCTCGGGACGCCCAGGACTTACACAGATGTTCTCCACAGACCAAAGAACCTGATCAACTTCTGGAGGGAGGTGGGCTGGTTGGAATAAGCCACCAAAGGCCACTATGGCCCACGCACAATGGTCCACATGAAGGACTAAGTGCGGAAACCAAAACCCCTAACAGTAACAGTAATATAATCAGTATCGTGTCGAAAATCTTGCTCATGCCATCTTCCAAGTTCATCGTGCTATGCTCGCGCTGCTGAGAACCTCAAGCGGGGTAAACTCGTTCGGGGTTGAAATTTTGGGGCCGGGGTCCGGGTGCTCAAAACCTCTTTCCGTGTTTCGTTTCCGTGACCCAAAGGCGTCACCTTGACCTTGCCTACAGTCTAAGCATTGCAGTACAACGAGGCAAAGCGTCCCATTATTATATTTTAGCAATGTTTTATCAGTAGTTATATCTCAAGCTGATATGATGAAGATTATTTTAACAAAGAGGTCAAATGATTACATGTATTAGTATCTCTAAACATCTTCCATTAGTTAAACTACCAATTATGAACAGATCAAAGCTTGCCGGCTACGTTGAATGCAGTTCCAATACTTAGTACAATACTTACTTTAATGCATTTGCTTAATATTACGTTCAGTTGTTGAGTAATTCCTGTTCTACAGGGTATTTTTTTATGTAATGCGGAAATGTTTAATGTTATACCTTAACGAAAAAAGCTTTTTGTAAAAAAAATAACCGACTTAAAAAACAAACACAAAAAAAGTGTAAAATAGCTTTTCTTTCGGAAGTCGGTGGCTTGGTTTTTTATTTCGTTGACAAAGAAAATCCACGCGGGCAACGTCACGGGATATCCATTAGTGTTAAATGATAAAAACCTTCTCCAGAATGTAATGAACACTTTACTGAAAACCGCATCAAAATCCGTTCAGCCAAACGCGAGATAATCGCAGACAAACATACATACAAACAGGTCGAAGTGAGAACCTACTTTTTTTTTGAAGTCGGTTAATGAATAAACACTTTTTTTTTGTAAAAATATAATTATGTTATCATTAATTAAGTACAGATGTTTATTTTGATACAGCTTTTATATTTCACGTGGTCGTGACATGTGACACTTGTTTTCCTGAATGCGCATGAGACATACTGATGCTAGCAGGGGTCATTGCAGTCCTGAAACGCCAAAAGCAACAAACAAACATGCTATTTTTTGAGCAAATTAAGTTAAACCAGGAGAATACATTTTTTTCAAATGGAATAGTAATGTGTTCTATTACTACACACTACTAGAACCACCTTAATGGCACTTCAAAAATAAACACCCTATATAAAATATTGTTGGTAATTGTGAAGCAAATCTGTATTGAATGAATGAATAAATAAATAACCATGACTCAAACAGTGCTAGAAATCATAGCTGTTTGTATCTCAATACGTATAGTAATATTATTCAAGATTTGGAGAATTTTTTTAAGTAATCATCACTATCAATATGCTCTTATTATTTGTATTTTTTTTTCGTTAAAACGATAGAGATCACCTTAGTGTTATTTCTGCATTTTTCTTTGCTTTTATTTTGCCTCCTCCGCCTTCTTTTGAAGTCTGTTAAATACAGTGACGGATTAAGACTACTTGATGCCCTAAGCAATTGAAGCCTTTGGTGCCCCCTATCCACGGGTTTCTTTTTTTCGTGGTTAAATACCTATATGAAACCTAAAATCATTCTACCCAGAGAGACTACTTATCAGGCTTGTACTAACTAAAACCCACCGTGATCCTTCTATAGCCGTTTACCTTCCACGATTACGCTAACTTGATGAGTTAGCCGGCGAACCCTGCAGTCTACCCGGCCCTCTAAAGGGGGGTCCGTCAGTTTGCTGACGGCGAGTCACCCATCACTAATAATTTGTCTTTGACAGTTCAAAAGTGCCGGTTAAGGCCTAGTTGAAATAAACGTTTTGATTTTGATTTTGATTGACCGCCTCAGAAACAATTTACAAAAAACCTTCCCTAGACTTCCCAAAATAATTCAAAACCAAAATTTGCCAAATCGGTCCAGCAATTTTGTATATAATAAGATATGTATATTATCTTACCGGGGCGAGCCGCTAGTAAAATGTTACTATTATGGAAATCTCAATATTTTGTCAGATCGTAAAAACCGTGCGAAGCAGGTGCGGGTCGCTAGTTATGACTTATTTTTAGTGTGTGATTCGTCTTATGTTGCCAACACTATTGAGGATATATTGTAGTGTGTTTCATCATCGATGCGTGAGCCAGAGTATCGTAAAACTTGTTAAATCTCACCTCAAAACTCCACCCATATTATGTAGGTGTTTAAATGTCACAGTCATTCATAAATCTCAGACATTAATAAATTGACTAGGTAAATGGACAACAGCGATACAATAAAAATGTATTGTATTGTTTTTATATGTTAATAATCCTGTTTTTTTTCCAAATCCTTGGTATTCGGACATGCGGGCAGTAAAGGACAACTCGCTGTCCGACCATGGACCATGCCCGGGTCGACGGCGCGTCGTGTTCCACGCGCGCCTCCAAGAGTGTCAGTAAAATGACAGGGCCCCCTCATAGAGGGCCAAAGCCTGCCGGGGTCGCGGGACTTATTCCATCACCGTGACCCCGGAACATAAAGGGCTATAGAAGGACACCGTGGATTTTAGTCAGTACAAGTCTGACAGTCCCTCCCGCCCTGCCCGAGGTTCAGGACTCATTTGATGATTTTACCACGATAAAAAAAAAATACTTGGTATTACTCAAGCTTTTATCTTCACATCTGAAACGCTTACGCATTACTATGTAATCAGGTAAACCGAGCCTTTTCCAAACTGTGTTGGGGTCAGCTCACAGCCTAATCAGATGAGGCTTAATTTAAGATTTTTCACGGCACGGTCTTGATATGTAAAGAGCGGCAACTTATATACTTTCAAGCATATTTGACTAAGCTAATTTAATTGTAGATAATAATAATAACCCTGTATTTTACTTCTATATTCCGCAATAGTCCAACTCCAACTGGGGGTTGTCCTTGGGTATACTGGCACCAGTGACGGATTAAGACTACTTGATGCCCTAAGCAATTGAAGCCTTTGGTGCCCCCTATCCACGGGTTTCTTTTTTTCGTGGTTAAATACCTATATGAAACCTAAAATCATTCTACCCAGAGAGACTACTTATCAGGCTTGTACTAACTAAAACCCACCGTGATCCTTCTATAGCCGTTTACCTTCCACGATTACGCTAACTTGATGAGTTAGCCGGCGAACCCTGCAGTCTACCCGGCCCTCTAAAGGGGGGTCCGTCAGTTTGCTGACGGCGAGTCACCCATTACTCGCCATCCGCAGCCTACGGTGGCTGGAAATCGCCTCGCGACGTCCGTTGCCGTCTTTCACTAACCACGGTTGTCTGCCTTTATTTTTGGTGATAAAGAATGTATTATGAAGAGAAGTACTTTGTAAATCAGAGTCCTTTCGAGTCCAAGGGAAATAGAAGAGCGAGCGAAGCGAGCTCTATTTTTTTTTGCACCTATCTTATGCTATAAATGAGGTAACCAAGTACATATATGCATACTAAATTAACGAGCGAAGCGAGCTAGAAAATTTAAGCAGTTTTAATTAGTTTTTGGTGACGTGAGAGTGAAAGTTGATGCCCATGGGGGCACCAGAAGAAGCACAAAAAAAATTCGTTCATCGATTTTTTTTTGTGCTTCTTCTGGTGCCCCCTCAGACGTGATGCCCTAGGCAATTGCTTAATTTGTTTAAGGGTTAATCCGTCACTGACTGGCACAGTGCATACAGGGATAACCACCGGTTAGGGCCTCATTTAATTTAAAATTACGTAATGGGCCCTGCAAGATGGCTTCGGCTCCTGGCATGCCCTCCAAAAGTCCGGGATCCCATGATCCCGAGATCTTTAAAGATTTAGAAAATAATAATAATATTCCACAAAAATATCACACAACGCCATCTAGTCCCAAGCTAAGCAGAGCTTGTGTTATGGGTACTAGACAACTGATAAACATACATTATATATTTATAAATACATACATGTTATAGATAAATTACACCCGGACACAGAACAAATGATCATGCTCATCACACAAACATTTGTCCTGGGTGGGAATCGAAACCACGACCCCCGGAATAGCAGTCAGGGACACTAATCAGAATCTAGACCAACAGGCCATTCAACTTATAATGGATACTTTGACAACAACACTTTGAAACTATAGGTAGGTTCCCCATTTATCAAAAAATGCCACGTTATACCGTGGGTCTAAGGATTTTCCAGCATATTCCTTTCACGTGTTTATAACAAGCCTTCTTGTGAGGATCCTTCTTTTTCAGGCGAATGCAATTGAGTAAACAGTGAAATCAATTCCTAGTTAAATAGAATAAGCCTGTCGGGGTCGCGGGACCGTCTCATCAAGTAACCGTAACCCTGAATCGTTAAGGGCTGTTGAAGGACACTGTGGATTTTACTCAGTAGAAGTCTGACAGCACGAGTCGCGTCCCGCTTTGGGTGGGAGGACCCATTGTTTTTTTTTAGCGTGGTAAAATCGTCAAGTGAGTCCTCCCACCCCGGGCAGTGCGGGAGGGACTGTCACTGTGTGAGGACACGTCGGTGCTCTGCCCAAGCTGGGCAGTCTTGCACCGTATGCTCTAGTGTGTCCTCCGGGCGATCTTCGCAGTGGTGACACCCAGGCGTTTCCTCCTTTCTCATCAGACACAGGTACCTCCCGAAACTTTCGTGTCCGGTGAGGACCTGCGTCATGCGGTAGGTCAGGATGAGAGGACCCATTTGATAATTTTAACGTGATAAAAGAAAACCTATTATGAACAAAATCAACTGGAGATTTTACAAAAGCCAATACGTTATAAGTGTTCACAACACAACAGGACGGGCCTGCCTCCATTTTGTAAAACATTTTTCGTTCAATTGTTAAACGGAACGAGACGAATTTAAATATCGATAAGATTATAAAACTGATTCGTGCCGGTTAAAACCAACACGAGTATCGGGGTGTTCAACATTTATTTCGTGTTTATTGAACAGTCGTGTTGGCAATGGCATGTCTATTATATTATTTAGTAAAGAAAGATTACCAAAATATTGTGATAAGTATTTATGGCCATTGCGTGATACTTATTATTACACTAGCTGTTACTAGCGGCTTCACCCGCTACAACTCGACAATTATCCCACAGGAACATAAAATCGGGATAAAAATCTAAATGTGTTAATCCAGGTTATAAACTATCTGTGTACCAAATTTCAGCTAAATCCGTTCAGTGGTTTTTGCGTGAGAGAGTAACAAACATCCATCCACACATACAAACTTTCACGTTTATATTATTAGTAGGATTAGTAGGATTAACATTTAACTCTATCTCATTCTTTATATAATTATTTTTATCACATATAACATTGATTGAAGATTGCGTTTTAAATTTTTACACATCGTAGGTAATTAAAATAATGATACAACAATTAGCGAAACTTTGACTTAGATATTTCCATGCAAACCTACGTAGCTGATGTAATTTATTGAAAGTTACCAAAACCATGCAGAAATATTGAAGGTTAATAATTAATTAAATTTATTAATTGCTCTCATAAATGTCATAATTTTTTTTTATATAAAATACAATTTATATTAACATATAAACTATGCTACTTGGTATTTTATGAAAAACTATAAAAATGCTAAAATATAGTAAAATTTGATGAACATCTTTTTTTCTTTAAGGTCAATGCGTCGTGGTGCATTAGAGCATTTTATAAAAATTGTGGCTGACTGTTATAAGGTCAGATGTTATTGGCATGATAAATTAAGCACATCGTTTTAATGTAACTATAAATAACTATTATTTCAATAATATTGTTGTTTTAATTATTTTCCTGTTTCGCATTAAACGAAACCGGAAGGAACAATAATAATCATCTCTCCATCTCATCAGAGGGCTGGTTCCTTTTTTGGTTAAAGAATAAGCATTGCCATCCAACGTGGCAATGCTGCCAGTCTTCTGGGCACGTTTCCGGATGACAGCGATGCGGAGGAATACTTTGACGCCTAAGAGTCTCTGCCTTTTTGTGTTTTTTGTTTTTGTTAAATTAGGTTTTTTTTATTTATTTTAGTTTAAGTTTATTTGTAAATGTATAGTTTTATTTTTTTTATTTTTTTTCTAGCTTTAGTTACCTATGTGTATATTCGATTTAACTACAAAATAAAATCAATACATTTTATCATCTCTTCAATCAACGATGATAATACTGATAAAAATCTGTTATTTTAGCGAAGTAGCATGATCATGGCGATTTTTTTTTTGTTTTTTGTTAAAATTACTTGATTCTGAACTGTTATAAGAATAAATTGCAAAAATTTGTTTACAAAATTCATCATGTTGTATCTTTATAACATGTGTCCAATTAATGAAAGATAACTAACTTAATACATTCTATTTTGAAATAAAGCCCATGTAAGAAAAGAGAATTCATGAAAGCTTTAATAAGCAGACAATGAAACTTGTCAGATTAAAATCGTAATTACTGGCTGAATAAACAATCAAGATGCAACGTCCTCGCAGCTGAAGTTGCAAGCAAGAATTACAAAAAAAAAATATAAATTACAAAATATTCTGGCAAATTATGATCCTCTTCTAGTTAGAGAATAACCACAAAAAGTAATAAAATAAAAAACAAAGACAAGAAATAAGCAGTACCTTTGTACTTTAATTTTAATTATTATGTAATGTCCTGTAAATTTATTGTGTGTACATAAATAGTTAAATAAATAAATAAAATAAAGATAAGTCACAGAACTTCTAAAGAAAAGTCCAAGTACAGAATAATCGAATAATGCTCATACAACAAAAACTACTTGGCCAATTTTTATGGGACCAAATGGCTGGTAGGGATATTATTTCACCGAATATAAAAAGAAAAGCACAAATCAAAACAGAAAATTCCGATTAATCGGTGTACCTTACATAAAAAATTGAGATCCTCCTCCTCCCTGAAGTCGGTGAAAAACAGTTATTGCGGAAATGAAGGTGTTCTGAAAATCATCCCTTTTTTACGTAGTAAAATCATCAAAAGAGTCCCCCACCCAGGCTAAGAAGGGAGGGACTTTCAAATTCGTCCTGACTAATCCCCTAGTGGCAAGTTTGTAAGCATGTTACCTTCGTACCTTTATAAATGAGGCGCC
Source organism: Agrotis ipsilon (assembly GCA_028554685.1). Classification (NCBI taxonomy): domain Eukaryota; kingdom Metazoa; phylum Arthropoda; class Insecta; order Lepidoptera; family Noctuidae; genus Agrotis; species Agrotis ipsilon. The sequence continues at coordinate 12,601,752 of CM052972.1, forward strand.
TCCCCCCTCCCCCCCTTAGAGGGCCAAAACCTGCCACGGTCGCGAGACTAACGAATGGATTTTAGTCAGTACTAGTCTGACAGTTCCTCCTGCTCTAAGTTGGAGAACTCATTCGATGATTACCACGCTAAAAAAAGCCAAACAAGCCAGTAAACCCCGCCATAAGTTCCATTTATTACGATATGAACAAATCACTAATAGCTTGGCCTTTCAACCTGACAACTAATACGGCCAATGACCAAACGCACTTCGCACTTTCAGCCATTGTCTATGAATATGTTATTACATCCACGGACTTATTATACAACTGTTTTGTATGTCAGCTGGTAGCACAATACAGCTATTAATCATTGGTATGTGTAATATGATCTTGTGAAATATGTACTTGGGGAGATATGAAATCTTATCAGATGTATCCATCTGAATTTGGCAGGGTTGGATCAATCCCTTTGTCTTAATGTATCAATTTAGTTTTGTCTGTCAATTTTCCGGGTTAGTGACCACGATGAAAATCATTTATCATACAATGTTACAATGTATGTAGTTCGATTACAGCCGTGTTTGAGCTTTTTATGTTTGACTCCACGGTTAGCACAGTGGTTGAGCAATTGGCTGTTGCACAGTGTGGCAAAGGTTCGATTCCAGCAGGGAGCAAATGTTTGTATGATCTACAAGTAGTTGTTTCGGGCTTGGGTGTTTGTGTATTTGTGTTTCTATATTTGTAAACGAACCCATGATACAGGAAAAAAATCCTAGTGTTTATCAACTGCAACGTTATTTAATAAGAAATAAATTTAAAAGAAAAAAAATGATAATGTTATGCTGGATAATACAATAACCCTTGGTAAGGCTGGTTGTGGCCATCTGTAATAATCTGTCAAAGATCTCCAAATTACAGCTAGGACCAAACACCTTTTTCTCTTATCCTGCTAAAAACATCATAATTATGAGTTTCACACCCAGAGCGGGACGGGAGGGTTTGACAGACTTGTGCGGACTTAAATCTACGGTGATCCTTCAATAGCCGTTTACGCACCAGAGTCACGGTTACCAGATATGACAGTCACACGACCCCGGCAGGCTTTGGGCTTCTATGGGAGTGCCGTTAGATTGTTGACTGCTCATTAAGACGCTCGAGGAACATGACGCGCCGTCGATATGGGCATGGTCCCTGAACGGACAGAGAGTGACCCAATACTCACCGTACGCATGGATATCCGTGGCTTCGCGACGTCCGTTGCCGTGGGCGTCTGACGTCTCCCGCGGCGGCTGGGTTCTGAGGTGGAAGCTGTCAATCCCTCACGTTTTCCGGCTTTTCCTTCGCAAGCATGAATGCTTTGCAGGAGGCGACCATTTTCCAGGTTAAAGTACTTTCCAAAGTACGAAGGAAATTGTTAGAAACGGGTGGTCACCCATCTATGGCCATCTTTGGCTTCAGCTTGACTTTGAACATTGAACCTTACAGCTGTTATTGTTTTTGTTTAGATAATTTGTAAGTTTTGGATCTATTTTGGAATCGTAGGTCTGTACCAATAAACGTTCGTCTGCATAATTATTTTGACGGCACGGCACGGCATGGAATGGCGGACCAAGGGCGGACCGATCGTCTGTCGACAGTATGTCGCAGGTCCAATCACTGCACGAAACAAAAGATTTGTATGTAAATAATACATACATACATATAAGTAGTTATTTCTGGTCTGGGTGTTTGGTCTTATTTCAAGTAGGACATAATGTACACCTGTCAGCACATAGGTACTTATTTTATCTACGAATATTAATTTTTACTTTGGCTGATAAAAGAGATACTATCAAATTGAAAGGGAAAGAAAAGTTTCGTTTTGTCATATAATACCGTACAGTAATTAGTACTATTTGGATGCATCCACCACAATGTAGTTACATAATAGCTAATAGGCAGGAATAATCGACGACTATAAATAAGGAACAAATAGATAACTTTTTTGAAAACAAAATCCTGAATGTATGTCATTGCCGGAGCTTTTAATTTTAGTTATTGTTATCGATATAATTAATTAAGATATTATTATACCGATTTGTCTTATCATTGTGGCGTACTACTATACTTTAAAACTTAAGCTTAACTTAACTATGATACTCTTAAACTTTTTTTTAATGTTGCCTTACATTAGGATTCGTTTTGAATCGTGGAAGCGTTTACAAACATATAAACTCACAGAAAGAAACGCCCAGACCCGGAACGAATACTTGTAGATCATACAAATATTTGCTCCGATCGCTCGCCATTGCGTCAACACTATCTTGTCTTTGATGATGTTTTGTTGTGAATTCTAAATTTTTAATCAAAATAAAAGGAATGTGCTCATTAAAACTAGTATTCTATTTATAAGTAATTAAAATATAACAGCGGAGCTTCGCCCAAAGTTCATCTCATTGTTTCGGCCGCCCATAAATCCATTGCAGGCGACTTGTGACGTCACTACGTGCACGCTTGCAACTAAAAGGCTATATAAGCACTTTCACTGCGCGAGCGCGCGAGTCGCGGGATGACACCGCGGATACACGCATGCGCACTCTGACCCCAGCTAGCGCAACTAACGGACATTACATATTTGAATTTTGATTCATTTATATTTTATTGTGTGAGTGACGTAGTGTCGTGTATTTTCTTGTGTGCAAGGTGAGTTCTTTTAATTTGATTTTATGTACTTTTGTGTGATTTTGTTGTTATGAAAATATATATTGATTGATAAAAATATTTAGGTCATTGGAATATGGACTAAATAGAGTTTAAATATATCACATAATAAAATATCAACATTATTAGGAATTATTGATGAGAAAAAAAATATGTATTTGTTTTTTCGTGTAGGTATATTTTATGGCGTACTTACGACACAATTAAATTATATATTAAATATACATAAAAAAAAAATTAAACATCAATAAAATTTTCTAAAATCCCGCAATATGTTTTTCCGCACGTTCGCGCATCAAAAAGACATCAACGCGCAATCGGCGCATTGACATACGATTACGATTGGACACTCCCGGACCGCCCACCAACGTCCGCAAGTCACCGGAACACTATGGCAGGAAGAATAGTGCTTACATCGTTAAAGTTATTATTGGAAGCTTTTATACAACTTTCTAGCACTATGTGTAACTTAAAATTAATTATCAAGTAATAACGATTACTTAAAAATAAAAGGAAAATGAAAATGTGCGCAAAAATTTGATAAAATATCGGTTGAATATCTCTATTAACCTAGTTTTGAAAAATAATGATATTATTTATTTCACAGTTAATTAAGCATTTGTTAAGCTCACATATAAGTTGGTATTTGCTGCCCTTTATCGCATGTATCATCGCCAGCGACCCGTATAATTAGGTTAAATCCACACTCATTGATGTTGCGTGAAGAGAACCATTGCGCAAGATCATTTTTATGATTTAATGTCTCCGCAGTTGATGTTACTCACTCGTTTATTTGCTACCTTAGTTTTAAAAGTTATTTTTGAGTTCATCACAAAAGGTCAGACCTCCACTTGACACAAATCAAATCACAAGTGGATATTCTCACAAATTATTGCATCTTCGTTCACAATATTCATTGATTTAATTGGTATACAGTTAACCTTTTAACACCAAAGGCGAGCTTTATCAACTTTTAACTCGTGCACATGAATATATGAACCCATCCGTATTGTCTTATGCGCCGCATCCGACCTTTACTTGCGTATCGAAGATGTGCCGTGATGAATACTAAAGGATGCAGACTAAAAGAGTATTGCGAAACAACTATTAAATATTTAGTCGTAAAACGTCTACGCATCAAAATTACATTAGTGTTATTTGATTTTATACATAAGGTAACTTCGTATGTCATTACTATGCAATTTATTATTTGTACGACACATCGCGAGTACGCCTACGAACGTATTTCAATTCGATGGAAAATGTAGGAGGTCACAGTGCAGCGATTTTACATGTTAAATGCCAAGCTCATATAACAGATTGTAGTAAGAAAATCGACCTAAATGGTTTAGCATTTGCTTTAGCAGATGATCTATACTGATAGTAAATGGGTAATGGGACGATACTTTGTTGAAATACAGGGCAAAGGTGGGCTGTAAAGAACTATTTATTTATAGATACTAAAGTTAAATCAAGAATTCAATTTAAAATATTTATAACTCTAGTCTCCGGATGTCTCCCAGATGTGTCTACTTTTCTTGTTGTCCTACTTAAAAATACTTTCAGATTCGGTCTCAGTGCGACATCAGTACTTAGTTCTCAACGCTTATCATTTAATTAACTTAAATCTATAAACACAAAGATTTAATTAGAGTTTTTCTCGTGGGATTAAGACGTGTATCTTTTGACAACTCGTTTATCAAAATCTATTGAGTCATCCAGATCCTACGTGAGAACTCACTGACACACTTTACTTATCTTGCTGCGTTAACGATGTAAAAACTTACACTATCTATGCATGTTAATTTCCGTAAAAACAAATGTAATTTACACGCCGACTATTAATTTCGATTAAAACATGACTACGTTTAAAATACATAATTTTGCACATCGTTAACACATTCCAAAAAAAAAGGAATAAATTATTTTGTAATTAAACAGTGGCATTTAAGATTCATACAAAAAATTAATAAGTTCGTAATATTATTTCGCTATTAGCTCATCATAATGCGATATGTCACTCAGCTTATATAAGAACACATTGAATCAATAATAGCCTAACTACTAAGTGCTCATCCATGGAGAAAGAAAGTACGAAGGTCAGACCTAGATACTTGTCTGACCTTCGACAAGTGGAACCTGTTACTGATGAACCAGCTAGCAATCCCACTTTCAGATACCAGAATTCTGTCTGCTTATCGAGATTTACTAGTCACTTTCGTCGTCAACACACCAGAAGGTTTAAAACGGCCACTTTGAGCAATAATCCTAATGATTCACTTCATGCATTTACAGCAACGACATTGACTATTTATTCACGAAGTAAATCATTTGAAATTTGAGAAAGTGACCGTTTTAGACCCGTTGAATATAGAATTTAATTTCAAAAAATGTACAGTTTTTTGCCACTTATCAAATTATTGGCAGAGTTTAATATTTTAAGGCTGAGGCTACATTAGCAGCGATTTGCGATGCGACTGTAAGAGCGAAACGAGTTACACACGGTATCGCTGTTGTACGATATAGCCAAATACTTTAGCATTAATTATTTTACTATAGGTAATCGCCCATGTGCCGCAAATCGCTTCGGGCCCTGTCTCAGCCTTAGACGCGTTAATTTATGCTAGATTAAATCAAAGGTGTTACACAACACCATTAACATAAAATTACCTTGATATAAATGGATAAAACAAGGAAATAACAAAAAAAGAAGGATCGTCTATCTATAGGTTAATACTGCCTAAAAACTAGAATTTTATTTTTAGTCAAGGTTTATGAATCCTAGAGCGTCTGCCACACTCTTAAAAGACATAAAGCAAGCACGTACCAAATAAAATATGCGATCACTTTGAAAAATCGAAATCTTTTTTGTTACGGTAGATTATTATTACGATTTTTTCTTCTTTTTAAATTCTTTATTTAAAAATATAGATATAGATTTTTATAATATAAAACAATAAAAATGTTCAATTGTTTTTCCACAGAATTAAAAAAATAATATCAGCTTATGCTAAATTTGTGCATGCTATGGCATAATTTACTTTTTTTTGGGTATTACACCAAAGAGGTCAAGATCAGATTGTAAAGTAAGAATTTATAAGTAAGATGACACTAGTGGCCTGAATTGTAGCTTGTTAACTATTCGTACAGCGGAGTTCGTTAAGTGGAGATGAGAGATATGCCTGGAGCTACGCAACAATGGGTTGCGCCCGCGCAGGTCTGCCGGCCGTCCGTCGTCCGGTAGCGATGATCGTACATCATGCGTTATGATTACACGAGAGTTATTACTTACCAGTTTACGGGTTCCGAGATTATTTATATCTGGCTCATCGCTTGGGAAGTTATTTTTAAGTTACTAGGGAGGTTAATTGTTAGAAAGAGTACAAGTAGGTATTTGGTCATTGAGCCAATATTTGCTAATTATCGTGATTTTTATAATTAAGGCGAATTTGTAGTACAGTGTGTGTTAATGTATGAGCGCACGACCTCATACCCGCCGAAATAACCCAAATTTTGATTACTATTTTTTTCTACTTGGAGAAAAAAAATGAAATAATAAAATACGCATTTTCACCATTTACTTAATTTATAAAGTAAAGTAAAAAGAGAATGTGTTAATGTTAATATTTTATTAAATGATTTTAATTCATTAAAAATCTCAATTTTTGTTAGAATTTCAGACGTACAAAAATCTTTAAAAGTACTACAACTTCCGCTTAAGAGCATTTCCAGAAAAAAAATGTCTGTGTATTAAGTACATTTACTTATAGTAGAATTGAATCATAGTTATTATAAGTTCTTTCATCTATAATCAATTCCTTAAATAAAACTGCTAATTTATCAGCATCATAAAACAAAGTAACCTTTCATCCAGTAGTGACGAATTAGTCATAAGTTGGCAAAGTGGTTTCTTAACAATAGATCACCATTGTGTGGTTCACAATCCTCGCTGTATGGTGTGGTCGGCGGGTTGCCCGCGGCTGTTTGACATAATGATGGCATTACAGAGGCTCATTTGTCGTTCAAAGGGCATTCCGACGTGATTTGTTATATCTCTACGATGAGATGAGGTGACCGATTTGAGTTATCTTAAACCGACTTAAAAAAAAGGATATTCTCAGTCCGGCCTGTATGTTTGAGGGTATGTTTGTTCACGATCATCACGCGTTTGACTAGATCAATTTTTATTGAACTTTCAGAAAAGGGTTGGTTGCATTCTGAAGAAGGTTTAAGTATGTAGTAACAATAGATATACCATGACGTTGTCCATATGGATACGTTATTGCTTTCTTGGATGACTGATTTCAAAGACGCCGACCTAAAATTTAGTTGAATATCTGAACTAAGGCCGGTAAACTATGCCATGGTCTTTCAAAAAAAAGAAAGTTATTGTATTATTTTTGAAGTCCTGTTCCTGTTTTTAAAAAAACAACTTTTATTTTTAATTATCCACATAGATAATCTTTATAATTTAGTCATAAATTTAAATTTAAAAAATTATCACTAAATAAATTTTTATAACCTACATTTTATAAAATATATTTTTATTTAATATATTTTATAAAAAAACGCTCGCTAAATCACAAACCAGCTTTCACTTAGATCTAAAAATGCTTTTAAAAACTCAAAATAATCAATTTAAACTGCTCCAAATATAACCTACTGCAAGTTATAAAACCATTTGAAAGAAACTTGAATACACAAAAACACTTCCGTTTTGTTACCAAAAGTAAACATATTAAGATCACACACAAAAGTAAATTGTTATGTTATGTGCGACAAAATCTTCTTCAAATATAATCTGAACAGGAAACGTGTCTAAGTTTGCGTGAAACGGTAAAACACACCCGGTAAATAATACCACACAAAGTAATTTACTTAAGACAATTAGCAATTATAAACAGTGTTTTTTATTCAATAGAAAAGTGGGTAATTGAGCTATTTATACTATAGTTAAGTCATTCACTTTCGCTCTTCAGACCGCTTATATTTTTATACCTATTGACGCATTGCTACATTCTTGACGGATGAATCTTTTAAATATATAATACGAGTACCATTTATATATTTTAAAAACATTTCTCACAGCTTTGCGTGATGTAATAAAATTATAACGCAATCAACGGAAGCTCGTAAGTATTTACAGAATTATTTTAACATTGACGGGTGTCAATCAAGGTATAAAGTTTTTAATCAAAATACATTATATGACTATGTACACTTCTTAAAAGAAAAAAAATATTTCAAATTTTTGAATCAAAGGAAAAATTTGATTGTATAATGTATATAATTTAATTAATATATTATTATATACCAATGAATTAAAAAAAAATGCACGTTAAGGCGTATTGTATTGTATTATTTAAATATACCAAAAAAAAATACACACTTACAAAATTATGAAAAGGTCCAGAATTACTGACCATATTGTTATTTTTTTACTTGAATGCCTAATTTCAGTTATTTAGATAAAAATAATCAGGTAATAAGTCTGGCATTAGGTAAGGCATAAATCATAATCTATTTTCGCACGCCCCAGACTTGTTCAAAACTAGTGTCCTCGGTGACTTCTAGAAACCATTGCATAATAGTAAAGAACAGACACAAAAAGACTTGACACACACACACAGAAGATGGTGACTTTATGTAGTCCTTGCAACCCGGACAACGCCTACGCTTGCTTTTCGTTTTTTGCTTAGCCAGTTATCTAGTGATCTTTAACACTTATTTTTTTAATACTAAGGTAATCAGTTATATTTGTCTGAAGCAGGAAGGATGAGGTAATGGAGCTTTTTCACTTATGTACTTAGTTCAATTTATGTACATAACTGAAGAACCATTGACAATTTACGTCGAATTTGTTTTAATTTTGCATCGAGTGGCAATATAATTATATTAAGATACTATATTGACCGGCACGCGTAGCATGGCGATTCTATCTCTACTCTACCAAGAAAAGACAAAGTTATTTCATCGTAATTTCTGTACAAATAGACTGTTTTTTTGCACAAATATGACACTATTCTTACACCATTAAAGAATAGACACATATATTTTCTATATTTTAAACATTTCTATTCTTAAACCGATAAAAATCTTTTACGTTCTGTCATTTTGTCTATTCTTCCGTCGACAAAACTCGTTTCTACAACGCCATTCTACGCGTGCTGCATGGTTTAGCACGGTATTGGGTTAATTTATGCTAATTACTTAGTGCACTTAATTTGGATAAAAGTACTCTGGTGAGTGCCTCGACATGCAGTCTATCCGACATTATAAGTCGTAGGTATGTCCACATTAAGACTTAGATCGACACGATTGATGTTTAATACGAATATAACTACCCGAACAAGAGCGCAATATCCCTTGAAAACTAAAAGATTAAGTCAAAATGTCAATTATATATTTGCAAAATTATTTTAAAGTATATTTAAATGCAGAGGCATAAAAGTAAAGGCTGGTTTAACAGATACTGCTAATTACATTGGGTCAGGTGAAACTTATTATGACACCACTTTACGATAAATTCTAATGTTACATAAGTAACACAAGGAAAATCAAACCATCTTTAGCAATATTAGTACTAACCGACTTTTTAGAAGTAAACCAAGTTCAACTACGTGGATCCTTACCTGCCGGGCCCCCCTTATCTGCCGGGGCTCCTTTATTTGCTGGGGCCCCTTTCTTAGCCAGGGTCCCCTTAATTGCCGGGGCCTCCTTATCTGCCGGGGCCACCTTAGAGGCCCAAAGCCAGTCGGGGTCGCGGGACAGCCTTATCTGTTAACCTTGCCCCTGGAACGTAAAAAGCTATTGTAGGGAAGTGTCCCTACAATAGCTTTTTACGTTAGGAAAAATCTGAGATCATCAAGGTTATTTCATTAACACGCATTTAAGTAGGTCGATGTACACTTGTTGAGTACATCTGTTTTAATTATAAAATTCTATGCAAAATATTTCATATAAAGTATATATTTACACTTGACCCAGTAGATACATAATGTATCGGTCATTTGTGTGCAAATGATTCTAGTAATTCCCAACTTCATTATATAATGTTTACAGAGCTAAGTTGCATCTGTATCTACCAACCAAGTTTGTAAAAACATCCTATGACATTTAGACGTATTCAAATACAGCTATTTTTATAGAATCTAGACCTTTTTCCTCAAAAAAATATAAAGACTAGCTGTGCCCACGACTTTGTTCGCGTGGATGTCGGGACTTAACAATGTATTTTTTATCAAATTAACAAAGTTTCATACAAACTTTCATCCCCTATTTTACCCTCTTGGGGGTAGAATTGATCAAAATTCTTTCTTAGCGGATGCCTACGACATAACATCTACCTGCATGCCAAATTTCAGCCCGATCCGTCCAGTGGTTTGGGCTGTGCGTTGATAGATCACTATGTCAGTCATTCACCTTTTAGTTATGTATATTGAAATAACTGTGGAATTCTCTTTAAGACTTCTCAATGTCAACCTGTTCAACAACTTGCATTTTCATTTACTTTTTATAACTTAACTGTAGTTGATGTTGGTCATAAATATTATGTGAATTTAAGCACTTGTGAAATACATACGTTTTTAACTAGCTGCCTCGGAAAACTTCGTAACTCCTCTTTTTCTAACCTTTTAAACCTTCCCTGGACTTCTAGAAATAGTTCAAAACTAAAATGAGCCAAATCGGTCCAGCCGTTCTCGAGTTTTAGCGAGACTAACGAACAGCAATTGATTTTTATATACATAATAAGAAGATGCTTATATAGAGCTGTGACAATTCCTATTCAAAAACAGTCGATGGCCCACTAACACTTATCTTAAATGTGCTAGTGTATTTTAAGTAACTTTTCGATACTATAACAATACTTACCTATTCTAATCGCCATTTGTCGACATAACTATAAAATTAATTACTTCCTATGATATTGAATTCATACAAACTTCATCTCATTAAATGATAATGTTATGCGTTATTTTTTGTATTCATTATAACTTCCTATTTGTCAGTGATGGACATAGATCCCTAACGTTTCTTGTGAGATAAGTACCCCCAAGGCGGTCTTGGAACAATCACGTAGGTTTAACACTTTATTAATATTGTTTTAGAGACGTAAAACATTCAAACGAGCTATTTTCAAAATGTGTGTTATAATTATTTACTATTGTAACCGATACTCGTATATTTCTGTTTCTTTTTCCTGTTCATTTCATTTGTAACACTAAATTACACACTGAGTACTAGATAATATATCTTATCTCACTAGAGCTATCCTTTACCAAACTTTTTAAATATTTTGATTTACGGCTGTCCCAGAATTTAATTCAAGATATTGACAAATGTATTCACCAGCATAATATACAGCTGAGGTGACTCGTAACTTTGAGAGGTAACATAAAGTTAAGAATTAATGATCTTGCAATCGTACATTTGGGATGCGTCTGCAAACAATCAATCCATAAAAAATGCAATGACCCAATTCAGTCTGTCGTATCATAAATCACATAAAAAGATTGTTCTAAACGGTCCAGTCATCGGTAATGTCAGAGGTCGTCGTAGCGAAAGCGAAGATGTTACGTGTCGCTTACGTAACGTTATCGCATCTTGACATGCCGCTACATTGATTACAAAGAGATAGGCAGGTTACTAGGTAACGTGCTAATGCACGTTTACCCCGCCAAAGTCAAACAATGACATCGTAATTGCATTTGTTTGGTGAATGGAATGCATGATTGGCGTTAATTACTTACCTACAAAGTCATGAGTATTTGTTTCCACAATGGATGGTTGTGATTTAATCAAATTCTTAAGTAAGTAAGATGTTTTGCGCTTTAATCGCGTGGCATACTTAGAAACATCCTACAGCTCGACAAACTGTAATTGTAATTATGATTTATGTTTTGCAAAAAAATTGTGTAAGCAATCGCCTATAAGTTCTAAAACTGACCAAAAGAAAGATTTGTTGATATTCAGAGCCTGTAATAAAACAAGTAGTACGTTTAACAATCTGTAGACTAAAGTCGTCGGCTCTAAGAAGAAACACCAATTTCCATTGTAAATTCTGCAAATAACATAATCCAAGTACACTAAAATTTTACTACATTTCCTACGTAACTACACAATGTAGGTAAGTGTGACGGGAGACGAACGCGCCTTCCGTGAGAACAGCCCGTGAACAACAATGACAGATAAAATTCGACCGACCCTACCAATTGTTAGTAAAACAGTCGATTCTGAACCATTTATTACGTTGCTAAATACGAAACTACTAATTTAAAGAAAATAGAAATTAACAGTTTAGTGTTTAGTTGCGAATTTTGAAGTAAATGTTCCGTATTTATGTCAAAATGCAATACGAATGTGTCGCGAATTCGTCCGGATCGTTGTTACGGATCTCGCTGTTTGCATAAATGTGAGATATAATATGAACACACACGAAACGGAAGAAATTGTAAGGTCTCCGTTCAAAAACTCGAGGCGCGTCGGGCGGCGCGTCAGGCGCTGCGTTGGGCGAAGCGGACAAACCGAAACACAACCATACGCTGATGTACAAGCGGATTTACACGCGTTTGTTAGATTTCCGTGGAGGACGACGCGTTATACACCGCGATAAATGCTCCGCTCGACGCGCCGCGTGTCCTAAAAGGCGCATTTTATTTAAAAAAAGACTCATTTTTATAACTGTCCTCCGTATTAATCAATATAATCCCTTATGCACGTTATAAAGCAAACGTATTCATCGAATAATATAATGCCAATTAAAACTGTCTTGATTGGAAAGTAATTATTTTACGAAGAAATCTTAAAACTGTTGAGGCATTTATTTCTATAAGGAAAGTTCTAATGAATCTGACCACAAGTAAATAACCCGTCGTACTCTGTTATACGTAACATTACTTCATCATTTCATAGAAATCTTCCTTGACCTGCATGGTATAATAGTTTCTAAAAAAACTATATAAAAATGTTTGTGCGTGTTAGAAAAAGAAATGGTTTTTATGTCAGTGGTAATAAGTACCTTTTACCTGTGCCGTTACAATTAATGCATCGCTCGCCGTATTCCAGTAGTTAAAGTATAATGGGCCTGTATATAAGTAGATAAGTAAAAATAAAACAAAATATTTGCATTTTTTTTTTGTTATCATTATGATATCATAAAAAATGGCAGTTAGTAAATTTAAGATAAATGAGCTATCAAAATAAAATCAAACAAGGTTAAACTCATCTATAATTTTTATCTAAACACTAAATTTTTGCAGAACAAACCAGGAAATTATATTGATATCTTCTTTTATTGGTTATTAACGATCAAGGTCAAAATGATTGTAAAAACGTAAAAATTCGCCAAAATTAAGAATATTTTACACGTTTTATTCGGAAACACGTGATATCGATTTTATTATACCTAGATATAAAATATATTTATATCTAGTTATATATAATTCTTGTACATATCCTTTGTTTTAAAAAAAAACGTGTAAATTTAAACCATTTATAGTCTAAAACCGTCACATCTATCATGAATATAATGATTTGCGCTTGCCATATAAAAATAAATATCAATTCCGTCATAAAATTGTATTGTTTGAATCCACATAAATTTGGAGGTCAATATCCAATCTAAAATATTAAAAAATATATATGACATCTAAATGTATGTCCGTAAATACCTAATGACTTATTGAAAATACCTAAATTATAGGTCAAAGAACGTCGACAGTTGTTAAGAAATATTCTTTTTCGGTACAAATAACAATATGGATGAAGTAACGGCTATTATTAAAGAATTAACACTGAGCTCCCACGCTAAAGGCTAATTTACCTTGGCCGGACTTGTTACAAATGCTTACAAATATATTAATGTCCCCTATTTTAAAACTATGGAAATATTCACGGATGTAAACGTCTTAAAGATCAATTATATTAGGTTTTTGATTTTCAAATACCTAAATAATAAAACCTATTGACCAAGATTTATTTCTAAACGAGCAAAAAAATCATAGGTAAAGATTTTTCAAAGATTTATGTTTGGTCATTTATTCTATTGTCAACAGGATTAAAAAAAACCATCATCTTTTACCTATACTTATTTTTTTCTAATTCGTAGTATCGACAATGTCACAGTTGAAAGACAGACTGGTTTAGTTTATAGGACATAAATGCAAATAAAATTAATAAACGTCCAAATTAATCTTATTATGTTCATCAATATTGAAATATATAACAACCGAGAGTTATTAACACTAATTCGTAAAACTTGAATTAAAATCCGCGACATCTAATCAAATTGATGTGAGATCACGGAATGTTTGAATAAATTTTTTTGAATGAATTATTTAATTTTTTATTGAAAATCGGTATCATCTGTGGTGACCTTAACAAGAACATTGACAACGCCCGTCTTTAAATTCCCAAAATAACTGTTAATTGAAGGTATTTATTTATTTATCAATCAATTTTTAAAAATAGGTTTGTTTGTTTTCCTCGAACTTAACATAATTGGATGGAAGCTGCAATCAAATTAATTAAATTTTTACTTTATTGGTAAATTATGATAGTTGACCATGATGAATAAAATTGTATTTGGAACAAAATATTTTCGTTGAAGGTTAAAGCACCGATCAGACAGCACGATTCATCGTGTCCTAAGTTCCGATGGAATGGGTGGTATGATCGCTGTTAGGCTGTTAGCCCCTTCGTACACTAGGCAACGCAAGTCTCCGATACCTTGCGATTTTGGTATCCATTGACGCGTGCCTGTGTTCGAACCTCTTTGGATTTGTATTCCGATAGTCGCTTGGATACCGAAGTCGCAAGGTATCGGAGACTTGTGTCGCCTTGTGTCCCTAAATCGGGCAATCGAGAGTGCCCGACCGCCCTAAGTCCCTAAGGCCTGATGAATCGTGCTTTCTGATCGCCGCTTAAAGCATAAAGCTAATTTAAACAATTAAAGTAAACGAGATTATTCCCATCTTAAGTTCAAAAGTGGTTGATGACAATACTTTAAGTAATTAATAAAGACAGTGTTATTCAACACAGGACATTTAGTTCATTGATGTTATTGTTGCAGCAATAAAAGAAGCAAAATTGCTATAAGAAACACGGAATGATAAAAATATTACTTACATTATGCAAAGTATTCATAATACTAGATGGTCTTAATCTAAATTCATATGTTACGCTACTTACCGCATATTACTAATCGTAAAAAAGAAAATTCAAATCAAGAGAAAGCAATTATACACAAGATTTAGAAAGCATATAGTAATTTAAAAGTATATAACAAGGTTATGTGTGTAATTTCGAAATTGATGAATATAAGTAAAGGTAAACCATGGTAAATTATTTATTAACAACACACAGTAACACCGGATTTATATTTATAATTAAGTTTTCAGGGTTTCGTATGCGAAGGGCAACCAATCCTTACAAATATACCTCCTCTGTCCGTCTGTCTGTGAAAGGTCTGTAGGTACATCATGACCCGTTAAAGATAGTCAGTTAAAATCAATTCTAGCAGTCGCACTAAAGATGAGGTGGTAAACATTTTCACAGAATGTGTTTCTGTGGCTTGTTGCTTCTTTGATTAACAACAAAATAATAAAAATTACAGAACCTTTTATGCGTGAGACCGATTCGCACTTAGCCGGTTTTTAAATTTTTGTTTTATCTCTCTCTTTGCCTTTTCTGAAACTCCACCTTTCAAGAAGTTCCGTTACCTTCTCTTAGCATACTCAGTTGTTAATATTTTAAACACCAATACTTAAACATTACACAATAAAATAAATTTGATAGATTTTCGAGGAATGTAGACACAAATTGAACCTAACAAGATAACAAAACATAGTTACAAAATGTGAAGGTAAAACACACAATATTGGTTAACTGTAAATGTGAGATTAACACCAACGATTATAGTTAATGACGAAGTTTGGACGAACTATCGAAACATACATGAAGCCTATAATTTGTTAATCGGCAGTTTTCGAATCGGTTACAAAATAGCATATTTCTTGCGCGAAATTATCCGCGATGAGCCGTGAGAAAGATGTCGATTCGATTTACTTCGAATGCACTAGACCTTGACTTTTCAAATAAATATATTTAAATGAAAATTAGAACTGCTAATCTAATTGCTAATTAGTATAATATTTTAACAAAATAACAGTTGCTTCTTTAATAATATCGAATGCTACTTGCTTCTGTCTAGACTACATCGATATAGTCGTAATGTCAATAAAGTGTTTTTTTTTTTTATTTATAAGTAGTTTTTATCGTATTTTTTTGGTTATTTTATTGGCTAATCAAATCTGATAAATAACGTATTATTACAAAATTTTACTTACCTAATATAATGTTATTGTGTACACGCAATTATTATAATGGCAAGCACTTTTCCCATTGACTGCGATGTGGATGAATTTTTTGACGCCCTATAAATTTTTAATTTTACTTTATTTTAGTCATTTTTGTGAATATTTGAGTATTCATTTTAGTTTTTAAATGTTATATTTATAATTATTCTTAATAATCTAATACATTAATTCTATGTGAACGTAAAAAAACCTAAAACTAAAGTTTCTTCCATTAGCACTATATTATTATATCTACCAACATAACGCGTCGTTAAAGAGAGCGCCCATCTCAGCAAATGTTTGTCCAATGATATAACATAACACTATAACTCTTCAAAAGTTACATGTCGTTATATAAAAAATACTTGTGCCACAACTACTTTTTGTATGCGTATAAATAATAAATTCGAAATAATTCCACATTGCAATTCTAATTTCCAAAAAAGTTAGACTTGCCAAAGCTATAATCTTTTTTTGCATATTGTAAAAATGTGAGTATTGCCACTGAAGGTTATCTTTACCAAACTCCTAAGATATTACAAGCGTAAGTTACGGTAAAATGTTCATAGAAAGTATTACAGCAGTAGATAATGTTCGAAGCAAGTAAAAAGAGCACACGAGTATAAAAATATAAATTACTAGCGGCCCGTCCCGGCTGCGCACGGGTGGAAGACCCGGTCTAAAACCCGGTCCCGATGGTTACAAACACAATAAAAAAAAAATCTCCCAAATCGGTCAAGCCGTTTTCATGTTATGTCGTGACAACGGAAAACGGGTTTCATTTTTATATATAGAAAGACAACATAATTAATTATGCATTTCAATACCTACATTATCATTGGTAATTAATAAAATTTATCGGTGTTTTAACGCCTGATATTGAGATAATACTAATATAATTTGTTAAAATTGCGCTAGTATTATATGATATAAAAAAGCACACACATTTGACGGAAAAAATTAAGTAAAGTGTGAATTTGAGCTTAAGATTTTATTTAGTTACTCCACATCTCCACACCATCTCCAATTGTAATGTTGTGACTTGGCACGCGACTGATTTTATTACACAAAATCGGAGCGCTATTTGCGCCAGAGAATGCGTACTGAATGTTAAATTACAATGACACATACAACATTTATTTATTTATAAAAGATTTATTTATTTACAACAACAACTACAACATCTTACAGCAGATTTTCCAAAACGATGTTATAGACATAATCCAAAATATACTTAACAAAAATATACTTAGGATAACATATTGGGTCATATTTTAAGCCTGACAAATAATATGCCGACAGCCTCTGCGTCCGACCCAATGTATTTATTTACGTCTACATAATATTATATAAGTATTATCTGTAGGCAATTTGTTCATCATAAAATTACCGTGAGCTATGTAGATACTAGATACTTAATTATATGCCAGGATTCGTTCATTGATCGCACACGTAGTGTATTGCTAATAATATTGAATGCTCAGCAAAACGGTCGTAAAATATTTTGTGATGTATCATAAAAGATTAAAATATATATAAATTACGTAGTACTACGTCAGTTGCATATATTTAAAATAAATATTTATAGAAAACTAGCGGCCCGTCCTGGCTTCGCACGGGTCTAAAACCCGGTCGGAGGACTGGTCTAAAACCCGGTCCCGATGGTTCCAAACACAACAAAAAAATAATTATCCGAATCGGTCAAGCCGTTTTCATGTTATGTCGTGACAACGAAAAACGGGTTTCATTTTTATATATATAGAAGATTAACCGCTATTTCAAAAGTCATGTCCTGAAATAACTATCATGGCCGACTCTTCGGCAATCATAATGGGACTAATTTAAAATTACAGAGAGAGACAGTATAAGCAACAAGAGGAGATAGAGTTCTCATGCACAGCTTTATATTTTTCAAGCTACTGCGTTAAGTCGAGAAAATTAATTGTTCTTAGGTACTAATTACTGCTAAAAGACGGCTGGCTTATGAATATCAGCATGGTATAGTGTGTCCAGTTTCCGTAGCCTCCTGACATGGCCATTGGCCACGAATGGCAGTTACGTAACTTGTGGTATCTTCCTATAGGGTCAGCTCTAGGTACTTATTAGTTAATCATGTAAGAAAATTATTGATGAACAAAATTATAGCTGGAGTTGGTACAAGATTAAGTCACTTATTTCTGAATAATTCTTCTGTTTGCTTCCGCCAGTAAAAAAACAAAAAGCTATGCCAAGTAACAGTAAACCCCATGGAGGGCCAAAGCCTGCCGCGGTCGCGAGACGGTCTTATCAGGGAACCGTGACCGCGGAACGTAAATGGCTATTGAAGGAACACATTCTAGTAAGTACGAGTCCAAAAATCCGACACATTCGATGGTATTACCACGTAAAAATAGTAACAATACAAATACTGAATGATCCTAACTTTCAAGGTCACAAATCTATCTTGAAAGTTACATTAAAGCATTCCATACGTTACAATAAATTTGCATAGCAATTTATTCATTATTTTCCGGTGCTGGGTCAACGAAAGTACAATTGTGTGAGCACTGTGTGACGTGAGGTGCGCTTGCGCAGTCAAAACAAACGCCATCTGTCAATGGATCCGTCACACTTGGAAAGCGAAAGTGTTATATTATGTGTGTGGTATTTACTCGCGCTGAGATGTCACTGTCGTGATTTTGGCACATTCTGTTTGTTTTGTATTTTGTGCGAAAATAAAATACTACAGGGGACTATATTTGGCTGGCTTGTTGGTCTAGTGGTTAGTGACCGTTACTGCTATGCCAGGGGTCGTGGGTTCGATTCCCACCCAGTACAAATGTTTGTGTGATGAGCATGATCATTTGTTCTGTGTCTGGGTGTAACTTATCTATAAATGTATGTATTTACCAATATATAAGTATTTTTATCAGTGGTCTAGTACCCATAACACAAGCTTTGCTTAGCTTGGGACTAGATGGCGTTGTGTGATAGTTGTGGAAGATTATTATTATATATCTGCTTCTCAGGTTTTGGTAAAGAATCAAAGTTTAATTAGATTAAAATAACAGATAATTAAGAGTTTTACAGTAAAAGTCATGTTGCAAAGCTATAAAAATCACATTTTATTATTAAGCTTGTCTATTTTTTGGTGTTATGAATAGATGAAACTTATGAAATATAAAGTGTTATCTATTTTTGTAACGGCATAGTTATCATTTAATTATGAATGTTATTGTGTTCACTTAATTATATATAATTACTGTGGGTCTCACACAATTTGATCAAGATCTTGTTTGGTGCAAAGTGAAGTTCCTATTTATGAAATATCCTAGTTCTCGGGTCCTGAGACAAAACATCTAGATTTCAAAATCACTTGATGACTCCTCAATTTAGAATGTTATTCAATCATAAACTAAAGGAGCTCGTGGCTAAATAATTATAGCCGCACAGACCGATCTTTCAGATTAAGCCGCGTTTGCCGAAGTTGGTCTTTGGATGGGTGAACATCTGTCATCACAGTATTAAAACGAGGAATAAAGATAAATTTATTGTACCAGCAACGCGGCTCAAAAAAATAGGGATTTCGTTTAGATGCCAATGTATACGTTTCTATAATAAACTTCCCGGCCCTATTCAAAAGCTAAGTATTAATAAATTCAAATCATATATAAAACGAAATTTGTCCAAGAAAGCATACTATCATATTAATCATTATTTAGATGATAAAAAGGCCTGGGAATAAGCTGCTCCAATTAAATTCACTCAATGTTTTCTCACTATTTATTTTGACATGTTTTGTTTTTTTTTTTATATACATATATACACCTTGACATTTTATATTTACTTATACTTTTTTTTTGACATGATCTTTTTGTATTTTTTTTTTTGTTTGACATGATTACTTTGTAATTTATTTATATTTTTACATCTTTTGACATTTTCTATGTCATTTGTTTTTTTTATTTTATTTTATTTTGTATTTTTGTTGACATGAATTACTTTGTAATTTTAATGTTGTCTTTTATTTTTGTGATTTTACTAGCTTGTGAATATGAGAACAAATGTGGGTTACATTTTATTCTATTTTTTTTATTATTATTGATTTTCTTTTTTTTTGCGTTTTTTGTATTGTCTGACAGTTTGAGTTATTTATGCGGCCTACCCAAATGTCCTTTCTTTGGTATTGTTCGTCGTTTCGTTGAGCTCCTTGTGTTATAAGTTGAGCTACACGGTAACTGACACATGCTTGCACTGACTGGACAGGTCCACTCAAATCTGTGTGGTTCTTTCTTCAAAAGACCACCTCAGACATCTGCATGGTTCTCATAGTACTTTACCAATACAAAATTGTCTGGACTTTAAAAGAGACTGTGACCTCTGAGTTTGTTTCGGATGTTTCTTCTCAGAGTAGTCAGGTACGAAACACCGGCCCCATCTAGTCTAAAAATAGTGTCTTTTGACGTGTAAAAGAGTTTGTAAAAACCAATTTGCTGAATAAATATCATTTATCATTTATCATAGCGAGTTTCCTCCGTGCCTCGGAAAGCACGTAAAGCCATTGGTCCCGGCTGTCATTTGTAAATCTTTGGCAATCGTTACTGTTAGTCAGAAGCTCTAAAGTCTAACAACCAGTCTTACCATGGGGTATGGTATTGCCCAGTTACTGGGTTGTGGAGGTCCGACAGGCAGTCGCTCCATGTAAAATACTGATATCCAGCTGAATCTGGTTTGACTGGAAGCCGACCCAAATATAGTTGGGAAAAGGCTGGCAGATATACAACGTGTAATGTTAAAAGCGCAAAACCTCTCGTGGGGTGACTCAGCCTCTGACTCGCTCGATCAATTTCTCATTTTGTATGAAAATCCATTTTTTTTTTTGCAAATTTCCGAAAGTTTTAGAACAGACATTGTTCAGTAGCATGGGCTGAGTTACGCCACGAGAGGTTTTGCGCTTTTAACGTCACACGTTGTATATTCAATCATAAACTAAATATAAACGCCACAAAATTTTAATTGTAGAGCACGATTCGCACTTGGCCTTATTTATGATGAATTCCGATGTGAAAAAAACTTAAATTTTCACACCAACATCGTGTCTTTATTAACCATTTTTATCAGATTGGTACACATTATTTTGTAACAAGCAACAACAGTTTTGGGATACTTTAGCATAAAATGCTTTTGTTACAGACATGAGAATTGTAAGCGTGGATTTTATTAAATTCTGTTGTGTTTGACAAACTGCAGGTATTCAGATGTAACTGCAGTTTCTTAAAATCTAAATCTTAAATTGAATAGAGCCAAGGATTCGAAGACACATAAGTCACGAACCAACAAAAATTATTATGACAAAACAATTATTGATAAGCAACAATCAATGGTTAGAACGACGTCAAGCAATAAAGTGCGTACAATACTATTATTAGTTGGATTGTCGTTCGCCAATACACCGTGGTTTCTGCTAAAAACAGTTATTCCAAGCATTGCAAATTTCATAGCTGTGTGGCTGTGGCATGCGGCCACAATGCTCATTGTTTATAACAATAAGTTGACGAACATAGGAAACTTACGCAACTCTACGTGCCTAGACTTAGGGATCATAAGGATCAAATTTTGATAAGAAATTTTCAACGGTTTACTTACCTAGTTATTTATTTGTTGCCGGTGATTTTGAAATTTCGGCGAAACCTTAAGAGGAGGTTACAGTACTTTTTATGATTTTTGAACGACTGATAAATGTAATAAAATGTGAGTTTTTTAAGAAATAAAAATAATTTTATAAAATTTAACATATTCTCAACTAAATGGTAGAGATAGAAACGCGATTCGGAATAATCGGGTCGATAGAAAAATGCTGAACATTGCACTAAATCACAATTTTAAACGCGTACCTTCTGTTAAAAGATTTCATCGTGGATTTGTATGCAAGTTGTTAACAGTAAATAGAGCTTTTTATTTTAAAATAAATTGTAAAAGCTTATAAAAAAATTATAATTTATTTTTTGTTTTTCTACGAGAAGCGAAAAACATTCAAAATGCGAATCCCTCCCTCGAATTTTGGTGGGGTTGAGGTTGAGCGTCCATACATTTACACACTGTACTGCAACGTCACCTTAAGGTTTTGTAGTTTCATAAAGACAAATGGATATTTTTATTGCCTGCCAAAATAATATGGCTTTAGATTTTAATAAGCCTTAACGCATCATTATGCACAATGAGTTTTCCTTCAAAATTGTTACCAGAAAACGGTTTTTAGTAGATAAACTGCGCAACTAGCTTTGACTAGGTTCATAACACAGTACTCATTGACATGATATCAAATAAATTTATACCCACAGATACCTATCAACGAATCGAAACATGAGGCTGTCCGTATAATGCTAATTACCTTAGGTACTGGTAAATGAACTGCACTCAGGGTGCGACGTCTTATTAACCTTTGAATTAAATTTTGAGATAACCAATACCAAATAATTGGTTTCCTGAATATATTAAATGGATTATAATATCCTTATATTTGCATACACAAAGTTATGCTAAGTAAAACAAATTGTTAATTTACTCACTGTCAATGTTAAGAAAACGTATTCAGAAATATTAATTGAAACATCTGTGGGGCTAAACTATAAGCAGATCTACTAAAATTATTCACAGTCGTCAATTCCTAGCAATTATTTTCTAAAATGGTTACACGCAAAATTTATTTTCTTAACAGAACGTTGTTTTTTTTAAACATTGCTGCATCCTAAGACTTAATGCTGTGACGTGTGTGCGTTTACTAAAATTTAAACTCTACTCAAGTTTAAGTCTTAGTAAACGCACACAAACACCCCCAAGACTAAAGAGAAAAAAAAATGTTTATCTCTTGTACAACATAGATAATATAATTATCTTTGATGACAAAAAATGTGATATTTGACTAAACTTACCTAGGTTCAATCCATGCATGACTATGTGTTTTGTGGATTATTTTACAATTCGCCATACAAAACTGTCAAACAGATGTGTTGTGTGTTAAGAATATTAATTTAGTGTTCATTATAATTATGCATATTTTTATGATTATTTTAACACAATGCGAACTTTCGCACTATGTTAAGATTAAGAGGCCTTTTTAGAAACGCAGTTACAAATTGTAAGACAAGAAGTGATCATGAGATATGAATAAAAAAAGAATGCTTAGTGGAACAAATCTTGTTCAATTAATTTGATTTGTTTCTTTAGATGTAGTAGGAAAATCTAGGCTTCTAGGTTCACGTGAAACCGCATTCTTTGCAAGAAGATAATTTGGAACGAATCGATAAGTTTCTGTAAAACCTTCAAAAAAATTATTTGATAGAAACCATTTAGAGGTACCTAGAGTTTTTTAAATCAACAAATATCTATATTTGTTTACTTGGCTTCTATTTTGGTAAATATCATTCAACTATTTTATGGATGATTTAGCGAAATGCAACCAAAAATTTTAGTTTTAATTCAGTCAGCCATATACACTCAGACAATCATATTATTATTTATGTTGTTTTATTCACAATAATACGCATCATTCATCGTTGAACTAACACGTGTAAAGCATAAGCACCAAGACCCGATGCAAATGCCTACTTATAAAACCGGTATTAAAAACAAAAATGTGTAAAATAGACGACACTATTAACATAAAGGAGCTTAAGCAGACAATTTAAATTTAAAAATAGTAATTGGTATTCTACCTTGAAGTTTATATCAGGTTAAAACCACAAGGCGCACCCCAGACAGGTACAGACAAATAATACAGTAGGATGATATTAAATTATATATTACAAACGTTCACAATCAGAGTTGAAACCACAGAAACATCTTTGTAAAGACTTGAATGAGCGTCGGAATGACTAGCTGTTGCAAGCGGCTTTACTCGCTATAACTCGTATATTATCCCAGGGGTACATAAAATTGGAATAAAAATAACACCATGTTTTAATCCAGGTTATAAACTATCTGTATACCAAATTTCATTGAAATCCGTTCAGTAGTTTTTGCGTGACAGAGTAACAAACACGCATACACGCATATACCTACTCAGAAACTTTCGCATTGTAAGAGGAGTAAGATAGCTACATTGTGAAAGAGAACTTAACGCGATGGCAAATAGTGCAACATTGTTTGGCTTTAGTAATGGGTACTCTGGAACAT
This sequence comes from Agrotis ipsilon, assembly GCA_028554685.1. Lineage (NCBI taxonomy): Eukaryota > Metazoa > Arthropoda > Insecta > Lepidoptera > Noctuidae > Agrotis > Agrotis ipsilon. Next base: position 12,625,941 of record CM052972.1, read on the forward strand.
CATCTGTCAACCTTTACAAGAGTACGAAGTGTGCCTATTGAACCTTGTATTCTGCAACATACGGTCGGCAGATCCATGTAAACTTTTAACGTAATGTGTTGGCATACATACAAAGATGCTAAACTATTTGTCGATGTAGTGATAACTATCTCATCTTACTCTGTCAATATTGTCTAAGAAATTCAATAGTTGCGTAAAACAAAGCCTGTCTAATTTGACATTTACTTTATTACTGGCTATGTTTACCTACTTTTTACGTTTAAATCCGGTAAATAAAAAAATCGGTTTAGGCGCATTATGGCTGATTCTCATTTTGGCAGCCGACTGTATAATAGACTACGTCTCATTATGGGTTCTTCTCATTTTGGCTACTTCTCATTATGGCTACTTCTCATTTTGGCTACTTCTCATTTGGGCAACTTCTTTAAAAAAAAAATAAGAGTGTTCGAAGTGTTCAGCTTAAAAATGGCAACATATACATCTTACTTATTAACGACCTTTTCGTGTAACTTACTGGCAGTTTTTGTAATAACTAATTGTGATGCTTTAATTATAAAATTACAGCATTATCTGTCACGTTTATTAAACAGTACATTCAAAATGATTGAAGTGTGATCTCTGTCTACTTTTGTCATTTTACGCAATATTTACATAAATTAATTTGTTTAACACATCCGCAGTGGGTCATCTCGCAAGTGCGTATTAGACACTCTTACAAAATTCATCTGTATTGCTCCTGAGCGATAGCAAATAACATAAATAAACACTTGAAGATCGCAGCAATAGGCTACCGAGGACGATTGTCATAAGATTACGCAGGTATTGACACAAAAAATTAATGAATTTGTCATAGATATGATTTTGTTTAAGAACCGACTTGAGCTTTTTACGTAAGATCCTATTGTTCATTCGTTTTAATAATATCTGTTATTTGTAATTCGACACCAGATATTTTTGTTTCCACATCATTTATTATATAAACTAGTAAAACTAGCTAAATTGTTGTATTCTAAAAATCGTCATTTTATTATTTATAAAATCTAGATGAAACTTTCACGACTTTCAAATAGTTGTCTGTAGTTTTGTATAAATTAAGATATTTCAAAATAGCTTGACAGAAACATGCTCTGTCTAAAAAATAATAGACATTTTTAAACAAGTCAATCAATTAATAACAAGTCAAATTAGAAACACAAAAAAGTTATTATAAGTATAAAAAGTTATTTTTAAATATAAGGTCAGTTTCTGAACTTTATATATTAGTAATGATCATTAGTTGCTGCTGGCGATATTATTAAAACATGCACCTCTTCATATGTCATACTCCACGCTTTGACAAGTCGACTACGTATAATGAATATTCATGAATGGTCATTTAGATCTACAACAGATACATAAAATTTGTGTTCGTCTGTTTGTCACCAGTTCACCACGGTCGGGTCGCGTCAAAGATGGAATAATCATTAAAAATGTCATGTCAAGCTTTATTTATTTGACCTTTTAGATATCCATAAACAGGTCCATATCCGTAAAGTTTGTCGGACAGGTCGTTAAAATAAAACCCTGACTTAGAGATGAGTCGATAGTATCTAGTCTTCGTAATCTCCACAAGTGCTAAATGCACTAAAATAAATAAATAGGTGGCCAGGGTCGAGAAGTTCCGCGATAGAAGGTCACTTGATGTGACAGTTCACATCGCAATAAATTAATACGGAATCTTTAAAAAAATAATGTGATTCACAGATAAAGGCGAGTATGGGTATTAAAAAAACTTTTATAACGATTTATTATAAGAATACATAATAGACCTGTTGCCACACCCAATTTAAAGGAATTAAAATTTAGGGTATTATTACATACGATTGTGTATATTGACAGATATTTCGTGAATTATCTAAACGGTTTTCTTGCAAAATGTTCAACAATAAAAAGCTTTGTAAATACTTGACATACGCACAAAGCTAATGCAATTAATTTATATTCAATGTTGACAGATAAAACTCAATTATGAGCAATCAATAAAATGCTCATTAGATTGCTAACACACGTCCAAATTGATTACACCCAATCATAAACTTCTCTTTCATGATCATAATAACTTTTTGATGAAATCACAATCATCAAAACTAAATATGATTATATGTATTACTTGTGTTGTAAACATTATTAAAAAAATATTCACGCTGGGCAGAAGCCTTGACATGTGATCTTAAAGGTGATTGTAATAAAAACATCAACCTCTGTTTAATTTATTGTACCCGCAAAATATCACACGGGTTATGATTGACGCTTATTGAGACGAGATCCAAAATTTTGTTTTTGGCATAATTTATAAATTCAGACTATTATTATTTTAGTTTTTTTTAATTCAACCTCAACCTATCAAATATACCTTCGATTTGTCGATTGGATTCAAATTCAAATATTTTAGTTGACAACAGGAATTAACATAATTATTACGTAGCCGTGAATTTTAATGGTATTTTAATAATGAGCCACACCCACTGACATTGTATTATCACGTTTTTGTAAAATTTACGTTTTAGATGTTCATTCATCGTCTGTTTAAACCGTTAATTGAATTTCTATGACATAGCGAGCAGTCTTTGACTAAATTAATGCGTTAAAGCATAGGCTTTACAATGATAAATTATAAAATTTAAGGTATCATTTAAAAAAGTATCCCCCTGGTAACGAATACCTGAAAAAATAATAATCCAGAGCTTCCCTATATCAAAATCCGCTCAGTCAAACATCCAAATTCAAAAGCCTAAGCTTTACCCCGGAACGTAAAACGCTGTTGAAGGACACCGTGGATTTCAAGTCATCCTGGACAGAGCGGGAGGGACGCGGCCCGGGTGGGAGAACTCATTTGATGATTTTACCACGTAAAAAAAAGCATGGACATACAAATTTTCCCATAGAACTTTTATTGAATAGGAAATCGGTTAAAAACAGTTACGTTTTTTTTTTCAAATTATTCAGGTAGTGAAGTCAGAGGGTAATCGCAACGGAAATGACACACGAAATGATCAGGTATGGATCCAATCATCGATCGGTAAAAGCTGGCCCGGAGATGAGCGCCGGCGCAGCTCTGAAACGGTCGATCACGACAGAGAAAGTGTGGTGGGAAATAGGCACGATGTCCTATTGTCTGGCGGTTACATATTATTGCGGAACATTTATTGGTTTGATTCTTGTCTAGTGCTATATTTATTTGCTTATTTGGAAACGAAAAGTTCTTAATCAAGTTGTTACCCAATTCTAATTAATATTATTAAATGCGAAAGTAAAGGCTTTTCTTGCCCAAACCTCTGTGCCGATCATCCTGAAATTTTGTATTGACATTGTCAGGTATACAGAGACAGACTTAAGATGCCTTTCATCCCGATAAAAAATATTTGAAGTTTCTACTACATTAGATGGCGTTGGATACAATGTGAATTGATAGTCATCTATCTTCTATAATTATCTATCGATCTATCTTCTTCTATAGTAAAAAAATATGGATAAAAAAATGGATCGCTAAATGTGTTGCTAAGCTCATAACTCGAAAACGGCTGGACCGATTCGGATAATTCTTTCCGTGCGAAACCGGGACGGGCCGCTAATTCTAATGAACAATGAGAGAAGCGAAGGGCAAAAAGCTAGTATAATACATTTTTCAAGTCAGGTCATTGTTTAGTAAGTAATCCGGTTCTCCCTACATTTAGCCTATATATAAACATTTTCATTTACCAAAAAAAAGGAGGTTGGCCACCTAGCTCGGGTACAGTCACTAGGATAGTACTAGTACTCCATAATTAACGTTAATTCTTGGATCCATATACATAAACGGTAACACATAATGTAATTCATATATACTAGTTGTATGATTGAGTTCACACATCGTCTAATTCACGTGTATTCCCACAAGCTGTCGACTCATTTTCGCTGCAATATTCATTTGCATGCAGATTTATGAGTAGTTACTTTTGTGAGAAACATGTGTGGAAATCGATAGATGTTTTGTGAAATATGTTTTTGATTGTTTGTTATTTATGATAGCTAAAAAAGATACGAGTCTTGTAACGGTTAGTCGAACAGGTACGGATAAATTGCAGATCTAAAAAAAAACTTGAATAGTGCTAATAATGTACTGAAAGACTCTAAGATGTCTCAGTGAAAATTCGCAGCCAGGATAACCAACCAGGCAGCGTCGAACTGGATATATATGAGGTGGTTGCCAGCCATTAAGCCATACACCATCCTGTGCGGGGCACCCAAGTGCCTAACGTGCGGGGCTCCTCACACGCCAGGCTTATCTTCCCAGTTCCTACGACCTAAATGTAAACTAGGTTAGATATTTCGTTCATATGATGTTATTAGGGAGAAATGCAAAAGAAAAAAACGCAAAATGCTTTATTTTCTGAACAACAATAACCCGTGCCGTTTAGAACGTCGAGCCGCCCGGGCCCTTTGGTCCAATGACACTGGAAAGGCATCTTTCACATCAGTATTAATTATAATATTATCTTTGTAGGTATGCCTTCTATTTTACCCAGTGTCCATAAATCCTTAATGTCAGTTGACAAGCAAATATTGCCAAACCAGATTGTGCGAAACACTAAATTCAAAATGACCATAAAAGGTTATCAACCTGCAGTCGAAACGTAATTATTATCTAATAAGGATTCATTAATTTGCATATTTAATATCCCCATATTTAGAATATTGAATAAAAACCGGAATATTTTCTCTTATCTCTTAATATATCTAAACATAATAAACTAAAAATTGCCTTTAAACGTACACTAATTTCTTTAGTTTTAAAATCTTTAGATAAAATAGCATATTATGTTACTCTTTTTGTATTCAAAAGAACAATTCAATTCGATAGAACTCTCACTGGCTTTTGGTCAAAGTATACTACAAACACTCTTATGAGTTTTGACATACATACTATTAGATTTCTAACAAAAAAGGCATTACGTAAAAGCCCTTTCAGTTTTCAGCCGTAATTATTATGAGTAACTTAGTACCTATTGAGAAGTATTTATTACCTAAGCAGTAACTTACAAATACTTAAGGTAATTATTACTAAGTTTATTGTCTTAAACATTTCCTAGATAAGAGCTAGGAAATCTCAACTTCTCCTCATATAGTTTAGATAAAGGCCGAGCAAAGCCCTCTCCATAGCTCGTTGAGCGACTTTGAGCTTTGAGATGAGGCTGATAGTGAAAGACCACGTTTCAGTGCCGTAACTCATCACTGGTAACACACATAAGACTTTTGTCTTGAGGTACTGAGGTATGCCGGACGAAAAGTTAAGTAAGTCGGACGAAAAACCCAACTGAGTTGAGATTCGGCGATTCGGATAGCTGTATAAGTTTAGCTAAAGAAAATCCTTGGAAAAGTCTCTATAATACATGGCGCAACGTTATCAAAATATGTTCAGACAAGAGAATGAAAGATTAGGCCTCGACGATAGCCTAATTTGTAAGGCGTTCGATAAACTGACTCGGACGCAAGTTCGAGTCCCACTTGCAGCTGAATTTTCTTACCTCAAAAAAGTTTTGCGAAACGACGCAGGCAAAATAAATATTTAGTCTTTATTAATATGAATATAAAAATAGAATGTCTTTTGATTTTCAAAGATTACTACAAAATGCCGTGGGCTATGCAAGTGTGTTATGCAAATATGAACTAGGTGTATATGAGCATAAGTATCGTTTTCAAATGTTATGCAATGGCTATTACAAAATATTCGGTGGATGGCGTACCTACTATTATAAACTCCGTTAATTAATACTAGAGATGTGCTGACTGCGACTTTGGCCGACTGGCCGACTAGTCGACTTTTTTGCAAGTCTAGTCAGCCAGGGGTTGTAGAGCTGAGTCTCTGTATGGGCACAGAAATTCAATACCCGTTTATTTTTTCCCCAAAGTTAAAATTATATTTCTCTTTTTTTTAAAGTGATAGAGTATTTTTTTATTTATTTAACACTACAAATAAAGACAATTAAAAACTACAATAATAAATATATAAACTATAATAATAATAAATCTCTTGTATTTGAAAATTCTACTTTTAGATTCTGTAAAAGTCACATATTACTGTTCAAATACTTTGTATTTATCAATAGTACAGTCAGTATCAAAAGTTGCTCACCAAATTCAGATTTTTAAAATCACTATACACCATATTATTACGTCTTATTTCGATTTCGGTAAAGTAGGGTCAACAACCTTATCGTTAATTAAATAGAGATGAATATATACGGAACTACTTGCTTTAAAATTACACGCCATACAAATGTGTCATAAGTACCAATAATTATTCTTATTACATAACGATGGATAGATTGACGTTGACAATGAGGATTGCTTTATGTACTATCTTCATCTATGTACTCAATAGAACCATCTTTCTACAAAAGAAGTCAGCTTTCCATTTTGACATTTCGATCAAATGCGCAATAAGTAAACTCGCGGTTGATCGCCTTCTTGATAAATGGTAGACGATCATTGATCAAGTTTAGATTGTGACAATCATCCATTGATTGTTTTGTGAATCAGGTATATGTTACTTGTAAGTTGGTAAATGAGAAATCCAAGATCACTCTATGAAATTTTTGCTTTCTTCGTAATAACATTGTAAAGGCGAACGTATATAAGGGTTTTCCAAACTGAAAGACGCTTTCCCAAAGCCCTTGCAAGAGCCAGCCCGCGATGCTGTGCCTGTAGTTTTAAATTAGCCCTAAAATAAGATATGATTGTGATCCAACCTGTCCCTTGCGCTGCCCTCCCTCAGTGACGTCCGAAGCCGAGGTCCGTACCCGACAGGGGGTGCCCTTAGCGAACGGTCACTTAGTTTGTATATATACAATGGAGTAGGTACCTAGTGAGCATTTTTGATTATTTTAATATACAATGGAGTACATAGTGCGCATTTTTGTTTTTATAAATTAATTATCTGTATGGTTTGTCAGGCTGTTTCTCTATACATCCATGACACATAATAAATTCGTAGAGAGATGGAGATACTTCTTTTTAGTTTTATAAAAGAACTAGGCTAGATAGCCTCGCCTAGCCTAGCATATAAAACCAAAATTGGTTTATAGCAGAAACTTGAAATTTTGCATGGAGTAAAAGGTTGGGAACCACTGATATTGATTTACTAGCAACCAGCTCAAAAGTCAGTAGGTTAGAAATTATTACACAGCTCACTATCTGACATGAAAAGAATACTCGTTGGAAATTATAAGATAAAAGCCTGTATGTTTAAAAAACAACCTTCTGCAAATATCAATAACCTCTTAATTACATTAATTTAACATAATGACGTGATCAATTTCACATATTCAACTTTTTATTTACAGCCTCAAAACAGGTGATTATTTGCCTAAATCGTTTGGCAACATTTCTTGGTAAAAAGTTATACCATTTATTCCTATTATACCTATCTGTTAGTGTGACTCAATATTATTTGGCAATAAAAATTAAATGGCTATAAGTTGTAACTTCAGAAAAAACGAATATTACGTAAATATTATTTAACTAGCTGTGCCCGCGACTTCGGATGTCGGAACTTAACAATGTATTTTTCATCAAATTGACAAAGTTTCATACAAACTTTCATCCCCTAATTTATTCCCTTGGGCTAGAATTAATCAACATCCTTTCTTAGCGGATGCCTACGTCATAACATCTACTTGCTTGCCAAATTTCAGCCCGATCCGTCCAGTGGTTTGGGATGTGCGTTGATAGATCACTATGTCAGTCAGTCACGTTTGAGTTTTACATTATTTAGATGTAGTCGGATCTTCAGCCTTTGTTTTTATTAATGGACCAATCAATAATAAATACATCTGACAGCGGCTTAATCGTGCAACATCGACCTCATGATTAAAACATAGCTATTATTGTCCGGAAACATCTTAAAATTACACCGGAACAATATTACGACATAGAATTAAATAAATGTTAATGAAATCGTGAACCAACTTTAATAACGTCAATGGGAGCTATCTGCGTTGCATTCGTGATTCATCCCGAGTTCTCAAGATCCGACCTTTTGCACTGACAGATATGGCATTTACGATTTTTTACTGTCGAACCAATGAACAGGTAATCTGCTTGAATAACCTAACATTTGACTTGTAATTTGTCTGATGTGGTAATACTTTGTAGCTGTTAAATTGATGAGTGTGGGAATTACGATTTAAGACGAATATTATTGCTAAGACACGATTATCGAAAGGTTTTAATATTATACGAAACTTATGTCAAGTTAGACTTGTTTTTTTTTTAATGTTTTGTTTACAACTTAAGTCAAAACTTATGCATGGCATTTAGGTCGCGTCATACTTATTTTAATCTTTCCAAAAATAAATAAATGCTCTGTTTATTTAATTGCCGGTATAATTAATACGTCTTTTAATTTTAAAATTGAACTTTATAACTATGTTTTATTTATGTAACCTTAACCTTTTATTTTTTTATATTCAATTATATTATCTAGATGTTGTTATTAACTACCTACAAAATAATATTTTTTTTAGAAATGATTCTTATCAAAGGCATGTTGTTTAAAGAAAACCATAAAACACGTTCTAACAGAAATGGAATATTTTCCTTTTTTTATTTCTACAGGTGTCACTTAAGTCAATGTCAAGGTTACATAAACTTAAGTCATTCATACCCACAAACGAAAGTCAAAACCGGTTATCCAAAAAAAGTAGAAAAACAAGTTTATTAATTGCGAAAAAGCAAATAAAACAACTTCTTGCTGTTGCCATTTGCCCCGAAAATATTTATGATCTGAATTAAAATTAAATTAACAATTTAGAAAAAAAATACGTATTTGTGAAATGTCAAGGTTTTACAAGTCGCTCGCGGCAATAACAATAATATCTCACATTATAATTATTCGATTAACAATACCTTCACATTTTACAGTGTCATCATTAATATTTAGTCTGTTGTTTTTTTAAGACCACTCTCAATTACTAAGTTTCAAGGAAAAAAATAATCAAGCATGCGAGCTCATTTTAATGTCTTATGTCACTGTGTTTGTGGTTGCACTCTTCCAAACAGACTTGACCGATTTTAATGTCTTCAGGTCGAGCCGAATAAATATGAAATAGGTCGCAACCCTCATGTCCCATCCACTATTTAAATAAATGAATCGTAATGTTTCTCGCGCAGTCAAGTCGTCATCGGTCAGCTAGTAACAGTATTTATTTATGTAAATAGAACTGCCAAAGCCAATTACAATTTATAATCATATACAGAGCATTTCACCATCAAATTAATTTACCACAGTCCTGCACTCATCTTTTTTTTTTGTTTCGTGGTAAAATCATCAAATGAGTCCTCCAACCCGGGCAGGGCGGGAAGGACTGTCAGACTTGTACTGACTAAAATCCACGGTTTCCTTCGGTAGCCTTTTGAGTACCGGAGTCGCGGTATACGTATGTCCCACAACGTCATCTAACAAAATTTCAGTCTTTCTGACACTCTCCCATTCATCCACTGCACAAACATATCTATAAACTTTAAACCTAAATTTGAACGCACTATCAACATTACATAATAAAGTTTCAATTATCTACAAACTGTTGACAAAAGAGGTTAAGCAATTACGAGGTCGACTACTAAAATAAAATATTTAACCGTTAATATTGAATATTTACCTATCAAATAAAGCTTCCACAGATCCCTTGAAATCTCACATTCCTCTAAGCCTTTAACATTTTACATGAAAGCGAGGCGAGGTCTGAGCCGATTATCTCAATCTAACCATAAAGCTCATGAACTATGAACTTCAATAGACAAAGTGCACAATGCAGGAAGACGGATTATGTATAATTTAAGTTAATCGCCATATTTGGATTAATTTGACTTGTCTGTTTAGATAAAACAGTATAACATTTAGGTATAGTTCCCCTCGAACGCAATTGGGGTTTTAGTCCCCAAATGAACAAATTTGGAAATTCTAGTTTTTTTTTTAATATTTACATCTCGTGGTTCACCGGGTTTTCAACATTATTTTTAATGTTGAAATAGCACGTATAGTTTGAGATTGCCAGGTGATTTCATTGAAATGTGACAGCTGTCATAAATGTCAAAATTGACGTTGACATGACACATCAACCGATGTCACATTGATATAGATAGTAAACACATTTTATACTGTGTTCCGTTGGCACGCAGGTCCTTCTGAATGAGCTCCATTTTAGACCTCACCTCTGCTTCTGGGCTAGACTAGGACCAATTGCGAACACATTGTAAATGAAAAAAACATTGAATGAAGACTTCAGAAATTACGATGTGTACAGGCAAAAGGTAATTTTTGGTGGTTTCAAAAGGAGGACAAAGCTGAAAAAAAGAAATTATCATACTCGTAGATGTTACTTAAATTCAAATATACCTACCTAATTAATGCGGTAGGTACTGACTTTACCTGAATAGATCTTCCGATGCCGTGTTAAATGAATGTTTATCGACCAATTTAATTTCAAGTCACGTGAATACTTTGTCATTAAGAAACTTAACGTGTAGAATACAAACATGGTCAATAATATTAAATGCTATTTTTAGTCATCCGATGATTTCATTTCAGTTAAAAAAAACGTAGATATTTTAGTGAATTTTATTTGCCTGCAAATCTTCAAATAGTATTGAAAACGTCCTCCAAATGCCAACTGTAGATAATTTAAGGCACTTATATATTTTTAATGGTCATCTTGTGACACGATTAGGTAATATTTTGACCTTTTTATTGCGGTGTACTAATGACAAGAAATCACAAAGAAATCTTCGGAAGCGCGCTGTGAAATTGTTGCTAGATTAAACTTTTCATAAGTTTAATTGTTACTGATATTTTACTGTAGCTGACACTTTTATTATGACTCTTATATTTGTTGTAATGTTTACTATGACTTAAAAACTACTGATTCCATCTGACATCAATGACAGGAAACAAAACATAATATGTGACATAGCTAAGAAACTGCGGGTCCAAACGGCCACAACAATATTCCAAATTCAAAATCCAAACTTCATGAATAAATAACCAATGACAAAGCTGGAAATGCACGAATTGCACGAAGTGAATCATTAGGAATATTTCTTAAAGTGACCGTTTTAGACCCTCTGTACTGTCAAGCTAAAGTCAAATAATAATGATAGGCTCACCTCATCCGTTTGACCATATTTCGTAATTCAGATTTGCGTTTTTACTTTTTTAGCGAGTCTGTGAGAAACTAGTGGCACCTTTCATTGTCCAAGGCTCTATGAAATGACACCTACCAGATTGCTTAACTGACTCCGCCATTGTCTTAACTTTACACGGCAATAAATAGACACCCTTGAAAATATCTTAAAAACGTTGTAATTAAAATCGAGCGATATTTTGGTAAGACCATCAATACTGTGGGAATTTTCGAACTCCACACGTTTATCTTCAACCTACTCTCGATGGTGCAAACCTGCCTTATATGAAGACACTGTAATAAATACATATATGTATAAAATTTAACCTTTACTTGATCGACGACCGACTTCATAAAGCTTTATTGCTCAGTCGAGTTACGATGTATCATCTTTATTTACAAAAGATAACGATGGAAGTAATTAGATTGCTTCATAGTTTCACGGTACAGACATTAAATTATTCGCCCACGATGATTTCATGTTAGATTTGAAGGATGGCCATCAGTTGTTATCAATGCAGGTGCAAAATGAAAATGATTTCATACAACAAGTATAACTTAGGCCGCTAGTTTTTTTTTTTTTGAACGTGGTAGAATCATCAAGTGAGCTCGGGGCAGGGCGGGGAGGTTCTGTCAGACTTGTACTGACTAAAATCCACGTTGTCCTTAATTACCCCTTTACGTTCCAGGGTCACGGTAATGTAATAAGAACGGTGACCCCGGCAGGCTTTGGCCCTCTAAGAGGCCTATAGGGCCCCGTCATCTTTCTGACCTCTTTGAGGCGCGCGTGGATCACAACGCGCCGTCAACCCGGGTATGGTCCATGGTCGGGCGGCGAATTGCCCATTATGTCTTGAAAAGTCTGTCGCCGTGGGCTTCTACCACTGCGGCTGGGATGGAGGGAGGACGCTATCCTCTCCCTTTGCGAGCATGACTGCTACGTAGAAGGAGGCGACCGCTTAGGCAACTAGTATTAGGAAACCTAATTATAAAAGGCATGAATACAAATAGAGTTAATAAAGAACCATTTACTATTCAATACGAAATAAATTCTAAAGTAACTGACTATAAAGGCCATGATTTCGTTAATAGTATTAGTAGTAAATATGAGATGGCTAAAAATACATCAAAAGATAAAGCTAATGAACGTAATCGTGAGAACGGTACCCCACTTGAGCAAGCGCATCGTTTGTGAGCATCTTAGAGAATATCAATGTAAACTTACGTGTTGCGAACTTGCGACAAAAGGTCTTCTATATTTTAAAGGTATATAAATGAAGTTAGATTGTGAATTCGAAATTCGACTTTACAGCGTTTCTTGTATGAAATAAGTCCTTTTAAAAAAAAAATCAAACCGACGAAACATCGAACTGAAAAGACAAAAATAAATTTTGAAGCGGCGCCAAACAAACATTATATATATAAGTATTAGTTATGGCCTAGTTGAAATAAACCATTTGATTTGATTTGAGTCCCTCCTGCCCTGCCCTGGATAGGTCATTTGATGATTTTACCACGCTAAAAGTAAAAAGTCGAAAGCTTCATGGTGGTACTTAATGAAAAACATAAGTACATTAACACAGGTGAACGGATGCGTGAATTTATTGGACGATCTTTACCAGCGACCGTACTGCGCCCGCGCCGTCATGTCTGACCTGACACGCCGCTGTAAAGGTTACTTCGGCCATTCTAAACCAATGAAGATGCATTGCTGTAACTTATTTAAAAACAGAACTGACAGATAAATGAGATATTCATTATATTTTAATACCAATTGTTACTTCTTTAACCTTATGTTCACTAATTCCACATTCAACCTAATTACAATCCAATAATATTCTAAAAGTGAAAGTTTTTATGTGTGGATGGATGTTTGTTACTCTTTCACGCAAAAACTACTGAACGGATTTTGCTGAAATTTGGTACACAGATAGTTTATAACCTGGATTAACACATAGGATAGTTTTTATCCCGATTTCATGTTATCGTGGGATAATTTTCGAGTTGTAGCGGGTGAAGCCGCTGGCAATAGCTAGTCGTCCATTAAAAATGGTTACTACAATAAAACCATGTTAGTAGTTGGACCTAATCATGGTTGTAGTTTATTGCAGCGATTAGTTACAAATTAAAAGCTATTGTAAATTATTCAAATTGTTCTTAGAAATCCGTATCTAATCAATTGACCCAATACCGAGGCGGATAAGCGCAAAATTTCATGCGTTCTCATCGATTTGCACCCATATTGCCTTCCAAGTTTAATTTTCTCATAATTTCTGCATCATGAAAATGCATTACATTACAATATGCTAATTTAAAGTGGGCGTTACGGTATGATTCAACGACGATTACTAGACTCCTATAACAGGCGACCGATGTCTGTCAACAAATTAGGCAAAAAAGTCTTTTATCCGTCTTATTTCGACCACTCCTGTGAGCCGTAAACATACCTTGAGACAGAACAGACCTTGAGTTAGCCAATCACAACTCAGTACCCCGTCCCCCTCGCTCACGTAGTACCTCAGCGAGTTGACAGAATAGTTTTTGTTCCTTAGATCGTGCATGCGGAGTCTAGTAATAGATATATCGTCGCGTCGTTGATATGATGATACACACGGGGCATGGTCTTACGTTCCGTTACTCATGGATTCATAAAACATTCCACATTAAACATTGCATCAATGATTGAGTTTGTCTCTCAATGACATATTATTAGGAATATCGTGATGTTCCATAACTACCGACGTGACTCGGATGTCCCTTCTATAACCATTCAATATGTTTCTATTACTGTAACTACAGCTTTGATTGATAATAATAATGCACGTCTTTGTTTATTAAAATCTATTGTGATTGTCTATTAATAATTACTCGTTTGTTGTTCCAGGTAATTTTCCAGTTTCGACACTGAATGCCAACATCGCAGACAGATTATTTTTCACTTCAGTAGCTCAAAAATGTAGGTTTTGCTGCCTGAAAACAGTGAGCAAAATGCGATTTTGCTCACTGAGTGAGACAAAGTAACTTTTTAATTTTTGTGTTTAGAAAGGCGCGATGTATACCTTATTCAGCCTTGGGTTAGTCATACAATTCGAAACATTTACACTCCATCTCTTTCCCGCCATTAGAAAGTGAGAGAGACAAAGACCAGCCCTTTTTTTCCTTCTTCCGTTAGGATAGGCAAAGAGTCAAGCCCATACAGCCACAAAGACCAGCCCTTTCGAAGTTCCGATTTTGAATTCGACCTCAACAAAGACAAACACGTTCGAAAATTTAAAAAAAATTGCTAAAAGATAATTAAATATGTCTTATGATGTAATTTATTGAATTATTAACTTACTGTTGTATTTAAACGAAAATAAGTATTTACTGATATTTGCAGTAAATATTTATTTCTAGTTTCAATAATGTTATGTAAATATTTTGAATAATAAAATATCATGGGTGCTATTTCCGAATACGCCTTAATTTAAATAAAATAACGGAAATAAAATATCGTGGCTGGCGTAAAGAGTGTTTATTATTTTATCTCCTAAAGTTTTCTCGCTGCTGAAGTGAAAAGTTATGTGTGTTACACGAGAGCAAAGTTTTTTGCATCTCGTGCCTTTGAATCCCTCGCCACACTCAGGATTCAAATTTAGAATCACTCGCTACGCTCGTGATTCAATCGTTGAATCCTTCGCTTGCTCAGGATTCAAAATCAGCACTCGCAGCAAAAAACGACTTTGCTCTCTTGTTGCACAAATAACTATTGTACATTTGTAAGATCTTGTAAAGGTTTGCCTTAATCGGAATACAATTAAGTCGTTTTGTGTTCAGTGTTTAAATAGTCATTCCACTTTACACATTTACTTAACAATCATCAAGTTTAGGTTAAAAGTAATCTCGACACGCAACATTATTGCTTAAATTGTATTATAAGTACTGGTCAGAAGTTCACGAACTATGTGTTAATTTATTTTACCAAGATGTGTAATTTTTGAACAATGCAATAATATGTTTTTTAAGTGCGATGATGGATGTAACTTAAAAGATGATTGTATGTAAGTTCGATACAGTATTTTCTAGCTTATAATGTCCAGATTTATGTGTGACCTTTTGATGTTCATTGTCAGACAAAAAAAAGAATTTACCAAATCAGTAAATGCGTCTTTGAGAAATAGGGGAACATTATATTACTACAAAATCTTCTTGGCGGGGGCACTGCCGTGCCCCCTGATCCTTTTAAATGGACGACTGAATAACAAAACTGGCAATTTGTATACATAATATATATTATGATATGCCAGTAAGGATCATGATCATACTCGGTTATAATTTTTTTACACTTTAGTATTTTTAATTTGAGATAAGCACAACTAACTCCTTTCTGCCGGTACTGGGTCTTTTAGAGAAAGCAATTAGTTAAAATTACGAAATGGGTTTTTTGTTGACATAATATGAAGGTCAATGACATTTTCACCTTAACGTGGTCGGAGAATGTACGAGTATCATAAAATAATTGAAAAATTCTCGTTAACTGCTTCCCAATATAAATTACCCACAAGCTAAGTGATTTCCCTTGTTAAGTACAAAATTATAGAATTCTTCATCTTGGCCCACGAAATGTTGTAATATTGGTACCGGCACAAATTGCCGACCGCGAATTAAGGTTCTGAGTTATAAGGTGTAATTAAGGGGTAGGTACAATGAAGATTCATTGCTTGACCGCCTTGAAATGTTGTGTAACAGCCTTATGAAATTATTTAAATATAAGGAAAACTGTCCCACGATACTGTTTTAAATAATCAAAGTTCTTGAGATTTGTTTTGAAAACTATTGATATTGGACTATTGGAATTTACACCGGAGATGCAGTTTATATATTTATATCTATTACATTATTTGAGTTAGAGAGTTATATTTTTAATCTGTCGACTCTTACCTTATAGATTGGTCATCGCGATGACACGTGAGAAACCTCTGGTCAATTGACCTACTCAGAATGGACCCATCACTCGACCCAATCATATTTTAAATGGGTCAACTGGACCTACTGCCCAATTGCATTACTAGTACAGTCACGAAGTATATCCGAATCCTCTAATTTATGTGCACATTTTGCATTTCTTGAGAATATGCCTACCTCATTGAATGAGATTTTCGGCGACTGGGACCACAATGAACTGACACCGCGTTCCCAGTTACAGGATGCATTTAATTTAAATATTTTTGTATTTTGTGGACTGGGACCGATAGAAAACAGTACAGTACTTAAACAAAAAATGACAATAAAATTGGCTTGTATACTTATTGCGGTCCCAGTCGCCGGAAACCTCAACTGAATTACTATTCTATTTTGAATGACCAATTTGCCGCTCGATTGTAAACACTAGTAGCTTTAAAAAATAGATATTTATGTTTAATATTTTTTGGGTCCAGTTAACCAAAGACTCGCAGTAGATATTATATAAATACGTGTGAACTCTACTAATAATTCACAGTTAAACTCTATATCTTATCCTCCTATTATGTAGGATTTTTTTGGAATTTTCACTGGTTTAAAATATATCAGGGGTTCTCTTAAATTTCATCGTCAGTTCACTGTTGGCAGAGTTGTTGGGGTCAGCATGGCACCGTGTCCCCACGTTTCCTCACAACTTGAAGATGAAAACCATTCCAGTGGAAATTCATTTGTTATCCTATTTACGAACACAAACAGCATAAAATAAAAGCTTTTACGTAACGTCCAATACCTATGCAAATGTACTTATGTAACTTTTACTCGCTTCTCGTACTTAGGTTCTTACATTTGCATACTTTTAAATCGACTGTTAGTACGAACACTATCGAAACTATAAATTTTAGTCTTATTGCAGAAATTGAGAGTCCGTATATTAAACTTATTATCTACTATTAGATAAGAAAACAGATTTTATGAATAAAAAAAATCAAATTTTGCTTCGAATAAAATTCAAAATGCAACTGCATTCCACGTTAAAATAAATATTTAAAATGCTCTCCTGCAAAGTACGTGATATGCAGTTTCGAGACTATTCATAGTCACAGTTAAAATGGTTTGTAACAGTCACATTGAAGGAATCATGATACTAAAGTTTTGTACCAACTCGAGATTTCCACCAGATGAAAATATTCTATTACAGATCGATAAATACAGCCCAATAAAACAGACTGACTGTGGACGCATAACAATAAGGTCCCGTTGGTAACTTTCCGAGTAAGGAACTCAAAAAGAATGTACTATACAGCTAAAAGCTAATATCAAACCTGTTGACATAACCCTTTTACACAAACGATCGCCGCTTGTGTAGATCCCCTGATCAATATTGATAAAACGATAATGAGTATCGATCAAATAGGACAAGAAGACATGATCATCTTAATAGGTAAATTAAGTAAACACTGGTTAGATAACTAGACACGCAAGCAGCATTTATGTCTAATTGATAGGTATCATTGCATCTCGAATAAAGACATTTACTCTATCTGACGGCACAGAACCTATTAGCCCAAGAAAGGGTCATGTCAAGTCCCATTTCCTAGTCTTATGTCTTAAAAAACGCATGTAATACCTACCTATTCTGATTCACAATATTCCCACGTTCAATCTATACATATAATAAAATAGTAGGAAAGTCAAAACTGTACATTGAATATTTTTTTAAAAGAATACTTGGGGTGTGATCTACAATCGATACCGAAGCCAAAAATATAGTTTTTAGAATTTTTGTCTGTTTGTCTGTTTATCTGTTTGTCTGTTTGTCTGTTTATCTGTTTGTCTGTATGTATGTCCGGGATAAACTCAAAAAGTACTGGACCGATTTGAATGATTCTTTTTTTGTTGTATAGGTATTAAATCTGGTCAAAACATAGGCTATAAATTATTCTGGAAACTTGAACACCTGGCGCAGAACCGCAACAGACCAGCTAAACTACAAGAGATACAAAAATGGTGCGATAGCGAAAAGTGTTAACGTGATGAGCATTTTCTGCTGACAGAATAAAATTGAAGATCTGGAACACCTGATGTAGAACTCCAAGAGCCCAGCTACACTATAACATGTACAGGAATGACGTCTAAGCAAAGTTGTTCAGCCTGATGAGCACTCTCTGTTGACGTATAAAATTTGAGGATCTGGAACACCTAATGTGGAACTCCAAGAGCCCAGCTACACTATAACATATAGGAATGACGTCTTTTTTTTTGCGTGGTAAAATCATCAAATGAGGCCTCCCACCCCCACTGTCAGACTTGTACTGACTAAAATCCACGGTGTCCTTCAATAGCCCTTTATGTTCCGGGGTCACGGTGAAGGAAAGAAGTCCCGCGACCCCGTCAGGCTTTGGTCCTCTGTGAGGGGGCCCCGTCATTTTGCTGACGGTCTTTAGGCGCGCGTGGAACACGACGCGCCGTCGGCCCTGGCATGGTCCATGGTCGGACAGCGAGTTGTCGTCTACCCACTGTGGTTGGGGCGGAGAGAGGACGCTGTCCTCTCCCTCTCGCGGCCCGCCCCCTCCTTCACGAGCATAGCTGATTCGCAGAAGGAGGTGACCGCTTTCCACTCCGTCTCGCCCCGCAGCATGTCCTCGAACAATGTCGGGCGCGAGAGGTCTCCGCCTATCGCCGCCGTGAGGACACGTAGGTGCTCTACCCAAGCTGGGCAGTCTTGCACCGTGTGCTCTACTGTGTCCTCCGGGCGATCTTCGCAGTGGTGACACCCAGGCGTTTCCTCCTTTCTCATCAGACACAGGTACCTCCCGAAACTACCGTGTCCGGTGAGGACCTGCGTAATGCGGTAGGTAAGAACGCCGTACTCTCCAGCCACTCCTCAAAGAGGGGTCTTACCGACGCTATTGCGGCGTGCCCGAGGAATGACGTCTTTGCAAAAGTTTTTCAGCATGATGAGCACTATTTGTTTATGTATAAAAAATTAAGATATGGAACACCTGATATGGAAATCAAAGCTATCACTAATTTCACGTACAGTGAAATTAGTATAACGAGTATTTTATAATTATACTGCTGGGATTTCTTCCACGCAGTAAAGGCGGTAACAGTTTAGGACCGATTTTCGATGACGATGAATATTATTGTACTCTACTGGCCAAAAGCCATTATTTTTTTTGCCGGGCTCTTGGAGTTGGGTATCAGACTTTTCAGATCTTCGATTTTGCCGACCCCATTGTCGCTGGCATAAGCAACAAGATCCACGTACGAAGTCGCGGGCAGAAGCTAGTCTAGAATAAAATTTAATTACTATTGTAGAAGTTTGTCAGTAATTAATAATATAATTGTTAAACCGTGAACATGATCATTTACGCAACTATGCGTCGGAACAACAGAAGCGAGAACAACGATCCGTAAACAATAACAAATTATTCTAAACATTGTGATTGACCATTCGAAACGGATTCTACGCGAGTCCGGAATATGGATTATGAAATCTTATAGTATACTAGCGGCCCGTCCCGGCTTCGCACGGGTGGAGGACCCGGTCTAAAATTTGAGATTTAAACTATCCTATCTCTCAAGTTGGATCGAACTGCACATGGTGTGCGAATTTTATTATAATCGGTTAAGTGGTTTAGGAGTCCATTGAGGATAAAC
The DNA here is from genome assembly GCA_028554685.1 of Agrotis ipsilon. Lineage (NCBI taxonomy): Eukaryota > Metazoa > Arthropoda > Insecta > Lepidoptera > Noctuidae > Agrotis > Agrotis ipsilon. The sequence continues at coordinate 12,645,743 of CM052972.1, forward strand.
ATTGTGACACGAGATTTATATATATCACAAGATAGATAGTTTTGTTGCCTTTGAATTGCGAGTACCTAACTTTGACTTCTTTCATAACTTGGAAATGTTTAGTCATTCAGAACTATTATTTACTAGCTGTGCCCGCGACTTCGTTCGCGTGGATGTCGGAATCGAACAATGTATTTTTTTAGTTCGAAGCGCTTAATTCTGGCCACGTTTTTCATATAAACCCTGTATTTAGAATTTTCTAAGATTTATCAAGAATATTTGACACTTCTATTCCAGGTTTATGTATAACTATTTTTCCTAATGCCCGCTCTATGCACTCCACTTCACTCCACTCCACTACCTTCCGTTCCACTCCCCTCCCCTCTACTCCCCTCCAGTCTCCTCCAGTCCATTCCAGTCCATTCCAGTCCATTCCAGTCCATTCCAGTCTATTCCAGTCCATTCCAGTCCATTCCAGTCCATTCCAGTCCATTCATATTATGTGAACCGATTACGATGAAACAAAATACATAATGTTATTTCAACATAAACACGTCTATTCCAGGTTTTCTTTAAATGCCATCTGCCGTTCGTTGAAATATGTATTTATTTGAATAATGTAGTTTTTCTATTCGAAGTTAGATCGCGCGACTGACGTACGAAATCAATGTGTGAGACCAAAGTGCACCCGTAATTTTACTTCTGAAACACGTTAAATTCAAATATCTTTTGATAGACTGAACCGATTCCAATGAAACAAAAACTAAATTCCTCTCCAAGTTACGCTTAATCGTTGTGTATAAAAGTTATCTACATTAATTTCGTACATTTTATGTGATACCTGGACAAATACACAGACAAACAGACAAACAGACAAACAGATAAACAGACAAACAGACAAAAATTCTAAAAATGCTAGAAATGGGTTCTATTGGTTGTCCTTTAATACCCTGGCTATATTTTTTGAGTTTTTTTTTAAAGTACAAAAATAACTTTTCTACAGTTTTATTATATGTATAGAATAGACTAAGGGCTGATTTTTTAATTGCTAGATAACTTTTATCTGAGGAATAAAAATAGCGGTTTGACATACCTATTTTCTATAGATCAGCTGTCAAACCGCCATTTTTATTCTTCAGATAAAAGTATCTGACTCTTGAAAAATCAGCCCTAAATCAGTGTACTAATTTTATGTCACTTCTTAAGTATACAAATACCTAATTTAGCTTGTGGGTAATGATTCTTTTATTCCAGTCAAATCGAAATTCACTTTTGCTTTTATTTTACTTGCATGCTCATGTTCTATATTATAGAGCTAGATAACAGAAACCTCTTTATCTGATTGAATTTTCAATAAGCATGAAATAAAACGGCATTAGATACAGGAATGCCAAATATCAGGCCCTTCACAAGTGGCTGACATTCAAGTTACTAACCACCTCGTGACGATAGGAATATATTCAATTCATCTGCATGAGACATCTTTGGATCCTTTACAAAATACTTTAATGAAGTATGCTTAGCCTAAAAATTGGTATGCGAAGGCGAAGACTAGTATCTACTTGTATATTATCAGAATTTAATCTGAGTAAGAATTGCGTGTCGCATTGTAGCCACGTAACAGCACCATTATAGCACGTCTCGAACTTCACTTGCATGGGATGTGTCGATAACAATCAAATAAGCCCACGGTCCTTGTTCATAAGATATACGAATGCCGCGATTCTGGGCGGATCACCGATATATTGCGATGCACTCAGCCAGTAGAACCGGTCTAGGGCAAAGGGTTTAACGATACGATGAAGTCACGTCGTCCGTGACACAGAAAACATTGAAATAATTCGATGACATCGCCACTGAAGTACAATAAAAATCTATTTTTTATGAACTGCCACATACGTTAACAGGATAACGTCATAGTCTGTGTGAATAAAATGTTAATAATAAAGTAATCAGGCTGGTATTCTCCGCAAACGGTAAACACATAATCTATGTCAACGTTGAATCATATTTATAGAAATGCCTTGCCTTATAGAGTCTAAAAGCAAGAACACAATTAGCGCACCAACGAGGAGTATTCAAATAATTACGGCAAAAACACGGATTACTTAAATACGTTGACCTGATGAACTTTACCGAATATCGTGTGTATTAGATGTAATTTACGTAAAGTCTTGTTAAACAATTTTAAGTAAATCGTCAGTAAATTAGTGTCCGTGTTTAAATATCTGCGGTTTATTAATTACTTAATTCAACAAATAGTTTAAAGCTTAGACTTAAATACACCTATTGAACTTTTTCTAACCTAGATTAAGCTTTCCGCATTCACTTTAAAGATTATATTTATGAAATGTTTTATTTATTCAAAATATTTCATTTCTTTATTTACCAAAATTTCAATTTAATATATAAACTATAAATAAAACCTACTAGTAATATGTACAGGAAAAATAATAATAAATAAATAGATAAATAAAAGATAAAACATTCATAGGGCGTCAAAGAATACGTCCACATCCCTTTTTTAACGGGAACAGTGCCCAGTACGCTGGCAGCATTGCCTCGTTGTACGGCAATGCTAATTCGTTGGCCAAGGAATAGGCAAGCCCTCTGGTCACCTGAAGAGTCGCCTAAACGCCTGGCAATATCTTTAAAAACGTTGTGGGCACTTATTACTTCATTTCTTACAAATTATCGCTAAGCATCTACTTGACCTTTACAGCCTAACACAAGCAAATTAATAATGTGTTTTGACATCATCTTATATGAATAAAATTTTAATGACATAAGACATAATGGCACTTGTAAAAAATCAACTAAAGTTTAAAACGTTCTCATCATCTGCCTAGCCTTTTCCCAACTATATTGGGGTCGGCTTCCAGTCAAACCAGATTCAGCTGGATATCAGTATTTTACATGGAGCGACTGCCTGTCGGACCTCCACAACCCAGTAACTGGGTAATACCATACCCCATGGTAAGACTGGTTGTCAGTAAAGTTTAAAACGTTCTCATACTATTATATTTCTTATGTTACTGATGTGCGATAAGATAATAAAAACCTTAATAAATCACAGCACTAACGATTTATCGTAAATCAAAAGATAGGTTACTAAATAAATAATTGATTAGCGTGTAATCGATCACCAAGGTGCAGGGAACAATACAAATTAGTGTTTCTTCAATGCGAACACACAAAAACTTGAGAAACACTTCGAGCCACCATTGTTAAGGCCGATTAGTATTAATTACTGAGATAAAACCTATAGGTATTTTGTACGCAACCAAGTTACAGTGAGCTACAAATGTTAAGAATCTTGTTTGGTGAAACATTGAGTAGAAAACACGTAACTAACCTACATATGACTTTAAATTAGACATATGATTTTTTGGGATTTGACATTGATTTCTATAACAATTTTTTAATTTTCTTATTGCTTTTTTAGAATTTCGATTTGACGGTAAAATGTGAAGGACTTTATGTTAAAAAAACCTATGTACCTACCCATGTTTGCAAAGAAATAAATTATTTGATTTGGATAAATTGACAAACCATAGAGCGAATTACTGTGTTTACTGTGTTCATATACTTACCATAAACACTCTTTATTTGTGTTTGCAAACCACTATCGTATTGGGTATGCCTGTAAAGAAAGTGTGTGTTTTTAAATAAATAAATAAATTTAAATTTTAATATAATGCATGAAGATCTTTTCTTTATTCATTGTATTAAAATTTAAATAAAGTACACTCTACGGTAATACGATTACACATTCTAATTTATAATTATTAAACAAACTAAAATAATAATAAAATTCACATATAATAGACTAAATAAAAAACTGAATAAAGTGGGAAAATAAATAGGTAACAAGCCTATTATTTCCATCAATCTATCTATACATATAATAAAATAGTAGGAAAGTCAAAACTGTACATTGAATATTTTTTTAAAAGAATACTTGGGGTGTGATCTACAATCGATACCGAAGCCAAAAATATAGTTTTTAGAATTTTTGTCTGTTTGTCTGTTTATCTGTTTGTCTGTTTGTCTGTTTATCTGTTTGTCTGTATGTATGTCCGGGATAAACTCAAAAAGTACTGGACCGATTTGAATGATTCTTTTTTTGTTGTATAGGTATTAAATCTGGTCAAAACATAGGCTATAAATTATTCTGGAAACTTGAACACCTGGCGCAGAACCGCAACAGACCAGCTAAACTACAAGAGATACAAAAATGGTGCGATAGCGAAAAGTAAGTGTTAACGTGATGAGCATTTTCTGCTGACAGAATAAAATTGAAGATCTGGAACACCTGATGTAGAACTCCAAGAGCCCAGCTACACTATAACATGTACAGGAATGACGTCTAAGCAAAGTTGTTCAGCCTGATGAGCACTCTCTGTTGACGTATAAAATTTGAGGATCTGGAACACCTAATGTGGAACTCCAAGAGCCCAGCTACACTATAACATATAGGAATGACGTCTTTTTTTTTGCGTGGTAAAATCATCAAATGAGGCCTCCCACCCCCACTGTCAGACTTGTACTGACTAAAATCCACGGTGTCCTTCAATAGCCCTTTATGTTCCGGGGTCACGGTGAAGGAAAGAAGTCCCGCGACCCCGTCAGGCTTTGGTCCTCTGTGAGGGGGCCCCGTCATTTTGCTGACGGTCTTTAGGCGCGCGTGGAACACGACGCGCCGTCGGCCCTGGCATGGTCCATGGTCGGACAGCGAGTTGTCGTCTACCCACTGTGGTTGGGGCGGAGAGAGGACGCTGTCCTCTCCCTCTCGCGGCCCGCCCCCTCCTTCACGAGCATAGCTGATTCGCAGAAGGAGGTGACCGCTTTCCACTCCGTCTCGCCCCGCAGCATGTCCTCGAACAATGTCGGGCGCGAGAGGTCTCCGCCTATCGCCGCCGTGAGGACACGTAGGTGCTCTACCCAAGCTGGGCAGTCTTGCACCGTGTGCTCTACTGTGTCCTCCGGGCGATCTTCGCAGTGGTGACACCCAGGCGTTTCCTCCTTTCTCATCAGACACAGGTACCTCCCGAAACTACCGTGTCCGGTGAGGACCTGCGTAATGCGGTAGGTAAGAACGCCGTACTCTCCAGCCACTCCTCAAAGAGGGGTCTTACCGACGCTATTGCGGCGTGCCCGAGGAATGACGTCTTTGCAAAAGTTTTTCAGCATGATGAGCACTATTTGTTTATGTATAAAAAATTAAGATATGGAACACCTGATATGGAAATCAAAGCTATCACTAATTTCACGTACAGTGAAATTAGTATAACGAGTATTTTATAATTATACTGCTGGGATTTCTTCCACGCAGTAAAGGCGGTAACAGTTTAGGACCGATTTTCGATGACGATGAATATTATTGTACTCTACTGGCCAAAAGCCATTATTTTTTTTGCCGGGCTCTTGGAGTTGGGTATCAGACTTTTCAGATCTTCGATTTTGCCGACCCCATTGTCGCTGGCATAAGCAACAAGATCCACGTACGAAGTCGCGGGCAGAAGCTAGTGTCATATAAAATCGAATCTACATTAAATGGTCAAATATTTATGAATGCCTTGAAAAGAAGTTAACAAGCTTTTAACATAACATTAAAACATTTTCGTCCATTAACACGTTAGTATAAGGCCATTTTTAACGGAAAATATAAAATAATATAACGTCCAAAATTACGCATATATCGGTAGGCTGTAATACTTTTAATATGTAATATATTACGTGAAAATTAATTCAGGCAAATCTGTCTGTTTGTTGCCTTTTTCACCTAAAAATTGAGCAGATTTATATGAAGGGTCGCGGTACTTATACCATCACCGTGACCCCGAAACATAAAGGAATATTGAAGGACACCGTGGATTTTAGTCAGTACAAATCTGACAGTCCCTCTCGCCCTGCCCGGTGTGGGAGGACTTATATGATGATTTTACCACGATAAAAAAAAATGTATATGAAAGGGCTCATGGATATACCCATGACTTACCATTATGGTATATTTTTTATCGCGAACATCAGTATGTTTAAATAAAAAATATAAATACTACAAATTCCTTACGGATGTAGTCGCAAGTACAACCTTCAAGTCCAATGTCCATAAAGGTCTTACTTACATCATCAAATTCAAGAAAACCGAAATTAATATCGAGAGAGGCGTATCGAAATAATCCAGGAACATTTAATTGAAGACCCTATAACGCAATAACACGCGGAAACACTTCAGACACAGTTCACAAGACTGACCTCACGAATCTAAGATGCAACCTTACAATTAAAGCCTCTTCGTGAGCCGCCACTTAAGCCATTAACAATATTATTATAATAGACCTTATGAATACGAGGTATTTTATAATACACACTTATTTTATAATACAGATTTTATAATAGGAAGCCTTTGATCCATTGCGGTTTTAAAAAATATTGTCACTCTTTAATATTAATCGGTTTTTGATTGGATGCTGATTAAATATGTGTTGAAGTTTTAATATTTATTTATTTATTAAGGTACCTACACCAACAGCAAAGCATACAATGTAGTGATTAAAAACAAAAATATAAACTTAGTGCTGGTATGTAAGCCACGTATGTCAGTAATATTAATTAGTTATCGTAGTTCTTCTTTTTCATAATAATATCGAGATTAGTATTATTAAAAATGAATTGGATTATTACTATTTTGCCAACGGCAACTTCTCCCATGATTTTCAATTATGTATCTCCTTTTTTAAATCGTGGTAAAATCATCAAATGAGTCTTACCGCGTGAGGGACTGTCTGACTCGTTCTGACTAAATCCATGGTGACCCTTCAGTAGCCCTTTACGTTCCAAGGTCACGAGGAGGAAACAGTCCCGCGACCCATTTACCCCCTTGGGGTTGGAATTTTCAAAATCTTCATCAGCATCTACGGTACTTTCACAGTTTTTATGTCTGTGACTGGGACTGTAGCACCATATCTTTGTAGTATTTAATTATATTTTTTATGTCTTTGACATTTCAAAAGAGCCCTATTGGTCTATTTGAAATAAAAGCGTTTGATTTGATTTGATTTGATTCTTAAAACACGAGTTTCATCAATTTTTGGTTGATAAGTTTCTAAAGGCCACTTTACTGCCCAGTGTGTGTTGATCAATCAGTTAGTCAGGTCAGTCAATTTCTTCTTTTATAAATACAGACAAACAGCAAGAAGCTACACTAATTTAATTATTATTGTTTTTGCAACCTCTGTTGCTTTATGTAATCCTAAATGAAAAACCCGAGCTTCTTCATAGAATTTGATTAACTTTCTTGAACTGTACCTAATTGTTTAATAGTGGTCTTGGCAATTTACATGATGGGAATCAAACTGAAAGTCATACTAATGTAATTATTGTTTTAATTGAAATCATTATTTGGTCGCTCAGCTTATGAAGTCGGTTCAAAATGAATTAATGTAGTATTTATGAGAGTAGGTTTTTTAAAAAGTGTAAAAAAGTAGGTGGTTTTATAAAATATAATATTCCACAACTATCACACAACGCCATCTAGTCCCAAGCTAAGCACAGCTTGTGTTATAGTTACTAGACAACTGATAAACATACTTATATATTTCGAAATACATACTTACATATTATAGACAAATTACACCCAGGCACAGAACAAATGATCATGCTCATCACACAAAAATAAGAAAAAAAGTAACTGATGAAAAAACATGCCATTTGAATGTTTGTAAGAGTTTATTGATAGATACTACTGTTAATCATATGACCTATGAAGAAAAAAATGTTAAATGAACATTCATACTTTTGAAAAATTTCAATTATTTATTTGACAACTTTTAGAAAAAAAATTGCAACGATTACTAAGTTCATCATTTCGTAAATTCTATTTAGTAACAGGACATCTTAACAATTTCTTGTAAAATACATTTTACAAATTATCTTTCGAAGCTCATCACTTGTCTACATGATATGAAGTTGCCTAATTCAGAAACTCTTCGCTTTGAGTAAATATAAATTGTAATTGATTTATTATACTTTTCGTAACAACTATTTCGTATCTCCGTCATAATTTGAAGAGCTTATTTTAGTGTGTAACGTGATTTAGCTGCAAATAAAATTCAAGGCAAACCGTATGGAAAATTGTTATGGAATGTTTTGAAAGACGGAGTTGTACATTGGAAACACTGTCTTATGGTTGCTGAATTGTTAAAATAAAATAAATAGTTAATACTGTGAGAATTTTATAAGGAGTATCGTCAGGAATTGAAGATCATAGCAGATGTTGTGTGATATGTAGTTTCTGCCTACCACCAAGGGAAGAAAGCGTGATTTTATATAATATTATTATTATGTATGTATGTACTTCTATGTAATGCATGAATGGGTTTTTTTATGGTTGCAAAGGAGATGATAGAGGTGTTATGTTTTTATGTAGGTAATATAAGTAACTTTTAATTTTTTTGTTTATATAACTTTGTTAAATAGTGTTTTTTTCTTATTTCAGGCCCCATGAAGCGGCTGTCATGCGCATAGCGACACTGATTGCACTCGTGCAGGTATGTATCACTTTCCTTTAAATCTATACATAGGGATAATTTATTCATTTAGGCTCATAATCAATTTCTCCTTCATATTTTATAGACCTATCTTTACGAGTAAGTTTTAATCAAGATTTTTATAAAAGAATAAAACCAATGAAAGAAGACCATAAATCTCTCAGGGAGGAAGTAGTAAACTCCCTTTTAATTATGTCTTCAGTGAGTTCTGAAAGATCAAGCTTTTACAGGGATTTAACTTTGAATTAGCCAGTAACTTATTTATACATAAAAGTTATGAGAACTTGTTGGAGCACCATAATAATTCAACGTTGAAATCTCCCCTGCGCTCCCTAACAACCCCGTTTCATGGTCGTTAGAATGAAAAGTCTTATGAGTGAAAATACTCATGAATGTCCCACGCCCTGGGTAAAGACGGTCAGGCAGACTCTTACCAACTAAAAAACTCACATGATACGGTGTTCCATCTCACGTAGGCCTCATCTCCTTGACCTTCAGGCTTCTCCGTGTTTTCATCACGAAACACACCTTAAAAATAATAAAAAAGGTTAAAGAATAATTTGTTAACAATGATTGCCTTGCTGATTCAACAATAACCCAACCTAAGGTCAATAGTTCACATGTCATTAACTCATCTAAATAATTTCGTAACAATAATTTCCCTTCAACTGCCAAAACAACGCAACAACCAAATTAAGTAATATATAAATACGATTTATTATATTTTCTTATAGACTGAACTTTCATTTTATTTAGTATGCGACTTCGTAAGCATTGTTTCTTAATTTTATTCCATAGTTTGATGACATACCTACTTTATATTATGTAAACAATAAGGATAGATAGAATATACTTTATTGCACAATAAAATAACAGCTATTTTACAATGTAATTAATTACATGGGTCCAACCCGTCATTCTTATCGCTAATAGCGATATCTTCCATACGACCTTTGACTTTATCAACTTTTAAAACGTGTAAATGCACCTTAATTTATAATTATGATTATCGTCATAGTTCACTCGATCGCTCGATCCACAATTTTATCATTTGTGATTGATGATTTGGTTTGTTGATACAGTAAATACGTATTTAAAGAATTGTATAACGCAACTATTATATGTTTTTTTTATCGTGGTAAAATCATCAAATGATTCCTCCCACTGTCAGACTTGTACTGGCTAAAATCCACGGTGTCTTTCAATAGCCCTTTATTTTCCGGGGTCACGGTGATGGAAATAAGTCCCGCGACCAACTATTATATGCTTAGGTACTAAAGCTACTGGGAAAATGTTGCCAAAAAATCATACATGATTAGTTATTAATAAACGACCAGCTTCTTCAAAACTGTTGTTTATTTGAACATCGCATTCTAAGATTACGTTCAAATAATACTTTTCGAATTTCCTAGATTTAAATTATGTAGGTACCAGTTTTATTAGGTTGTCATCAAATTCCTTGCCTAAAAAATATCCTATAAATAATTTGACTGTGTTTCCAACATTTTTTATAATATGGAGCGTGTTTTAGTTTTCATATTGTGCGGTGGTTTGTGACACCAAATTAAGTACGTGAGAGTTAGTAGCTCATTGTGCAGCCGCGAACAATAAATTACAGATTCAACGATAATAATAATAACTGCCGTCATCTCACACTCGGATCCTTGGATGTCTGACGAAGGGTTACATTGTGTATAAGCCTCGTCGTACACAAGGCGACGCAAGTCTCCGATAACTTGCGACTTTGGTATCGATTGACACGTGCCTGTGTACGAACCTCTATGGATTTGTATTATGATATATTATCAGACTATTTCCGTCCACTGCTGAACGTAAGCCTCCCCCAAAGAGCCTCAACCATCCCGGTCCTGGGCAGCCCGCATCCATCCACTGCCAGCCACCTTCCTTTAATCATCGACCCTTCTTGTTGAGTACTATGATAGTCGACTGGATACTAAAGTCGTAACATATCGGATACTTGCGTCGCCTTGTGTACGAAGAGTTTTATTCGCAGTGCAATTTTAAAATTCAATCTAAAGGAATGTTGATAGATAGGTAAATGTTTGTGATTCCTAAATATTTTACCCTGAATCTTGTGAGTAGACTTTCAAAGTCAGAGACAATCATAGTAATTATAAAGTTTTTAAATTAACATGGTCACTAACTCTATAATTAGATAGGTAGATGATCCTCGTGGTTTCACTTGGTTCCTTTAGAATGTAGCGCGATACTATATTCAGGCTAGAATTTATCGATAAATGAACTATACGACACTAAAACAATTTTTCAATTTAAATCAGTAGTTCTGAGATTAGCGCGTTCAACCAAACAAACCTTCGGTTTTATTAAATTGTTTGTTTGATCGAAGGCGCTAATCACAGACCCTTCTGCTTAGAATTGAAAAATGTTTTTTGTGTTGTATGATATGAAAAATATTTGTATTATATGTGTATAGTAGTAGAGGAAGGGTATAAAGTTATAAAACATCAAGCTACGGCCAATAAGAGCCGAGTAATTTATAATCAAGCAGCCGTTTTTAAGATAACTGAAATTGTCCTTCATCTTTTAGTTACTAACTGACCATGTAATAAAAGCCCAATACTTCCATAAAGATACCAATCACGATCGATAAATACGAAATACGATCAACTTTATGCCATAAAATATCGACGCTGTACCTACACAATTTTAAAACCACGTCTCGCTGTAGCTGTCGCTCGCTACAGCTGTTTCAGATGACTCACAAACGCTCACCGCGCTTGAGCTTAACCACGAGCTAGCCGGCAACAATGCGCTCTCACCTTTCTACGAAAGCAGTGAAGATGCTGGGGTCGTGTTCTTCAGAGGCTCGAGGGCCGTCGACTCACCATTGTCCCCTGACATAGACGTGCAATGTTCCGGCGACTATATCGACGTCAGTGTCGAATTCGCCGACATTTTTGATGGTATCATTTACAGTAAGGGATTTCTGAATGATCCGAAGTGCAAGTAAGTACATTTTAAATATTCGTGCTCGCACAGATGTGGTGCTGGTGATTTTGTACCGCCACCTTATTATTTCAGTAAAATTATTAGTCTGCGATGAAAGGGGCACATCATGAAATCAAAGAGACACCCTTTGGAATTCATGTCGTTGAAGTAGCGTTGATTTTCAGTATACGAATAAATCGCTTTTAATTTTGCAAAGATACGATTTAATGACAAAAAAAAACGGAGCTGTGGCGAAAATATTACTCTTTAATGTCAGTTCAGCTAGGACTGTGTTCCATGGACTGATAAGAATTGGCAGTATATTTATTATATTTACAATCAGTGGCCTCATTGCATATCTGGGTGTACCATCCCTATAGATAGAATTTTACGGAAATAAGTCATAAACATGCAACATTGGGTAAATTTTCAGATACGTGTCATTGGGCGGCAGTCAATCGCGGTACTCATTCCGAGTACCCCTGAATGGCTGCGGTTCTCGACCTCTTTGCAACGCATGCGGTACCATCGACAACGTACTGGTGTTCCAAGCTGACGACTTGCTGCAAGGACCCCTGGACTTTGCCCGCAAGGTACGGAAGAAAGGAAATTATACTAGGCAGTAGCTGTTGCCCGAGATATCGTCCGCGTAGTATTTGATTCTATGGCATCTTTACCAGTATTCTCCTTTTTAATTTGAGAAATTGAAAGAACCTGATAACCCACTTTAAAGTTCATCAGGGGTGTAAATTAGAGATATTTTAATGAGTTTCACGTCAGGTAGTAAAAAGTATATTAATTCGTACTATGCATACGCATACTACTGCTTTCAAGATAGTAAAATTTGGAATGAAGATAACGTTGCCACTATTTGTTTCGGTTTATTTTTTTGGCTCTATAATGGCATTGCGTGATTAAAAAACCGTCCAGAAATTATTGACTAGAGAGATTTCATTAAACATTTCACACCAAAAGAGGACGCAACTTATGGCAGTATCCTCTACAAATGTACTTAGCAATTAGGGGCATATATATTCTTAACCATACTCGTATTAATAAAATTTTATTACAAATAGAAAAAAAAATATCCAGGGCTCACAATTTCCAAACGTAATCTTCCAGGTGTCATGTGCGCGTACTTCCATCGAAGTATCGACTGGTGTAGTCACCTCGAGGGAGGAACACACGCTGAAACTGAAGCCTTTCATGGTTGACATGCTCGATGTAGTTGCTGTTGAAGGGCCCGCTGGTGGAGTTGAGTGCTGGATGGACATCCAAAAAGGAGTTTTTCCTAACGTAAGTATTGATGCTACGGAAACTTTCGATCCAAGGATTGATGTTGTAGTTACGGATATCAGAAATGCAATATTATAGGTACCACTGGGTGTTTGTTTAGCACATTGCAATTTTAATTGTCCGACCGTAACTATGCATTTGTTGCAGCCTTTACGGCTCCACAATAAAAACTAGTAATTGAAAGTTAAAAATTACACCCATCATCAACTGCCTAGCCTTTTTACCAACTTTACTAAATATTAACTTATTTTATATTTCCAGACGACTCCATTGAAAGACTCGATCAAAATTGGTGAATATTTGACTATTCTTGTGTACCTCAAAGATGTAAGGAACCAGTTCAGCCTCAAGATCCATGATTGTTGGGCATATGATAACGACAACTACGACAATCCTAAGACCAGCAAGATCCAACTTACGGACAAGGAAGGTTGTCCCAAGTAAGGAAATCGATTGTATTTTTATTAATTCTATTCTTATGAATAAAGCCAACATTACTCCGGCTTGCTCTTTCAAAACTTCCTGTATTGGGATCAGCTGGGAAATGGATGAAATTTTATGAAAGCAATTAAATTCATCGGTAACTTCGTAATGTAACAGAAAAGAGCACGTAGCAGTTTTTCCTGCCAACGGCATTTTAAACATACAATTTTAATTCTAGGAAAAAGAAACTCATCGACTTGTGGCAGAAAACAACAAACACGGGCAAAAGCGGAGCGACTTTGATAGCTTACAGCAAAGTGAGCGCTTTCCGTTTCCCAGAAACAGATCAGGTGTACTTAACTTGTAACGTCGAGGTAATTATTTTTTTAAATTTTAACTTTTAATTGATTATTTTCAATGAAATACTTAACTAGCATTCGTTCTTCATCAACTTCTTCTTTATTGCAGTTATGTACAAACAACTGTGACTCGAGCTGTGATGGAATTATCAAAGAAGTTTCCACTACAGTAAGACCAACAAAATGTTATCCAGGATCTCGTGACCCTGAATGTCAACGGATAACAGTTGAACCACAACTGAAGTGTTATCCTGGTTCTTCGGACCCGCGGTGTCCTCAACAGCCAACGCCTTCTACACCAAACTGCTATCCTGGAAGTGCAGACCCACGATGCCCATCACCGACAACTGCGAAACCTGTCTGCTACCCTGGTTCTCCCGACCAAAGATGTCCTCAACCACCAAAACCAACGACACTTAACCCTCCTACTTACTTACCACCAACATCGCCAGCACCTAATTGTTACCCTGGTTCCAATGATCCTAGATGCCCAAGACCAACTACACCTGAGCCACCGCGTTGCTTCCCTGGATCTAGTGATCCAAGATGCCCTAAGCCAACGACTCCTGAGCCACCGCGTTGCTTCCCTGGATCTAGTGATCCAAGATGCCCTAAGCCAACGACTCCTGAGCCACCTCGTTGCTTCCCTGGATCAAGTGATCCCAGATGCCCCAAGCCTACAACTCCCGAGCCACCACGTTGCTACCCAGGCAGCACTGATCCAAGATGTCCAAAACCAACACCTCCAAAGCCTGTATGTTATCCTGGTTCACCTGATCCAAACTGCCCGCAACCTCCGCGACCAACAACATTAACTCCTCCTACTTATTTACCACCTGAGCCAACTACTCCCGCGCCTCCCAAATGTTTCCCAGGTAGTTCAGATCCGAGATGCCCAAGACCAACTACACCGGAGCCACCTCGATGCTTCCCTGGATCTAGTGATCCAAGATGCCCTAAGCCAACAACTCCTGAGCCACCTCGTTGCTTCCCCGGATCAAGTGATCCAAGATGCCCTAAGCCAACGACTCCTGAGCCACCTCGTTGCTTCCCTGGATCTACTGATCCAAGATGCCCTAAGCCAACGACTCCTGAGCCACCTCGTTGCTTCCCTGGATCTAGTGATCCAAGATGCCCTAAGCCAACGACTCCCGAGCCACCTCGTTGCTTCCCTGGATCTAGTGATCCAAGATGCCCTAAGCCAACGACTCCCGAGGCACCTCGTTGCTTCCCAGGATCAAGTGATCCAAGATGCCCTAAGCCAACGACTCCTGAGCCACCTCGTTGCTTCCCTGGATCAAGTGATCCCAGATGCCCCAAGCCTACAACTCCCGAACCACCACGTTGCTACCCAGGCAGCACTGAACCTCGTTGTCCTAAACCAACAACGCCAGCACCACCAAGATGCTACCCAGGTAGCACTGACCCACGTTGTCAAAAACCAACATCTCCTAAGCCTGTTTGCTATCCTGGTTCCCCTGATCCAAACTGCCCGCAACCTCCGCGACCAACAACATTAACCCCTCCCACTTATTTGCCGCCTGAGCCAACTACTCCCGCACCTCCCAAATGTTTCCCAGGTAGTTCAGATCCGAGATGTCCCAAACCTACAACACCAGAACCACCTCGTTGCTACCCTGGATCAAGTGATCCAAGATGCCCTAAGCCAACGACTCCCGAGCCACCACAATGCTTCCCTGGATCAAGTGATCCAAGATGCCCCAAACCTACAACACCTGAGCCACCTCGTTGCTTCCCTGGATCAAGTGATCCAAGATGCCCTAAGCCAACGACTCCTGAGCCACCTCGTTGCTTCCCTGGATCTAGTGATCCAAGATGCCCTAAGCCAACGACTCCCGAGCCACCTCGTTGCTTCCCTGGATCTAGTGATCCAAGATGCCCTAAGCCAACGACTCCCGAGCCACCTCGTTGCTACCCAGGCAGCACTGATCCAAGATGCCCTAAGCCAACGACTCCCGAGCCACCACGTTGCTTCCCTGGATCAAGTGATCCTAGATGCCCTAAGCCAACGACTCCCGAGCCACCACGTTGCTTCCCTGGATCAAGTGATCCAAGATGCCCCAAACCTACAACACCTGAGCCACCTCGTTGCTTCCCTGGATCAAGTGATCCAAGATGCCCTAAGCCAACGACTCCTGAGCCACCTCGTTGCTTCCCTGGATCTAGTGATCCAAGATGCCCTAAGCCAACGACTCCCGAGCCACCTCGTTGCTTCCCTGGATCTAGTGATCCAAGATGCCCTAAGCCAACGACTCCCGAGCCACCACGTTGCTTCCCTGGATCAAGTGATCCTAGATGCCCTAAGCCAACGACTCCCGAGCCACCACGTTGCTTCCCTGGATCAAGTGATCCTAGATGCCCTAAGCCAACGACTCCTGCACCTCCTAAATGTTTCCCAGGTAGCACTGACCCTCGTTGTCCTAAACCAACAACGCCAGCACCACCAAGATGCTACCCAGGTAGCACTGACCCACGTTGTCCAAAACCAACATCTCCTAAGCCTGTTTGCTATCCTGGTTCCCCTGATCCAAACTGCCCGCAACCTCCGCGACCAACAACATTAACTCCTCCCACTTATTTGCCGCCTGAGCCAACTACTCCCGCACCTCCCAAATGTTTCCCAGGTAGTTCAGATCCGAGATGTCCCAAACCTACAACACCAGAGCCACCTCGTTGCTACCCTGGATCAAGTGATCCAAGATGCCCTAAGCCAACGACTCCCGAGCCACCACGTTGCTTCCCTGGATCAAGTGATCCAAGATGCCCTAAGCCAACGACTCCCGAGCCACCTCGTTGCTTCCCTGGATCTAGTGATCCAAGATGCCCCAAACCTACAACACCTGAGCCACCTCGTTGCTTCCCTGGATCAAGTGATCCAAGATGCCCTAAGCCAACTACTCCTGAGCCACCTCGTTGCTTCCCTGGATCTAGTGATCCAAGATGCCCTAAGCCAACGACTCCCGAGCCACCACGTTGCTTCCCTGGATCAAGTGATCCAAGATGCCCCAAACCTACAACACCTGAGCCACCTCGTTGCTTCCCTGGATCAAGTGATCCAAGATGCCCTAAGCCAACGACTCCTGAGCCACCTCGTTGCTTCCCTGGATCTAGTGATCCAAGATGCCCTAAGCCAACGACTCCCGAGCCACCTCGTTGCTTCCCTGGATCAAGTGATCCAAGATGCCCTAAGCCAACGACTCCTGAGCCACCTCGTTGCTTCCCTGGATCTAGTGATCCAAGATGCCCTAAGCCAACGACTCCCGAGCCACCTCGTTGCTTCCCTGGATCAAGTGATCCAAGATGCCCTAAGCCAACGACTCCTGCACCTCCTAAATGTTTCCCAGGTAGCACTGACCCTCGTTGTCCTAAACCAACAACGCCAGCACCACCAAGATGCTACCCAGGTAGCACTGACCCACGTTGTCCAAAACCAACATCTCCTAAGCCTGTTTGCTATCCTGGTTCCCCTGATCCAAACTGCCCGCAACCTCCGCGACCAACAACATTAACTCCTCCTACTTATTTGCCGCCTGAGCCAACTACTCCCGCACCTCCCAAATGTTTCCCAGGTAGTTCAGATCCGAGATGTCCCAAACCTACAACACCTGAGCCACCTCGATGCTACCCTGGATCAAGTGATCCAAGATGCCCTAAGCCAACGACTCCCGAGCCACCTCGTTGCTTCCCTGGATCAAGTGATCCAAGATGCCCTAAGCCAACGACTCCAGAGCCACCTCGTTGCTTCCCTGGATCTAGTGATCCAAGATGCCCTAAGCCAACGACTCCCGAGCCACCTCGTTGCTTCCCTGGATCAAGTGATCCAAGATGCCCTAAGCCAACGACTCCTGCACCTCCTAAATGTTTCCCAGGTAGCACTGACCCTCGTTGTCCTAAACCAACAACGCCAGCACCACCAAGATGCTACCCAGGTAGCACTGACCCACGTTGTCCAAAACCAACATCTCCTAAGCCTGTTTGCTATCCTGGTTCCCCTGATCCAAACTGCCAGCAACCTCCGCGACCAACAACATTAACTCCTCCTACTTATTTGCCGCCTGAGCCAACTACTCCCGCACCTCCCAAATGTTTCCCAGGTAGTTCAGATCCGAGATGTCCCAAACCTACAACACCTGAGCCACCTCGATGCTACCCTGGATCAAGTGATCCAAGATGCCCTAAGCCAACGACTCCCGAGCCACCTCGTTGCTTCCCTGGATCTAGTGATCCAAGATGCCCTAAGCCAACGACTCCTGAGCCACCTCGTTGCTTCCCTGGATCAAGTGATCCAAGATGCCCCAGACCTACAACACCTGAGCCACCTCGTTGCTACCCTGGAAGCAGTGATCCTAGATGCCCCAAACCAACTACGCCAGCTCCACCAAAATGCTTCCCTGGCAGTCAAGACCCTCGATGCCCTAAGCCTACAACTCCTGAACCTCCTAAATGTTTCCCAGGTAGCACTGATCCAAGATGCCCAAAACCAACAACACCGGCGCCGCCAAGATGCTACCCAGGCAGCACCGATCCAAGATGTCCAAAACCAACGCCTTCTAAGCCTGTTTGTTATCCGGGTTCCCCTGATCCAAACTGCCCGCAACCTTCGCGACCAACAACATTAACTCCTCCCACTTATTTGCCGCCTGAGCCAACTACTCCCGCGCCTCCCAAATGTTTCCCAGGTAGTATAGATCCAAGATGCCCCAAGCCAACGACGCCAGCTCCACCAAACTGCTACCCCGGTAGCCAAGACTCTCGCTGCCCCAAACCTACCACTCCAGCACCACCAAGATGCTTCCCGGGCAGTACAGATCCTAGATGTCCAAAACCAACAACGCCTGCACCTCCAAACTGTTTCCCAGGTAGCACTGACACACGGTGTCCCAAGCCAACAACACCAGCCCCACCTAACTGTTATCCAGGAAACACAGATCCACGTTGTCCAAAACCAACAACACCTGCCCCTCCTAATTGCTTCCCAGGCAGTCAAGACCCACGGTGCCCTAAACCTACTACCCCTGCCCCGCCAAGATGCTTCCCAGGAAGCACAGACCCACGTTGTCCTAAACCAACAACCCCTGCCCCGCCAAAATGCTTCCCAGGTAGCACTGATCCCCGATGCCCCAAACCAACATCCCCCAAACCAGTTTGCTATCCCGGGTCTCCTGATCCAAACTGTCCACAACCTCCACGACCAACAACATTGAATCCTCCCACATACTTACCACCAGTTACACCTGGACCCAAATGCTATCCCGGTTCCACGGATTCAAGATGTCCTAAGCCCACTACACCGGCCCCACCTAATTGCTATCCTGGTAGCCAAGACGCTCGTTGCCCTAAACCCACGACGCCTGCTCCACCTAACTGCTACCCCGGTAACCAAGATCCTCGCTGCCCTAAGCCAACAACACCTGCTCCACCTAGATGTTTCCCAGGCAGCACAGATCCTAGATGTCCTAAGCCAACAACGCCTGCACCACCAAATTGTTTCCCAGGAAACCTAGACCCTCGATGTCCCAAGCCTACCACTCCAGAACCACCTCGATGCTTCCCAGGAAGCCAAGACCCTCGTTGTCCCAAGCCTACTACTCCAGAACCACCTCGATGCTTCCCAGGAAGCCAGGACCCTCGTTGTCCCAAGCCAACAACACCTGCTCCTCCTAACTGCTACCCCGGTAGCCAAGACCCTCGTTGTCCCAAGCCTACTACTCCAGAACCACCTCGGTGCTTCCCAGGAAGCCAGGACCCTCGTTGTCCTAAGCCAACAACACCTGCTCCTCCTAACTGCTACCCCGGTAGCCAAGACCCTCGTTGTCCCAAGCCTACTACTCCAGAACCACCTCGATGCTTCCCAGGAAGCCAAGACCCTCGTTGCCCCAAGCCAACCACACCTGCCCCACCTCGATGCTACCCAGGCAGTCAAGACCCACGGTGCCCTAAACCTACTACCCCTGCCCCGCCAAGATGCTTCCCAGGAAGCACTGACCCACGTTGTCCTAAACCAACAACACCTGCCCCGCCAAAATGCTTCCCAGGTAGCACTGATCCCCGATGCCCCAAACCAACATCTCCCAAACCAGTTTGCTATCCCGGGTCTCCTGATCCAAACTGTCCACAACCTCCACGACCAACAACATTGAATCCTCCCACATACTTACCACCAGTTACACCTGGACCCAAATGCTATCCTGGTTCCACGGATTCCAGATGTCCTAAGCCCACTACACCGGCCCCACCTAACTGCTACCCTGGTAGCCAAGACCCGCGTTGCCCTAAACCAACTACACCTGCTCCACCTAGATGTTTCCCAGGCAGCACAGATCCTAGATGCCCTAAACCAACAACGCCTGCACCACCAAATTGTTTCCCAGGAAACCAAGACCCACGTTGTCCCAAGCCAACCACTCCCGAACCACCTCGATGCTTCCCAGGAAGCCAAGACCCTCGTTGTCCCAAGCCAACAACACCTGCTCCACCTAACTGCTACCCCGGTAGCCAAGACCCTCGTTGTCCCAAGCCAACAACACCTGCTCCACCTAACTGCTACCCCGGTAGCCAAGACCCTCGTTGTCCCAAGCCAACAACACCTGCTCCTCCTAACTGCTACCCCGGTAGCCAAGACCCTCGTTGTCCCAAGCCTACTACTCCAGAACCACCTCGATGTTTCCCAGGCAGCACAGATCCTAGATGCCCCAAACCAACAACGCCTGCACCACCGAATTGTTTCCCAGGGAGCCAAGACCCACGTTGTCCGAAGCCAACAACTCCTGCTCCTCCTAACTGCTATCCCGGTAGCCAAGACCCTCGCTGTCCCAAGCCTACCACTCCAGCGCCACCTCGATGCTTCCCAGGTAGCCAGGACCCTCGTTGCCCCAAGCCAACAACACCTGCCCCTCCTAATTGCTTCCCAGGCAGTCAAGACCCACGGTGCCCTAAACCTACTACCCCTGCCCCGCCAAGATGCTTCCCAGGTAGCACTGATCCCCGATGCCCCAAACCAACATCTCCCAAACCAGTTTGCTATCCCGGGTCTCCTGATCCAAACTGTCCACAACCTCCACGACCAACAACATTGAATCCTCCAACGTACTTACCACCAGTTACACCTGGACCCAAATGCTATCCTGGTTCCACGGATTCCAGATGTCCTAAGCCCACTACACCGGCCCCACCTAACTGCTACCCTGGTAGCCAAGACCCGCGTTGCCCTAAGCCAACTACACCTGCTCCACCTAGATGTTTCCCAGGCAGCACAGATCCTAGATGCCCTAAACCAACAACGCCTGCACCACCAAATTGTTTCCCAGGAAACCAAGACCCACGTTGTCCCAAACCAACCACTCCAGAACCACCTCGATGCTTCCCAGGAAGCCAAGACCCTCGTTGTCCCAAGCCAACAACACCTGCTCCTCCTAACTGCTACCCCGGTAGCCAAGACCCTCGTTGTCCCAAGCCTACTACTCCAGAACCACCTCGATGCTTCCCAGGAAGCCAAGACCCTCGTTGTCCCAAGCCAACAACACCTGCTCCACCTAACTGCTACCCCGGTAGCCAAGACCCTCGTTGTCCCAAGCCTACCACTCCAGAACCACCTCGATGCTTCCCAGGAAGCCAAGACCCTCGTTGTCCCAAACCAACAACACCTGCTCCTCCTAACTGCTACCCCGGTAGCCAAGACCCTCGTTGCCCCAAGCCAACCACACCTGCCCCACCTCGATGCTACCCAGGTAGTACCGATCCTAGATGTCCTAAACCAACCACTCCAAAGCCAGTTTGTTACCCCGGTTCCCCCGATCCCAAATGTCCTCAACCTCCGCGACCGACAACTTTAACCCCTCCAACATATTTACCACCTACAACACAAACACCTGAGCCACCAAGATGCTTCCCTGGCTCCAATGATCCTAGATGCCCTAAGCCTACAACTCCTGAAGCACCAAGATGCTACCCTGGTTCTAACGACCCCAGATGTCCCAAACCTACAACACCTGAGCCACCACGTTGCTTCCCTGGCTCCAATGATCCTAGATGCCCTAAGCCTACAACTCCTGAAGCACCAAGATGCTACCCCGGTTCTAACGACCCCAGATGTCCCAAACCTACAACACCTGAGCCACCACGTTGCTTCCCTGGCTCCAGTGATCCAAGATGCCCTAAGCCTACGACTCCTGAAGCACCAAAATGCTACCCCGGTTCTAACGACCCCAGATGTCCCAAACCTACAACACCTGAACCACCACGTTGCTTCCCTGGCTCCAATGATCCTAGATGCCCTAAGCCGACGACTCCTGAAGCACCAAGATGCTACCCTGGTTCTAACGACCCCAGATGTCCCAAACCTACAACACCTGAGCCACCACGTTGCTTCCCTGGCTCCAGTGATCCAAGATGCCCGAAACCCACAACACCTGCACCTCCTAAATGCTACCCCGGCAGCCAAGATCCTCGCTGTCCTAAGCCAACTACTCCCGCACCACCTCGATGCTACCCTGGCTCAAACGATCCTAGGTGCCCTAAAACGGAACCGTCAACTCCAAGCTCATGTTATCCTGGATCCAGAGATCCGAAATGCCCACAACCGTTTGCACCAAGCAGCACAAATCCGCCTTCAACATACTTGCCTCCATTCCCTGAAGAAAATGAAATCAAATCATCAAGAGTCAGCCGTCTAGCTCCTAATGACTTAGATGATGAGAAGTCTTATGAAGACACGCAATCAGAAATCGGTACGAAATTAATTCCTTAAT
The DNA here is from genome assembly GCA_028554685.1 of Agrotis ipsilon. Classification (NCBI taxonomy): domain Eukaryota; kingdom Metazoa; phylum Arthropoda; class Insecta; order Lepidoptera; family Noctuidae; genus Agrotis; species Agrotis ipsilon. The sequence goes on from CM052972.1 coordinate 12,668,090, forward strand.
GTGTGACAGAATGTAATGTATTTTATTTATAATGTTATTCAATTATGTTCAACATGAAGCATTATTATCTAGCTCGCATGTTATTCCGATAGAAAGTGGTTTTAAAACTTGTCATTGTGTGTATTTACAGATACCTTTGAGTCTTCGCGAACTGAACCGAGGTCGAGAAAAGTACGTGATATCAGCGGCATCGGTGAAAATGCCACATTCGCTACAAGCGGAACTGCCATCATTTACATTGCCATGGGCTCTGCTATATTAATGACTTTGTCAATAACACTTGCCATTTATTTGTACAAAAACAGCAGAAAGCTAAAATTAAGGACTGTTCACGCAGAGGCGACAGCTAAAACGCAGAATCCTTGTTGAAAGTGTGAATAACTATCTACTAATGTGTTAAAATTAAATATTGTGATATTTTAATTTTTAATATTACTATTTGATGCATTCCAGATTACAATTTTGTTTTAAATATATAAATGGCTGCGTTTTATGGATTGATTAACTGTTAGTAACTTTAACTGCCTTTTAAGCTTTATCTAATATTATTTCAGGCACTTTTGCTTGCCTATTTTATCACTATATAAAATAGTGCCATAATAATATGTAATATTATTGTATCATGTCTTCTTTGATGCATCCTCAGAATTTATACATAATTTATATTTTTATCCCTAGTCAATATTTTCTATGTATTACGTATGTATATTGTGTTCTTAATTCATGATGTATAAAATCAAAATTAATCATTGTTTAAATGTACTCATTTGTGATATTTTTGTGTAAATACATAATATATTTACCAGTACGCTGATGTGGCCATTGAATGTATAGTGTACGTATAATTTTAATGTAAGATGACTTAGATATACTCTGTTTGACACGAATTTACTCTTCAACGTATTGAAAGTTATGAAAATGTACATTTTACCGTGCGGAGTGTACCTAACGTCCCGAAATCTTTATTTCAATGATTTTGTAATGTTAGTACCTAAGATTGCTTGTCGAGTCAATCTAAGTAAAACATTCTATGAATGTCAAAATCGACGTTTTATTTTATCCAGCCCAGAATCTTGACTCTTGGAAATAGTTCCAGTCCATGCAATTCGTTTGTTTCGGATTCCCTAGAACAGCGTTTCCCAACCTTTTTCGGCCACGGACCCCTAGGAAATCAAGCACAGTTGTCACGGACCCCTTCAATAAAATAAACAGCAAAAAAATCTCTCCAAAGAGATATCAATGCTTGGAGTGGAGATAAATGGAGCATAAAGCCTGGAAATGCTAAATTATGAGTATGTCCAATCATACGTAGTCTCATACAGCATGACTATAGCCTGAACACTGAAACTATATACAGAGTCTCGATTGTAAAAGACCTACGTGTTCTGCGTAATAGCAAACTGACCTTTCGTACGCTTAATAGTAGCCTAACTTAAGAATCTTTCAGACGCTTAGGTTTTATTTTAAGCCACTGACTGCCAAGGATTTAACAATCAATCAGTTATCAGGCTCTTCTATAACCCCACCGCTGTATTTCTACGCCCCATCGCTGTATCTCTACGTTGACGTTGTGGTGGGGCTCGCGTGCTCCGAGCACGAGGTCTGTACCAGAAGAGATTACTTTGATGGAACGGGTCTAGGGATAACGCCCTAGTTCGGTATTAACTCGAAACCAGCGCTTGTTTAATGGAATCCTCAGGGTGTCCGAGGTTACTTTACAATCGTACTGGGAAAAGTGCAATTATCTTGTCATAATTCAATATGCATATTGACAGGAAGAAAAAAAACTACCATTTGTTTCTCCAAGGCTCATTTGGAGAAACAAATTTTAGTAAAAAAAACAAACAAATCGCTGGCGTGACGATCTTGACGCATTTATGAGGGATTGGCCGGAGAAAGCCGCACAACGGGAAGAGTGGAAGGTTATGGGGGAGACCTTTCACCAGCAGTGGGACAATATAGGTTAACAAAAAAAAAGGTTCAGTTATCCACTCACATTTCTGCGAACAGCTCTGAAATCTAACGCTTTGGGACACTATGTTCATATTTTTTTGATTTTCTAAGTGTCCTCTATTTGAATATATAACTATCATAGGGCAAAGCGATTCTGAAAAAAAAAACAAAATAGCGGATGACCACGAGATCGTTGAGGCCACCCTGTATACAAAAATGTAAAACCCATATTCAGCCATCTTGTTAATTTTACCAGAGGTCTATAGAAAAACAAGCAAACAAACAAGTATTGTCAAAATTATTTACTGTTCATTGAAAAAACAACAAAAACACAACTCCATTACAATACAAAGTAGAAAAATTAGAACTACTATAAAATATTTACATTCCAATCTAGGTCAAACCTGTACATGGTAACTAAAATATCACCTTACACAAAAAACACATAATTATCACTCTCATTACAAGTGTTTCTAGTCCGAAATTGAATGTCAAAAACGTAGTACGAACTCAATATTTATTATAATACCAGTGAAGGAAATATAAATAAAATATTGATACGTTTTAAAAATTTACGCCGACAAAATTTAAAATAAAGGAAAACTCAACTCACAAGATACGCTACAACTACATGAAGCTTTAATCTTCAAGTTCATATTCATGTAACACGATTTGTGACAGTCTATTGCACGAATATGCACATAAAATTAATACTAACAAGGCTTTCTTCCGCATAATGCTATGGGTACATTGAGCTATTATTACTACGTATAGAGACGACACCACGCATCACCACTGTGTCCCATCCAGGATGAGTGCGCGCGCCTAGAGCACGCCACAGAGCTGTCAAACAACTGAATGAACTTGTGCGTGCGTACTCATCCTGGATGGGACATAGTTGTGATACGTGGTGTCGTCTCTATACGTAGTAATAAAAGCTCAACTTATGGGAAATGATTAGTCAAAATTCGCTACAGAGATTTCGACCTTAACTCGTAAAACTATACCTATTACGTTTTACCTTAGCGTTTTACTAACCAAGAAAATAAAAAAATATATTTTCCCACTCTTTAACGCGAAAAAAAAACACGTAGATATATCCGTTACCGAAACAAAAAATTATGAGAAATTAAGTATTTTCGTAAGCAGGAAATATCTTATTTCCGTGGGTAACAAATCTACAATGGCTGATCACAACTACTACAAAAACGTATCAGGTAAATGAGTACTAAGCTACAATATGGTAAAATCTTCTAGAAACACAAAATGGACCCTACACATATTGCTGGCGTCATGCCTCACCATGCCCGGTGGCTATTGAACAAAGTTTTGACATTAGGGCAATTAAACCCACTGCAAAACGCACCCGGCATTGTGTGTAAAGGGTTTTAGAATAACTACAAGTACGTTGGTTAAAATTGAGAAAATCTACCGATCAGTTAATTTTAGTCTAATGGGTCCATTCGGCGTGTACATGGGATGTATGTGGTAGTCCATAGGCTCATGATTATACTCCATTTTGAAAGCTTGCACCATCTGAAAATAATTGCGTCACCGTGAATAAAGATATAGATTTGTGTGAATGGCTATGAAATTTATAAATGCATAAATCTTTAACATAAACAACAAAATCCTAACTAATCGATTTAATTTTAACACGTAAGAAACCAACAACAAAATGAATGCACCATTTTTTAAAATAAAACTTACGAAAATTAAACAAAATGAAATTGGGACGCATTCGAAATTCAATACAGGTTTTTTTTCGCGCCCAAATTATTATTATGCATTTTTTTTTTATTTAGTGATGAACATCGATCTTTTTATTTATTGAATTTATGACCAAAGAGTTTCTTATACATACTTTGCAAATAACTGTATGAATTTCTAGTTCAGCGAATCTTCTGCCAAGGCACATTCTTTTTCCATAACCAAACGGTAGGGATGCGAAGGCATGGTGTTTTTGCGAAGGAGATCGATTCATCCACCTCTCTGGCCGAAACTCTGAAGCGTTAGTGAAGTAATCGTCACTGTTGCCCATTACATAGTGTTGAAATATTACTTGAGTCTGTAAAAAAAAAACAGTTTATTATTACCTCATACCTTCATGATTATGGTATTTTTGTAAGTTATTTAATAGATGTTACTGAATAAACTGTATACCATCGCCTGTCTATTTTCCAAGGTACAGACGCCTCAAAATTAACCTTATCCACTGTTGTGATAAGGTTGATTTATCAAATTTTCATAGATTGAGGTTGATGTGCTGACATCTGTACAAAACTTGTGATTTTGGTTTTTGAATTTGCCATGAGAAAATTGATTTAATTGTTATTTTTTTGTAATTTATGTATAGCTGTTCACTTCTACTAATTACTTACTCCTTTAGGAATGTTGTAGCCACAAATGACTGTATCCTTAGTCAGCTGACGACCATTCCCGATCACGACAGGATACATTCTGAAAGGTATGACAAATTTGTAATGTTAAGGGATGTGTTTTTCTTTTTTATTAAAAGAAAACTTCTAGAGGATGCTAGTCTAAATAAAATATGGCAACTCATCTGCGGATTACGACGATGGCAATCAGATTAAAAATTAAACATTTGTGTTCTGTCGTTGGTTTTAATTTTGTTTTTTTTTCTGGCTTATTTTTTCAAAATCTTTTTTTTTTTAATTATGTTATTACTGTATCGTGGGTACGTTTACAAACACTCAGTTCAGAAACTCACAAACATCCAGAAAATTGGAACAACTACTTGTAGATCATACAAATATTTGTTCCGTGCGGGGATCGAACCCACTGTGCCCACCATGCCTTTCATAAAGTAAAATAAAGGTTGACTCAAGTTTACACGTAAGCCGTACGGCACTTCATACATATTGCCGTACTGCTTACAATATTTTATGCCACGAGCATCTAATCCAAGTATAGAAACAGTTGGTGCAGGATTGCCCCGCTTGGGCGGAGCACCGACGTGTCCTCACGGCGGCGATAGGCGGAGACCTCTCGCGCCCAGCACTGGTCGCGGCCATGCTGCGGGGCGAGACGGAGTGGGATGCGGTCGCCTCCTTCTGCGAAGCAGTCATGCTCGCGAAGGAGGAGGCGGGCCGCGTGAGAGAGAGGACAAGGTCCTCCCTCCGCCCCACCCGCGGTGGTGGACGCCCACGGCGTCGGACGTCGCAAGACGATCTCCGGCCACCGTAGGCGCGGGCATGCGGGCGGCGAGTAAAGGGCAACTCAAAGAGCGTCAGCATAATGACGAGGCCCCCTCTCAGAGGGCTAAAGCCTGCCGGGGTCGCGGGTCTTATACCATCACCGTGACCCCGGAACATAAAGGGCTATTGAAGGACACCGTGGATTTTAGTCAGTACAAGTCTGACAGTACCTCTCGCCCTGCCCGGGGTGGGAGGTCTCATTTGATGATTTTACCACGTAAAAAAAAAAAAAAAAAAAAAAGTATAGAAACAGTTGGGCATGCGGGCGGCGAGTAAAGTGCAACTCGCTGTCAGACCTTGGACCATGCCCGGGTCGACGGCGCGCCTCAGAGAGCGTCAGCAGAATGACGGGGACTCCCAGAGGGCCTCCCAGAGGCCTGACGGGGTCGCGAGACTTATTCCATCACCGTGACCCCGGAACATGAAGAGCTATTGAAGGACACCGTGGATTTTAGTCAGTACAAGTCTGACAGTCCCTCCCGCCCTGCCCTGGGTGGGAGGACTTATTTGATGACTTAACTACGTAAAAAAAAAAGTATAGAAACAGTCGGAGTATTCTGGGCCGATAAATGCTTAGTAGGTAAGGGACAAGTGCATAAGACGGGGACGCGGGATATAATGGGGACACTCGTCCCCGTCTTAAACACTGTTCCTCTAAACTAGTCACAGACCTCATAACTTCCTTCACACATGCTTTCAGATACGGCATATGGTTGACATCGCCAGGTTTCATCGGTCTGTCTTGCAGTACTTTGTTGATTTCTTCGTATAATCGCTCCTGTACTGATGGTCTTAGAGATAACTGGTACAGAATTGAAGCTACCGCGTTTGATGTCTGGAAAGTGATAAGAAAAACATTACGTTGGTAATTGATGAATTATTTCATTTCTATATATTTTCAATAACAATTCAATTTCTATTGAATTTTCGCTTCCACCTTATGTCATTTTATTAGTAAGTATTGCTTGTCGTGTCGTTGAGCTCCTTGAGTTATGAGTCGAGCTACACGATAGTCGACAAATGCTTGCATTAACTGGACAGGTCCAAACAAATCTGTGTGATTATTTCCTCAAAAACGGTCTACTAGCGCTGTGCTGTGGGTCTCTCACAGCACAGCATTATGCTGAGTGGTCACCTTTCTTTTAACAGTCATGGCATGCAGTTATCAAATTTAGTTTTTGTTATTTGTTTTTTTTTATGTTAAAGATTTAATTTAGTAAGTTTGTAATCTGTCTGTTTTTTTTTCAAGTTTTGCATGCACTTCTATAAATAAATAAAATATTTTTTTCTTTTCTTTTTTTTTATCTAGGACTGATAAAAAAAAAACGCACGGTCCTCTTATGACCTGAGCAAATATTGTCTGGACTTTAGAAGAGACTGTGACATCTGACATTCTTTCGGCTGTTTCTTGACAGTAGTCAGGTACGAAACATCGGCCTCATTTAGCTTTAAAAATATTGGTTGTGATGTGTACCTATTTAGGTAAAAAACATATTTATGTTTTTTTAATAACCAATTTACAAAATAATTATGAGTTTATCATAAATCATGTTTTAAGAGTAAAACAGTATCTATTAATTATCACAGGTATGTATGAAAGTTTCAACCAACAAAGTAGGCTATTACCATGTTTTGCGAAACATTTAAGTATAACATGCACCTGACGAATAAACCATAAAATTACATATCGCTGTATACTGCTATAAGATTATTATCAGGCGAGTTTTTAAAGCATTTTAGAACCATGTGACACATAAATCTTAGGGCGCTCTCTCACTGCGAGTCTCACCTGTGATGTACCGTTACAGATTAAAACATTCGAAGACAATTAGAGCATCAAATTGCGCACTTTAATGTTAAATTACAGGTGAATGCTCGCGGTAATCAGCGCCTTTAGGTTTTGCATAATTCAGCAATATTGGCGTCAACATTCTGATTAAGTAGTTGCACCGAATCAAGTCTCACAAGCCTTTATGTAGCGTGATCATCATCACCGACCAATAAATGTACCTACTACTGTGACACAAGCCTCCTCTCTGTAACAAAGTGTAAAACATTATACACTCAACGTGGGATGATAGATGTCACATGATTGTCTTCGATTTTTTTGTTCTACGACCGAATTCCTCATGATGTTTCTTTCACCGGTTTGAGACAAAGTAATCCCACCAAAAACATATCATGTAAAATGTTGCCAAAACGACCACATAAGGTTTGTCCTACGAAAAATATTTATCAGATCTTATGTAGAACCAAGCTTCTGAATCTACACGGCCTAACTCAAGCTACCCTCACTTCACAAATTCTACAAATTAATAAAATTGATGGCTTGGCTGTTTTGTTACTTAAGTACCTACTTCAGAAACTAAATATGAGCATCATCTCGACAAAGTAATGCGTCTGGCTGAGTGACTCGTAGGCCGATAACAATAAGCCACCGTTGTCTAGCACTGTGTTTTATCCTCTATGGTTTTATCATACTCTATTTTGCTCTCTTACCGTATCAATTCCTACTAGGAACAGGTCCAGGGCCGCCACTGCTGCTACTCTTGGACCGGCAGCTGTCACCAGGTCTTGCAGCAGTGACTTACTGCTGCCGCTAGCTTCGCATTCCTTTAGCGCCTTCTCCACATGACTGAGAGTTACGCTGTAATGAAATTCGTAAACAGATTATTTTCGCAGTAAATATTTTAGTAAGATATTTAAGGATATAACGCAGTTGGTTAATTTAAATTTGGTTGGTTTTTACCATTACCTATTTTTGTTGTTGTTAATGAATGAAGAGTTGAATGGGGAAAAGCTTTGCCCAACAGTGGGTCATCAAAGGTCAATAAAACAAAATAGTTCTTAACCCTTAATTTGGCACCGTAAAGTATACTTAACATAACTTTTGAAAAAATCTAGATGTCAAATTTTCTTCCGTGATTTCAAATTTTATGGGCTAGGAATATTTCAATGATAGTTAATTTTAGTAGGAAAAAGTTTCCACCGGCCTGTCAATATTTTCCTTGACAGTAGCGAACCAGAAAGGACAATGAGACAATGTCACCTGTGAGCCATAAATGTAAATATTTATTTTTGATGGGTTTTGGTCTAGTTTTGATACATATTTTGCTTATTTCTATTTATTTATTGTGTAATCAATAGGTTAAAAATATAAGAAATCCATTCTTCACCTGGATATGAACACGAGGAGTCAGTGAATTTGATTGTTAAGTATACTCAACAAAATTCGATGGTGAGTAATCTTGTTATGTAAAGTATACTCAACAAATCTGCATGGTGAGACTTATTGAAATAGCAGTTTTAGCACTTTTTCCAATGAAATGATGCATTCTCAGTCAGGTAATTGATTCCCCTCTACAATTTACACAAATTTTGGCTTTTGCGCCATTAGTGCCACTACCAACATGTACTACAGCTACTAGCAAATCGTCGGAGACAGAAAGGCTGTGTTCTGTCTCCACTTCACTTCACTTAACCTGATCCAGATAGCCCCTGTACCCAAAACGATAATGTAATCAAGTTTAAATGGTCTCATAGAAGTTTCCTTCATTGTGCGGAAGTAGATCCAGAAAAGTGCGAAAGCTCTAGGGTCCCGATAGAAAGAAAGAATTCCATTATTTCATCGATTTCAGTTCTGACAATCTGTTTGATGAAATTTGTGCCAAAACTAATGGTTACTTATGGTGTTAACTAAGTGAAAATTGTTTACTACATAGAAATACTGCATGTAAACATTATTTTATATACATATTATATAATATTATATACATTTTAATTCTTTAGCCATAGGATTTTGTTAAGTATACTTTACGTTCTGTTTTCAGGAAACCCTTCATGAAATATTTTTTTTATTATTTTTCCCGTAAAGTTTGAATGCATATTAACGCAATATATTAACGCCAACTTTCTACTTCAACTTTTTTGGTCTTGCCAAATTAAGGGTTAAGTAATAACATTATTTTTTTTTTGTGTTGCTTTATCAGTTGACTGAGTCTTGCTCTGGACTGAATGGAACTCTCAGAATTTACAGACTCATAACTATCCTGTTTCTTCAGTTGCCCTTAGAGTTCTAGAGCCGCGATGGCCTTTCAAGACAGTCTCGCGACCCCATGCCTGGAAAATTCCCGCCATTCACCTTGACACCAACTGTATTCCAATCGCGCGCCCACAATACCCGAACAATCCCACTATATGGAAGTTATTTCCCTTGCTTCAAATTTTGGCTTCATCTAGTCAATACAATTATAATACCTTGGCAATCGGTGTACCCAGTCACAGTATAATAATCATACAGTAGCGTAACTCGGCCGCCAGACAGATTTAAATACCTACAGCCGCGCGGTACGTAAACATGCGTTAGGGCTACCCGTCTACAACATTTTAATAACATTTGCCTTTGCGTTCTTTCTGTTTCTATTTTAGTTTTGTGATTGTAAATATACTTTTTTATATAAATAAATAAAATACTTTGTATAATGAATAGGAAGTGTTCAATAAAAATGCGTGTTGTTTTTTGATTGGTAGATTTCATTTAAAAAATCATGTTTTTGTTTGAAAAACAAATCGGGCTTATAAAGTCCGATATATTATAGAAGTATTTGAGACCGAAAAGTATTTGCGCCACGACTGAGTCGTACGAAATGCTTTATTGTTAAATTTTAAAGTATAATAAATCCGCATTCTAATATAAAACTTAATTAAACTTTTCGTCTTATTAGATAATGATTTTTAGAGATAAAAACACGCGGTTACTGTTAAAAAACCAACACACCGTCCGCTCGACACTGCGGTACAGCCGTAACTGTCTGCACCCCGAGCGCGCCCCGACATCGAGGTGCGTAGGTATAGCTCGCTTTTCGTCCGTTTGTATGAAGTTGGGGTACTGTATCATTATATTACCGTGACCCAGTCTTACCTAAGGATGGTATCCAAAGCACTGACATATTCCCTGAACATCTTAGTTGGGTACAGTCTCCACCAGGGAGCGCGCAGTTCCAGCTCCCCCACGCTGAGGAAGAAGGTCTGGACAGCATGGATCAGACGCATGCTCTCCGAGTCTTCAGGGGCATCGAAGCAGTTGAGACGGGTATCTAAGGCTATGAGGCCAAGGGCTGGAATGTAAATCAAGATTTTATAAGAGGTCTAGCTGTACTATAGTCAAGTCAAGTCTGACGTATCACCTAAAGTCTTAAAGACATAAGATAAGTTAGTGGTAGATACTAAAAATCGACTACACCTTTAGACAGTTGTACCGACTCCCTATGTGCTATCAGAACTGTTCGGTATTGTAAAATGGCAACATTAATATTTTAAATATAGCAAATAATTTTGTGAGTATGGCAACTCTCTCTTGCAACGCCGGTCAAGGCAAAACTACATGTCCATTTTGTACTGTGCCTAAATTAATTAATAAACGTTGATATTCCTTCTCCATAACGTATTATTTCGCTCCATCCACTGCCACTAATAACCTGAAAAGGTTATGGGCCCAGACGCCCGGAGCGAAATAAAGGAATATTGGCAAAAAAAGCTGTGGTAAAGCGGCGGCGTGGTCCTGCGGTCAAGCAGTGGTAAAGGGCGAAACAAGATGGACGGCGAGGGCTATATTTTTGGAGCTTCAAATAATCGCATGATATTAGAAAATATCAGTAACTGGCCCACATGGAAATTCCAACTAAAAGTGTTATTGAAGGCGGTAAATGTCTTTGACTTGGTGGATGGCTCATCAAAATGCCCACAAAATGAAGTCGAAAAAATAACCACATGGAAGAGATTAGATGCAAAAGCCCAAGGAATCATCGTTGGAAGATTGGGCAACACGGCTATGCTACACGTGCAAAATTGCGAAACATCCAAAGAAATGTGGGATAAATTAAATACAGTATTTGAACAAAAATCGGATGTCTCACTCCACATACTACAGCAGCGCTTCTTCGAAGAGAAACTTGACAGTTCAGAGGATGTGTCTACGTTTATAGCGAAAATAGAGGCCATTGTGACTCAAATAAAGCTAGCAAAGGGCGAAATTGCCGAAAACATGATTGTTACGAAAATTATAAGTTCGCTGGGTGAAAAGTTCAGACACTTCGTCTCTGCATGGGACTCTGTGCCCACAGAAAAGCGAAACCTTTCAGAGTTGACAGCCAGGCTCATCATAGAAGAGCAAAGAAATAAACTGTACCAAGACAGTGAAAACAGTAGTTCCACAGCGTTTAAAACTAATACAAACCCAAGAAAATGCTTTAACTGCGGTAAAGTGGGGCATTATAAAAAGGACTGTAAGGTAAAGAAGCACAAAAGTGATAAAACTGAAAACATTCTATTTTGCAATCAATGTAAAAAACGGGGACATACAAAAGAAAAGTGTTGGTTTAACAAGGACAATAAAAAACAAACTGAAGATAAAAAACAAAACGCATTTGTCATGTCAGTGTGTGGACTTATGTCAAAAAGTAAAAATAATGAGTGGTTCTTAGATAGTGGTGCTTCTGAGCATATGTGCTTTACAGTGGACAGTTTCATAAACTATAAAAAATTGTTAGTGCCTAAAGACATTGTAATTGGTGATGGGACAATAATAAAAGCATTAGGTTATGGTGATATTAACCTAGAGGCATATGATGGTCAAAATTGGATTAAAACTTCAATAGGCAGTGTGTTATATGTGCCAAGCCTCAAGACCAACTTATTTTCCATGAGTGCTGCTCTGGATAAAGGTTATAAACTGGAGTCGACAGCTAATGAGTGCCAGTTCATCAAAAACAATAGTGTGTGTGCGGTAGCAAAAAGAAATGGTAAAATGTACACAATGTTATTCAGAGAGTATGAAAATAACGCTATGGTTGGAAAAGTAATGTCAAATCTGAGGGAATGGCATGCCAAACTAGGTCATCAAGACATAAATCAGGTGAAAAGCATCTTAATGAAGCAAGATATTAAGTTCGAAAATAATAGTGAAGAAGAAACCTGTTTGCCATGTTTGAAAGGAAAACAACATAAGTTTCCCTTCCCATCTAGTACCCATAGGGCAACGAAACCAGGAGAGGTTATCCATATTGATATAGGAGGTCCAGTAGAACAAACTTCACTAGGAGGGGCAAGGTTCTTTCTGCTCATCAAGGATGATTATTCTAAATATAGAAAGGTATATTTTCTGAAGAATAAAGGTCAGTCTGTAGAATATTTAAAACAGTATCTGAAAGAAATAAAAGTTAATCCCGGTCACATAGTGAAATACATAAGAAGTGATAATGCAAAGGAATTTATCGGTAAAGAAATGGAAAACTTGCTGAAATCACATGGGATACAACACCAAAGAAGTGTAGCATATACTCCGCAACAGAATGGTTGTGTAGAGCGCGAGATGAGGACGGTGGTTGAGTCAGCACGAACTATGCTTCTGGAGAGCGGCCTAAACAAGAATCTGTGGGCGGAAGCTCTCAATACCGCTGTCTACATAATCAACAGAACAGGTCCTAGTCGTGTGAAGGACAAAACACCATATCAACTTTGGTGGAACAAAGATTTTGATGTCAACAACCTTCAAGTCTTCGGTAGTCAAGTATCTGTACATATTCCTGATCAAAAACGGTTAAAGTTTGATAGCAAGGCTGAATTAGGCCATTTCATAGGATATGGAGAAAATACAAAAGGATACAGAATATATTTTCCAGAAGAAGACAAAGTAGACATCAAAAGAGACATAGTATTTATAAAAAGGTCTATAGAAAACAAAGATAAAGACAGAAGGCAAGAAAAGGAGTATCACATAGTTTCTGAAACTCAAGAAGAGACAGAAGAAGTTTCAGAGGAAGAAAAAAGCCAGTATGAGGATATTGAAAACCCTGAAACAATAGAAAGTGAAAATGAACAGGACTCCATTCACTCCTTTCATGAGGAATCAATACTAGAAGAGGAAGAGATAGAAGAAGAACAGGAAAACTCACAGGAAACTTCAGGACAGACAGAAGAGGCAACAGAAAGATCCAGAAGGGTAAGAAAAAAACCAAGCTGGTTGAAAGACTATGTACAAGAAGACGAAAACATGTTCCTGAGTTACAGCTGTGATGAACCTATTTCCTATCAAGAAGCTATGAAAAGACCAGACAAAACTAAATGGGAGGAAGCCATTAATAAAGAGTTGAAGACACTGGAGGAAAATAATACCTGGGAGGAGGTGACAGAAGTTCCTGACGGAGAAAACATAGTGAGTAGCAAGTGGGTATTTAAAATCAAGGAGGCAGAAGGAAAATCTCTGTATAAAGCTCGCTTAGTAGCCAGAGGATTTGAACAGAAGAACTGCGACAACCAAACCTACTCACCTGTCGCCAAACTAACAACCTTCAAAGCTATGATGGCTGTAGCCACACAAAAAAGGGAGCCAGTGTATCAAATGGATGTCACGGGAGCATTCCTCTATGGTGACATAAATGAGACAGTTTATATGAGATTACCTAGTAATAAGGTATGCAAATTAAATAAATCAATCTATGGTCTTAAAAAATCACCAAAATACTGGAATGAAAAGTTTAATAATTTTATGTCAAATGAAAATTTTTTAAGATCAAAGAATGATCCATGTTTATATTTCAAACAAATAGGAAATGATTACATTTATGTGTTATTATTTGTTGATGATCTGTTGTACTTTGGTAGTAATAAAAAGCAAGTAGGTGACTTTAAAAGTTCCATATGTAAAAACTTTAAAATGAAAGATTTGGGTCTAGCTAGTAATTATCTAGGAATAAATATTAAACAGGATCTTGTTAATTGTGTAACTGTAATAAATCAGAAAAGATATTTGCTAAAGTTGTTGGATTTATATCAAATGTCAAATTGTAAAACTGTATCTACTCCAATAGAACAGAATTTAAATTTTGAATTGTTACAGAAAGATAAAAGTGAAAGTTTTGAAATAGAAAAAGCTTGTAGAAGTTTAGTTGGCAGTCTTTTGTATGCAACTTGCACTAGGCCAGATTTATGTGTAGCAGTAGGATTTCTTAGTAGATATGTGCATTGTGCTAGTGTAGCTTTATTTAAATGTTTAAAGAGGATATTAAGATACATAAATGGTACCATAGATTTGTCTCTAATATACAAATATGATAAGGAAAGTAAAAATGTATGTAAACTGCAAGGCTATAGTGATGCAGACTGGGCCGGTGATGTTGCAGACCGGAAGTCAACATCTGGTCAAATTTTTTATATTTTTAATTGTCCAGTTTCTTGGTACAGCAAGAAACAGTCTTGTGTATCATTATCGTCTTGTGAAGCTGAATATGTTGCTCTTAGTATGAGTATTATGGAAGGTTCCTTTTTAAAAAAGTTACTCAAAGACTTTGGATATTATAATGTTGATTTTGAAATACTTGAAGACAACCAAAGTGTGATTAATATAACAAAAAACAATGACAGTAACAAAAGGTTAAAACATATAGATATAAAATATCAGTATATTGTGGAAAATATATCAACAGGTTCAGTTAAGATAAAGTTTGTTTGTAGTAATAACAATATAGCTGATTTGTTTACCAAACCTTTGGGGAAAGTACTTTTTGTTAAACTTAGAGATATGATATTGTCATAAGTTTGTTATAGCAAGTAGGCATATACTTAATATTGAGTTTATATTGTATAAGGTATCCTGTCTAAGTAAAGGTTGTTTAGTATTTTTAGATTTAAGGCTCTGCATATTTGTTTAGAGGTTATGTTATAATTTAAGGAGATGCATTGCAAAGTTTGTTAAGGGGAAGCATCTCTGAATTTTTCTTAAGGGGGTGTAAAGAATAAATGTTTTGATTTGTTAAATTAAAGGGTTGTCTGGAAATTAAAATATAATGTTGAGGGGGTGTGTTCGGTATTGTAAAATGGCAACATTAATATTTTAAATATAGCAAATAATTTTGTGAGTATGGCAACTCTCTCTTGCAACGCCGGTCAAGGCAAAACTACATGTCCATTTTGTACTGTGCCTAAATTAATTAATAAACGTTGATATTCCTTCTCCATAACGTATTATTTCGCTCCATCCACTGCCAATAATAACCTGAAAAAGAACTTATGAATTCAAAACGAATAGGGAGTTTTAGATGATTACAATTACCCTGTCAGTAAAAAAGATTTTTGCGTAGCTGGGATTAGTTAGACTGATCAAAAACTTCTTTGATATAAACCCAGTGAAGAAGGTGCTTAGAATCGTATGTACTTACATTCCAAAGACCATTTGTGTACCTCGTTCAAAAAGTCTCCAGGTGTTTCCGAATTTTTGTCTCTTATGCTACGTACTCTGAAATAAATAAAAACGACTTTCAGTAATTATATTCTTAACACGTATACAAAAAGATAAGAAACAGAAACATCAAAAGAATCCGGTGAAAGGTCATCATCATTATAAAGTCTTTTTTTATTAACTGCTGAGTATCATTTCCTCCCTTCTATTCCACTCTCTCCTGAACTAAGATGGTCTTACTGTAAAAAGTTAAATATCTGTTGAACACTTGTCTAAACAAAGTGTAACTCTAAAACAATTCTTATAAGTGTCCAAATGTCGTTTTGCATTTGACACTTTTTTATAAAAGTTTTCAACCAATATTTAACTTTTATATATTAAGACGGAGTAAGTCTCAACTAGGGCTTTGGATATGCCTTCTGAATATCCTCTAATCATGAAATTTCCAACACTTCTTCCAACGTTACACAAGGGGACGTTGGAAAAAGTGTCGGGAAGGCAAACGTCCATTAGTAGTGTTGACAGCAGAGAAAACTGGAAATGCCCAGTTCATTTCAGGTGTTTGTAGAACTCGGAGCACCCCAACTGTGACACAGGACGAAGAAGGGGCAAAGCACCTATTATTTCAACGTTGGAACTTTTCAAGGTGATTGATGAACTACATTACCTTTGGACAAAAGCATCTGCCACTTCAGCGACAGGCACCGTGTATTGTGCAGCGGCTCCAGCGCTTAATGCCACACGCGATACTTTGGTTCTGAAAGCTGACCATTGTTCACCATGCCTGAAATACGATCCTTTAGTGAGTACTGGAAATAGAGTATTAATGCGGTCAGTTTTTGGAGAAAATAACTTATTAGGAACAGCTTTAGGTAGATATGAGTAGGTATACAGGGACCAAGGTGTAGAAGAAACATCACTTATTAAACTTACTCATATACCATTTTAGGGGTCCACTCCAAGATTCTTGGTAAAACACATTCCTCACACCATATGATTAAAAAAATAACGAAGTGGTTCGAAACCTGAATTCAATTACTACCTCAAAGATCTGAAATCGGTAATCTATCACCATCTGAACTTACGACTATTGGAGGAATTTATGTGTTGAGTAGATGGAGTTACTTACACCGCAATAACTCCAGCGCAGTTCTCTTCGGCACCGAAGAAGTCTTTCCTCAATGTGTGTTTGTAGTAGTTCAAAGAGGGCATCGAAGGCCTGCAAATAAAGAGGAAAATCTGTACTTCCATATTACCAATAATAACCATCCATATAACCATATCTGCTCATTATAGTTTTTTGAATGGAAGCCGACCCCAATACAGTTGGGAATATGCTAGGTAGGACTACTCCCAATTTAACCTATTGAAACCAATTCTTTCAGCAATGCATTTACCTAAAAACAAACTATTGCCACTATAGATATAATTATACTACACCATTACTAAGAATAAGCTTTGTTATTTTCTTATTTATTATTATTTTATTTTTTAATCATACTTAGTTTAGATTTTCTAGGTACACGCTTTTACATTATTTATTTCAAACGATGTAAAAAAATATTGTAAAACATTTTTAAAAAGAGTAAGTATGGAGTTTCTTGCCCATTCTTCTTCATACAACCTACCTTTGCGAATGGGTGTAGAATTAATCCCATCCCAACCCATTTCCTTAATTTTAATTCGACGTTTATAAGTGCCCCTTTGATGGCCTAATTGAAATAAATGATTTGACTTTGACTTTGACATCTGGCAAAACTACCCGACATAAAATTCGTGGCTAAAATGTCCCAGAGTTTCCCTAGTCTACTCGAGACTCACACTCACCTGTGCGGTGCAGCATCTTCGCCCCTAAACACCCGTTCCACCTCGCTGGCATCGAAGACGAACAGCATGTCAGGTCTGCCCAACAATCCGGTCATCTTCACACAGTTCCCGTACTCAGCCCGTAAGGACAGACACACCTTATCGATATGCTCTACTGAATATCCACCTGAAATCAAATAACAGCCCGGTAAACAGTTTTACCCGCGTCTGGTTATACCACGGTATTCTTTAGCCCTTTACGGGTCACGACCCCGGACCGTAAAGGGCTATTGAAAAACACCTTGGATTTTAGTCAGTACAAGTCTGACAGTCCCTCCTGCTCTGCCCTGGGTGGGGAGACTCATTTGATGATTTTAACACGCTTAAAAAAAAACCATGCGATCGGTCACGCGACCTTCCAGTCATAAGCTACGAAATCGAAACGTCGAACATGAAGGCGCTCCCTCACCGCGAGCATTCACCTGTGATGTAACGTTACAGATTCAAGCATTTCGTCGGTGAGGGAGAACAATTGAGCATCACAATGCGCACCTTGTATCAAATCTATACTAATACGTGTATACGTGTGTAAATGTACGCGAATGCTCGTCAGTCAGGGAGGTAGTAGTGTAATGTAATGCTCGAAGTCGAATCTACGTATAATTTTACATTACACGCGAATGCTCCCGTTGAGGGAGCGCCTTGGCAGTCAAGCTGGCTCACTGCATGTCATGCTATGGAAAGGTCTATGCATGGAATATCGCTAAGGGATAAAATCCGGAATGAGGTCTTACGGCATAAGACCAAAGTTATAGATATTGTCCAAAACTAAAGTGCAACTAAGCTGTCTACAGCAGAACCGACGAAAGGTGGAGTAGAAAGGTCCTCAAAAGAGACCCTGTATAACCACTATTTTACTAATTGGCACACTTTGTATAAACCCATCTTCTGATTAGACTTCCTTGCAAACCTATCGTAACAATTCAGCACCTGACCTTAGAAAAGTATAAGTTATGGAAAGTATAGTCGGCCTACCATTCACCTAGACCTTTAACCAGCTTTACAAGACACGAAGTGTAATCTGATCTAGGGGCCTACTCTCTTAATCCGTAAAAGAAGATACGGGTCTGTGTGAAAGAAACTCAAAACTTTTGAATGAACCCTATTCCTTATTCGTTTCAGAGTCGGAGTTCGTAGACACGGCTACACATCAAGCTATGCAAAACCAGTATTAGCTGACCGTTCATTGTGTGTAAAAATCGAAGCGAGACCAAGACAAACTAGTTTTGTATAGCTTGATGCGTAGCCGTGTGTACAACTAAATAATCCATAAGTGCTAAAGAGCATGGAAGCTCACGAAACTTTGGCCGAAGTTACGGGTTTCGTGTTTTGATATACCCCTAAGCAGAAACTATACACCGCCGTGCATTCCCGTTTTCGACAGTTTCACTTTCAAAAGACTCGGTCAGTAGTCACCTCTCCCTAAGAAAGTGAGAGCTTAAACTCATCGTTTATCGATATAATTAATCGTTACACTAATCTCGGTTCACTGGCTTCGAACAATAATGCCTTGTATACCTATTTTTGAAGAGTTTGTTCGATTTTTCTCATACACAATTGTAGATTTATCGTTGCAGTTTGAACTGTACCGTCCAATCGTAACGATTTTTCGTAAGATGTGTAGCTGCCATTAGGGTTTTGACTAGTGGCTAAAATAATATATTTTTGTTTTTACAAAAAAATGGTTGGTTAGCAAAACGGTACCCTATTACCAGAACTCCGGTGTCTGCCTGTCTATCCGTCTATTAAGGCTATATCTCATGAGCCGTGATAGTTAGTTAGACAGAAATATTCCTATGATATATTTTTTGTTTCTGCTGTAATAACAAATATCAAAGAAATAAAATAAATATTTAAGGACAAACGTGATTTTTTTACCGTTTTTATATAACTTGTGGCCCGTCCCGGCTTCGCACGTGTTGAAGTCCTCTAAAACCTGGTCCCGATGGTTACAAACACAACAAAAAAAGAATTATCCTAATTGGTCCACCCGTTTTCGAGAATTATGAGATTAGCAACACATTTTGCGATCCATTTTTATATTATAGATAGATAGATGGTACGGAACACTACAACTACGTTCACGATACCCAATCTTACTTCGCCGGTTTTTATATCCAATTTACCGAATCCTAAGAATCAATTTTCTAACTCCAGCTGAATGTTGTTGTTCTACATTTCAAGTCAAGTTACCCGTGTTAGGTTTTTCTAATTAAAACTAATTAGGACTTACCGGATTGACGCGAGACAAGCGTTTCGTAATGAAGTGCCGACTTTTATTTAGTTTCTTTCGTAAACGAACTAAAACAGCTATTTTGTTAAGCTGATTCCGTACTGGTGTAAGGCGTAGGTAATTTAATCCACCGTGTAATGTAACGCAAAGTCTAAGTGTGGACGGCACTACGAGCACGAGTCCAGTTTGGACTCTGCATTACAGAATGCTTATCGCTTCCAGAATGATCATTATTTAAGCAAAGCAAAATGTTGGATTCGCTCAATCCTATATCTAGCTATACTTCAGTCAAATTCGGATAGCTGGAATCAGCATATTTATGGGGAAGAGAAAGGATTGTATAGTAAACCTCAGAGAAATCTCACCCCATTTGTTAGTGACATCACTTATCAAAGGGAATGTTTTCAAAGAGAAGTTTTCTCTGAAGCTGATCTACGAGCCTGCCTGGGTCGCGGGATTGTCTCACCTGGTAACCAAGGCCCGCGTACGTAAAGGGAATATGAAAGGGTACAGTCAGCATCAAAACTTGCTGAACACATTTAGATTTTTAAAATCGCTGTACTTCGTAATAATACGTAACAATACGGTGTACAGCTATTATGAAAATCTGAATGTGGTCAACAACTTTTGATGCTGACTGTACTATTGAAGGATCACCATGGATTTTAGTCGGTACAAGTCTAACAGTCCCTCCCGTCCCATCCCGGCCGGGAGGACTCATTTGATGATTTTACCACAAAAAAAAATAAAAAAAGCCGATCAACGAGTGCAGTTGTAGTGGCAATTGGCTATGCAGGATATAAATAGTACAGTTTGCCAAAAGAATTGTACCAAAAAGTAGACTAAACGATAGTAAGTAAATGCTATAATCGATTTAAGAGAAAACAATAATAATTATTTACTTCACGTTTATGTCACACATGCACCTAGCGAACGTTCAGTCAGGCAAGAATTTTTTGAGAGTAGGTAAATATGCGAAAACTTTACTCTAAAAACGGTGAAGAAAAACATCGTGAAGAAAACGGCATGTCCTAGAACCGAAAATTCGAAGATTTGTGACATCTACCAACCCGCACTGGTCCCGCACTGCCTCTCACAGAGAGGAGGTCTGTGTCCCAGCAGTGGGGACATGAATGATGAGGATGGTAACATATTTATGCGAAAATACAAATAAAAAAATTATGGTCACATACAACCTAAATACATACCTTAACGTGCACATAGAATTATTTATTAATCAAAACTTACTTTCACGAGTCAAAAATTGCATTTGTATGCACATTATATACTTACATTCATAATTATTTTGAGTATGTACAGTGAATGCATTGTTTATAAGCTAACGTTTACTTTCACATAATTACATGAACAGTATCATAACGTTCAAAAAATATAATTACGAGGAATAGTTTTTCTTCTTATTTAGGTATTACTATTTAAGCATTCTTTACTTTGTCTGCGACTGCTGAATCATGAAAGTGTAAAATTGAAATTATAATGTGTATTTTGTAATTTGACAGGCCTGTTGGTTAGTGACCCTGACTGCTATGCCGGGGGTCGTGGTTTCGATTCCCACCCAGGACAAATGTTGTGTGATGACCTCTGAGTTTGTTTCGGATGTTTCTTCTCAGAGTAGTCAGGTACGAAACACCGGCCTCATCTAGTTATAAAAAAAGTGTTTTGACTTGTAAAAGTGTTTGTGAAAAACTATTTGCAAAATAAATATCATTTATCATTCATCATTTATGATTAGCATGATCATTTGTTCTGTGTCTGGGTGTAATTTATTTATAATTCGTATGTATTTAGAAATATATAAGTATGTTTATTAGTTGCCTAGTACCCATAACACAAGCTTAGCTTGGAATAAGATGGCGTTGTGTGATAGTTGTATAATATTATATATTAGTATACGTCGTACCACGAAAAGTTAAACATCCTTAGAACATATGTCAAAAAATAGTGTAACGTGGTTTAACCCCTCGTTTACACCAAGAAACAAGTTAAATACTAGTTTCATAGAAAACTTGTAGAATACTTGTCAAAATATAATTATTTGTTTAATGCATGTATTGAGAGTGTCTGAAACATTCTTTCGTTCACACTGTGTAGCCAAAAAGTATTTATACAATTAAAAAACACATTTGCGTTCACACTGAAGTCTATGACATGTCAAAACTTGTCAGATACATTGATAGCGTTCTTACCTATAAAATACAGTCGTGGTTTAGACAAGTATTGTTTATTTTTATGCAATTTCTGTATAATACTAATCACAAACAAGTTTTAAACCGTATCCATGCTTGTTGGATAAAGTTTTCAACATATCGGACAGACCGCGTTTTTTTCCTTGGTGAAAACGAAAGAAAAAGAAGAAGAATGGAGTGGTCAAAGAAACAAACTTTAGAACTCATTGAGCTTTTGCATGTACAAGAATGCCTGTGGAATGTGAAAAATAAAATTTTATAAAGATCGTCGGAAGAAAAAAGACGCATTGGCAGCTATTGCTTAAATGCAGCTAAAATGATATTGATAAAAAGATAACATAATAATTAATAATTTGTCTAATGTGGATAATTTGTCTCGAATTCTACTACAACAAAAACAATAAACATGTAGGAACTAGAAGTTTATCGTGTTTCATATATAAGTTTTGTATACTTTCTACAAGTTTTATACATGTGTATAGTTTCATACAAATTTTGTATACAACATGTTTGATACATGTATATGAGAAACGGAATCATCTCACCAAATTTGTAAAATACTTGTATTTTAGCTTGGGAGGGGTTACAGTTGACAGAGTTTTAGACAAGTGTTCGACAGATGTTTAACTCTTTTGTAGTAAGACGATATCTCTCCAAATGTGGTTTTTAAATAACTATCCATACTTATGCTAAAATTGTTTATAGTGTATACCTACTACACACTAAAGGCAATAATCGTAAACTATACACTGTATAGTTTACGATTATTTTAATGAAAAATAAACACTTACCAAGCAAATACTAGTGTTACAAAATCTTTAGCTTACTACGAGTTTCGGCCTACTTCTTAGTTCTAGTTTTCTACTTTCTGGAAAGTAAAGGGCTATTGAAGGAAAACTGTAGATGTTTTCACTTCAAGTCTGACAGTTCTTTCCAGGGTGGGAGGACTCATTATATGATGATTTTACTACGATAAAAAGGTAGGAAGAAGCCTCAAGGTGACCGTTTCAAACAAAATTATCTTATAAAGGAAATCGCTCATCACCAGAATTGTATAATTCTCACACACACAACACATCCGGGATGCACGAACAACGCTAACAATTCGCTAATCTGTAATTTTGTATTTCTAAGGTTCTTCAACTAAAACATTACCATTAAAGTGACCATTGTTCTCACAGTACTGAGACATCCTTGAAGCGATTTTACATCATAGTCACATTATATCAAAGCCTTTATCAACGGCTAGTACATAATAATACATAGGTATAAAATTTTAGCTGATAATAAATAGCTGACCCGCCAAACTTCATACCGCCTATTTCATATATCTGAACGACTTTGAAATTAAATTGATTTCTGAACGACAGGGCGAACATCAAAGATTCGACAGGTAGGAAAAGTATTTATGACAAAAAAAATTGTTGCTTTTACTACCTTCCTTATACTTCCAAAAATAATTCAAAACCAAATTAGCCAAATTTGTCAGAATGTTTTTGAGTTTTAGCGAGACCAACGAACAACAATAATTGTATACAGGAAATGTAAAGCGATCTTAAAATAGAAGAAGTGTTTTAAATATTACACAGGCAACTGTTTTCTATCCGTTCAGAAAACTTGAATAGATACCTGATCAATATTTTCCATTTTCTAAATCGAGGTTTAAACAAGCTAACCCTCACATCAGGTTGCTAGGTCTACTTTCTAGTTAACTCTCCCATATTACCTGTTTTTATTGAAGGTATTGCACCTTATTGCCACTTGAGTAGTTTTCAAAACGATTATTTTACTTTCTAACAAAAACAGATTGACTTCTGGGAGCTGTGCTGTTAATAGTTTAGTTAGAATAAGTAATCAATAAAATAATTTAGCTTCCGCGCCATCATTCCTGCGGAAAATTCGAGGTACCTACTCATTTTTTTAAAAACAAACTGATGTAATTTCATATAGACACTTACTAGCGCCGAGTCAAAAGTTTGTTGTAATTTTTTTGAACCACCCAAAACCAATTCTACCTTGAGTTTCGGTAATTGTTAATAAAAATCGAGAATGATTTGATAATTTTCACTTTATCACATTTACTTGTAACACATTCATATGCTTAGGTAACATAATATGCAACTGTGCATATCAAGGTACAACCCCTGCTATTAAGAATTTGGCGTGATATCATATCGTACGAAAGCAACCAGTAGGTATTTCCCCTTTCAGGTCAACAGTTGGTTACCGTGCACCGTCAACCATGCAGCGGTTGCACAAGGAAGGAAAACCGTTGCGTGCTACGCGTAATTCCGGAACCTGCCCGTATTACCAGCAACGGCAATGTATTTGTTTACTGTGCATCAGCTGTTTATATTGACTATTACAATATAAATAGATATCAATGGAATATCAAGGAAAGAAAAGACGGAAATGGTAAAAGAGTTTGTTAATTATCATAATGGCAACATTATAGCTTTATTGCTAACATTACAAGTGAAAAAAATGCGTAGAAAACGCAATGTTTTTTTGTTTTTGTCATCAAATTGCTCATTATTTTAAGTCTGAAAAATTCAAAAACTTAATAGATGCCTATTGAATTTATTACATCAATAATAGTCTTATTTTATAGCTCATAAAAAATAAAAGAATAAATTAATTTAGGTACTATTTCATAAATTAGAATTACGAAAGTGTCATCAAGGTTAATTTGAAGATGAGATACTAAATTCATTGTTAACGCGCATACAGATCCAAAATGGCGACCTTGTCCTAAATATATTTCGTAATGCAAGCGATATTAAAGAAAATTGTTATGCCGTCTGTGTCCAAACAGTTATGAAATCAACAACAATGGTCTGATGGCTTATTACATTGTAATTATTGAAGATTGCTGCGTGCTTGCTATCACACCCATCATAATAGTTAAACATGTTGTATGTAATGACAAAAGGGTCGTTAAAATTTAAATAAGTTTACAAATAACACCGTTACTATATTCTGTTAATGAATAAAGGTACTGTGTATTTGGTTTTAACGATACTTCAAGTCCATTATAATCATTTTTATCGACACATCAGCTGTCTATAAAAAAAATCCTAACCTAACGCCTCGCGAAGGGCGGCCATTTTAGATTTTTAACCGGCCGAACTGGTATTTACTATAAATAGCAAATATCTTTGAATCCAAGAGACTAAAATGGCCACCATTGAGAGGGAGTTGGTTTCCGACTCCACATCTTTTTATATATAAAAATCAATATCTATCTATATCTTCTTCTTCTTCTCTTATAAATAAAAATCAATTGCTGTTCGTTAGTCTCGCTAAAAGTCGAGAACGGGTGGACCGATTTGGCTGATTTTGGTTTTGAATTATTTTGGGAAGTCCAGGAAAGGTTTAAAAGGTTATTCTGAGGCGATACTAATTTTGGCAGGACAGGTAGTGTGCTATAATTTTGTTGAAAGATTTGAGCAAACTACCTCCCCTTTAAGTTAGTTAAGTTTTTATATACAGCTGCGTATATCAAAATGACATCATTATTCATTATTATGCATATTTTCCAGTAGGAATTAATTTTGTGAAATATATTGTGTAGGCATATAAATATATTTCTTAATAAAACCGGTTTAAGGTGTTTTAATGAAGGTACCAAGTGAGTCGTTCAAGAGCCATCGATCCGCTTGTTTGATATTCAAGTATGCTCAATGCTTAAATGATGGGATTATGTAAATTATGTATTTTTAAGACAAATATCAAGCAATTTAGAGTTTAGAGTTTCTTGCCACTTGGATAGTTTTAAACTACGATATTCAAATACTTCAACGTAATTTTTTGCCGCATTTAGAACAGGTTTCAAACAAATATATATTTTTGTTGTATATAGAGCAGTATTCATTCAAATATTTAAAATAATACTTAATAATAATATTCCACAACTATCACACAACGCCATCTAGTCCCAAACTAAGCAGAGCTTGTGTTATGGGTACTAGACAACTGCTAAACATACTTATATATTTCTAAATACATACATATTATAGATAAATTACACCCAGACACAGAACAAATGGTCATGCTCATCACACAAACATTTGTCCTGGGTGGAAATCGAACCCACGACCCCCGGCATAGCAGTCAGGGTCACTAACCACTAGACCAACAGGCCTTTCAACTGTTTTTGAATGAGAGATTGGTAAAATTAGCTATAATGTAATTTGCAAAAAAATCGACCACAGGTTGAAAACCGGAATCGATACATAATTATTCGTTTTGTGCTAGTTTTTTCTATCAGTAACCATACTTTAGATACGGTAATCAAGAGAATCAGGTTTTGTTATTCTCTCTTTAGAGAGCCTATTCTGCACAAAGTTACCTACATCCCAACCAACAGAGATTTTTTTAGGTTGTAAAATTATCTAATGAGTCTTCCCACCCAAGGTGCGGGTGGAGTGGAAGGTATCATTAAAATCTTATTGACCAATATTCTATTGTTCCTTCGGTTACTCTTTGCGTTTTAGGGTACTGCTTAGACATTCAGGTACGTGACCGTGGTAGATCCCATCCAACATGCATTGCAGTTCTACAACTGAAGCCCTAGCATGACTTTTCACGTTTTTGTAACGTAAATCGGAACTTTGATGAAAAAAATGTTCCTCGTAAGTTAATATTCCAAGTACGGTACAATAAATAAAATACAGACATCTTGTGATAATGCCTAAGTTCAGTATTCCCCTTAGCCTAGCCAAAGCCTGCCGGGGTCGCGGGACTTATTCCACCACCGTGACCCCGGAACATAAAGGGTTATTGAAGGACACCGTGGACTTTAGTCAGTACAAGTCTGACAGTCCCTCCCGCCCTGCCCTGGGAGGACTCATTTGATGATTTTATCATGCAAAAAAAAAGCTATGTATTCTATCTCAGTGTGTAGTCGGCATTTTCTGTAGAAATTTCCTTGCGGAACTAAGCTAGAAATGAGCTAAACGTGTTTCCATATACTTCTTACCAGTTCACGGCCACTGAGCTGTTGAAACACAGCAGTCAAGGTCTTAACTAAGTTATCGACAGCCACGTAATATGTTAATGGTTTTTAATGAACACGTTTCATAACCACTCGTGGCTAAACAATAACAGCTTTACAAGTTAATCTTCAAGGTTAAATACTCGTTTACGAGGTTGGTCTATTATAGGGAGGGGTTGGTTTCATCCACCCCGTTTCCTTTGCCCCAACAGCGTGGTAGATGGGAAAATTGTTTCATTGACCCTGCTGAAGTACAGGGGTGGATGGCACAGAATAAAGACTTGTTCGCATTCATCCCGCTTAGTACTAAATCATCAAATCAGTCCTCCAACCCGGGGCGGGACAAGAACGACTGTCAGACTTGTACTGACTAAAATCTGCGGTGTCCTTCAATAGACCTTTACGTTTCAAGGTCACGGTTACCTGATGACACAATACCGCGATCCCGGTATAGCTCTTTGAGGTGTGCGTGGAACACGACGCGCCGTCGAGACGGGCATGGTTCATTATCAGACAGCGCGTCACCCATTACTGACCGTCCGCTCGCATCTACCCCGGGACGTCCTATCAACGGGATAGATGGAACGCAGTTGACATGACAGTTGACAGAGTGAGAGACAGTCCGTCATTGACGCCGGACCTTCAAAGTGGATCTCCATGTTTTAGGACTAAGTGACAAAGACAGATTTGTTTGTCTACTGTGATTAAAGGCTTTACCACGAGAGGAAAGAGATGGCTCTAGACGACTTGTATAGCTCTATCTCTTAGCCACAGCCTAAACTGGATCGCGTTAAGAGTTCAAGGTAGGCCATCTGATTGCATTGTTTATCAGTTCCTTTCCTCTGTTCAGGAATGTGCAACCATTGCAGTACTTACTTACGAATGTTGTACGGTACTTTGGTTACTATCTACATACACTAATTTCGTAGAACGGTGCCTTATGTGATCTGGTTGTAAATGTGATATTTTACGCGCGAGTACCGGTGTGCGGTGAGAGAGATAAATTTTACTGAACAATTGGGGAATTTTAAGTGGGTTTAAAATGCACTCGTTACCTTAAATTAGACTGTGACATTCCCTCTGGTGGGACGCAAGAAAATTCTTGGAAAATTTGAAACGTTTCTTTATTTAATTTTAGAAAAAAATTAATCATTTAAATGTTTTTTACGCTTTGCTTGAATAGTAGTTATTAGAAACAGTAAACATCATTAAATTTTTATTCATTCAATGCAATTTCATGAATTTTAAATGTTAATTTCAAGAACCTATGTAAAAATTCTCAAAAATATAAATGACATGCATAAAAATTTATAATTTCAATGCCAACTTGTAATATAAGAATAAGTATAGAATAATAAAAAAAAGTTATTAAGATACCTCGGTTAGGTGTGTCGGTTAGGTGTTAATTAGGTGTTGTCTTATGCAAGTCATATTGGAGCATTAAATATCGCGCCTTCCTTCACATAACATAATAGAAATCTTAATGATTACGTCAAAAAAAACAGCAGAAACCTCAATAAAACAGTTTCATTCTTTCTTTCTTTTTTGTTTCACAGCGTATATTGTGTCGGTTTCACCGGTTGCCATCAACTAGAACTGCAAGCCTACCACCAACTAATTCAAAACGATTAAAAAGCAAGACATTTCACTTTGAGTTCATAAACTGCAACGCTAAAAGTCGTACCCTGACGTCCAATACGCTCAGCGATATTTGGATTGTTATAAGTGAATGAAAGATCGCAATTTGTAGCTGAAACGTTTTGAGTGAGAAAGAGACAACGCTAATATTAAATAGCGTTGTCTCTTTTTCACCAAAAACGTTTCAAAATACTTTGACAGACTTGTTTTTTTTGGATAGACTGGTAACGTCTAATGAATTCGGCATCATCGTTATTGAAGGGGTACAACTGACCGCGAAACTGGAGCCTCTTACGTTTAGAAACTCAATAAAAATAAATCATTAGACTATTAGAAAAACCAAATGCGGTTGAAAAAATGTATGTAGGATAGGTATTATAACTATAAAAGAAAGATTAAAGTAAAATTACGTTGGTTTTTGTAAAAAATCCTCTAAAAAACTTGATATTCATCAATAATTCATCAAACGTTTCAGTTTATGTTAAAGAAATAGTAACTTTTATTGGATTGCTTATTTTGACAGTTTGAGCGTTTCAGTTGAGCTGATAGAAGACGTCATGGTACCAAACCAGTACAAAATTGAATGAATGAAACCAAAACTTGCAACTCAGTTTGGCACACTCGCTGTCAGATGGCATGGCCTACTAGATTGAACGTTAAGCTGTTGTCATGGTGCGAATTAGAAGAAAAGTTCAGTTTAGGTCATAAAATAGATCGCGTTAAGAGCTTGTGGTAAGGCCCCTGACTTCCATTAAAAGCTGGGTACTCACTTAGTAGTGTTGCATGTAACGTATCAGAGCCAGTATCAAGTGAGTACGTAGGCACGAGCCTCCTGCCTTCTTTCTCACTTGATACTGTATCTGATACGTTACATGCAACACTGCTAAGTGAGTACCCAGCTTTAGATCGTGTAAAAGACATTTATGATTTAACTAAAGTAAGGATACGCCCTTCAGAACATTTTGCTTAAACCTTCAAAAAGGCTTCATTGTTGTATTCTTCAATTTAATTAATCTTCTTTACGCAACCTACTATTTTGTTTAAACTTACCTATCATCGTCATCATCATCATCTCAGCCATAGGCCGTCCACTGCTGAACATAGGCCTCCCCTTTAGATCTCCACATATTATACCGGTTGGAAACGACCTGCTTCCAGCGTCTTCCGGCGACCTTCATAAGGTCGTCTGTCCATCTTGTTGGTGGACGTCCTACGCTGCACTTGCTAGTCCGTGGTTTCCACTCTAGCACTTTTCGACCCCATTGGCCATCTGCTCTGCGACCGCTATGGCCTTACAAAAAACGCCTTACTTAAATTGAACTTACCTATATAAGGAGTGAATCTCCAAGTATTCCCCAGGAACGGCAAGGGCCTAGGCCCCGGAACTTCCTCCCACGACTTAACGGACGGCGCCATGTCGAACATCGATGTATCGATCGCCGCGTGCGTCGATCGTGCACGTTTTCCCTGCACCGGGCATGATTGTACTGGTTTCGGGCCTGTTAAAAAAAGATCGTGTTTCTTTGATAGTTGTTTAGAAATGAAAAAAGGGAATAATTTTGTATCGAATGCTTTTATTACTTTAGATAAAAAGTATCGTGAAATTGTGTTGTGACGTGATCAATTATTTATTTGAGCGGGACTAAAGGGCTTTTGTTAGTCTTGTCGCTTGTCCCATTTTGCGCTTTCTAACATGTAGACTGTCTTTGCTTACTGGTACAGGATACTCATTTTGATCATCTTTTTTTTATCTCGATAAATCATCAAATGAGCCTCCCTCTCAGTTCGGGACGGGAAGGGATGTCAGACTTGTACTGACTAAAATCCACAGTGATCCGTCAATAGCACTTTTCAGGGTCACGGTTACTTGATGAAACAGTCCCACGATCCCGGGAGGCTTTAGCCCTCTAAGAGGTCCCCGAAAACTCATTTTGATGTAAGTGATAAAAATTGGCTAGTCAGTTATATTACGAGGATATTCTTGCCATAATGTGCTCTAAAAATCATTGTGATGTATGACAACATTGTTAAAACAATGCTAACTAAGATCTATTTCCCATGGATGTTCACAGAAAACTATATTGTCTTAGCTGACCTACTTTCATAGTTAATATGGAGTTTATAGTTCATTATTAATAAGTAAGAGAATCAAATAAAAAAGAACTAAGTTTTGCCAAAAGTGTCCTGTCATATCGCGTGAGTTAGCAACTTGCAAACTTGCCTTGTCATTATGTTTATTCGACAACGTATTATGCAATACTTTTTGTCACTTTTGAGTGCTCGCAATTAATATTTAATCTTGTCTATGCTACGCTTATAAGTTTACATATACATAAAGTATAGCCACGTTATTACATCGTTAGGTAACCTTATAAGTCTAGATCTAATTACTACAAGTATTATGTACTATCACTTGCATGCTCAGACAGCGCGAACTCTTGCGCAACATAGACTGGGACAAAACTAGACTTCCATGAAGTATTCAAAAGTTTAAAAAGTCTTGCTTGCCTTGATTATTCTACTATTTGACAGGACATGTATCTGTTAGTTTTATAGGGAATGATAAGCAACTCATTGTGAGTTTTACGAACCGGACATAAGTGTGTCCAGACTCTTGTGAGAAGTTGGTGAAAACCCAGGCCTTAGTACAAGATCACGGAACACAAATCTACTGTCATCAAAAGAGTTATTATGCAGACAAATTTTATTATGCATGCTGAACTTTTTTTGGTTCACTGTACCTTCAAATAATAATGTTTCGTCAACAAAAGAATTATAGTTTAGCAAAAAAAAAACGTGTAGGTATGCACTTTTTGGCTGTATGCTGCAAGCACCCGAAGAGTTTGGTATGCAAACTCATTGAAACTTATAGAACACAAGATTGGAAAAAAAATTGAAAACCTGCCGTCTGTTTTGCGGACTTTACCTCAGACCACGATTAAACTGGTGATTGGCATGAATCAAGCAAAGGAAATCATTAAACACAACGCACTGATTTCTAATCCAACGTCGGAAGCCTGGCTACTCCGCGCTGTGGTGGATATGCGTCGACCAGAGCCACAGATACTACGAAGAGGCCATTTGACTACGCTGACTCGACTCCGCATTTCGACGCCTTTGATTCCTGAAAAGAAAATTTGTGCAATATGGATTATTTTGAGATAGCAGAGAACCTACAGATAGCGCGCGAGTTGAATGCAGTCGGGGTCTGAGGTGAAGAGCCCCCCGCTACCCGCACGCCCCACTTCACGCGCCTGCAGTGTAGTACTTTGCCATCCTTGTCAACAGCACTACCGCATTCTAAGCTCTGCATTCAACTTGCGCGCTTAGTGTAGTATAGATAAAACTCCTATTTTGGTGATAGAGTAAAGATACAAATCTATTTTAGTGATAGAGAAGTCAAAAATCCATTAAAAAGTATTTGAAAATGCTGAAGGAAATATGGAAAAAAAAACATTTAAATCTTTATTAATATTACTAGCTTTTGCCCGCGACTTCGTCCACGCAAAACGTTTTTTATTGTTCCAGTGGGAATTTCGGGATAAAAAACTATCCTATGTCCATTCTCGGCACTCAAACTGACTTTGTACCTTACATCGAAATCGGTTCAGTGGTTTAAGCGTGAAAAAGTAACAGACAGACAGAGTTACTTTCGCATTTGTAATAATAGTAGGGATAAGTAGGGATATAAGCTGAAGAGTTTTTAGGTTGATAGCGCTAATCTCAGGAACTACTCGTTCGAAATGAATAAATTTGTCTGTTTTGGATAGATCATTTATCGACGAAGGTTATAAGCTATAAAAAATCACTCTACGACCAATAGGGACCTAGAAGCGGAGGTGAAACCGCGGAGTACACCTTGTTATGAATATGCCCGAAAATAGCTAAAACCTTCAACAAATTAATACTCTCAATTAGTGTTGCACATAGCAATTAGTTTCATATACAGGTCTGTCACGGAGGTATGATGATACATGTCCTTCTAAATAAAACTTTAAATTGATTAATTATTTACTGTTATTAAAGCTGTCACCATCTGGCTAACTAATTGTCGTGCCTAATTCTTTTGACATCCTCTCACGGCATACAAAACAAAAATTGATGAGTATCTTCAAACACAGAGATCGGATACAACGTTCTTTGACTCAAGATTCCTTTAAGTCACGACTTTTCTTCTTCCTATAGCACGATATCTAAATTAAACTAGCTGCCACCAGCGGCTTTGCCTACGTATTAATCACAAAATTGTCCCACGGGGATGTAATACCGGGATATATGTTACGGTAAGAGTGAATAATTGAAGAATATTAATAATTATCTATTATTATTAATAATTATCGAAAGTCGAGGTTAAAGTGATTAATTAATTACATTAAGTCGGTTTTTATTAATAATTTGACCCTAGTAGTGATAAATGTAATAAGTAAACTTCCTTCACAGGAGCAAGTCGACGGAGCCCCGCTCCGCGGGGCTCCTACTTCTGCGTGGTTAAAAAAAAAATAACCACGAAGATCTTCAAGAGGTCTTTCAGACCCCGCCATCCACCTAAATTGTCCGAGTCGGGGTGCCAGCAAGTCCCGAGGTTAGGCCTAGTTCTAACCGGCTAAACCTAGGTGTAACCGACCATATGCGGTTAAACCTACGTGTATCATACTTATCTTCAGTTAGCACTAGGTTTAGCCGTTTAATTTATTAATTTTATCACTTGTACCAATATGTGTCGTGAATTATTAATAATTACTACTAAAAGTAATAAATTTCGATCGTTTATTCACATTTACCAAAACATGTGATTATTATTAATAATTTTGTAAAAATATTAATAATTTTCAATTAATCACATTTACCGTAACATATACATATAGTGCTATTCCATACTTTTAACCTACGTTTGAGCCAATAAGATTCGATGAGTTCTGATTGAGGGACATCCATCCGAAAATTTTCATTTGTACATTTGTAGTAGTAGCAGAAACAATAGTGGTCCAGTAGTATCGGCATGAGTTTTATATTGTAAGTTTTAGGGTTCGAACCCAGACAGACGCATTAGGTACTTTGCATAATTTATTTCACAACATTGCTCTCAAAACGATAAAAGAAAATATCGTATCGAAACTGGCATGTCGTAGAACAAAAGTTCGAAGACAAAAATGTCATCTACCAACCCGCACTGGGCCCGCGTGGTGGGTTATGCCCCGTTCCCTCTCACTAAAAGGAGGCCTGTGTCTCAGTAGTGGGAACATTACAGGCTGATGACGATGATGTAATACTTAGAAGTATGAGTTCAAAACTTCACTCACGTAACAGTAAAATTTCAAAAGAATAGATAGAGCAGTAGTTACGTTACAAAATCTAATCTCTATTTGATTATTCTCGTAATATTGTCGCTCCTCTTTACGTGAAAGAAAAGTTAGCTGAGATTGTTAACTGCAGTAACAATAGGTGCCAATAAGAACAACAATGTAACGATGTAAGTAGGGAGGTACCTATTGAATTTTCTTTTGTAGTTTAATGCATGAAGCAAAGAAAATCGATTTTTGTAAAAAATTAACTGAATTCGACAACTCGCCTTAAGCAATTGCGGTTATCAGTGGTCATATTTTTAAACCATATTTGAATTTAGACGCAAAATGCCCAATTCTGAAGATGGCAATTTCTCTAAATACCTAGTCAATTTTCTAACAGCCAAATTCTCAATAAAGCCAATTCCTAAAATGCCATTGTGATAACTGGTCCTTCTGCGAATCGGTACGCATATTGACTCTATTGACATACCTCGCATTTGCCTTGCTTCGTCTCTTTCAGTCAATCACACGCGAGTTGAAATATAAATAAGGTTCCGTTCTTTGCCATTTGGCTATGGAACCCTATAAAGCCGAAGCTGAGTGCCATGTTGTACGCCAACAGCGGCCACCGTCGCGTTTGTTAACGAGCAGTAAGTTTGAGTGCTGGAAAGACGGGAAGGGCGCACCTGGCAACCGCAAAAAATTTTGACAGGAGCCTTATGTCGAATAGATAAGGTGCAAGTAGCTCAGGTGCCTTTGTCAGCGGGTGCCCTTCATGGAATACGTCATGACGGAGCGTTAAGTCAACTAGGGCGTATTATCTAGTTTTACCCTATTCATTTCATTGCTCGTGACTGTACGTGTAGTAATGCAGTGAAAGAATCATGAGCGCATAATTCTACTATCTACTTCGAACACCGGTTTTATGCTGAAGTAAAAGTTCGATACACTATTCTATTAATAAGATACTATACGAGCATCTATTTACGAACACACTTACATAGTTTATAACTAATATCTCATAGCCATAGAGGTCGATCTTCGAGAATGATGATTTATTATAGCGAGTTTCTTCCGTTCATCGGAAAGCAAGTAAAGCCGTTGACACCGGCTGTGATTTGAAGATCTTTGACAGCCAATACTGTTGGTCAGAATCTCATCGCTCAGCGCACCATGGATCGGGTTACGCTTGGTGTTTCTTTTACATACAAAATCAGGAATTAAGTTATCCGGAAAATAACCGGAATAACCGACATAGCCTGCAGAGTAAGCAAACTAAACTAAAAATGGCAGTGGGCTGGCCATGTTTGTCGAAGGACCCATCCGTACCAGTGGAGCAGACTTGTCTTGGAGTGAAGACCGCGAATCAGCAAGCCTAGTGTGAGACGCCCCCCGGCTTGAAGGGACCGAAGATCTTAAGAAAGTGGCTGGGACAAACTGAATGTGGAAGGCAGAGGACAGGGTGATGTGGCGCAGCCTGGGAGAGGTCCATGACCAGCCTGCAGTGAACGGCGATTAGCTAAGTTGAGAACCCCGAAAGTCTGAAAATCAGCCCTACTACAAGAAGTGGAGGTCAAATAGGCTCCTTGTAAAATACTGATATAAATCTATGTCGCGGGACTATCTTATTCTTATCAGATAACCGCGATCTTGACTCTACGAGTCTGACGGTCCATCACAACCCGCCCTGGGTGGGGGTCACATTTGATGATTTTTTGGTGATTATTGACACGATAAAAAAAGCTACGAATATAGTTGCTTGACTGATACTGACACCTCACTTCACATACCAATGACCAAATTAACGCGGGAATATCTTATGAAGGTTAACGCCTAGAATGCAAAGGACAATTGAAGAAACTGGGTGGTCTTTAGTCAGTACGAGCCTGACAATCAATCAGCTGAAGAGGTACATGTATAACAATATTGCAAATCGTCATGAACATCAAAGCAGTTAAAAATTATATCTTTTTAGAAGGTACCTAACGTGTAAATTTTGACCTTTTCGTAAGCAAGGTCAAGTTTTGAGCTTGGCCTTTTTTTTGAATGCTAACTAAATTAATTGTAACATTAACCTAACTAAGTATCTAATTCTATGTTTATAAACTTTCAGCTTTTCTAAATTAAAAAAAAACGTGATGTTAAAAGTTTTGCACCTAAATGTACTTTACTTGTAATTTTCACGTATTATTATTTTTGAAAAGTATAGGAAGGTACTTTTGTTTCATTTAATTTTTCACATTTTCAAACTTCCTTTAGAACCAATTCAAGTTACAAGTAGCCGTTGTTTACATTGTGTAAACCTGGATTTTGATCAGCTATTACTAAAATCTAAAATATAACATGAAAGGGAGGTATCCCGCTTAACAAATTATTTTTAGCGCACCTGTTTAGAACAACGAGCTCCAATCAAAATTTTGACAAGTTACTCTATCGGTAACTAAAATAATTTAAATCTATTCCCATAGTAGAGCACCTTCGACGCGGTAACTTATATTGAGGGAGGTTTTCCTAAGACGCAAAAAAAAATATAGTGAAAATAAATATAAAAAAACAAACCCTTCTTAAAAAATCCTGTTTTTCTTGGCACTTTCACCCTTATCACAAAGCACTATAATATATAATCGTGTACACACAGTACTATCACTAGCACTCACTCTGCCGATCCCCTGTGTTGCCCTAGCGAGCCAAACATCGACTGAGCTTCCTTAAACATGAGTTAGGTGCTCGCTTTCTGCGCGAGTTTCCATTGTGCGAGTAATTTCCGAACGTGAATCGTTTTTTTGTCGATAGTGGCAGGTTGTAGAAATTAAATGAAATAAAAATGAAACATGAATGATGAATACAATACACATGAATGCAATACAGAGTTTGATTCTTTATTGCATTGATTTAAGTATGTTAAAAAAAATCTGTCATAAAAAGTATTTATTTATGGAAAGACAATATTAATCATTACATTTTCAAGCTTTCTGTAATAATGTCAAACAGTCTTATAGTATGTTTACAATAAACTAATGAATAATTGGAATTATGGAAAAACCTGTTTTCATAACTAGCTCTGTGTCCTCCAAAAATACACATAATATTATTCACATCGAAATCATAGCTTATAGATTGTTGAAGTCTCCATTTTAACCATCAAACTATTTAAACACTAATCAAAAATGCATGAATCAAGAAGAGATTAAACGGAAGTGTAAGTCTAAATCAAGCAAATAATCAACAAAAACGTGTGTACAGTCTACGCCACCACTGCAGAAAATTGGTGGTACTACATTTTAAAATGCAATTTAATGTAATGACATAGACACTAGCACCACATCAAAAACTTGAGTCGTGGCGCAGACTCTAGTAACATTTCAAAAAATATCGTGTAACAATGGACTTTCGAACCGGCCCGTAGCGACAACGCACGACCGCGCTGCTGTGGTACACGTTACACGGAACGAGATCGAAAGTATCTTTCTAGTTCCTAGGATTAACTAGCTTTTACCCACGACTTTGCTCACAGATGCGGTTGCTACCTGTAATCTCACGATCTGCAATCGTTTCTAACACTCTTTTTTTATTTTGTCGTGTAATCATCCAATGAGTCCTCCCGCCCAGGCTGTTACAGGAGGGACTGCCACACTTGTAGTGTCTAAAATCCACGGTATTCCTTTAATAGCTCTTTACGTTCCACGTGTCACGATAGCATGTTAAGGCAGTCCTGCGACCGTCTCTAACACTCGACATTAATAATTATCGATCCCGGTTGCAATCTTATTCCCGATCTTTGCCTGCCTGACTGTAGAGTCTCTAGAGAATGGAATAAAAGATTAGTTTTTGCAACACAAAAGAACATGGATCAAGTACGAGAAAACTTAAAAAGTCTTAAAAGTATCAGTTATGTAAGGTTCTAAAAAGCCTAGTTTAAAACATTAGCTACAACCAGAAACAAACTCATGAACTCCCAAAACTGATGATCCTGATGACTTAATGATGATATGTTTTATAATTTGAAAAGGTCAGTTAAGTTTAAACTGTCCGAAAGTGAAAACTAAACGTTTACTTTTAACTAAATCGAGAAATTATTAGTGTGGAGTAACGTTTTTACAAAAAAGTTAAGTAACAATTTAATTAAATATTCTAAACAATTTAAATTCATTCATATCCCAGCAATAGCGCAGTGGAGGCCCAGTGGTAACTGGGGTTGTGGAACTGTCTGAGCTGGTAACCGTGACCCTAGAACATAAAGGGATATTCAAGGAACACCATGGATATAAGTCAGTCCTACGAGTCTCACAGCACCTTCCGCTCCATCGCGGGCCGAAGAACACTTTTAGCTTAATCATCGAATAAGCCCTTCCGACTCATTTTGATGATTTTGACAATCTCACAAAAAGGCCCCGTGGTAACTGCCCCAATCTTACGAGTTACGGGTCTTTTCGAACCCAGCTAATCTACTTTTTATAATTTATTTCATCACTGCTGCTCTCAAAACGGTGAAGGAAATCTTTATGAAGAAACCGGCATAATTAATTTAGAACTTAAAAATTTCAACACAAAATCTACCAACCTTTGCTGGGCCCACGTGCCACAGCCCTATTCGATAGATGGCCCAAGCCTGTTTAGATCGCGGCTCTGTCTTGTCAAGTAACCCATATTTGTTGTTATTTCTCGAGTATAGTTTAGTTAATATTTATAGGTTTATATATATGTTATTTTTCTTGATGGTCATTTTCTTTTAGTATTTTGCACCTACTATGTTTGTTTCTCTTCATCACTCTAAGGTTGACTGGAAGAAAATGCCCATGGCATTAAGTCCGCCTTTGTACTTCCATGTGTAAGAAGCTTAAAATAAATAAATAACCGTGGCTCCGGAACGTAAAAGGCTATTGAAGGACAACATGGATTTTAGTCAGTAAGAGTCTGACAGTCCCTCCCTGTCCTGCCCTGGGTACTCATTGGATGATTTTACCAAGTAAAAAAAAACAGCCCACTACCTCTTAAATAGAGGATATATTTATCTCAGCTATGGGAACATTGACAACATATTATACTCATGCTAGTTATCACAGCACTAGTTCAAATAGAATTAAAATTTTATGAAGTATCGATTCGAAAGTGTGGCACACGTTCCCAACGTCTGCAGTTATTTTTGCAATAATTAACGAACGGAACTACGTTTTGCATGACTGAATCTTACATAATGATTCCGACGGTTTTGCTTTCATACATTGATGATACGTCAAAAATTACAGTATCTATTGTTTGTAAATATAATATTAATATTTACAGTGAATAAACTCTGTTTTAGCTTGATTGCTTCATGACGCAAAAAATTACACCACGGCACGTATTGTAAATTTTTAAAAACGTCATATCTTCGTGAATTTTGGTTTACGTAAGGAAAGAAACTGAAACCGAAACCGATGGATTCTTGACTGAAAACTTTTTCAAAATAGAACTTGACTGAAAATTTTGGAGATAAATGGCAACATTGTTTTGCACAAATATTTTTTTTATATATAACTGATGGTCTAATCGATTATTTTAGTAAGTACACAAGTCTATTGCTAATTTAATAAAAATATTGGATGATTGATGATTAATATTAATATTGCCAGCGTTCTGGGCACTTTCCCCATTGACAGCGATGTGGATGAATTTTTTGACTGTAATCTTTAGTTTTATTTCGATCATTTTTGTAAATATTTTATCTTTATTTTTAGTTTTTAAATGTAGTATTTTAGTAACTAGTTCTGTTCTTTATGTTAAAAATTCTATAAATAAATAAAAATATTATGTATTGTTTGCAGTGTGGCAGAGCCTGTCCTTTCAAGTCACGCCTCCTCCTTCACTAGCATGATTGCTTCGCAGAAGGAGGTGACTGCTTCCCATTCTGTCTCACGACGCAGCATGACTTCGACCAAAGCGGGGCGTTAGAGGTTTCCACCTATTGCCTCCGTGAGGCCACAGCAATGCTCCGCCCACGCGGAGCAGGGGCCTTAGCCAAACTGCAGACGACAGCTGTACTGTCGCCTCAGACCTGCACGTGTCCTCCTGGCGTTCCTTGAAGTAGTGATACCCAGACGTTTCGTTCCTTCCAATTAGACTCAGATTCAGGTGGAAGGTGAGGACGCCGCGTGTCATGTCTTTAGCCACTTCTCAAAGAGGGGTCTTACCGCTGCGGTTGAGGCGTGCCTACCGTGTATGGCTGGCATAAGGAAGTTGAAAATTACTTATTATCGTGTTGATAGTCTATTAAACTTGGCGAACTAAATCATCAGCCTATAAATGTTCCCACTTTTGGGACACTGGCCTCCTCTCTGAGAGAGGGAGTGGGCCATTATCCACCACGCGGACCCAGTGTGGGTTGGTAGATGTCACATTCCTTCGAATTTTTGGTTCTAGGACATGCCGGTTTCCTCACGATGTTTTCCTTCACCGTTTTGAGAGCAGTGGTGATGAAATAAATTACATAAAGTAATGCGCCAGGCTGGGTTCGAACCCACGACCTACAACTCGTAAGTCGAGGGCGATACCACTGGCGAAGAGTATGTAATAGCGAACAAATGATGTTACTGGCTGTATGTAAATCGACATCAGTTGACTAGGTCAATGCTATAACCTCCTAAAATTAAATAATTAAGACAAAATTATTTAAATTACTGAAACTTTATTCCTATTTAATTAATAAACCTTGACAGTTTCATTTTTAATGGAAGCCATTCTAAAATCTAATCACGACTCACTTACTGGAGGTAATTCTTACTTAATTGCCTTTAGTTAATCGTGAATTGCATTAAGCTGCACTTATATATATTAATTAAGATCAAAACAAATAGATAACCTAATTAAACAATTATATTTCTTAATAGCTGACTGGGCAAGCTTCGTACCGCCTCAGAAACAATAAAAAAAACCTTTTAAACCTTCCTTGGACTTCTCCAAATAATTCAAAACCAAAATCAGCCAAATCGGTCCAGCTGTTCTCGAGTTTTAGCGAGACTAACGAACTGCAATTGATTTTTATAAAAGAAGATTAAATCTTTGATCAAGGTTTTTTGAAAACAATTCTCTCATCAAAATACACTTAAATAGAATCGAGAGTAATTTATTTTGACTGACATTTTGAAGTGAGCGAACCTGCTCTTTGATTTTGACCTTCAATAATCTTAGTTCACTCTTGCGTAAAAAGTTAACTCGTACGAACCTAACATCATACACAATAAATCAAATAACATCATACTTACTGAAAAATAATTATATTCAATACCTAAACAACAGACAAAATACACCTTGATTTGCTTTGATAGACTCGACTAGTCGGAACAAGAGGTTTTTTTTTTTAAAAAGTACACTCTAAGGAGCCACATTCACACTTTACCCTTTAAACGAGTAAGTACATAAATATGCGAAAGTTCTCCAATTTACCGTAGGGAAAACCCTTCGGACCTACGTTTTTTAAATTACCCTTTTTCAAGCAAAACCTCCGGCAGGAAATTCCAATATACCTACACATAATGTGTAATGTCGACCATAATAGGTATTGCTACCGATAAAAATAAACATGTTTTATTTGTAAGACTTTTCCTACACTAGGTATTTGTGCAGAATTACACCCAGACCCACTAATTGTAGATCTTACAAATAGTTTCGTACGAGAAGTCGATCGCTCAGCCATTGATTGCGAGAACCAACAATATACACTCGCGCGCCTCCTCTATCCCTTCGGGGGTACCATTTTCACATTTTTCACGAATTGGAAATATTTATTTATTAACATTAACTTTAACGTAACTTTAACGTTACACGTTGTATACAGAAGCTGTTGGTATACCACCAACAGCTTCTGTATACAATGTGTAACGTTAAAGGCGCAAAACCTCTCGTGGGTTTTTTTTTTGCGAAATTCTAAGAGTCTTAGAACAAACATTGCTCAGTAACATGGGCTGAGTTACCCCACGAGAGGTTTTGCGCTTTTAAAGTTGCACGTTGTATACAAATTAATAAATATTGTAGACATTTATGACTATTAGGCTCATACAGTTGCCAATAACAACAGGTAAACCAACATTCAGATATGATTTAAGAAAAACGAAAATTTTATCAGCCTAGGGTAATTTAGGAACAGTCACATGTGTTATGGAATCCGCACAGTCTTGCGTACTAGTAATAACTAGTTAAGAATAACAAAAAAATGGTACAATTTTTAAAGGTTTAACTGTTACCTTTTAACTGATACCAAGTGTATTTAAATCACGCCATTATTTAAGGAGCTATCCGAGATCAATTTGCAAGTAAGTGATCATACTTTGACGGTCATTTTGTTCCGAAATCGCATCCTGAATTCTGTAGACATACTGATGATTCAGAGGGCTTCTTACGTCTCACGTAATAAGTGCATGCGCGTGAGTTGATAACCATCTGCTTTTGTAAATGTAGGGTAAGAAATACATAAATTGACACTGGTCTGTCTGGCTGATGGTTACAAAAAAATTGTGTCGGTAGAGACGCGTGGTTGAAGTTTTAAGGCCCTTAGTACGCAATGCGACGCAAGTCTCCGACACCTTACAACATAGGTATCCATTGACGCGGGCCTGTGTACGAACCTCTATGGTTTTGTATTGCGATAGTCGCCTGGATACCAAAGTCGTAAGGTATCGGACTTGCGTCGGTTGTGTACGAACGGGTGAACTCTGAAGTATTTTATCATTAAACAGTTTATTCCAACGCTAGATTCTTTGGTTTTATAATTTCACCTTGGAATAATTTAATTTAGGTGATTACTTATTTCTAATTTTATTGTTTATTTGTGCGTGAAAAAATTGATTATTTATTTCTAACTTTATTGTTTATTTATTCGTGAAAAAAAATTGATTATTATTGATTATTTATTTCTAATTTTATTGTGTACTAGCTTCTGCCCGCGACTTCGTACGCGAATCCTGTTGCTTATGCCAGCGACAGCGGGATCGTCAAAATCAAAGATCTGAAAATTCTGACACCCAACTCCAAGAGTCCGATTAAAAAATTAATGGGAAATTGACCAGTAGAGTAAATTTTTTGTTAATATATTCATCGCTAGAGCAGTGGTAGCCCAGTGGTATCGGTCCCGACTTACGTGTTGTAGGTTCGAACTCAGCCAGGCGCATTACTTTGTGTAATTTATTTCATCACCTCTGCCCTTAAAACGGTGAAGGAAAACATCGTGAGGAAACCGACATGTCCTAGAACCGAAAATTCGAAGACATGTGACATCTACCAATCCGCACTGGGCCTGCGTGGTGGATTATGGCCCACTCCCTCTCTCAGAGAGGAGGCTTTTGTCCCAGCAGTGGGGACATTATAGGCTGATGATGATGATTCATCATTAACGAAAATCAGTCCTAAGTTACAGACTTCACTGCGTGGAGGTAATCCCAGATATTTTTTACGTGGTAAAATCATCAAATGAGTCCTCCCACCCCTTAGTGTCAGACTTGTACTGACTAAAATCCACGATGTCCTTCAATAGCCTTTTATGTTCCGGGGTCACGGTCATGGAATAAGTCCCGCGACCCCGGCAGGCTTTGGCCCTCTGAGAGGGGCCCTGTCATTATGCTGACACTCTTTGAAGCGCGTGGAACACGACGCGCCGTCGACCCGGGCATGGTCTATGATAGGACAGCGAGTTGCCCTTTACTCACCGCCCGCATGCCCGCGCATGCCGTCGCCGTGGGCGTCAAACACCGCGAGTGGGGTGCAGGGAGGAGATTGTCCTCTCTCTCACGCGGCCCCCTCCTCCTTCGCGAGCATGATTGCTTCACAGCAGGAGGCGACCGCTTCCCACTCCGTCTCGCCCTATTTATTCGACACGTCGGTGCTCCGGCCAAGCGGGGCAATCCTGCACCGTATGCTCGACTGTGTCCTCCAGGGTTTCCTCCTTTCTCATAAGACACAGGTACCTCCCGAAACATCCGTGTCCAGTGAGGACCTGCGTCACGCGGAAGGTTAGGACGCCGTAACGCCTTTATACCACTCCTCAAAGACGGGTTTTACTACGGTAATCCCAGCTTATGTTATTTTATAAATATACAGTGAAATAAGTGATAGCTTTGATTTCCACATCAGGTGTTCCAGATTTTCAATATTTATACATCAACAAAAAGTGCTCATCAGGCGGAATGATTTTGCTAAGTTGTCATCCCTGTATATGTTATAGGTAGTGCTGGGGTCTCGGTGTTCTAAATCAGGTGTTCGAGATCTTCAATTTTTATACGTCAACAGAGAGTGCTCATCAGGCTGAACAACTCTTGCTAAGACATAATTCCTTTATATGTAATAGTACCTATAGTTGGGCTCTTGGAGTTCCACATCAGCTGTTCCAGATCTTCAAATTTTA
This sequence comes from Agrotis ipsilon, assembly GCA_028554685.1. Lineage (NCBI taxonomy): Eukaryota > Metazoa > Arthropoda > Insecta > Lepidoptera > Noctuidae > Agrotis > Agrotis ipsilon. The sequence goes on from CM052972.1 coordinate 12,712,092, forward strand.
TACGATAACACAGAGTGCCTATCAGGCTGAACAACTCTTGCTAAGACGTTATTCCTATATATGTTATAGTTCAGCTGGGCTGTTAAAGTTCCACATCAGGTGTTCCAGATCTTCAAATTTATTCTCTTAGCAGAAAATGCTCATCTTGTGAAACAATTTTTGCTATGATACCATTTTTGTATCTCTTATAGTTTAGCTGGTCTGTTACGGTTCTGCGCCAGGTGTTCAAGTTTCCAAAATAAATTATAGCCTATGTCCTGGCCAGACTTAATACCTATACAACAAAAAAAGAATCATTCAAATCCGTCCAGTAGTTCCGAAGATTAGCGTGTACAAACAAACAGACAAACAGACAAACAGACAAACAGACACACAGACAAACAGACAGATTTTTTTTTTTCGTTTCGTGCTCTATTACTGTTTCTGAATCCCCCTCAATTATTATTTTTTTAATTTATTCAATGTACAGACACAGTTTTTTTACTGTTTTATTATATGTATAGATGTACTCGTAAAATTGTACTATGGACTATGTCTGATGTAAATAAATAAATAAAATAATAAAAATAAATATCTCCCCCGCGGTTTTACATACTGCTCGTCTCCATATAGGTCGTGTTGTTAAGTGTATAGCCTCCCTTGATAAACGGGCTATCCAACACAAATATAATTTTCAGCTGGGCTCCTCTTGATCGTAGCGTGATGTTAGATAACCTATAGCCTCCATCCAACACAAAAATACTTTTTCTATCCAAATAAGTAGTTCTTGAGATTAGAGCGTTCAACCAAACAGACTATGTAGCTTTACAATATTAGTTTAGAAGAAGAAGTCCTATAGATAAAGCATGCTTATGATTTTCTTCAGAGGGCCTAAAGACTGGCGAGTTCTGGTTTTAGAACTGGATATTAACCAATAACTGGTTTGAAGAGATTTGATTTTTAAAAATTCTTTATTAATCAATAACAGTTTTTAAAAGCATTTAATGAATTTTGATATAGTCAGGCACAACGGTTACTTTCACAAACTATGATAATTCACGCATAAAAAAAGTAAACTTAACAATTTCATCGATGTAAAATTCAGCTACATCCGGTTCGGCCCGAATTCTACTTCGACCTTGAGGTCGACGTCAAATTCTTATTGGAAAAAGACTTAAACAAAAAAAAATAGTTATTTTGGTACCATTCCACCATTCCACCAATAGTGGGCGACACATTTGTTCACGCACTTAATGCGTACCAAACTGGTATCAGGTTTAGCCTCCGTGTCCACCGGCAGGGCTGTGCGTAACTTGTGCTCGGACTCAATGCAACCTAAATATTTCCATACAAAACTTTACTTTCTTTGTTTTGGAAAATGTAGGATACATTTTACGATTTTCAAAACCGATTTTCCGCAGTGAGAGAAAATTGTAGAGCTAAAAGAACAACCTGCTTGTTCAATGAGAAGTTTTCTTTTTCGAGTATTAAAAAAAAAGTAGTTTCCAAGAACTCTGTAGATGGCGTTGAACTGATTACGTTACTAGATTTATGCCTTCATTTTTGCCCAAATCCACGAGGCACAGACTTCTCTTCTTTTTCTCTTAGGACATTTTCTTCATGGCATGGAAAACTCATAAAAAAAGACTGGTCAATGATTTTTTTTTCTTTTTCCTTGTTGTTATTTATTTCCAAATGCCAATGATGTGATGTGATGTGACTAACAATGTCATGACATGTCCGTTACGTTTTAAGATCTCAAATTTACAATCAAGTGAAAAAAATCAAAAAATGACGACGTTCGGTTCATTGCAGTAACATACCAAGTTCAGCGCCATCTATCCATCGACTAGCGAAACAATCAAAAGAAAATCCCTCATTGTACTTAGCGTTCGACAGCCGCGGTGTCTTTTTAAGATCGTCCGGAAAGCTCGGCTAGCATCAATATGTCGTATGCGCATCGGGGAAATAAGTATCACGTGGCAAAAGCGCGTGAAAAATAAAAACTGTTAAAAAATAAATATATTTGTCGGTACGTTTGGCGCAGTGGCTGAGTCGCGGGTTCGATTCCCGCATGCAACAAATATTTGTATGATCTGCAAGTTCCGGGTCTGGGTGTTTGTCTATGTGAGTTTCTATGTTTGTAAACGCTCCCACGATACAGGAGAAATGCCTAGTGTGGGGCAATGTTTAATTTAAAAAAAATGTATTTAATAAATCATAACTTAAAATACATGAAAAATTACTCTGTAAAATAATGCTTCTAAAGATTTACGTTTACCTATTATGAAGAATGACTGACATATTGTATTGTTAACGTTAAGTCGATAATTTACGCGTAAGTAAGTGTTAAGTGGCAAATATTACCTATCGCCTATTCAGTCGATTGGTTGACGACATGCTACTGTTTCGCGACATCCCTATATTTCTGTTGTGTTAATTAATTCAATAAATAATTAACATTAGAACACTGTTGTTTTATAAGAACCTATTACTCTAACTAGCTGTATAAATTGCTTCAAGAGGCTTCTTTTTTACGTGGTAGAATCATCTATTGAGTCCTCACCCCCAGGGCAGGGCAGGAAGAACTGTCAGACTCGTACTGACTAAAATCCACGGTGGCTTTCAATAGCCCTTTACGTTCCGGGGTCATGGTAATTCGATAGTCCCGCGACCGCTTCAAGATGCTTAGCAAACTAGACTTCTGCGTTCACGCATACACGGAAATTCACGAGCAGTAGTCCGTGTATGTTGTACACTAGCTAACTGCTCGAGTAGACCGTGTGTGGGCGAACATCCTTACTTTTTTTTTAATAACAGAGATTTCAGATTTTAATCACTTACTAATAGGTCAGTAATATTAAAACTTACTGATATAGCAAATATCTGTAATTGTTTCGAAGTGGACGCCAATATAGTTAGGAAACAAATATTAACTGACCTTTATTAGAAACATTATTAAATTATCTACCAAGAACTACATGATATTCGAAGGCTTAATTGTAACTAAATACGTTTTAGGAATTAAATTACATCAATGCAAAATGATATCGAAACAGACCTGAGACGCTATCAATTACAGAATAACAGCTGTCTCATTTTTACCGACATAAATTAGAAAAACTTAACAAAACTTAAAAGTTTTTTTCTCATTTTAGTGGACCTTATGGTGTCATATTGTTTGTGTGAAAGTTACAAAGAAATGTGCATTACGACAGCTTCTAATCTAGATTGTATTCCTTAGTACCGTTGATAAAATCGTCCAAGTAGACAATAAGCTAGAAATGCTCATGTTTAAATAAAAACTTCTTAAATAAACGGAATGAAATTAAGTGTTATGAGACCAAACGGCAAGTATACTGTATCTAATAAAGTAAGAATCATAAAAATCGGACTAGAAACGTCTGAGTTTTGAGCCGTTTGCAAGATGCACGGTGTGTGTCTTTTGAGGTCGGTTAAAAATAATTGTTAGAATCAGTCTTGGACTATGGGAGCATACAAAAAAAAATGTCAATTTGAGTACCTTCTCCCGTTTTGTAAACTCTACAGACCAAGTAGTTTCTCTTACAGACCTTGGAAAAAAGAAAATAATCCTCACCATTGTTTCCCATTTCACCTTGAAAGAATCTGTCTTATTACTTGAGCAAACTCGCCGGTTCCGTAGTAAAACACTTTCTATTTCAATTGACGGTCAAGTGCGAACGTACGCACGAATGAATGGAAAAGTGTGAATGAACCTTCCATTATTGTAAGACTTACATTCGGAAGTGTCGTAGTATTTATGTAGGACGGAGTAAATTGACACTGAAGTACGGAATAACACTGTTTTGTGTAATGGTTTAAGTACATATGTTTCTTTATAAAATGTTGCGATGTTCCTCAATGTGATCAAGTCATCCTCCATATTATTCAAGGCAGGAATACTTTTTTTTTTAAGTAGTATAATCATCAAAAGAGTCCTCCCACCTTGGGCAGGGCGGGAGGAATCGTCAGACTTATACTGACTAAAATTCACGGTGTCCTTCAATAGCCCTTTATGTTCCGGGGTCTCGGTAAAGGGATAAGTAAGCCCCGCGACCAGGAAAGGATGCTCGAGTAATTGACGACACTATAAAATAGAGGGTACCGTTTAATGTTCTTGGCATCCCATCCAGTGGCGTAGTTAGGCCAGAAGAGGCCCCGTATCAATACTTGTTTGGGGGCCTTCGAATCTAAGTGTATACTGTATAGTTTTGCAAAATAAAGACAAAAGCATTCTGACTCGCGTAATTAATGCTATTACTGTTACTGTTATAGTCAGCCTGTATCATCGCATTGCTGGGCAAAGGCCTCTCCCCATGGCTTCCAACTGTTTCGATCTAAGGCTAGTAGAGTAGCCACTGGTTGTTAGTTTTATCCAGCTCGTCCCGCCATCTTCTGCGAGGTGTGCCGCGACGCCTTCTGGCGAGCTAGGTTAGGACTTCGATAAATTGGAGCTTTAGGTAAGCAACATTCTATATTATGAAATCGTTGGGGGCCCTTGACACTATAATTGATACGACTGATATGGCACTATCTATGCCTCTAATTCCATCATCAAATTTTGACTTTTTCACTCTGGGATAACCATAAAATCGTGTCTCCATGGAGAAACGAAGAAACATAATAATCGAACCTCCTTCTCGGAATTCGGTTAAATTCTTGAGAAAAGGCTTGGCAGATGTATATGTTGAATATTTACTACGGATTATAAATTAACTACTCACTCCTCGGAAGACGAATGCTAAAACGAAGGCTGACCGTTATTTATAACACTACATTCCCAAAACCGATACAAAATACTTAGATTACATCTACATAACAGGTTTTATTAAGGTTTTGCAGCTTTAGAGGCCAATAAAACTACAGGTACAATCGGTTCCAAGGTAGAAATTAAACTCGCTGTCCGACGATGGACCACGCCCGAGTCGACGGCGCGTCGTGTTTCACGCGCGCCTCAGAGAGCGTCAGCAAAATGACGGGTCCCCCTCATAGAGGGCCAAAGCCTGCCGGGGTCGCGGGACTCATTCCATCACCGTGACCCCGGAACATAAAGGGCTATTGAAGGACACCGTGGATTTTAGTCAGTGCAAGTTTGACAGTCCCTCCCACCCTGCGGGGGTGGGAGGACTCACTTGATGATATTACCACGTAAAGAAAAAGGAAAATATAGAAATCAAAAGGTTTGTTACTTCCAACGTGAATCGATCTATCTCTATGATATAAAAATCTACTGCTGTTCGTTAGTGTCGCTAAAACTCGAGAACTGTTGGACCGATTTGGCTAATTTTGGTTTTGAAAAATCTTTGGAAGGCAGGGAAGGTTTAAAAGGTGAGTAAATATTATTCTGAGTCGGTCCGAAGTTTGCCGGGTCAGTTAGTCTTTATACATTTATATCGAAAAGTCACTCACTGAATCCCTCACTCACCACGACATCTCAGAAACTACGATTCTGCAAGGAGTTTCAAATTTTGCAGGATTTGTAAAAAGAACTTGTTATTATAGGTCGTAAGCGCTCAATAATTCGGGATTTTGCGTAATTCGATCCCTAAGGGATTGTTTTCGGTATTGAGGCTCAAATTTTTTGGATAGTTATTAAGATTTTCCAAAAGTATCCCATAGAGTGGCCAGGAGTACACGTTTACAGAGGAAAAGTTCGAAATTCACCCGGACGAAGTTGTGGTTGAAGAGCTAGATCTAATACAGCGTTTCCCAACCTTTTTCAGCCACGGACCCCTAGGAAATCAAACGCAGTTTTCACGGACCCCCTTAATAAAATAAAAAGGGAAGAGTTACGGCCGCGGCCCGGCGCCGGCGCCCGCACGCACATTCAGTCCCACTTACCGCACTTTGGCGCACGTTCTCGCCGTGCTGACTAAGCGTAGCGATTACGAAACATTAGCATTTATCCAGGTCCAGAGATGACACCGCGGACCCCATACATATACTCGCGGACCCCCAGCGGTCCGCGGACCACAGGTTGGGAAACACTGATCTAATATATTCCATCGAAGGTTGGTATCCAAAGTTTACCGTTATTTTCTAATCCGTTACTTTTGATATAACTGACAGGACCATATGTTATACAAAAAATATGATGATAGGTTTATTGACCTATAGTATCGTAAGTTTTAATTAACTCACACGTACTTAATTATACCTTATTGCAAAACAAGTTTGAAGCATATAAACCATAATAAGAATGACAGTGACATATTAAAAAAGTTTTTTGGGTCATTGTGACACAAACTGTTCCTAAGAATTCATTTATACGGTGCAAAACTGCCCCGCTTCGGCATGCTGCGGGGCGAGGCGTAGTGGGAAGCGGCCGCGTGAGAGAGAGGACAATATCCTCCTATTTTTTTTAGGCAATTTTCGAAGATACAAAACTTCTAAAAATCACAAAACGTCACTCAGTCAGTATAATGTTACAGGCGTTATGACGTCACAAGCCCCTACTCCTGAATTCCGAAATATTATCTTTGTCAATATTCATTGATTTTTAAAAACAAAAAACTGTCGGAGTGAACAGATTTACAATTTAATTATCATTGCCATACTATTTTAAAAACAACCAAAAAAAAACCTGCATGCTATTTGAAAAAATGTTTCCTAATCAAGCTGAAAACAAAGTGACGTCATATAATTGTATATAAGACTAGCCTAATGGAAACGTACCTTTAATTATCAAAAACTTTTAACTTCTTTAAAAACTTTGTTTCTATGCGTGGTTTACCTAATTAGAAAGATTATTTGGCAATCCTGAATAATTCAGTAATAAAGTTATAATTATTAACATATTATAATCGTTTGTTGCCTTGTTGCCATAGAAGCGGTGACCGTTAATAAGTTAGTTGGCAACTGGCTGGAAATTCCATTCCAATTTTGAAATGTACCCATACCTTTTTTTTAATATTTGTTTTTTAGGTAAGTCTTGCGTGTCTTTGGTCTTGCGTCATCTTGTCAACATAAATGATCTCAGTTTTATAGCTTCGTGAATAAATATTGATCTGAAATGATCACCGTGGGTTTTTGCCAACTCTTTTATTTAGGTACAGTTCACACGAACACCAAAATGTTCGTTCTTCGAGCAGGGTCTGACCAGTGACCTATGGATATTAAGTCCGCCAATTAGCAACGCGTTTGAAAGTAAATAAGTACTTTTAGCCTTTGAGCTATTATTTCTACGTATAGAACGACACCACGCATCACCACTGTGTCCCATCCAGGATGAGTGCGCGCGCCTAGAGCACGCCACAGAGCTGTCAAAAAACTGAATGAACTTGTGCGCGCGCACTCATCTTGGATGGGACACAGTGGTGATACGTGGTGTCGTCTCTAAACGTAGTAATAATAGCTCAATCTTTTAGGCATATTACTTTCAGTCTTTAACTTACCTCGCTCTTGTTATATACCAGTAAGAATGCCGCGAAGACAAAAAAAAATGAGTTTTGACAATTCATCACAAATATTCATCACTTCATAATTATCACAACAGATATACTACATAGTATAAGCCTTTTCAAAATCTACATACAAACGACTAGAAAGCTGTTTGTTAATTTAGAGGCAGCAATTTCGCGGTTAAAATTACCTTTTCACAGCATTTTATACGGGCAATTTGCGAAATTGCATAATTTCCACACTCGTACAAAACATAAAGCAACAAAGAGCAATAATAATTCACAGTTACGATGATTATGCTAAGCACCACCAGAGTGGGCATGCGGGCAGCGAGTAAAGGGCAACTTGCTGCCCGACCATGGACCATGCCCAGGTCGACGGCGCATCGTGTTCCACGCGCGCCTCAAAGAGCGTCACCATAATGACGGGGTCCCCTCTCAGAGGGCCAAAGCCTTCCGGGGTTGCGGGACTTATTTCATTACCGTTGTTGTTCACAGAAAGCTCTAACTTTGAGACTGCTCTCAAAATTTTGAGCGCATTAAGTGTTCGACGCGTACAGAAATTAAATTATTGTGTAATTGTTCCTGGTCCAGGTTTTTGTGTATATCAGTTGAAATGTTTGTAAACTGACCAACCGATACAGGAGTTCCAAGTACCTATGACAAAGCCTGCCGGGGTCGTACGACTTATATCATTACCGTGACCCTGGAACGTAAAGAGATATTGAAGGACAGTACGAGTCTGAAAATCCTGAAGACTCATTAATTTGATGAATTTACCAAGATATTAAAAGTACCTGTCATAGGTCCTTTAAAAAAAAAATATTGATATCTCTGCATTTTTTTTTTATGTGGTAAAATAAAATCATCAGATGAGGCCTCCCACCCCGGGCAGGGCGGGAGGGACTGTCAGACTTGTACTGACTAAAATCCACGGTGTCCTTCAATAGCCCTTTATGTTCCGGGGTCACGATGATGGTATAAGTCCCGCGACCCCGGCAGACTTTAGCCCTCTGAGAGGGGGCCTCGTCATATCTCTGCATAGTAAGGCTACAGTTGATCAAAGAATTTGTTAATCATCTGGGGATTATTCTTGGCCCAAGTTACTAACTCGACTGTGATAAAAATGGAATGATGTGTTCGAATTTCGTTCCTTCCATGTATGGCACATAAATATACAAACCAAAACTCGTTATATCTACTACTATGGCCTCACTCATGAACAGGGCTGGCACATTCGGGAATTTTAATTCCGGATAAATTCGAGAATTACGAATTTACTCTACAAGAAAATTTACGATAATTGTCAATTATTTTTGCAAATAGAAAGAAAGAAAGAAAGAAAATTGTGCTTATTGGCACAAACTTAAAACTAAACAATACAAAAAAAAGTTATAAAGAGAGAAAAAATGGTAAAAACAGAGGAAATAAAAAAAACTTAACAATTTAATGCCAAAGGGCCTCAGCTCAGCTTATGCCAGATGGCAACGCAGTTTGCCCACTGACGCTAATTTTCAGCTGCAGCCCAATGTAAAATTGTAAATTGGGCATCTAATTAGTTTAGATTATACTATAATACGATTTGTAGATACCTACATTAGTTACTGTAGATCTTGGTAAGCAAGTTTTTTTCTCTGGCCATTATTAAAATAGTATTAAAACTCAATAGTTCAATCAAAAATTAAGAAACGCATCTCGCTTTTACTTATTCATTAAATAAAACTACGGGAAAACAGTGGTAAACACAGAGCAGTACTTAGGTTATCGAAATCCGGGACAATAAACTGCAATTCCTGGACACGATACAAGACTCGTAATGAGAAGTTTCTTTTTTGAGTATTAAAAAAAAGGAGTTTCCAAGAACTCATATGGCGTTTAACTGACTACGTTACTAGGTGCAATAGCAAAAAAAAAAATATATTAAGTACATTTTTTTATGTCAATGTGTTTGCATCACGCTCGTTGAAAAATAAAAAAATGACGTGACGTACCGTTCATTTCAGTAACATACCAAGTAGAGCGCCATCTATCTATCGACTAGGGAAGTGTTTAAAATAAAATCCCTCATTCCGGGACAGTCCCGGATCTTACGGCCACCTGACAGCCCTGCCCACAAAGCTACACCATACCATTAGGTACCCCATAATTAATATTTACACATCATTAAACGCAGATACTTAGATTACATAACACAGAAGAAACATTTACTTAGGTTAGGAGTGGTCGTTAAAACAAAGATATATCTTATTCTTAAAACAAGCACCGGACGTATATTGACGGACAAACAGACGTGAATTTGGTTTCTTTGGTTTAGGTTCAATTTGGAGGACATCCTCGAATTTTTAACGAGTTTGTAAATCCATAAAACCTATAACATATACGAAAACCGAAACTAAAATGAATATCCGTTTATAATCCTGGGATGTTGAAACTTTTATTGCTAAGACAATGAGTCGCGAGACATTTTAATAGGACACCGTGATCGAAGTAACAAGGTAGATTTTTAATCAGTAAAAGTCAGTTGAGACTGTCAAGACTTCCGCTCCACTTTGAGCGATAGAAGTCACCCGATAATATATTATTGCCATATAAAAAAGGGAATTAAATTATTCGGCTTTAAACCTTAAGAAACAATAGTTGGACAGTCCAACTTTTCTTTCTAACTCAAGTTCACATTTCCCGTGACCTTAACTGTGACCCTGGACCGTAAATCGCTTTTGACAGACGTCGTCAAAAATCAAAAGTTTTAATTTCACATAGACCCATGAGGGCACTTATAAAACGTGGACAACAGGCGCACGGTTCGGGTTGGTCGATTCCATGGATAAGAACCGGCAAGAAATTCCATGTCGCCGCGAATTTTAGTCAGTACGAATTTGACAGACCCACCCTAGTCCCACCTAGACCCAGTCCCGCCCTACCACTATAAAAAGGCCAGATTACTGAAGTCTTTCAGAATTACGACAGTGGAGTCTATTGTTAATCCAAGCTAGTAATCAAGTATTGCACCGCAGGGGCATATACACTTGTGTTTAGTATGGCATAACCACAACATTTTACCAAATTGCATTTATGATGGTAGGTAATGTGTCATTTGTTGGCTTTTGTGGCGGCCATTTGCCTAAATTATGATTTAGCTGTTGCACAAGTTTCCGCTCGGATGTTACAAAGTAACCAAACAGTGGTTCATTCCGTCACAACAATAAATAAAATAAAAAGCGTCAGTGTGTATTTGCATTTTGTACATTTCTGTATGTATACCTACCCTTTGAAACTGACACTAGATATTAAATAGCGTCAGGGTGTATTTGCATTTTGTTCCTTCCTGTGTGCCTACTTTTTGCAAGAAACGAAATGTTTAATATTTCGTTTTACGATTAAACTAAATTGACAAAATCAATAGAGGATTAAAAACTAAAGACTCAAGAAAAACTTAGTTTGTTTTTATTTAAGGGATTAGCTAAGTGAATATCCGCGAAATCTATTATCGTTTTTGGGACAAAGTTTAGAAAAACTTTAGTTTTCTCTTATTTGTTTAAGTCACCAATGCAAATAATTATGGCGGGTGTTGTGAATACCGTGTGTAAAGATATGATTTTTTTTCCAAATGCCGCCTTCATTTTGGTTTTCTATTTTTCTTTTAAATATCAATAACGACTTTTATGTTTGACAGTAACTAAAATGGTTATTTCAAAATATTCCTCCTTTTAAGTGCAAACAATGTAGAAACGCCTACAGATAAAATTATGTAATGTACGACACGCCATTGTTTTCACAGCTAGGTGCAAAGAGCAAATACCGGTAGGCGTTTAGACAAACAAAAGGCGTTTAACATAATGTATCTGTGGTAAAAACTAAAGTGTTGTAAGACTAAACGCGTAACTTTCTTCAGGTATTGACGCCAGCACATCAACCTACCTCAATCTGTCAACGACGATATATATTACTAGACTCCTAATAACAGGCGACCGATGTCTGTCAACACATTAGGCAAAAAAGTCTAATATCCGTCTTATCCCACTCCTGTGTGCCGTAAACATACCTTGAGACAGAACAGACCTTGAGTTAGCCAACCACAACGCAGTACCCCGTCCTCCTCGCTTACGTAGTACCTCGGAGAGTTGACAGAATAGTTTTTGTTACTTAGATCGTGCATGCGGAGTCTAGTAATATATCGTCGTTGTCTTTAATAGGTTTTAAACCTTATCACAATAGTGGACTTGACAGATTCAGGGTTTGATTTGCTGGCGTCTGTACTTAGGGAATATATAAATATATAATAACATTGCTTTGTTCATTTAGAAAGTTTACCACAAACTCTATTATGTACTAATAACATTGATAAGAACTTTGTAGGCTTGGTTTGGTGCAAGTAAATAGCAATTTTTCTGCTGTCGATAAATAGATAGATTGGTACTTTATTGTATACCAAAATTCCTACACACCTTTTTACAATATTGCTAGTTTCATAGTTACAATAGCGGTCTTATCGCTAATAGCGATATCGTCCATACAACCTTTGGATGGACAGTACGAACATAAATAAACAAAAATGGAAGAAATGGTACATCGCAAATACTTACATGACTTCTTTTTACTCGGAAACTTATGATAATAAAGTTCAAAAATGATATGGATATCGAGTTCTAACGAGGTTTTCTAATTATCTTTTCTAAAGTTCCAAAACAGTGCTAAGGAGACCTCTGCCACCGACGACGACCTGGGATTACTGGAGTTTTGGACCAATATATCATGTAAGCTTCTAACCGGTCTTATTGATATATTATGTAAGATAGGCATATATTTAGCAGTGTAAGTCCTACAGTTACTAAGATGATATTATGGAATGACATGAAAAAGACGGAGTTTTCTAGTCTTCTAATTTAATTAAAACCAAACCGTCAACAATGTTTACAGCAAATTGCTTTACGCTCCATTCTTCATCAAAGAAATACCAAAATCCCTGAATTGTCAAACAGTAAGTTAAACTCTCCTGCGGCACCTAAAGAAGGTGACTGGCAGCAAACATACAACGTGTAACGTTAATAGCGCAAAACCTCTCGTGGGATAACTAAGCCCATGTTACTGAACAATGTTTGTTCTAAAAATTTTGGAAATTCTCAAAAAAAATGTTGCTTTTTCATACAAAATGAGAAATTAATCGGGCTCATCAGTATGAAAATCTTTTTTTTTTTTGAGAATTTCCAAAATTTTTAGAACAAACATTGTTCAGTAACATGGACTTAGTTACAACACGAGAGGTTTTGCGCTATTAACGTTACACGTTGTATAGTTGTAGGTATAGTGTAAGTCTAAATCACTCACTTATGAATGAGATTTTCGTGGTCTGGAAACCTAGGTAACTGAAACCTAGAACAGGTCCTGAAATCTCTCAGAGTCAATTATTTTTATGTGGTGAATTCATCAAATGAGTCCGCCCACAGTGACTGAAGTGACTGTCAGACTCGTACTAAAATGCTTGATGTTTCTTCAATAACCCTTTACATGCCAGGGTCAATGGTCTCTGCTAGATAGTCCCTCGGCTCCGACAGGCGGGGGTCTATGGGGGCTCCTTCTGATTGCTGACGGCTCTTGGTTTAAAAATAAAGAACAGTAAAAAAATAAAACACTTTATTTACATCTTAAATAACATGTCTTTTATTTTATAGATAACTTAACTTTTCATTACTTCAATGTTACTGAAAACATTTTATAAATCAAATTAGGTACCTACTTATACCATATTCCTTCCTTTTTATAAAAGGTATCAGTAATTTTATATACTAGCGCTTCTGTAATTATCTGATTTACTTTCTTATTATAGTGTACAGTAAGCTTCAGAGAAAACTAACCCCAATTGTTAGTGACTTTCCCAGTTGCGGGGTGTAGAGTTTTCTCTGCAGCTCACTTTACAAGACGCCATCAACGTCGGGTTTTAGAAAAAGTTATGAAAATATGGAACGTCATCTCTGTCACTCATATATTATGTCTCTTTCTAAAGCCCGAAACTGAATGGTGAGGTTCTATCGCTCAATCATGCGCAGACGCAGAGGGCCGTCCGGAGCGTACATGAAGGTGACAGCGTAGTCGAGTGGCTCGTGGTGGTATTCCAGACGATATCTGCGGATTAACTGTGAAAGAAAAAAATAGAGGGATTAGAAATAATATTAAGTTAGGATAGAAATAATCCGCACCTACACAGTCCAAAAAGATTTGTCGATCTAACTGCGCGATAAGTGTTTAATTATGGAATATTGAATATTCAGTCTGACAGCTTTGTAATGCCTTTAAGATGTATTTTTCAGTGTACAAATCCGTCCATAAACGGTATTCTTCTTCATACAGTAGAGGCAGACGACGCGGATTGAGCATTCACTTGTAACAAAATATCCAGCATTCTTCACACATTCGGACAATGAACAGAGCCAAACATCGCTACGATCTTTCAACCGTTAGATAGAATACTATTTATTATGCACACCATACAACTTCAAGGTACATAACATTACAAATTAAAACTTAAACATAGGGTGACACAATAGGCGGTTTTATCACTAAAAGCGATTTTTTCAAGACCACCTTTGGATGGGTGAGAAAAAAAGAAAGAGAGATATACTGTTGGTAGTACTGGCTATGTAGTTTTGACCTATATCGATAGCTCTATCGATATAGGTCAAAACATTTTTCTTCATTAATATGTCAGACTTGACAATCAGCTGGGCAAAAGCTCACCAGAACACGCGTTAGTACGCTCGCCAAAACGCTCTCATTTGTTTTTCTGAAATGTTGGATTCGCAAGAAAGCTTTGCACTACTACGTAAGAATTGCAGTAAAGTTTGAATTACCTTGGCTAAAAGAATTTGTATTTCCAAGTCAGCGAATCTTCTGCCCAGACAGATCCTGGCTCCATGCCCGTAAGGCAGGGAGGCGAAGGGATGCAAGCGACCATCGTTCTCCAGCCAACGTTCAGGCTTAAACTCCTCAGGGTCGGAGACGAACTGCGACATGTTACCCGTCACGATTGTGGGGAATACCACTTGAACCTGGAAACAGAGAATATGTTGTAGTTGAGGATTTTTTAGAAAAACCAATATGGCAACTAATTAGATCCTAGTATGATGATATGGCCCTGGAAGTGCATGACTGGTTTTTATATAATGGATGGTAACTGTTTAAATATTAGTACTATGGAGTTCAGTACCCTTAGAACGAGTTTTCAGTATTTGAGACGTAAAGTAAACTGGAACTTTGACAATTTCAAAATGACAATTTTCAAGGAAAAAATAGTTTCTTCTTCGCACACCAGAGACGCTGTTCCATTTCTTCATACAAGAAACGCTGTAAATACAGGAAAGCTGTAAATACAGGAAAGACTGTAAAGTAAAATAGTGAAAACTCGTGCTAGGGGTACTGATTTTGTCCATCAACTAATCTTAAATGTTACAAAATCTTACAAAATTATGATAAGTATTGATCCATGATGTTCCTAGTTCTGACGTGACTCCTTAATACTAACATTTAGTTTGAGAGGCCACCTTTAGGTTCATTTAACTATTATACAAAAAAAATTGAAGATCAATCTTAGTATTAAACTTGCTACTAATTAACTATAATAATTTAATTAAGATACGAAAGGTGGTTCTTCGATCCTTATCATCATTTATTCAATACGGCAATTATACTTACACCTTTGGGGATGTGATATCCGCAGATAACGTCATCTTCTTGAAGTGTTCTACCGTTACCAATAACTGTAGAATACATTCTGAAATAAAATTAAATGAAGTTAATCTTTTGCTAAGATGGCCCATGATACAACATTAAGGTGAACAGAAAATGATAATTTGGCTACTTGACGCTAGTTTTTTAGACACTTTGTATAGTTTATTTCATCACCTTTGCTCTAAGGAAACCTGTCCTATAGGACATACCGGTTCTAACTAAAATTGAAAGACATATGACATCCACCAACCCACACTCGTGTTGTAGATTATGTTCCACTCCCTCTCACAGGAGAGGAGGCCTCTGATCCAGCATTGGAAACATTATAGATTGATGATGTTACAAAATCAGTGAGAGAATTGCGTTTTTACAGCGAGTATGAGTATGAGTCCTCCCACCGCGGGCAGGGCGGGTGGGACTGACAGATTTGTACTGACTATAATCCACGGTGTCGTTCAATATCCCTTTGTGTTCCGGGGTCACGGTGATGGAATGAGTCCCGCAACCCCGGCAGGCTTTGGCCCTCTGAGAGGGGGCCCGGTCATTATGCTGACGATCTTTGAGGCGCGCGTGGAACACGACACGCCGTTATCAATATACTAAAAACTAAATCTAAAACACATCAGATCTATTTACCTAAAAACTTCTCTAACAAAAGCCTTGGTATAATGCAACTTGTCCAAGTCTGAGTAACTCAGTGGCTTGCTGGGATCAGGGAGCACTCTCCTGATCTCTTCCGCCATCTTCTCCTGTTGCTTCAGTCTGGTGGCTGCCTGGTACAGGATCGAGCATACCGCCATTGATATCTGGAAAGTAGACCATCATAAAGAATAGTGGACTGTCGTTAACGGTGAGTACTTTATTTTGATTTGACACGTTTGGCGCAGTGGCTGAGCAATTGGACTGCGGCGTTAAGTGTCGCGGGTTCTATACACAGAACAAATATTTGTATGATCTGCAATTATTTGCTTCGGGTCTGGGTGTTTGTGTTAAATGAGTTTCTATGTTTGTGCACCCACGATACAGGAGAAATTTAAAAAAGTGTTAAAAAAATATGGTTATAACTATTGGTTGAATATAACGGCACGGTTACCGCAGTAGCTGAGCGATTGACTGCTGCACAGCTTGACGCGGTTCGATCCCCACACAGAACAAAACATTTGGGTGGCCTACAAGTAGATGTTCCGGGTTTAGGTGTCTGTGAGTTTCTGTGTTTGTAATCAAATAAAAAAAATGAAAGTGAGGCAAGATTAAAAAAAACTATCTATTTTCAGTCAGTCAATTCTGACAATCTCACCTAGAGAAACAGGACTAATTTGAAGATTTGCCACATCAAAAAAAATACTGGGTAGGTAGTCGGTATGTGTGTTTACAAAAAAAGATTTCCTTACCGTATCGATCCCAACTAGAATAAGATCAAGCGCCATGACAGTTGCGATCTTTGGATCTCCCTCACTCCTGAGCACGCGCTCCAGCAGAGATAGATCATTCTCTGACGTCACCTTTTTGGTCTTTAGCCGTTCCAGAGCTTCGTTTATGTATTTGCTGCAAAGCCTGAAAATTGTATGTTCAAATATCAATACATAAAGACAATGAAGATTAGGGGTTTAATTTTAAATATACTTTAACTTAAGTTTTGTACGAATAACGAATTTTATACGAATATTTTTAAAGACTCATAAGTCCTAAAAAATATTTGTATAAAATACGTTGCGAGAAATTAATTACTTTTCAGACAAAACGAAATCACAACATTACAATTATGCGCGTTGATGTCTTTTCTTAGAGCTTGACACAAATGTTATTTTTGGAAAAACATTATAGTAAAAGTGATAAAGGAAGCTTAAATCGGTTGAAACTGGACCTTTTCCCAAGCTTTTGGAGGAAAGTCAAGGTATTGCTGTCCACTGCTGGACATAGGTCTCTTCCGGGGAGCGCCACAGCGCATGATCTTCTGCTTTTTCATCCAGCCAGCACTGGGTACACCTTTCGCACCTTCGTTTGCAAAAAATATTAAATAAGTTGACAATAAATAAACTCAAATACTTACTCAACAAAGAAGTTCATATTGTTAACGTATCTCGTCCATAACGGAGTCGGTATATATCGCCAGTACGGTGCCTTGAGTTCCAACACGGCAACGTTTCTCAGCGCGAACTTTGCCGCGTCTATGATGCGCTGTGGTTCCGAGTTGCTGGTCAGGTCTGATGACAGGCAACCTAGCCGTGTGTCCAGGGCTACGCGGCCAATACCTGGGAAATTATCATGGATGGTGATGATAATAGTTTCAAGGATTATAAATATTGGGTTTATCTAAAGATAGAGGGGGCAAAAAATAAAAAATAAAACTTGTCATCATCATCATCATATCAGCCGAAAGACGTCCACTGCTGAACATAGGCCTCCCCTTTGTGTTAAACTTCAACTTGTGTCTTGTGTAAAAATAAAGTCCAACAAAGTTTTATTGATTTTTTTACGTCATGAATTTCTGAGCAGCAGGTCAGAGTCGGCATTACAATAATTGTGTTTGCTTCACAAGCTCAGTCTGACCCGATACTGAGCACAAGCCCCCATTCCTTCCACTTATCTCGATTGTGTGCCTCTTCAGGCCATTTCACAAGGAAGTCATCCAAAGCGCCCCACCATCTTCTTTTTTTGGTGTCCAAATATTTTAATAACCTATGCCCCACACTGTGAATTTCTCTCTCTAATAGAAACTCACATACACAAACACCCAGACCCAGAACAAATACATACAGGCCATACAAATATTAATCAACGAAATGTAAATGTAGTCGACCACTAGACGACATCTCTGCCTGGACCTTTGAGGATTACTAGATTGTAGCTAGATATAGGTTAGTTCATCTCAACACACTAAAAGTACCATTACAACTACCAATCTGAATAAGTAGCACCTTTGTTACGGTCGAACGGCCAATCTGTTAGTAGAGCATGATTTATTGAAAGCTACTTAGATTTAATTACATCTTTAACACGAGCTAATGATAAACTGCTGTTATAATTAAGACTATTATGATAATGCATATGGGGTCTGAGTGCCTGCCATTTTATAATTTACGAGGTAAGATTTTAAAACAATCCATTCGTTTTCACAATTTTACTTAGAGATCCTACAAAGTAAAAGTAGATTATACAGAATCGTTTTGTGTTAATTTCAATGTTCTTAGACGAGTCTGATTTCTTGATTGAGTCAAACTTGAAGACAATAATGGGTTTTGACGCAGAAAGCCTAATTTGCAAAATTGTAATCTACCGAGTCGTAAAAGAACATTGCCACGTTTAGAGAATTTCCCATTTTGAAATCTTGTCTTTTAGCGACTCGATTTGCAATTTTGCGAATTACGCTTTCTGCGCTTGCTTAGAGAATGCCATGCGACATTAAGACCATTTGCGTACCACTATAATTTAATTTCCTTTAATTACCTATACATATAAATACTTACACTCAAGCGACCACCGATGTATATCATTATCGAACTCGTGCGGTAAGTCTCCATTTTCATCCCTCGCATTCTCCATATACTTGATAAAGTCTTCAGTGACCATTTCTATGGGAGCCACGTACTTCTTCACCGTTTGCGGCTGCAGAATTGGTCGTTGAACCTTCGAGCGAAATCGACGCCATTGCTCGCCATGTCTGTAAAGATTAAAGAGGTTGATAAGTGCACGAGAACAGATCTACACTTATATTATAACGGCAGACGATCTCCGGCCACAGTAGGCGCGGCAAGTAATAGGCGACTCGCTGTTCATGGACCATCCCCGGGTCGAAGACGAGTTGTGTTCCACACGCCTCAAAGAGTGTCAGCATAATGACGGGCCCCTTTAGAGGACCAAAGCCTGCCGGGATCGCAGAACTCTCGAATTACTGTGACCCCGGAACGTAGTGGGCTATTGAAGGACACCGTGGATTTTAGTCAGTACGAGTCCCTCTCGCTCTACCCTAGGTAGGAGGACTCATTTGAGGATTTCACCACGCTAAAAATGGAAAAAGAAAAACCTGGAAAACCTTAAGCTGAAGAACTTCTAGTTCGAATTGAACATTTCATTTTGTGATGGATAGTCCACTTATCCAGGAAGGCTATAGGCTACATAACATTATGCTATGACTAATAGGAGTCTAGCAGAGAGGGTGAAACACGTTGAACCGCTAATAAGTTCTCCTGACTTATTTCGGCCACAGTTGTTATTGCAAGGTAGCGGCGCTAAGTTGGCAACTTTTCTAGACTAGTATTAATATTCCGTGTTACAAGTCGGTCGCCATCGTTTTGCAAGTTAAAGGGAAATGCTAATGCTGATGTGCTCACGACCTGCCAGTATGAAGTTCTGACTCAATTTTTATTCCGTATCTTTATCGACTTCATTAACAATGATCAAATGAAACGTCGAAAACCTGCACCTTTTAGAAAACCTGCACTACAAGCCGACACAGATCACGTTACTGTTTTCTTACATCCACTTTCTCAACAAGTAGGTTGTATAGACACTCCCATAGATGATAAACACAGTTCATTTAAAGAAAGAAAGAAAGAAATAACAAAAGTTCTTAAGCCTCATGAGGGTCTGGGGGGTCGCGGGACTTATTCCCATCACCGTGACCCCGGAACATAAAGGGCTATTGAAGGACACCGTGGATTTTAGTCAGTACAAGTCTGACAGTCCCTTCCACCCTGCCCGGGGTGGGAGGACTCATTTGATGATTTTACTACTATAAAAAAAAAAGACATATGAGGGTAAAGGAATATAAAAAACAAGGAGTTAATATAGCGAAACGAAATTAATCTACTAATGAAATTAAAAGAAGAGATTTACATTATGGATTCTTGTTAACAAAAACTGGTAGTTTTAAACTTAGAAACCAAAATCATATTAACATATAACCCTATCATGAAACTACGAGTATCAAAGAAGTCTATTTTAGTAAAAGGTAAAACGTAACCGACTGACACATTCCTTAGTGAGACAACATGAATTATCAATAAACTATCTTTACTTTGCAAATGAAATGGATACAGGAAAAACATTAATTAAAAACCATCATAAAATTGAACAAACACTCTTTGCAAACATAATATTTAGTACAAATGGAGGAATGTTTAGCATTGATCACCGATGACGTGGATATAATAATAATATTCCACAACTATCACACAACGCCATCTAGTCCCAAGCTAAGCAGAGCTTGTGTTATGGGTACTAGACAACTGATAAACATACTTATATATTTCTAAATACATACATACAATATATTATAGATAAATTACACCCAGACACAGAACAAATGATCGTGCTCATCACACAAACATTTGTCCTGGGTGGGAATCGAACCCACGACCTCCGGCATAGCAGTCAGGGTCACTAACCACTAGACCAACAGGCCAGTCAAACGATATGACGGCATAGCTTCGAAGAAATCGATTTGCAAATAAAAATGTGTTACAAAGTGATGCGTGAGAAAATGTGACGGACGCAAACGCACTGATATCTCTTCAATGAACGAGTAACGTTGGAATAAGTCGACCGTCCACTGCTACAGATGCACGCAAAGAACATGTTAAAATACTTGCAACAGGTGAATATCAGTATTTTACATGGAGCGACTGTATATCGAGCAGTGGTGGCCCAGAGGTATTGGCCCCGAATTACGAGTTGTAGGTCGTGGTTGCAAATCTAGCCAGGTGCATTACTTTCTGTAATATATTTCATAACCACTGCTCTCAAAACGGTGAAGGAAAACCATCGTGAAGAAACCGGCATGTCCTAGAAAAAATCAAAGACATGTGCATGTGGCATCCACCAAACCGCATTGGGCCCTCGTGGTTGTTTCCGGCCCACACCCTCTCACAGAGAGGAGGCCTGTGCCCCACCAGTGGGATGATGATGACTGCTTATCGCACCTCCACAACCTAGTAACTGGGTAATACGATACCCCATGGTAAGACTGGTTGTCAATGAGTTTCTGACTAACAAAGAGAGATTACAATAGACAATATTATTGCTGTAGTTAAAAGTGTAACGTATCCAACCAAGTATGAATGTCATTTTCCTTCACTCAGACGTGGAATCACGAGTCTCTGGTCTCTCTTTAGTGTCTTTGTCTTTTATGTGCTTAGAGAGTTTTGTCGTATTGTCAGCGCAATTCATTAGTTTCTCAGATGATTTATGGGTAGCGTGTTGGGTTTCGTCAAATACGTCTGGATTTAGACTATTTTTCTGTCTGACAGTCTCGGCTGATGAGTAAAAACTGGTAATATATGGCCAGTGCTGGCACAGAAATACACATCTGATGCTTGGCTACTGTCCGTGCTCAAATCCAATGGTATTGCAAAGTGATGTACTAAGATATGAGATGGCTTGGCTGGGTATCCATGCGTGTTTTTGCCTAGCTATCCCACAATTGATAAACAGGATTTTCTTTTTATCACCTACATTTAATGTGATAAAGCTATCTGCCGTGGTCGCGGTAATGTCTTAACAGGTAACCGTGGCCCTGGATCATAAAGGGCTATTGAAAAAACACCGTGGACTTTAGTCAGAACGATTCTTACAGTCCCTTCTACTCCACCTAGGGTGAGAGGACTCATTGGATGATTTTACAAAGTAAAAAAAAAGGTCTTACCCATCTTAGCCATGGACTGCCGTGACATCCATCGTTCGCTCCATTAGCATACCTACATAATACCCGCTTTAAAATTTAAGTTATTCGATGAATCGATATTGCTCTATTTCTATGCAAAACGCGTTTGCGTGTCGTATCTCGTGTGTGGTTTGAATGGGCGTGCTTAGGCTTTATTTTTTTCCTCCTTATTGTAAAAAAGAAACTTAATACGCGATCTGTGAATTAAATATTATGTTCTGAATTTCTAATATTTTAACTCTCAATGTTTTGTCTTCTTTGTTCGTTTAATCTTTGTGTCTTTCCTTATAGGCGCTTCATTTACTTAGTCTTTAGCTAACACAGTCAATTTGTTACCAACCTTCAAATTGTTATCTAGTTAAATGTATTGTAACAGTTTATCTAGGTATCTCATGGTCTTAACAATGTCATTTCTGGGAGTCTAAAAAGGTCACTTTAAGCAATATTCACTTCGTTTTCCAGCAACGTCATTGGCTATTCTTCCATTATTCATTCACAAAGTGAATCATTATGATTAAAGTGGATATTCTAGATCCACCATGAGGTCCGCTTCCAATCGAAGCAGATGCACCTGAATATCAATATTTTACATGGACCGACTGCCTACCGGATTTCCACCAACCAGTAACTGCATGTAACGTCATTTGCAGATGTAATTATTTAGCCAAGAGTTCCTCTAGAGTCTAGACTTTTCTTGACCCGCTTATATTTAAATTGTGTTAAGAAAATTTAAGAAAATGGTTTTAAGAGACAATTTAAAACGAGAAGCTCTATCTTCAATCACAAAATATTAGAGGCTTTTACAACTTTGATCACAAACAAATCATTCAAATTGCTTTAAGAAAATTTAAGAAAATGGTTTAATGAGACAATTTAAAACGAGAAGCTCTGCCTTCAATCACAAAATATTAAAGGCTTTTACAACTTTGATCACAAACAAATCATTCAAATTGTTTTAAGAAAATGGTTTTATGAGACAATTTAACCCATTAACTCCCAAGGGTAAAAATAAATGCATATTTTATGTTTTTATTGTTTATTACGTTTATAAATACATCAAAAAAGAGATTTTTTTTGAAAAAAAAAATTTTGATTAATTATTTTTCATTCCGTAAAATGTTGCATCTACGCAACGTTGGGATTATTGGTCATAAATTAAACAAGCAAGTCTTATAAATAAATTTAAAATATTTCAAGACATGCAAAAAATGCCGAACAGTATCAATGCTGCCTCGAGATGTGTGGGTCTTGGGATGAACCTGGACAAGACCAAGGTCATGTTCAATGACCTTGTTATCCCAGGACCAATTTCCGTCAATGGGATAACACTCCAAGTTGTCCAAGAATACACCTACCTTGGACAGTTATTACAGCTAGGTAAAGACAACTTCGAGCGGGAAATGGCCAGAAGAGTGCAGCTAGGCTGGGCAGCATTTGGGAAAATGCGTCATATCCTCACGTTACCACTGCCGCAGTGCCTGAAAATCTGGGTGTTCGATCAGTGCGTCCTTCCAGTCCTAACCTACGGAGCCGAAACGTGGAACATGTCAGTCAAGCCTGCCCACCGCCTTCATGTCACGCAGCTTGCTATGGAAAGGTCTATGCTTGGGGGCTCACTAAGGGATAAAATCCGGAATGAGGTCTTACGGCATAAGACCAACGTTACAGATATTGTCCAAATCTGAAGCAAGCTGAAGTGGCAGTGGAGTCTTGTCTACCGCAGAACCGATCATAGGTGGAGTAGGAAGGTTCTCGAATGAAGAACGTGTATAGGTAAGCGTAGGGTGGCGCGCCCCCGCTAAGATGGACTGATGACCTGAAGAAGGTCGCTGGCAGCTAGATGAAAAAAGTAGGGGATCGTGCGCTGTGGCGTTCCCTGGGGAGGCCTATGTCCAAAAGTGGACTGCAATAGGCTGAGATGGATGGATGGAGGATGTTCTTTTTTCAAGTCTGTAACACATTTAGGTGACTATTGACAGTCTTGGCTTCTTGGAAGTTGAAGGACCGAGCTCACCTTGTGTATTTTCAGGCTCTGCCGGTAAATCGGTGTATATTTCATAAGTTCCAGATATTTATTTTTAGAAATTACTATGTGACACTGCTGCTCTACGTTCCATATCCGACTGACTAATAAAACAAAAGAGCTTCTACTCTTTGAATAGCGAGAACCCATTATTTACAATACATTTCTAACATGAATGGCAAGCTGAGTAACAATAAAAACTGACTATTGCTACTCCCAACGTTGCGTATACGCAACTTTTCCTAGAAATCTAAGATAAACAACATGTGTAAGTAGTTTTGTCCAAGAAAAGGGTTTATATCATAAATAAGATACTGTTAAAACTTTATAGAGTATAAAAAGTATAGATTTATTTCAATTAATATTTTTTTATGATTGCATAAATATATTGATCCCGAAATGACTCAATTAGCAGTTTTTAGATGATAAAAAAAATATGTATTTGTACTTAAAATCCCATTAAAAAATATATAATCCATCTTTTAGTTCTTCTTTTCGAGACTGGGTTAGCTTTCATAGATTTATTTTTCATTTTATAAATAAATAAAAAACATATTTGAAATGTTGCGCTTGCGCAACGATGGGTAAAGATGGGTTAAAACAAGAAGCTCTGCCTTCAATCACAAGATAAGAGGCAATAGAGGCGTTTACAACTTTGATCACAAACAAATCATTTTACAACTTTTTCACAAATCTCACGAGCATGCATTTGAAATCGAAACCAAGCTGTTCAAGGTAAACTTTATCTACAAAACCATGTCATTGAACTTTACAAAAGCCAAACAACCTCACTTTCTCTTGTTTGCGGAACACATTAGTACCACAAGTTGGTACTCGACTTTATACCAGATGTTTTCTATGAAGACTCGAAGTGGTACATAATGCTTTATTGTAGCTATCATCTCAGCTGTTTCTGAGGTCATTGCCTCCGTAGTAGCGGCTTTAATGCAGCTGGATTTATTACTGGAGAAATCATTATCTTTCTCCAAGGCGTCCGGATAAAAACGGAAACCGGACACAGTCAGACTGCGACGAAACTCTTTGGCTTTATTAGTTTTTTTTTTTATGTATGAAAATCAGATTCTGAGAGACTTCACAATTTTGTGATGGCGTAAATTAACGTTCGTACACTAGAGGCGCTTTTTCATTTTCCTTATAATAAACAGCGTAAATACTTAAGTACTTCAAGTAAACTGTAAGTAAAATCCGGGATTCTTGTGATAATGTCTCGATTTGGTTTTACAATTTCCATTACAAAAGATTAAATCTTTCTGTTCCCTCTATAATAAAAATATAACATTAGCTTAGATCCTAACTACATAACCTTGGTAAAAGCTTCCTCAACATTTTACTCTGTCAAGTACCTAAGAAGTCGTATTAGAATCTCGAGACTATAAAAAATGCCCTAGTTAACTGTGCTACTAAATATTGCGAATCATCAGTAAAAAATAGGCACACGAGATATTACTGCTTGTACCTAAGGATTAAATCACACTAAGACGCGACGCTGAACGCACATTTCAATAGAGCGACCTAAAATCTAACTTGTTTTTTGTTGGTTTTGGTGATCATATATTTATTCAATGATGAAAGAAATTTTAATACTAACTTTAAACAAAATTAACTATAGAAATATAAGTTATTAAAATAATACTTTATTTACTACACGAAAAGAAACACATTTCCAGTATCGTCGCGTCGCGACGCTTTCCGTAGCGTCTTTGTGTGAACTGAACCTAACGAGTATGATCAATTTTAAATCGTATTTATGTTCAAAACGAATAGGAATTTGGTTAATCATGTATTTGCCCAGTTTTTAAGGTCAGTGATAGAAAACAAAGAAAAGTTTTTGACCTTGCTTCTCGCCAATAAAAATCCAATGAGACTACCTCAAAACCCGACAAAGAATTTATTTCCTCAATTCATTAATAAAACTCCCAAAAGAAGTGTTAACGTGAAGTAAAACATACTCCTCCGCAACAATGAATCATGAATCTTAAGTATCACTATGGCACTACATTATTGAGACATGTATTATGTCCACAGCATCATAAGATACATATTTGCCTGTTTGCACATCTTCTAGTACAACTATTGACACTTAGAGCCCCAACACACTAGCGTTTGTCCTGCGCAGCGTAAGCGATAGCTGCTAAGAAGTCAACGCGACGCAAGTCTCCAATATCTTACTTGGTATCCAGGTTGCTACTACCGCGATATACATCCATAGAGGTTCGTCTATGGTAGTCGCTAGGGGAAGGGGAGAGTGGGCACAAAAAAATCAACTGTTGAGCACAGCTATTCCACTTGAGTGAAGAGAGTGCATAAAGTCGTAAGGTATTGGAGACTTGCGTCGCATCGTATACGAAGGGGCTTTAATGTATAAACGGTCGTCGAACGCTGCTATTGATCGGTGCAGACTTCATACGATTTTTTTTCGTTTAAGTTAGACTACTGACCATAAATAACTATGAACGAATGAAAACGCTCTGTAATCTTTGTTAGATTTTCAACTTAATGTGCTCGGGTTTAAAGTCGAAAATGTATTAAGGACCACTGAGGGTTAATGTTAATCACTTGCTGCATAAATCTGGCATCGCAGTAAAGCGTCATGTATACATCATGCAAAGGCAACGCTAGTGCAACGTACTCACGAGCCCGATTAGAGACGCCGCCGCCCGCGCCGCCGCAAAAACGCGACACACGAGTCGAGTTATCGCGACGTTGAAACAACGGTAGTGTGAAGGGGCTTCGTTCTAAGATCCGGTAACATAACCAAGAAGGTGTTAAGACTGTCTTCGCAAGACACGGCTTGCGAATTCCTTATTTCCAATTAGTGAAATATTTTGACAACAAACAAAGGTTTGACTGTATTTTGGACTTTACCGAAGGAATCTTAATTAAATAGTACCACTACTATGGCAAACAATATGGTCATGGTTCCTAATACTAGTTGTTGCCAGCTGCTTTGCTCGCGTTTATATTACCTATACAACGTGTAACATTAATAGCGCAAAACCTCTCGTGGGGTAACTCAGCCCATGTTACTGAACAATGTTTGTTCTAAGACATTTGAAAATTCGAAAAAAAAAATTTGCTTTTTCATACAAAATGAGAACTTGATCGGGTCCATCAGTATGAGATTTTTTTGAATTTCCAAAAGTCTTAGAACAAGCATTGTTCAGTAACATGGGCTGGCCTCCTCTGTATGAGTGGGAGTGGGCCATAATTCACCACGCACCACGCGGTTGGTAGATGTCACATGTCTCCGTAATTTTTGTACCTCACGATATTTTCCTTTACCGTTTTGAAAGCAGTGGCTATGAAATAAAGTAATGTACCTGGCTGGGTTTAAACCCACGACCAATGCATTACCAAAGATGAAAATGCTGTCCTCCTTAATCCTTACGTAAAGCAGGTCCCTACCAACAAGTACTACTTCGAAAACATTTACGCAAACTGTTCGTTCCTCTTAAGTCTACAGTTAAGTGGTTCTAGATGCCTTATTTCGTAACCGGTTCGCCTCTCTAGACCAACATACGGGTATTATACAGTTTCACAACGTCTAGAGTAAAATTGTATCCATTAAAGTATCTAGATTGAGTTACATGATATCTAATTAGAGCTTAAGAGTAGAACGTAATTAACACCGCTAACTATAAACTAATATTATAAAGCTGGAGAGTTTGCTTGATTGAACTCGATAATCTCAGGAACTACTGGTTCGAATTGAAAATTTATTTTTGTGTTTGATAGTTCCATTCATCGAGAATGGTTATATATAACATCACTCTACAATCAATATGAGCCTAAAAAGAGTAAACAACTAAATCGGTTTAGCGGTTCAGACATTGCGAAAAAACAGGAGTTGAAAAGGGCATTTAGCAACACGGTGTAACAAAATAGAACCTAGTACAGTCAGCATCTAAAGTTGCTGACTACATTCAGATTTTCAAAATCTCTATACACCGTAATAATTTTATTATGGTCAACAACTTTTGATGCTGACTGTACCTAAAATGGCTGAATATACAAAATATCTCAGCGCCAAATTAACTGTCCATGTTAGAACTTTACCTGCAAGTCTGTGACTTCCCTCAGATATACTCGTAGAAAAAAAACTACACAAGGATCCTATTCAGACTGATGAGTTGACCTAGGTCCTAGGAAATAATACATTTTCCTCCTCTGACGTCAGTCTATGTGTTAGTATTTTTATTTAGCATCTAAGTCATAAACACGGCGGTGAGATAATAAAATCAATATGCACAACTGGGTGCGAAACCACCACAGTTGTCTTAATAGCCATGTCATAGTCATATTATCATGTACTGCATGTTAATATTGTACTATAACTTGGGGATTTCCTGGTTATGCCTTTTTAAAACTTCAGAATCAACTCTCAAACCAGTTGTTGACCAAGAACCTACATTACTTTCTTTTGACATTTAAAAAATAAAAAACCGTTGTATATGGCCTTCACGTTGCTTATTTCGTTTAACAATTTACAATTTTATTTAAGGGATGATATATGAAAGAGAGGGGAGCAGTGATGGCCCAGTGGTATCGGCCCCGACTTACGAGTTGTAGGTCGTGGGTTCGAATCCAGCCTGGCGCATTACTTTGTGTAATTTCTTTCGTCACCACTGCTCCCAAAACGGTGAAGGAAAACATCGTGAGGAAACCGGCATGTCCTAGAACCATCAAATTCGACGACATGTGACATCTGCCAACCCGCACTGGGCCCGCGTGGTGGATTATGGCCCACTCCCTCTCACAAGAGAGGAGGCCTGTGTCCCAGCAGTGGGAACGTTATAGGCTGATGATGATGATGATATGAAAATTAATAATTATTTTATTTTAATTTTTATAATGATGTGCACCCTTTCAGCGGTCAGATCTTTAAGACAATAATTTCTCTGCAAATAAACATTTTTGATGTGATTTGATTTGAAAATAACTAAACTGAAAAAAATGTTTTATGATTTTGATTCATTGTTTTAAACAGATTAACTAAGTAAATTGATTTAAATCAGGTATCTTGCATGAAACTATTATTAGAGTTAGCCAAGCATGATCATGCACCTGCAAATAATTTAAGATTAGCTATTAATCTGCAATTACAAAGGGCATCTGTGTCGACGATCACACCAAGGAACGATTAGGCTGTGCTCTGTCGAAACAAGTAATTATTTTGTGAGTCGTTGCATTACCAACGTCTGTTGGTAAAACATTATATTGCAAGATTATGTTTTAAAATTATTATGGCTTGCTTTTTATTAACTTATAAGGTTCCTATTGCAAACTTATAGTTTTTAGTTTCATAAGCTAATTAGTTTCACGGTATGAACTGAAAATAGAAATAACGGTCATCGAATAGCATTTTAATTTTTTTCGCATATCACATCTGTACATAGGTATCGATAGAAATGTTTCGAAGCTAACCAAACCTAACCAGATTAATTTATTTACTTATTAGTAAGTAAATAATCTATAAATAAAGCACCGTCCATTAAACTGATTGATAATGATTTGACTTTGGGGTAGATATTTAAGTGTCTGTAGTCAGACTGAGAGTAAGAAGAACGGTAAGAAGACTGAGACTGAAAAGTCTCAGTCTTCTTACTCTCAGTCTAATTGCCATAAACAATTATCAAAGGTCCATCCATACTGATTAAGTACCCCTATTCTGTTTACTCTAATCACCAGCACCTTCAACTCTTTCATCACCAATACATCACACCATCCCGAGATAATTTCTCCGTCCATTTTGGGCATGCGTCATTATGGTGCTCGTCACGTCTGGCTGCGCATACGACTTTCGCCTCGCCCTGTTTCCCAAGTGTGTCAAGTATCATTGTGTGCGAGTTCAACCATTATGATGATGTTTTACGATGTTGCAGCCGTCTGGCCAGTGAATAGAATACCTAGGCAAATTGATAATGCAGAATACCATAAAATTTCATGTCGCTGGGTGCTATTGAATAACTGATAATAAACTTTTTATGGGCCATCTTGAGTTTATTGCTTTTTACTAATTAGCATACGCTCAGCATGCTAAGCTGATGTTTCTACTCGTTCCATGCCAAAGAGCGTAGAACCTGGGAGGAGAGCTGCAATGACCACACCTGCTATGCAATTCTCAATAAGAATTCACATCACTGGACACTAGGACACAGAGGAGCTCGTAGCATAATATTTACAGCCGCACAGGCCGATCTTCCGGGTTAAGCTGCGCTTGCCGAGGTTGGTCTGTGGATAGGTGTGACCATCTGTCATAGCGAGTAAAGCACGTAAAGCCGTTGGCCCCGCCTGTCATTTTTTGTAGATCTTGGGCAGTCGTTACTATAACTCAGAAATTCTAAAACTCTAAAGTCTGACAACCAGTCTGATCATGGGGTCCATGGGGACTGTATTAAAATTATCCAGTTACTGGGTTGTGGAGGTTTGATATACAGTCGCTTCATGTAAAATACTGATATCCAGCTGCTTTTGGTTCGACGGGAAGCCGACCCTAATAAAGTTGGGAAAAGGCTAGACATATTATGATGATCGCTGGACACGATAATGTGCTCTTCGACGCGATGGCTTTGAGATCGTCCAATCCCAAACTAGATGGCTTTGTGTGATAGTTGTGGAATATTATTATTCTTATTACCTGCACCCAAGCTTTTACCGGTTGCAGCCGGATCACATCACAAAAAAGGATATAAATGTACTAATTCATTAAAACTATGAATGTTACGCGAGCTTACGGTACCGGTAAAACAACATGTGTATGTGTGTTTCAATGTTTGTAAACGCACCCACGATTCAGGAGAAAGTCCTAGGGTGGGGCAACTTCTTTATTTAAAAAAAAACTTAAAAATAAACATAAATTGAAGGTTTACAGCAAAACGGCTTTCGAACCCAAACCGGTTCGTACAACTTGACATTATAATATCCTCAATTTAAAAGTATCCGTAGGATCGGGTTTACTCGCGGGAGTTACTAAGTAACCGGAACGTAAAGGACTATTGATGGAATAGTTAGTTCAAGTCTGACAGTCCCTCGGGAGGGACTGGATTTTATTGTTTTTAGCGTGGTAAAATCATCAAATGAGTCCTCCGTCACCCACACCCAGAGCAGAGCAGGAGGGACTGTCAGACTCGTACTTCAATAGCCCTTTACGTTCCGGGGTCACGGTAGCTCTTAGTCTCGCGACCTCGGAAGGGTTTGGCCGTCTAAGAGGAGCATCATACTGCTGACAGCTCTTTACTATACTCGGACATGGTCCATGATCGGACAGCGAATCGCCCATTACCCGACACCCGCATGCCCGCGATCCATGATGATAATGATGGTGGATTTTTGCTTGGTATGGCAATATAAGCTTTCCTTTCACGCCCGAATTCTGGAACTTATCTAACATAGAATAAATGCATTTTCATTGCAATTAATCTTTGCTAACCCTTTGATGCAGGTGTTTATTGTGTTTAGCATCTCAAGAGACATTTCAGGGTCTCTTACGACACCAGGGAATCTTCGTTACCAGAATGACAGCGCACAATATTCAATGCCAGCTGTTATCTCATGCTCTGACCTCAGCCAAGTGCTAATATCTGAAATGACTCGCAGGATTGTGCTAAACAAGCATTGTCAACATTTAACCGTCCGTTAAGTGTGAAGTAGCTGTCAATTGTTTTGTCTATTTGTAGAAATATTCAATAGGTGACATTGGAAGGTTGAATAAGGTATAGACGACCGGAACTGGGCCCGCGTGGTGGATAATGGCCCACTCACTACCACAGAGAGGATGCCTGTGTCCCGGCTATGGGATATTACAGGCTGAACATATTTTGAGTGATTAGTGACTTGATATATTAATTCCAATTAAAATGGTACATTGTTACCCTAGAGGTAAAAGTAATTTATTTAGTCATGAGACGGGGCTTAGCCCCTGAGCGTAGCGAGGACGCCAATAGATCATATTAATGGGAAAGGAAAAAGACAGTCTTTACCTAAAGAAAAAAACTGTAAGCGGTACCTACATCATACAGTTTCTTGTATTTTTAGATATAGTGGGTATTTAAGCATATAGTTTTCTCATTAAAATTCTATGTTAAAATATGTTTCCAGTTTTGGGCCCTAGTAAACCGGAATTCAGATCCGCTCTTGAAGGCCGTCTGGTTTTGGACGCCCTAATCGAACAGATTTGAACAAACATGACAAGGCATTAGGTATATAGTTTGATATATTCTAGGATAATAAAATATATCTATCTAGCGGCCCGCCACGTCACGCCACGGACATGTCGAGCTTCATTGTCTCGGCGCTTTTCTGGTTGTTGCCACTTTGATTCTGGCTTTCAGTTGCAGTGGTTTGGGAATAGTGTGGAGGGTTTGTCCCAAAAAAAAAATGTGACGCGCCCCTGTTTCGTGGGAGCGAATTTCTCTGCTTTTCTTTAAAATATGCACATAATATACATATACATAATAAAAGCTTTCTCTTTGAATCACTGTCTATTTATGAAACCGCATATAGACTTCCGTAGAGAAGTTCGACAGATCAAAGCGCACAGTCGGCGAGAAACGACTTAATTTTATTGCATGCAGATAGGGTAAAGCACAAAAGCTTAAGGTTGTAATAGAGAATATAAGAATAAGTGAGCGCACGCACGCTTTAGTCGATGGTCGTCAAAAAACTTATGTTCATGACGGTCATTAGAATGCTCGCTAAAACGCTCTCTTTTGTTTTTAAATGTAATATAACTTTCGCAGGAATGCTCATTGCAAGTAAATGCTGCATAAATCTGATGATCATTCTTCATAATTTATTATGAATTCGATTTTGCGTTCTCTTGGCTAAAGCAGCTGAAGGAGATTGTGAACGTTACAAAGGTACTACAGCAGGGTTTCTTAAAGTGGGGTCCACGGACCCCCTGGGGGTCCGTAGCATGTGCACTAGGGGTACGCAGTAGGTCAGCTAACCCTTAACCTATTTACTGGGAAATAGTATCGTCGCGTCATCACAAAACATGAATTAATTGAAAAAAGACTAAACTTCTAGGGCAGGGTTTGTTTCATGTTTGACTCTGATAGTCTGATTTATTCAAAATATTCTTTGACAGGGGTCCGTGGAATTATTTATATTGTGAAGGTGGTCCGTGACTGCAAAAAGTTTAAGAAACCCTGTACTACAGAGTAACTAAATCCATCCATTAAGCAATGTTAATAATTCAACGCAATACTTCTTTGCAACGTCATTGGCTATTCATCTATTATGCATTCACGAAGCAAATCATCGGAAACATTGCCAACTGTTCGTTTTAGACCCTCAGTACTATTAACAGCCATACCGAAATGGAAGTTCTCGCCTTGGTAAACGTTGAAAATTAGCACGGATTCTCGATAAAACACTACCTATTTTTAGTTGTTTCCATCAACTATCCATTACATTTATAGGAAGCCAAGGATATCACTAGACATCTAAATGGCAACTAAATCACGTCGCACTTGGCAAGTGCAAATAGTTTAGTATGTAAGGGCGTCACGCATTCAACTCGTACGCATGCTAAACAAATTAGACGCAGGGCTAATGATCTGTGTGCAATATTTTCTAGGTCTAGGATACTCGCTGACGAACAAAGAACTTCTGAATAAATCTAATATTACCTAGGGTAAAGCTGAGATACAGCCGCTCTTTTTGAAATTACCTTTATATGTACCAATTACATGGTTGAAATGGCAGTGGGCAAGCCATATAAAACACAGAAGATGGCAGCCCGGACATAAGGTTCTTGAATGGAGACCACACACCGGCAAGCGCAGCGTAGGACATCCACTCACAAGGTGGACAAGCTGGTTGCAAGTCGCTTTCACGCGGTCCTATAGGAAGTCTATAGGAGAGGCCTAGGTTCAGCAGTGGACGTTTTACGGCTGATATGATGATAACGAACTATACCGCTGCCGCTGGGGCAAAAATACCGGTTATACACTATAGTGTATAACACAGAACAACATCAGAGGTATCATGTATACATGATACCTCTGATGTTGTAGGCGTCTATAGGGTTCGCGGGCATGCGGGCAGTGAGTAAAGGCAGTAAAGGGCAACTCGCTGCCCGACCATGGACCATGCCCGGGTCGACGGCGCGTTGCGTTCCACGCGCGCCTCAAAGAGCGTCAGCATGATGACGGGTCCTACAGAGGGCCAAAGCCTGCCGGGGTCGCGGGATTTATTTCTTTACCGTGACCCCGGAACATAAAGGGCTATTGAAGGACACCGTGGATTTTAGTCAGTACAAGTCTGACAGACCATGATAAAATAGTAGATTGTTATACAAGGGTGGAAAGAAATCAATTCCCATACGAGGTATTTAGACGCACGAGCGAAGCGAGGGCGGCTATAGTCCGAGTGGGAATTGATGACTTTCACCCGTGTTAAACACTCTACTTTTCATTTCAAATATAAGGAAAGTAAAATTTAGTAGTTTTTCTAAAATATTTATTGATAGTAATAACATGAGTAGTACCTATTTAATAGTCTTTTTTTAATTTAAATTTCAAATATGGAACACCCGCCCGCGTCACCGCCGCGGGCCACGAGGCACGGTTACAGTTTATAGGTTTTTCTAAGGAGGTTTAGTAACTACATAATACACCACATGACACTGGCCGAAAATAAAGAGAAAAAATAAAAACTTCTCAACATGTCATCCGATGTCAAAAATGGCGGCTGCGATCTGTCTGGTCAGAAAATCATTAGAAATTTACAACATACTCGACAATCTGAATTTTGCGGATATATGTTGTCGATTCGAAATTATTATTTTTTAATGTTTTATTATTCAGGTTAGCTTTCAATCGAGTCTACCGTAGCCCTGCACGAAATTATTAATATAGAAAATTATAGCCGACTAAATAACCAATTTTAGTTCTATTTTTAAAATTCATTCCCGCCCTAGGGAGGGAAGCAATTACTATGAGTCTTTCCCGCCCAAGGGAGGGAAGCATCGTTTTCGACCCGCTGCTCTGATCAAACAAACACTACTTTCCGAGTATGAGAAATGAAAAAAAATTAACGCGTCTATAGGGTACGGTAACGCTTTCCATTACACGGGACGTATGCTTGTGTTGTCGCCCAAAAGGGATACAACAAAAATTTACATACGTACGCACAAAAACAGGTTCTTTCAAAAGAATTTGCAAACAATTTAAATTGTAGAGAGGGGAATAGAGTTAACCATAAAGCCCAAGGCTACGTAATTAGTCTATTTGCTAATTACTCAAACTAAGGGCCGGTTGTCAACGCAAGAATTGCTTACGACTTGTATTTAATTTCGAAATGAGTAGAATCTGTGGAAAACTACCTAATAGAAAAGTATTTGGCACAAAAAAACAACCTATTTCTGTGACCAACCTCAAATTAAATACGTTTAATGCGAAAAGGCGTTAGATGAAAACGATAATGTTTTTTTTTAGCACCGACTTCAAAAAAAATTAGGTTCTCAGTTCGACCTGTTGAATAGTCAATGAAATATTTTTTTTTTTTAAACCGAATTCAAAAAAAAACACAAAAAACTATAACTAATTCGGTTTTTTTTTTGTTTTTTATTTCATTGACTATTGCCACCGACTTCCGAAAGAAAGGTTTTTTTTTACGTGGTAAAATCATCAAATGTGTCCTTCCACCCCGGGCAGGGCAGGAGGGACTGTCAGACTTGTACTGACTAAAATCCACGGTGTCCTTTAATAGCCTCATGTTCCGGGGTCACGGTGATGGTATTAAGTCCCGCGACCCGAAAGAAAGGTAAAAGAAAAAAATTAATTACTTAAATGTTTTCTCGAATGATTTAGTCTGATACTTTACGTATAATTTTGTGCATGTAATCAATTTAATAACCGTTTAGTGCTCTCGTGGGTTTAATATATTTAAATCTTTGTTTAAACGAGTCCAAGGATTGCAATTATTGCTGATCATAAACGTTAAAGTTATGCAACTTATGCGAGATGAACCACCGGTAGGTACGTTCACACAGCTACACATCAAGCTGAACAAACCAGTATTAGCTGACCGTTCATCGTGCGTAAAAATCGTACGAAGCGAAACCAAGACAGACTGGTATTTTATAGCTTGATGTGTAGCCGTGTGTACCAACCAGTGTTTGTATGTACTCTATGTTCGTTCTGAAATACGGATTGCTTCTTCTCTTGCTATTAATTCCAATGGCGCATTTAAAAAGAATGAGTGTAAATAAGGAGGTAGCACAGATTAGACTATAAGAGAATTTCTTTATACCGTTTCTTGGGCTCGGCTCATACAGTGCTAGATGAAGGTTACTAATTAAAATATCGAGAGGTGCTAGAATATTTGTGGAGAAAATCTCATATGAAATAAATAAACTTTTCACCACTTCATATTTTGCTTTATAATGTGAAATGAATATCCCAGGACGACGCTTGTGAGACGTTCAGAAATAATCTAATAGTACAATTCCGCCATTCTACAATGAAATAATCCAATAGTACAATTTCGCCATTCTACAAAGATCTTTCTGTAGAAAGAAAAATTCGATCGGTAGCAGGATTTCAACGTGCGACTTCTGGGTTCACTTCACTTAATGTGTAATACAATATTTAAAAAGTTGACCCTTTTTCTGCAATGAAACAAAGAATAAAACGGAATGTGAGGCCTCTGAAGACGCTATACCTGAAGCACTTAAATATGGAATTTCTTGAGAAAACCAAAATGTTCTATGAACTATGAATAAACTTTTAAAACAGTTTGATTGTAATGATAATAACCCTTTGCAAATAACACCACAAATTGAATAGTCTTGAAAAGCTTCACCTACTTTGGCGGTTATTTTAAAGTAATTCCACAAAGATATACATCCTTCCATTGTATTTTGTACGTGAGTACAAAATACAATACAAAGGCTTGAACTTTAACCTAAACGCGAAATTGCGACACACATAATCTGTAATTTAGATTACAATGTTACAAAAGATTAGATGATCGTAGTTGCAAAACGAACCTTGGTTTTAGAATCAGGCACCTTACCTTGCGGGCCGTGGCTTTCGTAACTTATTTTTTTTAATCACATAAAAATATTAAAGGTATTTGAAATTTTATGTTAGATGAGGTCAATCTAGTAATGAGGTTGCGCTTAAAGTCATTAATATCTATTTTTGTGTCGGTTTGTTTATGCAGTGAAAGTTCTCGTCATTCCGGTTGTTAACGGAACTTTGGCTTTGTTTCGTTAATCCGAAGTTTTTCATGGTTGGCATGTTTTTGTGCTTAAAGTTTATGCTAAAACTTAGATTAAATTCACTATAATTACTGTTTTAAAAAATAAAAAGTGTTCTTGCGTATATCGATGGTACATCGATATACGCAAGAACAGGTTCATAACTAAAACGAAATTAAAAGCTAGCCGAATTAAAAAGGAGGTCAAGACCATGAGACACCTAAAAGCGTTTATTCGAAACGTATCAATAAAAACTTTAAATACACTTACACTCCAACCACTCCAGGCAGTTCCCCGAAGAAATCCTTCCTCACTTCCGACTTATACTTGACGAGGCAGGGCATGGAGGGCCGGAACGGTGTCGGCCCTTCCCGTCTGTAGATCCGCTCGATCTCATCCGCATCGTAAACAAACAACAGATCCGGCCTTCCGATTAACCCTCCCAGACGGACGATCCTCCCATACCTCTCCAGAAAAAGTTTAGTCACTTTCGCGAATTCAGAAATATCGAACTGTCCAATAATAGGCACCATCCGCCACGTATTCCCTAGAATCGGAATAGGCTTAGGTCCAGGGACTTCGGAGTATGGTTTTGCATTTGAGAAAATTTCCTCAGTTAATTCCGCGGTAGGGGCAATTTGGGAACGCTCCCTTTTTGAGAAAGGGCACCCTGTGGTTGCTGATCGGGCATGTTTCACTATAAACGGCTGTGTGTACACCGCGAACGTGCGGAGAGAACGACCCATGGCGGTTAAGGCCGCAACAACGACTGCGCGCGCGCCGCGCTCGAGATCCCAGGGTGTACCGTTGCGCGGGAGTCGACGTTGTTTCTGACATTGCAGTCATGAACGTCAATTAACAGCCGTTCTCTTTCAATCTGAGTGAATTCTTAGTCATTGCTTTAGTTTCAAAACTGGAACGCGTTATTTTTCTTGTTAGTATTTTTATGTTTAATACATATAAAGACGCTGGTTTTTTTAATTTAATTTATCGTTTATTTTTAGCAATTTGCAGTCTACTAAAATTGCAAACCGCCATTTTTACCGCGCGAGAATCGAATCCGCTTCCCTTGACTTTTAAACTCCTTACTCAGTCAGCTGATCGAAACACTTAAAATAAGAAAGAAAATTATGATAATTCTTCTCATACAATAAAACTACATTCGAAATTAAATTTTCTAAAAATATCAATCCGTAAAAATGCAACGAACAGGTATTACCTAATTAATTATAATACTATAAAGCTGTGGAATCATAATCAGAGAAAGTTAATAACTAGTATTCATATCAAACAGACTTACATCGTCTGGTTCATGCGCATCAAGATATATGTATTGTGTGCAAGTATTGTAACTTTATGGTCATACTTGACCCATGTTGTGTACATACTTGACCCAAAACTCTGGACTTATATAAATACAACAATTTTTTAATTTCTCCATAAAGACTTTTTTACAATTATCCCGAAGCAGTGCATGAATATAAAGTACAGTCAACAGCGAAAGTAGAAGATCAAAATTCAATATAATTAACGCAGTTAACGTCAGAACTATGAAGATGAATTAAGTGTTTATTAGTAGTAGGTAAATGTTTGGTAAATTACAATCACATAGGTACTACACCTACTTCTGAATCACTTTGACGCCACACTGGTCTGACGCGAACTCCATTCATTAGTATTGAATTTCGAATTTTGATCGAATCCGCAAATGAAACCGACGTTTCGGCACATCGATAAATTAATACGTTTTTCTTTTCGATAGACATTTCTGCTCACCCTCGCAAAATACTACAATTACTTGGAAACACGCCATCTTTTGGATAACATAAATATCATGAGATAAATATTTTTTACTCTGGCAGCTTGCAACTTTGCCTGTCAGTTATTCTGTTTGACACTTTTGACGTTACTTGTCAAAATGCGAAAATAAACAAACAGCTTGGGGAAATTATTTTAAAATAAACACAAGTTTCCTACTAAATCTGAATTATTACGGTACCAATAATAATGATATCAGAATTCGAAAAGGAAAAAGTGTTCTGGACAAGGAAGATGAATCTGAAATTAGTGAAATTTATGGAGAGCAAACCGAATATTTGGAACCCAAAACATCCAAAGTACACTTCAGTTAAATACAGAGATAAAACTTACGCGGAATTTGCATCAAAATACGGAAATGAGTTCACAGGACAGGCAGTTAAAGATCGCTGGACGAATATTAGATCTACCTTTGCCAATTACTTGAGAAAATTCAGAGCCAGTCAGGCTAAGGGCAATGGAGAGGTGGGTACTTATTTTATATGCTTCTAAGATTTGTATTAGTTTTGCATATTTATTATAGTACTAACTTAATGACAGGAAAGCCACTAGGCTTACACTTCATATTCCTGTTGTGTCAAAGATAATAAGTTGTACACTCAAATCTTAAGTACTTCTAAGGGCATTGGGGCCAGTTGTTTGATCAAAAGTTAAGCAAACTATTATTTTTTTAAGGTTTTGTACCGAAAAGGGACCCTATTAAGACTACTGTCCATCAGTTTGTCACCAATCTATATCTCATCAAGCGTGAAAGGCAGTTGAAATTGTCACACATGATTTTTTTTGTATGTAATGTGTGTATGTAATTTATCCATAATATTTATGTATTTAGAAATATATAAGTATGTTTATCAGTTGTCTAGTACCCATAACACAAGCTCTGCTTAGCTTGGGACTAGATGGCGTTGTGTGATAGTTATGGATTATTATTATTTCTGTTGCGGCTATAACAACAAAATAATACAAAATAGCATAAAAATAATTATTAAAAGTGCGCCTACCCTTACCATACAACAAACATAATTTTTGAGTAATGTTCCAGCATTCTAAAACAATTTAAATTATGTGTTAAGTATATTCTTTTGTTCTAGGGATGTAAGATAACATGGCACTTGTGGGATGCATGCAAGTTCTTGCTGAAAGTGAATAAAAGTATCCCACTGGACACTGAAGCAACTGATTTCAGTAATGATGACTTTAAAGTAAGTAAAAGTTTTACAGCTCATCTTTTTTTTTTGTTACTTTTGACTTCCTGATTTTTCATTGGAACTGTGCCAGAAAGACTGGCTGCTGTCGTGCATGTGGAGGGTTCAATTACATCATGAAATAAATAATCTCTATTATACAATGACTAATGCATAGTGAAGCGAAGTGTTTACTAACATAGTCTTAAGTTTCTCTAACTAACACAAGTTGTTTTTATAAAATTATGTATGTTAGTTTGTAAGGTATTTGTCTATGGGCCAAAGTTGCCTGATTATAAATAAATAATAAAAAAATTATATAAAAATCAATTGCTGTTCGTTAGGCTCACTAAAACTCGAGAACAGCTGGACCGATTTAGCTGATTTTGGTTTTTATTTATTTTGAGAAGTCCAGGGAAGGCCTAAAAGATTTTTCTTAAATTGTTTTTGAGGCAGTATGAGGTTTGCCCGGTTAGCTAGTTATTAATAAAATAGTTGCTGTGAGTCTGGTTCATATGTGTTAGTTATTAATAAAATAGTTGCTGTGAGTCTGGTTCATATGTGTATGTTGTTAAAAATGTTTATAGACCCACTCATTTTTTTTTCTTTTAAAAGATATTCCCAAAGTAATGTACTTTAGCTATGCTATTACAGTTTACTTGATGGATTACTCAAACAGAAGCAACCCACTTCATTTAAAAAAAATAGTAACCTTAATTAATGTTATCTTTACAGGATGATGATGAAGAAAATGCATTCAGTGACGATCATTCCGAAAACTCATCGGTGAAAATTGATACTTCATGTGAAAATATAGCAAACGGAATACTAAATGTGTTTCGAGGCATTCAAAATGATGCATTCGGTATTGATAACACTAAACATGGGCAAATAGGGCAGTTAGTAGCCAATAAACTGTCACAAATGAGTTCCTATGATGCAGCACAGATGTCTAGTAAAATAATGGAAATATTATTACTTTATCATGAAGATAGTCCAATAAATCCAAATAATTTAAAATCGGAGGAAATATAATAAAATATGTGTTTTATTTTAATCAAGTTTTCTGCTCGATCTTCTTTTAACATATAACTACTACTACTACTGTGAATACGAGGTCTTATAGACTGCATTGAGGCACACTGCTAATGTGACATTGTTTGCATCACCTACCTACCCTACAAAACCTACAACGGAACAGTTTTGTTTTTTTTACCCATTAGCCATTAGGTAAATAGCAGTAGATTGTGTCATTGCATTAATAACCCTCCTTCTGCCGCAGTCGGGTAAAATAAAGTACCATGAATTTTCCGCCGGACTTCAGTTTATTGTGGTGCAGGTGCAGATTCTAAGAGTAAATGGGAGGACATAAATTTAAAAAAAGTTGATCGTGCAGGCACAAAGGCCCAGAAGGCATGCCGTGTGTGCCATGTGTCTTTGTGACGTTGACAATGACATGACTGATTTTTTATGGTTAGAAAAAAATGAAAACAAACAAACAGCCAGAGTTTTCTTCTGAAACAGTTTCCTTTTGTTATTTTTGAAAAAGACAAATTCAATCGCTCCAGAAAAGCTTTTCATACTCGTACGGAGTCATATAAAATAAAGAAAAAAAATCATGCACCTGTTGAAAAAATTAACCGGCGATGGTCCCACAAGTTTTGTGAGTTTATTGACGACTAAATGGGACGAAACTCACTTGGAAACGGGAATTTTTCGGTATAAAATCGATAAATTAGCAGAGAGATATGTAGATGGAAAATATTTGCTTCAGGTAAATAATATTTTACAACGGAAAATTCCTAGACTTTGCGTTGGTTCATTTAATTGATACTTTTATTTTTTTTTCAGCTAAATCCAGACCGCCAAACTAATAGAAGAACTCCGGAAGAGATGAACAACATCTGTCAACCTTTTGACGAAAAAAAGTTCAATTTCAATAAAGTTTCTCCAAAAGAAATATTATTTTCTATTGAAGACGATGGTAGGTATGCAAAATAGGTTTTCATGTTGAAAAAAATCTGAATGATAGATAGGTATTAGTGCTAAGTTCCTTCAACAGTTAACAGTGAGATTGGGTAGCACCAATATCCATAAAAGATATGTAAGGCACTGCCCAAATGTAGACACTTAGCCGACACATCAGTCCATCACAGGGAACCGAATTTCATAAGTATGTGTTAGTGGAAGCAATTGGACACAAAAAATGATTACATAATGTACAGGGAGTGGATGATTTCATACTAGCTCTACAGAAATAAATTATTCTTCAGATGTATCTGAAACAACACCGATATCAAAATCAAAACGTTTATTTCAACTAGGCCTTAACCGGCACTTTTGAACTGTCAAAGACAAATTAAAATTAGTACAAAAAGTTATGGTGCTACAGTCCCAGTCACAAGACAAAAACTGTGAAAGTACCGTAGGTGCTCATTCCAAAGCGTAGATCTCTATGGAGAAGAATGAGCAAGAAACTCCATGGACACTCTTTTTCAATCGCCAAAATTATTACAGATCTTTGGTTACATCATTCATCATCAGATGGTAGGTACATTATGTGAGAACGATGTGGCAAGTTATTAGTGTCCATAGTTAATATAAAAAAGGCAATTCAAAAATAAAGTTATTATTATTAAAATTGTCCATGGCAGCTAAGAGAAGACCAGTCCCAACTGACAGCGCCCGTTCACGAACATGACACATATATCAGCACCATTCAGCTCAACCATTTTGAAGGGAACTAAATGATCATGCCACCATCAGCGAGACCTTTAAGTGAGCATGACATACTCTCAACCGCCAGGGTCATTCAAGTCAATGACAGACGTAGGATTTTAGTCAAAGATAGCTCATGGTACTCACACAATGCTGGCAATGACTCTATATAATACTAGAAAATATGTTCAACATTTGCCCGTGCCTTATCATTACATGTTATAAAACAAAGTCGCTTCCTGCATCATGTCCCTATGTATGCTTATATTTTTAAAACTGCAAAGGATTTGGATATGGTTTTTTTTTTAATAGATAGATTGATTCAAGAGGAAGGTTTTATGTCTATAACATGCGTAATATAGTAGTAGTAGTAGTAGAGATTGGACCCGTGTGAAGCCGGGGCTGGTGGCTAATTAAATATTATAAAACAACTCTCA
Organism: Agrotis ipsilon; assembly: GCA_028554685.1. NCBI lineage: Eukaryota > Metazoa > Arthropoda > Insecta > Lepidoptera > Noctuidae > Agrotis > Agrotis ipsilon. The sequence goes on from CM052972.1 coordinate 12,755,286, forward strand.
GTTATAGGAGAAATTCCAACATTAAAAATGGTAATGTAATCATTTCAGATGGAGATATACATAGAGTATTAGTAAATGTAAGTCCCATATCCAGGTATCATTCATTGTTGTGTCCATCGGTGGAAAAATGTCTACCTCAAGTAGTGACGCTGAAGAGCTTGGACCTTGCAGTTCAAATAATGTTCCTCGCTGAAGACCGGTGAGTGTAGGCAAGTACACGCAATATTTGTTTGTAAATTGTGCCTATTAACAATCATCGTCGTAGGTACCATAAATGCCTGTTTTACACTTGTCTAAAAAAAATTGATGTCTGTTTTTTTTGACAAATGTTCAACAGATGTTTATCTTTTTTGGTAGTAAGACCATATTTTATTAGTATATTATCTGAAATACAATAAAGTAGAAATATATTTTTAATGATATGAATTAGTGCTGTACTAAATATTGAATGAAGAGGGCATTAATGTATGTGACTGCCCCAAGCCCCCCTTTTTTTTTTGCCTGGTAAATTCATCAAATGAGTTCTCTCACCCCGGGCAGGGCGGGAGGGACTGTCAGACTTGTACTGACAAAAATTCACGGTGTCCTTAGGTAGCCCTTTGTGTACTGGAGTCGCGGTACACGTGTGTCCCGCAATCCCGGCAGGCTCTGGCCCTCTAAAGAGGGGGCCGTCAATCCCCAACCCCCAATAGCAATACGCTATCCATGACATTAAAATGTTAGAGAATTATTATTAATTCTGCAACAATTAAAACTATATATTTCTATAATATTTAATCAATATTATAAACACGCACTTAAAATTGTGTTTTATCTTTCAGGGATTTAAGGATTGGATTCAACAGTATGTGTGGTTTTGCTTCTGTGAATCATTTGCACTATCACTTGTTTGTGGAAAAGAACACTTGGTATGTGGAGACAGTGGTCAGTATACTATTTATTTAGTAGATAAAAGTGTATTACCAACCATGAGTGATGATGTAAAAGCCAAAGTTTCTGCCTATGAAATTTTGCATGCATTAACTCAAGCATCGCGTATCGTAATATTAGATTATTACGCAGCAAGGGGATAAAGCAGTCTTACGTCACGGGCATATTGAAGCCTGAAGGGATGCTAAAGTTGAAGCTCTGTAGCGTAGCAGCGAGAAGGTGCAAGCGTTAATACGGCCGTCAAACCCCGTACTAAATATGTTACTTTCACCCCTTGGATAACAACGTACTATATTCCTGACTATATGCCGTAAGGTATATTATGAAACAGAACTGGATACATTTGATCTTCTAGTCTTCCAAAAAATTTAATTCTATTAAATTAACTGCCAACAATCGGCGAAAGAATTTAATTATATTAATTGCAAAATTCAATTATAATAATTACTCAACGATCTCATAAAAAACTATTGCGACATTGTTTATTACAGGTCACATTTTCTTATTTTCAGAAATGGCAACATTTGAAAGAAGACATTTATTGCTTGGATGAAAATTATCCAGTGCCAGCATTCTGTTTTGAAATACAAAGACATTCTTCTCTCCAATCACTGTGGAACATTCTGGAATATTTCTTGAAGAAATCTATTGCGCATAACATTCTTCTAACTAAGAGGAGGAGGTTGGGAGGTCAGGAGGATGTGGTCAATGTAATTTTATGGCCACGGAGGAATACTACTGGTGCTAAAAAGTTGGCAGCATTCAATGTGGCAGTCTTGGAATTAAGTGGCTGGTTTCCGATTTTTGGTAAATAAATAGTTTTTAAATTGGTATGATTTAAGCTATCACCAATTAAATTAGTTTTTAGTATCTTAAATAATAAGGGTTTGTCACCAAAATAGTAGATTTATCACCAAAATGTAGTCACCAAACAATATAAAATCAATTCCACAAAAATTTAGGATTATCAAATTCAAATTCAAATTATTTTATTTAGGGACAACTGGATCCACGGGTTAGTACAACAAAAAACTTACAAAAACTATTGTTAGTATTAAAATGACACATACAAAAGAACACTCATTAAATAAATAAACAAAAAGAAACATAAAGTAATAATAATGCCCCTGTGCTGAGACATCCCGCCCCCCAAACTTACGAACAGGGAGATAGTACCAACCTAATGGATCACCAGACGGACGAAATGCCTCAACACAGGTGCGCGCACATCTTCCGCTATGGTTTTCAGGATGCTGTTGTGACTCCCCCGCACCCTCCTCATCAGTGACACAACTTTTTTCCGGATGATGGCATAAAAGTCGTCCGTATGAGCCTGTGCAAACATCTCAGAGGCACTACAGAAGCGAGGGAGTCCCAACATCATCCTGAAAATATTATTGTATTGGATGCGCAGGGTGTCCAAGGATTTTTTTGTATGACTAACCCACAGACCACCCGTGTACAGACCCTGACAATATGCTTTAAATAGAGTGATTTTGACTTGCTCCGTACAGCGGGCAAATCTACGGGCCAGCATGTTGCCTCGGACAGACAGAGCCCTGCGCTCCCTCTCTATGTCCACATCATCCTTAAGGTCGTCAGTAAGGTAGTGTCCAAGATACTTGAACTGCGACACCCTGTCCAAGTCAATACCATTCAAAGTAATGGGTGGAACAGATTCAGGACCCTTACCGCCGGCCTTAAAGACCATGTACTGACTCTTCCTTACATTATACGTAAGTCCGTGTGTCTCAGCAAATGCTTCACAGACTTTCAGCATTTTTCTGATCGCCCCTGCAGTGGGACCCAGCAGCACCATGTCATCAGCGTAGCTGATGTTATTTACATTAACACCGTCCAAGCTGCATCCGACACGCATGCTGCTGAGTTCCACGATGAGATCGTTTACATAAAGGCTGAAGAGCTTTGGAGATGTTAATCCCCCCTGCCTCACGCCGCATTCCAGCTTGTATGAATCAGAAAGAGTACCTGACCATTTGACACAGTTCGTCTGATTACTGTACCAATATTTAAAGATGTTCAACATCTCCACCGGTACACCCCTGTCTCCCAGCTTCCCCCAAAGCACCTCGTAAGAAACGAGGTCAAAGGCCTTGGAGAGATCCAGGAAACAGGCATACACCGGTGTCTTACGATCAGTGTAGTACTGGACGGTGTGCTTGAGACTTAAGATTGCGCTCTCAGTAGATAGTCCGGGCCGAAATCCAAACTGCGCATCATGTAGTTTTAAGTAGTCTTGCAAGCAAGAATCAAACAAACCGTCCAGCACCTTGGCTATCACGGTCGCGAGGGAGATCGGGCGATAGTTGTCCTTGTCCGAGATGTCACCGGTCCTGTTCTTAACAATGGGCACCACTGTGGTTTTCATTAAATCAGCTGGAAGGTACGCGTGACTGATGCACATAGTGAACAACAGAGACAGGACCCTCGGCAGGTGCACTCCAGCATATTTCAGGTGTTCCACACTGAGCCCGTCATGCCCAGGAGATTTGCCTTTGGTCATTCCTTTAATGTGAGCACTAACTTGACTTGCTGAGAAACGCAACAGAGGCTCCACCCCCAGCCTGCCGGGCGCAGTGTCAACTACCGCAGTAGAAGGACCGATCGGCGATTGTACTTTAAAATGGCTGGCGAACATATTTGCGATCTCACTCGGATCGCTTAAGCCACTCACACTCGCCGGGAGGCCAGGCTTAACATCCAGTTTTTTTGTAGCTTTCCAAAACTGGGAAAAGTTTTTAGAGACTCGACACTTCGCGATCAAATCCATTTTCAATTGTTCTTGATTTTTACGACACCATTTCACCCTGCCTTTAAAAACTTTATGAGACTCGCGCATTTGCTCGAACACTACGCCCTCCGGTGGCCGTTTATGGGAAACCCACGATTTAAACCTAAGCCTGGCCTCTCGATGAGCTTCTCTTACATGTTCGTTCCAGCCGCACAGAACCTTTCTTCGACAATTAGTTGTGCTTCTACCCTTACTTAGGATAGCCGCCTTTTTTAAGACCTGCACAATCTGGTCATATAATGTGTCTATTATTAATGTGTGGGCACTCTTGTTACATGCTCCGTAGCTACAGTTAGTGAACTCTAAAGGGAAATCAATTTCTCGCAAACCTTCCTGACATACCTCACGGTATTTACTGATTTGCGATTCATTCCTCTCCCCCCAGAGCACAGCATTCCTAGGTATAACAGATTCACAAAGCTTTGGCATAACCACATCTAGATCACATTCTACATAAATAGGAAGATGGTCAGATACATACACGTCCTCTAATATGCTAACCTTTACAATGGTTTTCCAAGCTGATAGGGAGACCACACAGTGATCCAGCCACCTACTACTGCCGTGATAATGGTCTATATATGTATAAGTACCAGAGTCGGCGCTTAGTGTTTTCACATCAGCACATACCCACGACCTATCTGAACAATATCTTTCAAGCTCAATATAAAACAGTTCCTTGGGATGAGCATTAAAATCCCCCAATAAGAACACTGTTTCAACGTCACTATTTTCTTCGATGGCACTTATTTCGCCTAAAACTTCCGAGAAAATAGGCAAATTATCGAAGGAGTTTACAGGCATATATACAGAAAAGACTAAGATCTTACGTCCCCTGATTGCCGCCTTAATTGCCGTTAATCGAGTACTACTACATTCCACGACAGAAACCATCTCAAAAACACCCTTTTTCCAAAGAATAGCTACCCCGCCGTATGGTCTCCCTCTCAGTATACCGGCAGATGTGTCCACAGCTGACTTACCTGTATACTCAAAATCACCACTCACCGTTCCCAGTAATGGAATGTCATGATTAAGAAGCCAAGTCTCCTGTAAACACACTACCATAGATGTTCTGCATAAACTTCTAACATCGTCAATCGAATTCTTAAATGAATGACAGTTAAAGCTAGTAAATCTGCACATATTATTTAAACAGGTATCCATTATCATTAAAGAAAATCAATAACTCTTTTTCAAATCACTGCCCTCCTGACTAGGAGAGTACTTATAACGCACGAATCGCCTAAACGTAATGCCGTCTGGCCAGAATTCATCATTTAAGAAAATGTCTAGTTTTGTTTTAGAAACGAACAGTTTGTACGCGTTATATTTCCGGTCGGTCTTCATTTTTATTTTCTTTAGCGATACCACTACTTTAGCCTTCCTCTCAATATAACTAATTATATCCTGTTCACAACACTCTTTACTCACATTAGAAATGAATAACGGGACTTTAACGTCTGCCGCTATGAATTTACCGTTAGGTGATGACGCCCGACCTTTTTGGCCTAACAGTTTATACCTCTTAGTAGATTTAGATTTAACAATTTGCCACTCCGTGTTGTTTTCTTGCGATACCGCACAATTACTCACTATTTTATTTGGCGAAATAACATACGACTGATCCACCGTCGCCGCCGCCGCCGCCAGTGCGCCTGCACTCGATAGATCGGAGCTCGGAACCACAGTGCTATCCGTAGCCTCCGCGTTCGCCTTCTCTGTCGCACTCGGGGCACAAACCGGTTCGTTGTTTGCCTCACTCGCGCACGTACTTTCGATGCACGAAACCTCGGTAGGTGCCTCCACGCGCCGACTGTTTGCTGTTTCGCTTCGCTCAGTGCGTTGGAATGAGACGGACTTATCCCAGCTGATTTCTGCGGTTGTTAACCTATTGTGTACGTTAAGACGGTTATTTTCAAACGTCGATTTATCCACTGTTTTTATAGGCACATATTGTAATCCGATGGGACCACTATTTAGCTCGTAGCTATCTTGTAGACATGCTCCTCGCCTCTTGTTCACATACGGTGATGGGACAGTTTCAATAAGAGATGCATGTTTCATATGTTCAACCTCTTGTTTGAGCTGTTCAAATGTATCCGATGTTACACACTTTTCTTGCAGCATGCATACCTGACTTTGCAGCTTAGATATATCTTTCAACAGCCGTGTACAGTCAATATGGTCAAAACTCACGTTAGGTATGGTATGAAGATCCTTTGCCACAAAAATAGGAAACAGTTCAGAATTAGTAGCTTTCATTAAAGTAATAATGTCATCGAGGTCCCTCGACATCCTTTTCTTGCCTTCTTTGCGCCTAAGTGGCATCTTCTTTGCATTTGGTATCGAATCAAATAACAGTGATTTCGCCTTTGCAATGCTTTCCACGTTAAACGAGGTAGTAACCAAGAGGTGTATACTTTCCTCATCCATGTAGTCCAAAACATTCACAAGAAACGCTAAAAGTTCATTTATAACAACGTTACAGTTAACGCACTTCACTACTTTTGAATCCATCGCAAATACGGAGCGATTGCTCACGTCCGCGCTTCGTCGAGGTAGACGGTAGACGATTATCGTCATTGTTAATAGATTTTCAACTTTATGCGCTGGGTTGCAAAGTTGCAAATGTATTAGCGTCTGCTGAGCGTTGACGATTGTCGCTTGCCGTTTGCCTATAGGCCCAGGCAGGGTCGCCTGGCTCGCAACCATCACTTTTTATGATATTCCGTCAGTGTACAGGCGTTCCAGCAGCACCTTCTAGGTGAGCTTGCTCCTCTCTGACTTCATTGCTTCCCGACTAGATTAAGGCCAACCAAGGACACCACCATAAATAATAAATTGTTATTTTTTTATTGTTACAGATGCAGATTCATTCAACAATCTTCAAGCTACAGATCTTGAGGCAGAGCTGCTAAAATGGGTCAGAGAAGATTTTAATAATATATGTGAGGAAATAAAATATCTGTAAATAGCAATCAACGACGGTATATTACTAGACTCCAAATACCAGGCGACCGATGTCTGTCAACACATTAGGCAAAAAAGTCTTATAACCGTCTTATTTCGAGCACTCCTGAGAGCCGTAAACATACCTTGAGACAGAACAGACCTTGAGTTAGCCAATCACAACGCAGTACCCCGTCCCCCTCGCTTACGTAGTACCTTAGCGAGTTGACAGAATAGTTTTTGTTCCTTAGATCGTGCATGCGGAGTCTAGTAATATATCGTCGTTGATAGCAATAGTTTAATGTAATGTAATTATTTATAATTGTGCTTGTTGTGTTTACCTTTCTAAAATATGCACTTGGTCTAAACTACGTCTGTATTTGCAACTATGTATCAGTGTATCAGGAAAAGCCGAATAAATAGATAAATTTTAAATAAGCCTTTTTTACATACATACATAAACTCAAGTCTTGTTCCCATGGTCGCGGGCCTTATCCCATCACCGTGACCCCGGAACTAAAAGAGCTATTGAAGGACACCGTGGATTTTAGTCAGTACTAATCTGGCAGTCCCTCTCGCCCTGCCCGGGGTGGGAAGACTCAATTGATGATTTTACCACGTAAAAAAAAGCCTTGTTCCCATGGGGGTAGGCAGAACTACAGAGCGCCACCTGCTACGATCCTTACATACTCCTTTTGTCTCATCCACATTCATACATCTCGTCATACACGCACGTCGATTGCGAGTACTACGCACCGGCTAATAAGGTTTCTTATTAGCTTAAAACATTCCTTTTCGGAATTAAAACCTTTAAAAGTTTTAATTTCGAAAAGGAATGACTGACAGTAGCTTTGCTATGCACTTCAAAATCAAATACCTAGGTATAATGTGAGCCCACGATTACAGTGACTTGAGTAGACTGCAATGCCAGTTGCGTTTTACGTTTGATAGCGTCACTTCAACGCCGCGCAGCGTCAACGTTGACGTCGCGTCGACACGTTAACGACCGCTAAACGCGAGGTTTACGTCGCGCATAAATGTTTAATACTATGGCCAACAAACGCGACGTTAACGTTGCAAGGTCGCAACGCGAACGTTTGCCACTAGAGAGTCGCGACTCTGCGCAAGCGTAGGAGAGACGTAAACGCGCGTAAAACGCCAGTCGAATAGCGGTCAAGTGGTGAATAGTGTTCAGTAGTGTAGGTATTAATGTTTGTTTTAATAAGTGTAAAAACTCGTACTTATTTGGTTGATTACTCAGCATACATAGATTAAACAAGAAAACACAATCCTCCTTGCGCAGTGGGGTAAAAAGGACATTGATAAAACTTCGTCACTGCTTGTACTAAAGGTCGGAAGTTCAAAGGTTCGCAGCTGATAAGACTTATGTGTGAGCAATACTTAACTGTGCATAGCGCTTGTCAGAAATTGACCTAATCAACCAGTACCGTCAGCACGAGTTTTCAGTATTTGAGACGTAAAGTAAACTGGAACTTTGACGACTTCAAATTGACAATTTTCAAGGGAAAAATTGGTTCCTTCTTCGCACACCAGAGGCGCTGTACAATATTTTCATACAATAAACGCTGTAAATACTGGAAAAACTCTGTTAAGTAAAATAGAGAAAACTCGTGCTAGGGGTACATACTTAGGTACGGTCAGCAACAAAAGTCGATTAGCTATTTTAATTATAGAAACAATTAAACAAACCGTTTAGTTCGCCATACCAAATTACGATTATACGAATTCCCTGAAACTTTAAATAGGTTAACTCCAAATATATGGGTTCGGCGTTATCAAAAACTAAACCCGTACATTAATTGTCCTTCGAGCTGGATACCTCATGAAATCCAGTATTCTATCATCTGGGGTCCCTTATGGGGGCACATATCCATATTGCCCCACTTTCAACACATTGCTTCTACTGTCTAGCATTTCGTTGGAAGTCCCCCATTAAAACAGTGAAGTGAGTTTCGGATCTCGACAGATGTATGTATGGCACTACTGACGTCGTCATACGTAGTCCCCACTTCATGATCTGGGTGTGACGATATGCACCAAGTATTGACCGTGTTATTGTTAAGGGGAATGCGCTCTAACCAGCCCGCGAAATACAAATAACTAGCGTTTTTTGCAATTTGCAGGCCAGTGCTAGGTTGTATGATGATTAAAATATTATTCGCGGCTGTCAGACGTATGTAGTTACAGAGTTATAATCAACAAAATCACCAGTACATTCTTCCAAGTTCTATAGGTGTAGGAATGACTTTTTCTGTTTTTTTTTTAACCGACTTCAAAAAAAGGAGGAGGTTCTCAATTCGGTCGGTATGTTTTTTTTTATGTATGTACATCGATTACTCCGAGGTTTCTAGTCCGATTAGTGTGATTCTTTTTTTGTTCGATGCAGGATACTTGCAGTGTGGTCCCATAAAAATTTGGTTCAGTACTTTTTATTTTGTGAGCATTTTTATTAATTTCGCCTACTTGGACGACATGATGATCTTTACTTTTTGCGTGTTTGTTACGCGATTACTTCGCCAATTGTGGACCGATTTTCAAAATTGTTTTTTTGTTGTACTAGGGATCGTTCACCTTAGGGAATACTGCAAGTTTCATCGAACTCTGTTCAGCATTTTTTGAGATATGGAATTTTATTGGAACTTTCTTTTATGTACTTACACAACATGGGCGATGTTAATACCGGTGCTACGGATTACAAAATTCTAGTGCACATGTAAGAAAATGATGTATTTGCCAAGAATTTGGGTTGAATATTAAAACTAAAAAGAGTAAAATAAAAAACTTTTTTCAAAAAAAAATTAACCGCCTTCAAAAAAAAACACAAAAAAGGGTAAAATAACCTACAAAATAACTTTTCTTTCGGAAGTCGGTGGCAAAAAGACATCGAAATAATAAAACAAAGCCACCAGGCCAGTTGACTGGCCTGTTGGTATAGTGGTTAGTGACCCTGACTGCTATGCCAGGGGTCGTGGGTTCGATTCCCACCCAAGACAAATGTTTGTGTGATGAGCATGATCATTTGTTCTGTGTCTGGGTGTAATTTATCTATAATATGTATGTATTTAAAAATATATAAGTATGTTTATCAGTTATCTAGTACCCATAACACAAGCTCTGCTTAGCTTGGGACTAGATGGCGTTGTGTGATAGTTGTGCAATATTATTATTATTATTATAACGTCTTACAGCCGCGAATAATATTTTGATGAACATAACAAAGTAGCACTGGACTGCAAATTGCAAAAAAACGCAAGAAATTTAGAATTTCGCGGGCTGGTCAGAGCACTTCCCATAAGGGCTCCCTTTTCCGCATTTGGACTCGTAGGTCGTCCGTTATGCGTGAGGTGGGACGGTTGGCTATATGAGCCAACCCAGCTCTTTCCAGAAGTTCAGAAGTCTCCTGGGGGTTCACAGGCTTCTTGGAGCGACCTTGGAGTGCCAAGGTTTTGTGCCCGATGATTAGCAACGCCCTCGCATTCCAGGATTACGTGGGATGCCGTTTCATCCGCATTGTAGGTATTTACTGTGAATATCAACTACTTTGGTGATACGAATAGTTTTACGTGCGGGAATCGAACCCGCGGAATACAGCGTGCGTAGCGCAAATGTCATTGGCCCAGTCACTGCACTGCGTCATCATTATGATATGGTACGGTATTTATTTATTAATGACCCGTTTACCTCCTTAATCATTAGTAAACAGAAGTAAATCACTTATCAAAAATGTGCCTAATTAGCTAATTTATGAATATGATGGCACCTCCATGCGTCTAGTTTTGTTGTTTTTTGCACAGAATGTTTGGTATGACGTGACATACATAGATAAAATGATAGTCATAATTCTGAAGTGCCTAATATATAATCAACTATGTATCGATAGGCCATAGGAGCGTAGCACTTCGCTCATTATTGTATTATTATTTATATAGAATACATTTGCATTTAGTTTTTGTAAATACCTGCTTTATAGACAGGTATGTACCTATTTACAAAGTAAATATTAATGATACTATTTCGCAAGTTCCAAAATTCCAGTTGTGTGCTAATATATAGGCAATTTTCGAAAAAACACACACTCACTTGCTTTTTCAAGTTAATAGGTAGGTAGGTACGTAATTACGTACTAAGTGAATACTACATAAGGTAAGCTCCAGAGGAAACTCACCCCTTTTGTTAGTTACATCACTACCAAAGGGGGTGAGATTTCTCTGAAGCTGACTGTACATACTTGTTAATGCTCGTGACTATACCGTTATAAAAATAGCTTTATTTTGTCTTTTTCCTTCCCTTCCGAAAGTGTTTTCCCCTGCGTTTTTTTTCTTTTTCTTTGCATTTAAAGTATTTATTCTAAGTATTTAACGGCTCTCTAAACGGTAGCCATTACGATAAACGAGGGGTGCTAAGGCAGGAAACCTCCACGTGCGCCCGTGGACTGGAGTTCCCTCTCGGATACGTCCGGGGGGAAGACCAGTTTTTCGGGCCGGTGCACCCTGGGATGCGGGCAAAAACTCTTCTTTAGGCTCTGTGTGCCTAAGGAGTCTTTGCCCGTATGCGAATAGCCTGTCGTGTGGACGCTCCAACGCGTGTCCCTCTGATCAGCAGAGGGCACAGCGGCGGAGCGGGCTTGCGGACGGTGAGTAATGGGTGGCTCGCCGTCCGACCGAGGACCAAGCCCGGGTTGGTGGCGCGTCGTGTTTCGCGCCAAATGCCTGCTGGGGTCGCGGGTTTTTTCTTAACCCAGGTTACCGCGGCCCCGGAACGTACAGGGCATCCGAAGGAACACGGGTGGATTTTAGTCAGTAAGAGTCTGACAGTCCCTTCCGCCCCACCCAGGGCGGGAGGAATCATTTGATGATTTTACCACCTAAAAAAAAAAAAAAATTACGATAAACGAGAAAAAAATCGTCCATAATTTATGACCTCGGTATAGAACCTCTTACCTCTTCCCTTTTTGGAGTCGGTTAAAATACTGAATTGTTTCCAGAATAGATTACCGATAAGACTTAATGATTCATTACTAGAAATAATAAAACTTTTGTAAACAATATGAACTCTCGTACGTATGACATGTCATTTCTTAATTATAAAATGATACATAACCAGCGATCAATTAAATTAATGATTCACAGACTGAACTTTGTTTATCAGCAAAAATTATGTTTATGTACATCAATGTGATATGTTATGTATTACTCATAACTTCCCCTTGACCTCTCGCGCGGGAATAAATTACTTGAGTGCTCCATTACTGAGTTCAGTCGCTGTAAGTTCGGACGTCGCGACGCGTCCGCCCCACGTCCGCTCCGCGTCAACATGAAGCTTCCGCTACTAGTTGTGTTTACGTTCATATTCGTATTACAATTACATCATAGTGAGTGCCGACATGTGTCCTGGTTCCCCGAAGTCTTCGACAGCCTCACCAACAGAACCTCACAGATCACAAACTATGTGCGCGAAAGAGGACGCAGATTGAAAAACTACTACGTCGAAAATGTACGAGAAAAACTCACTTCGTATTTCGGTTTAAATAACACCAGACACGCAAAAACAGAAACCACAGAGACACCCGAAGAGAAACAATGGAGGATTAAGAGAAAATTCAGAGATTTTGTCGAAGTGGCCGAGTCAACGGAAAATAAGATTTTTGATACCATAGCACCGGAGGGAGACATGGAGTATAAGTGCTCAGATGATGACCCCACTATCCACATGAGCACGCCGCAGCTGATCGCGGTGAACGGGTACCCGGCGGAGTCACACACCATCGTCACCGACGACGGATACGTATTGACAGTACACAGGATACCATATTCCAAAAAATCAAACAACAAATCAAGTCCTAGGAAGACAGTGCTGCTGCATCACGGCCTACTAGGGAGTTCTGCAGATTGGATAATAGCAGGACCTTCAAAGGGCCTGGGTTATATCTTGTCTGATGCCGGCTACGACGTGTGGTTGGCCAACGTGCGAGGTAACACTTACTCCAGAGCTCATGTTTCAAGAAATGTTGATTCCTTTGAGTTCTGGAACTTCACATTTCACGATGTGAGTCAACATGACCTCCCAGCGGTCATCGATTACATTATGGATGTAAAAGGTTGGGATGTCAAAATTAACTACATTGGCCACTCTATGGGAACCACGGTACTGTTCGCGCTGCTGTCCACAAAAACTCACTACAACAAGGTGTTGAGAGCAGGATTCGCTTTGGCCCCAGTCGCCTACATGACAGAAATTAAGAGCCCGATACGACTGCTAGCTAAGTACAGTGATAACATAGAATATCTCATGAAACTACTCGGAGCTAATGAGTTTCTTCCTCAAAATTCTGTTTTGAGGTGGTTATCAAAACATGCGTGTGAGATAAATCATTATGAGGAAGCGATATGTGAAAACTCGATGTTTGTTTTGTGTGGGCACGATGAAAGACAATTCAATAGGTCATTGTTGCCGTTAATTCTGGGTCACGTTCCCGCGGGTGCTTCCACGAAGACGTTGGTCCACTACGCTCAAGAGATCAAGCAGGCAGGCAGGTTCCAGATGTTTGACTACGGTGTTAAGGACAACATGAAGGAATATGGGACCCCAACCGCTCCTGAATACCCCGTGCATAAAATCACTTTGCCCATCGCTCTTTTCAGTGCTAATAACGATTGGTTATCCAGTGACGTGGACGTAACGAACTTGTTTGTACAACTTGCGAATCCGATAGAACACTACATAGTGCCATTGAAGGAATTTAATCACATAGACTTTTTATGGGCAGTTGACGCGCCTAGCCTAGTTTATGCAAAGTTGTTACAGTTGTTAGAAGATGGCGTTAGCAAGCCATACTCTACTGATATTTTAGATGTTAACAATGTAGATAATAGTAATGTAGATGTTAAGTTAGACGATTTTATGAACAAAGATAAATATTAAAATAAGTTTGTTTTTAAAGGAAATAATAGTTTTATTGAAAGTGTCCATTACCTTACTCAATCTACACTAAAATGCTCAAAACGAAACAAAGAAGAGGTAAACCGTTGTGTTATTCTCTTGCTTGCCAGATGTGGCGTATATTTAAAAACAAAAAGTTCTGTAAAGGTTGCTACTGTACCGTAACAATCACGGTAGATAGTAGCATCCTTAATAATTATGAGTATTATGACTCGAAGAACAGTAATTAAATTAGTAGCAGTTGATACAAGCCGGAAAAATGGCATGCAACCAATTTTTCATAGTTTATCATTGATCCCTAGATACCTACGAGACAAATCTACAAGCAGAAGAAGAAAGCACACCTTTATTTGGTAGGTGATAAAGTATAATATCGGTCAAAATTCAAATATCTATCGACTGATTACGGTAATCAGTCAAATGTAGGTTATGAAAACAATGTAATGCGTATCTGTATTGTTTTCATTATGAGCTAGCTATTGCTTGTTATCGGGAACTCTTTGTTTCATTTTCAGCAGACCGAACGAAAGCGTTTTAACCACCAGATTTCATATCAAATTGTCATACCGGTGGTAATCGGTGGAATAGGTACAAGTTCCTCTCTTGCTGTCTTAACTCCGATTTGTAAAATATTATGGTTTATAAAAAGTAATATATCTGTCTATCTACATAAACAGAAAGATATAGAATAGATGCAATAAAATCAAACATCGTGAATATTCTCTGTCGGATATATCCGACTCTGGCGTAATGGACCCGAAAATATTTGTCGAATATATCCCACGACGTTGGCGGTTAAAAGGTTAAGGATAATGCTTCAATTTACAGCTTAAAAAAGGCATTTTTGTACCTACATAGGTACAAAACAACAACACGACCCTACCAGAATCAAGTCTGCTATTACAAATAGTGTCAGAATGGTCTATCATTGACTTTATAATTATTTATTTAGGGCTGATTTTTCAAAAGACAGATAACTTTTATCTGAGGAATAAAATATATATGACATAATTTCTATAGAAAAGCTGTTAAACCGCAATTTTTTTCCTCATCTGACTATTGAAAAACAGCCCTTAGACATGTTTGATAATCTACTAAATATTAATGGAGTCGGTTTTCCAATAACCACTGGCACTCCATTGAAAGAAAGGACATAGAATAGTAACTACCTAACCTCGAACAAATGTTTTTTTTTTGCTATTTACGAACCTGTTTCTAAAACTGTAAAAATATTTATACCTAAACAAAAACAGGCCTGAATAAATATTCAAATGTCAATAACAAAATTTTATTACGAGACCATTGACCGACCAATGATCGCACTAATGAATTTAGATTACGATTTTTTTACCAAAATGATTATGGCGTTGTGCGTGGTGGAATGCATAATCCACAAATTGTATAGATAGGTTAGGTACCTACACTACGTACCTCCATTATACATTTATTACGTAAGCGTAGATAACATTTATATGCATTTGTGATGGTCGACTTTGAACTTAACCACACTTATGTGGTTAACGTATTAACCGGTATAGTTATTAATAATATCATAGCCCGTTTTTACTACCATAAAGTGACACCTAAATCAATGCCTAAGTTAGATGTTACTTTTTTAACCGGAGCTATTCTGTTGCCGTGAACAGTGTGCTTTTATTTAGGCATTTTAGCCACAAGTGACTTCAATCAAGTCCATTAATAACTTAAGACTTTAAAAAGTAGAAGTAATGCTTAACTACGGAAGCAAACTAATAACTAATTACTTTGCCTTAAAAAAAGTTACACCATATTAGTAATTTCTCCTGTGTCTTGGATACGACCAGGAATAAATACTTGTAGATCATGTTTTGTTCTGTGCGGGAATATAACCCGCGACACGCACCGTAACAGTCGATGGCTCGGCCACTGCGCCGTCAAATTGAATTGCTCCCTTATTTCGAATAGTTACGCACAGTACTAAGTTATGTAGAAATGTACTAGCTATAATGTAAAATTAAATCAACATTAAATGTTTTTAATTTACATCACAATCATGTGGACAAAAGAACCAAAACAAGTTTTATTCTTTGTTCAGTCAAACTTCCTGAGTCCAAAATTATGTTGTTTTTGCTTACAATTTTATACATATTAGGTAGTTACCTAAATCTAAACTTATGCATCAAACTGGTTTCATTTTGATTTCGTTGTAAAACTTGTAAACTTAGAACTACCTGTTACTTGATCCTGTTTAATAATTATTTTACACAACTGGCAAAGAAACTTCGTGTTTTCGCGTATCTTGAATGTAGGTACTATTAGGTAGGTATTGTAATATTATTGTAGTCTTTTTTTATTATCTACCTCGTATCTTCCTAAAATGGCTGAATGAATTGTTATTGTTCTATTCGTCTTAAATGTTTACATCAAGCAAGAACATTTGTTAGCCTATCCAGTGCTACCGAACAGAGGCCTATTCCTTCCAGTTTCCACTTCTCTTAATCCTGTCCCGAGGCATGGCAAACCAATTTTCTATGCAGGTATAATCAGTACCTATAACGCTGCCACATTTCTAAGTAAGGTTTTATTATTTATACACGTTTTTTTTTAATCCTCTAAAATAAACGATTATCACATGAAAATAACTTAAAAGATAATAAAGACCACCTACTAATTTCATTTCAGTCCACTTTGGCCCTGGATCGTGTAAACTGGAGATTATGGGGGATCATGCCTTTGCCCAGCAGTGGGATGATATAGGTTAACAGTATCAGTAATAATTTCAGAAATTAATTTGCACAAAGCACCTATTATATTTCAAAGCGTTATTTATACAGTTGGCCGCGGGACAACGATTAGACCCTTGAACGTAAAGTGCTATTGAAGGACACCGTGGATTTTAGTACGTGTCTGACAGTTCCGCTCTACCCTCATTTGATGACTTTACCTTGATAAAAAAAAAACATTGTTTGTAAAAGAAACAGTTGATAGATTGCAGCGGTCATTGATGAATTCCTCAGAAGTTGTGTCATGAACAAGACATAATACAGGGAACCGATCAAGTAGTCGAATTACCGACTTCGGGCTATAACGATACGATCAAATAGTTGCCAGGCATACCTACAATGACTGCTCGCGGCAGTCCGTGTATGTCCTGTCCGACTTTATTAATCCCATCACCTGCGGGGCTATTGTGTATCTCGGTGTCTGCGTGGTGATCATCAAACAGCTGTCAAAAGGTAAATTTTGTATTGGCTTTTGCATTTGCAATGAAACAGATAAATGTAAATATTCCCTATAATCAACTATTCAAACCCTCTCGAGGCACTCCACTCCTCAACTTAGTCTGATAACAGGCATCAATTATCCATCCGCCATCAGCCATCCAAGTTCAGGTTGACAACTGCTGGTCAGTGACTACCAAGTAAGCCAATGTCCCTGCTGGGCGGTTCTATGATTTAAGGGCTTTCACATATATTCATCATGTTATGATGAACGATCAGACGGCAACTTAAGGTATCAGAGGCGGAGTGCACTGTAACTAATCAAGTGAATTCGTTTGCTAAGCTCACTTTTGCATTCTTCATCTATCCCATATTGCTCAGGGGCCTTAGCCAAACAGCAGACGACAATCGTTTTCGCTCAGCAGTCTTTATTAGATTTTCAACTTTGTGGCGCTAGAGTACAAAGTTGAAATTTTAATAGTGACTGCTGAGCGGTAACGATTGTAGTGTAGTCTGCTGTCTTCTGAATAAGAATAATTTATTTGCATTCTGCTGTTTGTCTATAGGGCCAAGTATGCTATTCTCTATAATAAATCTCATCGCTGGATTCTACGATGCGCTCGTCGACGAGGCAGTGATTCGATGACCGCTGAGCACCAGTTTCACTGACAGTAACTTAGTGCAGGGGTTCCCAAACTTTTTCAGCTATGGACGCTCGTCCTACCAGGTTTATTATTTTTTCGCGACGCCCGGCCTAGTACCAGATGAATATTAAAACAATATCACCTGGTTCCGAATTCCACGAAATCAGAGTACGTGAATCTGGGTTGCTGTAAAAGAGATCAATGAGACTATACACTTCTTTCTGGTGGATATTATATTTTATACATACACGCGTGGGTATACCATTCTCTGGATTCATTAATGCAATACGCGCAATATCAATCCGGAAAAGGGTCTACCTACGCGTCTCACGACACGTACCCCTCTGTACAGTGTACCGTAGGTACACACACTCTACGAAGCACCAGGGCGTCGTGAATACGCGACGCACGGTTTGGGAAACCCTGGCTTAGTGAATAGCAAATAGTCCCAGGGTGGAGTAACTGCTGCGGCCGCGCTGTCACAATGCTATGTTTTTATTGAATAGCACTGCAGTAATCTGTGCTGCGTTATGTTAAAATTAGACGTATGCTACTATTTGCGTAAGATGACTCATTGATTACTAAGTACTTGACCTCCAAGACCTCTGGACCTATCAGGGATGCGTCAAATAAATACAAATACCAACGCAAGTGTTTGTAATCAATAAGTTACATAGGTCAATATTTTTATCAGCTTACTACGTCATTGTTTAATTCTATTGTTAGTATTAAAATCTGTATGCATAAATTGTCTGTGCTGTTGCTGCAGTCAGTCGCTGAGAAGCATCCAGAAGCATCACTCAATTAGACATGTGTTTAGGCATATGCAAGCGCTACAAGGATGTTTTGGCGTTTGAATGATGCCTCTTGTTAGTTTGATTAACATTTTAGTTTAGAAAAAAGGTCTAGCAGTTAATTGTTAGTAGTTAAGTAAGTACTGTTTTTATTTAATTTATACAGGTCTATGAGTCTATCCATGTACCTAGATAATTATTAATATCCTCTTCGGCAGACTTCTTACCGTAATAAAACATGACAGCAGGTTGGTACAAACACCAGCACATGTCATAAACCATCAACCTACGTGAGGTATTCCAGTCAGGGCACCCGCTAAAATGGCACCTGAGCGAATGGCTCCTAAGCTATTCCACGAACGGCACCTATCAAAATTTTTTGCAGGTGCTCTTAGTGGAATAGTTTTTCATGTAGCATTTTATTCCACTTAGGGCACCCATGGATTAATACGTACTAGTGTTGGGACGTGTATTTTTTTAGGACGTCAAATTAATTGATTAAAACTAGTTACGAGCTTACTTATTTATTAAGGAGTAACATAAGTGACATTTTTGTCGAAGTTAAAAATCTTTATGTTGTTGGCGTTAGAGTTTTTATCCCTATCTCAGTTAGTAAGATTTGTATGAGAGTACTCAATGTGTGTTCTGAAAAGTAAAAACATACATACTAGGACAACAGGATCATATTATGGAGAAGGTGTTCGTCTGTCGTCAAATACTAAAACGTATTTTTGGTGAATTTCCGTGAAATTTACTAGGCTCGCATAAATTCAATGTAGGACTTAAGTAGATATTCGGTAACAGAGAGCGTAAGTAAGTAGTCATCGGACTGATATGTTTTGTATTTATGTGTGATGACGTATCCGTTAACTTTTTCAACGTTTGGAAAAAATCTACTTAGTTTATCCTTCTCTAATACAAACTATAAATTAACTTGTCATGTGATTATTAGATCGTTGATATCTTCCTAAGCTGGATCGGGCTGATGCCACCTTCAAGCCTCTTAACCAACCTTAGTGGCAAAAACAATCACCTCCTACCGGAGGCTGCACGCTAGAGTCCTGTGCATATGGAAGCAATCAAAGCTTTACAGAAGGTCATCGCTATCCGGATGATCCGGGGATACCGCATGATTTCCGGTGAAACAGCAAACTTTTTCGGATTGCGATCTTGGGCTTGGGCCACTTAGAAAAGACGTAAGACGCAGCTGGGGCTGAGACATAATGTCTCGTCTAGTTCGGCGTCTCTTTCATACAAAATGTATAGAAGCGTCGCGAGGTAAAACACATAGAAGAGACGGGGCGCGGGCGCAACTGTCATACATTTTCGCACGTCCGTGACGTATTCTCATCTTACGTCTTTTCTATGTGGCCCACCCCTTGGGATTTAGCGGCGAAAGCCCTCCAGCATGTCTGACTGGCGTGTGGAGGTGCAACCTAATGGTGATATGGAGGGAATGACTGTCGCAACAGAGGTTAGCCCACGCTGCGATTGTGGCGGTAAGACCTCTCTTTGAAGAGTGGCTTGAGAGGCGCCACAGCGTCCTCACCTACCGTCTGACGCAAGTCCTCACCGAACACAGAAGATGTTTCAATCATGGTCATGATGGTGCGAGTCGCCCATTACTCGTCGCCCGCATGTCCCTTCTGTTAGAAAAACTATTTTAATGTATGGCATCACAATTTACTGGTATATTTTATTTTTTGACTATAGCAACATCTGTACCTATCTATCAATCATATCTGTCATGTTGACACTCCTTCTTCACTAAAAACTATTAGAGCTAACATGGTGTAATTTACTAATTTAACAATTTATGTTTAACTTGCTTCTTGATAGAAGAAAATATAAACATTAAAGCTGCAATGAGCTAGTTTCTTTGCCGTCAACTCCATCTTCGATTCCCTGTCGCACTGACTGCAAGCCACACTGCATCCACGAGGTCCTCCATCTTTGAACAGGTTACGGCCCAGGAACACCGCAGAAGAAATCAAAATCCATCTGGTGCTTGCAAAATCAGTGCGACGGAATTTGACGCCCAGTGTGTGCGGCCCACATGGCTTCGCCAGATAACGAGATTATTCCGACGACGGGAGCGCCACATGGTTCGACGATTGTGTTCGGCGGTGCGGCGGGCGCAATGGAAAAATTGGAAGGTGCGGGAAACTATCTCAATTGGAAATTTCAATGTAAAATGATATTGAAACTTGAAGGTCTCTGGGATCTTATCGAGAGAAGCGATAACAATGCACTTTCTGGCGCTGATGCCGCGCGTGATCAACGTGCGCTGGCTCGCGTCTGCTTAAGTATCAAAACAGGTCTATTTCAATATGTTCGAGAAGCAAAATCAGCCAAAGAAGCTTGGCAAAAGCTCAGTGAGGTCTTCGAAGACCGTGGCCTTTACAGAAGAGTATTATTGCTTCGTCAGCTCCACCGCATTGAGTACAAAGACTACAGTAACATGTCAGAGTACATTGAAAAGGTTATGTCACTTGTTCATCAATTGTCGGATATTGGAAAAACCATAGAAGATGAAGAAATTGCAGAAATTCTTCTAAGTGGTTTACCGCAAGAGTATGATACGTTGGTGTCTAACTTAGAAACCCTCTGCATTTCGTCGACGCTTCAGAGCGAATTGGTACGGACTAGACTATTACAAGAAGCTCACCGAAAAGATGAAACTTCTACTGCTACGGCATTTGTCAGCAAAAAGCAATTGGTCTGCAAATATTGTCACAAGGCTGGACATATCAAGCCGAAATGCTTCAAATTCAAGAGAGACAAGCTGCAGAAGAAGAAGAAGGAAGAAAATGAGCCAGTCACTGCCTACTTAGCTCACAGCTCTTCAAATCTCTATATTGACAGCGGTTCGTCGTGTCATATGGTTAAGGACAAGGAAATGCTTATTAATACAAAGGGAACCAGTACTCAAGTTGTCTCGTGCGCTAATAATGAACAATTAGTTAGTACCTGTGTGGGTGACATGAATATATGTACAAATAATGAGGTAAGAACCTTTAAAAATGTAATGTTTGTCCCCAAGTTATCTGCTAATCTCTTATCAGTTTCTAAGTTAGTAAAAGATGGTTTTATAGTTATATTTACTGATGATGGTTGTTTTGTTTACCAAAATGGACAGTGTAAAATTTCTGGCAATTATTTATTTAAGGCTAGTTGCACTAATGGCATTTATAAAGTGAATGGGTATGTGTGTGAGGATAACATGCTCCATAGGATGCATTCTATGCTCCTGCAAGATAGGCAGGAGACAATGATGAGTGCTGCAGTTGCTGCCTCTGCCTCAACCAGTATGGAACTTTGGCATCATCGGCTTGGCCACTTACATCCTGCAGGTATGTGTAGGTTAAGAAAGCATGCATGTGGTGTATTGTTTCAGGATGAAGCACTGAAGAAGTGTGAGGCTTGCCTGAAGGGGAAGTTAGCAGCTGAACCTTTCCCTAATGCAAGTTCTAGCCGGACAACACAGCCACTGCAGCTCATACACAGTGACGTTTGTGGACCATTACCGGAGGCTAGCTATGGGGGAGCTAGATATCTTGTCACATTCACAGATGACTTTACAAGAAAAAGTTTTGGATACCTTATGAAGAATAAACATCAGGTAATGGATTGTTTTATTCAGTTTAAAGCCTTAGTTGAAAAGCAACTTAATTTAAAAATTAAATGCTTGCGAACTGATAATGGTGGTGAATATTTAAATTCAAAATTTACTTGCTATCTACAGCGAGAAGGTATCATTCACCAGACCAGTGTTCCTTATTCACCTGCACAAAATGGTGTCGCTGAGCGTCTGAACAGGACTCTCTTTGATAAGGTGCGTTGCATGTTGCAACACAGTGGCCTCTGTAAGCGGTTTTGGGGCGAATGCGTTATGGTTGCGCTTTATTTGAAAAATAGATCGCCCACAGCTGCTTTGTCAGGGCAGATTCCAGAGGAAGTTTGGTCGGGGTCACAGGTCGACCTCAGTCACCTCAGGGTTTTCGGTTGCACTGCTTATTCGTTGTCACCTAAACACAAATGCGACAAACTTGATGCTAAGGGGAAGGAATTTATCTTTGTGGGGTATAGTGAAACACAAAAGGGTTTTCGCTTAGCTGATCCATTGAACCCTACTAAGGTCATTGTTTCGCGTAATGTAGCATTTATTGAAAATAAGTTTTACACTAATACTGACCATCTTGTTAAGCCTGTTAGCTCACATGAAGTGGAGATCAATTATTATAATTTTGACTGTGATAATAAACAAGAAAATAATTTAATCTGTGATAATAATCAAGAAAATAATTTAATCTGTGATAATAATCAAGAAAATAATTTAATCTGTGATACTAGTCAAAATAATATTTATTTACATAACAAAAGTAATGAATCTAATTTAAATAATGCATATAATGAGAATTCTTTTAATAACAGTGGTTCTTTTCCTAATGTTTCAGATGAAGAGTACTGTACGGGCAGTGAAGACGACTCCAGCTCCGCTGAACTGTCTGCAGGTGACACGGGTGCTGAGCCCTTGAGTTCGCCGGGTGAGACGTCAGTTCGAGAAGTAGTCGCGACGAGTCCGGTGACTGTCGCTTCGCGTACTGGTCGGCCTATTCGCTCTACACGTAATGTACAACCTTCAAGATTCTTAGATTATGATATGAGTTATTTGGTAAACGAGAACCCACTCGTTGATGAACCACTTACCTACGAGGAGGCGATGAATTCTTCATGCAGTGCACAGTGGAAAGACGCGATGAAACGTGAGTACGACGCGCTGGTAGCGAATAATGTATGGGAGTTGGTTGAGAGGCCAGTGAATGTAAATATTGTCAAGTGCAAATGGGTCTATAAGGCAAAGTATGATGCTTCAGGAAAGTTTGATCGTTTTAAAGCTAGACTCGTTGCCAGAGGTTTTACTCAACGAATAGGTATAGATTATAATGAAACCTTTTCTCCCGTAGTGCGTCACTCTACGATGCGAATTCTATTCTCCATAGCTAATCAGTTTGATTTAAATATAGATCATTTAGATGTCGCCACAGCGTTCTTAAATGGCGATCTAAATGAAACAATTTATATGGAACAACCAGTAGGTTTTTGTAGTAAAGATCCTAATAAGGTTTGTTTGTTAAAGAAAAGTATTTATGGCCTTAAACAGGCAAGCAGAATGTGGAATTGTAAAATACACAGTCTACTATGTAAACATGAGTTCATTCAGTCAAAATGTGAACCGTGTGTCTATGTAAAATGTTCTGGTAATGACATTGTTATAATTGCATTATATGTGGATGATTTTTACCTGTTTTACAGTTCCAATAGCTCTAATAAAAATAATTTAGTTTCAATTCTTGAAAATGAATTTAATGTAAAGAACTTGGGAACACTTAGGAGCTGTCTAGGTATAAATGTCACTAGGGATAGAGTGAAGGGTGTTTTAAAGCTCGACCAAAGTGAATACATTAAAAAACTGCTTGTTCGATTTGGAATGGAACATTGTAAGGCCGTCTCTACACCAATGGAGGTTAACTGTAAGCTACTTAAAAATGAGGAGTCCAGTTTACAGGATGATGTTTACAACTATCGTCAGCTGCTTGGTTGCTTGATGTATCTGTCCGTTTGTACACGCCCAGATATATCTTATGCATGTAGTCAGCTCAGTCAGTTTAACAACTGTTTCGACAGGACTCATTGGTTAGCTGCTAAGCGGATTCTGCGTTATTTGGCAGGTACAATTCATTACTCTTTATGTTTTCATAAAAGTAGGGATTGGTTTTTAAGTGCCTATACTGATGCGGATTGGGCCAATGATGTAACTGATAGGAAATCCTATACCGGTTTTGTCATCAAATTGGGAAATGATACAGTTAACTGGGAATCACGCAAACAGAGGTGTGTAGCATTGTCGAGCACTGAAGCGGAATACTTAGCGATAAGTGATGTATGTAAAGACGTTTCTTTTATTCGAAATTTGCTGTCAGAAATTATGCCTGCACAGATGTGTGATATTAATTGTAATTGTATTGTATATAATGATAATCAAAGTGCTCAAAAGTTGTTAGAAGTCAGAGAATATTGTCACAAACGAACCAAACATATAGATCTGAGGTATCACTATGTAAAGGATCTTGTAAACAAAAATGTAATAAGTATTATGTATTTACCTACTGATAAAATGCTTGCGGATATTTTAACCAAACCTTTAAGTAAAATTAAGCATGAGAAATTTCTTAAAGCTATGTTCGGTATTGTAAAGGTGAACGCAGACTTGGCCGCACCGCAGTCTCCGCAGTACCCGCACTCATCGCATTTTGTTAATGGCCTCGCACACCTATCCGCACCGCAGTACCCGCAGTCCCCGCAGTCGCTGCACGCATCGCCGGTGTTGCCAACTTAGTGAATTTTCGACTAAAATTGTTGGTTTTGACTCTTTTAGTGGCGTAATATTTATTATTGTAGTTCTTAAATAATATTCTGTTTCTCATCTGGATCTAATGCTTAGTAAAAATATTTTGTTATGTAATGAAAATTTTTAGTGATATAATATATTTAGGTACTGTTTAATGTTTTCGAAAAAATAATTTGTTTAGTGGTTATGGTTATGAAGAGATCGTTTATTCGTTGGCAACACTGCGCATCGCACTTGATTTCTTTCTTTCGTCTTTGTTGATTCATATAGTTTTCATTTTGTACATTATACAGCTCGTTGTATTTTTGAACCAACGTAATTAAAGTAGAATCCTCCATTATATTATTAAGTTCTTATATCAATCGCAGAAACATAAAAAAAAAACTTTTTCTATTGCGCACGCACATTGCACATCCTTCAGCTCGGTTCCGCCGTCCGCGCCGGGGATGCGAATGACGTCATCCGCACCGCACTAGCCGCAGCGTCCGCTGCGTGCGGGCCGACGTTGGTGACGTCATCAGCTGCGGTTGGGGAATTCGGTCGTCTCAGGGTCTGCGGCTACTGCGATGCGGCTAGGTGTGCGAGGTTTCATAGAATTTCATACAAAGAATTCGTAATGCGGGGACTGCGGAGACTGCGGTGCGGCTAGGTCTGCGTTCACCTTAAAATGGCAACATTAATATTTTAAATATAGCAAATAATTTTGTGAGTATGGCAACTCTCTCTTGCAACGCCGGTCAAGGCAAAACTACATGTCCATTTTGTACTGTGCCTAAATTAATTAATAAACGTTGATATTCCTTCTCCATAACGTATTATTTCGCTCCATCC
Organism: Agrotis ipsilon; assembly: GCA_028554685.1. Lineage (NCBI taxonomy): Eukaryota > Metazoa > Arthropoda > Insecta > Lepidoptera > Noctuidae > Agrotis > Agrotis ipsilon. Next base: position 12,780,821 of record CM052972.1, read on the forward strand.
ACTGCCAATAATAACCTGAAAAAATTTTGTGAGTATGGCAACTCTCTCTTGCAACGCCGGTCAAGGCAAAACTACATGTCCATTTTGTACTGTGCCTAAATTAATTAATAAACGTTGATATTCCTTCTCCATAACGTATTATTTCGCTCCATCCACTGCCAATAATAACCTGAAAAGGTTATGGGCCCAGACGCCCGGAGCGAAATAAAGGAATATTGGCAAAAAAAGCTGTGGTAAAGCGGCGGCGTGGTCCTGCGGTCAAGCAGTGGTAAAGGGCGAAACAAGATGGACGGCGAGGGCTATATTTTTGGAGCTTCAAATAATCGCATGATATTAGAAAATATCAGTAACTGGCCCACATGGAAATTCCAACTAAAAGTGTTATTGAAGGCGGTAAATGTCTTTGACTTGGTGGATGGCTCATCAAAATGCCCACAAAATGAAGTCGAAAAAATAACCACATGGAAGAGATTAGATGCAAAAGCCCAAGGAATCATCGTTGGAAGATTGGGCAACACGGCTATGCTACACGTGCAAAATTGCGAAACATCCAAAGAAATGTGGGATAAATTAAATACAGTATTTGAACAAAAATCGGATGTCTCACTCCACATACTACAGCAGCGCTTCTTCGAAGAGAAACTTGACAGTTCAGAGGATGTGTCTACGTTTATAGCGAAAATAGAGGCCATTGTGACTCAAATAAAGCTAGCAAAGGGCGAAATTGCCGAAAACATGATTGTTACGAAAATTATAAGTTCGCTGGGTGAAAAGTTCAGACACTTCGTCTCTGCATGGGACTCTGTGCCCACAGAAAAGCGAAACCTTTCAGAGTTGACAGCCAGGCTCATCATAGAAGAGCAAAGAAATAAACTGTACCAAGACAGTGAAAACAGTAGTTCCACAGCGTTTAAAACTAATACAAACCCAAGAAAATGCTTTAACTGCGGTAAAGTGGGGCATTATAAAAAGGACTGTAAGGTAAAGAAGCACAAAAGTGATAAAACTGAAAACATTCTATTTTGCAATCAATGTAAAAAACGGGGACATACAAAAGAAAAGTGTTGGTTTAACAAGGACAATAAAAAACAAACTGAAGATAAAAAACAAAACGCATTTGTCATGTCAGTGTGTGGACTTATGTCAAAAAGTAAAAATAATGAGTGGTTCTTAGATAGTGGTGCTTCTGAGCATATGTGCTTTACAGTGGACAGTTTCATAAACTATAAAAAATTGTTAGTGCCTAAAGACATTGTAATTGGTGATGGGACAATAATAAAAGCATTAGGTTATGGTGATATTAACCTAGAGGCATATGATGGTCAAAATTGGATTAAAACTTCAATAGGCAGTGTGTTATATGTGCCAAGCCTCAAGACCAACTTATTTTCCATGAGTGCTGCTCTGGATAAAGGTTATAAACTGGAGTCGACAGCTAATGAGTGCCAGTTCATCAAAAACAATAGTGTGTGAGCGGTAGCAAAAAGAAATGGTAAAATGTACACAATGTTATTCAGAGAGTATGAAAATAACGCTATGGTTGGAAAAGTAATGTCAAATCTGAGGGAATGGCATGCCAAACTAGGTCATCAAGACATAAATCAGGTGAAAAGCATCTTAATGAAGCAAGATATTAAGTTCGAAAATAATAGTGAAGAAGAAACCTGTTTGCCATGTTTGAAAGGAAAACAACATAAGTTTCCCTTCCCATCTAGTACCCATAGGGCAACGAAACCAGGAGAGGTTATCCATATTGATATAGGAGGTCCAGTAGAACAAACTTCACTAGGAGGGGCAAGGTTCTTTCTGCTCATCAAGGATGATTATTCTAAATATAGAAAGGTATATTTTCTGAAGAATAAAGGTCAGTCTGTAGAATATTTAAAACAGTATCTGAAAGAAATAAAAGTTAATCCCGGTCACATAGTGAAATACATAAGAAGTGATAATGCAAAGGAATTTATCGGTAAAGAAATGGAAAACTTGCTGAAATCACATGGGATACAACACCAAAGAAGTGTAGCATATACTCCGCAACAGAATGGTTGTGTAGAGCGCGAGATGAGGACGGTGGTTGAGTCAGCACGAACTATGCTTCTGGAGAGCGGCCTAAACAAGAATCTGTGGGCGGAAGCTCTCAATACCGCTGTCTACATAATCAACAGAACAGGTCCTAGTCGTGTGAAGGACAAAACACCATATCAACTTTGGTGGAACAAAGATTTTGATGTCAACAACCTTCAAGTCTTCGGTAGTCAAGTATCTGTACATATTCCTGATCAAAAACGGTTAAAGTTTGATAGCAAGGCTGAATTAGGCCATTTCATAGGATATGGAGAAAATACAAAAGGATACAGAATATATTTTCCAGAAGAAGACAAAGTAGACATCAAAAGAGACATAGTATTTATAAAAAGGTCTATAGAAAACAAAGATAAAGACAGAAGGCAAGAAAAGGAGTATCACATAGTTTCTGAAACTCAAGAAGAGACAGAAGAAGTTTCAGAGGAAGAAAAAAGCCAGTATGAGGATATTGAAAACCCTGAAACAATAGAAAGTGAAAATGAACAGGACTCCATTCACTCCTTTCATGAGGAATCAATACTAGAAGAGGAAGAGATAGAAGAAGAACAGGAAAACTCACAGGAAACTTCAGGACAGACAGAAGAGGCAACAGAAAGATCCAGAAGGGTAAGAAAAAAACCAAGCTGGTTGAAAGACTATGTACAAGAAGACGAAAACATGTTCCTGAGTTACAGCTGTGATGAACCTATTTCCTATCAAGAAGCTATGAAAAGACCAGACAAAACTAAATGGGAGGAAGCCATTAATAAAGAGTTGAAGACACTGGAGGAAAATAATACCTGGGAGGAGGTGACAGAAGTTCCTGACGGAGAAAACATAGTGAGTAGCAAGTGGGTATTTAAAATCAAGGAGGCAGAAGGAAAATCTCTGTATAAAGCTCGCTTAGTAGCCAGAGGATTTGAACAGAAGAACTGCGACAACCAAACCTACTCACCTGTCGCCAAACTAACAACCTTCAAAGCTATGATGGCTGTAGCCACACAAAAAAGGGAGCCAGTGTATCAAATGGATGTCACGGGAGCATTCCTCTATGGTGACATAAATGAGACAGTTTATATGAGATTACCTAGTAATAAGGTATGCAAATTAAATAAATCAATCTATGGTCTTAAAAAATCACCAAAATACTGGAATGAAAAGTTTAATAATTTTATGTCAAATGAAAATTTTTTAAGATCAAAGAATGATCCATGTTTATATTTCAAACAAATAGGAAATGATTACATTTATGTGTTATTATTTGTTGATGATCTGTTGTACTTTGGTAGTAATAAAAAGCAAGTAGGTGACTTTAAAAGTTCCATATGTAAAAACTTTAAAATGAAAGATTTGGGTCTAGCTAGTAATTATCTAGGAATAAATATTAAACAGGATCTTGTTAATTGTGTAACTGTAATAAATCAGAAAAGATATTTGCTAAAGTTGTTGGATTTATATCAAATGTCAAATTGTAAAACTGTATCTACTCCAATAGAACAGAATTTAAGTTTTGAATTGTTACAGAAAGATAAAAGTGAAAGTTTTGAAATAGAAAAAGCTTGTAGAAGTTTAGTTGGCAGTCTTTTGTATGCAACTTGCACTAGGCCAGATTTATGTGTAGCAGTAGGATTTCTTAGTAGATATGTGCATTGTGCTAGTGTAGCTTTATTTAAATGTTTAAAGAGGATATTAAGATACATAAATGGTACCATAGATTTGTCTCTAATATACAAATATGATAAGGAAAGTAAAAATGTATGTAAACTGCAAGGCTATAGTGATGCAGACTGGGCCGGTGATGTTGCAGACCGGAAGTCAACATCTGGTCAAATTTTTTATATTTTTAATTGTCCAGTTTCTTGGTACAGCAAGAAACAGTCTTGTGTATCATTATCGTCTTGTGAAGCTGAATATGTTGCTCTTAGTATGAGTATTATGGAAGGTTCTTTTTTAAAAAAGTTACTCAAAGACTTTGGATATTATAATGTTGATTTTGAAATACTTGAAGACAACCAAAGTGTGATTAATATAACAAAAAACAATGACAGTAACAAAAGGTTAAAACATATAGATATAAAATATCAGTATATTGTGGAAAATATATCAACAGGTTCAGTTAAGATAAAGTTTGTTTGTAGTAATAACAATATAGCTGATTTGTTTACCAAACCTTTGGGGAAAGTACTTTTTGTTAAACTTAGAGATATGATATTGTCATAAGTTTGTTATAGCAAGTAGGCATATACTTAATATTGAGTTTATATTGTATAAGGTATCCTGTCTAAGTAAAGGTTGTTTTAGTATTTTTAGATTTAAGGCTCTGCATATTTGTTTAGAGGTTATGTTATAATTTAAGGAGATGCATTGCAAAGTTTGTTAAGGGGAAGCATCTCTGAATTTTTCTTAAGGGGGTGTAAAGAATAAATGTTTTGATTTGTTAAATTAAAGGGTTGTCTGGAAATTAAAATATAATGTTGAGGGGGTGTGTTCGGTATTGTAAAATGGCAACATTAATATTTTAAATATAGCAAATAATTTTGTGAGTATGGCAACTCTCTCTTGCAACGCCGGTCAAGGCAAAACTACATGTCCATTTTGTACTGTGCCTAAATTAATTAATAAACGTTGATATTCCTTCTCCATAACGTATTATTTCGCTCCATCCACTGCCAATAATAACCTGAAAAAGCTATGAATGTGAATTAGTATTGTGGTTAATGTGTTCTTTGAATATTTTATAATATGACTTGGAATGTGAATTATGTGTCTTTGTGCATGTTAAATTTAATAATTATTTGAGGACCTATTTACCTAATGCATAATTATTAATTATTTGTTGTAACATGCAGAGATAATTTTTTTTTAAATATAGAGTCAAATGTTTTGAAATATAGAGTCACATTTTCTTTTAAGTAGAGTCATATTATTTTTAAATGTAGAGTCATTTTGTTTTATTTTAACATTTGATTCTGTATATTGTGAGCCATAAGGGGAAGTGTTAGAAAAACTATTTTAATGTATGGCATCACAATTTACTGGTATATTTTATTTTTTGACTATAGCAACATCTGTACCTATCTATCAATCATATCTGTCATGTTGACACTCCTTCTTCACTAAAAACTATTAGAGCTAACATGGTGTAATTTACTAATTTAACAATTTATGTTTAACTTGCTTCTTGATAGAAGAAAATATAAACATTAAAGCTGCAATGAGCTAGTTTCTTTGCCGTCAACTCCATCTTCGATTCCCTGTCGCACTGACTGCAAGCCACACTGCATCCACGAGGTCCTCCATCTTTGAACACCTTCGACGTTGGCCGGAAAACGTCCTGCGTCGTTCGTCGCCGTGGGCATCTACCACTACGGCAAGGCGTGAGGTGGACGCTGTCCTCTCTCTAACGCTTCGCGCCTCCTCTTGCGTGAGCATGTCTGCTTTGCAGAAGGAGGCGACCGCTTCCCACTCCGTCTCGCTCTGCAGCATAACTTCGACCAATGCTTGGCGCGAGAGGTCACCGCCTATCGCCATCGTTAGGACACGGCGGTGCTCTACCCATAAGGGTCAGACCTGCACCGTATGCTTCACCGTTTCCTCCAGGAAATCCTCGCAGTGGTAACACCCAGGCGTTACCTCCTTCCTTACCCCTCACAGGTACCTCCCGAAACACCCATGTCCTGTGAGGACCTGCGTCAGGCGGTAGGCGAGGACACCGTAACGCGTCTTGTTCCACTTGTGCCTCAAGTAGCTGTCAAGCAAACAGAGTGAACCCAACAGGACCAGTTTCCTGGCGGGGTCACCAGAATACCTTCAGAGGTTACCGCGGTCCTGAAGTACCACCTTGAATTGATGCATGCGTAGTACATTTGTTGGTTACTCTTAACGTGGCTACAAGAAAATTTTAAGTCCCAGCACTAGTACGATCCGTGGGTGCCCTAAGTGGAATAAAATGCTACATGAAAAACTATTCCACTAAGGGCACCTGCAAAAAAAATTGATAGGTGCCGTTCGTGGAATAGCTTAGGAGCCATTCGCTCAGGTGCCATTTTAGCGGGTGCCCTAACTGGAATACCTCCCTACGTCAATCAGTCTTTTTTAACAGATTTTGAAACATAAAATAATAGTGGAAGGTTAATGTTCCATTGGTAAAATTTGACAGATTCGGGTAGTTTGACCTGCAGCTGGCGTCAGTACCTACATTACAAAATGGTGACACCATTTGCAATTGTTTAGTAACTGGAGACGATAATTGAAATCACTCAAAGTTACTAATCTTATCTATTTACCTTAACCTATGTTTACTCGAAAACAGTACAAAGTTAGGATTGGTACTTATCTGCTACGCTACTTGAATGTTCCTCAAAATTATCTTTGTTAAAATGTGGTTCAATGGCATTAAGATTCTTGCACGAAACGTATCTATAGAGGTTCCGATACCGACACACGTCTCGATATTGTAGCTAATTGCCATTGTGCTTTGTCAAGGATAAGGTCGATAGCTTTAAGTACTCCTTTATTATTTACTCCGTTAAAACAAAACTACTACGATAGTTTACTTTTATTTAAAGCAGGCGAAGTACATTAGACCGATGTCGGAGCTTGGTCAATGCGGTAAAGAATGATAAAAACTGCTAGTACTGATATGTCGGTTCAAATTTTATTTGAGATGTGCTGAAGCATCCAAATAACTGTTATAATAATGCTAACACAATAAGCAGCAACTGAATTGTCAAATGAAGACAATTTCCTCAAGTAGTCAGTAGACTTGAAAATAAAAGATCTGTCTAATAATCTATCATTGCCTGTGCATTGAAAAAGTTTGGTAGCTTCAGTGATTCACAGGTTTGAGTTAAAACGTAAATGTGGTTACAAAGACTTTATGCAATGCAGTTAGCAAGAATATTGTAGGTTCTACACATAATAAACACAACAACATTTAATTAGTTCAAAAGCCCTTTTCCCAACCCAATAACCCATGATGGCAGACTATGACAGTCAGCCAGTGTCACTGTCATCTTCACATGTCAAATTTGACATTGACATTACTCAGAAAAAATGAGCTGCCTGGTTGTTGATAAAATAATAAAAATTGTGTAAAAATTGTAATTACATAAACATGGCTTTTTTCAAAGGCTGGCGGTATACTGCCTTCATTACTGGATTTGTGGGTTTCATTGGACTGGCACTATATCCGATTGCCATTGCCCCTATGATAGATCCTTCGGGATACAGTAAGTTGAGGTTTTATTTTAAACCATTTAAAGTACAAAATTATTTCAAGTCGCGTTCGTTAACTTACCTATTTCTAAATATGAATTTATTCTTTCAGAGGAAATTCAAAAAGTTGCAAGGAAAAATATTAGACAGGAGGACATTCAGCCTGGGAGTAAGTCCTTTTTAATAATAATTATTAATATATTTTAAAATAATTAATAGCCAAATTTTGATATATTGCTTCTGTTGAGTAAATGTAGGGCTGTTTTAGAGCTACTACATCTGCAGTACTTTCAGTTATTATGTCTTGTGACTGGGACTTTAACACCACAATTTGGAACTGTTTTTATTATTTATTTTTTGTCTTTTGACAATCCAAAAGTGCCTGTAACTGGTCTACTTGGAATATGCTTTGATTTTGGAGATGAATTTCTTTAATTAAGTTTTAAAAACACATTTTTATTCAAGCCCGCAATTTCTTAAATCAAATCAAAAAAGAATCTAGTTTATAATCCAATCAAGAATGTAGTAAGGTTATGGTACAAGGCTCCTATAAAAATAGCATTTTTTAATTTTCAGATATGAAGGTATGGACTGATCCATTTGGACGGAAGAAACCTGAAAGTGATTAAGGATAATGTAGTCACTAGAGTTAATGTTAATTTATGAATTATATAGAACAATGTTAATGAATTCCTACATTGAGTATTATTTCACACTACCCATTTGGTGCCTCTTCATGGATGGCCATTGGTTAGTGGGTACAAGTCAAGATTGGTGCAATGGTGTCATGGAGCAACTTGTTTTTACCGTTGTGTACCCTTCAACGGCCAAGTCACACGACATTAACTATAAAAATAAAGAAATCACAGTAAGGAACCTTAGTCTTTTCACGACTTTGTCTAGATTTCATTACTTTTTAGATAAATAAGCAGCTCTATCGAGATGTGGCGTAGTTTATTACAGAATGTTTTTGATGGGATTTCACTTTTTGTTTTTTTTTGACCTATGAATTTTGACATCAAATGAAGTGGCCCACTAAGTTGAAATTTTATGCAAAGACAGTATGTCGATCTCTAATAGTTTGGTTGGGCTCTTGTGTTTCCTAATCAGGGTCACCAGGTACTCCAGATCTTCGATTATCCTAGTTTTTATAGTTTTCCAATGAACCCTGTGTCCTTTCAGCTCTTTGAGTTTAAGGTACTAGTTCTTTTCTGGTGATCATGAGTGAGTGAGTGTATTTATGGCAGACACTCACTCACTCATGATCATCAGAAGTTAAGCGAAACTGCTTTCGCTTAACTTCTGAACTAAATGACCTACGGAATTGAAATTTTGGATTTTATGTAGGTATGTGATTATAGCTTACTGGATGACGAAAATTTCTGCGTTTTGATCTTATCCAGAGGTTCAAAATGCCGCGCGGGTCTGAAAATGCCGCCAAATGGTTCCAGTAAAGGATGGTACGGCAGTGTTTGCTTTGCACTCGACTTTGGCGGGAGCACTGCCGTGCCCCCAGATGTGAGTGGCAGGCCTTTGTTATTAAACATTTATTTAATGTTGTCAATATCTAGAAGATCAATACAAAGAAATATGGTTTTGCCACTAATGTATAGGATTGTAACAGCCAATGGCTCATTTTCAATCAAAATTTTACTCACTTTGAAGAAACTTATCAGGCTATAATCAAAGCAGGGAATAAATTCAGTAAAACAAGTTGTATAAAAGAAAATTTTAATGTTCAAATTCCAAATAACCATATTTGGGTACATATCTATACTTCTAAAGCTTTTATACAAAACAGTGGAGTCCCTGTCGTTTTTACAATTTCGTAAAAAAATAAATCATTATTCCGAAACTCCATATTTACAGTGACCAAATGTGCTTGTCTTTGTAGCCCTACATAATTATTTACTAGAGTGATTAAATAAGTTTTAAGCTGAGACAAATATCATTATTTAGCTAATGTCAAGTACAAAAACTAATGTGTGACTATTAAAAATATTTACATAATTATACATAAAATATTTATACATTATAATTTTACACAAGGGCTCATTACTCAATAGAAGCTGGTTGATATTTCAACTCTTTAATATTCTCTCAGTTCAAATACGACTATTTAAAAATTATAAATAACGTGGAAGAATTTTAATGACTACATAATATTGGATAATTATAATATAATTATTAAAGAAATTTGTTTCGGACCACTCCACTAATATTATGAGCAAATGCAAAAGGTACAATTTTATAATTGAGCGATAACAATGAAAAAATAAAAGGAACAATGACGAACTGAGTAAATAAAATTATGGTATAAAATGATTTTATATAACAATGATTAATGATAGGGTATATAAAATGATGAAAAGTAAATATGTATTACAAATTCAGCTAGTATAACCCCTCGTTTACACCAAGAAACAAGTTAAATACTAGTTTCATACAAAACTTGTAGAATACTTGTCAAAACATAAATATTTGTTTTATGCATGTATTCAGAGTGTCTCAAACATTCTTTCGTTCACACTGTGTAGCCAAATAGTATTTATACAAGTATAAAACAGATTTGCGTTTACACTGAAGTCTATGACATGTCAATACTTGTCAGATACATTGATAGCGTTCTCACCTACAAAATTCAGTCGTGATTTAGACAAGTATTGTTTATTTTTTTGAAATTTCAGTAAAATACTAATCACAAACAAGTTTTAAACTCTATCCATGCTTGTTGGATAAAGTTTTCAACATACTGGACTGACAGTGTTTTATTTTAGTAGAAGATATAAAAGTACGGACTGAATCTGTCTCGAATTCTACAACAAGAAAAACAGGAGATCTTAAACATGTAAGCAACTAGAAGTTTACCGTGTTTCAAAACAAATTTTGTATACTTACTACAAGTTATATACATCTATATAGTTTCATACAAATTTTGTATACAACATGTTTGATACATGTATATGAGAAACGGAATCATCGCATCAAATTTGTAAAATACTTGTATTTTAGCTTGGTGTAAACGAGGGGTAACAGAGTCTTTCAAAAACTGAACACAAATTATCAGACCACAATTATTTAAGCTAATATGGACCTTGATCCACAGTAAATAAATCAAAATTTCATACTAGGAAATCCCTTCGTATATAATTAACTAATTTGCTGAAAGAAGCTAAGATAACATATTGATTATTGCTTTTTATGTATCTATATTATATCTACTATGGCTATTGAACAAGAACATTTTTATTGCATTACAATAATAAGAACACATCACAAACATAAGTTCTTCACAAACAGCGCGAGATTTGATAATCTTGCGTTTACTTCTTGGCGTCATATTTAAGGGCCTTTGAATTCCCGCCCACCCATCCGCTTTCAGAGTAGAAAAGTCTGAATCAAGGCCTCCCAATATTACCCCCATGAAGGTATTTTTTATTTTTTCAGACGATAAATAATGGACACATTTATATTATATTATTATGTATAATCAAGCCTCTTTTCTATCACCTCAATAATTTTAGGTAATAAAAATAAAAGTCTAGTTATATACCAGTTTAGAAAGCTTAGACTGAACAGCAATCTTTAGGGTCGATCGAATCGAATCGACTGCATTATATGCCACCATTAAAGCCCTCTTAAACTCTTCGGAAATGTGACCTTTTTGGTGAATGTATAAATTGGAATGGGTTGAAAAAACACTAAAGACATTTTAAAATATCAAAAAAGTGGTGTGGGACGCCCAAAAATTCATGAAATATTGTAACATATTACTAAGTCATTTATACTCAGTTATTTTGAACCTAAAAGTTAAATAAAATGCAATTTAGTGCCCTCTGTCTTTTACCGTTTGTGGTTCGATTAACTAAAATTTAACGAATGAAAACCCTGGTAAACTAAATTTATTATAATCATTATGACCTAATTTTAAAATTTGCGAACTGTATCTAAAGAAACAAACTAGAAATAAGTCCATAAATATACTTTTTAGATTTTTAATCAAGCCTTAAACTATTTATTAATATTAATAAAACATGGCAACTCTGTTATTAGAATTTCTTGCCAATATCAAAAATTTTAGTAGAAAATATCAAGAGATTACATTAAGATTACCAAATATTTGATTGTTTCTTTAGAGTCAATTCACCAAACTATTTATTTCGTTGACCTTGTAACATTATCCTAATAACAAAATTAAATATATTGTACCAGGTTACATATAGGTGGCGCTCCCTTCGTGAAACAAATATTATAGGAGGATTTATAATTTATAATATATTATAACTAAGTTGATATCACTACTAAACAATCTAGTCAACGGATATTGCACTTAGGCTACATTATTTAGTCTTCTGTAAAATTTTGGACTTAGCCTTCCTCAATGTCTAATTGTAAGAAAGTCTCAAAATACTTTAGAACATCGAAATAAACAACTCGAGCCCAGATATTGCATTTTCGATGAACAATTGCATTTTAAAATATTATCACTATTACAAAATAGACATTTTATATGAACTATTAACTAGACATTTTAGTAATGAAACCGACACTTTTATATTTACATAAAATTTATGGAAAAATATCTATAATAAAAACTACTATAAGAAGCCGCGAGAGTGCATTTCACACGTATAGTTCAAATCTTTATATATTATATTATTTACTGAAATTATCACGAATTTCAAAGTAAGCGTTGTAACATTAGAGTGTTATTTATAATTATATTACTATATATAACATCACTTTTCACTGTGTTATCACTTATTATAGGCATAACTATATCTTCCATAGTCAATTTTTTATATAAAAAACATCATTGCAGAAATTCATCATCGTCGCCCACCTGAGAAGGAAGTAAAAATACATATTATTTCAAAAAATAAGTTTCTGAGGATAGATGGATATTTGTTACCTAGGATTAAAATTTGGCGCGTTTTAAATACTAATATTATGAAGCATAACTTTTAAGTGAGGAATAAAAATAGAGATTTGACTTATCATTTTCTATAGACAAGATGTCAAACCGCCATTATTATTCCTCAGATAAAAGTTATCTGACCACTGAAAAATCAGCCCTTAATTGATTAGATAACATACCTGCAGAAAGTATTCAAAGTCGTTGCGATGACAGTTACCCTCGGCTGCGAATGTGAACTTGTGGAAAGTGCCGTCCTCACATATTACTGGAAATAGAAAAAAAACGAAGCCTTCGTTATGCTGATCAACAATTTCACAGTAGGTAGCGTTGGCAAGGAGTTGTAACAGATTCTTTTGCTCAGGACTGTCGTAGAGATAATTGGAGGAGAATACCGAAATTGGGCACATTTTCATCATCATCAGCCGGAAGACGTCCACTGCCGATCATAGGCCTCCACCTTAGACCACCACGACGAACTACAATTCGCCACTTTCATCCATCGGTTGTTGAAATTGGGCACGATCCAAATTAATTTAATAAAACCGCCTAAGCCCCATAAAGTTTGGATCGGTATGGAGCACATTTCAATTTTTCAATCCAAGGACGCTGAATGAATCATAGTTATTTATGATACTAGTGCGGTAAGTTGCTTTTTACAAACGAGTAGACGAATATAATCCCGAGATGAAGTTCGAGGGCTTACCATAGTCACGAGTTTGTACCATTCTTGTTGCGTAATTTTTAACTTTCGAACAATGTATACAGGCTTTGTAATTGCATTTTTCGAGCAAATGTGTTGAAAAATAATTTATTTCAAGTAGGCATTCGCTTTTGAATTGTCAAAACTGAATGATTAAGACTTTAGTAATCCATCTAGGTTCTACTAAATGAAAAGTGCGTGTCTGTTTAAATAAGTTTAAATGTTTGTAAACGCATCCACGATACAGGAGAAATTCATACCGTCTTACTAAAAAGTTAAACATATTTTGTTGAACACTTGTCTAAAAAACTGTCAACGGCAAAACGGGGCGTTTGACATTGATATAAGTGTCGTTTTGTAGTTACACTGTTTTAGACAATAGATTTTTAACCTTTCATGGTACAACGGCTAGCAACATTTTTTTTTTCTTCATAAAAGTAAATATCTTGGAAATGTTTAACTCTTTATGTAAACAAAGATTTAAATATAATTACATATGCACTCAATAATTGCATGCTCTATTAGAAGGTAATAGATAATAACTACGTATCACCACGTGTGTCATTAAGATAATTATACAAGGTGCTTGTCACGCCATTATTGTACTTGTACGTAATGTAAAGTAATTTCTTTTAGGTTTGCCATATTTTTTTTTTTTAGTTTTAGTTGTTCAGAAAAAAGCGAAATTGACTATTTTTTTTTTAAATTAAGTGTATGGGAAGAATAATATCGTTAACAGTTGAAGTTGGTCTTTGGAAAATAGTTAAATAACATTTTTTTTCGGATTTGTATCGTCTAATGCAGTGTTTCCCAACCTGTGGTCCGCGGACCCCTGGGGGTCTGCGAGTATATGTATGGGGGTCCGCGGTATCATCTCTGGACCTGGATAAATGCTAATGTTTCGTAATTCTCGGTGTCGTTTCCTTTCGGCCGTAACTCTTCCCCCTTTATTTTATTAAGGGGGTTCGTGAAAACTGTGCTTGATTTCCTAGGGGTCCGTGGCTGAAAAAGGTTGGGAAACGCTGGTCTAATGGATCATTTCATTGTATAGGAAGAAATAAATCGCGATAAGTAGTTGGAATTTTTAAATGCAATTCAAAGATATTGTCGGCGCAGTGTCTGAGCCATCGACTGATAACGGCTGATCAACGTGTCACGCACGCACGTAGTTCCTGGTCTGCGTATGTGTTACTATGTTTGTGAAGGCACCCACGACACATTCTAGAGAAATTCTAGAAGCACTGGGTTTCTGTGTTCTATCTTCGTAAACTTAGTGTGCAATGTTAAAAAAAGAAGGTGTAAATACTTACAGACAGCGGTGTTATCATCAGTGAAGGCGCACAGTGCCTTCACGTCCGGGTTGGCGTGCGCGGCCGCCAGGTGCGCGCCCGCGCCGCGCGCGCTCCACACGTGCAGGGTGCCCTTGTCGGACACGCAGCACACCAGCGAGCCCGACACGTTGAAGTTTATACTGGGGACATACAACACAACTATAGTACAGAAGGGCCTCTTATTATGTGACCCACCGACCTTCAATTGGGCCCTACGACCTTCAATTGGGCCATACGACCTCCAATTGGGCCCTACCGACCTCCAATTGGGCCCTAACGACCTCCAATTGGGCCCTAACGACCTCCATTTGGACTCCACCGACCTCCAATTAAGCCCCATTGACCTCCAATTGGGCCTCACCGACCTCCAATTGGACCCTACCGACTTATTGTCATAAAGGAAACATAAGAAGACGATATAATGGACTTTTCAATGATTTGATCGATCACAGAAAATATTATTGTTACATTGTCCAATTTGGGGTAATAACCCTTTACGTTCCGGGGTTACGGCAATTCGTTAGTCCCGCGACCCTGGCAGGCTTTAGCCCTCTAAAGGGAGGTCCGTAATTGTGCTGACACTGTTTGAGGCGCGCGTAGAACACACCGCGCCGTCGACACAGGGCCAAGGTCGGACGACGAGTCGCCCATTACTCGCCGCCCGCATGCCCGCGCCTATGGTGGCCGGATATCGACTAGTGACGTCCGTCGCCATGGGCGTCTACCACTGCGACTGGATGCCGCGAGAGATGGCTAGATACACTTACCAGTAAACATCAGCGTAGTCAGATCCGCGCCTCAGTTCATGCAACATGTGTTTAGTAGCGGTGTCCCACACGCGGATAATAGTGCCTCGTTCAGACGCGGTAGCCAGTCGTGCGCCGTTGGCCGATAGACTGAGGCACACCAGCTCGGTTTGATGGCAGCCCATCACGGCTGGAGACGACGAGTGGGCACCTTTCACTGCACGTGTTACGTCCTGGAATTGAAGTTGTTTTTATTAGGTATTTTGGGAGTTATTTGATGAAAGTATAATGCGTTTCAACAAACATAGTTCATGATGCCATATTGTAACGTCATGCAACACTTTTTAACATTATCGCTGCGGCCGAACAAAAGCTGCGCACGTCCAACACACGGTGTGAGCAGCACTGTCGTAGCATATTTCGTAAGCTTGGCGACTGTGCGGCCCAATGTTGTCTAATCTTGTGCGGCAGCAAAAGGACTTGTGCCACGGACTCGTAAGGGTTTTGGAGTAAAAAAAGGTGACATATTTTTCCATTCTTTGTTCACACCACGATGGGATTCAAGATATTGATTGAATTAAATCTTGAAGATTTGGGGTGTAAGGGAGCTTCCCCTGACGGCTGCAGTAATAAGCAAAAAGGTGTTGCTCAAAAACTACGCAGCACCTTCTGCTTATTAATGATTCCTTTAGACGCAGACGAGTCTTCCTACAATATAGGTACTCACCAACAACTGCAGCGATCCCTTCCGATGCGCAGGCGCCGCTAACAGATGCGGCGCGGCCGGCTCACTGGCTAACGCGCACAGCGGCCGCGCCCCCAGCCGCGTGCGCACCAGAGCCACGCGGGACAGAGATGGTAGGGACAGCACCTGGATGCTGGACGATAGCACCACTGCAACCCTGGAGCGAGGAAATTACGTTTCAACTATGATTTAAGTTAAGAAATGAGGCGAGAAGATAATAAGGCATCAGTACCCTTAGCACGAGTTTTCAGTAAATGAGACGTAAAGTAAATTGGAACTTTGACACTTTCAAATTAACAATTTTCAAGGAAAAAATTAGTTCCTTCTAACAGCACGGTTGTTGCGGGTTTGATCCCCGCATGGAACAAATGTTTGTATGATCTACAAGTAGTTGTTCCGGGTCTGGGTCTTTGTGCATGTGTGTTTCTATGTTTGTTAACGCACTCACAAAATGCACGACCAAAATGTAAATATAATAAAACAAAAGCGCATCACATACCTAATAACTAATTCAAATAGAGATGACCTTAAAAATGTGTTTAGTAGTGAGCAAATAGCACCGCGAAAATGCAAAATTTCTTGCGTTTTTTTTGCAATTTGCAGACCAAAGCTAAGGTTTATGTTGATTAAAATATTATTCGCGGTTGTAAGACGTATGTAGTTACTGAATGGTTATACCATCAAAATCACCAATATTACCCTTCAAGGTCATAAAATTCTATGAAAGACTTTTTCTGTTTTTTTTTTGTTCTTAGGGTTTTATGAACTTGGAGGGTTGTATTGGTGATTTTGATGGTTATAATTCTGTAACTACATACGTCTTACAACCGCGAATGATATTTTAATCAACATAAAATCTAGCAATAGTCTGCGAATTGCAAAAAACGCAAGTAATTTTGAATTTCGCGGGCTGGTTGGAGCATTCACCTTAACCCACTTTATCATTTAGTTAACAGTTTTTCAAGAATGCGAATCGATAGAATTTTATTATTGTCTAATACTTTATTTATTCTCAAAACGGTAAAGGAAAACATCGTGAGGAAACCAAACGTAGACATCTCTACCAAGCCGCACTGGGCCCGCGTGGTAGATTATAGCCGACTTCCTCTCAAAGAGAGAAGGCCTGTGTCCCAACAATGGGAACTTTATATTCTGATTATTATTGTATTTGTCTAGCTCAAATAAATAAAGTGTTGTTTTGCACAAACGTTTGAAACAGGTGAATAATTATCACATGAATCACCGAATAGTCTTAAAATATAATCAATTAAATACAATCGTTTACTATAATGTTTCTACAAGTGCGTCGCACAAAAGAAAATCCTGCGCAAAAACTGAGAACGTCACAAACGATGGTTGTGAATCTTAATTAAAAACTGATTCATGGACCAAAATGTTTTCTAAAAGACATTTGACATTTCATTGGTTAAGATAAAAATAGAATCTCGCCTCGAGTGTTAATTATTTTAAGACAGAAAGTTTTCTCACCTGTGGCTTGAAGAAATCTTTCTATTTTCATCGTGGCTAAAAGTGACTACACTAAACGAAAAGGCTTTCGATTCATCGCATTTTTTTTTGGAATGGAGTCACATCGTTGCTTCATTTCTATACTGTTTATTTATTTTTTAAAGTTATAACTAAAATGATGGTATACCTAACAGGTAACTACATGCCCCTTTAAGTAACCAATACTAATAAGTGCCTTTTTTGGGATTTTAAAGTCATCAAAAGAGTCCTCCCATCCTGGGTGAAGAAGAATTGGGACTGTCAGACTCTTACTGACTAAAAGTCTAATATGTTCCTTCAGTTGGCCTTAACGTTCCTACTAAGACAGTCCCGCGAGCCAACTTCTAACTTGGTTATTGTTATAGTTATATTCAAATGAAAACTTAATTAATAAAAATTAAACTGTAGTTACTAGAATTTCAGCTGTCATCCAGATGGACTAACTCAGAAAACATTATCGGTTTTCTGAAATAAGGTATTTGCGAATTCTATAAGTAGGTACGTAACATTTATTTTGGCCAGTTTTATGAGATTCTTCAAAATACCAGCATTATGAAAGCGAAGAGGTAAACGACCGTCGTCGAGGGCTTTTCCAAGGACAATAACATTGTTTTTATTTACATTCTTAAACAGACCCATCAGTCAAAATTGACACGTGCGTTAATGATATATTTAAATAACAAAGACATACTGGCATCAATCTTTTCCAATTTATTGGGTTATTCGGTGAAGGCTGACCTTATCTTATCGTTTTTAAAGTTGATTTACAATACAACGTTTATTAATGTCTAGCCAGCTAACTTGGTCACGTTTCTCGTTTTCACATTCTCAATTTGTACGGCGTAGGTCGTTTGTAAATTGTATAGTGTTCAAGCTTCGAGCTGTTATTGCAGGTTTTAACATGTTTGGTCCTGCTCACCGATCTAATAGCTAATCGGATTTCTTAAGAAACTAGGTTCGGCTTATATCCTTAGACTAGCACTCCGCCCGCGATTTCGTCCGCGCGAGTAATAAAAAATAGGCTGATAAAATTTGCGTTTTTCTAAAATCACGTTATTATAGTGGAAAACGTGGAAATGGTACACACGGCAACACATCAAGCCATACAAAACCAGTTTTAGCTGACCGTTTATTGAGGGTATAAATCGTACAAAGCGAGACCAAGACAAAGTGGTTTTGTATAGCCTTATGCGTAGCCGTGTGTACCCCTCAACATTGTCGGTTTTTTTTTGTCTAGATGAGTTTCGGATTCTATTTTGTCCGATTTTGAACCTAGGGGCACCGTATCATTGATACGGCTGATACGACAGTAGCAAGTCAGTAATCATAACTCAAAACAGATTTGACAAAAGAGTTCCTTTTTTAATTATCCGTTTATGTCTCAATGCTGAGCAAAGGCCTCCCAATACCCTTACAAGTACTCTTTTATCCACTTCGAACCAACCATGAAGTTACGCGTCTAGATCGTCCTGCCAACTCTTTTTGGGCCAACCTCGGCGGCTGCGTCCATTCTCAGGAACCTATTGGGTGCATATTTTTGCCCAGCGACTATTGTGCATGCGGAAAACGTGAAAAGAGGTTACCCTTAAAAAAATCTAATCCACCAAAAATAGTCTTACTTGTCCTTCCTGGCTCTGAGCGCTCTGATGGGCGACTTGAACAGCACCTCTGCTTTGAAGGCGCGCTGCTGATCGTCCAAGAGCATGAGGCTGCAGGGGCGGCGCGCTTTCACCACCAGCAGCCAGTTGGTGCGGAACACCATCTCGCAGAGGGACACATCGCCGAGCTCCTCCTTGCCTGGAGTTGAGTAACATGGAGTTAGATACCAAATTTATACTAGGTAGGTACTCTCTTTAAAATATTAGTGTAGATGTAGTACCTACCTATACTAATATTTTAAAGAGAGTTTGTTTGGTTGAACGCGGTAACCACAGGAAGTACTGGTTCGAATTGAAGAAATATTTATATCTTTCCTTAGGCTTTTATAGACGCTATATAACATCATGCTACGATCAATAGGAGTCAAGCAACGAGGGTGAAACTGCGAGGAATATCTAATATGTAGTAAGTATATAAAGTATTGGCCAAATGCGAGTCGGACTCGCACACGTATATTTTCGAACCATGCCTGCTGTACGAGCCTCCTTAAATATTTATATTATTCTGTTTTTTCGTATTTGTTGTAGCCACTTGTAGCGCCAACAGAAATACATAATCTGCAAAAACAACTGTCTAACCATCACGGATCATGCATGAGATATAACCTGGTGGCAGACGGACAGACAAACAAACTAAAAGCGGAGTCTTAGAAATAGGGTTCCGTTTTATCATTTGAGTACCAATTTAGTATAGATATAACTTTTAGCGTCCCTATTAGTAACACAGCTGTACAAATAATTATCATAATAATTACAAACGTTACGTTTACTCTAAATTATTTATCAGTTATTTTAAAATCGTACAAATATGTGTAATTCCCACGCCCATGCGCCTACGCACTGCTCGTTATTCGTGATCTATTTGCCCAAATAACACGGAACGAGACAATCTGGCTATGCCAACAAAGGCGACCGTATCAGCAGTTCACCATGACCTTAGAATTTGGTGTACAAACGTAGAATACGTAATGAGTTCGGTACGTTTTAGGAACAAAATCGCCTGTCTTTTAATTAGTCATAGAGTATAAAGGAGAAGTCTCATTATTATTTTATGCGTCACCTGATACGACTACCGGGTTATTCGGAAGAAATATCTATACTTATATTATAGGGATGAAGAGTTTGTTCGTTTAGTTGGACGTGCTAATCTCAGGAAAATATTTTTGTGATGGACAGCTTTATCGAGGAAGGATATAAAGCGTCACGCTACGACTAATAGGAACTGTGGGGAATAACTAGTCTATACTAATATTATAAAGCTGAAGAGTTTGTTTGTTTGTTTGAACGCGCTAATCTCAGGATCTACTGGTTGGAAATGAAAAATTCTTTTTGTGTTGGATAGTCCTTTTATCGAGGCAGGCTATAGGCTATATAACATCACGCTATCACCTATAGGAGCGGAGCAGTAATGAGAAATGTTTCAAAATCGGGAAAATGTATTCCTTTTTTAGAGCTTCCGTTGCGTGCGCTGCGTAAACGGTTAGAGTTTTGCAAAAATTATGTACTACGGAATTATTCCTCATAAAATTTTCTAAAATAAAGTC
The DNA here is from genome assembly GCA_028554685.1 of Agrotis ipsilon. NCBI lineage: Eukaryota > Metazoa > Arthropoda > Insecta > Lepidoptera > Noctuidae > Agrotis > Agrotis ipsilon. The sequence continues at coordinate 12,801,250 of CM052972.1, forward strand.
CGCGAGAGCATATATCTATCTTTAAAGGGTAAGTCACTATAACCTTTTTTATGGGAACCAAATTTGTTTTAAAGTAATGCATTATTTGCGAAGGTGTTTTCATTAACACGATATTAATCTTTATCCAAATAAATACGTTAATCATCACAAGCATTTAATTTTGAACGAAATTGCCTTTTACATCATTTGATTTCAATGAATATCTTAGGAGATATCACAGTTTCAAAATAATACCGCGACAAAATAATGACGGGCTGGGTAATGTCACAATTGCGTCGATAAAATTCCTCTTTAGGCTGGTCAATATCGACATCAAACATTGCAAACGCGCATGTAACTACCATTTTGTTATAATTTGCAACCCTGAATACCCTGTGCTGTCAATTCAGTAGTTTTTGCGTGTGTATCTCATGAACCGTGATAGCTAGAGATTTGAAATTTTCACAGGTGATGTACATCTGTTGCTGCTATAACAAAACATACTAAAAACCAGAATACAATAAATATTAAGGGGGGCTCTCATTGGTCGCGTGACTTATTTCATTACCGTGACCCCGGAACATAAAGAGCTATTGAAGGACACCATGGATTTTAGTCAGTACAAGTCTGACAGTCCCTCCCAGCCCGGGGTGGGAGGGCTCATTTGATGATTTTACCACGTAAAAAAAGGGGGGCTCCCATACAAAAAACGTCGTTTTGTTGCTGGTTTTTGTAGATGTTATAAAGTAATGTAATGTTTCGGAGGCTGTTTCTCACGAACCGTGATAGTTAGATAGGTTACATTTTCACAGATGATGTGTGTCTATTGCCGCTGTAACAACAAATACTATAAATTGGTTTAGTGCGATTTTGATTCGACATTGACATTGACAGAACAAGGTTATCAGGGTTGCAAACTTGTGTGTTAAATACTCTAAACTCTAAAGGGACCTAACAACATATAAAAGAATCGTAGTTACATGCGCGTTTGCAATGTTTGGTTTTTTTATGTCGATATTGACCGGCCTACTTTAAGGATCGTTTGGAAAGGCTACGGGCTGCGTCCTCACCTTCAGTCTGACGCAGTCCTACCGGTTTTCGTTTTTTCGTTTCGGGAGGTACCTCAAGATTCAGTGGCAAGTAAGGGGAATGGTTAGCAGTCGGAATGCGTGAGGGAAAAGACATCCTCTACCTCTCGCCCCAGCCACCACTGAAGACACCCACAACGTCGAAAATAGCGCTCTTCAAGGGAACTGATGGAGACGGGACCATAGGGCCAAACTCCTAACATGACGCGGGTGAAACCGCGGGCAGAAGCTAGTATATTTATATGTAACCTACGTAACTCAAGGATACAGCTTTGAACTGATGAAACATTTTCTAAATCGGTTCATTCGTTCCGTACCTCCTACAAACAAACTGGCAAGCTTCTTATTGTGTGGATAAATCGTCCTGACTAGGGTGGGACGGAAGGCTCTTACTAACTAAACGATCCATAATTTTCCTTCAGTAGTCCTTTGCTTTCCAGGGACAGTTATCTTTACAGACAGTCCCGTGATCTTGGTGAGCGTTTGGCTCTACAAAGGCCCGTCAGTAAGATAAACTACTTTATAATATTACTATAGATTTAATACCACTCAAGTAAAAATTGCCAAAGTTTTTGCAGTTCAAAACTTCAAATTAGCCTTCATATTTGCATCGCTCATTTATTTTGCGTCAGTGTAACCTTTAGGACAGGAGTTCAATGCCCAAAGGGCTGTGAAAGTGGGGAATGGCCCTGTCTAGTAGAAAATGTCCAATGCCCCGTCTTGCGCTACCGAGGGTCTCGAGATTGGGGACAATGTCCTTAGTACGTATTAGTATCTTTCAAAAGTTACAATGACTTATTGAGAAGACAGTATTTTTAAGAACTTCTCAAGTTAAAGTAACAAAAACAACAGGTTTTCCTCCGTAGACGGTGACTCACGCGTCCTGCCCGAGATCGATTACATATATGCGGCTGATATACATAACTACATACGGTTCGCAGTCTTTAAATTCTCCAGATTTATGAAATGTTTCTGCCAATTGCTATTGAAAACAGCGTCAGTAAATTGACGCAAATAGATTTGAGTTTGACGTCTATTCATAGCAAGTGGGTTACACCAATAATGTGTTTTGAGATAAATACATTTGTAGCAAAATGTATATACTGAAAACAACTCAGTGTATGGAATTATATGACTAACATAATTGGCAAACAAACCAGATTTTTCCGACTAATGCATTTAAATTTTGTTCTTTTTTAAACTGCATTGTCATTAGAAACGATAAATCATTGCAAACTCTTGGACTGCGTTCAGATTAGGCTAAGATTTCAATCAAAGATCGCGAGAAAACGTTCTAAATATAAAAGTTCATTCACTTTGTCTGCGTATCAAGTTTCATTGGACAAACATTGTGACATGTGCGAAAGTCATTAGACCGAATAAATATCAATGAATAGTGATAATGACTGTGATTTTTTTTGCAACATCAGCATGATTATTGATATTGAATTTAGCAGACAGTTGGTTAATTATATTTTTAATGCTTTGAAAATTAGCACGTCATTTATGACAGACTGATGAAATGACGTCATTTTTACCGCAATAACAGTTTTGTTTTGTCTTACTTCTTACTACTTTTATGAATGCAATGTTTGTGTAGATGGATGTTTGTTCTTTCTGACAAAAACTACTGGACGATTTTGGATGAAATTTGACAGGTACATGACATAAAGAAAAACAGAGATACCATGCAGTATGACATTCGTATAATTACCAAAATGCGCGGGATAAGCTAGTTTTTTTTTTAATATTTCAGCTTGGACGACAAAGAAAAGGTGTGATGCACCGGAGGAATGTGAAGGCTATGCCTTCAGCAGTGGACTGCGAAAAGCAAAATTTCTTGGTAGGTACTGTTACCGTCAGCCTTTATCATCCTACTGTTAGGCAAAAGGCTCTCCCCCATGACTTCCAATTACATAATATTTCGATCTAAAGCTAATGTGTTTCTTATAAAAAAAAATGACGTTGTTTCAATTCCGTTCACCCCATCGTAGACCACCGTTGGACTTAATTAATTCTTATCTCTTTATAGTATCCGGTTTTCCATCTTCCACACATTTAATTAGGGTTTTTATTCACAAAGCATAAGCATCATTTAGTTGCCTACGTATCTCATAAGTTCACAAATGTCAATGCATGCAAATGATTGGCGTCGTGCGATGGTGCGATTTTAAAATTCTAATTTTGTATTGTGTTCAAAATATCTGTTTAATTTTTGTACTGTTTATATCAAGTTGGTCATGGCAATTTTACGGTCGATCGTGAACTAGTACGCTACGATTAACATCGTATACCTATAGGCTTAGGGGTCCGTCAAAACGATCAAATTGTTTGTCAAATTTAGCTTTTTTTGACACTTTTGTCAATCATCACATTTGTCAATAAAAGAAACTCTCAGATTAAGTTAAAAATGCGTTTTATCACAACTTGTTTGGTCGGTTTGCTCTTTTACGCCTTTGTTGTTGAATATAAAATTGATTTTTGACCAACACGCTTGGTCAAGCTTAACGTTTGATTTCAAACATTTTTGATACTAAACATAAATATTATATACAATATACATTTAAGTGCCACCTGCCCACTACAACTGCTAATACAAACCTTGTAGTGTTCGTGAAACCACAGACTACCTCAACAAATATCATTAGCATATTTTGCAGATGTTTCAAGAAAGCAGTTGCAGTTTATATTTACTTTTTTATTAAAAGTGTGTGTCCCACTGCTGGGAAAAGGCCTCCCCGTTTTCCTTCTTTCCTACCAAACCTCTCTACTTTGGGCAATTACTGACCATGTCTGCCCAATTTAATTATTTGAATGCAATTTGCGATCAGGTTCGAGCCTGATCAGAAATTGCATTTAAATAATTCAATTAAAAATAATGTAACTATTGAAGTTGTTTTTTTTTTGGAAATTTGAGTGAACAACGTAACGCAAAACTGAGGAAGAAAGTTTCACAAAGCTCCGATCAACCATTTGTCGTAAAAAAAAGACTTCCTTCGGTCACCCCTACTCGATATTTTTAACCAAATTAAGGAGCCCTGCCGAGCGGGGCTTCATCAATAGTGCCTCACTTCGTTTCTACTAAATAAAGATAAGATAACGTAAAAGGTCATGAAGACAGACCTTGGATTAATCAGATGAAAATTTATATTTTAATGTGATTGGTTCATGGCAAACGGCTTTGTAATGGCCATTTCAATTCATCACACAAAAATTCATCATTTTTAAGAGCCTTTCGTTTCCTTCTGTGTTCGAAATCACGACCTACATTACAATTCGTAAATTAGTTTTGGTAAAATTATGAAATATTATAAATGCAATGGAAGGCTAGATAGGTGGATGTTTGTTACACCTTCACACTGAAACTACTGAACGAATATGGATGAAATTTGATAAACAGATAGTTAAAAAACTGGATTAACACATTATAATACTTTTTATCCCGACTTTATGTTGTGGGATAATTTTCAAGCTGTAGCGGACGATTTGTTAATAATAAGCCTAAATTATTCTTTACTAGCGGCCCGTCCCGGCTTCGCGCGTGGGGTAGAAGTCCTCTAAAACCCGGTCCCAATGGTTACAAACACAACAAAAAAAGAATTATCCCAATTGGTCTAGCCGTTTTTGAGTAATGAACTTAGCAAAGCTTTCAAAAAAAGAAAGAATATTTTTTTTTATCATGGTTAAATCATCAAATAAGTCCTCCCACCCAGGTCAGGGCAGGAGGGGGACTCTCAGAAATGTACTGACTAAAATCCACGGTGTCCTTCAATAGCCCTTTACATTCCAGGTTCAGAGTAATTTGTAAGTCCCGCAACCTAAATAACTTGGATTTATGAATATTAATACAATTAATATTGTATGGGTGTAATTTATCTATAATATTTTATGTATTTAGAAATATAATATATAAGTATGTTTATCAGTTGTCTAGTACCCATAACACAAGCTCTGCTTAGCTTGGGACAAGATGGCGTTGTGTGATAGTTGTTTTTTTTTTTTTTTTTTTGTAATTTTTATCTGCAATCAGTGCCACTTTAAGCAGATTTGATGTAGGATCTTGTTGATCTTGTGTGATAGTTGTGAAATATTATTATGTATATATAAAGTTATACACTGAAAGTACAATTTAAATGCTTACAATGTGTGCACACACATTCTAGGTCAAATCTATTTTGAGATTATGTGCTAGTAATCTTAATCATTAGTTTGCATTGTATTTGAGAAGACTATCTAAGTATTAAGGAGTTTCTTCTATAAAGGAGTCTCAAGGAGTTGCACCCACAATCCGGCCAAATTCTAAGAGTGGGGCATGGTAAAAAAAAATACAGAACATAACTGTTGCCAGAAACAGTCACTTTACGGGTACAATAATTCAAACTATACAAACTTTAAGACTGTCACAATAATGACAGGCTATGTAAGTTTTTTCTCTTTAAATAGCTACAGGTATAAATATTAACATAGCGTGAAACATCTCATCATTTTGTACTGCCTTGCAAAGTTCACTGAAGTAATTCTGGTACCCTAGTACCGTTGAATTTGTGACTAGTCTGTATATAATTATAGAACATACTTCCAATATATAAATACTTACTGTAGTGAGCTTTCTCGACAAGTGGTTCCACATTGTAGACGCGCAAGCCGGTTTTAAGGCAGCACGTGAAGCAGCCTGCAAAGTAATACATTCATTACATACTGACATTAACTATGTCAACGACGATATATTACTGGACTCCGCATGCACGATCTAGGAACAAAAAATATTCTGTCAACTCGCTGAGGTAATACATAAGCGAGGGGGATGGGGTACTGCGTTGTGATTGGCTAACTCAGTCTGTTCTGTCTCAAGGTATGTTTACGGCTCACAGGAGTGATTGAAGTAAGACGGATATAAGACTTTTTTGCCTAGTGTGTTGACAGACATCGGTCGCCTGTTATTAGGAGTCTAGTAATATATCGTCGTTGAACTATGTCTATGAGTAAGCTAGGAAATTATATAGAACAAAGAAATACTTTATCTAACTTTTAGAATAACATTAATTACAATGAGTGTGTTATTGTGCTACAGTAATATGGTAATTATAGATTTGTTCTTGCAATAATAAACACTAAGAATTATGCAGAGTGTTTTGTATGCAAATTTATTCATACTGGTGTGATTTTATTACTGTTTCGATACTGTATGTGCATAGGTACTGCGTGCGGACCTCATTAAAAACAAATCTGAATCAAGTTCACATGAAAAACAAACAACAGCTGTTTATCAAAACAATAAGAAAAGTGTAGATCATAACATTGTGACGTGCGTCTGAAAACTGATGAAAATTGCGCTCTAAATAATAAGTACATGCGCCAGTACGAGGGCAAACAAAACCAACGCCCAAACAATAGCGAGCGGACTCGCGAAGAATGGAAACTGCGCGTGGGCGCGCACTAAAAATATAAACAACACGTGGAGAGCGCAGCTACGCGAGAGCGTGGCGAGGGAAGCTCGGCGCACTGCCTGCGTCGCACACCCAGCACGCGCACTCCATGCGCACCACCCTCGCCTCCCAGCGCATCCAGCACACCCCAAATAAGAACCAAACTAACACTACCTGAGAACAAAGAACTCAGGTTGACGAACTAGGAAGTAACACAAACCTTGATCCTGGTTAAACCCCAGGCTCGTGATGCCGCTGCTCCTCCGGCGCGCCATGTCTCTTCCACCGTGAATTTATCATAAACATTGAGTTGATTTTTTATCAGTTGTCTCAGTGGACATTTTCACACCAATAATTTTAATACGCACATTTATTATGTTACATGTTCTCTGTGTGTGATACACAGCTGATTTGATGACGGGTGACAGGAAAACAACGATGTTGACAGCGGAAAATATTTTTTTTCTACAAGTCTGGTTTGGCTTCTGGGCTTTTACGTCATGCATAGACTTATATCATGGACTGAGTAATCCCTAGCCTAATTTCAAATGAAATTATGCTTCCACAAAAACACAAAAATAATTCAATTCAAAATGAGTTTTTTTTTTCCTAAGAAAGGAACACTTTTGTCAAGTGACAATAAACTAAAAATAAAATCAGAAACACTCTTGTGGAATATGAGGAACAAACAAAGAGCTGCACCACCACCCATGACCTGCAGAAAATTCACATGAGCGCTGCGTCAAAAGAAAATGAGTCATGGCGCGGATTTTAAACACAATTTATTTATGTTGGATGAAAAAATAGGGATTCATTTTGGATATTACAGAGAGATTCGGAAAAAGGAAAAAGTTCTTTAGCTATAGACACACTGACACTGTCCGACTTGAAAGGGCAACAAAAGAAGAAAAAAAGCGCAAAACTTCAAAAATGTTTTTATCTTCCCTCATTGAAGAAATTCTTTTACAACTCAAATTTTTGGCTTCAAAAGCAATTCTAAATTATGTAGGGTGTCAATTAGCCAAAGTAGTAATTATAAATCTAAAAAATATTAACGTAATAAGTTGAAGTGAGTAAGCTTGGTGGCGATGACATTTTGTTGACGGATAGGGTTTATTAATAAAAGAAAGTAAAATAAACTTTACTTTCAGGAACTCGAGAACACCATGGATTTTAGCACAAGTCAAAGTACAGATTTCCAGTGGCCGTTTCCGAAGCCAGTCGTTGGAAAGTATGCCAAGATTTTTTTATTGTTAAACGCCTGGAGCAATTGTTTTGGCAAAAATATTTCTTTGTACTTATAACTTTCATATTTTTTGTGTAAGGGCCTTTATTATGTTTTTTTTTTTGCTGAGTTGCAAAATGTTTATCGTGTGCACGAGCGTTTGGTTGTGACCTCTTGTCTGACCTTTTCGCCAATAGTCGTGGCGTGGTTTAATTCGTTTGTCCACATCGCGTGGCCTTTAGTGCAGTATTATTTTCTTCTGAAACCACATCGAGTTCAAATGAATGGAAAATGATATTGAATTGAAGTATTAGGTGTTGTGGGCAATAAATTGGGTTCAAGCCAAGGTTACATTGCATCTTGCATGTCATTTGTCTGTAATTAGAGTTAACTAATAGAATTCTTGGGTAGGTATTTTAGTAAGAATTTAAATATTATTCTCTATAAGGATGGGGTTCCATGCTACCAAATCTACGTGTTGCTGAACCTACTTTGCAAGGAACATGACATGAAAAACAAATCTCGAGAAATTAGTCACTTTATGATGGGGTTAAAAATTATGAGGTGGCATTCCCGTGGGAGGGTCTAAAAAGGCCACTTAACCCTTAGCAGAATGGGTCGCGGCACTGTCTCATAAGATAGCCGTGACCCTAAAACGTACAGGGATATTGAAGGATCATCGTGGATTTTAGTCAGTAGGTCTGACAGTCCCTCCCGTTCCGCCTTGGGTAGGACTTATTTCATGATTTTACCACGACAAAAAAAAACTTCTAGCACAATCATAGCATGAATAGCAAAAGTTAGCAGTGGTGGCCCAGTGGTATTGGCCAGTAGGTAGGTAGGTAATGTAGGTCGTGGATTCGAACCCAACCCGGCGCACTATACTTACTAAACTCTACTTTGTGTAATTTATGTAATCAACACTGCTCTCAAAATGTTAAAGGAAGACATTGTGAGAAAACCGGCATGTCCTAGAATCAAAAATTCGATGGCATGTGACATCAATCTATCAGCACTGGGCTGGCGTGGTGGATTACGGCCCACTGCCTTTCACAGAGAGGAGGCCTGTGTCCCAGCAGTGGGAACATTTATACGCTGATGATGATAATGATAGCAGTAACATTTAAAAAAATAATTACAATTTCATTGCTCAAGCAATAGAATACAATTGTATTTATTGCATTCCATTTTACGAATTGTATTGCAATTTCTAAGGCGGCCTTCTTAAGACGCCTTTTGTCTTCCACCCTTGCACTTATTAATGCATTCGTGGTACAGTCAGCATCGGAAGTTGCTGACCATATTCAGATTTTCAAAATCACTGTACAACGTATTTTTACGTATTATTTCGTTGTACAAAGATTTTGTAAATCTGAATGTGGTCAGCAACTTTCGATGCTGACTGTACTACAACGGTAAAATCGACGACCAGTGGCAGCGACAGACTGTATTTCCCACGCTCCTCATTGATGGTTTTGTACAATCCATACTCATTCATTCTTATTATTACAAAAACTAAATAAACCTTGGTTTAAACCTGGATTATCAAGTTCAAGTTTATCTGCACCATTTATACTTACTGACTAAAATCCACCCGTGTTCCTTCGGATGCCCTTTACGTTCCGAGGCCGCGGTACCAACCCGGGCTTGGTCCTCGGTCGGACGGCGAGCTACCCATTACTCACCGTCCGCAAGCCCGCTCCGCCGTTGTGCCCTCTGCTGATCAGAGTGACACGCGTTGGAGCGTCCACACGACAGGATATTCGCATACGGGCAAAGAGACCCCTTAGGCACAAGGAAGAGTTTTTGCCCGCATCCCAGGGTGCACCGGCCCGAAAAACTGAGCTTCCCCCCGGACGTATCCGAGAGGGAATTCCAGTCCACGGGCGCACGTGGAGGTTTCCTGTCTTAGCACCCCACAACGTGGACCTTAGTACCGTCATTTGAACCATTATAATAGCATGGTATAATTGTCGTAGTTACCAAAGATGTGTTACAGTTTCTTATAGTAACTTATTCATTGTTTTGTGGTATTTAAGGTCTGACAGTCGCAGGTTCTTGCTCTGTAATGACTTCATAATTCCTATTGATCTGCAGACCATGTGAGCCACCCTCTCCGGATGCGAAGCCGACCGTGCGGCCTGCCCCAGTAGCCCCGTACTGCCACTGCGATGCTCATTCATATTCACCCAGAGTAGAGCAGTACAAACAGCTTCTAGAGAAAGAGCAGAAGCTATGCCAAGACTATGAGCAACTGCGGAGACAGGTAAAGTGGCAGACTGGTCTGCTGTAACCTATCGTCGTAGTCAGATTTAGGCGATGTAGTTGCTTTACAAGTAGTAGTAGCAACGTTGCATCGTTTCATGACGTAGCTGCGTAGCATGACGTAGCGGTGTAGCAGGATGTAGCAGCGTAGTATGACGTAGCCGTAGCGTTGGATCAAGTCGTAGCAGCATAGCATGACGTAGCGACGTTGCACTACGTAGCTTCGTAGCCTGACGTAATATCGTAGCATGACGTCGTGTAGTTGCGCAGTATGACGTAGCACTGTAGAATAACGTAGAAGCTTAGATCTGAATCCATGAAGATACGATCCGAAGTAGCCATAGAAATATTTGTATGAACACCCGATTTTTTCCATCATAAACGGAATTCGTAACAAAAATTATTGAATTTTTAAAAAACGATTTTAGATATTCAATTACAACTACCTAGATATGCCATTTAAAGCTCTTGAATTGCTTGGATTTGGATCAGATGTCGAATTACTGCATCTCCAATATCCGAATTCAGGCCAAGTTATTAAGACTAGATCGTTTTTTCCCGAATTTTTGTCAAATACAATGCGGAACCATGGACTCGACTCGGATGCAGTACGTAACCGCTCTTAGGATATTTATTTTTAGATTCGTGGGTTAGATATTTCTTTGATAAAGGTATCAGTTCTAATACTTTTGCAGATGGTGGATGTGACCAATGATATTCTGGATCACCCTTGCGATGACATCGACGGTAAAATGACGACTATGTATCAAGCCACGTTTAAAAAGCGATGTGAGTAAGATTTTCAATTTCGAAAGCCTATACTCTTTAGGAGTTTGTCTTGGATGATTGACTTGAATATCACTAAGTCAGCATCTGATCTGACGAGTGGATCCTCGGGAAATCGAGGTAAACCCACTTTTTGTCTATGTTTCTCGCAAAAATGTTTATGGTTGTTTCATGGTTATCAGGTTAGAATCTGACGATGGGATTCCCAAGAAATTGTAGACATAGACGCTAGCAGGTCAATCTATTCCAATCTGTCAAATTTTACCCATCGAACAATTAATGTAGTAGCAGCCGGCCCGGGTTACGTACTTGTTCATGTATATTCAACCTACGTGATGGATTTTCCAAAAACGTCGTTTGTAAATACGTCTATGGTCTAGCCCTAACAATTTCGGACACAACAAAAAAGGAATCATCCAATTTGGTGCAGCCGTTCGAAATTTTTTGAGCACATCTAATCTAAAATTATACCATGAAAAGAAGATAAATAATAATACAAATAATATGTTGTATTAACCCAATAACTTTCCTTTGTCTGACGAAAGTTCTCATTTGCCTGACATAATTTGTGTGTTGGCAATGGGAACAATGCGCTTGTTATGACTGACTCATTATTAATTGTCGGGTCAGCTGGAGGTCAAATCAACTAATTAAAATTACTCGGACACACAAGGAATTTACTTTTAAGTGTTTACTCTTACATTTACAACTTTAATTTGTGTTTCATCTAGGAACTGTTTTTGGATGCTTGGAATGTTGACTATTATTGATAACAACAAGATCAATCAAAGATCGTGGTTGCCAATGGCGGTTCTGCCTTTTATGATTTGTAATGGGGTACATTACAAATCATAAAAGGCAAAACCGCCATTGGCAACCATGAAAAACACCGACGTAAAGATCCGCTGATAAATTAAATAGAAAACATCATAAAGATGATTTTTGAGGAAAGAAAAATTTAGTTGCAAGTGGGATTTTAACCCTCGTCTTCTGAATAAGTACTCAAAACGTCTTATCAACTAGGCCATGGCAACTCACCTCATAAGCGCTACGTTACCTAAAAACGGTCGAACGAGGGAATAGAAAAATATATATAAATCCCACTTGCAACTGTATTTTTCTTTTCTCAAAAATCATCTTTAGAAACTTCATTAACAAAATAACCTCTACCTCTCTCTTCGTCATCTTTCTTTCTTCATTCTTATGTCTAAACTCTTAATTTGCAGCATTCCCAGTATCGGACTACAGGGAAATAATAGCAGCGTCACAATCCAGCGCTCCTATACCAATGGAGGCAAACAGCCTGGGAATACTACGCTGTTACAAGGACCCAACACATTTTACAGACCAACCTCCTGCGGTGCGGCCGACGATCCATCCTCCAGGTACACATATTCCTCCTGCATGAAAAATGGACAGTTAACTCTCTTGCTACAATAAAGTTAAACATCTGTTGAACACTTATCTGAAAACACTTAACTACAAAACGGCATTTAACGTTGATATAAGAGTCGTTTTGCAGTTATTGACACTTTCTTGGACAAATGTTTAACAGATGTTAAACTTTTTGCGGAACGACGGTTACAGCTTTAAATTTGGCTATCATTATTCTGGCCCAAATGCATGCTGCTACCGTTTATTTTCTCCAGAAAACCCAATAGCAGTTTACATTTTGTGGTAATCAAACTCCAGACCTCATGTTCACCAGTTGCGCTTGCGGTCAACGAAGTAGAAGTGTCGGATTTCGGCTTTCACTAGCTTTTGTAATCTCCCTTTATGTTGGACGAAGATGATTGTGGTCGAAGGTTAAGCACGCTAGCCTCTCACTCTTGACTTCAAGCTATCAGGAGATACAGACTGCTTAGCTGTGCTAACAATAAAAGTAATGGCAAAACGATTTGCACTAAGTGTTATATCCACCACGTACCAGGCGTATTACTGTACCTCTTGTAGAAAATTAATTTAAAATAAAGAGAAAGAGTCACTACTCTTTTAGCACTCTTGTCACTAATGTGCTTAATAGTCTTACTTATCACCTTTTTTTACTAATACTTACCTCTACCCTACCAAGTATTACTCATCATCTTTCTGCACTTCTCCCATTTAACTTTTGGGTCGGCGCAACACGTATTTCTTCCATTCTCCCCATCAGACGTCACAGATCATTTACTCCTTTTTCTTTCATATCATTCCTTAATCCAGCGGTTCCCGAATTGTTTTGGCTTAAGGAACCCTTTTTTTTCACCACTTTTCGGCGGAACCCTAGTTTAAGTCAGAAGTAAACTAAAGACGGAAATACACTTACGTCTCGTGGTGTGCGGTAGCTGGTAGCGCGCCTACCTACATGGTGCCTAAATGGTATTTTGGAATGCAATATTTGAAAACAGAATAATAAATTACGTCAATTTAATATTATTACAAGTGAAACGATGACGAAACCCCTAAAGGCGTTTCACGGAACCTCAGGATTCCGCAGAACACATTTCGGGAACTGCTGCCTTAGAGAATCCATCCATCTTTTATTAATATTTTATCATCAGGCCAGGTCCATACAGGGGTTGCTCCAAAGTCGATTCAGACTTGGTTCACGGAATACCCAGGGAGAACAGAGTACATGGACACCTACAGTGCTACTGCCAAGGCCTGTTGGAGGTCAATGCAACGGTACAAGGAACCTATGCCATCCACTAGGAGACGGGCCGATGATACTTGCATCTAGAATTTATCTTGGATATTTGTTTGGCGTTTGTATGTATTACAGTTTCATGTATAGATCAAGAATATAATAAGGGAAGATAGTTGTTGTTTCATTTAGAGATCAGCGTTCGTACTTAAAATAATCATAACACCGAGAGATCGTTGAGTTTCCGTCGTAGAATATATCGCGCTCGAGTGGTTGGTCATTAAATACCTGTTCAAATTCCATCCAAATCCGTTCAGTAGTTCCTGATTGATCCCTAAAATGGATTAACAAACTTCGAATAATAATTGTGTTTGTGGGATTTTTCGTTATGAACAGGAATTTCTAAAATTAACCATTAGTCGAAATATATGGTTAATAACAACAGTTATAGCTTTTGGTCTAAACGATATTAATGATGACATATTTTTCCTTCCGATAGGGTATCAAACCAGGAATTATTTAAATATGCATATCACTATCAGAATAACAAGGTTCAACGGTTAACCTAACGATGACCATTCTAATTCATAGATATTGTTCTGATGTGTGTATTGGCTTAGCAACAGTAGCAATATTGTTTCCAAGATATTATGGGCTGATAACCGGAATTAATTGTTACTATTTTAACTTTGTCTTAAACCAGTAATTTCCCCTGTGTCGTGAGTGCGTTTAGAAACACGTCACAAACACACAGACTAATTTTTTTACGTGGTAAAATCATCAAATGAATCAGGCCTCCCACCCCGGGCAGGGCGGGAGGGACTGTCAGACTTATACTGACTAAAATCCACGGTGTCCTTCAATAGCCCTTTATGTTCCGGGGTCACGGGGTATTGAAATAAGTCCCGCGACCCCGGCAGGCTTTGGCCGTCTAGAGGGGGGCCCCGTCATCATGCTGACGCTCTTTGAGGCGCGCATGGAACACAACACGCCGTCGACCCGGGGTATGGTCCATGGTCGGACAGCGATTTCCCTAAAACACACAGACTTGGAACAAGTATTTTTAGAACAGTCGATTCGAATTTGAGGCAGTCCGCATTTTTTTTTCTTTTTGAATTCGTTTAAAAACAGACCCCCGCCGTTTCTGTTGTCTCTGTGACGCCCATGACGTGCACACACTGTTTGTGATGGTTAATATAAATCCTACTATCCTACTAATATTATAACGTGAAAGTTTGTATGTGTGGATGGATGTTTGTTACTCTTTCACGCAAAAACTACTGAACGGATTTGGCTGAAATTTGGTACACATTGCAGATAGTTTATAACCTGGATTAACACATAGGATAGTTTTTATCCCGATTTTATGTTCCCGTGGGATAATTTTGGAGTTGTAGCGGGTGAAGCCGCTGGCATCAGCTAGTAATGAATAATAATAATTTGTATTCTATCAGCTCTGTTACTCAGCAGCGTGATAGCATATCAAATTCAATTGAAACGAACAAAGAGAGTCTATGTAAATATTTATGTTTACATTCGTCTACAAACTATTGGGTCTTTGTTTCTATGACAATGTGCTCGTTGTTCCTAATGTCACAGTAGCTAGGCGTTTTCGAGAATAGTTGTACCTATGGTTAATCTAAAACGCTTATATAGAACAAACAGAAAAATATCTAGAGTAATTAAGTATTTGTACAACACAACAGAACATTCAATTCGTTTTTACACATTTTATGATTGAGACAAGAGGCCAATTTAGTAGTATCGTATGAATTCCTATTTTATGTACTAATTTTAATTATTAACCATTTTGCAACCGCGGGTACCCATCGGCGGTTTATAATTTAATATTCCGGTGCAAAATACGCCCATCGAAGTTTTTTTCTGGATTTTTTCATATTTTGCCAAAAATAAGTCACTAAAAATACGAGACCATAAAAAGACTATCGGCTGCGTTCTTAAGTGCATTGACGAATTATGGCAGTTCAAGAATTTTGGGTCATTCGAAGTATTTGAACTTTGCCTTCAATACGCTTAGGTTCCTATTCGTTGTTTTTTTTTCTTTTTATCTCTATCGTATATTATAACCTACTTATTTACTTTTATTAGTCGCTGCCACTTATTTCCGGAGTTGGCGTTTGATAAACCTGTAAATTATAAAAATATGTCACTGACATAAGACTAGTAATGATAAAAATTATACATAAAACCGTATGATTGTAATGAGAAAAATATAAATTTTTGCATCATGGCGAATGTCACTATCAAGGAGTTTTTTTTTCTTTATAGTCAACTCAGCGAACACCGTCTGGCGGGTAAGACCGTGCAATAAGCAATTCAACAAAGTCTGGCAATTGCAACCCGAACTACTACTACTACTATTACTGTTAAAACTTATTTTTTGTAGTTCGGGTTGTAAATGCTGTGGTTATTCAGACTTCAGACTTTGTTGTATTGCTTATTGTACGGTCTTACCCGTCAGACGGTCTTCGCCGAACTGACCTTATATTATGTCATCCTTTAGTTACTCTTCTTCTTACTTTTTTTTCGTATTTCCTGATTTAGTTATTCTTACTTACTGAAGAACCTCTTGTTATAAGCACGTTTTTGAAATCTGAAAGAGATCGGCTTTTGACTGAATATTTTTAAGTATAATTTCGACTTTCTCTCATTGCTCACTAAACACTAAGTTAAATATTCGTTGATTTAGCTTGTTTTAATTAAAAATCCATTTCTAGCACACCAGAAGACACTGGAACTCTTGCATACCTACTGGAAAAAATATACTTACTTTTGATCAATAATAGAAAATACATAATTTGAACAAAGCATATGTTTAAATCTTTAAAAACACAAAGTCATTACGCAGTGTTTCTTAAAAAAATACCTGGTATTTATTACTTAACATGATATAATTTTTTAAATAAAATATTTTATTACATAATACTATAAATAGGTCGTTATAATATAGCTGTATTTATTATAATCTTCCGACTTTCCGTTTGTCAATGTGTCGTTTTTCTCTGCAACCTGTTCGAGTACATTTTGTGTAGAATTTCTGCTATTTGGAGGTAGTATTACGTAACTACTGACTTCATTTACTATTAGAGTAGCACACAGGACCAGAACCAGTACCTGAAATTAAAAAAAAAAGATTATGTGATGAAAAAATTTAAACAAAGGCGCTGCTCCTTTGCCGGGGTCGCGGGAAATGTCTCATCAGGTAACCGTGACCCTGGAACGTAAAGGGCTACCTATAAAAGGATCACCGCGGATTTTAGTCAGTAAAAGTCGGGCATTGTGAGTCATTTGATATATCAATAGAATCATAGAGTCATCAGAGACGTAAGAAAAAAAAAAGGCGCTGTATCTTTTTAGATGGTAATATCATCGAATCAATCCCACGTCTAAAAAGGTACCGTGGCTCTGGAAAGCAAATGGCAACCGGAATAGCAGGGTGGTTTTCAGTCAAAATGAGTCTGACAGCCCCTTCCGCTTCAGTCAGAGTGAGACGACTCATGTCATGATTCAAAAATGCTTTAGCACCTTAGCACCGCCAACATTACGCTGATCAAAGATGTTTCTTTTGAAAAGAAAAAATCAAACCGCGTGAAGAATTCGCCGCGATGGGTAAGAACCTCGGCAGCTCGGTATTGAATCCGAAGGTCGCAGGATCGAATCCTGCACGCGGTTTGAATTTTTCTTCCTAAAAGAAAAATCTTTGTAAATTCGCTACGCATGTGTTTTATATTTATAAAATACTAGCGGCCCGTCCCGGCTTCGCACGGGTGGAGGTCTAAAATTTGAGATTTAAACTATCTTCTCAAGTTGGATCGAACTGCACATGGTGTGCGAATTTTATTATAATCGGTTAAGTGGTTTAGGAGTCCATTGAGGACAAACATTGTGACACGAGATTTATATATATTAAGATTATTGCTCTGATCTATGGATGGGAGATACCAAACTAACCAGTTTCCAGGTTGTTCAGCTGAATCTACAATTGGAGCTGTCAGCATAGATTTATTCCAATCTATGTTGAGGACGGTTTCAGGCCAGGAAGATGTGCGTATAATATTGCCAATAACAATGGCTCGGATCCCCAGTAGGCCCCAAATTCCCATGGGCTCATTGGTCAATGTCTAATTGACAATCGTCATGTGCGTCATGCATGGCTCATGGTATCGTATTCATACATATTGTAAGTACAGAATTACAGATACATGGATTCACATTGATGATGCAACTGATTGATTTATGATGTTTTATCTAATTTCTTAACAAAAGAAGTTGTTGCTCTATCTGGGAATCGAAACCAACCCAGTAGTACCTAGTATTGTTGAACAAAGAGGAGGTAAAATTTTTACAATAATATTCCATTAATAACATAATGTACTAACATAACGTAAATTAGGTACTTCGTAAAGAGGTAGGTAGGTATACTTTTTCCTTATGTAAGTGAGGAAAAAGTGGCAACCTATATGGCAACAGTGAACTTACGTGTACCTAATACTCAGTTATAACTGGGTTCCATAACCTTACCTAGTTACAGTGCTGAGTAATACGGTATTTTTTTACACATTAAATAATATAATATATTCCACAACTATCACCCAACGCCATCTAGTCCCAAGCTAAGCAGAGCTTGTGTTATGGGTACTAGACAACTGATAAACATACTTATATATTTCTAAATACATACATATTATAGATAAATTACACCCAGACACAGAACAAATGATCGTGTTCATCACACAAACATTCGTCCTGGGTGGGAATCGAACCCACGACCCCCGGCATAGCAGTCAGGTTCACTAACCACTAGACCAACAGGCCAGTCAAACAAGACAAGACAATAGATTTATTATTCTTTTATTTTTTTTTTCACAATGGCTCTATTCTTTTTTGTTTAGTTCTTCTGAATTCCAAATCTAGATCTTTCTAACTTGGCGTAGTCTGTAATTCAGCTAATAAGTTACGGAACTAGTTTATCTAAAAATAAGTTAATAATGCTCCATTATATTAATACTTCAAGTGACTAGCAACATAAAAACGGTACCTAAGTTATAATTAGACAGCCATGACATCAGGTACCTTTCTCAAGGATAGATGTATTAGCATCTGTTTTATAATGAGTTGACACCTCTGTGGCAAAAATCTTTACGAGCTACTGAAAGATACCTTCCTTGATCTGTATTATTTTTTTTTATCCTATTTTCTATAGGGAGACTTTAAGGGCACTCCCTCACCGCAAGCATTTACCTGTAATGTAACGTTACAGATTCGAACATTTTATCAGTGACGGAAAACAATGGAGTATAAGAATGCGCACTTTGATGTTACATTACACGCGAATGCTCCCTGTGATCCCAGCGCCTTAAGGGTCAAAAAACAGCGAGACCCGACGCTTTGCGCACATTTTAATCGAACGTCTCAAAATCTAAGTTTAATTATCTACTACGCGAAAAGATACAATGTGGTCGCGTTACATCGCGTCGCGTCTGGGTGTGCGCTGACCCTAAGACATTGTGGTGTAGAAGTCTTTTACACCATAGCAACTAACATATCGGTGGCACGAGGTTTGCAAATATTTTTACATGTATTTTATTGTATTGATTTGGATTAAAGCTTATAATTTTGATATGGTAGTCAAATCGTCATAGCCTCTCCCTATGTTGTGTGTAAGGGACTGTCAGACTCTTGTTTCCGGGCTACACGAGGCTAGTTTTTCAAGCTAGGATAGCAAGCTAGTGCTTCTGGCTTCGTGTAGACAAAACTAGCTTCATTTCTAAGTCTAGAAATAAAGATAACTAGCTTAGAAATGGAGCTAGTTTTGTCTACACGAAATACTAGCTTACTGACACTAGCTTGCTATCATATCTTGAAAAATTAGCCTCGTGTAGGCGGGGCATTATTAACAAAAATCCATCCTGTTTAGTTGCCTTTTGCGTTCCAAGATCACGGATACGTTTACAGACGGATCCACGAACCAAGTTTGAAATCTTGAAAGCGCTTTATTCCTTTAAATTAAGCTCATCAAAATCAATTAATCAAACATGATGAATCAGCACAAAATATTTATTATTTTTATTCTAAACAAAATGTAGAGATGTCTCCGTGGTTTCACTTCCACTGCTGGGCTCCTATTGACCGTAGCGTTGTTTTATAGCTTCAATAAATGGACTATCCAAAACAAAAATAATTTTTCAATTCGAAGCAGTACTTTCTGAGATTTGTGCTTTTAACCAAACAAACTCTTCAGCTTTATATAAGTATACTAGCTGACCGCCCCATACTTCGTACCGCTTCAAAATAACGTTTTAAACCTTCCCTGGACTTCCAGCAACAATTCAAATCTAAAAGTAGCCAAATCGGTCCAGCCGTTCTCGAGTTTTAGCGAGACTAACGAACATCAATTGATTTTTATATAAAAGAAGATAGATAAATACATTTATTTTCTTAGCACTTTTTGCTGAATCACTTTAAAACAAAAACAAAGAAAATTGTCACTCACCACAGTCCGATTCATATTGTATTTAGCACCGCATCCAAGTGTTTATAGATCTGCTAACACAGTAGAAAACATCCGTATGTTATTATTACTTATCGATCTGTCACAAAAACGATATGTCGTGTTTGTATTCACTATGTTTAACTATACACGTCTGTCACCAACGCCGGTTCAAACTGTAATGAACGATGAGGCATGAGGATCTCTGCTCTAAATACAAATATGTCATTAATTTATCGTACTTTTCTCGTGTGTTTATGATATTTTTGGGACGCGACCGGCGTGTTACAGACGCGTGCGCATGTCTTTGTTTCTCTTTCCAATAATCTGCTCTGGAAATAGATGTAGCTAAGTACTTCTATTGCTGTTATGATCATTCTTTCGTAGTTTCATTGATCTTGATTTAGCTAGGTCCATATTATAGCTTTTATCGGTAGAAAACTACTTAAATCCTGTTATCCTGAGTGAGACAGTAAAGTTTTTTTCAATCCGCGCGGACGAAGTTGCGTTCAGAGTGTTAATGTTGAAATAAATAGCACTGTTACTCGTGCACTCAATTTCATTATGAAGATCATTTAATGGTCATAGAAAGATAGACACCCAAGGTGTCGTAGATCAAGGACCACTTCCAGGTCGACGGCGCATCCTGCAATACGCGCGCCTCAAGAAGCTGTCGTACACACGGCTACACATCAAGCTAAAAAAAACCAGTTTGTCTTGGTCTCGCTTCGTACGATAGTTGTGGAATATTTATTTATTTATTATTATAACTGAAGACACAGTTCGGTGAACCAGAGGTAGCGAACACATAATATTTTAATTAATAATTATACCTAGAAGTTTTAAAAAAGGTGCAGATCTATCAAAGTTAAATCAATCTGTACGCTAGCGTTTACCGCTTTTTTTTCTTTTTTAATTATGAAATTTTCAGATTTTCGTTCTTAAATTGCTTGCTTAATGAAAGTAATAGGCATAACACAAACGTGATGATTAAGATAAACGTTAATCAGTAGAATGATTAAATGATTCGAAACGTGGAAATACGGAAGTGTAATCAAGTACGCAGAATCTGTAACAAGAAAGTATTAATTAACTAAAATACATAACACTTATAATTTTTTTTTGCGTGTTTTTCAAGCTGATGGTTCAAGTGGCGGGCATGTGGACGTTGAGCAATAAATAAATAAATAAATATTCCACAACTATCACACAACGTCATCTAGTCCCAAGCTAAGCAGAGCTTGTGTTATAGGTACTAGACAACTGATAAACATACTTATATATTTCTAAATACATACATATTATAGATAAATTACACCCAGACACAGAACAAATGATCGTGCTCATAACACAAACATTTGAACTGGGTGGGAATCGAACCCACGACCCGGCATAGCAGTCAGGGTCACTAACTACTAGACCAACAGGCCAGTCAAAATGGGTGACTCTCCGTCAGATCATGGTCGAGACGCGTCGTTAAGCTTCCTTCGTACGATTGTTGGAACGGCCAATGACCTGCAGTGCTATTCTCTTTAAACACAGCCTTAAGACAGCGCAGCCGCAACACCCACGCCACCCTGGTACTAAAGTTTGCTACTGATTGACCAAATTGCAGGTCTTTTCTAG
This sequence comes from Agrotis ipsilon, assembly GCA_028554685.1. Taxonomy (NCBI): domain Eukaryota; kingdom Metazoa; phylum Arthropoda; class Insecta; order Lepidoptera; family Noctuidae; genus Agrotis; species Agrotis ipsilon. The sequence goes on from CM052972.1 coordinate 12,822,779, forward strand.
TAATGGAGTTTTTATTTCCATAGTTTTTTTTTTAGACAAACCCACCACACTATTCCCAAACCACTACAACTCCTGAAAGCCAGAATCAACAGTGGCAACCACCAGAAAAGCACCGAGATAATGAAGCTCGACGTGTCCCGGAGAACAAATTTACCTGTCTTGGATCCTGAAACGAAATTAATCAGAAAAGAATAGTGGAGGAGTAGGAAAAATATGTTTCCATTTCCCCCCTTGCAAGCAGGAGACAGAACAAAACAAGGCCAATAGGCACAAAGGGATATTACAACTGGGAGAAGCCCAGTTGCCTAGCACCACGGGTAAAAATGACTGCTAATATATTTCCATAGTTTGTTAAACTATTTCTAATTTAGAGGAGCTCGTGGCTAAATAATAATTACAGCTGCAGAGGGCGATCTTCCGGGTTTTGCTGCACTTACCGAGGTTGGTCTGTGGATGGGTGACCATCTGTCATAGCGAGTTTCCTCCGCGGCTAGGAAGGCATGTAAAACAACGGCTTTACGTCACAAATCAAACAGTCGTTACTATCAGTCAGAAGCTCTCAAAGTCTGACAACCCGTCATATCATGCGGTATCGTATTACCCAGTTACTGGGTTATGGAAGTCTGATAGGCAGTCGCTTCATGTAAAATACTGATATTCAGCTGCATCTGGTTTGACTGGAAGCCGACCCCAATATAGTTGAGAAAAGGCTAGGCAGATGCAGATGATGTTTAAAATAACGGTTAATAAAGGAAACTTCAGTTTTTTTTTTGAAACTACGGGCTATAGAAGTTTTGTGAACGAAGTCGCAGGTGGTAACTACTGTATACATAGTTGTAGTAGGAGCAAGTCACGTCACGTGCAGAGTTCAAATGCCTGCGTATGCGCAGGTCGACATGCGTCAGACGAGTCGATAGATAGATCTTGAACGTTGAGCATTCTACATACTTAACTTAGTATGTACATTACTATGTAATCATTTAGTATCATGTTGTCTATTTATCTCGCTTATTTGTATGAAGTGTTTAATTTAAATCAGTTAAGTGATTTTGAAAAATAAGGACTTTCATGAAATGCCGCATTATAATTATGATGGAGCGTTATATACTGTCAAACTATTATCGACATTGTCCTCATTGAAATAAAATCCAAAACTATTAACAAAAAATAATTCCTGAAGAGTATCATAACGACTACACCCAAAGTGTGTTAATTGATTTTGGGTATTATTTCAACAGTACAATGTCGATAATAGTTTGTTAGTGAAAAATGCTCTGCTCTACGTTCGCTCAGCCATATACATTTGCACCGACCCCAACGACGATATATTACTAGACTCCGCATGCACGATCTAAGGAACAAAAACTATTCTGTCAACTCGCTGAGGTACTACGTAAGCGAGGGGGACGGGGTACTGCGTTGTGATTGGCTAACTCAAGGTCTGTTCTGTCTCAAGGCAAAGAATAAATAATATTACCTCAAGGTATGTTTATGGCTCACAGGATTGGTCGAAATTAGACGGATATAAGACTTTTTTGCCTAATATGTTGACAGACATCGGTCGCCTGTTATTAGGAGTCTAGTAATATATCGACGTTGACCGACCCATACAGGTATTTAAGTAGCTAGTGACGTTGATAGCTACATAAATACTTATAATAGGTACTTATTTGAAACGTATTTTAATAGTGATGTATGAATCCGTAGCCGGATCATGGGGCAATAGAGGTCATCAACCTTTTTGACGTACGACGGTTTTTGTCGAGGAGTTCGAGTCTGTAGATACGCACATTACAATTAACACATAATAATATAGTTTTTATCCACTCTTAGTACACTGAGAGTCATCGTACTGTGAAGGGTGTTGACTTTTCTTGATTTTTTTTATAAGTCATGTTTGGTGTTGTACACATCAGAAGCTGTTTAATACTTAGTCGTTGGAAAGATAATTCTGTTAATAGTGGCTGTTGCTAGATGTTTCGCTAGCTTCAATTCGAACTTTCGAAGTCTGTTTCACAGGATGATAAAATTTATCCTATGTGTTAATCCAGGTAATAAACTAACAAGCAGAATTTTAACTTACCGGTGTCCTAAGACCTATAGACCAGTCAAAAACACACAATATAAGTTCAAGCACATTTCTCCATAAAAATGCCATGCAAACATTATTAGTTTTAGGTTACCTACACATTATTTGGTTACTACATAAAATAAAGTTAGTTTACGTTTTATACCGTAAAGTAAACTGGCGGTAAATCATTATCTTTCACCAGAATATGTGTGGCAATTCATGAACTGAATCAAATACTGTTTTGATCAACAGTCGCAAGAAATCTTGAACCATTTGTTGGGTCAATTGCCATCGTTTTTAATTAGGAACTAGGAGCGTAGGCTGGTCACGTTCATAGTTCAACTCCGGTACAAGCACAAGCCATCTCCTCTTATATTCTTTATTGTGCACAAATTTACAATAAAAAACCAAACTTAAAATTACGTTCACAAAGGCGAGCTTATCTCTATGAAGAGATCTCTTCCAGCCAACCCGTAAAACTGATTTCAGATGTTGATACACGGGGACAAGATAGTACATAGAATTATTAATAATTCTTCAGCTTCAGTTGATACAACTGCACATTTCATTTCATAATGATGTTTTCTCTTACTTAACCGACATCTAATCGGTAAATGACAGGCGTACACCCTGTGGCCTAACCCAAGACAAAACATAATTCATTGGATTGGACAAAACAAAGCCGTGAACTGAAATCTTCGTTACAAAATTTCTTACAGTCAGATTCGTAAGACAGGCATGGTAGAATCGCTACGTGTATATTTTGGCAGGACCATTTTTTGTGATAGTACGCTTGCTTAAAAATTTTAGTGAACGGAACCTTTCTTCTAGAAACGCATTGAACTGCTTTATGGTAGGTAAATTTTCCGAATATTCACAAAATGTACTTATGTACGAGACTCTGAATCTAATTAATATACTATAACTTGTATTCCCAATTTTTTTAGTTTATTTCAACAATTTGAAATGTACCTACTATTTCAATACTATTTGGTGTTTTTATTTTATGATTATTGTATCTAGGAACGTGTAAGTATTACAAAAGCGGGCATGACGTCACAATATGGCGCCACCATAGTTTCAGTGTTATCTTGGTCGCAGTAGGCATCTTCATAACCCTACGTGTTAAAATGATGTAACAACATTGATCACGTGTGTCGGCATGATGAGTGAACACGGGTTGTAAGATCAATTGATCATAATGATTAGCATATTGTCACTGATTTTTTATACATAGCATTTCTTGAATTATTTATATCATAGTAAAAAAAAATTGGGTTCTAGTTTAAAATTGTAAATAATATAATTAACCACAACTATCACACAACGCCATTCTAGTCCCAAGCTAAGCAGAGCTTATGTGTTATGGGTACTAGACAACTGGGAAACATACATATATTTTTATAAATACATACATAACATATTATAAATAAATTACACCCAGACACAGAACAAAATGATCATGCTCATCACACAAACATTTGTCCTGGGTGGGAATCGAACCCACGACTAGACCAACAGGACAGTGACATAGTGGGCACTATTCAAATTGAAAAATATGCATTAATCCAGATTTTTTTCGTGACGTTATCTGGTCTAAAACTTTAGCTCAACCTCGATCTTGAGGAGCTCGTGGCTAAATAATTACAGCCGCACAGGCCGATCTGCCGATGTAAGCCGCGATTTCCGAGGTTGGTCTGTAGATGGGTTACCATCTGTTATAGCGAATTTCCTCCGTGCCTCGGAAAGCACGTAAAGCCGTTGGTCCCGGCTGTCATCCGTAGATCTTTGACAGTCGTTACACAGAAGCTCTAAAGTCTGACGAACAGTCTTACGTCACCACCACCACCTGACATTATGCTGAGCTGAGGCCCTTTGGCATTAATTTTTATTAAATTTGTATTGTTTTAGTTTTAAGTTTTAGCACGAGTGCCAATAAACGCAATATTCTTTCTTTCTTTCTTACCATGAGGTATCGTATTGCCCAGTCACTGGGTTGTGGAGGTCCGATAGGCAGACACTCCATGTAAAATACTGATATCTGGTTCCATCCGATTTGGTTGGAAGCCGACCCCAATGTAGTTGGAAAAAGGCTAGGCAGATGATGATCTGGACTTAAACTACAGGACAACTACTAATTACTACTGCTAACTGATAGTCTCTCACTTGGGTCTAAAGTCTCCTGCATGGTACACGAGCCAACGTTTCCTCGTTATTCGGAAAGTCCCACTATGTCTATTTTCCTAACAATGGCATTCAAAATCTGGTTTTCTAATAATTATCCTGCATTTTTTATCTGTATCTGTGACGTTTATCCGACATTGTCATTACATCAATAAAAAATCAAAATTATCCGTTGTGTTTATATTTAGTTTGTTACTGAAAAATAATTATTAAATACAATCAGCGCAGAATAGGATTCAATCTGTGAAATGTCGCTGATTCAGCGAATTATCATACTAATCTTATCCGCTTTGAACATACAAAATGGTGAGAAATGCACACTTAATACTCGCGTACACTTTGGAGAACCTTTACCAGTAATTGTAAGAAATGGCAGGCTCTTGGAGCCAACAGACACCTTCGGCAATATCGAAATTAATTTCGGAGAGTCTCTCACACTAAGTTGTGAAGGAACGGGGAGCATACAACATCCTAACGCACAGCGTCCACTATCTGTTGCTGTAATAAGTTGTGAAGGAGGAGACTTGTTCAAAAACGAGGAATGGCTGTCTGGACCAGGTCGATTTTCACATTTCCAATGCAGCTCCCCTCCAGAATATAGAAGCAAACGAACAGAACGCATGTGTTATGATAGTAACCCTATCATCGAAGTTGGCTACAATATCGAAGGAGAATTTTACCCCGTTTATGAGTCCTGTTTCAACGAAGCTAGTCTGACTCCAATATACTCAAAGTACACCCAGAAACCTTACAACTCTTATTTCCAAACTAGAGTCGTTCGACCTTATTTCATTGCGGATAATGTTTATAGGCACATTCCTGTTAATTCCTTGTTTTCACCGGCTGGACTGCGGGACTCAGTGGCGCGTTTAGTGGGCTCTGTCATAAGTGAATATTTTACAAAGACAGAGTTGCTTTCGAGAGGACACTTGGCTGCTAAAACTGACTTTGCGTTTGCCTTCGGAGAGAGAGCGACGTTTCACTACGTGAACTGTGCTCCGCAGTGGAAAGAGTTCAACGGCGGAAACTGGAATACATTGGAAGTTGATTTGAGAAACCATATTCATGAAGCTGGCTATAACACAATCATTTATACAGGAACATTTGGCTTGACGCAACTTAACGACGACACGGGTCGTCGTGTAGATCTTTATTTATACACCGATGAGAATAATAATCCTGTGATACCAGTTCCTCAATTTTTTTACAAAGTTGTTTATGCACCTGACAGTAAGCAAGGCGTAGCTTTTATCGGTATCAACAATCCTTATTATACGTCAGATGAAGCTCGCCGGATGTTCTTTTGTGACGACGTATGTAGAGGCAACCGGGATTTCTCGTGGTTAACTTGGCAACCTGATAACGCAAGTGTTGGATATTCTTTCTGCTGCACCATTAATGATTTCAGACGGACAATCCCACATTTACCATCGTTTCAAGTCGATGGTCTATTAACGTGAACACTACAACCTAGAAATATGAAAGTTTCTTTTTTGTTGTGTAAGTCCCCAATAAATATTTTTTTATAAAAAAAATGTACTAGTAGATTAGCATAATCGGTCTATAATTTTTCCGTTACTGAGACACAGCTCTCCTCTCTGCGAGAGGGATTGGGCTGTAATTCGCTACGCGTCTCAGGAGGGTTGTTGTAAAGATCACGTGTGTCAGCATGATGAGTAAACACGAGGCTGTATAATCAATTGATCATAATGATTGGCTTACTGGAACTGATTTTTATAGATAGCATTTCTTGAATGTTTAAATTCTTGTACAAAAAATTCCGGGTATTAGCATAAATATTTGATGGTCAACAAAATAAACGCATCAAAAACGTTGACATTATGGGCGCTATTTTATACTCAAAAATGTTTGGCCAAGTGCGTGTTAAACTACTGGGGAATCCTTCGTGTTCGGGATCCCACACCTTTCTTGCAGAATTACACATGTGGCATATTTTTTTCAAAACAGAGAAAAGTTCGCTATGTAGGTATTACCATTCAGTAGGGTTGGTTACCGACCCCACATGTAGAAATAATTTTATTCATCAAGCTATCTTCTGTTTAAGTTTGTACAGACCGAAACCGGACACATTTTTTAACATTAGTTTCCTTCTCTTCACGATCGCGGCAAAAAGCACAAAAATAATGAATATGAGCATAGGTTACTATATTTTTGTTTTTTTTTTGTACGTATGATTATGCTTTTTCAAAATAACGTAAAGAATTAATCGTGGGTAGGGTACGTGAAACCGGGTGCGGTTCTAGAATGTGTATACACAGTTCTGAAGGTAGCCGTAACCGGGTAATCCGGATCTACCCGGTTCCATCCACCAAACGTTATTTAAATATAAATAAAAATTGAAAATTTTATGTAGTTTCGACTGGAAACTGTGAAAAGAGCTAGGGGGCAATCCAAGTACTGATTCAACTCATTTGTATTTAACAGTTTCTGTTTTATTTTTTAAATAAATAATTACACATTTTTCTAAATTTCCATTTTTTTCTTCTTTCATCCAGACAGCATTAATATTAAAGCACTGAATAATGGCACCAACTTAAAAAAGTTCTCAAAAGCTATCTTTTTTTTTTACTTTTTTGGCAGCTAAGTCGAAATTAAACGCAACTTATGTGTTTTGGCGCTTCAGGGTCAATTATTATAAAGGAGAATGATCAGGCTTCATAGAAAAAAAAAACCAAGCTCCGGCAGAAACGAGTTGTATCTCAAATTAACAATAGTGTAGTGTAAGTAAATAATAACCGGATATGAACGTGATCTATACTGGCAAACATATAAAAATTGACAGTTTTGTTATTCAGTCGTCCATAGAAAAAGTACTTCGTAGTAGTAGTTCGTTCCCCTATTTCTCAAAGACGCTTTTACTGATTTTGAAAATTCTTTTTTTGACTAAACCCGGTTATTATTTTATTATACTACTAGCGGCCCGTCCCGGCTTCGCACGGGTGGAGGACCCGGTCTAAAACCCGGTCCCGATGGTTACAAACAAGACAAAAAAATAATTATCCGAATCGGTCAAGCCGTTTTCATGTTATGTCGTGACAACGGAAAACGGGTTTCATTTTTATATATATAGATTACTACACACTATTACTACTATTGTTATTTTAAGATGCATGTCGTTTTTGCCGGAGCCTGGGTTTTTTTGAGCACCCTCCTTTGTGCATCCAATTGAATGGAGCCCATTCGAGCAACTAATTAGTAAGTTAAGCATTTTTTGTGAATAATTAATTTAATTTAAGATTTCCTGGTTTTCCTTTCATTTAATTTATCATGTTTGTTAGAGACATTTCATCCTTATAATTGACCTTAAAGATCGATGCAATAAAAGTACTTACAGAGTAATTTTTTTTAAGATTTTAGCCGTTTTGATTCCCAGGTGTGGGAGAAGAGAATTTTCGAAAATCTTTGAATGCAGTTTGCTTTCTATTCAAAAATAAAGGAATGTTTCCTTTGAGCAAAATTTTCTATCTTCAGTATTAAGAGTACTTTCCCTCCAGGTGTCATTACAAAATTCCACCCTGTACATAAAATCAGAGCCACTTTTCGTTGCATTGTAACTTTATAACTCAAGAACAGGCTCACCTATCCAAACGAAATTATTTAGGTTTTGTTCAGACTATTTAGTAGATTATTTATGTGAAGTTTGCACAAAATCGGTCGAGCGATTCTTCATTTATCACATATTTTGTAACACGTAGCACAGCACGGGGCGGGCCGGTAGTCTGTAATAAAACTACAGGAACACTCACTACTACAGACTGCTAACTAACTGTTTCTCATTAGTCTAGCTAGACCCTCCTGAATGGTACAGAAGGCAATGTTTCCTACTTATTCGGAATGTCCCACTATATCTATCAGATTTTTCTATAACATGGTTTTCTTGGTAAATACTTATCCTGTATTATGTTTTTATCTGTATCTGTTTTGACGTTCATCCGACATTGTCATTCCATCAGTAAAGTTCAAAATTATCCCGTGTCTTTATATCTAGTTTTTTACTGAAAAATAATGATTAAATACGATCAGCGCAGAACAGAATCCAATCTGTTTTGAAATGTCGCTGATTCAGCGAATTTTCATTTTTATTTTATGCGCTTTGAACATACAATATGGTCAGAAATGCACACTTAATACTCGCGTACACTTTGAAGAACCTTTACCAGTAATTGTAAGAAATGGCAGGCTCTTGGAGCCAACAGACACCTTCGGCAACATTGAAATTAATTTCGGTGAGTCTCTCACACTAAGTTGTGAAGGAACGGGGAGCATACAACATCCTAACGCACAGCGTCCTCTATCTGTTGCTGTAATAAGTTGTGAAGGAGGAGACTTGTTCAAAAACGAGGAATGGCTGTCCGGACCAGGTCGGTTTTCTCATTTCAAATGCAGCTCCCCTCCAGAGTATAGAAGCAAACGAACAGAACGCACGTGTTATGATAGTAACCCCATCATCGAAGTTGGCTACTATATCGAAGGAGAATTTTACCCCGTTTATGAGTCCTGCTTCAACGAAGCTAGTCTGTCTCCAATATACTCAAAGTACACCCAGAAACCTTACAACTCTTATTTCCAAACTAGAGTCGTTCGACCTTATTTCATTGCGGATAATGTTTATAGGCACATTCCGGTTAATTCCTTGTTTTCACCGGCTGGACTGCGAGACTCAGTGGCGCGGTTAGTAGGCTCTGTCATAAGTGAATATTTTACAAAGACAGAGTTGCTCTCGAGAGGACACTTGGCTGCTAAAACTGACTTTGCGTTCGCCTTCGGAGAGAGAGCGACGTTTCACTACGTGAACTGTGCTCCGCAGTGGACAGGGTTCAACGGCGGAAACTGGAATACATTGGAAGTTGATTTGAGAAACCATATTCATGAAGCTGGCTATAACACAATCATTTATACAGGAACATTTGGCTTGACACAACTTAACAACGACATGGGTCGTCGTGTAGATCTGTATTTATACACCGATGAGAATAATAATCCTGTGATACCAGTTCCTCAATTTTTTTACAAAGTTGTTTATGCACCTGACAGTAAGCAAGGGGTAGCTTTTATCGGTATCAACAATCCTTATTATACGTCAGATGAAGCTCGCCGGATGTTCTTTTGTGACGACGTATGTAGAGGCAACCGGGATTTCTCGTGGTTAACTTGGCAACCTGATAACGCAAGTGTGGGATATACTTTCTGCTGCACTATTAATGATTTCAGACGGACAATCCCACATTTACCATCGTTTCAAGTCGATGGTCTATTAACGTGAACACTACAACCTGGAAACATGGAAGTTGTGTACCTAAATGTTGTGTAATAAATCGTTTTTATGTAAAAAAATGTTGTTCGTTCTTACGCTTAGCATAATCGCTGTAATTTTTTTCCGTTATTGAGACACAGTGAGCCGTGCGGGTTGTTCAATGTGATTTTTGTACATTTTGCCACAAAAGTAAATTCACCACAATTCTTTTTACTTTTTGATAACTGTATGTTCGTCACTTAGTTTTTAGTGGAGGGTTGGTAATCGTCTTATTAAACTTCGATTTTTTTTTATTCTGAGACGTAGCGTTCTCTCACGCTGTTTTACCTTCAGAAGTAAGAATTTTTGCACGGGCCTTCCTACCTAGGAATATATCAACGAGTACATTGTTAGAGGTTATTGGCCTGACATGTATTGTGAATACGGTCACATGTTATCAGCTTTGCGATGAAGTGACAGACGGTGACCTCAGGGTCTCGTATGTGCCTGTGTACTATGTACATGAAAAATGACTGTATAAAGGATATTTTATACATATACCAGACTGCTTCTGCCTCTCTGAAATTTTTAAAGGTTTGGTATTTAGAAAATACATAAGTTTGTCCTCTTTAAATTGGAAAAGGGGACAATTTATTCTTACTCGTACCAACCAAGTTTAATGAAATCGATACTACAATATTGCATTTGGTAAGCATAGTTTTGAGTAAGAATGAGGATGCCTACATGAGCTATAGCAAGTTGGGAACCTACAACCTTTTATAGACTACCGCAACACCAACATCATATTAGCCGTAGAATGTTCACTGCTGAAAATAAGCCTCACCTATAGTTTTATAATGGGATCAAATCAAATCGGCTTGCATCCAACGTGATCCTTCTATTATTATTGATTAAAATATAATTATTTTTATTTTTAGTACACTACATTCTGTAAGGTCGACGGAGTCCCGTCGTGCGAGGCTTCTATTTCCATCTGCATGATTTAATGAATGGAAACACACCCTAGTAGGTATAATTGTTACTGGATTCTAATGACACGACTTTTGATGCGTTTTAGGCTGGTAAAATTAAAAAAAAATCATTGATAAAAATACGTGTCCATTATTTTTGACCTCGGACGTTTTGCAATTTCTTGATGCTGTGCACTTAGTTGATGATAGTTTTATTGAAGACTAATAACGACTGCGATTAGTGAATTATGCATAACTATGATTATTTTGCTTGTACAAAGAAAATGTGATTCATCTATGAATCACATATTGATCACTATTACATAATTATCGATATAATTATAGCAAATTACCGACTAATGTAATGAATAGCTTTCTCCTTGAGTATTTAAAGTTTAATTATAGAGACATTTGTATCAGTACCTTATAGACCCTTGGAAGTGCCACTTTGATATTGTGATCGTGGATATTAATTGTTTGAGCAAAATGCAGGTTGCAACGGTAAGTTTATAAAATTATATATTTCCTGTTAGTTATTTGGATATTTTTATATACTTGTGTATGTATTTGTGCAGATTATTATGAACTTTCCTCTTTGATCTGTCTACTGATCTTCTTTTTGTATCGTAGTACACTCCAAAACAAATATTTATACTGTTTGGGCCCAGTGAGTGACACAGAGGCCTTTTTCAGATCTGTCTATTAATGAAAACTGCATTATCTGTTTGCAAAATTTGAAAGATTTTAGCCTACAGAAGCGAAGAAATATCATGTTCCACAACTTTCCCAACATCTACGTCTTGGCGATTTAGTTACTAATTTAATAAAAGGAAATGTAAAAAGAAAACGGACAAATCAAGTCAGTTCTTTACCGGGCGTAGCTTTATACCGTAGCGCTTTATGCTACATCCATGATATTATACTCATAAAATTTTCATTCATTTTCGTGTTTGTAACCACACTTGTTTCTTCTTAATTCATAATGAACACATTTATTTACCTATGTCTTACCGTATTGTTACAGATACTTATCTGCGTGGTAGTGCTTTCAACAGCCCAAGCAGCTTTGGTCACAAGAATTCCCAAACCGAAGCTAAACACAGCGTTTTCAGAGAAATTAAAAATACCAGAAATTCCAAAACATAAATCACCAGAAGATAGACGTAAATTTTCTTTATTTCCGAAGAGCTATAGGAAGTACGTGATATCACCGGAACCGATCTACGAAATTGAGACTCATAAACCAATAGTACATGGAACAAAGAAACCACTGATGAAGAAACTCAACCTGCAGGATAAAAAGAATAAAGGTTTAGAAAATGAAGCTGAACAGCCCGTTGATGAAGAACTTATAACCGTACATCCTAAAACGGACGATGTTGAAGCCAGTGAAGAAACAAGCATAGAAGTTCTCGAAAACAAATCCAAAGAAAGTAATGAAAAACAAAACGATGATACCGAAGAACTAAACAAATCTAAAAATGATGACAGCAAAAAGAAGGATAAACATAAAAATGTTAATAGAGAAGAAGAGAATAAACTTAAAAACGATGACAGCGAAGAAAAAACGGAAAAAATTGAAAAAGCAACGCCTTATTCTAATAATCAAGAAAAGCTCATTTTAGAAATCACCACATTCCCAACTACAGTAAATCATAACGAATTAAGTGTAGAAACCAAAAACTTAGACTCTTTTGCAAATGTTGTGGATAAGAAGGAAAATTCCAAAGAAACTGAACCGTCAGATTGGACGGAATTCATCTTAGTAGATCCTACACAAAAATCTACTGAGAGTGACAAGATTAGCAGTGCAGACTTGGAAGAATTCGTAACAACTGAACTGTATGAAGAATCGGAAATCGTTAGAGTGAAAAGGTAACATGCCAACCAAATAATTAGTTTTATTAGAGATGGGTTTTCTCTTGGCACTACTTTAATTGCAAATTACCAGAAGGTCTAAGAGAGAACTCGTACAAAACAAAACTTTTATTTGTAGTGATGCAACATAGTTTATCATTTAATAAAATATACTTTGTCCATGGATTCAATGAGATTTTAAGTAAAAGATCACATGGAAATCTAAACTTAAACTGAACTAATTTAAGTTGTTAATTTATTTCATTTGCTAATCTTTAAATTATTTTCAGGGGTAGCAATGTAATTGAAGAGGAAAATCTAGCTTCCACGGTAGCTGGATATAAATATACCTGGAAAGATACGAGGCTCAGCCACGACGTTTCATTCAAAAATATTCACACGTGAATAAAACATGGACTGGGTTATGCGGGTCAATGAAATATTATTCGTCGTACCAGCAGCATATGCTTTGCTAAATATCTGTCGGATTTTGGACTAAACTGGTGATAATGGACATTTAAGATAATTGGGTACCACAGTAAACGAATTTAGGACTGTCGTATTATCAGTTATTTTATCATGTTGCTTTCAAAGCATGTTTTTCACGATGATTGTATATTTGTGTAAAAATAAAACTATTATTTAAAAAGTATAATTATTTAATGACATTCACTACGAAAAATCTTACATTTATAGGCACCTAAAATGTACATCCTTATCCTAGGTACAACGTAATGGCAAATAATCAATTCTCCACGTGTTTTTGTTACACAATAACATCTCAATGATCACACTAGCGAGAACGAAAACATAAATAAAATGTAACCTAAGGGCAAGACAGACACATACCGGCTGGTAACTATCTTTCACACCAAAGCTAATGTACACATACAGATAAAAATCGTTTACACGCTACGCCACTCGCTTTAGCTTATATTTTTAAGGCACTCCACGTAAACACCTAAGAAGCCTACGAATTACTTGAATATTTAACAATACATTTAACGAGACAGAATCAGAACAATCACAACCACACAACACTTTAAGAATACAATCTATTATAATTTCTAACTAATTTTTGCAAAGCGAGCATTCGGAACTAGATCCAAAATCCGTAGCGAGTAAACGACATAGAATTACAAAGAATAGACAAAATCATTTATTTATTGTACTTGTAGATCGTGTCCTGACTTGTAGTTCGGGTGCGCTATCGAGAGATGGCGCTATTTCTTGCTGAGTCTGAAGACGTCGTTTAGCGGCGAGTACGGTGTCCGCGTAGAGATTGCATTGTATGCGAATGAGGGTTGTGCGTCTGCGCGGAGGATCACGACACCTGCATAGAAAATATTAGTTTAGTAATTGTGATACGAACACCGTTGAAGATTGCCAACACAATATAAAAGCAACAGTTCCGGATTATCACTGTTTCCGTACAAATAAGAAGATAACAGTTAGTAACATAAAATTATTAAGGCACAATTAACCAAGAAAGGATCCAGAATAGATTTTCCAAAAAAAAAGACACACATTTTCAACACCATCAAGATAATAAGATCTATGGCAAAACTGTTAAGTAATATCTTGACAAAGGATTAACTTATAGTAAATTATCTACAACTACAATACAACAATGTAATACAAAGATAATGTTACAAAGGAAAGATATGAATCAATGGAAGAGCAATTAGTTGTTACTATACATAAGATAATGATCACCAATTTAGTAATGATGAAAGATTAGATGGACATGCGGAAATATAACGATAATTAGTGGAAGCATTAATATAACTATAATAAATGACTAGTGATAAACTGATTGATACCCATGCAAAGATTACCAAATTATAAAAGAAAAGGAAGTATAGGATAACGTGAAAGTTGATAAGGGAGTATGGTTAAAAACATGTTGCTGTAACGTTGTTAAGTAACGTAGGACCAGGGCTGAGTGATTACGATGATGGCAACTGTGCAATGAATATGAGGTATCGCGCAAAACACAGAAGGGTGGGTGGTCTCTCAGTGGTTGCTGCTAGGAGCGACATTGTCACCCACACAAATCAAGTGTGTCACCGCTTACTGGTACTACAACATAAACTGGACTAAAGGCGATCATGCGATACCTTAGAAAATGATCCATGAAAAAAGTTACGTTCTGTTACTTTCTGGGCCTACCATACGCACAAGTTTCACCACACAGTTTTGCTTGTGCAAGCTTCTCGTTTCTTCACAGTTTTACCAATCGCACGTACGGTGCACGGTGTTCCGTGTACAACCTGGCTTGCGCAGGCAGAAATGTGGTGAAGCTTATGCGTGTGGTAGGTCCAACCTCACCATTTTTATCTTTGTAATTCTTTACTATAGTGTGTCGATGCTACCAGTACCAAGATTTTGTGCTTTGACGTAAATTCTATTCAGGAATATGTAGGTTATGTGTTAATGTTTTACTTACTTGCATACGGTGCTCGTCTCCGTGGTATGTGAGGTGACTATGATAATGGTGCTTAAAACTAAGGTGAAGACTAAACAATGACAGAAAAAGTCAAGTTTCTGTACATTTTTGATGATCCTTTTCGTATCGTCCGACCGAATCCTACTTTTTTATTTATTACCAAAAAGAATTATTGAAAGATTGTCTTTTATCATCAATAACCAATCTGTGAATGAAGTACTACGTAGTTTAAAAATTTTTCAAAAAAAGATTATCACAAAATCTAAAATTACGAAATATTTTAGCTTAGTATAATATAGGACACAAACAATTTTACGGCAATAACATGACTCAATAGTGAACATAGCCGTGGCCGATGCTGAAGATTCAAACACAAGTCGATTGGATTCGGTCGGATCTCATGCATACTTTACCGAAGGCAGCGTGAAGCAACAGCGTGATACCGAGCCCTTGCAAAGCGAACAAGTGAGACACTTTCTACCTGAGGGGTTCACTTTCACTTTGATCTTGGTCTGCGGCGACAGCACGCCATAGTCGACGTCTTCGTACAAATCCTGTTTGAGTAGATTTTATGGCGTTAATAAAGTAACAAGAAAGTAAAACTGGTTAAACAGACGTTTATAGATTCACTCTCGATTTTAATTGTGCTGTAAGTAAAACATCGAATTCCATTTTATGTTCAAGAGGAATTTTATTGGTACAGTCTACAATTATTCGATTTTTATCTTCAGATTGTTACACGCTCTTTCAAACCCCTAATTTTTCAAAATTAAAAATTATTTCTATTTCTTTACCATCGAGTATTTCACTGACAAATCTCAATTCAATTTCCTTAGCATCATTGACCAGTCCTTTCTATTCAGTATGGTCAGTGCCACTATCTCCAAAAGTGAGTATTTCATAAAACCTCTCATCAATATCATCAGGAGAACATACCTCCACTCTGTATCCAGAAGGATTGTTCAGGCCAAGTTCCCTCAGCGTGACAGCGACGTCCGAAGGAGTGCCGTCAGTGCGGCGGTTGACGAACGCCACCGCATACGAGTAGTACTGGCCTTGGATGGGCAAGATTGGACGAGACCAGATCTCGATGCCTCGGTGCTGGAAATAGATGATGAGGTTATTGTGATGGTATTCCTTGTTGATAATTGCGTAACAGGTGGGTTGGCTATAAGATAGAGTCTACTATAAAAAATGAAGATTCTAGTCGTTATCATATGACCTGCACTTTCTTACTCCATTATAACTTATTATTATATCTATGTTATCCTTGGCCTACCCCAAGGATAACATAGATATTGAGGATTATATTCAAATAATAAAGAAGAAGGATTAAAATTCACCCACATCCTACAGCAATGAGAAGAATCCCAGGGGCAGAAAGAAATAAAGCCAGTTATTATCGCTTGGACGTTGCTTGGAAACGAATGTTCAATCATAACAGAGACAGATATTTCTAATTTCACATAAGGGAGGTAAGCCCAAGACGCAGCTTGCCTAAAACGGGTATGCATGTTAAATTAGGCGTTGTTCTTGTAAATGAAAATGTGTGCGTGCAGGACGCGGCTCCTCGTAGGGTGAGGCGACGCGTCTTGAGCTTACCTCACCTACATTATTTATTAAATATTTACCTTGTATATCCTCCTGCCCTGAATTCCCAGTGGGTCCTGGTCGACTTCGATAATTTTCCTGTTCTGCAAGATCGCCTTGTACTCTGGTCGTATAGTCCTCAGGTCCACGCTCATGAGTAGCGGTGCTGCCAGGATCGCCCAGATCGCAAACTGCGTCTTACTCTGCTCGTATGATAGGCCAAAGTTTCCAATAATCAACTGGAAATGATAAAACGGGCAAGTTAATAATGCATGAAATTCTAATTGTTTCAAAATATGGTGAAGCTTATATTTTTTGCAGTTTTAATGTGAAAAGAAAGACTGATTAAATTGCAACTTGTGCTGATGCAGATCCAATTTGGGTCTTTACCGTTCCTCTGAGTCATTTGTCATTAAAGGACAAAGGTCTGATGCTGTTAATTGTAACTTTGTACATAATAATCCATAAAAAAATATTGCCTGGAGCTTTTTTGCAGGACATGTCCTGCCTCTTTACCTAATAATTCTGCACAACCAACTGCACCTTTCACACCTCAAGATGGCCAGAGAAATGATAGATAAGCATGCACATACTGTTTAAGCATCATTTCAGTCAGGGAAACCGACACGGCAAGGAGGATGATGAAAATTGACTAAGAATCATTACCATGTCAGGGTCATTCCAGTGTCCAGGCCCAGCGTTGGGCACGATGACGTCCTGATGGTTTCCGTAGTAGTCTATGATAGACTCGACGGATGCCCACGAGTCTTGAATGTCGTCGAAGTTCCGCCATAGGTTGCAGTGCTCGATGATCGACGAGAAGTTAGGCTGAAAATATTAGAGACAGAGATTATTCTAGGGTTACCTTTAAGTCAAAGGTGAATAGGTTCCTTCGACGCAAACGTGCTTTACCGACTACCACATCATAGCTTAACTATAATAGTGGTCAAACGCATATCGTTGAATAAAATAAAAATTGTTTGAGATATAGTTTTTCGAATGAACTAATTTCTGGAACTGTGAGATTAAATTTTTATTATTTAGTAAGTAAATCAACATTAATACTCGTATAAATATCCAGCCGAAATAGAGGAATCGTTTTACTATACGTTAGCAAGAAGAACTTGTAGAAGTTTTTGTGTCCGACCTAGAATGAGTAATCTTATTCAAAGAAGTACCTCTAACCACGGAAACAATCTTGAAACCTAAATCAACATAACTCAAGTTAAACAAAAACTATGAAGTGTGTGTAACTGCACTACTTCACCTAACACCTAATAAAAGTTGCACAACTTTTAAGAATTCACGTAATTGAAGAATGTTCAGATAATTTGCGTAATTTCGTTTCGCTACTAACTACTAACTGTATCGCTTGAATGGATGGAATGAACACATTGTTACATCCTTCACACATATTATTAACGCTGCATCAACAATTTGCCTTGAGTTATTTGGCGTATGAAGGCGCCTTAGTATTCCATGGCGGCAATTTTGCTCTCGCGCATAATAATTGTCTATTAGCATTGCCGGTGTTTAGTTAATGGTAAGCAGAACTAATAAACAAAAGATGACCTTGCTAAAGAGATGTTGGAATTTGTAATGTATGATAATTTTGACAAAAGTGATGTTTATAGACAGTTTGAAAATTCTAAAGATGTAAAGTTCCCTCATCTATTCCAATTATAATTTCACAACGATTTTTGTTTTGAAAAAGCTTTAAACCAAAATGTGGAACCATATTATTTTTAGCTGTTGCAGCATGATATCTGATCTATACTGAACCTCCGCTCTAAAAAAAAACATTCAACAAGATCTCAAGCTCAAAAATAGCAGAAATCAAATAGAATCTCACCTGGATACCAGCATATATCTGATAGACTGGCCAACTGCACGAGTAGACCATCTGTCTGCCAGTCAAGTTGAGCTGTCTTCCGAACTCAGGGTATCCGTAGTCCATGTCTGCAGGCAGGGCGTAGCATCCGTCCAGCTTCACGTAGTCCACGCCCCACGCTGCGAAGGTTGCCGCATCTGAGGAAGAGGATTGTGGACTATTAGTGGTGAAGAAGAGCAGAAGAGCTCTTGGTTTAAAAATAACAGCCGCTCAGACCGCTTAAATCGCCACCGGTGCCCTTACCACGTAGGCTCACTTCACGACAGCTTCGAGCACCTGCAATGTTATCCGGCATTTGCTGAACTGGGTCCATTTGGCGCAGCCGTGAGTTACACAATTTTTAATGTTTAGTTGTAAGTTTTCTTTTAGATATTTTCTTTCTTTGTTTATGTTGTGTGTACTTATGGCATGTGTCAATAAACATTTTATCTTTATTTCACAGCCACCACACCCCACCAGATTATACAACACGCATAGCATGATAACATAGAAACGGGTGTTGTTGACGGAAGAAAAGACAAAAATAGTAAGATTTCTGTCCTAATCATGACGATGTTTCAACATCATATCAGCCATCTCCACTGCTGAACATAGGTTACATAGGCCTCCCGGGTTGGAAGCGCATCCAGTGCGATCCTGCGGTTTTATCTTGTGGATGACGATGGCAATGTTTAACATCTAGAAAATAAATGCTTCTATTCTTTTGAATTTTTAAGAAATTTCTTTGTCTATACAGAGTGTTTCTTTTAAATTGGCCAAAAGTGGGTAATCCGAATCATATCAATAAGGGAAAACTTTCTTAGGAACCTTTTAACACTTTCACAAGACAATTTGCATGAATAATTATTTTGCAAAATTTGACCAATTTCCGCCGTCTCGATTTGTTTTCTGCCGATACAAGATCCTTACATGAAACAGAATCGAACGGCAATAAAAAAAAATGGCCAATTTCGCCCATTTCTGTGGACAACTCACTCAAAAAATAAAAAACGCCAAAATTGTCAACATCAAAAAAGAGCTAAAGGTGCCTAAAGAAGTTTTCCCGTATCTCTTATGGATAAGGATTTTTCCCTTTTGGCCAAATTAAAAAAAACATTCTGTATAATCTTGATAGAATAAAGATATAGATCTAGTTGGCATGTATGTGGTTTGAATTTGTTTGCCCGTGTCCTTGTCATAAAATGTTTTGTTATTGTGATTTTTCTGAATACCAATGTCTATTATGTTAAGAATGTACTTATATGGAACTAGTACCACTGTTTGCTTCAAATAATATATTAACTCCATATAATCTTCAGTTCAATAATTCCGTTATTTGCTTTAAAAATATACAATCATAATGAGAACAATTTAATCGGTGAAAGGTATATGCTATAAGGAAAAATCAGTAGGTAGGTACTATCGCTTCAGACTTTATAGTACAGGTTATTTAAATATCAATAAAAATACGTCCTTAAAGAGCTTTCGCTTCTGATACATAAGTGTTATTGTTGTTATTCAATTAAATATTTTGGAACCGGATTCTCTACATTTACCAATTCTGTTTAAAGCAATCGAATTTATAGTAGCAACCGGTGTTTAACCAACTGTTGTCTTGCAACTATTACTGCGTTTCAAGGATAGTTAGTTAATTTATAATCGTATGTTTCCTAAATTATGTTCAATTATTAGGTGTAGGTATTATCTTATATTGAGTAATTATATAGGATAGACTTTATATTAAGATGCAGGGGATAAGATTCTATTTAAATTACTATTAAAATAAACCAAAAATACTATTTAAATAAACATAAGATTTAACAGTACAACACTATTCTAACAATGAAACAAAAAAGAAAAGTCGCTAAGACTGTTTATCAAATCCACCAACAGATGGCGTTACCAACATGCGCTCACGCAGGGTATTGTGCCTTTATAATTCCAATTACGTCTAGTTACGAAGTTAAGAAATACAACTGACAAAGAGTAACGTAACATACGCGTAATTTGAGATTTGTTCATGCATGTCATCATGCGTGTGAGCATTATATTTCAATTTTAGAATCATACATAAGTAAATTCTTCAGTTTGACGGTGAGTTGGATGAAGTGCTCATGATGTAAGTTTCATCGAGTATCTTTCGCTTCAAGTATTAAACTATTTATTCTGATTTATGTTTTTAACTTACAAGCGTCATCCAAGCATGATGGATAAATGTCGCGGGACTTATTCCATCACCGTGACCCCCTAACATAAAGGGCTATGGAAAGACACCGTGGATTTTAGTCAGTACAAGTCTGACAGTCCGTTTTACCTTACCTGAGGATTTTTTTTGATGATTTGATGATGATGATTTTACCTCGTAAAAAAAAGCTTGTTGGATAAAACTTCTGCCTAGCCTTTTCCCAGTTATATTGGAGTCGGCTTCCAGTCGAACCAGATGCAGCTGAATATCAGTATTTTACATGGAGCGACTGCCTATCGGACCTCCACAACCCAGTAACTGGTTAATGCGATACTCCATGGTAAGACTGGTTGTCAGACTTTAGAGCTTCTGAATTTGATTAACGACTGTCAAAGATCTACAAATGACAGCCGGGACCAACGGCTTTACGTGCTTTCCGAGACACGGAGGATACTCGCTATAACAGACGGAGACCCATCGAAAGATCAACCTCAGCAAGCGCGGCTTAACCTGAGAGATCGACCTGTGCGGCTGTAATTGTTTAATTTTTTTTTTTAATAATTCTATATGATATGAAATTCAACATAACTTCCACTGCATTCAAATAAGGAGAATGAACAAGATAGGTTTTTTGAATATGTGTGTCTTCCGCTCATCAAATATAACGGAAAACCGGACTTGCCACAGCTAAATCCAATTTCCACATCCCTATCCGTATGCTAGTGTGAAAATACCGTACAAATTACCCTTATATTTATTCATGTTTACTTTATTAACAGTGTTCCTATCCTAATTACTTCCACGCAATCAGCACGCGAAAAATGCACCCAATAATCAACTTAGTGGTGTTTAAATACACTTGCAACGTCAAAGGAAGTCGCGTGTACTTACCAAGGTGAACCATGTTGTAAGGAATAAATCAGGACTTTTTAAACATACGAGTATTCACTCACATTATAAATCAGATTGTAAACAGTGGTGTGAAGCACTCTTATCTAGATGTAACCTGTTCACTCACTCACGTGGCTTATACACCCCAAGGTACTAGCTATCAGAAAAAAAAAATCTTACTATAACTATAAAATACTGAGCGTATATGCCCGGAGAGGTGGGCAAAGATTGACACTCACTGGACCCCTGAGGGAGGACATCGCCATCGAGGTCGACCGCGGCGGAGGTGGTGTAACGATCTGATCATGTTCGCGGGGCAGACATGGCCAGAAATTACCCCAAAATAGTGGGGTTTGGAAAGAAAAAGGGGGAGGCCTTTGCCCAGTTGTGGGACAGAAACTAGGTTATAACAAAAAAAAAATGTAAAATTACGACTATTTGCTAAACGTCTCCACATACTTAGACCATGCTAAGGACTTGGGAGAGGCCTTTTTTCAGCACAAGCTAGGCTAAAGGCTGGATGTAAGGAATACCTGATCTGGTCGATCCCAGAATTAAAACTGCTTTTTTGAAGAGTACTACGCACCCTTAAATAATTGCTCACATTAGACCAATCACCCATTATGTTTTGCGAAAAATTTAATACTAAAGTTATTACGAGTCGAGACTTACAAATCAAGCAACATCTAGTTCACGTCAAACACTGCATTTATAATAAGACTACTTAAAAATACATATACGATAACTTGCGACACAACAATAGACCTGTCTCAATCTAGCCTACATATCGAAATTAGCCATTCGATGTACCAACTTGAATGACCTAACACATACTTTTAATACCGATATAAATTCATAGGATGTTGGGAAAAGTATTTGATCGTCGAATAAAGCCGTGTTTGAACGTTCGTACGTGTTTCTATCATAAGGGTTACGCAACATGACGTGTATTGCAATATGTCTTGTTTCTTGTTACTTCCTGACCGACTGTGTGCACTAGGTGTTTGTTAAATTGGTTCTTGTTACTTCCAGCACGCGTAGCATAGAGCCATAGAAACGGGTTTTCTCGACGGGAGAATAGGCAAAATGACAGAACGTAAAAGATTTTTATCGATTTAAGCATAGCAATGATTAAAATATAGAAAAGATATGTTTCTATTCTTTAATGGTGTAAGAATCTTGTCATACTTGTGCAAAAAAACAGTCTATTTGTATAATAACTTTGTCTTTTCTTAGTAGAATAGAGATAGAATCGCCATGCGACGCATGCTGACCGACTGTGTGCACCAGGTGTTTGTTAAAAACTACATAATCCAAAGAATACGTACCGCCAGCAAGATGGCCGACAACTCCGGGGTATCCTGCGCATGTGAAGTTGCCGTAGTCCTCATAGATACCGAACTTCAGACCTTTGCTGTGTACCTGCGAACAAAAGAAAGACACAAATTAATATTTCTTATAAAAAATCGGACTGCCGAAGTCTGACAGAAGGAGAATGGGAGAAAAACACGCATTGTTGATGAATCAGACAACTAGCCTCACTAAGCGGTGTCAGGACTGTCTAAACAAAGTTTCGCGTACTGGAACTCAAAAGACAACCGAATGACCAGGATAGTTTTTAGTCAGTACGAGACTAACAGTCTCTTTCGTTCTAGCCAGGGTGGTAGGGTGAAGACTCATTTGATCATTTTAGTCCCAAAAAAAGATATCAGTCGCTCCAAGTAGCTAAAGATAATATGACTTGGTATTTTGCTACTCCAATGTAAACTAAAAGCCGTAATATAGTTTGGAAAAGGCAACGCAGAAGACAAATGAATGTAGGACAAAGAAAACATGATTAAGTACAAGTGAAAAATAATGTATTGGTATCTAAGATTAGGATAGCAATCCAATTGAAACGATTTCAAAGTAACAATGTAGTGTGTCTTTGCGTGTGAACGAATATATTCCGTCTACTTTGTATCTCTGAACACTCGCGAGCAAAAGTATGGAAACAATCCCATCGATATTAAGTACTTAATAGCTGCTGCTAATGCTAGCCTACATAATCCCATTACTGGGCAAAGGCCTCTCCCCATAATCTCCAGTTTTCACGATCCAGGGCCAAAGTCGACCACTGGTCATTGGTTTTATCAAGCTCGTCCGCCATCTTCTACGAGGTCTGCCGCGACGCCTTCTGACTATGTCAGGGCTCCACTTAATAACAAGTTAAAATAATAAAAAAATAAAACCATTTTAAAGCTTAAGCTGATAACTTTACATTGATACCAAATTAATTTATGTCACGTCAGTTTAAGGATATATTATTATCCCGAATCAATTCCAAGTAAGTGATTTAATACTTTTGCTCGCGAGTGTAGTATACGTTCTCACTGTACCAAAGTACAGAGGTTAGAAGTTCACAGTGCAGCTTAGGTCACAAGAAACGCACTGTTTGTTAGAATGCACAGTTTTCCAGAAAAATTTAATTAATAAATCCGACTAGGTGTGCCGAATCAGAACGTCAGGCAGGTTCAAATCCAGATCATAATCATCTACCTACTGTGATGAGGTATCTTAATGTCTCATGCGGTTTTGTATCATGAATATCCAGTTACTCCTTGCCTTTTCAAGAAGATCATCTGACCACCTAGACGGTTGTCTTCCCATATCTACTTCGGTCTTAAAAACCTAATTTTATTAACAGCTTTTAAGTTCTCAGCCTTCACCACCTAATTAAGTCTACCTGTGTAAGTCCTCGATCTTAATAACCCCATTCAAAAATCGGCAACAGGGTGGTAGACCAATGACCTTCTGCTCATCTTTTAAACACAAAAAAGCACGGAACTTGATCTCCAAAACTTTTTACAAAACGTCCTCCTAATTCGACCGCTACACTTTTATTTCTCTTTTTCTTCACATCACTGATCTCAAATAATTAAAGTCATAAAACAAATGACTGCAAAAAGAATGAATAGAATACTTTTTGCTTAGTACAAAAAAGTTCAGCGGCATAAGGCAATTGTACCACCGCCAGCGATTAGCGAGTAGCGAGTAGAGCGAGCGACTGAAAAAGAGTTGCCGTGCAGCGTGTTTGTAATTTCGATATTTTTGTCGATGACTATTATATAAACAACGTGTAACGTTAAAAGCGCACAACCTCTCGTGGGATAACTCAGCCCATGTTACTGAACAATGTTTGTTATAAGACTTTTGGAAATATGCAAAAAAAAGAGATTGTGCGCTATTAACGTTACACGTTGTATATAGACTATTATATGTCATATGCTAATGGCAAAGTGACAAGAGCTTCAAAGATAATACTCGTTCAGCGATGCTTGTTTGGAGAGCAGATTGCCGCGTGCAGGTTCATGAGGTTTGGGCCTGAGCAAGTGATGTGAATAATCGCCCGTCACACTCGGACACTCTCTGATTGCCTAGTGACAAAACTACAGGAATTACATGGTACTTTATTTACGTATTACCATACATAGTCCCTACTCAATGCTAGCCAACTCGTTTTCCGCTGTTCACTATACTCGCTAATCGCCGGCAATGGGACTACTGCCTAAGTGCAGACCTTTATTCGTACATTGTTAGATAATTTGGTTCATTGTTACGAAATCACTCACAAAAACTATTATAATAATTATGTAGATCGCTGGAGATCTGTCGGCTCTTTATTGTGAACAAGTCATTCACTCTTAGACCACAAGGCTATTATATCTATAACATTTTATTTTATATATTAAGATTTAACGATTATTACGTTCGTGGGAGATTGATTGATTTTGGGAACGTTTTAGCTGTTCAAGGGCAAGTTATATAGATTATTATATTCTTTATTTTATAGCATTCTATTTGTGGTGATTGTGTTGAGAAATTAGGCCTTGTATTTTGAGAAATGTATCGCAAACTTTAACAAATTCTGATGTTCTGAAAAAGCCTGAAGGCTTTTGAAAGAAAGAATTAGACTGGTCTGCCAAATTGATGTTTTAGCTATTTGGATAGTTTGGTAATTATGTTATAATATTAGCCCTCCTGAGCAATTGGACTGCTGCGCAACGTGTCGGGGTTCGATTCCCGCACGGAACAAATATTTGTATGACCTACAAGTAGTTGTTTCGGATCTGGGTGTTTGTGTGTATGTGATTTTCTATGTTTGTAAATACACTCACGACACAGGATAAATACCCACCGTGGGGAGGGCGTTTCATAAAAAAAATGTTCCCGAGATTAGCACGTTCAACCGAATAAACAAACTCTTCAGGCTTAAATATTAGTAGGTATTAATGTGTGCAATTTTTATATTGTATCACTACAAACATTGTTGGACCTTACACAGCTAGCTACTATTTAAATTGTAAGCCCACTAAATAATACACGCAGATAATAATATATCACCGATTAAACAAAGCCGTTTAGTTTCAATAGTTACTAAACTGCAGTTCAAAGATCAAAGGCGTTCCCAGTTAAGTGTAGGTGCGTTTACAAAGTTAAATGTTTAATTTTGACTAAATACAAATTGTTTGGAACAAAAACAAACAACAAGTTTTAAGTACCTTGAACTTTTTACAAAGGAAATGAAATAATTTTGGTAAATAAATGAATGATTCATAGTTATAATAATAGTAATAATATTGTAGGATTGTTATACAGCTACAATAGTACATTATTTTACAATATACACTCTGTGTTGTATGATGGATGATACATTTGATGAATATGTTTCTGTGTCTGGTGTATTTTATCTATAATATGTATGTATTTAGAATATATATATGTTTATCAGTTGTCTAGTACCCATAACACAAGCTCTGCTTAGCTTGGGACTAGATGGCGTTGTGTGATAGTTGTGGAATATTATTATTATATTATTTTTATTATATTTTGTTAATTTTACTCAGAATTTAAATTAAAGGGGCATTATTTATTTGTTCCTAATGATAATTAAGTAGATGTTGTTTTTATTTGCTACCTACAGATTTTTTTATTGGGCAGAAGTTCGTTATTTTAAAAAGGCTGAGAAACTCTGTATATGTCCCAAAAAATACAGGTAAGAACGATCTCTACCTATGAAGTTTGAACTATAGGTATACGGGAAAAAAAGCTTCTTCGTCAGAAATCCATTTTGAAAATTATACTTAGGCATTAGATATGTGGTGGACGCCCACGGCGACGGACGTCGCTAGACGATCTCCGGCCACCGTAGGCGCAGGCATGCGAGCGACGAGTAACAGGCCCGACAATGGACCATGCCCGGGTTGACGGCGCGTTGTGTCCACGCGCGCCTCAAAGAGCGTCAGCATAATGACAGGCACCCCTCACAGAGGGCCAAAGCTTGCCGGGGTCGCGGGACTTATTCCATCACCGAGACCCCGGAACATAAAGAGATATTGAAGGACACCGTGGATTTTAGTCAGTACAATTCTGACAGTCCCTCCCGCACTGCCCGGGGTGGGAGGACTCATTTGATGATTTTACCACGTAAAAAAAATCATTAGATATGAAGGGATCTCAATGTAAATAGAGACCAAGAAATGAAAGTCAACAATACAAACGTACAATTACAAACATAAATATTAAAGTACAGCTCTATCATAAAGAAAATCTACGCACATCCACTTTCTAGCGAAACAGCCCATTCAGCTACAATATTCACTTTCCTTATATGCATAAAACATACATATAACACGAAGATTTACGTTTATTCTCACAAAATATAGGTATAGCTAACAATTATAATGGTCGTTACAAAGAAAAAAAGGTAGGTACTAAAAATATGGTCTCCATGTCAAAAAGATCTCTCAGTTTAGATAGAGATTTTTTATTCTATTTGCACTTAGGCCAATTTAATGAATATGACAAAGTATGACAAATTGCTTAAAATATTATATTCATTTAGGGTGAGGCCAAACGAGCGTAATTTTTGAGTAGTGAGTCGCAGAATTTCGGTCGCTTTCGCACTCAACATCTTCCTAGCCTTTTCCCAACTATATTGGGGTGGGCTTCCAGTCAAACCAGATGCAGCTGAGTATCAGTATTTTATATGAAGCGACCGCCTATCGGACTCCCACAACCCAGTAACTGGGTAATACGTTACCCCAGTAAGTGTTACGCACTACCTCATCATAAATCACAGCTTTTTGTGACTGATGATGTTCAAAGAAACGGTACAGTAACAGCTGAACACATGTACTTGTTACAAAGATGACATATACGGTAGTTAGTTGAGTATGTCGCGTCGTGCTGTCTGTTGCGCAAACCCGTGGGAACTGCTTATAGCGACTCCGTTTCGAAACACGATGTGCCACTGTAAGGAACCTATAATTTCCTATAGCTTCCTTTAATTTTATTCGTAGAGTATCTTTGCTATTGTTTTATAGAAACAGGGCCTCAAGTCTGCTTTTACCATAGTTTCATGTTATGTATTTACAGACATTTATGTTTTGTTAACTTTATTTTATAATGATACTAGCTTCTGCCCGCGACTTCGTACGCGGATCTTGTTGCTTATGCCAGCGACAACGGGGTCGTCAAAATCGAAGTTCTGCAAAGTCTGATACCTAACTCCAAGAGCTCGGGTAAATAATTAATGTGTGTTTGGCCAGTAGAATATTTTTTTATTAAAAAAAAGAGCTAAGGTTCCCACTTTTGGCCAATTTAAAAGAAACACTCTGTATATTATGTTAAAGTTTAGTTGGGCTTTTGTTGTTCAACGTTGCGTTCCAGATCTCCAATTTTTACACGTCAACAGAGAATGCTCATCAGGCTGAACAACTCTTTCTAAGACGTCGATTCTATATATGTTATAGTTAAGCTGGGCTTTTGGTGTTCCACATCAGGTGTTCCAGATCTTCAATTTTTATATGTCAACAGAGAGTGCTCATCAGGCCGAACAACTTGGCTAAGACGTCATTCCTGTATTTGTTATAGTGTAGCTGGGATCTTGGAGTTCCACATCAGGTGTTCCAGATCTTCAAATTTATTCTCTCAGCAGAATATGCTCATCACGTGGAACAATTTTTGCTACAGCACCATTTTTGTATCTCTTATAGTTTAGCTAGTCTGTTGCGGTTCTGCGCCAGGTGTTCAAGTTTCCAAAATAAATTGTAGCCTATGTTTTGACCAGACTTAATACCTATACAACAAAAAAAGAATCATTCAAATCTGTCCAGTACTTTTTGAGTTTATCCCGGACATACATACAGACAAACAGACAAACAGATAAACAGACAAACAGATAAACAGACAAACAGACAAAAATTCTAAAAACTATATTTTTGGCTTCGGTATCGATTGTAGATCACACCCCAAGTATTCTTTAAAAAAAATATTCAATGTACAGTTTTGACTTTCCTACTATTTTATTATATGTATAGATAGAAGTGATGTTATGATTTATATACAGAGTGTCATATTCGCATTAGCGAAAATACTCTTAAAATAAAGATTAAAAAAAATGGTCCATCATTTTGACAAGTTTGGTAATCTAATAAAATAATAGCGTCATTATGACTTTCCCATGGTCAGCTTCCATTGAAAGAAATGGCCCTAGAATGGTAATTATTATTATATTATAAAATAACAATGGGATCTTGTTAGAATGACGAATTTCTAAAAGTAGCAGACTAAGACCATCTGTTTTTTGTTATTATTTTTGTATAATAGGTTTGCTCTTGAACTCAATCTTACCCAAGATGATGAGGCCTATGACGATGCGAGCTCGCCCAGACTGTTTCAATCATGATAAAGTAGTCTATAAGCACATTATTGGTACCTACCCAATTACTTTTACCACAGCCTTTTCTGAAGTTACGTCTGGGAAAAGCTCACTTTACAGCCTGTGTTGGTTACCAACTACTTTTATTTTTAACCGAATTCGATAATCAGGAGGTTCTCAATTCGGTTGTCATTTTTTTGTAGTATGTTTAGCACGAATGAAAATCTTGAAATTAGATGAAAATGCAATCATCGTTAAGATAAAAAATAAATCTTCATTCACAACTCGATTGATCATTCAGATCGAGTTTTCATAGTGTGGGGACAAAATCGAGAGGGGGATTGGGCCAGGTCGGTAGGCCTCTAGACTCGTTAGGCAGTAGGTCTCGCCGATAATCGCGAACATTATTTATTGCTTCCTCTGTGCAAACAACCTGTTTATTGCAACATATTGGTCCGCAGAAGGCAAGAGTTCGATCTCATTTGCATGCAACAATTCCATATACCAGTGTGTTTGGTAATGTATTTCTTCTTGTTATGGATACACTAGTTATCTTGTGCTCGTGGCTTTATATACAGAGTGAATTTTTCAACTGGGCGTGGATGGCTAGTTTCGTAACTATGAGGAATATCGAAAAACGTTGAACGGAGTCTCGAGGCCGATTTTGACGAAAAACTAAAACTGCATCATTGGATTTTAGAAAAATCAAAAATCTTGGCCAGGAATCGAACACGCTGATTTTGGAAAAAAAAATCACCCTGTATAATCAATTCGTATGGTAACGGATGTGGCTGTCTGAGAAGAAACAGTTTTTATTACATACGAATTTAACATTCCACAAAAATCTTTATGATACGGAACGCAGGCGTTAATGCGTATTAAAATAAAAATTGAGTATGGTAGACGTCACATTCTCTTACAACATTGATTTGACTGTAATATCAACATGTTAGTTGTAGACATTATTATATTATTAGGTTCTGTATACTGCTTGACATGGAAGGAAGTGGAAACTCCTTTTTTTTCTACTCCTCCACTATTATTTTCTGATTAATTTCGTTGCAGGATCCACGACAGTTAAATTCCTTCGCCGGGCCACATCGAGCTTCATTGTCTAGTCGCTTTTCTGGTGGTTGGCACTGTTGATTCTGGCTTTCAACAGTTGCAGTGGTTTGGGAATAGTGCGGTGGGAAGATCTCATTAAAAAAATGTGGATCGTAGAAGTTTTATTGAAAGATTTGAGCTAGCAGAACATGATTGCAGTGGCTTAGTTGCTAGAGCGTCCGGTGTACTGAATCAGAAGGTCACAGGTTCAGTCAAGTCTTGTTAGCATTCGAAATTTTCTTTCCACAAAAATCTAAACAATTATAAAATTTGTGCATCATCTACAACAAGACGAAACCATTACAAATGACGACCAAAAAGTCAACTACATGGTATGACGTGTGCTACAAAATGAGACGGTAAAAAACGTTGTTATTTTTATGTGCACTAATTTCAGTCTAAAGCTACAATGACGACTAATTGACTAAAATGAGTCATTGTGTTGGCTGTGAGTCTGTAATTTAAACAGGTTCGTTTTTTGCTTTATTGTCATATTTTACTCTAACTTAATGGATTATTAAATTAAAATACATAATATAAACGTTCGAAAATATAAATGCTGTCAGCGACTAAGGGCAACCGCTCAATAGTGACTTTTTGTCGCGGATCATTTTTGTTGTCCTGTCTAGAGCTCATTATAGTGACATATCGTTTCTAGCACCCCATATATTTGACAGGTAAACAAAAAAAATCCGCGACGAAAACTTACCAGTGAGCGGTGACTCCAAAGTCGTCAATTTCCAACGTCCGGTCACAAAACAAACGTACTCCCATTCCAAAGGAATCTATCTCGAAAAATTTTAATCCAATTTAAAAAATCACAGCATTGTCTTATTGCGAACTCTTTTGTCTCATATCAGACACGCAGCGAACGCGTGGGAACATCTGATCCAAAGACGAAGGTCTTAAGATCAGTCGCCAGATAATAAAGGTATGTGTATCTAACGTGTCAGTTATTGTCTGTGCGTATTGTTGCCCCGTTCACATAAACGTAAGGGCTTTTCTTACAACACTATTGTAACAGGATTGCGAATGCAATCGTAAAAAGTAGCAGTGTTAATGTTTAAAATACTTCAGTTTTATTGTTGATTGACCTTATATTTCTTGTTGGCCAGTACTCCGGTTTCTTCAATCCATTTTGGAATGACTTGTTCTTTGACCAAACCCGAAATTACGGAGATATGGTGCCATATATGGGATTCCTTTTTTGGTGTGCGCAATAAAGTTGTGTGACGAATAAGTGTATGTGAGGCAGTATACTGTATAATGTATGTTTGTTTGTTTGTTTGATAATGAACACTCCATCTCTTCATGTAGATTTTGTAAGAGACCATTTACATGTTTTGAAAAGCAGCCAAATTATGCAGCAGTTTTCCTAAAACTAAGCTTTACACCATCGAAAACTTATGTATCCACAATCAAAAATATCACGGTCTACTTACATCACTGTCAGACTTGTAATGACTAAAATCCAAGGTGATCCTTCAATAGACTTTTAAGTTCCAGGGTTATGGTTACCTGATGCGACCCAGTCCTGCGACCCCGGTAGACTTTGGCCCTCTGTGAGGGGTCCCCGTCATTTGCTGACAGCTCTTTGAGGCGCGCGTGGAACACGACGCGCCGTCGACCCGGGCATGGTCCATGGTCGGACAGCGAGTTGCCCTTTACTCGCTGTCCGCATGCCCGCGCCTACGGTGGCCGGAGATCGTGTGCTGACGTCCGATGCCGTGGGCGTGTACCACTGCGGTTGGGGCGGAGGGAGGACGCTGTCCTCTCTCTCTCGCGGCCCGCCATCTCCTTCGCGATTACTGCCTCGCAGAAGGTGGCGACCGCTTCCCACTCCGTCTTGCCCCGTAGCATGGCCGAAACCAATGCCGGGCGCGAGAGGTCTCCGCCTATCGCCGCCGTGAGGACACGTCGGTGCCCTGCCCAAGCTGGGCAGTCTTGCACCGTATGCTCTACTGTGTCCTCCTGGCGATCTTCGCAGTGGCAACACCCAGGCGTTTCCTCCTTTCGCATCAGACACAGGTACCTCCCGAAACTTCCGTGTCCGGTGAGAACCTGCGTCATGCGGTAGGTAAGGACGCCGTGACGTCTCTCCAACCACTCCTCAAAGAGGGGTCTTACCGTCGCTATTGCGGCGTGCCCGTACACAATAACTTAAGATTTTTTTTCTTAGATCTATAGTATTCGGTAATATCTTGCATCCCATATTACGTCGAATAGTTTAATTGTTTTGACAAGAAAATTTCCGTGACCTCTCAATACATACTATTAACTAGTAATTGACTCAATTTGAAAAGGTCAACTATTACGGCGCGTGGGTACCTCGTTAGCAACAAAAAGTGCGTGTAGGTAGCTTTATATTGTTGTGTAAACTTTTTAATACGTCAATAAGATTTTATTAGATCATTCATTATATTATATGTTAGGGTTACGTAATTCAATAGTGCAACGGTTAAAGCTTACTTGAGTAGGTACGCTAAATGACTTTGGTTGACTTGATTATTACGAACTCACTCACGCACTTGTATAAAAAATCACACACAACACATAATCACACCCCAGGTGAGGTGTGTGAATGTGTGTTAATTCAAAATTGAATTGACGGCGTAGAGGGATAACTCAACAAGTCGACAAATCCGGCTTTGTGACTGTCTTTAAGAGGTCATGTAACAACTCTAAAGTTCAATATAGTGCATTGGGGCTATTTAGATAGTGGGTAGGTACATTCCGAAAAAAAAATACCAAACGCCGCAATATATTCTTGAGTGATTTAGGTATTATTAGGTAAACTTCCATCTTAGCAGGAATATATTGCTGGGTTTGGTAGTTATCTTTTTTCAAATATTTTTTGTCAGCTTCTTATGTTGGATGTTATTTTGGTAATTCCTGAAATGGCAAGGTAAGGTTTACTTTTAATGTGTACTAACAATTGCCCATTTTGGAGATTATTGCCATCAAGTGCTAACAACGAGCATACATCCTGAACCAAAGAAAACATAACTGATGGCTGACTAACGGAACTCGACTTTAATATAGATAAAAAAATGCTGAATGTTCTATTATGATTTTGCGAACAGTACCTAAATTGTAGGAAAAATAAAAGAGGTCACAATACTCACACAATATGACAAGTTGACAACTGTCAGTCAACCCTGAGCGTCGGATGCGCCTGAGCATACCGCAGTGTCAAGGTCACGAGCACGTCACTCACGGAACGTTGACGCATGAGCGACACTACAATGTTATGTGTCGGGGTTTGACACCAAGTGTTCTGCTATTAGTCTGGATTGTGGGAATATAGGATACTGTGGATACGTAAGTTAGTAGGTATAAAAAGCATAATTTCGATGACTTTGACATTTTTGTAAAACGAGAGTTCCTGCGATTTTATCGAGATAATATAGGATATCTCCAAAAATGTTTGATGCTTGTGATGACATTTTCCTCGGCTAAATTGAAGGAGTTCCAAAGAATTTTTTTTTCCCCTATCCAAAAAGCAAGAATTTTCATTATTTTCTCTTCATGACTGTGCGCAGCAAATAATCTCAAAAATTTTCTAAAAACCATATTTAAAACTACTGAATCATTTGTACTAAGTAAAAATAAAACAAAGTCTTTCGTAGATTTTACTAGGTACTAGGTAGGAAAAAAAAGTCTGAACGTTGATACCAATCAAATTGGTAAAATACTAGACCGTTGAGGATACTTCCATAATGCCGTATGACCGTAACAAACAAGTGATCCATGTCTCCATGACACGATTTCATACAAAATGACAGTGTGGCAAACGAATTCGTTTCGCCAAAGGGTAATGTGTTCCCAACGAGACAAAGCTTTGTTCGTTGATGTAGAACATTAATTCATTTGGATATTAATTGATTATGAAGCGGTGAGGATTAAAGTCTAGAATTTATGACTAAATTATAGATACGTGTGCACTTTTTGTTTTGTTTAAAATAATTCAGAAGATAAACGTAAAAACCGTCTTACCAAAAGAAAGATAAACATCTGTTGAACACTTCTCTTACAAACTGTCAACGTCAAAACGACATGAAATGTCGACATGAAACGACATGAAATGTCGTTTTGACGTTGAAACTTTGACATAAGGGTCGTTTTTAAATCGCTTCATAATTATTGAACGGTGTGCATGGAATTTGGTTTAAGACAGATAAAGTATAGTTTGGTACACATGATACTATTTTTCCCAGTTTTACTCATACGTTCCCATACGATTTTTTTTACTCTTACCCTAGGATTTTCTCCTGTTTCATAGGTACAGGGTGAAAACACAGACTAAAGAACATACCTATATTAATTTTCAATTTAACGATGCGGACGAAACAACGTCTAAAAAAAAGTTCGAAAAAAAAAGTTATCAGTTCCACTGTAATAGTTCAAAAGAAAGACATCAAGAAACACCGCCACAGAATAAAAAACAATTATTCAATCTCACAGAGATCGTCTTTCATCTAAATCGAACAATTTCCTATCCAATGAAAGCGTGAAGATTCCACAATGGTAAAAACTATTGAAAAGTGAGTCTTACTCTATTTCCGTGTTTACGCACACCGTGCTATTGCTTCGTAATTACCGTGCACTTGGCCCAGATATTGGCGAGTTGGGCGTTGGTCGTTTTTTACACTTTTACCGCGACCTTCAGGGCAGCCGTTTGGTGTTTTTTCTCACGGTTAGCGATGAGACGACATTGAACCTAATCTTTTACGCTTTGGTAGACAAATTGTGAATTATGAACATTTAGTTGTTGTCAGGTGATTGGACTTGAAAATTATCCTATGGGCTCGTGATCCAGGGTCGCGGGACTGTCTCATCAGGTAACCGTGACCCTGGAGAGTAAAGGACTGTTGAAGGATTACCGTGGATTTTAGTCAGTACAAGTCTGGTTTACAAAATGGGAATGTAGTAGTAGGAATTACGGTATCCTATGTGTTATTTCAAACTATAACCTATCTCTGATCATCATCGGAGTAACAAACATCCATACATCCAAGGATAAGTTTTCATGAAGAGACTTTTATAAGCATTGCTATTTTTACGATAGGTTCGCGTTTGAGCTCTATCTCGCCTTTGAGCGAAGATGAAAATAAGTAACCTATTCACTCTAGACTTGAAGACCCCAAGGTTGTGCGCAAAATAAAAGTATTGGCAAAACGCTTTGCACGTGCCGGAGAGATGTCCACAAACACTAAGGAAAAAATCAAGTAGGTGTGCAGAATTTGCTTTTAAAGTTCGGCCGTTCAGAGAATGCGTTCCTGACACCTATCAGTTAGACACGACTAGTGATGGGAACAATATAACACTGAGTTCGTTACCGTTCCTCCAAAATGAACCGCCGCATTATTTTAAGATTATATTCGTTTTAAATCGGCGGAATCATTTAAAATTTATATTTTGGTCATTTAAGTGGAAACCAATAAAAGGGAAAATTCATATAATAAAATTGTTTTATTTATTCTTTGTTACAAAGTTACAATCTGTATTTCTATGCAATAAAGTAAGTACATTGAATTGAATGTGCGTACAGAATATTAATCAGACTCCGATTCGCTTGAGGAGGTGGTGTCTTCATCATCTTCGCCTACATGTATAATCATATTATTATCAATAACAGAATCAATCCTCATATCTCGGTCAAAATGTTCCAAAATCAGGTTTTTAGTCTTCTCAACAACCTTTGCCCAGTCATCTGTTGTGACTTCCCCGCAGGCTTCTTTAAATAGGGTCATCATCTTTTTCGTGCTGAATGGCGGGGAAGTATTGTAGCGGGCGGCGTAACCTTTTATTTGAGCCCAGATTAGCTCGATCGCGTTATATTGGTAATGATTCGCGTTATATCGGCCACGAAACGACAACAGACGACTGTTTTAGCGTCACAATCACAATCAATGGGGTTACCATTTTTAAACTAAGTATAAAAATGCTAGTAACGCTATTTGGGGTTACCATTTTCAACCTAAATATAAAAATGCTACTTTCTTTCGCGCGTTCGGTTTGGTCATAGTTTTATTTTTATATTTCATAAAGTTATCTTATAGTCCATTATTTTCAAATTCTTAAACAGAAAAACAAAGCGTATTATTTTATATTATAAGTATAACTGTATATTTAAGAACAGATACTTGCCTGTTATTTTTAGCACAGCACTACAAATATAAAGCGCTGACATAACCTTGTAATAGCGCAGTATAGATTTAGAAAAATATTGTTTACCAAGTTATTTGACCCTCAGTTTGGCACAAAATTATAACATTCATTGATTGTTGATATAATAATGTTGTTTTAATGCTCATCAATTGTTAAAACGGTAAACAACCAGCAAAAATATTTTTATCGTAACTGCAACGCCATTACAAAGTTACGTCGTCAGTTCAATCGCGATGTGTCAGGAACGCATTCTCTGAACGGCCGAACTTTAGTTTACTACCAATGTCAGTAGGTAAGTAGTTTCAAACACACATAAAAATTTGCATAGACAACTCATTACCCAAATAATGTACACCTACGGCAAAATTTCGTTAGCTGCTTACCGTGTACGGCGCTCATTTTGGACGGCTCATGGGCAATCTCAGACTATTTTGGCAGCTCAAGGCGGGTTATTTTTGCTCACTGACCAAGATCAATGTGATCAACGCTCAAATCTGGTAAACTGGAGCAAGGCTA
Organism: Agrotis ipsilon; assembly: GCA_028554685.1. Taxonomy (NCBI): domain Eukaryota; kingdom Metazoa; phylum Arthropoda; class Insecta; order Lepidoptera; family Noctuidae; genus Agrotis; species Agrotis ipsilon. The sequence continues at coordinate 12,859,594 of CM052972.1, forward strand.
TGAGAATTACTTGTTGGTATACTGATCGTCAGTTGTTTGTAAATTGTTTTAAACGTTGCGTCACTTTTTATGAACTTTTGGGAGACTTTGAAAGTCAGGGTGAATTCAATAAACATCAATTACATTGTTACAGTATTTACGACTGTGTTTGACTTATTTATTGAAAATAACAATTTAAAGAGAATGACATTAAAACTGTGAGTGATAATGAAATGAATTTTAATCTGGTTTATTGCTTAAGTATGTAGAATATACGAGTATGTAACAATAAAACTAAGTTTGATGCTGATGTAGATAATAGTATTCATCAACAAATATGTGGAATCAATGCGACTCTTGTTAGCTATGGAGATTGAGCAGACTAGGTATTTGATTTTGGCAAGCTGATAGATTGATCTTGTAACATCTGATACACCAATACTCCATCAAATTTAAAGATCTAGCAAATAACACTATAATTAAAACAGTCGTACCAACAATAAACAAAGAAGAGAGTATAAGATTCTATAATTTGAAGAAGTAAATATTGTGTTATAGAAAAGATTAAGTAGTAATAGGTGAAGAAAATGAAACTAAATGCAGCAAAACATCCGTACACATAATTAAATCATGTGGTCACTGGTAAAACTAATATGTTGAATGGGTATTATGCACTATACCATAAACTAGAGGTTGCTTTACCTATAAGAATCCAACGCGTAAAACAGTAACAGGGCACTTTAAAAATAGCTCAAAGAAAAACCGCAAAGCATTGCAGACACAACTACCGCTACTAAGGTCTATTTTCCCATGAACTTCAGGAAGCAGGTCCAATTAGCTTATTAAATTTCCAGACCCAACCTAACCTAGTTTATCAGATTCACAAAGAAAGTTGAAGCCACAAGGCAATTTGTAGTCTCCCATCCGTAACTTTGTAGTCTCGTAGTCTCGTCTAGAAAACGATTTGGTAGCATCACGGACGATTTGGTTGAAGGAAAGCAGGTTAAGAGGCCTAGATCTTGGATACAATCTGCATGGCATTTTATAGGCAGAATCCGTGATATGACGATTTCAAATCTAATAGTGCGTAGAATTTTATGCTTTACTAGCTTCTGCCCGCGACTTCGTACGCGGATCCTATTGCTTATGCTAGCGACAGCGGGATCGTCAAAATCAAAGATTTGAAAAATTCTGATACCCAACTCCAAGAGTCCGATTAAAAAATTAATGGGAAATTGGCCAGTAGAGTAAAATTTTTGTTAATATATTCATCGCTAGAGCAGTGGTGGCCCATTGGTATCGATCGAGTTCTTACGAGTTGTAGGTGGTGGGTTCGAACTCAGCTAGGCACATTGCTTTGTGTAATTTATTTCATCACCACTGCCCTCAAAACGGTGAAGGAAAACATCGTGAGGAAACCGACATGTCCTAGAACCAAAAATTCGAAGACATATGACATCTACCAATCCGCACTGGGCCCGCGTGGTGGATTATGGTCCACTCCCTCTCTCAGAGATGAGGCCTGTGACCCAGCAGTGGGAACATTATAGGCTGATGATAATGATTTATCGTTAACGAAAATCACTCCTAAACTGTTACCGCCTTCACTGATTGATGATTTTACCACGTAAAAAATCATCAAATGAGTCCTCCCACCGCTTACTGTCAGACTTGTACTAACTAAAATCCACGATGTTCTTCAATAGCCCTTTATTTTCCGGGGTCACGGTGATGGAGTAAGTCCCGCGATCCCGGCAGGCTTTGGCCCTCTGAGAGGGGGCCCCGTCATTATGCTGACGCTTTCTGAAGCGCGTGTGGAACACGACGCGTCGTCGACCCGGGCATGGTCTATGGTCGGACAGCGAGTTGCCCTTTACTCGCCGCCCGCATGCCCACGCCTACGTCTTGCGACGTCCGTCGCCGTGGGCGTCAAACACCGCGAGTGGGGCGGAGAGAGGAGATTGTCCTCTCTCTCACGCGGCCCGCCTCCTCCTTCGCGAGCATGATTGCTTCGCAGCAGGAGGCGACCGCTTCCGACTCCGTCTCGCCCCGCAGCCTGGACGCGACCAATGCCGGGCGCGAGAGGTCTCCACCTATCGCAGCTGTGAGGACACGCCAGTGCTCCGCCCAAGCGGTGCAATCCTGCACCGTATGCTCGACTGTGTCCTCCAGGGTTTCCTCCTTTGTCATAAGATACAGGTACCTCCCGAAACATCCGTGTCCGGTGAGGATCTGCGTCACGCGGAAAGTTAGGACGCCGTAACACCTATCCAATCACTCCTCAAAGAGGCGTCTTACCGCCGCTACGGTAATCCCAGCTTATGGTATTTTATAAATACAGGGTGAATTTTTCAACTGGGCGTGGATGGCTATTTTCGAAACTATGAGGAATATCGAAAAACGTTGAAAGGAGTCTCGAGGCCGATTTTGATGAAAACGAAAACTGCATCATTGGATTTTAGAAAAATCAAAAATCATGCCCAAGAATCGAACCCGCTGATTTTGAAAAAAAAAAAAACTTAAGAAAATGGCTGATTTTTATTAAAATGCTATTTTCCATGTTACTTTACTTCTACTGAGCCATAATTTATTCGAAATTATAAAATTTCATTGTGTTAATGTTTCACAGGATTTGACGTTTCAACAATCCCACTGTACTTAGCAATACGAAATTATTGAGTTGAACTAAAAATAGCATTATTTTAAAGAAGAAACTGTAACTTTATTTTTCAAATATAGTCTTTGCCTTGAAGATCAATCAGTTTTTTTGTAATTATACGTCTTCCTTAAGTTTGCCGTATATCATTACTTCCCAGAAATTGATCCCTATTAGCAACACTGTCGATTAGTGTAATAATACAGGATGTGATTTTTTTTCCAAAATCAGCGCGTTCGATTCCTGGCCAGGATTATTCATTTTTCTAAAATCTAATGATGCAGTTTTCGTTTTCATCAAAATCAGCCTCGAGACTCCTTTCAAAGTTTTTCGATATTCCTCATAGTTTGGAAAATAGCCATCCACGCCCAGTTGAAAAATTCACCCTGTATACAGTGAAATTAGTGATAGCTTTCCACATCAGGTGTTCCAGATTTTCAATATTTATACATCAACAAAAAGTGCTTATCAGGCGGAATAACTTTGCTAAGACGTCATCCCTGTATATGTTATACGTAGTGCTGGGGTCTCAGTGTTCCACATCAGGTGTTCGAGATCTTCAATTTTTATACGTCAACAGAGAGTGCTCATCAGGCTGAACAACTCTTGCTAAGACGTCATTCCTACAAATGTTTTAGTATAGCTGGGCTTTTGGTGTTCCACATCAGGTGTTACAGATCTTCAGATTTATTCTCTCAGCAGAAAATGCTCATCACGTGGATCAATTTTTGCTATCGCACCAATTTTAAATCTCTTATAGTTTAGCTGGTCCGTTGCGGTTCTGCGCCAGGTGTTCAAGTTTTCAAGATAAATTATAGCCTATGTGTTGGCCAGACTCAATATCTATACAACAAAAAAAGAATCATTCAAATCCGTCCAGTACTTTTTGAGTTTATCCCGGACATACATACAGACAAACAGACAAAAATTCTAAAAACTATATTTTTGGCTTCGGTATCGATTGTAGATCACACCCCAAGTATTCTTTTAAAAAAATATTCAATGTACAGTTTTGACTTTCCTACTATTTTATTATATGTATAGATATAGATTGTCCACAAATAAGAGAGTTAATAGCGTAACATTATGGATTATAGGAAGGAAGAGGTGACTGATGTTCGGGAAATGCAAGCAAATGTTAAATGCTTAGAGAAAGCTCTTTTTTGTTACATCTATGTTACGCATGTGATGTTTAGTGATAATTATATTGAATGTAAGAAAAGTCTTAAAATATGTTGATTATTGTTAGTAGGTAGTATGTAAAATATTGATTGTATCCATCTACACACAAAAACAGTACGGACTCGAGAGAAAGCTATGCAACAACTAATACTGTATAATTATGGACGGTCACAATATTTGAGAATTCTTGTAGATGTAAATTATTTTATGGTTTATGACTTGGTCAATGCACCGTGACTAAAAAAATTATGTCCTAAAACCGCTAAAAGCTTGTTTAAATAAAACAAAATTTGCTAAGTGGCCATAAATAAATATACCAAGTTTATTCACCTTTGTATTTAGGTGAAGTTTAAGGTGACATTTGTTTGAATTTGATACGAAGATGTTTGTTATTTATGTTACTTTTAGTTGTAATTCCTTTGGAATTTACCGTAGAGGTTCTACTAAATGTATTAATTTGTATCAGTCTCTACCAGTCAAACTGGTTAAAAAAGATAACGTTGTAGAAAAATACATATTAATATCTAAATGACTTCTTAACTAACGTATCAGAAAAAGAAATGTTTTCATTTCATTGTTTAAAACTATGGTTAATCAAAATGTATAAACAAAGCTGTGCTCAGTACAAATATAAGAACGGCGATATATAATAGATAACAAGAATTACTAAAGGAAGCTAACAAAATTACGTCAAGCTTCTATTGCGACATTTAGAAGCAGGTAGCAATAAATTAACTAATAGTCATGATGATTTCGAAGCAAGATAAATATGTAATTGCATCGTCTTTTACAGTTCAAAATAAGACACTCATTCATCTTAAGATTGTGATGAAAGACATCGCTTAAGAGAGATCAAAACGCAATTAAAAGACTAGAATAAGAACACATCTATCAAACGAATCTAAATTGATACAATTGCTAATAGCCTGTCTGTTTATTGCACATTAGAGCCAATAAGTGCAATAAGAGCTATGAAGAGCCGAAGCAATATAACCAAATGTGGAAGAGAGTATTTAGAATGTTAATTTTATACGATATCGTAATATGTTGTTACATGCATTAGATTTTTTTACATTAAGAGCAAATTGTGAAATAGACATTTCAAAGATGTTTCCTAATGTCTGCATGTCATTGCTGTCCTAGAATCTTCATCATAAGGATTATAGATTACTATCATATCTCAAATGAAAACCATTAAAATACAACTGTCTTTTAAAAGTTCTTGAAGCAGGTATTCAAAATTGATTATCTTCTGGTGCTAGCCGTAGATGTTTCCAGATAACTTTTTCAAATAGTTATAAAACATCAATGCCTTCACTACAGGATTGTCCAATTCAGCAGTGCAACCTCCTCTATCATGACATGCGAGAGGCCACTCACAAAAAAAAAAACGAATTACATGCAGAAGACTGTCATCCTAACGCATTTTGTTATACTAACGCAGACGTTCTAGAGGCAATGACATTCATTTTGTGTTCTTTTTACTATTTGCGTAACTTTCTCCAAATTCAATAATGTACCGGATTACAATTCGATTACAAACAACAATGGGAGAATTGATGAGTTTTGAAAGAAAAATAAAGTAAATGTGACAAGAATTGAAGATTCAAGATTGATTGATAGAACTAAATTAGAAATACTATTATTAGTGTAATATTTTTGTTATAAAAACTTTCACTCTACGTTTGTCCAAACTTTCCATGTTTGGATTAATGTCGGATTATAAACCATATACTCCATGGAATTAGAGCGACGTTATTGACAGTAATCCTATACCCAAAACACATTGGAGAAGAGATCGAAATAATATTTCAAGCATAAAATTACTATTGTACAGTAGACACGTTTCATGTCACATGAAAACTCACATAAATATGGCAGTCTTTCTACTTGAGCGGCCAACTCGCCAACTCCTCAAAAAACAGAAAAAGAATATCATCCTATCCCAAGACATACGAATCAATTGTCTCATAACTCATAAACGCGTTACTCCAAAAGACATAATACTGAATGAGAGTGATTTATACACTCGTGCCGACAATTAGCGTCATGAAACCTCGACATCTACTGAATTACACGGTTACATAGCCTTAGATTAGATTTAGCAAGTAAAGTACGATGACTTTGTAGTTTTCACGGCTGCCGCCGACTCGAGACGTGTAGCTAAGGAAGATAATCTTCCTGATATTGTAAACATAGGTGTTTACTCAGATCTGTGGACTGTTGGAATTGTGTTAGCTATTGGTAAAGTAGTAGTTGATCCTGTCTTTATTCAAAAACAGGAAAATAGGGAAAACGAAACGACATTTATATTATCAACTATAAAAGGTAGATCACGGAAGATGTCATCAAGGAATGGACGACAAGAACTAAAATGACAATGCTGCCGTACAAGAACTAAAAAATACATTGAACGAATACCCCATAAGTAGAAGATATTATTAAAACAGTAAGCTAATAGAGAATGTAAACCATTAACAGCCGTTAAAGACTCCGTTAATTCGCAGTTTTAATTTTAACAGTACAAACCAGTTCTCGTGTGTCACATAGTACTTGCTTATTAGCAGTAGTAAGTGCAAATGTCTAAAGCAAATATATCTAAATCTAAGCAGTTATCCTCAGACATATATTTGATTAACTGGACATAGACATACAAAGTGCTGATTACATTGATTTAACGGTGATGCTGCTAGCAATTCATCATGGGCTTTTATGAAAACAAATATACTTTCTAAGCATTAGATCTATTAATTGGCACTGTCTTGTGTACGTCTTGCCCGTTACTAATATTTGTGTAGCAGTTGGGGAGTTTAGAATCTAGGATAGTACAGTTTCGTGTCTATCCTAGATTCTAAACTCCCCAACCAAGATGTTTTTCATTTTTCTCAATACAAGATTTCTGTCTCGTCATCCATTTTACTTTTTATATTACTAGCTCCGATAATAATTTATCCAGAATCACTTATAAGTATTACATAAAGTTTCTTATATTGAAAGTCTAGCAAACGTTTAACTTGTAAGACTCAACTAGATTGTAGTAAAAAATATCCACAAAAAACACTTTCATTCAAAATTCAACTTAACTCTTATCTCTATTCAATACGTAATACAGCCATAAAAAACGGCTTTACACATAAGTACAATAGAATCTCACGAATGTCTATTATGTCATGTAATTGATCCGCCACCACTTTCTAGGCACGCGCGCCAACCGCGGGCTAGCTGGCTGCGGTAAGAATCAATTTACCAAAACACTTTGCTGCGGCAATAGCTAAAGACGAGTTAATCCCTCAGAGTCATGATTTCCTGGTAGCGTGATATGATAGGTGACGATTGTGACATTAGTTTTGTCACGAATAATAGTCGTTGTTACTTCATCATAATTACTGTTTTACGTGTCAACAGCTTTATTGGAAACGAATTGTGTAAAGCTTGCAAGTAAACCTACTTTGTAGCGACTTCTTCCTGGGATACCACAAGGAGCAACACTGGGGCCAAAAGTTTTCTGTTAACTTGGACTTGTTGAAGTAAGACTTTACCGAAGGATACCACAAGGACCTATCTTGAGGCCAACTTTAATCCCGGATATCACACATAATCTGACTGATTGAAAACAGGTAGTCTAACAGAGCTCTATACACATTTAGTTTATTTAAAATGTATCTACTATAGCTTAGTCATCTCTTACGACATTCACGGGAAGTGATCAAGTGGAAACAAGGTAAAGTCTGTAAACTAAGTGTTTTACGACAACCGGTAAAAAGCTGTGAACGGTCAGACAATGAGAGTCTTGCGCAAATCGTGACTAGACTGGGTGGGTCATTTTAGTGGACATGGGTTCTAATCTACTCTACCGATTGCGTAGTACAGTAGTGTAGTGGACCCGTATTTGGTAGTAATGTTACTAATGATGATGATTAAGCTGTAATCCTAGTAAAACTATCCTTAATAATATTACAAAACATGTGAAAGTTTTTTTTGATAGTTATGCTGTAATTGACTGCATACAAATTGATAGTTTCCAAAGCTTCATTAACTTCACAATAAATAAAATTATCTTTGTTGACAACAATAAAATCTTCCAAGGAAGTGATTGTAAAATCTTAAATTCTGTCGCTCGTCGTATAGTAAATAAGTCATCATTCAGAGAAGATACGTTAAATCCACTTTGTCAAATCATAAACAAGTTCTTAAGTAGCGCTTTGACACTTATTGTATACGTTGTCATGGATAGTAAAGAGGTAAGTATGCTATTAAGTTCGTCATAACACAAAACATGTCAGTTGATAAAAAATATTTAAGTCTATAGACTTAACTTCTTTGACTTCAGTCAAGGAGAAGGGAAACAACATATCAGTTAAAATCTGAAAGTGACTTTAACTAGATCTAAACCATGAAGGCCATAGCATGACTAATTCAAGCATATCTACAATTATTTGGACCTACATATAAAAGTTATCTAAAGTATAAAAGTTATCTAAATAAATATTAATGTAGTTGAGCGTAGCAAAGTGGCACATTTAAGGACATATGATAATGTAGGTCTTAATGATAAACAGCATCCTATCGCAAAAGATGTCGTTTGTGCATAATTAAATAATGACGATAGATAAATCTATTTCAATATGTACAATCACGAATGAGGATATAAAGAAGTGGGCGTGGATCAAGGACCAGATAATTATAATAGTTCCCGTGAGAACTTATAGACGCCTACTAGACCACAATATTAATATCTGAGATATTCATCTGCAATAATCACAGTTGTACATCCCACTTGCAAATTGACTTTATGAATATTTATTTATTTTGCCGACATCTTCCCCATATTGGACAATAACCCATCTTTTTATTTGTGTTTCTTCTTAACTTGGTTGTGTACAATCCCTTCTTTGGGATCGAAAAGCCTTTTTGCCAACCTGCCAAGATCTCATTCATCTTTGGTTACCGTTTATGCATTTTTGGTTGTTATTTATCCAATTCATATCTGAGATATTTATCTGCAATAATGACAGTCGTACCTACATCCCGGTTGCAAAATGAGTTTATGAATATTGTTTTATTTTACCGATAACTAGCTTCTCCATATTGGACAATAACCCATCCTTATAATTATTTGTGTTTCTTTAACTTGGTTGTGCATAATCCCTTTTTTTGGGATCGATGAGCCTTTTTGCCAAACTGCCAAGATCTCATTCATCTTTGGTCATCGTTTAGTCATTATATGCGTTTTTGGTTGTTGGATATCCATATTTGTTTATATATGTCACTCGAAATAGTAAGATAAATATATTAATAAATCAATTTTATTGTTCAATCGTTCTGACAGTTTCATTCAACCAACACTTTTACTTAAATTATTAGACTGAAGTTAAAAGATTTATGTCCATTTAAGTGTGGAATATATTACTGCATTTAAACCATTTGACAGCTATGACTTACTTTTAAATTGACTGTTATTATAAGTCACATGAAAAATAAGACTGCTATATAAATGGTAGGTACGATTTCAAAACAGTTGTTGCCAAGGTTAAAATCAGAAGGCAGAACTTTTTGGCGATACTTGTTTCATAGACAAACATCAATTAATACTTTGTTGTAGGTGTGGTTATTGCGATATTGAAATATAGTAATCATGACTAAGATTTCATTTCATTAATTTTCTGTTAAGCGACGTATGTCCTAGTCCTAGGTAGACGCGCACGGCGTCGGACTTCGGCAGACGATCTCCGGCCACTGTAGGTGCCATGCGGACAGTGAATAAAGGGCAACTCGTTGTCCGACCGATCGAAGGTACGTCGTGTTCCACGCGCGCCTCAAAGAGCGTCAGCGAAAATGGGGACGGGACCCCCTCTCTGAGGGCCAAAGCCTGCCGGGGTCGCAGGAACATAAAGGGCTATTGAAGGACACCGTGGATTTAGTCAGTACGACAGTCCCTCCCGCCATGCCCGGGGAGGGAGGACACATTTGATGTCAGCATGACGCTAGATTGTCTAATACATCTGAGATTTATTATCTTCAAGGCTATTAATATAATAATTCATATTCTGTTGTTACACGTGGCTTTGACAAAAGCCCCTGAGGCTTGATAGCACGCACCAGTTAACCTACGAGTTGCCTCGAGGCATAAACAGATGAAGAATTTATAATAACATGTTCTATTGTTTTAAGTGGCACCTAAGGACTATGTCGTGTAGGGAGTTAAGTGGGTTAGGTGTAACAAAAACAGGTCATGGGTCTTTGAAGAAAAAAAAACAATGTTATTAACTCTATGCATTTGCTGACCAACTTAAAAAAAAAATGTTGTCTCTGCAAGGTTAGGTCCTCAATTTCCTTTGTTCTGTGTCTGGGTGTAATTTATCTATAATACATATGTATTTAGAAATATATAAGTATGTTCATCAGTTGTCTAGTAACTATAACACAAGCTCTGCTTAGCTTGGGACTAGATAGCGTTGTGTGATAGTTGTGGAATATTATTTTCTTTTTTAATTTATTTTATGATCTTAACTTTTCAAGTTCTGTATTTGTATATATTGTTATTTTTTGCCATGCATTTAGCATGTAGCAGAAAATTATCAAACAAAAAAAGCTCATCATCATTTCCTCAATTGAAAAATAATTATGACATGTAAGATATTTATGTCAATAATGAAAATGATATTTCGACTCTCGACTTTGAGATTTCTTCGTAACAGTCAATGACACGAAATAACGAGCATCATTTGCATAACTTTTTATGAGTTTCAATTATTTTGTGGTTTCGGGTTTTTTACACTGAAATAAAAAGTATGTAGTTTAAATTATTTTGCACAAAAACCGCTGATTTGTTTTTCAAATTATTAAAAGAGACTCTTATTTGAATGTTATTAAGGTATTGCTAACGTACAGTCATCATCATCATCATCAGCCTATAATGTTCCCACTGCTGTGCTGGGACACAGGCCTCCTCTCGAGAGAGGGAGTGGGCCATAATCCACCATGCGGGCCCAGTGCGGATTGGTTGATGTCACATACTTATCTTAAAATTTTCGGTTCTAGTACATGCCGGTTTCCTAAAGGTGTTTTCGTTCACCGTTTTGAGAGCAATGGTGATGAAAAAAATTAAATAATTATTTTTTTTATTTACTTATATATTCGCCCCCACTAATGTCAGGTGCATACAGTGTATAGTACTCGCAATCAGCATCCATGTATAATCAGTAATTAGTCCGTAGTAACCCAGCAATAGTATAATTTTAGAATAAACGCGGGCGAAGCCACTGCTGGCAACAGCTAGTATGATTTATAGAAATATAATTTTGACAGATAGGGTTTATGAAACGGCATCAGTTTATGGAACGAATCTTGATTAAATAAGTTCTCCAATAATTATTTAAACTCGCTCAATACCTCGTTAATCGTCCATCTAAAGTTTCTATTACGATGTGAGAATGCCAAACAATAAACAAACGTTAAATGAAAATTTCGCAGCCCCCAGTAAGTAACAACTTAACAACACAATGGAGCCCTGTCTATACAGACAGCATAAAAACTCAGCTAGTACAGTCAGCCCCAAAACTCTATGCGCGTATGAGTTACTACCTTTATTTTATTTAAAGATAGTTTTGCGATTGACTACTACTCGCCTGATGGTAAGCGATGATGTGGTTGATGATGGACCACGCTTGCCTAGAAGTAACCTATTCACTCTTGACTTGAAGGAACCGAGATTACTCGTATACTTAGCTGTATTGTTTTATTTCCCTTGCCAATCTCAGGGTAAACAAGTCAAAATCAAATTATTTAGTTAACATTTTATTTAATTGAGATAATGTACTTTCCTTTATCCCAAAGCCACATAACTACAGCAATAGTTTTTGATAGACAACAAAATCGTTGTTAACATGTTTTTAGGGCTGACTGTACTATTTGAAGTAGTTAGGTAATCGTGTGTAACGCTTTGTTGTTCCTGACGAAATTCAGAGCGCGTGTTTTACGAGTCATGAATGTACTGCTAATGTGGCGTATACGTTCAATCAATCACTTTCGATAGTTCAGTCCGTCTGTCGTTCATAATGCAGCTCAAAAGTTGAACTACTAACGCCATAGATCAATACTATATCTCAACAATACTATATTAACAGGCCTGTTGGTCTAGTGGTTAGTGACCCTGCCTGCAATGCCGGAGATCGTGGGTTCGATTCCCACATAGGACAAATGTTTGAGCGATGAACATGATCATTTGTTCTGTGGCTGGGTGTAATTTATTTGTAATATGTATGTATTTAGAAATATATAAGTATTTTTATCAGTTGTCTAGCACCCATAACACAAGTTCTGTTTAGCTTGGGTCTAGATGACGTTGTGGAATTTTATTATTATTAATATCTTGTTCACGATCTTGTTGTTGTGTGTGTGTGTGTTGTTCACTAATTATTAATTAAAGATGTGCATTCAGAAGCAACCGTCAAAGAAAACAGATCGAGATTTCACTACTTACTATAAAACAAAGTCGGTTCCCGCTGTCTGTCTCTATGTATGCTTAGATCTTTAAAACTATTCAACGGATTTTGATGCGGTTTTTTTAATGGATAGAGTGATTCAAGAGAATGGTTTATATGTATATTATTATGCATAATGTAGTACAGATTGCAACCGTGCGGAGCCGGGGCGGGTCGTTAGTAGATAATGAAAAATTCGGGCGTTAGTGCAGTGACTACTGATTAAAGTAACTACCTAACTAACCACTGATTTCTAAATATTTGCATAGCGATGTCAAAGATAGGCTTCACTTAACTTCAAGTAATGCATGCCAAGCCTTGTCTACAACATATGAATTCTGCATTCAAGAGGAAGACTTGGAGATATTAAATCTAGTCTAAATTCCTCCGCGTAACGCTCCAGCTAAAGTGATCTCATAGCTCTCTAAACGAGAAAGACGGCTCTAAAATAGATATTTGATGTGAAAAGCCAAGATTGTGGCAGAATTGCGGGATTGTCTAAAGTTGCGGGATTTTCCAGAGTTACGGGATTGTCCAGAGTACTGGGATTGTACGTAAGTAAAGGGCAGTCGAATGAACTCGGTAAGTTTTAGTAAGAGACTGACACTCCCTTCATCTCCACCCAGAGATAGTAAAGTCCCCACAAACCCCACAAAAAAATACATCAAGATTGTGCTATTGTTACACTGATTTATTTTAAGTTCGAATTCAGTATTTAAAACCAGCGCAGACGCAAGAATTTCTCCAGCAATGCAAAAAAGCTTTGTCTCTTACGACTCGACTCACATGTCTAGTCGTCTGGATAGAAAACAGTTAAAACAATTTAGGTAATCCATTATCGCCTTATTTATGTCAACTAATTATTGGCCGCTGATATTTTCTATCAACCAATCAAAACTTAACATGATATTTTTGACAGCTCTTTTAAGAAGACTTTGTTTTTTGTTTTCAAACGAACATCATTCGTGATTGCATCCATACCGAACGTGCCGGTAAATCATTAACGAGTATAATAACACTACGTTAAGTAATCGTAACGGTTCAACGAATCATCGGACTGCATGGATGCGTGCGCGCAAGACAACCAACAAAAACTACACAGCAGTTAAGTCTGTTCGGTCTCCGTTCTAGGAAAAATTGTGGCTCAATAGCCATTTGAAATTCTCGATGTTAATTCGATTCGATTAACGGTAAAATATCGATTCGTAATAGTTGATAAGTGAGTGTATTAAGATAATTATGTGATAATTTAGTGTTTTTAATGCGTTACTAATGTAGAATAGAAACATGTTATCAATGCAGTTGGATATAGTAAAATATGTAGGATCTAAGCACGGAGAAGTCTATGCTCGGTATTGTGCATTAAGAAAACTATTTGGCACAAAGATAAACTACATAAACAGTATCGTGTGCTTTTGTAAACTACATACGTCCGTTTTTAAAGCAATAATTATCGACTGCTTCAAAGTCGCGCGGCGTTTTCTGGGCACAGCAAGCGCGGGCATCATACGGACTTCGAGTAATGGGTGACTTGCCGTCCGTGTGGACCATGTCAACGTGGCTCGTGTTTCACGCGCGAAACAAGCAACATCCTCAAATAGAGATCAGTAATCTGACGAAGGCTCTTTTAGAGGGCCAAATCCTGCCGGGGTCACGGGGCTGTCTTATCAGATAACCGTGAACGTGTGACATAGAGGGCAATTGAAGGAGGACTGTAGATTTTAGTCAGAACGAGTCTGACAGCCTCCCTTCCTGCTCTGGGTGAGGGGACTCATTTAAGGATGATTTTACCACGACAAAAAAACCGTATTCATTGAAAATATTCCTGGAAACCATTGAGCTATTATTACTACGTATAGAGATGACACCACGTATCACCCATCCAGGATGAGTGAGCGCGCCTATGTTCATTCAGTTGTTTGACAGCTCTATGGCGCGCGCACTCATCCTGGATGGGACACAGTGGTGATGCGTGGTGTCGTCTCTATACGTAGTAATAATAGCTCAATGCTAGAAACATACCTATTTTGTCATCAATGCCCCTAAATATTAAATAACACGAGTAATCAGTGATTTATAAGCTTTGATTACGACGCGACGGTATTATGAATCTACACAAGTATAAAACGGTTGGCTAACACAGATCTCGTTCACGTTACAAAACTAAGCAGACTGCATGTTATGCAAATGCAAGGAAAAGGCTTCTAGTTCTTACATTTATGTCTTACTAGCTGCTGCCAGCGGCTTCACCCCCTGCAACTCTAAAATCATCTCGTGGCAACATAAAATCGGGATAAAAATCCTATGTGTTAATCCAGGTTATAAACTATCTATGTACCAAATTTAAACAAAATCCGTTCAGTAGTTTTTGCGTGAAAGAGTAACAAACATCCATACACATACAAACTTTCACGTTTATAATATTAGTAGGATGCCCACTTTCGTGAATCGTGAGGTACCTATAGACCTTACAGGAGTATTTTCTTATTGATGAAAAACTATGTTTAAATAAAATATTATACGATGTTAATAATATATTTTCATTACTTATACTCTGAAAGTAAGTGTGCCCATGCCTGCGAGCGGGTTGAAAGATATGCTTTGTAGCCCTAGAGAGAAGACAGCCATGACAGCTGCCAATTTCTAAACTACGCGCCATATTGGTTTTGACGTACGAAAGGAAAACATTACATTGTTACAGGTAACCTGACAACCAGTCTTACCAAGAGGTACCGTATTACCCAGTACTGACTGGGTCGTGGAGGTCAGATTGACAGTCGCTCTATTTAAAATACTGATATTCAGCTGCATTCGGTTAGACTGGAATGCGACCCCATTATAGTTGGGAAAAGGGCTTGGCAGATGATGATGATGATGCTCTTGAAATTTAATGATACTCTCTGTCCGTGACTGAATTTTGTTGCTTGAAGCGAACATAATAATTAGATGGAAAACATAAAGTGTCATCTATGGACACAATATATACGAATAGATAGGTACGTTACGTAACACACGAATAACTAAATATTGCAATAGCACACTACATCCCGTTTAGTCGCTAAACTAGGATGGCATCGCAAGTGGAAAAGAGGCAAATATAGTCAAGGTTTGTCAATTGACCACATTTGAGCGCGTCACTTTCTGAGCGCGTATAACGTAACGTATCTACATCTTTTTACTACTAATATCTTTAATATCATTGGTTCTATAGATATTGTGTTTTAGATTTCTCGACGGCTTAACAACGCAGATTTCGTCTCTGATTTTACCTAGACATACGGAAGTAATATTAATAATATGGCTTGACAAGCCTAATTATTTATCTGCACCTTAAATATAATATGTTATTAGTACACATAATAATAATAATAATATATAACCAATTGCATTCAAGTGATAATATCCACTCGGTCACAATCTATAAAAGCGGATGACTAATCCGTTATAAATCCACTGCGGTCATGCAATCATTGCTTAATTATCATAATTAATAACACGTTAATACATAAAATGGTAATTTTCGCGAGTTTCCGTAACTATTGCTGTAATAGTTTAATTGAATCTTCACAGACATGCAAAAGAATGTTATTGATGCAACTTTAGGGCGCTCCCTCACTGCGAGCATTCACCTGTAATGTAACGTTACAGATTCGAACATTCGAAGACAACAGAGCATCAAATTGCACACTTTTATGTTACATTACAGGTGAATTCTCGCTGTGATGGAGGGCCTTTATAGGTAGTTAAATGCTTCTTACTGCCATTTAAAACACACAAAGTCACTTACACACTGCCCTTTAACCCCAACATCCTCTTAAAAGGGATATGAATAAGTATTGATCAACACATTACTTAGTACGTACCTACACCATAGATTAACAGGATTTTTGCTAAAATTCTAGAGAAAAATAAAATCTTCGAAAAGGGGCAATCCGTACTTGGATAGTAATCTATACTAATACTATAATTTGTTTGTATGGTTGAACGCGCTAATCTCATGAAATAGTGATTTGGATAGACCATTTATTTAGGAAGGTTTTAGGCCATATAGTATCACGCTATGACCAATAGAATCTACTTTTTTAATATTATAGATGCAAAAGTGTGTACAGATGCCACACATCAACCCACCTCAATCTGTCAAATTCTAAGAGATTTCAGCCTTACAATAGTGGAAGGTTAATGTCCGATTGGTAAATTTGATAGATTCGGATAAGTTGACTTGTTGGTGTCTGTACCTACTTAAATTTCATTGTCATGTCAAAGTACGTGAACCGATTTTGTTAGATTTTGGTATGTGCAGAGATATATGAAATTCTCAAGACGGTTTGAGGCTATATTTGGCAGGGGGAGGGAAGCCGCGAAGCCGCGACATCCCACAATCCACAATTTATTAATAAGCATACTAATGTACCTACAGACAAATGGATAAACTTTTTAAATCATGCTTAAATAGCTGCCAACCAATCAGAATGTATAATTGCGAAGGAAAGTAATTGGCAAAGAGCTGAAGGTGCTTTGAATCCATATATCTTTACTACTTTCCCTTTCAACTGATATCAATCCAGTAAACACCAGTTGTCGGAAATAAATATTAAATGCTAAATTGATAAACCACTTTCAAGACAGCAAACAAGTGACTACCTTACATGAGGTAGATATTGTTGAATTCTCTCCTTACTACTTACACCCAAAGTTCTGTTTATGTAAAGAGGACCTAGGTAGTCAACTAACAATTATTTTATTTATATTTTGAATTATTTTTAGATTATTTTAGAGTTAGGGATAAGACCGCCGCGGCGCCGTTGTAACCATAGAATTAGAAATATTATAAAATCGTTTTTGTAGCAATTTTGGTGCACAATAAAGTCTATCCATCTATCTAAACCCAGTTTACCAGAACAGATAGTTTAAATCGCTCCATGAACCTTTGCCTAAGGTTACTACAACATATCTGTCAAATATATTCCTTATTTAAAACTGGGTTGGCAACCGTACGCTGCTGAATAATTTTACATGGTATACTTCGCCACAATCGGGTAATACACAGTAACCATCTTTGCAAACACGGTCATAAAAAAATCATAGACCTTATATTTTAGCATTTATATGCCTCTTTCTTATACCACTTTTAAAACGAGGGTCAATATTTCAGTATAGATATTGACACAGATATTTTGGAATTAATTCAAATTATACCCAGTAAAAACAATAACCAGCATCTACTTGCCCTGATCCCATTTTATTTGACGTCAGCGCAACATGTTTTCTTCTACCACTGGCCTGGCAGACGATACAGCACCAAACCCTTCTCCTTGTAATTATAATATAACTTCAAATCACTGCCTAGTTCTGACGAAAGAAAAAATCAAGCAGTACTCACATAATCAGCCAAGCTCTTCATGCCGTACGGAAACCGTTCCCGGTCGGGTACGAGCCGGCCGCGGGCGTCACGTTCCCTCTCGGGCCAGCAGTCATCCACGTTGATGTACTCGTAGCCCACGGCCGCGTACCCTTCGTTCACCAGGATGTCCGTCATTGTCCGGAATAGACGGTCACTGTGGATGAATGATAGCTGTTTTAAATGGATAAGAAGGAATGGTGAGTTAAAGAGGAGATAGGGTCAGCTGCGAAGAAAAGGAACCTTTTTTCTGCAGTATTACGTTTTTATCTGTTACAAAACCGAATACTGGATTTAAGAAAGTGAATCCCCATATTGCTGGGACTACCGGGAAAAAAGGTAAGGGAGTTGATTTTGACACTTTTCAACATTGATTTATGGAATGATCTGAACCTACTTTGTTTTCTTTTACGTTAAATAATAAAGATAAGATTCATGCTAGAACAAGTTTAAACGTCAGCGTGTGGTGGCTATTGCAAATAAATAATCTTGAATTCAGTTGTAACAAATATAATTATAGGAAAAAAAATCAGGACATTTATAGAAAATATCACTTTTTTTTATATCGTGGTAAAATCATCAAATGAGGCCTCCCACCATTGGCAGGGCGGGAGGGACTGTCAGACTTGTACTGACTAAAATCCACGGTGTCCTTCAATAGCCCTTTATGTTCCGGGGTCACGGTGATGGTATACAGTCCCGCGACCAGAAAATATCATTGGAATAAGTGTGACTCGAAACGTTTCATTTTAAAGTTTTAATGCTCAACTTTCTCAAAAGAAACAGAATATGACCTTTTAATCTTAGGAAAGGATGCGATAAAAGATGGCTGTCAACAAAGATCAGAATCATTGACTGTTGCAGATAACATCGAGAACTTTTTTATATCGTTCAAGGAAGTGATCCAGTTCTCGAGTCCGCAGTGCAGATCAACAATGTAAGTAAATAAGATCTCGGTCACAACCTGAAGCACGTTCTTGCGGTGAGAAGCTTTCAAATGGTGTCAGTGCCAACCTCAATGGTTATTTTGTACTTGTTGAAGGTCGGAGATATGTTTTTCTCTTGTTTAACAAATAAAGGCGCTGCGCAAACGCACTTTGTTGCCAACACGGTACACTATCACAGGGAAACGTTTATGAATATGTGTTAGGTGGGCGTGGGTCGTATGCGCAGGGACAGTATGTTTCATACTGGTTCCAGAGAAATCAAATACTCATTAGTAGCTTGTATCTGAACTTAAAGTATCTAAAGTTTGCAACCTGCCAAAATGAGTAACGAAATCAATATAAAATTATCACGTTTGCCCGAAGGGTTTAGCTGCATAGAGCCAAACGCCTGCCGGTTTCTTCGTTTGAAATGAGGTTTATTATAATGAGGGTACGTATAAAAGTATGAGGGCATTTTACATTATCATTGCCTTGAATCATGACATACCATTGCCATGAATAATGGAGTGCTAGCCTATTGATTCCAACCGTGCACAAATGGAGCCTTAATTTTGCTACTCTCCTTGCTCTAGTTTTTAGGTATCCTAAAAACTCTTTTACCCGGCTTGAAAATCGAATTATAATAGCAATCACTAGACAGGAAACAAATTTTTTTCCTGCTTTGCACGGGAATTACAATATTAGTCCTAATATTATGAACATTTCACTGCAGTTCCCAACACGGTTTATTTTACTCTGTTCACCTGAAAAACATGAACAAAGTGGAATAAACACCCAGCACAAACAACGTTTACAAAGTGATAGTAGCATTTAATACTTATGCTGACAACATGAAATAATGATACTCAGGTCTCCAAGCCAAAGGAAAGTGGATTAACCAACCGCTGGAGGAAAACATTAGTCAAATACAATGTTCTATCCGTTGCCACAGAGCCATTCTATAGGAAAACAATTTACTAGTAAATCAACAATCTAGAAACTAGATGGCAGTAACATTACATCTAGGTATACTAATATCGGTCGCGGGACTTATACCATCACCGTGACCCCGGAACATAAATGGCTATTGAAGGACACCGTGGATTTTGGTCAGTACAAGTCTGACAGTCCCTCCCACCCTGCCCGGGGTGGAAGGACTCATTTGATGATTTTACAACGATAAAAAAAAGGTATACTAATATTGTAAATCTGAAGAAATTTTTTGGATAAACGCGCTAATCTCAAAAACTACTAGTTCAAATTGAAAAAATATTAAATGATAAATGATATTTATTCAGCAAATTGGTTTTTACAAACTCTTTTACACGTCAAAAAGACATTATTTTTAGACTAGATGGGGCCGGTGTTTCATACCTGACTACTCTGAGAAGAAACATCCGAAAAAAACTATTGTTGTGTCGGATAGTATATTAATCAAGGAAGACTATAGGTTATTTAACATCACGCTACGACCAATACAAACCGAGCAGAGGATGAAACAGCAAGGAAAAGCTAGTTATAAAATAAATTAATAATCGCAGGAATGACTGATCCAAATTGGTCATTTTTTTGTGTTGGATAGTCCTTTTATCGAGGAACGCTATAGGCTACGCGACGACCAATAGGAGACGAGCAGAGGGTGGAACAGCTAGTTAGTTTGAAAGTAAATTAATAATACAAATATAAACCCACCTTATACAATTATCAGGATCATTTTTACAGTCGGTGTTGCATCTAAACCTCTCCCACGCGAGCCAGCCCATAGGCGGCGTCAGCGCGAGTCCATTGTCCAGCCCCGAGATCTTGCCCAACAAGCATAGCACCGCACACACTGTCCACAATCCGATTGACTTCCACGACGCCATCACACGACCCAAACAGAACCTTTATAACAAGTATTATCTACTTTCGGAACTTATTCGCATAGTTTTTCACTGTCCGATTTTGTACGAACAAAAAATTGCCGTAAATACGAGTGATATGGTTAAATGTCAGTTGTTGAGTGACATTTCATCCGTATAGGTTATTTTGGAAAGAAGGTCGGTGAGATGGAGGTTCGCTTCTGTCCTTGCAGCGTGTTGTTATCTGCAACAAAAATAAATCAAGTTTTATTAAAGTGTTTCATCATACCAACATTTTCCCAACTATATTAGGGTCGGGTTCCAGTCAAACCAGATGCAGCTGAATATCAGTATTTTACACGAAGCGACTGCCTATCAGACCTCCACAACCCAGTAACTGGGTCATACCATATATACCCCGTGGTGAGACTGGTTGTCAGACTTTAGAGCTTCTGACTCACAGTAACGGCTGTCAAAGATCTACAAATGACAGCCGGGACCAACGGCTTTACGTGCTTTTCGAGGAACGGAGGAAACTCGCTACGACAGATGGTCACCCATCTACAGACCAACCTCGGCAAGCGCGGCTTAACCCGGTAGATAAGCCTGTGCGGCTGTAATTTTATAGCCACGAGCTCCGAGTTATTAAAGTGTTTGTGTTGCATATTTTAGGTCTTCTGCCAACAACTACGAATGCAACAGCTGCGCTATTGACTTCCAACCCACGCAATTGGTGCGTAGCTTGAACGTGGTTAGCAGTCGACGATCACGTCTGTGCTGTCAAACAAAAGAGTTGAGTAGCTTTGCCGTGGACGATTGTGGAGTCGCAGCTTTATTCCATTATATCGGGCATTATCTTAATATATATAAATCTCGTGTCACAATGTTTGTCCTCAATGGACTCCTAAACCACTAAACCGATTATAATAAAATTCGCACACCATGTGCATTTTGATCCAACTTGAGAGATAGGATAGTTTAAATCTCAAATTTTAGACCGGTTCCTCCACCCGTGCGAAGCCGGGACGGGCCGCTAGTAAATACATAAAAATTCTTAAAAACTAGATTTTTGGGCACAGTTGGTGTGTTAACATAGGAGAATTTGCAGCTTTTAATTCTTAATTAATTCGAATCTGTTGTATGAAAATTATTCATTTGAGTACCCTTATCTTATTAGTTTTAGAGTTCGTCGATCTCAAATTAATTATAACATTTATATTTTATTACCATTATAGCTATAAAATGCACGTGTTTAATATCATTAACAATTATATTACTATGACTCTAAACGTTATTAATTAGTGTTAATTAGTTTATTGATACTATAGTAAGCTACTTGTAATGAATTGCAGTAATATAATGGTAAAAACTGCTTCACTAATATTGCTAAAATATCTAGTATTTATTTGCAAAATGGTGGCAAATACCTTTCTCTTGAGCCTTACGATAATTGCGCATTTATTCAGGCTTTCCATAATTAACTAATTTAAGATCAACGGTCTCACAGGCCATCAACTGAACCAGTTCTAGTTTTATAACTAGCTAATCTAGATCAAAATATTAGGAGTAAAAGAATCTAGACATTTTACAATGTGGGGTTTTGCGGGACATACGTATACCTCGACTCCGGCACACAAAGGGCTACCGAAGTCAGTCAAGTCTGACAGTCCCTCACACCCTGCCCGAGGCGGGAGGACTCATTTGATGATTTTACCACGTAAAAAAAAGACATTTTACAACGTTGTAAAGTCATCAAATGAGTCCCCCCTCCCAAGGCAGGATGGAAGGGACTGTCAGACTAAAGTATGCTTTTCTTTATAAAATCGGATTGTTACAATTTTAATATTGTTTTAATTTTCTACGAAGTCGCAAGATACGCGCTTGATCGTGTAAGTTGAGGCCTAGAGGTATATCATAATTTTAATATCACATCTTTTAATGACAGATATGGGTACTACGTATCAACACCTATTATACCACATATGACCTACATAAAGGTCATATAATTATAGGTGTAACAACCTATGCTTATCATGTCATCGCGAGACAACTACCAGTCATCGTGCGTATCATTATGTCATATCTGGCATCTACACTTTACAGGTCGGGACAGATATGTCATTATAGAATTATACTCCTCAGGTGATGATTATTTAATAAGCAGTGATATCGAGATGGAAAATGAGATGTTACAGTCAGGTCAAGGGAAATTCATGGAAATAATGGCAAAGCTCAATGTTGTCATTGACGGTACGTTATTGGTACAACCAGGGGGATAAAGACGCATTCTTATTAATGTTGTTATCAGATTTGCAGTATTGTGGGAAATGAATTTAAATCAACTATCCACTACACTGTTTTCCAAATATTCTTTTAAAAAAATGACATTAATTCCGTAAAATGTGATCGCTGATGTGAGAAAACATTACGAATTCAGAGTTTCAAAATAGTTCGATTCAGAGCTTTTCGTATCAGTAGGAAAATCTTGGATAATCAGGCCGAAAGTAACTTATTTTTTTATAAAAGTAATCCCATGATAAAGATTTTTGTAAATTGAAATATTCGATTGCGGAAATAGCTTGAATCTTAAATCACAAGCTCGTAGGTTCATGTCCTGGCCACAAAAATGTATAAATTTGCGATGAAGGCGTTAATGTGTATAAAAATAAAAAAAAGATCCAAGATATGGACCGACTACATACCTCTACAGATACACAGGTGCTATCACATCAGCGTCACAACGAATACTGAGAAAAATGTGTCCAAATATATCGAATTACTCTCTGATCTATAAGTCATTGAACCAAAAACCTGTTTAATTATGTCTATATTAATCTAATTTATTCCCTGTTTACGAAAAACATTATAAAATTAATATCGAAAATGCCGTTGATAAGGTTTTTGAACTGGGATGTACCGTTAATCTATGGTAAAACCGGTAGGTAGTATTAAAAAAAATGCAAAAATGTCTTCGGATACGGGAAACTGAAAGATAGTTTACCTATTGATATAACCGTTAAACTGTGGTGACAAATCTATAAACAACGTTACAACAAAAAAAAAACAATTGAATAAGATCATCAAATAAGTCCTCCCACCCATGTAGTGACAAATCTATAACCTGTTTTACAAAAAAATAAAAACAATTGAATAAGATTAACTATCATCAGAGTCCTACAGAACGGGAGGGACTGTCAGACTTGTACTGACTGAAATTCACGGTATCCTTCAATAGCCCTTTTTGTTCAGGGGTCACGGTTTCCTGAAAAGACAGTGGCCGTGACCCCGGGAAGTATGATTAAGTGACGATGTTAATGGTGAATATTTAAACTAGCTGCTGCCCGTAGCTTGTCCGGTCCCGTCTATCTATTTAGCGAAATTCATCAAAATCCGTTCAAGTATTTTATGTGACAATGGATCGCACATTCGCATTTATAATATATCTAGGATTTATTCATTTTATTGTTACTTATGTAAAAACATGTTTAAGATCAAAAGGTTAAACACATTAGAAGATAAGAGAAGGAAAATTGCTGTAAAAAATGTAATTAATTCGAAAGAATAACCAGAACAGATTAAACGATAATTATACGTTATGCGTTGAGACACGCTATTTTCTTATAATGTAACCTTTATAAACAGATAACAGTGATTCACTTGTTAATGCGAAAAGTACTGGTCTTGTAATGTGATGTGACAGAGAAACTTTACCACAAGAAACTTTGTTACAAACTTATGCCAGTCATACACGATCCAGTTTACCGTCAAGTTTTCAAGCCTCTACCAGAGAGAGAGGCCTTATAAGTAGTTTTAAGTTATTGTGTTGTTTTTTATAGGTATTTATTAGTATATGGTTTTATTTTTATGTTTGTATTGTATTTTATATGGGCCACTGATGCCTGAAATAAATGGAATAATAATAAGCCTCTTATCATGAATCTATAGTTTTTGCGACGTGTAAACTGGAAGTTTGGCATTAATTTCAAGGAAAAAATTAGTTCTTTCTTCGCACACTAGAGGCGCTGTTTCATTTCCCCATACAATTATCGTAGTAAATACAAGTGCTCTGTAGGTAAGTAAAATACTGGAATCTTGTGCCTAGGGCTCAAAGATGATTTTACCACGGAAAAAAAAGGCTTCAAAGTAGGTGCGCAAAGTTGACGGTAAACTGATTCATGTACGGCTAGCATTAAGCAGCATCTGTCAATGGTGTTTTCATTCGGTCATATACTAACCAAATCAGCTCGATTGATCGTTTATTTGTGTAATCGCATTTGCTGATTTGGAATATGACGATCACGGAGTGATGACTATACATAATCTTTTAGCCGTGTTAAAAATGAGTTTAATAGGCAATTTTTTCAATAGGCTATTTTTGTTACCTAAACCAAAATTGACGAAGATACAACGCTTCTAAAAACCACAAAAAGTCACTCGGTCGCTACAATTTTACAAGCGTTAAGACGTCACAAGCTCCCACTCCCGAATTTAGAAGCGTTTTATCTTTGTCAATATTCAATGATTAAAAAAAACATTATTTTCCAATACTTTGACGAAATTAACAGATTATCAAATAATTTATGCAGTAAATTACCCTATTCTGTCGAGTGTGTTTTACTTATAATATGGAACGGACTTAAATAGCACCAAACTCGTCTTCATTGATATTCATTTTCACGAGAAAATAAAACAGAAATCACTGATGCTGAAAACAGGGATCGTTTAAACACAACTATCCACTTAGCGGTACATATGAAATTCTTTGAAATAATGCAATTTCAATGCCAATACACACGCTCATGAAACTAGTCTATAGCTTGATAAAATGAATGCATCCAACTAGGCATCAAACGATTTTCTTTTTGTTTCCGCTTACGTTATATATTATGACAGTATTTTTATTATAAATTGAGATTTAAAGTAGAATAACTGGAATTTAATTTTGGCATCAACTAAATTATAAATGAAAAAACGAAAAATCAAAAAAAAATGCACATATGGAATTTGGCAAGCGCAGCGACGTTATCGAAGGAAAGATAATATATATGCAGTCACCTATGTGACGATGATATGACTGAAAAGAGGATATATCATAAGAAAACTATTATTGGAGAAGTATAGAAGAACAATATATTATGTCCTGGTCCACCCTGAATAACCTGGACTTAAGGCTGATGATGCATGGTTGCGGTACTAACGGATTACCGTGACTCCGGAACGTAAAGGACTATTGAAGGACACCGTGGATTTTAGTCAGCACAAGTCTGACAGTACCTCCTGCCCTGCCCCGTGAAAAGAAAAAAGAAGAAAAAGACTGATGATGCATGGTAGCTGGGATTAGGTAATGGATGCGTTAGGCGAAGGATCAGGGGCCTTAGTCAAATAGCAGACGACAATCGTTATCGTTCATCAGTCACCAATACATTTTCAACTTTATACCTCAGCGCGTAACATTGAAAATCTATTAAAAACTGCTAATCGATAACGAACGAAACAAACGAAAACGATCTGTGAACTTCAATAGATTTTCAACTTTACGTGCTGAGGTATAATGTTCAAAATGTATTGGTGACTGATGAACGATAACGATTGTCGTCTACTATCGTCTGCTGTTTGACTAAGGCCCCAGGTTGTGACAGCTTAGTACAGGCAGCAACGCAGTAACGCTTACGAACATTTGGCCACCGAGGCAGTCTGGGTAATTTATTATTTGATTTTCAATAAGTTAAATAGTTTATAGCAAGCACTAGGAAGGTGTGGACGCACTGTTACAGATAGTAATTATGGGTGGGGACAACGACGATATATTACTAGACTCCGCATGCACGATCTAAGGAACAAAAATTATTCTTTCAACTCGCTGAGGTACTACGTAAGCGAGGGGTACGGGGTACTGCGTTGTGATTGGGTAACTCAAGGTCTGTTCTGTCTCAAGGTATGTTTACGGCTCACAGGAATGGTCGAAATAAGACTTTTTTGCCTAATGTGTTGACAGACATCGGTCGCCTGTTATTAGGAGTCTAGTAATATATCGTCGTTGTCCCCACCCATTATATATTAGTCGTTAGGTGGGGATAATCACATTATAGAATTTTCTTGGTGAGTTCAAAGTAAAAAAGCGAAAAAAATATGATGAAATAACAATGAGAAGAGGCCTACACTCAGTAGATACACTGGGTGTGGGCTGTTTTATAAGCCAAGTTAAGCAGATTACGATGGTGGGATGTATTCTTCTGTCATAACTTTGTGATTAATTGTCTGACAGAACTGGATTTAGCAAGAGTTACATGCTCCCATATCATGTCTCATTAGTTGTACAAAGTCATAATTTATTATCGGTGGGAAAACGTAAATATTACGTAATTATAATTATGTATTTTAGGTTAGAAAATCATCAAATGATTCCGGCGTCCTGGGTGGAATAGATTAGCAGACTTGACTTGACCAACATGTTCATTCAGTCGCCTTTTGCGTTCCAAGGCGCCTGTAGTCCCGCAACCCCAGTAATATAACATCCTCGAACAGTAAGCATAGACAGGAGTGTGCTCGTCGACTCGGGCATGGACCAATGTTTAGGTTTAGCACATATTTGGTGTATTAGCACAAACCGAGTACGGGACGGACATGAATGCCGTCGACAAAAGCTAGTTATATATAAATAATCAGATTGTAGAATCTAAATCCAGTTTCTATGAACGTAATTTTAAAAGACTCACATTCACTGACTGACGTGACAAACAATTTCATTGTATTCTACACTAGATAATATATTTATCTAGCGCCATTGTTCGTACTAGTACTACGATGTTTTATCATGCGCTTGCGCAATTAGCGTCATTAAGCCTATTATGAGGCACTGATTATGGTTAGAAAGGTGCTTTACTTTTCATTTCAATTGTATTTTGCTACTAAAAGACAAACAATTAAGGTTGATTTTGGAATGATAACTGCAATAAAAGCTAAAGCTGTAAAGCAAACTGGACTTTATTTGTAAAAATTAAGGCAGTTTTTCAAAATAGAATGTGTTTGAAACGTAATTGGTAAGTTCTGGTCTATGTTATGCTGATTATTGACTGATTCCTGGTCTTTTCCACAATGTAAGGAAGTTTGTTGTGATGTCTTGTAAGTTATTTTAATAACATAGTTTGTATACCATTATAAGACATGCTAAGCTCGCTAATTTGTAGTGGCGAGGCGGTAAAATGCATGCAAACAGCAGAATAGCTATCCTTTTTTACAAAACACCCAAAGCGTCTCCGAAAACATACCACTTTATGTTTTGAAGAAAATAATCAATTTGCGAAAATCAGTAATCATGACAGAATGGGTGAACTGAGGCACTTTTCCTTTTCAGATTTTAGTAACGTTAAACGAGAACTTTTACGTTAATTTAAAGAATAGTTCCTCGTTTGTGCACTAGAGGCACTTTTTCATTTTTCCATACAATAAACGTCGTCGTAATCATATCATTTCAAGTAAGTAAATAAAATACGAAAAGCTTGTGAAAGGGTCTCGGATCTGAATATTTAGTATAGAGAAATTAGAATAACAAAAAGGCAACGACGAGACATCGGTCGCCTGTTATTAGGAGTCTAGTCAGACTCCTAATAACAGGCGACCGATGTCTGTCAACACATTAGGCAAAAAGTCTTATACCCGTCTAATTTCGACCACTCCTGTGAGCCGTAAACATACCTTGAGACAGAACAGACCCTTGAGTTAGTCAATCACAACGCAGTACCCCGTCCCCTCGCTTACGTAATACCTTAGCGAGTTTACAGAATAGTTTTTGTTCCTTAGATCGTGCATGCGGAGTCTAGTAATATATCGTCGTTGCAAAAAGGCAAAGTTTTACATTCACGTAAAAGCTAGTGTTATCTAAAATTCTAAGCTCACCTTGAATCCTACAAAATTTAGCACAACATGCAAACCTGATATGAATTACGCAACAGAATGTTCGATCGGACAGATAATTGCTCTATTTTGCAGTGTGCAACGAACTTGCAACGGTTGCAGAATAATTGCTGTTGTGGGGGCGGAGGCAGGCTGTTGCAACACACTTAATAGTTGCTTTTACATTTGAAACGAAGCTTCCGACGGCTTAGCATGTTAATATTTATGT
Source organism: Agrotis ipsilon (assembly GCA_028554685.1). Classification (NCBI taxonomy): domain Eukaryota; kingdom Metazoa; phylum Arthropoda; class Insecta; order Lepidoptera; family Noctuidae; genus Agrotis; species Agrotis ipsilon. Next base: position 12,888,184 of record CM052972.1, read on the forward strand.
AGTAAATACACTACTTTATGTCTTATGTTTGAGTGTATAAAGGTGTTGATGGTTGACAAATGATGTATGTTTATTTATGACAAGTTGTTAACGACTGTGAGTAATCATTCAATAGGGTAGTCACTTAACTTAGAGTATAGAAAAATGTGCATGTGACGTCATAACTCCTGTTAAATCATATACGTTGCGATAATCATAGCGTTGTATTTACTACTACGTACTTTATTCTACGTATATCATCTGGAAAATAGCCTAATCTTGTATTATAGCAACTTAACCCACGTCTATGTCAAAAATAATCCCAAGAGAACGTAATACTAGACCTGAGAGTGGCGGTACAGCGGCTCAAAGCCAAAAATACCGCCCCAGGACCCGACGGCCTGCCAGGGAAAGCCTGGGTCCTGGCCTTCGAGACTCTCGGGCCTCGACTGGGGGGGCTCTTTAGCGCATGCCTGGAGAGGGGCCGGTTCCCGCTTCCTTGGAAGACGGGGAAACTGGTCCTGATCCAGAAGCCCGGGCGCCCTGCGGACTCTCCGTCCGCATTCCGGCCCATCGTGCTGCTCGACGAGGTGGGCAAGCTCTTTGAGAGAGTTATTGCAGACCGCCTCGTCGGGCACCTGAATCGGATGGGCCCGGACCTGTCGGAGAGCCAGTTCGGCTTCCGCAGGGGGCGCTCGACGGTGGACGCCATCATGCGCGTTAGAGCCCTCACGACGGGGGATGCTGTTGCCCGGGGCAGGGTCGTCTTGGCGGTGTCTTTGGACATCTCCAATGCCTTCAACACCCTGCCCTGGAGTTGCATCAGGGAGGCACTCCGGTATCACCGGGTGCCGACCTACCTCCGTCGTGTGGTCGAGGATTACCTGACGGACAGAGCCGTCATCTACCCCGGTCACCGGGGAGAGTGGAACCGGCGAGAGATGTCGTGCGGTGTCCCACAGGGCTCGGTCTTGGGGCCGTCCCTGTGGAACATCGGCTACGACTACGTGCTGCGAGGCGACCTCCCGGACGGCGTCAGCGTAATTTGTTACGCTGACGACACGCTCGTCCTGGCACAGGGAGTGTCGCACCAGGCGGCGGCCGACAAGGCGACACAAGCGGTTGCGACAGTAGTCCAAAGGATCCGGCAGCTGGGACTCGAGGTGGTGCTTCACAAAACGGTGGCCATGTGCTTTCATGGCCGCCTGAACGCGCCGCGGACCGAGTCCCACATAACGGTGGAGGGGGTTCGCATCGGCGTCGGGAGGACGATGAAGTACCTAGGACTCGTCCTCGACAGCCGGTGGAACTTCAGGGAGCATTTCCTGAGTTTGGCCCCAAGGCTGAACCGGACAGCGGCCGCCCTCAAACGACTGCTGCCTAATCTCAGCGGGCCAAACGCCTCCTGCCGTAGGCTGTACGCCGGTATCGTGCGGTCCATGGCCCTCTACGGGGCCCCCGTGTGGGCCCTGAGCATCCGGACGCGACCACTGAAGTTGGTCGCATGCCAGAGGGTCATGGCTATCCGGATGATCCGGGGATACCGCACGATCGCCGGCGAAGCGGCCAACCTGCTTGCCGGATTACTACCCTGGGATCTGGAGGCGACTGCCCTCCAGCACGTCTATGAGTGGCGTGTGGAGGCGCAGCGCCGGGGCGAGACCCCGCTGCCTCGAGAAGTCGAGGCGTGGCGGGAAGAGCTCCGGCGCGAGCTCAGGGTGGTATGGATTGGACGACTGTCGCAACCGACGGCCGGGCACGCCGCAATCGCAGCGGTAAGACCCCTCTTTGAGGAGTGGCTGGAGAGACGTCACGGCGTCCTGACCTATCGCATGACGCAGGTCCTCACCGGACACGGAAGTTTCGGGAGGTACCTGTGGCTGATGGGAAAGGAGGAAACGCCGGGGTGTCACCACTGCGAAGATCGCCCGGAGGACACAGTAGAGCATACGGTGCAAGACTGCCCAGCTTGGGCAGAGCACCGACGTGTCCTCACGGCGGCGATAGGCGGAGACCTCTCGCGCCCGGGATTGGTTTCGGCCATGCTGCGGAGCGAGACGGAGTGGGAAGCGGTCGCCGCCTTCTGCGAGGCAGTAATGCTCGTGAAGGAGGCGGCGGGCCGCGAGAGAGAGAGGACAGCGTCCTCCCTCCGCCCCAACCGCAGTGGTGTACGCCCACGGCGCCGTACGTCGCAAGACGATCTCCGGCCACCGTAGGCGCGGGCATGCGGACAGCGAGTAAAGGGCAACTCGCTGTCCGACCATGGACCATGCCCGGGTCGACGGCGCGTCGTGTTCCACGCGCGCCTCAAAGAGCTGTCAGCAAAATGACGGGGCCCCCTCTCAGAGGGCCAAAGCTTGCCGGGGTCGCGGGACTTATTTCTATTACCGCGACCCCGGAACATAAAGGGCTACTGAAGGACACCGTGGATTTTAGTCAGTACAAGTCTGACAGTACCTCCCGCCCTGCCCGGGGTTGGAGGTCTCATTTGATGATTTTACCACGATAAAAAAAAAAAAAAAGAGAACGTAATACTGAGATAGAAGGTTTCCTATTTGTTATGTCAGACACCTAATTCTACATAAAAAATTTATCCAAATCCGTTCAGTATTTTTATATGAAAGAGTAACTAACAAATATCGATACATCTTCAAAAACGTTCGTATTTATAATATTACTTAGAAGTTAGATAATATATCCACCTAATTTTTCTTATTGCATCGTAACCTTTGTTCAAAGAAGGAAATACCTATAATAACCCGACGAGTCTTTATTAATACTTAATATTCGAATTCATTTCCTCTGTATGTTGTAATAAACGTGTGCGACATCCGCTGAGGGCGATAGGTCAGACAGACATCTTTATATAGAAAAAAATAAAATAATTCACAATATAATTACATAGACATTGCTCATGACAGATTTACTAGCATTATGATTACAGGTAAGTACTTTTTTTTTTATTGCGTGGTAAAATCATCAAATGAGTCCTCCCACCCCGGGCAGGGCGGGGTGGGAGGACTGTCAGACTTGTACTGACTAAAATTCACGTTGTCCTTCAATAGTCCTTTATGTTCCGGGGTCACGGTGATGGAAATAAGTCCCGCGACCCCGGCAGGCTTTGGCCCTCTGTGAGGGGGCGCCGTCATTTTGAAGACGCTCTTTGAGGCGCGCGTGGAACACGACGCGCCGTCGACCCGGGCAAGGTCCATGGTCCGACAACGAGTTGCCCTTTACTCGCTGTCCGCATGCCCATTATGATTGCTTACAGGTATTGCGAACGATTGAACTCAAAGGAAAAATAATCATTTGTATGATTAATTTTCCATTCAATTCAATCGTTCGCAATACACGAAGGTAAAATTAAATTTAAATCGAACACAATTATCCCATGAATGACCACTATGTGACCAATTGGTCATTTCCATAAAGGCACTATACATAATAGTTGCGTATAAAGGTGCTCCCTCATCAGGGGCATTCCCGTGTAATGTAACGTTCCAGATTCGACTTTGAGCGTTACATTGCAATAGGTACTACCGCCCTGACAGACAAGCATTCGTATGTCATACGTCACGGTGGTGGCGCCGGGACGCCCCTGACACAATTAAGTTACAAGTGGAGCGCATTAATGTTTCCAATTGTATCAAGTAACTAGCTGTTGTCCTCGGTTTTGCCCGCCGCTCGGCTTTTATTGGCCGTAGCAGGATGGTTTATTTTTACCTTCCTCAAAAAATGTTAATAATTACATCCTTTAGTCCCCGAGATTAGTGCGTTCAACCAAACAAACTCTTCAGTCTCATAATAGTAGCTGTGATAGTAGTATGTATAATTTTCTGCCTTCATGTAATTTCCTAATCTGTAACGTTACATTACATGCTCGCAGTGAGGGTGCACCTTTATGGGAAACGCACAGAAAACTACTATAGGACTAATAGCTGGTGCATTACCGTTGATTGGGGCACAATAGCAATTTATGTTTTATACTGGTATTGCAGACAATTACTGGACATTCTATAGGTCACACTAGATTACGTTGTATCTAACCTTCTACGATATATGCTAGACATTCTTTTGTGTAATGATTTTGAGTCACGTTATACCTAGCAACAAAGGAAATAAATATACATGTAATAACATTCCTTTTTAGACTTCCGTAACTTGGTCCAGCATGTCCTACGGCAGGCCACTTATTGGTGATACCCATGGTTTTCTTCCCGCCGAATTCTTATTGGTGATACCCTTGGTTTTCTTCCCGCCGAATTCTTATTGGCGATACCCTTGGTTTTCTTCCCACAGAATTTTATACAGAAACCTCCCGACACAACCGTGTCCGGTGTGTGTCGGCGTAAGACGGAAAGTGCGGACGCCAAAACATCTCCCAGGCCACTTGTCAAAAAGGGGTCTTACCGCCACAATTGAGATGTGCCCGAAATATAAGTTTCTGCGATGTTACCAATAAAAAATCACTAACCAAACTGCAGTTATTTTATGGACTAAGAAATTGGGGCTCCCCTAATCTACAGGGTGCAATTTAAGTCATGGGCAATATTTTAATCTCAGGTTCTACTCACGATACCAATTGCATTTTGGCTAAACATTCGCAAATCAATAGAGCCTAAGATTAAAATATTGCATAAGACTTAAATTGCACCTTGTATATGTTGGCATTGGCACAGCTGCATACGCCAATGTTCCAGGTTAAGCCTCACTTGCCGAGGTTGTAAAATCTGTGGATTTGTGACCATCTGTCATAATGAGTTTCTTCCATGCCTCGGAAAGCACGTAAAGCTGTTGGTCCCAGCTGCTATTTGTAGATCTTTGAGAGTCGTTACTGTTACCGTTACTCAGAAGCTCTTAAGTCTGACAACCAGTCTTACCATGGGGTATCGTATTACCCAGTTACTGGGTTGTTGAGGTCCAGTAGGCAGTCGCTCCACCCCAGGTCGACGGCGTGTTGTGTTCCACGCGCACCTCAAAGAGCGTCAGCATGATGACGCCCCCCGCCCCCTCTAGAGGGCCAAAGCCTGCCGGGGTCGTGGGACTTATTTCATTACCGTGACCCCGGCACATAAAGCGCTATTGAAGGACACCGTAGATTTTAGTCAGTACAAGTCTGACAGTCCCTCCCGCCCTGCCAGGGGAGGGAGGACTCATTTGATGATTTTACCAAGTAAAAAAAGGCAATCGCTGCATGTATAATACTGATATTCAGCTGCAACTGGTTCGACTGGAAGCCGACCCCAATATAGTTGGGAAAAGGAAGCTGATGATCAGTAGTATATTCTTCGTAATTCCCATGGTTGTCGTAACAAGTGATTACCATGGCATTAAGTTAATGAGACTATAAGCTCCGTATTACCGGTCTGACCATACAAGGAGCGCAGTCGTGATGATTATGTGGTTTCACAGAAGTGATAAAGCCATCATAGATCAGGTAGGAGATAAGACTAAGGAGCGTTTAAATATGGGATCAAAATAATAATATGATAGTCTTATCTTTTTTGAGACTTTGTCATTTAGTGTTGCCAGCGGTTCCACCCACGAGCAAGTTGAAAACTATCTATAAACTACTAGCGGCCCGTCCCGGCTTCACACGGGTGGAGGACCCGGTCTAAAATTTGAGATTTAAACAATCCTATCTCTCAAGTTGGATCGAACTGCACATGGTGTGCGAATTTTATTATAATCGGTTAAGTGGTTTAGGAGTCCATTGAGGTCAAACATTGTGACACGAGATTTATATATATTAAGATATCCCATTTTATAACACGCAAATAGACAATGAATCAAGTAGATTATTTAGAAAGTTTTGTCATTGATTTATCTAGATAACCTTGCATTTGAACTCTATGAATATTAAACGAAACAAAAAATGAGATTTCTAAGATAAATAAAAATTGAGATATCTATTCAAGTAGCCCAAGACACTTACGTCAACTTATACATACTACAATAGTTTTATGAACAATGCCGTGGGGCATATCTAGTTACCAATATAACAATAAAACTTTTAAAAGCTCCAAACATTAATCGAAATAAATAAAATTACTAAAAGCTTTTGTCAATATCTTATCGATATCGATCGATAAAATAAATGATTTATGAATAAATACAAGGCACGGTCACGTGCGATCATAGTTGAATGAAAAACGTGCGCAGGCGCACCGCTCGTGTGTCCGAGCTTTACGTAACTTTTATGTAAGAAACCGGACCGAAGTGTAACATGGCCGGGGCTGTTACGTCCAACTTATTAGTAACTTAGTTAGTACTGGCGATGAGAAAACTATTAGCACTATCATTAAGTGATATTCAGTCAATATTTGAGTAATCAAAACATGTTAACCGAAGACAAATGGGGTTGAATTAAGAAATTCAATTCGATCCCTTACGACTTTGTCATCCATTAACGCATGTTTGGGTACCAACCTCTATAAAGTATCATAAGACTTGCATCGCCTTGTGTACGAAGGGGCTTATAGTATCGGTACTCGAAGAATTTTCTGAGTATATTGTATTATAAAATGCTGCCTTCTCTAGTTAACAAACGAGGAACTATTTTTTTTCCCTCAAATTAATTTCAAAGTTCAGGGATACCGTTCACGGATTTACAGGCGGCATTAGGCCATTTTCGTTTGAATATCACTTACTACTTTAATCATGACAGCTTTCTATGTATCTAAGTAATATAAATATATCCATCAATCTGTGCGTATGCGTCGATCACAACGCGGAGGCGGAAACGACCAGACGGATCTTAATATCCGCGAACGTTCAGAAATCCGCTCACATTTCGAACGTTTGCCGTCTTGAACTGACTTGCTTTATAGTCGCCATTTTCGATTTAAATGTCGCCAGGATGCAGAAAATAATACTTTTAGCCACCGGCAGCTTAGACCCTGTTCTCGATAGTGGTGGGCTGCTATTTTTAAATGTTCTTTGTTTTATTTTGAAATATATTTAAAAATGTTATTAATAATCTTAAAAATAAATGAGCCATAATAAATATTTCAGAAAATCATTTGAATCAATTGTAGAAGAAGCATAGTTCTTACGCTCCTTTAAATAACCTTTTCGATGTCATTTAATTTGTGTCGCCGACTGTACAATATCATAGTTCTATAACTAATAAAATTCTTATATTATTTGAGCTGGTTTCTAGACATTGTTATATGGGTCAACGTGAACCGGTTTATTTACTGTATCGTAAATGTTCATATCAGTACTAGAATCGCTATTTAGAAATCTTAAGTGTTCATGCAAGTAAAATTGTAATCATACAGGAATAATTAGACGTGTACAATAATAATTAGATTAAAAATCCGACGCCCTTGCCTTGAGAGGCTGCTGAATCGTTAAAATGTCTTCCGAGAAGGAGATGACTGCTTTCCATTTCCCCTACAGTATGCCCTGAACCAAATCAGGGTGCGAGAGATCGCGTATGCAGTGTTCTGCCCAAACAGGCCAGGACAGATCTAAACCATATGCTCCACTGTGTCTTACGAGCGATCCACACAATGCATACAAATTAGCATTATCCTTCCGCTTAGTTCTAAAATAAAGAAACAATTATTCTGCATGTCTTCTCCTTCCATCTCCATTATCCATTTCTAAATCACTAAATAACACTAATTAGTTAGACCATGATACTGACAACCTAACAAGATAGACTGACGATTTCGAAACTGGAATGCGAATGATAAATCATGAAACACATAATCAGTAAATTATCCTAAATCTAGAGAACATGAAACTGAGATTGTGGCAGCAGGTATCTGATACTCATCTTTTATTGTTATGAGATGTCAACACGCGATCAATAAAGGCTGGGTGACACTATTTTGTAGCGTTAGCCCCTTTGTACACAACGAGACGCAAGTCTATAATACCATAAACCTTTGACTCTTTTACACAACGCGACGAAGTCTCCGATACCTTACGACTTTGGTATCCTAAGACGTGTGCCTGTATACGAACATCTATTGCAATAGTCACCTGAATACAAAAGTCGTAAGTTATCGGAGACTTCCGTCGCGTATTATATGAAGGGGTTAAAATATTCAGGTGACTACAAATGTACGCTTCAAAAAGATTCAGAAAAGAAAATTCATACCTAACGAAATTTGAAGAATTAATGAAATTCCTTCAACAACTTGATCACAATTGGCTATTTGGCAAAGAAAAATCTCGTTAATCCGCAGTTAGGTTATGAAAAAATATTCGACCCGTATTTTATCTTTTGATACGTATACCATAATAAAATTGATGGAGTTTATATGCTTTCAAAAATGGCAATACGTTACAAATAAGTAAAAATTTTATTAAATTCTGACATCACAAGCCCCAATTTCGATTTTTGGTGCGTTATAACTTGGTAAATATTCATTAATTTTAGTAAATAAAAATACGTGTCCGTTAGCTTTTAAACCTCTAAAGGACTGACTAATTAGATTTTTAATTTATTGATACTGTCAAATAGCTAATTTAGCTTAAAAGCCTTACAATAATGTAGCTCGCTTAAAAAAAAAACTAGTATCGTGTCAATCAAGCATTAGGTGCACTTAGTCCATACTTAGTAATTAAATTGTAGCAGATAAAGAGTTATCTCATAATTATTATTGACGGTTGAGGCTGTACGGCATTTGTAGTGATTTCTTCATTGAGCCATTATTACTACGTATAGAGACGACACCACGCATCACCACTGTGTCCCATCCAGGATGAGTGCGCGCGCCTAAAGCACGACACAGAGCTGTCAAACAATTGAATGAACTTGTGCGCGTGCACTCATCCTGGATGGGACATAGTAATAATAGCTAAATGGATTTCATAAACCAGCTCGATTCTTGCGTATGATTGTTATCTTGATGAACGAGGTTATTATTTGTTGCGTGTTTTTTTTTTCTTAAGGCTAAATGTCATGTAATTATATATAAGGAATAATTATTATGCAGTTCCTGTGATGATATTATTAAAGACATTGAAAAATAAATTATAATTTAACGGCACGAACAAAATCCTCATTTGTGCAACATAATTTGCAGTATCTAAGTAGTTGATGATTTATCATTATGTCAGTTTTTATTATATTTTTTTTCTTTGTCTTGTAGGTATCTCTTTTGATATTACTAACTAGCTTCTGCCCGCGACTTCGTACGCGGATCCTGTTCGTTTATGGATAAAAAGTATCATATGTCCGTCTCCTGGCTCTAAGCTACCTCCCTACCAATTTTCAGCCAAATCTGTTCTGCCGTTCTTGAGTTATAAGTGGTGTAACTAACACGACTTTCTTTTATATATATTTACTAATTACTAATAAAAAGATTAGGTTAGGATAAAAAAAAAGAATTGGTTACAAAGTGTCTTTCTTTTAAATTGGCCAAAAGGGAAAAATCCGAATCCATAAGAGATTTTTGTGAACCACGATAAAACATTCTTAGGAACCTTTAGCTCTTTGTAGTTGACAATTTTGGCGTTTTTTTTGTTTAAGTGTAAGATGTCCACAGAAATGAGTGAAATGGATCAGAATAAAAAAAAAACATTTTGTTAAAAATAAAAAATAAATTGGCCAATTTCACTCATTTTTGTGGACAACACACACTTGGATATGGATTCGGATATCTCTCTTTTCGCCAATTTCAAAAGAAAGACCCTGTATAATTCTGCGTGTTGATACGGAAAAACAAGCTAAGGAGCTCGTATCTCAAACTAAATTTCCTATTCTGGCAGTAGTCGTATAGGTGTTATATGTATAATACAAAAAGAAAGGAGTTAAACCTCCAGTAAAACTCTTATATTACAAAATTGGACTTCTTAATACTTTGAAATATATTTTTATCTAGCACTATGCATTATTTTTATTTATGAAACTTGGTTCACCAAGTACCTACTAATACTATCTACTATATACTACATATATATAATATATAATTAGGTATTATTCTTGATCTTGACACAAAAGCGGCCATTTTCATTTTTCACAACTTACTAAGTAGTAATCCAATAATCATTGGCCTTATATACTAAGTGTATATTAAAGTAACGGCTTAAGTAAGCTAAACAGCAGTTTTATACATAAATAGGTGATTTACATTCAAATCAGTTTATTTTCGCAATGCAATGTCGTACTTATGCTAAATGAAATTGTTTAAACTTTAAGGTTAAGAATGATGGATATAAATAAATATTAAACCAGGTCGTTTACACTAGCATGCAATTTATTGAAGGTTTACTTTAAGAATTCATCGAAAACCTAAAAAAATATATCTAAAATCATTGAGCTATTATTACTACGTATAGAGACGACACCACGTATCACCACTGTGTCCCATCCAGGATGAGCGCGCGCACCTAGAGCACGCCACAGAGCTGTCAAACAACTGAATGAACGTTGTGCGCGTTGTCTCATCCTGGATGGGACACAGTGGTGATACGTAGTGTCGTCTCTATACGTAGTAATTATAGCTCAATGTCTAAAATAGAGTTTGTCAGAATGATACCAAATTAGCCGTTACAAGTGTCTGCCTTTAGCTATTTCAAAACGAGCTGTTTTCCACGGTTTGACCCTCGCTGTTCGTCTCCTATTGGTCTTAGCGTGATGTTGTAAGTCTATAACCCTCCTCGAAAAATAGGCTATTGAACACAGAAATGTTTCGTTTTTGTACTAATAGTTCCTGAGATTAGCTCGTTCATACAAAAAAACTCTTCAGCTTTATAATATTAAGTCTGGTAAGTATAAAAAGGTGTTATTCCCGTTGTGACTATAACCCAATTTGACCCAATTTTTCTCCAAATTCTTTCAGTGGGTTTTGCTTGAAGAGTAGCAAACATCCATACACCCATGTTTATAACCATTAATTTATAATGTTAGATTCAATTGGTGTATGTAATTTGTACGAATAGTTTTTTATTTTTTTTTAATCAGCATCAAAATGTAAATACATTCCAGTCATCAAATGTATTTTGTATTTACAACAACGCTATTTTTCTGTAATTTTAATAAATTCACAATATTTCAACAAAAAATCACTAAAAACAAAACAAGTTCTCGCTTTATTGTCCATTTTTCGGTGTAGGGTCCTCTCGCCCCTTGTATCTTTCCCCTTATGATTAAAATGACCGACTCGCCCCGTATTTATTTATTTTGGTGTACCCATTCGCCCCTTATGAAGGGGCGAGTTGAAAATTGACATTAAAATAATTATTTTGGTGTACCCACTCGCCCCTTGCGGCATTTCCATTGAAATTTAACCAAGAAAGGTACAGTCAGACAGAAAAATGCTTACAGTAAGAATAACACTACATTTGATTACTTTAGTCAACTATTTAGTAATCTCACAAACTCGTCGTGATACTTGTGATTGTTTGATGGTTTGTGCTACCTGTTGAGAGAGTTGTGTTGTGTCCTTATTTTTGCAAAAAAAACTAAAGATATCGCGAAAATAAGGACAATTAGACAATGGCTGTAATCAGCAATAGTACTAAGCAAGCATAAGTTCAAAGATGAAAAATTACCTGAAATTGTCTTGTTCATTGACTTACTACCAGAAGTACTAGGCTATCATGACTGTGTTCAAAGTGTTATTTTTTTAAATATTTCGGGGTCGATTACCTGAAATTATCTTGTTCATTCACTTACCAGTAAAAGTACTAGGCTAGCATAAGTTCAAAATGGTATTTTTTAAAATATTTCTGGGTCGATTCCGAACCTAACCTAACCTAACCTTAGCCAACCCGGACCCTGTTCATGATTAAAAAAAAACATTCAACTAATGAACTACCTACCCAGAATTATATAAATACATACCGGTTTAGTACTATGCTAGCCTAGTACTTTTGCTGGTTAATGTTGCACAAGACAATTTCAGGTAGTCTTTATATCTACCCAAAAATATGACTACCACTTAGTACTTATGTTAGCCTAGTACTTTTGTTGGATAGTCAAAGAACAAAGCAGTTTCAGGTAAACTTTAGAATTATTTCAATACAGACTACCTTGAACTCATGCTAGCCTAATACTTTTTGTTAGCTTCTAATAGCCTCGCCTCACTGGTGTTAAAGCCAGTAGGGAGAAATGGGAATAGACGCTCGAAGTTGTAAGCAAACAACATTTATTTAAATATTTAGAAACTTGTGTTGCTTACAGTACTTTTAACTTATTAACAATCGGGGGCGAGTCAGCGTATCTAAAAGTGAAGGGGGCGAGTCGGTCATTTTAATCATAAGGGGCAAGATCCAAGGGGCGAGCGGACCCTACACCATTTTTCGGTGTAGGGTCCGCTCGCCCCTTGTATCTTTCCCCTTATGATTAAAATGACCGACTCGCCCCGTATTTATTTATTTTGGTGTACCCATTCGCCCCTTATGAAGGGGCGAGTTGAAAATTGACATTAAAATAATTATTTTGGTGTACCCACTCGCCCCTTGCGGCATTTCCATTGAAATTTAACCAAGAAAGGTACAGTCAGACAGAAAAATGCTTACAGTAAGAATAACACTACATTTGATTACTTTAGTCAACTATTTAGTAATCTCACAAACTCGTCGTGATACTTGTGATTGTTTGATGGTTTGTGCTACCTGTTGAGAGAGTTGTGTTGTGTCCTTATTTTCGCAAAAAAAACTAAAGATATCGCGAAAATAAGGACAATTAGACAATGGCTGTAATCAGCAATAGTACTAAGCAAGCATAAGTTCAAAGATGAAAAATTACCTGAAATTGTCTTGTTCATTGACTTACTACCAGAAGTACTAGGCTATCATGACTGTGTTCAAAGTGTTATTTTTTTAAATATTTCGGGGTCGATTACCTGAAATTATCTTGTTCATTCACTTACCAGTAAAAGTACTAGGCTAGCATAAGTTCAAAATGGTATTTTTTAAAATATTTCTGGGTCGATTCCGAACCTAACCTAACCTAACCTTAGCCAACCCGGACCCTGTTCATGATTAAAAAAAAACATTCAACTAATGAACTACCTACCCAGAATTATATAAATACATACCGGTTTAGTACTATGCTAGCCTAGTACTTTTGCTGGTTAATGTTGCACAAGACAATTTCAGGTAGTCTTTATATCTACCCAAAAATATGACTACCACTTAGTACTTATGTTAGCCTAGTACTTTTGTTGGATAGTCAAAGAACAAAGCAGTTTCAGGTAAACTTTAGAATCATTTCAATACAGACTACCTTGAACTCATGCTAGCCTAATACTTTTTGTTAGCTTCTAATAGCCTCGCCTCACTGGTGTTAAAGCCAGTAGGGAGAAATGGGAATAGACGCTCGAAGTTGTAAGCAAACAACATTTATTTAAATATTTAGAAACTTGTGTTGCTTACAGTACTTTTAACTTATTAACAATCGGGGGCGAGTCAGCGTATCTAAAAGTGAAGGGGGCGAGTCGGTCATTTTAATCATAAGGGGCAAGATCCAAGGGGCGAGCGGACCCTACACCCATTTTTCGATGTAAATCACGACTTTCTAATTAAAATACCTTCCACTGCATTGTGTCCATCAGTTCAATAACATTATTAATACCGTGTTATCTCTGAGACAGCGTTTATTTCCACCAGACATTCATCGCTAAAAATATTAACAAAAGGCCTACTTGATACAATAAAAAGTTCACGCACGCGCGGACTAACGCCACAGAGTACCGCTTACAGTACACGAACGCTGTCGTATTTTTACTACATGGACAATATGGACATATCTGCAGTCCGTCGTCAACTGGTCTTACATTATAAGACACTAGCACCGCAACGACTTCGCGCGGGTGCGATCTCTACTATATTATACATTTAATAAACCTACGTATAAACCTTCCTTTGAATCAATCTAAATATTAAAAAACGAACTATGAAAATCCGTTGCGTAATGTTAAAGATCCAAGCATACATAGGGTCAGAAAGCGGGAAGCGACTTTGTTTTATACTGAGTATGTAGTGATTTTATGCACACATAGAGAAATGGTGAGCGGTCTTTCCAACTTGTGCTTATGGTGGCAATTAAAAAAAAATTGGATTATTTTTAGGCCTCAATCCAAATCAAAAGCAAAAATGAAGTCAGAAGGAAACATAACTCCTGCTCTCCGATGGAGGCGTATCCCAGTAAAACTGTTTGGCGTCGGACTGCGACTGGTTGCTGGAAGCCAGGTGGCTTTGGTGAGGCCTACCACCACCAGCTAAAGTTATTGAGTCGTAGCTCTGACGGCGAACAAGTATTAGTAAAGAGTTCTCCCCTGTTCACGGAATTAAAGACCAACTTTCTTGTTATTCTGTAAATTGAAGTACTATAGAAGCTGAGCAAAAGAAAGATGGATTATTTATGGTTCTACCAGACCATTCCAATCCATTGGCCAATGGCCACCGATTGAGTTTCAACTAACACTTTTTATTGATTTTTTGGCTGCTGCAAACAGTTCAAACTAATAAAACTGTCCATAATCCGGACCTTAATCTTGTATTTTTATAAGCTACGGATCTTCTACATTCTATTACTCTATGACAAGATGCCGTGCGCTCGCGCCGCGAATAAAATCGAAAGTGCGGAGAAAACAAAACCTCGCGAGTGTACTGACGTAACCGTTCTACTTTACTTGCTTATTCTGTAACATAATATGTATCTAAATTGTACGTCGTAGGTCACTGTTATAGCGATAAGTGACTTTCAACTTTATTATAGAATTGTCAACTCGATAATTGCTATCATTATTTTGGAGTTACGTAATTTTTTAGTAGAGATCGTTTATCGGTGGCAAGGCCTATTGGTCTGGTCGCGGGTCTTATACCATCACCGTGACCCCGGAACATAAAGGGCTATTGAAGGACACCATGGATTTTAGTCAGTACAAGTCTGACAGTACCTCTCGCCCTGCCCGGAGTGGGAGGTCTCATTTGATGATTTTACCAGGTAAAAAAAAAAGGCCTATTGGTCGATCATTAATCTCTCCACTTAATATTATGAACGCGAAAGTATGTATGATTGTTTTTATTTGTGTATGTATGTTTATGTATTATCTTGTTAACAGCTGAACTTGGTACAAAGATAGATCGGATCCTAGAGTGGGTGGAAAGCACTAAAGCACGAAACTACGGACAATACTTTTAATTTGGTCTAAATACTTTCAATTAAATAGATCAATAATAATTATACTGACTGATCTAAGTTTTGCTTTTACTAATTATAACTCTAGAGATCAAAGGTCAATAGACCGGCAAATAAAATGTCTAGGTTAATAACGCCTTTTGTTACACTTCGTGTAACGCCTTAATTTTCCTGTAGCAAAGTTTCTATTACCAGATTTTCTAATTAGACAGTGATTTAAGAGAGATTTCTTTGATTATATTATGATTGTATTTATTGCATCTGGTCTTCCTTAAATGTCATCACATCGCCGCAGCTGATTCTCACATTTTCAGAGGCGCTTGCACGAATAATTAAACATCTGTTGAACACTGAAGTGTAACTCCAAAATAACCCTTATATCAACGACAACATGCCATTTTGATGTTGTCAGTTTTTTTAGACAATTGTTCAACACATGTTTAACTATTTGCAGTAAAATGAGGCATGATTTTAAAATTGAAAATAATCGTTTCGCTTAAAATGTTTACCCAATAATTTAGTAACGTGTATTTTATGTTTTTGCCAAAAAATAGAACAAAATGCTACACATTTTTCTTATATTTTTTTTTCTTTCGATTATCATCAAAATTAGCGTATTTACTGGTACAGTATTAATGTACATTTACTTTATTTAGCCAGTATTTTACCCATGTAATATTAAAGTACCGTGAACCATGGTCCATTACAAAATAAACAAGAATTATTCTAACAAAGTTTCCCTTATAATTAGTAAACAATAAATAATTGTCTCACATAACCTTGTAGATTACAATTACAATCAGAATAACACTGTCATCTATTTCACGTGCTAACAAAGAGATGTTCACTTAACCCTTAATTTGGCAGCGTAAAGTATACTTAACATAACATTTGAAAAAATCTAGATGTCAAATTTTCTTCCGTGATTTCAAATTTTATGGGCTAGGAATATTTCAATGATAGTTAATTTTAGTAGGAAAAAGTTTCTACCGGCCTGTCAATATTTTCCTTGACAGTAGCGAACCAGAAAGGACAATGAGACAATGTCATCTGTGAGCCATAAATGTAAATATTTATTTTTGTTGGGTTTTGGTCTAGTTCTGACACATATTTTGCTTATTTGTATTTATTTATTGTGTATTCAATACGTTAAAAATATTAGAAATCCATTCTTCACCTGGATATGAACACGAGGAGTCAGTGAATTTGATTGTTAAGTATACTCAACAAAATTCGATGGTGAGTAATCTTGTTATGTAAAGTATTCTCAACAAATCTGCATGGTGAGACTTATTGAAATAGCAGTTTCAGCACTTTTTCAAATGAAATTATGCATTCTCAGTCAGGTAATTGATTCCCCTCTACAATTTACACAAATCTTGGCTTTTGCGCCACTAGTGCCACTACCAACATGTACTACAGCTACTAGCAAATCGTCGGAGACAGAAAGGCTGTGGTCTGTCTCCACTTCACTTCTCTTTACCTGATCCAGATAACCTCTGTACCCAAAACGACAATGTAATCAAGTTTAAATGGTCTAATAGAATTTCCTTCATTGTGCGGAAGTAGATCCAGAAAAGTGCGAAAGCTCTAGGGTCCCGATAGAAAGAAAGAATTCAATTATTTCATCGATTTCAGTTCTGACAATCTGTTTGATGAAATTTGTGCCAAAACTAATGGTTACTTATGGTGTTAACTAATTGAAAATTGTTTACTACATAAAAATACTGCATGTAAACATTTTTTTATATACATATTATATAATATTATATACATTTTAATTCTTTAGCCATAGGATTTTGTTAAGTATACTTTACGTTCTGTTTTCAGGAAACCCTTCATGTAATATTTTTTTTATTATTTTTCCCGTAAAGTTTGAATGCATATTAACGCAATATATTAACGCCAACTTTCTACTTCAACTTTTTTGGTCTTGCCAAATTAAGGGTTAAGCTCTCGATGTCGGTGGGAAATATATACCCACCGACAGACGCCACACGATTTATAGTTAGAAATGGAAATCTAGCATTGATACACATATTTTATCATTCATGCTATCTTCAATATGTACTCAAATCATGACTGCTTTGAATTGGAGATAAAATTATTATAGTACGACACGATTATGTATGCGTGATACTGAAAGATGATCGCGTTTAAGTGCATTTAAGTAATAAATGTTACTTAAACATTTATTTGTTATAATTTATTATTAGAAATATTTTGTGCATTCATTAACATAATAGACACAGCTTTTTTTTTACGTGGTAAAATCATCAAATGAGTCCTCCTATCCCGGGCAGGGCGGAAGGGACTGTCAGACTTGTACTGACTAAAATGCACGGTGTCCTTCAATATCCGTTTATGTTCGGGGGTCACGGTAATGCAATAAGTCCCGCGACCTCGAATATACATCTAAAATTAATATTATGAATTTCAAATCAAATTCTCTTTTGAAATCTGCGTGTGCGTACTCTACGTACAGAATCTACCAATTATTTTTTTTGATTTGGCAATTACCAAATACTTAATTGCGTTTATCGTTACATTATGAAAGGTACAAGGTGTAATTTCGACTGTCAGGAGAAACGGAAGTGTCAGTCAGACAAATAATAATTATTAAGCTAAATGAAACAGAGATTAGTCGAAAGTTGAATTCATTTTTAATCGTGGGTTTAAACACTCAATAGTATAAAGGATTTAGAGCCTACTTCATAAGTTATAACAATTCCTTAAATCATTAATTAGATTCTCTCATTATTATGGTACTTAAAAGGCTCTCCCTCACCGGGAGCGTTCGGGTGTAATGTACCATTTTATAGATTCGATATTACAATACTTGACTGACGAGCATTCGAATACATTTAGTATAGAATTGATACAAGGTGCGCATTGTGATGCTCGATTGTCTTCCGTCACTGATGATATTTTCGTATCTGTAACGTTACATTACAGACGAATGCTCGCGGTGAGGGAGCGCCTTAATGGTCTACAAAAATCTCGTCTAAGAATCTCCTAAAGTTACCAAAACGTAAAAAATGTGCAAGTTTTGTCAACGTGGGACGAACTTCGTATGATTTACGTCACTTTCGTCACATTGTCTATGACTAAAATTGTAAAACGGGTGTGAATCTCGCAATAATTCACGGTACATACGCGTCATACATTTTGTGGACATTGTAATTTAATAATTTTATAAAATAAACTGTGACCTTACCCATTGTTTTGGTAATGTGTTGAGAAACGGATCTGGATTAGGTAGGTATTAAACTAATTGTGGGTGTATAATGTAAATTATAGTGATTATTTAGTAGTACATGAACGTGAACATAAGATAAGACAGAGATAGGGTTTCTTTTTTTTTCAATTAAAACAAAAAACTCTATCGATCTTCAAAAAAAAAAATGAATGAAGAGTTCCCTTCATTTCTTCATGATTCAATCAGCGGACCCTCACTAAAACTACACCTCACTATTTGTCTACATTTCTTTCTCAACGTTTCTCTTTTGATGGGTCTGCTGGAAGAAATTTCTTAAGAAATAAGCAGTACCCTTGTACTATAGTTTTAAATTTGCGTTGTTACATGTTCTATTTTGTGTGTACATAAACTGTTAAATAAATAAATATACAAACAAAAAAACGATTTTCCAAATCCGTCCAGACTTTTCTTCATTAATAGGACAACAAACCTCAAAAAGACACCTGACAAATAGAAAAACCGCTCCTTCTTTTGAATTTTGTTGTAAAGCTATGAAATGAAAAAATATAACATATATAGAAAAAAATGTCTGGGTTGTGGAGGTAGACCCATGAAGCTGTATCAATTTAGACTGGAAGCCAAACTCAACAAAACAGTTTTCTTTAGTTAGTGATTTATACAACTTAATTAGCAATACAATGCGTCGGAACCGTTTATCAAATAAATATCTACTGTCTAAGAATCACTTCGTTAATTAAAACGCAGGATATCCCTCACTTTCAAGACAAGTCATGAACAAATCAGCTTGACAGCTGTTTGCCTAGTCAGTTATACATATATCTGTCTTCCTAAATACAGGATATGGTGTGGCTAGTAAATATATCGCAGCATGCAGTAGAGTTAATGGTTGGCTATATATTATACGTTACTTTAGGATATTAGCTATTACACATTAAGCCCATTCGTACACATTTTTTTTGTTTTTTTTTTTTTTAATTATTTATTCGAGCAAACTTATTATATGAAAAATAACATTTTTATTCTGCCAAACTGCAGTACCTACAGTTTGTCGACAGAGTCACATCGCAACGCAAGTCTCCGATACCTTACGAGTTTCGCGAAGGGGTATTTCTTTGATCATTGAAAACACAGGCTTGCACATAATTAATATTTTCAAGATTTCTATAAAAGTTGTAATTATGCGAAAGGCGTAGGTATATAAGCAGTTCTGCCTTAAAAGAGCACCGTGGCCCTGGAACGGAAAAGACAACTGAAGAAGGTGGTTTTAACCTGTCATCGCAGCGATGATCCTTAAAGATTATATTTTTATCTGGTTCAATTCGGGAAACTGTTCAATTATAAAAAACACAAACAGCTAAGATTACAACAAAGTTCTTTGACTTCCTTACTTTCTTGAACATTCTCATCATCAATTCAAATTGAATCTAGAAAAACCGCAACATGCAAAGACGAGCTGTTCATTCACCATACAAGTAGCTGTGATTAACGATGCTGTCGGTGTCTGTAAAACTGTCAGGTTTAAGATACTTATCACATTCCGCGTAATGCTTCGTTGATAAGATTTATAAACCCATCTGTGGAGGTATGTCTATCTGATAGTTATAATAAAAACAAGACATGATTGGCATTGGCAATGACCAAAGGAGAACTTAAAAAAAGAATACAACACTTGTGTTTTTTTTGTACGTTAAATTATGCGAGCCTTCCACGATCAAGTTTACCGTCAAGCCAGAGAGCGCGCTGGAAGCGGCATGATTTAAGAATGGCTATCAGTGTGCATCACAAATGTACTTCTGATAGCCATATACATCAAGTTTACTGCAGTACGCCCACCATCCGCGCCGCGCGGCTTAAAGGCCTTTACCTGAACCTTACACGGTTCACATGCGATCAGATCGCATCGCCAGATCGGATCACCGGAACGGATCCTGCTTTGTGGGTAAAGGCTTTAACAGCCCTGATTTACGCGATTTGATCTGACGTGCACCGGCAGTGAGGAAGCACATAATGGACATCCATAGGTTACAGAGATCGCATGGGTTCAGATTGTGTCGCCAGATCGGATCGCACTCTGTGCGTATGGTTTACGCGCTGCAATCTGTGACTGTAAACTGGACCGCGTGTGGCTTGCATATAGGATGTATTGTTCAATTATTATTATTTCAAAAACATGCTGCATCCTGATTTTACTTTTAAACGATACATATCCAGACATTTAAAGTAGAAACTATAATATAGACTCATTATTTAAATTAAAGTAGGTACCTTGTTGAGTGCCTCATTACTGCAATTGCGAATATTGGCCAGTTTTGTGCTATAAATCGCAACATATCTGAAACATTGACCACAATATTTCAGGCTAATATGCTCCTTATCTTGCAGACATAATGCTTATTATCGCATGCACTATTTTAACGTTTTGGTATCTGTGAACGTCGCCACTTGTATGTGAATTCGACCACTCTATAAACATCTCAAGGTTCCCCTCTCGGTCCATAAAGTGGGATATAACGCAACTTTATAGTACTAAAATACAGGAAATTGTGCAAAAGTAGTCTTATGAATTTTATCTTAAAATAGTCTACACACAAAATTGGAAAATAAGGTTCCAGCTTCTGGGAAACAGGCTCCCACTCTGCGGAGAATTGGGCCACAACCCACCACACTGTCCCAGCGTGAGTTAATGGATGTCACTACATGGCATGGAACCTAGCTATACTGAGGCTCTATTAATTTATTATATATCGTGTATAATATACGATGAACTAATGGCCGATGTGGCCGTAAGGTTCTCGAATGAAGACCACACACCGGCAAGCGCTGCGTAGGACGTCCTTCCACTAGGTGGGCAGGCGATCTTATGAAGGCCACAGAATCACGCTGGATGCAGGCCGCTTACAAACGGTCCTATTGGAAGTCTAAAGGGGAGGTCTATGATCAGCAGTGGACTTCATACGGCTGATATAATATGATGATGATGATAATAGACTTACAAAAATAAAAACAATTGTAATTAGGTATTTATTTCATTACTTTTCCTGTTGAAGTTTCCTATAAAAACAGGAAAATTCGGTTCAAACTTCATTTCGATATTTGATAAATACATAAAATTCATACACACAGTTCTAAGAATCGCTACTAAAATATGTATATTAGTTATATATTTTTTGTAACAAATTTTTTTTCTGTCAGAACTCCGTCAACCATTATACGAAAGCTTAAAAACCGTAAAGATTTGAAAGAAATAACTAATTAAGTCATAATAACTTCAGACACGTGTTCTAAGAAAGTCACAGTCTACTTATGATCAAGTTAGATAACAGTGTTACGGAGGAGTCCAATAAAAAGATGAGCGCGAAAATGGAGGTGAATCTAATTATGAATTACAGAAAAAGTAGACTACCTGACAAATTAATAGAGCTTAAAATAGAACTACAAAATTTCTATCATCAATGTTCCTCGCACTTTTAAAACCAAATAGTCGTGTACTACATCTCGGTTTAAGAAGTATTTCCATATTTGAGAGTAGTGGAATTAACTTGCAACGTTTTCTCGATGAATTATAACATTGGGCTCTTCAAAACAGTTAAGAAGTTTCTGCAGGGTCGAAAACGCGTAGGCGATACCTCCGCTTACAATCAGGCGTTATACAGAGGACTTTTCGAAATTCCTTTATCATATAGGGTTCAAAAAGATGTTTATAGTTTTGGGCATTTTTTCCAAAATCGTCATCACCTGAGGCTTTAGAGAAATGTTTTGTTTTTGTACAATACTTTTTTCTCACTTCTATCAAATATTTTAACAAGCTAGAGGTTGTTAAAATATTTTACATTTTTATTGACTTGATCTAAACCTTGTTTTCATGTAACCTACATTTGGAACGGGAATTCCGCATTCACAAATCTAACGAAATAGCCATTTCGAAAGTGTCACTGTGTTTTCTCGACGATCAATCATTTATATGTCAGGTCAGACCTCACCTGCAGGTGTCTAAAGGTTGACAACATCAAACCTTACTGCATGAACTCTAGAGGTGCAGGTATACAACTTTGCATGCATTTAAGCACACTTATCGATTGACACGTCATGTCATAAATATTTAGGTGTATATCTGTAACATGAAGGATAAAAAAAGTCAGTACCGTCAGCACGAGTTTTCAGTATTTGAGACGTAAAGTAAACTGGTACTTTTACGACTTCAAATTGTCAATTTTAAAGGAAAAAATTGGTTCTTCGCACACCAGAGGCGCTGTTCCATATTTTCATACAAGAAACGCTGTAAATACTGGAAAAACTCTGTAAAGTAAAATGGTAAAAACTCGTGCTAGGGGTACAGTTGTTTTACATTGTCAATGGAAACATATTTCATTTTGTGTAAAACATTTGTTTTTTTTTCTTTCAGGGTTGATTTCATAGTAAAAATTGTTTATACCTAATCATGAGTACATTCAAGGTTGTTCATGTTTTATAAATAACCCTGTATACGAAAAAGGCATCCTTGTAGAATATTATGGCAAGATATTATTATTATGCATTTTTATATCGTTTTGGCCATTTTACACCCACAGGTCAATATCTGTGTTCCTCCTCAAAGTAATTTAGCTGTTCGCGCTTATTTTTGCTATATTAAAAGTAGACCTACTTTTTAGATATTATGTACCTAGATTACGTACAGCCTTTAAGTAGTCTACATATTATCTGATTTACGAATACATAAGAGTAGATATATCATGTTTATAAATTAGAAGCATTCACTTAGTATTAAATCTTATTTTGCAGCTACAGAGTGTAAAATAACAAAATTATATAAATTGCATAAATAACATCAACGATCTTTATCGCAGACTTATATTCATCAAGAACCATAAATTCTTCACAGTGTTGTGGCTTTACTCTAATTAATAGTTACAACATAATTATTTATCATCATTTATTACATTATAACTATGTCAGAGGCTTGTATGACCCCAGAGGTGGTAATATCAATACAAAGAATTATAACGTAGATTGGAGAAGGTCGCACCATATCCCACTGAATACGGTATTTTACTGCATAAATAAATTGAAAATCTATTTAGTCCGTCAGTAATAATACTGAAAAATAATGGACACGTATTTTTTTGTTTTTTTTTAACCATGAATATTGACAAAGATAAAACGCTTCCAAATTCGGGAGTGGGCGCTTGTGACGTCATTACGCTTGTAAAATTGTACCGACTGAGTGACGTTTTGTGATTTTTAGAAGTGTTGTATCTTTGTCAATTTTGGTTTGTGTGACAAAATAAAAAATACGGGTCTAATATTTTTAATCTATTTTTCGGCGTAATTTTTTTTTTTTTGAGTAAAATACCCTATTGAAAAAACCAGTTCACCAGTTCTATACGTTAGAAATGTAGAGAGACTTTTTAATGCAAAGCCGTCCTCCCGATTTGATCGAAGCTTATCACACTACACTGTGATGCAGTTAAAACTCTAATTCGTTTGAATCTGCCTGAAGAATTAGTCGTTTGCAGCACGGTGCGACAAAAGTAACGACAATGCAATTTTGAACCCCACTGTTATTTACACATTATTTAGAAATCCATACCGATAATGCTCGTGCTTCTGAAAATGTTAACGGTCCGTTATAAAATTAACGCTAAAACTCTATTATGTCTGATAACATCAAAGAAAAATAAGAAAATTGGTCATAATCACACTTAATCCCGTGTGTAAGACAGACAAATTAACTCAACAAGAATTCATCCAAAGAAACTACGCAATATGAAGACAAAACAACACGCAAGCGGTTTTTCATTCACATCATTGATTCGTACTAACCCAATGTCTAGGACACTGGGCAATAGCGGGCAATAACGGGCAACAGTGGGCAATTAATTGCTCTTGACTGTTTCAATTGACCCTGTTCAGGATCCCTGATCTTACAAGTGCAATCATTTTGTATGCAGAGTATCAAGTAACTTGATGTGGCGTTGACAAACAGCAAGGTTGTTTTACAATGACAAGGTATTTTTAGTTATGTTGTTTTTTTTTTATTTATCTATTCGTATTTTGCTTGCTCCTGCTCTTGCTATCACTTTAGGCCAGGGTTTCTTAAAGTGGGGTCCACGGACCCCAGGGGGTCCGTGGCATGTGCACCAGGGGTACGCAGTAGGTCAGCTAACTCTTAACCTATTTAATAGGAAATACTAAATATAATAATAATCTCGTCTAGGTAAAGACAAGAACTCACCGCGACAACACTTCGTCAGTCACAAAACATGAATGAATTAAACAAAGAGTAAACTTCTAAGCCAGGGTTTGTTTCATATTTGACTCTAATACTTTGATCTGTTCAAAATATTCTTTGACAAGGGTCCATGGAATTATTTATATTGTGAAGGTGGTCCGTGACTCTAAAAAGTTAAAGAAAGGCTTTAGGCGATCTGTTTCAAAATAAATTGACAAATGCATATCATTTAATCCACATTGAGATGGCGTAAAAAATTTCATTAGCAGTCCAATTAAAAAGATACATTTCCATGGTTGAAATTAAAAACTTCTATAGACCGATATTATTTCTAAATAAAAAATAGAACATTTAGGTAAACTGCAGGTCTGAAATGGCCAATTAGCATTATTTCTAATATTTTATTTTGTGACTGACTATCACTAAAATAAACAATGAAGCAAAGTGAATCTTTCTGAATATTTCTTAAATTGACCAATTTAGACTGATTGGTTTTTTTATTATGTTTTAATTTCTATCTGATTACTGATAAACTTTGTCATTCCCCTAATTATTTTAAAAGGTAGGTAAGTAGTACAGTCAAGACAAAAACAGTATTGCACTGCACCCACTCAACCAAGAAGGCTGTAACTCAACGCCACACAAGATATTGCAACTATGCTCACCTGTCATACGCCTGCCAGTGTCTCTATACTATTCTCAAATTACCGCTCGATTTTATTCCAAGGTCGTCCCTGTTTATAATCTGTCACAGCTGTTATTACGAGCAGAATCTCGAGCATTATGTAATAAATAGGTTGGTACTAGGGTTACATAAGATATGTGGAGCTGTAATTTAATGACGATGTTAGGTAATGTGAAGATGTGATAGTGTGATCGACCTTATTACCATAGACTTCTTGGAACTATGCTTTATATGAGCTGCTGTGGTGAGACACGTGATAATTGCTTTTAAAACTTTTTGTGTTTCTAAACGACTGATCCTGAGATATCGAACAAATTTTATACCATTCCCCCTCGAAAAAGCTACTTTTACTCACGGAAAACAGTGCGTAAAAGTAGTCTTTTACGCACTGTTTTGGTGTTTGAATTTAGAACACTTTAGTACATTCGGCATCGACCGCGATGCTGGACAACCCCCTTGCTAATATGAAAATTACTCTTAATTCAAATCATTGTTCCGATTTGAATGTCAGCTTGTTGGTGCAGTGACCGAGCGATTGTACTACTTCGCACCCACGTGTGTGTGGAGCAGACTAATTAAAAAAAACTTTACTTTGTTTCGTTGAATATCCTTATCGCTCAAATCTTTCTTTTTCTCGTAGTCATGGTATAAAGTATCGTTTGCAACTCTTGAATAAAACGGATTTAAATCGAGGGACTGAATCACTCGCGTCGCTCAGGATTTAAATACTTGAATCACTCGCTTCGCTCGTGATTCAATCATCATGAATCACTCCCTACGGTCGTGATTCATTCATTAAAATCCTTCGCTTGCTCTTGATTCATATAATGGCCCTCGCTTTAAATCCGCTCTTTATTCACTAGTTGCAAAATATACTATTTGAATTTTCAGTTACCGTGAACGGATTCGACCTATAAGGTGGGCAGACACTGGATGCAAACCGCTTCCAACCGGTCCTATTGGAAATCTATGGACGAGGCCGAGCAGTAAACAGTTTTTAATGGGCACCCAGATTAATTTATATCCTGGATTGTAACACAGTGTGTATTTTTATCCCGGTATCACACAACATTATACTTAATACTTTAACTGTAAATAAAAGGTCACAAATAAAAAGTTGAAAACCTTTCTTTGTACCACCTCGATTTTTGGCCGCCGAACCAGTCATTGTAAATTAAGGAAACCTCACGTTGATTGAGTACTTATTTCCGGAAATTTCGGATCTTAAAAAGGCGAACTCAAGGGCCTATAGGAGCCTTAACCTTGAACCCTGAGTGCGACATTTTTAAAGAAGGGCCTTAAGAACCTTGGCAAGGCCTTAAGTTCATAATTCGGATTAATTAGCCTTAATTACTGAATGAAGATTCATTGGGGGAATGTTTCTTCATGTTGTTTCATCTATGTCTTTTGCCCCAAAAGTATTTCTATTGGTGTAAAAGGTATTATTTGAAAAAAAAATGGTCAAATTACCCAAGAAAAATTAAGTTTTCTACTGAAGAATGAATTTAAAAAAAATAGTTCAGTAGTTCTAGAGATTCCTTACCAGAAACAAACTTAACTGATAGTAAAGACTTCCTGAAGACTGAAAACATTTTAATGAAGTTCGATTAATATACATTATCGTATAACTATTTTATTATTCGTAGTCTGTAACGCAGAGCTGTGCCCATAATTCTGTTTGAACAAATTTTCATAGCTAAAATTGACCCGTTTGTAAACAAACATCTATGAACGCTGGCATAAATAATATAGTTTCTCAAAAGAAAGGCTTATAATCCGAGTTTTAAAGCACCGACTGGTCGATATTGCGTCCAAAAGAGTAGCGAGCTCGGAATCCGGCGCAACGACTTTCATTACATGCTGCAATGATGCGTGCTGCGGATATTGGTAATATTGGACTTAGGGCTACCACAACACCTGGGTACTTAAGGTGTTTAAATAGTAGCTCCTAAGTAACAATAATAATAATATAATATTCCACAACTATCACACAACGCCATCTAGTCCCAAGCTAAGCAAAGCTTGTGTTATGGGTACTAGACAACTGATAAACATACTTATATATTTCTAAATACAACGGCTGAGAGTTTGGAATTATAACCGTCTAATGATAGCACGTTCGCCCCCTGTAATATGAAGCTTTTACAATACTGGCAGAAAACAGGTATACTGTATATGGGAAGAGTATTTTATCGTACTTTTATGTTTTTTTGCTATGTTAATCTGTCCCAAAGTGGGCCAGTCCAGTGGCTTGTTCATTTACTCTAAACTTGGCGTAAAAAGATTCAGGCGTGCTAGCCACAAACACTTGTATTGGATTCTAAAGTGGGGCTGCGCTGCCTGTCATAAACAAACAAACCACGAATGAGGAGCAAGGAGCAACAACCGTAAGTAGTTTAATAAGTACAAGTATGTGACATGAAATCACTATACATTTATAACAATATTGCACACCAGAAGAAAATAACAATATAAAATAATTAAAGGGAATGCGGAAGATTTACAGTGAGGCGCAAACCACAGGATTGCGGTTACAATTTAAGATATTGCGGTTAATTCTATAATGTTGGTTTTAACTTTAACTTGTGTTGCTGGGTTCACCATTATAATGGCCTTTTTTTAGCCGACTCTACAATAAAATAAGAGGTTCATTTCGATTGTACTTATCTCAAATGTATGGTACAGTCAGCATCTAAAGTTTCTGACCACATTCAAATTTTCAAAATCTTTGTACACCGAAATAATACGTAAAAATACGGTGTATACAGCGATTTTGAAATCATCGAAAAGGCAAAAATTTCGTCATAGAGACAGAATAAAAATAACAGGAGGTAAATCACAGTCATATTATTGCCAGAAGTGACTTGTGGTTTTTGAGAGGACAGTTACACTGTGACCTATGCTCTATCGAATTTTGAAAGTGCAGTGAATGATTTTCAATACAAACAGGATATGTGACGGTGAAAGGTTTAAAATAAGGTATTTTAAAATATGACTGTAGCATAATTTAAAAGGGCGCTAAATGAATAAATATGAAATTCTACTACACGATTTTATTAAAGGTGCATTCAGACACATCCGTCACGTCACGTCACCAATTGAAACTTGTATGGAAATATGCCTGGTGGTGATGTGACTGATAGATCACGTGCCTGACGTGTGGGAACAAAATATCATATACGAGTGTAGAAATTAAACCGGGCCGGTGATGGTGACGGTTGAGTGTGAATGCACCTTAATGATGATTGACCTACTGATTGCCATAAACTTATAACTTTGACGATGTAATAATTAAACAATTTTTAGTGGCTATGGCAACCCTGATAATTATGAACCCTCAGTAATGAGGAGTGGTTGACGCGATCACTGGCCTGAGTGAGAGCCTTTCATAACAACTCAATCAGCATATCATATCAACAAAGTACTGAGTGCTGATATCAATGATTGACATAATATGATAATATGTTGTTGAAGCTAATTAAAATATAACTGGTCGTTAATTTCAAGCATAACTGGCTTTTCTCGCCCCTTTCACCGCTATAGCCTAAAACCGTCTCTAGGATACCATCTGAGCATGCGGGCGGCGAGTAAAGGGCAACTCGCTGTCCGACCATGGACCATGCCCGGGTCGACGGCGCGTCGTGTTCCACGCGCGCCTCAAAGATCGTCAGCAGAATGACAGGGTCCCCTGTCAGATGGCCAAAGCCTGCCGGGGTCGTGGGACTTATTCCATCACCGTGATCCCGGAACATAAAGGACACCGTGGATTTTAGTCAGTACAAGTCTGAGAGTCCCTCCCACCCTGCCCGGGCTGGGAGGAATCATTTGATGATTGTACCACGCAAAAAAAAAGGATACCATCTATTTTTGGAACTAAACTCATCAAAATCGGTTCAGTGGATTAGTCGTGATAACATAACAAACGAGTTCCCTTTAATTCATGATATGATCATGACGTAGACTGAGTTAAAACCTTGTATAAGCAACTAATACTTTCTCACATAATGTACCATCTGATGATGAACAATGTAACAAAAGTTCTGTAATAATTTTGGCTATTGAAAAAGAGTGTCCATGGAGTTTTTTACTCATTCTTCTCCATAGAGATCTACGCTTTGGAATGAGCACCTACGGTACTTTCACAGTTTTTATGTCTTGTGACTGGGATGTAGCACCATAACTATTTTGTACTAGTTTTATTTTTATGTCTTTTGACAATTCAAAAGTGCTTGTAATGGCTTAGGAATAAACGCTTTGATTTTGATTTTAACATAAATGCATATTATTATACCTTGAGTTAAAGGTGAAGTTACTCTTGGTGAGCATCATATGAACGGTATGATGATTATCTGATGATGATGATTATTTATTTGAGGTTGGCTCTGATATCAGACTCAATTACCTCGCTTCTGAAAACCTCATGGGCCTATATTGATTAAG
This sequence comes from Agrotis ipsilon, assembly GCA_028554685.1. Taxonomy (NCBI): domain Eukaryota; kingdom Metazoa; phylum Arthropoda; class Insecta; order Lepidoptera; family Noctuidae; genus Agrotis; species Agrotis ipsilon. Next base: position 12,917,846 of record CM052972.1, read on the forward strand.
AGTATTTTATGCAGTAATTTTTACTCTACAATCTATTTTTTACGCTTTCAGAACAGTAGTATAAAGAGCAACTTTTCAGACTTTTTTCATGGCAACAAGGAAGCCATAAATCAATCATTTAACAATGTTTCGACGACAACGAAAATATCCAGGTGTTAAAAATAATAATTAATGTAGATTACACTTCCCTTGTGGCTAATTATTCTACTTCTGGCAGCAACCGAACAACAACCTTACAGCTAAAAAAATAAGGTTCATTACGATGCATTGTAAATATATTTCGTTCAGTTTACCATATTATGTAAGATAGATAGATGGATGGAACATATTTTATTGTACACCAAAATTGTTAGTTTACATTTATTTGAATTTAAATCTCAACATACTATGGCGTTATTTTTATTTTACAAGTATTTTAAAGTTTAAAAAAAAAACGAAGTTTAATAACTTTACTCAATTATATGTATAATAAAGACTTCCTTATTGCGAGGTGCATTCGTGTCGTAAAAAATACTCGCAACTACATCAAAGTTCAACAAAGATTACGTTTCTATTACAAAAAAAAACAATTATAATACTATATAACGATACAATCCATTATTTATAACGTTTAAAAGTTACAAGGGCACGCCTATTCGATTGTGTTATTTTTTTTCTTCATTTTGATTTGATTTGAAGTCTCCGAATCAGATATGATTGGGGTTGTCCAAACTAGTGGTCCTAAGACCAGTTTTCAAATGTTATATCTGAAAAGCATAATTTTAAAAACTATTAGCACTACAGAAACTATCTAGGGGCACGGCATCGGCAGTGCCCCCGCCAAGACGAGACAAGCGAAGCGCTACCTCTTCTTGAAGTGTTTCGTTGTTTTAGTTTCATATTGTAGTAAATTTAGCATCCTGAACAATTGGAATCAAGTACTTACAACAGGTAAGTACAACTACAATAACTCTTTAACAAAAGAGAACTACCAGATTTGACGCCGACTACTCCTTATATTTAGGCGACGAAATTACTGAACTATTTCTTCTTATTCGAAGAACAATACGAGTAAATAAGTAAAAAAATACATTCTACATTTTTTTTTGCAATCAACTGCGAACTATAGAGTATAAAAGCCAAACCTTAGGTGTAAAATAAGAAAACTGTGACCAGTTATGTTACAATTTTATAACGTAACGCTACAAGAGGTTACAGTGCATCCAAAACAACTTGGCGAAACAATTTACGATTACGTTGTTTAAAACAAAATACTACGATCGAGTTCTGTTACATTATTATTTATATGAGTTAGCAACTTGATAAACGACATCTATATAAGGAAAAACATATATAAATAGGTACCAACCCGTTATGTACAATGCAATACAATTATTAATAAATGAGTTTCTAAGTTCATGATTAGATGTTATTACAACTGAAATCCTGCCTCTTGACTTAATTCAAGGCTCTATTTTGTCTACATCCTTATTATATTTTAATGTTGTAAGCAGAGATCAGGGTTACTTCGTCTTGTATTCAGTGGTCCAACTTAATGATTGCCAAAAATTTCAGATTCCGTGATATAGATTAGGAGTGATCACGAAAAGTTAGATGTCAAAAAAAATACTAGACAATTTAAGCTAGGCCTAAAAATGGAGGCACGGCTATAGTAATTGAAATTACGTTTTTTTAATCGTGGTAGGATTTCCAAATGAGTTGTCCTGCCCAGGATGGGACGGGAGGAACTGTTTGAACTTAGACTCATACTGACGGTTACTATCCACGGTGTTCCTTTATGTCCCAGGATTAGTTACCTGATAATTCAGTCCTACGACCCCAGCAGGCTTTGGTCCTCTAAGCTTTTTTTTTTTTAAAGAGATACGTAACTCGTAACAAGTCAACCGTTTACTTATTGAAATATCTTGTGGAACTAATGACTAATACAATCGTTGGATTTTAAAGCCTATGAACTATATCATTATCGAGACCATCATCCATGTCCCAACTGTGGAAAAACGACGATAAGTGACTAAGCTAATCATACCCTTATTAGTAAGAAAGTGCACCATAAATGGTCTTACACAAATTGGCTCAAAACGGAACACAAACACACGTTCTACAAAACAACTCATCTAATACGTGCTGGGTCATAACACCATAGATTTGGGTGTGCCGAGATTAAGAACCCAGTAACCTACACCACAAATATTACCATAACCTACTTAGCCTACAATTTGGAAGATAAGCAACAAGTTCCCACGACCTTGTGCTTGGAAAACTTGTTAATTTATTAAAGGGCTTTTATTAATTCTTAATCTCAGCAGTAAACTCAAGTATCTGATCTACTTTATAGAAATTACATTATTTACATTTATTTAAATACTTAATTAGCTATAAATAATTAATGTAACTAATAAAGAGCGTCAAAAAAACATTCTCTGGCAGTAATCGCTCAACTCCAGATTTTGAAGCCACTGGGCCAGAAAGCATGTATATTTATTATTTCTAGAGTACCATCATGTAGACCATCAGATAGGTAGTCGCTAACACGTTTGATATTTGTCATCTGTTACGAAAAAAACTCTTCCCATAAGATGTAGCTTGTCCTGTATAATATTTCTTTCATATAAATAAGGGAAGAGTGTATAAGACGAATAAGCGGGGTTATTATTTTTTTTGGGATAAACCCACCAATTTATTCTCAAACCACTGCATCTCCTGAAAGCCAGAATCAACAGTGGCAACCACCAGAAAAGCGCCGAGACAATGAAGCTCGACGTGTCCCGGAGAATGAATTTACCTGTCTTGGATCCTGCAACGAAATTAATCAGAAAAGAACAGTGGAGGAGTAGGAAAAATATGTTTCCACTTCCCTCCGGACGCGGGGTATAATGGGAAAACACACACTTAAGGCAAACTTAACACAATACTAACGTAGCGCAAGCACCAACAGGACGCCATTTGTTAATGGCCACTTGCAATTGAAAATGACGTCCTGTTAGCGCTCGGGCTACGTAAAGTTTGCTTTTAGTGTGTTTGTCCCCATTATACCTCGTTACCCCGTCTTATACACTGTTCCCCTACATTCCATTTTAACATTCAATGGTGAGTGTAGTCCATCGAATAGAGGCACAAAACACACGCGACTTGGTCCGTAAACGATCATTAATACAGCTTATATAATGCCAATAAAAACCTTTCGTGATTGAATGACATTTAAATAACAGATTTAATAATATTGTTCACGCCAATATTTTTGGATATGACATACCCCAATCGATAGCCAAAAAACAAAAAGACAAATGCATTTTTACGAAAATTACTTATAAATTAATTTAAAATCGCACTTTAAATGTACCTACTTCCGTTTTTTTTTTTTTGTACGTAATTATTTTTAGATATTGCTATCAATGTTTTGCTTACAATTTCAGTGTTTTTTTTTAAATTGAATACCTACTCGTAATATTATGTGATTTAGAATTCGTTATTTTATATTGTGATTTTTTATCCTTATATATATACTTATCCCGAAAGCTAGGGATATTCTAGATGGCAGATTGATCTTTCAGAAAAAAATACAGTTCGATAACAACTGTTTCCGAGTGCGCCACTAAAAGCCTCAAAGCGCTAACTTTTTACTTATTACTTACTCATCACATAAATGCACCAATACCGGTTATCATCAACATTCGCTACACACTTCGATTCATGCATCACGATACGCGTCCATTCCGTGCGTCCGCTTCCGTAACACTCCTTTAGAAAGTTTTACACATAAAATATTTACCACCGCACTCGAAAATATTGTTCGCTTTACATCTAAGCATAATAATGGGCCACCCTCGAAACTTCGCGTGCAAGCCCACCGTTGGTTTACAAACAATACGAAATTGACGTGGGCAGTGTACGCAAGTAAAGTTGCATGGTACAGTCGCGTGGAGAATGCTTCGGACCACATTAGCACTTCAATGACTATTTAGCATTAAAAAAATGTTAATCAACAATGTCGATGGTTTGTTTATGAAAATTTATTGCCTTTTGCGGATAGATGTGTCAAGTAATGCGTTATAGCGAAGATTCCGTAGGCGACGTTATAAATTATAATATAATTTTTCATTAATATAATACCCGTGTGATTAAAATGATGTATCGAGTTATTTATCAAGCTCGGTACATTAATCATAATTTGTGTCATTTCAGTTAGGCCACCCACTTGCCAACCCATCGACATTCTTCACTAATTCAAAGAAGCAAAGCATTTTTCTTGAATATTTCCACGTAATACGGCTTTTGCAATTAATGTTTTTGTTTTGTTGAAATGATAAGGGTATCCATATTTATACGTAGCTTTAACAAAATACCTGAATTACCTACATGATGTATGGATGTACAAGTCTATACCATAAATAAAGTATTCATTTTCAAAAAATAGTCAGTCATTCGTAAAAAAATATTAATTTACTGATCGATAACACTAAATAATGGCATAAATTCTTAAAAAAAAACACTAAAAGGTGATGCCACCATGCACTATAACACTACTAACTATAAAATAAAACTTATACAACGTCTAACGTTAAAAGCGCAAAACCTCTCGTGAGGTAACTCAGCCAATGCTACTGAACAATGTAAAAATATAAAACTTTAGGAAATTCGCGAAAAAAAAAATAGTTTTTCATACTGATGGGCTCGATCAATTTCTTTTTTTTTTTTTTTTGCGAATTTCCAAAAGTTTTGTAACAAACATTGTTCAGTAACATGTGCTGAGTTACCCCACGAGAGGTTTTGCGCTTTTAACGTTACACGTTGTATAATATATTTATGGCTGCTATCAAAATAAAGATAAACTGTATTGTATTGATTTATGGCGATCTTTAAACCCTAACATTCAATGTGACCAACAAGAAAAACAGCACGATGCATTTTATGCATAATTCTATTTTTAAATATGACAACCCGGTATAAACGTCCGTTATTTCTGTTTTATAATACAAATAATAAAAAACGAATAGTATTTTGGTCACAAAAGTGACAAAATAAAGTTGTTTAATTTGTTTTTACGACGCAAGGAAGACATTAAATAATCAAAAATATATTTATGCATGCAATCACAAAAACTATTTTTTTTTCTACTGTAATTTGAAGGTTCCATAAAATAATTAATATAGCATCCGCACACACATAACAACGGAACTATTTTATGTTTTTATTTTTATTAGACATTTTGTCATTGTCATAATTAAAAAAATATAAATAAAGTTCCATCTTCTATTTTTTAATGACGCAAATAACATTGCCAGAACGTCGTATCTGCATTTATTATCCACGGATGTCATTAAGAACTCATAGAAAAATAATTGTGTGCAACTTCAAAGAAAATGATAATTCATTATAACAAGTACGTAACAATAGTTTTTTCATACACTCGTAGTTTTTCCTGTGAACTAGTTAACTGTGGGACCATGATGCAATTTTTGATAATAAAAATTACGCACGTGTTGAGCAAAAAATGCACTTACGACGTTATTACTGGTTTTTTTTTTTGTAATCATTTTCGCTCATTAATTTTTGGTTGAACCGGACTTAAAAGCGATTGTTGTGTTTTTATTTATTGTATAATTATCTAAACACATCGCTCATTATAAATTAATGTGGTTTTTAAGTTTGGGCTTTGTAAAGTTCATTTCCTTGTTACAAGATTTATTGAGTCGTAAGTCGTATACACGTCAGTATTTTGCATAATTATACGACCAAAATGCAGAAACAATACTATGTATCTTATATTCATAAATTTATAGTAATCATGCTCTTCTTTTTGTTTTTACTTCTTTTTTAATAACGTTGTCCTACTCTAGGAATTTCTTCCTGTATCGTGGGTGCGTTCACAAACACAAACAGCCAGACCCAAAACAAGTACTTGTTCATAAGCTGGGTACTCACTTAGCAGTGTTGCATGTAACGTATCAGATACGGTATCAACTTAGTACATAGGCACGAGCCCGCTGCGAACCGCGCCACTCGGTGCGGTGTGACATACAAACACAAAGGCGGCTCGTAGTGTGCTCGGACGAGCCGTACCCACTTGCAGGTTGATACAGTATCTGATACGTTAAGTACATGCAACAATACCCAGTAGTAGTAGTAACAGTACCCAGCTTTACAAATATTTGCTGCCTAAAGAAACAGGGGCAGCAATATCGATAAATATGTAGAAACCACTACAAGAAATCTCGTAAATTATAAAATACTAGTAAGAGTAATATCTTATTCTATCTATTCTGGGTTATTCATTCTGCATAGGCCTCTGATTATTGGCCAATCCTGACAGGCCTAATCGTATTTATAACCTATGCTCTTTAAGGCTCAGTTGATCTCGGAGCACTTTCGACATAACCCAGCCATTCATTTGATTCCTGTTCTTATGAAACTAAGTGTCTTAATCATTTCTACACTCCTTACAGAGTATTTAAGTATCGAATATCTATTGTATTCGAAGAAAGGTTCATTTTTGAGGAAAAATGTAAAGTTAAATTATTCATCACTTTGGTGGCAGTGAAAATTTTTCATAAATAGAAAAAATACTGATGTCACATAAAAAAGATATAAATATTTTTTGTATGAAATTACATTTATATATAAATTTTCGAGAACATAGTAATTGTTTTTTCACAACAAATTCAACCTAAATACCAAAAGCTAATATTAGTATTTAGACAGAAAAATCGGTGTAGGTATTTAATTAACATTTACGTTACGTTTTTAACCTCATTTATTATTATATACAAAACATTTACATAAATAAAGAACCAAAATTCTGAAGTTTAGAAATCGTTGAACAAAATTATACCAAACTCAACCATTTACATTTACGTAACATGGAATATGGATCAAGTTAGGTGTAACTGACCAGTTTTACAACCATACAATATAGGCGTTACCTTATAACCTGCCATTCTATATTTTAATATAATTTTTCTTACGTAATTAACTTCTATTTATATAATTTATATGAAAATGTCAAGCGTTCGTTTATGTCTTTTGTTAAGACGCTGTATGCGCAAGAGTTTCCTGTCTCATCAAAAGTATTTAATAAAATTCTTAAAGTTTGATCATGTTTAACATAATAACGGGATTCTTGAAGATATACAGAAACAAAAATAAAATAGTAATCTGAATTTCAAGGGACTTTATAAAAATCAATTCTTACAAAAAGACAGTTACAGTCTGGAAGATGACTTTTCTTAATTTCAAGATATATAAAAAGCTCTTTTAAATTACAACTTCTAGTACCTATCAAATAATAGGTCCCTACTAGAAATATAGAAATGCTTTTCTAGAAATATTGAACAATACAAGCCGTTAATGCTATGCTATAATAAACTTTTGCAATTAAAAGTTCGCTTTTCCTTGTCAAGTCGCGCGCTTTCCGCAATTTTAGCGCCTACCCATTTTTTTTCACTTCGTTCTAAATAACGATGGTAGTATTTTATTGCAATAACTTGATACAAGACTATTTAGAGAATTTTCGTACTTTACGTGATTATGGTTAATTATACGTAGACATAAGTCTCACGTCAGCGCAGTTATTCACTCAAGATTTGTAATTTTAAATGTCATTGTAACTTCACAAGCAAAAGAAAACGAATCTCTTCTTGTATCGTTACAGACGCACGCTATCACGTGATAATTAGCTTCTTATTACTTTTTAATTAAAATTAAATAACATCTTAGCTTTTTCAATAAAAAAAATGAACACTCACCGTAAGGGAGACGACGAAACTCTAAACACAAAACTGTTACCAAAAAATATCCTTTCAACTTTCGAATTTTTTATTGATGCAACACCGGTTTTATTATTTTTAAATTTTATTTCACGAGTCACTTTCTCGGAGAAGAAAAAAGTCCGCACGCGTTCTTTTTCGAATCGCAGTTCGAAATTTGAAAACTGTGCGGGAACGGGCGAGTGGTTTCGCGCCGTCCGAGACGTTGACTGCGAACTGTTGCGAACGGAGTCGGCCGCGTTCGTTCCCCCGCGCATCGGTCAACAATCGTATCGCAATCTCCTAGCGATAGAAACTTGCATGCAACGTACATTGCTTCTCACACTAGAAAGTTTTAGCCACCAAGCGATACCAACACTCAATGTAAGCATTCCAATTACAGTAAACTTATGGTAATCGCGAAACAAAGAATAATTGTAATCGATGTAATACGTCAACAGTGAATATACTATATTCACAGAAAAGAGGTTTTTAGGAAACTTTAATTTGTCGATTTTAATCATTTTCGGTTCTTGTAATGTCTTCTAAAGAGATGAGAATACTTTTCATGTAAAAATATAATAAATTGTAAGTAAAGAAATGAATTCACACGGTTATTTGCATACATTAGGTTATACATTAGATCGCAATATCACATTGTCTAGACGTGAAAACTCTTGAAATGGAGTCACGACACGTGATTATAAAAATGTTTTGCTTTAAGAATAAAATTCATAATTTTGGTACTGGTTAAAAACTTGAAAGTTTATTACGGGATTCGGCAGCTGAAAAATACTACGGGACGAGATGAGGATGGTACGTCAGACGGCGAATTTTCCAGAAAAAAAATCCTACTTTGCCGTCCAGACATACGGAGTAACACTAATAATAATTATCATACATCCTCACACAGTTTTACATTTTATAAATAGTCCGATCAAATTAATTAGACTTGAAGACAGTACCTAATTAAAAAATCCACTCTGACACAGCATAATTTTGGCAGTCACCCGGTAGGTTACCAGTAGAAATAACGTGCCAAAATTCCGCGTCGAACCCATGTATGATAAAAATTAAAGTTACCATGACGAAATGAAAAAGTTGAACAAATATATATAAAAGATTATTTCTCGAAAGCAGTATTATTTATCAATAATGTAGTCTGAACTGAAATGGCATTATGGAAATAAATTTTGACAAATCTGGTTATCGACAGGGTCTCTCCCAAAATTCAGCTGTTTTTCTTTCTTGATTTATGTCTATTTTGACCGGACTAAAAGTAAATGTTTGTCTAGTTATAAAGATTAGTTAGATAGACATTGTAGGTTTCCTCAATATGATTCATTTTATTCAAAGACTATCGTTCAAATACAAGAATATCTACTGCATTGCTGTACCTGCCACTATTGTGCGCGTTGACTTAACAAGTGAACTGTGGAAAACGTGTTATCCTGACATTTTGAAGAGAGCTGCTGGAAACCCATCCATTATCGTGACCTTTTAGTTGGCAGCTTACTGTTAAGCCCGCTGTACACATTGGGCCAGCGTGTACGTGTTGGTAGTTGGCGGGAATACTGGCCGGCCAACCGAAAGTTTTCGGTTTTTCGTGCGCCAATCAAAGGATCTTGGTGTGCTTCGCATACAGTGTTCAGACGTTTGCCCAATGTGTAAACAGCGACATTTGGAAATCATTATTGTCGGCCAACATGCTGGCTCAAGGGCTTGGCAAAACATACCGTTAAGAGCCAATACTATTGGAAATATTGATGCTACTATCGTATTGGAAAAACACTAGCCGCCTTACCGCAAAAATTAAACATCTGTTAAACGGTTGTCTAAAAACAGTGTAACTGCAAAATGTCGTTTTAACGTTGGCAGTTTTTTTAGTCAAGTGTTCAACAATAGGTAAGGTGAGCCATCCCAAAGTGTTTTGCGAATATGTACTTTCATTGGGCGCAAAGCTGAGAAGTGGAATTACCTGCCGTGGCCTCTGTTTCCTAATGACTAAAACCTTAGGATCTTTGTCAAGAGTAAATAGGTTACTTCTAGGCAAGCGCGCTTCACCGTCGACCGCATCTTTGCATACCATAAGGCGAGATAGCGGTCGAACGCGAGCCCATCACTAAATAAAAAAGTAACAACTTTTTTTTTTTTAGTTTGCAACATCATTAAATAAAATCTCTGTCACATAATAGTGATTTGTGTTATAAAACGAAATTCTTTGAAGTATGCCATAATTCCATATAATAGATTGTCGTGAGTATTAGCCCACGACTTTGAGGTGAACAGCGTAAGCGCCACCTAGTGAATGATTGCGCAACCAAGTACATTATCAACTTTAGATAGCGCACGACAGATTTGAGATTACGACTATTAAGCCGATTTGGACCAATTGCGATAATGTGTCTTTTATCTAATAGTGGATACATAATTTCGACTCTGTTCAAATCTGTGTGGAAGGTTCATCAACATTTTTTTCGCACTGTGATGTTTCTCATAAGTTGTAACCTGTACAAAATTTGAATGCTGTGCGATTGCACTGGTGCTGCTAAGCCTCACCAGGGCTGCCTGGCTTGAGACCACCATTCTGTCAGAGTCAATACAGTTAAGTAATACAGTTTTTACTGTGTTCTTTCGGTGCGCCGACTCATCTATGCTTCAGGGTTAGGTTAGGTTAGACCAAGAACAAATTGCTGGGATTGCGGGACTGTCTGAACACGTTAGCGTGACACTGGCACGCAAATGGCTATTCTAGGAACACTGTGAGGATTGTGAACACAGTGATGATGAAAAAAGGCCAAGGGCATAATCATAATATTGACACATAATCGGCATAAAACGATCACGTATCACCACATATCGTTTGGAGCTGCGTCTTTTCTTGAAGACAGAAACGAATACCATCTTTTTCGCGTTAATTGGAAGGACCTAAATTATTTTTATTTTAATTATGCATTTTGTTATACGTACTTACTTATTTAAATAATAGATACTGAACAATATAAAAATTATCGCAATAGCAAAAAATATCGTACATTTCGATATAATTTCCATCTTAATTTTCTCTATAACAATTTAAAATAATGATATAAATTATATCTACGAGAGATAATTATTTATGAATTAGAGATTACGGCATATTCTGTCGTACCAATATGCAGTCAGTTTCAAGTTGCCAACGAGAAGTAATTTGAGCCACATTTCTTCACCAGTTACGCAAAATATATATGAAACTTGTCAAGATCTAATGAGCTACATCCGATCTCAATCAAGTTTATTTTATGTGTATTTATAGAGGAGTTATGGTTGCAAGTCATATTTATTATTATACATTAGTGAAGATGGATGGATGCCCGTCTCTTTCACAAAAAAAATGAACAGATTTTGATTAGATGTAGTACAACCCGATGGACCCGGGGAAGAAAGATTCTCGAGTGGCGACCACGGACCGGAAGACGCAGCGTAGATAGGCCTCCCACTACGTGGACCGACGACATCGTGAGAGTTGCGGGCAACCGATGGATGCAAGTGGCGAATTGTCGTTCAGCGTGGCGGTCTAAGGGGGAGGTCTATGTTCAGCAGTGGACGTCTTCCATTGCGCCTGCCCATTGCGAGTTGTTGAGTACAACTCGCAATGGGCATACGTGGTGGATGATCCATGTTATCCATTTCCACACCACCGTTTTGATTAGACCTGTTCCCCACATCAGCAGTAGCAGTTTGTATATTATAGCCTAATTGTACTGCTAATTAATTATAGCCTTTATTTTATGCAGGCCAGTTACAGGCATTTTTGAATTGTCAATGGAGAAAAAATTAAAATAGTTCAAAAATGTCTATGTACCTACTTAAGAGTCCTACAATGCCAGTCGCAATTGTCGCAATACATGAGATTTGAGACGTAAGTACGGTACGAAAGTAAGGTCCAAACGAATAGGTATAAAATTTACCACACATTCCTAATACATGCTGTCTATGTACTCATTCTAACTGCCAAATGACTACATGATGCTAAATCTAATTTAGTTTGAAGGAATATCGAAATAACATGATAAATTAGTATACGTTGAATGTTGTGTAACGTAAACAACTAAACAGACAGACGGACAAGGTCATGTATTAAAGATTCGCCATACATTTAATTCTGTATGTTATGCAATGAAAATAAAACTCCCACTCGGTACATCGATGGATAGAAATAGATTAATGGAGCGTTCATACTTATACAGATATAGAGACTAAACATCGGTCGTTTTCAAGGCTCATTTTTTCCACTAGCGACCCGCCCGGGCTCCGCACGGGTGCAATCTCTACTGTATTACGCATATTATATACATAAAAACCTTCCTCTTGAATCACTCTATCTATTAAAAAAAACGCATCAAAATCCGTTTCGTAGTTTTCAAGATATAAGCATACATAGGGAAAGGAAGCGGGCAGCGACTTTGTTGTATAATATGTAGTGATGAACTATGTATGTAAAGACCAAAACACAAACCTCTAAACACAAACCGTCTTACTACAAATAAGTTAAACACTTATCTAAAAAACTGTCAACTGCAAAATGGCATTTGACGTTAACGTAGGGTTCGTTTTGCAGACGAAAGTTTTTTTAGACAAGTGCTCAAAGCATTAGATAACTTTTTCTGGTATGACGAAAAATGTCATTTGAAAATGGTATTTTCGGTCAGTAATTTAATTTATCTATATCTATCTATACATATAATAAAACTGTAGATAAATCGTTTTTGTACAGTCACGGAATGAAAAGGTTCGTCACCTTAGAGTCGGTTTTCGCTTGCACTAGTACTGCAAGAATCATGCCAACATACCCGTGCAAGAAACAGTGCTGCTAACATTTGAATAAAAATGACGTTTCCTATCGAATAAGGTTTTACTTGTTTTTCCATCCCGTCAATATAACAAAATGTAATAAAACAACAGTAAAATGACAAATATAAAATAACTAGCGGCCCGTCCCGGCTTCGTACGTGTCGAGGACCCGGTCTAAAACCCGGTCCCGATGGTTACAAACACAAAAAAAAATATCCGAATCGGTCAAGCCGTTTTCATGTTATGTCGTGACAACGGAAAACGGGTTTCATTTTTATATATATAGACAAGTAAAAATTAATTAAAACTACGATGAAGTAAGTTTAATAGCATTTATTTTTAATAACGGGTAAAACCACCATTAGCTTCGATCACACATTGTAACCTATTTCTCATGGAACCGACAAGACGAAAGCATAGATCCGTGCCTCTAGTATCTTCCCAAATAATTCGGCAGTAGTTTTCTATAGCCTCTTTGGTCCTTTCATTTCTATGTTCCCATCGCTGTACCATTAAACCCCATAAGTTTTCTATCGGATTTAAATCTGCAGATCTTGCTGGCCAGGGTATCACCACTATAATTATGGCTATGCCGGTTGAACCATTCATTCACAATACCAGAAGTGTGCGTGCGAGCATTGTCCTGGACATAGCTGACCTCAAGTAGTTCATCAGCAGGATACACAGTACGGACACTTAGTAGCTTATTGTCTTCTAAAACAGACACATAGTGTGTTTCGTTTGCTCTTGAAGGAAGAAGAACGAGCTCGCCTACTCCATCCGCTAACATCCACCCCCATATATTGGGTGAGATTCGTCCAGAACTGAAATTGGGCACTACATGGTCTTCTGTATATCTCGTACTATTATATCTCCACAAATTAAGCCTCCCATGTTGGCTTGACTTAAAACATTTTTCGTCGGTAAATATAGTGGCACTCCAATCGAAGTTCAAATAAGTCTGTGCAAATCTTAAGCGTGCTTCTTTATTAAGTGTCGTCTATAATGTAATCCCATTGAATGTAATGCATTTCTTATCAGTCTTGATCAATTAACACAGCAATTATTATATTTTAAGATAGTTATTTAGAAGAGAAAATAAGAAATTTTACAATGATGGCTTTGACACATTGACAATAGTTTTATCTGAATTAATAATAATGGCAGGTTGAACCAACAAGAAGGTTTTGGTTCATCAAACATTGACGTCTTAAGAGATCTTGTTGACAAGATAAATTGTCAAACAGCTTCGAGCTGAATAATTTTGAACTTTATTAACGAACATTATACATCATTTTTCTGTAACTCGAGTCTATTCTGTAACAAAGATTCAAAAGGTAATATGTGCTCGCAATACGTTAAACGAATCAATTTGAAAATCGACGAACCTTTTCATTCCGCGACTGTACATCAAAACAAAATAAATAAAAAATAGCTAGGGTGTTAAAGGACAACCAATAGGACCCATTTCTAGCATTTTTAGAATTTTTGTCTGTTTGTCTGTTTGTCTGTTTGTATGTTTATATGTCCGGGCATCACGTAAAATGTACGAGATCAATGTAAATAACTTAGATACACAACGATTTAGCGTAACTTGAGGTAACATTTAGTTTTTGTTTCATTGCAATCGGTTCAGTCTATCAAAAGTTATTCGAATTTAAAGTGTTTCAGAAGTAAAATTACGGTCAGTTCACACCAAGACGCGTAGTTCAGTAGCGCGATCTAGCTTCGAATAGAAAAACTACATATTCAAATAATTCATCTAACGATGATGATAGGATGGGACAGGATGGGGCAGGATGGGACAGAATGGGACAGAATGGGACAGGATAGGACAGGGCGGGACAGGACGGGACAGGACGGGACAGGGCAGGACAGGACGGGACAGGACGAGTTTTGGAGTTCTAACTCTTTTTACCCGACTACGGCAAAGCCAAAAGGAGGGTTATGATTATGTTTTCGTATTTTAGAACATGTTTACGTACATGCGAAAAAATTTGATGGAAACTTGAACTTGAAATCCTATTATCGATATTTTTTAATCAATTATATGTTTTTTTTTTTCAATGCAAACCGATAGACAAACTACTCTCTAATCCAGTAGCACTTGAATGGTTCTGCCTATGAACAACAGAGGGCGTTTATAACAATTACGTCAAATATTCTACTAAAATTCTAAATACAGGGTTTAGGAAAACTTGGCGTAGTGATTTACGTACGCATATTTATGTACGCTCCAGAATAATGGTTCACAGCAAATGTTGTTAATAAAGAAGAACTAGCTTATATAAAGTACCTAATAAAATAATAATATAATATTTTTGTGTCGGTTGGAGGATTCAACAGCGCTTCGCACAAAAAAATACATTGGTAAGTTCCGACATCCACGCGAACGAAGTCGCGGGCACAGCTAGTTATAAATATGACTATTGCATGAGTTGCCTATGGAGATTCAACTGTTGAAAAATATAATTTTTCCGGGACTAGAATTTTTCAATAAAATAAATAATTCATCATCTATCAAACATTAAAATGTTTTCATTTATGAAACATCCATTTTAAAATAGGTGAACTACAAATTTTGTCGTTTTTGTAACGGCATTCCCCTTTGAAATTAATAAAACTAGGGTAAAGTACCCAACTGCTGACCTCCCACCAACTATTGACCTCTTAACAGTTTTTATCAAAAATAATAATAAATCTTCTTGCAGTGCTGCATAAAGAATACAGAAAATGAAAAATAATTTATCATGTAATATATCGGCGTCACAGAAATTTTAAATAAAGCGATATTGCGTCCGTAAACCTATGATAATAAAATACCTGCTAAAATCATCAAGAAATTTAACAATTTGCTAAGCTGAAGGTTGTTTTCAATGTCATTTTATTTCAGTTTTACACTATAGATTCCTTAGTGTTTGGTATTTTTTCGTTATTTAAGACAGACATAATGCTTTTCCACATGATTTTCAAGTTTTAATGAGCCTTAGGTTGTTAAAATGATGGGGTCAATATGTGGTAAACTCAAATGTATGAATAACCATTTTTTTGACATGACATGTCAATAGCTGGTAATGAACCATATGTACGAATATACCAGTTACTGACACCACGGTTTATACGTATATTTCATTTTAATGGTGAGGTAGCTTAACTTTAATGCATCTGTATTATGCCCATGAGTGTTGGCACCCCTAAATGTGTGTATCTGCACCATCACAAACATAAAAAATATCTTACGTAATAACCTATGAACCTAGCTTAATTTGAGCGAGGTACTTACATTTTCGATCTACTGTCACATTCTGGATCCTCCTGAATAGTTTAAACTTACTACAATTTTAGGAAAAGTGAACGGCTGAATGGATTTTGAAACAATTTGGCAAGCGGATAATATAAAAACCTAGTTAGGTGGGTGTACCTGGAGGCAGGATACTTTTATGTCGGTATATGATCCCGTGGGACAATTGCCGAACGTAACACGGGCAATGCCTCAGTCATAAGTTGGTTTAGTGCATAAAATTATAACAAAAGTTACTCTAACCTGCATGTTTCAACAAACTGACTTAAATCATATCCAAGGCAAAGTGTTAGGTAGTTTTTGATTTGTGTCTAAGTTCTCTTCATTTGTGAGGATCTTCTACATAAGGTGAAAAAGTTTAAATAGTCTTATGTAATTGGGAAAATATTAATTCAAACTTTTTTAAACTAACTTTTCGAACTAAGGCCGTATTCTTTCAATTTGTTTTGCCGGCGAGCTTTTTTAATCTGCTGCATAATACAGACAAATGAAATAACTAATTATAAAGAGGAAAAATTTGACAAAAAGTGATAAAACGACAACAAAACTTCAAAAATAAGTGCAAGAATATTATAGGCCGCGTTTGAAGACTGTAGACCAAAATTGTGTGAAAAAAGAAAATGAGTAGGGCAATAAGACTACATTTGTTTGTTTTTTATCAAATAAAACCTCGTATCACAGTCCTAATAAATAATATTTGAGTTTATTCTTATACTACAGGAGGTCAAAAAATTGGTCATTTGCATGATGAAAATTTGGTACAGGCATGTTGATAACTGGTCAAATGGCCTGTTTTTGCTAAACTCGAGAAAAAAAACGCTTTTTACCTTTGTATGACTGTTTTAAATGTTTTAGTTACATTCTCCAACGTTTATTTTATCTTCCAAAAACATTCCATTCCACTTGCAACTCGTGCATTAGTTTATTTTGCGAAAGAAGCAAGAAAAACCGCTTAAAGGGTCAATAGTTGGGTGTTTTACCCTATTTATAAATACTAATTAAAAAATAAAAGGTTAACGCCTTTTAAATATTTATCCGTAATACCAACATTGTTATTTATTTAAATGACTGTAAAATAATATGAAGTTAAGAGACTATTAATTTAAAATATCGACCATTAATTTAATCTAAATGAGAGTAATTTGAACGAGTTTAAAAAAAGTTGCCCTTGATAAAGATTGTTTAGTGTTGCTTCCATGTTACGTCATAATAAATTATGTTAGAGCTTTCAAACAACTGAATGAACTTGTGCGCGTGCACTCATCCTGGATGGGACACAGAGGTGATACGTGGTGTCGTCTCTATACATAGCAATAGCTTAACGTGTATAACTAGCTCTTTACAACATTATGCTAACTAGATTTTGGATAATTTGTTCGAGATTAATAATGAAACAACAAATCCACCTAATAAATGTGGTTTTCCAAAACCCTTCTTGCTTTATTTCTATTGAAACTAATCGTCTTTTATAATATTGTTGTTCTAATTTAAATTATCGATTTAAATAAATGTTACAATATACATTTTTGAAAACAAGACGTAACGCAAACAAATGACATAACTTATGAACTAGTTTAGAAGTTTTTTAAAAAAAAGATGTCATGTCTAAAATTAGTAGCAAAAGTGTAACGTTGAATATTTATGAAATTCTTTGAACTTTGACATTAATCCAGATTTTATATTTTGTTTAGCCGGCTGATTGTTTTGTATTATTTTTGTAGAAGCAAATATTTTCTAAAAGTGTTCTTTAAATTACAAATTGTTAGTGTACCACACTTTTTCTCAATCGAAGAAAAGAGATAACTCTAACAATTTGTGCTTTAAAAGAGATTAACCTCTGAGTTTTTTGGCCGTTTATTCTCAGAGTAGTCAGGTATGAAATATCTCCTAGTTTATGAGACTATAATAATATGTTAATGTTTTGACATTAACCTACTTGAGTAAAAAAACATCATTTCATATTTTTGAAAAAGGGAAGATTCTCCGGCCACGTGGGTGTTTGAATAGAAGTTTAGTTCTTCATTTACTCAAAAGATGGCGTTAGTAGTCGTATTGTTGCCGAATTATTATCTCTGTACCCAGTTCAACAGGGCTGCCATGTTATGAATAATGAATTAAAATTATACTTTGGCACTTAATGACGTGTGAAAATCAATCTTAAGGGTATACAATCTATTAAAAAACACTCAACAGCATGTTTTTTTTCCGTATCTCTATAGTAATTTCTAAAACTCTCAACGATAATAATTACACATTAGGTAAATAAAACAATTAATCAAGTGTTACCTAGTGTGTAAAAAGTCTAATACCTACATAATACGATAAATACAGTCCATTGCTTTCTAAATAACCGCAGTCCTAAGATCAGGGACACACTGCCCTATGTCTGGAATGTCGGCAGGCAAGCGCCATGCTGCGACAGACGACATTATTGAGTTATTTAATGGATCACTCATTTTTTATTGTTATTATTGTTTTATGGGACATTTATTATAATCATAGACTATTTTATTCCTACTGCATTTTTTTTTGCGTTTGTAAAACGATTATTTATCAAACGACAATCACTGACTAAAAGTCCCTCTGTTCTTACGGTTGCCTTTTTAGCATTCCAGGGCCACGGTATCCTTCTTAAACAGACCCGCGACCGTCCAACTGCATAGTTAAGTCTGTGGTTAAGGTAAGGCCAGGCTGACCATTGTAAAGTCATAATGACGCCATTATATTAGAAGATTACCAAACTTGTCAAAATCAACAATTATGAAATTAATAATAGACCATTATGACACTATTGTAATAGCAGACTTGAGGCCGTAGTGCGGGGTTTCTTAAAGTGGGGTCCACGGACCAGCCAGGGGGTCCGTGGCATGTGTACCAGGGGTCCGCAGTAGGTCAGCTAACTCTTAACCTATTTACTAAGAAATAATAAAATAATCTCGTCTAGGTAAAGCCAAGAACTCCCCGCGACGAAAAGGTATCGTCAGTCACAAAACTTGAATTAATTGAACAAAGACTTCTAGGGCAGGGTTTGTGTCATGTTTGGCTGATACTCTGATCTGTTCAAAACATTCTTTGACAGGGGTACGTGGAATTTATTTATATTGTGCATGTGATCCGTGACTGCAAAAAGTTAAAGAAACCCTGCCCTAGTGGCCTACCATGACGTCTTATGCGTGAGTAGTTCTACTGTGGGAACGAGATGGCGCTAGACGACTTGTATAGCTGTCTGTTTCCCACCGTGGAACTATTCAAGCTTTGAGACGTCATCGTAGGCCTCATTCCGCCGTATTCTCATAATAGGTATCTAATTTTTACACATTTCTTGGACTCATGAATCACGTTGGTTCACAACCTCGTTTACCACTCGCAAAATAACGTGGCATAATAATTATATCAGATCACATAAAAACTACATACAATAAAGGACATCCGTGCTCTCGTAGATTATCAATGTAGATTAATAAAACATTAGAATAATATGCCATTAAAGTGTATTTTTATTCATGTTTCTAATCTGGTAAACAAATACCACAACAAAATTGAGGTAATATTTTACAGCACTCCGTTGATAAGCTGACTTAGCGTTATATAGAGCTTCAATAGAATTAAGGTTCAATTTATGCTGTTTTTTATCATAACTAACTGTGTAAGTAACTAACTGGTCCTTACTGAGATTAAGTAGAAATATGTCTTGGTTGATTTTTCTAATCTGTCGGTCGTCTCGCCGGAAGACGCTGGATGCAGGTCGCTTCCAACCGGTATATGTGGAGATCAAAAGGGGAGGCCTATGTTCAGCAGTGGATGTCTTATGGCTGAGATGATGATGATGATAATTTTTGTAAGGAACCAAGTAGGTATATACACGGTTAAAATACAAAATCTGAGTCAAGATTATTATAATATTTAGTAAATAGTCGAGAGCTGGATGTCTTCCTTGAGAATTGGAAAGAGGTGGCCCAAGGTCGTGAAATTTTTATTAAAATTGGAAGGAATAGAGGGAGGCCTTTGCCCAGCAGTGGGACAGTTCAGGCTAATAATAATAATAGTAAATAGTCATCAAAGCTGATGACTAATATTCTACCAGCGTCAAAAGTGGATTGTAAAAATTCTAAATCGAAATGTCAATCCGCCATATTTGTTTACAAAAAGGGCAAGGAAATTAAAACACACTTTAGTATTAGTTACACTGCATATTTTTCTCACGCGTTGTATGCAAAGCGAGTATTATTTAGAAAGGAAAAGGATTGATTTCAAGGTGGTCCAGTTTACCGAATCTGTTCGGTGTTAGGTTCTAGGACTTATAGTGAGACTGTTTCGAAATCTTGATATGAATGTCCTAACACTAGTCGTTAATCATTTGGACATAGGTTTTTGTTTTGTACTGCTGTCTGATTATAATTTTGTCTGAAGAAAAATGTTTGTCTGTCGGGTTTTAGATATAACTTGTTAAGACAATGCAGTTTTTACTGTGTTATTTTATTCTTAATGCAATGTTGAAATTTAATGGAAGTTGAATTTAATGGAAATAAATAAATAAATATTCCACAACTATCACACAACGCCATCTAGTCAAAAGCTATGCAAAGCTTGTGTTATGGGTACTAGATAGTCGTTGTACTAGACAACTGATAAACATACTTATATATTTCTAAATACATACATATTATAGATATATGAAGAGAATAGAAATAGAAAGGTCGTCCAATTTACCTGATTAATTTATGTCAGTTATTATTATTTGAAATATTAATTAATGAATATAATTATATTCTTAAAAAGTAGTTAAGTAGAAAGGACACAATTTAATATATCTAATAAATATAGTTTAAAGCACTTTATAACTTTGTTCCCATAATCATCAGCTATGCAAAATATTCAGAATTCGATAAATATAGAGCCGGAATAAAACTCATGATTATAATATTGAGGACCCCACGGAAAAAATAAATTCATGCAATGGACCAACAGATACAAATACAACTTTTAAATCTGACTGCGATCATATAACCCAATTCTGATGATTGATGTACCTAATGATAAGTTTTACAAATATAGTGTTTAAGTATTCATTTTTTTCTCGTGGGGTACTCAATTATGTAAACAAACAGGAAGCAAAAGACTGTTATTTTTATTCCAAAATTAAGCTGAACAAAACAATAATTAAATCATACACTCACGTATACACGTGGAACAAATCATACGATTTAATTATTTTTTGACGTCACCGTCATCGTAAAATGTCAGATAAGTATTCGGTAATTTAATTAAATAAATATAGGTCAGTAACACAATATCACTCACAATATTAGCGGATATCGGTCTGTGTCGAGGGTAACTAGTGCAAAAATATAATCTGTAAATATTTGCAGGAAATTAATATCGGTGTGGACGTAGCCTTAAAAGTATCGACCTTGCTGCCAAGTATGATGAATTATTAATATCATAAATTATTATTTATTTGACTAATGATGTTTTCAGTTATTGGAGCAAAATAAAAAATTAAAACTAATTTACTGTTTTTCGTTGATAAAATATAAAACTCTATAAAATGATAAAATTTCAAACTTTAAAATAGATAGACGAAAATAGTTCATTAAATAACGCTTAAAAAACGGTAATCAAATCACAATTTACTACAAAATAAAAAATATGAAAAAAAATACAAAAAGAATTCCTTCGAGCCGGATTTGAACCAGCGACCTATGGATATCAGCTAATCGTACCAACTACAGTCCACCGCTCTACCAACTGAGCTATCGAAGGCTTGTGAGATGCGTCGAAATTGTTGATTCCTATATAGAGGTGCCAAATATTCATTGTAACGATAATAAAAACAATGAGAATTAATTAACGAAGTAATTAATTTTATTTTTGCTGCTATAATAGTGTAGATCGTATTGTAAATATTACTCATAATTTACAAACTATAAATAGACCCGTAAATTAAACAACGAAATGATTATTCTATTATTCGTCATTTATTTATTACCTTTCTACAAATTGATTATATATTATCAATGAAAAATAACAATAAATAAATAACATTTCAAAACAATTAAAAAACGAAAAGAAAAAAACACAAAAAGAAACGCCCCCGGGTGGGCTCGAACCACCAACCTTTCGGTTAACAGCCGAACGCGCTAGCCAATTGCGCCACGGAGGCGGATGATCTTGATGTCGAAATTTCTAATTCCGACAAGATGATGAGAAATGAGTGTATAAAAAAACATATAAAGTAGTGCAGGCCGCAGAAGGAATTTCGTTTGCAAAATATGAGGACCGCAATCTGATTAATGAAGTATGTAAATGGGTTCTAGGACTATTTAAAAATGCATGTTGCCAGTGTCTGGAGTGGTCCAGAAATTTGTAAAATACTACCGCATTACACGTAGTAAAATCCTTCCCTTAAAACTTAATCACCCCTTTTTACCAATTTAGAGGGCGATTTTTGAAAAACCCAAAAACACGTGTTTTCTTATTTTTGATCTAATTTCCATATACCGGGTTCCAAAGTTATCGGATAGCGCGTTATGATTTTCCTATACAAACTATAACATCGTCTAGAGTATCATTGGAGGGTAGTTTTGAAAAATTAATGGACATTCCATTGTCACCTCCTTAAAGGTGAAATCCTTTCTTGGTGCTCACCTACATGATAAATTGCAACTACCATCCAAAATGCAGGTTACACTTTTAGCGCTTTAAAATCCTTCCCTTTAAACTTGAATACCCCTTTTCACTAACATTGGGGGAGATTTTTGAAAAATCCAAAAACACGTGTTTGATAATTTATTTTTTCTTATACAAATACTGATTTTCAAAGTAATCGGATCACGCGTTATAATTTTTCCATACAAACTTTTACATCGATTAGATCACTAATGGAGGGTAGTTTTAAAAAATTAAAAGTGCCAATCTATTTTATTTACTTGTTTTCTTATTCATGACTAGTTTCAAATGTATAAACCCAAGGAATTGGATTTTTCATACAGTAGTTTTCACCCCTTTTCACACCTTTAGAGGACGATTTTCACAAAATCCCGTCTTTACGCCCTATTGTCCAAAACCCAAGTTTCTACGTTTAGCGATTTCGGCTGTAGGCGAGTCGTACGACCATACCCTGTTCTTTTAAATATATAGATAATTATGTATTTATATGTTCTTGTACTATATTTTCCAATCAGTCTATCAAGCTCTCTTCATAATAAAGTGTAATCAGTATGTAATTCCATATCATATGAAATTTATTCAGATCAAAACCCACAAATATCAACGTTTTATTGATCTGAGACCAAGGTGCGGTTTTTTTTTTTTGGACCACGATAATTGTTGGCAACATCGAAAATATATATCTTGACAATCCTAAAAATATATTAAAAAACTCAAAACTCGGTCCTCATATTTTGCATACGGATGTCTTCTACGCCGCCTGGTCTAAAGTGCCCTGTGATACCCCACGCCACTGAAACATTGGCAACTGTAGTCAGATGAATTTTCAGGGTATTTCAGAACGAATTTACCCATTTTTATGGTGTTTTACAGCAATTTTGCAAAAGGAAAATACGTGGTTACCTTTTTTTTTTTAAAATTTTAAATAAGTACTTTAATGGCCTTTAAAAACGTTAAAATAAGCTAGGTATAATGTTTGTTTGTGAATTTATGAAAAGCTAAAACTCTTATAACATTGGTAATGCTATGGTAACTGCTTATCTAAATTCGCAACGTCAACTCACAAAATATAATAATTTTATAATCTTAATCTTAATATATATAAATCTCGTGTCACAATATTTGTCCTCAATGGACTCCTAAACCACTTAACCGATTATAATAAAATTCGCACACCATGTGCAGTTCGATCCAACTTGAGAGATAGGATAGTTTAAATCTCAAATTTTAGACCGGGTCCTCCACGCGTGCGAAGCCGGGACGGGCCGCTAGTTATCATATAAAAACAACTCTAACAAGATAATAATTACAATAATCTTACACTATTACAAATTAATTTACAAAAACAAACATTGCTTAACATGATTTTCAAGTGACAATTGACAGATAAGGTCATTGACATCACCCTTCACAG
The DNA here is from genome assembly GCA_028554685.1 of Agrotis ipsilon. Classification (NCBI taxonomy): domain Eukaryota; kingdom Metazoa; phylum Arthropoda; class Insecta; order Lepidoptera; family Noctuidae; genus Agrotis; species Agrotis ipsilon. The sequence continues at coordinate 12,941,805 of CM052972.1, forward strand.
TTGAACCGCAAAGTACTACACGACTAATACACGTAAATAGTTGTTACGGTTAAAATAAAGCCGCGCTGACATTTCACGACCTACGACTCCGGGGCTATTGTGGACATGATATGGACATAATAACTAGCCAATAAGAGAATGTACAGTTTCCGCTAGTTCTAATACATAATTTTTATCATTAGTCAATAAAACAATATATAGTAATCTGTAATCATATTAAAAAAACAAGAGAGTTTTTTTGGTTGATCGCGTTAATCTCAGGAACTGCTGATTCGAATTTAATCATTAATTGTTTTGTCCATTTGTAGGAATATAGGCTTATAACATCACGCTACGACTGCAGGCTAAAACGCATTATCAACTTAGGAGGGCGAGAAACTTACCAATAGCCATTTTTATGGGTTAATGAGTCCTCTCGCCGTGACTGGTCGGAAAGGGAAGGACTTTTTTTTGGGACAAACCCACCACACTATTCCCAAACCACTGCAACTTCTGAAAGCTAGAATCAACAGTGGCAACCACCAGAATAACGCTGAGACAATGAAGCTCGACGTGTCCCGGAGAATGAATTTACCTGTCTTGGATCCTGCAGCGAAATTAATCAGAAAATAATAGTGGAGGAGTAGGAAGGTAAGGACGTCGGCCGTGTCTTCTTACATACATAAATTGATCTAGAACTAGATTTTTTATTTTATTAAAATGGACACTATTTGCATATAATCTGAAATGACACAAATATGGCTGGTGTTCAATAGTTACCTAATGCTTATGACATAGTTGAATATAATTTAGAACTTTAGGCACCAATTTCGATGGCGTATTTGGTTTTATGAGGCCAATGACTTAAGTAGTAGGTATTTAAAATTTTTGTCAGTAACAGTTTAGAAAAATAATGGATACATATTTTTTTCCTTGCATAATTATAAAGTTATAACGCATCAAAATTTGAAAGTCCTTGTGATGTTAGAAGCAAGTAAAAACTGTACTTGTTTGCGACGTATTGGCAATGTAGTCCAGTCAACGAGACATAATGTGTGGTTCGAAAAATTCCTCCGGCACTGAAATTTGGCATATGATGAAAGAAGGTAATACCTACAGATTACAGATGCATAATAATCCAAACTTTCTTTAGCCGAGAAGTTTTGTTTTTCGGAGGAATATTTCGAAAGTCTTCATACAAAAAATTCCTCGGTGATCGGACTAATGTAACAACAGTCGTATCTTCGTCAATTTTGGTTTACGTTACAAAAGACAAAACACGGGTCGAATATTTTTTGATAATTAATATTTATAATAATATAATAATATTAATTGAATATAATAATAATCATCTCATTTGAATTACGTAATGGGCCTCTGCAAGATGGCTTCGGCTCCTGGCACGCCCTTTAAAAGTCCGGGATCCCATGATCCCGAGATCTTAAAAGGATAAATAATAATAAAATATAATATTATTTTATTTATTTTTTTGATCGGTCGACTAATAGCCTATTCAAGTTATCCAAAAAAAACCCTCGGGCTTCCATTACTCCATTCCTCAGTCTCATAACACAAGGAGACACACCTCTTTGTAATACAATTATACAGTACAAAGGTTAACCTATTTGTTTAATCTTGTAACCTTTGCGAAGCCTTCACCTTTCCGTAGGGCACGTGAAACTGGCACAGAGCAACCGTACGGACAGACCAATTATATTCTATCGTTATCGGCTCAGCAATTCCGTTCACTTCCTACTGCGAGTCCGGTATAATCTTGATTGAACTACAGATTTTGCAATTTTGTTGGGCTGTTCGTTTTCTTGGCATACTTGGCAAATAAAGGGGGAAAGGGGGAATTTAGGGGAAGTAAGGAGAGTAGGGGATAGAGGGTAATTAAAATACATATTTACATTATCACTTAGTTAAGTCGTAAAATGCATAAGATTTGCTCTTTACTACTTTACAGCGTTCAAAAGAGTGTTTAGCTTTAGTTTTGGGTTTAAGAATTATAAAATAAGTCCTCCCGCCTTAAATGGAACGAAAGGGACTGTTATTAGAACGACTCTCTTCCTGTCACTTGCCCTTTGCGTTCCACTACTGTGAAAGGCGAAGAGAGTGAATAAAAATGAATTTATGGACACTCTTTATGTGCCTCATGGGCAATAACACGGATAGAAAAAAAGAATGTAGATAGCCAGTAACAAATCACGGGGCGGTCCACAATGATTGTAAACTAATGTTATAAGTCATTACATGATTGGACAGGACAATAGCCCAGGGGCTCATAACATTTCTCACAGATATTGAATGAAATAGTTTAGCAATCCATTGTTCGGAAACTGCGGTATTGAAAAAAAACCTCACGCATTTGATATTATATTATCAAGGTTACAGAAATACAACTTTCGCAATATGGATGGCTATTAAGTGTAATTTGGAGAAAAATATATTGGCTTGGCTATTTTTGGGGCTGTTGTAACTTTTCTCTTGACTTTTGTTTTGAATCTTGCTAATTAAATGTAGTGTGTGCCGCAGAACCGACGATAAGTGGAGTAGGACACTCCCCGAAGAAGGTAGCTGGCAGTGGCTGGATGAAAAAAGCAGAAGGTCGTGCGCTGTGGCGCTCCCTGGGAGAGGCCTATGTCCAGCAGTGGACTGCAATATTCTGAGATGATGATGATGTTAAATGTTCCGTCTTCGCTTCAAAACGGCTGAACCAATTTTGGTACAGAGATAGTTACAGATAGCGCGCGAGTTGAATGCAGTCGGGGTCTGAGGTGAAGAGCCCCCCGCTACCCGCACGCCCCACCTCACGCGCCTGCAGTGTAGTACTTTGCCATCGTTGTCAACAGCACTACCGCATTCCTAAGCTCTGCATTCAACTCGCGCGCTTAGTGTAGTACCCTAGAGACTGCAATTATGCTAAATATTCGAGGCTAAGCGAAGCCGCGGTCTAGCTAGTGCTATAAAGGCTTTTCAAAACAAAGCTATTAAATAAATTAATAGTAGGTAACAACATTTCGGTAGAAATTATTCAACCAAATTCTCCTGTCTGCCACTTACATAAATTATTGCAGCCTCCATTTTTGTTACCTACATCATTAAGCTTATAATAATCGAAAAATCGACTTTTTTTTTAATTACTTTTTACTGGAACCAAAACGCCTTCAGTTATTTATTTTGTTTACATTATGTGGTATCTTTAAAGGTATAAAATAAAAAGTAAAGGTTGGCTGTCAAGTTTAACTAAATTACATCATTTTATCTGTTGACCAAGTTTTTGGCAGAAATATTAAAGGGTTCCCATTATTTCGTATGTAGCTTAAAATAATACCTACTTAATACTCACCCTCTTAAACACATAACTACACAATCTAGAATCTACTCAGCGGAGGCCTACACAACAATTTTTTAAGATTTTTATCCTATTTTTTGAGTTAATATATTTTAATTTTAAAAATGTTGTCTCATTTTATTTCATACTAATTTTATAATAAATTTATATTTTAAAATGTGACTATATTAGGCAAAACTCAGAAAAAACGTTACCTCTATAGGTTAAGTTATTTCTGAGTTTCGCCTAAAAATTAAAGTATAGCGCTAAGGTCTAAATCATTTTTTACGTAGGAATCGTGGCGCGGTTTCTATGACCTATATATTATACATTATATATTGACATATTTATTCATATACTAAAATAGTGAACAAAGCACAACCAAAAGTTAGGTCTTCATAACTTTAGTTCCCTTACTCTGGGTAAAACATAAGAATCGTTAAGATCAGTAGATACCAATTTAAAGATACCTACTATACAGGAAGACGAAAATTACCGTTTTTGTTCTTATTTCATTAATTAACAAGATTACTAACTAATTAGTATTGTAAAGGCCGCTTCGGTTATTAAAAAAAACATTAATTATAATTTATTAATTAAGTTTAAGTTAATTTAAGTCAGTAATAACAACCAACTAATTTATTTTTATTATCGGTGTTTAAATCGACAAATGAGGCTTCTAGCCCCGCATGGAGTGAAAGTGACTGACAGATACTTGGTAAGTACTTATAATCCGCCCTGTTCCTTCAGTAGCCCTTTACGTTACAGGGTCACTGTTACCTCTACAGACATTTGGTCCTATGCTGACAGCTCTATTAGGCGTACATGAAACATAACGCGACGTCGACCCGGGTGGTGGTCCATGATCGGACGGCAAGCTTATTTGTTTCTCGCCGTCCTGAAACCCGTGCCTACGGTGTTCACGGCCGGATTGCTCATCGATGTCCGATGCCCTGAGTATCTTCCACGCCGGCAAGGGCTGGAGGTGAAGGATGTCGTGTCCTTCACGCATTCCATCTCTGTAGTTGTAGACTAATTTATAATTTTCCAATCATCATCATATCAGCCGTAAGACGTCCACTGCTGAACATAGGCCTCCCCTATAGACTTCCAATAGGACCGGTTAGAAGCGGCTTACATCCAGCGTGATCCTATGGACTTTATAAAATCGTCTGCCAGCGTGATTCTGTGGACTTTTTAAGATCGTCTGTATATCATATTTTTTCTACTCCTCCACTATTCTTTTCCTATTAATTTCGTTTCAGGATCTAAGACAGGTAAATTCATTCTCCGGGACACTTCGAGCTTCATTGTCTCGGCGCTTTTCTGGTGGTTGCCACTGTTGATTCTGGTTTTCAGGAGTTGCAGTGGTTTGAGAATAGTGTGGTAGGTTTGTCCACCTTGCGAGTGGACAGATCCTTCGCTGCGAATAATGAAATTAAATTTTCCAGTCCAAAACAAGATGATTCAATGATAAATATGATACTCCCACATAGCATGACTAAATGTGCTTAGCTATCGGAATCGCTGTAAATAAGCACACTAAAACGTTAATTGAATTAGTAGCACATTGTGATGATTTTCTATTCTGTGAAACATTTTGTAAGAAATTCATTGCGATGTGTCATTACTGAATTACGTAAAGAAACTGGAATGTTTGTGGAGCTTCCATTAATTTTACCTATTTTTTTTTTCTTGGTAAAGTCATGAAATGAGTCCTTTCCCACCCGAGGCGAGACGGTAGGAACTTTCAAACTTGTACTGTCTAAAATCCACGGTGATCCTTCAGTTGCCCTTTACGTATCAGGGTCACGGTCACCAGATGAGAGACACAGTAGAAATGTCTACAGTGGGCCAACGTTTTTTTATTGAATTGTATTGAACCAGTAGCACGAGATTTCACTATTTTACTTTACAGTCTTTCCAGTATTTACAGGCAGCGCCTCTGGTGTGCGAAGAAGGAACTCATTTTTTCCTTGAAAATTATCAATTTGATATTGTCAAAGTTCCAGTTTACATTACGTCTCTTATACTGGAAACTCGTACTAAGGGTACCGACCCCAAACGTTCGTCTGCAAACGTCAATCATCGCATTAGACGATAGGTTTTCCATCAGTCAAAATCTCTACCATGGTCTTGCCATGGCAGAGACGTCTAATGGGCGCCTATACTACGTTATCACTAAAGTACTCTACATAAAACAATTGATAGGTAAAGTTACATAAAACAAATTGACCGAATTCACACCTTCCTTTGTTTTTAAAGTTGTCGAATAAAAACAAATTAAAGGAAACAATAGCATTATTTGCCGTACGTCCATACAAATACAAGAGGGTCAAAAACGTGTCAATATTTAGATAATTATCGTTCAACACAAATAAGATCTGCTTAGCACACAGAATAACGCATCAAATAATAACACGTATGTTTAACAGCACATTGAGTGCTCAAAAAAATATTATTAATGAAATAAATGTGTTTTTTTTTTCTAAACAGATACAGTTTCAGATCAAAATGCTAAATAAAAAATATCCAACTTAATATTATAATTTATTATCTAAATTTGAAAGTTTATTTGCATGGATGTATGTTTGTTATGAATGTTTGTTTTCCTACTCTTTCACACAAAAACTACTGAAGTCATATACATTTTTCATTAACGTTCTTTAATAAATAATGCAAAATCTGATCCCTAATTTATAATAGCTCACCAAACAACAATTAAATAAGCGGATGCAATTAAACCGTTCCCTGAACTGATGATGTTGTGGTTAAGTAGCAAAAAATACAAAGGAAATGAAATCAGCATATTTAAAAAAATCTAGAAAAACCAGTGTAAATAAATCACTAACTAGGAATATTGACATTTAAGCCATCCTCAATTTAAAAGTCAAGAGCATTGAACTTTATATTACTAATCAAAATTAAATTTTTAAACTAAAAAAACAACTTATAAAATCTTAAGCTATTATTTATATCAAAAAAAGAAAAATAATGCGCTGAATAATTTGTAAGATTTTTGAGACAAGTTTTCGATTTCTTGATTTGATCAAACATAAAAAAACTTAAAAAATTTTTTTTTAAAGTATTATATAATTTAGAACACCCGTTTTCTAATTTACCTGACTGCGATAAAAGGGGGGAGGCGAGGAGAAATGGAGGGCATAATATTTTTAAATTTTTTGAGACAAACAGTTATTATAATTTGATTAACTGCCATCTATTGCATATTTAATAGACTACATAGTCGTTCATGTGATATTTTAGTTCCAGTATGTACCACTAGATGTCACTTTATCGTAAACATAGTAACGCCATCTAGTTTCAAAATATAACGTGACTACTCAATTATCTAAAAGTGTTTTAAAGAAAATGTTACTAGATGGGGTAACCTTCCATTCTCGTAGCGCTCGTAGAAAAAATACAATGCTACGAAAATACTACGAAGCTCCCGAGTTTCGTAGAGCTGCTACGAAAATTTTGTAGCCTCTTCAGTACCGATTTTCTGATAGTTCTTAATAATAATTCAACGATCCTAAAACGAATTAAATAAGATTTGCCACTTACATATTATAACGTTTTCTGAACTAGATTTAAATTGGAATTACATTATTATAATTTTAAGATCTAGGTTACATTATTAATTATAGTTTTTAACTATACATTTGGCATCTGAAATAACTAAAAATATCTGGCAAGCTATTCTATCTATGTATCATTCAGGTTTATTTTAGAGTAAGTAGAAACTGTAAAATATGATGTCTTCAAACACTACGTATGTAGCAGTGTAGCTCATACTAAAGATACTTTACAAACGAGAAATCATTGTACACATAAAGATTCAAGCTTCATTGATGTTTCCCAAAAATGATATAAGACTACGGAAAAACTCTTCATGAATATATTCCAACACTTCGCTAATTCGTGGCGCCTTTTCCGTAAGTGGTGATTGGCGGGTGCGCCGTGACGTCAGAGCGCCCACGCTTTCTCTGTGACGCAAGCCGATCGATAACTATCTCCATCCTTCTCCCCCATAGGTATAACAACGTAGGTTCGGTGACTGCCGTTTCGTTCTCGCATGTATGAATGCTTTGAAACTTAAAACCGTAGGCGGATCGTGCGTAGCCGGTCTCTGTAGCGAGGTAGTGCGACAGATATTTACGATATTGGTATATTTTAGAGTTTTGTTTTGTTGGTAAATAACTTTGTCCGGACGAAAAAGTCATGAAATAACATATAAATATAAAAGTCTCATTAAATTTCTCCATGAGTGAAAGTTAATTTTACAAGCACGGGGGTTATTTATAGACGTATAATGTAGCTTCTGCTGGGTCTAGGAGTCGTGAGACATTTTAGCAATGACGTCATTGTATCATTTCAGACTTCTTTTTATATTAATAGATTATATTTGTGTTATATCAATATTTTCAGCTTTATGTGTATATTATGAAATATTTAAACGCTAAACGTGAAGTAAAGGTTTATTTTTAAACTGGAGTTTATTTAGTAGGTATCATACAAACTTAACCTTGATGATACCTATAAATAGGTGCCTGCTAGGGTCGCGGGACTTTCTTATCAGTTAAATGGCTTCGGAACGTAAATGTCTATAAGGTCACCGTGGATTTTAGTCAGTACAGTCAGACAATCCCTCCCGTCCTGCCTTGGGTGGAAGGACTCATGATGTGATTTTAACGCGTGAAAATAAATAAATAAAAGATATAAATAGAATGTACTACCTTCATACCGGACGCCCTGAAGACCTAACACTGAACTTATTGGTAAGGTTCTTCAAAAATGGTCGGATGCGTAGTACTTTTAGCTGGCTGCTTGTATGACCAGACGTATGAAATATGGACGAGACGAAAGGAGTTGAGAAGGAGATGGCGTACTGTGGTTTCTATCTACTCACATTGAAAATAACATTATTTCATGCAAGAATGTATGGTAAGCTTCAGGGAAAACTCACCCGTTTTGTAAGTGACATCAGTACTAAAGAGGGTGAGATTTGCCTGAAGCTGACTGCTATACCAACAGATTCTAAGAATTGGTATTTTCATTCTTACGTTGGACACTTGTTACCCTGTTATAGACATTCTATTAATAATTCGAGCCTGATACAAGTATTGATAGCCAACTGATCGTCCGGTACATTTTGAGCTGCGAAAATCGCCCTTAGTCTTAGATAGATAGATAGATATATTTTTTATTTCGCAAATATGGGTACAAGTAAGGTGTTAGGATAATTATAGAAACAGCCATATTTTACCAATAACCAGGCATGCAAAAGTACAGAGTTGTAGAAGTATAAGCTTTAAAATTTTTGATACTATACAAGAAAAAAATATATTTTATTACAATTCGAATCAATACATTTCCTTAGCATGTCCTTCAATTATTAATAAATGTCTTTAATGTCAATTCATTCAAAAATGATATTATTCAAATTCATTAGTCACTAACATATTTAATATCACATCACTTTCTGCTTAAAATACAATTACTTATACAAAACAGTCAAACAAATTCCTTCTCCAATAGAAAATCCGCAACACTATAATATGCTTTTCACACTACTTGCTCGTAAATGTCATATTATACGTCAGGCAAACCCTACTGTAAAGCATGACATTATTCCCCCTCGCTCGAGCCGGGAATAATATATGTACTGAATTTCATTATTCCCGTGGGAATAATGTGATTTGAATTTGGAACCTCAAAGAAAACCGTATGAAAACTTTCACCAAGGAGTCGTATCAGTAATGGCGGCCGCTGGCAGCAACAGCTGATCGCTTACAGTGGTGCCAACTTCACGTTCGAAGGTTGTCGTACCACATCAAATTTCAAAAATCGAATTTATTTCCTCGCAGTAGGTGTGAAAAGCAGAGTACGCTCCTCGGGAGTAAAGCTGCCTTGTCTTGGGCTGACTTGAATCCCTCGCTACACTAAGGATTCTTAACTTAATTCCCTCGTTTCACTCGGGAATTAACACTTGAACCTCCTCGCTACGCTACGGAGGTTCACCCCAGAATCCTTGGTGTCGTTTCGGGATTCAATACGCCCGTGACGTAAGGCAATGCTTTACTCCCTTGGTGCGTAATCTACTATTGTCTACTAAAAAGTTCCGAAGTTTTTTTTTGAATAATGTCAAGTTGTCTTTCCAACTACTCGGTATTTTATTATAAATCACCGGTGCCATGTAACAGACACTTTTGCGCATCAGTGTTGTTTTAGCACTGTGGATACACAACCTACTCTTGTCACGTCTATTCCGTGGAAATACGTCAGCCATTCTTGCGAAGCGATCCGGGTTTGAGATACGAATATTGCCATTTCTAAAATGTACAGACATGGAAGAGTTAATATTTTATATTGTTTAAAAAATGGCACGCAGCTATCCGTACTTTGCAATTTAAAAATAGACCGTATGCATCTTTGTTGTGCCTTAAATGCAGTTTCTTTCTCTGTTGAGTTGCCCCAAAATATAACTCCGTATTGCAGATGACATTCGACTATACCATAGTACGCCGTGAGGAGTGCGTCCAGATTTACAATACCCGCTAAAGTATATAGAGCATATGCAGATGAACTTAGTTTCTTGCAAAGTAACTCAATGTGTTGTTTCCAGCTAAGCCTTTTGTCTATTTCCAGCCCTAAAAATTTTGTACTAACAACCTCATTAATTTTATTATTATTATTATATTGTACATTGAGATTGTTTATGTCTAGTCCGCGTTGGTTAAAATGAATTATTTTCGTTTTATTTAAATTAATTCTTAAGTTATTATCTTCTAACCATTTTACAATAAATTTTAAAGTATTGTTAATGTCACTTTGGTATGTATCAACACTTTTCGAGGGTATTGTCACGGTACTGTCATCTGCAAATAGGGTCAGTGGTTGTTCAATCCATTCTGGTAAGTTGTTAACATATAATATAAATAGCAAGGATCCCAAAACACTTCCCTGCGGTACACCATAACTAACTTTTCGTTCTTCTGATCTAAATATTTCGTCATGTTTATTAATTAAATTGATCCTATTAATTTCAGTTATTTGTCGTCTATCATGTAAATAAGATTGAATTAACTCTAAAACGTTACCCCTTATACCATATACTTGTAGTTTTTTTAAAAGTGTAGGGTGGTGGACATAATCAAACGCCTGGGTCATGTCACAAAAAATGGCGCATACTGGGTTTCTTTTATCCACATTATTTATTACATTAAATATAAAATCATAAATCGCTATATTTATTGTTTTTTTTTGTCTAAATCCTTTTTGTTGCTCACACAGAATATTAAATTTTTCCAGGTATTTGAAAAGCTCTTTATAAATATACTTTTCAAATATCTTTGAAAAGATTGAGATAAGTGAGATGGGCCTATAATTTTCCACTAGCTCTCTATTTTCCTTCTTATATAGTGGCTTTACAACTGATAATTTCAAAGCATCTGGGTATTTGCCTGCACCTATACAAAGATTAAGTATATAACTTAAATGGTCACATAATTCCTTAGCTACAGCTTTAATAATTTTTGTGGATATGCCATCGTGACCTACACTATTTGTATTTTTCAGTGACATACGACACACTTACGACATAAAGGTGTCGTTAATGAGGGAATTGCAGGTAACTCTGCCTAGACACTCGTTGCAATAATACACCGTCTGTAGAACATTGTTATGAGTGAGAAAGGAAGATGTTTCTTCTCATTTAATATTATGACGTCATAGAATAGAATGTACTTTATTGTACAACAATTTTTTTTTAATTGCTGCTTACAATACTGTCATGTGGGTACTATAATCGCTAATCAGCTGTAAAGACTTCGGACTTGCGGTTGGTACCGGGTTTGTGCATAGCGAGTTATGGGCAGTTCGCCGTCCGATCAGGCCTGAGTCGACGACAGGTCGTGTTCCACGCGCGCCTCAAAGAACTGCCAATATAATGACGGGACAAAACGCCTACCAGATTTTTAGTCTAACAGTCTGACAGTCCCTTTGAGGTGCATTCAGGTCAGGACTATTCATTTGCTGATTTTACCAAAACATGTTCAGAGACTCGTCAAGCTTCATTGCATAGACGTCTTTGGTGGTTGCGACTGTTGCTTCTGGCTTTCAGGAGTTGTAGTGTCGTGTGCCGTGTTGCCATATCCAAATGAAAGCTAAACGATCAACTAAGCTTATCTACTACTCAGTTTTCCATAGACATAGAGGGACAGAGCCAGCACTCTATCTGTAAAGTACTAAATACTGATAAATATAAATGTTGATAGATGGAGAAGAAGAGGAAGGCCAAAGAAAAGATTGTCTAAGGAATGATATGAAAGAAAAAGGAGTAAACGATACTGTGACGTCTGATAGGGGAGAATGGAAGAAAGAAACGTGTTGCACCGACCCCTAGCAAAATAGCATAATGGTAAAAAGAAGAAGACCAAGGGTCGCGCGAATGTCTTAAGAGGTTACCGTGTCTTTGAAATATCATAAAGAAAATAGATGTTTTTAGATGGTAAAATCTGATGGCCCCTTTCACTTCACCCAGATTTGGGAGACATATATTTTATGAATTTCCATTAAAATTATAAATTCCCAGGTATATCAAACTGTATCACAACACTAGACCCTATCACGATGTTTCCCGTTTTTGTAACGTAAAGTAAACGGGTACTGTGACGCTTTAAAGGGTAAAATTTGTTCTTCGTTCGTACAAGCGCAGACTCTGTTAAATTCCAGTAAATACTTCAAGTACGTTGTAAACAAAATACAAAAAATATTTTTCTTCTTTCTTTCCTTTAAATCTAAATAAACAGGTATTTAAAATAATGCAAAAAAATATATAGGCCATAGGAACCCTGGCTCCTTGTATGAATTTAAATGTTTGGAAATACGCCCATTACCCATGACACAGTAGAAAATCCTAGTGTGAAGCAACGTTTTTTTTAAACCTACAGTACCCTCAGCACGAGTTTTCAGTATTCGAGACGTAAACTGGAACTTTGTCAATTTTAAAGGAAAAAAATAGTTCCTTCTTCGCACACCAGAGGCGCTGTTCCATTTTTTCATACAAGAAACGCTGTAAATACTCATAGTAATACTGAGAAAGACTCTGTAAAGTAAAATAGTGAAAACTCGTGCTAGGAGTACTTATCCCAAGTCCTCTACATAACCTAGACATGTCGCAACATCTCCATAAAACCTGCTTACTATATATTTTGGCAAGGAGTTTATATTACGCAATACTTTTACAGAAAGCGAAGACAAATGAGCGTTAGATCTGTATATTTTTGGCTGGAGCAGGCTCGTCTGACCTCAGTCTAGCCAGACCGGCGCCGGAGTGTCTGGGCCTGATGCGGACGCCCTAATCTTCGTGCGTCACTGTAGCGTGGAAGCTGCAGATGAAACTGAATGGATGTCTGTAACTGTATTGATCTAAGGATTCGAAGAGATCTTTGTTTGAGATGTACGTGTGTGGGGGTGTGCAATTGCAGATATTTGTGTTACTAGACTAAGGCTGCTTTTCCACCAGATGCGCTATGCTACGTTGCTGCGGATGCGTTTGATAATATCCACTAATCATATTCATTGGTTTATACGGTATAGCACTGGTGGAAATGGATTCAACTAAGATGTGTTTTTTGCCACGCAGCCATAGCACGCATCCATCCATAGATGGATGCGTGCTATGTCTGCGTGCTGTAGATGAGTGCTATGGTCCGTCTCCCCTTCTATCAATACATCGCATAAGTCGAGCTGCGCGTCTTCGTAGCGCAGCTACGCATCATTATAGCACATCTTACTCGCACAGCTACATAGCAGATGAGTGAATTTCAACAGGTCCTATAAAATCTTCATTTCCGTGGTTTTTTTAATCTTAAGCTTTTTTTAAAAAAAGAAATGCTCTTATTAAAGTTTTTGATAATTTATATATTCTTGCTTAATATCTATCAGATAACTTAAAAAACTAACGAGATATAAGGATTTAAAAATTTCGTGCCACGGCGATGAAACATGCGTGCACGGCAATGAAACAAGCGCCCACGGCAATGAAAGAACTGTGGCATGGCAATGAAAGAATCAATCAACGATGAGTACAATATATGTTAAAATTAGAACTACAATTATATTCAAACTGATTGGCAGACTTTGACAAAATAATATTATGCATCATACCGACATTTGAAATTTAAAAAAAAAATCGTCTTGTACATGTTTATTTTCAAGCCCATAGCCCACCCATTGTGAAACTCAGTCGAGGCCATCTAGCATCATGCTGAGTTCCTCCATCGACTTGCCATGACTATGATGTCGTCGGGAAATCGAATGTGAGTCATGTATTCGCCGTTAATGTTGATGCTAAGTCCTTGTCATTCCAGGAGCTTGAAGGCGTCTTCCATTGTGGCAGTAAACAGTTTCAGGGAGATAACATCCTTCTTACGCCTCTTCTCAATGGAATCGCCTTCGTGCTCTGCTCCTGTACTCGAACCGACATGGTGGCGTTATCATACAAACACTTCAACACTTTGATGTACCGATAGTCAATACGGCATCGCTGGAGTGACTCAAGTACCACCCATGTTTCCACCGATACGATGGCTTTCTCATAGTCCACAAACGCTAAGCATAATGGCAAGTTATACTCTTCGGTCTTCTGTATAACTTGCCGCAGCGTATGGATGTGGTGTATGGAACTATAGCCTCTTCGGAAACCGGCTTGTTCGGGAGGCTAGAAGTCATCAAGTCTGACAGTCATGACTCAGAAGCATGATGTGTCTGTAGTTCTTCAATAGGCTGTTATCAACTTTTTTTAAGAAAAGCACCACTTCACCTTTGCTCCATGCTTCAGGCGTTTTGCCCTAGAACAGGACGGTATTAGTGAGCTTCTGGAGGACTTTAAGTACCGGTATTCCACCCGCTTTCAGAAGCTCTGAAGTGACTTAGATATACGTCTATTTAGATGCTTATATGACTACGCGTCATTGGAAGACTGCAACTGTAGCAAACCTCGTTCAGACATGAGGTTTAAGGTTTGCTCGGTCAATAAGTTCTCAGGGAAAGCAAAGCGATTAGAAAGCTCGAGTTGATTTCGGGGTTCTGAATATGGGACCGAGTAGGTGGGAGCGTAGACTTCATCAGGCTGGACCTTTCAAATCAAATCTAAAGAGAGACCAGAGAGAAACAATCTAGAGTTAACTTGACGAGTTTTGTACTGTCAGTAATCGGTATTACCTGAATCGCAGGTGACAAAAGATGTTTTCTTTACCTAATCATACCATGGCGATGAAAACACAAGTCACGGAAATGAAATACCTGGCCACGGCAATGAAACTAAATTGTTTTACAAGGCATGGCAATGAAATTTTTTTAATTGCCATGTCTTTTTTTTCATTTCCATAGCAAATTTTGGCCACGGAAACCACGGCAATGAAAACACGTCGATGAAAATCAAGGCAAAAAATTAAAATAACAAAAAATCTATTAATTATTCGAAGAAATAAGCACCTCACAAATGAACATATGAGGAATGGTGTTCTATCGAATGCTTACTCATGAAGACAAACTTATTCAAATATCAGTTATATCTATCCACGGCGATGAAAGAAAATTTTTCCAGTAACATAAAAATTGATTATTTAAATTTATGGTGCGAAAACGCAGGCACGTGTGTACTTCCTTCCACGTTGAGCACTTAGGCAGCACTAATATGCAACGTTTAGCATACCGGTAGGGGGGAAGAAAGTAGTAGGTAAAACAATATCCTTGAACATAATTAGGACACGGCGATGAAGGGTAGTTCTGGGACAAGTGATTTTTTATTAACCATTCGTTGTTTTGTTTAAATATTTGAATAAATGTATTCTGTAGCAATACTTTAACTATTCATGGATCAAATAAAACGAGGTTTTAGTATAAATAACCAATAGATTTTTATCAATGTGGAATAATACACAACAAGGTGAAGTGTGGACAAACACGGCAATGAAAGATTTCGAGGTTTAATATTTTTTTATGGAATATCCATTAATCCAATCAAATAAACATTTAGTGCTACACATAGATTACTATTTCACCTACCCGGAAAAAAATTTGAGAACGTTATAACTATGTTTTTTAGTACCGATTTCATTGATGCCACGCAATTTTCGGTCCCGGGAAATTCACTCAGATCTTACTCGCACAGCTACATAGCGTAGCATCAGTTGAAACAGTCACACAGTTTCGTAGCTCATCTTTTACATCCATCGCAGCACAGCTACATAGCACATATCTGGTGGAAAGGCACCCTTAGTCCCGGATGACAGAATATCGCTCAATACTCAAGCATAACTTAAAACTAGATTCAAGCCATTTGATTGGTTTAAACTAATTTTAAGTAACGCTTGATTTTTGAGTGATGTCCTGTAATACGGGCCCTAATTTCTTTTTATACTACTCTGCAGTTGTTTTAACGGTTCCCTACCCAAAACCCAAAGGTAGAACAGGACCCTTTTACTCGAAGTCTTTGCTGTCCGTCTGTCTATCTGTCCGTCTGTCACCAGAGTGTATCTGATGAGCCGTGATAGTTGGACAGTTGAAATTTTCTCAAATGTTGTTTCTGTTGCGGCTATATAACAAACCATACTAAAATACTGAATAAATTACATATTGAACGGTTTTCAAAAAAATAACTAGAAAAACTAATCGGACCCACTCGAAAAGCCTTTCGAGTTGTAGCAGGCGAAACCGCTGGCAAAAGCTGTTTATAATACTTTTTCTTATCAAATGAGTCCTCAACCCAGGGAGAGTGGGAGGGCCTGTCAGACTCGTACTGACTAAAATCCACGGTCTTCTTTAATAGCCCTTTATGATCCAGGGTCACGGTAATTTATAAGTCCCGCGACCAAGTTTATAATATAAGAGCACACTAAAAAATGTCACATACACGACCAAGCCTTGTCTTTCTATAAGATTCACTTAGAACGCCTTTGTGTACCCGTTTCGATTCCCAGCGTTCTAAAGGAAGTGAAATTTTCATCAATACTGCCAGACATGATAGTATGCAGGAGCAGCGTCATTACATTGAGGACGTCGAGACGCGTGGGGGTCATGCATTCTGACGACAATGTAGTCAGGGGTACTACTACGAGTATCTGAGCACGAAATCCGTAACTTAGGACGACGTCGTTTCGAGAGTGTCAAATTATTTATCACTGCATCATCATCATGATATCAGCCCAGGATCACCCACTGCTGGGTATAGGGCTCCCCCTTTTTCTTTATCACTTACGGACTTAGTAACTCGATTAGTCAATAAACTAAAACGGGCGGGCATCGAACCCGTGACTGACACACCGTGTAGCAATCGATCGCTCTATCACTGCGCCTACCGTACCGTCTGTCTAATCTAATGACTGGACGTGTTGGATGTGTTGTCAGAACATTTGAATTCAGAAAGTATAGGGAGTAGGGCTCACTCAAAAGTTTCGAGTTACTTTCGTGCGGGCCCATACTTTCGTTGACAGACGGGGAGAGTAGACCCCCTGACTTCGACGCTCTTATTATGTCGTTATAATGGCTAAGCTGATTTTCATATCATGACGCTTGTGACGTGTACTTAATAGTACCTATACCCACATTTTGCCAGGTTATATTTAAATCTCGTGTAATAAGAGAAGAGTAATTTTTATAGTTAAGCCGCGCTTGCTGAGGTTGGTCTGTGGATGTGGGTAACCAATCATCGTCGTAGCGAGTTTCCTACATGCCTCGTAAAGTACGTAAAGCCATACATATTTTGTTCCGGCTGTCATTTAGATCTTTGACAGTCGTTAATCACATACGTAAGTGTTTGTGGCGTAAGTATGAACGAAGTTTAGTCAGTACGAGTCCGACGATACCGCTCGTCTAGCACTGAATGGAAGGTCTGATTTTATGATTTTACCACATATAAAAAAGCTGCCGAAGTTTTGTTTATTCTGGATGGTTTTTGCCTAATAGACTAAATCTGTTCTGTAGTTCCGAAGATTAAGCACGCAACATCCTTTACAAATTTACCTTTAAAAAAGTGTTGCCATAACATTTCAGCCTAATTTTTTGTCTTTAAATAATTCTCCAACTCTTGATAAAAGTTAATCTTTAATGACATTAAAAATGTCTCCCAATAACCGCTATACCTGGATGGACACTCTGAAGGGTGACCTTTTTATAAATGCTATAAAGGTCGTAACACCGAACCGGCATTAAGGTTTGTTAACAGAAGCTAAAATAAAATACCAGACAATTAAATTATATACCAAAATAATATTCAGGTTGTGCTGTAATTGAAATTGATTTTCGTTATATTTGGCCTGTGCTGCATAGGGTTGCCATACTCAGAATGCATGCAGAAAATCCTACTAATATTATAAACGTGAAAATTTGTATGTGTGGATGGATGTTTGTTACTCTTTCACGCAAAAACTACTGAACGGATTTGGCTCAAATTTGGTACACAGATAGTTTATAACCTGGATTAACACATAAGATAGTTTTTATCCCGATTTTATGTTCCCGTGAGATAATTTTGGAGTTGTAGCGGGTGAAGCCGCTGGCAACAGCTAGTCATATATAAACCTTTAGGCTGCCAGAATCACTCGGATTGGCAACTGTCGAATATTTCGTTCCAGGAATACTGTTGAATCGGATGGTGTGTCGATTTGGACTACCGATCGGCACAAGCCGATTGAAATCGAATCATTTTGCTACCGAATCTACAATGCCGCCTAGGTGTAGTAATAGTAATCTTCGCTGCAGGGCAAAGACCAGTACCCCTTTTTTTTTTACGTGGTAAAATCATAAAATGAGACCTCCCACCCCGGGCAGGGCGAGAGGTACTGTCAGACTTGTACTGACTAAAATCCACGTTGTCCTTCAATAGCCCTTTATGTTCCGGGGTCACGGTGATGGTAGGGGGCCTCGTCATTATGCTGACGCTCTTTGAGGCGCGCGTGGAACACGACGCGCCGTCGACCTGGGCATGGTCCATGGTCGGGCGGCGAGTTGCCCTTTACTCGCCGCCCGCATGCCCAAAGACCAGTACCCCTAGCACGAATTCTAACTATTTTACTTTACAGAGACTTTCCAGTATTTAGCGTTTCAGCGTTTCTTGTATGAAAAAATTGAACAGCGCCTCTGTTGTGCGAAGAAGGAACTATTTTTTTCCTTCAAAATTGTCAATTTGATATTGTCAAAGTTCCAGTTTACTTTACGTCTCAAATACTGAAAACTCGTGCTGACGGTACTGTATTCCTATTTTAACTTAAACTAGATTCTGAGCAAAATGACGGGGCCCCCTATCAGAGGGCCACAACCTGCCGGGGTCGCGGGACTTATTTCCATTTCCGTAACCGCGGAACATAAAGGGCTTTCGTAGGACACCGTGGATTTTAGTCCGTCATGTCTGACAGTCCCTCCCGCCCTGCCCTGGGTGGGAGGACTTATTTGAAGATTCTACCACGATAAAAAAACTATATTCTGAGCAAAGCAGATTCTTAACAATTCTGCGTTGAGAGAGCACGGTTTGTTCAATGGCTTAGCGATTGGACTACTGCGCCGTTTGGAGCGGTTTCGATTCCGCACGGACAAATATTTGTATGATCTACAAGAAGTTGTTCCGAATTTGGGCGTTTGTGTATGTGAGTTTACATGTTTATAAACACACCCACAGATACAGGAGAAATTTCTAGTGTGGGGCAAAGTTCTTACGTAAAAAATAACTAAAAAAAATCTGTCAACGATAAAGATGTTGGCAAAAACAAATATGGACACAAATTACCGAAAACCCCATTGAAATCATCATAGAAATATGAAGTGACTAGATTGTAACTGATAGTTGTAAAACTCGTCAGAACATTCATGATCCTGTCAGACACAATAAGATAAACACTACATACATACATACATACATACATACATACATTATCGTCTCACAATTAACATTTCGAATCAGTAAATTGTTGTCACGCTATGACCAATTGAGTCAATTTAATAGGTTTGACAAAAATCTTACATACGTAATTAAACAAATTCTGATATAATGAAAAACATTGTTTTTTTTATAAAACACTGCCCCACACTTTGAATTGCACTTGGGTTCGTTTACGTACATAGAAACTAACCGTATAATTTCATAAAAATAAAAAATCCCAGCTATAAACATGTAGGTATCTTGCGAAATCTGTCATTATTATACTTGAATAAATGTGGGTCTACAACATATTAAACTATCTTAGCTGCAACTCAAACACAAAAAACAATTACTACAAGTTTTAAATCTACTCGGTTTTGTACTAAAGCAGTGTAAGATTTAAGTGATGTTAAATTCGACAAACTGCTACGCCGTAGCCGTTCGTAGCGCGAAGATGCTACGAGACACGACCATGTTTGTATTCGCATAGCATACTTTATATCGCTACGGTAATTTGGGGGTTGTTCCATAACTTGATAAAGTTTTATTTAAAAGCGAGTTAAAATGAATATGACAGTTAAAGATGTAATGTTATCTGTGCAACTTTTGAAATAGAACTACTGCCGACATAACCCATACATGCGCGTAGGTGTATTTTGGCGGGTAGTAGCGCGCAGGCGCGTCCCGCGGCCGTCCGCAGTCCTGCCACCATTCTTCAGTTGCACACTGTCCGCCGCGACGTACCGACGTTATGTCCCCGTGCACAACCAAACGACCGAATTGCCAACAAAAAACGAGCTAAAAAAACGCATTCACAACAAGAAAACGAGTGTGAAACAGAACATCCTCGGCCGGAGAAGGTAGTTGTGTTCAATTTTAGTGTTCTAATGTGCTCAGAGAGACGTAAAACGGTAAACAAATAGGCGCTGTGGCATAGCGATTTTTGTGAATGAATTTAAGATGGTGGACGGCTGTGTGAGCGTGTCGGGCGACGTCGTGCTTAGGTTTGGTGGTGATGTATGTCGAGTGGAGCGGCTGGTGATGCGAGCGCTGCGAGTGGTGGCGAGTGGTGCGCGGGTGTGGTGGCCGCGTGGGCGCGCGTGTGTGCGTGCGATCGAAGCGGATGAATGACGATGACGTGGGAGGACCGCGGCTAATGTCTGTTTGATAACGTTCCACACCACTATCTATCCAATAACAGCTCGGGCCCTCCTTGTCAACTATTATTTTTAGATCTGACCTAGCTAATGTGGGGAATTTAGTATTTACGTCGATATCTTGGTGGATAAGAGGAGGGAGTTGATTGTAGCGTCTGCTTGTGGGACATTCGTCTTGAGAACAACAATGCCGCTATTTAAAGGGTATATTTAGGTATCGATTGTTGAATGAGAGCTATTTTCGTCGTGGATTCGAGAAATCGATTGTTGGTTGCAATTCGGTTATTTTGTTTGCGAAACAGTGGAAGGTGTCGCGTTGGAGGTTATTATTAGGGCTTGGGAGTAACTAGCAGACCATTCTTCAATCGATATTGCAACCTTGTTCGAAATAACATGTAACAGTATGGCAATGTCGAATTATGCATTTAGGTTACGGTTGTTGTAATTCCTATCGTTTTTCCACTTTGTTTATTAAAATAATCATGTTTTTGCTTTCAAAGCACTTTCTACTTGGTGATATTAACATAAACAAAACAAACTTAAATTTTCTGTTTGAAAATATAAGCCAGTTTTATAATTATGTCAGGCAGTTTAATTGTATTTCCTATAACAAAAAAAATGTATAAGACTATATTAAAAAAAAAATAGTATCGATTAATTAAACATGCAGATTTTATGGATGATGTGTGTTGCCTAGACCTTTTTGTGTATTTTATCAAAAGAAACAATTATACTCAACACAGGGAAATTACAAAAAATCATTTTAAAAAATAAGGTCCTAAAAGTTTTATTAAATACCATTTAGCGATACTTTCCCTGAAAGTACCAAAGTAAAATGCCAGAGAGGGTTCCAACGTAAGAATTAGAAATCTGTGGGCTGTATGTATACTAGGTCACTACTGTTCCAATTTATATAATACTCGCTATGTATACGAATAACCATTTGTATATAAGTAACCATGTGTATACAAAAACCATTTGTATACAAATAACCATTTGTATACTTTTTTAGCGTAGTAATATCATCACATGAGTCCTCCCACCCAGGACTGTTAGACTCGAACTGACTAAAATCCACGGTATCCTTCCAGAATCACGGTACTCCTTATTCCCGCGAACCCGGACCATTTGCATATATAGGAATATTTTTCAGTTGACAATGCATGCAACACCAGATTTTTTTTTATCTTTCAGGGTTTTTTTCATAGTAAAAGTTGTATATAACCATAACTTCTTTCAGCCCATGAAGGGTTGTTATGATTTACAAATTACCCTGTTTATAACTATGATAACCTGACCTATATCCTTTTTTCTTTTTAATAAATCGGTGTAGGCAAAACTTGTATAAAGAAGCATAAGATAACATGGATCTATTTTGTCTGTACCGACCAGTACCAATCCATAATCCACCGACCTGTCTTTAGCTTCCTTCTAAATGAACAAATAAATCAGCAGCGTGGACGAGGTGGAAAAACGATCTGATGAAAACCACAGGATGCAAGCCACTTCCAACCGGTTCTATTGTGTATTGAAAATCTAAAGGGGGAGGGAGGCTAATGTTCAGCAGTGGACGTCCTACAGCTGATATTATGATGATGATGACGATGAAATCAAAACAACAGACTAACGTTTATTTATCATTTGTTTCAGGTATTCACCACTGCAAACAGAAATGTGAAAGAAATCCTACAAATTAATTCCGTGACCCAATTTCTTTAGTGGATTATCCAAGTGACCGTTCCTCATTAAAAAATAAACTGAACAATGTAATACAAAAAAGACATCCGTGATTACTAGAACTAAGTGTGGGATTTGTATCAGCCGCTTTGCAAAATGACCGGCGAATTTCGACGCACGCGCCGCCAGCTATGACTGGAGTCCCAGACAACTTGCAATCTGTCTACAGAATATGATAAAGGTATGTGACTAAATTAAATATTATTTTATAGATATATTATATCTTTTAAGATCTCGGGATCCCGGACTTTTGAAGGGCTTGCCAGGAGCCGTAGCCATCTTGCAGAGGCCCATTACGTATTTAAAATGAAATGAGGCTCCAACCGGCGGTTATCCCTGTATGAACTATGCTAGTACATCCAAGGACAACCCCCGGCTGGAGTTGTACTATTGCGGACTATGGGTTATGGCGTTTGGTGGGTTTGGTGGATTGGGTATCTAAAACTATAGAAAAACTATGGTCCCTGCCTAATCAATGTTTTATAAACGTGGATGCGATGAAAAATTTTGCAAAACAATTATTATTATTATTATTCCGACTATAGCAAATATTGAGAGACGGTATTCAATATTTACATCATTTTGCAATGTATTTCGTCTTCAAACCTCATCATCTGATTCTTGATGACCAGTGTACTTGGGTCGACGGCGCGTCGTGTTCTACGCGTGCCTCAATGATCTATCAACAAACTGATAGAACCATACAGAGAGCTAAACTATACTGTACTATATTGTACAGAAATTACACACATTTCCTGTTATTAAAAACAAAAAGATTTTCAAATATTATTTTTAGGTAGGACCCGGGTACGTCCTTAAACTACGTCCAGCCACCGAAGGACGGGCAGCAGCGTCCTTGCCAAACCTCGGTGACTTCTGCGATCCCCAAGCCGCCTTCCAAGCGTGGGGATTATGGCAACCCCCCCCCCCCCATTATGATTGACAAGCACAGCACACGGCCCCCAGTCCCCGGCAGCTCCGCTATTCTTGGTCTGGGTAGCGGACCGAGTAACGGCGGAGCAGGGGGTGCGAAGAATCCCCGGCAGATGCCCCGCTACCACCCCCAACGAACTTTGGCCCAGGCAACACACAACATCCGCACACTGAGGACCGATGAGAAGATTATCGAGCTGGAGGAAGAATTGAGCAAAATGCGCTGGGATATCTTGGGACTATCTGAAATCCGAAGAGAGGGTCAGGATACGATGGTTCTAGATTCCGGCAACATGCTCTTCTACCGGGAAGGAGACCGTAAATCCCAGGGTGGTGTGGGATTTCTCGTCCGCAGGTCCCTCATCAACAACGTTATGAAGGTCGACAGTGTGTCGAGCAGGGTAGCATACCTTATACTCAGAATAACCAACCGGTATTCGTTGAAGGTCATACAGGTATATGCGCCGACCTCGACACATTCTGATGATGAAGTAGAGGCATTGTATGAGGAGATATCCGAGGCCATACATACCTCCGAAACATACTTCACCGTTGTTATGGGGGACTTCAACGCGAAGGTGGGCGCACGGAATGGCGATGAGTTGAGAGTGGGGCCATTTGGGTATGGGCAGCGAAACCATAGGGGCCAGCGACTGGTCGACTTCATGGAAAAGGAAGAGCTTCATTTGATGAACTCCTACTTCCAGAAGCGGCCATCCAGGAGGTGGACGTGGATGAGCCCCGATGGTACTACCAGAAATAAGATCGACTTCATCATGACGACCAAAAAGCGAATATTCAGTGATGTCTCTGTGATCGCCAAGGTAAAAACCGGTAGCGATCACCGAATCGTCAGAGGCACATTGAATATCAATGTGAAGCTTGAAAGGTCTCGTCTGGTGAAGTCCACGCTCCGACCTGGTCCTGCCCACATCCAGAACCCCGAACACTTCCAACTCGAACTGCACAATCGCTTCCAGTGCCTAACCGAATGCGAAACTGTGGACGAGATTAACGATGGGTTGGTGGAAACTGTCCAAGCTGTGGGGTCTAAGTTCTATAAGACCCCACGCCGCAATAAACCTCAAAAGCTCTCGAACGGAACCATCAAGTTGATGCAAGACCGGACTGAGATGAGGCTGCAATCTTCAGCTGATATGTCGGAATATGGCAAACTCAATAGACGAATCTCGAAATCAATGCGACGTGACCTGCGTGCCTATAGTGCAGCACGGATCAAAGAGGCGATCGAGCGGAACCAGGGCTCAAAAGTCTTCGCAAAGAATTAGTCTATTGGGCAAAGCCAAATGACAAGGCTGAAGATTAACGACGGCAGCATCATTTCGACGAAACCGGAGATCCTAAGAGAGCTTGAGAGGTTTTACGGACAGTTATACACATCTACACGACAACCCAGTGTCGGTACAGCTCGAGACGCAAGAGCTGAACTGACTCGGCACTACACTGAGGATATCCCGGACATCAGCCTGTACGAGATTAGAATGGCTCTTAAACAGCTCAAAAATAACAAGGCGCCGGGCGATGACGGAATCACAACAGAACTTCTGAGAGCGGGTGGAAAACCGGTACTTCTAGTCCTCCAGAAGTTATTTAATTCCGTCATACTCGAAGGCACTACGCCAGAAGCATGGCACAGGAGTGTGGTTGTTCTTTTCTTCAAAAAGTGTGACAACACCTTGTCGAAGAACTACAGGCCAATCTCACTTCTGAGCCATGTTTACAAGCTGTTCTCAAGAGTCATTACGAACCGTCTCGAACGCAGGTTTGATGACTTCCAGCCTCCCGAACAAGCCGGTTTCCGAAAAGGTTTTAGCACCATAGACCACATACACACGCTCCGCCAGATTATACAGAAGACAGAGGAGTATAATCGGCCATTATGTTTAGCGTTTGTGGACTATGAAAAAGCCTTCGATTCAATCGAAACCTGGGCAGTATTGCAGTCCCTCCAACGATGTCATATCGACTATAGGTATATCGAAGTATTGAAGTGTTTGTATAGTAACGCCACCATGTCCATCCGACTTCAGGAAGAGAGCACGAAACCAATCCAATTGCAGAAAGGCGTGAGACAGGGAGACGTTATTTCTCCGAAACTGTTCACGAACGCGTTGGAGGACGTTTTCAAGCTCTTGGAATGGGACGGACTCGGCATCAACATCAATGGCGAATACATCACTCACCTTCGTTTTGCCGATGATATAGTCATCATGGCAGAATCGTTGGAGCACCTCAATGCTATGCTCAGCGACCTCAGTATCGTTTCCCAACGGGTCGGCCTTAAAATGAACATGGACAAGACGAAAGTCATGTCGAATGTCCATGTGGCGCCCGTACCGGTTGTTGTTGGGAATGATACTCTCGAAGTTGTAGACCATTATACTTACCTTGGACAGATTGTTCAGTTAGGTAGGTCCAACTTCGAGAAAGAGGTCGCCCGAAGAATCCAACTAGGATGGGCAGCGTTTGGGAAGCTACGTGATATCTTCTCATCGAAAATCCCGCAGTGTCTCAAAACAAGAGTGTTTAACCAGTGTGTGTTGCCAGTGATTACATATGGCTCTGAAACGTGGTCTTTGACTGCTGGCCTTTTAGAGAAACTAAGAGTCACTCAACGAGCAATGGAAAGAGCTATGCTCGGAGTTTCTTTGCGGGATAAAATCCGGAACACGGATATTCGGCGAAGAACCAGAGTCACCGACATAGCTCGTAAAATTTGCAAGTTGAAGTGGCAATGGGCAGGCCACATCGCTCGTAGAACTGACAACCGATGGGGAAGAAAGGTTCTCGAGTGGCGACCACGGACCGGAAAACGCAGCGTAGGTAGGCCTCCCACTAGGTCAGTGGTTCCTAACCTTTTCAATGTCACTACCCCTGTGACAAGTATGGGAATTGAGTTTACCCCTAGCAGCTAGGGGTAAATAAACGAGACTTGTTTATTATTTACTTATGCTCACTTAGTTGTGTAAACATTGACACATACGTTGGTTAAGTTCCAATTTGCGCAAAAAATTTGCGATTTTATCCTGCAACGTCAAAATATTCGTTTCATTTCTTTACATTGAATTATTCAGACTATTAATTTCAGTGAAAAAATCAGTAAGGTAAGCCATCTTTAGAACAAATGTTTGGTCTTTAAATTTTGCATAATATTCTTTTTCTTTCTGTGTTCCCTTATTTTCAAAAAAAAATCCAATTTCTTTTCGTAATTCGTAAACCATAATTAGAACTTTGTCTCTTGATAACCATCATACCTCTGTATGGTAAAAAAGAGCTAGTCATGCGGTGCTTGACCGGCGACGGCGACGAAACGACGACGATGATGAGAGCGCCGTGCTGACGTTTACCGTTCTATTATTTTATTTATTGCTATTTTAATACTATTTCGTGCCATCCTGTGTCACCCCATCAAGAATCTTGGTTTTACCCCTTCGGGGGTAATTACCCCCAGGTTAGGAACCACTGCACTAGGTGGACCGACGACATCGTGAGAGTCGCGGGCAACCGATGGATGCAAGTGGCGAATTGTCGTTCGGCGTGGTGGTCTAAGGGGGAGGCCTATGTTCAGCAGTGGACGTCTTCCGGCTGATGATGATGATGATGATTTTTAGGTAGCATAGTTTTACACAAACATGAAATTATATCTTCAGCTATTTGTACTTGGTTTGTTAAGTGGCTATATTTTTTTTAAACAATTTGCAGTTTCTAAAAGCATTCATAATTTGTTGATTTTTAATATTACTTATATTATACACAAATCATTAAAAGTTGGTGATCACTTTGAAAACTTGAAATCTTTTTTTGTACGGTAGATTCTCCTCTAGATTATTTTCAGATCCTTTATTTAAAATTATATATTTAGAATCTGAAACTATAAAACTGTTCAATTGTTTTTCCATAAATAAAAAAAACTGCTTATTTTCAAACTTGTGTATACTTCACGTTATTAAGTATTGATCTAAAGGGTTCGCAGTCCATTTTCCATAGATACTACTTAGCTCATATGTCCTTTATCTTTTATTAGATGTTAATATTTGCCTATATTAAGTGTGTGTCTTCAATATCTATTCTTGTCTGAAGATGACAAAGAGGCTATTTTTACTCGATTATTTTTATCTTCGTAAAGGCTTTATCTTTTCACTATACACCTGATGTAATTTCACCGTATGTAGGTCAGAGATAGCTCTTATTATTAGATCCCTCGGTAAGTTTTAACACTTGAAAAACCATCTTGCATACTTATGAAGTGAAAAACAAGGATTTTTCTTGAAATAGTGTTCTAAGATTTTTAAATCTGTCATACCTACTTAAGCCAAAATGATTCTTAATTGATGTACATAAGGTGAATTTACTATTATTTCGTAAAAAAATATTTTAATTTCGGGCAAAGGCTTCAATTTCTTAGGTGGGAAACCTACATAACATGGCCGACCTTTAACAAAAAAAAACCAATGACCCCTTTTACATTTATAGTTAACTATATCTCAATCACAAATTAAACTTTAACAGCCTTAACTACAAAAACTTAAACATCTGTTGAACACCTGTCTAAAAAAGTGTGACTGCAAAACAGACCTTATTTCAACGTCATAATCTGACATTTTTTTTAGAAAAGTGTTCAACAGAATTTTAAAAGTTTTTGTGGTACGACTAATCTCTCTCTCTAATGAAATTAAACATTCCAGACGACTGAAAACACAATATTTTTTCATGAAAATAGAGGTATTTTATAACAATCTCATTTGACTTTGGACCCGTTTCCGCCCTCAAAAAGCTCCAGCGCCCACTAGAGGGCGGTACTGCCCCCATTGGGAACCAACGCTCTCCATGAAAACTATCAAGTCAAAAAATGTACAGAATATTATAAAATAATTTTGATATGACTATGATTTAAAACTGACCTGCTTTTTATCTATCATTATCGACCCACATAGATAAAGGTTATACAACTTTTTATCAGCACCAGTAATTTTATTGCACCGATTCGATTACATTGTTTGGCTTGTGCATAATATACTATACTATATAATTACTAGCTGATCTCTACTTAGTACGCTAGGTGGCAAAAATTATTATACCTAATTAAAAAAAATGCTTGTAGGAGGTATAAAAAAACATTAGATCCCCATCTACTTCACTATTAGGCGGCATAAAATATAATTTTTTAAACAGGGTGTATTAGAAAAAACTGTTTAGTCCATACTGCATTTATTTTTCGTCAGCTCCACTGGTTTAGAATGCAAAAATATTAAAAACTCTTTTTTTACCGTGGCAACATCATCAAATAAGTCCTCCCAGGGTGAAACTAGAGGGACTGTCAGACTTGTACTGACTAAGATCCACGGTGATCCTTCGTGAGACAGTCCCGAGACAAATACGAGTATTAAGAACTTGACTTGAACTTGTACTATGGACCCCGCTGGGCGCCATTTCGCAACTTATACCACCTTTTTACAAAATGTACCGAATTATTTCCAAAAGATTTACAAACCTTACATTCTACCTCGACTTTCCATAAACTTTCAATATACATCCTCTTCAAAATTCAAAACAGCATCCAACTCCCATATAACGACTGGCCTGTTGGTCTAGTAGTGTGACCCTGACTGCTATGCCAGGGGTCGTGGGTTCGATTCCCATCCAGGACAAATATTTCTGTGATGAGCACGATCATTTGTTCTGTGTCCGGGTGTAATTTATTTATAATACTTATGTATTTAGAAATGTAAAAGTACTAGCGGCCCGTCCCGGCTTCGCACGGGTGGAAGACCCGGTCTAAAATTTGAGATTTAAACTATCCTATCTCCCAAGTTGGATCGAACTGCACATGGTGTGCGAATTTTATTATAATCGGTTAAGTGGTTTAGGAGTCCATTGAGGACAAACGTTGTGACACGAGATTTATATATATTAAGATATTTATCAGTCCAGTACCCATAACACAAGCTCTGCTTAGCTTGGGACTAGATGGCGTTGTGTGATAGTAGTGGAATATAATTTAAAAAAAAGCAGCAACGAAATAATTCATGCCAAAATCGCAGTATCCGTGATATATTCCGAGCTGTATCTGTAGTGCAAATGAGTAAAGTTGGAGGGTAGACATTGGGACTGGGAGTAGTGCCAACAAGGCTCTAACAGAGCACTTGTGAATGGACCCTTGACTGGCTCACTGTGATTAATGACTGCACAGCCAACAGATAATTATATTTAGGCAAACTGACATAATGTACGATTGTCGCTAATGTGTTGTAATGAACCTGTTCTCGTGTGACGGTATTCTTTATTTGTGACGCTGATTTAGCAGCTAGGAGTGGAATTTCCTGCCGGCTTCAGTACCCTCAGCACGAGTTTTCGGTATTTGAGACGTAAAGTAAACTGGAACTTTGACATTTTCAAGGAAAAAATTAGTTCCTTCTTCGCACACCGGAGGCGCTGTTCCAGTTCTTTTTTATACAAGAAACGCTGTAAATACTGGAAAAACGCTGTAAAGTAAAAGAGTAAAAAATCGTGCTAAGGGTACTTTTTTCGTGTGACGGTGTTCTTTATTTTGTGACGCTGATTTAGCAGCAACTGGGTCAAAGTAAATTAGTGAATTTAGTAAAATAGCGCAGTTATAAACACAGCCTTCTCCATACAATAAAGCCCTTCCAAATACAAGAAAAAACAATTCTACTGCCGTTATTTTTAAAGTTTATTATTACTCTTGAATGACCCAATTAAAATAAATGGATTGTAAAATATTTATGTAATTATTTGCAAAGTTAGTCAATGAATTCTTGAGTAAACAATTCAATGTATACAAGACATAGTTATTTTATAATACACTGAGATAAAAAATGTGTATTTAAAAATCACTTGAAAAGACAACTAAATATCTTGCTAAACCACAAGAAACCTTATTTGTAAAAATAAACACACTAAAAGTCAAAGTATTTATGAAACACATCACAATACATTTTGCCTTCGAATACAAACCAAAAATAGTCGTGTAGATTTAGCAATAAAACCTTATTTTAGCTGACTTTGGCTGATTCCTGCAGTTATTCATCGTATGATACGCGATATCGCCGACTCGCCACATTGACTCTGCTCTAACAATTTACCTATTCTACTTATGTATTGACTTTAGAATCGAATGTTCATGCTACCTTCATTTTGTGGCAATTAAAAACATTAATGGCGCCCACCGTGGGACTAATTTCAAAATCCAGAAAAATTGTATTTTGGTAATACCGCTTGTTTTTTTAAGATTTAATGATGTATCAAAACATGTTTATTTTTTAACCTTTTGCCTAGTAAATAACTTTATATTTAACTGATGTCATCAAAGCAAATTATTTTGCTCAAACGCGTCTGTTACGTAGGTACTTACGATATTTGACCTTTATGTATGGGGGGCGGGGTGAGTATGACGTCACAACATGATGACAGCCTTCAATGGAAGCATCGGCTGCTAATTATTCTGTCTGTGGACAGACTACCAAAACAAATGTTATTCCAATACTCTATTATGTCTCGATTGGGGTTTTTGTGAGCCGTGTTATGAATTATATCGATGTTTTATGTATGTGACAATTTATAGACGCAGAACATGAATCCTACTTCGATTTGTACAGGTTTTAATGTTGGAAATATTAGTTAGGGGTAATTAAGTTTGTCATGACGTAAGATACAGCCATTAAACATTCATTGCATTTTGTGAAACTAAAAAGTATTATTAAATTACTATTTCAGTGCTTACCCCTAAAAAAGTTCGTTAAATTGTACCAGATTAATTAATGATAAAATAAAGAAAACTTCAGTTACATGAAGATTGTTTCCCATTATTACCTACGATGCGCTCATTCGTTAACGTTTTGTTTCCCGGTGACTATACCCTATGAAATTTAGGTGTATGGGTTTAAAATTAGGAGGACTTTTGGGGGAAACCCTTATTTTAAACTAATATCTAAAAACGTAAAAAAAAATCAAAACTAATAATTTCCTTACAAAGTACCTTGATACTTTGCGTTCTACAATTAGAACTTTTCTTTTTTTTTCGTGGTAAAATCATCAAATGAGTCCTCCCACCCCGGGCAGAGCGGGAGGGACTGTCAGACTTATACTAACTAAAATCCACCGTGTCCTTTAATCCCCTTCCCTTTATGTTCCGGGGTCACGGTAATGAAATAAGTCCCGCGACCCCCCCCCCCCCTCACAGAGGGTCAAAGCGTGATGGGGTGCCCCGTCATTTTGCTGACGGTCTTTGAGGCGCGACAATTAGAACTTGAATTTCCACAATTAGAACTTGCGTAAACAAACCAAAGGAACCTTATCACCGGTGTTCACATTTTTGTAACGTAAATAAACGGGTACTTTGACATTAATTTGATGGAAAAAAATAGTACCTCACTCGTAACCTAGAGGCACTTTTTGCCCACTCATTGCCGATGCTATGAACGCCATACTTCAAGTACGCTATACGGTAAAATACGGGAATCTTGTGCTAAGGCCTCGGTACCAACAGCAGTAAACAATGAGGTACACCACAACTGGCTAAGTAGGAGCTCGTAACTCGACATAGTAATTGGGTCGCCGATCGTTGGGCGGTGGGCCAACCACGTTGCCTGCCAGATGCGGTACAAACTCTCCCCTTGTAAATATTGTATGTACAAGTGCATAGCATGTAATGTTCCTGGATTTAATTGAAATATTTGATAGTTCAACTTTTTGAACAAAAAAGTAGCGAACAATATATGTTTTAGTTTACATATTATTTAACTGCCTGTGGCTGTACCCCCAACTTCTCCTTATAGAATCAATAAACAAGGGTCCGTCTATATCTGGTACAAAATGTCATTATCGAAACAGCTTAATCAGTATCATATTTTCTTTGTTAAAAAAAATTATTACAAATGCGACATGATATACCTATAACACCAAATCTTATTCGCCCGAGAAGTGGACGGACTATTAAATTTTTGGTTTAATAGATACGGTAAAGAGTATTCTATCTAGCGATCTATTTTATTAATAGTAAATATTCTGCCTTGAAAGGATACTTTACTTAAGGATAAGCTTTCACGCCAAAACTATTCATTCGTCAATTGTATATTTAAGGATGCCAATTCATTCCAAAATTCACTCTTTAAATCATAAGGATTCTCGTATAAAAGTTTCAACGAAACTCAACTACAATTAAATACATAATCTACGAACGCGAGATATAATTTCGATTCGCGTCCGAGTTTCGCGGTCTAGTTGCCAAATGCGTTCCACTTCCGCGCACAGTTGGAACTTTGACAATCGCCACTCATACCCGCCACAACCAAATGACCGTTGAAATTGAATTGCTCTGTGATACATTAGTTTGATACCTATCTCTGTTCGCCCAATATTAAGATGCACAGACAATTTTATAAACTATCGATAGTAACATCACATACATTTTTTTTTAAATCAACACTACTGCTCCTTCCTTCTTAATTTAACCTAACCTTATTTGTTCCGAG
Organism: Agrotis ipsilon; assembly: GCA_028554685.1. Lineage (NCBI taxonomy): Eukaryota > Metazoa > Arthropoda > Insecta > Lepidoptera > Noctuidae > Agrotis > Agrotis ipsilon. Next base: position 12,974,379 of record CM052972.1, read on the forward strand.
GTCGCGGGACTTATCTCATTACCGGGACCCCGGAACGTAAAGGGCTATTGAAGGACACCGTAGATTTTAGTCAATACGAGTCTGTTGGTCGGTCCCTCCCGGCCTGCTCGGGGTGGAGGAAACATTTGATGATTTTACCACGTAAAAATAACTTAAATACTATCATAAATAATCAAAAAAAGTTGAAAGCCCAAATTATGGGTTCAAAAGACTTCTCTAGGTAAGTCTATTGTAACCATTTTTCCCTCACATATCAATATTTATGCATCGAAGATTTAAAGATTCTGGCTTATTATCTTTTTATTCCATTTTGTTCATTCGTGCTTTTCATACCTAAAACTGAATAAAATTCGGGCAGTTGGGCGCCAATAATAGTTGCTGGCGCCCAACGTGGGCCTTAGTAATTATAGTTGGACATCTATAATTTAGACACTTTTATAGAAAAAATAAGTAAGGTCGTAACCGGGTAGCTATGAGGAGGTATTTTAAACATATTTTTTTGTTTTTTGTGGGTTTAATCAATAAATCACAGGATCGCGCTGGATGCAAGTCGCTTTCAACCGGTCCTATTGGAAATCTATGGGGGAGGCCGTCCGAACGTCCTAAGGCTGATATTATGATGAATACTTATTAAAACAAATCATAATCATATAAATAAACTAAAATATAGATGTAAATAGTAAACTTCATGTCTGAAAACGATCAACATTTTCAAAATAAAGCAGGTTTTACAGGTAAACAATAACGTTATACAGAAACGTAGCAGCAAGCTTTTAAAATTTTCCCTTTGAAGTGCGGAAATTTTAAAAGCTCAATGTCATATGCGGAGGTGCTTCGCAAAGAGTCTTTACGTCCTTTTATCTTGACGGTACTTCTAAAATAATGCCGGGCCAGGCTTCCCTGCATTTTATGATGCAAGTCTGTGCTCTTACATGTTCACACAAACTGAACACTATTTACAGTCTCGATTGCTGAAAATTCTGTACAAAATGGTGTAAAAGACCCGAAATATTTATCGTTTTAGTTAACTTTAACTTAAATTATGGTAGTTATTACCGTGAACTTAATTTACGTAAATTATAATCGTATAGCACATTCAAATTAGCCCCATGAAAGTTGCGTGATATGGCTGTGAAGAAAATCTATGGTATTTATAATGGTTCTACAATTAAGAAGAAATATTGGATACGGTTCGATTTTGATTATTATTTTGGTTTATTGTCGGTGTGTATGTGCAGCCATTGAACTTACTAAAAGTAATTCTTACGGTAGTTTACGAAAGAAATGTAAACTTTAGACTTATAGGTTCATTTGTGGGAGTGTTTGCCCTGAACGCAAATGGCAACCAAAGGAACAGTACCCCTAGCACGAGTTTTCACTATTTTACTTTACACAGTCTTTCCAGTATTCTACAGCGTTTCATGTGAAAAAATAGAACAGCGCCTCTGGTGTGCGAAAAAGGAACTATTTTTTTCTTTGAAAATTGTCAATTTGAAAGTGTCAAAGTTCCAGTTTACTTTACGTCTTTTTTACTGTAGCCCTAGCACGAGTTTTCACTATTTTACTTTACAGAAACTTTCCAGTATTTACAGCGTTTCTTGTATGAAACATTGGAACAGCGCCTCTGGTGTGCGAAGAAGGAACTATTTTTTTCCTTGAAAATTGTCAATTTGGCATTGTCAAAGTTGCAGTTTACTTTACGTCTCAAATACTGAAAACTCGTGCTGTCGGTACTGAAAACTCGTTCTGAGGGTACTGGATGGACTTCCAGTCATAAATAGTCTGACAGTCCCTTGTCCTCCACCCAGGCTGGAGAACTAATTTGATGATTTCATCACCCAAAAAAAAGGCTTAAATGTCCATCCATCCATGAATCAGCTAGTGATGACAAAGCTGAAAACACGTAGACTATCTGTGAGTCAACAGTAACTTTGTTATTTGCAACGGCACTATGAAGAATTTCTTGAACAAACGTTATATTGCAATAGACCTAACTTGTGTCACCTTTTAGTTCAAATAAATAAATTGACTCAGCCTAAAGGTCCTTATTCATTTTGTCAGATTGGAATATAATATGACGACAGGTTTGGTGCAGTGGCTGAGCAATTGGACTACTGCGCTGTGTATCGCGAGTTCGATTCCCGCACGGAACAAATATTTATTCGATCTGCAAGTAGTTGTTCCGGGACTGGGTGTTTGTGTATGTAAGTTTCTATGTTTGTTAATGCAACCACGATACAGGAGAAATTCCCAGTGTGGGGTAAATAAAATAAACAAAAAATGGGGATTATAGACTTACTAACAGATTCACAGACCAACTTAAAGACTTTTTTTTTAGTTGGTAAAATCATCAAATGAGTCCTCCCGCCCTAGGTGGGGCGGAAGGAACTGTCAGACTCTTACTGACTAAAATCCACCCGTGTTCCTTCGGATGCCTTTTACGTTCCGGGGCGGCGGTATCCTGGATTAAGAAAAAACCCGCGACCCCAGCAGGCAATTGGCGCGAAACACGACGCGCCACCGACCCGGGCTTGGTCCTCGGTCGGACGGCGAGCTACCCATTACTCACCGTCCGCAAGCCCGCTCCGCCGCTGTGCCCTCTGCTGATCAGAGGGACACGCGTTGGAGCGTCCACACGACAGGCTATTCGCAGAGACCCCTTAGGCACAAAGAGTCTAAGGAAGAGTTTTTGCCCGCATCCCAGGGTGCACCAGCCCGAAAAACTGGTCTTCCCCCCAGACGTATCCGAGAGGGAACTCCAGTCCACGGGCGCACGTGGAGGTTTCCTGTCTTAGCACCCCAGACTAACTTACAGACTTACTGAGATTATATAGTTACTCAATTTTCCACCGTTTATTTTGTTCGTGCAAGTATTAAAAACATGCAACATACAACGTCACAATATGGCGGCATCACAGTCCCATTCATATCATGGTTGTATAGTACATCAGGTCGTTCAATAAAGAAGCGAAGTATAAACGAATAAAGTTATAACCGAGTTGTCTGTGTGAATGAGGCTAAGTCGAGGGAGTGTGGGAGAGGCTAATCTTGTCAGCCACTAAACGGATTGAACGTCTTCAAGCGCGACTGCATTCATGTTGTGTCCTTGGAGAATTTGTTGCTTGCCCCAGTAGCCTAGGTGTTACACTTATTATAACTAAAACTTAACTTTTCTAGGAACCTTGTTTGAAAATATATTTTCTGTAAAGTAATTAAAAACTTTAACGTTCTATTCCAAATACATTTGTCGCAGTTGTATGAAAAGACAATAAGTTAAGTTAATAAGTATCAATTTTGAGTTTGAGGCTAACCAGTAGCATAAGCTTCTAACTATTTATTGCGTGTGATATCTTTATATTTCAAAATAAAAAGTTGACTGACTAATGGATCAACGCAAAGCTGAAACCCATGTATCTAGAAGCATGGCATTTTGCACAAACGTTACTGTGCATTAAGAAACGTATTGTATATAAATGAACTTAACTATCCGATTTATTTGTAACTTCGACTTATCAACCAAATGGCACAACCCTAAAAGGGAAATAATTAACCGAGCCATAAAATTACTAATTCAATATAACAACTCGTCAACATTTTTAGTTTTGGGGGCAACCCAAGGTTCGGTTTGGTTAGGTTCCTTTAAAACCTGTAGTCAGAAAACCCTACAGACAGAAAAAGGAGCCGTCTTTTACCGTCATTATTTCCAAGAAATAAGAACTCGTAACATAGGGGAAAAACAAAAAATATTGGGAAGCTACATACTACTAATATGGGGAAGTATTCAAATCAAATAATCCCCTTTTTCACCATCAATTCAATTTATTAACGGGCCGCGTCTTCTATTATGCGTTTTACTTCATAAAATGGAGTCAATTATATTATATTCTCCATACACTTTACCGATACGGAAGCTCGATGTCACCATATTAGAGCCTATGCACACACGTTTGTAGCGCTATAGACGTGATGCAATCGCGCGTTTGACACTTTGTATCGCGACAACAAACTGCTCTGTTTGAGAAAACCGCGCCGTTTAAAAAACGTGGTGTGCATAATTCCCTTAAATGTGTTACCCCCAAAAACAATAATAAACTTATATTGATGTTTTTATTTATTAGAAACAATTATCTTTTCGTCTTGCATGTAAAGGCTCATTCACACATAGCCCCCGTATTTACAGGATCGTTGTTAATAGATTAATCGTTACTGGAGGTGATGAATCAAAGTATACATCTCCCAGTAGCGACGGACCTGAAACCCCACGGGCTGGCAACTCGATGACAACATTGACAAGGCTCATGATTAAGGCTCTGTAGCTAAGATCGATCATCGTGCAGTATGAACAGTATCGATCAGAGCATCGTGCAGTATGAACATCACCTCCAGTAGCTCTGTGTAAACGAGCACTTAGTTTACAAAAAAGTAGGTTACACACAATACAAGACTCACCTCACATGTTGTCATGCTGAATTTAATTGACTGGCCTGTTGGTCTAGTGGTTAGTGACCCTGACTGCTATGCCGGGGGTCGTGGGTTCGATTCCCACCCAGGACAAATGTTTATGTGATGAGCATGATCATTTGTTCTGTGTCTGGGTGTAGTTTATCTATAATATTTATGTATTTAGAAACATATAAGTATATTTATCAATTGTCTAGTAACCATAACACAAGCTCTACTTAGCTTGGGACTAGATGACGTTGTGTAATAGTTGTGAAATATTTATTTTATTTTATTTAGTATGAGCATCACCTCCAGTAGCTCTGTGTAAACGAGCACTTAGTTTACAAAAAAGTAGGTAACACACAATCAAGACTCACTTCACATCTTGTCATGCTGAATTTAATACCAACACAGAATTTAAAGTCACGTTTGTTTTTTTTTTAAATCAGTTAGTCAAAGAAGACGCACAGTAAAAAATAGGCACAAAAAAAAATGTGGAACTCTTCAAATAAAAGCTGAGACCGTTTTGCGCATAAACAATAATATAAAACAAAGTAAAATTGACCTAAATATAGTAAGGTATGGCTTGCATAAACTTACGCTGTTCAGATTTCTGGGTGGCTTCCAAATAGGCGACGCGAGTGATTTACATGTACTGCAAAACAACTATTTAATGACAATCTTCAGTGACTACTGCACAGAGACGATACTAACGGTAAAACTTCTTGCAAGTTGAATATTCAACGATCATAATTTTTAGGATTTTGTCTATCACAGAATTGCATCCTTGTCTTGTAAACTCAATTATTACTGTTACTGTTTGTCTGTGGCATCCTACTGACCGTCAAAGGTAACTTCCCATAACGGACATTTTTTTTCTATTCAAGGCCACTCCAGACCATGGGTTGATAACTAAGTCCCTTCGTACACTAGGCGATGCAAGTCTCCGATACCTTACGACTTCGGTATCCAAGTGACTATCGCAATACAAATCGATAAAGGTTCGTACACAGGCACGCGTCAATGGATACCAAAGTCGTAAAGTCGTCGTTGTAGTCGTCGAAGGGTCTTAGTCCTCCCGCCACCTTCTACGAGGTCTACCGCGACGTCTACTGGTTATTGTAGTCCACAGTTTATCCTTCTTCGTCGTGTCGATAATTTCTTGAGTTATAATAAATGAGTTACTACCAAAAATCAGCCACGTTTGTCTGCGGGAGTTCTCATTTGATGATTTAAAAAAAACTAAATTGAAATCGCTTCATCCGTTCGGGCTCTATGATGCCACAGACAGACAGACAGACAGACACGTCAAACTTATAACACCCCTCTTTTTTCCGTCGGGGGTTAAAAAAAAAGCTAAGCAGTCTTGTGGCCAACATCAGAAATGTGTTTTGGAATGTGTTGTTTGCGAATACGGTACATAATTATATTCGTATATAATATAGGTAAAACCTACTCAGAGGGAAACCTAGGAATATTATAATTGTGAAAGTTTGTGAGAATGGATGGATGTTTGTTACACAGATAGCTGATAACTTGGATAAACGCACAAGATAGTTTTTATCGCGATTTTATGTTTTCGTCGTCATTTTTGGGCTGAAGCGGGTGATGCTACTGGCAACGGCTAGTCAGATGGTAATTTCAAAAAGACTTCTAAAATAAATTCAGTAGAAGAATTAATTAAAATGACGTCTAAAGGAAATAAAGATAGGTGTGGAAAGTTTTCGTGATATTCAAACATGCACTATCACGATAACCATACAGCCTTTCAGGCACTCATAAATAGTCTGGAAACTATTAAAAAATGTAACAAAAAGAACGGTATTCAAAACACGTGAGACAGTAAATAATGTGGTGGTGTTCCAAAAACGTCATATGTGCAGCTCTTTTGAATGTACCGCCGTCCAATGAGGTCGTCGCATTGCGCGTACGGACGCCCCATTGGTCGGCCGGGACAAGCTCAGTTCGTTCAACTTTGAATCTGCAAAACGCTGCAGGAGTTGCCAAGAAAAATCATTTTATTGTTTAGTTTTTGCAACGGTACCGTGTTGCTCGTAAGTATTGGAATCGTATAAAAGCTTCGGCGTGTATTGAAATCGGAGTTTACTGTTGTTTCAGCTGAGTTCGTTTGGTAAATCCTGTTTATTTAAAGTATTTCCTTCCTAAGTTTTGGTTCTAAAAGTGGTCCCATGTTGGGCGCCAAAACGAGTTAGCTTTCATTTCAGCCCTAACACCGTTTAGTATTTCGTACTCTATAAAAGAACATTATTAAAATTGCTGTGCACTTACGCGGTGATGGATGGATGGTAAACTTATAAAGTTCCAGCCGTAATAGCGACGTTTACCACCTCGGAACAATTTACAGGTCCTTGTAAAATTATGGCGTGGAAGAAAATTTTTGTTTTATCGCCATAAAATATTTCGATTACATTTTTATTTTAAATCTTAGTAAAGTTACTTTAATGTGCATATTTTAGAAATAATACACGTCTGTATATTATTAGGAAATACAAGTATTGACTGATCCAAAACGAAATGTTTTGAAATATTACCGTATACCACCGTAGGCGCGGGCATGCGGGTGGCGAGTAAAAGAGCGTCAGCATAATGAGGGCCAAAGCCTGCCGGGGTCACGGGACTCATTCCATCACCGTGACCCCGGAACATAAAGGGCTATTGAAGGACACCGTGGATTTTAGTCAGTACAAGTCTGACAGTCCCTCCCGCCCTGCCCGGGGTGGGAGGACTCATTTGATGATTTTACCACGCAAAAAAAAGACTAAAACCTTAAATAAAGTAAAATTAAAACTACACCACTCCACAGTTTCCAAATCCCACTGGTCAAACGTGATCATCAAATGAGTCCTCCCACCCCGGGCAGGGCGGGAGGACTCATTTGATGATTTTACCACATAAAAAAAATAATACATATATTCGAAGGAGACCTTTGCCAAAAACTTCGTGTCATGTCAACTTGATATCGTGTTCTCATAGATTGTATTCTTTAAAATAGAAATGCTATTTATGTGCCTGTATCATTGTTTGTGTGTTTACTACTTGTACCATGGAAATAATGTGTTAATACATAGCTCGACTCTTTATCTGAATTACAAGTCGCGGGTCATGGGTTCGAACCCAGCCAGGCCCATAACTTAGTGTTATTTATTTTTAAACTGTTCTCAAAACTGTGAAGGAAAAGATCTCGAGGAAACGGGCCCGCGTGGGGGATGATAACCCACTCCCTTTCACAAATAGGAGGCCTGTATTCCAGCAGTGGGAATATTTATAGGCTGATCATGATGGAATATTAAGAATATATGAAAAATATATACAGTTGAATCCGTTTATTATGACATCGAAGGGAAATAATAATCACGTCATACTAAGCGGACGTCATACAAAGCATTTTGAAGAAAATAAACAACATCCTGTTTTTGTCAGTATGTTAGTATTTATTTTAATAGAGAGAAAAAGTAGAACTTAGTCTATTAACCACTGAAACTCAAAAAAACACCACAACCGAACATCGTCGCTACAACGGTCCCGAAAAATGTCGAAGATGTTATGAATCACATCAGTAACTGCATCAACTGGACATAATTGATTAAAAATAGGTCATAATAAGCGAAATGTCTCTAAATGCGAAGTCATTATATCCGACTTTGTTTAAAGAATTTTGTATGAAAACCAAACTTCTCTGTGTAATACGTCATAATAAGTGGTTGGTCATTATAAGCGGCGTCATAATAAACGGATTCTACTGTAATTATCTAAGCTTTTTTTGACATGACACCTGAAAGTTTTAAGCCAATTTTAATTACAAGTGGTAACATAGCACACTAGCTAAGAAAAGCAAACAGTAAAACTACATGGACGAAGTTTGAATGACTTTACAGCTATTCGGCACATAATGTAAAGTGTGTATGTGTGTAATAACTGCATCCTTCCGTAGTGCATATAGCTTGCACTAGCACCGCTTTAATAGTTTCGATGCTACTAAGCATCGAAACTATTATCCTTTCTTTGCGCCGTGTTTTTCTCGTTACGTTTGTGTTTTGTTTTTATAATGAAAAGACTGACAAGTCAGTGCTTATGCATTGTCTCCTCTGAAGCCTTGCATGACTTTCCACGTGTTTGTGACGTAAATTAAACTGGAACTTTGATGTCAATATAAAAAGAAAAAAAAACTTTTTTTGTACACTGGAGGCGTTTTTTTTATTTTCCATACAATAAACGCAGTAAATACTTCATCTACGCAATAACTAGAAAAGAGAGCGTTTAAAATACAGAAATTTTGTGATACGGCCTCTGTTAACCTTGCATTATGTGTTTTTCGTTGCAATTGTGTTTTGTTTTCTTTTATATTAAAAAGACTGAGAAATCAATGCTGTATGTGGCTGTATGCACTGTTGTTTAATTGTTCTTGTGTCACTCTCAGCTCTCATGTTGAGTCACACAGTATAAATAACCTATAGAATCCGTTTATGACAGCAATCTTACTAATATTGTTTTACCAAACTGATGAACTAACAACATTCGTATTTCTCTTCAAATCGTCAGCCGATTACATTAATCCAATAAATAGAATCACAGCAAACCTTATATAAAGTGACTCCGAGTACAAATCGAAAAAGAACCTCCTAAAATAGTAATCTAAACCAGGCCGTTAAGAAAATGGGAGAACTATTTCCATATTATTCAAATGGAAACGTTGTAACAGTATCAGATTCCGTCCATATTTCATGGTGGATGTCTGCAGCACGCGGCTTCTGCTGCAAGTAGGTCGCGCGGCCGTCGACCCGCCCCACCGAACGATGCACACAAACGAGCTTTTAATTTAACATTTTAATATTTATATCTCCTACTGTTTTCTGTGCGCCTGGTATCTTGCGGATCTTGGACTTAAGATACTATTATTCGGTTTTTGGTTTGTTTCGAAGTTATTTTGCTGAAGTGTGGATTTTATTAATTGAACTGAATGTGAAAATGTAATTTACACTGCGTTTAATATAGCTGTGAGTCATTATTGGTTCGCAATATTGACACAGACTGACAGAGCTGTCGGTTCTTGAACGTAGTTTAGATGTGCAGCAGTGCTTTTGTCTATCATCATAGCCTTGTGACAGCTGGCTGGAGAGACGTCACGGCGTCCTGACCTATCGCATGACGCAGGTCCTCACCGGACACGGAAGTTTCGGGAGGTACCTGTGGCTGATGGGAAAGGAGGAAACGCCGGGGTGTCACCACTGCGAAGATCGCCCGGAGGACACAGTAGAGCATACGGTGCAAGACTGCCCAGCTTGGGCAGAGCACCGACGTGTCCTCATGGCGGCGATAGGCGGAGACCTCTCGCGCCCGGCATTGGTTTCGGCCATGCTGCGGAGCGAGACGGAGTGGGAAGCGGTCGCCGCCTTCTGCGAGGCAGTAATGCTCGTGAAGGAGGCGGCGGGCCGCGAGAGAGAGAGGACAGCGTCCTCCCTCCGCCCCAACCGCAGTGGTGTACGCCCACGGCGCCGTACGTCGCAAGACGATCTCCGGCCACCGTAGGCGCGGGCATGCGGACAGCGAGTAAAGGGCAACTCGCTGTCCGACCATGGACCATGCCCGGGTCGACGGCGCGTCGTGTTCCACGCGCGCCTCAAAGAGCTGTCAGCAAAAAATGACGGGGCCCCCTCTCAGAGGGTCAAAGCCTGCCGGGGTCGCGGGATTTATTTCTATTACCGTGACCCCGGAACATAAAGGGCTACTGAAGGACACCGTGGATTTTAGTCAGTACAAGTCTGACAGTACCTCCCGCCCTGCCCGGGGTTGGAGGTCTCATTTGATGATGATACCACGCTAAAAAAAAAAAAAAAAAAAGCCTTGTGACAGCGCGGCCGCAGTACTTACACCCCTTTGCTAATTGACTAAGCTACTGACAGGTGATGACATGTCAGTCCAGCGATGTGATTTCTTACAGAGAATAGCATAGCTGTAGCACGAGTTTTCACTATTTTACTTTACAGAGTTTTTCCAGTATTTACAGCGTTTCTTGTATGAAAATATGGAACAGCGCCTCTGGTGTGCGAAGAAGGAACCATTTTTTTCCTTGAAAATTGTCAATTTGAAGTCGTAAAAGTTCCAGTTTACTTTACGTCTCAAATACTGAAAACTCGTGCTGACGGTACTGATTGCTGTTCAGTGTCATTGCTGACATACCTTCTTGGTACACAATAAGAGACCATAGAGTCTAAATAAAGAGTCTAATAATAATACCCCATGGTGGTTGTCAGACTTTAGAGCTCCTGACTAACAGTAACGACTGTCAAAGATCTACAAATGACAGCCGTGACCAACGGCTTTATACGTGCTTTCCGAGGCACGGAGGAAACTCGCTATGACAGATAGTTAACCCGGAAGATCGGCCTGTGCGGCTGGAATTATTTAGCCACGACCTCACACACAGCAAAAATATTTCATCTAATTCAAACTTTTCAAATAGGTACATGATGCTTTTATTCTGATATCTTGAAGGTACTTTAAAATCTTTGTTAACGACAAATCATATAGCAAATCGACTCATGCGTGCAGTAAGAATACAGAAAACAAAGATAAAAGATAGAAGTCAATCGAATTCACCGAAGACCCGTCCGCGATGCAAATCAAATATGATGAATCAGAATGATAGTATGGCTCAAAACCTCGAATAATAAGTAGAATTTGTAAGTACAGTATTTATTTACGGTAATATGATTTGGTCGCGGGACTTATTCCATCACCGTGACCACGGAACATAAAGGGCTATTGAAGGACACCGTGGAGTTTAGTCAGTACAAGTCTGACAGTCCCTCCCGCCCTGCCCGGGATGGGTGGACTCATTTGATGATTTTACCATGTGAAAAAAAATGGTATGATTTTTAATCAATTGCAATGCTGGTCGCAGCGCTACTCCCCATAATCTCACTCTCCTAATATTATATTAAGTAACATTTATTTTTTTGCGTTCTAAAATCATCAAATGAGTCCCACCGAGGGCAGGACAGGAGGCACTGGCAGACTTGTACTGACTAAAATCCACGGTGTCCTAAGTCTTTAATTTTAAGCCCTAGCCCTAGCCCTAGGTAGCTGTTTAGTCTCACAACTAAGTAAATAACTATGAATTTATGTTATGTAACTGTCAAAGAGTGCCAAATGTAACTATAACTGTAGATACGTCAGTAGGTAAAAAGTTCTAACGATCGATTTGTCATTACTGACATTAACCATTCATACTATGAAATTCGGCTTACCGCAGGTAAATGATCGGAGACAACAGACCAACAGCTTTTGTGTTTTTAACTGAATGCAAGTTTTATGTAGTAACCTATTTTTATAAGCAAACTCTATGTATTCAATCGCCTTTGGAACCTATACTAACAGTCTGAATTCGAAGAGTTTTTGATTTAGTTGTACGCGCTAATCTCAGGAACTACTTGTCAGAATTGAAATACAGTTGAATCCGTTTATTATGACATTGAAGGGACAGTCATTGTAAGCGGACGTCATACAAAGCATTTTGTACAAAATAAACAACCTCCTGTTTTTGTCAGTATGTATTTATTTTAACAGAGAGACAATATAGAACTAAGTCAATAATATTAATTGTATTACCCACTGAGACTCAAAACAACCATGCGCATGCGCCGAACATCATCGGGTATCACGTGACGCTTGCGAACACTTGTCGAAGGTGTTGAAAGAATTTTCTATGAAAACCAAACTTCCCTGTGTAATACGTCATAATAAGCGGTTGGTCATTATAAACGGAGTCATAATAAACGGATTCTACTGTATTCTTTTTGTGTTGGATAGTCATTGAGGAAGGCTATAAGCTAAAAAGCATGACGCTACGACCAATTATTAATAAAAAAACGACTTCACAAGAAAAAATACGTTTTCTGATTATTACGGAATCTAATATTTTATTTTATAATGTAAGACTAAAACATTGCCTGTCAGAGTCACGGGACTGGGGAAAGGAAACGGCTATTGAAGGAACCGTTTATTTTAGTCAGTACAAGTATGACAGTCCCTCCTGTCCTGCCCTGGATACGAGAACTCATTTGATAATTTTACCAAACTAAAAAAAAAAAGTAAAACCATAAATAAAGAAATATTAAAACTACACCACTCCACAGTTTCCAAATCCCACTGGTCAAACGAGCTGTCAATCGCTAGCTACAAACTGCAGCAGAAATCAATAAAAGCTTTAGAAGACTAATCCGTTTGGAATGATGTTGATGGAAAGACGAGAGCTCGAGCGCCACAAATACGTATACGATAGGCAGCCCGCATTGCGACCCCCACTAATACCCGACTCTGAACGAACAAACATAGCTTGTATATGTATCATGTTTTATAAAATACTAGCTTTTGCCCGCGACTTCGTACGCGCATAACGTTTTTTATCGTTCCTGCGGGAATTTCGGGATAAAAACTATCCTATGTCCATTCTCGGCTTTCAAACTATCTTTGTAACAAATTTCATCCAAATCGGTTTAGTGGTTTAAGCGTGACAAAGAGACAGACGGACAGAGTTACTTTCGCATTTATAATATTAGTAGGGGTTAGTAGGGAAGTAGGGATTGATGAGCGTTTTGTTGACGATTATGTGGTGTTCGATTTGAATTTTACTACAGTTCTACGATTTTATTGTTGGGTGAAAGTGTAGGAGGATGATGTGAAAAGTTTTCATTAAGGCGCTCCCACAACGCGACAATATGCACGAATTTTCATTCTTTTACTTTCCAGTATATTTACAGCGTTTCTTGTATGAAAAAATGGAACAGCGCCTCTGGTGTGCAAAGAAGTAACTATTTTTTTCCTTGAAAATTGTCAATTTGAAATTGTCAAAGTTCCAGTTTACTTTACGTCTCAAATACTGAAAACTCGTGCTAAGGGAACTGTAATGTACCGTAACAGATTCGAACATTTCATCAGTGAGGGAAGACAATCGAGCATCACAAAGTGCACCTTGTATCAAATCTATACGTCGCCGTCGTCGCGTACGCTCGTCAGGCTAAGCGTATGCTGAGACGCAGGCAATGCAGCACAGCACAGTACAGCACAGTGCAGGGCAGGGCAGTTGAGGCAGACATATGCCCCCTCCGCATGCTGCGACGCAACTGACATTCGCATCGTAAACAAAGTTACCTAGCAACGAATGTATCCAGCATACACAATCCACGCGTCGCGCAGGATTCTGTGCCGGCCCTGCAACGAGACGCAGAGCAGGACAGACACATGTCTGCGTGGCATGTGCCTGCGCCGCAGCGTACGTAGTTCAATGACGTTCCATGCTTTACAAAATCTACTCTGCTCTGCGCTATGTGGACCTGCGTAACCTGCGTCTCAGCATACGCCTAGCCTCAGTCAGGGAGGTAGTACTGTAATGCTCAAAGTCGAATCTATAATGTAACATTACACACGAATGGTCCTGGTTAGGGAGCACCTTTAGCAAGAAATGATCTTTTCTGTTTCCGTGAGTAAACATAAACTTTGACTTTAATTTGAAGGAAAAAATGAGTTCCTCTTTCATACACTATAGGTGATTTTTCATTTTTGCAATAATAAACGCTGTAAATACTTCTAATAATCTTGTAATATAATAATAAATAAATATAATAATAATCTAATAATATAATTCAAAATTGTTCATGTATAGTTACTTATAGTTTAAAATTAATATTTTTATTTATTAATTGTACATGTATTGTTTTATTGTAGGTGTATATGTATATTTGAAACAGCCAGTTGCAGTTAGAAAAGAAATAGAATGAGTTAAAATTCTCATGGGCTAGCATTGCCCATGAAAATTTTTTAACCCTTGTATATAGGAAGTATCATATTCGCATTACCGAAAAATCTCTTCAAATAAAAATTTAAAAAAAGCTGAAATCTGAGTTAATATCCTATTTTTTCTATAAGTTGAAATATTCCAATATTTTTCCATACAAAAGAATAACAATGTCTACCAACCTCAATCCCCAGTTTTAAATTTCAAATCCTTCAGATCGCGAGTACATCGATATAACCCTCCGTACATCGTGCCAGTGCATTCAGCCGCCCGGGGAGGGTTGAAGGTTTCCCGGTGACCCGCTTTATGGCCCAGATGCGTTGCCGGGCAACCGGCACGCGCCCTCCCCGGCCATTCGATTACTCTATAAACGTGTTATGATAGAAAACTATGTTAAATTAATCCTTTGGGACTCGTATTTGTTTAATGGGATTTAGAAAGAAAGAAAGAAAATTGTGTTTATTAACACAAGTTAAAAAGAGAGTCGATGTTAAAAACAGAGGATATAAAAAAAAAAAAACTTAACAATTTAATACCAAAGGGCCTCAGCTCAGCATATGCCACATGGCAACGCAATGTTTGCCAACAGACGCTGATTTTCAGCTGCAGCCCAATTTAGAAAAAAGTTTAGACTATTGTTTATGATATGATTGTTTTTTAAACGTTGCTCCACACTAGGAGTTTCTCCTGTATCGTAGGTGCGTTTGCAAACATAGAAACTCACATACACAAATGCAGCTGAGTGAATTTCAACAGGTCCTATAAAATTTTCATTTCCGTGGTTTTTTTAATCTTAAGCTTTTTTTAAAAAAAGAAACGCTCTTATTAAAGTTTTTGATGATTTATATATTCTTGCTCAATGTCTAACAGATAACTTAAAAAACTAACGAGATATAAGGATTTAAAAATTTCGTGCCACGGCGATGAAACATGCGTGCACGGCAATGAAACAAGCGCCCACGGCAATGAAAGAACTGTGGCATGGAAATAAAAGAATCAATCAGCGATGAGTACAATATATGTTAAAATTAGAACTACAATTATATTCAAACTGATTGGCAGACTTTGACAAAATAATATTATGCATCATATGTCGGTATTTGAAATTTAAAAAAAAAATCGTCTTGTACATGTTTATTTTCAAGCCCATAGCCCACCCATTGTGAAACTCAGTCGAGGCCATCAAGTATCATGCTGAGTTCCTCCATTGACTTGCCATGACTATGATGTCGTCGGCAAATCGAAGGTGAGTGATGTATTCGCCGTTGATGTTGATGCTAAGTCCTTGTCATTCCAGGAGCTTGAAGGCGTCTTCCATTGTGGAAGTAAACAGTTTCAGGAAGATAACATCCTTCTTACGCCTCTTCTCAATGGAATCGCCTTCGTGCTCTGCTCCTGTACTCGAACCGACATGGTGGCGTTATCATACAAACACTTTAACACTTTGATGTACCGATAGTCAATACGGCATCGCTGGAGTGACTAAGTACCACCCATGTTTCCACCGATACGATGGCTTTCTCATAGTCCACAAACGCTAAGCATAATGGCAAGTTATACTCTTCGGTCTTCTGTATAACTTGCCGCAGCGTATGGATGTGGTGTATGGTACTATAGCCTCTTCGGAAACCGGCTTGTTCGGGAGGCTAGAAGTCATCAAGTCTGACAGTCATGACTCAGAAGCATGATGGGTCTGTAGTCCTTCAATAGGCTGTTATCAACTTTTTTTAAGAAAAGCACCACTTCACCTTTGCTCCATGCTTCAGGCGTTCTGTTCTAGAACAGAACGGTATTAGTGAGCTTCTGGAGGACTTTAAATACCGGTATTCCACCCGCTTTCAGAAGCTCTGAAGTGACTTAGATATACGTCTATTTAGCTGCTTATATGACTTCGCGTCATTGGAAGACTGCAACTGTAGCAACCCTCGTTCAGACATGAGGTTTAAGGTTTGCTCGGTCAATAATTTCTCAGGGAAAGCAAAGCGATTAGAAAGCTCGAGTTGATTTCGGGGTTCTGAATATGGGACCGAGTAGGTGGGAGCGTAGACTTCATCAGGCTGGGCCTTTCATTGATATTCAGTGAGCCTCTTACGATTCGGTGATCGCTACCGGTTTTTGCCCTGTTGATCTCAGAGACATCACTTTTGTAAGGTTAACATGAAAACATCTTTTTGTAGTTGACTGTACAGTAAAAAACTCATCAAATCTAAAGAGAGACCAGAGAGAAACAATCTAGAGTTAACTTGACGAGTTTTGTAATGTCAGTAATCGGTATTACCTGAACCGCAGGTGACAAAAGATGTTTTCTTTGCCTAATCATACCATGGCGATGAAAACACAAGTCACGGAAATGAAATACCTGGCCACGGCAATGAAACTAAATTGTTTTACAAGGCATGGCAATGAAATTTTTTTAATTGCCATGTCTTTTTTTTCATTTCCATAGCAAATTTCGGCCACGGAAACCACGGCAATGAAAACACGTCGATGAAAATCAAGACAAAAAATATAAATAACAAAAAAACTATTAATTATTCGAAGAAATAAGCACCTCACAAATGAACATATGAGGAATGGTGTTCTATCGAATGCTTACTCATGAAGACAAACTTATTCATATATGAGTTATATCTATCCACGGCGATGAAAGAAATTTTTTCCAGTAACATAAAAATTGATTATATAAATTTATGGTGCGAAAACGCAGGCACGTGTGTACTTTCTTCCACGTTGAGCACTTAGGCAGCACTAATATGCAACGTTTAGCATACCGGTAGGGGGGAAGAAAGTAGTAGGTAAAACAATATCCTTGAACATGATTAGGACACGGCGATGAAGGATTGTTCTGGGACAAGTGATTTTTTATTAACCATTCGTTGTTTTGTTTAAATATTTGAATAAATGTATTCTGTAGCAATACTTTAACTATTCATGTATCAAATAAAACGAGGTTTTAGTATAAATAACCAATCGATTTTTATCAATGTGGAATAGTACACAACAAGGTGAAGTGTGGACAAACACGGCAATGAAAGATTTCGAGGTTTAATAATTTTTTTTGGAATATCCATTAATCCAATTAAATAAACATTTAGTGTTACACATATATTACCATTTCACCTACCCGGAAAAAAAATTGAGAACGTTATAACTATGTTTTTTAGTACCGATTTCATCGATGCCACGCAATTTTCGGTCCCGGGAAATTCACTCAGCTCATACAAAATATTTGTTCCGTACGGGATAGGACGCGCGACACGCTGCGCAACAATCCATCGCTCAGCTTCTGCGCCAACCCTGCCATCAGACATGAAGAAGTATATGATAGGGAGAGAAAGACCAAAGAAAAGATGAATCGATTTGAAGCAAAGTTGCAAGAACACTGATATTGAAGAAACAGGAGTGTAATTTTTTTAAATTTTATTACTTATTGAACTATCAGACACGTACATCCACAAATACATTTAATTAAAATATCACAATGAAATAAAATATTAAAATACAAATTAACATCAACATTAACACCAAAATTAAAATTAAAGTCAAAACCAAATTAAAGCAAAATTAAAATTTAAGTCAAAATTAAGGTAAAATTAAATTAAAAAAATAGTAATGGTAATGGTAAAATGATAGCGTGAAGTTGAACATGGGAGTTCAATGTGTATTGACTCCAAATACTTATATGTATGTCAAAAAGCCCCAGTTTATTACAAAAGCAATTAAATATTTCGGAAAACTCAAATAAAATAATATTATTACTCTCATTTACATATCTCTCACACAGAGAAGGCCTGTGTCTCAGCAGTAATAATATAATATTCCACAACTATCACACAACGCCATCTAGTTCCAAGCTAAGCAGAGCTTGTGTTATGGGTACTAGACAACTGATAAACATACTTGTATATTTCTAAATACATACATATTATAGATAGATTACACACAGACACAGAACAAATGATCATGCTCATCACACAAACATTAGTCCTGGGTGGGAATCGAACCCACGACCCCCGGCATAGCAGTCAGGGTCACTAACTACTAGACCAACAGGCCAGTGAAACATTAGAGGCTGATGATGATGATGATTTACATATAACGTCATATAATTAGTTGTTCTCAGTGGTTTCATCTACTGCTCGGCTCCTGTTGGTCGAAGAGTGATGTCATATTAGTAGATGTTTCTTTCCTATGTAAATGGACGATAAAACACTAAAATAACTTTTCAATTAGAAGCAGTAGTTCCTGAGATATGAGCCTTCAACCAAACACTCTTTAGCTTTAAAACAGTAGCATAGATTTGTAAAATTATAATAGTAATGTCTTATGTCTGAAATAGGTTATTTCTGGAAACAAAATACCAAACAACAAAGATAGACCAATTCACTGAAACCCTTACAAAATTCAAAATGTAAATTCCACGGCGTTCCATTTCCTCCTTTATCCTATAAATAGCTGTGCTTATATTTTAAAGGATCCCACAATAAGGGCAAGGCAGTGCCCGGGCGAACGTTTAGCTGATTCCAAAACTTTGTTAATAAAATGTTGGGCAAGCACCCGCGGCGCACATGCGTCACATATTTTATATGATTCTTTGTTTACTAACGACCAGATCTGATGTTACAACCAATAAAATTCTATATAACACTTGGATGTTATATAAATTTTGGTCGGCAAGAGTTTCAGCTCAGATAAGAGGGTTTTAAGAGGTTTTTTTTCAAATGTTGGTCAGTCTTAAAAGATTTACTTACGAACCCATTTATTAGCCATAGGTGTCCATCAGATGTCCGGTGTAAAAGCAGAAAATGCCAATTTTATTATCTCAAGAAAAGACTTACATTGGTGATTAATAACTTTAACATTAAACCAAAAACCAGATTTTAATCTGCGAAACTGATACATTATAAACCCAATCACAAATATGTTGCTTAAACAACGGCGCGGCGTAGCGCAATGTAAGCTACACCGTTGCTTAGCGTTAGCTACACCGCCCGTGACTTACATACCGCTACGCCGTAGCTTAGCATCAGCTACGCCGTAGCTTTCATTGCGCTACGCCACCGTAGCCTAGCCTCAGCTACGTCGTAGCTTATATTGCGCTACGCCGTAGCTAGCTACCCTTTTCTAATTTCGGCATTCCAAAGCGTATTTATTATATTTACAGTTTCACACAACAAAAGGAACATTTAATCATTTGGAAATAAAATGCATTCACAATCAATTCAAAAACGGATCCAGCAAATTGCATTAAAATTCCAAGAAATTCTACAAGAACATTTTAAAAATAAAAGTTATAGACAAAAAAAAGCGAGACGTTTGCATTCGGTGATAACAATTTATCTATACAATGGCTATATCAAAGACGCGAAAATTGCCATTGGAGAATTCTCGAGGAGAATTTGCTAGAAGCGAAGTGTTGGGGGCAAAAAGTGGAGCGGTTCAATTTAAGGGAACACGGAAACAGCGAAGTCACGTCTGTGAACCGTTCAGATTTATGGGGTTAAGTTAAAAGCTGATAGTTCGTGGGGCGGACCCGTGGAGGAACGCACACGGTTGCTTCGTAAAGCGACTGACTTTTTTTCAATGATAAATTATATTTATTCAGCAAATTGGTTTTTACAAACTATTTTACACGGCAAAAGACACTATTTTTAGACTAGATGGGGCCGGTGTTTCGTACCTGACTACCCTGAGAAGAAACATCCGAAACAAACTCAGAGGTCACAGTCTCTTTTTCTCAATAGAGGGAGACTATATCTTAATATTATAAATGTGAAAATTTAATTGTGAGTATTTATGTTTGTGTCAGTGTTAGTTATTTCACGCAAAAAAGTGAGGGTCAAATATTGTTTGAAAATCTAACTTTGGGACCCATTAAATTTTTTCAGTTACATTACTCATATAAACTAGCGGCCCGTCCGGCTTCGCTGGAGTAGATAAGATAATTATATAGTCTCTATTACTCAGGGTGAATGTAGCTTTCTGACGGTGAAAAAATGATTGAAAAGTGCACAGTAGTTTTTGTGTTTATCCAATACAAACATACACACACAAAAAATACAAAATTTTCCTCTCTATAATATTAGTGTAGATGACAGAGTACCACTAGATGAACAAAACATCGAACACGTGTGCGCTATTAACCTAAATCAAGAGCCATCAAATAATTAGCAAGTAATTTGAATCACGAACCAAAACAAAATTAAATCTAATTCCAGGTACTTTTTTGTTTTCCCGGAAAATCGTTAATCGAGAAACTTTCTGGGAAGTGGCAACCCTGTCCTGGGATATCGCGAGAGGGGAGAGTCGGGTCAGCGGGTCGCGCTACACGTGATAAACACAATTAAACATAGCTTTTGTTTATAATGGAGGACTAATTAACTCCGCTCGTTCAGTCATAGGAACGTTAGGAGGCACGGGGAAAAACTACCTACTTGAAATTGATCGAATATATTGGAACAGAGTGTGTGATATTCGAATTGGAGAGTTTTGAAAAGGAATAAAAATTTTATCATTATAAACCCCCGTCGGAAAAAGAGGGGTGTTATTAGTTTGACGTGTCTGTCTGTCTGTCTGTGGCATCATAGAGCCCGAACGGATGAAACGATTTCAATTTAGTTTTTGTATGAAAGGTGACTTACGTGCGAGTGTTCTTAGACATGTTTGATGAAAATCGGTTGAGCCGTTTAGAAGTTGTGGGGGTGAAAGTGGGGAAAGGTAACCGAAGGTCTGCAAATATACTCGAGTGGGTGACAAATGAAAGCGGACTGAAAGGGAATATTGATGACTTCATCGCGAGTGCTCGTAGCAACATAAAATGATATAAGTATGTTTCTATAAAAAATAAAATTAAAATTTAAAAAACCCCCGACACAAATACCAAGTTCCCTTAAAAAAATAAAAAAAAATAAAAATACGTCGCGTTGGGGGACCGCAAAAAACAGTAGATAATAAATGATTTGGAGCGGTCCCTCAACGCGACGTATTTTTATTATTTTTTCATCGATTAAAAAATCCTAGTTCGTTACACTGCCCTTACTAATGTGAAAATTTTAGGGTATACTGTATTATTTTATAAAAAGTATAGTTTACGTTGAGCTCGCGGCTAAATAACTACAGCCGCACAGGCTGATCTTCCGAGCTCAGCCGCGCTTGCCTAGGCAGGTCTGTGAATGGGTGACCATCTGTCATAGCAAGTTTCCTCCGTGCCTCGGAGAGGCAAGAGAAAAAAATAGTTCCTCGCACACTAGAGGCGCTTTTACACTTTTCCATACAATAAACGCAGTAAATACTTCAAGTATGTTGTAAATAAAATACAGAAATCTTGTGATAAGGCTTCAGATATCTACTGGACCTATACTTTAAAATCGTAGCAAAACATACATAAAACAAAAAATATATATAATCTTGTCTATAAACCTCCACAACCCCTTTTAACAAATAAATAGTAAACAACATTTTATAGAAAACTTTTCGAAAGACATCTGCAATGGGCACTGCGTCAGTATGACGTCTGTGTTCTATTGCTAGGACAATTATATCATTATTTCTATTAGAGGGTACATGCAAAACCTCCTCGTGGCTGTATCGATTGGTACCGATGCAACGCTAATATTGATTCCATTAAAAAATCATAAGTTAATGATGACAGCCGCGAGTAAGCCCACGCGAACTGTGCCGTTTAAATTTAGAAAGGAGGATCAATAGAAAAACGTTAACGTCACAGATAAAAAATGCAGTAGTATCGTCATAGATTGATATTTTTTCCGTTTTTGACGTCATTGTAGGTTTCTTGAATTGACGCTTTTGTAAATTGTGACGTTGGTAAACGGTGTTGGTTTAATGGTGCAATGAACTGTACCTATTATAAAATCATCATTTGTACTTATGTACCTCTCACATACTTCTTAAGATAATGCAAAATAAACTGAAACTGTATATATCTATAATCCTGTTTGTGAACGGAAATGTATGTAAGCCGTCAATGTAAACAATGCCGAGAATATGTATGTAATTCTTAAAATCTCCCATCCCATCTACTTAAACCATGACCTGCCTGACCGAGTAAATTTTAATTAACTGAAATAGAAAAAAGAGCTAAATATTACAAAACATTAAAAAGCCATACACACTGCTGTCAGCTAGCAGGTAATGATGTGCTCAAGAGACTGGTAATGCCTCGTTGTATGGCAATGGTTAGCCTCTGACCAAGGTTAAAAAACCAGCCCTTGGGTCACGGAAAGCGTCAACAAGTCGTTTTGGTTTCTCTTTTCATGACCTTCACTTAGGTTTTTTCATAGCCGTCAATATTCCACTGCTGTACCTACTAAGACTTCCCACATAATTTTCCAGATTCAGACAAAAAAATGGCCGCATATCTATGCAGGCATCAATTTTCTTTAAAGGTTTATAGGATTTAGTTTCAAAATTCAAAAATATGTTTTTTTAAATAATGCTTGTATTTTATTTGTTGGTTTTTTATTGTGTAAAGAAATACAATTAATAAAAATGTATGCCTGCTTAGATATATCTTTAATTGACTGTACTCGTGTCGTGCGCCAATGTTGGTACATCTAATTATGGCAGTGTCACTGGATTCCAGCTCTGGATTGGCAGTGTCCAGTGCCGGATCTGAATGGAGCACGTTTGTTTTCAATTCAGTAACACTTGATCGAACAACTGGATCAAAATAAATCAGCCTTTAAGGTTCCAATCAGTTTTATCCTTATAAATACCTACCTATCTCGAGATAATTGAGTTTACCCTGAAATAGAATTTTCCGTTTTATCTGATATCCTTATAACCAAAAACTCTTATGTATTGCAGCGTGGTGCAATGGCGGTGCGGTGATGGCGGATGGCGGCGCGGGCGCGGTGGCGGAGGGCGCGGGCGAGTCAGCGGCGCGGGGCGCGGCCCTGGAGCGCGCGTACGTGCACGATGTGTACGAGCAGGCGGGGGATGATGGAGACGAGAGCCAGCGAGCGCCCGCGCCCGGCGTGCAGGCCTTCCTGTCCGAGCTCGAGCCCGGCGCCCTTGTCTGTGATGTCGGTCAGTATATAACAGTATTAGCCCTATATAGTTTGTGGTACGTAAATAATAAAAGTAATAAGTAGTTAATAATGGTGACATACACACTTAGATTTAACACAATACTAACGTAGTGCAAGCGCCAACAGGACGTCTTTTGCAAGCGGCCATTAACAAATGGTGACCTTTTGGCGCTTGCGCTACGTTAGTGTTGTGTTAAGTTTGCCTTAAGTGTGTATTTATGTCCCCATTATACTTCGCGTCCACGCCTTATACACTGGTCCCGTATATACCGGTCATACTCGTACTGACTAAAATCCACGGTGTCCTTCATTAGCCCTTTACGTTCCGGGGTCACGGTAATTCGAGAATCTCGCGAGATCGGCGCAATTTATGGATTATAGGAAAAATGTCTATTTCACCGAACTTTTAATTTTCTTATCTAGTAACCCCATTTGGGGCCCCCGTTCCAAAATGTATCCAAAGCCTCCAATGGGTTGAAGATGGCCCTGGCAACGCTAATCGTACTAGGAATACCCCCCAGCGGCAAACAATTTCACATAGATAACTAATCAGACCATTCGCTTTATATCATTCCAGGAACATTGTATATCGTAGTGACGAATCGTTAGGGAAATGTCACGGGGTTAACAGTGAATCTAGGACGCACACGTGAACTAAATGTAAATCTTGTTTTTTATAGAAGCAACGCCAACGCATTTTGCATTAGACGTTGATTTAGTTTCAAGTCTTGGTACTAGACAACTGATAAACATACTTATATATTTCTAAATACATACATATTATAGATAAATTATACCCAGACACAGAACAAATGATCGAGCCTATTACACAAACATTTGTCCTAGGTGGGAATCGAACCCACTACCTCTGGCATAGCAGTCAGGGTCACTAACTACTTGACCAACAAGGTGGCGGTTCGCGATAGGAGAACGCAAGTGGAGACCGCGAGAGGTGACCGCGACAGAAGACCGCGACATGAGGCCGTAACAGTACTTAACATTAGGCAATGTATGAGCGGCAGTTCGCGAGCGAGACACAGGCAGGAGACGAGATCTTCGGTCGCGGTCCCCAGTCCCGTTCACGGGTCGCTGTCTGCTGTCGCGGTCTCCGGCGCGAACCACCACGCTTAGAGACTGCAAAAATTTACGATAACATTTTCTGATAACTTTTGAGTCATTTCGAAAAAAGACTTGAATATTTGTAATGTAAGTAATTATTTCAATACACTCAGTATTATGTATGTGCAAATATCACGAAGACATTACAATATATGTATATCTTAGCTAATAATTTCACGGACGTAGGTGTATCGCGTAGGTAGGAAATCAATGCAAGCGTTATTTTAACCTTTATATACAACTGAAATAAACTATTTGATACGGTATTCAGTAGTTTAATTAATCATTAAAATATTCCTTTGTATGTAATACAGGTTAATAAAAGGTGTATTCATAATAATATAAACCAATGTGAAATAGAGACAGTTTTTTTTTTAAATTTAAAGGATTTTTTATATTTTTATAATAACTAAACTACTTTGATTTTAAAACAATCAGAATCTGAAATTGTTCCGAAAATCATGCAGTATTCTACCCCTAAGAATCGTTATTCCCGGGTACATGATCAGACCGGTAGCCTTCTCCTATTCTCCACCAATTATCTAGCCTTTTTAAACACTAAAAAACTAGACATAAAAGGAAAAGCTAGAAAACCTGGGTTGAGGAACAACGTTCAGCAAGAAGGCCAAAGTTTATGCAGACAGTGACAGTGGAGGCGAAATTATTAAACATTATTTATTATTATTATGCGTGTTTGGTTTTTACGTTAGAGAAAACAAATTTTCCCAGACGATCGGTTTTTGTCCCTTAAACCTTGCGCTTAGAAATCGTTAAAGCCGTTTTCAAGAACGTGAAATATGCAAATATCTATCTAATTTAATCTATTTTTTTCCAGGCTGTGGCAATGGCAAATACTTGAGCGTAAATCCGTCCGTGTTCACCGTAGGAGGAGACCGGTGTACTCGGCTCACGGCGCAAGCGCGGCATCACAACAATGAGGTCAGTAAAAAGTGAAACTGTCAAACAAGGACAGCTGATTTTCCACCTTTTTTTGTCACTACAGTACCACCCAAAACCTATATGCAGCCTATAATGTTCCTACTGCTGGGACACAGGCCTCCTCCTTGCGAGAGGGAGTGGGCTGTAATCCACCACACTGAAAGGGTCAGTGTGGTGGATTACAGCCCCTTACTGATTGGTATATGTCACATGCCTTCGAATATTATTATTTCTTTGAGCCCGATTTTATTATTTCTTTGAGTCGAATTTCACCACAGTGTTTTCCATCACCGTTTTCTGAGCAATCATTTAATAAATTACACAATATTATGAGCTTTTGGTCTCCTAGGTTTTAGGTTGATTACGCTAGGTTTAGGTAGACTAGCACAATGAACCTATAACATTCAGAGAGAATTGTGCCAAAATCCACCACGACCATGGCTGGCAAATATCACCATCTTAACATTTTTTCTTCATCGTTAAAGAGCAGTAGCAAAAAAAAAGATATAAACTATGATTCTCAGGCCAATAAAACTAAACTTCTAACATTATTTCTAAACTCTTCAGGTGGTAGCATGCGACAACCTATGCCTGCCATTCCGCGATGAATCGTTCGATGCAGTGCTGTCGATCGCCGTGGTTCACCACTTCGCTACGGTGGAGCGGCGGGCCATGGCGCTGCGAGAACTGGCCCGAGTCACCAGGATAGGTGGCAGGCTACTCCTCACCGTGTGGGCCATGGAACATGAGGGACGGAACTTTCATTCACAAGTAAGTGGATAATGGATTATTGGGTACTAATCGGCATCACGGCATCGGCATCAATTGAAGTCTAAACTGTTCGGAATTCTGTCTAAGAACTCCATACAGCAAGAAACATTTACGGCTAAGAAAAAATGATGAATGGTGGTTATAACGTTTTTGTTTCATATATTATACGTTTAACAGAAAACTAAGTAAGTTTTTCACTTTCCAGGATGTACTGATCCCCTGGCATCGACCCGTCACATTGTGTCCACCAACGCCGGCTCCAAGATTCCTTTCTGTTGACCATGACCAGTAAGTGTTTTAAGAACTTTCAGCAAAATACTGTGTTAGATAATAATGTTTTACGTTTCTGACGTATAATTTTTATTCCTTACAGCAATCCTGAACATTGGAAAAGCCGTGATGGTTCCCCAGGATCATCGTCCCTTTCATCACCCAACGAAACCTGCTACTCGTTTGTGAGAAGAGCTCTCCAGCGGCTGGCTGGGCGAAGGTCATTTCTCCCATCGTGGAGTATCGGTGCGCGGGTTCCGCAGCGACCCTGCTTACGCCCCGAACCACCTGCTGCTGATCTACCCATAGAACTGCGACGTCTAGATGAAGCTCTCCCTCCGAGATTACTAACACAAACTTCAGACGCTTCAACAATAAAATCACGAAGCCTAACAGATATTGCTGACATTGAAAGGCGAGCATTAGTCCGATCAAGATCCAGTCTACCCAGTCTGGGTGGCGAGGAAACTGAACCACCGCCGCCGGCAGCTCCAGTACCAGAAATTAATGAGCCACGGAAGAAGCCACGACTTGTTAAACAAAAGAAGTCAATAAACGAAGATGACGCAGAAGAGGACTTAGATAAACCCACCGATATGAAAAGTATGGTGGAAGAAATGCCTAATTTCAAAATACACACCCCTAGGTTACAACCAAGTAAAAAACCTGGCGTTTTTAAGCAAACTTCCCTTAACGAGGAATTGATGTCTGTAGAGCGGTTAAGGGAAAAGGAAAGATTAAGAAGAAATATACAGAAACAAGCTTCACTAAATGAAGAATACCTTTATCGCAGACCAGGAGTTTTAGACTCTATTCGCGATTCAATATTTTCCACTTCCGCAACCACTGGCAAGAAATTCCAATCACTGAAAAACGGCCTCACTAGTAAGTTCAAAACGTCTACAACGAATATAGATAAAGTAACCGTATTTGTGCGAATGCTCCAGGGCTGGAAGAGTCACGGACCGGCACCAGAAGTTCCTACAACGCCGAGTGACAATAATACCGGAAGTGAAAAGAGTTTTCCTGAAAGAAGACATTCAAAGGAGGATGGATCGGATTCTTCAAAAGACAGTAGTCTCCAAAGTGATACTAGTGTTGACTCAGAAGACAGTTTTGCATCCGTTATATACGTCCCGAAAGCTGATGGGTCGAGCGATCCTCTTTCGCCTACACCTTTGTCACCTGGGCCCACTTCACCCAGGCTTAAAGTATCCTCCGTTCCCACATCTCCTAGAATGAAAAGTTCACCGGGACTGCCATCTCCAAGGATTAAACAAGCTTTCCCGTTAATAAGACCACCGGCTTCACCTAACTCAGTGACAGCACCAACAACAGTTAACAAGATTTTGGTAGCTCAATATAGCTTGAAGAACTACTCGACAACTACTTCTATAGCCACAGTTCCAATAAAGCCACAATCTAAAAGTCAGCCTAATTCTCCGCCTAAATCTGAATCCGATGACACAACAACAATTACTATGAAACCTGAGCCTCTTCCTATCTTAAATAGTAATATATCCATTGATGTATTCGAAGACATAGATCCTATACCACCAATAAAAGAGGAAGAAGAAACTTCAACAAACGATGTTACAAAAGAATTACTCGCTGAAATAAATAAAGATATTGAAGAAATACATAAATTAACAGCAGAAACTAACAAATATCAACCTCGAGTTGTATTGCAAGATGTTAAACCGTACCCAAAAATAACATTACAGACTGTAGCTGAACTACCTGAAATACCACAGTTTAAGCCTAAAGATTCATCAAATAAACCGACAACAGACACATTAGATTCTAAATCTGCAGATCGTAAACGAAAGGAAAGGATAAGACAAATTAAAGAAATGTTGAACAAGGGTATTCCATCTGGCAGTATGAATAGAAGACCTCCGTTTCCAATAGTTCGGGGAACAAGAAACGCAGAGCCAATAGTAAAGAGTCGACCAACTCTCATGTCACTGGAGCTATTCAACCCTGCCACAGATGACATGGATAGTGACTCGAGTGGTGTCTCGTCGCCAGATTCAGTTGACAGCGTCATAAGTGTCGTGCCAGAAGAACTACGGAAAACAGCTGCAGAAAAAGGTACTCTCTTCATTTATCGATCTTATAACTAAATTTAATAGCCAAGTTTTACTAATGCTATGTTATCAATGCCCTTATCATGAAGTTATTTTAAAAAATCCCTTCAAATGCGACCAAATAAAACAACCACTTCTGAACTTTTGGTTTAATTGCCGAACCAAGTATACTTAGGTATTTATATTATTTTAGTGCTGATTTAATTTCTGTTTTTACTGTTGCAGATCTAAATAATCCAACAACATCAGAGATTAAGAAAGGGAAGAAGGAAACTGATAAAAAGGAAGTTGATAAAAAAGAAACTGAAATAAAGGACGAACCGACGTCGGAAAAAACTCCTGTTGTGTCAACAATGGCAACTCAAAGTCTCATAGAAGCCGCAGCGGAAGTTGCACATTCATTAGATGAAACTTGCGAAACCGTCATTCAAAGTAGCCCTAGATCAAAAAGGAAACAAATTGAAAAATTAGAAAGCGCTGAAGCAATGGCCATCGTACAAGGAACTTCAAGCAGCAGCAGCAGTAGTAACTGGAGCCTAAATAAACTATCACCTGGAGATTTAAGGATATTAGAATCAAGATCCCAATCGCACACCAGTTCCAGTGGAAGCTCTTCAAGTCTGGAACGACTTTCGCCTGGAAGAAGATCCAAAGACCGTTCGCCGAAGCTGGGTAGCACCAGTAATTCTACTTGGAGCTTAAACAGGCTTTCTCCCAACAGGCCCGAAGGCAGGTCACTAGATGAAAATCTCAGTAAGACCCACAGAAGCCCAACTAGATTACCGTACGATTCGATTTCAATATCTAGCACAGATTCTGATAAGTCTATTTCAAAATCCGAAAGCTTTAACAGAATACAAGCCAATGAGCCTCTTGTAACATGCAAGTCAGACATGTTAGCTACTGAAGATGAATGGCTAGATCAACAAGATCGAAGTCAACATTTAACAGAATTTGCAGAAAAACTAAGTGAAAAACTACTGCAAGAAATTGACCAATACTCAAAAAGGATTAATGAGGAAGACTTCGACTTACCGAGTAGTAGCAGTAGTGAAAAGAGTATATCATTGAGATTAAAGCGAGAAGAAGAAGATAGGAACACCCAGAAAATATTAGATGAACTATCAGATAGCTTACAACACTTGGAAGACCCGTACATTCATAAAATAAGCACAGAAATGCAAGGCCTTAATAAGCTAAGTGCAGAACTCCAAGAAAGAAACAAATACATCGCGTCGTTGAACGAAGTGCAGGAAACTGATATAAGCAAGCTATTCCCTAAATGTATGTCAAAGACGAAAAGCAAGAAGAGATCAAAGGACGTCGATCCAATTATCAACAAATATCGAGAACTGAAAAAATCGATGAAAGTCTCAAGTGAAGAGGATATTTACCTCAACAATTGTGCCAATATCCAATACACAGCAAAACCAATTACTACAACTGAAAAACTACCCGACATTGACGCCAAAAACCCAGACGACGATAGCGCAATATCGTCAAGCAATGGCAACCCCGAAATTACCATTGATTCTGGTGCGTCATACGATACGAGCCAATCGCTCGAAACTGGATACTCTTTAGAGTCCGAAATTAGTGTAGATTCATTATGTACCAGTACCGACAAGAGGTCCTCTCTAAAGGTGGGACAATCAACGGATTCAAGTGATTTGGATAAAATGGAAATAAGTCCTGAGTCCGTAACATCGCGTTCTAGTGCTAGTACAGCTCCATTGAAATCTGGTTTTTCGATAGAGTCGAGCGATACATCGGCTGGTAGTGACTGGAGCAGGCGCGACAAGACTGGGAGCACAGCATCGCTCGGCTGCGCGAGTTTAGCGTCTTTGCCTTCATATAGTGAGTGCTCTAAAGATAGGAAACTATTGGAGACGCGCTCATCATCGGAGGACACGGCACCAGCCCCGGTTATTCCGCCGCCCCGTGCTTTCCCGCACGCCCCGCTGTTACCTTCATTGAGTGACGGCTCGGACAGCCTACCTTCAGAAGGAGGAGCGGTGACGTACCACCGGTACTACCACGTCTTCAAGCGAGGCGAGCTCGATCAGCTGATCGAGAAGTACGTGGAGAGCCTACACGTCGTGTCCTCGTACTACGACCAGGCCAGCTGGTGTGTTATAGCAGAAAAAGTTCAAGTATGGACCATTTAATGGACTTATAGTGTACTCACTCTTTGTCTAATGGCTGATACAAGGTTTCGTTGCTGGTATATTTAGGGGCTGATGATAATAAATTATTCTGGTTCGTATTCTGTAATCTTATGAAATAGTGAAGATTATGAACATTAAATAATGAACATAGGACACTAATAAGTGCAGTGTTTACATCCAAGTGACCTTCATAACAAACTCGTAAGTGAGTGTTAAGGACATGTACTCGTGTAATGCGGTTCTTATAATATGTGTTAACCCTATGCGGAAATGCCAAAAGCAAAGCTTTTGTTTTTTAATAATATATTCTAGTCACTCTATAAAAGTTTACTAGTTGTTATTTCTAATATAATCTTAACAATTTTGTTGCCCATCGCAGGACGTGGCTTAGCGGGAGTTATTGATCTATCAGTTTCTAGGGGCTGTATTACTCGAATGTACTTCAGTACGAACAGATCGGTAATGCACTTCTAAGTGAACAGTGTCCACGTTAATAACTCTTTGTTAAAACTACGTCTGGCACAACGGGCATTAGTATTCGATGCGATTATAGAATTCGCATGAATGAAAACTAAGAGCTTTAAATAGTGAAAATTAAATATAATATATTATATACTTCAGTGGCTCAATATTATATAAGCTATTCATAGCTTATTTACTCTGACGTTTATGTATACCTACAGAAAATTGTAACGTTATTCTCACATACTTATAGCTATAATGGATTAGACCATATTCCAAGACCAAAATAATTAGATACAATGAAAATATTCTGATTAATTATAATCGTTCTATGACAATAACAGAGCCGTAGCGATGACGTCATCAAAATTGTTTTTTAGTTCCCTAACACATCATACATAAATTTTTATTCCCTCTAATATTTCGGTTTTGGATTATGGTTGATTTTTTTATTTGAAAATTATCGTATCAATAATCTGGTGTTCTGAAAATGTCTTTAGTTTCTTCAAGTGTCGATTGGCCCTCGTTCAAATTGTATGTCGGATATGGGTCCACCGTAATCTTGCCATCGATATCGCAACGTTTATACATTTCATACTAAATTTGGACCATTTAGTAAAGTTAGTGGTTGTAGTCATGGTAGCGGCATAATGGAAGTTCCCTTGCCTACTTGTAAAATACTTGAAGAGTACAAATACATGCATTAAGTTTGTTCAGTACTCAAAACCTACTGTTAGTGTACTTTTCAAAATTTATGTTCCATTGTCCGGAAATTTAAATTTTTTAGTGCCCTTATTTTTTCTTTATTATCTTTTTACGCTTATTTTATATATTTTAACAAAAATATAAAATTACTTTTAAAAAAACCTGTTTTTGTTGTAGCCGCAGTAATGGTTCAGTCAGATTTATCTTATATTTTGTTTTATTAAATATGTTTTTACTGCATAATAGGTTTTATTTCATCAATTTATCTAAAGTAGGTTCCGTAGACAATATTTTAAATTTGTTTTTTAAATGATTTGATAGTTAACGTAAACGAATGTCGTGCCATCTAATTTTTAATTATATTTTCAGCTCTCAAAAATTGCGTTCCAAAGAAAATAACCTTCTTTATAAAAAGCCATTCTAACATTCAT
The DNA here is from genome assembly GCA_028554685.1 of Agrotis ipsilon. Lineage (NCBI taxonomy): Eukaryota > Metazoa > Arthropoda > Insecta > Lepidoptera > Noctuidae > Agrotis > Agrotis ipsilon. The sequence continues at coordinate 13,006,641 of CM052972.1, forward strand.
TATAAGTGAAAATAACGAATTTTATATTTCATTTTCAACGTATTAGTTAAAAAGTATTTACTTAGATAAGTTATATGTATGTACCGTGCAGCTACAGGATCATTCATTACATAATGTAACTTGAAAATTATATACAAAAACATTTTCTGTTAATACAATACGTCATCACAACAGACTCATAATCATAAAAATGCATTTCCTTTTTGAAAATAGAAGCCAAAACACACTGCCCAAAATATATCATCTTTCAAACATAACATGGCGAATATTTATAAAAGGAACACATTTTTATAATGATTATTCTTTGAAAGAGACAAGCTATGGCCACGGAACCAACTGGTAGCCCTCTATTTTGTACAAACCTTACAAATATGGAACAATGGCAGCCATGCTTACACGGTTATATTAACGTTGGAAAGTATTCGGTATTGTATTGTAAATAATCGCTATAAGTATATAAAGCTATTAGAAATTAATTATGTTATCAAAAAATCAAAGTGAGATTAAAATTAATATTATAGTTATAGTAAATATAAAACAATGAACACACGACTGAGTATTTAATATTTTCTTTAATTATATGAATCTCAAACAGACTTTTAGGGAAAATATTAAATGTACAGTGTGTCCCATTGTCACTAGAGATGTACGCGTTAGATAAATACTGGGCTGTAGCGGTTAGGAGGTATACCTATATATAAAATGCACAACCGTTACTGTACCTATTAATTTAATATCTTTATGTAAGTCTTCATTATAAGTCGGTGACTGTTGACCATGGAAGCGACAATTGCAATTTAATATTATGTAAATTGTAAGAAACTTAAGTCCCTACTAACAAAATGAAGAAGAAACGTTTTAGACCTAGGAACTTATGCAAAAATACATAGGATCTATCTTTACTAGACGGTCAGATCATATAATCTTGTAAATACATTCTGAATCAGTCAGTGTAACATAAATTTATTAAATTGCAATTGTGACTTCACAAAACCAATAAGCACATTCCATCTAAATAATCGATTATAAAAATACAATTTTATATTACCTACTTGTGTAAAATAATTTCGAGCATTAAGTCTGTCCGATGGACATTAAATTGATTTTATTCGAAGTTGTGAAGTTTTTGAAGCATATCAGTGCTCTTTAAGTATGTAAGGAATGTATAATTTTTTCCTATTTTTGTATATTAAATTGCTTGGTACAATTATTTGGTAAATAACGCAGGGTGTCGCTGTCACAAAAATGGGATATCTATCAATTATTGAACGCAGTTGCACGTAGACAAATATATAGATTTATATGTAGGTACTTTATTCTCCATGTGACCAAACTGACACCAAAACAAATATATCTTTACTTGTTACTTTACGAAAACCTTCAGTTATATCTTTATGGAGTAATAAATAACAATAAATCTGCATTATGGCGTAATATATAGTAAGTGTATGTACCTATTCCTTTTCATTCCTTATATTCCGAATTCTATCTTGTGTACATACATATTCATATAAAATGTATTTCATATTGGCTTAATCTGTGATATATAATAGAAATTGGCACAAACCCATATTATTTGAAAATTATTTACAAAACGAAGAGAAGTACATGTAATAATACTAAGGATACATATTTTGCCGTTGACTTATCAAGTTTCGTTTGTGATATTAATTTTATGACCGCTTGATATTCGGTAGAGAAATATTTGTCTGATTTTTATCATTGGCAACAATTATAAAGTATTTATATTACAAAATAAACAACGCATATTGTTAACTTAAAATATATGGATAGCACATAGAACAGTATTATTTATAAAACGACATCAACTATCTAAAAAGAGATGATCCACGTTATTCTGACCAACATTTCCAAAGAGTTTGTATATCGATGAGTATGTCTCCACAAATCATCACGTTACCTCGTCAAAACAGACTTTATTAAAAAAGTAATAAACTATATTTTACAGTGGCAAATATTTATACAAAAACACCCAGTGGTATATTAACAGTGCAACTAATACTAACGGTGGTTGATGTCGTTGACTTCATAGATTTTTTTATCATACCTAACCTCGCTACACTACGCTGCACTCGTAAAATATTAACAATAGTATAATGCTCATGCTGATATCTTCAAATCAATCATGTACTGTGTAGATGGAGCTACGAAATAAACGAACACAAAAAAAAAAACAATTGACGGCACAATTGACGCAGTGGTTAAGCGATCTACTACTGTGCTGCATGTCTCAGGTTGGATTCCCGAATCAAACAAATAATTGTCTATTCCATCTGTTTGTGTATGAGTTTAATTGTTTGTAAACGCATCCACAAAACAAAAGAAACTAGTTACGTTTTCTTTGAACCGTTTTTTTTTTAAATAAACTAAGTAATTACAAAAAATAACGTTTTCATTGATTGTCATTCTTGGTCAAATAATATTATTTAGCATTATGTCAGCAAATAATATCATTAGTACCTGTAAGGTACTACAGATATTTACATATTTATCTGTAGTACCTTACAGGTCCTACAGTACCTTACAGGTACTACATTACCTTACAGGTACTACAAATATTTATGTTTATATTCAACACAAAAAACCGCATATTTCTCAGTTAAAGTGGGAATATTTCCACATGTCAATACTGCTTGTGTTGCCATACAAAAATTTGTTTTTTTAATCCATCGAGTTCGATTATTTCGTCGCTCCAATTACACAAATACGTAGCCAGTTAAGTCCCAGATTTTAATACGAATCATTAATACTGTTCGCCCTCTTACGAATACGAGCAGTGTTAAATTAAATGTAATGAAAAAATACAGTAATACATTGTAAGCTTATGTCGTACTGTATCTATACATTATACTAGGTGACAACCTTCACAATAAAATGAAGACTTCAATATTCTGTTTGTTTTATTTATTCTTATGCATACATATTTTATTTAAATATACATTAAATTACATATTTTAATATAAAAAAACTTATCATCTGCCTACCCTTTTCCCAATTATATTGGGGTCTTCCAGTCGAACCAGATTCAGCTGGATATCAGTATTTTACATGGTCGCGCCATGAGGTGGTATGCCTGTCGGACCTCCACAACCCATCAACTGGGTAATACGAAACCCCGAGGTAAGACAGGTTGTCAGACTTAAGAGCGACTAACAGTAACGACTGTCAAAGATCTACAAATGACAGCCGGGACCAACGACTTTACGTGCTTTCCGAAACACGGAGGAACACCAATCCACAACCAACCTCAGCAACCGCGGCTTGACTCGGAAGATCGGCCTGAGCGGCTGTAATTATTTAGCTACGAGCTCCTCTCAAACAAATTTTTTTTTTTAATATTAAAATAGTGGTCCGCCCTTGTGACAACGCTGCTCTGAAGCGACGTTGATGTCGCAATTCTCTAGTGACAAGCGTTCGTTTTGCGACCTCGCAACGTTAACTTCGCGTTTGTAGCCCATAGTATTATGAACGCGACGTTAACGTCTCGTTCCGCGAACGTTAACGCTTGCCACGCGACTAACGTTGAAGAGACGCCATCGCTCGTAAAACGCCAGTGGGATAGCGGCTTAAGATTGAGTTGGTTTGAAATGAATAAAGTCCAGAATTGGTTAAATAAAATTGATTTATTGACTTATTTTACAAATAAATATAAACCAAATAATACACGCTTAGGCTATGTTTTATAACATAAAGTGGAAGGTATTCTTAAAGAACAAAATGCAAGACTTTTTTTATAGTTACAGCTTGGCAAGAAAGAGTCTGGATGCGATGACAATTGAAACTACGAAACGTTTATTGTGAAAACACTATTTAAAAAGTCAACTACGAGCTTCTGTGTTAAAAAACAATTCCGTCGTGTTATTTTACTATTTTCTACATTATTTCGCAACGATCAGTGCTTACTTGTTTATTCATAATGAATAAAACAACTACTCGACCTCAAGTTCACCAGGGGTCCGATTCTCGGTTTTAGAGATGGTGTCGAACTCGACAAAAATTTCTAATCACGTCATTTTTTAGACAAATTTTACTGAAGTCTAACGTTAGCCTTCGAGAAATGGCGAATTTTAAATCCCCACTTCTATAATTTGTCGAAAAAATGACGTCATTAGAAATTTTTGTCGAGTTCGACACCATCTCTAAAACCGAGAATCGGCCCCCTGACTCTTTTTGCCAAGCTGTACCTCTATAAGGTTATGTAGACATATTTCATTGCTACCTGAAAATGTGGACTCAGCCTAAAAATTGAGTTTCGAGGCATAAAACAATAGACTTTGCTTAAAAAAGAATTCATCATTTTCATAACGTTGTTTTAGTTAAATTTATGTATTAGAGAGTTTTGACTAAATCTTATAAAATCGCTTATACTTTAAATGTATATTATTAATTAATATAAAGAATCTTATTCTATCGTGAAGACTGAAAAATGGAAAATGCTCAGATCGTTACATTACAATAATACTTCCATGAGAAACTTATAATGGTCGGAGAATTGCGGTAAAAATAGTGTAATAATTGTCTGAATTGTTTTGTTTTCACGGTTTAATATTAATTAACACTGTCACTTACTTAATTTAAATCATCTTTATGAAAAGGAAGGTTACATCAGCAATATTAATTTACTGCTTTTTTATTTTTGCAAAATTTATTTCGATTAAATGTATGGCAACCCTGCCAATGTTTAAGTAAGCATAGGTTGGCACAAAGGCCCTGAAGTTATGCCAGAACATAACAAAAATATATATCAGCATAGTGGGGAGCTTCAAGGAACTATCAGCGAGCTGACGGGACACGATAGTACCATAAGCCTTCGAATTATCTGGTATATTTTAGCAGGTTACCGCGGTCCTGATACGCAATTAAAGTCACAGAGTTATTTTTGGATAGTTGTGTCTGTAAGTTCCTTTAGCCCCAGAGTGGTTCATTTTATATTTATGCACCCAAAAAAGAATAAGATTTTGCTTACTTTCACCGAGAAGGGCGATTAAATTCGGGTTTCGAATTACATTTATTTGATTAACCTCGATGTGAATTATGAAAAATGGTAAAAAATGTATTAGCTACCAATATTATGATTTTGACAGATTTTTACAATTCTAAAAATTATATCCTAGTAGAAGAATGTTCTCCCTTCTCCCCAGAAACTAATAATTATGCCATGTATAAAACATTTTTGTAGAAAGAACAAAGTTTCTACAAGTTCCTGGTAATAAAAAAATGGCTTAGGGAGATACTGTGATACCATAGAGCATAGAAGAGTGTGGCTACACAAAGTACGCAGCCAGCTGCGCCATCTTGTCCTTGGGCTGCTTGTTCCGGTGCTTGTTCCCCCGCGCGCGCCCCCCTCGCCCGCGGCCCCCCGGCGCACGAGACGCTACCGCGCGGTGCTTCTCCACCTGATGGAGGGAAGAAATACATTGTCACTTAGCCTTCGTCTACTGCCCATCCATTTACCCCCCCTTAAAGTTCCCGCAACAACTTTTATGACCATCATCATGCATCATGCTAGGACACAGGCCTCCTGTGAGAGAGGGAGTGGGCTATAGTCCACCACGCGGGCACTGTCGGTCGGCAGATGTCACAAGTTTTAAATATCCCACCCTGTCCGAAATCATAAGCCCCACTCCCGAATCTCGAAAGCGTTTTATCTTTCTCAACATTCAATGATTAATATAATAGAACTATAATGAAAAAAGGTAGTAGTAGCCGCCCTGCGTGACGCGCCGCTTGACGCCTCGCGCGTCGTTTACCAGGCTTTAGTGTTACCTACATTCTGTATGTTTAAAATGTGGGTCAACTGTCCATTCAGCAGTTTTTATTTAATATTATACTAACCAGTGCACTAAAGGTAGGCTCGCAGTACAGACAGGCCGTCATCTCAGTGATGGCTGCCGGCAGTCTGGTCCGCTCTGCGCGGTACTCCACGGTCACGAGCTGTAAGTAATATTATACTAACCAGTGCACTAAAGGTAGGCTCGCAGTACAGACAGGCCGTCATCTCAGTGATGGCTGCCGGCAGTCTGGTCCGCTCTGCGCGGTACTCCACGGTCACGAGCTGTAAGTAATATTATACTAACCAGTGCACTAAAGGTAGGCTCGCAGTACAGACAGGCCGTCATCTCAGTGATGGCTGCCGGCAGTCTGGTCCGCTCTGCGCGGTACTCCACGGTCACGAGCTGTAAGTAATATTATACTAACCAGTGCACTAAAGGTAGGCTCGCAGTACAGACAGGCCGTCATCTCAGTGATGGCTGCCGGCAGTCTGGTCCGCTCTGCGCGGTACTCCACGGTCACGAGCTGTAAGTAATATTATACTAACCAGTGCACTAAAGGTAGGCTCGCAGTACAGACAGGCCGTCATCTCAGTGATGGCTGCCGGCAGTCTGGTCCGCTCTGCGCGGTACTCCACGGTCACGAGCTGTAAGTAATATTATACTAACCAGTGCACTAAAGGTAGGCTCGCAGTACAGACAGGCCGTCATCTCAGTGATGGCTGCCGGCAGTCTGGTCCGCTCTGCGCGGTACTCCACGGTCACGAGCTGTAAGTAATATTATACTAACCAGTGCACTAAAGGTAGGCTCGCAGTACAGACAGGCCGTCATCTCAGTGATGGCTGCCGGCAGTCTGGTCCGCTCTGCGCGGTACTCCACGGTCACGAGCTGTAAGTAATATTATACTAACCAGTGCACTAAAGGTAGGCTCGCAGTACAGACAGGCCGTCATCTCAGTGATGGCTGCCGGCAGTCTGGTCCGCTCTGCGCGGTACTCCACGGTCACGAGCTGTAAGTAATATTATACTAACCAGTGCACTAAAGGTAGGCTCGCAGTACAGACAGGCCGTCATCTCAGTGATGGCTGCCGGCAGTCTGGTCCGCTCTGCGCGGTACTCCACGGTCACGAGCTGCGCGCCGCACGCGCCGCACGCTGTGTCGCACACTGTGACGCGTGTCGCGTCCTCGAACACGTTTATTATTACGTCGCAACTGAAATAAAATGATGTCTTTTACGAATCATTCACGACTGTAGTGTCAAGCTTCGGTCATACACGGCGAATAAAATTGAACCTATTCGGCCGGGAACCTATTCGCAGCGAATAGCCTGTCACATACAGCGAATACCGGCAGCGATTGGTCGCTGTATGTGACCGAAGCTTATAGTGCGATCCAATTAAGAAGACCATCTTTTATTGACGTCACACCTCTCAAATAGCAACTTTTGTCTAATTCTCCGTAATTTTGGAGTGTCAGTTGATCATAGACACCGGTCTTCTTAGTTGGGACGCATTAAAAGTGGTGTTTAGGCCACGTGTGGCCCGGTGGAACGTTGTTAACAGCACGTACCCCTAGATGCGTTTGGTTTGCAACCACCATACTCCCCACTGTCCGTGCCGCACACGTGTCCGTCGCACTCATTCATCTTTATTTGTTCCATGTGCTATAAACACTGCGCGTCGCACTTTCGCTATGAGCGGCCTTTCGTGGCGTATTTTCAACATTACTATTCATTTGATCTTACAGCGGTAATGTCATGAAAAGCCGTTAACGATAAAATCTAGGTAGGTTACTGTCACTGATACTGTCAGCCTGTATCATCCCACTGTTGGGCAAAGGCCTCTCCCCAAAAAATCTTGATTCTACAAATGCCTTTCGCAATTATTTCGGCTATATTTTTTGTCGTTAGTGACGCGTGAAAATCAGCAATGGAGTGATGTCGCAAAATGGGACTGAATTAACAGGAAGGAACCTAGGAAGAGCGCTCTATTTTATTTAACCAATGAGCGCGCGCAGTGGTAGAGTTGGCCGTCAGATAATACCGTTCTATATGAGGATCTGTCCTTGGATCAGTAAACAAAGTAAAGTAATCCTTGTCCAGGTCAATCCGTAGATGGGTGAGCAAAGTTGATCATTCTATCTACTAATATAAACGTGAAAGTTTGGATAGATCGATGTTCGTTAATCTTTCACGCAAAAACTACTGAACGGATTGAGATTTGGATGAAAGGAGATGTTTCTTTTTCCTTACAATAATGGCCCAACCGCGTATCTCAAGGACAAAGGTACGAAATTATAGGAAAAAAATCGTAGATTTTGAATTAAAATACGTTGAATTTATTCGCGCATTTGTACCACCAGAAATTGTCGATCAAAGATGCTAAAACTTGCAACCCAAGAATTTATTTTCAATGTGGCGATGTCATACGTCTCCGATATGGTCTCCGATGATGCGTTTCGTTACTTCATTTATAAACGCGTGAAAACCCAAAAATGTACTTTAAAGAATTTATTTATGTATTATATGGGAACAAGAATACATTTATTTCACATTTCGTATGGTTATCTGCCGGCCAAAAGCGAGGGCTCCCGACCTAGGCCGATAGTTTTTTTTCTATTGTTGTTGATGAAACACCGATGTTATTTTTTGACGTGATTTTGACAGATGAAACAGATTGACAGCCGTAAATGCTGTCATAAACGTTTCTTTGAACGCAGTTGCGTTGCGAGGTAGTGTTTTTTCATATACTTTTATTTCTTTTTCTATATAGTATTGATGGATTTTAAATTCTGCTAAAAATACTGATTATTGGAAAAGATTTATATACTAATTTGTGCCTCGGAACATGTTTGGGCCGAAAAAAAACACCTCCATTGGTTCAAAGATAGTTTATAACCTGGTTAACACAATAGTACATTGTTTACCGAGAGGAGAAAGTGACCGATTACCGTCGAGGGTGTCGTTTGAAGCCCGAGCCGTAGGCGAGGGGGCTTTAAAATACCCGAAATCGGGAATCGCACTTTGTCTCGAGTGATACATAGTGCTTTTTACTACACCTACGAGGAAAATAATAGTACTTTTTAACATTGAGTATACAGGGTGAATTTTTCAACTGGGCGTGGATGGCTATTTTCGTAACTATGAGGAATATCGAAAATCGTTGAAAGGAGTCTCGAGGCCGATTTTGACGAAAACTAAAACTGCATCATTGGATTTTTGAAAAATCAAAAATGGCCAGGAATCAAACCCGCTGATTTTGAAAATAAAATCACACCCCAAGGCCAATCCAAAGATAGTATATGAAGTATAAGTTACCGTTTCTTCTTCGAAATAATGCTATTTTTAGTTCAACTCAATAATTTCGGATTAAATTCTGGGAAGTAATCATATACGGCAAACTTAAGGAAATGGCTGATTTCTATGAAATTGGCTATTTTCCCATGTTACTTTACTTTTACTGAGCCATAATTTAATCGAAATTATAAAATTTCATTGTTTTCACTGGATTTGAAGTTTCAACAATCCCACATTACTTAGCAATACGAAATTATTGAGTTGAACTAAAAATAGCATTATTTCGAAGAAGAAACGGTAACTTATACTTCAAATACTATCTTTGGATTGGCCTTGGGGTGTGATTTTATTTTCAAAATCAGCGGGTTTGATTCCTGGCCATTTTTGATTTTTCAAAAATCCAATGATGCAGTTTTAGTTTTCGTCAAAATCGGCCTCGAGACTCCTTTCAACGATGGATTTTCATACACTTTTCTCTCCCGCTCAGATGCGTTTTCTCCCCGCATATTTGTTCGATATGCAATGACGTACTTTCTACCGTAAATTTGCTAAAGTATCAAGGTACTTTCCAAGCAGCACGCGTAGCATGACCACCGTAGAAACGAGTTATATCGACGGAAGCATCGACAAACTGACAGATTGAAGAAAGATTTCTATCGTCCTAAGCACGGCGATGTTTGTCGCGTAGAAAAGAAATGTTTCTTCTCTACGATAGAAAGAAGTCTACAACGTCGAGCATGCCGACAATATTTTCTCTACTTTTGACACTTGGGGGAAGACACATTTCTTCTCTACAAGAGAAACTTGTCTACATCAAATGAGACCTAGACAAGTTTCTTTTTATAATATTCTTGATGTTTATCGACTTAAATTTGTTTTAAAAACAAGTAAGGGTCCTCCCAACTCCTAGAATAAAAAAGGCTGAATGAAACTTGTAAGGAAAGTCCATCAAAGTTTATTTTTTAATACGAGTTCTATGAAAAAATATAAAATGAGAAACTTTAGTGAAATAATGCAGACAGCTTCCAATGTTTATTACTAGACAAAAACATTTTTGCAAGAATCTACGTGTCATCAGTCATATACATGCAGCATGGACCCAACATTATCTGCCTGAAATTGCCGTAATCATAATAAAATTGTGATAATTATTTTTCATATAATAAATATCTGTCTCCTATAACACATAGATAATGTTCTAAACTTGTTTTTCTCTGTTTCTAGAAAGTATGTTAATTTTATTTGATGCTAGGAAAGACTCGTTTCCATACTGTATGTCTATGGTTTGGATACTTTTTACGTTTTGTTGTCGCTTTGATTTATGTGCGAAAAGTTTTTTTATTGCAAATGAATGCATATTCTAGAATTACGGATAATTTTGTCTAATTCCAATAAAATAATTTTAGTTGTATAGAAAACTTGAGAATTTTACACGTTTTTTTCGTTAACTAAACGTTTTAGTTCATTCACAGTTCAATCATTCGCCGTTGCTATGGAAAGAAATCTTATGTCTTGTCTTCATAGAAACATGAGTCTACAGGCTGCGCCATGCTCGGGCAGAAGACATATCGTGTGAGATAGAAAGAGCTTTGTCGTTTCTTCGTAGAATAGAGATAGAATCGCCATGCTACGCGTGCAGGTGTAGTATAAAAGATAGTTTTTATACCGATTTTATATTTCCGAGGCATTATTTTCGAGCCGTAGTGGGTGAAACCACTGGCAACAGCTAGTTAGTTCATAATTCCCATAAATCTAGTGATGACGTCATACATACCGGTTACAAGCCAGTTTCCACTTGGGCGCGGAGGGATCCAACACTAACACTCCCGACTCGCACTCAACACAACCAGACACACCGGTCGAATTCACGCCGTATGGACAAGTAGGGTGAGTGCACGAGTTGCAACCGAAACCCTTCTTCATGTCCCTGGAAATAAGGTTGAAATTAGCTTAAAAGTGAGATTTTTTTTTAAATCACCCAAAGGTAGAATGTGGCCATGGTAGGTCCGCATATGTACTTTGTACTTGTTATTTTAGTATTAGGCCGCTTACACATTTCATAAGAACAGCCGCTTTTTAGCAGTGTCTGTCGCGCGACCGTCGAGCAAATAACCTAAATTTGAAAGCGGTCTTTAATAAATTAAATGCTATCAATGCAATACGTTAACAGAACTAAAAAGTTTTCGTGAAAATAAAAGTTTTTTTTTTAACATTATCTTGTATATAAAAATCAATTGCTGTTCGTTAGTCCCGCTAAAACTCGAGAACGGCTAGACCGATTTGGCTAATTATAGTTTTGAAATATTTCTAGAAGTCCAGGTAAGGTTTAAAAGGTGATTTTAAGGCGGTACGAAGTTTGCCGGGTCAGCTAGTCAAAAATAAAACTATTCTTGAAAACGGAAAAGGCTTGCACTTCACCCATATTTTACGAAATAAATATCGTGCATCTTAACGTTATTTAACCGTTTAATAAATGTTAGAAGGGTATCAGTCATAAATAAAATAGAGGATACAAGCTGGGATTTTATAAAAATGAAACACAAAACCCTCTTTCCAACGCAGTCGAGTAAAAAAAAGAGGTTTATACCTGAAAGGTGGATGATTGTAGCAATAAGGACACAGCGGGAAGCTCTTCCCCTTATTTCCGGATGACCAGGAGAGCAGCTCGAAGTCATCGAGAGGACACTTGAGCTCGCGGTAGATGCGGACCGTGCCGTTCTGAGGGAGGCCGTATGTGTCGTCGCAGTGGGAACAGTGCAGACGGGCTGGTTTGGCCTTGGAAACAAAAGAAAAATACATACTACCAACATAAAATACGAAGCTTACATATGACGCGATTTGTGCGATTTGCAATTATACCTTATTAATTATTACTTATAAAGAAAATCGTCTTTGGTACTACGATATTTTTTAGAGCCTAGTTTGTGTCCCACTGCTGGGCAAAGGCCTCGAATTTCTCCTTCCAAATTTCTCTTTCTATTTTAGGCAATTTCTGGCCATGTCTGCCCCGCCAACATGAGCAGATCGTCACTACGCCACCTCCACCGCGGTTGACATTGACGACGATGTCCTCCTTCAGGCGGGTTTGGACACGATATAATGATTAAAATTCGACTGATTTACGTCGTCACTCGTGGCGACGAGTGTATTTTGTTTTTCCTCTACCCATACATATCCGCACGTTTTATGTCATTATTATGTCGTAATGGTAAGGATGATTTTCACTTGCAGTTAAAATCCGTCGAATTGCCTCGCACTGCGTCATCAGCAAGCTCGCTAAAGCTTGGGATTTCATACAGGGATATTTTGCGGATATTTTTTCCTGTCGGTAAGTAGTTCTATTTCAGTAATAGATAACAAAAATCATTTCTCCTCATGTTTTACTCTTACTGCACCAAAAATACGGTCTCATTTGAAGGGCAACAATGGGAATTTCATAACTTTAAAAACTTAAACTACAAAAAATCTAATAAAAAGTTATCCACAAGTAAGTAGTAAGGCGATTAAATAAAGAAAAAAGCTCAGAAACTCACCTGAATATACCTCATATACCGCCTACATTTCCCACATCTAGACAGCGCTTTACCACTCGTCTTTAACGACGAAAAATTGACTTCAAACAGCTGATCCATAGCCTCAATAGACCTCACGAAGTACTGGAACTTTCTCCGGAAGATCTCAGTAGTATGTGTGAGGACCGCGTGGAAGTCAGCGCGGCCTATCGCGATGAGATTCAACTGCTCTTCTAGGGCGGAGCGCATTGTTGGTAACACTAGTTCGGGGTCGATCTGGAATTGAGGTTTATCGGCTTAGTACAAAAAAGTTAAAGATCGGCAAAATGGCGGTTGACGTTAATATAAGGGGCCTTAGCCAAACAGCAGACGATAGCAGACGACAATCGTTATCGTTCATCAGTCACCAATACATTTTCAACTTTATACCCCAGCGCGTAAAGTTGAAAATCTACTAAAGTTCATAGATCGTTTTCGTTTGTTTCGTTCGTTATCGATCAAAAATTTAGCAGCGAGTGGGACTCGAACCCGCGTTTTCTGGATAAGTACTCTGCAGACGCCATACCAATTAGGCCATCGCAACCACTCATTCGTTTTGAAGCTGAACGTTTTACACGTTAAATTTTTTTTTCCCCTAAAAATATTTACAAAACGGGACGCAGGCGTTATTGCGTATAAATATATAAAACTTTAGTGGCCTTACCTTCTGATATCCATGCACCAGCACGATCCCCAAGTTAGTAGGTACCAGCTTCCTTCCACTGCCCACCGTGACGTAGTTCCGTTGGCAGATGTTGTTGATATGCACAGGAATAGACGCGTCCGTGCCGATACCGTGTTTCTCCATCAGAGTAATTACCTGGGGCAGAAACAAAAGTGTTTTCTCGGGATTTTCGTCAGAAAAGAGTGTGGTTACAGTATCCGGGTTGTTGTAAATTTGCCACAAAGTTATAAAAAAAATTAAATTAGGCAATATTTTTTTAAATTTTGATATCCGTTAATTCGCCCCGTTTTGTTTTTCCACACCGATAGCAGAAATAATAAATAATAAAAGCCAGGTAAGAAACTTCAGAAAACGAGGACACAATGTGAAATCTGAACAGAAAATACTAGGAGAACAGGATCATGGAGGTGTTGATGCCGCCGTCTTCAGTGTGAAATGAGGATATGAGGCAAATGTATGGTAAGTATAATGAAATCTAGCTGTGGCGAATTAAATTTCCTTGTATGAAGTTTAAAAAACTGGGGCAAATTAACTTTTTGGCAAATGTACAATAACCCCATATCCTTTCTTATAAAGGTCATAATAATTACCTCAGACTCTGTAAGATAGTCGGGCGGCGACGTTTGGCACTCCACTAGTCTATGGTCGTGAGCGCGCAGTACGTCATCCACGTTCAATACTGGTACGAACTCGTCTTTGCCGAATGCCTGTCGAAATAAAAAAAGATACAGTTTTTTTTGTTTTAATTTTTTTTCTATTCATATAATAAAACTAGCTGTGCCCGCGACTTCGTTAGCGTGGATGTCGGAACTTAACAATGTATTTTTTTATCAAATTGTCACAGTTTCATACAAACTTTCATCCCCTATTTTATCCCCTTGGAATTTGAATTGATCAAAATCCTTATTTAATTTAAGCATCTTAGCGGATGCCTACTTCATAACATCTACCTGCATGCCAAATTTCAACCCGATCCGTCCAGTGGCAAATCTAGATATGTTTAAATATATTTGATTGAAAATGTTCTTCAGTCAGTATAGGGAGGTCGCGGGTCTTATACCATCACCGTGACCCCGGAACATAAAGGGCTATTGAAGGACACCGTGGATTTTAGTCAGTACTAGTCTGACAGTCCCTCCCACCCTACCCGGGGTGGGAGGACTCATATGATGATTTTACAAAGATAAAAAAAAAAAAGAAGTTAGTATAGGGAGAACTTAAGTACTTAGTGGCAAATGCTTGCTTGCTTTCTATGCGGAAGCTAGAAGACCTTATATTATATTTATATTAAACATCTAATCTAAATATATATAATTCAAAGGTTATATATAATATATAAGAAAGCAAGCAAGCATTTGCCACTAAGTACTAAGTTCTCCTTATACTGACTTTTTTTTTTTTTTTTATCGTGGTAAAATCATCAAATGAGACCTCCAACCCCGGGCAGGGCGGGAGGTACTGTCAGACTTGTACTGACTAAAATCCACGGTGTCCTTCAGTAGCCCTTTATGTTCCGGGGTCACGGTAATAGAAATAAGTCCCGCGACCCCGGCACGCTTTGGCCCTCTGAGAGGGGGCCCCGTCAACCTTATACTGACTTAAGAACATCTTCAATCAAATATTTTTTTATGCTCAAGGCAAGTTGAAGTCTAAATCGCGGGACAACTTCATCAGGTAACCGTGGCCCTGGAACGTACAGGCCTTTTGAAGAATCACCTTGGTTTTTAGTCAGTACGAGTCTGTCAGTGACAATCCTTCCTGTCCCACCTTGGAATCCCAGACTCATTTGATGATATTACCACGACAAAAAAAAATAAAAAAAATTGTAAAGTAGATTTTTAGAAACTTCTAGCGTCACCACGACTTAAGTGTTTCACAATACCTGCCAATGCATGATCTCGGTGTACCCAGCATCCACGAGCGTGTTCCCCGTGTACTTGAAGGTCTCAGTACCGATCTGGAAGGTAATGATGGTGGACAGGTACTTGCAGTCGCGCGACAGTGTCGCTATGAAGTGTCGCGTCACGTAGTCGTAGATGCGCCACGCGTCGCCTTCTAGATCTGATTCCACTGGGGAAAGTATATTTAGCGTAAGCATTAAATAAATAAAACGAATCTGACTCGGCCATCTTTTATGGGCAAGTAACATAATATACAAGTTCTTGTAGTTGGTTATAACATTTTTTTTTGTGTGAAAATCCGTTCACATAATACGTATACTTACCAAGTTTCTACAAGACTAATCTTATACTTAAGAAAAAAAAGTGGCTGTGACATAACGACGGATAGACAGACAGACATGACGAATCCATAAGGGTTCCGTTTTTTGCCATTTGGCTACGGAGCCCTAAAAATGTGTAAAATAAAATAGAAAAAGTAGTGTAGCAAAACGTAATGAAAACAATAATAACGGTCTAAAATGTCTAATTTTTACCTATTTCATCTGTTGAATCCAAAGTGGTTGCAAGAAAGAAAAGTATTGACTTTGTATTAACATTCGGATTAACAGCATAGTAAAAGCTATGAGTGGAAATAATTAAATGTGCTCTCACTGTACCCGTGTAGTGGCCCATAATCACACAAACCTTGTGTCCCAGGAGTGGGAATATTATAGGCTGATGATGATGATGAATGGTTATTGAGCGATACGCTTACAAATTCATTGTTACACCAGCCGTAATTAGACGTCCACTGCTGCTATGTTCAGCAGTGGACGCCTCCTCTATAGACTTCCAATAGGACCGTTTGGAAGCGGCTTGCATCCAATGTGATCCTGTAGGCTTCATAAGATCGTCTGTCCACCTAGTGGGTGGACGTCCTACGCTACGCTTGCCGATGTGTCGTCTCCATTCGAGAACCTTACGGACCCATTGGCCAACAGTTCGGCGTGCTATATGGCCTGCCCACTGCCATTTCAACTTGCTAATTCGGTTGGGTTTTGGTTGGGCTATGTCGGTAACTTTGATTGGTCTACGAATCTCCTCATTTCTGAGTCGATAGCGCAGAGAGACTCCGAGCATAGCCCTCTCCATAGCTCGTTGGACTATCAATACATATAAAAATCAATGCCTCTTTTCGTTGTAATTTTATAACTCAAGAACGGGCTCACCTATCGAAACCAAATCTTTAGGCTTTGTATGGACTATTTGGTATATGGTTTATGTGAAGTTTGCACAAAATCGTTCGACCGGTTCTTCATAGCGAGCTCCGGAGTTGGGGCACCCCGACTCCGAGAGATTAGGTACCGAAGAAAGAAAGAAAGAAAGAAAATACGTTTATTTGGCAAACCATAAGCACACAATTACAATTAAAAATTACTAATATACAATTAATGTAGGTACCGTGTGCCTCACGGCTGTGCCAAAAAGGCTCAGTTCAGCATAAAGCCAGGCCACAGCGAGCCTGACACTGGTTTTCAACTGAGCCTTGTGAGACGTCACAGATGTAAATCAGCTTTATAGAGTGTGTGTGTGTGTGTGTTAAAATAATTAAATAATAAATATACATGTACCAACAGAATAAAATAAAATAAAATGTACAGGTATGAAAAAATATTTTATATGTATCTAGACGTATTTATAGATGAAATAAAAGTGTATAAAATTTTACCGTTATGGCCAAGACTAATTATGCAACATTCAGAAAAACGAATCACAGAGATTAAGTAATATAGGTACCCGCTTCAATGCGTTGCAGGCGGCCGCGAGCGTCGGACAGCTACATTAAAGTCCTTGAAGTACCGCGTCTTAGTGCAAACTTATAAATACATTTTAATAAGTTTACCCAGCCGAGTACCACATTGAATTTACAAGTGACTAAACAAAAATATTTTATTAACATAATTGGTGAAAGTAAAAGTCATAATATATAAATTAAAGTTGAACAAAATTTAATAATAAAAATAAAAGGCTGAATCGAAGAATAATAACAAAGAAAGAAAATTAATGGTAAGTGTGGGTTCATATTTTGACCAACATGGTTTGCATCTTATACTTACGTCATGTCAAATGATAGCAATTTACCATTGTATCCTGCCGTTCCAGAATATGAACGTTTCTGTACGACAGAAACACGGGTGCATCACAAGAACGACAATGGGGGTATTGCAGCATGATTATAATGTTCCCGACACCGAGCCCCAACCGCACGCAAGTAGGCCATGCACATTAGGTGAGATTATAAGTACCTATACATCTACTAATAGGACACAAGGATATTAGCTGAAAATATTAAGTTATGTGTTTTTTTTTTTTTTTTTGTATTGTATTGCAGGTCTCATATCTGGCGATGAAGGTTAGGTGACGCGGACGAGCGCAGGCGCAGCAGCACCCTAGAAGATAAAATTTAATGTACCCGCGCGTGAGCAATATTTATTATTTGTTATCATTAGATTATTTTAATCACGATTTCTTTTCACTGACCGATTATGTTCAAATAGAGTAGATTAAATAATCGATGTATTTTGTGTGATCATATCCAGTTTCCGTTGCGCGTCTATTAGATACTGCCGTAAGCGTCTTCTGAATGTGTTGAGCGTGTTGATCATTCTTATGGGTGGCGGCAGGTTATTCCACACTTTCGATGCTGCGTAACGAAAACTGCCCCTGAATGCTGCTGTTTTGTGAGTCTGTGTGGACAGCTGCTGTGAGCATTGTCGTCTCCCGCATTCTCGTCTAGCGGTTATCCAACTCAGTTTGTTGTATAGGTAGTCAGGTTTCTGATACTTGACCACGCCGAAGAGAAGACAGGCCAAGTGAAGCTTGCGTCTTGACTTCATTTTAAGCGTGCGGTGTTTATTCAAATATGGAGTAACGTGGCTTCTGGTTGGTATCCCGTAACAAAAACGAGCACAGGCGTTTTGTACCCTTTGTATGAGCCGATCCGTACGAGCTAATAGGCGGGGGCCGTAGACTGTGTCTGCATAATTTAATCTGGACAAGACCAATGTTTCTACCAGCTGTTCCCGCAGTTTTTCTGATAGGTAAGGCCTCATCTTGTATAGAATTTTGAGACGATAAAAGCAGTTTCGTACGGAGTCGGCTACATGTTTCTCATAACGAAGGTCGTCATCCATTACAAGGCCAAGATTCCGCGCTTCGCATACTCTCTCAATTTGTTCTCCCATTAGTTTCAGGTCTAGTATTGCGGGTATTGTAGCCAGTCGCTGTCTTGTACCAAATATTATATATTTTGTTTTTGTTGGGTTCAGTGACAGGCAGTTCTCTTCAGACCAAATGGCAATTCTACGGAGGTCATCATTAATGTCCTTGACGGCTCTCTCGTATTGATCTGGTCTAAAGGATATGTACAACTGGACATCATCAGCATATATGTGGAACTTGCAGCTCTGGAGGCATGTAACAATATCCGCACAGTACAAAATAAAAAGTATTGGACCTAATATTGAGCCCTGCGGGACTCCCCTGTCTACAGGTGAAAGAGATGAGGTAAGTGTAGTGCCGTCGTCAAAGCGCAAATCCACACGTTGTTTCCTATTGTTGAGATAGCTGCTGAACCATTCTATAGCGCTGGAGTCGAAACCATAATAAGATAGCTTTGACAATAACAGGGGAATGTTTATTGCATCAAAGGCGCGGGAGAAATCGAGCAAAACAAGCAACGTACACATTCCCTGATCCTGGGCACATAATATATTGTCAGTGACATCCAGCAGGGCAGTAGCGGTACTGCGCTGCTTTCTAAAACCAGATTGCAAGTCTGGTAATATATCATTTTCCTCCAAAAAACTTGTTAATTGTTTACTGACGACCTTCTCAAGGACTTTAGACAGGCATGGCAAAATGCTGATAGGGCGCAAGTCCTTGATTTCGATAGGATTTGTGTTTTTTGGCAATGGTCTAACTGAGGCAATTTTCCATTGATCGGGAAACGTTGACGTTGCAATTGAACTGTTTATTATATCCGTTATTGTGTTTAACGTGTACGGCAGAGTCATAGTAAGCATTTCCAAAGTAATGTTGTCACAGCCTTCCGCGTTACTTTTCAAGCTAGATAAAATACGTGAGATGTCATTTTGGACCACTGGAGTAATAGCGAAACTTGCGTTGCCATGTCTATGATTCTGATAATAAGATTTCAATGAGTCACTAGCTATGGGGTTCCCGGGAACTGTCAAAAAAGTATTATTTATTAGGTCAGGATCTGTAAAATGCGACGGAAGGTCTTGTCTGGGTCTAATAGGTGATAGGGTAGATTTGAGATTTTTCCATAATTGTTTTGGATTTTTAATTTTATTATTTATATTATGTTTGAAGTACGCAATTTTTTCGCTATACAAAGAACTGATTACTAATGATTTTAGCTCTTTGTAGTATTGTTTTTTTGAATCTAATTTCGTTTTCCTATAACTAGCAAGTGCTTCATCTCGTAAACGCATCATAACTTTGATTGTATCCGTAATCCAAGGGTACGACTTTTCCTTTATAAAATAAGTCTTAAGAGGTGCGTGTACGTCAAATAGTGAAATTATATAACTGTCAAATGCATGCACCATGTCGGTAACGTTGTTCAGTGTAGAAACAAATTCAAGGTTTAGAAGTAACAAGTCTGCTACAAAGTTATCCATACATACGTTTTTAAGTGGTCTAGATTTTACTACGAACGGTTTAAATTTGTCACGTTTTATGTAAAACTCGCTAATAATAATAGAATGACCGTCAATTGAAGCCAGAGATTTTACCTCAGTATATTTTGCTCTTAGGTCGGTGCACAAGAGGTCAATGAGAGTTTCACTAGATCCTGTGAAGTGCGTAGGAGACGTGACTAACTGTGTAAGATTGAGACAATTCAAAAACTCATGTATTCTTTTAGTTTTAATTCCATTCTGGTCCAATAAATTAACATTAAAATCGCCAAGCAATATTATATGATCACAGTTTGCCAGTGAGCTAATAGAATTGGTCACAGCATCCAGAAAAAGGACGAGGTCAAGCCATGGAGGGCGATACGCTGTACCTATGGCAATTTTTTTACCATTCAGTGAAAGCGTAAGCCACATTTGTTCAATTGATTCGAACCTGGGATCAATGGCGCCAGACCAAGTACGCGCGCTCAGTCCCTTGCGCAGGTAAAAGCCTACACCCCCACCACGACCCGAGCGCACACTCGTCGGCCGCGGCGTGTGGCGCAGACGATAGCCCGGTACCACCGGAGCGCGCCCCTCCTCCCCTGGCCGTAACCAAGTCTCGTTAATAGCTAACACGTCAAAATCATATCTGTCGATTGCACCGATCAAATTGTCATGGCCTGTACCTAATGAACCGGCATTAAGGAAACCTACTTTAAGTAATTTGTCACGATTTGTCATCATTATTATAATAATAAAAAACATTCTTGCCATTTAGCGATAATAACATTTTATGTGCACCTTTGATGGAAGCGGTTTCATATATAATTAGGTTTGTTTTAATTGTAAATATGTAAATAATATTATAGATACAAGTATGCAGTAGGTTAGTAATAAATAGTTTTGTAGATGATGGAGTAAATGATATTTTTGTGAGTAATAGTTTTGTAAATAAATGTATTGTTTTAACGTGGTGTAATAGATGAGTATGTGCGTGTGTATAAAACTGGTTTACGTACTGTTCGCCGAGATAGTGCGCCGCAAGACACACGTTTACAAGTAGACAACAAAGACTGTAATATAAAAAAGAACATAATAAAACTTTTAAAACACATATATGAAAAAGAACGATAGAACTCGGTCGTTTATTTACATTGGGGTACCAACAGACGTAAGACCAAAAATTCGACAGATATCGTCTTCACATCTTATCCGTTGAACTTTTTGGAGGTCCTCTCGACGTGCCAAGATCTTCCCCTCCCTTGTCCAGACATACCTCCAGCCGTGTTTACTACCAGCCTGACGAGCGTGGTAGAACAGCTGGCGGTTTGTCCGGGTGAGACGTTCGTTGACGTAGACACGCTGCGACGGCCCGCTGTTTATGTCGAGGTCGTGTGTATTCAGACCGCGGCGCACACGAGCCGCGCGCAGCAATGTGTCGCGCGTTGCCCGCCTTGCGAAGCGCACGGATATAGGACGCGGCCGCTGCGCAGCGGGGTCGGCAGAGATGGAGCCGCCTGTAGTCTCAACACGATTACGACGTGCGGATCCGACTCGCTCAGCATGGACGACATCCCTGTCATCGACGTCGACGCCTAGCTTTATTGCTATCATCTTGACAATATGGATGGTACTCTCGTCTTTACCCTCAGGGATGCCGGTTATGTCGATATCATTGAGCAGTAGCTCCTGGTCGCGTTCATTCAACTGACATTTTAGTTCAGCGATGGTATTTTCCATTGAGTCCGGGTCTGATGATGTACCTTTTTGCTCCAGTTTGTGTTCCAGCTCACTCAGTCGTACCTCAAAACTATCCATCCTCTCATCCGATGATTTAAGGGAGGTCTTAAGCTGAGCCATTTCAGTTTGCAGCTGCTGGAGTTCGCTATGCATTAAGCGGAACTCTGCACGCAGCTCCTCCTTAAACAATCGCAGTTCGTCCGCAAAGTCGGGGGCAAAGTGTATGGTGGTGTCCAGTGCAGAACGGTTTAACGGGCTGGTGTCCATTAGCTCATCGGAGCCGGGTTCCTCCGTCTGGACAAGGTCTGCCTTGCCACGAACAGGTGTTTCATCCTTGTTGTCCCTGATCACATTTTTACAACCTACAGGGCAGCGCCAATTGGGCGGAGTTTGACCAGGGAGGCAAACACAGTGACGATGATATATGGCATTGCACCGGCTGCATCTAGCGGCATCTAGCGGAGATAGAAATTTGGCACAAGCCCCACATTTCGCTGCAGGCATATCGATGTCGTGCGTTATCGGTTTTGCCTAATGGTTCCCAGGAGTGTCAATAGATGGCGCTGATTTAAATATCTATACGTGTATTTTGTATCATGGGAGTCTATGGTTCACAAACACCATGAGTTAACACTGTTATCAGGGGTAAGCAGACTATGGTGCACAATCCCGGGCGACACTTATCAGCTTGATGATTTTAAATGTTTTTGATATTTTGAATGAGTAGGGTAGATTTTAGGCACTAGTGTTTAGCTTTTAAGTTAAAACCGTAATTATTATGTTTACACTTCACTTGGACACTGGATAACGTTAATCGAGTTGTATTACTTTATGTTCAAACTTTCTGTAATATATTTGATATTATTTGATTGGTTCTTTTATTTAATAAACCGTAAACAACCGTGAAGAGCACTGACTAATTTGACATCCGTGACGTCACCGAAGCACGTAACGGGCCGCTAGTCATCCAATCATCATCATAATCAGCCTGTAATTGTCCCACTGCTGGAACACAGGCCTACTCTCTGAGAGAGGGAGTGGGCCATAATCCACCACGCAGGCCCAGTGCTAGTATATCATAAAAAAATAAATTTCAAGTACTCCAAGTTGTTTACCAGCGGGCCTCATCGGTGTTATGGGAGGATGGTCGCCGGCGTCGTGGCCTTTCTTAGGTTTGTTGATGCCGTTAGCGATGATGGCGCGAACCTCAGCGCCCCATTTGTTAGAGTTCTGTTGCTGGCGGAGTGTGCCCCTTGGAAGGAGAAAAGTATGTTAGGTTTATTTTAATTTTTCTAGCAAGACTTACACATACACATACACATACACCAGCATGGTTCTCACAAAACTTTACCAATACAACATTGTCTGGACTTTAAAAGAGACTGTGACCTCTGAGTTTGTTTCGGATATTTCTTCTCAGAGTATTCAGGTACGAAACACCTGCCTCATCTAGTTTAAAAATAGTGTCTTTTGACTTGTAAAAGAGTATGCCAAAACCAATTTGCTAAATAAAGATCATTTATTACACCTCTTTATAATAATGAAGACAAGAAAAAAAACAACATTTGCTGCTGTCTTACAACATTTGCTGTTACAGTCAGTGAACGAGACGGAGCTATACAAGTCGTCTAGCGCCACCTCGTTCACTCACTGGAACTACTCTGGCTTTGAGACGTCATGTCAGGCCACCTGGGGGGTATTACAACATCTTAAAACCAGGCTTGTTCCAGTGAGTGAACGAGATGGCACTAGACAACTTGTATAGCTGTCACTTTCACTCGCCGGAATAAACCCGGTTTTAAGACGTTGTAATACCCCCCCTGGCCTTATTTGAAGTTACTACGGCTAATTAACGTGCTTGTTCATGGCGCAATTCGTGTGATTGCAAATTACAATAACTAAAAACGAAAATCGTCCTTGCTACTACGATATAATGATGCAATTCGACTGACTTACGTCGTCGTGGCGAGCGTGTTTTATTTTTCACTAGCGACTCGTCTCGGCTCCGCACGGGTGCAATCTCCACTATGTTATGCATGTTATACACATAAAAACCTTTCTCTTGAATCACTCTATCTATAAAAAAAACCGTCTAAATCCTTTGCGGAGTTTTAAAGATATAAGCATACATAGGGACAGGAAGCGGGAAGCGACTTTGTTTTATACTATGTAGTCATGTACCCGTATATAACCGCACGTTTTATGTCGTATGTCGTAGTGGTAAACAATGATATTATACGTAAAAAGGTGTAGATACGTTATACGCGCTCAGAAAGAGACGCGCTCAAATGTGGTCAATTGACAAACCTTGACTATATTTGTCTCTTTTTCACTTGCGATGCCATCCTACTTTAGCGACTAATCGTGATTTTTAGTGTGCTATTGCAATATTTAGTTATTCATGTGTGCGTTAGTGTGCCGTTTTTGAAGATAGAATGTCATGTAGGTAACGTATCTATTCATTTATAATATCATTGGTGGTAAGGATGATTTTCACTTGTAGTTGAAATTTGTTGAATTACGTCGCATTGCGTCATCAGCTAGCATGCATAGAGCCAACGATCGATCAAAGCAGCATTCCAAAATATTTTTTCCACTTACATCAAGTCGTAATTCTCAGGATAACTGGTGGTCTCAGTACGCGGGTATGAGATATAACCTTGTGTGTACAGCCGCTCTGCTATCTGTAAACAAAGAACATTATTATGTAAAGGAAACATCGCTAATATTTGTGAAGTATGAACAATCGAGAAATAAACGGGAGATACTGTCAGACTTGTATTGACTAAAATCCACGGTGATTGTTCAATATCCCTTTTACGTTCTAGGGTTACGGTTACCTGATGAGACAGTCCTGCGACCCCGGCAAGAAATTTTAATAATAGGGTAGTTTCAAAATAATTACATTCTATTTAGTCCGTAAGTATTTTAGATTATAAAAAAAAATATTGGATACGTACCTTTTCTTTTTTCGATTAAACAAAAAATAACAAAGACATAGCCCATTAAAGTTACGTGTGACGTAACCCCGCACGAGAAAATACCACGCGGCGGGACGTCACACGTAACGTTATTAGGCTATATCTTTGTCATTTTTGGTCTAATTTACAAATAATAAACACGTGTCCCTTATTTTTGTATAATCTAAAAGACGGACTAATTACATTTTGTAGAGCAATCAGCCTATCTCTTCACCGAAATTCTTTAAAATCGAGCAGCGACCTTGACGCTAGAGTCGCGCCACGTCGCTTTCAGTAGCTTAGTGAATACCAAACGGTAATTCCAACACTGCGTCAGCGCTGCATACAAGGCTGTATTCTTACAGAATGACATTGCTGATTGACACACCACCTTGTCGCAGCACCTACCCATTACATTCAAGTTCATACCTGCATCGCGTGATGTGGTCCCATACCGAGACCGGCACTAGCCACACGCATAAGTTCCACTGTGTTAAGGGCTACGGGACGCGGTTTTATTTTCTCCTTAGCTTGAATATTCACCACACTGTTGGATAAAGATAAAATGATAATTTAAAACTTGTGATTAGTATAATTTAGGATGTAGAGAAAAAAAGCCCTATCATAAGAATTTAAAACCTGTTTCAGGTTATAAGCAAAAAAGCCGTTTGACAGAAATCCCAGAGAAATACTTATTAAAGTAAAAAAAATTGAACTGTTTCTATCAACAAAAATATTTTTGAAAGAATAGATTGTGGGCTCTTAAAAGAGTTTTGGTTGGATTTCTACTACTAAATGAATATTATTATTTTATATTAATATATTCAAGCAACAGATAGTTTGTTTGGTTTAACATAGAGCATCATCTCAGGAACTACTGGTTCGAATTGTTTCTTTTTTGTGGTGGATAGTCCATTTTAAGAAGTCTATAAAACATCTTCCCAAAACAATAAGAGTCAACAGAAATAAAACCATGGAGAAAAGCTAATTTATTAATATCTGCTGTTGGTTTTTCGCTCTTTATTATGTAGAACATAAGTTACATAGTGCAAAAACACTTACACCGCCTCCTTAATCTCTTTGATCCCAGCAAGGAACATATTAGCAATGTCCTTCTCAAAACTCCGCATTCTCTTCCACTCCAGAGGTAGTTCTCTGCCCTCCGAAGTACTGGCAGTAACTCGTAGCACCCAGTACGTCTCTGGTTTGAACGTCTGAATTTCATCATGACGTTGAACGCAGAAGCCCAGAGTTGGAGTCTGGCATGGACCATATGATATAAGCGATGCATCTAAATCACCATATCTACCTGTAAAGTTTGGTAGAATAAATTAGTAAGGAAATTGTTTAGTGCATTGGTTAAAAGCGCAATATTGCTACATTTGATTTATATAGGCCAAGTCAGTTAATTTCATTTTTACAATTTATGTTGATTTTGAGCAACAACATATTTTATTCCTCAAAATTGAGGCAAATTATTCAAGTTTTTTTTTTTTAATAAATATCTTACTTATTGTAAAAATATATCATTTGATATAAGTAACATATCAACACACAATCATTCCTTACCTTGAAAATATTTAGTCTGGAACCGAGTAAACGCACAGCCAATACGTAAATCTAGTTCTTGTCTGGCATCAACACTCCGAGATTCATTCTCATTGGGTCGGCCAAGGTTCAACATGGCTGCCTTGATGTCCTTCTCTGTGATAGCTGAGAACTTAGCACGGTAAGTCACTAGGGGTGAGCAAATGTCACCTTTCATGTATGGCGCAACACAACTCATTACCTGAAAAAAGATTAACATTGTAATGAGAATAGAGTAACTGTAGTTTTAAATATTTATTTAAATATTTATACTTATTACTACCATACCATAATTAACTTTATATTTTGTGATTGGCACCTCACAGGTCAACCTAAAATTGCTTGTGAGTTTCAAAACTATCCTGTGGTGATGCTATGTTATGCTTTGAATGCTTTTTACACTCATTCTCTATCCTTCTACAAAACCTAATAAGACCCATTGACCCAAAAGTGTACTCAACTTACTTCAAAACAAATATTCTCGCCTTCTTTATCACAATCCAGCCATAATATGAGGTAGTCACAAGACTTTGACTCCTGTGCCAACAGTGCAGGTATTCTCAGCCTTGGCATAGCTTCCTTCTTCTCCGTCGGACAACTGAACAACTCCACAGGGTCCACTTTATCCCAGTTATTGTATTTACCGGTGAAATCCAAACTCATAACGTGACCACATACGGAAGTCATTTTGAAATGAACAGGCTCGTTTTTAAATGTTCCATTCCACTCGTGTATATTACAAGCGTTGTTCGATGCTGTCGAAACAAGAATATATGATTAGTTTCTTCATAACAAATGATGAAAACAAATTACATTCTAAAATTGGTTATGACACGAACCTTTAGCGTTGGTGCACTTGCCATTGCTGAGTAAATTAGCGACATTCTGAGCTAACGATGGCTTTTCAGCCACCATCAAAGCCGTCTTCATCTTATTTTGGTTGACGAAAAGAATTTGTCTATCATGAAATTAATTTCATCCACGATTTGCGATCGACTCAATCCTGAAAATCCGAAATAATGTCAATATATTTTGACATGACATGCACTGTCAACTTTTTCTTTTTTTTCAATATTTTCGCATTGCTTCAGGGCCTTTAAAGCGCCGTATTCACGTTCCATCTTGCTGTACGTCCCGCCAAGGTCATACACGATACACGAAGCAAAAACACCGTGATTATGACGTACTGGACGTACGTCAAGCCTATTCACGTTGTTTTTGCGTCGTGCATCGTGCATGACGTACAGCCGTGACAGATGGTGAATACGGCGCTTAAGTACACACTATCAACTAATACAAGGTATTATGCCGAAAAAAAAAAATAGAAAGTTCAAGGAGAAAGTTACTTGTATAAATATTCTCTTGTAGGTTTATGTTTTATAAAAAAAAACAATGTCACCCAGTACATTTTCTAAGAAATAAGATTTTCTCACCGACCTCTACAAAAAATCTGCACACAGGGGCAACACCAGTGTTATTGACTTTTCAAATGTGCGTTCTAAAACTAGCTACAGACTTAATTACAGTGGTCAGATCTTCAAACTTAAATGCATATAAATTAGGTGATTGCTGTGTAACTGCCTATTAAACAAAAAATAATTTAACTGTTCAATAAAAACAAGAAATAAATAACACACAAACCAACTCAAAGTTGTTTTTAAAACCTGAATCTGTTGCCACAAAAGTGGTTTTATTTGATATTTGAACTTTGATAATAAACGTCATTCAAGTGAATGAAGAGAGGTGCGCCTGCTCTAGCTTACATTGATAAATTGTCGGAAAAACCTTGAACGATGCGAAGATCATTATTAAATTGTGCTTAAGTTGATAAATTGTATCTAACACGAGTTTTTGTGAAAACAGTGATCTAGTTCAATCGTGCGTTATCAAACAGTGGACATGGTAGGGCTGGTGACATCAATGTTTTTTTCCAATTGTTTATTTATGTAACTACTTGCGTAGAATATGTGATAATGTGAAAGTCGTTATATTGTTGCAGCAGAACCCTCGAAGTGAAGTGAACATATGTACGGCGGCGCAGTTGAGAGTGATGTTGCCGACATCGGTGGATCACAGTATGCCTCCACCATTTCTCGATATAAGTGAGTAATTAATTGCAACGACACACGCACTCTTAATTTACATAGAGTACGCGATAACAATATGGTTCTAGCAAGATTTACCTGTATTGTGTTGACTCATACCTCATGTTTTATAAATGTTTACATTTACTTGATGGTGCATGTTCATAATGCAATCGAAAGGTTTGCTGATTGCTATCTGTGAATAGAACAATTTATAACAACGATAACAACACGCAAACAAGTCTCGAAAAATAAATAAAAGTAAATACAACTTTAATAATATGTGCATAATAGAATTCCAGAATAATTATCAAATTGAAAATTCGTTTTTATAACTGTACTGTAGATGTACATCTCTAACTAGCTACATTTACGTCACAATTTGTAAACAATCAATAGAAATGTCATATTTAACTTAAATCAGAACAATGGTAGGATAATTTATTCTTTGAATACAAGTGATCTAATCACAGTAATAATAATTATATAATGATTTAACAATTGATAAACATTCAATCGTTTGCCTTACAGTGGGACAGCACGGGATAAAAATAAAACACAATTACTTCTTTTTAAACTAACAACCAGTCCCAGATATATTACTTTTTTCAAGAGTTACAGTTGAATCCGTTTATTATGACATTGAAGGGACGGTCATTCTAAGCGGACGTCATACAAAGCATTTTGTACAAAATAAACAACCTCCTGTTTTTGTCAGTATGTATTTATTTTAACAGAGAGACAACATAGAACTAAGTCAATAATATTAATTGTTATTACCCACTGAAACTCAAAACAACCATGCATGCGCCGAACATCATCGGGTATCACATGACGCTTCCGAACACTTGTCGAAGTTGTTGAAAGAATTTTCTATGAAAACCAAACTTCGCTGTGTAATACGTCATAATAAGCGGTTGGTCATTATAAGCGGAGTCATAATAAACGGATTCTACTGTATTTATAATGAGGAGATTTCTATGATATTCTTTAACTAGGTGACCCAAAAATTGCCAGTTACACCTGCTACAACAAAAAAATTATATCATGGGTAAATAAGGATTAAAACTATCCTATGTGTTAATCCAGACTAAAAACTATCTGTGTACCATATTTCATCTAAAACCATTCAGTAGTTTTTGTGTGAAAGAGCAGTAATCATCTAATCCTAACACTCTTTCATGTTTATAATATTTGTAGGATTACTAATTAATCATAATATAAAATCAATGCCACTTTTCATTATAATTTTATAACTCAAGAACGGGCTCACCTATCCAAACAAATTTTTAGGCTGTGCTTGGACTATTTAGTAGATGGTTTATGTGAAGTTTGCAAAAAATTGGTAGAGCAGTTCTCCATTTATCACATTTTTTGTAAGTAACAAAGCAGATACTGGGACCACTAGTTATACATAAAATCTTTCTACAACAACTAATTAAAACTATGTCAAAATCCATTCTTCTATCAATAACCAATTTAAAAATCATTTGCTCAAAATAGGTTAATTTGTTAGCACTTTTGAAGTTAAATTCAGTTCAAAGTCAATGTTAATGTCTGGAAGAAAATTGAAATCACAAGGCACAAAATGCAACATTTATTTGAATACACTAGCACTTATTTTTGCTTCAAACTTGTGCAATTTACTAACAATTAGTCTTATTTAAAAAATCAAAAATTTTATAAATAAAAATAAAAACAGAAAAAAAAATGTGTGTCATGAGTCTTCATACAAGCTTACCTCTTTTTTAATATTAGTGTAGATATAGATAGATGCATTCTAAAAAGTTTTTATTCCCTTAGATAATCTCCATGACATACCACCTCCACAAGCTGATTTCTCAGCACCACCACCTTACGATGTGGCGGCTAACTCCAAACTACCCACATATGAGGAGGTTCAGAGGGAAAAACAGATGGAGGGAGAGGACCTGCCACAGGTATTCAATCAGGTATGACGTCATTTATAGCAAACTGCAGTTCTTTCATCGGTAGAAAAAAATATTAGTTGAAATTATGTACTAATTAAGCACCTCGTCCCCTTGCCAGGGTTGCGGGACATACGTATACCGCGCCCACGGTACACAAAAAGGCTACTGAAGGACACCGTGGATTTTAGTCCCTCCCGCCCTGCCCGGGGCTGGGAGGACTCATTTGATGATTTTACCACGTAAAAAAAAAAAGCACCTCGTCCTGAGTAACCTTACGAACATTGCATACATACATACATAAACTCACACCTTGTTCCCATGGGGGAAGGTAGAAACTATAGAGTGCCACCTGCTACAATCCTTACATACTCCTTTTGCCTCATCCACATTCATACAACTCGTCATATACACGCCGATTGCGAGTACTATGTACAAATGCATAAAATTTATATAAAACCACAGATTACTAATAAAACTAGGATTTATGCAAGAAACAATGACTTGTAGGCAGAGACTACAACTCTTGCAGGACAGTCTAAATAAGATATCGTGGCCCTGGAACACAATGCAACCAAAGTAAAAAGGGTGGATTTTTAATTAGTTCTGACGCTTACTAATTCCCTCTTTTTCCTCTTTAAGCAGACAACTCTCTGCAGTCTGAGCTGAAGGCTCACAGAAAAAAGGCACCAATAATTTTTCATTTAATTCTGTTTGTCATACTTATTCCATACCTTTATATCTGTCTGAATGAAACACAATTAAGTTGCACAATTTATGTTGTCCTTTGATGGCATAGTGAATCATTGCCAAGTTTAGGCTGTACCTATGATAACATATCATCATTGTCCTGTCATGAATTGTTTGAAGCTTGAAATACCTAGAATGTCCAGATAGAATTGTATTGAAGTGAACAAACATAAAGGCCCAGCGCACACTGCTGGAAGCGCAGCAGAGCGCACTTTAAGAAAACAAATTAATTTAAACCTTAACAACCTTGACATACGGTCAATATAAGAATAAACTCGGACACGGTGCTCGGAACCCCCTCAAGCTACCACAAGAGAATGCGCGCGACCGTATTTCAAGGGCGATAAGGTTTATAATCAATTGTTTTCTTAAAATGCGCTCCGTCGCGCGACCGCACATCAAGAGAGATAAGGTTTATATTCAATTGTTTTCTGGTTTACAGCCCTTTTTAAGATGTTTTGGAAACATACCCAGTAAGAGATTAATCATCACCGTGACCTCCTAACGTAAAGGGCTACTGAAGGACACCGTGGATTTTAGTCAGTACAAGTCTGGCAGTCCCTCCCGCCCTGCCGTATTTGATGATTTGATTACCACGTAAAAAAAAAGAGGTTAATCTTCTCTGTGCCATAATTGATGCTAAGAGACAGAGTGTTGGAAAGAGACAGAGCTGTACACTTCTAGCGCCATTTCATTTCCACACTAGATTTACTCTCACTTGTCATGTGTACCATCAATATTCCTGTTATCTTTATCTAATCTAACAGACTGTAAATATTTGATTTAAAATGTAATCTTACTTATCGACTTATTCATTCATGACATGTTGTAAAATTACCTAAAAAAACAAAGCTAGTACCAAAAAAGCACTTTGTTTATCATAATATTATTATGTGACTCACAATACTTTTGTTAGTTTATTTATTACTCATCATTGTTTATCATAAATACTCATAATACCCACTTACCATAGTATCTTTCCATCATTATTATCTTATAGATATCCTACTATCTAAAACACAATAGTAAAAACTTAAAACCGGTGATACGTTTGGCGCAGTGGTCGACCACTCGACAGCTGCGCTGCATATAGCGGGTTCGATTTCCTCACGGAACAAATTTTTGTATAATCACGTCACCGGTCAGGCATTTTTCCATACAAGTTTTATTCGGTGACGTAACGTGACGTGAATGCACCTTTACTGTTCACTGTAATATTGTTCTGGATTTGACCTTACTAAATAACCGACCCATAGCAGATCGTCGCGGTCGGCAGTTCTAGAATAAAAAACGTAACTGCTTTCAATGATTTTCCTCCCTAATGATATTTTACATGAAACTTAATTAATAGCATAAAATATCGCTTTAAAAAAGACACCAGACCCAGAGACGCACGGTTGGAGTTGCAACCTTGCGTTATCTTCTTTCTCTTTCTATATCTCGAGCCTACACTCACACCAGTTTATCTATCTATCTCCCTCCATCTACTTTTCTATAGCGCGGCATGCGTTGCATGCATAACCATGCAACGCATACCGCGCTAGACACCAGTCTAAACATAAGTTTAGACTGGTGTCGGTACGGAAAATCGTCAGCTCGTAGTTTGAACTCAATATCCTATTCCGGCTCGTCGTATACGTGATCCCTATTACGAAAAGAAAGGTTATTGGACGCTAAACTCCAATAAATATAAAAATATCAAAAGTGTTTCTATGTTCAGTCATTCTACAATAGATTTAAATCAAACATCCAAGTACAGTTAGCTACGTAAGATAATTGCTTATTGCATAAAATGCGTATTCAGTTGTAAAGGTCAAATGGCAATTGATTAAACAAGAATGGAGATACCTAACTACAGTGTACTTACAACGTTGGATTGTACTTAATAATGCACGGCAAAACAACACATTAAAGAGTATATCGTTACCAAAAGTTGGAAAAAAACAGCTGGCCTCCCATCACGACTTAATGCAAGAGTTATTCCCAACGACGACGATATATTACTAGACTCCTAATAATATAAACAGGCGACCGCTGTCTGTCAACACTTCAGGCAAAAAAGTTATAAATCCGTCATATTTCGACCACTCCTGTGAGCCGTAAACATACTTTGAGACAGAACAGACCTTGAGTTAGCTAATCACAACGCAGTACCCCATCCCCTTCGCTTCGCGAGTTGACAGAATAGTTTTTGTTCCTTAGATCGTGCATGCGGAGTCTAGTAATATATCGTCGTTGGTTATTCCAGTGTGGAAAAAAGGTTCGCTTCCTTCTGCGAAGCAGTCATGCTCGCGAAGGAAGAGCTTGGCCGCTTGAGGGAGAGGATAGCGTCCTCCCTCCACCCCAACCCCAGTGGTAGACGCCCGCGGTGACAGACGTCGGCAGACGATCTCCGGCCACCATAGGCGCGGGCATGCGGGCGGCGAGTAATGGGCGACTCGGTGTCCACCATGGACCATGCCCGGGTCGACGGACCGTTGTTTTCCATGCGCGACTCAAAGACTGTCAGCATAATGACGTGGCCCCCCTCTAGAGGGCCAAAGCCTGTAGGGGTCGCGGGACTTATCGAATTACCGTGACCCTAGAACGTAAAAGGCTATTGAAGGACACCGTGGATTTTAGTCAATACCTGGGACCTGCCCTGCCCTGGGTGGGAGGACTCGTTTGATGATATTACCACGATAAAAAAAGTGTGGGAACAAGGTGGCACTAGACGACTTTTATAGCTCTGTCTCTTTCCCACACATGGTAGGCCACCATTTCTATAAATTGCAAATCTACTTAGTCCGCTGGTTAGTCTATTTAAAAAAATAGAAATAAATCTGGACGTAGATAAAACGCATTAAAATTCTAGAGTGAGGTTCGTGACGTCAGAGCTATGTCATCATTACTAGTAGATGTGATGTATTGTGAATTTTAAAAGCGTTGTATCTTCGTCAATTTTGGGTTACGTAGCAAAAGAAAAAATACGGGTCATATTTTTATAAAAATCTAACTGATGGATTATTCGATTTTTTCACCTTGTCTTGATTTTTGGCAGCCCGTTCCTCCCGTCGCGCCCTCATTTGATGATTTTGCCATGTTAAAAAAAAACCCTAGCAAAGTATATTCATAATTTTCAAACCCCTGGGAGTATTACAACGTGTTAAAACCAGGCTTATTCCGGCGAGTGAAAGTGACAGAGCTATACAAGTCGTCTAGTGCCATCTCGTTCATTCACTGGAACAAGCCTGGTTTTAAGGCGGCACACTACTTCAATATAATCTTACCCGCTCGCACTTGCACGTACCACCCACTATTGCTTGCTCTTACTTATAGTTGTCTACGCGCAAATCTATTTATTTTACGGAGAAAAAAAAGAAAATTCGAAAAACTAAATAATATAAGACCTGCTTTTTATACTAACTGAACTAATAGAACTGTTTTGCATAAAAACAAAACAGTTATTATGTGTGTGGAGACAACACATCACTTATTTGAAGAAGCGATCCAAATTTCAGCCTTTGACGCTAGTTAATTAACTCTTTACCTTCATATATCCATAGTACAAACCAGGAGTCCATCTTTCACCTCTATGCAGTACGCGCCTCTGCGTCTGTGAATGTCAAGTTTGACAGTTCACGTCATAGTCTTCTTCAAACACCAGCAAGCACCTTGCATAAGTGATGTGTTGTCTCCACACACATAATAACTGTTTTGTTTTTATGCAAAACAGTTCTATTATATGTGTTTCAACAACACATCACTTATTTGAAGACCTGTTTGTTATCTGCTGGTGAAAGATTTAGATGCTATGTGAATTAACTTAGAATAAACGAATCCTTTTATCCTAAATTCGTAGTCGTTTTTTTTTTTTTTTTAGCAAATGTATATAAAATTTTATTTAACATTAACTGCTGTACAGTTTATCGACAGATATACAATAGAACATTGGGTGATCTGGAACTTCTCTAAATAATTCCGCAAATTAAAACATTGCCCATTTGAAGTTATAACTCCTAGCAAATGCCTCATTTATAAGATTATTTATGAAATAATAAAAAGTACTAAAATGATTACTCATTTAAATTTAAAAACGATGACGACCTTATCAAAAATCGCTTAGATCTCAGAGAGTACCACTATGGTGCCAGAATCTCTGGGTCATTAGTTTACTTCATTACCGACTCCCAGTCAGTCTAGATAAATGTATCTCTTACATGACTGAAGAATACTCTCTCAAGATGTGAGAATAACCAATAAATATTATTTTGAGAACTTGACTATTAATAGACCTATTACAATATTTAAGTAAAACCTAGCCATAGAAAACACAGTAGGTGATGCAAGTAGCAATGTACCTACACAACTTAAATTATTAGTTTTCAAATTCGTTGTACACTGTACATTGTGTATTTCTACTACATATACATTTGTATTTTATTATGTAGTAGAGATAATTATGAGAAAATAAATCCTTCTGCTCATTAAATGAGCTCCTCTCTATGTAAGATTCATCTCCCACCTTTCATTGGACACATTACAGGATAATTATCCTGAGGAAATTCTCTCTTTGATGACTGTATATGACTGTATATAACTTAACAAAGTGTTTATCTTGGTAGAATAACTGATCTTCCAATTTTTGTGTCATCTAAAATTCTATTCTCCAGATAACCTCCTGATGGCTAGAAGGGAATTAAGCTTCTTAATCTGTTAAAAGATGGATTTTCCAATCATCCCCAACAACAGGAACAACCTTTCCAGTTGAGCCTGGCCTTGATCTTATTAAAAAAATCATTAAGAAACAGGGTAGATTTTAAAAAGGCAAACCCAATAAACTGCTGAGTTCTATGGGCCCTTCATAGCAATGTAAGTTGTTCATAATCTTAAAACATTGGGCTATTGTACGTCTCTACCAATCAACGGGTAGGTTAAGCCAAGTCAAAATACTTAATGTTAAAATGAAAAAATCATCAACAAGGAGTCCCACTGAGATGCTCAAAAAATCATTTTGAAAACATTGGCGCCGAGCCCCTTAATTGGAGGTAACAGGTACCAATCTGGCAAGTCTCTGCCTATCCATGCATAGACAAAAAGGTAAAAATTGCACATGTTTTTCAACAGATTAACACAAGTAATACACTTACACTTATTACATTATTTGAGGATGGACGTCATGTAATCTATAAGCCATGACACGCCTCAGAACTTTCCTTGTAATACACTTATTACATTATTTGAGGATGAACGTCATGTAATTTATAAGCCATGACACGCCTCAGAACTTTCCTTTTAATAACCTTGTAACCTCTTTATTCTACTGATGCACCTGTCCTTGAACTGCCCCCCCCCCCCCCAAACTTTTTAGCCTAAGGGTAGCAGTTTGTTAGGTTTAAGGTACAGGTTGTGGCTGTCACTCTCCGAGAGC
The DNA here is from genome assembly GCA_028554685.1 of Agrotis ipsilon. NCBI lineage: Eukaryota > Metazoa > Arthropoda > Insecta > Lepidoptera > Noctuidae > Agrotis > Agrotis ipsilon. Next base: position 13,043,010 of record CM052972.1, read on the forward strand.
TCTCGACTCGAGGGCTAGCATTGTTTATAGTATGGAACACAACACAGTTCAGAATGGAACAATTAATTCATTATTTTCCAACAAGTTGAAATGACTCATCATTAGCCATTATACAATACGTAAAGCTCGAAAATCCATGAGTTCAGTCCCTTGGTACGTGCAGTTGCTCACAGGCCAACTTGACTAGCACGAACATGGTCACTTTGGGACACCCCACTTGAAAACATAGCCTCCGAGGCCTGGGGCATGAGGCAACAGGAGCCAATCTGGCTATCTGTTCCTAGTAGGTAGGCGGTAAGAGATTTCAGTTTACTTCTTAACCCTCCCCGGGAGGAAAACCGCTGTCAGAGTGATATTCAGCAATCTGCTAGCCTCAACAATTTGCATCTCACATTCAAGAGCACTAGATATCAAGTTTCATAAGCTGAATTGTGCGTTTGGATAGCCCATGTCAATCAGTTGACTACTAATAGGCGGAAGAGTGTCCGTCACATTTTCCTTTAAATCTCCAACACGCACATATTCTCTGACACTTGGATTTGAGCTGAATCTAAAGTCTATGATATCATTATGTTTCTGAAGAGAAATGGTATTATGGGTTCACCTTTTCTTCACACGCTGTGCGGACAAAAAAGGAGGTTACCCTACCCATATCTCAGTAAATTGAGTGGTCCTTTGATAACCTCATGGTATCACAAGCACACCACTTGGCAAACTCGTAGCGCCACCTAGGCAATATAGAAGAGAGCCACATGGTTTAGTTTTTACTTAATAATTAATTCAGATTTATTTGTTTAATGCCACCATACTAATAATAAGCTTATAGGGGGGCAATACAAGTTATCCTTGAAAGTCTTAATAACTTCGCAACATAATCTGCTGTCACAGATTGGGTTCCTTAGTATTTTCACTATCCTAGGGTCTTAATAATGATTAAGCTATCCATGTAAAACTTTACAGGTACAATCCAAAACAATAAACAGAAATGCAGATATCTCATACTAACGGAATCTTTGTCAGTAATTAACTGGTTTAATATTTAGCAAGCTGACAATTTTCATACTTTTAATCCTAAAAGTATCTCAGACTTGATTGGCATGACCTATTTCCCAAATAGGTAAGTAATGCATACATCACAAAAGCTTAAACAAGCTATTTTACTCAACTCTCATATAAAAAGGATTTGACCTTCTGTCATAATCTTCATTATAAACAAAACAGGTTTGTTAAAAATTATTAATTATTCATTTTTCTGAATATAAATCATCAACAACATTTGAAATTGATCAATTTCACTAAAAGTTCATGCACTCTATGATAATTGTCTTATATTTACATCACTGCCCATCCTTTCAGGAATTAGAAGTGTGCTATATTTTAATAAGATATTTTTATAATCTAATTTATAACCAATGCACCATTGTAATTGGTGATTGTAAAACGGCAAGCCTTGTAAGACTGAACAAAAATAAAATCTGTTACACAGACAACAGTGTCAACACACTTTATAGTCACCTAGAGTAATACATGTGAATTAGGTTTTAGCACTATTTTAGTATATTGGTAATTAATATTTTAGTAAACTGCCAAGATATCCTAAATTATTTAATTTTTGTTTTATATTTATGCCATCAATTAATTTGTTATTGATTGTTCTCTTATTTGGAACTGTTACAGCGATGGCCTAGTTATGATATAGATAAATAGTATAAAAATCATTAGATAATTCTATATTTCAATGAATGCGTCATATTATTATTAGCTTTTAAATTAAATTAAAAAAAATATAATTGTCATTATATCAGACAATGGCTCCAAGAAATATTAACATCATGTGGGTTCTTTGATCCATAGATAGAACTCTCACCGGGATGTTCTGATTGTACTTTCAGACATCATTTATAAATAAGTAGGAAGCTTTTTAGCACAGTTAGCAATACAGATGTTTTAGCAACTGGCTCCAGCACAGGCTTAGGCAGGCCGGCTTAGTCACAGCTGTTTTAGGTTCTGTATAAAAACCTCCCTCCGCAGAGGTATAAGTGCATATACATACTTGTTTAGTGTTACTACTTATACACCTTTGATTGTGCTATAGCTAAGTGACTGAGACTGCAAGGTTTCTGTATTAATAATCCAAGAGTTAGTTTTTATGTTGGAGTATGTCAAGCAGTTTTAGTTACTCCAGACATTCAGAAATTATTTGAAAAATAATTCCTACTAGCACCATGTTTTACACTGAAAGTCTTGTGGTCTTTAGACACAAGCTTCATTTAAGGAAAAGCAATATGCTTTATTCACCATTATCATTCTGCTAGAATCACAAGCCAGAAATCGCTACTTTGAACTTTGTTTAACAACACAGTGATTCCGGGTTGAGTCAGTCGTAATAAGGGATTATTGAAAATTTCTACGAAAATTTTCTTTGTTCTTACACCATTGCTGCTATATACACTCCAACCCCGAGTTGAGAGACATATAACATTAAATATACCACTCACCTCGTTCCAACTCACAATGTGAGGAGTGCTAGAAATCGTTGTCATCACAAACCTTATGTTTTGTAAATAAGCCGACACAGAAGACGGTGCCATCTAAACACTTATCCTTCGAGGATAAAAAGTAACTTGAAAGGAATTTTGCTTCCTATCAGAATCGACAAGACATTTCTGAAAACGAAGATCTAAATCTTCGTTTCGATCTAATACTGAATCACAATCGGAGTGAACACAATATAACACTTTTCCGAGCACTTTTAAATACTTTCTGTACAGTTTAACTGAAATTTTACTAATTTTCCATGAAAATTAAAGGGAAGGAAAAATTTTGCGTCCGTTTCGCGCTAAAATTTAGATGCTATGACGTGAACTGTCAAACTTGACATTCACAGACGCAGAGGCGCGTACTGCATAGAGGTGAAAGATGGACTCCTGGTTTGTACTATGGATATATGAAGGTAAAGAGTTAATTAACTAGCGTCAAAGGCTGAAATTTGGATCGCTTCTTCAAATAAGTGATGTGTTGTTGAAACACATATAATAGTGTAATTTTAAGTATTTTATGATTGCCAGCGGTTTATTTTTCAATTTAGAGGTAACTTTGGGATTTTTTTTCTATCGAGAAAGTTTTATGGAATCGTGTTTTCGCCAAACATGAGACCTAACATGAATCCTCAACTTAACCATATACTTGCTGCAGTATTTTCGGCGTATCAGAGGATTCTGCTAAGCCATTTGAGGTAGTATGGCCTCTTAGATGTTGTAATACCCCCCCCCTGACGTGTTATTTCTCTATTCAGATGCAAGGTCCCCCTCCGAACCACCCCTCGTTTGCTGCCTTCGTAACGGTGGAGCCTACAGAGGGGACGGCTGAACAACTGGATCCAGAGAACAGTTTACTTGGCACGGATATCATGTTCTTAACATCATTTTTTGGTATGATTATAAAGATATTTATTTTATCCTGAGGTTTTTTTTTGTGAGATTTCCTGCGTTACAATGAACCTCATAATTATTCTATTAATATAATTTGTACGGTTTAGGCGCAAAAACCTAATTCTCACAATGGCAACCGAGTCGCAAAAGGACAAGTTCTCAAAATGGCCAATTCTCTAAAAGCCTAATTCTCATAATGGCAAATTCTCAAAAAACCTGATTCTGAAAATGGCAAATTCTCGAAAGGCCTAATTCGCAAAATGACAAATGATCGACATAGAAATTTATCTGCAATTTAAAGTGTATTCTTATAATAAAAGATTTTTATATTCTTCAAATTAACTAAATTGCTTAATTTCATGAGAAAAATCATACATTTCCAAAAATTATAGTCCCTGTTGCAGAAAATGTACTTTCACCATCGAAAATAAGGTTTAAAATCAATTGAAATCTTACAGTGGCATTCTTATTCAACTGGATCGGTTTCCTGCTCCTGATGTGCTTCTGTCATACGGTGGCAAGTCGCTACGGAGCGCTGGCTGGGTTCGGCCTCTCCCTCGCTAAGTGGACCCTCATCGTCAAGCATTCCACTGAGCTAGCGTCGCATGAGAACTCTTGGCTCTGGTGGCTCATCATGGCTTTTGGTAAGTTGAAGTTTTTTTTTATTTTATTACTAGCTTATCCCCAAGTGGTGGACGCCCAGGATCTCCGGCCACCGTAGGCGCGGGCATGCGGGCGGCGAGTAAAGGGCAACTCGCTGTCCGACCATGGACCATGCCCGACGGCGGGTCGACGGCGCGTTGTGTTACACGCGCGCCTCAAAGAGCGTCAGCATAATGACGAGGGCCAAAGCCTGCCGGGGTCGCGGGACTTATTCCATCACCGTGACACCGGATCATAAAGGGCTATTGAAGGACACCGTGGATTTCAGTCAGTACGAGTCTGACAGTCCCTCCCGCTCTAGGTGAGAGGATGATTTTACCACGATAAAAGAAAAGCTGTTCCCCATGGTTTTACCACCGCTGCTCGGCTCCTATTGGTCGTAGCCTTGTATAGCCTTCCTTGATAAATGGACTATACAACACAAAAGGATTTTTAGGTAGCAGTAGTTCCTGAGATTATCGCGAGACAAGTATAGATTTTTCTCACAACCTTATAGTATAAATTTTAAAATTCATGCAACATAAAATAATGCCGTAACTCTTAAATGCAAATAGACTAGTTGTCGTCATGATGTCGCGGCCACATTCCACAGAAGAGTGGACTGAATATAAAAAGGAGAATGAATAGAATCAGAAGTATGAGAAGGAGAAAACCGCCCTTAGACATTGAGCTATTATTACTACGTATAGAGACGACACCACGTATCACCACTGTGTCCCATCCAGGATGAGCCAACGCGCACAAGTTTTCTGTTGTTTGACAGCTCTGTGGCGTACTCTAGGCGCGTGCGCTCATCCTGGATGGGACACAGTGGTGATGCGTGGTGTCGTCTCTATTATACGTGGTAATAATAGCTCAATGCCCTTAGAGGACCCAAACCTGCGGGGTACGCGGCCGTTTGCCGCCGCTCGTTTAATGCATCGACCTCCGATGACCTCCGAATGAAAAGTTACGGAACAGGAATCAAAATCCGAGCTTCATAAACTATCGAAAGTTCCGACTTATCGGAATCGGAGCTCCGTAACATCCCTACTTTACATATAACTTCCTGCCGGGATCGCGGGACTGTCTCATCAGGTAACCGAGACCCTGGAACGTAAAGGATTATTGAAGGATCATCGTGGATTTTACTCAGTACAAGTCTGACAGTAGGGTGGGAGAACTCTTGATGATTTTGCCACGATAAAAAAAAACCCTTACGCACAAAAATTTTGCCATTACTTTAAATGTTCTCAAACTTTTACTAAAATTGACACGTTGTTAGATCCAGAAACTGTTCGGCCATTGTTTCTTTTTCCTATTACTCATTCAATTGATTTACGGTACCGAGAAGACGATTATCAAACGAATGACATTATGAGTCACCAAGACTAAAATTTTTTTAGGGTACCGTTCCTCAAAGGAAAGAACGGCAGCCTTACAGTGTGAACGAAATAATGTTTGAGATTATAGTTTGAGACACTCTCAATACATGTATAAAACAAAACAAAAATGTTTTGACAAGTATTCTACAAGTTTTGTATGAAACTAGTATTTAACTTGCTTCTTGGTGTAAATGAGGGGTTATAATCACTTTGTTTTCTCTCTATCTGCCTCTCTTTCCGTCAGACTGTACCCTTTTTCTCAAGAAAACTTTAGAAGTATCAAGCTTAGAATTAGTACCTATTATAATATACCAACTACTCCTACCTATTAGCTCTAAGAGCAAAAACAAAACAATCTAAGTACTCAATCATAAGATAATTATGTAAAATATTTTGAATTTAGCAACATTATCAAAACCTATATGGTACTTCACGTTAACTTAGAACCATGAAATTTGGCAGAAAGTTAGAACAAACAGGGCAAATCAAGAAAAAAGTTCCAAAACTGATAATTTACAGTTGTATCGCAGAAAAAAATTACAAACTTATATTTTACCTCATTTCATATAAAATCAGTGCATGGCTTATGCCCGCAAATAAGTTTGATTAATGACCTATTTCCATATTTAAAAGATGGTACGGAACCGTCATTACGCGAATCCGACTCCAACTGACCTTTCTTTTCGTTCAGTGTTTGAAAGGAGGATAAATTCGTAGTGACGTCGTAAGCACTAGTACACTCGTACTGAGAACTATTCATTTTACACACGGCTACTAGACATCAAGCTATGCAAAGTCCAGTTTGTCTTGGTCTCGCATCGTACGATTTTTACACACAATGAACGGTCAGCTAATACTGGTTTTGTATAGTTTGGTGTGTAGCCGTGTTTACATTCAGTGCTAATAGGTTACGACAATTTCATTCGCGCTAATAAAACTTTGGAACATGTCATTAAACTGCTTTATTGAGTAGTTACTTAATCAATTACTATCAAAATATTATTATATATTTTTATCTTGGTAAAATTATCAAAGGAGTCCTCCCATCCAGGATGGGACGGGATGACTGTCAGACAGTACTGAATACAATTCATTTTGTTCCTACAATAGCCCTTTACAAATACGATAACCTGATAAAATAAACCCAGCAGGATTGGGCTCTCCTAGGGCCCAGTCAGATCCCGTCAGATTGCTAAGAGTACATTGAGGCGCCCGTGATACACGACGCGCCGTACACCCGGGTATAGACCACAATCCGCAAATTATCATTAAACTTGTAGGATTATTAGTATAAAAGCTGGAACGTCGCCTCTACTATCAAAATAAAAGGTCATGGACCTTCGTAGCTGAATTATAGGACTGTATCATTCAATCAAAGCTGTCGGTCCTAATAAAAACATCTGTGTCATCGGCCGTTGCCGGCTCAATACGCATGGTCACTCTACCACTTAGCCAATGATTACTAAACTAGAGGCGACCTACGCACCTATAAATAGGACATGTTATTTCAATATTTACAAGCTTTGATTTTAGAGCTAAATAACCGAACAGGTCGGATTTTTAAGGCTAAGTTAGTGCCTCGAGGTTGGTCTGTGGATGGGTTACCTTCTGTCGTAACGAGTTTCCTCCGAGTCTTGGAAACCACTTTAAGCCTGATCCCGGCAACGTGTTATCAGGTATCCGTGAGCCAAGAACGTAAAGAGCTATTGAAGGACACCGTGGATTTTAGTCAGTACGAGCCTGACAGTCCCTCTTCTGGTCCGCCTTAGGCGGGAGGACACATTTGATAAAATAACCACCTAAAAAGCCTGGCTCCCGGCTGTCGTTTGTAGATCCTTGTCAGTCATTATTGTAGGTCAGCATGAGAATCTGACAGTTTGAACTTTATTCTCTCCTAAGCGGTTTCATCAGTAACCATACCGAGACTCATTACGATACTCGATCATCGATATCGACCGCGTTTGGCGGTCTCATTGGTTGAGAGTTCATACAACCTTGAAGCGGGCCAATGAGAGCGCCAAACGCGATCGATATCGACGATCGAGTATCGTAATCACAACTCATGGTATGTGTACCCTATTACTGGTAAGGGGAAATATTCAGTTCTGAGATCGGGAAAGAAATTTGGTCCATGTGACCCCCTGTTAGCAATGAAGGGACCGTTCGAAGTTTAATCTCTCGTCAACGGTTTCATAATCGAATTCTGATAAGATCTGATATCACTTGTGGGTTAGTTGTAATTGAAATACTTTGAGTTTACTCAGAAAAACTACCGGCCATACAAATACTTGTTCTATGATGTTCGAAGCCGCGACAGGACGTTTAGCAACCATTTACTCACCAACCGTGTTGTCAAATAACACAATAAAAATATTAAAAACTAGTTTTTTCTTCTGCATCAAACAATTTTACAGACAAATAAACTTTCCAGAATAAATAATATCATTCATCACCGCATCTAAAATTGCGCGGTTTAGACGAATAAGCGTGTCACACGAAAAGTAACTTTAATTTATTAGTACATTTAGAGCATAATTTATAAGCTGGAGAAAATACACGTGTTAATTAATGTTTCATGGTTCGCCCATGTTGCCTTGACCACCTATGCCACTACTAACGCAGGTAACTGTTGACCAATCACAAGCTAGCATTACGTATTTTATTTGCACTCACTATAAGGTAGCTAACCAGTTGTTATGCAAATCTATTACGTCAATACTTCTGCGTTTTGTCAACATTACAAATCCTGTCAAGTAAGTCCTTGTTATTGTATTGGCATAAGTATTCAACTGTTTTTTTACCAGCGGTTTCGCCTAACTTTTTATTTATTCGGTTTTCTCTTGGCCTCCATCTCCGTAATCCATCCCAGAAACCAAAACTTAATCCATCCCAGAAACAAAGGTGACACCTAAAGTGGAGCGTGTTCTCCAGAAGGAACTGTAACTCTTGTAAATTCAGTATACACTGACGTGATAATACGACAGAATGATGGTCGCGAGTCAGGTGGACCTGTGAGACTTACCACCGCTAGTGGTATCGCTCAGCCACAATAGCTACATTAGCTACAATGCACGACAGCTCACTACAGGTCAAAAGTAGCCTGTGGTGCCGTAGTCTGGGGTGGGCCAGAAGGGAGTGGATCCCACACTTAGTTTAACCCAGAAAACCTAACCCACGGGGATGTATAACTGGATTAAACAACCCTACTAATATTATAAAGCTAAAAATTTGTTTGGTTGAACGCGTTAAATGAGAGATGCTCTCATCTGACTCAGAAACTGAAGGTTCGATTTGAAAAAATATTTTTTGTTTGATAGTTTATTTATCAAGGAAGGCTGTAAGCTATATAACATCACGCTACGACCAATAGGAGCCGACCGAATGGTTTAAAACCACGGGGAACAGCTCGTGTTAAAATAAAGATGTTGAACTAAGTCTATTCCAAAAATTGAAAACAATTCCATCATTAAAAGTCAACATACAAACATACAAGAGTACCTGCAACAGCCTACATGGATTCGAAAAAAAAAATGATCATGCCTCGTTTTTTAATGCGCACTGAATTACTTTTCCTGTTGTCGTCGGTCAATAATATGACGTAGACTCGGACAATGGCTGTTTGCATTCATGGCTGCAACTCATTGAGATAACGCGAGGAGGTTCGTTGCTCCGTATTGTTTGATATCGCTGCAACTATCGGCTGACGGCAAAGGAAAACGCGACATTCATGAGCAATACGTATGCGGATGAGAGAGTTATACCTTGAAATTTTATGCGGGTCTGATATAGGAAAGGGTAATTTATTCATTTGAAGGAGACTGCTCAAAACTTGTTTGGTTATTTTTGTACATTATGTACATACGCGTAAACAGATTGTTTTATTTTAAGAAATCAAGTTTTAAATTTTTTATCGAGGTACATACGTTACCATCGCGGTTTCGTTTCTAAATACTTTTTTGGACTTCTGCGAAGAGATGAAAGCCGAATTTGGGATCCGGCAATTATCGCAATAATCGTAATTGGTCGTTGTGTTTGAAGGGGTTTACGGAGTAGTCACTCATATTTCGTGTTAATACCAAACGTATAGTCAGCCACCAAATGTGAGCATGATCACTGTGTTTATGTTATAGGTATAACATACTCGTACCTAGCGCAATAACGTATTGTCGGTTAGGTGTGAACGGAAGATTGAATGTGTATGGAAATAAAATAAACTGCGTAACGCTCACAGTCGGCGGCTCAATTTACGCTTGGTTTGAACACGTTCCCATCGACACAGACGACTAGTGACGTTTTTCTCTCTTTTATTTCACTACTATAAAGCTCTTTCTGACCTGCTAAAAGGCAATTTCGCATCGATATTCGATAAATACGCGCCTTAAAAGCATTAGTGCTATCGGTCGTTCATACTTTTTTTTCATAATGTCAGATTATGATATCGTTCCGTCAGATTTTGATGATGTGATAACGAATCTAGATACTGTATCAGGGACTCATTGATCTCCTTCTAAATTTAGCCTTAATTGATCGCATACCATGATAAATACTGACAGTCCCTTACGTCCCGCCCTGGATAGGAAGACTCATTGGAAAAATTACGGTCCCCGCATGGAACAAATATTTTATAGGATCTGCAAGTAGTTCTTATGCGGGCGGCGAGTAAAGGAAAACTCGCTGTCCGACCATGACCCAGCCCGGGTCGACGGCGCGTCGTGTTCCACGCGCGCCTCAAAGAGCGTCAGCATAATAACGGGGGCCCCTCTCAAGAGGGCCAAAGCCTGCCGGGGTCGCGGGACTTTTTCCATCACCGTGACCCCAGAACATAAAGGGCTATTGTAGGACACCGTGGATTTTAGTCAGTACAAGTCTGACAGTCCCTCCCGCCCTGCCCAGGGTGGGAGGACTCATTTGATGATTTTAACACGTAAAAAAAAAATAGTTCTTCTATCTTCTTTCGAGTCTATATATTTGTGTGAGTTTCTATGTTTGTAAACGCACCCACGATACATGAAGAAATTCCTAGTGGTGGGCAACGTTTTTTTAAACAATAAACAAATTTTTACCAAGATAAAAAAAAATATCATGTTAACAACATTTATGTATTTCATTAGGTAAATTATCGCGCAATTTTCGATTAATTATTCGCTTTATTAGACCAATATAATCAATGAAAGAGTTTTTTGATAAAATTAAAACCATTTTGCTACATATTTTCCTGTAAGTATTCAATTAATTTTATAGATTTGTATTTCCCACGTACGTATTTGGAAAAAACTTTCCTTGTCTTTGTCCTTTCGTCGCACGCGCATAATGGCATCGTAGAAACGGGTTTGTCAACGGAAGATTGAACAAAATGACAGAATCATAATATTTCTTTTGTCATAACCTCTCAGCGCAATCTACTCAGAAATGAGGAGATTCGTAGACGAACCAAAGTTACCGACATAGCCCAAAAAATTAGCAAGTTGAAATGGCAGTGAGCAGGCCATATAGCACGTGGAACTGATAGCCGATGGGGCCGTAAGGTTGGAGGATGGCGACCACGCACCGGCAAGTGCAGCGTAGGACGGCCACCCACTAGGTGGGCAGACGATCTTATGAAGACCACAGGATCACGCTGGCCGCTTACAACCGGTCCTACTGGAAGTCTAAAGGGGAAGCCTATGTTCAGCAGTGGACGTCTTACGGCTGATATGATGATGATGTTTAATTAATGTAGAAAATAAATGTTTCTACTCTTCAGTTGTCTACTGGTTATGTTTTAAGGAACGTTCATATCGGAAAATACGTCAAACGTATCATCGAATGTTCCTTGACGCACTATCGTATCATCGGTTGAATGTGATCCAATTCAGTTTCCAGATCAATTTTCCATAAAAGAAACGCTGTAAATACTGGAAAGACGCTGTAAAGTAAAATACTGAAAACTCGTGATAAGGACTCAGGGACTCAAACTCTTACTGTCTTGTTTTTTTTTTCAATATATTTTCTCTGCTGTTTACTAACCATGTATTGGTAGTCAATGTCGTGCAAATCCTAATAGATTCAGGTGGCAGTGTACCTTTGACTTTATAGCCGCTAATACAATATTGTTTTAGCATAGCAAGCATTGACACCGCGGCGTTATGTTTGTTTTTTAGAACATCCATGCGATTTATTTTTTTACACAAATAGTTGACACATTGCCGAATTTTATTTTACACAAAAAATAGGACCTTAAGACTACTGTGCGCCGCCCGAGCAATGGTGGCCCAGTGGTATCGGCTCCAACCTACGAGTCGAAATCGTGGGTTCGAACCCAGCCGGTGACGTAAAACATCGTGAGGAAACTGGCATATCCTGCAACCAAAAATTCGAAGACATGTGACATTCACCAATCCGCACTCGACCCGCGTAGTAGATTATGGCCCACTCCCTCTCACAGATAGCCTGTGTCCCAGCAGTGGGAATATTAATAAGATGATGATGATGACGCGCCGCCCGCCGCACCACTCACCGCTTAGACCAAAGTTACAACCAATAAATATTTATTGTTTGAAAAGACTACTTGCATACTATACAGGGTGAATTTTTCAACTGGGCGTGGATGGCTACTTTCGAAACTATGAGGAATATCGAAAAACGTTGAAAGGAGTCTCGAGGCCGATTTTGAAGAAAACTAAAACTGCATCATCGGATTTTAGAAAAATCAAAAATTCTGGCCAGGAATCGAACCCGCTGATTTTGGAAAAAAAATCACACCCTGTATTATTACAGCGTTCGATAGTGTTACTAAAAAGGATCAAATTCTGGGAAGTAATCATATACGACAAACTTAAGGAAATGGCTGATTTTTATGATATTGCTATTTTTCCATGTTACTTTACATCTTACTGAGCCATAATTTATTCGAAATTATAAAATTTTATTGTTTTCAATGTCTTACTGGGTTTGACGTTTCAACAATCCCACTGTACTTAGCAATACGACATTATTGAGTAGAACTAAAAATAGCATTATTTTAAAGAAGAAGCGGTAACTTATGTTTCAAATACAGGCTTTGCCTTGAAGATAAATCATTTTTTTTGTAATTATACGTTTTCCTTAAGTTTGCCGTATATGATTACTTCCCAGAATTTGATCCTTATTAGCAACACTATCGAATGGTATAATAATACAGGGTGTGGTTTTTTTTTCAAAATCAGCGGGTTCGATTCCTGACCAGGATTTTTGATTTTTCTAAAATCCAATGATGCAGTTTTAGTTTTCGTCAAAATCGGCCTCGAGACTCCTTTCAACGTTTTTTGATATTCCTCATAGTTTCGAAAGTAGCCATCCACGCCCAGTTGAAAAATTCACCCTGTATAACCAATCTGTAAAAATTTGTTGTCAATAAATTATCTTATCTAAAAAGGTAAATGATAAAATTAAAAAAAAAAATGATAATAAGGACACGGACACACGGTGCGTTGCTAAACCGCTCAGCTCTTAAAGTTGCCACTGTGTGGTCGCGCCGTAACTGTCCTGCAACAGCTTTTTTTTAAATGACAACACTAATCCAGGATGTAATTTTCCAGGTATCTTAATCTGCGTGCGCGCCATCATCCAATACCTGAACATCAAGCGTGGCTGGCGTCTTCTCTCCGGCACGGCTCAAGAACGACTGCTCTTCTTCTACTAATCGCACCAGCTTTCTCTCTCACTCTCACCAGCATTTCCTAAGCATGGTGCGACAAGGATGAACGTATGTTGCTCGATTAGATTGTTAGAGTAAAGCTTAAAGTCGTAACACATCTCAAAATATCAAATTAGAAGTTTTAAACGGCAGTCGTCTTAATTCGGAAGATGTGTCGAGTCCTTTATGCTAAGGATTACAATTGTATATCAAACCTACTTTATATTGCTATTTCAGTTAGTTTGCCTCTGATTTTGTAATGTGATCCTTATTCTCATGTGTGTAAGGTTGCTGTTTGTTTGTCAGAGGTAAAAATAACTTTGAACGTATTTCTGAGAAGATTTAGTTCTCAATACTTGTCATCACACAAATAAGCAATGATTAGCTTATAAAGTCGATGGCATTATGTTCAGGTAGCCTACTATGACGTCTGAAAGTGAGACTAATTCCAGTGTGGGAACGAGATGACGCTAGATGACTTGTATAGCTCTGTCTCTTTTCCACTGTGGAATTATTCTTACTTTAAAACATCATGATAGGCCACCAGGGCCTGAGCCAATACCTCAAAAAGCAGTAGTGCTTAAATGTCACCTCAGTGTGCGAAAGAGATGACGCTTTACGAGACGTCTAACTCCATCTCTTTCCCACAATAGAGTTAAGGCATTTCCTTACCGGATTGAGCATTTGCTGGTAATGTAATGTTAGCAACCGAACTGTTACAAATGAATACTACCGGTGCGGGGACATCTTAAGATGCTCCCTTAGGGTTGCTATACACATAAACGGGCGGCTATTAATCGGCACAGCCGACCGGTAAAACCGAATATATGCAGATCAGTCTTCGCGAATCACTCTGTTTGGCAACTGTAGACTTTTACCAGTTCGGTTTTTCGTTCCAGAAATACTGCCGAATCGAATGATGTGTCTATCCGAATGAACAGACTATCCTATCGGCATTGAAACCGAAGAAGTTCAGTTATTAAATCGGGTCGGCTTTGTTGTTCGACAAATACTGCCGGACCGGAAATACCGACCCGCTTATTAGTGTAGCAATCTTAAGTCCCTCAGTTTTAGATTCTTCACAATGTGGGTATCCTCCTTAAAAGCACCTATGTGAAGGCTTATTCAAACCTAAACGGTATTCGCTAACTCTGTGGGTAAAGCTAATACGACGATAAGACGCGCCTTACCACGAGCTCTTATCGCGATCCAGTTTAGGCTGTGGGATAAGGACAGAGCTATACAAGTCGTCTAACGCCATCTCGTTCCTTGAGCGGAACTATTCACGCTTTACGACGTCATGATATTCATTACCGTTGTAGTAGTAGAAGTGCCTCGCGTATCACCAACCCTGTATTCAACCCACCGGGATAGCGCTTCGGTGAGATCAGTAATACTGCCGCATCACTCGGTTTTCTTTACCGCATTCGGTAGCGAATACCGCTTAGGTTTGGCTAGGCCTTAATAGAGGCCCACCGTACCACATCACAGAGTTGTGTTTTAAAGACATAGGAGCCAATATTTTACTAGATATTTACTTTTAATTTATTACTGTAAGTAGCTCAGCTTTAGTGTTATATTTGAGCAGATATTTTTATATTCGCAAGTTTGATCACTTTGATCGTATTCGATGTGTCACCGATGGAAAATTTTACTATTGAGTAATAATAGTTATCGGGTACTTATTTTGTAATAGCACTATTAATGGGTAAAATATAAGACATTTAATTGGACAATTTTGGTATTAAGTTTAATTTTAAAATGTGAACTCGAATTATAATTTTTCGATAGCGTGGAATCATTCCGTGGGTATGTAAAATGGCATTAGGTAAGTGTAGATTATTATTATATTGTTATATTTATAAGATATAGTCGCGCCGTCTCGTTGGTCAAAATTATTGAAAAAAGTTTTTTTTTTACAGTCGATTTGAACTTCAAAAAAAAAATATAGGTATCCACAGTCACGATTGAAATTTCAAGGAGAGTTGTTGAATAATCAACTTTCAGACGCTGAATCTAAAGCTGAAAATTCAACAGCGCTTTAAATGTTTTTGATATTTCGACCTCTAATTAAATGTTAATGGGAATATCAGATCGCTTATGCAGTCTATATCAGTAATAATAAAATGTATACATACAAATTACACATTGTGTAAATATTACGTTAAATCAACTTTAGAAGAAACCCCTATTAAGGTAAGCGTCCACAGGCCCGCATCGCACGTATCGGACGCATCACACGTATCGGACGCATCGCACGTAACTGATTTTAGTTTGCCTTGTATAATACTCATACAACAACGTCCACTGATCCGCATCGTAGGACCGTCATCGGCAACGTCTACATACGATGCGTACCGATGACGGCATACGGAATGCCGATCTGTGGACGCGACTACGACATCGTCATCGCTTTCCTCCTTTCTCACAAACACTTTCCGCACGTACGATCACTACAAAAGTCCGAATGAAGGTGGCATCGGCAATCCGATTGAGTACAATGGACGCAGTCTAATTAATCCGTTTGTTTCGATGCGTCCGATACGTGCGATGCCGGCCCGTGGACGCTTACCTTTAATAATTTAGTAGAACTTGTACATATTATTTTAAATTATATATGATGTTAGCATATACTTTTTTTTTATTTTTAAATGTCATTAAATTTTTTCTCGCTCTCTCTAATTTGACCCTTAAAAGGCTCTGCACAAATCGAAAATAAACTACACAAAATAATACAAAATTCTAGCACATCCCTTAACTGGTTAGATTTTGAACTGTAAGATGTTCAAAATAAAGTTGATTATTCAAAAAACCGGGCCAGTTTAAAGAAAGTTAAGATCAACGACGGCTAGTGGAAAGCGTCAATATCTTAATGATTTATGAAGGCGAGATATTATTACAGCTAGTCTTTAAAATCATGTTTGTGAATATTATACTAACCCGCTATATTTTTCCACAAAAAACCAAGAATCAAAACACTATCCATTGAAAAATGATGGTTGTTTAAAACTTGAATTGCTAAATCAAGTAAACCTATTTAAAAACTGAAAAAAAAAACCTTTTAATGCAAGTGTACGAAAATTTTGGCAAACAATGTGCAAAGAGTTTGGTTATCTGCTTCTCTAGACAAGCGGCAAACGATACACGAAAATGCCCTCTAGTCTTTAATTGATTTTCAACTTTATTTTTATAGTATAAAGTTGAATATCTATTATAGATTATGAAAGGAAACGCTCTGTAATCTTTTCTTCTGGGTTTTCATTTATCGTTTGCCACGTGTCTGGCCCTCTGTACATTTTTTTTTAAACCTGAATAACGTTTCTACAATACTATTCTATGAATGAAATGTTTGAATGAACTTCCTCGGAATGTAAAGCTTGTTTTCACTAACACTAAGTGAAATCTTAATGAATGCCTAAAACACTGTAAAACCGTTGCATATTAAACTCTCGGTACAGCTCAGACAGTTTATAATTGCGAATATATACAGGGTGTAAGGGACAGCCCTCCGCAAACTTTAAGGGCTTGCTCACTAGACAAATGTTCCACAAATATAAACTTGATTGGACAGTTTGTATGGAGAGACCGTTTTTTTTCATTTCCTGAAAAAGAAGATTGTGTAAGGTTGTTTAATTTCGTCTACTGAGTACGCCCTGAAAGTTTGTGGAGGGCTGTCACTTACACCCTGTATGTTTTATTTTAAGGTACGTACAGACCATGTAACATTGTTAAATAACATTGCAACATAAAACAATACCGTACACATTAGTGTAACATTCTGTGTCCACATCATCTGAATCATATTTTTTAGCAATGTTATATAACATTTTGTGTCCACATCGTCTGAAACATGTTATACAGGGTGTTTCTTTTAAATGGGCCAAAAGGGGGAAATCCTTATCCATAAGAGATACGGGAAAACTTTCTTAGGAACCTTTAGCTCTTTTTTGATGTTGACAATTTTGGCGTTTTTACTTTTTTGGTCAAGTGTGAGTTGTCCACAAAAATGAGTGAAATAGGCCAATTTTTTTTATAATGCCTATCGACTCTATTTCATGTAAGGATCATTTCATTGTATCGGAAGAAAAAAATCGGGACGGCGGAAGTTGGTCAAATTTAGCAAAATATTTTTTCATACAAATTGTATGAACGAAAAATTTACCAATTTTTTTTATGATGTGTTTTGACTAAGTCTCATGTAGGGATCATTTCATTGTATGGGAAGGAAAATGTGAGAGCAACAGAAGTGGGTCAAATCTAATGAAATACTGAGTACTACTAATACGTTTTTATGCTGCAAGACGAAACATTACTGTACTTTTGACTAACTTCCATTGTCCAGACATTTTCCTTCCCATACAATGACATTATCCTTACATGACACCAAGTCAAAAAACATCATAAAAAAAATTGGTAATTTTTTAGTTCATACAATTTGTATGAAAAAATATTTTGCTAAATTTGACCAACTTCCGCCGTCCCGATTTTTTTCTTCCGATACAATGAAATGATCCTTACATGAAACAGAGTCGATAGGCATTAAAAAAAAATCGGCCTATTTCACTCATTTTTGTGGACAACTCACACTTGACCAAAAAAGTAAAAACGCCAAAATTGTCAACATCAAAAAAGAGCTAAAGGTTCCTAAGAAAGTTTTCCCGTATCTCTTATGGATAAGGATTTCCCCCTTTTGGCCCATTTAAAAGAAACACTCTGTATATCATGTTATGTTATATAGTCTGTACGCACCTAAACCAGCAGTAAAATCATTTAGGTCGATGTCGTTTAGTGATGATGAAAGCAGGTTATAGAGTTAATTGTATTTGTTTTTAATATCATTCTCACTCTATGAAGTAAGGCCGCGACTTTTTCTATTTCGCACCAAAAATTAAATGTCAATGGAAGTTTCGTGATTAGATAACTTTATTTTTAATATAATGTTTTAGTGCAATAATGTCTAGTTCAGAGTTTCTAGTGGAAATAAATACGTTATAATTATTTTTATGTTTTATTTTTAAACCTTATGCTGCGAAAGACCCTGGACTCGCGCGCCTGAAATACCTGTCAGCAATTAGAAGGCCAAAGGTTGCCACGATCGCGAGACTGTCTCGTCAGGTAACCGTGATCCTGCAACGTAAAGGGCTATTGAAGGATCAACACATTTAGTCAGTACGAGGCTGGCAGTTCCAGCTGTCCCGCCCAGGGCGGGACTTGCTTGATGTTTTATATACGATAAAAAAAAAACGAAAAAAGATATCTACTGTCGCTCGACAGATAATGACAGGTAGCGCTTTATATATGACATAAAAACAAGATGTCGGACTTAATTCCGATTTTGGCCACACGCCAAACTACTCTTGTACTCGCGCTAATGCTATAATCTGCAGCTATTACGAGTAAAACGAAATTCGACGGTCTCGGTCCTGCCCCCCTAGCCAAGTCACAACAAGTCGTAAACGACAATCGCAAACGCCCGGTACGGCGGTACTCTCCAATAGATGTTCAACTTTACAGCGTAGAGCCTAAAGTTGAAAATCTATCTAAGATTTCTGAGCGTTAGCGACAGGAAGGATCAAAAACGATAAGCAATCTCCACTAGATTTTCAACGTTATATCCAAGCTCATAAAGTTTAAAATCGATTAAAACCTACTCAGCGTTTGCGTTTATCGTTTGTTACATGGCTACAGGTCAGAATTGAAATAAACATCTGTAGAAATAAATATTAATTCTAAAATAATTCTATGAATGTACACATATATAATTATTTCTAGAGCGGTTTGAACACTAAAAAGCGTTCCTGTAAACCTCGATTTTTGACATGTCCGTTTGTACGTTAAGACCGCCGAATTCCAAAAATCAGAAAAAGTGTTCTATCAAATTGCCTTAGACCGCAAAGTCGAATTGGAATCATCTAGAGCGGTTAATGTCCATTACTTTAAATACTTACCACCACCGTATTACGGGTCAAATATTAAAAAATACAGTACTTTATCTAACAGTATTAACCTTATAACTTATGACTTCATATCAATTGTCGTGCCCCCAGCGCCAGGCTACGTATCGGTGAAATACAAGTTCCTCTCTTTCTGCTCCTCTTAAGCTCCGATTTGTAAAATTTTATGGTGTACATTGAAATGTATAATATCTGTCTATCTACTTAAATAGAGAGTTATAGAATAGATGCAATAAAATCAAACAAAACAACAAAAATCGTGAATATTCTCTGTCAGATATATCCGACGTCGGCGGAATGGGCCCGAAAAAAATTGTCGGATATATCCGACGTTGGTGGTTAAAAGGTTAATGATCAAACAACTAACCCCCAATCAAGACAACAACGAACAGTGCCGCAACAACAGGACGGTACTTATAGAAGAAGAGAAAAAACTTAAAAACCTAAAAAAATAATCGAGCCGTTTTGATATACCTAGAGTTTGTTCTGCCAATGAGCGTATAACAATACAAAAGAGATACAATTATACACGCACTTGCCAAGCTTATAAAAGCGTGTTATATCGAAGAGCCACGTTAGTTGGCCCCTAAGACTGGCGTGGGTAAAGTAGCAGTTGATGCTACCATTTAACGCAGTCACGAGAAATGTAACAAGTGATTTACGACTTTATGTTGTTTTGGAAATAGTATATTTGAGTTATTACTATTTTTCAAGTCTTAAAGTACCTCGAGAAGATCACATTTACATCGAGTCTGCGTATTAAGTAATTCTAAGTACTGTAGCTCGTAAATTGTAAACGTTACCTATATATCCGACGGGTTTTAGATCATTAATTATATTAAACTAAAAATAACTAATAAAATTACAAGAAGCGAGGGTTGATTATCGTTAACCATCAATGACGTCAGTACATCAAAGGCCAGCAGTGGCACTTTTCCCATTTTCTGTATCACGCACTCTCGATATAGAAATTCTATTGACAAATATGATCACAATGCAGCTGTGTTATAACTGTAAAACCAGTGGCTTGATAAGTCGGTTTAGTGCCAAAAACTACCCAGTGTCATGCCAACCGCCGCGGAGGGTTGACGAAGTGCGTCATAACTGTTTCATCGCTCCATTTCATAATTTTCCCGCGCCTTTTTGGCGAAACACGTCAATAAGCTCACAGAGTCCTTATGAAGGAAGAAAATTTCGCGACTTTTCCTTGGGACTTCGTAACGACTTTAACGTGTTTAAAGGATAATAATTTCTACAGAATATAAGTAAGTAATTATGTAATATTTTTTGTTTCTACCTGCCTATATGAACTTAACTTAATTTTAAATCATATTTTATGTCTTTCTGCAAAATCTGGTACATATTTGACTTAGTCCAAAGCCTGACTTACCTACTTATATGGTAGTTAGGTCATAAGTCTGCAGTGTTTTGTGCTGTGTTGTCTAGGGGGAGACTTGGCGCCGTGCCAGCTTCGTTCACCCAATGTCAGTTACGTTTCAGGGTGTAATAACTTTCAGTGATCAAGACATATGACTGTGAACCATTTTATTAGTATTATTTATGAATAGTGACTTCTATTAGGCTGTGAATGAATTATGGTTCACGATTGAAAATTATTGCAGGGTCAGTTTCGTTTATAATTGCGTTGAATTATTTTATTATGAGCAAGGGTAGCCTAGTAGAATTTGCTCTCCTTAAATCACGAATTTTAGGTCATGGAGGCGACCCAAGCGGACACTTTTAACACCCAAAATTGTGGACGAAATCCTTGTCCTGAAGCAGGCATGTCACTGGACTAAAAATCGAAGTTTTTTCGACTATTACGTCAATGCATACTAATGATGATCACAAATGATGACCTACTCCAGGGAGTCCACACTTGATTGTGGTATTTATTAAAAACTAAATAAGAAATTAAAACATCTCAAACCAAGGTAGTTAGGTGAAATAGCTATCAACAGTAATCAAATAAATTCAACCTTAAGTGACGATTTTCATTTAAAATTTAATTTTCTTAAATTATAAATTCAATTAAGATATTTAATCAGGCGTTACTTTGCGGAAATCCGTGACGTTTAATTTAATTTTCTTATTTATTTAATTTTACTTACTGGTTTCATCCGTTTTCACTATAGCAAACATAATTATCATCTACTTTCACGACAATCACTTTCAGTTGAAGAAATTAACAAGGACATAATTTCTAAATGACGGAATCAAGTTCCAAAAGGATGAATGGATCATAAAAGTGCCGTCTTAGGAATACAAATATCTCGTAAAAGCTGTTGGGTCTCGCCTAGTCGACGCCTGCACAGCACAGTATACAGACAGATAACCAGTAAAACAACTGGGTCTTTTTGGTAAAATTCAACGCTTAAACTTTGGGATCTTAACATAACTTTTGTACACTCATGAAACTCACGTAATACGTTATATCTTCCCCATATTTACCTAACATTCGTCTGTTCCATATTATTTTGTTTAGCAGTTTCATATGACCATGAACCTTGGTTAACGGACTTAACCGAGTGAGCATTGGGTTATTGTTTGGTGATCCGTTTTCAACTGTAAAATATCTTAAAAAACAGCGCCGTGTATGGTTACTTATATTTTTTTTTAAATATTACATGCCTACTGTTAAAAACTCTAGCCTAAACTATACATTTTTGTATACTATACGAGTATACCGAAATGGCAAAACTGTAGCTACAATTATTTTATTTTAAGACCTGTATCACTACACGCTCACTCATGTTTTAACAAAATAAATATATTTTTTAATTAAAATTCTTTCAAAAATTTCGACAATTTGTTCCATGTTGAACTACTGTTCGTGTACTGTGACACTTGTCGGAAATGCCGCTTATCCTTGGCGTTTATAACCCCTTCGCTCGGACTTTAACCCTAGGACCCGTAAATCATTGATCCGGAATACCGGATATTATAATGCAGTTCACCGGTTTTTGTTATTTGCCTAGAATAATTATATACCTAAAGGTACTTAATACTATTATTGGTACTTATTAAAAGGTTTGCATGCGTCCTGGCAATTACTGTGCGTATTATTTATCATTTTCACGTTGTTAGGTACAATTCTTGGAACAAAAATAATAACAATAGTCACGATTATTATCATTTAACGTTGAAACTCTAATATATTGCTAATAAAATACAGTACAAAATATTGAATAAATAGCTTTCTAATATAAAACATTATAATTGACGCAAAGTCGTGAATCACTGCGATGAGGAATTTGGTTAAATCCAAGTCTACGGAAATTCGTAGCACTCGTAGACATTCGCTACGGGCTACGGCTACGAGCTACGAAAAAGATGATAAACATGGAAATCTGAATACGGGAAAACTTAGTTCATGAACTTGCGTTCACTGAATCTTTTCACCTGAGTTTTTATATAATAGCATAAAATGACGATGCATGATATGCAGTATAGAACTTCTCATATAGTATTTTTTTGTTACTTTTGAGCTAACAAATCAAATATTATATTATGTTCCAAAATATCTATTCGACCGTTTTTACAGTTTAATATAGCCTAAAATCAAGGCTAAGCCGATCCGATATTTACATTTACTCAGACAAACGAAACGGAACAGGAATAGGCCATAATATAGAATTATATCGGAAACTCTTGAAACTATATCTTATCAACCATTGAGGTTCAATGTTTCCTTATCCTTAGAATGTCTCCGTCAATATATTTTTAGCTACATTCAGAGAGAGAGATTCATATTTGCATGTTTGCTGAGCTACAGGAATTGAATTCTGAATTTTGTTTATATTGAGTGCTCTAAAAGGAATTGTCTTGCAATAGATAAAATCATCACATTTTTTTTATGCTATAAAGATGTGGGTTCCCGCAATAAAAAGGAATTGTCTTACAATTAATGGGCATAAGTCTACATTTTTATGCCTTATAGCTGATAAACAAAGTATAGGGCTCGCTGTGGGCTCGCTCGATTTTGCCATAACCTATGGACGCCTGCAACATCAAAGGTATCACATGATTGCCGACCCTATAAGTTCATTCTTAATGCTCTTTTGGAGGCACAGTTGTTAATGGATGGAGAGGAAGAGGAAGACCAAATAAAAGATGGATTGTATGAGAAATACCATGAAAGAAAAAGGAGTAAATGTTTTCGTGACGTCATACAGAAGGGAGTAGAAGAAGAAAACGAATTCTGATGTGATATGATAGAATTAGGGGAAGCCTATGTTCAGTAGTGGACGTCTTCGAGCTGATGATGATGATGACAGAATAGGATAGGACGATATTATTGTTGATCGCATAGTCTTTCTTCTATTTTAGAAAACGCATTGAATATCTGTCTGTCTATTCATCAGTTAATAACAACAACGAGGTCCCTTTTTTGGTCGTGTGGTTAGCGATTATTAATTAGTTTCAAAAGTGTGGTCTGGACAGGCCATGGGCCGACAGTCTGTCACTCCATGATCGATGTTCCCATCATATTCGTGCCAAAGTAGATCAACTAGATCATTGGCACTGTAACTGAGCTAAAACATGATCTGATGGGTAGATACTGTGATAACTGTTTTCAAATAAGCAACTAAGAATAGTACGATCTTGGCGCCTATTGCACGGTTGTATGGTGTAGGGGCAGTAGTCCGGTTGTTAGTCTATTTAACCGGACTACTGCAGGAGTAGCATGCCGCCGTAGAAAGGGGTTTTGTCGACGGAAGAAAAGACAAAATGACAGAACATAGAAATATTTTTGCGTTTTAAGCATGGTAATGTAAAAAATATAGAAAAGAAAAGTTCTTTTCTTCAATGGTGTACGAATGGTGTGTCACATTTGTGCAAAAAAACAGTCGATTTATACGGAAATAACGATGAAATAACTTTATCTTTTCTTGGTAGAATAGAGATAGAATCGCCATGCTACGCGTGCTGGTGGCCTACCTGACGTCGTTAAGCGTGACCAGTTCCGCTGTGAGAAGGAAATGGAGCTATACAAGTCGTCTAGCGCCATCTCGTTCCCACAGTGCAACTACTCACACTTTAAGATTCCCACCTGTAACATTTTTGTTTCAGTAGTTCGGTTGATAAAAATCGAAATACTTAGTATTAATTGGTGAAATCAGTATTTGATTTGACAATCCTTATCTATAGTCAGAAGCTCAAAAGCATGGAAGCTGACAGCCAGTTTTACCAATAATAAACGCAGAAATTGGGTTTTAGAAGCCATAGAGGCAGTTGCGCCTCATTTAGTCTACTGATATTCAGCTTGATCCGGTTGTGCTGGAAGTTGACCCTAAAAGTTTTTCTTCGCCGTCATAGTATGGTGCTATCGCCGAAGTTCTATTCGTCGTTGGAAGACTTAATTCTGGCACAGTGGTTCATTTCGGAAACTAATTCTTAGAGGAAAGTAATCTCTTCTAATTATATTTGTATTTTTTAATATGCAACTGTCGCTACGATATAAAAGTACAGAGTGTTGATTTCATGAATGATTTGAAGTATGTTTGGTAGACAGAGGTTAGCCGCTTCCGTTTCATCTTGCGCCAGACAAGAACTCACGCTTATGGTACCTTGCCAAATACCTGTTAATGAAACATGCTCTAATTATAGAGGTCATGAAGAGTTGAACAAATTACTATCACGATCAAAATGGATTCCAGTTGCACTTAGGCACCACGATTCATATATAAACGATTTTAATGTAGACCAAATGGAGCTTAGTAATTTCACGCCAGCCATATACGATTCAATGTACCGCAAAGCTTGCAGTGCGCCGGAAAACTTGACGTTGCTTTCAGGACAAATTTACTTCTGAGAGCCGTAAACCGTCAACCGTGCACTGGATCGGGACCGCGTGTCGAAGCATAGCATCTTTACAACATACATTCAACGGAAAACGGACTCAGACAGGATTGTGGTAAGAAATCAGGCGATCCTGGTGAGGCCTAACACAGCCATGCAGTCTCCATTTAAACATCACCGCTGATTAAAGGTCCCATCCACCCCCGTAACAATATGACGTGTAACTTCCATCCACCCGCGGTAATCCTACGTGGTGGATATTATTGGCTGATGGTTAGGTACGATCACTTATAGTTGCGAATCTCGTGATTTTGATTCATCTGTGCTGTGTGTGTTGTTGTTGAGGCGCGTCTTAGCAGATATTGTTGGACTCTTCCCGAGTGCAGCACGTGATATGACCGGATGCATTGCCCTTTATGTCGTGACGTAGAGATCGGAGAAAATAACGTGACAAAGATTCTTTACTGTCGGGGTTGGCAACTTCTAATTATTTGACTAATACATTCTAATAATATTATAGGTAAATGTGGAAGTTGATGTTACTCTTTCACGAAAAACATAATTGAACGAATTTGGATGTTCGGTATGTACTCAACCTAGATTAAAACATAGAATAGGTTTGACAGCGATGTGGATAATTTTTTTCTATATATTTTAGTTTTAAATTAATCATGTATCTTTTTTACTTTTAATTCCAAAAAAAAAATTAATTTAACTTTCACTTATATTTGGCGCTATTAACAGCTTCACCCTGATCGTGATTGTAAGGCAGATATATTTTTGATGTTAATTTATGCAATTAAAATGCAAATCGAAGTGCAGTAAATATATGGAAGTCAAAGATAATTCAAATAGCATAGAGAAAGCAAAACACAAAGAGAAAGTTGGGAAGAAATTTCACACTTGTGGGACCGTATCCAAATATAGTTTAATTTCTTTGACCGTAGCGGACCAAAAAGGTTTCCTTTTTTTTTACCTTACCAAGCAGAAAATAATATCACTATCCCTTTCCACGTCACAATCTTAAAGACAAGTTTACGTAACAAGCATTTACGTCAATAAAAACTTACGTTACAATCAATTCTATTATAAAATATACCCGGTCTGTTGTGACTGAATGAAATGGTTCGATATTACGTCTATAGAGATACATGAAGCATCTTATCGTAACCGAACAAGGTTCATATTTCGATATCAAAAAATTGATTATAATAATAGCATACTGTTCCTGCCAGGTGTACTTGGCTTGTAACAATATTCTAATTTAACTATAGTCTGGCAGCCCTTGATCTAATTTGAGTTAGCTAATCGAGTGTCTAGTATGTTTTTAGGTCGAAAACTGTCTAGCAAATTATCGTCTTGATGAATGAATTGTGTGAGGAATAATATTTTTAGGGTTTTTTTTATATAGATTTTTTTTATGTTTTTTTTTGTTGTGTAAACTAAAATAGACGCAGATATTATGGAGCTTTCAAACTCACAATAGGTCATTACGTAATCAAATATTAATAGTGCGTTTGACGTCACGAGCCCTCACTCACGAGTTTCGATGCGTTTTATATTTTTCAATATGATCAAATGCTTACTGTAAACGGGCGTGAGGTAGGATTTAAGATCAACATCTTAGACCCCTTTTTTTTAGAGGAGCTCGTGGCTGAATAATTACAGCCGCACAGGCCGCTCTTCCGGGTTAAGCCGGGCTTGCCTATGTTGGTCTGAGGATGGGTGAAAGATGGTCACCCAGACCATCTTTCATAGCGAGTTTCCTCCGTGCCTCGGAAATCACGTAAAGCCGTTGGTCCCGGCTGTCATTTGTACATCATTGACAGTCGTTACTGTTAGTCAGAAGCTCTAAACTCTGACAACCAGTCTTACCATGGGGTATGGTATTACCCAGTTACTGGGTTGTGGAGGTGCGACAGGCAGTCGCTCCATGTAAAATACTGATATCTAGCTGAATCTGGTTCGACTGGAAGCCGACCCCAATAAAGTTGGGAAAAGGCTAGGCAGATGATGATCTCAGACCCCTTTTTAGGAAATACTAACAAACTGAATTCAGACAGCATCATCAGAAAGACTCTTATAGTTGTTTACTTCCCCTACTTTGATGTAACTTGACAGATAACGCACAATACGATACGATACCAAAGATCAATATTTACAAGGAATCAAGATTTATTTATTTGATACTTCAAAACCTTTCTCGTATTTATGTACTTTTTGCCACGTCTATTTCTGTGCCGTCATCATATGCCTTGCTCTTTTCAATCGGCTTCCATTTGGGTCGGCTTCCAGCCTTAGCAGACGCAGTATACTGGTTATATACCAGTATGTCTTCCTGCTTTTTTTAAGTGTTGAAATCTTGATGGACTTCCTCCGCCTGGGGAGGATGAACATGTCAGACTCGACTGACTAAAACCACACGGTGTCCGCTATTGTCCTAAGCCGACGGTGCAGGTCCACTTGCGCAATCACCGCTCCAAGGCAGGCTTTGACTCGACTACATCGGCGGATACGTCTGCCTAGTGCGGCGGCCGGGCCTCTCTTCGAGAGGCGACGTGATCTCGGGCAGTAGGTCCTACTCCTAGCGGTTCTTACCGGGCAATGACACCACAAGCTAGCTCTAACCTGGTGATGGCTGAGTACTCCCACAAGCGGTTTTAAAAAGCGACCACCAGGTTATTAGAGTCAGGCACCAAATAATTTTTAGTTTCATCTTTTAAAAAAAAATATATATATATAAAATCAAAATGGTAATTTCATCAAATCAGTCCTCCCACCCAAGGTAGAGCAGGAGGGACTTTCTCCTATGTCATCTACAATCGCAAGAAAAAAAAAAAAGTATTATTCATTAACAGCTAGAACTTCTATCAGTTGATTTTTTCACATTCCCGTTTTTCCTTTCGCTCCCACTATTTGACATTTTCATCGCCAGTTTCATAAGAAGTAAACAATAAGTCGCTTTCTTTATTCGCTCATACTTTGCTTAGGAAGACAGCTTAAAACGAAAGCTCTGCAATGCGGAACAATGACCTTGAAAGGTCATTGTTCATCAATACATCCATGTAAAGAGATCTCAGTTTTTCTGGTAAATGACGATTACACATGTATTTTCTAAAAAAAAACACCAAGGAATTTTGAAACCACAGACAAGTAGGCAAGAGCCCTCTTTGGTGCATCCACGTCTTTGCCACTAGAAAAATGCCTTCCACATCTAGAACTACAAAAAAAAGTATTATTGTCAATCTGACAATGACTGGGTCATCGTTATCACAAAATTTTAGTTATCACTTGTGTACATAATTTTCCAACAAATACGATGTTAACAAATAAATTATGGAACACGAAATTAGCAAGAAATTCAGTTTTCATAAGCTAGTGAATTTACTTTGAAAGGAAATTTGGTTTATCCTGCAAACCTAATCAAGTAGTATTTGTTGTGGATACGGTAAAGGTTAGTAAATCAACGTAATGTGATAAAATATCGCAGTGGGGCCGATACCACTGCCCCGACTAACGAGTTGTAGGTCGTGGCTTCGAACCCAGCCAGATGCATTCCTTTATATAATTTATTTCATCACCACTGCTCCCAAAATGGTGAAAGAAAACATTATGAGGAAACCGGCATGTCCTATAGAACCAACAATTAAAAGACATGTGACATTCACCAACCCGCACTGGGCCCGCGTGGTCGATTATGGCCCACTTTCTCTCACATAGAGTAGGAGTGCATACACTGCTGGGACGTACGTAGTAGTAGTAGTATACGTCTTACAGCCGCGAATAAAATTTTGATCAACATAAAACCTAGCAATGGTCTGTAAATTGCAAAAAACGCAAGAAATTTTTAATTTCACGGGCTGGTTGATGCATTCACCTCAAACCAAAGGTGTGTTGTCACTCTTTTTTTATATTATCTTTTCCGTTTGTTTTTCAGAGCGGCTAGCACGATAATGAAACGCGATGATTCAGTCAGGAGCTTCCAGTACTCTCAGCGTCGCATGAGCGGAGCCTCCTTCGGCGTCGCCGGCTTTCGAAACTCCTTGACTATAAATGCAGTAGCTCAGCATTCAGCATATCTTACTGATAAAATCGCAAATGCTGAGATGTACGTACCTGGTTACCTACTTTTGCTGATAATATTAATCATCATCGCTTTCTGTCTCTTTTCCATTTATTTGTATTTCTAGTGTGGGAACGAGATGGCGCTAGACGACTTGTATAGATCTATCTCTTTCCCACAGTGAGACAACTCTCGTTTTAAGATGTCAAGGTAGGCCACCAGACCGTTTAAGACTGGTCTAAGCGGTGAGCGGAGCGACGGGCGGCGCGAATAAGATATATTAGTTACTTTATAAGTACGCGAATTCGCTACTGGCGGCACTCCGTGGCGTCTTTCAAGCATTTGTTCTTATCGCTCATCGCCCTGCGCTAAGTCGCTTACAGGCCTTACAGCAGCAAGATTGTGAACGGGCCGTCAACCCAAAATTGCCTTCTGACGCTAAGTGGTGCGTCCCCGCTGGATATTATAGTCGATCACACATATATATTCTGCTCATTCAGATGTTACAGAATATAGAAAGGCACTATGATTATATTTAAGTGATATTTAATTTATATTTTATGTTTTTAGCGATAAACTAGAAAGACTACAGTCAGAACCAGTATCCTGGCACAAATTAGTAAGTAATTATGCAAAATATTTTACTTTAAGTAAAAATCTACATCAAGCAATTTACAAATACATGTATTAGGGAAAGAGAATGTTCCATGAATTAATTGCAAATTACAAAGAAAAATATAAGCCCGAATTGCGATTTTAAGGTCTCACCGGTGAAATTCCAAATAGACGCTCAAAAGAAAAAATTCAGTCTTTCATGCCATGGGCTATCTGGAATAATTCCCATATTTTCAGCGAATTTTTTTATCCGTAAAAAACACTGAACATAAAATGGGGATGATTCGCAGTACAGACCCTACGGCATGTAGTACTTAATTTTTTCTTTTGGACGTCAGTAAACTAGCACCCTGACATATCAATTCCTGACTTTTACCTACTGGCACTAGGCTGCGTTTCCACTGACGCGGAGCTGCGCGGAGAGGAGCGGTGAAAAGTGGTCAGTGTTTGGCTGCGGCTGTGCCGGCACAACCCAGCGGGCAAGGCGGGCCTGATTGAACATTGCAAAATCGTCAAAATCAGGCCGCCGGCTCTGCACCCCAATTTTCTACTATGAATATCCGCTCAGCTCTGCTCCACCCCGCTTGTGCTGTTTCCATTAAAGCGGAGCGGCGATTTGGAGCATAGTGATTAGTCAATTCGTGTACCCCTAAGCTCCTCTCCGCCCAGCTCCGCGTCAGTGGAAACGCAGCCTTAAGTCAGTTTTCCACCAGATATTGGTAAGTTGCCCGAACTTACCAATATTTGGTTATTACCTTTCATATATTACCTATCATATTTTCCAATTGTATATTTTCCTCCACAGTATAGGTATGCAAGACCATTGGAGATACTGTTGCTTCTTATTGCTGTTATCCTCGCCTGCATCAATGGCCTCTTCGTACCTCTGGGTGTCATCATCTACGGCGAGTTCACGTCACTCCTCATCGACCGCACCGTCATGATCGGTACTTCAACGGAGACTTACACCATATCGATATTCGGTGGTGGAGAAATATTGTAAGTACTTTTAAACAGATTTTTATTGGTAATAATTGGGTGTATTTTTTTCAAATGGGCGATTCTAATTTCTAACCTTAAATTACCTACTTCTAAATCTGCGACGTCAGGACCCTAAACTTATACTTGAAGGAATTAATCATTCAGAATACTAATTTGTTTTATACTCATGCTTCAAAGTCAGCTCAATAAATTCGTGTTTTTCTTTTAAAACTTCCTTTGATATTAATAAATGAGAATTTGGTTTTTTATCAAATTGCGGAGAGTTCCGTTTTGCGCTTTGCACCAGACGAAATTTTTAAACTTATGAAACAAATACATCGAAAATGATATTGTTCAAAGTGCTTCAAACTAAAGAACTGCCTAACACAATTTAGCTGTTTGCTGTCGTTAAAATCTATTCCGCAGGTCACCTAATTTAGTGAACACTACAATAATGATGTTTTTCTACCGTGTAACAGAACGAATGCCACAAGAGAGGAGAACAGACAGGCGCTTATCAGAGACTCCCAGGCTTTCGGCATCGGCTGCACAGTGTTCTCAATCGGACAGTTCATCGTCGGCGCCATTAGTGTTGATATCTTCAACCATATGGCACTTAAACAGGTAGGTAAGGTTCTAAAGGTTCCTCTAAATATAGTTCGTCGAACTATTCTTATAAGCTTTCAGCTTGCAAGTGTGGATTGCAATGGCCTAGTTGGTTAAGGCGTCTGGAGTACCTATCCAGAAGACGCGGGTTTGAATCCCACTTGCAATCTGAAATTTTTCTTTCCTCAAAAATCATCTTTATTCTTGAAAGTTCTAGTAACACCCTTGGACTTCTACTAAGTTCCATTGTGGAGAAGTGCGACCATCCTGAAACATGTTGTGGTATCTAGAATGCTTTAAAGCTATTAGACTGCTGTGTATGGTGTCGCTGGTTCGATTCCCGCACGGATCAAATATTTATTATGACCTAGAAGTAGTTATTTCGGGTCTGGGTGTTTGTGAGCTTCTATGTTTGTAAACGCACCCACGAACGACACAGGAGAAATTCCTAGTGACAGGCAATTATAACATTACATTATCCATTGCATTATAACAATGAATGAACACTTTCCAGGTTGACAGGCTAAAGGCTTTGTTTCTGCGAGCTGTGCTTCGTCAAGACATCACGTGGTATGACTTGAATACCACAATGAACTTCGCAACTAAAGTGTCTGAGTAAGTGTCCTTGCCATCTTTATTTCAAATACTTTTTGTATCCTAAAAGCAACGACGATATATTACTAGACTCCGCATGCACGATCTAAGGAACAAAAACAACAAACTATTCTGTCAACTCGCTGAAGTACTACGTATCAAGGGGGACCGGGTACTGCGTTGTGATTGGCTAACTCAAGGTCTGTTCTGTCTTAAGGCATATTTACGGCTCACAGGAGTGATCGAAATAAAACGGACATAAGACTTTTTTGCCTAATGTGTTGGCAGACATCGGTCGCCTGTTATTAGGAGTAACAGGCGAGTAATATATCGTCGTTGCCTAAAAGTGATGGGACCATGTTTCAATTCAACTTGAAACCATAAAGTAACGCCAATAACAATAAATCGTTGTGCTGTATGGATAACAGGGATCTGTTATGTTGGAGCCACACAAAAATGCGTTAAATATCGCTAAGTATAATGAAATTGTAATATTCGTATGAACGTCCATCATCGCGATAATTAACGGTATTTCCCGTTATTGTGGCCCCAGTATTACAGATGTTGCAGCTGTTCATTTGCATCATAGCTAGTACTAGTACTTTACCCATTATATTACCGCTACGATTGTTCTTCAAAACTATCGAAATTATGTAACTGGTGGCCTACCATGAACTCTTAAAGCGTGAGTATTTAGGCTGTGGGGAAGAGATGGCGCTAGACGACTTGTATAGCTCAGTCTCTTTCCCACAGCCTAGACTGCATCGTGTTAAGGGGAATGCTCCAACCAGCCCGCGAAATCCATAATTTCTTACGTTTTTTTGCAATTTGCAGGCCGTTGCTGGGTTTTATGTTGATTAAAATATTATTCGCGGTTGTAAGACGTACGTAGTTACAGAATTATAATCATCAAAATCACCAATACAACCCTCCAAGTTCATAATACCCTAGGAACGACTTTTTCTGTTTTTTTTTTGTTCCTCGGGTTTTATGAACTTGTAGGGTTGTATTGGTGATTTTGATGATTGGAGCATTCACCATAAGAACTCGTGGTAAGGCTCCAGGGTATCAAATTAACTCTCGCTATTTCTATTCAGTGACATTGAGAAGTTTCGCGAAGGAATCGCGGAGAAGGTGCCCATCTTCATCTACCTGGTGATGTCGTTCGTGACCTCAGTGATCATCTCTTTTGTTTACGGCTGGGAACTGACTCTCGTGATCTTGTCTTGTACTCCCGTGGTGATCGTCACCACCGCTGTTGTTGCAAGGGTGTGTTTAAGCTTTATAATATATAAATTCCTTTAATCGTTAAAGGCAGAATAGGAACCCCGCAGCGGGGCTCCCCCGAGTCCTCCTTAGCTTGGCCTATTTTTTGTACATATTACTGTTCAATTATTTTATTTTATTCGTGGCCGACTTAGTTATTTTGTGGACAATATAGTTTTTAGTGGGCGTAAATGCTATTTAATAGAAGCCATTAATTTCCAGGTGCAATCTTCTTTAACATCTCAAGAATTAAAAGCGTACAGCGTAGCAGGCGTGGTGGCAGAAGAAGTACTCTCTGCAATTAGGACCGTGGTCGCCTTTGGTGGACAAAAGAAAGAAATAGACAGGTAAGTAGCTAGCACAACAATTTTAAGTATCGAAAAGCGTTTTTTGCACTACTCTACTTTGTCCATCATAAAAATATTTGTGCCGTGCGGGGATCGAACTGGCGACACGCTGCGCAAGGTGTCGATCTCTCAAGAACTAAGCCAACCGTACCTTTGGTTTACCTCGCTAGTTGTTGCCCAGTATTGGCAACAACTAGCGAGTTGCAGGTAGTGGGTTTGAACCCAGTCAGGCAACGACAACCTTATGTTGTTTATTTCATCACACAGGATTATGGCCCACTCTATCTGACAGAGTCTGGCCAGGGTCCCAGTAGTGGCGACGTTATAGGCTGATAACGATTATGAAGCCTTGTGACTCTGCCCATTATATATATTTTTCAACAATTAGAAAAATGTCTGTAATGGTCGAGATTTTTTTAAAAATATTTAAGTTAAGCTATAATATTTTCCAGGTATGCTGAACGTTTGGAACCGGCGAAAAAGATGGGCATAAGGAAAGGAGTGTTCGCAGGGATAGGGAGCGGGGTCATGTGGTTCATCATATACGCCACATACGCCCTAGCCTTCTGGTACGGGGTCGGCCTCATCTTAGATAGCAGGCATGAAGAAAACCCTGTCTATACTCCAGCTGTACTAATGATTGTAAGTCTTTCTTTGAATGTTATCCTTTACTGGAGTAATGGGTGCCTTGATGTCCGATCATGGACCATGCACGGGTCGACGGCGCTTCCAGGCGCGCCTCAACGAGTTGTCAGCAATCTGACGGAGTTTAGAATGTCAAAGCCGACCGGGTTATGGGACTATCATAACAGGTAACCGTGACCCTGGAACGTAAAGGGCTTTTAAAGGATCACCATGGATTTCAGTAATGTCTGAAAGAGTAGCTTTGTTTTATAGAAGATACAATTTAAATTTCACGCTAACGAATTCAATGCCCTAAACTACTGCAGTATAAAACCCATAAAAGGACTGGCCTGTTAGTCTAGTGGTTAGTGACCCTGACTGCTATGCCGGAGGTCGTGGGTTCGATTCCCACCCAGGACAAATTTGTTTGTGTGATGAGCACGATCATTTGTTCTGTGTCTGGGTGTAATTTATCTATAATATGTATTTAGAAATATATACAGGGTGAATTTTTCAACTGGGCGTGGATTAAGTTTGCCGTATATGATTACTTCCCAGAATTTGATCCTTATTAGCAACACTATCGAACGGTATAATCATATAGGTTGTGATTTTTTTCCAAAATCAGCGGGTTCGATTCCTGACCAGGATTTTTGATTTTTAAAAAATCTAATGATGCAGTTTTAGTTTTCGTCAAAATCGGCCTCGAGACTCCTTTCAACGTTTTTCGATATTCCTCATAGTTTCGAAAGTAGCCATCCACGCCCAGTTGAAAAATTCACCAAAATTTATCTCTCTCTCAAAATTTATCAGTTGTCTAGTAACCATAACACAAGCTCTGCTTAGCTTGGGACTAGATGGCGTTGTGTGTTAGTTGTAGGTATATTATTATTATTTAAAGAATATTGATTTCAGGTATTCTTCAGTGTGCTACAAGGAGCTCAAAATGTGGGTTTGACAGCTCCTCATTTGGAAGCCATTACTACTGCCCGAGCGTCGGCCTCCGCCGTCTACGAGGTCATTGACCGACAGCCAGCCATAGACATATTTTCAACTGAAGGTGAAAGACCTGCACTCAAAGGAGACATTGTGTTTAAAGATGTCTACTTTAAATACCCAGCACGAAATGACGTACAGGTATTACTTTATAGAACTCTGCGATCGTTTTCACTTAACACTGGCTTGTTAGCGTACGGGTATCACACACCCTATAGCGCATCTTTAAAATTTTAAATTTGGAATGATTTTGTTCCCGTTATAAAAAAAAAACACTTGTCTCTTGATGAAATATCGAGTATCTTCGACATTTTGTATGGATTTGGTATTTTATTTATAAATATGGTTTGGGACTCATGTACCCCACGCGACAGATTACTTAACTTTTAAAGTGCGACCAATCAACAGTTAATGGTATGACTATATAGATACTGCAAGATAATAAAACAGAGCTTCACCCGCATTATAACCAGTTAGTAAATAATAATTAATGGAAAATTTCACCTGTAATCTTAGGTGTTAAACGGGCTAAATTTGACGATAA
This sequence comes from Agrotis ipsilon, assembly GCA_028554685.1. Lineage (NCBI taxonomy): Eukaryota > Metazoa > Arthropoda > Insecta > Lepidoptera > Noctuidae > Agrotis > Agrotis ipsilon. Next base: position 13,078,514 of record CM052972.1, read on the forward strand.
AAGCCAACGAGACGGTGGCGTTGGTGGGTTCCAGTGGATGCGGCAAGTCAACGGTGCTGCAACTTATACAGAGGATGTACGACCCTGACAGTGGGAGCGTGATGGCGTCCAAATACGACTTGAGGAACTTGAACGTCAGACACTACAGGAACCACATCGCGGTGGTTGGACAAGAACCTGTTCTATTTGCTGGAACCATCAGAGAGAATATTAGGTAAGAGCAAAGTAAATAAGCAGGTACACTTCAGATTTATGTATTATAACACGAAGCGAGAAAGCAACGTTTTCTAAAAAAATGTTGAGTATTGCGGGGGTATACGGTATTTTGGGGTACCGTATACCCCCGCACTACTCATCTTTCTGATTGTTGGGTACCGTATACCCGGCAATTCTAGTTCGGAGTCCTAGATCAATTTAAAAATATCTGGTCAAGAAATCTGGTAGTCTTAAAAGTTTATTCGATTTGTTAAGAAAGTGCCTGATTGAAAGTCTTCCAGCTCACCTCTCCAACTATTTCTAATAATTTATTGTTACAAATTTTCGGAGTTCGGTCTTTTTCTTTTATCCTTTTGTAAATGTGCAGTTTTATTTTATTTCAGAATGAGTAACCCAGCCGCTACGGATGATGCCATCATCGCAGCAGCGAAAGACGCGTACTGCCACGACTTCATCAAAGCGCTTCCTGATGTATGTAACGTTAAATAGTTTTTACTGCATATTTAAAAAGTGTGATGAATTCAGAAACAATGGTGCGTTCAGAAGTTTCTGGAAAAATAAAAATAATTAGATTTTGTGAGAAAATGCCTACTGGGGAATTATTTCGGATCTATTTTTCGGAATTGTCATTTTCACCGCACGGCAAGGCTAAATCAACCGAAAAATAGACCAGTAGAAATTCCCCATGGCACTAAAATAGTTTTCCAAGGTTTGAGCCCAAAGCGTGTATTTACTTTTAACAGGGCTACGACACTATGATAGGCGAAAGAGGTGCCCAACTCTCCGGAGGTCAAAAGCAACGTATTGCTATAGCGAGGGCCTTGGTAAGAGTGCCTAAGATCCTGCTCCTCGATGAGGCTACTTCGGCTCTTGATTCTTCGAGCGAAGCCAAGGTACAGAAGGCTTTGGACGCGGCGGCGGAAGGGAGAACCACCGTCATGGTGAGCCACAGGTACGTATGACAGTAATAGGCCTCAATTTGAAATGACATAGTTCGTGACATTAAGGAAATGTATTGATTCGAATTGTAATAAATTTTTTTCTTGTATATGTATAGTATCAAAAATTTTAAAGCATAGACTTCTACAACTCTGTACTTTTGCATGCCTGGTTATTGGTAAAATATGGCTGTTTCTCTAATTAACCTAACACCTTACTTGTACCCATATTTGCGAAATAAAAATCTTGTCTTATCTTATTATGTGAATTAGTGCACGGTCAGCCCAGAACTGCAGAACGACTTAATTGACTGTCGCGACTTTCCTAACGAACTAATTATAGATTATTTAATTTGGAGATAAACTTATAATATTGTAATAGCTACAATTACTCCTCGCATTTGCATATTTGTTTGATTTGTTATGCCTCAAAATATAAATAAATTTTTGATCTTTTCATTTCACTTTTTTGTTAGATATGGCATCGTCTTGAAGAAATCTGTAGAGATGCTATCAATAAATAATAATTTTTGACCGTTTCCATATTTGTTTCTTAAAAAGTTTTTACATTAATAGGCTGAAGTTGTGTGTTACGTAGCCAAAAGTACTTCGGAGGTACAATATTATTATTCTTATCCAACTAGTGTTATTTACTTTAGCAAATAATTTTAGATTATCAACAGTGCTGAATGCAAACCGCATAGTATTTATAGACAAAGGCGAGGTGGTTGAAGAAGGCACATACTCAGAACTAATGGAAAAGAGAGGACGATTTTACCAACTGAATAAAGAAAATCAAGTGCAGTCAGGTGAAATCGCTGGCGACGTGACTGGGAAAACTGAAGCAAAACGTAAGACTTCCCCACTTTTATGTCAATATAGCGACCTTGGCGTGGCGCGACGGTAGCGTGGCGTGTCGTTGGCGTGCTTATCTATTTATAAAAAAATCAATGCCACTTTTCAAGAACGGGCTCACCTATCCAAACCAAATATTTAAGCTTTGTTCGGACTATTTAGTAGATTATCTGAAGTTTGCACAAAATCGGTCGAGCGGTTCTTCATTTATCATGTTTCTGTAACACGTAGCTATATGCACGGGGCGGGCTGCTAGACTCTGAAAATAAGCACCTTTGTCCTGCTAAACATTGCATAGTGTGGCGTGGTGAGTGACGCTTACATATTTTTCGTAGTAAGTCAGTAAGCACGCCAAGAACACACTAGCATCGCGTCTCGCCGAGTTTGATATTTGTCCTTTAATGTCCCTTGTGGATATAAGAATAAACTTGTCACACTTGCATTGGTTCGTTGCGTACTTGGGAACTGCACTGGAAACAACCAATGCAAATAAATCTAAATTGGACCTCAAACAAGATTGGCGTAACGTTCGCTAGAAATATCGGCCGCTTTCTGGCTTCCCTTATGCGCCAGCCCTTCCCTAGGCGAAAGACACCCAGCGCTCATCTCGAGCGCTGGGTGTCTTTCGCCCAGCAAATGCTTGGTAACCCTTATGTTTGGTGTGGACATGCACAAAATTCTTCTCCTATTTTTTTTTATTCCTTCACTATGGTTGTGTGTGTCCAATATCAAAGAAATGAAGATCTAGCTGATGTATCGAACTGTTAAATTAATAATTTTCATTAATTGTGAATATCTCAAAGACTTTTCTGATTACAGACGAAAAAAAAGTACATCACCCTAAGAAGATTAGATCTGTAGAATCTGTAGTGAGTTCCTCATCATCCAGCTCAGCATCATCTGTTGGCTCTTTGGAAAAAGAGAAAGAGGAGAAGCCGTACATACCGTCGAACTGGGAGATTATGAAGTTATGTGAGCCGGAGAAGTGGTGGATGTTTGCCGGAATAATGGCTGCGGTAGCTGTCGGCTCTTCCTTCCCAACTTTCGCTATCCTCTTCGGAGAGACTTATGGGGTATGTTACAACATGTTTTATTGCATTGGCACCTCATATATAAGAGAGCCTCTAGAGTTAGGCACCTTACATAAACACACTAAAGCGCAAGTATGGACATCCCGTACTGATGTAAAGGCGCTCCCTCACCGGGAGCATTCGCTTATAATGTAACATTAAAGATTCGACTTTGAGCATTACATTGAAATACTACCTCCCTGACTGACGAGCATTGGCGTACAAGTTCAGATTTGATACAAGGTGCGCATTGTGATGTTCGATTGTCTTCCCTCACTGATGAAATGTTCGAATCTGTAACATTACATTACAGGTGAATGCTCGCGGTGAGGGAGCGCCTTAAGTAAGATAGAGCACTCCCAGGGTGGGTTAATCCCAGGGTAGGAGTGAGGAGAAAAACCTAAAGACCGGTCCCCTTGTATGAGGACTGCGACACTGACAGGGGAGGGCAGGACAGCGCTTTCGTTATGTTTGTCTAGACAGTGGCAAACGATGAAGCCACAGATGGTCGGTGAAATGCAGAATGTTTGAAACAGCTTTCAAAGCATTCTGCCTTTACACCAGGTTAATCTTCACCTTTAACATGTCAAGAACCTTATTTTCTTCTACATAGAGGTCTTTTTTGTTTTTTTTAGTTGTTGGAAAATACCAACGATGACTGGGTGCGTGGCGAGACGAATTTCATCGCAGTACTGTTCCTTGCTGTGGGTGTCTACACCGGTATCGGCATCTTCTTCCAATTATTCATATTTAACTTAACAGGAGTTCGACTGACGGCGAGACTAAGGTACTGGCATTCAACATTTAACAATATTTTCCTAAGAGTCCGCGCCACTACTGAATTCGTTGGCGCAGCGCTAGTGTCTTTGTTAGTACATTGCATTCAAAAATGTAGTAGGTATCAACCACATATTTTGGGTCGCGGGACTTATCTCATTACTGTGACCCCGGAATGTAAAGGGCTATTGAAGGACACCCGCGTTAATTTTAATCAGTCGAGTCTGACAGTCCCTCCCACCCCCTGCCCTGAGTGGGAGGACTCATGACGTTGTTTTTTTTTTTTAATAGTACCATCGTGGCGTTAGCGCTGCGGGCGGTAGCGCTGGGTAGCGTGGTTATAAGGTTGTGTTTATAGAGAATAGCACGCCATTGCTGCACGCCATGCGCACGTCATAATCTTAATATATATAAATCTCGTGTCACAATGTTTGTCCTCAATGGACTCCTAAACCACTTAACCGATTATAATAAAATTCGCACACCATGTGCAGTTCGATCCAACTTGAGAGATAGGATAGTTTAAATCTCAAATTTTAGACCGGGTCTTCCACCCGTGCGAAGCCGGAACGGGCCGCTAGTGGTTTATAAATACTTGGATGAAAGTGGTTTAAACATATTTAAATATCAAACGTGTCTTGGTTACCGTCCGTCATTTTTTTTCCGAACCTCGGTATGGATCTGTCGTTCCGTCTGCCATAATTGATTTCTCACTGTACCCATTCTGTTTTGATCAATAATTTTTAATATTACAGGGTGGCAGCATTTGAATCTATGCTGAAACAAGAGATTGGTTGGTTTGACGACGCTGCAAACGGAGTCGGGGCCCTATCAGCCCGGTTAGCTTCTGATGCGGCTGCAGTGCAAGGGGTGAGCTATTACATCTCATAAGCCTTAATAGCTTATAGAATGACCAGGGGCCTTGGCCAAACAGCAGAGGACAGCAGACGTTAATCGTTATCGCTCAGCTGTCACCAATACATTTTCAACTTTATACCCCACGCGTAAAGTTGTAAATCTATAGAAGTTTACAGATCGTTTTCGTTAATTTTGTTCGGTATTGCTCAGCAGTCTTTGATAGATTTTCAACTTTATGAGCTAGCGATTATGGTTGAAAATGTAAAAGTGACTGCTGAGCGATAACGATTGTCGTCTGCTGTTTGTCTGTAGGGCCAGATTCCTAGTACCTAAGCCACTGAGAATTGGGGTGCTAAGACGGGAAACGGGGTGCTAAGACGGGAAACCTCCACGTGCGCCCGTGGACTGGAGTTCCGTCTCGGATGCGTCCGGGGGGAAGACCAGTGTTTCGGGCCGGTGCACCCTGGGATGCGGGCAAAAACTCTTCCTTAGGCACTGTGTGCCTAAGGGGTCTCTTTGCCCGTATGCGAATAGCCTGTCGTGTGGACGCTCCAACGCGTGTCCCTCTGATCAGCAGACGGCACAGCGGCGGAGCGGGCTTGCGGACGGTGAGTAATGGCTAGCTCGCCGTCCGACCGAAGACCAAGCCCGGGTCGGTGGCGCGTCGTGTTTCGCGCCAAATGCCTGCTGGGGTCGCGGGTTTTTTCTTAACCCAGGATACCGCGGCCCTGGAACGTAAAGGGCATCCGAAGGAACACGGGTGGATTTTAGTCAGTAAGAGTCTGACAGTCCCTTCCGCCCCGCCCAGGGCGGGAGGACTCATTTGATGATTTTACCACCTAAAAAAAAAAAAGCCACTGCCACACACACCTATGTGAATACAAATAAATAAATAAATAAAAAAAAAAATCTAGACCCGGCTAAAAGCACTTAAGTCGCATGCAAAAAGATTTGACTTAAGTGCTTATGGCTTCCGAGTCTAGAATTATTACCTGTCGCCGTTCGATTCCTACGTGAAACAAGTGAACATCTCCAAGAAAAACTTTTGAATGTCAGCGAGACGCTCACTCAAACAAAAATATGTTTATGCACTATTATCAGGAGTGAAAGACAGGTTCTAAAGTTAGTCTCGTCATCCTACATTGTAAATAGAGAGGTGTTTTGACCAAACGATGGATGCCCGATAGGTTATGTCACCGATAACTGAATACGGATTTTTACTTCTTACTCAAAAATCTTCTTCCAACTATTCCGATCCAGTGATAATGGAGCCACTGGTAGTTAGTTTTATTAATATCGTCATCAATATTAGCCTCTAAATGTTCCCATTGCTGGGGCACAGGCCTCCCCCTGAGAAAGGGCCATAATCCACCACGCCGGCCCAGTACGGTTTGGTGAATGTCACATTGTCTTGTAAATAAAATAAATATAAATCAATATTTTTTTAACCAGGCTACAGGCACTCGCATCGGCGCTCTAATGCAAGCTACAGCAACAATACTGATCGGCATGATCCTATCTATGTACTACACGTGGAAGATGACCCTGGTGTCTTTGATCTCGGTGCCTATGGTCATTGGTGCTGTGGTCCTCGAGGGCAGGGTCTTGTCTGTCGGCCTGGCCCTCGTCAGAGAAGCCTCCTACAAAGCCACTACGATTGCCACCGAAGCTATTACTAATATCAAAACTGTTTGCGCATTCTGTAAGTATCTCATAATTTTTGTCTTGATTTGAGTATGTTTTAGGCTTTGCCGCACGCGTGGATTTTTGTAAAAAAAAAACTACATTCTCTATTTCGATATAAATCTTTCTACATAATGTTGTTTTATCGATTCTTCCGTCCAAAGAAAATGTTCCTACGGTTAGAAAATGTAGTTTTTTTACCAAAATAGGCATGGATTTTATGAAGACCACAGAATCATACTGGATGCGAGAGGCTTCCAACCGGTCCTATTGAAAGTCTGTAGGGTACGTTCAGCAGTGGACGTCTGCCTGATGATGATGAAGCATGACGATTTTTTGTCAGTCCAGTCGTCTATGGGTCGTAACAAAAACATGTGGAATTGTATAGGAATAATTGTTATGTATTTTTTTTTTGAATAGGTAGCGATAGAATTGTTCATACTACACGTGGTGCAGAGAGCTTCAATTCTAGACGATAACCTTAATTAATAGCATAATTAGACTTAAGGAATCGTTTCCCAGGTGGTGAAGAAGGTGTGATGAGGCGCTACGAAGATGCGTTCGTAGGCGGTCATGAAGCGGCCACGAAGAGCTTACGTTGGCGAGGATGCGTCTTCTCCTTTGGCCAGACCGCTCCCGTTGCCGGATATGCACTGTCTCTATGGTACGGTGGCGTGCTAGTCGCCAATGGAGAGATACCATATAAGAACGTTATAAAGTGAGTCAATCCTTCGAAAACATTATCTTCTTCTTCTTCTATAATATAAAAATGAATCGCTGAATGTGTTGCTAAGCGCAAATCTCGAGAGCAGATGAACCGTTTTCGCAATTCTAGTTTTATAATATTCCTTGAAGTATGAGGATGTTCTTACGGAACGAAAAATTTGAAAAAGTTGACTGAAAAAGACTAAAATCAACACTCTTATACAAAATATTCGTAATAATATTTAAAAGTTAAAATTCAAAAAACAATTTGAACTTTAAAACCATACCATAAAGTTTAAGTGTTAGTGGACGGGTTCCGGGAAGGCAAAACAATTGAGCGACGAAGTTATAGGCGGTACGAAGTTTGCCGGATCAAAACGAACAAAAAAAAATAAAACTCATTAATTGCTTCATAACTGACTTCATTGCACAGAGGCAGTCTTTTCTATGTTTTTTTTTAGTATGACTTCTAATGCCATTCTGTAGATATGTCTAATTGTCTATCACATCACCCGGTACTAATTAATGTGCTCACCGTGCAGGGTATCGGAAGCGCTTATCTTCGGCGCATGGATGATGGGGCAGGCGTTAGCGTTCGCCCCCAACTTCGGCGCGGCAGTGAGCGCGGCTGGACGGGTCATGACGCTGCTCAAACGACCACCACTCGTCGTCGATACGAACCAGCCTTGCGTGCCGGAAAATTACGTATGGGCTAAGTTATATCAACTTCTAACAATTTTAATAACATGCTCATAATTTCAGTTAACAAGGTAACACGGGCTACCACTGATTACCATTACCTGATTTGTGTGTCATAAACTCATAAGTCTAACTTTTTATTAAAAAATATCAACAGTCATATCAAAACAGTGCATTATATCCTGGGAATTCGATCATGTACAGGACTGAAATTCGGTACACATAACGCAACTCGTACCGGACGCCCTTAGCACGAGTTTTCAGTATTTGACAATTTTCAAGCAAAAAAATTAGTTCCTTCTTCGCACACCAGAGGCCCTGTCCCATTTTTTCATACAAGAAACGCTGTAGATACTGGAAAGTAAAATAGTGAAAATTCGTGCTATGGGTACACGGGTGCGGTTTAGTGGTTTACATACAGGCCGCCTGTTACAAAAAGGAGGCCAGTGTCTCAGTAGGTAACGTTATGATAAAGCTTTGTTTATAGCTTCCGATGACCCAAATAGTAACGATTAACCTGAAGACAAGAAGAACACACACATTGAAGGATAAACCATTCTCATTCACAGATCGCACAAGGCAAAATTCAATACAAAAACGTTAAGTTCCGGTACCCAACACGGCGTGAGGTGGAGGTGTTACGTGACCTGTCCTTGCTGATCCCATTCGGCAAACGCGTTGCCCTAGTTGGGCCTAGTGGTTGCGGCAAGTCTACTCTCATACAACTGTTGCAGCGGCTTTACGACCCAGAAGATGGCAGTGTTGTAAGTCAAACTAGTGAAAAGGATTCGGAACTATTTTACTTTTAGTGGCTTGTTAAATTGAAAAGCTTAAAACATTTGGCGCCCACCTTAGGACAACCAAGTTTCGGAAAACTAGTGCTATAACCCTGATGATGGCAGTGTTGTAAGTCAAACAAGTCTTTTGACAAAGGCCTTATTTAAAGCTACTTTAACTGGCTTGCTAATTTTATAGCTCCAAAGCATTTGGCGCCCAACGTGGGGCATGGAAGTGTCGATAGACTAGTGCTATAACCTATATGTTGGCAGTGTCATAAGTCAAACTACTGAAACAAAAGTCTTTTGACAAAGGCCTTATTCGGAACTACTTTTTAGTGGATTGGTAATTTAAAGCTCTACAAATTTGGCGCCCAACGTGGGACACGCAAGTTTCGGAAGATTGGTACTATAATTGTCACAGATATAACTTGAAATGAATGTTATCGTTTGTTTATGCTGTCAACATGCCAACTTTATTCCTACATTGTTTTGTTTCTTAGTACTTGGATGACTACAACATCGTAGAGGACATGCGTCTGTCTACTCTGCGTGGAAACATCGGCCTGGTTTCACAGGAACCTGTGCTCTTCGATCGGTCCATTGCCGAGAACATTGCGTATGGTGACAACAAACGGACAGTCACCATTGAAGAGATCGTCACGGCAGCCAAGCAAGCTAACGTCCACAGCTTTATTGCCGCCTTGCCTAAGGTAAGTAGATTTTAATGAAATAAGATTTAATAAGCAGGTGTCTGAAAAATCGACTATTGCAGAATTATGACACGAATTTATAAATTACTTGAGAGGTAGAATAGAATATCCCATTTGACTTCAATATTATTATCGTAATTCATAGTACGGGTAAGCCCAAGACGGGTAGTCCGCCTAAAACGGGTATGCATGTTAAATTACTCGTTAACATAGCATACCCGTCTTACCTCTCCTGCCTACAATCCTTTTATAACAAGTATATTTGTTTAGACACTCGGAATCATCAGTGCATTGTGCATTCAAGTGCATTTTTTAAGGATACAGTTTTGTGTGCAGCGCTGCCACTGCATCAAAACTACAGTTGGTATTCACTAAGCGAATGAAAGCTACGTCTATCAGTAACCTAGTGAATAGAACAGGCTATTATATACATACAAGTATCATACCTGTGTTCGTAATATATTCTTCATCAACGGCTTGTCTTCAGGCATACGAAACACGTATCGGCGCCCGCGCATCGCAACTCTCCGGAGGTCAGAAGCAGCGAATCGCCATCGCACGTGCACTCGTGCGCAACCCGCGAATATTACTGCTGGATGAGGCGACATCGGCTCTCGATACACATAGCGAGAAGGTACGAAAAATACTATTATTTTATTAAATAAATAAATTAATATTTAACGTGGTAGATTTATTAAGATGAGTCTTCCCACCCAGGGCGGGACGAGAGGGACTGTCAGACTTGTACTCACTAAAATTCATAGTGTTCCTTCTTCTTCAGTGATTCTAGTTATTCTTCTTCTTCCTCCAGCTAGTGATCAGTCTTCTTCTATCTAGTGATCCTTGTCCATTTATTAATAAAAGACCTTCCTCCATTCCTTGCAATATTCACGACTTTGCGCAACCTCCTTCCAATTCTCAAGGTAGACATCCAGTACCCTTAGCACGAGTCTTCAGTATTTGAGACGTAAAGTAAACTGGAACCTTGACAATTTCAAATTGACAATTTTCAAGGAAAAAATTAGTTCCGTCTTCACACACCATTCTGTTCCAATTTTTCATACAAGAAACGCTGTAAATACTGGATAGTAAAATAGTGAAAACTCGTGCTAGGGGTACAGTGCGTCCCGCCATCTCCTTCGAGTAATCTTCTTTTTTTTTTTTGTTTACAGGTAGTTCAAGAAGCCCTAGACAGAGCGAGTGAAGGCCGCACAAGTCTCATAATAGCCCATAGACTAACAACCATAAAAAATGCAGATCTGATCGTAGTCATCGCTAAAGGAGTAGTGTCCGAATTAGGCACACATAGAGAGCTTATTGCGAAAAAAGGCATATACGCGAACCTTTATGAATTGCAGTGTGGAATTGCAGAAGAGAATGAAGAGTGAAACTTAAGGTGTTTTTTTTAGAACATTTTAGTTTAGACAGTAATCTACAAAAGATAGGCGCACTTAGAGCCTGTATGAGTCAAACAAAAAGGTTTGATTTGTTCTGGTTTAGTCCTAAGAGTCTATCAAGCATGTTTAATGTTCCTATTTAACCTCCTTCACGGAAAACATTTTTTTTTTAAATTTGAGGATTTTTTTTGTGCAGAATTCTAAACCTCACTGTACTATGGCGGTATAAGAACGACTTCTTTCTCAAAAGCTAGAGTGAACAGACTTCTTTTGGGTAAGCTCGTCCCATGGTAGACTTTTGTCTCTGTCATCTCTGATCTGGCTTAAAGTCAAGAGTAAACCCATATCAAATGAAAATAAAAAAAGTTTGAGAAACTTTTTTTTCGTAATTCCCATGATTATTTCAAATCCTAATGGTTTTAGAATTTAGTACATAGATACTATCCCATATTTTGCTCGGACACATTCCTCGCATGTTCCTTTGACATTCCCTATCCATCTACGTTCCCTTTTAAAAAGACAATCTGATAATTCCTAATTAAAAATGTCCTATTTAACTTTAAACATAATTATAGTTACCTATTGTTTCGAATATCTGCTTGCTGTAAGCTGCTTAATACATTATTTTACCTATTACAGCTTTGTAAAATATTTATTATTTTTTAATTATATTATTTATTCTTCGAATATTTTCAAATCGACGTATTTAAGCATATAAGGCAAATATTTTAGATTATGTGCCGCAACATAACAATCATATTTATACTCATATTATTTTATAATTATTATTTTTTATGATTTTATTGTAAATACGAATTATGAAAGCTTTGCCTTTGACGGTGCCTTCAAAATATATTAGATATTAACAGCCAAGTTCGGCTGTACGTAAACCAAAGAATTTTATTTTTAAATCAATATTTATATGTACTTACTAATGACAGACTATATTAAACAATACTAATGATTGCTTCAGAATTGTAAAGCATCTTTAATTAGCATTTCTAGAGTAGGTATTGTTACAAATCATCAAATAAATTGTGCTCAAGTGAAATGGTGTAACTTGTTGTGAACGAAATTATATTTTTATACCATATTACGATTTATATAATAGGCATGATGACGTAACAAAGAATCACTTTATTTATTGTCTCATTTCATTAAAGAAAGACAAGAACTTCATCTCAAGAAGACTCGCAAATGTATTTATTATCATAATTATTATATGTGCAATTCTTTACATGTTAGGGATGATTTTTCAATGGTCACATAACTTTTATCTGACGATAAAAATAGCGGTTTGACATTTTTTCAATAGATAAGCTATGAAAACGCCATTTTTATTCCTCAGATAAAAGTTACTCATCATCATCAGCCTATAACGTTCCCACAGCTGGGACACAGGCCTCCTCTCTTGTGAGAGGGAGTGGGCCATAATCCACCACGCGGGCCCAGTGCGGGTTGGCAGATGTCACATGTCTTCGAATTTGAAGGTTCTAGGACATGCCGGTTTTCTCACGATGTTATTTCCTTCACCGCTTTGAGAGCAGTGGTGATGAAAGAAATTACACAAAATAATGCGCCAGGCTGGGTTCGAACCCACGACCTACATCTCGTAAGTCGGGGCCGATACCACTGGGCCACCACTGCTCTTAAAGTTATCTGTCTATTGAAAAATCAGCCCTAAGTCGAAATAAAATAACAAAACACAATCATCCGCCATGTTGCATGAAACTCCAATGAGAAAGGATTGACGTCACTTCTATTAAATTCTTCGCTGTTTAATTATTTTTTTTTGATTATCTAGAAGTGACGTCATAACGCCATTCATCAAGTACTTTGGATTTCAAATAAACATTTAATAATGTTATAACCTTTTTTCTGCAGATTTTTGGAAATAGTTGATACCTCGGCACAGTTTTTAAAAATTACTCATCATGCCTATTGGTGTTTTGCTAATCAAAGTGTATAATGTATGATGTAGTTGTATAGGAAAATAAACTGTGGAATTTATTTGTGATTTTATTTCGCAATTCTCTTGTTTTTTAAGAATGTATACGCCGTACGACATTTCAGACGTTTTGTGGTGATGGCGGATCTAAAATCTTTAGCGGATAGCAGTTTCGAAATATCTTAGCTCGTCTTGGCGGGGCACTGCCGTGCCCCCAGATTTTCATGTCTAAAACAATAAAAAGAATGTCAAATATAATTTGTAACTTTAATAATTATCTGCCCTTATAAATAAATAAACAAATTGAATTTAAAATAATACATGGTGGTATATTATCGGCAGTTTATCACTTTCCCTTACGTGACACTAAAAAATAACATATTATAAAAGTCTCATAATTGTGCATAACGGAAATAGTTCACAAATATGATAATTATAAAATGTTTTAATAGTGTATTTACCCTCATTCAATAATGTCGTTATACCAATCTAAAACTTGTATTTATTTATAAAATAATATTTCTACTATTTGAGGCCTTCAGATACACAATTGACTGAAATAAAATACTACACTAGAAACATAAAAAATGCTCAATGGACAATGCTGTGATCCAATGATTTGGTCAACAAAATATAGCACCTCAAGCCAATATAAAACATAGGTAAAAAAGATCGCGATTCATAATCGGAAATTTGTTGCGTAAACGTCATGATTCTAGTTCCAATATTTTTTCAGACAAACTATAAAATAGGCCCCAATCCTAAACAATATGTTCCACTAAAACTTGAAAAATATAAAATCTTTCAAAACCAATTTAATAAAAAAAATATTTCATGACATACTAAGTCTAATAAAAACAGTGTGTATTAAATATATACAAAAAAATATATTAAAATCTGTACAAATAAAGGCAAGTTGTTACTCGTAATCTCACTGGGTATAGTGGAGCATATTGCATTGGAAAACAGACCTAATTTCCTTTTTTCTAAGTGCTTTAATTGCGATTAGCCACAGCGATGTGATGAAGGGGCTTGGTAGGAATTACGCCTCGGATGACAGGTTCCAGGCAGTCGGAGTAGATGTCTGCGGAGAGCTCTTCCATGCCAATCTCAGCGTCTGTCTTCGACAGTTTAGTAGCCTCGTCGACTACTTGACGCACCTTTGAGTCTATTTCCTGTAATATAAAACATATTCACTTAATTTTGTTGTAATTTTTATTAACGTTTTCCTTCCGTGACTCGTGTTTCTTGGAATCGAATCATATTAAGCCACGTATTCACTGAGCAACAATTGTTGATAGATTTTGTTTCTGAAACAAGTTTATAAACAATTGTTGCTCAGTGAATACGTGGCTTTAATTCCATATTGAAATCCCTGTGAACGTTTTGTGCCAACTGCGTACCAATTTATTTATTTAAATGTTTCTTTTCTTAGATAGTACATGAAATTGTTCAAAAAATCGTGCAAAAAAAAAGCTCTCGACTTGTACCGAAATAACGATGAAATAACTTAGTCTTGGTAGAGTAGAGATACAATTGGTCACGCTACGAATGCTGAAGACACCCGGCAACAATACAACTCCAACTTACTAGCAACAATAATGCTCTGGAGGGGTATTACAAAGTCTTAAAACCGGGCTTGTTCCAGTGAGTGAACGAGATGGCGCTAGACGACTTGTATAGCTCTGTCACTTTCACTCGCTGGAATAAGCCTGGTTTTAAGACGTTGTAATACCCCTACAGGAGACTGCTGTCGCTGTCTCGTATTCGTTGCAACAGTGATGCGGATCTTGTACGCAATATTGCAAAAACACTCCTATTCAGCCCGTTTGACTGCATGTTACATTTAAGTAATCACCTTCAGTTGATCTGGAGTAGCGAGCTCGTTGCTGAGGATCTTCTCCTTGAAGGAAGTGATGGGGTCCCTGGTCTGACGCACTTCCTGGATCTCGTCGCGCGTGCGGTACGACGTGCCGGGGTCGGACATGGAGTGGCCGGAGTAACGGTACGTCTCCATCTCCATTACCAATGGACCTGCGGGTAGATGTAAGGATGTTTGTTACTCAGGGTCGTTTGCTTGATCAGTAAAGTATTTGCTTAAGTAGTGCCCAAGGACTTAAAGAATACCAGATTGTTACGAAGCTGAGTCTTTCCCGGAATCTGTCTGTCTGTCCCTATGTATGCGTAAATCTTTGAACTACGCAAGGGATTTTGATGCGATTTTTTTAATAGATATAGTGATTCAAGAGCTCGTGGAGGAGCTCGTGGCTAAATAATTACAGCCGCACAGGCCGATCTTCCGGGTCAAGCCGCGCTTGCCTAGGTTGGTCTGTGGATGGGTGACCATCTTTCATAGCGAGTTTCCTCCGTGCCTCGGAAAGCACGTAAAGCCGTTGGTCCCGGCTGTCATTTGTAGATCTTTGACAGTCGTTACTGTTAGTCAGAAGCTCTAAAAGTCTGACAACCAGTCTTACCATAGGGTATGGTATTACCCAGTTACTGGGTTGTGGAGGTCCGACAGGCAGTCGCTCCATGTAAAATACTGATATCCAGCTAAATCTGGTTCGACTGGAAGCCGACCCCAATATAGTTGGGAAAAGGCTAGGCAGAAGAAGAAGATAGTGATTCAAGAGGAAGGTTAATATAATACTACATGCATAATATAGTAGACATTGCACCCGTGCGGAGCCGGGGCGGATCGCTAGTATATTAATAAAATAAGGTCCGGACCGAATTTTCGATATAAGACCTCAGATTATAATTCGTTCATTGTTATTTCGTACCAATTTTTCATACTTGGTCGACTACTGCTCAAGAAATAGAAAGCCAATTTTTGATTTGTCAGTGACAATCCACACAAAGGTCCCAAAGGTCAAGTTAGGACTATGATATCTCGATAACTTAAACGAGGAACCATTTTTTCCCAACAAATCAACGTCATAATTCCTATTTACGTCACAAAAACATGAAAGGGGTTTCAGAAATGAATAGAAACAAAAACACCTTATAAAGAATACCAAACGTACCTTTTCCACTGGTGCAGTACTCGATACAGAAGCGTGTGGCCTCCCTACTGGCGAGCACGTCCATGCCGTCCACCCAAATGCCGGGGATGTAGTCACCACGCGTGTAGTAGTCTGTGCTCGCTGAAGAACGATCGATGCTCGTTCCCATACCTGAGAAAACATTCCTACGGTTAGATTTTATGTTGAACTCTAGAAGAAAAGCCTACATGTTCAAAAGCTTTGAAGAATATGCTATTTTACTCTAAAGAAATAGTTCGAAATATAAATGAATAAAAAATATTAGACCCGTATTTTTTCTTTTGTCACGTAAACCAAAATTGACGAAGTTACAACGCTTCTAAAAATCACAAAACTTCACTCCTGCTGGGGTTGCGGGACTTATGAATTACCGTGACCCCGGAACGTAAAGGGCTATTGAAGGACACTGTAGATTTTAGTCAGTACGAGTCTGACAGTCCCTCCCGCTCTGCTCTAAGGACAGGGTTGGGCAGTATTTGAATTACTTGTATTTAAAATACGTAATTGAAATACAAATACGTATTTTGTATTTGTATTTTAATTACTTCCTTAAAATGTAATTTGTAATTCGTATTTCAAATACCTGACGACGAAGTATTTTGTAATTAGTATTTCAAATACATGAGGCTCTAAAATACATTTTAACAAAATACATTTAAACTTAATTTACTGTCATTGCACTCTCTGCATGATGGTAAAGCAGCTAATTAGAGTTGGCAATACTGCACCTGTTATGTACCGACGTCAGCACATCAAGCTACCTATCACAATCTGTCAAATTTCATTAATAGATTTTGAACCTTATCAGAATAACGGAAGGTTATTTTTTGATTGGTAAAAATTGACAGTTTCGGGCAGGTGGACCTGCTGGCGTCTTTATACTGTACGCTATGACTGTACGTCGAACATGGCGAAAAAAACGCAAAAAAATGAACGTTGAATTGAGAACATTCCAGTCAGCCATAAAATGACATAAAATGTAATTTGTAATTAGTATTTTGTATTTCAATTAAAAAAAGCTAAAATACAGTATTTTGTATTTTATATTTTAAATACTTTACTTAAAGGTATTTTGTATTTGATATTTTAATTACTTGCGATACTGTATTTTGTAATTTGTATTTCAATTAAAGCAGAGCATGTATTTTGCCCAGCCCTGTCTAAGGACTAATTTGATGATTTTACCAAAGAAAAAAATTGAACATTGAAGTTTAAGCAACAGAATGAATTACAGATATACAATTATTATTACAAATAGCGGCCCGTCCCGGCTTCGCACGGGTGGAGGACCCGGTCTAAAACCCGGTCCTGATGGTTACAAACACAACAAAAAAGTTATTATCCGAATCGGTCCAGCCGTTTTCATGTTATGTCGTGACAACCGAAAACGGGTTTCATTTTTATATATATAGATACACTCCTCTTATGTCTCACAGATACATTATCTATTACCCTGTGTCAAGAAATGTTTAAAAACATACCATACGGCGTGTTATTTACTGAGAGGGCATTCCAATAAATTATATTAATCGCATCAATTGGATAAGTGAGGGGAACATTCGATTCAACAGTATTGACTCTACCAGACCTTATTCGTGCTAATCGGCAAAGTTGGGCATCTACCATCGCTCAATCCGTTTGATGGGCTTTTTTTTCCAAAAATCATATTTTATACAAAACTAATTTGTACAAGGCCGAAACAGTTTACTCTTTCGTGCAAAAAACTACTGAACGGATTCGGATGAAATGAGTATGACAAGATTCAGCCCGTTTCATGTTGTGTCAAAAAAATGAAAGATGTGAATTTCTAAATAATATTAGTTAATTCATAACACAAAAACAAAATAAATAATCATGTTTTTTTTTTAAATTAATTATTTAAAAGTTTCTTTTACGTTAACATTAAAGTTAAAACCCGACAAAGATGAACTATACATCATTAAAGAGGAAAATAATTATAGGATTTGATACTATAATTAGTTTACCATAAGAAGTCCACCGAAAAATTTTTTTTTTGTATGGTTGACTACTCAATACGTCTTTCTTTTTTATCGTGGTAAAATCATCAAATGAGTCCTCCCACCCCGGGCAGGGCGGGAGGGACTGTCAGACTTGTACTGACTAAAATCCACGGTGTCCTTCAATAGCCCTTTATGTTCCGGGGTCACGGTAAAGAAATAAGTCCCGCGACCCCGGCAGGCTTTGGCCCTCTATAGGCCCCGTCATCATGCTGACGCTCTTTGAGGCGCGCGTGGAACACAACGCGCCGTCGACTCGGGACTCAATACGTCTACATTTTTTTTCGGTGTACTTCTTATTGAAAACTAATTATAGATACCATTAAATTCTTGTTTACCTATTTAATGATATATAGTTCATCTTTGTTGGGTTCACCTTTTTTGGGTTGGCCGAGGCTTCAAGGGAAACATGTCAATATCTTTTTTTACACAGATGGATAAATACCGAACTTCACGCAGGCAACACCGTGGGCATCTCGATAGTCTTGAATGACATAACATAATACGGATCCAATTGCGAGCATAGAATTATTCTTGTAGATTCAAGTATTTTAAAACTAGAGAAGAAGAATTTTGTTGCGTTGGTAAATAAGATTATCATAGCACTGATTCAAGAGGGAAGATTTACTTTTACTCACGTTCTCATAACCTGATTATTACTAGTAAATATAACCAAGCCAAAATATCAATGAAAACTATTTCAAGATTAAGACAAAAAACTGAGATAGTCAACGTCTAGACAAACATTTCTTAAGATAACAACAAAAAGAGGAGATAAGACAGTTGAAATAAAAATGTCTGTATCACGATAAACTATAATGTATTTGTATCCCAAATAATTTGGGATCGCACCATGTTTTTTTCTTCCATAGGTACTTCTCTATTCATTTTTTTTTTAATTTAAAGCTTGTTCGCTCTCGGCCCAAGAGCAAAAATGAGACCTAACAACCCAGCCGCCGCGTAAGACGCCCACGGCAACGGACGTCGCGAAGCGAATTCCGACCAATGTGGGCACGGGCATGCGGACGGCAAGTAATGGGTGACCTGCCGTCCGGTCATGGACCGTGCCCGGGTCAACGGCACGTCCTTTTCCACGCGCGCTTCAAAGAGCTGTCAGCAATCTGACGGGCAAGCTGCCGGGGTCGCGGGACTGTCTTATCAGGTAACCGATACTCCGGAACGCAAAGGGCTATTGAAGGAACGCCGTGTAAGAGTTTGACAGTCAGTCCAATCCCACCACAGTGGGCGGGAGAATTATTTGATGATTATAACACAAAAAAATGTTCTGTATGTTAAATATGCATTTACATTAAGAATGTTATGATTACAACATGGAAACAGACCAGAATGTAATCAGTCAATTATTACTATTTACAAACCGCGCCGTCAAGATCAAATAGAGGTCGAATGAGGATACAATGTCACATTATGGATCTTGTAGGCTTAATTAATAATTGTAATTTTATTATCTTTCAATGGAAATTAGTAAAATTCTTTTTCTGGCATCCTGGACAATTTCTGCAACTTTCCAAGATTGTTTTTTTTTCTTGGTTTGTGGATGTACCTTGACCCGAAACAACTAAATTTAGATCATACAAATATTTCTTCCGTGCCAGAATCGAATTCGCGACACAAACTGCAGCTTTTGCTTTTATGTGGTAAGATTATCAAATGAGTCGGACAAGAGGGACAGTCAGACTCGTACTGACTAAATTCCACGGTTTCCTTTAATAGCCAGTCGGCCTCATCGTTGGTAGCCGGTTACATGGTTACGGTTATCTCATAAGACAGTCCCGCCACCCTGGCATGCTTTGGCCCTCTAAGTCCCTTAGAGGGCCAAAGCATGTCCCCGTCAGTTTTTTGACAGCTCTTTGAGGCACGCGTGGAACATGACGCGCTGTCAACCAGTCACCTACTCGCCGTCTGCATGTCAAATGAATAACATTTTGGGAATTGCTTTAAAAAATATTTTAACACTTACCATATCCATTGTTCTCGCAGACGAACACGCACGGCAAACTCCATAGCTTGGCAATGTTGTAGACCTCAAACAGTTGTCCCTGGTTGGCGGCACCGTCACCATAAAGAGCGAAGTTCACTCCGCCATCACCACTGTACTTGTGCTTGAAGGCGACTCCTGTTCCTAGAGGCACCTGAGGGGTGATAAAAGTGTCCATTAACAGCTATTGGTTGTAGCGTCAGGTGACGTTTATCATCTGGGGCCTAGGCTTATGGGAAGCAGTAGATAGGTTCAGTGACCAGCGCAATATACCTCCCAGCTCGTCCAACATGTAGCATCCTCTGATTACGACTGTTAGGTATATAAAAGCGGACTTAAGGTACTGGAATCCTGGTATACAAAGGGAAAATGAAGGAACAGGGTGGAGGTAGAGTTAGTAAGAGTTTTGCAGTACCTTTTGCTCCGGCAGTAAAGGCTCAATTGATTATTATAACAACCACAAAATTTAAAAAAGGTATATTAAAAATCTTTTTAATAAAGGCAAACAAATTGTCATCAACTGGACATGTACAAGTCCATAAAAGAAATAGGTAAATTGTGACATGAAATTGTCTATGAGTGGATAGGGTTAACAATAAATTATTTATCTGCTTAACTTAGCAAATCTGCTCAATTTTATATGTAGTGAATATTACGGTATTATACAAAATATAGAAACTTACTTGAGCACCAACAATACCATTGCCACCATAGAAGTTTCTTGCATACAAATGCATGGATCCTCCTTTGCCTCGAGCGACGCCAGTCTTGCGGCCAGTGAGCTCACAGAGTACACCAGCCACAGTGGCTCCCATCAGATGTGTCCAGCCATGGCAACGGTAAGCAGTGATGACCGAGTCTACTTCACGCATAGCTGCGTGCATACCCACTGCTACCGCCTCTTGACCTAAAGGTTATTTAATTATTAAGCAGTTTGTAACTGCAGCTAAATTACTATATCTTTTCTAGGGACAAAAATAAAATTAAATGTATCTTTTGAGCACTATTACTGAAACAACTTATTTTATATCTTTGCCTATGTAGACTAGACCAACTTTACATTAATAATTAATGTAATTAAGATTACTTTAATAAGCCTGCCTTGCCTTTTGTAAGCCTTGTAGTCATAAATTTCTACACCATTTATTAATTTATATACAGAAGCTGTTGGTGTACCTTTGTCAATAAATAAATAAATACTTTTATAATTAAAATAATCTTTTTATGTTTCACTTCAGTCAGAATTTTAAAGGATATGTACAGTAGAATCCGTTTATTATGACTCCGCTTATAATGACCAACCGCTTATTATGACTTATTACACAGAGAAGTTTGGTTTTCATACAAAATTCTTTAAACAAAGTCGGATATAATGACTTCGCATATAGAGACATTCCGCTTATTATGACCCATTTTTTATAAATTGTGTTCAGTTGATGCAGTTACCGACGTGATTCATAAAACCTTCGACAAAGTTTTCGGGATCGTCATACCAGACAATGTTAGGTGTTTGCATGGTTTTTTTTAAGTCTCAGTGTTAATACTTAGATAGTTGAATTATTAGATAATATTAACTTAAGTCTATTTATATATTTGACGTCTCTCTATTGTTGTTTATTTTGTACAAAATGCGGATTATTCCGCGTTCAACCACCAATTTTTCTACCCTCTTCCGCATTCGACCCCTAAGGGTTGAAAAATGCCAAAATGCTTTGTATGACGTCCGCTTAGTATGACGTGTTTATTGTTTCCCTTCGATGTCATAATAAACAGATTCAACTGTAGTTAGTGATAGAGCTCAAGAGAAACATTTCTTTTATTTTTGTCCCACTGCCAAAGAAATGTCATAAATATAACAAACCTGAATATAAATGACAGAAGCCACGGATGATCTTCTCTCTGTACAAGTTACCGGCTGCCGTTTCAATTCGCCGGATAGTTGTCAACTGCTCATACAGTTTGAGAGCATCTTCAGCGGTTAAAGTAGCTGTTGTTGAGGGGCCTTTATCCAATTTGTGGAGTTTGAAAGGCTAGACAAATAAAAGAATTACAGTATGAGAGAAAGAGTAGTTTTTAGAGGCATGGCATGATGTACGTTAAATCTAAGGGTACTCCGTCACTGTGAGCATTCACCTGTAATGTAATGTTACAGATTCGAACATTAGAAGACAATAGAGCATCAAATTGCGCACTTTTATGTCACATTACAGGTGAATGCTCGCGGTGAGGAAGCACCTTAATACTCTCACTGTCCCGCTATTGGGTAAGTTTCCTTGTAAGTAACACAGCGCCACTAAAAATAAATAATAACAATACTATTTTGGGATAATCTACATTAATCAAGATCAATTTACCAAACTAAATCAGTGGATTGTGTTAGCTCATTGTGTATATTACACATGCTCAATTTGTTATCATTGTATCAGGTAGCTTTCCTACGTCAGGTAACTGACAACAAAACACCGTTACACTTGACACAATGAAGGTTAGGTTACATAATTACAAAACGGTTCAACCAAATTGAATGAAAAGAATAGCCGGCGTTGACAAGGCAAACACGAACGCACTGCTATAGGTGCATAGAACGTAAATAAGATCGAACTAGGTGAAAAATAGAGCTACCTTGACTTCAAATGTAGCTTGGCTCTTCGTACTGTATTTTGCGTTAGACGTCGTCGTAACAGGTGCGGCCACTTTCTAAAATCAAAAAATGCATTGAGCATATAATTCTCCTTCCAGCTTGTTTTGGTAACACATTTCATTTAATCTTTGAAGCTATTAGACGAGTTTCTTCAGTGAGAACAGTGAACCCACCGTAACCGTATTACCGGCTAGAAGTTTGGCGACGGAAGGAACGAGTTTACTCATTTTCGTTATTAGTTCTTCTAAAAAGCCCAGTGTATTCTGTGATCCTCAAAAAGGACCACTTTTCCTATTATTTCCAGATTTTCCACAAAATACAGATCGTCCCAGCCGTCGCACAGGTCGAAAATGACGTTTGTGACTTTGACAATTTGACATTTACTTTTTTAAATCACGTGTCACTCAAATGCCCCAGACCCTCGACTACATAAAGCCATCATCTTTATAATTTTTAAAAACCTCAATTTCAAATAAGAGAAAAAAATATCGTTTCTGCTTTTATGTATTTAAATATTGTTACCATGTTTCCATATTATTTCAAACGTTGAAATTCACGAAACATTGAGTGAAACGAGAAATTGAATGACATTAGGAAAGTGTTTATAAAAGTAGTAACGGTATTCGGTGCTACGATTCCGGTATAATAAAAATCTGTTCCTGATTGATTGTTAATTCATTTGATTTTACAGTATAGAAACTAGAAACTCTTCAGACGTTTTCTGTGCACTAAAGCGCCGTATTCACCATCTGTCACGGCTGTACGTCATGCACGATGCACGACGCAAAAACAACGTGAATAGGCTTGACGTACGTCATGATCACGGTGTTTTTGCTTCGTGCATCGTGTATGACCTTGGCGGGACGTACAGCAAGATGGAACGTGAATACGGCGCTTTACACAGTTTTATGACTACTATTTTTCACTTGTGGCACATTGGGAATCTATCCGAATATTCTCGAAAAGAAGCAATGATAACGTAATCGGTATTTGTAAATGCACGTTATCAAAAATAAAAAAAATGTCGTTTCATCGTTCTGCTGTCAGTGGATGACGAATATTTTTCGTGTAATTCTTTTGCAACAACTGGATATAAAAGTGTTAACAATTTTCTGTCGTCATCATTGTTTGTCGTACACTTGTGGAAGACCACTCTTTGCTAGACTTTTGATAATTTAACATAAAAACGATGGAGTTCCCTCACATTGGAAAGAATTGTTCCTTCAAATCGTGCAACAAATTAGGTGAGTTGTGTTTAATAAGACGACAGTGTTTTGGAATTTAGTTAAATATTCATTTACTGCCTTCACTACTTTCTTATTTTTCAGGTTAATAATTTCTTCTATTAAATTGTTTCAAGAGCAAACTCAACCTTTAGCTTAAATAACAATCAGAATGAATAGTCTTTTGTTCTTTCTACCAAAATGCAACATCTGACGTAATTAAAGCAAGTTATTTTTTAGAAACCAAAAAAAAAAATGCAAATTCAAGGATATTTACTTTCTGTAGTCTCAAAATATAGAAGGAAATACTATATGATATGGATACTCATTAATATTTTCTTTCTTTCAGACTTCCTGCCTTACAAATGTGGTGCTTGTAAGGAAGTGTTCTGGTGAGTGATCTTAAGGTCATAGTATTTAGTGTATCATTAGAATGTATGTTTTTTTATTCAAGGTGTTAATATCAATATTAGTCCATCAGTTAGAATTAAAAAAAATAATGGACACCTATTTTTTTCTTTTGGTATATTATTTACAAAGAGAAAAGTCATCAAAACTCATGAGCCCCCACAGCTTGTGACATCTAAACCCAGTAATAATAAAATTGAACTAGTTATTGCCAATTTATGTTAATTTTGCCTTAAATAACTAAACAAAATGGGTTCATAAGTTTTTGATTATCTATCAGACTAATTAGATTTTTCAGTCCAATTGAATATAAGCATTTTTTGGAAAAAAATGTGCTGTATCACATAATACAACTTTACATAGAAACATGGATTTGTCATTATTTTAAAAGGTGACAACACTGGCATACAGACATTATTATTGTAAAAATATGTCTCTCCTGAGACTAGTTGTAACTGTTTGCTAGACTGACCTTATTAAAAATACTGACACTGCAAAGTCATTGGTAAAATTAAATGAATAACCATAGTACCTACATACTTTTATAATACACCCTGTAAA
This sequence comes from Agrotis ipsilon, assembly GCA_028554685.1. Lineage (NCBI taxonomy): Eukaryota > Metazoa > Arthropoda > Insecta > Lepidoptera > Noctuidae > Agrotis > Agrotis ipsilon. The sequence goes on from CM052972.1 coordinate 13,103,043, forward strand.
TAAGAGTGTAAAAATAAATGTACTTCTGTCAAACTACTATTTATTACAGTTCTGACCACTTTGCTTATGCAAAGCATGAGTGTCCAGCACCCAACACCCGCAATGTCCAGGTTCCGGAATGTCCTTTATGTGGAAAGCCTGTGCCGGGCAAACGAGGTGAACCTCCAGATGTGGCCGTAGGAGCTCATATTGATAATCAATGTACCTCAGACCCAGCTAAGGAGAGGCGGAAAAAAGTAAGTATATTTTCTATTTGATCAGTTTTTTAACCGACTTCAAAAAAAAAAGTAGGTTCTCAGTTCGACCTGTATGTATGTATGTTTGTCCGTGATTATCTCGGGTTTGGCAGCACGGATTTTGATGCGGTTTTCAGGAAAGTGTTTATTTTTAATAGTCACAGTATAAGTTTTTTTTTTTGTTATTGTTTTCCACATTCCATTCCATGGCATAAAAAAAAGGATTACTGTTTCTTTTTATTGTTAAAGTTATTTATTTTTAACATTGCCCCACACTAGGCAATTCTTCTGTAATCAATACAGAAGAATTGCCTAGTGTGGGTAAGTTTAAAAACATAGTAAGTCACATCACAAACACCAGACCCGGAACAACTACCTGCGGGTCAGCTTGTATGTACTCAAAGTCAGAACTCTGACTCTTGCCACTTGCTTCCATAAATACTTCTCCATCAAAAAGTCTGCATTTGTTCGCCAGCACTACATCTCGGCTCAAGTTCCCCAACATTGGTATAGTTAAATTAAAACATAGATGATGTAATAATAATATTCTACAACTATCACGCAACGCCATCTGGTCGAACGAACGAACCCACGACCCCCGGCATAGCAGTCAGGGTCACTTACCATAGACCATAATGGTTGTAACCTTTCATGCTTCTGCTACATTAAAAAATAAATTTAAAATTTAAAAAAGCCCCGACACAGGGTTTTTTAAATTTTAAATTTATTTTTTACTAGCTGTGCCCGCAACTTCGTTCGCGTGGATGTTGGAATTGAACAATGTATTTTTTAGTTCTAAGCGCTTAATTCAGGCCAGTCCATTCCAGTCCATTCCAGTCCATTCCAGTCCATTCCAGTCCATTCCAGTCCATTCCAGTCCATTCCAGTCCATTCCAGTCCATTCCAGTTATTTGAATAATCTAGTTTTTCTATTAGAAGTTAGATCGCGCGACTGACGTACGAAATCAATGTGTGAGACCAAAGAAACTTCTGAAACACTTTAAATTCAAATATCTTTTGATAGACTGAACCGATTCCAATGAAACAAAAACTAAGTTCCTCTCCAAGTTACGCTTAATCGTTGTGTATAAAATTTATCTACATTAATTTCGTATATTTTACGTGATACCTGGACAAATACACAGACAAACAGACAAACAGATAAACAGACAAAAATTCTAAAAATGCTAGAAATGGGTTCTATTGGTTGTCCTTTAATACCCTGGCTATATTTTTTGAGTTTTTATTTAATGTACAAAAATATTTTTTCTACAGTTTTATTATATGTATAGATTTTATACTTTTTATAGGTACATACTTTTATCATTTTATGTTGCTAAGAGTATTCCCGATTAAGTCGTCAATATTACCTTTCAGTACACTTTCATTTGATACCCAACTCGAGTATATTTGCAGACCCTCGGTTACCTTTCCCCACTTTCACCCCCACAACTTCTAAACGGCTCAACCGATTTTCATCAAACATGTCTAAGAACACATGCAGATAAGTCACCTTTCATACAAAAAAAACTAAATTGAAATCACTTCATCCGTTCGGGCTCTATGATGCCACAGACAGACAGACAGACAGACCGACAGACAGACACGTCAAACTTATAACACCCCTCTTTTTCCGTCGGGGGTTAAAAAGTAATAATGTCCAATTTTTCAATTTAATTTACAAACTATAAATAAAAACCTACTAGTAATATGTACAGGAAAAATAATAGAAAAATAAAGAAAAGAGAAAACAAATGTCAATAATGTCCATATTTTATATTTTTTCCAGGTGTTTACAAACCGCTGTACATTCAAGGGTTGTAAGAACAAAGAGATGGTGCCGTTGGTGTGTAGTGAATGTGCACTCAACTTCTGTCTCCGCCACCGACACGCTAGCGACCACGCCTGCGAGGGACGACTGGCCGCCAAGAGAAGACAAGCAGCGTAAGTATTAAGAGGAAATCACAAGGGATAATGCCAGAAGAGCAATAATTTTTATACAAAAATCTATAGCCACTATTGGCATATCTCAAACTTATCTCCAGCATCTCGCGAAACATAGCGACGTGTCCCGTAAGTTGCAAGCAAATATGAACTGTAATTACTGTTGATACATTTCAATGTTCTTTACCGCATTGTAAAATGCCGCCCGGTCCGGCCGGTTGGTCTGAATCGTACCAAAGTTAACAGATGGCTTCCTAATAGTTCTATTACAGCCACAATAGAAAGAAGAAAGTAATTATAATATCCTGCTTTTGTATTATACGATTTTCTTTCTCTTTTATTCAGTGAAGCGGCCATGGCACGTATGAAAGCAGCCGAGGACAGGGTGAACCTGAACAACACTCCTGTTACCGCACAAGTCACTACATTCTCGGAAGTACAAGGGAATATGGTTCGTGTTTCATGCTTAACCATTAGAACTACAATTCTTTGGAACATTATTTTGTAAAAATTATATATGTTAATAGTTTAGTCACTGCACTCCAGAAAGCTCCCAGGAATCTATAATTATAGTAACAAAATATTAATAATATAAATTATCATATCTATTAAACCCATGTATTTGCGATTGCCATCCACAGCGTAAAAGTTGAAATAAAACTAAATTGATGTCCAAATATATTGAAAACTGTCCGAAGATACAAGAATCTCAAGGTGGTGGTTCTTCTCAATAGCAATTTTCTATTATTTTAATAATTGAAGTGTTTTTCTTCTTTATTTTTATAATAAACCTTACTACCCCCTCATTTTTAGATTTTTATTTATTTGACACTAAGAACTTCCGTATCAGTTACCAAAAAATATTGGCAACCTTTCTTATGAATTATATTTTCCTTTTTCAGACTGAAGACGAGGCCCTCGCTCACGCTCTGGCTCTCTCCCTACAAGATCAGACCGGTAGCATTCATTCACGGGACAACGCATTCGCTCGAGCTCTCACAAGACAACGGGTTGGTGGTGAACAAAACTCGAGGTGCTCAGTGTCCTAGCAACCATATCTATATTCGCCTAATGTTGCTGCAACACAGCAAAAGAGGCTTGATAAATGATTCCAGATGGCGCCACTGTCATGTAAAATGTGTTTTGAAGTAACCACGTCCCGTCATTTATGACGTGGACACAAACAAAATGGCTGCTACTGACAATGAAACTAACTTTGCTCGCTACTCAACCAACAGATTGAACTGTCGAGTTCTCGTGAAGTCACACTAAGAACTCGTCCGGATTTTTTTATTTAATTCCATAGGCTTACAGCATGGACTGAGCTTTACCTGAAAAAATGTAAAATTGTCATAGTATCTAGAAAAAGACAATTGTAGGACAACTTCTGTATGACAGATAATGTAAAGGATAGAGGTAGGTAATGGACAATTGCTTTTCTCTCTTTTTAGCGCTCTATCCATGCGCTATATCAGTTGACACTCGATTCTGCGCTCTGAGCGCAAGTGGCGCCCTCTTAATTTGACGTGTTATTTTTGTTAACCACTTTCCTTTGTAGTCATTTCGGGTAAAAACTTAGACACAATAAAACTATTTCATCACGCATCATGAATTGTTAGCTTTATATGTTAGCTTAGGGAACATAATAAGTTATGTCGCCTTCGAGACATTCTTGAGTCATAAAGGGGAATGCTACCTTCCAAGTTCATAAAGGTGTAGGAATGACTTTTTGTTTTGTACACCTTTATGAACTTGGAATGTTGTATTGGTGATTTATGATGATTAGGATTCTGTAACTACATACGTCTTACAGCCGCGAATAATATTTTAATCAACATACAACCTAGCACTGGCCTGAAAATTGCAAAAAACGCAAGAAATTTTGAATTTCCGGGCTGGTTGGAGCATTCTCCTTAATACGTGTTTTAAATAAAAATGTTTTATGTATCACGCATCAATAGAAACTATCAACAAAAAAAGACTAATTAGCCACTAAATAAGATTAAGAATTATATTATTATATGTAAAAAAGGTAAATAATTTGTCTCATTAATAAAAGTTTGGAATAAATGTTACCTGTAAAAAAACTAATATATTGGACTTTTATATTAACATATCTCTTTTATGAAGGACTCTATGGTTTGGCCCATTCAGTGTAAAAGGCTCTTAAGAAGATTTCTCTATGTATCTCTTCTTGCTATGCAATTTTCTTGTAAAGGCAAACAAAAGGCTGACATTATCATTACGGTACTATTTCATTAGTTCCACTTAACCAGGATTCACTGTATTTATTTCTGATTTACCTGAGATTGACATGGACTGAGACCTATCTAACCGGTTTCGTATTTTCTGCTGATTCCAAGCAGCACAACAAATAAATATACAAACAAGAAAAGTGAGTGTAAATAAATATACAAAGCGTTTCAATTAAGAATAGGATGACCTTGGCGCCATATTGTGACTTCAAGCACAAAATAATAACGAAAATATTATTAAAAAATAATTTGCGCTAAGTATTTTTTGGTGAACGTAAATGACGTCACAATAAAACGCCAAGGTAATCCTATTTTTAGTTAAAAGTAATATTAGTATTTTTCGGACAAACGCGAATCATTGTGGATAGGTCTATATCAGTTCTACACGAAGGTTGTTCAAAAGTTTTGAAAAATAATTATATTAAACGCACCTAATGTTCACAACAACAGTTTGTACCAACACGCTACCACGATGAGGGTGTAATTATGACAGCGCCATATTGTAACGTGACGAAATCAAAACAAAAATCATAATTATGAAAATAGCATTACTTAGGGCGCTCCCTCACCGCGAGCATTCACCTTTAATGTAAATTCTTTCTAACTTAGGGTGCTCCCTCACCGCGAGCATTCACCTGTAATGTAATGTTACAGATTCGAACATTCGAAGGCAATAGAGCATCAAATTGCTCACTTTTATGTTACATTACAGGATGATGAATGCTCGCGGTGAGGGAGTGCCTTTATATCCACTTAAGTACATTTTTAATTTTTTTACAAAAAATAACACTGAATACATTTTTTTTTTGCTGTTCCTAATTTTCAAGTGACGTTTGCCAAATGGCGGTAATTGACATGTTCACCCGTTACGTGGAAGCATATCGTTTTTGCTTGTAATGTTCAGCTTAAGTCGAATATTAAGTTTATATAAATTAAATATTTTTGAGATAAATGTTAAGAAAATAAATAATTTACGAAAACAAATATTATTATTTTTTCTAGACTGCATTCCTACGGAAAAAAAAATAACATAAAATGTAAAGATTTTTACTGTTTTATGCATTACACTTCAATGGTCTATGGACAGTGACATCATCATCACCCGATAATGATCCCACTGCTGGGACACAGGCCTCTCGTGAGAGAGGGAGTGGGCCATAATCCACCATTTTATGAATTCTAGGCACGCAGCAGTGTTGCCGCCTTAACAGTGTTAAAATACGCTTTTCCTTGAACTATCAATATACAGCCGGATGTTTCTAGAACACACGTTTCTTTGAACAAGGCCTTAGGCTTCACGGACGAGACGAAACCGAGAGTAGTTGCACTGTGGGAAACAGACAGAGCTATACAAGTCGTGTAGCGCCATCTCGTTCACACTGCGGCTTGAAGACATGGTAGGCCACCTCAACTTAAATAAAACCTCATTTCCTCGGTAATAAATCTTCTAATTGCGCTTAGCAATAGAAATATGAGTCAAAGGTGCGTTGGGCCGCACGCCCCGGATTGGGTCTTCGAGACATTCAACGTAGATATCTGCCGCTAGCTCTTCTATGCCTATTTCAACATCACTTTTGGCTACTTTTATGGCATCGTCAATTTCTTTTTTAACGGCTTTGTCGATTGCCTGTAAATGAGAAAATATTTTCTAAGCATAATCACCGCGGTAGCCTTTAGCCTATGTATGTGAATAGATGTCACATGTACCTACTCCATTTTGGCCGACTACTCAACACTATCCTTGGATCTGGGCGAGAGGTCTGTAAATCCCATTATGTAGATAACGCGAGGGACTTTCAGACTCGTACCGACTAAAATCCACGGTGATCCTACAATAGCCCTTTACGTTCCAGGGTCACGGTTACTTGATGAGACAGTCCCGCAACCGCAGCAGGCTTTGACTCTCTAAGGGGCCGTGTAAGGTAAAAAACCATTCAGACCAACCGGCCGGGCCGGCCGGCATTTTACAATGCGGTAAAGAACTTCGGGACACGTCGCTACGTGTCGCGGGATGCCGACGGAAATCACCTTTCCATGCAAATATGAACTGTTATTACAGTTGATACATTTCAATGTTCTTTACCGCATTGTAAAATGCCGGCCTGAATCGTACCTTAGACGGCCCTTTGGAGGTCCACCCTCCCAACAGCCACCAGCCACCCCAATTGCTGACAGCTTTTTGAAGCACGCGTGGAACACGACGCGCCGTCGACCCGGGAATGGTTCATGATTGGACGGCGAGTTACTCATTACTCGCCATCCGCATATCCGAGCCTACGGTCGCCGGAAATCGACAGGGGTCGTGATATACGTATTTCCCTAATAACCTTTATTTGATCAGCGGTTACGAGGTTCTTGCTAATGATTTTCTCCTTGAAGCTGGTGATGGGATCTCTCGTCTTACGGACCGTCGCCACTTCGTCGCGCGTACGGTACGTCGTCCCGGGGTCCGACATCGAGTGGCCGTAGTATCGGTATGTTTCCATTTCCATCACAAGTGGACCTGCGAGATTTTATATTAACGAATAGTTTTACAAATTAGTGGCGGTAATTAAACAAAAGTTGAAAATTACTGTATAAGATCATCTTTAATACATGAAGCCGCGTACAGACATCGCGAGGCGTGCGACACGAATGGTTCGTCTCGCATGCCTCGGGCTGTGTGGACAGTGAGCATTCGCGCCATACGATCGTTGCGAACGCCGCCTCAGTACGAGCCGTGCGCTCCGTGTGGACGGACAGGTGTTGTTTGCGTTGCGCGCATGCATCATGGAGGCATGTGAGCATGTATCGTTCGGGACGCACGCATAAATGTACCATCGTATGCCTCAGGTTGAGGCATGCGAGACGAACCATTCGTGTCGCACGCCTCGCGATGTCTGTACGCGGCTTTAGGTAAACGAGTACATAATAATAAGGGCACGTTTACGACCTTGCCGCCGCGAGCGGTGACTTAGTTTAATCCTGCTTTTATAGGGGCGCTGGGGTAATAGCACTTTTTTGTACGTGGTAAAATCATCAAATGAGTCCTCTCTCCAAGGCAGGACGGGAGGGTCTGTCAGACTTGTACCTACTGACTAAAATCCACAGTAGGAATCCTTCAATAGCCCTTTACGTTCCGGGGCCATGGTTACCTGATAGACACATTTTAGGGGTAATTGCACTTAGGATAATCAGAAACATGAGGCTACCTATTTACAATTTATAATGATGACTTGAAAGAAGATACCCTGAGTAAGAAGATTAATAAAAAAAAACCCCGGTTAATTGGGGGGGTTGAAAGACGGCGATCCAAGACCGAACCTTTTCCAGATGTGATAAAGTCGATGGCATAACGGGTCGCCTCCTTACACGCCAGCACGTCCATACCGTCTACCCAGATGCCAGGAATGACGTCGCCGCGCTGGTAGTAGTTTGTGCTGGCTGAAGAGCGTTGCATGCTCGTTCCCAAACCTGTGGTTTAAACTTTGAGTCAAACTGGACACTCCAATATCAAAATCTAAAGATAAGATCCTCAGATGACACGATCCATGATCCATGCCTCATGCTTCCGGATCGCGGATCGTGAAAACGGCGACCCACTGTGGATCGCCTGGGTGTGGATCCGGCCTAAAGGGCCTTTTTACAGCTTTTCACTACTGCATTATAAATATACTTCCCCCAACTATTGTTTGGCGCTAAGTAACGTTAGAGACAAATGATACTTCCAATATCACGGAAAAATTACCGCATTTATCGGCGTCATCGGCTTTCAACCCAGATAAAAATACAAACAGGTTCTTGAAGAACCTAGTTTGTGTTTGTATTTGGGTTACTATTTATTTCAAACATCGACTGCATTTACGCTCTACAATTAAAAACAACAATTATCGCATACATTTCTGATATTATGATTATATCAAGCATAAGTCTTTCTTACTTTGTGGAAACTGCGGGTAACAGCGCTCCTGCAATGCCTCTGAGTAATGAAAATTCCAATGGTTCTTTTTTTATACCATAGTAGTGACAAATAACCATACGATCCTAGCTCATTGAAAGCGATCACGGCAGTCTATGGACGCTTGTAATAGGTATTCCACATAGGGTAACTGGCACTTACGAAATTTTTTGCAGGAGCCTTAAGTGGAGTAGATAAGGTTCCAGTAGCTCAGATGCCAGTGTCGGCGAGTGCCCTTCGTGGAATACCTCGCTTGTAATACCATGGGAATCGCACGCGTTGCCGAAAAAGTGGTGGTAACTTCGCAAAACAAACTTCTCACCATATTTGTTGTTCTCGCAGACAAAACAATATGGCAAGGTCCACAGTTTGGCAATGTTCATCGCTTCGTATAGTTGTCCTTGGTTAGCGGCGCCGTCTCCATATAGTGTGAAGGAAACGCCACCAACGTTCTTGTACTTAAGGGCAAAGGCTACGCCTACACCCAAGGGGCACTGCAAAAAACACATATTAAGATTTCATTCATACCAACGGCAACTTTGTGAAAGCTCGTGGCGTAGCTAGGCCGAGGCTAAAGCGCTCCCTTGCCCCTGAAGGCCTCGCGCTCAGAGCTTTTTTTTGTAGATATAGATGACTTGGGGGAGGAACCAAGTAATCTTACAGCAAAAGGAGTCTCGCGCGTGCAGCAGTGGCTACTCTTTATTTTCGACCTGAAATAAAAGGGCCACGCATATCTCTTTTGCCCCCCTGGTCTGCTAGATTTGGTCTCGCTACGCCACTGGTGAAAGCCAAGATATTTTATCAAAATATCGAATATTTAAAAAAAGATATTTGCGAAGACGCGACGCAAGCGTTATTGCGTATAAAAATATAACTCTAGTGAAAGCGTTAGTGTAACTACATATTCAGCGCTAAACTCAACAATATACAGACGGCACCAAAGTAGTAGAGCGTGGAACACCTTGGCTATGAAAAATTCGCTGCAGCGAAACTTCTGCCGTTCGCGCGTTCTTGGCGTGGTACATTAAACTGAATTTCTTTCGACACATTTAATTCATTCGTCGGCGCCGTCGCGAATTTGCCTGATTTGATTGCTTGCAATAATGACGGTAAAATAAGCTTACTTGAGCGCCAACAATACCATTGCCACCGTAGAAATTGTTCCCGTACATATGCATGGAACCTCCCTTGCCTCGCGAGCAGCCCGACTTACGACCGCTCAGCTCAGCAAATACTCCTTGCGCAGTGCCATCCATGAGGTACGCCCAGCCGTGGCAACGGTAGGATGTGGTAATGGTGTCCGTGGGACGCATCACTGCTTTCATGCCCACCGCTACTGCCTCCTGGCCTGATACATTATTATTTACTTATAAAAATGTGAAACAATCATTGTCTAAGCTATACTGTACAGTTAAGTTGTTCTCTCAGTCGTTATCGACGAGATCGTCAACGAAACTACAACACCACACAGTGTCGACACTGAAGGCACATTGACAAAATGCTTTATCCTGAAAGAAGATCATCCCAGTTCTGCAAAGATCTTTTGGCGCTTGAATTACACTGACGAACCGCCTCTAATAAGTTTTTTTTTTGAATAATATACTTTGTAATAATTCTAATAATGAAAATTTTAGTTTAAAACAGCATCAGCAAAAAACTGGCCAAGTGCGAGTCTCACATCGACGGCATCTGCCCGTCGGTCAAGTCAAGGCCTCTTTTACCAGGGACAACAAAAAGTTACGACTATCTTATAAGGGTTCCGTTTTTTTCCTGACGAGGTACGGAACACAGTAACGGTTAGGCCACACGCAAAAAGATATTAGAAATTTAAATTAGAGGAATACTAACGAAATCAAAATCGTACCTATGTATAAGTGACAAAATCCGCGAATCACCTTCTCTTTATACAATGTCGCAGTTCCTGTTTCAAGTCTTCGGAGAGTTTGCAGCGATTTATACAATGCAATAGCTTCATCGGTGGTTATAGTCGATTGTTGAGCAGGAGGGTTCTTCAATTTGTGGAGTTTGTAAGGCTAATAAAACAAAAGTCCACGTAAACAGAGCCTGTGACAATACCATTTAAGATCAAGGCTAGATTATACCTACCTAATTACATTATTTCACATTTAGATGAATCCTGATTTGATTACCTATTCATTTCGGCAAAATTAAAAGAAATATCAGAAGTCCCCGTTGATCCAAAAAGTGCCAAAAAGTAATTCACGGTCAAATTGCACAGACATGGTTATTTATTTGCATTTTCAAAAATTATATCAGATTAATATGAATCGTGGATAGCTCATTAAAAATTCAATAAGGGCATGCCATCACCTACTCGCCACTGTTACAAGACATTGAGAAGATGTGGTTCCACAACTAGTGTTTCACATAAGCTCTGGATCGAAGGAAATCACTTTGAAGTCAGGATCATCATTTACCCAGCTGTAAAAAGAGGCGTTACTGGGACGTTGAATGTCATAATAATAATAAGCACAGGCTGTTTGCCATGCCCTGTGTTGTACAGTTGCACGTCGTGCGTCGTGCTAAGTCGCTAATCCCTCGGACTCTGGCCGCGCTTAATGGATCTCTTGGATGTTAATCTAAAAGAAGATCTGTTTGAGGATGGATGGTCGAAGATTTAATTGGCATACCAAGATGTAAAATGATTTTATAAAAGTGTTTTTCTTTTTATAAACCTTGTTTTATTAACGTTTATCATATTTATTTTTTTATATATTATTTGCAAAATAATTGTTTTTAAATTGCTGTTATTGGTTGTTCACCCCGTTGTTATTGATTAAATAAATAAATGCTTAGCTACCTGGATGTCAAACGTAGCACTAGCCGAAGTGCGTAGAATATTTGGCTTAGGCGCCGCCGCCGCTGCAACACAAAGTCGGGAACCCATCGATTTCTAAAAATTTTAGTGTGTTATTATTACTGTGTTCTATCGGTACAGGTCGGTCCGCAGAAATTCCTGTTCAGGTTTCCTGTCGACAGGTACACAAAGTCCACTTTGTATCGTGGGAAAGTTTGACGGTACTCGCAATAGAGGACCCACCGACAACATAAAGCTGCCACGAAGTGTAGCAGATAGAGGGATACTTGAAGTCATTTTCCTTTTTTATCTTCCTTTTCTATCATAAGTAAAAATTCAAAAAATCGTGTATACTATGTACAAAACAATACGGACAACAGACACCTATTTTACAGTGATATGATATGTCACATGAGACAATATATATATTAACAACTAATTTTTTAACACGTCAAAAAATGTATAATAAGTTTTGTCGTTAATGATCGGAGGAGGTTGGTATTCCAATGAAATGATGTTTATGTACCTAGTTAAAAGTACGTCCAGACTGTGTAACAACGGCGAGGCGGGCATACGGACGCCGAGTAATGAGTGACTCGCCGTCCGATCATGGACCTTGCCTTGGTCAACGGCGCGTCGTGTTCCACCTGCGCTTGGTCCATGATGCACATATTACTCGCCCATCGCATGCCCGCGCGATTTAAACATAACTGGTGAAGTCTGTTATTAGTCTGTTCACTGGTGAGAGTCTGATGTTAGGATAAATATTACTTATGTTACTTAAATATAAAAAGAAAAACAAATTTTAACCCATATTATATATTAACAGGAATGTTATAACACTTATATGAATATGTCAAAGAATATCACAGGCTTAAAATTAGCATTTTTTTGGCTTTGAGTTTTTAAAGATTTTAAAGGTGCTTCTCCAGCGGATAGCGTATTCTTACGTTCGTAGTCTTTTAAAGGATTTTCAACTGTATGCACTAAGCAAAAAAGGTGAAAATCTATTGCAGACTAAACCTACTTCACTTGTCTAGGGAGGCTGAAATGGCAGATGATAGTGACACGACAGATTCCTATGAAGCTCTAATGCCAGCCATACATGATCCAGTTTACCGTCAAAGTCCGGTAAACTTGACGGTATGTTGCAATCAGTATGCCTAGTCTCTTGCAATAGGATCTACCGCTCACTTTGTTGGAGACTGGAGATTTTATAGGAACTACAGTTCCCATAACTGGAGATTTTATAGGAACTACAGTTCCCATAACTTGAGATTTTATAGGAACTATAGTCTATAGTTCCCATAAAATCTCCAGTCCGAGAATATATTGCTATCTTCATCTGTTCCTATATTTTTTACAAGTTACTTTGAAGTGCTTTATTGTGCAAAGTCCTGAATTTATGATTGTCATTCAGATAGCTGGTTATAAATTCCGGCGGGTTTCTACTAAGGAACAGTTCCATGCTCATATAGCGGGCAGCGGTCAAGCGTTTGCGTTCTGCGTTCGAGCGACAAAGGTTCTTATGCGCGTGCGCAGCGAAGCTTGCAGCCGTCTTTTCAACTTGTTTGGCTGTGACACGCACTTTCGGGTCGTCTTCTAATGGAGGCTGAAATGTAAATAAAACTTATTTTAAGATATTGTAATGATGGCCGCGGGACTAAAGAATTACCGTGACACCAGAATGTAAAGGGCTATTGAAGGACATCGTGGTTTTAGTCAGAACAATTCTGCCACCACCTCCCTCCGCCCTGCCCTGGGTAGGAGGAGTCATTTGATGATTTAACCACGTTAAAAAAAAAAGATATTGTAATGTGTCTCCTCCTTGTTGAGGTCCTGAGTTAAATTCCCTGGTTGGACTTAAGTGTTACATAGACATGGAGTATGGATTTGTGTCCGGTTGATCCGGTTATGCTCCTGCCTAATTATTCGGGTGCGATTCAAAAGTAAATAGTGACCGGTTTATAAATATAACAGAGATTGTTTTGGGTCAATCTATACTAATATTAAAAAGCTAAAAGGTTTTTTTGGCTGAACGCGCTAATTTCAGAAACTGTTGTAAGTATCAATTTGTTTTTTTTTTGTGTTGGATATCCATTTATCGAGACAGGCTATAGGCTATACAGAGTGTATTTTTGAACAGGACGTGAATTGCTATAGCCACTATGAATATCGAAAAACCGTGAATAGGGCGCCATAAGTGGAAATAGAAAATTTAAAAAAAATACTTACAGAAAACCGAATCCACTGCCAGATTTGAAACCTTGATATTTCAGCAGTCGCAGAGTCTTCCACATTGCCACTATAAAAGAAATGACCAATGCCCGCCAGCCAATAGTATATGAAGAGTATAGAAATGGCCACGTTGTGTTTCAGGCCTTGTAGTGTCACTCCATCGCGGGGTATAGACAATAAGTCCTGCGGAGTTATATTCACTTCGAACTTCTTGTTGATCTGATTTGGGGTTGCGCCGCTTTTCTTCCAAAGCTGTCAAAAAATCAAAATTTTTAATTTTGTACATTATTCCTTTGAATTTCTCCTGTGCCGTCACAAACATTTAGACTGGAATTTCTGTAATCGATTTCCGTATTCGGAACCCATATTTCATACAAAGTGTTCTACGTGTGGTCGCGGGACTCATCAAATTACCGTGACCCTGCAACGTAAAGGGCTATTGAAGAACATCGTGGATTTTAGTCAGTACGAGTCTGACAGTCCCTCCCGCCCTGCCCTGGGTCGGCGGACTCATTTGATGATTTTACCAAGTAAAAAAAAAAGTGTTCTACATGCAGAAATAGAGTTCTTCTCTTTTATTAAATAAAGGCACAAATTAATCAAGAAGGCAGATAAAAAGTAAACAGATGCAAATGGTAATTGGCGTGGTTATCGCTTAAAGCAATTTGTTACAGACAACATTGGATGGAATTGAGTCGTTTCAGATAACGCGCAGGTTACGTCATTCCAAGTAATATAGAAATACAACACTTATATAATCAGCCTAATAATGTTTCGATTGCTGGGTAATAGACTCCCTGTCTGAGCGATATATCACGCAGGCCCAGTGCGGGTTGGTAGACGAAGTTTTCGGATTAACGGTTTTCTCAAGATATTTTCCTACACTGCTTTGAGTGTATTGATTATGAAATGCATTACACAAAGTATATTTAGTCATAAGCTAATGATATTGATAAGTAAATACAAGTACTTAAGTATGTACCTAAATAAACTGAAATATATAGCAATTTTATTATTCCAAAGTTAAGATTATTAAAAAATATTAGACCCGTATTTTTTCTTTTGTCACGTAAACCAAAATTGACGAAGATACAACGCTTCTAAAGATTGAATTAGAATCAGGAAAGCACTGGTGGAACAGTAGCATCTGCCCCAAATTACGAGCTCTAGGTCGTGGTTTTCGACCCCAGCCAGGCGCATTACTTTGTGTAAATAATTTATTTCACCACCACTGCTGCTTTAAAACGGTGACAGAAAACGTCGTGAGGAAACCGACATGTTTTAGTAACAAAAATTCGTAGACATGTGCAGTACCGGCGTTAGGGTAAGGCGCGGTTAGGTAACCGCTCATGGGCGCCGAATACGAAGGGGCGCCGCCGGTCTACTTTCTCGAAAATGTCAACTCAAGTGAACTGAAGCTAAGCTGAGAGGAGATGTGAACATCTGATTGGTTATTCAAACACACCTCCTCTCCTCTCCGCTTTGGATACCGAGCCTCAGGGGATAAACCCAAAACCCGTCTAAGGGTCAGTACAGACCGAGACTCGAAGCGACGCCACGATGCATGAAGAAGCCAGTGCTTTCGCGCAGTTAGGGGGCGCCGTAAAAAATCTCGCCTAGGGCGCTGGTTAGTGCTGAAACCGGCACTGGACATGTGGCATCCACGCACTGGGCCCGCATGGTGGATTATGGCCCACTCCATCTCACAGAGAGGAGGCTTGTGTCCCAGAAGTGGAACATTTATAGGCTGATGGTGATGTATTAGAATGTTCAACTCATGTTGAATAGTTCTTACATTTCACGTAAGCGTGACCGTCATTGCAATTTGAACCTTATTTGAAAAAACGTGACTATAATATACCGTAAGAACAACAGAAATCGATCTCTGTAAAGCGATGAAAATTTTCCATGAATGTTACAGTAAAAACTCAATTTACTGACAAGGCTTTTCCGTAGTCTTCAATTGTTACGGTCGAACACAAAAAAAATGCGTTTACCATTTTTTATACGCATTTGTATCTACCTAGTCTAAAGGCACAGTATGAGGATGCTCGACACGATCCTATTCAAGCAAGACATCTTTTTTTTTTTTTATATCTCCTCCCACCCAGGACAGAGCGGGAGCGACTGTCAGGCTCGTACTGACTAAAATCCACGGTGTCCTTTAATGACTCTTTAAGTTCCAGGGTAATTCTGTAAGACCCGCAACCCCAAAAATGCATATAGCTAAAAAAAAGTGAACAAACCTCATTGACATGCGGCACTACTCTTGCGTCGTATACCATGAAGCCATCAACACCATGTCCTATCTCTTTCTGTTTTGCAGCGAGTATCTTTGTTATTATCGCTTTCGATCTGGAATTGTTCGTGTATTATTTCAAAGGTCAGGACATTTGATATATCATTGAAGCTAGAGAGAGACTCCTTCTTATCCTTCTACACTTCCTCCTCCAATTCGTTTTTCTGTTTTGTGGTGATGTGGTGATTATTGTTTTTTTTTATCATACAACGCCATCTAGTCCCAAGCTAAGCAGAGCTTTTGTTATGGGTACTAGACATCTCATAAACATATACTTAATATATTTCTAAATACATACAGACATCTAGAGATAAATTACACGCAGACACAGAACAAAATATATATGTTATTATCATATCACAAACATTTGTCCTGGGTAGGAATCGAACCCACGACCCCCGGCATAGCAGTCAGGGTCACTAACCACTAGACCAACAGGCCAGTCAAGCTGTTTGCTAGAGATAACATAAAAGCGCGGGTATTCTGGCTGCGTGTAATGTGCGAGTCACCGTCCGACCATGGACCATGCCCGGGTCAACGGCGTGTTGTGTTCCACGCGCGCCTCAAAGGGTAAGCACAACGGGGCAAAAGCCTTCCGGAGTTGTGGGACCAACGACTACCGTGACCCCGGAACGTAAAGGGCTATTGAAGGACACCGTGGATTTTAGTCAGTACAAGTCTGACAGTCCCTCCTGCCCTGCCCTGGGTGGGAGGATTTACTTGAAGATTTTCACTATCATCATCTCAGCCATAGGACGTCCACTGCTGAACATAGGCCTCCCCTTTTGATACACATATACCGGTTGGAAGCGACCTGCATCCAGCTAATTCCGCCGACCTTTATAAGGTCGTCTGTCCACCTTGTTGGTAGATGTCCTACGCTGCGCTTGCTAGTCCGTGGTCTCAACTCTAGCACTTTTCGACCCCATCGGCCATCTGCGAGCAATATGGCCTGTCATTGCCACTTCAGCTTGCTAATGCGGTGGGCCATATCGGTGACTTTGGTTCCTCTACGGATCTCCTCATTTCGGATACGATCACGCAGAGAAACACCGAGCATAGCCCTCTCCATAGCTCGCTGAGCGACTTTGAGCTTTAAGATGAGGCCGATAATGAAAGACTACGTTTCGGTGCCGTAACTCATCACTGGTAACACACATTGGTTGAAGACGTCTTGAGGCACTGAGGTATATCGGAAGAATTGAAGATTTTACTACGCAAAAAAAAAAGAGATAACATAAATACTAAAAGTTTTTTTTACCACTTACTCCTTATCTGTGGTGTCAGATCCAGGTTTCAGCATGGCAGCTGCCATTCCGCCAGTAGCCGGGGCACCTCGAGCATGGCAAGTGCTCACAACCAGCTTCAAGTAACTGTTCAGGAAGTGACGATCCATGTTCACATACTTATTCCTATCTGGAAGCAGGAACTCCTCACGATCACCTGGTATAAAAAATGCATGAAATAGAAGGTGTAGAAGTCAATAGGTAAAATAAACTTATAACTTAGGTACAAAGTTAAATAGGCATAGTCGCACCAAGTATTGGCTATTAGTCAATACTTGTTGTTAATACATTAATTATTGCCAGCTTGATGGTAACAAAAGGCTGGTCTATTAAGAAGTTTGAATCCAAACCAAACTCATTAGTACTAATGAATTTGTAACATATTTATGAAACAAAAAATAATATTTACCAAACTTGGATATGATAGAGGCACAGTAATCCCATATTCCACAATTGAGACCCAAAGAGTGTTCTTTAAGAGCATATAAAATTTCTTCTAGTTCAAAACTAGAGACAATATTCTCTATTAAAACACATGCTTTAATAGTTCCTTGTGGTAGACCAAGCTCGTTTTGTGCCCAGATAAATATTTCGTTCCACAATTGAGCTTCTGAAGCCCCCTCTAGCTTTGAGAGATAGAAGTAAGGGCCACTGCTGGCCTCATACAGCTTTTTTGCATTGTGGTACATCAAAATTGCAAAGTCCACTAAAGGTCCAACCGCTTCCTTGCCATCAATCTGGAATAGTTTTTAATTTTTTTTTAAACCTTTGTGTTACATTGTAGAGTAATAGACAAATTATGGAGTAGATAGATGATTACGGGCCATTAGAATGAAAATGATGTACTTAAAATTCACGAAAGGAATTTTGCAATAATTTAGGAGAAAAATGAAAAAGCTTTATAATTATGATAGGGGAAATAAGATTGATAGATAGATTCCTAGGAAATCAACTACTAAAAATATCAAATAGTACAAATCTGTTTCCTCACCAAAATATTATGTTCGATCATATTCCATGCTCTGGGCCTCAGCATGAGAACTGGGCTAGTAGTGACAGTGACAGGAGCTCCAAGGAGTTTCCCATTCACGGCCAGTCTTATATTTTGGTATGCTTGCAACTGGTTCTTCCAAGTGGGGCAGTGACCATCGTCAAAGTCTACTTGGATACCTTGCACATCTTCGTTAAGAGAGGATACAAAGTGGGCCGTGTTTGACGCTGATACATCTCCAAGATCTAAGTGGCGATTGCTACAATCCAATAGGTATTTTTACGTTTTTTTTTCGTTCTGATATTAGGTAATACTAACTTTTGCCAGCGGTTTCAACCGCTCCAAATCGAAAATCATCCCGTGGGATCATAAAATCGGATGGAAACAACCCTACATGTTAATCCAGGTAATAAACTATCTGTGTACGGAATTTCAACGAAATCCGTTCAGAGGTTTATGCATGAAAGAGAAGTAAATATCCATCCATCCAACAAACTTTTTTCATGTTTATAATATTAGTGAGATACAGTTTAAACACAAGAATATCCAATCAGAATGATTTATGGTTAATGTTGATAAGACCAGGCTTAGCATTACCAATAAAATTTTAGATATAATAAAATAAAACGGGAAATTAGTAGGAAATAAAAATAAAATCTATTTTATTATGTTATTATAGTCCCATATTGGTTATTGCAGGGTGGATTATTAACTAAGTCAATCACTTATTTAAGGTATTAAAGCTAATTATGAATTAAAAAGGGTATGGATTTCATATTAAAGACTAGCGGCCCACCCCAGCTTCGCAAGGGTGGAAGCCCTCTAAAACCCGGTCCAGATGATTAGAAGGAGGAATTATCCAAATCGGTCCAGCCGTTTTCTAGTTATGAGCTTAGCAACACATTTTGCGATCCATATTTATATTATAGATAGTCAGAAATGTGGCCGAGTAAGCACATAAAATGACAATAATAAAAATAGTGATACTTACAGTAATCTTGGAGGTAATGGAGCTATAGTCCACGACTTATCATTTCTTTCTGGCGACTTTTTGAAGTCCAAAGTCGAAAGAGCTTGTATTGACACAGTACGCCGCAACCTATCTTTAAACAGTTGTTCGATCTGTTTTTCAAACGTTTTATGTATGCGAAATAAAAATTCTACCGCGCCTTCATCAAAAATAGTTTTCTGTATTTCTTCAAATTTCGGCGGGGCCGATTGTAAAAACAGTACTTTTGTCATTTTTAAATTTGTTTTCGAACTCTCGTTTAACTGTTTCATCTCTCTTGTAGAGCTATCGCACTAATGAATCCGCCCGAACCATGGCCATTCGCTTCGAATGAACTTGTTGTTGGTCTTTATCCTTATCACGATGTTCTTATCAACAACAGTGCAATATTGATAAGAAAGTCATCTGAAGTCATTCAAATCTGTCAGTGCCATTCTTGTGTCATTGGACATTGCACGGAAATGGAACGGCACGAAAAAGCAGACAGAAACATAGATATAGAGAGTACATAGATATAAAGCATGAACCGACCCATGCGAGCGCGTCTCTTACAAACTTGTAACAAACTAACAACAAACTTGTAACGTTTGCATAGCGCCGTAGCGCAAACGCTGCGCAGACACGACGTTGTCGTCACTCAAGGGGAATGAATGTTCCAACCAGCCCACGAAATACAAAATGTCTTGCGTTTTTTGCAATTTCCTAGGTTATATGTTGATTAACAGATTATTCGCGGCTGTTAGACTTAAGTAGTTACAGAATTAAAATCATCAAAATCCCCAATACAACCCTCCAAGCTCATAAAAGCGTACGAACAAAAAAAAAGTTAACCAAAGAGAATAATTGCAAGAATGATTGACATCATGTTTCTCACCGTTGAACAATGTCAGATCATCAGATGTCAGTTATGACTTAGACAGCTTGTCAAATCTTCCATGGTTGTTTCTGTTGTTTATTTTGTACTCACTTGGCTGCATAATAATTAGATATATTTGTTGACAAATTGATTAATTGCTATTCTTTCACAAATTACCTACATCTATAACTGTACGTGTTCTCGTGTTTCTAAAGAGCTGGTTGGATTTCTCAACGATTTTAAACGATATTTATCAAACTATGGAGGACGCTACTGTCCAAGATACAGTTGTTGAAGAAATAAAGTTTAAACCAAAGAAGAAGAAGAACCTTCGTCAACGAATTAAGGAAGATGATGATTCGGAAGATGAACAACACATTTTAGCCAAATTAGAGGAGACAAAAGTTTTACAGAAACTTCGAGAAAGGCCGAATGGCGTAAGTGTGGTTGCTTTAGCTACGGGGCAAAAGACCACTTTGGAAGAGGAGATCACTTGTAAGGATCCCTTTAAAGTGAAATCCGGAGGCATGGTGAACATGCAGGCATTAAAAACAGGGAAAGTGAAGCAAGTAGATGATGCGTATGATACTGGCATCGGTACGCAGTTCTCTGCCGAGACAAATAAACGTGATGAAGACGAAGAGATGATGAAATATATTGAAGAGCAACTGGCAAAAAGAAAAGGTATGTTTATTCCTTTATTACTAAGTATTTTTGATCCAATGCAAGGCTGATGCCGTCTTTCCAGCCTTATTCTTCCATTTTCAGTCTTATTCAAGGACATCTTCTTTTTAGAAATCTTTGCACTACTTTAATTTTTTTTTCCTGTATTGTGGATGCCTACACAAACATTTTTAACTCACACAAATAACCAGACCCAGAACAAAGTACTTGCAGATTGAACCTGCTACATTCAGTCTCATTACTATTAAACATTTATTACTATGAGTGTACCGTTATAACCTATTTTTGGACGGACAGTTGTGTTCTGTCATTTCATCTACGAGTGTTTCTTCAGTGCAATGTAGCACATTAAATTCAAAATTTAAGCTTTATTTATACAATCCAGAAACCACCTAATAAAACTGTTTGTGAAAACTAGCATAAATTAATTATAAATGATTTATTTTTCGATAAGAATCTTGTATGTTAAAAATGGAATGTTTTGTTCTTCTATCTTGAGTGATGAGTATGAATATTGATGGATGGAGAGGAAGAGGAAGTCCAAAGAAAAGATGGATGAATTGTATAAGTAAGGATATGAAAGAAAAAGGAGTAAATGATACTATGACTAGTGATAGGGGAGAATGGAAGAAAGAAATGCCAACCCCAAGTAAAATCGGATAAGGGCAGGAAGATGATGATGAATCTTGTATGTTAACACACCAAGAATAAGTCATGGTTTTATTAAATGTTATTTATTACTTTACAGAAAGACATAATGAAGAAATGAAGGAATCTGAGCACAATGACACATTAAAATATTTATCACCCGAGGAAGCTGCTCTGTTGTCTCTGCCTGAACATCTGCGGGTTTCATCAGCACATCGCTCTGAAGAGATGCTCTCAAATCAAATGCTTAGTGGCATACCGGAAGTAGATTTGGGCATTGATGCGAAAATTAAAAACATTGAGGCTACAGAAGAAGCTAAAATGAAAGTACTGTGGGAGAGACAAAACAAGAAAGATTGTCCGTCACAATTTGTACCAACTAACATGGCAGTCAACTTTGTACAACACAATCGTTTTAATATGGACAGTGATGTGGCTAAGAAAAGGAAAATTGAAAAACCGGAAGTGGCGAAAACTGATAGTAGTGTTATAGACGATAGTGTGGACAAAATAGTCAAGAAAGCTAAAGGTGAAAGAGCTACTGATGATTATCATTATGAAAAGTTTAAGAAACAATTTAGAAGATACTGAAAGTTTTGTTTTATTTGTAGAATCCATGTCAGAGAATTTGCGAGAAGTTGTAGCAAGATCAAGTGTCTGTGAAGACCAAATTAGAAAAATAAAAGCTAGAGTAAAAGTTGAAAACAATTATTTATTTAACTATTTATATACACACTATAAATTTACAGGACATTACATAATAATTAAAACTAAAGTACAAAGGTACTGCTTATTTCTTAAGAAATTTCTGCCAGCAGACCCTAAAGGAGAAATGATAAAGAAATGTAGACAATAGTGTGTAAAAATAAAAAGCGAAATGTCTATGTGAATATCTTAACCTAAGTTTATAATATATATTACTACACATGCAAATACATAGCAAATACTATAATATATTTATAAATATATACAAATACACATATATATATATATATATATAATATAATATATTCCACAACTATCACACAACGCCATCTAGTCCCATGCTAAGCAGAGCTTGTGTTATGGGTACTAGACAACTGATAAACATACTTAAATATTTCTAAATACATACATATTATAGATAAATTACACCCAGACACAGAACAAATGATCGTGCTCATCACACAAACATTTGTCCTGGGTGGGAATCGAACCCACGACCTTCGGCATAGCAGTCAGGGTCACTAACCACTAGACCAACAGGCCAGACGAGAAATAAACATAACATCTTATATTTTTTATGAATTGTACAATAAGTAAAAGAATTTGTAATAATTATTATTACGTGATTGAAAAAAGTGTCCATGGAATTTTCTCGCCTGTTCTTCTCCATAGAGATCTAAAGGCGTAGGCCTTATGACTACAACTGTGCACTATCACTATTTTTGAACTGTTTATATTTTTTGTTTTTAGACATTGTATGGGAAGGAAAATGTCTGGACAATGGAAGTCAAAACTACAGCAATGTTTCTTCTTACAGCATAAAAACGTATTAGAAGTACTGTGTTTCATGTTTGATTTGACCCACTTCTGTTTCCCTGACATTTTCCTTTCCATACAATGAAATGATCCTTACATGACACTTAATCAAAAAACATCATAAAAAAATTGGTAATTTTTCGTTCATACAATTTGTATGTTTTTTTTTTTTCTATAGACCAACTTTCGCCGTCCTGTCTGTCTGTCTCTGTGCCTGTATAAAGGTTGAATTTTTCAACTGGTCGTGTATGGCTATCTCCGATACTATAAGGAATATCGAAAAACGTTGAAAGGAGTCTCGGGGCCGATTTTGACGAAAACTAAAACTGCATCATTGGATTTTAGAAAAATCAATAATCCTGGTCAGAAGTCAGAAGTCGAACCGGCTCGGTCGAACCGGCGCGGCGGAACCGAAAGTTTGGCGTATATGTGTACTTCCCAGAATTTGATCCTTATTAGAAACACTATCGAATGGTGTAATAATACAGGTTGTGATTTTTTTTCCAAAATCAGCGGGTTCGATTCCTGGCCAGGATTTCGGATTTTTCTAAAATCCAATGATGCTGTTTCAGTTTTCATCTAAATAGGCCTTCGAGACTCCTTTCAATGCTTTTCGATATTCCTCATAGGTGGAAAAATTCACCCTGTATATAAAAAAAAAAAACTCAACCGATTTTCCTGGGAAAAGTTACACTATAGTCGGCGCCAGATAAGAAAAAATTAAAAGTCGTTAACACCCGTGTACCAATGTTTTCCAATACTTCAAAACGATACAAAAAATGTAAAGGAAGTGTCGCTAACACGATCAAAACAAACGTATCGCGGTACGGGGCGTCCTTGACGTATTCACTGGGCATGAGTTACAAACCTTTTGGCCAAAACCATATTCAATCGTATTTATTTCGAAAGGTACCTAAAAATGTAGTACTTAATTAAACCCTTTAAACAGTTAGATAATAATAAAAAATGGTTGAAAACTTTCCGATAATGGAATACGCTCAGTCAATCCAATGCGCAAACCTTATTTGAAATGACACTCGAGACGAAGGACGCGTTAGGTACATAATTACAAAATGGCGAACAGGTAATGCGCCCCTGACTCGCTCTGACGTCACACTCAGCGCCGAGTATGAGGGCATAACCCAAAAAATCGATTTTTTTGGTATGAACTTTAAAATTCGGTTATTTAAGTTTATTGTATACTTGTAAGAATATGAGTTAAAGCTAGATAAATAAATCCAATTATTGCATGTTCTGTTATTGAAATATAAGTTGAAAACATAAGTAATTTTGAAAAATAAATATACACCAAGAAAATTATTTTTGAAATCCATAAACAATAGCAATTACATATTTCATTGTTTGAATGTGTAATTTTGAAACTTAAAAAAATACCACAATTATTCTTCAAATTTACGTATTTCTTACTTATTTCCGTTGGGATAAGTGTTTGGTATTATGAAACTCGAACGATGCAGTATTAGCGACAGTTTTGTATGACGAGCGATCTCAAAATTAAGTTTTGTGGACTTTTTGGTACAAGTCGGGTCAATGACTTTTAATTCTTTTTTATTTGACTCAGACTATAGCGTAAGTTGACAAAGTGTTATTAAGTCCCAATCCCAAGTTTTTGTAAAAAAATGTAAAAGTCAATTCCCAAAAACCATGCCAAAGCAATAGTTAAAAAGTTATAAGGGTTTGAAACGGGCACAATTAATTAACACAGTCAATATTTGTTTTGTTGGAAATCTTATTTATAATAATATCGTGCTGGACAGCTAGAGGATGCTTGTTTTGCGCACCGTATCAGAGCGCCGAAGCCACGTGACGTCATCGACGCCAGGTATCGAGATAATGTGTGACCGGGGTTGTACACACGGCTACACATCAAGCTATACAAAACCAGTTTGTCTCGCTTCGTAGGATTTTACACCCAATGAACGATCAGCTAATACTAGTTTGGCATAGCATGTGTACTTTAACCGTGTGTATGTACCTACCAATTAGTCCTTTTATGTACCTAACGTCACAGACTTACAGTGTATCCAGACGTTCGAACTTGGTCCGGGCCGCACCACGAACCGAACATTGCTTTGAGATCACCGTAGGCGCGGGTATGCGGACAGCGAGTAAAGGGACAATATTTACAACTCGCTGTCCCACAGCTGAGGATACGGCTGAGGAAAGGCCTCCCTCTCTTCAGAAACCAAAATTATAACAAGAAACAATTATTCACAAACAAATTATCGATGGTCACCCCTAAGGGGAATGCTCTAACCAGCTCGCGAAATTCAACATTTTTTGCAATTTGCAGGTTGTAAGACGTATATAATCATCAAAATCACCAATACAACCCTCCAAGTTCATAAAACCCTAAGAACAAGAAAAACAGAAAAAGTCATTCGGAAAACGAAACGTAACTTACGACTCAGGGGCCCTGGCAACACTGCTTCAAACGTCAAACTTCTCTGCTTGAAAATGGCATGGAAAATGGTCGTTTCGTTTTGTGATTTTCGTGCGCAGCCTGCAACGATCGGTCGGTCGGAGGAATTCTAAACAAGCTATTCAACCGCCATTTGCAGAGCCGACGTTGTTTTGTGCAATTAACACTAAAATCGTTGATAATCGTTAGAGTATTGAGTAATTTGAAAAGTGCTTTACGATAGTCTCATGTTTGGTTGAGTTTGGTGATTTTTGTCTTTGTGTCAAATTCATCATTGAATTGCAGACTAGCTTGAAAATTCGAGATGTAGTCCGACTCGTGAATAATAGAAAAGCAGGAAAGCTTTCGTGCTTTGTTATTTGTAAAAGATTCTTCCACGTAGCGCTGTGCACAAAATAACTATGTGGATTTTGTTGTTAGGGTTCTATTTTCGAGCAATCGAACAGGGTATGGGACGTCATCTTCAGTTTTTATTAATTAACACGTTGCTTATCGTAGTATCCCGTATTTGGCGACTTACAGACACTCCACACCTTTTTACTTTGTTTTATGATTGAAAGAGATGATGAGATTGTTAGAAAAATGTTAAAAAGATGTTAAAAGACTGATGAAACCAAAGATTTTTTTGTTGTGTTGGTTAGGTTTGTTCTAAAACATTATTTTTTTCAGTGAATTTCATGCTACTATAGGGTTCCGGCTAGTGTCTTTCAAAAAACTTGTTACCTTGTCTGTTACAGTTGGAAGAATATATATGTATAATTGTTTGAGTATCTGTCCGAAGTAATGAGGTTAATAATTTCATACTATGAATAGTGGTATTGTACTTTGTATTAGTTTGTTTTGAACCATTGAATAGTACTTTTTTATTCCTAAAATATTAGTCTAAATTATATTTTTATAAAAACAAAAAATTAACACTAATAATATTGAATATTATTATTAGACATTCTCTACAAAAAACGATCCCACGTTTTATTTGTTAAATCATTGTTGGCTAGGATTTCAGTGATGTTAGTTTTATTAGAAGTCTAAACCATAAAGTCTTGACCATTTGAATATTAACTCCATACTGCATTTAGGCAGGCAGGCAAAAGGCTAGACAGATGTTAATGGACATCTTTGAGTTTTGTAGATGTTTTTATAGGTTTGTTTCCAGATATTATCTGTTGTGGGCACTTGTATGGGTGGTACTGATGCTGTTTCCCACCTGGTCCACTGCAAACAGTTGAGCGGTTGGGATCTCCAATGCTCAACTAATCATTTGATACTTTATCATTTAGACATTTTCTTTCTCATGACGTAATTATGTTCTACATGAAGTAGTCCTTAGAAAAAAAGAGTTCTAGTTATCAATTACTGGACGGCCAGGCCCCTTATCAAATTTGAGTAGAGCAATTTGTAGTTGAGCAGTTGGGAAAGTAAATGACAAAACTCAGTTGGGCAGTAAGTTGAGCAGTTTCAAGCAGTTGGGCAGTTTAGTTGAGCAGTTGGAAATAAGCGGATAGCTACTGAGCTAAACTATATTCCTCTGTATTTCTCACAAAAAGTCTTATTACTGTTTTACACAACCTTGTCTCAAAATTATTCATATTTTTTACAAAGAAAACCTCATGGGTTTGGGTTTTATAATAATAAGGCATACAAGCTAATAGCTATGTTGCTACAAAAATATACAACTACATTGGTGGCTTATTAAAAGCCTTGTCTTATTTTGGTTTACGGTTTCACAGTCATAGTGATCCAAGTAGTGATGAGATTGTATGGAAACTGACAATGGGTTCAAAAGATGTTCAGCATTAATAACTTGGTGCCTATAGGATCAGGCTATGACTGACTATACTTGTGATCTCTAAAAAAAAATTTGGTGCACCTTGAGGTTTTTATTTTGATATTTGATTTCTCATTAGGGGTTTAGTGTGTCTTTTAACTTTTTTGGAGTTTGTGCAGAAAATGTTGTATAATTTATTTAAAATAAGTACACCAACAGTATGTTACAACATATTTACGTTTTAGCATAGTTAAACTGCTACAAACAGAAAATTTGTCTTTAAAATATGTATACTATTTCATGGCCGTATCCGTAATGTTGGCATTTATAAGTTAAAAGTTTAGTCATGGGGAGCTTTATGTTCTGTATTAACAATTGCTTAATTTTGATGTTTTTTTTTTAAATTCTTGGATTGTCGATCTTAACCTTAGTTTACGCCTTAATGGTTATTTTCCATTAAGGTCCTCAAAAAACGGTAAATCATCGCTTTTTTTCTTGAATACTTTCCCTCTGGAAAATCCCAAACTTACTCTTTTCTATTTCTAAAAGTTGATCATTGTTTTCATTGGTTCTGTTCATACTGTTTCTCGTCTACTAAAACATTTCTGTGCATTTTGGCTCATCAATTTGTAGCTGACTGGCGATATTCATGTTATAAACTAAAACACTAAATAGCTATTTAATTTTAAGCTATTTAGTAGTTATGGTTAACGTAATGGCCTTAAGGGTGTGGTTCTCTCCTATTTTAGCGAGTAAATCATCACTCGACTTAGCTCCTGGATGAAGAGTTGATTTTTATTTATTTTATTTATTTATTTATAATCAGGCAACTTTGGCCCATAGACAAATACCTTACAAACTAACATACATAATTTTATAAAAACAACTTGTGTTAGTATTATAGAAACTTAAGCCTATGTTAGTAAACACTTCACTTCACTAGATATGCACTAGTCATTGTGCGTTCCGGTGGCACTTGTCCGCGGAAGCGACGGAACACCACATCCTTCGGCCAAAAGTCCTCCTCCATGACGAGGTGCAGATAACACGTTGGTACACGCACCACAAACGCCTTGAAGTTGACGTTGCGGCGCCATTCCAGTAGCTGCACTCTCGGCGTGTACTTGGTCTTCTGACGCACGTACTCGACGATGTCCTCCGCCTTAGTGGTGTAGTGTAGGCGGGAGATATACACCGGAGTGTTCGGCATGGCAGCACGTATAGTGTTGGGTTCCGCAGGAGCCTTGCCGCAGCGGTTCTTGTTGGCTCGCTGACGGCGCTTCCTCCTTTGCACCGTCACGAAACCATTATCATCTGCCCGTTTCGGTGCCTTATCAAGCACGGGCTTACGACTAGCGCCAGGCGCACTTGCGGTGACGCTAGCAAAATTTTATTACGCCGACGGTGGTATCTATGCCGACGGTGGTTTTCGCTCCTTCCGTTTTCCTCTTCGTTTCTACTCTTGCTGTCTGATATCCCTGACGGGATCGTGTTTGTCCGCGCCCTCTTCTGGGTGGACGGGGTATTCCTCTGTTAGCTGGTGGAAATAGGTTTCCATAGCTTTCGTACACATTGTAGCGTTGGCGACTGGCGCCGGTAAGATCTTCGTCGAAATTCATTCTAACGAATAGTTTCGATTCGTCGGGACTGGAATCAGCACCCCTAAAAGCTATTTAGTATTTTAGTTTGTTTTTATTTAGTTTTAAATTGTGTTTGAAATAGAACAAGTATGACTTTCAAATAACGGTAAATAAAAACAAACAAACTAATTAATTGAATGAAGTTGCCATATCTTTCAGTGACATTTATTTATTTATTTATTTATTTATTTATTTATTTAAACACACTTACAACTATCATCACAGGCTTAACCTAATACAATAGTGTAGTTATAGTTACTTATAAATATAGGACTAGGTACATCATTAAATTATTATTTTTTTTTTTTAACATGAAGCCACAAAACAAAATGCGGCCCGTGTGAACTCCCTCAAAGTACAATCGAAACAGTCAATCCGTTGTGACACCATATTGAGTGTGCGCAGCGCTCGCGTCAGCGGCGCGTGCTGCAGCAGGTTGGTGCGAGCGGGCGGCTCCCACAGTAGCGGCGGCCGCCTCCGCCGTCCCATGTACCCATCCGGTACACACAACCTCAACGTGCTTAAAACACCCGGGTTGTGTATGTTACCACGCAAAATTTTAAATAAATAAGTGGCGACAGCTACTTCCCTTCTTACTTCCAGTTTATTATATCCTACCATGCCCAGCACAAAGAGTGTAGGATACAGAAGTGGATACCCTGGATACACACCATACTGCTTTAGGTACAAGAATCTCATGAACTTGTTCTGAATACGTTCTAGCATTAGCTTGTACTTGGTTTCATGTGGTGACCAAACGACAGCATTACATTCCAAGTGACTTTTTACAAGCGCTTCGTACAACGATCTCAGAGCCCTGATGTTCGAGAACTGATTTCCTAGCCTTAAGACCAACCCTAAATTGCGGTATGCTTTTTTACAAACGTCGGTGGTATGCTTACGGAAATTTAAATCAGCTGTAAAGCGTACGCCTAAATCCCTTACCTCTGAGACACGTTGCAGTTGGATTCCCTCCATGTTATATTGATAATGACTTGGGTCACGTGAACGAGTAAATGATAATACTGAACATTTGGCCACATTGAAATACATCTTATTGCTACGACTCCACTCTACTACTTTATTAATATCCTGCTGCAGTATGTCATGATCAGATTCTTGCTTAATTTTATGAACCAATTTCAAGTCGTCAGCGAATAGTAATGGTATTGACTTATCTGCTACCATCGGCAGGTCGTTGGTTTTTAAAATGAAAAGTAACGGCCCTAAATTACTACCCTGACTAACTCCTGATCTCGTGAAATATGGCTCAGAGAGCTGCCCACTGCAATCAACGTACTGACGACGGTCCCGTAAATAGCAGGCGAAAAATGATAAAGTGTGAGGTGTACAGCCTAGCCCAGCCAACTTAGCTAACAGAACGTCGTTATCCACTATGTCAAAAGCCTTCCTGAAATCGAAGTAGGCAACATCCACCTGCTGACCCGCGTCCACCGTCGGTACTATTTGCGTCATTAGATCCAGTAAGTTCCCCGTTGTCCCCCGCCCAGGACGGAAACCGTGCTGCGCGTCGGACAACAGAGCACTAATCTGTGGATACAGGCTGCCGTGAATGGTCGACTCAAACACTTTAGCTGGAGTGCATAACACCGCTACAGGTCTATAATCGCTAGGTGCTGAGCCCCTGCTACTCTTCGGGACGGGCACAACCCGAGTAAGTTTCCAGCGCTCAGGAAAAGTTGCGGTCCGGATACAGATGTTGAATAAGTGTAGCAACGGCTCAACCAATACTGCACGACAGTCCCTAAAAATGTAGGCTGGTATACCATCCGGCCCGGCTGAGCGCTTAGGCGGCAAACGTGCGAGCGCGCGTTTTACGTCAGCGGGCCCTAGGCTCGCTAGGTGCACCCGGGAGCCCGGCCACGCGCTCGCAGCCTCGCTCGCACATGCCGCCGCCACACTCAGTACGGGAGGTTCCGGATTGTACACAGACTGAAAAAACATAGCAAATTCATTGGCACACTCGTCTTGCGATAGTACCCGTCCATCCTTAATTAACTTCCGCTGATTTGAGTCACCTTTCCTAGACCTAATATACCCCCAAAAAGCTCGCGGATCCTTCGCCAGATGGGCTTGCACTCGGTTGCGGTACTGATTATGCGCGCGAGCAGTCTCGGTTTTCACTATCGTCCTGTAACGTGCAAATTCCATATAGTCAGTGCGTGATTTACTTACTTTATATTTTTTATGTAATAAATATTTAACTTTTATAGCCCTAATAATCTCAGCTGTGTACCAAACCGGATAAACGTATCTATTATTTAATGAATTAATATTTTTACTTTTTGGAGGGACGCACTGATCAAAAACATCGTATATTTTATTATAAAATAAATCTAACACTACATCGGGATCACATGAATCGTATATCTCGCTCCAATCCATTTTAGCTAACAAACTATACATTTTATCGAAGTCCGCTTTATTAAAATTCCAATTAGCATGATTTATCAACTGAGCTTGCGATTGTCGCGATGTGGAAGCAAGGGGCGCGAGGGGCGGCGGCGGCGGCGGAGGCGCGCGCGCTCCCCGCTCAACGCGCACGGCCAGCGGAGGATGGTACGCGTCGACGGGCTCCAAGCCCTCGTCCGCGGCGCTCACAGACAAGCCACTACGCGCACTCAACACGAGGTCCAACTGCCTATTTTTACAGTTAGGTACTGCGTTGCACTGAGTAAATTCACAGAAAGCCATGAAATATTCGTAATAGTTACAAATGTTGTTGTTACACGAGTACATATTAAAATCCCCTAAAACAATTAAGTTATTGCTATATTTGACACATAATGTTTCTAATACGGAAAACATTGACATATATTCATTATCATCAGCCCCCGGTGGAATATATATGACACAACACGTGAATAAAAAACAATTTTGCTTGTAAACAGCCGCACACAATAGTTCATACTTTTGAGTATCTATATCAAGGTCACCTGGCAGCGCCACTCGACGCAACTCGAACCGCGGTGTGGCCACTAAACACACGCCTCCCTGCTTTCTCCCGTCCGCCCGATCGCAACGAAGTACTTGATAGCCGGGAAGTGAAAATTCCGCATTCTTAATCGCTTCATTAAGGCCTGATTCGGTAATAGCAAAAAAATCAGATCCTGATGATTCCAGTAGTGATAAAAATTGTGTTGTCTTAGTTCTAAGTCCTCTGACGTTTTGATAAAATATGTTATAATGACTATTTGGCTTCCGGTTGGTTTGGGTTGGTGTTGGGACGAAACCAAATCCATTCACTATATTCTACATTTACTGGCCATATCTCCGGGTCACAAAGTTTTTCAAAATTACTTAAGGTAACCCCAATCCTAAATGAAGCATAGTCCCGTTCAGTTTTAGGTTTTAATTTTTCTATGGTGATTTCTGAGTCCTTTCCAAGTGTCGCTTTAATGTGTTCCATTAGATCTTCCTCAGTAGTACTTTTATTTAGTCTCCAAACATGTAAAAACTTCCGGCGTTCAACTGCCTTTAAAGAACTAATTGAGTTATTACCTCCTTTCTTTATTGCATTACTTCGTCTGTTATTTTTCCTAACCTCGATCCAATCATTATTATTAGTATCATCAACTTTTATAATCGCTGCATTCCTGGCCACCGCTGCGTAATCCGCGCGCGGCGGCGGCGGCGGCGAAGGCTTATCCGCTTGCACTCCATGCTCGCGGTCGCGGATTTTCGTTTGGGACGATGCAGTCAGGGGAGCAGTCGTACACTCCGGTACTGTAGGTACTTCTACCAGAATTGGTTGCTGGTTCTGGTTATTGATACCGTAATCTTGTTTTTTCTCTCGAGCTAATAATAGTCCCTCGGTTTTTAAGCTGTGAATTTGCCGCTCATAGGAACTACATTTCATATTCGCTTCCATTAATTCCTGTCTTAGTTTAGTATTTTCTAATGCTAGTACAGCCACACTGGATTTAATCTCCTGTATAATATTTGTTTCAAAAACACTAATTTTGGCCAGGATTACCCTATTAATTTGATCAATAATCTCGTCCGATGTCATCGACTGTGCTTTCTCCGGAGTAAGATTTACCTCAAACGACTCATTTACTTGGTCTAGGAATCCAGCGGCCTGGCTGCTACGTACCGGTGTGTCGTCTGTTACTCGTATACGCTGAGTCACGTTGGAACAAGGGGTACATTTAAAAGTACTCTTCTGTTTAATCGCCGCCGCCGGGGCTATATTCACACATCTGTAATGATATTTCTTCTTGCATCCATTACATTCAATAGTCTCATTTATATTCATTTCTCTGTCACAAACTCCACAATCCATCTTAACTTTTAGAAAGTAGTAGACATATTATCTTCTGACTGAATATTTGTACATACATTGTGCATTATCTATATCTTGAGGAGCTCGTGGCTAAATAATAACAGCCGCACAGGTCGATCTTCCGGGTTAAGCCGCGCTTGCCGAGGTTGGTCTGTGGATGGGTGACCATCTGTTATAGCGAGTTTCCTCCGTGCCTCGGAAAGCACGTAAAGCCGTTGGTCCCGGCTGTCATTTCTAGATCTTCTAGACAGTCGTTACTCTTAGTCAGAAGCTCTAAAGGGAATTCACCGCTTTGCGTGAAAGTTCGGAATGCTCTGCCTGTCTAGCTACCCAAAAATCTATCAAAGACATCCTTTTGAAATCAGCTTGAAGGGTTTCATCCGCGGACATTTCTATTAATGACTCCTGTTGCTTGATAGTCAAACTAGATATTATGCTCTCGTTCGTGACCGCAAACGGGTTACGAATCCAGCCATCTTGAGCATGATCCATATCCGGAAAATACCTTTACAGTTCGTCGGAGAGCTGAGAAAGATGCAGAACAATTTCAGCCTTCATTTCAGAATCCACGGATAAGGCGTTCGTCGTGATAAATTCATGCAAAAGAGGAAAACATTCAAAGATATTTGATCTCAAGCAGGTTTTCCAAAATTCAATTTTTTTTATAAGTGCGTTTATTTTGTCGTGCACAGTGGATCCTTGCATAGAAGCATTCGTTTCATTGAGACAAGAAAAAATGTTAGCTAAATAAGTTACTCTTTTAAGCCATGTTTCATCTTCAAATCGGAATTTAAGGTTGAAGTCACTGTCTTTCAAGAATATATAGATTTCGTGACGAAGTTCAACAAACCGAGCTAATATCCTGCCTTTTGACAACCAGCGAACTTCACAGTGTAGCAGTAGTGAAACATGTTCACTACCCATGTCTCGGCATAATAATGCGAAAAGTCTTGAATTTAGCGGTCGCGCTTTTATGTAATTGATTATTTTGACGACCTCTGAAAGCGCTGTTTTTAAATCATCAGGTAATTTCTTGCTCGCCAATGCTTCTCTGTGCAACGCACAATGCACACTTTTGACATCAGGAGCGAGATTTTTAATCCTGGATATTAGTCCAGATATCCTTCCTGTCATGGCCTTTGCACCGTCAGTAGATATGCCAACGCACTTTGTCCAATCAATGCCATGTTTTTCAATAAAATCATTAATAGTGTTAAAAATATCTTCTCCTTTCGTAGTAGACTCCAAGGTCTTACAAAATAAAAAATCTTCTTCACATTTATTTTCATACACATATCTAATAAACCCAAGTAAATTCGGTAATCCACTAATATCTGTTGATTCATCAACTTGAATCGCGTAATAATTATTTTGTAATCGTTGCGCGAGTTGATGTTCAACATCATGTGCCATTTCATGAATGCGACGTGCAACTGTATCATTTGAAAGTGGTATTTTATCCAACAATTTCGAAAACTTATCTCCCAATACACAACTGACTATATCTTTAGCTGCTGGTAAAATCAACTCTTCAGCAATATTGTATGGCTTGCCGATCTTTGCAATTTTATATGCCACAAGGAAAGACGCACGTAAATATTCAGAGTTAGTAGCCGAAACGGTTTTCATAGTCTTTTTCGAAGAATCCAACTCTTTCTTTTTTCGAACAAAAAAATCTATAGGTTTGTCTACGTACTGCGGATGTTTTGTTTCCAAATGTCTTCGCAGCAATGATGGCTTCATCACACTATTTGCGAGAACTTCTGAACATATTACACACTGTGGCTCTGGGTACTGAGATTCTTCTTTGCACGTAAATCCAATTTTCAGATAATCTTCGTCATATTTCCTTTTTTTTTGTCGATGATGTTTTTGTGTTTTCTTGTTCTCTCGATGTCGCAGGATTTTCGTTTAAAACTGAACTTTCAGCAGAAGTAGACGCAATTGGAATAAATGTAATTTGTGCAGGTTGCGAACTGGATGTATTACTTGGACATTTTCTGCGTAATGACCCAGTTTTTAACCACTCATTCATTTTGAAAACTAGCTAACCGCGTGAATGTATTGAAAGTACTTTGTTTTTATTTTACTGTCAACGAAAAAAGCGCATATGCTCACACATTAAAGTAAAACAAATGAATCAAACACGGAGTACAGGTGGAACGGCGGGGGCCGGGGAGGGCGGCGTGGCGCGCGACTCGCGCGAGAGCGAGCGAGCTACGAATTCAGTCAGTCGCGCGCGCGCCACCATGCGTGTCGGTCGTGCGCGTCTGCCAGTTATCAAGCAGCCATTACGTAAATCTTGTCGCGTACCCCTTGCCCTCGAATGGCGTACCCCTCTTTGAGAAACCCTGCGAAAATAGCGCCAAACACCTCGCGAGTTTCAAAATTCTTTGTATCTGTTTTTGAATGATGATAGTTTGCAAACTTTGACAGTTAGCTTAGTTGCCAGTACTAATAAAAGTTTTAGGGGTATTCTCGCATTAAAAATATCGTATTTATGAAAGTATACATAGAACTTCTCATGCTCTATGGTCAAAAAGCTGAGGTGGTAAATAATTGTTCTTTGCCCTATTAAGGGATAATGCCGAATGATGCTTTCCCCGTGAATTAGGACTTTATGGACAGATGATGGCATGTAATACCACATATAACATACAAAACATATCTTTATGCTGTATCCAAAGCATACTGACCCAATTTTGTAGCATCGGTAACTTTTCCACTTGACATACTTAACTTGAAGTAAAACATAAAATCGTTTAATCAATTCCTCGTCCAACTGTAATTTCTGCACTGCACTGATAATTTTGAAAAAATCTTCTAGCTGTATTACCGTCATTACTGTTACCAGTACCTTGTTTAGGTTTATCTATGTCTTAGGAATCTTCAATCAAAACGTCGAATTTCTTCTAGACATAGATTATTCATCTCTGTTGGTCTTGCACCACAGGTAGAGCATACAGCACCTGATGAAGTTTCTGACAAAACTTTCCTTTCTTCCACTTTCCCGTCAAACATGGTTAAAAATAATTTATGTTTAATTTCGATTCCTTCTCCATTTATATCGACTAAAGTTGGTCTAAGAGCGCTCTTTCGAGCTTCAATTTCATTACTTACACTTCTAGTCTTCTAGTGTCTCCTTTGAACACTCTATTAAAATGGGCCTACAAAATCTAACTGATGATGGAACAGGGTTTTCCCATACAGTTTCATTTGTATTAAGATTTACAATTTTCTGAGGCACTAATGAAGCTATAAATAAATAAGTTTTAGAAATTAAGTCACTTTCTTTAGCTAAGACTTTTATTTTATATTATTTGGGAAAATAAACAATAACACATTACATTTTATATAAAAAAAAATTGTATAAAGGAATAGGAGCAAATGTGCTACCTTTTCCACAGAATACCTACAGAATATATATATATTTTTTCTTTGCTAACTGTGCCTTTTAAACCTGAATCAATTATTATATTGTTATTATTATTATTATTTTTTAATGGCAGAGGGCCTTGAGTACATTTCTTTAAATTTTCTAGAAGAAAGATAAAACATATCAACATGTTCGAAGTGCTTGTTGTAATTATCGGTAATTCGACGCAGGGGAGCCCGTATACCAGCCTTACCGCGACAAGAGGTAACGGCAAAAATTGGCTTCGCGCGAACACCCCCGGCATACTGTCGTTCTAGGCACAATATAACTTATCTTATTGCGAATATCAATACAGTCATATACATTATTACACAAATCAAATAAAAAAATTGTCTCAAGGAAAGTGCGTCTAGACTTTAAATCTAATAATTTATATTTTTTGAGTAAATGACAATGGGCAAAAGTGGTCCAAGATCCTCCACTGATGTCACTTATGGGAAATGAAAGAACATAGTTGTAACATCATTCTGGCAAAAGATTATCAAAATCTGTCCTGGGGTTCTTTTTTTATTGGCGTTTAAGTGAATACCTAACCTAACCTAACCTAACTTTTTTTGTTCAGCTATAAATTATGCCCGACGCATACTGAACCATCTGGAAAGGTTATTGGCTTATGTAAGACCTACACCCACTAAAAATACCAACGAAACCTTAAATAGCTAACCTAACCCGACTTTTTTTGTTCAGCTGTAAATGATGCCCGACGCATTCTGAACCATCTGCGAAGGCGGTTGGCTTATGTGTGACTTTTATCTACTAAAAATACCAACGAAACCTTAAATAGCTAACCTAACCTAACTTTTTTTGTTCGGCTGTAAATGATGCCCGACGCATTCTGAACCATCTGGGAAGTCGTTTGGCTTATGTGTGACTTATATCTACTAAAAATACCAACGAAACCTTAAATAGCTAACCTAACCTAACTTTTTCTGTTCGGGTGTAAATGATGCCCGACGCATACTGAACCATCTGACAAAGCGGTTGGCTTATGTGTGACTTACATCTACCAAAAATACCAACGAGACCTTAAATAGCTAACCTAACCTAACTTTTTTTTTCAGCTGTAAATGATGCCCGACGCATTCTGAACCATCTGGGAAGGCGGTTGGCTTCTGTGTGACCTACACCCACTAAAAATACCAACGAAACCTTAAATAGCTAACCTAACCTAATTTTTTTTTGTTCAGCTGTAAATGATGCCCGACGCATACTGAACCATCTGGAAAGGCGGTTGGCTTATGTGTGACCTACACCCACTAAAAATACCAACGAAACCTTAAATAGCTAACCTAACCTAACTTTTTTTGTTCAGCTATAAATGATGCCCGACGCATACTGAACCATCTGGAAAGGTTATTGGCTTATGTAAGACCTACACCCACTAAAAATACCAACGAAACCTTAAATAGCTAACCTAACCCGACTTTTTTTGTTCAGCTGTAAATGATGCCCGACGCATTCTGAACCATCTGGGTAGGCGGTTGGCGTATTTGTGACTTTTATCTACTAAAAATACCAACGAAACCTTAAATAGCTAACGTAACCTGACTTTTTTTGTTCAGCTGTAAATGATGCCCGACGCATACTGAACCATCTGGAAAGGCGGTTGGCTTATGTGTGACCTACCCCTAAATACCAATAACCTATTTTTTTTGTTCAGCTGTAAATGATGCCCGACGCATTCTAAACCATCTGGGAAGTCGTTTGGCTTATTTGTGACTTATATCTACTAAAAATACCAACGAAACCTTAAATGCGGTTGCAAGGCGGTTGGCTTATGTGTGACTTACATCTATCAAAAATACCAAAGAGACCTTAAATAGCTGACCTAACCTAACTTTTTTTGTTCAGCTGTAAATGATGCCCGACGCATACTGAACCATCTGGCAAGGCGGTTGGCTTATGTGTGACTTACATCTATCAAAAATACCAAAGAGACCTTAAATAGCTGACCTAACCTAACCTTGCTTCTTGAACTACTTAAGGTTTAGCTATTTAAGGTTTCGTTGGTATTTTTAGTAGATATAAGTCACAAATAAGCCAAACGACTTCCCAGATGGTTTAGAATGCGTCGGGCATCATTTACAGCTGAACAAAAAAAAATAGGTTAGGTTAGCTATTTAAGGTTTCGTTGGTATTTTTAGTGGGTGTAGGTCACACATAAGCCAACCGCCTTTCCAGATGGTTCAGTATGCGTCGGGCATCATTTACAGCTGAACAAAAAAAGTCAGGTTACGTTAGCTATTTAAGGTTTCGTTGGTATTTTTAGTAGATAAAAGTCACACATACGCCAACCGCCTACCCAGATGGTTCAGAATGCGTCGGGCATCATTTACAGCTGAACAAAAAAAGTCGGGTTAGGTTAGCTATTTAAGGTTTCGTTGGTATTTTTAGTGGGTGTAGGTCTTACATAAGCCAATAACCTTTCCAGATGGTTCAGTATGCGTCGGGCATCATTTATAGCTGAACAAAAAAAGTCAGGTTACGTTAGCTATTTAAGGTTTCGTTGGTATTTTTAGTAGATAAAAGTCACACATAAGCCAACCGCCTTCCCAGATGGTTCAGAATGCGTCGGGCATTATTTACAGCTGAACGAAAAAAGTCAGGTTAGGTTAGCTATTTAAGGTTTCGTTGGTATTTTTAGTGGGTGTAGGTCACACAGAAGCCAACCGCCTTCCCAGATGGTTCAGTATGCGTCGGGCATCATTTACAGCCGAACAAAAAAAGTTAGGTTAGGTTAGGTCAGGATAGGCAAGGTTAGGTTAGGTTAGGTAGTCACTTATAAAAATAAAAAAGGAACCCCAGGACGGATTTTGATATCCTCTTGCCAGAATGATGTCACAACCATATGCTTTCATTTCCCGTAAGTGTCATCAGTGGAGGATCTTGGACCAAGTTCCATACATTTTTGCCCATTGTCCTTTTCATAAAATAACGATGCATCAAAGCAACGATAATGCATGGCTTTTAGAAATTTTCTCTGAACCTTTTCAATATGCTCAGAGTATTTATTGTAATAGGGATTCCACACCGGCACTGCATACTCTAGTTGAGACCTTATAAAGAAAGAAAGAAAGAAGAAAGAAAAAATATTTTATTCGACACAGAACATGCACATACATACATTCAAAAAAGACAAAAAATAAAACTTATAAGTACCTATTATACAGAAAAGTTGCAACATTAAAAAAATAACATAATAATAATATAGTAACAGAATAGGTAGGCAGCTGTATGTCATGACTGTGACAAAAGGGCTTCCACTCAGCATAAAGCTGTGCTATGGGGGACCCACAGCACAGCGCTGGTTTTCAGTGGTCACCCGAAAAAGAAGAAGATAGAAAAGTGTACGGAAATCAAGCTAGGGTCATATACTCGTAGAAAAATAAATAAAAAGACAGATAAAAGTATATACCTACAAAACAAATATTAACAAAACATGAAAATAAATAAATAAATATAAGATTTGATTATAAGAGTTTTATACAAATATAAATAGGTATTGGAACGTACGAAGTCCTTCGTAGATCTCATCACGAAACCGAACATCCGAAATGCATTATTCACAACTGTGTTAATGTGGGTGTCAAGATGAAGTTTATCGTCCAGATGAATCCCAAGATCACCAACAAGTGATACCCTTGTTAAAACACTGTTATCCAAGGAATAAGGGTACCTAAGTATGTTTTTATTTTTCGTAAAACTGATACAACAGCATTTTGGAATACTCAGCTGCAGTTTATTGAATCTGCAATATTCACTAAAACGATCCAAATCTTGCTGCAATAATATACTGTCCTGCAAATTTTTAATTGGTCTATAAATTTTAAGATCATCAGCATAGAGCAGGATTTTTGAATTTTTAAAACAAGCGTTTATGTCATTTATAAATAAAAGAAATAAAAGTGGTCCCAGAATCGCGCCCTGAGGCACCCCGGAAGTTACATTTATTGCAGTGGTAGATCTATAACCATTCATTACTACTCTCTGAGTTCTGTTCATGACGTATGAGGAGAACCATCTAAGCAAATCACCACGTATGCCATTAAATGATATGTTGTACAATAGCAACTCAAGATCAACCTTATCGAAAGCCTTTTTGAAATCAGTGTAAATCGCGTCCACCTGAACTCGTGAATCCATATTATTAAAGAGATAATCCAGAAATGCCACCAGATTTGTTGTTGTCGATCGACTTTTGACAAAACCATGCTGCTGTTGGATTATATTATGACGAAGAATAGGATAAACTGTGTCGTGGACCAATCTCTCAAACAGCTTTGGCAGAGCTGACATAATAGATATAGGACGATAATTCTCAACATCATGCTTAGAACCTGACTTATGAATTGGAGTTATATTAGCATTTTTCCATACCTCGGGGAAAATTCCTTGTGTGAGAGATTTATTAAATAAAATATGTATTGGGATACTAATGTTTTCAGCGGTAGCTTTGAGAAAACAAACTGGGAGACCATCAGGACTTCTTGTATTCACCTTGTCCTCGTGAACCATCACAGCCCCATTTAGAATAAAGCATTAAATGTGTCTTGCCAACTTTATATACACCATCGATTTGTAAAATTCTTACAATAGTATGATCCAGCAGATCTTAAAGTTTCACCTTTGCTTTAATATTATTAATTTCAATGCTTGATATGGGTGGGTAGCACTTCCCTTTAGCTTCCTGATTTGATTTAAAGATGGAAATAATAACCAATTCTTCGTGATTAAGTAACTCCTCATGTTTTCGTACTGTGCCATATTAAGGTCCAACTCGATGAAAATACTGAAAGGATCTTTAGAGAACGCTGTTAAATGTGCCGGTTCGTTTAAGAGATTTTGACGTCTAACACATTTTTTTTTCCATGGGCAATACTAGTAAAAATTTCGACAATGGTTGTTTCTTCGGTTTCCCCTTGAGATCTCAATCCTTGAAATGTTTCAAGCAGCTCCTTGTTTTTCGTCTTTGTGTTATATCGAAACTGTCTTCGTAGGTTTTCGAAGGGCGGCCTCGCTTTCCTGTCGATGTCGAAGGTTCAGATTCACAAGTAGGATCTTCAGATTCACAGTAAACATGGCATCCAATCACGCGCTATTCTTGTTTAAAAATATTTGCTTTTTCTGCCAGATTTCGTGTAACGTTGACGAAAGTTTGTAATGAGATTTTTTTGTATACTTGCTACAATCGTAGCTATATTTTCCTCGGAAACGTTGCTTACGTTTTTGCGTATATAACTTGTTAAAGCAACAACATAATTCCCGTCACTTTGGCTTGGCTAGAGATTGACTAAGAATGGAATACGATGTTGTTTGAATTTAAATATGCATTCGAATTTAATGATTACGAAACAAAGGTTGTGTTGCCGCTGAAGCCTGTGGGTCAGCAAATCCATCTTTTATTATGGAAACAATTTTAAGTTCCCATCGAGAGAGCGGAGGGGTAGTGGATGGTCCACCTCCTGTGGCTGATGCAGACCGACGTGCAGCTGATGCTGCCTTTTTCGCCAGGTGTTTTTTATCAGTCCACACCTACAATAATAAAGGTTTAAATTGTACACTCACAAAAAATGATTTTTTTTTTTTGTATAAGATCTCAATCAGTCCTATCAATCTTTGAATTGTAATAGTCGTCGGTTTCTAATAAATTAGTAGAGAAAACTCACCTTTTACCATTGTTTCAATGTCTTTGTACATCCACCCATAGCGTTTAGGGTGGTGTGTATTTCCTCCCACAAACTGTGGCTAAACGTACGACCCTCGATGCTCCTCAAGTTGCCTCGAGCCAAATCTCGATGCTCGTCGAGAAAATCAAGGAGAGCATCGATTTGTGCAGTTGTCGGTCCGGACATGGTGACTTCTTCTCATAACTTTCGTTTTCAAACTTAAAAAACACGTACATAAGGAACTATATTCCCACCCCAGTGGTCCTTTTTTTCTTTTGAGCCCACTTGGCAACTTCGTCGTATAATGTTTCAACTGTTTCTAGAATGTTCCAAGAGCACTTGACCACGGGAAGTGAATAATTTATAGTTGATTTGGGTTACTTTTTTGTTTACAGTTTACAACTCAACCTAAACTTCTTTTTGTGAATTTGATGTATAAAAGCTCAAGTAGCG
This sequence comes from Agrotis ipsilon, assembly GCA_028554685.1. Lineage (NCBI taxonomy): Eukaryota > Metazoa > Arthropoda > Insecta > Lepidoptera > Noctuidae > Agrotis > Agrotis ipsilon. The sequence goes on from CM052972.1 coordinate 13,145,477, forward strand.
AAAGGGAGGTATTCCAGTTAGGGCACCTGGCACCTGCGAAAAATTTTGATAGGAGCCTTATGTCGAATAGATAAGGTACCACTAACTCAGGTGCCCATTGTAAGCGGGTGCCCTAAGTGGAATACCTCGCGAAAGGTGTTTATAAATTAGTTGTCATCCATCTTATCTTCGTTGTCATCCATCCATCTTATCTTACAATCGGCAAGGGTAAACGTTATTTCGGCTTTTGTTTTTAGAAAAATATTACGATGTTCGTAGTAATACATACCGAATTAAATACAATGTTAAATTTCCTTGCTATAAAAAATATTTCGATAAGCATTTCAACAGTTAAATTATATCGAAATCACGTTTAATGGCTAAAAGAAACATATGGATGCAATGTTCAACCCAGCACTTCATTTCATTCAGTCCAATACTCTCCCGAACATAGCTTAGGGGGCCCGACCAAGACTCGCTAAACCGAAATATTTTCGTAGTTGGACAACAATGCGAACTTCGATCGTGGTAGATACATACAAAGAAATATACATATATTTATAAAATATACTTTACATAAATTATTTAGTATGAAGGGCGAGGAAACGGTTCGAAGCATACAGATTTGTCGCAACCATGGAGATAGAAAATATATCTCCATGGTCGCAACCCACACAGAACATGTTCACCAATTTCTTACAATCGACACACGTGTGCCTGATCCGCTGTTTGCTATCCATCGGGAGTAGGGCCAGGCGGAGACATCGTGAGTCATGTTCTGTGGGATTGGACTCGGAATAATAGAAGGGGGAAAGTGCTTGGAAAGAAGAGATTTTATTAGAGAAATACGGAATTGGCTATGTGAAAGCGGAGAAGAAGTAGCAGCTGATAAATTTTGGCGATGTATGATTAGGGAATTTAAAACAGAGACGTTAAGTAGTCTTCTGAAGAGTTTTTTGTACCAGACCTTTGTTCGTTTCCTCTCGTTCGGACACGTCCTCATTTGATTTTCTGCATCCACAATCCTTTCTCTTAATTCTTCCACAGACGAAACTGGATTTGACTCTTCTGTATACAAGACTTTTCATGCGCCCCCACATGTGAAAATCCGGCCCACCTCGTCCTATCTATTTGTTTTGATAATTTGTGTCCAGCCAGTCTCTGACACTTCTTCTGAATCGGGCAGGGCAGCCATCATGTTGGAACCACATGTCCCTGATCAAGTTGAGTGGCAGATCATCCAGCAAATCTCTCAAGTCTCTTCTCAAAAAGTTTATAAACTCTGTCAAAAACAGCCACATCCGGCACTCGACGACCGGGAAATCGAGTTATGTATTCGTTGCGAGCTCAGTATCCGTAACAAATAAGCATATAAGCATATTCCTTAGGTGCATAGGTCGTCATCCTCAACACTTCCGTATCACAAGTACAAATCAGAGTCCGGTTAACAAGCACAGTAGTCACAAATCAGAAAAAATAGTCCAGAATCACAGCCAAGTCGCGAAAAAGAGCAAAACGATATCACATCTACCATGTACGAAGCACAAAAGCAGACTGACAACCAAAACAATATCCGGTGTTGTATGGGAATACAACACCGGATATTGTCACAACACCTAGGGCTGGGAAGACCTAACAGGTCGAGGGCGAGGAAACAGGGGCAAAGCATACAGATTTGTCGCAACCCACACAGAACATGTTCACCAATTTCTTACAATCGACACACGTGCGCCTGATCCGCTGTTTGCTACCCATCGTCAGCAGGGCCAGGCGGTGTTTCACATCGTGGGACTCGGAATAATAGAAGGGGGAGAGTGCTTGGTAAGAAGAGATTTTATTAGAGAAATACGGAATCGGCGATGTGAAAGCGGAGAAGAAGTAGCAGCTGATAAATTTCGGCGATGAATGATTAGGGAATTTAAAACGGAGACGTTAAGCAGTCTTCTGAAGAGTTTTTTGTACCAGACCTTTGTTCGTTTCCGCTCGATCGGATACATGGCCAGTATCTGGTTTTTTTTATCCAAGATGGGTTTGATGGATCCTTGGACTTCTTGGACACCGTTGCCATGGTACGTAGAGATGGTAGCCATTCGGTTAGCATCTCTGCATAGTGCATAGTGTTGTGTATCCTTTGTACTCCAGACCTTGTACCAGCTTCAAAACAATTGACGGTACAACCCTCTCTAGTGGATTTTCCGGCTTCAGCGGTCTGGGACTTCCCATGAGCGTGAACCTCGAAGCCACCATAAATATCCGGTCAGAGAATCACAAATCTCTTATGTTTTGATGCCTTTGGTAGCAGCTTTATTGGGGATAAGCTGCCTGTTGTCCAGCCTGCCTTTCCACATCAAAAGACTCGCTAGTGCAGTGTTCTGGGAAAGAATATATAATGATTGAAATTTCTCAATTAGGTGTGACAACAATGGTCGTACCTTAAATAAGCGTGCCTCAGAGCCAGGTTTCAGGTTTAGCGCACGCATGGCATCATTGTTCACAAAAGTAAACATGTTTAAAAGTATGAACCTATCGATGCTCATGTATGTGCTAAAACCTGGAGTGTAGAATATGTCAGTTGGCACCTCAGTATTCTTGTATCCGGATCTATATCTATATCGGAGTATTCTTGTATCCCTATCGCCAGAATCATGCCGAAATAGACATACGATTCATCGGCGGTGGTGTCCCCAACGCGCGAAGCGGCTTCTGGGATGGAAGACGTGGTCATCCCAGAGCTGGGATGACCACTGCTGAGCATACCTGAGGCAATGTACTCCATGAATTGCCAATGTCATAAGGAAAGAAAGAAATGTCATAAGGGTCAACATTTGGAATTGCCGGACCAACATTAATCTGAGAAAACGTGGACTCGGAAACTCTCTCCACTCTAAATCAAATAGACTTGGTCTGGAAAGGCTGGTCCGTGCCAGGGTTTGCAGCAAGCGCGGCGTCTCCAGCTGGCGTGGTGTCAACACCAGCAGGCGCGGCGCCAACGCCGTCCGTACAAATACGGTCTAAAATGTTTAACTGACCAAATCATTGCTAATAACTCCTTCTCTATTATAGGATAATTTAACTCACTCTTCCCTAACGACCTACTAGCATATGCAATGGGTTTTCCGTTCCCATTACACAACACACTTCCTAAAGTATACCCCGAACTATCGGTTTGCAATATGAAAGTGTTGTTATCAGAAAAATTTGGATAATCCAACACCGGTGGATTCATTAACGCTTCCTTAAGCAACAGAAAAGACCTCTCACACTCATCGGTCCATATAAACACGACATCTCTTTTACATAGTCCATTCATAGGTCACACTATATTAGCAAAATTTGGTATAAATTTCCTATAATAATTCGCAAACTCTACGAACCTCTTTACCTCATCAACCGTCGTTGGACGTGGATAACTTTTTATGACTTCTACCTTTTCTGGATCTGGTGAAATTCCTTCCGCCGAAATTACGTGCCCCAAATAAAGCACTTGCTTCTTCAAAAATTCACACTTGGATGGATTTAGCTTAAGATTTACTTTCCTCAAGCGTGAAAAAATTGATATAAGATTCCTGTTATGCTCATCCAAATTCCGTCCAAAAATAATAACACACCTGTCATAATTCAATCCAGACATGGCCACTGCCTCTTCAATAATATTACTATCCACCATCTCCTGCACTTGCCTATCAACTTCCTTCTTCTGTACATAAGGTATTCTATATTGCCTCCTATAAACTGGAGTCACATTCTCTTTCAATCGTATTGACTGCTTATACACATTCGTGACTGATTATAATTTATCCGCCGGAACATGAAATATATCAGAATACCTCGCACAAATTCGCTCAATCGACAATCGTTCCTCGGCATTCCAATAATCAAGTTTAAGCAAAGAAAATATTTCCTTAACACGCTCAACGTTCACTTCCGGCTCCGCAAAACTACAACAATCGTAATCACTTAACGGATAAACTTCTACACCGGACATGCTACACACAACCTCCTCCGAGTTTGTGTTTAAAACCCTAATGGGTATCATCCCATTCCTAGGCCTAGCCATCATACTAGCCAAAAAAACACCCTCACGCAATTCTTTCCTTACCACTACACAATCTTCTGATCTACTAACGGGAAAATACTAAACCACCTCACAACGCGGAGGAATAGTCAACAGGTAATCATACGAAATATGGACCACGATCTTTTATTTTTAACTCGTATCATCCCAACCATAGTAAAACATATCCAATATTTATGAAAATCGAATCTGGGCATATTTTTAGATGTCTAATGAAACCTATTTGTCAAAAAAAAATATATCTCATTTAGATTTTTAGTTTCAGAACCGATCCAATAATGGAACACTAGGATTATACATGCATGTAAGATACTTTTACTGACTATGGAATCCGTTTGGAAATAAAACTAGTATTCACCTTTTTTATTTATTAAATCTTATACAAATTAACGTATTTATTACATATTATAGTTATTACATAAAAAAACTATTATTAGGCATGTTATTCAGTATGAAAAATAATAGAACATTTGTTATGTAAGGCAACATTACATTTGATACACTTCATAGTTGTATTTTTGTGGCATAAACCACATCGAGTTTGTTTATTTTGTTTGTCAATTAGATGTCCTTTACCATCTAATCTAACAGCATCAGGCACACGTTTTATTACTGCTAGTGAAGATTTAGGATTTGATATGGTTGAAGTACTAGGGACTAAATTTTTCATTAGAAAATATGTACAAACAATATTCCTCGTAAACGATAAAAGATCATGTGGCGTACCGTTACTTTTCTTTGCAGCTGGAGATATCTTGTACAGCTGAAAAGCGTTATTGACAGCAACATTTAGTGGAAACATAAGTAACTGCCAGTACCATCTTTTCAGCCGAATCCCGATTCGATAACAACCCACGTTTTGGTCAAGTCGGTCTACGCCCCCCATATATTTATTGTATTTTACGAAGCAACGAGGTTGGTCAATATCCTTCTTCTGCTTATCACAGTATCGTTTGACTTTGCTTATGGGTTCTGAACCACATTGAGTCGAGGCCACTGTGACAATGTTATTGTCGTTATATCTAACGAGAGTGATATTAGATAGTACATCAGTACATTGGTGATAAGATCCTCTACTTGTTTTTTTCATTTCTTTTGGATCTTTGAGAGGTGCTTTCTCAGTTCGATTAGCTCGTATAGTCCCCGTTCCATCGTGACCCATTTTTTGAAGCTCTTCAAGCAGTGGTAATGATGTAAAAAAATTATCGAAATAAAAACTGTAGCTACCTTGCGGAAGCTTCGATATTAGGTCCAAAACAACTGAGGCACCAACACCTAACTCAGGATGCGTATTTCCGGTACTAGCTCCCTGATAAAGCTCGCCATAAATCAAGTAGCCAAGTCGCGTAGAAATCGACCAACATTTGTATCCAAATCTAATTGGCTTTCCATGGATATGCTGCTTAGTGCCATGTTTTCCATAATAGGGAATCATAGATTCGTCAATGCTCAAATTTTTATCTCCAGGATAATTCTTTAGCCATCTTGCATTGAGCAGTTTCCATAGAGGGCGCACTTTAGCGAACTTATCATTGGGGTCAAGATTATTATTGTCGGCAACATGGAAATAACGTAACAAATCTTCAAAACGATTTCTCGACATAAGAGCAGCCACTGTTGGAAAACTGCAATCAACTCTTTGTTCCCAATACATTCTATATCTCGATACACTGTTATATCCCGATAATAATAAAATGGCGATAAAATGTTTTATATCCGTCGTAGTAACCCGAAAAGCATGTTTACCCTTCTGAATCGCATTTTTTTCTGTTTCTGACCGCAGTAATTCGAATATCTCTTCATCAAAAAATAGTTCAAAAAATTGAACTGGGTTCTCCAGGTTTTCCAAGAAATCCGGTTCACAGTACTCCTTCTCAGGCTTTTCTGGAATATCAACAAACCTCCACTTTCTTGTGACTTCAAGACGTCTTTTTTTTGGAGGTGGCTGGGTCACCGTCGACGAAGAGGGTTGTGGAGGCTGCGATGCTGACGATGTGGAAGGTATTGAGTGCACTTCTTTTTCGTAACCAACGAACTCGTTCACTATCCTAGACTGAGACGATCTGGTGACCCGAAGTTCAGCTTCTGCAAGTAACTGATTTCTTGACAAATTATTTATACTTGCAAACTCTTCGTCACCACTGTCTTCGTCGCTATTTTGCCAATTATCAGGAGGTGTGATGAAAATATCAGCCCCGAACACGTCGTCGTCTTCCTCCAAGTGCGAAATTATCTCATTCACGTTTAGTCTGCAATAAAATAATATCATAATTAGGTGTCAATACTCATAAAATAAAAATCCGAATGTATAAACGTTACATGTGCGTATGTTCCTACTGCTCCAATAATGGAACAGTACATAAAACTTACACTTACCCACAAATTAGCAACGTTTTTTCCAAAAACGTATTATGACACGATATAACAATATTATTACATTTGTATAATCCCTAAATTGTCAATAGTATAATATAAAACACCATAATTACTTACATTTTCCTGGTCGCCATAATTTTCACTAAAAACGATCAAATAAAATATTTTTTATCGATATGAAAAAAGCGCGCAAAGTGAAATGACATTCATAGAACTGACAGCTAGAAATGTCGGTAATACCAACATGAAAAAAAAAATTTAAAAATGCGTTCAAAAATTAGAAAAAAAATTATAAAAGTAACCGTTTTAAAAATAGAACACTGGGATGATACGAGTTAACCGAAAATTCATACCTAAAGTGGGAGATGCTAAAAATTAGAATTGGCGTGCACGAAATTAATAAAGAAAGAGAACGGTATGGTGAATTTCATACTTTATATGGTAATTTGCGAGAACATCCTTCAAGATTTTTTGGATATACCAGGATGAGTGTCCGCTGTTTTGATTACATACTCGATTCAATAAGGGGTAATATTTCAAAAGTGGACACAAAGGACATTGCCCATTTTTGTATGGGAGTAGGTGTGCTGTGTTCCTGGCACTAATGTCTGTTTATGTACGAAATATTTTTTAAATGTACTCAGGGGTTCCTGATTTATTTAGATTTTTATGTAGACTTCATTTTTGTCAACATGATTATTTTTATTGTACTGTACATCTGTCCAAATGCTGCCCAGAAATGGGAGTACGTGCGCTGGGTTCCTGGCATTAATGTCTGTCTATGTACGAAATGTTTTAAAAATCTACTCAGGGGTTCCTTGTCCGGGAGTGTGGAGTAAGTTCCATGTATAAAGTAATCCTAAAATACTTTTTTAAATCTGCCATTTATGGTCTCTACTGGCCATCGGACCATTGTTATCAATCTCGATTTGTTGGCTTCGGCCGTTGATAATTGTTCTCCTCTGGGTCTGCTAGGTGGCATGTGTGGATTATAACTACAACCTTCAATTGTTGAAATAGAACCTCGAAATCCGCGGTCCAATTTAAATACATCATTAGACCTTAGAAACCAATGCCAATCTGAGTTTTCTTGCATGATACTGCGCATTATTGTAGCATCTGAGGTTGTTACTGCATATGGGCCTATCACGTCAACTATATAGCCATCTGTGCACACTATCAAAAATGGTTTGACTAAATTCCGGTATTTATGTAGACTATATGTTATTCTTTGAAATAAAAAGTTTGCGCTCTTTTGCACATGAAGATATGTGCCGTCAATTACAAGAATTCCTGCGTCATGGTTGCCTCCAAAAATATGAGCTGGAATGGTAAGGTTTCTGAAAACAAACTCTTCTCGAGTTATGTGATCTATGCCAAGAAAATGTGGAACAAAGTCATCAGTTAAACATGTTCTAGCTATATGATTTTTTTTTTCTAACGTTATTTTCGATATTTTGAATTTTGTAGCTAATCGTCTGTCCGGTTCTCCAGTTATATTTACATATAATGAAAAGTGGGTTATGCTTGCATTATTTACCACCATTTTCGTTTTTGTACAAAAACATTTTTGAACCGGGTCGGATTATGGGCCATGACCTTTACCGCTTGATCATCACACACTTAAATTTACGTAAAGAATCACTTAATCACTTACTTCTTGATGAGGGAACGTCACTTCGTCCATATCTGGTCAGGCCACCTGCACAGCCTTGCGAATCTCCCGCTGGTTTAGCTGGTCCTCGACCCAACTGTGGTGACCTTTTATATATCCGGACTGCCACACCAACGATGACAAGTGCCAAACATACAGCAATAAATAACAATACCGTTTGGATGGCTGTCATCTGCTCCTGTGTAACCGTTGCGGCATTCGAACCACCCGCTGCCGTCTGCGCGATGACCACTTCTTCCTTTGATGTTGTGCTCCCCATGGCCCGTGACTCGATGTGACTTGAAGCTCACCGAAGTCTAGTCAACTTCTGCTGCTGCGATTCCCTCGAATGGAGAACTATAGCGTCGTCCAGTCGACTGGCAGGGTCGCCATGCGATGTGGGGATGAGGAGGGGTTAAGTAAACAACATGGTGTGTATTACTTAGAGAGTCAATTGTGAACTGAGACTCAACTGCACTCAGCTACTGTCCTCAACTGTGCTCTCTCCTTTAATAGTTGATTTAAATATACCTAGATGGTACGTGACTACGTGCTAACACTAAGCCTACGGAAACAGTATATTTACCTTAACTTAACCCTGAACAATACGTGACACGCTGATGTACAACATACGTGACATGATAATGAACAATATATGTGACTTCTCACCACATAGGGCCTGCAACCGGGAAATCCCGGTACCGAAAATACCGGGAAATCCCGGGAATTTTTTAAACAATCCGGTACCGGTTCTTCATCCCGTAGTCCCGGTACTTTCGATACTTTCGGTACTTTTTTATATTCCTTATTTTTTCAATATAAAGCAACAAATCATATCCAATTAACTATTTTTTAACAGTATTATTAACATAAAACATTTTAATTGATAATAATGAGAATTTTATTAATAAAATTTTTGATAACTAATCAAAAATCTACTTGAAAGACAATAACTTTTATTATGCTTAAATTTTGTGTTTTATAATTATTTGGCAAATTGATCTATTATAAGTCCTTTTTAAAAAAAATCGCCAAGCAAACAAACATATTTATAAATTAACCATTAGAGCAGAATAGCTCGTTGTAGAGCTTGTCGTGGTTGAAAAGCTCGTCGTAGCTATTCGTTGATTGTTTCTTTGGCGCCGCCTCAAAAGTAATTTTTTCACTTTTCAGTTCGATGTTTCGTCCGTTTGATTTTTTTTTAAGGACTTATTTTTTACTTTTGAGTTTCCTATCTCGTCTCATATACATATATTATACAACAGAGATGTGGAGAACATAACATAAAGGCGTCACCATCATCAGATCAACTCCAGCTGATAAGGATCTCTTGCTACTGCCCTCTGTTACCATCCTCAGACCCTCGATGACAATTATACCCCAGCTGGATATAAAGTTTTCATCAAGACTATTAAAATGAGCCCAAATACGATAAAGGTGCTGTTAACTGTTGAGGGCCTCTTGCCCCTGCTATCCGTCCCCATCCTCAGACCCTCGATGGCAATAATACCTCAGCTAGGTCTAAAGTTCTCATAAAGCTAAGTGAAATGAGCCCAAACACGGTATACCTGTTGTTAACTGTTAAGGAACTCTTGGTACTGACTTCACAAAATAACAGGGATCTGGAGTTGATCTGATGATGGTGACGCCATCATGTTATGTTCTTCACATCTCTGCTATATAATAATGTCCTCAGAACTACGATTGTCAACTTTATTTCAACAGAATCGGTTCATAATTTAAAATTCTGTAGGGAGATTGACAATTAATTCCATTTTTCCCTCAGAGGCCTATTTTAGTTTTGAAATTTAACTGGGACCAACTTTGAGATATACTCTTTCCAACAAAAAAAGAATTTTTGAAATCGGACCACGTTAGGAAAAGTTATGCGTGGTCATACATAAAAATAAAATACATGTCGAATTGAGAACCTCCTCCTTTTTTTTTCGTCGGTTAAAAAGCTTTTACTTTTTTTAATGATATTTCCTTTATTTTAAAGAAAATCGCGTTTTCTACATTCAAAGGAGAAACCCAAACTCCTTAGAAGCTTGGGCCTGGCGTTACAGAGCTAGAATTTTGCCATAAATTAGAGCACTTAGGAAGATTTCACGAGCCCAATTTTCACGTCTCTCTGCAATGGCCAAATTGGTAAAATGAGATAATGTTTATATGTTAGGTTATTTTTTGGAACTGCCCTATACTAAGAATTTCTCCTGTCGTGTGGTGTTTACAAATATTTAAACTCACATACACAAACCCCCAGACCCGGAACAACACTACACCTATGTAGTTACCTAATACAAATATTTGTTCCATGTAGAAATCGAACCCGCTACATGCTGCACACCGATATAAAAACCAATATAAAATATAATAGGTTTATTAAAATAAAAAACTGTATTATTGGGATAGGATTTTATTAATCACCTTCTTCATTAGGATTATCATATATAATAATACATTATCTAAGAATTGTGCAGGAGGTAATTGACTACCCTGGTGCCGTGCCCAACCAAGATACCATATTATACTCATGGTGTGGGCACAGCACCCAACTGTTCTTTTGCCAACGATACAGGTGCAATAATATTGGATTATAGCATCCCTTCCACTTAAAGATCTGTCAACTAATATATAAACGTAATACACCCTGTTACTAATATGCCTGGATTTTATTCTTCCTCTTAACATCCAGGTTGAGTTTGATGTTGACAGGTCTTGGTGTAGGTCACCGGTCACTTCTCTACATACTTCTATGACATATGAGCCATTTTCTCTCACGTGTTCCCCGTAGTAAGAGCGGGCCTGTTTAATTTGATATGTGCTCAAGGAGATAAGAATAAGCTCGCTGTATGATAATACGGGAAACTCGCTCACATTATCGCTTTCTACATCTATTGCTTGAAACTGAGCCCTACGTCGATTAAAATTGTTGTTAATCACATAATTACATAATCGATTTTCCACATTCATATCGACGGGTAAAAGGCAAAAGGGGTCAAGCACCACAGATCATATTGTTCAGGAGAATAAAAAGAAAGTTTTAAAAAAAAATATCTCTTTATTGCTTTATTGAATCACATCACAATCTTCAGAAAAGTTTACTAAAAAACAATGTTCTATAATAATTTTACATCAAAATAAGCCTGAGATCAATAGTTTCAAAGATAGGTGTCGTTTGACTCCAGGTTTTTACCATGTTTTTCGCATTTGCGAGGGGTCAAGTAACAATATTTTATGTTGTAATATTTAGATTTTGGCCTAAGCTTCATGTTAATAAAGTAATATTTTATTTTATTTGGCACAACAGATCATAGAACTAATTCAGATTTTGGCTTAAGCTACCATAATCTTAATACAGTATTATTTTATATTTGGCACAGCAGGTAGGTAATAGAACTATGAATTATGTATTAAACTAAAACAATACAAGGAACAAAACTGAGATCCAAAAAACAGCAGTTACCTAACTGTTAGTACATGTACAACAGCATGTTATCACATTATTTGAGTAAATAAACCACAATAATTTGGTACTTAATTCTTAATAAAAAAAAAATCAACAATTATTATCCAAAATAAATCACAATAATTAGGTAGGTACTTATCTCTTACTACAATACCGAAGTGAAAATCAAAAATTATTAACCAATCTTTTTTCATACAATTATTATGAATGAGTATTTTCTTCTTCATCCTCTTCATCAGTTTCAATCAATTCGTCCCTTTTTCCGGTTTCATAAGGCATCTTTAGATATTCTTCATGATATCTTCTCGGTATTACTCCAGAGTCACATAGCTTTTTTAAGTCCATGTATTTAGCTTTACTGATTGGTAATGGTTCCTTGTACAAAGCAGCAATTTTTTTTTTCATATCCGGGCAAACTAATTTTATTTGAGTATTTTCTGAATCCACAGACATAGTATATTTAACCGTCATCTCATCTGTTTTGGTTTTTTTGAAAGTCGCAATTCTAATTTTGGATAAATTAATGTTCTTTTTACACTTACTAAAAGTTTTGTTTGTTATGGGATCCCAATCTTGAAAGTTTTCCATAACAGTTACTGTATATGGTCTCGGTTTTTTTCTAGCTGATTCGATTAAAGTTGCCCACTGTGAGGGCGCCCACACAATCATATTCCGAACTTCTTTTTCAATGACTGAGTGACACGAATCAACTGGCATATATGTATGTCCTGCAAGTAAGTAGTTGATTTGTATTGTTTCCAAAAAGGTGGATCTTTTTAAAGCATAATTGAGAATTGCCAATATTGTTTTGTTCTTATTTTGGCCAGGGCAATTGTCGCAATAAAGAATCAGATTCTTGATTTGCCTTTTGTCTACTGAATCTATGTAGTGAAAAAGACATGAGCCAATTTCTTTGCTACCTCTCTTTCCATCGCACTCACCCCAAATATATGCCATACCATTTCTTGTTCTGCTCTCATAGACAGTTAAATTATAGTAGGCATATTTTCTGCTATAGTAGAGCAGCATACTTTCTCCGTGAGGTGTATTTAAGACCTTTTGAAGGTCGAATGAAGCGCATAATGTATTTTTATTTGCAATTTCTTGGTGAAACAAAAACCTTTTAGATGTAGCTTCTTTCTCTTGATCGTGTGCAATTTTTTCTTCACAGTTCTTGGCTTCTTCATCGCGATTATTTTCGTATTTTGTGCACATTGCACACTTATCTTTTTTGGGAACATGAAAAGAGATATTAAAATCATTTACAAATATTTTTTTAAATATACTTTCAGATACTAACAAACTCAAATCTTGCTTATCCACTTCTAATAAATATCTTTTATACAATCGGTACAAGTGCGAAGGATTTTTGAAGTCCTGTGGTAAGTAAGTACGAGTAGTTTCCTTTCGACAGTAATGCGATGGAAGGGCTGGCAATGAAGAAATATACTTTTTGACATATTCAATTGCTTGGGGGCTTGTTTTATTAGCAGGTACATGCTTTCCACGTCCTTCCTGCTTAGCAATTCCTTCATCAGAGTTTTCAACAGTATATGCTATAAATTTTCTTGATACATCCAAAGTTGCAACTAGAAATTGTCTACAGACTTGACGCCTGCTTTCACCTTCATTAATAAAATATTTCACAGTCTTTCCTCTCTTTGGTTCGCTATCGTTAACTCGCCTTCTTTTCACATTTGTAATAACAGCATTGTTGGCAATCCAGTTTCGTCGCTCTTGTAATGTAAGACTTTGGAAATAATTAAATATAGATTGTCTTTTTTCTTCAGTAATTACTCCACATTTATTTCCACAATTAGAAGAAGTACATGGATTAATTTGAAGGTGTCTTTCCCTTTTTTCTTTTCCATTTTTAGTAATATATTTTTCACCTTTATGTTTTAACAACTTTCTTTCTTTCCGTTTATTAATTCTTTTCGATTTAGATTTAGTGACTTCTACGTCTGACCATTCACTATCACTGAGATCTCCAAAAGCTTCCTTAAGTAAGACATCATCTTCGTCTTCTTCTTCATCAACAAAATAATCCAAGTATGATTTATTGAATTGTTTTCTCTTTTTTGAAGTTCTATTTGTTTTATTTGCTACTGTTTCCTGTTGCTCTTCTAAGTTAGACGTTGATGGAACACTCCAAAGATCTTGTATATCCAAATTACTCTGCTGAATAGTAATTTCTCCGATCTTTTGTCCTTCGAGCCCAAGTATATTTTGAATCTCTCCTTCTTTCCCCCCGATGAGCTGCACATTATTTTCTGGTACATAGACGCCAATTTCTTCTTCAGTAACGCTTTCATTCCATTCCACATCCTGCACGAAGTTTGCCTGCAAGACATTCTGAGTCGCTTCGTCTTTTGCTGGTGTTTCTTGTTCTTCTAAGTTAGACGTTGATGGAACATTCCAAAGATGTTGTGTGTCCAAATTACCCTGCTGACTAGTAATTTCTTCTTCCTTTTGTTCTTCGAGTCCGAGAATATTTTGATTATCTCCTTCTTCCCTCGTAATAAGCTGTACGCCATTCTGTGGTATACAGACGCTAATTTCATCTTCGGTAACCCTTTCATTCCATTCCAAGATCTGCACGTTTGCCTGCAAATCATTCTGACTCGCTTCGTAATTTTGTTCTTTATCCTGCAAGCCAAATAAATCCATTATCATAGCGTAACATACAAAATTGTAGAACATTGACCCTATAACCAGTATAATTTAAAAAGTACCATTTAAAAGCAAGCTTCTGTAGTGCCAACTATTTTTTTAACCACAAATGTTTTATGACCGACTTTGGAAATAGTATCTGAATATAAATTACAGCATATAACGCCTCTAGAAAATCCCTCTTTCTATTCGTTAAACCGTATGAAAATCAAGACAGTAGTTTCTGAGATTAGCCCGAAAAAGCATAAACTCAGCACAGCGAGAATATATCTATCGAGTTAGTGAAAGTCAAAATAGAATGTGCAGGTCAAGCTAATTAACATACACACATAGCATCAAGACTTTTTTCCTGAAAGGGTAGGCAGAGGCGTAACACACACCCACATTTCATAAGCAAATTAAAAGCATGTAAAATACCTTCACATTGTTTAGGTCACTCTGTATTTGACTTTGATCTTGTGTAATACTCGTAAATTGGTTTTCGTTAATGTGCGCTGGTTTTAGTTGATTGTCAGTCTGAAAAATTAATAATAACAGTATTTAATTAGGCTATTACCATCCCGTTGCTACTATAATATTTATCGTCTAACTACCTACTTGACCACGTAACCTATCCAATGTTTGATGCGTATGATTAAGTACACGGACAAATACCTAGGTAGATAGACAATGAATATTAAAGTCCGTCATTTATAATTAACAATTGAAAACAAATCTTTGATCTTTAGACTAACTAGATAGGTAAGTACCTTTTTGTTTAACATTCCTCATTAACTTACATACAATAACAATATTTTCACATTTTGCATTAGTTAAAAAGTTCTTAGAACAAAAACATCAAAAATTATGATTGTTTACATTTTTACTAAACTAATTCTTAATGATTTCCTAAACGCGTGGACCGATTTACATGATTCAAACGGATAAAATGGTTTTATACCTAGACCTTTTATTTGACACCAATATCGTTAAGATATCTCAATAAACAAAAAAACACATTTTCAAGTTGCTCTCGTAATAAAATTTTCCAACATGACATGTTGGATAATTTTATTATAGAACTGGTAATGTAGGTACGCGTTTCATACATTGTATGAAACGCGTACCTACATTACCAGTTCTTTTAAAAACTATCCTAAGAAACGTTAAATTCATTTTAAAAAAATAAATAAAATGAGGTTGAACTTACCGATGATAGTACGGGAATCACGTCATCTTGAATTTCTTCGACCTCTCTATTGCTATCATTATAATCAAGTAATAACCTTCTTCGTACTAGCAACAATCTTTTTCGGTCTAAAATACGTCTCAATTTCACGTTTTCGGGAGTTGAAGACATGTTTCATAAATATAAAATGTTAATCTGTGTTAAAAACTGCGATCGCGTTTCAAACACGCGTGAACTTTCTTTCACTCACACAAAACATACACCCACTTGCAACGGCGCTGGCGCGCGTACTGAGTGAATCAAATGCAACGTAATGAAAATAAAATTATTTAAGAAAGGGGCCAAGCGCCAATTATGTTTAGTTGACAATCTTTACTATTGGTGTAAGCGACGTTATAGTATTTCATTTTCTTATCAATAGTGTTAAGTAAAAAATTATTACTAAACAAATAAAAGGAATATGGATACAAACGACATATTTATTTCTAATGTTGTTTTTAAATTATGCCAAATGACAAGGCGATACAAAAATGTAATATACAAAATGGTCCTTCAACCAAGCAAGGTAAAGTCGGTGTCGCTTGAGCACTTATGGTAAGTATCGATTTGGCAATTCAGTACAAAAAATTCTTTGGTGCAAGTGACTTTTTTTCATGCTCGAAAAACGATACTATGACCATTCGAAAGAGAAAAAATAGTGGAGTTGGGGTCAATAAAAAAGTTAAGATCGCAAAATGTGGCGCTTGACCCCTTTTGCCTTTTACCCGTCGATATACTGATTTATTTTTTGAAGGATTTCCTGAGCGTCACTACGGTTTGTTATAGGAGGGTGGAATGCATTTATTAACGCGGCAGACACTTTTTTGTTTTTTTTTTTTTTTTTTTTTTTTTTTTTTTTTTTTTCGATATAGGACACACACACAGAAATAATTTAAAAAATAATAATAATAATACAATAACAATTTTGCTGAGCATGTCCACACCGAAAGGGTTACCAACTCAGCATATGCTGGGCGAAAGACACCCAGCGCTGGTTTTCAGTTGGCACCACGCAGTGACACACGGACGAGGGTAGGCAAATAAAATAAATATTTAAATTTTCTTGATAAAAAAACAAATATATGTGTGAAGGAAAAGTGAAGTGTATTAAATACATTAAATAAAATCATATCCATAATTTTTATAGTATAAAAACGTGTGTGATAAAATAAATTATATAAAAGTACTTTTAATAAAAACACGCCTAGAATGACGCCACTAATGGCGCGGCAACCGACCAATAGGGAGCGCTGCTTGCGCCATGGCGCCAGATAGGCTCACAGAAATAAGAAACTCGCTGCCTTAAGTGCGACTAAAACTTAAAACTCCGCTTTTTGTTGATAAAAATAAAGTGCTTAACAAATTCCTAACAGCAAAATTAGGACACAGTTAAAAATGGAAAGAGTAAAGGTGTAAAAGTGCAATCACACAGTTCCCGGCAACACAGACGCAGACCCGAACGAGCTCAACAGAAACAGCTCAGCTTATAACTCGCCCTTTCGTTACCTGGCATTAGGTACAATAATGGTGAGTCAAAGTTTAATCATTCAAATAAATACGTTTAACAAATAACATTCAAAATAATTAAATTCAAAATTAAATTATATCTGTTTCATTAAAATAATTGTAAATACATAAAATTGGTGATTCCATCATTATAATGCAATAGCTGTTCTAGTACGAGAGCTAGGGCAGCATTGCGACGTGAAATTAAAATTCTAAATAATAATAAAATATACCAATCATATATTTTATTTATCTAAATAAATGATTTGTCAATATTAATATTTTCAAAATTAATTTGCGAACCAAGAATAAAATGCTTAAGTCTGATTTTAAAAGTATTCAAATTGTTTAGGTCCCTAATCGGTGGAGGAATATTATTCCAACATTTGGAGGCTGCGTAACGAAAACTACCTCGAAAAGCTGCAGTACGGTGATGTGGGGTAGCCAGCTGTTGGGCGCAACGCCTGGCCTTGCGTTGCCGGTGATCATTTATCCACGCCAGCTTAGAGTACAGGTATGACGGACATTTATACTTGATGACGCCGAAAAGAAGACAAGCTAAGTGCAGTTTCCGACGTCACTTCAAAGTGCACCATTACATTTTTTGATGCTCTATTAAAAAGGTCTTGGCGAAATATCTTAACATCTCGCTTGAACCTACCATTAACTACTTCTACAACCCATCTACATATCGTCACTGTTCTTGATTTATTGGTTTCAAGAGTTGACAGCTGAGATTCACCCTGTTGCAAATAAGATGGTACATATGTCCTATAGTCACATTCATTAAGTAAGGGCAAGGCAACCCGGAAGCCCCTATCCAATATAAACGCATCTCCAGATTCAAAGTACTGCCTTAGAGGAGATTCATTTCTAAATTCTTTTTTAATTATTTCAGCATCAGAAGTTGTCGCTGAATAGGGACCCCAAACATCAATTATGTATCCATCTGCAAACAATCAGAAACGGTTTAACAAGATTTTGATATTTATGCAAACTTTATGTCTTTTTTTAGTACTTATAATTTGAACTTTTCTGCACATAGACATATGTACCATCTAAAACAACAATAGGTTTTATTTCCCCATTATGGCTACCAAACAATTCATTTGGAATAAGCAGATTCCTTTCAATTATTTGCTGCTTGTTAATATGATTAAGTCCCAAGTGATGGGGCACAAAATAGTCATACAAAAGACTCCTAGCTTTACCTAGCTGAGTACCTAAAGTAGTTCTAGGTATTTGCAAAAGTGTTGACAATCGGTCATCTGAGTCCCCAGTCCTAAGTTTAATTAAATAAGCAGCTAATATAGTAGATCCATTTTTAAGATTCAGAAACTGAGGCACTTCATTCAATATCTGTCTGAATTGCTCTTTGTTAAAACCAACCCAGTGGTAGAAAATATGTCTCCATAGACTCAATATTTTCGAAATCTAAAACATTACTGTCAGATTCTTTTAATGAAAACATGTCTTGGATTTGATGTGCACTAAATGTGTTAATGATATTATCACTTATATCATTGAGAAAGTCCCATGATGTGCATGTTAAGTGGATATCACACAGGCGATTATTTGGAGGTACATAATAGTTATACATTTTAAGTACTTGTTTTCGCATTGTAATTGTCATTCGGTTTCTTTCATGTCTCCGAAATCCTTCCACAAAACATCTACTTTCAGTTTCAACAGCTCTACAATAATCTGGCAGAACAACAAGAGTTCCAACAGTAGGTGCCCTTGCAGAATAAGTTTCTTGCCTTATTGGGGGTTCATCTGAATGAGAAATGTCCTGAGTATTTGGTTCATTGCGAGCTGATGAAGTTGCACCAGATGTTGAGGGGCCTGATTGAAAATGCCGGGATGCTCTATTTGCGCGCACCCAACAAGAGTGACAAACGACACTTGAAGCACCCACCTAAAAATAATTTATTTACATTTAAGAATCCCTTTACACCGCAGATGTGGGAATTGGAATTGTCCATTTTGAAAAAAAAAAAACTGTATAAAGAAATCCTGCATAAGAGCTCATGGTTGCCTCCAAAAATATGAGCTGGAATGGTAAGGTTTCTGAAAACAAACTCTTCTCGAGTTATGTGATCTATGCCAAAAAAATGTGGAACAAAGTCATCAGTTAAACATGTTCTAGCTATATGATTTTTTTTTCTAACGTACTTTTCGATATTTTGAATTTTGTAGCTAATCGTCTGTCCGGTTCTCCAGTTCTATTTACATATAATGAAAAGTGGGTTATGCTTGCATTATTTACCACCATTTTCGTTTTTGTACAAAAACATTTTTGAACCGGGTCGGATTATGGGCCATGACCTTTACCGCGTGATCATCACACACACTTAAATTTACGTACAGAATCACTTAATCACTTACTTCTTGATGAGGGAACGTCACTTCGTCCATATCTGGTCAGGCCACCTGCACAGCCTTGCGAATCTCCCGCCGGTTTAGCTGGTCCTCGACCCAACTATGGTGACCTTTTATATATCCGGACTGCCACACCAACGATGACAAGTGCCAAACATACAGCAATAAATAACAATACCGTTTGGATGGCTGTCACCTGCTCCTGTGTAACCGTTGCGGCATTCGAACCACCCGCTGCCGTCTGCGCGATGACCACTTCTTCCTTTGATGTTGTGCTCCCCATGGCCCGTGACTCGATGTGACGTGAAGCTCACCGAAGTCTAGTCAACTTCTGCTGCTGCGATTCCCTCGAATGGAGAACTATAGCGTCGTCCAGTCGACTGGCAGGGTCGCCATGCGATGTGGGGATGAGGAGGGGTTAAGTAAACAACATGGTGTGTATTACTTAGAGAGTCAATTGTGAACTGAGACTCAACTGTACTCAGCTACTGTCCTCAACTGTGCTCTCTCCTTTAATAGTTGATTTAAATATACCTAGATGGTACGTGACTACGTGCTAACACTAAGCCTACGGAAACAGTATATTTACTTTAACTTAACCCTGAACAATACGTGACACGCTGATGTACAACATACGTGACATGATAATGAACAATATACAGAGTGTTTCTTTTAAATGGGCCAAAAGGGAGAAATCCTTATCCATAAGAGATACGGGAAAACTTTCTTAGGAACCTTTAGCTCTTTTTTGATGTTGAAAATTTGGGCGTTTTTACTTTTTTGGTCAAGTGTGAGTTGTCCACAAAAATGAGTGAAATAAGCCAAATTTTTTTTTAATGCCTATCGACTCTGTTTCATGTAAGGATCATTTCATTGTAACGGAAGAAAAAAATCGGGACGGCGGAAGTTGGTCAAATTAAGCAAAATATTTTTTCATACAAATTGTATGACCGAAAAATTTACCAATTTTTTTTAGGATGTTTTTCGACTTAGTGTCACGTAAGGATCATTTCATTGTATGGGAAGGAAAATGTCTGGACAATGAAAGTTAGTCAAAAGTACAGTAATGTTTCTTCTTACAGCATAAAAACGTATTAGTAGTACTCAGTATTTCATTAGGTTTGACCCACTTCTGTTGCCCTGACATTTTCCTTCCCATACAATGAAATGATCCCTACACAAGACTTAGTCAAAACACATCATAAAAAAAAATTGGTATTTTTTTCGTTCATACAATTTGTATGAAAACATATTTTGCTAAATTTGATCAACTTCCGCCGTTCCGATTTTTTTCTTCCGATACAATGAAACGATCCTTACATGAAACAGAGTCGATAGGCATTAAAAAAAAAATTGGTCTTTTTCACTCATTTTTGTGGACAACTCACACTTGACCAAAAAAGTGAAAACGCCAAAATTGTCAACTTCAAAAAAGAGCTAAAGGTTTCTAAGAAAGTTTTGCCGTATCTCTTATGGATCAGGATTTCTCCCTTTTGGCCAATTTAAAAGAAACACCCTGTATGTGACTTCTCACCACATAGGGCCTGCAACCGGGAAATCCCGGTACCGAAAATCCCGGGAATTTTTTAAACAATCCGGTACCGGTTCTTCATCCCGTAGTCCCGGTACTTTCGATACTTTCGGTACTTTTTTATATTCCTTATTTTTTCAATATAAAGCAACAAATCATATCCAATTAACTATTTTTTTAACAGTATTATTAACATAAAACATTTTAATTGATAATAATGAGAATTTTATTAATAAAATTTTTGATAACTAATCAAAAATCTACTTGAAAGACAATAACTTTTATTATGCTTAAATTTTGTGTTTTATAATTATTTGGCAAATTGATCTATTATAAGTCCTTTTTAAAAAAAATCGCCAAGCAAACAAACATATTTATAAATTAACCATTAGAGCAGAATAGCTCGTTGTAGAGCTTGTCGTGGTTGAAAAGCTCGTCGGAGCTATTCGTTGATTGTTTCTTTGGCGCCGCCTCAAAAGTAATTTTTTCACTTTTCAGTTCGATGTTTCGTCCGTTTGATTTTTTTTAAGGACTTATTTTTTACTTTTGAGTTTCCTATCTCGTCTCATATACAGGGTGAATTTTTCAACTGGGCGTGGATGGCTACTTTCGAAACTATGAGGAATATCGAAAAACGTTGAAAGGAGTCTCGAGGCCGATTTTGACGAAAACTAAAACTGTGTCATTGGATTTTCGAAAAATCAAAAATCCTGGTCAGGAATCGAACCCGCTGATTTGGAAAAAAAAATCACATCCTGTATTATTATACCGTTCGATAGTGTTGCTACTAAGGATCAAATTCTGGGAAGTAATCATATACGGCAAACTTAAGGAAAACGTATTATTACAAAAAAAACTGATTAATCTTCAAGGCAAAGACTTCTTTGTATTTGAAACATAAGTTACCGTTTCTTCTTTAAAATAATGCTATTTTTAGTTCAACTCAATAATGCCGTATTGCTAAGTAAAGTGGGATTGTTGAAACGTCAAACCCAGTGAGACATTGAAAACAATGAAATTTTATAATTTCGAATAAATTATGGCTCAGTAGATGTAAAGTAACATGGAAAAATAGTAATTTCATAAAAATCAGCCATTTCCTTAAGTTTGCCGTATATGATTACTTCCCAGAATTTGATCCTTATTAGTAACACTATCGAACGGTGTAATAATAGAGGGTTTGATTTTTTTTCCAAAATCAGCGGGTTCGATTCCTGGCCAGGATTTTTGGATTTTTCTTAAATCCGATGATGCAGTTTTAGTTTTCGTCAAAATCGGCCTCGAGACTCCTTTCAACGTTTTTCGATATTCCTCATAGTTTCGAAAGTAGCCATCCACGCCCAGTTGAAAAATTCACCCTGTATATTATACAACAGAGATGTGGAGAACATAACATAATGGCGTCACCATCATCAGATCAACTCCAGCTGATAAGGATCTCTTGCTACTGCCCTCTGTTACCATCCTCAGACCCTTGATGACAATTATACCCCAGCTGGATATAAAGTTTTCATCAAGACTATTAAAATGAGCCCAAATACGATAAAGGTGCTGTTAACTGTTGAGGGCCTCTTGCCCCTGCTATGATGGATTGGATTTAGAGAACATCAAACCATTAATATGGCATTGTACGATTTTTTGTTAAAAGTTATGCAAAATGTTGATAAAGCCAACCCTGTTTGTACACTATTCTGCGATATGACACAAGCTTTCGATTACGTTAGGCATGATATTCTCTTAAATAAAATGGAAGCATACGGTATCAGAGGTAGTGTTCTAAAACTATTTAAATCTTATTTAGAGAATAGGAAACAACTCACGGAAATATCTTTAATAAATACAAAAACTAAGCATGAAGAAGTATTTAAATCACATGAACTTCTAATTAAATATGGCGTTCCTCAGGGCACCGTGTTAGGCCCTAAACTATTCATACTGTATATAAATGACCTACCTAAATCAGTTGACCAACCCGTGACCCTCTTCGCCGATGATAGTACCATAACGATTCAATGTGATACCAAAGACAAGTATAATAGTGACATTAATAATTCTCTCTCATCAATAATACAATATTTAGATAACAATAATTTAAAAATAAATCTCAATAAAACTAATATTATTCATTTCAGCCAACGATTACCAACTTTGTCCGATGTTAAAGTCCAATATAATGACAAAATAATTGAGGAGGTCAATACTGCTAAATTCCTCGGTGTAACTATAGACAACAAATTAAATTGGAAAGCACACGTTGATATCTTAACCAAAAAAATTAGTAACTCTTCTTATGCCCTACATAAATTGGTTTCTGTGCTTAACACAGACGCATTACTAATAGCTTACCACGGCTTGGTTTCATCGCATTTAAGATATGGAATTATATTCTGGGGTAATTCGACTGACAAGGACATACCTTTCAAAGCTCAAAAACGATGCATAAGGGTGATGTTTAAATTAGACTCGACTGACAGCTGTAAGCCGTATTTCACTAAATATAACATATTGACGTTACCATGTCTGTACATTTTTGAAGTTGTCATGTTTGTAAAATGTAATCGGCAACTATTTCCACGCATGGCCGACAAAGTCAATCGCGCTAGACGCGATAACACTCTCCTCTGCTCACATGCTTCCAAAACAGCTTTAATGAGAAAAAGTGTATTCTGCATGGCGCCTTTAATATTCAATAAACTTCCAAAGGGGTGGAGGGAACTAAGCGCACATATATTAAAAAAGCGGCTAAAATTATTTCTAATTAAGAAAGCATACTACAGTATTTTAGAGTTTTTAAATGACAGAGAGTGACATTACAAATATGTTTAACTTATTGTTAGTAATTTGCCTATTTATTTATTAGTTTTATAAAAAAATATAATTAATATAATGTTAATACCTATTTTGTTTGTTAACCTTGTCTGAATAAGATAATAATTTAAATGTCTTTTAACTATTTTTTACTTTTTTAAATGTCTATTTTTGTATGCCTTAAAGGCCGAACATGATAGAGCTTTTTTATGTGAACAACAACTTGCATGCATTGTATGTATACTCATGTTTCTACAAATAAATGTCTTGTCTTGTCTTGTCTCTATCCGTCCCCATCCTCAGACCCTCGATGGCAATAATACCTCAGCTAGGTCTAAAGTTCTCATAAAGCTAAGTGAAATGAGCCCAAACACGGTATACCTGTTGTTAACTGTTAAGGAACTCTTGGTACTGACTTCACAAAATAACAGGGATCTGGAGTTGATCTGATGATGGTGACGCCATCATGTTATGTTCTTCACATCTCTGCTATATAATAATGTCCTCAGAACTACGATTGTCAACTTTATTTCAACAGAATCGGTTCATAATTGAAAATTCTGTAGGGAGATTGACAATTAATTCCATTTTTCCCTCAGAGGCCTATTTTAGTTTTGAAATTTAAATGGGACCAACTTTGAGATATACTCTTTCCAACAAAAAATAATTTTTGAAATCGGACCACGTTAGGAAAAGTTATGCGTGGTCATACATTAAAAAAAATACATGTCGAATTGAGAACCTCCTCCTTTTTTTTTTCGTCGGTTAAAAAGCTTTTACTTTTTTTAATGATATTTCCTTTATTTTAACGAAAATCGCGTTTTCTACATTCAAAGGAGAAACCCAAACTCCTTAGAAGCTTGGGCCTGGCGTTACAGAGCTAGAATTTTGCCATAATTTAGAGCACTTAGGAAGATTTCACGAGCCCAATTTTCACGTCTCTCTGCAATGGCCAAATTGGTAAAATGAGATAATGTTTATATGTTAGGTTATTTTTTGGAACTGCCCTATACTAAGAATTTCTCCTGTCGTGTGGTGTTTACAAATATTTAAACTCACATACACAAACCCCCAGACCCGGAACAACACTACACCTATGTAGTTACCTAATACAAATATTTGTTCCATGTAGAAATCGAACCCGCTACATGCTGCACACCGATATAAAAACCAATATAAAATATAATAGGTTTATTAAAATAAAAAACTGTATTATTGGGATAGGATTTTATTAATCACCTTCTTCATTAGGATTATCATAATATAATAATACATTATCTAAGAATTGTGCAGGAGGTAATTGACTACCCTGGTGCCGTGCCCAACCAAGATACCATATTATACTCATGGTGTGGGCACAGCACCCAACTGTTCTTTTGCCAACGATACAGGTGCAATAATATTGGATTATAGCATCCCTTCCACTTAAAGATCTGTCAACTAATATATAAACGTAATACATCCTGTTACTAATATGCCTGGATTTTATTCTTCCTCTTAACATCCAGGTTGAGTTTGATGTTGACAGGTCTTGGTGTAGGTCACCGGTCACTTCTCTACATACTTCTATGACATATGAGCCATTTTCTCTCACGTGTTCCCCGTAGTAAGAGCGGGCCTGTTTAATTTGATATGTGCTCAAGGAGATAAGAATAAGCTCGCTGTATGATAATACGGGAAACTCGCTCACATTATCGCTTTCTACATCTATTGCTTGAAACTGAGCCCTACGTCGATTAAAATTGTTGTTAATCACATAATTACATAATCGATTTTCCACATTCATATACTGATTTATTTTTTGAAGGATTTCCTGAGCGTCACTACGGTTTGTTATAGGAGGGTGGAATGCATTTATTAACGCGGCAGACACTTCAAAGTGCACCATTACATTTTTTGATGCTCTATTAAAAAAGTCTTGGCGAAATATCTTAAAATCTCGCTTGAACCTACCATTAACTACTTCTACAACCCATCTACATATCGTCACTGTTCTTGATTTATTGGCTTCAAGAGTTGACAGTTGAGATTCACCCTGTTGCAAATAAGATGGTACATATGTCCTATAGTCACATTCATTAAGTAAGGACAAGGCAACCCGGAAGCCCCTATCCAATATAAACGCATCTCCAGATTCAAAGTACTGCCTTAGAGGAGATTCATTTCTAAATTCTTTTTTAATTATTTCAGCATCAGAAGTTGTCGCTGGATAGGGACACCAAACATCAATTATGTATCCATCTGTGCAAACAATCAGAAACGGTTTAACAAGATTTTGATATTTATGCAAACTGTGTGTCTTTTTTTGGTACTTATAATTTGAACTTTTCTGCACATAGACATATGTACCATCTAAAACAACAATAGGTTTTATTTCCCCATTATGGCTACCAAACAATTCATTTGGAATAAGCAGATTCCTTTCAATAGGGTATTACACCCTTTTTCAAAAAATGTCTCAATCGAATCTTTAGGTGATAATAAAGTACCAAAAAATTTACAAAATTTTTCTTTAATCCGTTAGTGCCATAAAAATACATTTAAAATTAAGATAATCAAAGAAGAAGTTGCAATTTCCATAGAAAATTACCCCACGTCCGACAGCTGTAAAAAATATCTTAAACAATAGATGAAAATGAGTATTAATAAATTGCATACTTCCGATTGTCATCCTTACTGGCTATCATACTTAGAAATTGCTCCAAATATTACTTCAGGCACAGTATTATCTTAAAAATATTTTACTTTCAATCATCCAATACCTACTACTCTAAGTGCCGGAGCACAGGGTGCGTTGCGACGCGGCGTCGCACCGCAGTAATTTCGCCCTACTGGCAGACATTCGTGGCAAATATTTGTAAGGCAAAATCCCAGGGCAGTAATTATGCGTACCATGGTGACAATTTAACAGACCATTGATATATCAAACATTATTTGAATGACACACGAAGTCATTCATTCACAATATAAATCGACCAAAAGAAAATGATGACAAACTCCACGATGCATTAGACAACTGAACTACTTTTCTGTTTGGCTGGTTTCTATGTCAACACAATACAGCAAATTAAAGAAAAAACTAAAATGATTTGAGGTTTTATGTTCCGTTGTGTAAAGAGTTTGTATAATGGGTTAAAGTAATATTTGGTTACTAACAATTTTTTTTCGGTGGAAACTGGAATATCAACAAATGAGTCTTTCTAGTATAATATATATTATCAAAATGAGCTACTACAGTGTTTAATTGCTTTTTAATCCCATTGTAAACCTAAAATCAAAAGTTAGTACATTACAGGTATTCTGCCCCTGAATTAATATTTAGAGCATTTTTTTTTATGTGTTAGCCAGTAAGGATGATCACCGGAAGTATATAATTTCTTTATACTATTTTTTTGCGATTTTTTGAGATACTTATGTTTGCAGTCGGAAGTGGGGCATTTTTGCTACTTCTTCTTTCGCGCGTAAGTTGAGGCAAACGCTTCACGCCATTTTGATGACGTCAGTTTGCTGGTAAACAGCAGCTGTCAATTTAAGCAGTATATTGTTACTCGAGTTTATTTTCGATTTTATAATGAGTTATTATCCTTATCATTGGTGTGCTGTTCCTGAATGCAAGAATACTAGTGTAAAAACACCGGGCAAGTTGTGGATTCAAGTGCCAACTAATACAAATATGAGAGAAACTTGGTTAAAACTTGCGAGAAGGGATCCAAAGTTAGTATCTCATAAAACTCGTTTGCATTTCTGTGAAGATCACTTCGATGTAAGTATTATCTATTAAACTATAATAACTTGTCACGGTAAAGTTAAAAGTTAATAATTAGACTGGTTAAACAGAAGACTTAATTTTGAAATATTGAGGTTATTCAATTGCTTATATGTTTATATACTTTGTTTCAGCTGGAAAATGATATGGAAAACTTTATGCAGTATAAGATAATGGGATCAGTAAAAAGAATCCGATTGAAACCGTATTGTGTACCATCTAGATTCGATTGCCAGGAATCAAACTCTGATGAATCTCATATTGTTACAAAAAAAAAGCGAAAAATATCCGAATCAGAAGAGAAAGAAGATCTTACAGATGATTACAATCTCAGGGTATCATCATCTTGCATCGAAGGTAATCTTACATTAATGATATCATGTAAACAAATCACCGAGGTGGTTTCTTTTTTTTTGTCTAATGTTTATCATTATTTTGTTAATGCAGATTCACCGTTAGCAGTGGATATTACATTTATGGAAAACAAATGTGACAAAGCTGTTCAAATCATTCAAGAACAGGAAGACAAGGCAACACAGGTGCTTCAAAGTCAGGAACATAAATCAATTCAGGTTCATGTAAAGGCACAATACAGAAGTAAACAGATTCAAGCTGTGAAAAAAAATAAAGATAAGACAACATCACCATTCAAGTTGAATGTGTCTACTGCTACATCACCCTTGAAAACAGCAGTGGAAAATATTATGAAACCATCTCAAACAAGTGTATCACGGAAATTATGTTTCATAGAAGAAAACTATGATAGTGATACATCATGTGCACCATCTTTAGCAGGATCAACATCTTCTCCATATAAAGTATCCAGTCTCTCCAAGACAACTTCAGACACAAGCTCACAAGAAGAATATAAAAAACTTGAGAAGATAAACCTTCACAGTACTTTATCCAAGATTAAGAATAAGCCAAAAGTATATATTGGCCTTCCAAAAAACCTATATTTTCTAATTGATTTAATTATGAAACATACAAAGTTTCCTGAGCAAAACATTTTACTATGCTTGATGAAAATCAAATTAAATAGAACATTTTCTCAACTGGCCGATGATTTTGACTTGTCAGTGACTCAAGTTAGCAATATTTTTTTCAACGACATGCCCGGTATTGTTAAAGTCCTTTCGCCATTTATTAAAAGATTTTCGACAAGCTCTATAAGGAATAATCTTCCTATAGCTTTTAGGCACAAATATTACCGGGTAACATGCATTATTGATTGCTTGGAAATTGAAATACAGAAACCTTCAAAAGCCATGCATCAAGCATTATCCTGGTCAGACTATAAAAAAACAAATACCTACTATAAAGTATCTTATTTCATGTACACCCGATGGTCAAGTGAACTTTGTTTCAAATGGATATGCAGGAAGGATCAGCGATATTCATTTGTTAGAACATAGTGGGTTTTTGGAATGCTTAGAAGCTGGTTCACATATTTTAGCAGACAGAGGATTTAAAAACATAGAGTACTATTTATCTCAAAAAGGAATAGTTTTGTTACGACCACCAAGTGTTCCTGCTGGAATGAAATTATCGAAGGCAGAAGTAAAACAAACAAAACAAATTGCCAGTCTTAGGATACATGTGGAGAGAGTTATTCGAAGACTCAGAGGATTTGGCATTTTAAAACTACATTCTGTCATAAATTCCAATTTGATTGGAATGTTGAATTTATGCATAAAAGCAGCGTGTGGCTTGATTAATTTACAAGATGCTCTGATTAAATAAATATGTACTTAACCAGAATGTTTCTTTTATTTACTGTTAATACCCCTATTGAAAACACAGTCTCTCACTATTATACCACATAGAGAGCCAATAAGCTGAAAGAACACTTAGTGGCTATTACCGAACATAACATTGATTTACTATTGTTTTGATTTTTATTTACTTTCCTTGCATGTGGGAAGCAACCATAGGATAACTTTCTTTAATTAGTAGAAAGTAATAAAATAACAAGGCTACATCAGAATAAGTATGTATTTACTTAACGCTTTGCTTCTAAACAGGAAAAATATGTTCTATAATCTAATTAATACATATTGCTCATCATAAGCAGTGGGTAGTTTAGTTATGTCAATACTAGACATGCAGACAAAATCAATAACAGTGGCTTAGGTACAAGTATAACATAAATAAAGGAGGATTACAGCTTCCTAATGTAAAGTTTGCTGCTGTAAAACTACTGAGGGAACTGTAGTAGCTTTCATTCTTGGTGCAAGGACTAAAAGATAAAGTCTGTTGTAAAAATGTTAGGGAAGAAACCTCAAAAAATTAAAGGTTAAGATGGCACAATAACAAAAAATATTAAGATTAAAAAAGTTATTTTTGTGTTGCCAATAGTGAACAGAATAAAATATTTATTTACGTAACGCTTTTATATAAAACAGGAAAAATATATTGCTTCCAGAAAGATGCAACACTTTCTAACATAGTTATTACATATTGCTCGTCATATGCTACATGAAGAATAGTCACTTCATTACTCTTCTCAAAATCACTTTTAGCAACACAAAAATAACTTTCTTCTGCCTGAGCACAATACATCTGCATTTGTATTTGTGCATAATATTTTTTTTTTATTTTGCCATCTTCACCTATGTAATTTTTTGAGGTTTCTTCACTAGTAGGACACTTAATTTCAAAAGTGGTTTTTCCACTTATTCCATCCGGTGATGCAGCTACCATAGGAAAATCCTTCGACAAAAATAAACCACAGGTTTCAATTTTTACCCCTAACATTTTTTCCACAGACTTTCTCACAGTGGCTTCCAATTTTCGGCCCCTGATAATAGCTGGTGTTTCTGGAATCCTTGCACCAAGAATGACAGCTACTAAAGTCCCATCAGAAGTTTTACAGCGGCAAACTTCATAACATTTGGAAGCTGTAATCCTTCCATATCTAAGTTCATGCCATAAGCCACTGTTATGTTGATTTCGAGTAAGTTTTTCAGCTTGTTTAATATTGACATTACTAAACTCCTGTGATATAACATTTCAAAATCTGTCATAGTTATTATCACAATATTCAATCATAAGTTTATGTAAAGACAGAATACATTCCTTATCAATATAACCAGGTTCATGCTTTATGAACTGGCATGATGTAATTTTTCTTTTTTTGCATTCTGACACAAATTCACTCATCAGTGCGCTGTCTGGTTCCAATTCTTTAGGTTTCCGCTTTGCCATTTCTGTTGTACTCAATATTTTTACTGATGTTCCAACTTTGGCAAGGTTGGCCTTTTTCCAGTAACATTCCACGGACGTGCAGGAAGGCTCTTCACTGCGACGATGCAACCACATCAAAAATGTTACTGCATGTTTACAACCACCTTCGGATGCAGGACAATCATGGCATTTAACACTTGTGACCAATCCTTCTTGTTCATCCACTATTATTGTAGCTGCATATGGTTTAGATCGCACTTTGTGCTCTGGGCAAATTGTACATTTCACAACACAAACATTTTCTTCGCGTTTCACTTGAACATAACCTATGGCGTCGTCGCCATAAGATTCTCTTCCAGACCTATAAACAAACAAACACATTTTTAAGCACTTCTATAATGCAATTAGAGGTTTTTTTGTATTAATTTGAAGAGAACAGTACTTACATCGTTGTTTTAACATTCCGTAACTCGGCTGAACAAAAATCGGGGTTTACGGCAAAGAATTTTCCGACCATTAGGGAATTAATTCTTGGTAGGTTTGTGCTGTCTCCTTTAACGAAACCGTCTTCCATAATAACAATAGCGATTAATTATTGAAGAGTAAAATACAAATGCATCAATGATATTGTTATTAACATTGACAGTTGTTTACAAGACGCAATGACGCAATAACATGGCGGCTACCGTTTCGCTTAGTAAAAGCACAGATTAAAATATTGAAAACTTTGAAATGAAATTTAAAATTAATTTCATCATTTTATGTATTGAAACTAACATTTTCCGACTTCTTCTTGCCTTAACTATCGCATTTATACATTAAAAGTTTTTTTTTTCTTATACAGTAAAATTTATTTGTTCTAAATTGGAAGTGAATATAAAAGAGTTGCACGGCGCTCCGCTCATTTCATTCTCTACGGCGCCGTGGTTGAATGTTTAATTATTTGTTCTAAAATGAATGGAACCGACTGATCGTGCTGGGTTGACATTACCGGGATATAAATATTTGGGACCGGGAAATTCGCTAAATCGGGGAGTGCCTGTGAATAAATTAGATAGTGCCGCGAAAAAACACGACGAGCAATATAACAAAATTACAAATTATTACAAAGTGACAAAAAATTACAAAAAATTTGAAGAACAAGTACAAGAAGCACACCGAGAATTCCTCAACGAAATAGCAACAATCGCACCACAATCAACGTACGACGCGTTTGCAAAATATTTAGCTCAAGGAAGTATAGGAACAAAATATTTAGTTGAAAAAGTGACCGGAATTATATACCCAAGAACAGAAGAGGGAGACGCAAACATGGACGGAAGCGGAGCAAACGTAAGTTCTATAATAGGCAGCGGAGTGCAAAATCATCATCATACACACTCATTTCAATTTAAGAAAAAATTCACATTTGCGATTAAATCAACAAAAGCAGTGTATTCAAAAAAAGACAATATATTGGAATATAAAACATACATACACTCGCTACCGTGGCAATATATATATTTTTACTTGACAGAAAAAGAATACAATGACATGACAAAAGTATTTCACACAGCCAAAGTAAAGGGAGTAAATATAAAAATTACAAATTTAGGAAATCGTACACCATTCATAACAGGAGCAAATGCAGTAAATTACGCAAACGCTAATTCACAAACAACAATCGGAATTTGGGAAAATTTAGAATTATTAGCACCGGTGACACTAAGTTGTAACATTACACCAGAAGTGTTATATGGAAAAACCATTGAAAAATATGAAACAGGAAATGACAAAGATCCAGATCATTCAACAGCACAAGCAAAAATAATAAACAATGCAATAACATATAGACTAAATCCAACTCATGCAACAAGTAAAAATTTCTTCTTACCACCTCTCATAATGGAATCGACAATTTTATACAATGCAACCAATTCAATTGGACCAATTTTCGATAAATCATATTAACCAAAAGACGGTACATTCCACAGTAACAATGAAGGATTCGAAGACGGAGCAACAGTATTGAGAAATAACAATACAACATGTAGATTACTCATAGACTCGAGACAAATAGGTAACATCGGATGTTCAAAAAGCAACACCAAACATTACGCAAATGCAACAGTAGACTATTTGACAATAGGCGGATTATTCACCAAAAAGCTTTATGGGAAGCGTAGGAATAGGAATTATACCATTAATAAATCAAGACGGAACACTAGAAGACTCGTTACTAAATATTCTCGTAGAGACATCAATAAACTTGGAATGCATGTCACATGGCACAAACCTATTAATGAGTAAGAGCGATAAACCACAACCCAACACGAACTACGCAGGCTTATCAGTCGATAGTTTCAAATGGAATAACAAATATACTGTAACGGGAGCACCAGCTATGGAAACGTAGGTATGTGAACTAACAAAATTAATAAATTATAAAAAAGGAAAAAAAAATAATAAAAAATCATTGTTCCAGTACAAGTACCTCTGAACCCGAAAAAACACAAGAACCACCAAAACAACAAGAAAAACCAAAAGAAACAGAAAGAGGACAAAAAAGAAAACAAAATGAAAGCGAATCACCAGCAAGCAAACGTCCAAAAGATACAACTACACATACGAGTCCAAAACCTCAAACACCTCCGCATGACAATCCACCTGTCCCAACAACATCGAAAACAACACAATTCGAAAAACCATCAACAAAACCAACAACACCACAACCACCAGCAAAACAATGGTGGGAAATTGGAGAAGCCCTTAAAGAAGGAAACAGATGGTACAGATATGTGAAAGCAGAAACAGTACCAAAACAAAAAAGAATAAATGGAAAAATGACAGAAATAGATAAATTAAAAATCGCAGAGGAAAACGAAAAAATTAGAGAACAATATAGATCAGATTTAGAAAAACAAAAAATATTCATAAAATATATTGGCAAAAATACACCATTAGGAATACCGGGAAATGGACAATACAGTGCGGATAACTTAGAACATCAACTCGCAGTAATCAAAGTCGGTACAAAAACAGAAACACCAATGCAAAGACTTAAAACAACAAATCGCAAGTCAAAGCACACAATATACATACAGAGAAGCAGAAAAGGAAGGAATCGGAAGTGGCAGCAATGGCAAAATTAGGATTAAAATCAGTGTTAAAAATAATAATGGACTACAAAGGTCAATATTTTCCAGTTTATTTATATGAAGATGACAAACAGTGGCAACCATGGATAGACAGAACAAACTTAAAAATAAATAAACAAGACAAAATAAAAGTCGCAATACAGCCAGAAAAAGTAGAAATTATAATTAAAACAAACGACGAAAGAGACTTATGGGAAAAATTAAAACAACTAAAATTAACATCACCAGATACAAATGAAATATATGAAAACTTAAGAAATAAAATATATAATTATGAAAATCCTACATATACCTACAAACCACACAAAGAAGTTGATTTATAATACTAAATCAATAAAAATATACAACTTACAAGAACAAAACTGACAAAAAAAACCCGGTCGATAACAGTCCTTATGATAACTTACACAATCATAATATATCCACGTATTAGATGAATATAAAAATTTATCCGCACACTTCTGACACAAATGATAATTTGTAGAGCGCGGAGACACGAACTGTACGCGGATCTTGTTCCAATAAGATCCTTGCTTTCGAAGATCTTCATAAAACAAGGCCACTTGGGACGCCACCATCTCGGTATCGAACGGATCATCATCACCAGGGTCACTGAACTCGGCCGGAGCGGTCACAACAGCAGCTGGCGATGGAGCAGAAACAACTCTCTCCCAATTATTAACATCCTCTACCACGACACGCTCAGCGACAGGACCCGAAGGACCCGCAGGAACATCAGGAGACACAGAAGGAGGAACAATGCCCGAAGGTTCAGGAAGATCCCTCTCCTGAGAAACCGACGGGTTGTCGACGTGAGGTTTCATTTACCTAAAGCAAACATTTATCATTTGAATATTAGTTCTAGCATTTAGCAATGAGCATCTGAGAGGCACATAAAGGTTAAACATTAGCAGCTTTATTCATTATTTCACAGCAAGGACACAGGACTCCTCTCTGAGAGGAGGAATTGGCCGTTATTAACTATGCAAGTTCAGTGCAGATTGGTGCATTCTTACAAAAAAGTTACGTTATAGAAATATCGCATACTAACCGTTTGAGGCGCGACCCATTCCTGTACAATTGAAAGAATCACTTCATCTTCCAATCTTCGTCTTCCTATTGTGTTACAGCGGTCCGTTGCTATTCCACAATTAATGCACAAGCTCATGGTACCGTATTAACTAGTCGTCAGAAGAGCAATATCCAGATCGGGTTTTCCAGCAAAAGTCAGCAGGAATGGCAGGCTACGGTGTCCAATATGCAAGCGAGGGTCAGTTAGAAGGCAATCAGTTTCGGTCCAGTATTCAAGCAGAGGTATATTGTTATTAATCTTGAGAATCCGAAAAACACATTCACTAACGCAAAGATACGAAAAGCGAATGACATTAAATAAAACGATGACATAATTGACAGACGTTGACTTTGACATTTGCCGTTTCTAGCGCAGTCCATGTGCAAAACGAGTTGCAATCGATTTATTATTAGTTGTTTTTTAATCGTGCTATCGTTTCAAATAATATTAGATTTCAGCATTTTGTATTTTACAATGATTTCAATATCTAAAAAGCAATTGTACTAAAATAATGGAGTATTATTCAATTATAATTTGTAATTAATATCCGCTAAATCGATAAGATTCTTAGGTTACGCTCTATTGTTTAATGTGAAAAAAAAAAAAAAATGCTGTAACGGTTTACAAGGGTTGTTACAAAAACAAAAATAGGAATGTACTTTTTTTTAGACTTGGCCATTGTAATTGAGGCTAAGATTTAAATGAGTTAATAAAGCAAAATAGTAGATTTTTTAGGTACATATTTCATTCGTGTAACGCCAGGCCCAGAAACGGGCATCTCCTTTTATTGAATTTTTTATTTTTTCACTTCGATAAAGTATTATACCTAGTTTTGTTTTGCTGTTTGCTTAATGATATTTATTTATAGTGGAAGAAACAAAGTGATTAAGTGACGTAAAAGTTGTATAGAGGAAAAAACAAAGCAATCACGTGACAAAGATAGGCTTCTTTCTAATTCAAAATTTTTTCATAAGACAATAGAAATAATATCTTTACTTTAATTAATAATTAAAAAACATGAAAAAAATACACTACATAAACAAAAAACTAAATTAAAATATTACAAAGCATCGAAAAATTCCTCCTCAACGCTGTCAGCCGGTAAAGTGCCCAAGAGACTGGCGGCGTTGCCTCTTTGAATGGCTAAGCTTAGCCTCTGACCAAGGTAAAAGCCAGCTCTTGGGTCACGGGAAGCGTCAACTAGCCTTTTGGAAAGGTCTCTGAAGCGGCTGTGAGCACTCGGACCCCATGGCCCTATAGTTTCAACCCCAAACGGCGCAAAAATATAGTTACTACTCAAGTTACTATATTTCCGCCGCTTGAGGTTCTCAGCAACCGCAGCAGCAGCGCCAGCAGAGCACGATGAACTTGGAAGATGGGATGGCGCAAGAGTATCGACACAGGTTGCGTCCCACACTAGAGGCCTACCCATCTTACAAGGAAATAATGACATACCGTCCGGTCTTTTGCCATCGTCGCGTGCCAAGCCGTTGGGTTCTAAAACAGCTGGAACGCCGACGGTAACAAGAGCTCGTCGAATAATTTCAGTTATGTTCGCGTGACGTGCAAAACGGCCCGCACTACGGCTGCAAGACAGGCCATGGTGTCCGAGGGTGTTGACGACTTCACCACAGTGACAGCGATGAGGAGAACACAGAGGGGATCCTAACCGGAGAGCAACAGCGAGCCGGAAGGTGGTATCATCGAGTAAGGTGCCGATGTTCGACGACGGCAGTGCGTGAAGCCAAAGACCCGACTCCGACTTACCCACAGCCAGTAGGCGCGCACGCTCAGCAGTAGTAGCAGACGTGTTTAGTAAGTTATTCTGAACTACACCGCAGAGCGGCTCATCCCACTGTCTCTGGGAAGATGGATTGCCGGGTACATCGGAATTCGGGCAAGCGATTTTCCAAGCGTCCAAAGCCTCCAAGAAATCCTGGCTTCCACACTGACTGATTTTGATGTGCCGTGCCATCAAAATCAGTCAGTGTGGAAGCCAGGATATTCCTGACAAATTTTTCAGTGCCGTGGAACGAAGAAATGAACGCCGGTAAGCTGATACTGGCAATTTTGCGAACGCCGAGACCACCCATAATATTAATGGGAAGAGAAGCTTGAATCCAAGCTCGGTCGTCCAAAGCCACATTTAAAATTGATGATAGTGATTGTCTGATAATGAGGTCAATTTTGTCCAAAAGATGATTGAACTTCCATAAATGGGAAGCACGAAGGAAATACATTAATTTAGGGCCAAAACAACAATAGCGAATTAAAGTAATGGCCGAATGCATGTTAATTTCGAGCAATCTACCTGAAACATCATGAAAATTTTGAATTTTTTCGTCAATGAAGTTAGGAAAAGAATTTTCAAAAATTGGTGACCCCAGGAGGCGAAGAGACATTTTGTCAATAATTTTGATGTCTGGGGCTATTGAGTTAAATTTTGGAATAGTTAATTGTCTGTCAGTGCTGTCTGTTAAAAAAAGTTCACATTTCGAAAGGTTGAGGTCTAAGCCTATTGAATCGGGCATGCGGGCGGCGAGTAAAGGGCAACTCGCCGCCCGACCATAGACCATGCCCGTGTCGACGGCGCGTCGTGTTCCACGCGCGCCTCAAAGAGCTGTCAGCAAAATGACGGGGCCCCCTCTCAGAGGGTCAAAGCCTGCCGGGGTTGCGGGATTCATACCATCACCGTGACCCCGGAACATAAAGGGCTACTGAAGAACACCGTGGATTTTAGTCAGTACAAGTCTGACAGTACTTCTCGCCCTGCCGGTGGGAGGTCTCATTTGATGATTTTACCACGTAAAAAAAAAAAAAGCCTATTGTATGAAGTTCATTCTTCAAAAAAATGAGGTCATTCAAAACGGTGTCAACATCGCCACCCAAGGTCCCATCATCCAGGGTACCAAACGTTAAATTTAGAATTTAGCTGTCGAACAATTGGGTGAATAGCCAAGCTGAAAATCACTGGCCCCAGGGGGTCACCTTGTTGACAACCAACAGCAGATTCTAAAAGGTTGTCCCGATACAGTAATTTAGAAGGGTGTCTATAACATTGCCAAAGAAAACTATAACATATAATATTTAATTAGTAATATATATAATAAATTCATATTTTAATTTAGTTTTTTGTTTATGTACAGTGTATTTTTTTTTCTTGTTTTTTAATTCAAAATAGACTAGGAATTTAAGTTATATTTGATATATTTTCATTATAAGATATTAAAAGGATTTAAAGGTTCCTTGAGATTGTGTACTGATGATTATTGTCAATTATAGATTTACGAATAAAACGAAGTTTTTTGAACTGCACCATCCCACTTTTGTAATGAGGACATTATTCAACCGATTTAGATAATTATATGTAGTTTGCACACACTCGTGCCTTTCATACAATATGTTAATAGCGATTTGTACGCGAGTACCGAAAGTACCGAAATTCCCGGGAAATCCTGGTTCCAACTCCAGTACCGAACATCCGGTACCGGGTCTTTAAAAAGTACCGGTTATGCAGGCCCTACACCACAGTATGAAAATTACGAATCTTCAAACTTGTATAACTTGACCGAGAGCAATCCTACGACTTTTGTGCCATAGTACCTATTGCTCCAAATGACTAGTAATATCCATACGTACCAATTTTTTTCGTTGGCGTAGAAAAGAAAAACACATCAAAGTGTTTGATGATTGTAACATCCAATCCTGTGATCTGAGCACTCAGTTCGGAATTCCCGAAAAAACGTCGAGCTGTGTTTCCATCATTTGTGGAACCAAATCCTGGCTTTGGCTTGTCCACTATTAATCCCATTTCATGCTTGAATCGTTGTTTAATTTCATCTGATCGTTGTTTTATACTTGCTTTTTCCTCTGAAGACCTAGCTTGCCATTTCTTAATATCTAACTTATAACTAATGTGTAAAAAGCACTCGAACGAACGAATCCAAGCATGTAACGTTGACAAACCAAATGCAAAATTGTCCTGATTGTTTTCAAATCTTTGTTTGTAAGCACTATGACCGGTACTTCCGTACTACATCCCCATTTACTTATAAGAGTAAACGATGAATTGGGTTTTAGATTGGGGAGTACACTTGTGACAACTTCTCTATGAGCTTCCACTAAACGTTCTGCTGTTTTATTCAAAATAGCTTGTAGCTTAATTTCTGCTCGAGATAGTGTCACAACAATTTGCTCCTCGGAAGGATAACACGCTTTTTTGATTTAACAATGCAATCATACGATGGAAACACGTGATGCCCGACTTTCATAGTCCACTTCCTAGTCTGTTTATATGTGTGAGTTGTTGATTTTGAATCAATGTAATACGCTAATGCCTCGTCACTACTTAGCGGTCTATCACTTTGTACAGCACTGGGTTGTTGGAGGCTAATGCATGCACTTGCAGAAGCTGGATTTTCGCTAATCTCTTTTATAACTCTAGCAACATTTTTATGTCCAGTTGATCGTGCAGCTACCTCTGCTGCAGTCATTAATTCCCCAACAGTCCGCGATTCAAATAGATCAGCAACTCGACGTTTTTTAGTTTTAAAAGATGAATCTTCAAACACTTTTTTAAGTCTTCCGTGTCGAGAAAGGTCAGCAGATGAGGTAGAAGGTTGCGGTTAAGTCGATTGCAGGCAGAATTCTATATTCTCGCCTTCCAACCACAACTTATTCTTATTCAGGGACCGCTCTTTTGATTTTCCTGAAGACACCCACTTTGTAGCTATTTTCGAAGAGATACTGGCTAGTTTCATCTTAATTTCCCTTTGACACTCTTCAGGTATGTCAGAGAAATCACACTTAGATGAAATAAACTCAAATAGACGATCATTTCTTTCGTCTTTTTTGTGTTTAAGCCACTCTTCGAAAAACTCCATTTTACTAACGGAGTAGAGCTTATCTACAAAAAAAAGATAATATATTGTACTCAAGTGTGCTACTTAAAATATAATACATAATCATCTATAGCCATGTAGCTAAAACATATCAAAAATTCAGCCTGGCTACAAGAGGATACATGGCTTTTCCAAGCCCGTAAAGTTAGAAAACTAAGAAAAAAACGGTTAGTTTTTTGTGTGTTCACTGATAGTCTTATTTTTTTAATGATTATGGCACATCAAAAGATTCTAATAAGAAAATGATGTAGTACACACCTTCAGAAGTAAAATCCATCACTAAAACTTTTCACAAAATTAGAATTGTCACCATGAGATGAGTGAAGTGTCGCAAAAACGCAACTGACCTATTTATTTGATTGCATTTACCTCATTACCTTACTTTGATAAACGATGACTCATCAGTGTATGGAATGTTGGACGTAAACAATTCTTGGAATCCGAGGTTTGGGGGTGTTGTTTACAGATAGAAAGTACAAAGAAGAAGGGTCACGCTCCATACAAAATTTACCCAGCCCCGGCGCAAATGAAATGTATCTCAGTTTTTTCGTTATTTTATGTACATTAAATAACAGGTTTCTTTTTTTACAATTTCAGTGGCTAACTTAGTTAAATTGCTTAAATAAGAATTAGGAAAAATGTTGATAATTCTAGCTGTTCTCCGCGGTTTCACCCGCTGCTAGGCTCCTATTGGTCGGAGTGTGATATTATATAGGTCACAGTCTTCTTCAATAAATGGACTATCCAACACAAAAATATTTTTTCAATTCGAACCAGTAATTTCTGACATTAGCCCCTACAACTAAACAAACAAACTCTTCAGGTTTTTCAGCTGGGCGTGGATGGCTATGTCCGAAACTATGAGAAATATCGAAATACGTTGAAAGGAGCCTTTAGGCCGATTTTGACGAAAACTAAAACTGCATATTTGGATTTTAGAAATATCAATAATTCTGGCCAGGAATCGAACCCGCTGGTTTGGAAAAAAATCACATCTTGTATTATTAGACTATTCGATAGTGTTGCTAATAAGGATCAAATTCTGGGAAGTAATCATATACGCCAAACTTAAGGAAAAAGTATAATTGAAAAAAAAATTAATTATTAAAATTGAAAAAATTAGACATATATTGGGTAAGGATTCGGTAGTTCCATCTTATAATAAATTCAAACATTTTTAGCACTCCATGAAGCAGCTTCCTCCGTTGCAGTAATAGTTGAGCTTACATGTCTTCGCAATCTGTAAACTTCTTTGAATATTTTTTCTTTGTCAAAATCACCATAGATTAGGTTGAGCTTTTCTACTGCCTGCTGAAGTTCATTTTCTACAGAGCCTTTTATCAGGAATGTTGGTTGTACAATATGCAAGGTGCCAGAAATGTTTTCCGTAGCAGTCGATCTTGTAGCCAATTCTTGAGTAAATCTATCCTAGCACTCGAACATAGATCTGCGAACTTCTTGCAAAGTCAATCTGGCATCTGATGATGTTTCTCCGAGTAGTTTCTTTTTAGTGTTCGTCGGCCCCGTTTCTCAATATCCGTTCCCATTTCTCTACAATTGTGCGTGGCAAATTGTATAGCCTTAGTGACGAGCGTATTTCTTTCCTCGACAAGAAACAATTGCAGTGCTTTCATTTTTATCAAACCCATGTCAAGTGTGATTTCAGTGTGTTTGTAAATATTTTTGGGTGAGATTTACTTCTCCCAAAATCTTATTCCAGAACTCCAAGTAGCATAAGAATGTGAAGTCACATATTGCAGGAAGTAGTATGCTTGCTGCAGACCTAGTATTCAAATTCTCTTTCGAAGGATCACACATTTCTTCCAATGTAAGAAGGACTAGTTGCCTCTTCCTACTGCCTCCTTTCTCACCACCAAAAAGACCGTGTGGCATAATTAATTTGTGGTTAATTATTTCAGCTCTTAGCAAATTACCAATGCCCATATGAAGTGGTACAAATTGTTAATTTAAAATATATCTGACTGTAGTTAATGTTTTTGAAATAGATTATTTAGACATATCAAACATTTGTCGTAATCTCGAATGTGATTCCCTGTTCTTAATTTAACAAAAAAATTTTGCAAGAGCAGTCTTATATTTTTTAAACCGTTTTCTTAACATGGTAGCTTCATTGATTATTGTCATGATTTTTTCTTTATGTATGCCCGTTCAGTAATAGTACTTGAGTGGGTCCATGGTAAAACAGGACTTCGTGGAGGGCATCTTGATGCTTCCGAGCATCATCCAGAAGGAAAATAGGACCAATATTTCGTGAATATTTGTGTCATATCAGTCCCGGGCAAAGCTAGCGGATGAACTTGCTAGCCCCTGAGCATAACGATTCGTCTCGGTCACTATATGTGACAAGATGCCGTCATCCCAGTACTGCTTAAATGCCCCATACGCATTTTCAGATGCGATAACAGGCCCCGTTTGTTCAGGCAGGAATTGTTCCCTCGCACCTGAATAGTCACGCATGGATGACCATTCAAAGTTGAAACCCCTGTCCCAACAAACAGATCCTCGTCCTGCCCAACACAGCATCTAAAAACTCATCATTTTGTTCATGCGCTTCATTTACTGGCCTTTGCCTCCTCACTCTCGCAACTGCCCGCACTCTCGCTGCCTCCCTTGCATTCACCACTTTCATCACCATCGCTCGCAGCTCTTCTGGCATGTCTTCATCATTCACGTTTACTTCCACTAATCGGTCACCCTTTCCCCATTGGGACTCACCTTGATTGTGGTTAATTATTTCAAGGTTCAAGAACTTACCCATGATGACCATATAAAAAGGGCGTCATTTGCCACTTTCATGTTAGAGAGGTTCTCAAAGATGTTTCATTCTGGGCTCAGTCTATGTACACCATATCAATAAATAGGAAAAAAATAGGGGAATTTCATAAAAATACTGAATAAATCATTTGGAGACGGGTTTGGCTATTAAAAAATGATAATTAGGGGCGTTTTTTAGCACGATAACCCTATTATAGGGCGGCCATGACAGTACTATTTGACGTTTACTATAACGTTTGACAACTTTGACATTTCTATGCAGTGACGTTTGCAGATTTTTCTTGAGATATAATTCATGTTTTTTGGAGTTTGCAATGATTGTATTTATTTTAAAATATCCTGTAGGTACGATTATTTTTATCGAAAACCAAGATTCTTGAGATCGAAAATTGTTTTTTTCGATCTTTATGCCAGTTTCTAAACGTCAATCAAATGTCATTGTCAAAATAAACATAATACTGTCAGATCCACCATGTTTGATTTTTTGTCGAGTGTCCTTGACAAAGTTAATTTAAAAGCACAATTAAACGAAGTGAAATTAAAGAAAATCAACAGTTAAAAACGGTTTATGTATTAAAAAGCTATTTTTACACATGGTGTACATAGACTGAGCCCAGGCTCCATACATTTTTGGACCGTCTCCTTTCGGAAACATCCTTTTCTCGGACAAAGCCCACTTTCACCTTAACGGCTTCGTCAGTAAACATAACTGTCGTTACTGGAGCGCTGAGCAGCCTTCGCGCAAGCACCAAAAGCCACTTCACAGCCAGAAAGTGATGGTTTGGGCAGCCATATCAGCTCAAGGCATCATTGGGCCTGTTACGTACCATTCCATATATAATAATATTTGCCGCTAATTTCCCGTTAGGTTCTAAGATACTCCCGGACCAGGTTTTCGTTGATGACGTCGTCACAGGAGCTTGCGACTGTAGTAGTAGTGCTCTGTAGTATCACCTGAAAACAATATTTAACAATAATCTTCAAGTTCGTTCATTAATTTGGCCAGAGACTGTAAATGTTGGTGATATTTACAAATTATTTTTAAAGCATTTACCATGATATTTTTTAGCTTTTATTTGAACTTTATGTTCGTCATAAACTTGTCTTCTCCCAGATAAAATTCTATTACGGTTTTCATTTATTAATCTATAATTATTTTTTATGTGTTTAACTATATCTTTTAAATAGAAAGCTTCTGTTTTCTTTTAAAATGTTATTAATTATATCTTGGTGATATGAGCCAAGATTAATTATAATATTGCGTCGATCTGCATACTCCCTGTACCTTATGGATTCAATTTCATCGCGGCTTGTGAAATCTTCTTGGCAGATGAAGCAGTTTAAAAAAATATTTGTTTTTGCTTTTTTTTTAAAATAACCGCTCACATATTGTAAAGGCGCCAGTATTCTTGGATTGTTTTCTTTATTTTCTAAATTAATTTCTAGAATGCTTTCAATATCAGTAGTGCAGGTCGACGTGGCTTCTGTATTTTCGCTGAGTACGAAGGAACATAAAGCATTCGAAAAGTCATTTTCACAATTTCTTTCCTTGGGTGTGGACACTGTTTAAATTATTAAATACGAGTAATAGAGTGGAAAAAGCAGTCTCGTATTGGTCACTTGCCGGATTAACGTTGCAGCACCCATGACATCTAATCGCTCCAAAGATGATGTCAAGCGGATGTTGGTTATTACAACCAGACTGTTGATGTAATCCCGTATCCATCATTTAACTTTTTTAATAAAACTTGAATTCCGTCCAGTGTCCACACCTAATTTTTACAGTAGGTACAGATTGCACCCTGCATGTAAAAGTTATAAATTCCATTGAATTAAATATTTGTTTTGCTTCTGCCCACATCTTTTTATGTGCAGATGTTGGCGCAGCTGGACCAAGTAGTGATTTAGCAAATTTATTTTTCTGATGACTCCCATTTACAGAATCAAAGACACTATCCATGAAAAATAGCAAATCTGCTGTTTCATTGCGCTCTGTCGGTAGAATTCCTTTATCTGGAAAAAAGGACAGAACAAGATGTTATGAATTC
Source organism: Agrotis ipsilon (assembly GCA_028554685.1). NCBI lineage: Eukaryota > Metazoa > Arthropoda > Insecta > Lepidoptera > Noctuidae > Agrotis > Agrotis ipsilon. The sequence goes on from CM052972.1 coordinate 13,190,043, forward strand.
ATACACAAATCTTATTATTATTGCCTTAATGACTGTAAAACTTTTAATGGCAACAATTCGGCGGTTGGTTGGTAACAGTGTCATATTTAGAACAAAAAAAAATTGTGACCAAATTGTTCCTAATACCCTTGAGCACGTGTAGGGAGTCATAAAGGCGAATGATTGCTTTGTCATTTATTAATTTAATATTTTCTTTAGGTGGTTCCCCTCTTCGTAACTAGACCCCCCTGGTCACATTTATTAATAACCTTATCACCTGACGATTGTTAGACCCTTGATCACAGACTAATTAATCTAGCCGACGGCGGCGTACATAATTAACTTAAATTTAGTAAGTAATTACAAATAAAAAGTATTCAGTGAAGAAATTTTGTATGACATCTTGAAACTAAAATGTAAAATTAAGCAAAAACTTACCAGTTACTAAGTCCAGGAGATCAGTGATTGCCGGTTCAGCTCTAATATCAGTCCCTTTCCCCACTAAAAGCTCCAAAAGTCTTTTTTGAGTAGCGTAAGTAATTAAATTTTTACTAACCAATTGGTGACCGCTCGGCAGCCGCAGGGACAATAACTGGCTAAAATAATCGTCGATCGACTTATTTTTTAATATTTCCATTTTTCAATAACAATTTCATAGGGCGAGGAAGACGCCTCTAGCCGTTTTATAGATGCACCGGAGTTTTCGTCTTCCACAGGTAAGTTATGAGCAAATGTGGAGGTCGCAAGCGTTTTGTGTTCCTGGTTTCTGTTGTTTTGTCACTGCTGGTACTGCTTCCGCTGTTATTGCTTCGTTTGCGTGAGGTGTTTTGGTTAAGGGGAATGCATCAACTAGCCCGCGAAATTCATTTGTTTTTGCGGTTTTTTTTTTTATATAATATGCAGGCCATTGCTAGGTTTTATGTTGATTAAAATATCATTCTCGGCTATAAGACGTAGTTACAGAATTATAATCATCAAAATCACCAATACAACTCCCCAAGTTCATAAAGGCCTAGAAATAAAAAAAAACCGAAAAAGTCATTCCTAGAGCTTTTATGAACTTGGGTTGTATTAGTGATTTGGCTGCGGCCGTCTGAGTGACCTAGTCTGAGCGTGAATCTCAAACCGCCAGAGGTAGCCGGTTTGAGATTCACAAATCTCATAGGTTTTGATGCCTCTGTTTGCAGCTTTATTCGGAACTTTCCATAACAAAAGACTCATCTAATTAATACAACTTTTGGAAACTCATGTTCAGGTGTGGCTTTATTTTAAAAAGATGTGCCTCAGAGCCTTCCAGGTGTAGCACACGCATGTCTTCATTGTTAACAAAATGTAAACACTTTGTTAACAGAACAAAACGGTTGAAAGACATGTGCTAAAGCCCGAAGTATAGAATACGTCAAGGTTGGCACCCCAGTATTCATGCAGGCGAGATTTGACCACAACCCCCATTGCAAGGATCAACCCAAAGAACACATACAACTCATCGGGTGTTGTTTCCACCCATTGAGTGATGCAGCTTCGGGGACCGAGGGTGTGGTGCTCCATCATCTGGGATGCCACCTCTTGAGCATATCTATTGGTCTCTGAGGCAATGTGCTCCATGATATTGCGATCCCATATGGCAACGAAAATGTCATATGGATCAACATGTGGAACTGTCGGACCTACATTACTTTGGGAGAAATATTCTCTCCTCGACACCCCAGTATTCATGCAGGCGAGATTTCACCACAACCCCCATTGCAAGGATTCACCCAAAGAACACATACAACTCATCGGGTGTTGTGTCCACCCATTGAGTGATGCAGCTTCGGGGACCGAGGGTGTGGTGCTCCATCATCTGGGATGCCACCTCTTGAGTATATCTATTGGTCTCTGAGGCAATGTGCTCCATGATATTGCGATCCCATATGGCAACGAAAATGTCATATGGATCAATATGTGGAACTGTCGGACCTACATTACTTTGGGAGAAATGTTCTCTCCTCGACACCCTAGTATTCATGCAGGCGAGATTTCACCACAACCCCCATTGCAAGGATCAACCCAAAGAACACATACAACTCATCGGGTGTTGTGTCCACCCATTGAGTGATGCAGCTTCGGGGACCGAGGGTGTGGTGCTCCATCATCTGGGATGCCACCTCTTGAGCATATCTATTGGTCTCTGAGGCAATGTGCTCCATGATATTGCGATCCCATATGGCAACGAAAATGTCATATGGATCAACATGTGGAACTGTCGGACCTACATTACTTTGGGAGAAATGTTCTCTCCTCGATTCAGGTGGAATCGGGGAGTGTGGAAACTCTCTCCATTCTAAATCAAAGAAACTCCAAGGCCGGTCCGTTGCACTTGGAGTAGGTACATCAGCAGCGGGCGCGGTGACAGCAGCAGTGGGCGCGGCAACAGCAGCAGCGGGCGCTGGAGCTTCATCACCATCATCAACCTCACCGTCATCTTGACCCCAGAGCGTCATCATCTTTCGCAACGCCCTGGCAGTCATTGTTGGCACTGCAACATCCTCCCCATCCTCGTCACCACTGCAGTCAGAGTCATCGTCGCTGCCTATAGCAAATTAAAGAGTGGTTCCAATTCCGTGGTGGAAACCAGAAGTTTGGGCATGGCTACAGTCTAGTTTCGGGCTCTGTTAAATACAAGGGCGGGGGGCGCGTTCCGCGGAGCGGCACGGGACAAGTGAAACGACTGCAGGTTGGCAACGCACTGACTTTATTCAGCCTCAACAAGACGGCGCTGGGGTGGCGCGCGGTGCGGGGCCGCGGGGAGGGGCGCGGCCAAAGCGCAGCTCACATATACAACATTCCTCCCTTATTATCTATTTTTGGGCCTGATAAAGGGATACCAGAGATGTCAGCAAATAGATTACAACGATACGCATTGTTTTTAAGTAGTTATAACATATATAAGATTGAGTATGTGCGCAGTACTGACAACAGCGCGGATTACTTATCGCGCGCGAGTTTACCGCGTGCGATGCATGCGTGTGCGTGCACTGAGCAATGCCAGTGCTGTGATTGTGAAGTTGCATATGACCGGGCGACTTATGTTTGTTTTGTGGTGGATGGAAGCATGCCCGTGACTTTAGAAAAACTACGCGAAGAAACAAGGAGTGACTTAGTTTTAAAACAAGTGATAGATTTTATTTCGAATGGTTGGCCACCGAAAGTAAACGACATAAGGTTAAAACCGTATCACATGTGTAGAACGTACCTTACAGGGATGGGCGATTTCACCACGTTGGCGAAGGATGTCACACGGCCTTGTCCCGCGATGTATTGCACGTTCCTGTCATAAACGGCTTCTTCTGGCTGCCAAGCCAACTGTTGCGCTAAGCTTCCCGCCGTAGAGGTGGGTAAACCAAGCGTCTTGTACCTCTTCGACTCCCTGAGTCTGTTGAAGACAAATTCGAACATACGTGGATGAATCCTATATCGGTTGTTCGTAAACTCCACGTCATCTGGGTCGTCGATGATTTTCGCGATGTTAAACCGCTGATTCTTATTCATGGCTTTTGGTGCCCTCCAACCAAGCATATTCGCTGTGGGTTGGTGACGGGGGGCTGGTGGCTCTGGCTCCTCCTCCTCTTCTGAATCTTCGTCCGGCTCGTCTGGTTCCTGAACACCGTCTAGACTTTCACCTGGATCTGGGTTGCCGTCTCTACGGTCTACGAGCAAAGCTAGCTCATTGCGGCGTCCGCGCCCACGGCCTCTGCCTCTTCCTCTGCCTCTTGGCGCTGCGGCTGGTGGTGCAGGCTGCGCTTGTGCTGCTGCTCTCGGTTGGACTCTCGCTGGTGGGTCAGGTAGGACGCCATCTGGCATCCTGAACTCGTCGTCAGCTCCTGTTGCCTCTAGATCTGAAAGGATGCGATTAAACGACAAAGCTGGGGCTATCTGCGTTTCGTAGTCCCTATGCGTTCTATCAGTGATTAAGCCAAAATGGCCATCTCTCCCAGGCTCCTCAGCTGTCAGATGATGGGATATACCCCTGACGTCGGTGAAATCGCCCATCCCTGTAAGGTACGTGGCGGCTCCTGCCCCTAACACTACGTCGTAGCCCTCGATAAAGTGGATTAACCTATCTTGATCGTGGCTCGCCTCGCCTCTTCGCTTGGCCATCAAGGCCACGCGGTACCACCACATCAAGTGATGATAATACGCGTAAGCGGATAAGGGGACGTCTTTTACGACGTGTTTATCACAGTCTCCTAACGCGTCATACTCCCTCTCAACTAGTGCTACGTATCCAGTTGCATCGGCATTGAAGGTCTTGGTCCCCTCAGCATTCGTTAGCCCTCTCTCTCCTTCATTGACCAATGATTGTAACCATAGCGGATCATTTGTAAGTGTTGTAGGTGTTGTTGATAGATTCTTTGGCTTATGTAACTCTCGTGAGGTCAGCTTCGGCTTCGGTCGCAGGAAGGGTTTCTTCTTAACCGGCGTTTGTGTTTATGCACGTTAAGTTTTTTGACTCGTTTTCTAGAACAAATTGGTTATATGCCATCGATAAATCGAGCTTGCTAAATTGTTCACCCCCGTGGATCCTTGAAAATAATTCGCTGGTAGTGGGTAGCGGATACTGTTCTACTAGTAATTGTTTGTTTATACTTATGGAGTAATCTGCACACAATCTCACAGTCCCATTTCGCTTTAAAACCGGAACAATCGGTGATGCGTATTCCGAATATTCTACGGGTTCAAGAATACCTAAATCGACCAACCTATCGATTTCTTTCTCGACCTTATCCCGTAGCGCAAAAGCTACAGGGCGTGCTTTACAAAAAACTGGTTTTGCCCCTTCTTTCAGCAATAATTTGATTTTATATTTATTAAAAGTTCCTAATTTATCAGAAAATAATTTTGGATATTGCAATTGTAAATCCTCGATGGATAACACTTGATCTTTCATATAGTTTAATGGCATCAAGTGCAAGCCAAAACTAGATATGAAATCCCTGCCGAGAAGCGGAGGGCCGCCATCGCGAACCACGTAAACAACAATCACGTGCGTTTGGTTCGAATAGCACATCGGCAACCGCATTGCACCCAGACATACTATTCTGCCCCCATTGTACGCCCTCAGCTGCTTCCCCGTATGTGATAATGGCACATCTTTAAAATGCCCTTTATAAAAGTTTTCTGACACGACTGTCACCGCGGAGCCGCTATCGATTTCAAATTGGAAAGGGACGCTATTAATGTATATTGTTTCTACCATGGGTTCTCCCCTCAATGAACGGATATAATACACCTTACCGTCATCATCATCCTCACCCTTGCCACCGTCCTGCACCTGTACGTAATTCACTACTTTCGTGCACATCCTACGTAAGTGACCTTTTACGTGACACTTTTTACAGACATAATTAGCATATTTGCACTCGGCCGACTTGTGATTCGTATAACCACACTCACTACACTTCACTTTCGCTATACTAGCACTTTTGTCACTGTTTGTTATCTTGAAAAGCTGCTGGTCTGGTATGGACGTCTGTGTTGGCGCGGCTGCGCTGGCCGCCGCGGCCGCGTGCGCACAGCTCAGGTTCTCCGCCATCTCTACGACCTTGGCCAACGTGAGGTCGGTAAGGTCCTTGGTGTAAAGCTTTTCTTTTTCCCGCCCTGGTTGCAATCCCATTATGAACTTGTCACGGAGAGCCTCTTCCACGTTGAGGAAACTGCATCTTGCAGAGAGGCCCCTTAGCCTTGCAGCCCACTCGGCGTGAGTTTCCCCTGCTCGTTGTGTAGCCGAGTAAAAATTATGACGCTCGCCAAACCCAACGGTTTTGGGGGTAAAGTGGTCGTCCAAGCGTGATAATATATCTTCATACGGCACCTCTGCGACGTCTTTGGGCAATACCAAGTCCGTAACTAATTTGTAGATGCCCTCCGCGAGTGCGCTGAGGAGGATCGCTTTCCTTTTCTCGCCTGCAGGGTCCGTCTTCCCGCCGATGTCATTTGCAGCAAAATACTGAGCAATCCGACCCTTATAAGTTTTCCACGTGTGTAAGTTGTGGTCAAACCCATGTAAAATTCCAAACTGCGTGGACATTTTCGCAAATAATAACTTCGTCGCCACTGTTAAATACAAGGGCGGGGGGCGCGTTCCGCGGAGCGGCACGGGACAAGTGAAACGACTGCAGGTTGGCAACGCACTGACTTTATTCAGCCTCAACAAGACGGCGCTGGGGTGGCGCGCGGTGCGGGGCCGCGGGGAGGGGCGCGGCCAAAGCGCAGCTCACATATACAACAGGCTCCAACCCAGACTAAAGTTACTACTAGGTACTTACCGCAGTTGACGAGCGCGCTGACGTCTTCGTCCCGCACTCTGATGAGGGTGATAGCGGGGAGGAGTTGGCTGCACCGAACAGGACGGCGATTATACGTGATTGTATGTGATTTACGCAGCTGTTGACGTCTTCGCAACTTGGCCATCACCATCGGGTGTAGAGGACCACGGTGATGATGGTACCGGAGCTGATGACACGACCGCAGGCATTTGTCTAGAAGAATATTACAAAACAAAAATTAAGTTAACCTGTATTACAACTGGTATACAGTCTACAACTAACATACACAAGCGGAACTACTTGTGGTTGCCATACGCGCTTCCGTTTTGGGTAGAGGAGGGTCTCTAGCGGTAACCCCCTCGGCATCTCCTCGATCTGCCCGCACCACTAGTCTTTAATTTAAAACAATTCAATACTAATTCTCAAAATGATTTTGAGCGTTGAAAAATAAATGGGGTTAATGAGAAAATAAAAAATAGTTAAATAATCATAAAATCTCACTCTTAAGCTGAATGCGGCCCCGGTCGAGGAGCTAGAAGGGCTGCTCGGCCAGCGCGGCCCCTACTCTGCCTTCCGCGTTCTGCCACGACCACTTCATTAGAGAGGATCACGACCTGTGGTGACACGGGTCGTGGTGGTGGAGGTGGCGACTGCGCAGGCGCCGTTCTGCCGCCTCGCGTACGCAAACCCCGGCCCTCGCCTTCCTCCACGTGTTAATGGGCGTCTCGTCCCTCTAAATAAATAAAAAAAAAGAAGCACACACGAGCAAAGCAAGAGAAATGCAAAAAAAAAACAACCACCTAAAATATACCTAAATCCAAAAAAAACGAGTGTGTTTTGGAACACATGACTGAAGTAAAACTTCTGGCAGGTATTTAAACGTTTCCTTGGTTTATCCCGATCAGCTAAAAAGGAATAAGCGTCGCAGGCAAACCATCTACTTTTGTTAGTCTCGGATGCTCCTAAAAATATAGAATAATATTAGTTACAGTCAATTTAATTAATAAAATAAAACACAAAAAGTAACAAGTCGTTTTTTACTCACCTTCCCCTGTCCCTTTACTTTTTTAACTTTTTCCTTTCTCTCTTCTAAAAGACGATAAAAGACTTAACAGTTTGCTACGGCATTGTTCATCAGGGGCCGTTCAAATATTACGTAATCAGATTTATTACAATTATTTACCCCCTGCTTACTTTTGCTGACAAGGGGGATGGCCGCTTGTCAGCAAAAGTAAGCAAAGCTTTTACCCCCTCCCCCCATGCTTACGTAAACATTTTTCAATTAAAAATGTATTTTTTTTATTTTATAATTATAATGTTATAATTATAATTTTAGAAATAAGAAAATTGATTTAGAATAGAGATTAGATTTTACTGATGCAGTAATCAACATGGGTAAGGGACAAAAATATTATAATCTTACGAACATAACAAACTTATTTTAAATTTTTGGTACACATATTAAATTCAAATTAACAGTCTTCAGTCCATGAAACCCGAATCCATGATTCTAAGTTTTCGATGACATTGGATTGCTTGGATTGCTGCTCAGTTTTGTGAGTCTGCTCACTTTCATCCGATTTTGGAATGTCTACGTCGTTCTCATCGAGCCATTCAACATTATGGTGCTCTAAATTTTGAATAATGCACATCAGTTCATTAGCACGACGAGCAGCGACTCTTACAGATGTAACTTTCCTATCAGTGTGCGTGTTTACTTTTTTATGGATCTTCTGACAGAAGAAATTTAGACAAGTGAACAGCGCGCGGTAATTCCCCGAATCGATTCTAAAGCGAGTGCCTAAACGTATGCGTGTATATTTGTGGGAATCCCTGAAAATGCGTTTCGTTTTCAAGCATAGACAATGTGAGGGTTGCCATTCGTGTAAAAAAGTAAATAACTATCGATGACGTAATCATCATCTGGGCTCCCCTACCCCCCATGTCATCCAAAACAAGCAAAACAAAGACGGGGGGTCTTTGTTTTGCTTATTGGACCCCCCTATAGTGCTTACGTAATACTTGAACGGCCCCTCATAGCTTCCCATTGTAGCACCTATTTCTTACCACGCATAATTTTTTAGATTTTTTCTATAGTAATATTGATCTTTAGGATCCCATAATACTGGATATCTTTTATATGTTTCAATTAAGCGTAAACAATTCTCCTCCGTCCACTCCATGGCAACACGAGCTTAGCCTCCAGTAATCAGAAACGAACTGAGCGGGGTAAGTTATGAATTATTTACCTAATAACTAGCGCGCCGCGCGCCGCCTGCGCGCTGATCGCGTACGGCATCGTCGTCCATGTCCTATGTGGACGACTCAACGCGAACGCGATTGCGAAACGATCCGATGCGAATTTAATACGATGCGGAGCGATGCGGCTACTCTGTCCTACGTGCGCGCGAACCGTCTCCTCCGCGCCCTCCGCCGCCGTTCAGTTCAGTTAGCATTAACCCTTTCACGGTTATAAGGATCTAGATGAGATAGAAAGATTTGGTTTTCGGATTTGTGTTACATAAGATGCCTAAAATATTTATTGATATACAGGGTTACTGGTTAAGTCGACCTATTCCCTTTAAGGGGTTAAAGTAGACCTCATTCTTGACTGATTTCACTATGGGAACCCCTATCCTAATCCTTACCGTTTTTGAGTTATTAGACTTTTGCTTTTTTTCAAAAATATTCCACCTCTGCCTCATAAACTGGTTAAAGTAAGAATTTTACGACGTTTAGGACGCTAAAGTGATACTTTTTCCATAGCTTACGAACTACACATTCTATTGAAACCAGTTTATTTGATAAATTACTCATACCTTGGGAAATAAATGGTTGTAAAGTTCAAATATTGATTTTTTTTTGGAGCTACCCTTGACTTTTAGGCCAAATTTCTCAAAATATGTGTACGGTACTAGATGTGCAGATTGCAGCAAAAACACTGCTGTCTCATTAGCTTTTTAAAATGGTACCACAATATCCACTTTTAGTAAAAATATGGCCAAAAAATAAGGGTTGATTCTGACAAGGTGGTTTTTTAACCAAACTCATCAATATACTTTTAACCGATTTCATTAGAAGAAGGAGGTTCTAATTCGAATTTACATTTCTATTTGTCAATCGACTTCCTTCACTAGCAGTTCAATTTTACTTACTTACTCATGTTGCGGATTTTTTTGTTACCTATCACTATTTTATTCTTGTTTCTTCTTTCGCTGTGTAAGTACATGACTCTACCTAATTCCAACCCATGGTTGTGACAAAATACAACGAATTGGCCTGATCCCATTGACCATGCGAGGTATTGCGTCAAAAAGCTGAGACTACATAATGATATCAAGAAAAAATCGTAACAAAGAAGATACAGCAAATAAAAAAAAACAGTCTACAATTAGTGGAGAAGATCATCCACATTAAAATAAAACAGTCGAATTTAGAATATGCTTCTTTTTTTTTGAAATTCTTCGATAACTGAGGAAACGAAAACTTGTTCGTTCAGAACAAGTTTTGTTAAAATACCTACCACCTTGTAAGTATCAACCCTTATTTTTTGACCATATTCTTACTAAAAGTGCATATTGTGGTACCATTTTAAAAAGCTAATGAGACAGCAGTGTTTTTGCTGCAATCTGCACATCTAGTACCGTACACATATTTTGAGAAATTTGGCCTAAAAGTCAAGGGTAGCTCCAAAAAAAAATCAATATTTGAACTTTACAACCATTTATTTCCCAAGGTATGAGTAATTTATCAAATAAACTGGTTTCAATAGAATGTGTAGTTCGTAAGCTATGGAAAAAGTATCACTTTAGCGTCCTAAACGTCGTAAAATTCTTACTTTAACCAGTTTATGAGGCAGAGGTGGAATATTTTTGAAAAAAATCAAAAGTCTAATAACTCAAAAACGGTAAGGATTAGGATAGGGGTTCCCATAGTGAAATCAGTCAAGAATGAGGTCTACTTTAACCCCTTAAAGGGAATAGGTCGACTTAACCAATAACCCTGTATATATTTTTTTTTACTTTTTTTTTTAATTGGTGGTAAGAATATTCCCTCTACCTGTTTGAGAGTAATGAAATAGCGGTATGTTTTTTCAAGAAACTAAAAAAACACATAAATCTTACAAAATAACTTTATTAAAGTCACAAAATTAAGGAACAAGAAAATAAAAACTTAAATAAAAGAAAATTACATTTGTTTGTGAAAATTTGCAAAGCATGGTGTTATGCATAAAGGCACTCCACATTTGCTACATTTGATCTTGGATCGCTTATCTTTGGCCTTAGTGCTGCAATATCGGCATCTTTGATATGACGGTATGTCACTTGGTATATGATCACCAACATTAGAAAGGCGAATTTCCGGTGCAACAATGTGAATTGCCTTTTGATAATTTTCCGATACAGCTACTTTTTTTCTTACAATGTAGTTGACGCCGCCCGTCAGCACGACGTTTTCGGGACGAAAAACTACCAATAAGTCCTCTGGCTAGAGCAATACGATACTCCAGGTTGGACAATTTAGTTGCATTCACATTCTTTCCTTGAAGTAAAAAAGAATTTGTGATGCAAGCATCAAAAATAAAATAAAATATGCGAAGCCACCACCGTTTGCTTCTTCGCCCAACTGAATAAGTGCCTTTGATGTGATCAAAGTGATCTACTCCGCCCATTCTTTTCGTGTATTCCTTCACTACTGCAGGACACACTACATCTGTCCTAGAAACGTCTCTTCCTTTCCTAGATTAAAGATGTTACATTGTCCTTCGGATGGAAAACATTAGTCAGAAACAAAACTTCCTTTGTATCTTGCCAGATTACAAAGGCCACGTTCTCCTTCACTCTCCATTTGTACTGCCCTTTTCTTAATTTTAGTTTTATTTTACTTTTTACAAGTTTCGGTAAGTCTGCTCTTTGTCTGCGTACAGTACCACTCGCAGAAATACCATTTACATCATAACTGCAAAAAAAATTGTCAAACGTAACATGCACTGTCGCCATTCCTTTCAACTTTTCTGTTAACTTCGTGACCACTTTTCCTCCTAAATTGTCTTCTACTCTGTCACCATCTCTTCCGGTGTATATTTCAAACTCATACAGATAACCCGTTGCACTGTCACAGCGGCACCACACCTTGAAACCCCTTTTTATCGGCTTCATAGGCATGTACTGATTTAGTGAAGACCTGCCTTTGAAAAGAATCATTGATTCATCTATTGACTGGGATGAAGAGTTGTGCGCATTTTCTTGAAAAGTGGTGTTGATAAGCGTCAATAATGGTCGAATTTTGAATAGTTTATCACACTCGGGGCTAAATCTGACAGGTTGTTAGAATTATCATTTAGATGCAAACAACGTAAAATTTGCTTGAATCTTCGGAATGTCATGGTGGAAGCTATTTCGTCAACTCTAAATTCGGGATCCGATGACCAATATAGTTCGAAAGTAGGTAAAATATTGTATCCCATAATAATCAAGATACCTAGGAAAGCCTTCAATTCTTTTATGTCTAGTATAGTCCAACCTATTACATTATTTTGACTCGCATATCGGTTAGTCTCTGTAATAATCAAATCAAAAACTTCTGGAGTAAAAAATTTTTCAAAATATCGAATAGGTCTGGCATTAGATGGTAACACGCGTGTCGGAGTCATCGGAACACTATCAAAAGACTCCAACTGTGGTCTAATATCAGTCCACGAGGTTTTTTTCCACGCTTCTTAATCTCTGTCAGAATCACTTGCTTCTGACTCTGCTGCTGATTCTGATTCTTCGGATGAATCGCCTTCTTCATATTCAGCCCCACTTTCTAGCCTCGTCCTAGTTTCACGTCCCGTTCTAGTTCTGGCTCCACGTCCCGTTCCAGATCTATGTCCCGTTCCAGATCCACGTTCCGTCCTAGTTCCTCGTCCTCTACCTTTTACATGTAACTCACGTGAAATAGGAGGCTCAGCAGGCAGTAGTACAGCTGGTTGTGGCACATTAGATAACGGTACTGCAGATGAAGACGCAACAGGTCCTGTCACAGTAGGTGGTATTACCAGTAAAGGCTCACCGCATGGGACTTCCGCATCAGATGATGTAGATGGTCGAGGCGATAACGAAGCTCGTATTGTTGCATTAGATCGAAGGTCTGGTTCATCTAAATCCCCTAAAATACGTTGTAATTTCGTGACATTGTACGGAACGTCATCCTCTTCTGATTCTTCGCCATCTTCTGACTCTTCCGGTTCTGACAAACCGAACATATCGTACAACTCCTTCTCAATATCGTCATCTCCGAGTATTTTCATTTTCAATAATCTGCAAATAAAAAACAAAAACCTTGCAAAAACCACACCAAGCCCCGAGGAAAAGCAATAACAAGACCACCAAAACCTTTATTCCTTAGTTGCAAAGCAATAAAAACAGTTATCATAACGACAATAAAGGAATATTCTCTCGTAAGCTTTAGTAGAAAGCGGATACTTCACGGTTAGAGGGAATATTCTCCCCACCTACAAAAATCACAATAAATGAAAATTTGTGGCAGATACATAAAAATACGTCTTACATCTATGAAATAACATTCAAAAGCACAACTTCAAGTAAAAGGCATACTCATGGGGAATTTCATAATTTGTACCAGGATTTATGTACTCCACCCCTGTTGTTCAAGGAATACTGTCGAATGTTACCTACAACGTTTGACTATATTGTAGAAGCCATTAAACCTGTTCTGCAATTTACTACAACAAATTTTCAGGAACCTATTTCTGTAGAAGAACGACTTATAGTGACTCACACGACAGATCGGTTGATGGCTAAAGGTGTCTTGGCCACAGTGAGAGGTGGAGGAAGGGTATTGAGTCAAAGCCGGGCTCAACTTGTGACTCGTTTATTGCTTAATCTACATGACGTTAGATATCTTCTAGCGACTATCAGAGTCTGAAGGAGTGTCCATTGAAATATTTCAGCGTTATCTTCAATGTCGGTCGCCCATTTAGCCATCGAATACGATTTATCTTGTCCGCTGAATTTTGCCACCAAGTTCTCCGCCTGGACGACGAGACAACCGTTCTGCTGCGATCAGGGTATATCCCTGATCGCGGCAGAACGGTTGTCTCGTCGATGCAGTTGCCGCGTGGTCGCATTCGTCATAGTCCGCTTGACGGCTTTGTCGGCGATCCTTTCCGTGTCCACCCATATTTCGTCTTTACCTAGTCTTTGGTAACTACTGTTACCGACTTCTATCGTCGTTTCGCTTGCGCAAAGTCACCGGCCGCTCCACGTCGTTGGCGTCGGTTTTTTTGCTCCCGTCTTTCACAGTGCTTTGGCTTCGCAAACTGAAAATATCGAACAATTCCGGACGAGTCCCCAAAAATAGGTGGGATAAGTTCCATGTAGGCTAAATAAAAGTATTGATTTCTCTTTAAAACTTATTTTTTTATTTTTAAACCGTCTGTACTCCTCACGTCCTTCGTCTGAACTCTCGTTCCAGCCTCTTTCCTTTTCTTGTTTTAACATTCACTTCCTTGTCTCTTTCACTCCTCGACTATTCCTAGCTTACATCTCTTTCATTCAACATGCTTCACATCAGTCATTCATCTTTACGCTTTATTCTACTCATCTATCTTAACATTCCGTTCCTACATACAGGGTGAAATTTTAGTGGTTGTTTTCCCGAAACGAAATGAGTTTGTATCGGTAATAGAATCGATTAATATGTATGTCGCATCCTGGTATATTTGCTCGCGAATCAGAATAATAACAGTATTTAATGACATGTATTGTCAACAATTGTGGGCGCAGAGTGGGATTACGGGAAAATGAGAGAAATAGCTTCTTCAACTTATGCACAGTTATTATTACAGAGTCTGTTACCAACTCTACTTTGCTACATTAATAGGTACTCTGACCTTCAAAGGAAAACACGTGCAGTTCCTAGGGTAGCATGTGTCACTACCACCACGTCCGAACGAACACTGTCGTCCCATGGGATCGTGGAGCTTATCAGACACGTACCTTAGACTCAGCACAACGTCTAAACAAAGACGCTTGTGTTCTCTTTACGGCCTTACTCAACCAAGATCCGACACGGTCATCCTGCAATACACACGTCCTCGTGTGTTAATCTGCAGTACCACAAATATCAATGTCAAGAAACTGCCGTTCGGTCATTCTGACTTAACCAAGAGAATGTGTCAAATTCTTCTTGTTACAAAATTGTCAGTCTAGTTAGATCATGTCATTATCATGAGATATCAACATTATATCACGTCATTTGTTTACAAATTTTGTCTCGATACAAAAATTTCACTTGTCTTAGACAAGCCAGTTTAACAAAGTGTAAGTACCATTTAACTAAAACAAAATTAAATTAAAACACGACAATTCAGCTATCTTAGTAGCAATGTCTCTTAGTTCAATCCAGTTTAGCAACATCATTTGTTCTATAAGCCATATCTTTGGCTTCCGATAGCTATCCCTGTAACTATCACGACCAAAATCATCTCCGTGACCAGGTCCCGTAACCATCTCTGTGGCTACACAGCAGTCAGCCCCGTGACCGCTCCTGACCTCAGTCATCTCCGTGACCAGGTTCCGTAACCATCCCTGTGGCTACACAGCAGTCAGCCCCGTGACCACTCCTGACCTCAGTCATCTCCGTGACTAGGTCCTCGTAACCATCTCCGTGGCTACACAGCAGTCAGCCCAGTGACGCTTCCGACCTCAGTCATCCTCTTGACTAGGTCCTCGTAACCATCTCCGTGGCTACACAACAGTCAGCCCCGTGACCGCTTCCGTCCTCAATCATCCATGTGATTAGGACCTCGTAACCATCTCCGTGGTTAAGTTTGTCATCCCAGTGACTACACACAGTCTAGTCATCTCAGTGACCTAGACGAGCGACCTTACTATTACTGGATTTGTTATAACACTAGATCGTTACGTTAAAGGTACTTAACTTTCATCGCTTAATAGCATCATCTCTATTGTTTATCAGAGCAATAACCAACTGAAAATTATTTAAGCAGTCTCAGCAAACTTACCCAACTCGTTTGTAATCGTTCTCTACAATGACTTCTAAATTCATGATACTACAATAATTCAAAATCTTGCTAGTATCATCTTATCATTACTTCGTGACACTAACTGGGCAGTAGTTAAATATAGCGTTCATATTTCGAAAGCAATTTATTTCATCACCTTACTAGCCTTTTGCTAATCGTACATCATCGGCAGCTGATGCCGATCCAGTTCAACTGGATGAAGCCGATCACCGGCCCCCCACAGGAAATGACCTCTCATCTGACCTCCACAACCCAGCCAGTACTGGGTTTAACAATACCCCCTGACAAGGCTCATGGTTGTCAGAATTTCAGGCCACTAACTACATAGGGCTGAGTGACAGTAGGGAATAACTTATTAGCGAGTTTTCTCAGGCACTTAAGAAAGTCAGTGAATGCGATCAGCCATCCACAGAATTACCTAGCTAAACGTGGCTCAACCACATATACCAGCCTATGTAGCTGTCATTATTTAACCACAAGGTTATTGTCTGGTTCAAGACTCCAGTTAGTCACTAATTCATGTGATTAAACTAAATCAAGAGTGATTTATTTGGATTACCACAATTATTATTGAGTAATAATTTATTCCGAGAACAATGTTTGGGTCTATACTTCGTTCTATCGATGCCGATAACAAAGCGGCGCTTACGGCATAAACATTGACATAGACAAGTGCAACTCTGCTTAAAGACTTACAATGCTCTCTGTCTTACAGTGATCGCGTTACACAAGCCCAATTATTATAATATTTGGGCGCTCATGTTGCCATCCGGTATTTTGATTTTATGAATGCCAAGATCCAATTCGTCTCTACAAAGACTTTATTAAATCAGCTACAACAATCAAGCTTTGTAAAGCCTTGTTGAGTTTAAGCACAAAGCATCGGGATTTACAATGGTTCAGCTATTTACAATCTTTAAACAATGAACATTGGTATGATGACCAATCGTAATATAAACTGTAACTGATTGTAACACATAATGAAATCCTCTCATTAAAATCTGTTGTGTGGGTTTTACACTTTTTCCATTATTACCAAAAGAAACAACATCACATTGACACTGTCTTGTTGTCAAACAACTTTGTTAGACTTTTCTTGCTACAATGCAGAAGACAAAGGTTAAACCAGCATGTTTGATGCATGGTCGGTATATTGGAGCTCGACTTCCCGTTGAGGTACAGCAGCTTACCATGAGGTGCTACTGTGATCTTCAGACTTCAAGTAACCGGATGTTAGTTGTTCTTCAATTTCTTCTTCGTCGCTAATGAAAACATGGAAGGCTCGACCAGTTCATAATATTTTCTGTTAAAAGGCTCTAACATGAATTCTACGTATTTGATCTTGCAGTGTACTTACAGTATAATGGCGCAAATTGTATGGAAAATAAAATTGCACCTCTCGTACTACAAACGAGAAAACAATTTCATCCATTAAATTAACGTCAGAGTCCCCGTATACTTCACACTACTACACTCCACAAAAACGTGAAAACTCATGATTAGGCCTCTACCGATTATTGACATTAATTTCAACAGTTCCCCGCTTTTGAATCGGAAAACAGGTAAATCATAATTCAACACCTTAACGGTCACTATACCCAAATGGGTAAACAGTATGGTAGTACATAACTCAAAGGTATTTCACTAAAACTGTCAACTTGTCTTTCAACGGTACGTTAATAACCGTACTAAGGATTCTAACGATTAAGATATTCTCAATTTCTAATCAAGTTTGTAGCTGTCTTCATTTGACAACTTAGGTAAATTGACGTTTTAAAATCGCTCATTAATCAAACATAAACCATATGCATACACAATACATGAAATCAACCCAATAAAATTGGAGAATCCTGTAAAACTGAATTTATTCGCATTTGACCTGAGAATCAACCCCCATGCACGTTCGGCACATCCTCCCCCGACCGTGAGCTTAAGGGAGTCAATGGGGTGGCGGTAATTTAAACATTAACTGAGCAACAAAGTTGCATCATAAGAACACCCTAGAAAATCAAAAGTCAGGAAGAGGTGCACGAAACAATACACCTCGTTCTATTCGGGAATCGAACCCAGGACCACAATGATCAGCTTTTCCGCAAATGTAACACAACACTCCAGGAAACATGAAATACCCAATGTTACTCCTGAGAACACATTATTGATAAGTGCTTCTAAAATTGTAATGACTCACCGAATATAACACCTTACTCGGTCTCACTCAATCACTGTTGACCACATTTTTTTTTAGACAGACATTATGGGGCCTGATGAAAACAATTGTCTCATCACATCAAAAGCCTTGTGTACTCGCAGAATTTTGCAGAACTGTGCATCATGCACGTCTGCTCTACGGTAATCTTACCCATATCAAACGAAAACGGCATGGCCAGTTTGTTGTTTGACCCGTAAGTAGGTAAGAAAGCAACTATGTTGCTGCACCGTTTTTCAAACACTACACGACAGTCTAATAGCACTTTTTTCTCTTTCAGAAAATTAATCTCTCAACCCGCTTCTATCCCACTTCTGATGTCGCATCCTGGTATATTTGCTCGCGAATCAGAATAATAACAGTATTTAATGACATGTATTGTCAACAATTGTGGGCGCAGAGTGGGATTACGGGAAAATGAGAGAAATAGCTTCTTCAACTTATGCACAGTTATTATTACAGAGTCTGTTACCAACTCTACTTTGCTACATTAATAGGTACTCTGACCTTCAAAGGAAAACACGTGCAGTTCCTAGGGTAGCATGTGTCACTACCACCACGTCCGAACGAACACTGTCGTCCCATGGGATCGTGGAGCTTATCAGACACGTACCTTAGACTCAGCACAACGTCTAAACAAAGACGCTTGTGTTCTCTTTACGGCCTTACTCAACCAAGATCCGACATGTATAAAAAAAATTAACCTCGATAAACGGCAAATTAACGATTGTGATAAACAAAACTCGAAAGCAACTTGAACCAATAGTAATCCATCGAGCGTTATCTGCGCGGAACGCGCGGGCCGGGCGCGCGGTTAGCCTGAACGGCCGCGTGGTCATTGCACTTCGCGTATGAATCAGCTGATCACTTCTTACATAATAAAACAAAAAACCCAATAAGTTATTCCAATTTTCCCTTCATACTTTTACGGGCTTAGGACCGTCTTAAATACTTTTTTGCCTACAACTTACAGATCACTGAGAAGCTAATAAAAATCAAGATAGTAATCTTTAAAAAAGTCTGATTTAGATAATTAAGTATTTAAGGCGTATTAAAAAAATGGAATCAACTTATTTACAATGATTTTGATTACCTAACCTACTTTTAAATGCTTATTTACAAGGTAAGTACTTACACTTCCCGGTAGCGGAGTAATTGTTAAAAATGCAAGCCACTACGTTGAATGTTGTGCATTACACGAGCACTTTTTAAGTGATTGTTTTTCAGTTTGATTAGAGTGTCTCTGTCACGTCACGCGATATTGAAAGCGTCCACTATCGCAATTATCAACGCGTCGCGTGTTTGGTGTTCCTCACGATACGCCAGGCGCTTGAGTTCAGACCACAAATAAAAGTCCAACGGAGTCAAGTCTGGGCTTCTCGGTGGCCAAGGGCATGGCCCGCCATGTCCGATCCAGACCTGAGGAAACACTGAGTCCAGGTGATATCGCACGGCCCGCTGATAATGAGCTGGGCATCCATCATGCTAGAAATACAAATTGTCTACCGGCACCGCTAGCGGAACGTCGTCTGATAAGTCCGGGATAACATTACGTAGCATTTCTAGGTAAGTTGCAGCTGTCAAGTGACCTGTCACGAAATGTGGTCCAATGAGATGGCCATTAATTATGGCCGGCCCACACATTAACACTAAAGCGCACTTGATGCGCACACTCGCGACGCGAATAACGTGCGGGATTATTAAAGGGCCAAAAATGTTCGTTACTTAGGTTGAAAATTCCAACTCGCGTAAATGTTGCTTCGTCCGTCCACAAAATGTTTAAATTATGATTAACAATTAACCACTGGCAAAATGCTATTCTGGCTGGCGCGTCATTTTCGTGGAGGTAGTGTACTGGACGAAAATGATAAGGATGCAGTCCTTCTGTGTTTAGCAATTTCCATATGTAGTATTGGCTTACTCCAAATCTAGCCGCTGCCATACGCGTACTGCGACGATGATCACGTTCAAAATACTCCATAATGTCTTCGTCGAGCTCTGGCGAATAAATGGCCGAACGACCTCTGCCCTGTGCATGCGCTGGTGTCCTGAACTGTCCATGATCAAGAAGCCGCTGTGTTGCCCCTACAATTGTCTGGGTCTGTGGGACTTGCGGGTTCAAAACCCCACGAAGGCGAAGTGACTGCAAGTGTTGCTGCTCCGCGTAAAGTCGCCGGGCCGCATGGGAATCATAATTAGCCCTGCCGTATAGTTGCACCATAGCGACAAACTCTAAATTAGAAAAATTGTAATGACGATTCATTTTTAGCACTTTTGAATTACGTGTTGCACTTAGGACGTTCGCGGAGGACTAAGCGCAGAGCGCTTAGAGACATCCGCGGCATCCTTTTATCTTGCGGCGATGGCTCGGGTGGCCTCGCTTGCCGCGTGCGTGCGCCTGTAGTTAATGCCGTATCACCATGCGCGAGAGCTTATTTTGCTCTGAACATTATTCACTGTTCACTTTGTAGTTTTCCGGCAGCGCGCGGCGGCGCGTGCGTTTTTTATAAGTACCTATCTACGTCATGAGTTACGTTGAGAGTACGCTCTTTCAAGTTTATGAAAACTTTTTTAAAGATTTGAAAAAAAACCTTTTTTTGTTTTAAGTTTGACTTTGTGATTCGACAGTACTACTGATGGGTAATCGTCCTGCCGCGGGAAAACAACCATTAAAATTTCACGCTGTATATAACGACGAAATACTTTTTTGTACCAAATTTTATTTCGTACTAAAATTGAATTTAGTACGAAATAAAATTACACAAAAATTAGTCTTTCCTGACCACTCCTCCTTAGATAGACTTGTTGTAGTCCAGGACTACGCTTGGTTTATATGTCGACAGCATGCTAACTAGGTTAGCATCTCACCATACGATTACCAAGAAATCGGCACAGTAGCTTGCCAATACTTCACCTTGTCGTAATTCTATTTTTATAATTGTCTTCAATGAATCTGGAACAAATTCCCGATTCAATCGTAAGGTTACGTAGCAGTCAGTCTGTTGTCGTTTTAGACACCGCGCTAGCAACGGACTGTTGTAAAAATTGTCCATAATGAGTGTCCGCGGTGAAGTAGAGGTTCTA
Organism: Agrotis ipsilon; assembly: GCA_028554685.1. Classification (NCBI taxonomy): domain Eukaryota; kingdom Metazoa; phylum Arthropoda; class Insecta; order Lepidoptera; family Noctuidae; genus Agrotis; species Agrotis ipsilon. The sequence goes on from CM052972.1 coordinate 13,210,672, forward strand.
TTAAGTTGTAAACAATTTTGGCTGTAGCATTGCTGGTACATACATCGCCACTGCCTGACTTGATCGTTCGTGTCTGTGTCATCCGGTCTCTCGTCATTGTCATTAAGGTCAGTCTCGTCGGATGTTGCCGTCGCAGTGTCAGTCTTATTTTTTTCTGCATAAATAAAAATCCAAAGGAAAACAGAGGACGAGTCGTAAGTCTTTACTCCGACTTGAGCAGCTTTCAATGCTATTTTCTGTGCTAAGCCTAGCCACTTCTGCAAAGATTCATCGATAGAGATTTCTTGCCACTGTTACATAAAATATTTTCTCCCTCCCCGGTTGGTGATAAGACTTAAAGAAAACAATAAATTCACTCAAACCCGGTTTATTAGTTAAAACACCCTGTATTGTTAAACTTAATTAATTTAAATAATTATACAATATCATTTTTAAATTATGGTGATATACAACATTAATCTTGATGTTGATTATTTTGAACAATTATCGCTAGACAGTTTCAACCTTTTAAATTAAGAGCTAGAGTCATGGGGAATTGGAGATAACCGGGTACTGTTCCGTTGACGACTACAAAAATAAAATGTTATCAAAGATCTGAATCTTCCAGTTAAAGTTCCTTAAATTAATTTATGGGCGCCAGGGACTTGAAGAGTCCCGGATCCTGGAGCTGCAGATATCCACTATGCTTCGGGATGATGGTAGAACAATCCCAAGATCCTTAATTTAAATTCGGTGAAGTACCGACATCGAAACCGGGTTCTCTAAACACCGGTCTGGTAAGGGGCGGTTTACACAGAAACCGTCTTAAGTTAAACTGTAGAAATAAGTGAAAGAAAAAAGGAAGTAAAAAAAAAAACCGTCACGCCTGCGCTATCGCTAGGCGGGGTCTGCCAGCCGCACAGTCGTCTCTGCAAGAGGCTAACGGCGTTCTCGAGGACGGGTTCCGCGTCTGGGCTTCAGACAGCCCTCTGAATCCCAGCGGCGAAGCGAATCACTCGATGAGCCTCTCGGTTACTGCAGGGGAATAGCCCTTGGACTGTGGCTCCTTGTTGCTCGACTGGCTGGCCCCCACACGAAAAGACGCAGTTTGGAATCCTTTTAAATTAGTCGCAAGATTTAACACAAGCGCTTCTCAGGCGGTCTCTGAGATAAATGGCTGACCTACTGACGCTCCTGCCGGATCTGAGGTCAGGGTTCGGGTGCCAAGCAGCAGCCATTCTCCCAGACTTCGAGTAAGACACGATTAACCGGTCACCGTGGGGAAACACTACAACAATGCACTCAACACCCAAATTTTCACAGAAACTGTCTAAGGTCACGACCAGAAGCCGAAACCATATTAATCTTCAAGATCCACCTCAATTCCGTGCTCCATTATCAGAATAAATATAAATGCGAGATTTGTCGTTTGAAGTAGTCAGACACCATTTGAATATTGAACAGTTTATTTGGGGTTGTTATCGTCTCATTGTCGACGAAATGCATGACTGACTTAAGTTTGCAGTTTGCACAATAATATCACTTACAACATTCTCCTTGTTTACTCTTGAAGGCTTTTCAATGAGGGCTGGAGGCCAGAGCCATGGTCAAATATAAGACCAGTGCTGTTGGTGATAGTCCTGCATTAGAAATTGCTAAAATCATCAAAATAATTATGAATGTTAACAAATTAAAGTTCTAACTCTAAGGTCGCGAGAGTATTGAGAATTCCCAATAATTCGCGTATTTTTCGTATAATTAACCCTTAATTTGGCAAGCACCATTTTTATCAAATTTTATACAAAAATGTTTATATACCGACTATTTTTAAGGTGTAAGGGAATAAAAAAAATACAAAAAAAAATCTTTTTTCAGTAATTACGCGAAAATCATATGTGTCTATTTTGACACATTGCCAAATACGCAGGAATGTATAGTCTTTTGGAAGTGTGTCAAAAAAGATACAATACCAAATCAGGGTTCTGAAATAAAATGACGAAAAAATGCTTAAATTTTTATTAAAAATAACAAAGAATGCTTAAAGTTTTATTTTTTCACGTGAAAATCGTAAAAACAGTTTCGTTTTTTTGTTAGACATAACCGAACGTTACATATAATGCACATCACAGTGGACTGTCCATCTTTGCATACCCTGCAACGTCCTCTACTTTCAAGGTTAGGCAGATGACCCATACCGTCATATCTTATCTCGTCTATTGGCCGGGATTTAACTGGTTTCTTTATTTTCATGCTAGGTCCCGCTACATCAGACCTTTCTACAGCTTCTTTGGAAATTAGTGAGAAGTAAATGTGACATCGAAAATCTTTCAAACTCAACACTTTCTTTATATTTTTTTGTGCACAATGCCTTCGATACAATAACCAACCGTTATTTATACAAATATCTAGAATTTGAGCAAAAATGCCCATGCTCATCTTCTGGTTTTCATTTGAGTCGTATATAGGGCTATCAGCATGTCAGATAAATCTACGCCCCCCATGTGTGTATTATAATGTCTGACGACTTTTTTTTGTTTTTTTTTTTGTTGAGGCAGGAGTGGGAAATCCCCACGGACACCTCGGCTGTCTCACCGTCTCACTGAGACAATGTGACAGTCGAGGTAGTGCGGGACTCGAACCCGCTAAAACCCACTCCTGCCCTGCCAGTGTCCCTCTGCTATAAGGCTTGCAGAGACCTTATTGCTGAGCGCTTCTTCATTGCTTTTTTGGCGGCCGGAGAGACCACTTTTTGACGGCTAGGTTTTCTTCTAATTTTTGTACTCTTATTTTATTTTATTTTAAACTAATTAACTTATTTATTTTAAATTTTATCTAATCTACGATTTAACTAACTTATTTTATTTTAAATTTTATCTAATCTGTGTTTGTGTATTGTGCAATTTTGATCCTTCTTTTATGATTTTTTCTATTTACTATTCGTCTTTTAGTTTTACTTATTTTTCCCGCATGTTAACCGGTTTTACCCTTCAGTGTTCCTTTGTGATTACGCATTGCTTTATACTCATTATAGAGAATGGTATCACTTTGGAATTTCAGGTTCGACACAACTTTGCGTTTCCACTAGAGTTGACTCACGATCCAGAATAATTACAGTCACTTTCTCATGAAAGTGGCTCCAGTTACCAGTCATCATTGAGCCAACCCCAGCGGTTCGCTCTATGCGTCTGCTATCTGGTTGTGTCGAACCTGGTTTTACTGTAGAGCAGGAAGTGGGCGCATCGGCAACCTTAGCAATACGCTATTGCCGACCTTGCAAACGCGTCCCACTTCCTGCGTATTGGGCATTCGATGCTGAAAGCGTTGTGCCCAGCGGCCCCCAACTTAGCTCTGGTGCAGTTAACGCACACCGCTGCTGTGCCGACCTGCTTTTCCGGGCAGTCCACATTGAGGTGTGACTACACAGGTCGGCTGACTCCGAGCACAGGCGTTTTCCGTGCCCGAAGGCCAAACAGCGGGTGCACTGCACCAGAGGCGTCTGGTCCTCGACGCGCACTCTCTGTAGGTCAATGCGAAGCTTGCCTCCCTCGAGCGCGCGTCTCCAGATCTTTGGGGAAACGCTGAGCACAACGCTATGAACATGCGGGTTTCTGCACTTTTTCTTATACCTAACCGTCATTCTGTGGTCCTCGTCCTCGAGGCCGCAAAAGATCTCCCGGTTCTGGTTCCTGAGGGCATTCAGTAACTCTTCGTCACTATGTACTACGAGCACCTCTCTCAGAACCAGAAGCGGGTCCCGATTCTTTACGTCCTCGACGACGAGATTTCCTCCGGCCGCTTGCAAACGCTCTTTAACTTTGCGCCTCTCCTCCTCTGTCGCACACCCCATGTGTCTGACGACTTTGGGACAATCGATATCTATTTTTGGTCCTTTGAATATCTCTTTATTTTGGTTACTGGATAGGAATCTGCAAATGAGCTTACTAAAGTGACAGGTTTGTTATCAAACCACTTGACAACGGCAATTTTATTTTCGTTGCAGACAATTTGAGAAAATGAACCGCGGCCTCTTTTTTTCATCTTTTTATCGTCGTCTATTACATTTTGGCATCCACGTAAACGGTTCGATTTGATGGTACCGAGGCTAAATATTCCCAGCTCATTTCTCAAATAAACCACCAGCTCTAGGGACGTATAATAGTTGTCAAAGTATACAAAACACGGTCTGTTTTTGATAGATTGACACCGTGCCACAACTACTTTACCTCCAAAACCCAAAGTTTCTTCTTTATCCGTAAATTGTATGTTGCGAAACTTATCGTCGCCTCCATATAGTAAAAAATCGTAGATGTAACCCGACACACCGGATCTGACAAATGCTTTGAAGCCCCACTTTTTAGGTTTTTTCGCATTGTATTGACGACGATTGCCAGCCTTTTTGCCTTTGTAAGGAAGAGTCATCTCATCAATACTGAATTGATTTTCTTCTTCAGCGGAAAGCAAGCAGTTTAGGCGAACTTTTTCAACAACAGGTCGGACCTTTAGAAATCTATCCGAACTTTCTTCATTGCTATCAACAAAATGTAAAAATCTGCGAATTAATTGGTATTTTTTGAGTGGCATTATATCTGCAACAGGTGCATATCTTAACTGTGTGCTCCAGTAATCTAAATAGCATGGCATTCTAACTACCCCCATAATAACATGGATAGCAACAAATTCTTCAATATCTTTCGCAGTTACATTGATGGAACGTCCTATTTTTTGTACTGAATACATATTGGTCTGGGTTACAATGTCGCTTATTATTTCATCAGAAAAAAATAATGTGAAGTATTGACGAGGTGACGGTACTTCAGCAGGTGGATGAGAAAATGGCATTGCTTCAACAGTTGCCCCGTGAATAAAGCGTGTCTTTTTCCATTTGAAATTTAAAGGTATGCGCTTATTTCTTTTCGCCACTACTTTTCGTTGTTTCGTTCACGCCTTACAGATCTTTTTTACAGACGTTGAGATATGTTTGGAGTCGGTTGCAAGCTGAGGGGTGACTGTACTGCTGGTGAAGGTAATAGTGGAATTGAAGATAATGATGGTATTGAGTTATAATCGGTTTCGTTTTCAGAAGGAAATACTGCTTGTAACACTGGAGAAAAAGGTATATCTTGCATCATAGAAGAGGAAGGCAAATCTTTTGTGATAGAAATAGTGGGGGCATTTTGCAATGCCGGAGATATAGGTGCATCATGTTCAGATCCATTACTGTCGAATAGGTTCATCCGATCTAAAGAAGAATCTAGAGAAGGCGTTGAGGAACTACAGTAGGTCTCATCTTCTGATGGAGGTATGTCTGTTGTGTCACTGTCATCTGATTGTGAATTCCTTGCAGGGATCAACGCTAAAATGCGCTTAGACCTAGCTCGTGGGAGTACCTATAAACAAAAAAACACCACATGCAACCAAACCGAAACTCAAGCAATCTGAACATAATCATTGATTATGTGAAAACATGCAAAAAATAGACAAAAATTATATTGAATTAAAGCATTAATTTCACCCTAAGGAGCCTCACATAGAATGGGGTCTCACATGCGTCAGATTTTGATTTTTTAAGTAAACACCATAAGATACAAAACATGCGATACTTGATTAACTTTTGGCAAAGTAACTTTAAAGACACATTGTAATAAAACATTACATATGAGGCTCCTTGGCAACGTAACTTATAAAGCACAATGTCGTAATTCACTACTTAGTCGGCTCTTTGGCAAAGTATCTTTAAAGGCACGTTGAAGTTTGAAAACATACCACAGCTTGGAGAATACATTTCTATACTAGATTTTCATTTAGATCGTTCGTATATTTCAATATACATATAATTTAACAAAAAACTGGCACTGTTACATGTAAACTTACAGCTTTGTTGCTCCTCGTGCTCGGCATTTTTAGAGTTTGACGTAAATAGGGATGTCCAGTCGTTCAAAATGCAACAGACTTATTTTTTCTAGTGATGCGCTGAATCAATCTTTAAGATTAAATCGATCGATTTAAAAAAAATATGAATCTATAATGTAACAGATTTTTTAAAAGTTAACGTACATTTCCAAATTAAGGGTTAAGGTAGGCTTGAAACTTTACCTTATCGAGAACCACGTCTAACGTTAAGATAACGTGTACGGGCTGTGATCTCATCTCTTTGTTTTTAGGTATGCAGGTTTTTCTTAATAAAGATCTTTGGTGACTTTATAAACTTATAATGTGATAAAATAATAAACCGTATTGACAATATTGGTTTGCCCGGTCGCGACAATGGTTATATGACGACGCCCGCTCTTGAATGTGGGTTTGGACGAAGTGAGTGCCTGAGTGGTGAAGCGGGGCGCGGCGGCGCCGACGGCGACAGAGTCTACATTTACATCTGACCCCTAGAAATCAAATGAAGTCACTGCAGCATGTCTTACTGTGAACATCAAAGAAAAAAGAGTTAAGAATAAGGAAAATAAGTGTGTTTGGTTCGATAAAACTGGTCATTCCAATGTTGAATGCTACAAACTGGGGAAACTTTCTATTGAAGAGAGACAAGAACATCTGATCATCATCATCATCTTTTTATTTATTTATTATTATTTTTCCTTGTAAATATTATTAGTAGGTTTTTATTTATTGTTTGTAAATTAAATTGTATGGATAGAGTAATTAATATAATGCTACCTACAAAAGAACATCTGAAGAAAAAGAAAGCTTGTGTTTTTTGCTTAAAGGACACAATGCTAAGATATGCAAAGCATACATCAAATGTTATGTTTGTGGGCAACGATATTCACCTGTACTCTGTCCCGGGACGTGTCAACCTGAAACGAAGCCAGTAACCAAGCATGCGAAACAAGACAACTAGCCAGCTCTTCAAAATCTCTCCAGCTCCGAGAAAAAGATGACTGGGACAACAACCATTCTACAAACAGAAGTGACCTGCAACGGGAAAAAAGTACGAGCCTTATTCGAAAGCGGGTAACAGAAGTCCTACATCAAGGAGGAGGTAGCAGCGAAACTGGGCATACTAGAAGCAGGCGCAGGTGGGAGGAAGGAGGACATTGTCCTCTCTCTCACGCGGCCCGCCTCCTCCTTCGCGAGCATGATTGCTTCGCAGAAGGAGGCGACCGCTTCCCACGCGAGAGGTCTCCGCCTATCACCGCCGTGAAAACACGTCGGTGCTCCGCTCTAGCTTGGCAATCCTGCACCGTAAGTTCGACTGTGTCCTCCGGGCGATCTGCCTGTTGCATTGATATTCGGTAAATGGACGTCAAGAGTTGGCAAATATCACAACTAATGATTGCAAGAACCATGGGTGGATTCTTCTTGTACAGATCAAAATCAAAAACAAATAATATTCCAAGATCGTTCACTATACAGGGGCCTTTTTACGACATAGTGAAGAAATAGGAAGCGCTTCGTTCAACAAAAGCGAGGTCTAACAGATTTTTTCAAAATTACCAAAATGGAAAATGTACTAAACAACCCATAACCATAAATCAATTAGAAATGCCAACTGGCAACGTAATAATTAATTTTACAAATTGTTCGAATTTTAATAACAGTTATTACAAGTAATTAAAGATTTATCTGCTATCTTATGGCCCTCACCTACGGCTCGGGCTAACAATATCGCCTCAGCTGTACTTTTCTACTTACCGCACTTATATCATAATGTACTATTAAAATTATCATTTTATGATTAAAAGACTTCTTTCCTACTTTCGGGATTTATAAAGCAACACGAACAAGCCTAACCAAAATGATAGTGCAAGTGAAATTGTAATAATTATTGTCCGAAACACAAAATTCTGGAGCTAAAGAATGGCCACCCTCTAGAACCTCCGTCCGAATCCCAATTCGTAATTTACTGAAGAATTCGACCAGTTAGAAACGGGACAAAATGAAATTACACTTCAATCTGAAAATCTATCTGTTTCAATGGCTGACATTGTTTTAGATAGTCCGACCTCAAGCTCTGCGTTCTTCTTCTACTCGCAGATGTACCGTAACCTGGTCTTACTTTGCGCCAAATTTTGCTCCAAATATTTTATTTATTACATTATTTTTCAAATTTTGCGTAAATTAGTTCTGTGATCTAATATATGTACAAAAGTATTATTGAAGTTTAACCTAACATTAAAACCTTATTGAATTTAGTGACCAATCTTTTTATTTTTTTTTGTTTTTTTTGGAGCAAAGTAGTTCTTTTGCAGATGGTAACTTTGCTCCTCAATTTCTTTGCACGTGTTTGTCGTATATTTTTCAATGGAGTATTGTTTTAATTTGCACTTTTTACTTTGCTCCGATAGAAAAGGGTAATAAAAAGCTGACATGTTAGAAAATAACTTTTATTTACGAGAGATCAATTGAAAAATCACAGTTTGGTTTGCAATAGGAACATTTTTTCTTAATTATTAAAGTAATTATCATAAACATTTCGGAATTGTATTAAAAATAAACAACATCAAAGAATTACTACTTATCTAGGTACAAATAAGCAACACGCTAATCATTAATCACAAGAAAAAAATGACTATAAAAATAAAATTTAAAGACTTATGTGCCCCATATTTGGCCTAGTTCTGGCACAGAATAAAAGTCTCTGCGCCCAATTTTTTTTGGTGGGTTTATACTGCCAAGCACATCATTCCATGAGTAGTATAATTCGTCTTTAGGAAGAGGCCATTTCCAGTTCTTCAAAGAACGTTTCATTGATGATATAACAGCCCCATATTTATTGATTTTTGTAATCACTCCGGGAAACAGCTCACCTTCGTATTTAAAAACAACAAATTGACCTTCCTTTTTTACTAAAGGCTTGTAACGACAGATTCTCTGAATTTAAACTGTTGGGGTCTTCGTTTTCAACGTCACTTAATGGCCCTTCAGAGGAATCTCTTAGAGACATTTGATCATCAGTTTCGCTGCTATCACTATTAATAGCAGCAGACGAAGAGGGGACAGCTTCTGTCTCGCCAATAATACCAGAAAACGAACAAGGGACAGCTTCTATCTCACCAGTTGTTGGCGAAACAAGCATTTGGTCCGCTACACTTTTGCCTGGTATCAACTTTAGCTTTTTCCTTCCTCTGCTGGTTGCGACACCCTGTGTCCATGCATTTCTTTTTATTTCTAGGCTCTGTATAAAAGAATCATTAATTGCTTCAGTGTCGATTGCATGAGGTAATCTATCTAGGAGAGGTTTGGCATCTAATGGGTAAATTCCACATTTTGTAAATCCAGCTTTGAGGTTATTAGAACTGTTGGGAGTTATTGCATCCATTAAACGTTTTAACATTTGTGGAAAAATGCCTTTTGGTAGAATTGCATCTTTATACCCGCTTGCACTAGATTTCCATTCTGACAGAATGGATCTCCAAGCAACTTTCAGGGGGCGGAAGAACGCCACATCTAGCGGTTGTGTTAAATGAGTACTATTTGGCGGTAAACATAGAAATGTGATGTTGTTTATCTTGCATTGATTAATGACATCTAGGGAAATATGGGAAGATAGGTTATCTCCTATGATGACTTTCTTGCCCGGTAATTTTTTCAATTTAGGCAACAATTGTGATTGAAACCATTCAGTAAATATGCTCATATCAAACCAGCCGCTTTGGCTACAAGTATAACGGGTGCCTTCAGGTCCACCCTCCGTCCATGTTGTCCACAGACAGCTTGACTTATATACTACGAACGGCGGAAGTAATTCACCTTCAGCGCTTCCACAAAACATGAGTGAAATACTGGATTTTGATGAATTTCGAAGAAGTTCCGGGTATTTAGAGCCTCTTTTTATAATCACTTTTTTGTTGCCGGGATCATCTGTGACGTTTGTCTCGTCGTAATTCCAAATGTTAGCGGCTGGCACATTTTCCAGCTCTTTTCTAAGATTTTCTATGTATTCAGTTAAAGTATCTGGCGTGATAGCGGCCCTAGCTCGCCTTATATTTGCAGCAAAACGTCTGGATAAGTCAGGGTGGCGACTTAAAAATGACGCGACCCATTCTGTACCCGGCATATTATTTTTAAATCTTTTAACGGTCCGTCCAGTTTTATCGAGATAAGCTTTTACGATGTAACGGAAATCAATTTCAGATACGGGAAATCCGTACGTTCCCATTAATTTTATGCAAGCAGAAAACTGTGATTCTTCTTCATCATCGAAAACTAGCGGATGTCCTGGTGGTCTCACGGGTACATTTGTTCTTCTGGCTTTAATATAGTTAATAATAGTCCTTCTAGGAATATTAAAATGTTTTTCTGCTTCTCTTTGGGTCATGGTTTTATTTTCTAATGTCAAAAGACATTCTTCTAATTTTTCTTTACTATAAGCTTTGTAGCGCCTTGCATCAGCTCGTCTTATATACTTTCTAGGCATGTTTATAGCCTAAAACAAATAAAATAGGTAAGTAAGTAACCATAGATGGTTAATTTCATTTTATAACGAAATAATTAAAATATGAGGATTCTTTGCTCCAGGCGCATTGTAACCTCAAAATTAGGCGCAAAATATACCCATGTCAAAAAAAAATATGCAGAAAATACAAATTCTGCGTTAAACACAAAATATCAATTGAATCAGATAGTTGATAAAACACATTAACTAATCATAATCAATTGTCATTGTTCTAATTACAAATTTAGGAGATGCAGATAGATTTACTGTACTTTTAAATTATTACCTTACGGAACGTTGCGGTTCTCCAACACACAGAAAAACGAAATGGCCGACTTTGACATCTGTCAACTCTGATGTTGCTAGATCAAGAAAAGTTTTATTAGATAAAAATATTGCATTCACTTAAAAGGCAAAGTATCAGTACGTAAAATCAGATCCATTCTTTTTTCGGAAGTGGAGCATTTTTACCACCCTAGGAGCAAAATAGGACCAATTTACGGTACCAAAAAACGAGGGCCGTATAAAATACGGGTAAGAAATCCTACTGAATGGAAAGATTTAGGGCTCCCACACAAAACTGCTAATTCGCATCGCAAAAACTTGCGATCTGATTCGCATCGTGCATTTCTGCGATGTGACGTCATACTTGGTGACAACATTTCAGTCCGCTCTGAGACAGTCCTGTGAAACTCTGAACTATATTTTTTTTGCAGTTTGAATAGAATTATTAAAAATATAATATGCATTGAATTGTAATTTATTTAAATTAGTAACTATAGTCTCAATATTACATTTTTTGTTAATGATTTCATGTCAATGAATTTGTAATGTTTTTTAATGTAGTTCATTGTATTTTTATTTAGTAAGATCGCATGGTTTAATAATAAGAAAAACTAAAAATATTAACACTTAGAACAAATCTAATATATCTTATTTTATACAGAACGTATGGTCACCTGAAGCTTACAATGCGCCGCACGAATTCGCATCGCAGTTTTGTGTGGGAGCCCTTAAAACGGAAAGCACTGAAAAATTCTGGCGAAGCATTTATTAATACGACGGAAGAAATTGGTACAAAAAAAAACACCATGCGGTTGTCTAAAAACACGCTCTGTGAAGTTGGATGAAAATGATAGGCAACATTTATTTTAATTGTTTTTGGGAGGCAAGAAGTCACGAAAAGCAGTAGGATTTTATTTTAAAACTCTTAAAGAGCCATAAACCGAAGAGAATTAAATCCGAAGGTCCTGATAGATCACAGACGAGAGTCTATAGTTTACCAATCAATAATGAAAGCGTCGTAGTATTTCGTAAAATGTTTTTAAATACGTTATCGATCAGCGAAAAATTAATAAAACGGAATACTGCGACCAATGAGCACATTTTACTGGATTTAAGGGGAAAACACCATAATCGACCAAAGAAGATAAAATAAATAATTGTAGACAGTGCGAAAAATCAAATTATTTCCCTTACAGGTGCAAGGGAAAGAATTTGCGAATTTACAGGTGTAGAATCGCACTACTGTAGAAAAAGTAATACAAATATACCTTGATGGACAGTTCTCTTACAACCGACTCCATGAATTGTATACTGAGTGGTTTGATGCACAAACTTATAGCTCTCTAATGGCTACATTTCGCCAATATCAAGATATTTTCAAGTCTAATTTTAATATTGCTTTCAGTACTATTACATGGAAAACTGCACCATTATTGAATCCACCATTTATTCAATAAAATATAATTATCATCTTGGAACTTGAATTTGCCGGTCATGTCAAACCACACCATGTATATGTTTAAAGTAGAATGGAAAAAAGTACATAGTTTATTAGCTTAATAAAACTTAATATAATAGTAAGTTAATTTGTTTACAGACAATAAGGCCTTTGATGATTTTCAATGTGTACAAATACAAGATATGGAAGTGGATCCAACTGAAAAAGTTATGTCTTTACCAATTTTCCATTTAATTTATTTACATTGTATAACATAACATTAATTAAAACTAATTGTTATTTTCAGAGAATAAGTGGTCTTCATTGAAACTAAAGGCTTTAAAAACTAAGATTAGTCCATGCTTGAAAACTAACCAAAAAATTACCAATGTTGGAGTGAGTACAAAACTAGACCATTTAAAAGAATCTTGTTTAGAGCTAGTGGAGCTCCAAAATGAAATTGCCATAAAAGAATGTTAAAAACATATTAAAAATGCAGAACCTACAAAAAGATAAAAGAAGAAAACAACATGAAGTACTTTTACATCTTCATTTAAGTAAGCTCCATAATGGTGTACATTATGAAACAATTCTTTTAGATATTTTTTTCATTTACATCTGTTCAACAAAACAAGGATCTCTTTAGCCTATGAGAATCCAATAAATTTATTTTGTATCACTACAAACCCAGGCTATTAAATTCTAATAATCCTATTCAAAAGCAGTGACTACCTATAATATACATAATAACTGAATATAATTACTGTAAAGGTATAATAAAAAGAACACATTTTAGTTATGTTTTAATAAAATTGTTAAAACATTCAAAGTACATAATATAATTATTAATAGTTGCTCAAACTTTCAAAGTATTCTAAAACTGAGTCCCTTGTACTATGGCGTTGGTGTCCTGGCTGGTCAGCAATGAGAGTTTCAAATTGTGGTTGTTGTGGTATGTGGACTTCAGGATCCACTAGTGGTTCGCTTTCATTTCTACTTCTTGCAAGATTATGAAAAATTGCCGAAATACTGTGCCTTGGTCGCACACCAAAGCTAATGGTTTCAGGCCTGTGTTTCCAATTGCAGTCACCATGACTTTCAGTATGTGCTTTAACTCTATCCCAGAAGTAGCTCCTTTGCAGAAGTAAAACGCCAGAGGTTGTTGCCACTTGTGAACCACTCCACGCAACATAAATACAAGGGCATGGTCAGCAAAATCGTTAGTTTTATTATTAAGTTCGACAAATCCATTAATAACGTCTTTGTGTTTGTCATAAGACAAGGCAGCTTCCAAAGACACTTCATCAAAATGTATGGAGCAATAACTTTTTTCCATCCCATGTGTTGACCTGAAAGAAATATTTATATTCAGTATTGGGATTATGGGTTTTACTAAGAAAGCAATTCTTATACTTTGTAATAATACTTTAATTAATACGAAACAACAGCGTTTTAGCAAGAACGACCAGTTAACAATGGTTGGCATTTCCGCTATGGTGTTGCCACAAAAATTAAATAAAACAGGGTGAACAGTTAAAGCGTACAATTTTCGTTTCATCTTTAACATTCAGCTATGTATTTTTGGAAACACAATAATAAGTTAGAAATTCAAATTGCAAGCAAGTTATTTTAATCTCATAAAGAATACCTCTTTTTTACAGCTTCAAATATTTGAGGATTGATTCCTGATTCAATATTTAATTTAGAAATCATTTTATTTAGGGTGTATTTAGAGTGCAAAATAAATATCCTGTGAAGAAATCTATAGCATTTTGGGCTGTTTCATTATTGCCATTGCTATCAATTTTTCTTCGTCTGAGAATCGCCGACCCCTAGCTATTTTAGTGCATTGTTTAATCTGCATCCATAAAAAAGCTTTCACCATTGGATTTAGCTTTTCTGTGAGCTTTTCAAAATACTTTTCTTTTGAATATTTCAACGCCTCTTTTGCTCGTAAATTGTAATTAAGCTGCTTTCTTGACTTCACCTAGAACAATGCGGCGACAGTTTACTTTTCGTAGGAATTATACGCCTTCTTCTCTTTGTAAATGGAGTATGAACGTAATGTACGAACAATGGAACTTTATAGATGCATATTTTGTTATTGGGTCTCCGATAATGACCTAGCTGTCAATTCCTCTTTCCTGTGAACTGCGATTAATAATGTATGTGTTTGTCTAAATTCAGATATTATATCTCTTTAAGGGCGCGTAACCAGAAAATTGGCAACGTCGCAAATAGCGGATATAAGTAATATGGCCCTGTAGTGCACTAGAGAAGTGAGTGAGAGTGCGTATCTTTGCAAGTTACACCCACGATCTATACACATCATGTCCCATATCGTTTTGAGTGGCCCCTCTCTCAGCCCCGTAGGTTTATTTTCTTGTTTTTAGGACATTTAAAAACGTGGGTTTTTAGATTTTTTTTAAATCTATTAATTGTGCAACTGATAATAAATTTGTAGATAAGCCTGGCACATACATTATATCAGAAATATTACATTCAACATTTTTATTTAACAATAAAGTGATATTACGACTCCGCCTCTGAATGTCGAAGTTTGAAATGTCGACGTTTGTTAGCTCTAAAGTACGGAATCTGGAAGTACGCCAGTTCGAAAGTACGCTGGAGCGAAGAATGCAAGGCCGACGTATCGTTAGTTAGAAAGCATACGAGTGCGATGTACGTATGATATAACACATTCAATCTTGTTATTAAAGATGATTTTTGAGGAAAGAAAAATTTAAAATTGCAAGTTATTTATACTTTGTTGCAAGTGGGATTCGAACCCGCGTCTTCTGGATAGGTACTCCAGACGCTCTCTTCGTCGTTTGAACGCTTTGCGGTAGCGTGGCGTGGATTAGTGTTTAACTAACTTCCACCCAACACGTTGACATGTTACAGCCAAATCAATGTTGTATAATGAGATAACATCTACCAGGAAAGAAAAATTTTAATCTGAAATTTTTCTTTCCTCAAAAATCATCTTTACGATGCGCATCGCATGCGTTAACGCGTTTAAAAATAATGAATAATCTTGTAATTGTTTGCAACACACACTTGTCCTACACTTTTTCTAAAGTCTTTTAAATGTTTTTTGTTGATCATCATATGTGATGAGTATCAACTACCCAGTCAGATGTTGTGCAGAAAACTGTCTCCATCACTGCCAAGGTTTGTGATTCTTCTTTTTACTTTTGATTTTGCTGATCACGTCTTCTTTTAAATCATTTAGACTTGATGTGTCCAGGGCGATTGCAATAGTGGCAGACTTTCTTAGTAGCAAATGCCATATTGCTGTCTCCGGTAACTCCACTTGTTGTTATTTTCCGCTGTTCTTCTTCTAGAAGTCGAGATCGAACCATCTCGCTTGTCAATGTAGTGCCAATGCCAATGTCTCGATGTTAGAAACTAACGCATCATATTCTGTAGGTAAACCGCTCAAAAGAATCTCCGCCACTTCATCATCCTCAATGGTACGCACGATGTGTAAAAATTTTTGTACGAGTAGCATTTAATTTTCATTGTATTCATTCATATTTGCAAATGAGTACATGATAATAATAATAATGATAATAAAATAATAATAATGAGTACATGCCTTTGTCATCTAACACTTTTTCTAACTTTTGCCATGCTTCTTTCGCCGCTGTGGCATTCCGGACATATTGAATTAAAGATGAACTTACTGCTAGGCATATTGCTGCTAAAGCTCGTTGTCGTGGGCAGCGTCGACATCTGTGCCTTCAATGACGCCCCACAATCCTTCAAGTATGAGTAGCATACGCATCGTAAATTTCCACGACGTGTAGTTCGTAACACCGGTCAGTTTTTCAACGTGGTGGGTTCCATACATGACAGTCTGTCCACCGGGAGCAGGTCCACCCGTCGCCATCGTATTTACTTGATTCGGCATCGCGTGGTTTCACTCATCAGACATTTACCACGCAGCAGACCTCTGGGCTTGGGACTATAACCTATAATCATGGGATTATTAAGCAGTTGTCAGATGTTGTCAGTGAAAATATGAAGAACACTCGGCTGCTGCTGGTATTTGGCCTTTTATTTTGTCCAAAAAATATAAGCGAAATACAGGATCAATTTATATTAATATGATAACAGTTTCTACGATTATTTCACACAGAGTCATGTCGAGAGAACAGACAAAGAGAAAGGATGACATTGACAGTGACTTAAGATGCGTTCCAATAACATGCTAAAATATACAATCCAACAAAAATAATGGTGACTGCGCACGTGGAGGTAAACATCAATCGGACAAGTGGTTCAAAAAGAACTAGGTGTGTTTTCATTGTAATAGACAAGGTCATGTTGCAACAAAATGCCATTTCTGCTTATCTGGACAAAAGAATATGTTGAAGCAAATGGAGGAACAAGACATTGAAAAACAGAACAAGGAAGAAGGAGAAGTAATTCACCAAATATCTGGGGAGAAAGAGGTGACATGGATGCCATTATGACTATCTAGTGGACATATTTTGAATTTGCAAGTGGACACAGGAGCCTGCAAGTCAGTGATACATAAAAAAGATTTTGAAAAGTACTTTGCAAAAAGTGAATCAAGAAAGTGTAACTATTAATTAAAGTCTGTGTTAGGAGAGATTTTACAGGTACTTGGATCGTTTAAAATTAGAATAAGAAATGTGAGTAAAGATTTGTATTTAGTAGTAATTGACTGTGAAAAGTATTTTGACCCGTTAGTGGGAAGAAATTCGTTAAAATTAATATTTCCTAAGTGAGAAAAATATTTTGAAATAAGACAATTAAAATCAGTGTATAGTGACAAAGATAAACTATTGGAAATCATAAAATACAATACAGTTTTTAAAAAAGATAGATCATCATACATACCCAATTTGAAAGCCAGTTTAAAAGTGAAACAGGGAGCTGAGCCTGTTTTTCACAAGGCTTATACAATTCCATATTCAAAAAAAGAAGAGGTTGAAAAAGAATTATTAAGTTTAGTAAAAGCAGGGATTTTAGAAAAAGTAAAGCAGGTGGGCCAGTCCAATAGTATTAGCTCAAAGTCACTCTAAATCGAGTGTTAGACACTGAGCATTATCTATTGCCAATACCAAGATATTTTTTTGCCAATACCAAGATATTTTTGCAGCCGTTAGTGGGGGTAGTTTTTTAGTGTTTTAGATTTAACAGGAGCATACCAACAATTGTTGTTGGAAGAGTCATCACGTGAATATATGACTGTTAGTTAATACACATTTAGGCCAACCAGGTTACAGTTTGGAGTATCTAGTGGGCCATCTGCATTTCAATGTGCCATGGATCAACTTTGACAAGGGTTGGAAAATGTGAGATGGTTTATTAATGCTGTAGTTATAAAGAGAACTAATGTTAAGTACTGTCATTATCATTTAGTTCAGGTTTTAAAGCGTACTTCGTTCCTCATTTTCATCACAACTTATTTGTACACAATTTTCACTATTTTCTGTCAGTCTCCACTCTAAAAATATTTCTCTTTTTATTTCCACTTTACTTTTTTTTTCTCAAAATAAATTTTAAATCCTTTTTATGTCTTCACCCACAAAAATTCTCATAACATTTTTATCAACCCATTTCAATCTTCGTTCCTTTGGAATGTGTACTGACGCTTCAACATCAAACTCCTTGAATACAACTTCATATGAATTTTTATTATAAAACTAGCGGCCCGTCCCGGCTTCGCACGGGTTGAAGTCGTCTAAAACCCGGTCCCGATGGTTATGAACACAACAAAAAAAAGAATTTTCCGAATCGGTCCAGCCGTTTTCATGTTATGTCGTGACAACGGAAAACGGGTTTCATTTATATATATATAGATAATTCATAGGGTGGCAACCCTGACAAAGGACTTGGACCTGTTTTTTTTAATGTATATGCTGCTGTATTGACGGCCTCTGCCCAAAACTTTTATCATCGAACGACCTGCCTCTACGCATATACCAGTGTACGCATTTCACGCTCAGCGCGCCCATTTTGTTGTGGAGTGTAAGCAACACTTTTCTGATGTATGATTCCTCTCTTTTGCAAAAAACCACTTAATTCTGTATTCACAAACTATAAACCATTATCACTTCATATTGTGTGCACTTTCTCTGATATTTCAGACTCTATTCTCACTATAAACTTCCGATTTATTTTCAGAATCTTACAATTTTCTGCTAAATGACCCTTTTTTATACAATAATAACAACTTCCGGTTTCTTTATTTTTCTTAAAACAAAATTTAGCTATGTGTCCTTCTCCTTCACAACTGAAACATTTTATCTTCGTTGTCTCTCTGCTTGTCCCTGCCAGAGCAATCACAAAGTCCTCACTAGAATTGAGATGCTCTTCCTCATTCAACGACCTAGATGTGAGTTCTTCTGTGGTCTGGTTTTTAAAGGTACTGATTCTCATGCAGACCTAAAATGCTTATAAGGTTCTGGAAGAGACTTGAGGATTTTGGTTATGTACATCTTGTCCGGCGGAGCCTCAATGCACATGACCTTCAAGCGGAACTACTTCTGGAAGTTGGACGAGGCTCAAGACAAACTGGTACATGGGAGAGATGTTAACATAAGAATATTTTATATGTACCTGATTTGCGTAGAAGTCTGTTTTCAGAAGGTGCTGCCACTAGGAGAGGATATATGATAATGAAGAGTTGTGAAAAAGCAATGATTATGAAAAATAATGTTGTGCACATCTAACAGAAACCAACTTGTATGAATTAGATGTCAAAACAATCAATCAAGAAGATTGTAATGTTGTGCAAACAGATGTAAAAGTTTGGCATGAAAGACTAGGACATCTAAATGTCAAGGAGCTTAAAAATATGTGTAAGCGAGGTGTGATTCCAGTTACATGGAAGTGAGGAATTTGTTCGTGAAGCGTGCCAGTATGGTAAGCAAGCAAGACACCCCTTTTTGAAATTGTTTACATCGATGTGTGCGGCCCTATAAAGGAACCTTCTGTGTGGCCCTATAGAAACAGAAACCTTCTGTATTGGATATGAGATATTTTGTATTGTTCAAAGGTGGAGCCACAAGTTATCGTCATGTTTACTTCATGAAGCATTAGAGTGAAGTATTTAAATATTTTCTAAAGTACAACGCAATTGTAAAGGATAAGTTTCAACGTGATTTACGCATAATTCATACAGACAACGGTTCTGAATATGTGCAAAGAAAATTGTAGACCTTAAATATGTTGAGAATTCACATCAATTAGCTGATTTCTTAACTAAAGCTTTGCCTGTAAATAAGTTTAATTGTAATAGAGATAAGATATTGCCATTTTTGATGTGGCGAATGTTTATAAAGTTCAAGTTTGAATAAAAACATGTTTATTTTCTACTAGGAGGTATTAAAGTAGAGTCAGTTAACATTATATACTTTATAAATTTAAGTGGGAGTGTTAAATAAGTTTTATGTCTTTGTAAACTCTGTTGTGTTAACTGTCCTTATAAACGTCTTGGTTATGTTTACGTTTTATGCCGCCGGTGGCATAGTTGCGTAACCTGTCTTTCCTTTCTTTTTTTTTTAAATTCACATTACAGTATCGTGTTTTACAGAAATCTGGTTCGATTTTATTGAAATACAGTCTAAGCCCAATAAAAGGGTCTTGGTTGAAGTGGTGCCTCCAAAGAGAAGTCAGCTTATATTTTGTTTGCAATACATTTGCAAGATATTCCAGATTATCAATAGTGTGTAACCAGTTTTTAATAGAGGATCCAGTAACTGATTTTCCATTCTTTTTCTTAAAACTCATTGAGAACAAAACCTTTTTAGATTGACACCATATATTTCTATGATTCGATCTTGGTGATACTGGGCCCAGCAAGCTTTCCCTTTTTGAAATTGTCAAAACTACCGTTCATGAAGTCAAATAATTCGTCGAAGAACTTGAGCACTGTAGCTGTTTCCTCACATTCTTGCGGTAGTACTCCTTGACCTGAAATAATATAGCTGTTGTTAAAGTGAGTTATTTTGCCTACACTACGCTTAACTACATAATAATATGTAACCTATAAGTAATATCATACATACTAATATATATATTTATAAACGCGAAGGTTTGGATGTTTGATTTTTTTTACCCTTATATGTATACAAAAGCATCTGAATAGATTTCGATAAATCTTGGTATCTTGGTACAGGTAGACCATAATGCTGGAATGGCATATAGGATAATTTTTATTCTTGCGAGTATTTTACTTTGGGATAATTTTCTATCACTTAGGTATTCAGAGCTTAATAACACATAAGTTATAATTTTAAATGTATTTACGGGTATTGCTGCAGGCACAACATCTATTCAACAAAATCCAATTCACAAAGCACAACATGCCAAGTCCTAATTCTCAGCCACAGGTCAGACGATAATAGCGGAAATATCGGAATCCAAGTAAACTCCAGGTCAGTCGGCGATAGAAAATACACGATAAGCACATCCATTCACCTCAGAAGAAAATAAACGTACTGAGAGAATGTCAAACATAACGTTTCAATTTCAATCAATTTTTGTTATTTTGAGAAAATAAATTGTGTTGTGACAGTGACAGACTGACACTGATGACAGCCTTTTGGGTATTTTATTTGGAACTTGTAAGAGGACCGAGATAATGATTGTACTGGGAAGTTTAATTAAAGAGCTTTGTTAATGCAGTACTTATTCGTCTCATTCAAGAACCCTGTAGACCAGGGGTTCCCAATCTTTTTCATCCCACGGCGCAGTTACAAATTTAGTATTTTGTCACGGCGCACTGCTCTTTAAAAAAGAAGAAATAGGCACCGATAATAATTGTTGATAGTAGTTAGGTTAGATAGGAATATAAATTAAAACAACATACAATGAAATAGTCTTTTTATTATTATATAAAATAATTAAAACTGGAAATAACAAGAAAGACTCGTGTATTTCTTAAGTCTTATGAAAAACAAAAATAAAATACGATTGTCAGTCAAATCAATGTGATAGGTGAGCTTGGTGATCTCCACACAGTCTATCAAAGCGGGGAATAAGACTTGACACTGTTACTCTCATTTCTTTCTCCACTTTGATTCTTGAGCGATATTTGTTCTTAATTACAGCTACAGCTGAAAAACCAGCCTCGCATAAATATGACGTTGCAAACGGAATGAAAATTCTTAAAGCTTTTGAAGCTAAATTTGGATATTCATTTTGAATTGATAACCAAAACTCTACCAAGTCGGAAGTGATCAATAAACTAGATTGATCACTTCCGACTTGGTAGAGTTTTGGTTATCATCTAAGGCTTCATATAAGGCTGCTATCGCAAGAGAGCTCAATGAGACTCTCTTCATCTTGTGATGTGAACCCTGGTGGAACTTGTGCGTGGAAAGGATCTTTGATCCATGCAAATTTTTCGACATCATCATCTTTAAAGTACGCCTAAAACCATTCGGTGAGCTTCAATAGGTGTTCCGTGAAAAGGGCCATCAGGTCTTGTGAGACAACCAGTTCATTAGATGCCGCATATTTATACAGTTGCGGGAAGCAATCTTGACCGCCGCTTTCATTCATTTTATTTATCCACAACTGTAGTTTCTTTCTAAATGCTGCAATTCTCTCCGATAGTTTCAGAATGTGCGTGTTATTACCTTGCAAAGACAGATTCAAATTATTTAGTTTCTCAAATATATCGCACAAATATGCTAGTTTTAGCAAAAAATCTGGTTCAGTAAAATATTTGGCGCTTTCATGACGTTCTTGCTGTAAAAAAGAATAGAATAGAATTCATTTATTTGTCAGAATATTGTACAAGGTTGTTATGTGCATTATGTATAATTACGATCATAATATTCTGCCGTTTCCGGCGTACAAATATGGTTTAAAGGATTAAAGGTCATTAATTTATCCTACATTAGAATTAGATTAATAATCATGAGAATTACAATTAATTATAATAAATTGAACGACATTAATTCATTTAGTCAAGGAGATAAAATATTAGGTAAATTTTTCATTCATAAAATCTTCAGTCGAGTAATAACATTTGCTTAAGAGAAAGTTAAATAATTTAATTTTAAATGCTCTGAGGTTGAGAGTTTTGAAGCAATCAGGTAATTTGTTATAAACAGTAATAGACATGCAGTAAACATTATTGGAAAACAATTTTATTCTACGTCTGGGAACATTAAGCATATACACTTTGCGGCTGGGTCTAGATACAACATCATTATACAATTCAAATTCATGTCTATTCTGGTGTACAAAGATACAAATTTCAAAAATATACAGTGCTGGAAGTGGCAATATTTTAAGTTTTTTAAATAGTGGGACACAACTGTCCAGTGGGTGCGCTCCACAAATTGAGCGTACACATTTTTTTTTGAGCACGAAACACTCTTTTTAGTTCCACAGAATTACCCCATATTATTTATGCCATAGCGTAGAATTGACGAGACATAGCCATGGTATGCACACAAAGCTGCTTCAGCACTAGCCACTCGTGTTAGCCTGTACAAAACGAAAACAAATGTTAATGTGAAGATTATTGTGTTCAAGCCATGTAATAATTTTGTTTAATGTTATGTTTATCTCATTTTGGTACTCAACAAAATCGTTTTTTCGTTTATAATACTAATTGTCGTTTCATCAGCGTAAAGTGTGCAATTGTGTGAAGTTACACTAGGCAATTCATTAATATACTAGCTGACCCGGCGAACTTCGTACCGCCTTAGCGTAGCTTTGATGCACTACTTTATTTTGTATAGTTGACCTATCTTAGGTATGAGTACTGTGGAAACTTTTTGGTTCAAACACTATTTCAAATATTCGAACATGTGTTTTTTTTATATTGACTTGTGTCAATCTCTTCAATAAAAGTCTTCTCTGTACAAACAATTTTTTTTTTTCATATCCTAGTTATCTAGATATTTCATCAATAGGTTATGGGCCCAGTCACTAATTTTACCATCAAGAGCCTTTGCGGCCTAGATGACTACTCTACATGGAAATTCGCAATAAAAATGATTCTCATACGAGAAAAGTTGTTCACGTATACGTCTACGTACCCGGATTCCAAAGACTCCACCGCCATCGAGAAGGACCAAGACGCACTAGCATTGATTTGTCTGCATGTGGAACCTACACTTTATGCGTATGTACAAAATTCAAATTATGCTAAAGATGCTTGGGATAGCTTAGCGAAAGCGTTTGAGGACAAAGGCGTAAATCGCAGAATCACCCTCATGAACGAGTTGTTGGATGAGAAGCTAGAGAGACACTCGTCGATGCATGAATATGTTGCTGCAGTTATGTCTCTTTCTCAAAAGTTGAAGGATATTGCCACCGGATTTGACGATGATCTTGTAGCTGTCGTGTTACTGAGAGGATTACCTGAAGAGTACAGGCCTATGCGAATGGCACTGGAACACTCTGGGATGAAGTTGACCTCAGAGAACGTACGGCAGAAGTTACTACAGGAGGATTCACGTCAAGGTTGTAGTACTTCAGCGGACTCGGCATTGGCTGTGCGTAAGAGTAAGAAGTGGAATGGGAACAAAGACGTTAATATGACCAAAATTAAGTGCTTTAAATGTGGAAAGACTGGACATAAGAAGCCGGACTGTCCTGAAGGAAAGAAAGCGGGTTCAATCTCCAAACTAAGTGACGTCGCGAGTGTGAGCCTGTCTTCATTCAGCGCCGGGGACTCCTTCAATCCGACGGAGTGGTACATTGACAGCGGGGCATCTTCACATATGTCTTTTCAGAAACATTGGTTTAAAGATTTGGTTATGAATGTTGGTATGAATAATGTGACTTGTGCGAATAATGATAAGATTGAATGCAAGGGTAAGGGTGACATCATAGTGAGTTTAGAAGGACGAATGCTTCCTGTGAGGAATGTCATGTATGTACCTGGTTTGCATGTTAATCTGTTATCAGTTTCTAAATTAGTAGAGAAAGGATGGAAGGTAAGTTTTGACAGAGATGGGTGCAAGCTAATTCACCATTTGGTTCCAGGCCATTTCAAGGGAAAGCTTTTGGCTACCGCAAGTGAAGTCTCAGGAATCTACAAGCTTGAAGGTTGTCAGGCGGTTGTAGATGGGACTGCGTTGGCGTCAGTGAAAGCAGGTAATCCTTTGATGTTGTGGCACCGGCGGCTTGGACACGTAAATGAGCGAGATTTACGTAAGCTCCTGGGTATGGATTTTGGAAAGAGCGTAATGGAACCTTGTGTCGCCTGTATTAAGGGGAAGGCACATCGTTTACCTTTTCCAGTTGGTGAGGCTGAGAGGGCAGTCGAAAGACTGCAACTGGTTCACGCAGATATCTGTGGTCCAATGTCTGAACCCACATACGGTGGATCTAGCTTGAAGGTTGTCAGGCGGTTGTAGATGGGACTGCGTTGGCGTCAGTGAAAGCAGGTAATCCTTTGATGTTGTGGCACCGGCGGCTTGGACACGTAAATGAGCGAGATTTACGTAAGCTCCTGGGTATGGATTTTGGAAAGAGCGTAATGGAACCTTGTGTCGCCTGTATTAAGGGGAAGGCACATCGTTTACCTTTTCCAGTTGGTGAGGCTGAGAGTTGAATGTCGTTATCCTCTACGTAGTAGAATCCGAAAAGGAAATCTTCATGGACTTGCATGCTGTACAGAAGACCAGGAGCCTTTGACAGTTAAGGAAGCCTTATGTCGGGAAGATAAGGATAACTGGAAGGAAGCCATGAAAAAGGAGATGGATTCGATGTACGAGAACAAGGTCTGGAAGCTCGTTAATAAGCCACCTGAAGCTAAAGTCGTGGGAAGTAAGTGGATCTTCAAGTACAAGTTTGATGCAGATGGTAACAAGACCTATAAAGCTCGACTTGTGGCGAAGGGTTTCACTCAGTCCTACGGGGTTGACTACTTCGAAACATATTCACCGGTCGTAAGAAGATCGACAGTTAGATTGCTGCTATCGTTGGCTGTAGAAAAGGACTTGTTCATCAGTCACTTTGATGTGAATACTGCTTTTCTCAACGGTAATTTACACGAAAGAGTATATATGCAACAGCCGGAGGGTTGCATAGATAAAAACTCGAAGGAAAAAGTTTGCTTACTAGAAAAAGCGATATACGGCCTCAAACAAGCTTCACGTTCTTGGAATGAAAAAGTAAATGAAGTCTTATTGTCTTTGAACTTCAAGCGCTGTGACTTTGATAGCTGTCTTTACAAAAATAATGATTTTTATATTGCTCTGTACGTAGATGATTTTTTATTATTTTACAAAGACAAACAGCAGAAGGAAGTTTTATTAGACAATCTTTGTAAACATTTCAAGATAAAGGATTTAGGGGAAGCGAGACAAGTTTTAGGTATGCATTTGTCTAAGACTGATACTGGGATATATTTGAATCAAGCGAGGCTTATTTCGAAGATCTTGGATGAATATGGTATGTCTGACTGCAAACCTGTAAAAACTCCGACGGAAATGGATTTCCATAAAGCCTTGGCGGAAGGGGAAGGAGGTAAGTTCTTATCCTGCCAAGACTCTCGTATTTATCAGGCGCTCATAGGGTCGCTGAACTATTTGGCCTGTAACACACGCCCGGATATTGCAGCTGCGGTAAATTTTTTGGCACAGTACAACTCATGTTGTGAGGAACGTCATTGGAAAGCTGCTAAACATATCTTGAGATACCTTAAGGGTACAAGGGATCTATGTTTGATATTTCCCAGGTCGCCGGTGCGGGACATCACGGGATTTGTAGATGCTGACTGGGGAGGGAACATCAAAGATAGGAAATCGTATTCTGGATTTATTTTTAGATGCGGAAACTCGCTGATTAACTGGGAATGCCGGAAACAAACTTGTGTGGCACTGTCGTCAACGGAAGCCGAATATATTGCACTTTCGGAGGCAACCAAGGAGGCCGTTCACTTGCGGCAGCTGAACGCATTTATAAGAGGTGAATATCTTGGGGCTATTTGCATTTTCGTAGATAATCAGAGTGCTATTAAACTTGCGTACAATCCTGTAGCGCATAGAAGGACGAAACATATAGACATCAGGGCGCACTATGTCAGAGATTGTATTGCTAAGAATGTTGTACGACTGGATTATGTATGTACGGAAGATAACCCAGCAGATATGCTGACTAAACCATTAGGTCGTGTGGCATTTAGTAAATGTGTGCGCGATCTGAATCTGAGTGTGTCTGGTGTGGTGTGATGTGAGGATATCTGATGATGGATGTTGTTTGAGGGGAAGTGTGGAAACTTTTTGGTTCAAACACTATTTCAAATATTCGAACATGTGTTTTTTTTATATTGACTTGTGTCAATCTCTTCAATAAAAGTCTTCTCTGTACAAACAATTTTTTTTCTTCATATCCTAGTTATCTAGATATTTCATCAATAAGTACCTATTCAATTTAAACTGGAATCTATAATATCCTCCATATATAAATTAATCCCTATTTCCCTGGTCTCGCCATATCTGAAAAGGACCTAATTTTATTAAATACAAAACAAAATATATATTTTCATAATAGTGTTTATTCCATAGGATTCAATAATTCCACTTATATTTTTACAAATCGCTATTGAACAACTTGGCATTTTGAAGTAAATACTGAGCTTAACACCACGCGCGCTCTAGAAAACAACTAATAGCCTCTATACCCTTCACTGTTTCTCTCTATTCTAATGCTGCTGTTTCTTTAATCTAATGCTTTTTGGTACACTATATTTCTAGTTTTATGTTCTGGCGCGTAAATAAATAATGCTGATGGTTTTCCGACACGGGAACAGGCGACATATAATTGGCCATGTGAAAAACATGGATTTTCTAGATTGATGCCACATACACTTAGCGACTGCCCTTGTGATTTATTTATTGACATTGCAAATGCAAGCCGCACTGGAAACTGTAAACGCTTAAAGCTGAATGGCATATCGTTCGGTATCATAGGGATGCGTGGGATTAAAACATCTTCGCCTTTGTACTTCCCTTTCAAAATTGTGGCTTCGATGACGTTGTTCAATAATTTCTTCACCGCAAGCCGGGTGCCATTACACAGACGTGGCTGGTTTATGTTCCGTAACATAATAATTACTGATCCGATTTTTAATTGCAGATTATGAGGTGGTAACCCGAGCGATTCCAGCGAATTTAAAAATTATGTTGGATAATTCACAACTTCATCTTCATTAGTAACGGAATCAACTGATTTGTAATTCTTCAATTCGCCAGCTATTTTCTCTTGAATCTGAAAATTCATTTCGTTCACATCAACATTTTTTGCGGCCAATATAACACGTTCGCTTAACCAAACGTGATTTACGTAATTTTGTGCAATGTTTGGGAAAACCTTCTCCATGAGTTCGGTCTTTGATTCACAAAAGTTACAAAAATTGGTAGGGAATGTAATGTATCCAAATGATCTATCAACAGCAATATTACCATTACCAATATCGAGTAGTTGTTTGGAAAACACTTCTCCTGACTGGTCTTCCTGCAATTCGACTCTCATGTTTATACTCAATTTAAGTGTTTTAATGTATTTCCATAAAATGGACGACTTCAAACATGCATTCAGTTCATCAGCTGGCGTTGAGCGTGGAACAACTGGCAATATTTGTCGAAAATCACCTGCCAATAGTATCATGGCACCACCAAACCGGTTTTTGTTATTTCGTAAATCTTGCATCGAGCGATCTAATGCCTCCAAAGATTTTTTGTGTGCCATAGTACATTCATCCCATATGATCAATCTGGTTTGCTGCAGCACTTTGGCCATCGCAGAATTCCTCGAAAGGTTGCAAGTTGGAGTATCATTAATTTGAAGGTTCAACGGCAGCTTGAGAGCTGAATGAGCTGTTCGACCGCCTTCCAACAACGTAGCTGCAATACCTGAGGAAGCTAGGGCTAGTGCAATTCCATTTTGCGATCGAATCGTTGCCAAAATCAATGATAACAAAAAAGTTTTCCCATTTCCACCGGGAGCATCTAAAAAATTAAATCCGCCAGTTCCATCGTTCACTACTTTCATGAGCGTATCGTAGGCATATTTTTGTTGTTGATTTAAAAGGGGAACTGTCCTATCAACCATTTCTCGTAATGTTTCGGAATCGTATTGGGCTTCGCGTCTCAATTCTTGATCAAATGAGTCGTGCATTGGGCGATTGGGTGCTATCATTCCTATTTGTGCTAATACTTTGTTGGTAAGCATCAAGCACATGTCCTCAATTTGTATAGGTTTACTATTTGTATTATTTTCAAAAAATTATAAAATAGTGCAATAGAATTTAATTAAGTAACCACGTTTGCGAACAAACTTAATTAAGTAACCACGTTTCCGAACAAACGATGCTCTTTTAATATAGTCTATGGCTGTGAATGACGTTGAGATTCGTATAAAAAAAAAAAATGACATTCGTAACGCGCGTTTTTTAAAATATGCAAAATTAAATGTATACTTTTCAATATTTCTGAGAGATTTTCTTAATATTTTTTTCCGTAAGAACCATCCTTGGACTTCCACAAACATTTAAAAAAAAGACTTATCGAAATCGGTTCAGCCGTTCACACGTGATGCCGTGACAACGCGAAACGGGTTTCATTTATATATATATAGATAACAAGAAGTATAGCGACCCTAGTATGGTCCCTTGGGGAACACCGCAGTTGTTTTTCCTATACTGAGACCTATATGCGAGCTTTTGAATTTCTTCGTGTAATTCGAACACACGAAATAAAACATTTCCACGTGATAGCCACCTTGAATTGCAGTAATACAGCAGGGCCGTATGCTCAGCCCCCATATCCAAGCATAGTTTTAAAAAAAGTCTGGCCTTAACAGGCCTAGTTTTTATGTAGTTTTAGTAATTAGTCTACAGTGTAGACTAATTAAACATGGTGGCAGCGGTGTGCGAATCTATATAAATAAAAATGAATTGTTGTTCGTTAGTCTGATTAAAACTCGAGAACGGCTGGGCCGATTGAGCTGATTTTGGTTTTAAAATGTTTGTCGTAGTCCAGGGTAGGTCTAAACGGTGAGCAAATAAGGAAAAATTGCGAGTAAGATAGAGTAAGACGACAATTCCATTTCCCAATATAAAAGTTGACCACCTGAACTGCGTTTTAAATGGACTATAAGCATTCTTACATTCATCTTCCGAGAATTTAGCTACATCCACCTGAAATGTGTTATTATTATTTTGTTACAGCTGTCACTAATGAGACATAATTATTATATCATAATTTTGTTACAATCTTCTTAAACAACATTTTCCACAGAAATTTTGCTCTTAATATTGGCCCTCTTAGAGCTATTCTATTGAGACTTTCTAATCGCAGTCGCCATTTTTGACATCGGTTAACATGTTGAAAGTTTTTATTTTTTTCTTTCTTTTAGACAACGCGAGTCTATAGCATTGTTAGCATGCCAGTGTCATGTGGTGTATACAGTACTTGACCTCCTCGACACGTTGCGATATTTATTTAAAAATAACTATGAACTGTAACTTATTGTGGCAACCACGAATTATATCGAGGTATTCCAGTTAGGGCACCCGCTAAAATGGCATACAATACGACAATACGTACGTTTTTTTTTTTTTTGGATTGGGTGAGGCGCGTGTGGGAGAGAAAAGCGTCCTCCCTCCACCCCAGTTGCAATGGTAGACGCCCACGGCGATGGACGTCGGCAGACAATCTCTGCTCGACCATGGACTATGTCAGAGTCGACGGCGCGTTGTATTCCACGCACGCCTTAAAGAGTGTCAGCATTATGACGAAGCCCGTCAGCCCTGGGACAAGCCGACAGCCAAGGACTTATCTGATGATGTTAGCACGCGAAAAAAAAATACAAATCTTTCCTTTTCATAATATTAGGAGACTGAAAAGTGTTGGTATGGTGGTACACGAACTGTTAGTACGGTGAATCCCCGCTGCCTCCACAAGTTTAGAGTTGCGGAAAGAGCTCCGGAGCGATATCAGGGCGGTATAGAGGGAGCGACTGTCGCAAGCGATCTTCAGCAAACAGGCGCGAGCAATGGGCGACTCGCTTTCTGATCATGGACCAAGCCCGTGTATTTATGAGTCATGTTTCTGTTAGGACTTTAAAATAAACCTCCGTGTATTTATGTTATTACACCTTTATTTTAATATCAATACTGAATACTGTTTTACACACTGGCCGCCATTAATCGTAAACACAAGGACAAGAGATCAAGACAAATAGTGTTGCCATATCAACAGGGTTGCAAACAAACAGAAAATTTAAACTAATAACTACAATATTTTATTGCTATTCACACCTCCCCTTAATAAAATATTTGAAAACAAAACACAAGTCTTTTCTTTCACAAAAGTAATACAGAGCTAACCCTAAACATGACCTCCCCTTAACAATAGTCATCCCCTTAATTACTTACTGAACAATTTATCTCTATGTTTCCTAAACATTATTCCTCCTAATGCCTTACTAAAAATATCTGCTAGTTGGTCACTGGTATTTATGTATTTTAAATCAATAACTTTATTTTCCAACTTTTCTTTAATAAATGACTGTTTAATCTCCAAATGTTTTACTCTAGAATTACCAGTAGCCATCTGTGCCATCTTAATAGTTGACTGGTTGTCTTCATACACAATTATGTTTACCTCAAACCCAAATGTTAACATAATTTCTTTCAACCAACAAGCCTCACTAGTAGCTAAACACAAAGCAACATATTCAGCTTCGGTCGAAGACAGTGCAACCGTTGGCTGTTTCCTTGAATACCAAATTACTGAACAACCAAACACTTTAAAAATACACCCAGATGTAGACTTTCTATCATCAGCACCACCCCAGTCACTATCAACATAACATAAAAGATCTTCATTACACTCTCTATAGTATACTAAACACAAATCAATAGTTCCATTTACATATCTTAAAACATTCAACAAAAGTTTATACAAAAATTCAGATGCACAACTTTGATACCGACTCAAGATATTAACTACTGAAAAATATCTGGCCTAGTGCCCATAGCTGCATACATTAGGCTCCCTACAAGCTTTCTACATTTACTCTCTATTTCAGTAGTTTCTGAACCATCTCTCTTTAAGATATGAAAATTATAATTCTTATCAATGGGTAACTTCAATGTTTTACTATCTAACATATTATATTGTGATAACATTTTTTTTAAATATTCTTTTTGTGATATTACAGTTATCCCCTTATTTAAATCTTGTTTAACATCAATACCCAGGAATTTACTTACATTACCCAATTCTTTCATTTTAAATGATTTACATAGTGCATTTCTCAGTTTACACATATCTTCTTTGTCATTCCCAAAGTATAATATATCATCAACATATAATATCAAAAATGTTTTCCTTTTTCCTTCACATTTAGAGTATAAACAATAATCCTTATCAGATTGCTTATAACCTAAAGACAACATGACATCATTAAAAGTTTTATTCCAACATTTTGGAGACTTCTTTAAGCCGTAGATAGATTTGTTAAGCTTTACACACTTATATTTAATCTTGCCTGAGGGAACTGATACTAACTCCTCATCAAGATGTGCATTTAAAAAGGCTCCACATACATCCATTTGATTTATCTCTAACCCTAACTTAGTCGCTACACATACAAAGACTCTAAATGTGTTAAGCTTTGCCACAGGGGCATACAGATCTTCATCACAATTCTGCTCAAAGCCTCTTGCTACTAATCTAGCCTTATAACTATTATCTTTCTTCTTTAGAACCCATTTTGAGCTAATTACTTCTTTTCCTTCTGGTATAGAATCTATCGCTGTCCATGTATTATTTTCTTTTAGTTGCTTTAGCTCTCTTCTTATAGCCTCCTTCCAGCTTTCAGCCTCTACAGATATCATAGCTTCCTTAAAGTTTCTTGGTTCATCAACATATAGGTAATAATCATCAAGATATCTTGGCTTTACCCTTCTTCTACTACTTCTTTGAACCTCATTTCCTTCTGTTTCTGTCTGTTCTTGTCCAGTTTCTTCTGTCATCTCTGTTGTAACATCTTGTTCTACTCCATTTCCTTGCTCCTGTCCTATGTCCATGTCATAATATTCATCATCACTCTCATCATCGAGTTCTTCTTCTGTATTTCTCTCTGTAGGAACATCCAATAGTATGACATTTTCATTGTTCTGTATTTCCTTAATTTCTGTCTTTTTCTGTGTTGTTGTATCCAGAAATACTATGTCCCTCTTAGTATGAACTTCCCTTTTATCCTCATAGTACACTCTGTAGCCTTTAGAGTCATCATATCCAACGAACATAGCTTGTTCCCCTTTAATGTCCCATTTTAATCTTCTTTTGTTTTGGGATATGAACATAAACATATTCTCCGAACACTCCACGTAGGCTCAGCACATCAAAACTCCGTTTATGAAATGTCTCATAGGGTGTCTGACTGTCCACTCTACTCTTTGACGTTCTATTCAAGACGTACACCGTAGTATTGACTGCTTCGGCCCACAATTCTTTTGAAAGACCTTTACCCTTTAGCATGGACCTTGCAGCTTCCACAACAGTACGCATGTCCCTCTCCGCCTTGCCATTCTGCTGCGGGATAAAAGGTATCGTTGTCTGATGTCTTTGTTCATGAACTCTCCACCATTATCAGTACGAATGACTTTCACTTTATTCCCTGTTTGTCTCTCAGCCCAATTAACAAATTGCTTAATCTTCAAAGCTGTCTCACTTTTATGCTTCAAAAAGTAGATTACCCGGTAGTTACTAAAATCATCTTTTATTAGCAGGAAATACCTTGAACCTCCAATGCTCTCCACCTCCATTGGCCCGCACAAGTCAGCATGCACCAACTCTAGACATTCCTTGGTATGCTGCTCACTTCTGGTAAATGGAAGTCTGAGCATTTTACCTTCTAGACACGAAACACATTGGAAACTGTCCCCAGTGTATTTGATGTTGTTTTTCTTGAGCACTTTCTTCACATACACGACATTCTGGTGACAAAGACGCTCATGCCAGTCTAATAGCGATGCCACAGCTGCAACACTTTCTTGCATGTAGCCACTTAACACCTCTAGTATGTAATAGTTCCCTTCACGATTGCCTATTGCACAAAGTTCATTGTCCTTATAAAACAAGCACTGCTGATCAGTTAATGTAACCTTATAACCTTTCTTTGTAGCACTAGTTACAGAAAACAAATTAATCTTCATTTCTGGCACATGTAACACATTGTTCAATGTAGATTTTATGTAACAGTCTCCGTTAAACACATTCACTTCTACATCACCAACTCCAACAACAGGTAACTGACGACCGTCTCCAACAATAACATGACGATTTAATGTTGACAGTGGTAGATAGTTTGTAAACATAGAGCGTTGACTTGTCATATGTTCACTAGCCCCACTATCTATCAACCACCTCTTGTCACTCCCAGTTGTCATTGCTGTTGTTACAGGAATAAATGCATTGGACTTATCTTTGGACTTGTCACTTGATTGTTGTCCTCCTTGTCCCTCACGCTTAGGACAATTTGCCTTCAAGTGTCCCACATTGCCACAAAAGAAACATTTACGTTTTTCTTTATCGCCCCTTTTACACTCCTTTGTAATGTGTCCAAGTTTCCCACATTTTGCTTGGAATATAGTGCTATATACTCTCTTTCTCCTTGCTTCTTGCCTTTATTCTCTCTTCCTCTTCAAGTAATCGAGAAATCAAATCATTGTAGTTCTGTTTACTTGTGTCCACCGACTCCCAAGCCGAGATGAAATGACTTTATGTCTCCGGTAGAGATAACAAGACTTTAGTCATGATGAATTGTTCAGATATCTCTTCTCCTGCTTGCCTCAGTTGACAAATCATTTCTTGCATTTTGGCTAAGTATACTGCCAGGTCTCCACCCTCAAATTTGTATTGCAAGAACCTTTGCTGCAGCATCAATGTACCTGTTGCACTCGTGACCTCGTATACACTGTGCAGTTTTCGCCACATGTCAGCTGCACTTTCGCAAGTAAGGATGTGCACCATCGCCGCCTCACTTATTCTATTTACGATTAAGGTTTGCGCCTTGCCATCTCTTGCCACCCAAGCTGCAATTTCCTTACTCTTGGATTCGCCATCCTCTGGCTTTTTCTCCATCCCATTCACAACAGAGTACAGCTCAGCTCCTTTTAATGTTACGGCCATTTGGAACTTCCATACGTTCCAGTTCTTAAGGCCCTCCAACTTAATAGCCGAGTTGGACGCCATGACCATCGTGTGTTGATCCATTTTTGTTACTTAGGCGTAAGCCCGCAGCCTGATGCCGTGATAATAACCACCTCACGACCTCCTTCAGACGCCGCCAATAATAACTCACTAGCTGGAGTTGTTATTTATTTTTCGCCAACCACGCCGCGTAAGCCGGCACCCGGTGATTTTCCTTCACCCCTCAATATATTAGTGATCTTCACCTAAAACAGATTTTTGGATAGCTGGGTCCATAACCTGTTAGGACTTTAAAATAAACCTCCGTGTATTTATGTTATTACACCTTTATTTTAATATCAATACTTAATACTGTTTTACACACTGGCCGCCATTAATCGTAAACACAAGGACAAGAGATCAAGACAAATAATGTTGCCATATCAACAGGGTTGCAAACAAACAGAAAATTAAAACTAATACCTACAATATTTTATTGCTATTCACAGTTTCACCCGAGCGAAGCCGGGTTTTCATCTAGTAAAGAGATAAAGATGGGAGAAGAAAAGGTAATGAATTTCCTGCCATTGCAGAATGTGAGGGCGCCGGAGGCCTTCGATTTTACAAATTCGAAATTAGGGAAAACTTGGAAGACGAGGTTCCAGAGATTTGTGA
Source organism: Agrotis ipsilon (assembly GCA_028554685.1). Taxonomy (NCBI): domain Eukaryota; kingdom Metazoa; phylum Arthropoda; class Insecta; order Lepidoptera; family Noctuidae; genus Agrotis; species Agrotis ipsilon. Next base: position 13,245,593 of record CM052972.1, read on the forward strand.
AAATAAGTGGCAGTGAGATCAGAGAGGATGCCGACAAAATTGATATGTTGTTGTACAGCACGGGAGGAAAGGTGGAAGAAGTTATCAAGATATTGAACATTGACGAAAAATATTATGATGTGGTATTGGAGGCTTTAGATAGCCACCTCAATCCTAAAAAAAATGTGGTTTATGAAAGATTTAAATTTAATATGCTTGAACAAAAGGAAGGTTACGAAGAAATAGACAATTAATGTACCTATATCTCAATTGAATTTAATAAAATTATTTATTTAGTTAAGAATGTAATATTTAAATCTTATTTAATTTAATGAAATGTAATTTAATTTTATTTGATATATTTAACTTATGCATTTAATATATGTAAGTATTATGTATGGGTAATTACCTGAAATAAAAGAATTTGAATATTATATTTGTTTAACAACCTTGACATCTTAGAATCATCCACTTTGGGTACATGTTTACATAATATGCAAGATTGACCTAAGACTAGACTCAATCTAGACTTTCTATTATGAAGTTGTATGTTTTATATTGTTTAAAAGATACGGTGACTCCCCCAAACAGAGAATGGCTCAGCTCCTCTTCGCCTGCTTCTGGTATGCCCAGTTTCGCTGCCACCTCCTCCTTGATGTAGGACCTTTGTGACCCGCTTTCTAATAAGGCTCGTACTTTTTCTTTCTTCCCGTTGCAGTTCACTTCCACCGCGACTGTTTGTAGAAAGGTTGTTGTCTCAATTATCTTTATCTCGGAGTTGGAGAGGAGGCGCGGGCATGCGGGCGGCGAGTAAAGGGCAACTCGCTGTCCGACCATGGATCATGCCTGGGTCGACGGCGCGTCGTGTTCCACGCGCGCCTCAAAGAGCAAAATGACGGGGCGCCCTCTCAGAGGGCCAAAGCCTGCCGGGGTCGCGGGACTTATTTCCATCACCGTGACCACGGAACATAAAGGGCTATTGAAGGACACGGTGGATTTTAATCAGTACAAGTCTGACAGTCCCTCCCGCCCTGCCCGGGGTGGGAGGACTCATTTGATGATTTACAACGCAAAAAAATCGTATCGTATCGTTCCCGATCACGATATCAGTCACCAAGGTGTTGGAACCGATCACCAAATGTACAATGCCACACCCATCTCCTAGTATGCACATAATAAAACAACCTGACAATCACAACATTGGTGAACCGTCAAATATCCAAGACTTAGAAATTTCTCAAGTGTTGGTAGATAAAGACCCTGAAACAGTACCAAATGATACTGAGCTGAATGGCCAGCAGCAAGAGACTGGACATATTGAAATTGATACTGATATTATATCTGCCATGGGCGCTGTGGAGGAGGAGCCTGTTGTGGAAACCTTTTAGTTGAAACAACATTTCAAATATTGATATTCGAACCTGTACTTTTTATAATGAATTGTGTCAATCACTTAATAAAAGTCTTCTCTGTGCAAACAATTTTTTTACTTCCATATCCTAGTTATCTGGAATATTTCATCAATACCTGTAAATGGCCCTCCAGCTCACAGTGAGATAGTGCAGCGCTGGCTGGACACCTGTTCTCAGTAAAGGTCTGAAAAAAGAAGACACGGCTTTGTTACTAAAAGAATATGCTCCTTTTCATAACATACCTGCAATGGTGCCCCCAAAATTGAATCCAATTAAATTAAGTACCTCTCGCAGCCAACATACAAAAGCTAAAGGAGACGTATTTTTATAAAATAACTAAGGACGACTGCAGGCGAAGCAGACATCTGCATTTCAAAAGCTGAGTGGTTATAATAATTCTATAGAAGACCAAAATGACTCAGGCTGTCCAGTTTTCTGGAATTGGCAATATGTGCTTCGTACTGTTGCTGCAGGCAACGAATGGCACGAATGTGACCTCGCACGTATTTTGGGGGCGTATTTGCAGGGTCTAGCACTTGCATATCTTATATTTGTATTTAAAGATAATCTAGATTTTAAAGCAGTTTGTGATTTTATGAGGAAAGAAGTCCCCACAAAAATTGATTACGTTGAAAGATTTTATAATTCAAGGCAAGAAAATAACGAAAATATAATAATAATATAATATCATATAATATCCAATTTATTTCAGGCTACTTGGGCCCATAGATATATACCTTAGATTAGAGACTAACATATAAATTTTTTATTACGTAAATTTTGTATTAGTATTATACATACTTCCTCCTTTGCACCGTCACGAAACTATCATCATCAGCCCGCTTCAATGCCTTTTCAGGGATGGGCTTCGTAGATGCATTGACCTTACTCACAGCAACGATGTTTTTTGCTGACTCTATCGACATGCAGCTGACTGGAAGGTCGGAAAACTCCAGCGACGGAGCACGGTTTTTTCCTCGGTTCCTCCGTGTCCTGCCGAAGGCATGGCCTTTTGGCAGGCACATCCTCAGTTTCGGCGGCTCGTTTTGCTGCTCGCAGCACCTCCCCGAAACTGCTGCCGACGAAACTAGTACCGGCCTGCTCCTCCTGGGTCCCCGTTGGCGTCAGCTCCCAGTCGCTCGGCGGGCTGATTACGTATGAAATAGCAATCAGCAACAATTGCGCAACTATCGCGCAGTCATCGCGCGATCAATCGCTAATTGCTAAAAAAAACCGTATCTTGTAAAAACTGATTGCTAATTGTTCGTCGTTTGCTAGAATGCATTTATCGCAACGATACTAGCGCCAAGACTATTTAGTAGCAATCAGTGGTACTAATAAAATGTCAAACAGATGTGACGAAAAGTTTTGTTTACTCGATAAAAACTTAAAATCCACTTGAAATTTACCCAAAATAGCGTGGCGTCGGTTCTAAGATGGTTTCAAGTGCACGAAATCAGTTTATATTTGGATTCCAAGCGATATTCCGCTGTTCTCTTCTCAACAACTAGTAAGTTTATTTGTGATTATTTATTGGTTTTAAATGAAAGTTTTGCAGTGTAAATACATAATAAAACATAATTTCAGTATACAATGGCAAATAGAGTGTCAAGCGACCAGTTGGAGGCTCTACTCGAGTTCCTGGCCCAGCATCCGGCGTTAGCCAAAGGCGTTGGGCTTGGAGCAAGATCCAGAGAAACTGTGGATAGGCAGTGGAATGACCTTGCCTTGAGGCTTAATGCTTTTGGCTCTGGGTCAACGAAGACAGGAGACAATGCTGAGACGGCACGTATGCAAATACAGGTGCTCAGCACTTTGGTAGACGTTGTACGTCAATTAAGCGGTGGTCAGCCAGCTAGGCCACATGAAAACTAGATTATTTTCCATAATTTTATTTTCATCTGGCCTAGGTATAGCTATAATTATATCTGTTATCTTGTTTGTTGTTTGTGAAAAAATGTAGCCTCTCCTAGCCAGCTGGTTACAATATTTTAAGATTTAATTTAATTTTGTTTTAATTTAATGTATATTTGGGCAATTTTCTTTGATAATTTTGATTTTAATTTTGGTTTAATTTACATCATTTCTTGATTTAATTTTGATTTGATATAATTTAATTTTTGTTTGTTTTATCATTAAGTACTAACATAGTTGTAAGATTCTTGTTTACTAACCTGCTATGGATGTTACATATCCGAATAAAAGACTATTTTATGATCATTTATTTATAAGACTAACAAGAAATAAAGACACCAATAAAAAATAAAAGCTCTTTTTATTAATAGTAGTAATCTATTAAAGCCTGATGCCAGCTGACCACAATCTTTGGACAATACGATCCCTTTGTTGTCGGCCTCGAGCTAGGAGCTGCTGTTCATCACCAGTACCTACATCCTGCTGTGGTTGTGGTGGGACTTGGTTGCTGAGATCTCCTTCAGTTTCTGCATTTGGCAACTGTGGTACTGGCATCCGATGTTTATTGCAGATGTTATGCAAAACAGCACAAGCATTTATGATCATAGCCACCATATGATGATCATAATGCAAGACTCTATGTGCAAGTAAACATCGCCAACGTGCTTTTCAAATCAAATCAAATCAAAGCATTTATTTCAAGTAGGCCAGTCATAGCACTTTTGAAATGTCAAAAGACAAAAACAGTTCAAAAATAGTTACGTTACATAAATAAAAACAGTTAAAAATAGTTATGTTGCTACAGTCCCAGTCACACGACATAAAAACTGTGAAAGTACCGTAGATGCCCGTTCCAAGAAGTTGATCTCTATGGAGAAGAACGGGCAAGAAACTCCATGGACACTCTTTTTAGATCGCCAAAATTATTACAGATTTTAAAACCCCTATGCAGCGTTCTACTGTATTTCTGGTGAGACAGTGAACATTTGTGTAGTTCTCATTTGCACTACCAGGTTCGGCATTAACGATTGGAGTTAAAAGCCACGGTCTCAGCGGATATCCAGAATCTCCTGTAATATTAAAATACACTGTCAGATCATAATTTAATGCATCTGATTAACTGTAATGATAATAAAAATTAACTTATTATATACCTAGCAACCAAATACTTTCTCCTCTATTTTGTAGCTGTTGTAGATGCTCCTGTATCTCGCAGTTTCTCCAAATGTAAGCATCATGTGTAGCTCCACCAAATGATGCATCAATATTTATTATATTTAAATCACTATCACATATCTAAAAATATTAAAATTATGTTATTATAGTACAGATAGTACATATTAGTTATTACTTTTCCTATATTATTTGTTATAATGAGATTTTAAGACTTACTATTTGGACATTCCTCGAATGGTAATGTTTTCTATTAAAAAACCTTTCTGCATGTTCTGTGGGCTGAATTAAAGCTACATGAGTGCAGTCAATGCAGCCTAAGCATCCAGGAAATCCAAATTTGTATGAAAACCTAAAAAAATAATATTTTCACAATTACTGTGCAATCACTTAATATCCTTGTTTACTTATATACATGTTTAAATATTCATCTCTTACCCATTTATAATAGTGGATCTTTCTTGTTGTGTTTGAGGGAATCTTATGTATTTAGTAAGAATACTATGTGTATTCAAAGCAGTGGTCACCTCTTTTACAGCTATGGATACACTGGCTTGGCTGAGTCCATGCATATAACTCATACCTACAGGTTTTTGATATGACCCCGTAGCATAAAATGAGAGTGCTGTTAGAACCTGTAATATAAAAATATTTTAAATATCTTTAAGTAGGTACGCTATTGTGATGCCTACTGTGACAATGTTTAATTACTTACTTTACATTCTACACTGATTTTTGTTCTCCTCCTTCTTTGTGCCATGAATGGTCTAAGCTCATTGCACAAACTCTGAAAAAGTTCTTTCGTGAGTCGGTAGTGAGCTTTGAATTCACTGTCACTTAAGTTAAAAGCATTGGCTTCATCTCGAATGCTTCGTCGCAATCGTGCTGTGTTACAGTTTTCAAGTCTTCTTGCTTCAACCTCAAGTGCTTCAAGTAAAAGAACAGCACGAGCCATCCTTAATCAATCGTCACAATCACAACGAAAACACAGTGTTCTAATATTAATTAACTCACAACACACTACGGAGATAGGTAGAATACTTTTAGAATGTAAATATTTGGTAAAATACGAATTTATTGGACTAATGTATAAAAATAAATGTATGAAGCAATCAGAGAGCATTAAGCAATCGATCAGCATCTAGCTCTAAGGTCGTCGCAATCTGACAATTGAATTTGCCCGCCGATCGCTATTGCTTTGCTGTCAAAAACCCTACGTAATACAAAATGTTCGCTAGTCAATAGAGATCCATGCAGTTTTAGTTTACCTATTGCTCCATAGAGGCAGCACTATCGCTAGTTTGCTATCGTATTGCTGTCGCTGATACTTAATACGGATTTGCAATTAAAGAGCAATTATTGCGCAATTTTTGCTATCGCTACGCTTTTGAAAGATACGTAATAAGCCCGCGGGTTTGTATCTTCATCCTCCCTGATAATAAAAGTCAAAATAATAAGAAACGATGTACCTATTATTTGATGATTATTTACGACAATAATAACTTTACAGTCAGCGTGTATTAAAACGCTAACAAAACGTAGGTTTTTAATAGATAGGCCTATTTATAGGTAAAAGGTAGTCTTGTTGGATATAAAAGATAAAATTGGAACAAAACTTACATTTTTGGTGAAGGTACTCTCTTAAGTTCGTCTGGTTTTAACGTCAACAGTGCTGCCAACCACAAAATTACGAATGAAACTTTTCGTTCCGAAAGTTTATACCTATGCGTTCCGCGAGCGTTTAGAGAGCATAGCGTGTTGTTAGACTTTCTTCAACTTTCAATTCTAGTCGTTTTGAGGACACCAACGCAATTTATCAATGAGAAAATAAGAGTAGAATTTTAAAGAGAGAGACTTGACAAAAAACAGGGATTTTAAAGATTTTCGGTACACATACAGATGGAACCCAATTGTTTTGATAAGAGTTTTCTGAAGAGATAACAAGGCTCTTTTTTTTCGCAAGTGTAAACCTTTGGAAGGTGCCAGACCTCTAACGGGAGAGGCCGGGATATTTTATGTGGTATTCGTATCTACTAAAACTAAAACCGGTGAGACAAGCTCTTCAGCGCCTTTTTCATAGAATATAAACAATTTCCGAAGGTAATTCAAAGACAATCAATCTGATAAATTATTTTAATACAAAAGAAAACTATAAATATTAAACAGATAATACAAAAAAAATGTAATCCTCCTTATGTATAAAAATATAACTATCGAATTATAAAGTTGTACATGGAAAATCAACAATACAATAAATTATAAAAAATCAACAGGGTGAAAATTTATTGTTTGCGATTAACTCTTCTTTTTCTTATAATACTTCAAGCATTCTAGCAGACGTAACAACTTCAGCACCGGAGGCAACCTTACGTTTCTTTTCTTTATTTGCAGGCAGTTGTTTTTGCTGTAGAGTTGAAAGAATTATCTGTTCAAATGATATTGTTGACGTGGCATTAAAGACTGGCGTCTCATTTGATTGAGGATTTACGGTACGGAATTCTGTGACGATTGATCATTGAAAATTGTCGATTGAGGTGTTGTGGGAATGGCCTCCACCTCGAAAGCTGGTAGATTTAAAATCGATGGCGATGAGTTATTAAAAGTTGACTGATGAGGATCAGGACTCGCCTCATTATCTCTCGCAAGGTCACCTGCAAGGTGCATCTCCCAACGCTCTAAAGCGTCCTTAGAAAATTTCCAAGAGATGGAATGACGTCAGAATTAAATGGAAATATCCCTGACTTTCTAAATCCGCTTATGATAACATCTTTACTGACACAGACCCAAATTTCTCCCAAAAATTGCGAGAACAACGCTTTAGGTAGCTTTTTACCAATATTCTGCCGCTGCCGAGAGGCAACACTTTGGTCCCATTTTTGTTTAAAAGATTTGAAATCAGAAACGTCCAATGGCTGCAGTTGGTCACTTGTGTGAACTGGCAATTTAAGAATTGTTGTCTTTGGCCAAAGCAGTTTCAACTAGATTGAGAGACACATGTGTGGAGTGGGCATCGTATATGACAAGTACAGGTCGATCATCACCCAGAGCCGGTATAAGAACTTTTTCAAAATAGTTTTTAAACACCTCTGTCTCCATCCAACCATTCGGGGTAGCAGTGTAGGCTGTACCGGGATATTCCTTATCTGGGGGTGCCTTCAAATGCACTGGGAAAAAGTTTCCGTTGAAAGTATGAATCAAGCAGCCGCAAAGGAAAGAGAACTAGCTCTAACTGAAAATCGCGTCGACAAGAACGGCATACCGATCATAGACGTCGTTGTTGATGGATACTGGTCTAAGCGAACTTATAAAAAAGAATACTCGGCCGTATCTGGTGCTGCTACGATTATTGGAAGAAAAACAGGCGAGGTACTTTTCTTAGGTGTAAAGAATAAATACTGTGCGATTTGTGCTCAAGCAGAAAACAAGAACCTAAAATCCATAAATGCTATAAAAACTATAGTGGTCCATCTACGGCAATGGAATCAGAAATTCTCGTCGAAGGTTTTAGGTGTTCCATTGATATGCATAACCTGATTTACGCCAGAATGGTTTCCGATGGGGATTCTAGTACTTATGCGAAACTATTAAAAAGTCGACTATATCCTCACATTACTATAGAAAAAGTAGAATGTCGCAACCACATTCTTCGAAATTTATGCAAACTAGCGGCATTACAAACGGATACCAAATACCTGTGTAGGTTCAGAAAATTTGTTACAACCAAACGAATAATGATCATAAGGTGTATCCGAAAAATCATATACGCTCACAAAGCACATATAGAATCGAATGACGGTGTAACATAGAACCGCTATATGCCAACATACTGCTATCCCATAATCACGCGTTTGATGATCACACAAGATGCAAACCTTTTTTTTGTAATTTCGTGGGTAGTGAACAGCCATAAGATGTTCCTAAAGACTTTTTTACCAGTACCTTATGGTCCAAAATTGGTCTGATAATGTCATATGTGGCAGCACATGCTCCGAGCTTGATACACGACATTGACAGCAACAATGTGGAGCGCTATAACAGCATTGTAGCCAAGCTCGTCGTTGGTAAAAGGGTTAACTACAGCAGGCGTGGCTCTTACCAAGCTAGGTGCCATGCTGCTGTAGTTTCTTTTAACACACCCAAACTGCTGACGACTGTGTATAAATCTATCGCAGGGCGTAGTCCACGAGGAAATGTAAAAAAGTTAGAAGAGAGAAGAATTAAACGCATGAAAGCGTTAAGAAAATATTGCCGAAGAAAAAATAGACTCTTTTTTTTCAAAAGCTGGGGATACCAATTATGGAGAAAATTGTGAAAAACCCGACATGACTTCTGAAATTTTTGAAAAAGAAAAAGAGACCTTCTTGCAAAATTAAAACAAAAAAACTTATGTCGAGTTTGTAACAGAGCACTGCCTAAATGGTGCCTGCAGTGGGAAGGAAATCACACAACGGTGGTTCGATTTGAGATGCTTATATTTCATAATATGGCACACAAATACAATTAATAAGACTTAGGATTACTGAGATTAATTTAGATTTGGTATCCTGAGCACAAAAGAAAAACTGTAGCAGATTATTATTATTAGTGATAGGTTAAAGGGCACACATATCCGTAGGGATATTCAAAGGAAGTGAACACAGACTATATCAATCAGTCAAAAGATGACATACAGAGTTGCTATACGTATAAATGTTGGAAATACCATTTTCAATATATTTATTTAACAGAGTTTAACTTACATTGCGGTGTTCAGAAATCCATTTTTGTAGTTAATCGAATCAATAGCGCTACTGAATAGATAAACTTTCGACAAAAGGACACCAGAAACCAATGTGACATTGTCTTCAGTGGCAGCGCGGCGGCACCAGCATGTCCGAATAGCTGCGTGCCTCAGTATCCACAGGCATTAGTGAACGGCCATGTTAGAAAATTTGCATTCGCCAGGACTAGAGTCCCTGGAAATTCAGTAGGTAATCCAAGCCAAAAGGCAAATGACTAAAAAAAACAATTTCTTAAAAGTTCATTGTATTTATTTCTGGCGGGGTTGTGACAAGTCCACCTTTAGTCATAACCCTGGTGGGGTTACTGCATTCGGATGCCTCTACCACGACGGCACCGGGATGTTTTAGGGGGGCGAAGAACGCAGCGGCCGGCTCCGCGGCTATTGCAGTGGAAGGATGTGCTGTAGAGCCTACTGCCACTGCAGCTGCCACAGGCGACGCTCTCTCTTCGCCTTCCGCCACAGCACCACCCGGTGCTCGCCGTAGTGAAGGCGTATTTTACTAAAATTAGAAATCGAAACTTCATTATAACCAATATAAACTTTGAGTACAGAAAAAAGTAGGTATATTTTTCGATGACACTGCTTTCAACACTCCTTTATCAAAACTGTACAATAATGTTCATTTTAATTTACGTTTCTTGGTTATAACTGCTCGTATGATATACACTTTACACTTTTTAAAGCAATAAGTTTTATAGGAGATTTAACAAATACAGAAGACAACAAGAATACTTACTGTGAAACTATGTGTACAACACTCCAAATTAAAAAGAAAAACATTTTTGTTTCTGTTTTGAACTTTTCGAGTCCTGCAGCTGTGTTCAAAGTGTTTGACAAATAGTGAAGTATATAGAGGGAAAAGAGAGCCCTCTTACGTGATAAAATTGCAAACTTATTTGACAGTGCGCCATCTACAAATTGGCCCGAAACTAATTATATACACACACACATAGAGCGTACGTTTGTGTGTATATGCATGTTATCCCCATGGAGATAGGTGCTCGGTCCCACATTTATCGACGCTGCTTCTTAATCGGCTTAAGTCGGTCAAGAAAACCTTTATGTCAACAAAATAAGGGTGTTACTAATGCTATTCGCATCGGCTGGCGTCGTCACCCTTATTACGTTGACATAAAGGTTTTCTTGACCGGCTTAAGCCGATTCCGCGTCGATAAATGTGGGAGCACCCATACATTTCTCATAGAACGTTTTGTCCTTTATCTGTAACATGTTCTAGTAGAACATTTTACAGAAATAGGACGAAACAAAAATAGTCCCTAGGAAATATATATAGTAAAAAGTTTAAAGAAAACAAAGAATTATTACTTTTTATTTTTATAATGCTTATGCTTATTATAATACACTTGTGCATTCATTTAATTTAATCTTCGCCGCTATATGTAATTTTTCCTGCCAAAATTCTGTTGACGGATCTGCACCAACTGCATATTAACTAATTGATAGTTATTTTACAAAAATATTCTTTTAATTGGTGTTTATGTTGGTCACAATCAAAGGGAAAATCAATTAATATATAAGCTATTTCCATTATATGTTTTTAAATTTTTTGTTGAAGATACTGTTATATTTTGAAGAGCAGAGTAGCAATTTTCTAATTGCTGATTAGGGTAGCACAACCACTTTTTGTTGGCGTATTCTTTGATCTTTATATAAGCATTGTTGGTATTAGTATTTTCTTGATCAAAGACTTAACAATATTTTTAAGACACTTTGTCAAAACCCAGCCACATCTTATTACTTAACTCTCAACAAAAATTTATTTGTTACATTTAATTTCTTCGTCTTTGGAAATATTAGAAGAATCTTTAATATTTTCTGGCTGATCTGTTATTAAAAAATCTGATGATTGAAGGCAATCATTTAAATCTTCTTCGCAATTTGCGCGGTTTGAATGGGGCGAGTTATAATTATTTAAAAGGAGAGCTTTAAATGCCCCTTCAAATCCTAATATGTTAGGAGCAACATTCCTCGCCCCATAACTTCGAATATGTCCAAAGAAATTCTCGACTGGGTCCTGATTTAAATTTCTCGTCAAAAATGTATCAAAGCCATACTTTATGTGTACAATTTTCCAAATTGATTCTATGCCTTCTATGGTTTAAATCAAGTTCTTTCTGTACAGATGGTACAGCAGTTTCCGTCAATCTAATTTGGTTGCCATATTTTTTTTGTAGTTTTAAACTTTATTGTTTTTAATATTTTCTTTGACGAGTGCGGGTGCGAGTAGGGCTGGGAGGGAGTGTCGTTTGACAGCTCCTTTATATATTTTTTCCATTAGGAATATTAAATGAATTGACATTTAAACTGTCGAAAAGTTTATTCAACAATAATATTATGTCTATTAAACTATTGCATTCCACAGGGAGATCACCCCTAGCAGTTAAATGCTCTGTTGCAACTGCGACACTGTGACTAAAGATTTGTGTTGCTGACTTAACTCTCATTTTATTAATTTTTCAGGGTTCACATGCTCTTCTGTAAGTTTACACAATAATCTCAATTCACCATATGTTTAATCTGCTGCATAAAGCTTTTGGTAATATGGCCATTTTACTAATTTTTCTTCATTATTTATAATGTAAATCATGTCTTTGGTCAATAAGTTATTCCTGATACCTTTTATTAAACGAGGTGCGCCATATAGAGGGATTATGGTTTTCCCATTCAAACAAATTCGGTCATATCGCCACTCTAAACCACGTCGAAGACATTTTTGTTTAGTTTTATCCACCAATTCTGTGATGGCACCCACATTAAAGGCGTTTTGGTCACACACAGTATTTATAATAATAAGGCCTGCGTCGTGTGCTTCTCTAACGACTGTTTTAATTATATTTCTTTGAGCCCTGTTGTAAAATAATAAGCGATAGGTTGCTTAAAGTTTTTTTTTAAACCTTTGACCATAATATCGCACCCTTACAATTACAACGACACAAGTGCAAAATTTCGTTAAAATGACTTAAGTATAACAAACACCATAAAAAGTGTTTAACTATCGTAAGGAACATTGACTCTTTTGTAACTACTAAAAAATCCGCTAGATGGAAGTAGCGTCAAGGTCAAATTGAGCGAGACTTGAAAACAACAACGACTGATAGGTTAGTAACTCGCGGGGAGCGGGACGAGTTTGTTGCTCCACAGTGCTACAACGACGCTAAGGTAATTAGGCCATTTTTTTTACTTTTATAAGAGGAACATTGACTCAAGTGTAACTTATGTAATTTTTTCAAAAAAACATTAAAATATTTATACGCTACAATAACGCTTATTACAATTACGTCATTGTTCTTCTGGATTCCATTATTTATTATTTTTTTAGGTTGAAACCCTAATGTAGTCACGGGGAGCTAAATTAGTAAGATTGGCTAAGGATCATTGTCGTACTGAGGAGAATGGCTCTGTTAATCAAACAGTATCAAAACAATCAGGTTCTACCATGCAAGAAGTTACGGATTCATTAATTTCATCTGATTCTGAGAAAGGTGACTTTTCTGGAACCAGTTCAGATGAATTTAGGCCATCGAATAACAGAGACAGAAGCAGTAGCGAAGACAGTAGTTCGAGTAGTTCTTACTCTTCTTCTTCTAGTTCGGAAGATGAACATGAAACCAATGTGTCTGTTCCTGAAACATCTATTGCAACTCACGACCCAACGATTTCTGAGCCACCAGAACCGAAAAAGGCAAAAAAACGTACCAAAAATCCTAATAATTGGAAAAGAATGCGTGCAAAGCAACTTAAAAATACCGGAAAAGAGTACATTTCTAGAACAGGCAAGTACATGACCGGAAAAGCTATGGAGCCCCCATGTTCATTTAAGTGCAGACTTGTTTGTGCCAATAAATTTTCTGAAGATGAAAGACAAGCTATTTTTAACAGTTATTGGGAATTAGGTGACTTACAGCGGCAAAGAGCTTATCTAAGTTCCTGCATTAAACCACTTAAAGTAGCATACAGACGTATCAAGGTTGACGTCCAGAATAATCAACCTGCAAGGCCTAGAAACCCAAATACAGCATATTATTTTCTGTTGAATGGAATAGGAAAAAGAGTATGCAAAATATTTCCGTTAAACACATTAGGCATTGCTGAAAGAACACTTCGCACTGTGATTCACGCCAAAAATGAAAACCTCCACAAGATAAAAGAGGGCACCATAAGAATCATTCTAATCTGCCGGAAGAAGTAAGACAATCCATAATAGATCATATACAATCGATACCTAAAATTTAAAGCCATTATTTGAGAGCTAACACTAGCAGGGAATATGTTGATGGCGGCTTATCGGTATCAGAAATGCACAGAAACTATGAGGTCTTAAGAAGGGAAAGTAATTTACCAACTGCACCATACGCTGCATATCTATACATATTCAATACAAAGTTTAATATTGGGTTCTTTGTACCGAAGAAAGATCAGTGTGACGTTTGCACTCTGTAGTGCGCTGTTATAGTGAATCTGTAGTATACGTCTACGTTGATTTCTTCGGGACTGTAAACAATATGTCGCGCTGTGTAAATTGTTCTTTGTTATTGTCGCATCCACTGCCTAATCGTCAAATGAGAGAGGCAACGGATGCCATGGTTATCTTTTAAATATATGGATTTCTGCTACGGCGAGTATATTCCTTCATAATAGTATAATGGGCGTTTTTCCATTAGCCGCATATATTAAACCAGCAATAACCATATGTGATGGAACATACATATATGTTCAAAGCAAAAAAAAAAAAAAAAACACATAGCTTACACAAATTAGCTAATTTACTTAAACCGTTTTTGATAGTATGCTGTGATGGTTACATTTTGCATTCACTTGGTCCCCTTCCCAGCAACCGAAAATGGTGCTAACATTATATCTAAAGAATTTCGTAGTGAAAGAAGTCCTCTAAGAAATTACTTTTGGCCTAATGATATCTTTATATTAGATACCCCTTCTAGGGATGGACTATATGAATTGCAAGGATATGGTTATAAAACGTACATGCCTGAATCACTTTAAGTAAATGAAAATCAACTGACTACAGAGCAGGCTAATCGTTCTAGGTGTGTTATAATGTGTCGATGGGTGGTTGAAGTTGTCAATGGACGTATAAAAAGAGATTTTAAGTTGTCTCGACAAGAACTTCTTCAACCGCGCATCGACACATCTCATAACAGATTTTAATATAGCATGCGCATTATTAAATAATATGTATCATGTACCTATAGAAGATCGGCCAGATGCCCGCCAATTGTTGGAAAGAACTTTAGCTAAACTAAATACACCAAACCACTTAGCAGCCGTCATAAGAAATGAAAATGTTAATAGGAGAAGAACGATTTTCAGACAGATAGATGCTGAGCTTCCCCATTTGAATGCATTCAGACAAAAATACCAAACCATTACCAGAATTAGAAAAAAGAGATGAAGTTTATTTTAAAAAGATGCCTGAAACCCCTTGGATTACAGGCACAGTGAAATACAAATGTGACCAGCCTAGGTCTTATACCTTGGAAGGTACAGATGGATTTATAGGAAGGAGAAACAGTCAACATATCTTGAAACCTCTTAAGTCACCTCAAACGTCTCCAAGTATCAAGACGTCACCTACATCACAGTTACAGACAGTGGTACGGTCCATTAAACATACAACTCCAGCTGAAATCCGCACTAGATGTGGAAGAATAAGTAGACCATCAAAACGGTTCGGTATCGAAATCACATGCTTGCACCATAAGAGCCCAAATTTTCTATGGGATTGGAACGGAGGAACGGGCTCTTCGGCGGGAATGGAATCTCCAAAATTTGCAAAGTGTTTTCATTAAACCATAATCGGCATACACGTGCTTTATGAATTGGACAGTTATTGTGAACGAATTTTATTAGCCTCTCTTCTGGCAACATGACTTGTGTCGTCGTCAACAAAACATCGTTCAATATATCTACATAGCCCGCGCTATTTCATCGACCTCCTATCTCGATTAGTTCTCCAGGGCCACCAGAGCACATCCAACCCCAAAACCCAACAGATATTCTCCCACTTGCACGGTTATAGATTATATTACGTTCTGCATATCGATTTAGTTCTGCATATTACTTATGCGCCAGAGCGACATACGACCATTTTCGGTAGAATGAAATGTTTTTTCATCCGAAAATATGACATTTGTAAAATCATAATTCAAAAATCTTTGCGCAAATTCGAGTCTTTGCAATTTGTGTCTTGCTGTTAACATGAGTTTTTTGGCTGGTCCTCGGTGATGAATACCTGCTTCGTGCAGTCGGCGCCTTACTGTATTAAGGGACAAGTTATTATTGATGGCTATTTCATCAGTACGAGTGAAACCGTTATTTCTAAAAGCGTTAATAATTGTTTGGTCTTTTTGGCGAGATGTTTTTCTAGGTCTTCCTGTTTGTTTCAACTCCCTTATGTGACTATCATCATCCCAACGCCTACGCCAAAGATATACGGTGATGCGCTGAAACAAAGTTTAGCTATGATTAGACATAAACATATATTTCTTTCTTACAATGATGCGACTGAGTACTTATCGGATAAGTAATAGATGCACCCATACTTATCATATACAGCGACTTAATACTAGTGCACATGTACTATACTCGTGTTTAACGACTTTTGTAAATTTCTGGTGTACAGGCTATTTTGTTTCCTAGTTGCGACTATAAATTATGTACTATTATTGTAAACAGGTGTTTTGTTACGTTGATTCTGTTTATCGAGTTTTGGTGCTGACTGTACGTGGCTTGCCACGACGTGCAACAAAAAGGTTTAATGCAGCTTTATATGCCTCTTTAGAGAGGTCTGTAACAAGCTCCAAATGTACGGCTTTAGTAGCCATACAAACAAAAATACACAAGTAGGATTTGATGAGCCTACAACCACGACCTTTCAGGTCAGATATAAATATGGGTCCAGCATAGTCGAAACTAGTATTCAAAAAAGGAAACTCTAGACTGCTTCTAGAGGTGGGTTACCTGTTACCTGCCCCATTATTGGTTGCATACTCTGAGCTTTAAATCTGAAACCCTTCAGACATTGAATGACAGTGATTTTCGCAAGATTTGTACCGCCTAATGGCCAATACGATTGACGAATATTGGCTAGCAATGATTGCGGACCTGCATGTAGAAGCTTTATATGTTGCATGTGAAATATAATTTTAGTTAAGTGATGCTTACAAAAAACAACACCGAATGCTTGACGTCATATTCGTAGGGAGAATTATCAAGCCTGCCGCACACGCGTATGACGCTTTCAGAATCTAGAAAAGGACTCAATGAGATAAAACTATTCTTGCATGGTAATGACTTCCCGGTCTTGAGCACAGCGTATTCATCTGGAAACATTTGACACTGTGCTGCACGCAATAAACAAGTCAAAGCTTTATTTAATTCTTGACTAGAAAGCGCGTCTGGTAATTTTGAATTCTTATTCCTTAACTTATAAATAAATCTTAAAACATAGGCTACGACTACGACTCTTTGTAAAGGATAAAAAATCGATTATTTGTAAATTAATTGTTGAATAATTGTATTAAGCTTAATAAAAAATGTAAAGAATTTTAAAAAGAGGATAATATTTCCAAGGTATTGTAAAGAATATGTTGGGAAATATGGTTGTAAAGAGTATGTATAAAATTTCTATAGTTTTTTTTTTAATATTCAACTGGAATATAAAAAAAACTATAGAAATTTTATTTATGAAAATGACTGTATAACTATTTTGAAGTAGGACACTCAGATTCTGAAAGGGATGCTATGCACGCGTTGATAGAGCGCCGCAAGAAACATCCTATTATTTTTGTACAAGAACAATGAATGGAAAAACTACGGAGACTCCTTATGATGTTACTGAATTAGATCAAAACCTGATTCATGATAATGTCTTATAAGGAAAAAAACTGAACTGGGACTGGAATAGTTCTGGAAAAAGGATGACATGGACTAAAATACAACCCATTAGAATATAAAAGGAAACCCTGGTTTGATTTATGTTCAATATGAATCACATGAACAAAAACCCCCGACACAAAAACCAAGTTACCTTTAAAAAGTAAAAAATAATAAAAACACGTCGCGTTGGGGGACTGCTCCAAATTATTTATCATCTCCTGTTTTTTTGCAGTCCCCCAACGCGACGTATTTTTATTATTTTTTACTTTTTAAAGGGAACATTTATTTTGTGGACACATAAATGGAACAAAATGTTACTTGTGTCTGTATGTTGATGAAGATAAATAGGTATTATTAAATCATTTGATTAATGACATTAAGACCATATTTGAATTGCAATTAATTCCACTTAAAAACTATGTTTGAATGGAAATAGAGAAATATGAAACATATTTATTCACCAAATAAAATATACTGAAAAAATATTAATCAAGTTATATAATTTCAATGACTATAAACCCAACAGCATTCCAGCTGATCCGCACATGCAATTGGAAAAGGGAGAAGGAGAAATAGCAAAGAACATTCCCTACCGAGGATCGATTGGGTCACTGATTCACCTAGCAACCGTAAGCCGTCCAGATATATCTTATGCAGTAAGCCTGGTGAGTCGTTTTTCGAAGTCCTATAATGAAAGTCTTTGGAATGCAGTGAAGAAAATCTTCAAATATCTGAAAAAGACAAAAGATTATGGGATATACTATACACCTTCTGAAACTAATTTAATCACAGAATACAGTGATTCAGATTACGCTAATGATCCTCACACAAGACGATCAGGCTCTGGCTATGTCTTCATTAAAAATAATGCAGCTGTGACCTGGGCTTGTCAGAAACAGTAGCACTTTCAACCACCGAGGCAAAGTATATGGCAGCCTGTGACTCAAACAGATGTTGTGTGATATTGATGAATTTAATCAAAAGTCAGTGTGCTTCAATCTAGATAATCAAAGTGCTATAAGTTTAAATTATAGATAAATTATGTTTCAAGCGAGGAACAATATGCAGATATTTTTAACAAAACCTCTATGTAGGATTACATTTTGTTATCTTACAGACAAAATAGGCATGAAATCTTGTCTTGAAGTTTTTCAGAATGTTATGTGATTGATAAGTTAGTTTTATTTAATTAATGTTGTTTGCCTTGGATTGTAGAACCTTAAAGTGCAAGGAAGGTTTATTTTAGAAGGAGTGTTGAAATAGTAAAATAATCTTCCTTAGTTGGTAACACTGGCTCTATGAGAATCTTTTTTTCTTTTTTGTCTATGACATCACTAAAGCTGTGTTTTGTTTTGCATATTATAAAATAAAGTTTTGCTTATAACTAAACCGATTATTTTATCAATAATTAAACAGGTGATTTGGGTAGAGCTATACCGCTTTGAAATGTTTACGACATACTCGCAGATTGTTGTAAATGTATTTCTTATCTCTTTGCAACAAATATAGTCTTCTGTGTTTGTTCTTCTGCTACAGTGGCCCTATTAAAATTTTCTCGGCTTCTCCCTCTGTAATTATTACCTCGATAATTGTTTCCTCTGGAACCTCTAGCACTTCTCTTCTGTGACTCATTTCTATCCTTTTTCTCATAACATTGGTAAGATTTATGCCCTTCTTCATGACACTTAAAACAAGCCAGGAAACTTGACTCCGTGTTTGATTTTTCACTTCTGTCTTTAGTTCTGCATCTAACAATCTCAATTCCTTCTCATCGCTCATTGTTTCGAGTGTAGTGGTTACAGTTTCATATTTACTTGGTAATGTTAATAATAGGTGGCACACTTAATCACTCTCTTCGATCTTTTACCTGTGGCCTCTAATTGTGCAATTATCGTATCGAACTTTAAGAAATGATCTTGCAGTTTTTCATTTTCTTCATTACATTTTAAGGTTATTAATTTCTTTCTCTAGTACAACTTGTTGAAAACACTCTTTCGAATACCTTTTCTAATTGTTTCATCATATCAGCGGCGGTCATATATTTCTTTATTATTTCCAAGTTTCTATCAGCTACGCATTGAACTATTAACGATTTTGCTTTTGTTTAGTTTTTGCTTCTTCCTCTAATTTTTCAGTTTTCGAACCTTTCAATACATCTGCTACCCCTTTTTCTTGTACTAGCATAGTTACTGTAAATTTCCAGTTGGAAAAATTTGAGCCATTTTCTAGTCTTGGTATTAAAATATTTATTGCGTTTGTACTCGCCATTTTGACTCGCAGAGATTCGCAGAATCTCAACCTTTGGATACTGCCCGGGACACTTTTCTTATCTCCCACGGACACTCAACCACGCTTTGCTGTTATTTTATGACTGTTAGGGCTTTCATTTGTAATGATCTTGGGGAAGAACTAATAAAATGTCAAAGAAAACAACTTGTTTTCATCCACCATTGCTGTCAGTATTATTACCACAAACAATACAAAACTGTAAGCAAAGACTAAACTCTATTATTTTTTTTCATAAAGGTAACAGCACAAGGAACATTCGAAATACCGAGGGCTAAACGGCGTTCTTCTGGTCGACCAACAAAGTCATTTTTGGAATCAAGTGAAAAGAGTAAACGCAGAAAAACACAGGATGTACGCAGTGCTGTTGATAAAGAATTGTTAATACATGCTACTCAGACACGCCTTCAAAGTTCGGGAGAGAGAATTGCATCGAATATTCTAAAAGACATTACCGACTCTCCACAGACAGCTCAAGCATATCAAAACGCATACAAAATAACCAAGCAGTGTGAAAAACCATCACAACAAAATCCAACAACCGCCCTTTTTTTTTATGACTCCTCCTGCCCTGGGTGGGGCGGAAGGGACTGCCAGACTCTTCCTGACTAAAATCCACCCGTGTTCCTTCGGATGCCCTTTACGTTCCGGGGCCGCGGTATCCTGGGTTACGAAAAACCCGCGACCCCAGCAGGACTTGGCGCGAAACACGACGCACCACCGACCCGGGCTTGGTCCTCGGTCGGACGGCGAGCTACCCATTACTCACCGTCCGCAAGCCCGCTCCGCCGCTGTGCCCTCTGCTGATCAGAGGGACACGCGTTGGAGCGTCCACACGACAGGCTATTCGCATACGAGCAAAGAGACCCCTTAGGCACATAGTGCCTAAGGAAGTTTTTGCCCGCATCCCAGGGTGGACCGGCCTATCCGAGAGGGAACTCCAGTCCACGAGCGTCGTCGCTCGAATATAGGCCGTAGTACATTGAACGCCAAAAGAGCACGCTCAGCAAGCGATGAAGAATCGTTAACGGAACGTGAGGCTTGCCTCAGTCAAAGTAGATCATCATCATCATCATCTCAGCCATAGGACGTCCACTGCCATAGGCCTCCCCTTTAGATCTCCACATATACCGGTTGGAAGCGACCTGCATCCAGCGTCTTCCGGCTACCTTTATAAGGTCGTCTGTCCACCTTGTTGGTGGACGTCCTACACTGCGCTTGCTAGTCCGTAGACTCCACTCTAGCACTTTTCGACCCCATCGGCCATGTATCTGCTCTGCGAGCAATATGGGCAGGCCATATTGCTCGCAGAGCAGATAATCCTGTGGGCTATGTCGGCTTTAGTTCGTCTACGGATCTCCTCATTTCGGATTCGATCATGCAGAGACACACCGAGCATAGCCCTTTCCATAGCTCGCTGAGCGACTTTAAGCTTTGAGATGAGGCCGATAGTGAAAGACCACGTTTCGGTTTCGGTTTCACACATTGGTTGAAGACTTTCGTCTTGAGGCACTGAAGTATGGCAGACGGTAAAATATTGCGTAGTTTCCCGAACGCTGCCCTACCGAGTTGGATTCGGTGGTTGACCTTTTTCTCGAAGCCGGACCTACCTAATTGGACTACTTGTCCTAAGTAGATATATGAGTCAACAACTTCGAGTACCGACAATTTTCGTCTAGAGAAGAACCAGAAGACTGCGGATTCGATACTTTCTGGCATTTATGCTCGTTTGAAGATTTCCGACCCTACGACCGTCTCCTCCGCACCATTAGCAAAAGAGGTTCATCCAGTTGTTGCTCCAATAGGTATTAAGACCTTACCATCATATGTGGACCGTGTTTGGGACACTATGGAGGCTATTGGCACTAGACCATTTAGCCAACTAAACACTGTTGAGAATCGAGCTACCTTTTCCAAAGGCGCGTTAATAATTGCTGAAGCCAAACTATCCTATGCTCACACCATCTACATACCTCAGACGAGAATCATCTGTAGAGCGTGAAGCTCGCCTCAGCCAGAATAGAGACAGAAATCGAATACAGAGGGCAACAGAATCGTCTGATGAGTGTGAAGCTCGCCTCAGCTAAAATAGAGACAGAAATCGAATACAGAGAGAAAGAGTAGCATCTGTAGAGCGTGAGGCTCGCCTCAGCCAAGATAGTGTCAAATTCAGAGAGCAAGAGAATTGTACAGATGCATAATAACACCGAACAAAACCAGAGATCTGAGCGAGTAACTAATGCATGGGTTAATAAAGAAAATTCTGCCATGAATTACGATCCTTCGATTCCATACAAGGACGATCGTATAGTATCAACAGGTACTATGTCAATAGTGTGTGAACATTGCTCAGCATTGAAATTCAAGGACGAATCTAAAGGCATGTGTTGCTTACAAGGAAAAGTAAAGTTAGAAGAAATTCTTCCTCCACCTGAACATCCAAAATCCAAAAAATTCATGCTCAACATACGCCGTTATAATAACGCATTTCAAATGACCTCTTTCAAGACTAATCAAATAGTTGAGCGAGTTTTTATGCCTACATTTAAAATACAAGGACAAGTTTATCACTTAGCTGGGAGCTTTCTACCACTTCGTCCCGATGATCACAAATTTCTGCAAATTTATTTTATTG
This sequence comes from Agrotis ipsilon, assembly GCA_028554685.1. NCBI lineage: Eukaryota > Metazoa > Arthropoda > Insecta > Lepidoptera > Noctuidae > Agrotis > Agrotis ipsilon. The sequence continues at coordinate 13,267,692 of CM052972.1, forward strand.
CAGATCCAGATACACAAACATCAACGCGGTGTTCAAATATCGCACAACCAGTTGATAAAGATTTGATCAGTAGGCTCTCGGTAGATCTCTCGACACTCGATCTCAAATGGAATTCGAAATTAGGATCGAGATCTTGTCATTTGGCACTCTTGAACGCTACACTAACTCACGATTGGAATCGTATTAGGTGGATTTTTTTGGAACTAATTGAAATTGAGTATTCTCGATTGTATTTATGTTTGGCACTCTTGGCGTGATTTTGACATTGACGTTTCGAGTTGAGAATTGAGTTTGGGATCGAAACTACACAGTTTTGAAGAGTTTACTTTTTTGTGTTCTAGTGTTTCGTAAACTGCGAATATATTCAAAATAATGGCACGACTGCCACTTATATTTGATATTCTAGAAAGATCCAACAATATAAATAACAGGAGGAGACGAGATTTACGGAGAATGGCGCGTTATGCCAATAATGCTTATGCCATGTCCGGTGTAAAGTTTAAAAACAATTATCGTCTGAGTAAAGAACTTTTTGAAGTTGTACATGCTGAATACAATCCCTATTGCCAAGACCTACTCGTCGTAGCGACATAACTACACGATATAAGGTATGTAAATAGTTTCATGAAGGTATACATAGGTATGCCATGTAAATCTTACTATTTGTCTAACCAATTTTTATTTTTAGGTTTTAGTGGCCCTCTCTTTTTACGCCACGGGCAGTTATCAGCGTTTGGTAGGAGCTACGCATGGGACGATGATGTCTCAACAATCGGTGTCACGAGCCTTAGATGAAGTAACAAATGCCCTCAATACAGAAACAATAGTCAACAAATGGCTTAAATTCCCACAAACACGCCAAGAAAGGGATCATATTAAACTAAGGTATCAATTAATGTATTCCTACCCCAAACTTTATTGTGTTTTTACATCTAAGGTAAATGGTGGTCCCTATATTATCTTAGCTTATGAATACTTAGAATTTAACAAACTTACATTTTCAGCTTATACAACGTGTAACGTTAAAAGCGCAAAACCTGTCGTGGGGTACCTCAGCACATGTTACTGAACAATGTTTGTTATAAACACTTATTCGTCAACTCGCCCGCAATTATCTCGCCCGCTCGGGCGACTTGGCACCTTCCGATTTTACCCATTTTTGTCGTCGTCAACTCGCGACTAAGCGAAAATCTGACGTTTTTACAGTCGTCTACAAAAGTGTTTCTATAAAAACATTTAATTTAATTAAACCTTCTTTACACTTTTATGACACTAAACGTGTAAAGTAGGTTAATTGAGGGCCAGTGGGTCGTCTTAGGGGCAGAGTTGTTTTGAGATCATTAATAAAATATAAGCACAAAGACTTATGTAATTATGATTTTTTTCATAAATCAGAATTCAATGTGAAATCTAATCAGAAAGTACCAGGAGAACAGGATCATGAAAAAGGTTTTAATGCCGAAATTAAATGAGGAATTAGAACAAAAAGTACTAGGAGAACAGAATCATGCTGAAGGTTTTCATGCCGCACAACGAACGGTCTTCAAAACTAAAAATTTCTTTTGGCGAATACTCAATACCCAAAAATGTACTAGGATTGCATAAAATCAAGGTGGTATTTTTCATTTTAACAGTTCTGTCTCAACATACAAGTTTTGGGCAAAATCTATTTATCACAAAAGTACTAGGCTTGCACGAAAAGGTGGTATTTAAATCATTAAATAAAGGTATTTCATAGTATACAGGTATTTTACACTGTTTTTACAAAAATATAATTAATATAAAATACCATATACAGAGTGTTTCTTTTAAATGGGCCAAAAGGGAGAAATCTGCATCCATAAGAGATACCAGAAAACTTTCTTAGGAAACTTTAGCTCTTTTTTGATACTGAAAATTTTGGCGTTTTTATTTTTTTGGTCAAGTGTGAGCTGTCCACAGAAATGAGTGAAATTGACCAAAATTTTTTTTAATGCTGTTCGCCTCCATTTCGTGTAAGGATCATTTCATTGTATCGGAAGAAAAAAATCGGGACGGCGAAAGTTGGTCAAATTTAGCAAAATATTTTTTCATACAAATTGTCATCATCATCATCATCAGCCTATAACGTTCCCACTGCTGGGACATAGGCCTCCTCTCTTGTGAGAGGGAGGGAGTGGGCCATAATCCACCACGCGTGCCCAGTGCGGATTGGCAGATGTCACATGTCTTCGAATTTGATGGTTCTAGGACATGCCGGTTTCCTCACGATGTTTTCCTTTTTATACAAATTGTATGAACGAAAAAATAATACCATTTTTTAATAATGCTGTTTGACTTACTTTCATGTAAGGATGAGATAATTGTATGGGCATAATTGAGCTTAAAAAAGTCTCAAGGCTGCAGTCCTGAAGTTTCTCGGCAAGGTTTTGGCTGTACAAGCAGTTGAAAACCTCCTTTTCCTGCATGGATGTCGGCACTCCTATAATCACAACCCTAGGCTTCCTTTTATAGGGTTCGTCTACTGTAAGCTGATTTGGATAGCTGCGTCGATTGTCTCAGTTTCTCGATGTCGTCCTTCGTCTCGGTGCTAATGATAACCCCCACCGTTCTTTGTCTTACGCAGGCCTCTCACGTGTAGCTTCATTTGTTCAGGGCTGATTAGTTTTTGGACAAGACTTTTCGTTTCATCGCTGGTCTTCAAAGCGTCATTTGGGTAAATGGCTACAGAACTTACATGGCTCGGCTGAATAAAATTGTTGGCACCTTTACCATATCGGCAAATGAAATTCCCTGGGCAGGTTTCGCCGAATCTTCTATACTCAGCTTAAGGTTCTGAAGCTGCTCCGAAAGATCAAGTTGGCTTTCTAGAGTTCGGACAGTGTACTGTGCTTGGAGGGCTTTAGCCTTGACGGACTGGTAAATGACGGCCATTTGCGAGGTCCCATGACCAACCTTGCGGCATAGGCTGCTGATACGCGTTTTCTGCTCCACATTCAACTTTCCATCAGCAGCAATATTGCAGACCTCATTAAGGTTCTGTTCGATGATTGACATCCAGTTTTGAACTTCTGGTGTGCTGACAATGTCAGGGGCATCGTTCCTTTGAGCAGGCGGTTTAGGGGAAGAAGCTGGTACGGCCACGGGCACAGGCGTAGAAGGCGGGGAGCGAACACATTTACTACTCCGGGTAAATGGACTATCTTCCATCGCGAAGCAGGTTATTATGTTCGTCTTAAACACCAGTCATTTCTGATAAATAACCTCACACAATTTTTATGTACGGAAATGCGCAACTCTGACTAATGGCTCAACTAGGTCACGATTTATTCTGCAAGTGATTATTTTTTTATTGCAATAATTATTCGCAACGTCTGTTCACTGCGCGCGGCAAAATAACCAATGTTAAATGAGTAAGGCCTCGTTGGTTGCCACTCTTTTTTTAAACTGTCTATGTATGTATCTATATAGTAAAAATAAAAATCACATACCAGCTACAAGGGGTTGAAAATTCTATTTTTTGTAATGATTAGTATTTATTACCCATAGTTGGGCAATCTGTCCATTTATTGACATTGGCCGATTTCTGTTATTTTTGCCCAGTAGTAATGAAAATTGCGTCCGGATCCAGTTTGGTTTGTTTTTTTTTTAAACATTAACATTTTTTTTGTTCTAGCCCCAGTTGAACAAAAAAAAAAATGTTAATGTTTAAAAAAAAAAAAAAATTTTTTTGTTCTAGCCCCAGTCGAATACCTGACGGACAGAGCCGTCATCTACCCCGGTCACCAGGGAGAATGGACTCGGCGAGAGATGTCGTGCGGTGTTCCACAGGGTTCGGTCTTGGGGCCGCACCTGTGGAACATCGGGTACGACTGGGTGCTGCGCGGCGACCTCCCTGACGGCGTCAGCGTAGTATGCTACGCTGACGACACGCTCGTCCTGGCACAGGGAGAGTCGCACCAGGCGGCGGCCGACTTGGCGACGCGAGCGGTCGCGACAGTCGTGGAGAGGATCCGGCGGCTGGGACTCGACGTGGCGCTGCACAAGACGGAGGCCATGTGTTTTCATGGCCGCGTCAACGCGCCCACGTCGGGTTACAGCATCATGGTGGGAGGGGTTCGCATCGGCGTCTTGAGGACGATGAAGTACCTGGGACTCGTCCTCGACAGCCGGTGGAACTTCCGGGAGCACTTCCTGTGTTTGGCCCCGAAACTGAATCGGGCAGCGGGCGCCCTCAGGCGACTCCTGCCCAACCTCAGTGGGCCAAACGCCTCCTGCCGTAGGCTGTACGCCGGTGTCGTGCGGTCCATGGCCCTCTACGGGGCCTCAGTGTGGGCCCTAAGCATCCGGACGCGACCAATCAATTTGGTCGCATGCCAGAGGGTCATGGCTATCCGGATGATCCGGGGATACCGCACGATTGCCGGCGAATCGGCCAACCTGCTCGCCGGATTGCTGCCCTGGGATCTGGAGGCGACTGCCCTCCAGCGCGTCTATGAATGGCGCGTGGAGGCGCATCGCCGGGGCGTGACCCCGCTGCCTCGAGAAGTCGAGGCGCGGCGGGAAGTGCTCCGGCGCGATCTCAGGGCAGTATGGAGGGCACGACTGTCGCGACCGACGGCCGGGCACGCCGCAATAGCGGCGATAAGACCCCTCTTTGAGGAGTGGCTGGAGAGACGTCACGGCGTCCTAAGCTTCCGCTTGACGCAGGTCCTCACCGGACACGGATGTTTCGGGAGGTACCTGTGTCTTATGAGAAAGGAAGAAACGCCTGGGTGTCACCACTGCGTAGATCGCCCGGAGGAGACAGTCGAACATACGGTGCAGGATTGCCCCGCTTGGGCGGAGCACCGACGTGTCCTCACGGCGGCGATAGGCGGAGACCTCTCGCGTCCAGCACTGGTCGCGGCCATGCTGCGGGGCGAGACGGAGTGGGAAGCGGTCGCCTCCTTCTGCGAAGCAGTCATGCTCGCGAAGGAGGAGGCGGGCCGCGTGAGAGAGAGGACAAGGTCCTCCCTCCGCCCCACCCGCGGTGGTGGACGCCCACGGCGTCGGACGTCGCAAGACGATCTCCGGCCACCGTAGGCGCGGGCATGCGGGCGGCGAGTAAAGGGCAATTCGCCGCCCGACCATGGACCATGCCCGGGTCGACGGCGCGTCGTGTTCCACGCGCGCCTCAAAGAGCGTCAGCATAATGACGAGGCCCCCTCTCAGAGGGCTAAAGCCTGCCGGGGTCGCGGGTCTTATACCATCACCGTGACCCCGGAACATAAAGGGCTATTGAAGGACACCGTGGATTTTACTCAGTACAAGTCTGACAGTACCTCTCGCCTTGCCCGGGGTGGGAAGTCTCATTTGATGATTTTACCACGTAAAAAAAAAAAAAAAGCCCCAGTTGAAGAAACAACAAATATTGCAGCATTTATGGCTTTAACACATCTCATCACGACAAACGTCCTTAGCCATTCATAAAAAAAGAAAAAAAAAACGAAAAGGAGAAAAAGTGGAAACCTACAAAAGTAGAAGCACGTGATAGCTTCATTTCGCATGTAAGGGACGACAGCTACTTAAGATTAACCATCGACAAAAGGCACTCAAGTTGTTTAGAGAGAGGTTTGACTTCACAGCCATATATTGTTTTGGTGGGCCTTACATTGTCAGATATAAAATCTTACTTTGTGGTTTTAAATACTGATGTATTTTACAGTAGGAACAACATTTTGTCAGCTGTAGATTCATGCTTTAAAGCTATTTGGGCCCTTAACTTAGAATATTCGGCTGAATGCTACGGAGTGTGGTAAGAAAAAGTGTGGTGTGTGTGTCATTCAAAGGGCGTTTTTCAAACTCACCAGTACTCATGATAAAAGCTCCACATCTGCGGAATCATTATTGACTGACTGTGACTGTATGTGATAGTTGAGAAAAAAATGGTGGTTTGTTTCTTATGCAACATTGAACTCACTAATTTCAGTGCGTTTAAAGGACATCTTAGCTTGTTTCACAATTAAGCTGATTATAACACTTTTATTTGTGCTGAAGATAATTGTGGCCGGAAATTTAATTTATTTAATTCTTTTAAAAGACATATTCTAACTCAACATAATTCTGAAGGTCCATTAAATATAAGTTAACAAATTGAACATTATAACAGTAGCAATGCTGTCATAGTGCCTTTAGACAATGTCGCATGTCGAGCTTTTGTCATCAGCCAATTTACCAGATTATAGTTCCAATGAACAAATTACATCTCAGGAAATTTTTGATAAAGCTATTTCTTTATTTATAGCAAATTTATAAATAGTAAATAAAAACGTGGGAATTTCAATTAATTTTTTAACCTGAATCCCTAGTCATGAAATGATGATGAATGATGTCACAATTTTACTTTGTTTTCAGGTTTGGTTAATGAAATTCTTCACAAATTTCCTAACCCAAATAAAGATATTGATCGCTTTAGAACCTGGATTTATAATGTTGGAGGTGACATTTTGGGAAAGGATAATGAATACATCTTTAAGTACCGAAGAGTATGCCACTTACATTTTGAGAGCAAATATCACACCAGGAACAAAATACTTTCAAATGATGCTGTCCCCACACTTAAGTTATCAAGTAAGAAATTTATATTTTTTTGGGTTCTCTACTAAAACGAGCAAACATATCTACAGACAAAGGCAAATTATTCAATTATTTCCATGTCTGTTGGTATGTTAAATCAATAAAATTGAAAACTGTGACACATTGACCACATAGGGAGTGTTGTAAATATAATAATTAGAATTACATCTTATACAGGGTTTTCTGTCAAAAAACGCTGCCAAAGAAATACTAGTCAACAAACGTTAGATTTTTCTCCTGCTGCTCCTTCAACATCAGGTAAATTTGAATTTTAGTTTATGTAATTTAAGTGTTCTAGGCATCTCAAACAATATGAATGAATACACTTCTTTTGATAAAAACTACTGTGCTGTGATTGACACTTTGTTGGTTGAGATGAGAGATACATGAGAGGTATTTTGAAATGTAATAAATCCTGTTTACAGGGCTTTCTTCTGTTGGAAAACACTGCTTAACGGATATTACCAACCAAGTTTTGAATATGCCTCCTGCTACACCTTCAACATCAGGTAATGATTGATTTTCATAGTTTACATTTCATAGTTTAAAGATGCTTTTGTAATATGTTAATGTTAAATATTAACATCTGTAAAAAATATTTTACATTACTAGAGGTCACCCCATGTCATTGGTTTTCAAAACCTTTCTTAGTACTCAGCAGCTTTTTACAAAGCACTTCTGAGCACAGTTTCATGCTTCTAGATCCACTGCTGTGTGTTGTCTTTCAATCAGTCAGTGTGATGAATTTTATCAAGTAGACTGCTATCTACCTTTTTTATTTAACAGGTGAACAATCCCAAAGACAAGATGAACCTATGGATATTGATAATGATCACTTTTTTAAACTATCACGGTTTGCTTCATAACTTAAAATGTCACTTACGGGATATCTTCCGCGATTATTAATTTGTTTGAGTTCCCGATATTTCGACGTGCCATGGCATGCCATTCGGCCATGCGTTTCACAGCGGAGTTGGAAAAGGATCGATCTTTGGCCTTTCTTGACGTCAAGGTCATGGTAAGGAGTGATGGGACCCTTAGCCACTCAGTGTACAGGAAGCCGACTCACACGGACCGTTATTTGCATGCCACCTCACATCATCATCCCTTTCACCTCAAATCTGTAGTCACCTCACTTACAAATCGCGCATTTGATCTCTGTGATTCTGAACATCTTACTGGTGAATTGTCCCACGTGCAAAAGGTTTTACACATGAATGGCTACAGAACTGATGCCGGAGCAGAAAGACCGGAAAAGAAGCGAGTCGCCAGATCTACAGTGGAACGCCAAACAACCTTCTTGCCATACCTGAGAGGAGGAACCGGCAAGATAGGTCGTTTATTGAGTAAATACTCGATAAAGACTGTGTTTACTCCTCAGAGGAAAATTTCACAAAGTCTGCGTTCCCCTAAAGATAAGATCCCATACGAACATCCTGGGGTTTATAAAATTGACTGCAGTTGTGGCAGCTCATACATAGGTCAGACCAAGCGAACTGTCTCATGCCGGATCAAAGAGCACATAAAGGCTGTTAAAAACAATGATGAGCAAAAATCTGCCATTGCTGAACATCTGTTGCAGTCAGGGCCCAATCACTGGATCGAGTTCCACAAGCCAATGATTTTGTCTACGGACAAACAGTACATACCAAGGCTGACAAGAGAAGCAAATGAAATAAGAAAATATAAGAATTTCAATCGAGAGGATGGCTTCAAACTGTCGAGTACGTGGAATCCAGTGGTGAACATCCTTAAAACTAGCAGCCGGAATCTTAATAGAGACTCCACAAAACGTTGTGATACAGTGAGTGTGTTTTGTCGTGATTTAGTGTCGAGTTCCAGTAGTGCGCGTAGCAAGAGACTAAGAAAGAGGGTAGACAGATTTGTCTGCTCCTAACAATTTATTTTCATCCACCCGCATTCTCCAGTCAACCCGCGATCATGACGCTTGCAACAGCGTCGAAATATCGGGAACTCAAACAAATTAATAATCGCGGAAGATATCCCGTAAGTGACATTTTAAGTTATTGATAATGATCATTTACAGAAGAAAACTGTCCATTCTGTGAAATCACGTAAGTGCGAAAATCATCTAGAGCTTTGTAGTTTATTTAAAAATGATATAACATAGTTATTAACTCACTCATTTTATTTAAAAAAAAATGGATATGTCTAAAGAGTTATAGAAAAGCATAGAAATAATTTCCTAGTATTTACTTTATTTATAATTTTAATCTGTTTTAGGGATCATCAAAAAATGTCCAGGGGCCAGTGAGCAACAACTACATAAAGAAATAAAGAAATTGCAAAAAGATAAAGACTCTTTTCAACAACGGTTAAAAAAAGCCAGAAAGCTCAGTACAAATTCTGCATTTCAAAATGCTTTAAAGAAATTTAAAACATTAGCTGCTATTTTTACAGTAATGCAGTTTAGAGAGATTAATAAACCTAAAATGGGAAGGAGATTTACTAAAGAAGAAAAGATAATGGCACTGTCTATGTACAAGCGAGGACCTCGAGCTTATAGATGGCTCAGCAAAATTTTCATCTTACCATCTTCAGTAACATTGAGTAGGCTGCTTTCAAAAGCTGGTTTAAAGCCAGGGTTTAACGAAAACATTTTTAACCAGTTTCATGAAAAATTAAAAGGAATGAAAGAACATGAAAAATTGTGTACATTAATATTTGATGAGATGGCTGTCACTCCGCACTTTGACTACAACAGAAGAAAAGACCGAATTACGGGATTTGTAAATTATGAAGGAGAATCAGTAAGAAAAATAGCGGATCATGTGTTGGTATTTATGATTAGAGGCATTGTAAAAAACTGCAAACAGCCAATTTACTACTCATTGTCTGCTGGGAGTACACCAAAAGAAGTTTTGGCACGACTGATTAAAAAATAATCCGAGAATTGAACAGAATAGGATTTACTGTTATGGCTACTGTTTGTGACCAGGGAACATCAAATGTAAGCGCAATCAATTATTTAATTGAAGAAACTCGACAAAACTACTTGAGAAACAATGAAATTTTAAAACACTCAGTATTTGAAGTTGAAGGGAAGTCCGTGATTCCATTATATGACCCACTCATTTATTAAAAGGGTTACGAAATAATCTTATCACAAAAAATTTGAAATACTCCATGGATGGCCAAGAAAAAGGTGCGAAGTGGGAACACATACAATTATTATATAGAAACAACCCAACCTATTAATATTTCTACTACTAATACCTTTTACGATCACAATTTTTTTTATTATTATTCTGTATTTCCAAAACTGTTTCACCCCTTTGAGTGCCGTGCCCTTTTGGTACTGGGCATTCCAGAAGTGCCGCCCCCGCATATCCCTCAACCATGTGAAGTCAAGAAGACAGGTGTGTAAATTGTCTGCTGGATATCGTTAGCCTTATCAACTAATCCAACCTAACATTTTTAATTTATTTCTTCTAGCGCTGGATGGAAGTGGTCCCTCCAGATGGATTGATGAAAAAGGTGCAGCTTCGCCGCCTCCCTCTATGTAAGTTTGATCTAATCTCTGCCTTAAAGATACAAAAACATTCAAAAGAAATACAAATGTTATATATTTCACAGAGAACAGCAAATAATATTTACTCCTTCCACGGGAGTTATATGCGTGGAAGACGTGGACGAAGATTGTGTTGTCAATGCAACGATTGAGCTGGTTGGGTTCTCGCCGAGCTCGTCGTTGTCTGCAGAGTGTTCAACACTGCAGAATTGTTCGCCAGGTCCATTGACCTCAAGACCAGGTAATTTTTACGTTTTTTCTGGTGATAATCTGGATGTGGGATTCAAAGCAGCTGATTGTTAACTATAAGCTCATAATATTATTTTGTTTTAGAGCCTCGATTTTCGAATCTAATCTAGAGCGCGAAATTCTGCAGTGGAAACGCTCTGCGGGTCTGAATCCCGACGCGATGTCGAAGATGAGGTGGCAGAGGACGAATTCCCTCGCAGGAGGCACGCTGGAGAATTCGTCGTGGAAGAGTTGTCCAGCGACCTCCGCGAGGTATTAAGGTCCATCGACACGCAGGACGACCGTGCTCTGCGAGAGTACAGTCAGGAGGATTTGCTGCACTTCGATTGTTCGCACAATCCCCAGGTTTTTACTGGGGAGCGCGAAAAGTTTACCGGCCCAGCGGGGACAACTTTTGCGGTCGCGGGTATGTCTCCGTTCCAAATCTTTTCCAATATTTGGGACGAAGACATAATTAATCGACTTAATCGTTCGTGAGACCAATCGATATGCAGCAAATCTTCAATCATCAACGTTGCCACAACACTTTCGTTTGAGAAAGTGGATGCCAATAACGCCACAGGAGCTGTGGTCGTTTTTTGGCATCATAATGCTGCAAGGCATTTGTCCACTCCCTGTGGAACGAGAATATTGGTTCCCATGTTTGCCTTATTTGAAGTTGGGCAAATTCAGCGACATTATGTCGTACCCAAGGTTTTGCCTAATAAAGCGTTGTCTACATTTTGTAGACAACGCTTTATGTGCCAGAGGTATCCCAAATAATTAACAAAAATTTAGCCTATAGTGGATCCTTATAAAGAGGTATAAAGAGGTATACTTATAAAGAGCTGAACTTAGAATTTAGGTGACCTGAGCAGGAAATCGCTATTGACGAGTCGCTACTGCTGTGGAAAGGCAGGCTGTCGTTTTCACAGCTGATAGCGACGAAAGCTGCTCAGGTAGCAACCCCACTTCGCGCAGCCAGCCACTTCCCAGAAAAAACCAACGAGCGGAAGTCACGTTGCAAGTGGTGCGCACTTAAAAAAGTTGACAGTTGCACAGCTTTTTTTTTTCGTGATAAAATCATCTAATGAGGCCTCCCACCCCGGGCAGGGCGGGAGGGACTGTCAGACTTGTACTGACTAAAATCCACGGTGTCCTTCAGTAGTTCTTTATGTTCCGGGGTCACGGTGATGGTATAAGACCCGCGACCACGGCAGGCTTTAGCTTTCTGAGAGGGGGCCTCATTATGCTGACGCTCTTTGAGGCGTGCCACTAAGGGGTATTTAGGCGATCTAGCTGGCCGTTAATCAAATTCCAAAATAGTGAAATTCGCACAAAAGAATACCTGTGTTACAAAATACAATGACTGGGCCACACAAAGAATGCGTATGCGCGCCCCCCCACCCGCGCGACCGCCTGTAACGACAGTCGACTCTCGATCGTCTATCTGAGTGCGTGCTTGTATCATTCGCAACAGTTATTTTTCTACATTTTCGAAGTTGTTTTTTATAATTTGTGTCACTTTCCTGAAAGATTTTGTGATGAATACGGAAGAAGCAGGTATGTAAAAATATATTAGTATTACTTTTATCATCACAACAATGTTTGTTCCAATTTTCTATTTATTTAACTGTTAAGAGAAATTTATTAGAAATTCTTAACAATTTTTTACACAGATTGGAGGATTAGTTATACAACCTGTTTTTTTTGATACCCCATAACTCTAGGGTTATATTCTGTAGGTAAAAATAATACTAAAACTCCTAGAATAGGTGGTCCAAAAATGCATCGTTTCGGAGATATCATCAATCATAGTTAAATTAGGTCAAAAAATGTCACCAGTATGACGAATCTTTACTTTTGCGAGGTTGCCAAACTTCGCAGTAGAATAGACCCTCGATGTGTCTAGGTATCTAAGTTTCATTGATAAATACAAGTAATTCATTTTTATTCAAACCAATCATTCATATAAAGCTAAGAAAATGCGACGTTGTCATATTTCACGTAAGGGTGTTTTACATTAATAATCGTGACTTAGCCGAATTATTTTGTATGAAAAATGAAAAAAAAAAATAACGAAGGTTTGGAAGATAACTCATATGCCAGTTGATTCTTTGATATGGCCTCAATCATACCATAGAGTTATGGGATATCAAAAAAAACACGTTGTATATCAGGGTGCGTCCCGGCTCTCTTTTCAATGTATATTGGTAGCCCCCTGTCTCTATTTTCTAGAAAAGTAATAATCTGTTCCGACTTAGTCCGATTTCATAAAATATCACTACATGTTATAAAGTAATATAGTATTTTTGAGAAAATGCAAGACCAAGACCTACCTGATTTCAATAAAAAACTCGACTTTATGGAGAATTACCTTGTAAATTTGGACAAATACACCCCAGAGCAAATAAATGAAATAAAACACAAATTTTCATATGTAAAATCAGAATTAAAAAGAACATGGAAGGCTTCAACTTATAAACTTGATAACTTTCTTACGAAAAATCGTGATTGGCTACAGGGCACTTTCGAATTACCAAAAGTTAGTAGGTCGACTAGCCGACCAGGTCGGCCAGTAAAAACCTTTGAAAGCTCTAGTGAGAGGACAAAAAGAAGAAAGACGGAGGAGCTTCGAGGGGCCGAGCTTAGTGTTCTTACGCATGCCACTCAATCTAAATTATATAGCATGGGAAAAAGAGACGCCTCTCTAGTATTAAAAGAAATTAATGTCTCTCCAAGGCGTGCATCTAAGTACAAGAAAGCATATTTTAAAAAAAGATGATACAAAAATGCTGAGTCCGTTTGAAGCCCTTGCCATGATTGTAGAGGCGGGACTTTCGAGAAGACAATACGAAATAATAAGAGCTACTAACAAGAAAATGTTTCCAAGCTACAATTTGATTCAGAAAGCAAAATCAGAGTGTTATCCTGATAAGTCAGGATATAGAGTAACAGAAACTTGTGCTGAAGTGAGACTAGATAGCTTGCTAGAGCATACAAATAAAAGGCTACTTTGCTATCTTAAAGAAATAATAAGTGAACTTACAGACGATGAAAAAGAAAACCTTTCTTTAATATCTAAATGGGGATGTGATGGCTCCCAGCAAGTCCAATACCAACAAAAGTTCATTTCAAGAGAAATTCCAAGAAAAAAAACCAGTACATAGATTACATATCAGATTTAGAAGATTTTTCTAGGTTTTATGGTGATGTAGATGATTCAGATAATTCAGTCAGAAAAGCAAGAAGTAGAGTCAGAGGACAGCTTGCAGTCCGAAAGAAAAAAAAACAAGGTGCACAAAGGAAAATACAAAAAAAGTCAACAAGTTGAAGAAGATATTCATGATGGTAGCCGGAGAATCAGCTAACAAAACAAAAAAAAAATTCAAGAAAAAAACGGTCTGAAAATTGAACTTCTCTTTATTTAATTTCTTTTGGAGGCTGGATAAAGTACGCCGTCGTGATGAAAATGTTAAACGCAAACGCTCAGATTCTGATAAACGAAACTATACATTCAAATATTTTATTAATGAAGGAGATGTATTTTATTTTAGAAACTCTTAGATCATTTAGATAAATACTCTTGTCTATAAATTCTTAAGTGTTTGTATTTATTTACTTTTGCCTGTTATTTCGTAAATCTTTATCGATAGCTTAAATAATTTTACATGTTGCTCCAAACTTATCAGATACAATTTAAATAATGTTACTTGTTTGTACATAACATTCAGTGAAAACTTAGATAGTTTTACCTGTTTACCAAATGGGGATTTTTTTATCTAAGCAACGTAAACTGCCTTTTATTTGAGAGCTACCAGGGCTCATTATAATATCAAAAATAGCTATAAAAAATAGGTACATATTTATGTTAACAGCATCTAAATCCGTCTATGTATATTGTAATTTTTTATATATTTTTTTTCATTTTTTTTTAACTTCAAATCACTCTCCTGTAAAGTTCATTCAATGTCGCGTTAGTAATTTTTGCCTTTCAAGCGTCGATATCATGAAGGCGGATAATATTATAGTGGATCTCGCAAGTATTTAAAGATTCTATAAATAATTAAACTGTCAAATAATTGACCATTGCGAGTCAGGATCATACACAGACATTCTTGGTAAAACCACCATATTCATATCATTACCTAACATAAGAAGGTGGCTAGAAAGAAATCGAGGTATCTACTGGAACGAGAGCTACATAGACTACAAAGAGTTTCAACACGTTATTTTACCATACTTAGAAAATAAAAAAAATAACACGACGGGAGTTACATAACCGTACAAGGCTACTACACAACAGCCTTCATTGTAATTAGGTAGTAACCATGATATTTCATGTAACTTCCTAGTATCGAGCGATAACAGGAAGCATTAAGATTATAACGTCTCTTTGTTCCATGTACTTAGCTTATAAGATTTTTATTGAAAATAAAGTAGTCTTAATCTGCTCTTCAAGCGAACACACCTCTTGTTCCTTTTTAAAAAGCCTCTCGCCTCCGCCCACAAACTAACTCGGGTTTGAAAAAGATTAAGTGGATTAAAGAGTTGTGTACAAACTGTGAAAAGTGATCAACATAGTTGAGAAGGGATGTCCTAATTTTTCAGAATTAAAAAGAAAGTTTTGTAAAAATAAAACTGATTACAATTGTGTGAATCATAAAATGAATTTTAAATTAAGTAGATTAAAGAGTTATGTACTAACTGTGAAGTGATCGACATAGGTGAGAAGGAATGTCCCAATTTTTCAAATTAAAAAAAAAATTGTAAAAATAAAACTGTTTACAATTGTGTGAATCATAAAAAGAATTGTAAATTAAGTAGATTAAAGAGTTATGTACTAACTGTGTAGTGATCCACATAGGTGAGAAGGATGTCCTAATTTTTCAAAATTAAAAAGAAAGTTTTGTAAAAATAAAACTGTTTACAATTGTGTGAATCATAAAAAGAATTGTAAATTAAGTAGATTAAAGAGTTATGTACTAACTGTGTAGTGATCCACATAGGTGAGAAGGATGTCCTAATTTTTCAAAATTAAAAAGAAAGTTTTGTAAAAATAAAACTGATTACAATTGTGTGAATCATAAAATGAATTGTAAATTAAGGAGATTAAAGAGTTATGTACTAACTGTGAAGTGATCCATATAGGTGAGTAGGATGTCCTAATTTTTCAAAATTAAAAAGAAAGTTTTGTAAAAATATTATTTATTATTATTATTGGCTATTGAAGGACACCGTGGATTTTAGTCAGTACAAGTCTGAGAGGCTCTCCCACCCTCATTTGATGAATTTACCACAAAAAATAAATAAGAATGTACAGATTGGCCAGCATGGATAACAAGGTTCAAACAATATCGCGACACAACGAAACTAAAAGCATTGCCACAACAAAGCCAACGATGTCTTTCAATCTTTCAAGTTGTCGGAGGATGCTGCCAAAAACTACAACATTGTCAAAAATAAAGGCCATTGCCCATTTTTGGCCATGGGTGCACACTTATGAAATTGTATTATAACTGTAATACAAATCGTCAATATATATAAATAAAAAAGACTTCTTCCAACCTTAAGGACCCTGGTCTGAATATGGATTCTGCTTCCGCTTCATCCGAAACTCCTCGCGCGACTCATGAACCTTTATCAAGCTATGATGATCACCCTGGCATTCACACTGGACAGTCGAGTTCTTCGCAAACATCAACAATTGACCCAAACGTTCATTTACTTTGTGTGAATTGTGGAATAAGTATATCCAGACTGCGAAGACATCCATTGGTTATCGCAGAGGTGCGACGACTTATTCAAAGATGGAATGAACCACAGCAGGTAAATGTTTCTAATATCTATATGTTATCAAGAAAACGTGGATACAAGGTAATTTTCTGTTTGTATACTTTTAATTTAATAGGTAACAAGTGAAAACTTGGTATGCCATTCCTGTTGGATGTCAGCTTGGAGTGAAATAAGACAAACTTCTCTTACGGGTCGGCAAAGTGCTCCAATTGACGGTCATGCTCATGTATGCATCTCCTGTTACCTTCCACTTCTTCCTCCACCCTCCTGTGGACAGTCGCTTTTACGAAAAAGATCTCACACGCTACGAAGCAACACACTTCGTGAGGATCGTATTAGAAATGAGGTTGCTCGTCAAGTTGTTCCACGTGAGGTAAGATATTCCATCTGTAAATGTAATTTGACACTCTCAACATATTATAGATGATACTGGTACTATCTGTAGTAGTTATCAACAATCATGTCATTTTCAACCGATAAAAAAAAACTTTATTACGTTATTTAATATTTGTTACGGTTGCCGAGTTCAGCATCTGGCTGCCATACTTTTTGGCGAAGGATTGACAGAGCAGTATCAAGAACACAACGAGATACTAAAGCTCAGCCATCTTCTATTCAAGCGGAAAGCACTGACACTGTATTGACAAATGAAGAGGAAAGTGTAGCCTCTGATACGGTTCAACCACTTTTTCTTCAGTCGGAAAGCACTGCCACTGTATCAACAAATGAAGAGGAAAGTGTAGCCTCTGATACGGCTCAACCATCTTTTATTCAATCGGAAAGCACTGCCACTGTATCAACAAATGAAGAGGAAAGTGCAGTCTCTGATAACTGCATAGTGCTGCCTAATTATATTCGTGCGCCAGTTACACAAAGTCGATGCTTTTTTCCCAACTGTGTCAGATCTGAGCGTCTTACAGTCCCAAATGACCTAAGAGTCAGGCTATTCTGAGACTATAATTATTATGTACCTGCAGAATGCAGAATTTGCTAGCATCATTTAACAAGCAATACATGGGAGTCACTTTTGGACTCGCTTGAGATTCCTATTCGAACTTTTAGTGCAGAACAAGTCGAAGAATTTGCTGCCTTACTAAAGAACAGTATGTTCCATCATTTAGATTTTAATAATATAAATGACATGCCTGATCACATAGTGCACTACTATCTAGGCTTCAATAAACGACAATTTTTGGACAGTCTGTCCAATGTCCCCAGGCTAGCAAATAAGCACAGAGGGTCATTTCCACTTGCTGCTTATTTAATTAAATTAAGAACAGGGGATAGTGATGAACGCATTGCAGCATTATTGAAAGTACTGAGAAGTACCCTAGAACGTCATATGATTGAAGCACGCGAATTGTTAACACAGGACTTTGTTCCTTCAAATCTGGGCATAAAACATATTAGGTACCAGAGCGGATATAAGTGCGAGAAATCTCATAATTCCAGGTGGATTATATCAAGGTGAAGCTAGGAACCCTATAATAATTGCTGATGGTACATACATTCATATTGAAAAAAGCTCAAATTATCATGATTTTTTGTCTTTTGTCCCCTTTTCTGTGTTTTAAACCTCTAATGTTTTTGTTTTTTTTGTGTAGTAGATTATTTGCTTCAGTGTTTTAAACACAAAAACTGCAAGTAACTGAACCAAATGAGTCGTAATAGACGAGTAATTGTTACTCAAACAACATTAATGTCAGTGCATTGAAGGTCAGTGACGTCATTAAGTTGTTATAGAAACATTTCGGTGATTCTTTAGCTCAAACTTGCAAAAAGTGAGCACAGGCGGTTTTGCATATATACCCCTCAATTATAGATTTTAGTCACAAAAGCAGAAATCCTAAAATTATTAGCCAGCTTTGCTACGTAAACGGTTATGTAATAAAAAAGGCAAAATAAAAAGTATTCAGAAATTGCAACAAATGTAAGGGAATTATATGTAATAATGATAAAACAAAACTGAATGAATACATAAGTAAAAGAGTGTATACTTCATTCAAATAACACACATACTCTTTCGAAAATACTCTAAAGCTGTTTTCTGCCATACAAGATGTTCTTACATCGATTAAAACAAAGAGTGATTTTCCTCTCATCAAAAGTTATATGAAAACAATTTTGTACACAGTAGTTGATTTTGGCCCCCGTGTGGGCCCTGAGCATCCGGACGCGACCACTGAAGTTGGTCGCATGCCAGAGGGTCATGGCTATCCGGATGATCCGGGGATACCGCACGATCGCCGGCGAAGCGGCCAACCTGCTTGCCGGATTACTACCCTGGGATCTGGAGGCGACTGCCCTCCAGCACGTCTATGAGTGGCGTGTGGAGGCGCAGCGCCGGGGCGAGACCCCGCTGCCTCGAGAAGTCGAGGCGTGGCGGGAAGAGCTCCGGCGCGAGCTCAGGGTAGTATGGAGCGGACGACTGTCGCAACCGACGGCCGGCGCAATCGCGGCGGTAAGACCCCTCTTTGAGGAGTGGCTGGAGAGACGTCACGGCGTCCTGACCTATCGCGTGACGCAGGTCCTCACCGGACACGGAAGTTTCGGGAGGTACCTGTGGCTGATGGGAAAGGAGGAAACGCCGGGGTGTCACCACTGCGAAGATCGCCCGGAGGACACAGTAGAGCATACGGTGCAAGACTGCCCAGCTTGGGCAGAGCACCGACGTGTCCTCACGGCGGCGATAGGCGGAGACCTCTCGCGCCCGGCATTGGTTTCGGCCATGCTGCGGAGCGAGACGGAGTGGGAAGCGGTCGCCGCCTTCTGCGAGGCAGTAATGCTCGTGAAGGAGGCGGCGGGCCGCGAGAGAGAGAGGACAGCGTCCTCCCTCCGCCCCAACCGCAGTGGTGTACGCCCACGGCGCCGTACGTCGCAAGACGATCTCCGGCCACCGTAGGCGCGGGCATGCGGACAGCGAGTAAAGGGCAACTCGCTGTCCGACCATGGACCATGCCCGGGTCGACGGCGCGTCGTGTTCCACGCGCGCCTCAAAGAGCTGTCAGCAAAAATGACGGGGCCCCCTCTCAGAGGGCCAAAGCCTGCCGGGGTCGCGGGACTTATTTCTATTACCGTGACCCCGGAACATAAAGGGCTACTGAAGGACACCGTGGATTTTAGTCAGTACAAGTCTGACAGTACCTCCCGCCCTGCCCGGGGTTGGAGGTCTCATTTGATGATTTTACCACGATAAAAAAAAAAAAAAAAAAAAGTAGTTGATTTTAACTTTTTAACTTTCCCAGACCACAGAAAAGAATAGATCAATTTTTTATTTGAATTTTGTTCTAAATTTTTCAGAAATAACTGGTGTCGTGATGTGATGTGGGTTGATATAAATTACAAAGAAGGACATACATTAACATTAGATTTACAAGAGAAGATAAACAGGCACAAAACAGAAAAGATGGCTGCTAGGTCAAACCGTGATAAAGTCAGAAAAGGTAGAATTCCATTATTGTGCTTGGCCTAGAGAATGGTTTTATCTTGTCCCAAGTCAGAAGTAAGCAATTTTTTAAACAAAAGTAAACTTCTATCTACTTACAACATGACAGGCCATCTTTCTACTAATAAAAAAGTGTACTGTGCTATTTGGAGTGAAAACACTGCCGGAAGAAGTGGAAATGATATAACAAGTGCAGTATACAAAATTCTGACACAGGTTTTACTTGACAACCCCCATTTCACATCAATTATATTATGCAGTGATTTGTGTTCCTCAGAACCGCAAGAGCATCATGAGCTTTGCTTTAAGACAGCTTATTGATAAATTTTCTACTGTAAAAGGGATATTTACATATATAATCCAAAGTAGTAAGTTAGCATTCCTACATTTACTGCACAGCAGTTAAAACATGTTTTTCTCATTTGTAAATAAATGCTATTAATTCAACGTTAGACTTTGAAAACGTAGAAGAAATGGATGATTGAATTTTTGTATCAGTAGGTACTTGGTTGGGTATACAAAAGATACATTAGTTAAAGTATTACCACAGATTACGTATTACGTTGGATCCAGGAGATACGAAAAGGAAGTCTAGGACAGTCAAAGAACAGCTAGCGATGGATACATCGACTACATCAGATGCTGAAATTATGACAAATCTTTTTATGAATGGTTCTACTTTAAGATCGTATTTTAGAAAATATGTGTTTGTACTTGACAGACTTTCAGGACAGTTTAAGTTGTATTAGAACCTGTATACCAGATTCTAGAAGGCGAGCACCAACTAACTACACAACAAGGAAATCGAAGCGCTACTGAAAGTTTCAGTGACCTTCAGTAGCTCCATCAGTCGCAATTTGTTGGGAGCAAAGAGTTTCAGATCATCCATGTATAAGAGGTGAGATATGACCTGACCACCTCTCCTCAACCGATAGCCTAGACCTGAATCCTCCAACAATGTGCTTAGAGGATTCAGGGCCAAGCAGAACCAAAGTGGACTCAAACTGTCGCCCTGGAATATTCCCCGCTTGATCCATATAGGTTCATCGTTCGCCTGGATCTGTCGACACCCTGGATTTCCAATGTGCAGATAGGTAGAGGCCGTAAATGGTCAAAAAAAAACTGGCCAAGTGCGATTCGAATACTTAGTGGGAAAGTATTTTACGATAAGGTACTACCACAAATGAAAATTAGACAATGTAAATAGTAACATAGCTCTATCTAAGCGAAAACTTTTCAAAACACAAATACAAAGATATAATCATTGACTTTGTTTATTTTTTAACACGAACGTTCGCTTTGTTGAATGTGTTTATTTGTTATTAAAATTCATCCCCAATTTATGTGATCTTTCATTTCATCATCATCATCATCAGCCTATAACGTTCCCACTGCTGGGACACAGACCTCCTCTCTTGTGAGAGGGAGTGGGCTATAATCCACCACGCGGGCCCAGTGCGGATTGGCAGATGTCACATGTCTTCGAATTTGATGGTTCTAGGACATGCCGGTTTCCTCACGATGTTTTCCTTCACCGTTTTGAGAGCAGTGGTGATGAAATAAATTACACAAAGTAATGCGCCAAGCTGGGTTCGAACCCACGACCTATAACTCGTAAGTCGGGACCGATACCACTGAGCCACCACTGCTCATCTTTCATTTAAAATTTCCAAATACTGCTTAAAATATTTTAAATATTGTAATACTTATTTAATTAACTAAGTTGATTTAAGCACAACATTTAACCACCCAACTCTAATTAAATTAATGGTTTTGATTTCGGTATTTAAAAAAGTAAGTA
Source organism: Agrotis ipsilon (assembly GCA_028554685.1). Lineage (NCBI taxonomy): Eukaryota > Metazoa > Arthropoda > Insecta > Lepidoptera > Noctuidae > Agrotis > Agrotis ipsilon. Next base: position 13,289,091 of record CM052972.1, read on the forward strand.
CTGAATAAAAAGACACTGAAACTGAAAAACACTGCATACATACACCTCAAACTTATCTTATTTAATAAGTCTATTTTCTTAATGTGATTTATGGGAGAATTGTAGTAGCTGGTATCATTATTTACGCTCAAAGAGACAGACGCATAGTGTAAAACGACGCCTGCACGCACACATACTTAAAATGTTAACTCAACACTTTGGAGCAACACGTCTTGGATATACCTATATTATGGTTCGATCCTTACCAAAGGCAATCAGAAGACAACCTAAACTGTTACAAAAAGATGGGGTTAGGAGCCAGTGTTATTTTACAATTCGCAGATGTTCTTCGTACAATAGATGCACCGGCGCCTTTTCATTTATTCTTTGATATTTTTTTACATCGACTCCGTAACTTGATAAGCTACGTGAACGGGGATTGCGAGCCACCGGAACTGTCAGAGAAAATCGAGTCTCGAAATGTCCACTACCAACAAACAAAGAATCCAAGAAAACGAAACGTGGTTCTTTGACGTACAAATCCACATGAGCTGAAGAAATTATTGTGTGTAAATAAAACGATAACAGTGTTGTAACAATGGCGTCAAATTCTGAAAAAGTTTTGCCGTTAGGTAAAATAAGACGCTTTTCACAGCAACAAAAGAAATATATACAAGTCGACCAACCAGCCATCATAAAAAGTCGTAATGAAAATATGGGAGGTGTAGACAGGTCAGACCAAAATATTGGTCGTTATCGTAAATCGATAAGAAGGAAAAATGGTATTTTCCATTGATTTGTCACTGTCTGGATATGGCAGTCCAATGTGCTTGGCAACTATATCATAGTGATGGAGGAGAGCTTGATCATTTAGAATTCCGGAGGAGCATTGTAACTGCTCTTCTCGAAACGTATCATAAAAATGAAAACCGGAAACCAAGACCTCAAGTCTGCTAATTTTATTTAACTCACATGCTATTGATATTCAATTGAGACTCAATAACGATTCCATTACAATTAGAACAAAGGCGATGGTATCAAAATACACCCAAAATCAAAGTGTGATCGATACGGTCAAACTGTATGCCGATTGATTCCCTAGAACTATCTTTATAATCGTACCAAGTTTCAATATCCTGACCCATGGGATATCGGAGTTATGGGCTGTAGTTATGCCTGCATCACGCGGAAGTTCAGGACGCCATGACGTCTATACTGCCACTCCTCAAAGAAGGGTCTTACCGCTGCCATTGCGGCGTGCGCGGTTGTCGGTAGCGACCGTCGTCCCCTCCATACTGTCCCCGAGTTCGCCCCGGAGCTGAAGAGCTCCGGCCTCGACAAGACGAGGCGCGGCGCGAAAGCTCTGTGCCTCCTCGACTCCAAGTGGTAATACCAATCCTAGAAATCGATCTCGGAGACGCTGTGGATAATATTCTCAGAGCCAGACTCCAGGTATGTGTTGGTATCGCGCAAGTGCACTACTCCAGCCATTTTAAAGCGGGAAACGCTCCCGACAATCAAAAAGTTGCTAGATCAGTTCTGTGAGCTCGAATATAAAATACGTTTTTCATCCCCCCATCTCGGAAAGGGTACTTTTGCTCTATGATATCTGACCGTAAAAGCCGTTTTTATCCTCAAGTGAGTAAAAGCCGTTTTTATCCTCTAGTGAATAAAGTAAATTTGAATTTAGAACATAGTATGAACAAAAGAGTAGCAGCAGTAATGGCGGCCGGTGACCGCAACAGCTGATCGCTTGCTGTGGTGCCCGCTTGACGTTCGAAGGTTGTCGAGGAAACAAATTCTATTTTTAAAATTTGATGTGGTAACATCAAATCTCGCCTTAGGTGGGAAAGCAAAGTACGCTCCTCGGGTGTAAGGCTGCGTTGCCTTGGGCTAACTTGAATCCCTCGCTTCACTAAGGATTTTTAACTTTATTCCCTCGTTTCTTTCGGGTATTAACACTTGAACCTCCTCGCTGCGCTACGGACGGAGGTTCACCCCCAGAATCCTTAGTATCGCTTCGGAATTCAATACGCCTCCCTTGGAGCGTAATCTACAATTATTTTGTTAAAATCTCAGACCCGGAACATTCTTGGCTCAGTACTTTGTTTTACCTTTTTTATTTGCTTTGTGCGGTTTTCCTTTCACGTCTTATTGTTATGTTATAACAAACCAAGATAAAAATAAGTAACTTAATACTTAGGTAGTAGTTTTCAACTACTACCTAAGTATTATTTGTTTTAATTTAAAAATTATTCTGTTCTATAATAATGTCTTAGTTAATACCTAAACTGAAATAAAAGCCTATCTTGTGTTTGTACAATGTACATCTGTTTTTATTTGTTTTTGCATTTAGTCATTTCCTCGCTGAGGTGGGATGAAAAGTTACGTGTTGCACTCGAGTGCAAAGATTTTTCACCTTGTGCTCTTTTGAAATTGAGCACGCGGTTAAAAATCAACTTTGCACTCTTGTATAACAAATAACTATTGCTTATTTGTTCGACTTTTTTGCGCTAATAAATAAATTGAACCTTCACCTGCAAGTATCGGGAAATTAGAAGTTGCAAGGCATGAGCAACATATTTGCATATGAAGATAAAATCACAGCATCTATTGCTAAAATCAAGCTATGGATTAATAAGGTCGAAAGAAAAAAAAATTCTGCATTTGATACGCTCAACCAAATTATTGACGGAGAAGGAGACCCTCTCCGTGGTGTAAGCTCTCCAACACTTCCGGCATTACCTCGTCGGACTTTCCTTTGTTTGAGTCTGAACAGACTTTAGTTTTTAAATAAAATACGGCTTGGCATCTCATACCTACTGGAAATTCAATTCTTTGATTTGTGCATTGTTATTTCTTGAATCTACTATCTTCGCGCGACCAATGATTGGACTTGAAATCATTGAAAGATGGACAAGTTTATTAACATTTTTATCTCGGAGTTGTTGGAAAGTCGGAGTTGTTGGCAACTGGTCAATACACGGCGACAACAGCGCATTTATCCCGCCGTCGATATTTACGACTTGAGCAAAACAAAAGTCATTAAAAACTTCCGATTAAATAAAAATCTAATAAGGGTTCTAATAGATCTATTGGCTCCTGTAATTCAAGATACCACTAAAATAGACCTGAAAACGAAGGTAAATAATTGTTTACTAACTTTACCCACCAAAAATACTATTTGCACGCCCTAAAATACCTCTAAATTACTTATGTGCACCAAATTCCTTCTATTCTTTGGTGTACAATGGAATTTTTAGAGTGCAAAAAAGTACCTAGGTATTTGTTGAGTGCTCAATTTATTATTATAAAATGAACCGATTTTATTATATTGATTTTTTGTATGACTTGGATAATTGTATTATAAAATAAAGAACTTTATCATTTACCTTCCCACCTAACACTTGGTTACATTATTTCTGGTCCTATGCACTTTACATTTTTTGGGTACTGGGAGTTACCAAACTCCAACCGAGAACTTAAATAAAATAAATGTGTCCCAGGCAACAACCTCCCGTTGCATAAGTGATGTGGAACCATCCAAACATTTTTCATGAATGGGTGAGATTTCCAAGAACGTTGCAAGAGCTTCAAACAATAGCCTTAGAGTAAGACATTTATATTCTTGTTCAATACCCAAGTGCTAATCTAATTTTCATAACTGTGTAGACTTAATTTATATAGACCTTTTAAGCTTTTACAACTGCTATAGGTTTCCCGGAGTGATAGGATGTATCGACTGCACACATGTTGCAATTGTGCCTCCTTCGAGAACTACTCACGATGAAAGAAGTTATGTAAATAGGAAAAACTTTCACTCCATTAACACACAGCCGGTTTGTATTAATTTGATATCAATAAAGTAAACAAAAAAGTATCAGATTTTTACTTTACAGATTTGTGATTCCAAATTAAAAATTTTGAATGTGAATGCACTATTCCCAGGCAGTACACACGATTCATATATCTGGAGCAACTCTGCAGTGTTGCTTTTACTCCATAATCTCCATAATGCTGGATATACCAACTATCATTTATTGAGTATGTTCTATACTACGATCTTATAAAATTTATCTCAAAACTTGGTGAGATAATAAAATTGTAGTACAGGTTTTTCAGGTGATAGTGGTTATCCCTTGAGGCCATGGTGTCTAACACCCATATTGAACTTGGATGAGGATGACGAAGAGAATAAGCCTGCTTTTCTGTACAATGAAGCATTAAAGAAAACGCGATCCACAATTGAGCGCTGTGATGGAGTGCTAAAGGGAAGATTTAGATGTCTTTTATAGGATAGGGTTTCACATTACACACCTAATAAGGCCACTAAAATAATTAACGCCTGCTGTGTGTTACACAATTTGTGTATAGCCCACAATTTTGAGCTAATTAATATGCCTAACGAAACAGAATTAGGCATCATTAATATAGACCCTCTACCCACAACAGGAGGCAATATTTATTTAAATCTAGGGAGACAAAAACAACAAAATATAATTAATAATTACTTTTCATAAAATTTTAATAAATTGTTACAAACTATTTATAAAATTGTTTTATTTATTAGACTCAGACTTTTAACAGACTAATTATAAAATCACAGTACCTACATTCGTTCAAACAATAATTATCTTAGAAAAGTAACAAATCTATCTAACAGAAATATGTAAATAATTAACAGTCATTTGTGTACTCATGTAAAAACGGTTGATTCACAGAAAGGTAGATAAGTGCAACGGTAACCATAGTACCTACTTACTTTGCGCCAACCATCCCAAGATTTTTTGGCTCCGGCCACAGCATTTAATTGTTGAGCGATGGCTTGCCATCTTCTCTCTGCTTCCTTTTTAGTAAAACTGGAGGAGAATTTACCTCCCCTCAATTCCGGCTTCAACGAGTTGAATCAGTAAGTAGTTTTGTAGCGAACTGGGGTATTTTATCCCCTCCATGTTAAAGTGAAAATTATGGAATGTAACACAACAAACAGACAGCCCACTATTGATGTAAACACAGAGTACATGACTTGTAAACAAAAGTTTTGAAGGAACCGGCAACCGCAAACTCTGACACTGACAGATAGATATTTCGTTTTATACATATATAATTAGGTTTAGTCAGCGTTTTAAAACGAAATCATTCATTCACTCATAGTTACCTAAAACGGAACGTGCGATTCTTCATAATGGTAACATTAGTTTCACTCGACATTTACGCGATTATTTCTATTTTGACTGAGAATACGGAATTCTGCTCAATTCGACATTTTTTGGTAGAGATAGAGATCGACATACGAACTCGAACTCGAGAAAAATGGCGAATATCGAGAGTTGGCCCCCAGAGCGAAAACCGTCTTCCAAAGATGCTGGGATGACGTAGTTTACAGAATTTTTATATTTAAGCTCAATTAAACTAACATCTCATCCTTTTCTAAAAGGCAAAAATAATTAAAATTTAATTGATTTAGGTTATATTGAAATTGTATCAGAATTAGACGACTTGATTGACTTTGTTTTCCCCGTTCTAAATATATAATCCTGTGCTACCATACATAGAGCAATTTTATGCACACTTAACGACACCGTTCGAGAAATAAATAACTGAATACTCGATCGGTTAGATGGAGAAACACTGCATTTCTACTCCATCGGTAAAGTCGAAAATGACAAAGCAGACGAATTATTTTTTGGGCCAGATGCACTTAACAGAATGCAACCAAGAGGTTTTCCAGAGCACCATCGTAAGCTCAAAATAGGATGTATTTGTATGATCATGCGTAATCTCAGTTTTAACGACGGATTGGTAAACGGAACTAAAGTAATTGTAACAGGTACGTCGCCGCGCTTAATTACTGGTCAAAAATTGTCGGGTACAGATGAATATTTAATTCCACGTATTATTCTTAAGGGTCCTATTGATCCCAAAAGTCCATTCGAAATGTTAAGCCGTCAATTTCCTTTACAGTTGTCTTACGCGATGACTATTCACAAAAGTCAGGGCCAAACTCTGAGCCTGGTCGGAGGAGATCTTAGGTCGGACATGTTTAGACACGGGCAATTGTTCGTCGCGCTAGGTCGAGCAATCAAAAAGGAATACATCAAAATTTTAATTCACAAAGATCGGGGTTTAGATGGCAAACCGTACGCGAAAAATGTAATAATACTGGAGCTCCTATAAATTAATGAATGTAGAGCTTCCTGAATAAATCTACCATGATCTTCGTAGGCAAATCAATAAAGTTAATCATTAAATCATGTTGACATTGCTATTCAATGAGCGTTTTTTATTTAATTTGTTCTAGCTTTCTTGAGTTAATGTAGTAATCATCACATTATATATTGTTGGTATTTACAATGTGTCCCAGGGATAAGTGACCGCACGGCGTTTTTTGAATATTTGTACAAAATTATTAATAATTACATTTATATTTCTGACTTTGCGGATTTAGTTTTTTTTAAATATATATGCTTGAATATAGTCCATCACAACTCCTTAAGCGCAGATTGCTAAGTACGAACTTACCTTGTACTGAATATCTTACTAAGACCAAAGGTACCAGAAAATGTTTCTGACAAAAAGATGAGACTAAAAGCCAAAGTTAAAGCTAATTATGACAAGACTTCTCGTAGGTACTAGACAAACCTTCTCGCCTGGACAAAATGTAATGTTGCAGAGCAGACCGGACAAGACTTGGTATCCTGGCCAAATAATTTGTGAAAATAGGATGAAAAGTTGTCGGTTACGTTAAGGAGCCGGTGCGGTGGTAAGATTATGACTGCTAGTGACGCAGAGCCTGGCCTAGTCGTGTTGGGCGATTTCTCACTAGGGAGGCAGATCTCAATGTACGTCACGCCACAATAGAAGTGGAGAGTGGAGAAACACTGCATTTCTACTCCATCGATAAAGTCAAAAATGAAAATGCAGACGAATTATTTTAGGGCTAGATGCACTTAACAGAATGCAACCAAGAGGTTTTCCAGAGCACCATCGTAAGCTCAAAATAGGATGTATTTGTATGATCATGCGTATTCACAGTTTTAACGACGGATTGGTAAACGGAACTAAAGTAATTGTAACAGGTACGTCGCCGCGCTTAATTACTGGTCAAAAATCGTCGGGTACAGATGAATATTTAATTCCACGTATTATTCTTAAGGGTCCTATTGATCCCAAAAGTCCATTCGAAATGTACCGCCATCAATTTCCTTTACAGTTGTCTTACGCGATGACTATTCACAAAAGTCAGGGCCAAACCCTGAGCCCGGTCGGAGTAGATCTTAGGTCGGACATGTTTAGACACGGGCAATTGTATGTCGCGCTAGGTCGAGCAATCAAAAAGGAATACATCAAAATTTTAATTCACAAAGATCGGGTTTTAGATGGCAAACCGTACGCGAAAAATGTAATAATACTGGTGCTCCTATAAATTAATGTATGTATAGCTTGTAGAGCTTCCTGAATAAGTCTACCTCTGATCTTCGTAGGCAAATCAATTAAGTTAATCATTAAATCATGTTAACATTGCTATTCAATGAGCGTTTTTTATTTAATTTTTGTTCTAGCTTTTTTGAGTTAATGTAATATCATCACATTATACATAATTATATTGTTTGCATATAAAATGTGTCCCAGGGATAAGTGACCGCCCGGCGTTTTTAGAATATTTGTACAAAATTATTAATAATTACTTATTAATAAGTAATTACATTTATATTTCTGACCTAGCGGGTTTAGTTTTTTTTTTGTATTTAGGCTTGAATATAGTCAATCACAACTCCTTAAGCGCAGATTGCTAAGTACGAACTAACCTTGTACCGAAAACTTACTAAGACCAAAGTTACCAGAAAATGTTTCTGAGAAAAGTTGTCGGTTACGTTAAGGAGCCGGTGGTAAGATTATGACTGCAAGTGATGCAGAGCCTGGCCTAGTCGTGTTGGGCGATTTCTCACTAGGGAGGCAGATCTCAATGTACGTCACGCCACAGTAGAAGTGGTACATGAACGGAAACGTTCTCACCGACCTGCTCACAAGACGCTTAAAATAGCAGAGACCGATAAAAACCGTGTGTGATATGCAACGGCAATTGTAATAGCGTGGCTATCTGTTCCAACTTAAGGAAAATGTGGATAGCTGATAGATGGGAAAATGCAGGTAAAAAAAACATGGTTCAGGTGCCTGAACCGACGTACTTAGATCACTTATGTGGGTATTACAAAAAGAATATAAAAGTAAAGGGGGTTTAATATATGCATCCGAACATTTTGTAATGCTTTATGGCACAATTTTTAAAGAAACAAATCTGTTTTTGGTATCAAATGCACAATTACAGCACAGCACAATTTTGCGACCAACCGACCGTAATATAGTAAAAAAACGTGGGCGTTTGAGTTAATTACGTGCCAGAAACATAAAAATGATATCATTAAGGCATTCATGTCCATAACGACAAAATTACCCATACATAATTAGTGCAATATAATTAATAAAATATTAAAAGGCAAAGACATTGTTAGACTGGACAACATGAGCAGCAAACCAGTTATGCAAGCTAAAGCTTAAGGAAATTCGGCGTCGCGCGCCGACTCAAAAACGCGAGCACGCCGCGCACGTACAATCAAGTTTTGCTGACAGTAGTACCAGTAAACTATCTTGACCAAAGGGTAAAGTTTGCTTTGTTGGACGATGGATCGACAATAACGCTACTTCCTACTGAAGTCTCACAGCGGATAGGCGCAGAAGGTCCAAACGAGCCATTCTACATCGAGGTCGTAGCAGGCACGCGTATTAACGCTATGAACTCGAAACGAGTCAAGGTAAAGAAAATACACAACCAAAGGCATTGACTCAAACGATCAGGCCATAATACGTGCAACGAACCTGGCAGTTTGAGCACCTCACGCCTATAGCCCAGCATGGTAATCATTATAATTATTTAAAATCTTTATCACACACTATTTTATAATTTAACACTCACTTGTAATATTAATGTTTTGGTTTTTCTCATTATAGTATAATGTACTCTGTGTTTTTCTCTTCACTATTGAATGACATAATAGTCTGCGCCCGCGTCTGTTTCAGTGTTGCCATCCTTTAGATTAGACACTCATGGCATGGACAAACTGTTACGTCGGGTGTCGATTTGGTATTTTTTATTTATTTATTTTTAGTTTAATTATTATTGTTTTTTGTTTTATTATTTATGTACGTATCTGACCGTGACTTCACTTTGGGCCCTACCAGAAAACCAGCGCTGTGACAGTTAATTGTCACAGCACATGCTGAGGTAGGAGCCTTTTGGCCTCGCACAGGACAAAATTGTTTATGTTTTTTTATTTTTACCTTTGTTTTTCTTTTTTATTATTTTTGTTTTCTATGTTGTTTCTTTTCATGTAATTTTGTTTATTTTGTCTTGTGTGTCCAAATAAATCTCTTTTCTTTCTTTATAGTCGAGGAGTTTGCATATGACGCTGGCATACCATCTGTCTTGATCGGTCAGGACAACTGGGCACACCTTCTCGCCTCTGAAGCGAGAGAAGGTTTGAAAGGTCAAACAGTAGATTCACGCACACCGCTTGGCTGGATGAAACATGGTAAAATATGCAGTCTGTCGCAGTCGAAGTTACATGTTTGAACACAGACCGGTGACCGATACGGTCACATAAGTTCAGACGAATCTGTTGAAAAACTCGTACAAGAAAATTTTAGCCCGGAATCGTTAGGAGTGCTGTCACGCTGCCCGCGAACAGACCCAAACAAGAGCCTTGAAAATATTACAAGAAACAACACGTGCTCTGCCAGAAGGCTACGAGACGGGCCTATTATGGATAACTGAAAATATATGTTTTCCATACAACTACGCCTCCGCGCTCAACCGCAGAATCTAGTTTACGCAAAGATCAAACACTCAAATAAAAATATGCAGAAGAGACGAAAGCGCTGATATCAAATGGTTGTGCAGAGCTAGCACCGCCAACGCCAATCTAGGGCACACAATTGATACATACCGCATTTTCTAGTTATGAATCAGTCGCGAACTCGCCGTACTCCTTGCTGTTTGCGCTCATTTCGGTGCCTTACTTTGCTACAGTTTTTGCTGATTTATTTTTTTGTGCCAAATTTTCACCAAATAAGTATTTGTCGATTTTAGTGTCTTTCAGATCTTTATTTATGGAGAATGTGACGAATTTTCGTCATTCGCCATAAGTTGTTTAATCATTTCATCCACTGTATAAGTTGTTTAAGGCGTTCTTTATTTTTGTTCTAGTCCTGAAGTTCCCCTGTGACCACCTTGCTAACACAGAAATTGATGTATAAATTTGATCAGGATTATATTGAATTGGATTAGGGAAAAGTAGACAGAGTCGACAAAAACAGGTGTCCAAAACAATTGAAAGTATTAAATTAAAGCAAGCATACAACGAGCCCCTCTCTATTAACACGTTCGCAGACACTGCTTGATTTTGTAACCCTATCTTGACACAAGATTTTTGTATCAAAGGCTTTAGCGGTACTGTCACCGGTAAAAAAGACGAGGTATTTGAATAAAACAGCACTGGCCATAGCCTGCGCCTGCTCCAAACGTTACGTCACAGGACTTTCTGGCTATAGCTTTCCAAGGCATCAGCCGTTACGTCAGTAGTAAACAGTTATTTTACTCAAATACAGCATACTGCGACTATAGCCTTTAAATTTTTAACCCCGTCTTCTACAAAGTTTTAAATAATTATGATAAAAGAGCACCATTAAATAATAAAAACACAATTTTCTTTCGGAAGTCGGTGTCTTTGTTTTTTATTTCATTGACTATGGCCACCGACTTCCGAAAGAAAAGTTATTTTACAGTTTTTTTGTGTGATTTGACAGTTATTTCGTCCCCAGTTGTCACACGAATTGGGCAAGATGCTGATGCATATGTGCCTTCTGTTGAATCTACCATTACCTTAAAAGATTTAGGTGTCCACGTCTGTGTTCCTGCTTTAGTCGAGTCGCCAGGTGATGTTATTCCAACTTGGCCCTCGCTTATCACAAGAAATGCTATATACAAGAATAAGAATACTAGATACATACTAGCCATACTTAGATATACCTTCATATGATTCCGATACAACTCCACCAAGATCAGTTGAATCAATTACGATTTTACAGGATATTATTAGCTGGACGGACACTCAAAGTCCTGCACACAAAATATAAAGCAAAGGGCTGACAATCAGAAGCGACCTATGATGCCTCTACTTGCAGTACAGCTACTTTTCATCAACTATCAACTACAACATTAGTTTCCGACGTATCTCCTTGTGATCGTCTACGTTCTAGTCATCTACAATCGTAGAAGACGTATGGCAAGCAACAACGGCGGAACGCAATTGGAAGCAAGAGATAGAGTGCTATGTGTGAGTGAAAGGCGGGATGACGGGAGACAGGAGGAAGGAAGGATATGGAAGGACTGAGAGTGGGCAATGGCCGATGCCCCTAAGACCGTTAAGACGTTACAAGAATAAAAAGCAAAATAATTGTGAAGTGTGTTTTTAGTGAATAATTATAATTATATACCTATTGTTTTATTACTCAAGTTCCAGTCCCAAAGCAGAGCCAAGATTTATGACTCCCAAAGGTTTGAGAAAAGTAAGGCTGCTAAACAGTACAAAATACCTTACGCCGAAATGTAGGAAACTCTACAAAGTATATATGAGGTCGAAGAGACAACTTAATTTTAGTAAGAGGGCCGAAAGGTCTCTCAAACTTTCAAAGGCCCAATCTTTTGAAAATCTGATTAAAGATATGAATCCTTAAACCAAACAAATAATGTGGATGCAACTGAAGCAGTGTACTAAGGGCTTAAATGGTCGTCGCTTTACGGACGAGGAAAAATTAAAAGTGAGATCTTTATTTATTTTTTTATAGGTGAAGAACGGCGCTCGACTTTTCAGCAAAACTATGGCGGCTACATTAACATAAACATCACAATTTTTAATTATTTCTGCGCAATCACTAGATTTATCCTTTCTAAATATATATATTAAATCATCGTAATCAGCTCATTTAAATACATTGCTGTCTATTTTTTGTTAGTAAAAAAATTGTATCCTGGTCGGGTTTGAACCCACAACCTGCACCTCCTATGTCGGAGTCCGGTTTTAACGAGCCCTGGTGCCCCTAGTCGTTCATAGTTTTTTTATTGATAAATTCATAATCCCCAGTTAAACTGATTCTTTTTAAATAATTTCTATTACAGTTTTATCTAAAACTATTTAAAAATGCAATTTAATTGTTCCGAAAATAAAACAAATGTTTTAACCTCTTCAAAAAAAAAAAATGATATACGTTTTATTTTAAAAACGAAACATATTTCAATCCTATTAATAAATTCATTTGTCATGTTTTCCAACTCAATATGCTGGTGGGAGAAAAGTGCAACTTTCAAAATTACTGCAGAAATAATATCATTTTTCGATGATCTTTTCGATTCGGTAATCGGAGCCAGTGTGTACGGCCAGTGTGAAGTCAAGAGGGGAACCGTTACGCACAGCCTATGCAACAAGTTCCCTTCACCAAGAATTTCGGAAAGACGCTAAAAAAATTAGGCGCTATACGTTTTCTTGATGATAAAGTTAGGGAGACAACTGTGCCTTCATTGAGAAACTGGATCAGAACTCTCGAAAATTATGTAAGGTTGTGGCAATTATTTAAAAAGGAAATATGTAAATTATGCGCCCGCGCTATTTTACATCAGATCCAATGGAAAACATTTCTGGATAAGTGCGGGCATATAATTTTAAAAAGAATGATGCGAATTGTCACACCTTCGTCAATACCTTAAGATCACTAATAATAACGAGATTTATAAAATTTCACTCAGATTAATTTAATTGTGATGATGATGCAGCAGATCTACTTAAGCTGAAACATCTTTTTCGATCTACTTAAAGAAATGTTTCCAATTATTTGGGTGAAAGAGTATAGAATAAAATACGTCATTGTGTAACAGCATCTTTAACGGATTTTTCCACTTTTGCTGTTCATCGACACTTATATCCCTGGCATCCGATGACTCCCACAATGCATAAAATACAAAAAAATGGCGCAACTGTCATGGAAAATGCACTTTTGCCTATTGGTTTACTGTCAGAAGAAGCAGAGGTGCGTAATAAGCATATTCGACTGTAGCGTCAAGATTACGCTAGAAAATTTTCTAGAGAGCAATGCAATTTGCACGGGCATGCGGGCAGCGAGTCACTGTCCGACCGAGGACCATGCCCGAGTCGACGGCGCGTCGTGTTCCACGCGCGCCTCATAGAGCGTCAGCAAAATGACGGGGGCCCCTCACAAAAGGCCAAAGCCTGCCGGGGTCGCGGGACTTATTTCCATTACCGTGACCCCGGAACATAAAGGGCTATTGAAGGACACCGTTGATTTTAGTCAGTACAAGTCAGACAGTCCCTCCCGCCCTAGCCGGGGTGGGAGGACTTAATTGATGTTTTTACCACGCAAAAAAAAAAACAAAAAGCGTATTAGGAACAATTTGGTCACAAAAAACTTAAAGCTTAAAAAAGATGGAGTTACCAAAACGGCCAAATGTTCTCACTTATTAAAGTTGCACAAAGAAAACCCTGACTTAAAAGGCAAACGATTAATACCATGACGTGACTGAGAAATTGAACAAAATGAAAGTTTTAAAGTTTCTAAATATAACCCTGTTACCAACCAACCTCAGAATTGTTGCCATTAAAAGTTTTACAGTCATTAGACTAATAATAATAAGATTTGTGTATGAATTCATAACATTTTTTTCTGTCCTTTTTTCCAGATAAATTAATTCCACGCACAGTGCGCAAAGAAACTGCAGATTTGCTCATTTTCATGGATAGTGTCTTTGATTCTGTAAATGGGAGTCATCAGAAAAATAAATTTGCTAAATCACTACTTGGTCCAGCTGCGCCAACATCTGCCCATAAAAAGATGTGGGCAGAAGCAAAACAAATATTTAAATCAATGGAATTTATAACTTCTACATGCAGGGTGCAATCTGTACCTACTGTAAAAAATTGGACGGAATTTAAGTTTTATTAAAAAAAAAAATGATGGATAGGGGTCACATCAACAGTCTGGTTGCAATAACCAACATCCGCTTGACATCATCTTTGGAGCGATTAGATGTCATGGGTGCTGCAACGTTAATCCGGAAGTGACCAATACGAGACTACTTTTGCCACTCTATTACTCGTAATTAATAATTTAAACAGAGTCCAAACCCAAGGAAAGAAATAGTGAAAATGACTTTTCGAATGCTTTATGCTACTTCGCACTCAGCGAAAATACAGAAGCCATGTCGACCTGCATTATTGACATTGATAGCATTTTAGAAATTAATTTAGAAAGTAAAGAAAATTATCCTAGAATACTGACACTTTTGCAATAATTGAGCGGTTGTTTTTAAAAAAAGGTAAAAACATTTTTTATTGCTCCATCTGACAAGATTTTACAAACCACGATGAAATTGAATATAAAAGGTGGGGTATGCAGGGAGTATGCAGATCGACGGTAGTTTTGTACTCTTAGTAAAAAAATAATTAATCTTGGCTTGTTAACGCTGTGAGCCTTTTAAAGACCTTTAAACATTAACATGGAGGATGCGGGAAATTAACCATGAAATAGAAGAACTGTCTAAACAGCTTCTTCCAGGCTTCTAAAAGCCTGGGGCGGTGATTCAAAGCCTTGCTATGAGAATCGGCGGTTTTGTGGACTGTATTAAATTTTATGTGGCGGCTACGTTGATTTGAAAGGGAGAAAGAAGGAAAGGAGAAAACAGGAACAGTAGGACACAGGATGCAGCGCCTTACCTTTTGTAGAGGTCTGGAGTCGCTTTCCTGCTGTAAGGGCCTTGTACGCCCTCGATGTTGAGGTTAACCACGCGGCGGCCAGCGTGGTTCCACAGCTAAAAGATTCTTTTCCTTTTGCAGCACTTCAAACACTGTAGCTTGATATTAATGTGGATCTAATTTTTAATTATAAACCCGAAAACCTGGATTTATCACGAAATCTCGATTTATTTGCAATAAAGCCCTGGAGAGGTGCTTTCGCGGCGGCGGAGTAGACGAATCTTTTTTGAATTTCAATATGGCGTTGGCTGCGTTCTATCTTCTTCCGGCCTTGTATTGCTGTTTCGCTCTGATCTATGGCAGACGCTGCAGGAATGAATAGGAAGGAAGGAAACGATAGGAAACCACCGCCACATTCCAATAAAAATAAAAACATATACCCTTCCTTTGGATTAGTCGGGTAAAAAAGATTTAAAGTATGTAGGTTTGGATAATGCGATGTGCATGGCGACAACATTCTCCCGACCTTAAAGGGTTGCCTTTAACGACGTATGCCCTAAGATTTACAATTTTACTATTATATAACTAAGCGATAAGATCTGATTCAGGCAGACTCAGTTTTTTCATAATTCAAACGCGAGATTGTCTGCCCCTAAAAAAATCAGAGAATTTAACATAAACTTAACCACCTATTTGTAATAAACCTATCTTTAAGCTAACCTAAGGTATGAGAGTTGCACTCTCACTGGCTCGGTAAAAGGCACACACGGACCACTGGGCGGACCAGGCTACCTTTAGACGTCCTAACGGTAAGAGACCGCGTTGTGCCATCCTTCGAGGTATGAACAGCCTCCACCACACCTAGAGGCCAAGCAAATGGTGGAGCATTATCGACAATCAATATAACTACTGATCCCAGTGGGATCGGAGTGGATGGAGTATTCCACTTGGATCTGGATTGCAATTTATGCAAATATTCTACCCGCCATCGCTGCCAGAAAGACTGTACCATCTTCTGCAAGAGAGAATGTCTGTCCAGCAAGCTAACATTCTCTACTTGGGGAGCTGGCAGAGAGCAGAGGGGCGCAGTATTAAGGAAATGAGCCGGAGTGAGAGCCGATGGCTCTGAAGGGTCGCTACTCATAGCGGTCAGCGGACGCGAATTTACAAGTGCCTCGATTTGCGTTAGAACCGTCAACAGCTCTTCGTAAGATAATATTTGTTGACCGATAATCTTGAACAAATGAGACTTTACCACCTTTACCATGCTCTCCCAACAACCTCCCATATGAGGTGATTGGGGTGTTATGCGTTTCATCTCAATGCGACTTTCTGAAAGCTCATATTCAAGATGCGCGCGATGCTTATCGAGGAACTCGTAAAGATCACGAAGGTAAGAACTACATCCGACAAAATTAGTACCATTGTCAGTGTAGATACACTGCACTGGGCCGCGACGCGCTAGGAATCGCTTCAGAGCAGCAAGGAAATTGGCGGTACTTAACTCCGAAGCGATTTCTATATGCAAACACCTTGTTGTCAGACACGTAAAAATACAGAGCCAAGCCTTGCGGCTTCTAATACCTCTTCCGCGAACCGGTGTATACTGGAGAGGGCCAGCATAATCACATCCAGTATGCGTGAATGGCTTGTCAACTTGGGTGACGCGGAACTCGGGCAGATCTGACATGATCGGAAAAGATGGGCGTGGTTTTGCTCTGAAGCACGTATTGCACTTATGGATACGATGACGAATGACACGTCGCGCTGCCAGTATCCAATACTGATTCCTAAGTATTGACATGAGCAATTCGGGGCCGGCGTGTAAATGCTTTCGATGGTAATAATCGATTAAAATATCAATGACGTGATCGTGCCTAGGTAATACATAGGGGTGTTTCTGCGCGTAATTGATATTTGCGTAAGTCAACCGACCGCCGACGCGGATAACACCGTTTGCGTCTAGAAACGGTTTAAGTTTTTGCATAGCGGGGGAACAGTTATTACTGTTTTTTAATTTACTTATGTCGTCAATAAAGTGAACTTGTTGTAATGCGAATATAATTTTAGTTTCAGCGAAATCTAAATCATATTTGTTTATGTAAGATCTGCGCGATAATAATTTTAAAAAGCGATAAATATAGATAATTATGCGGAGTAGCTTCGACCATGAAGAGACACGTTGAGCGAGCTCATAAATAGGCGACGTTGATTCACCTACTGTTATAGCGTTCGCAGAAGCCTTCAGCTCCGGCACTTCATTAACGTCTTCTCGATCGAATTCAGAAATAGGCCACTCCGATGGATGCCTGCACGCCCATGGGGGTCCGGTAAACCACAGAGGGTGATTGACAAGTAGCGCGGGTGATAAACCTCGCGATAAACAATCAGCAGGGTTTTCGGTGCCTGCCACGTGATGAAAACAACTTGCGGGAATATTATCGACAACTTTTGCGACGCGATTTGCCACAAAAGTTTGCCAGCGGTGCGGAGAAGAGTTAAGCCAACAAAGAACGATTTTCGAGTCTGTAAACGCGAAAATATTTGAAATTTTGTACCTTGGGTCAAAATTGTTCAGCACATTACGCATAAGCGTAGATAATAAGACTGTGGCACACAATTCTAAGCGAGCGATTGAAATAGTTTTAAGCGGCGAAACATTCGACTTTGAACACACAAGCCTGACGGTCGTATTGGCGTTATCTTTGACATACAAGTACACAACGGCGCCGTAAGCACGCTCACTTGCATCAGCGAATCCTAAGAGGTTTGCTACACAACCCTGCACTACCCCGAGATGCCGCGGAACGCGTATCTCGTTGAGTGTGGGAAGTTCGCTACAGAACTGCCTCCAGAGGTTTACGATGCGTTGCGGGGGGGCATCGTCCCAGTCGCACTTCAATAACCATAATTCCTGAATTAGGAGCTTGGCATAAAGTATGACGGGGGCCACCAGCCCTAAATTGTCCCATAAGCGTGCTACGACGGACAAGATACTGCGCTTAGTACAGCTTGTGCCTGGCTTTGCAACCTTGAATTTGAAAACGTCATCTGATTTGTCCCAATGTGTACCTAGAACCTTGTCAGATACATTTTTATCAATCTCGAGATCTGACGAAGCTCGATGCGAGGCGGGAATAGCGCGAAGGACAGCGTCTGAGTTACTCGTCCATTTCACGAGGTCGAACTGACCGCATTTAAATAATTGTATAAGTTCGATACATGAATTGATAGCGACGTGCTCGTCTTCCTGCGCTGAATCATTCGACATAATGCTGTAGCAGACGTCATCCATGTACGTGGAAGCCAATGCTATGGCAGCTGCAGTTGGGAATCTCTGACCTTCATCAGCAATCAGCTGATGAACAACGCGGATTGCGTGAAATACGGACGACTTCATACCGAACGCAACACGTGTCAGTTCAAAAACCGTTAATTTATCTTCCGGATGGAAGCGAAAAATGAATCTTTGATATTTGCGGTCTCGCTCTAACATTCCCACTTGAAGAAACATTTGCCTACAATCAGCTGAAACAGCGATTTTGAATAACCGAAAAGTCAATAGAATGTTATTCAAGTCACCCTGTAAATTAGGGCCTGAATGAAGAACATCATTCAAGGACAATTCTGTGCTAGTTTTACAACTAGCGTCTAAAACCATGCGGACCTTTGTGGTTGCCTTATCCAGACGCTGAACACAATGATGTGGTACAAAGTAGGAGGCGGCGCGGGTGGATATTATATCATCGCTGTCAATAGGCCCTACTTCGGTTGCGTAACCCTTCTCAATGTATTCACGAATGATATTGTCATAGGCGGTGCGTAGAAAGTTTGACGACTCCAACTTCTTTTCCAAGCACAAAAAACGTCGACGCGCTATGGAGAAAGAATCTCCCAATTTATAAACATCGTCGCGAAACGGTAACGCAACGGTGTACCTACCACTAGAATCACGCGTAGTAGTAGTGCGGAAATGAATTTCACATTCAATGTCGTCTTGACTGGTGGGGGTTGGAGCGGAAATTTCCTCGAGTTCCCAAAAACGCTTGAGGAGGTGGTCTAAATCGCCTTCTCCGATAGCGCAACATGCGGCGGTAGATTTAGAAAAAACCAGTGCGGGAGCGGAGCCCATTATAATATAACCCAACACTGTTTGTATGGCGGGCGGTATTCCATGCATGCTGCTATGTACCGTATCCGGCATCAACAGGTGCGGAAAAATAGATGCCCCGAGCAGAACATCAACAGCGGTGGGAGTGGCGAACGTACTGTCCGCGAGCGGCAATGATACGATGTGGGTAAAGGCAGCTTCGTCCACGGGAACTGTAGGCAGGTTATCCGTGATGCGATCTACAACAAATCCCGATACGTGGAAAGAAACGTTTTTGTCAAATCGAGAAAATATTTTAAAGTCAGTGGAACCTTTGATAGGCTTCTCTGAACCACCAAACCCTCGAACAATCATTTGCGTATTTTTATTATAATTCAAACCTAACCGGTTACAGCATTCTGTACTTATAAAATTACTCTGCGATCCAGAATCTAAAAGGCATTTTACAATATGGCTGTGTCCGTTACGATCGCGAATAACAACTTGAGCAGTCGATAACAATATTGTTGTGGGGCGAATACATCGCGCGGCGCGGTCGCCTTCATTAATATTAAACTGTAAAGGCGCAGCAATGGACGTGTGCAACGACGATACTCTCGGCTCGCTCGCAGCAGGCACCGGTACCGGTGTGGACGGCGGCGCCTGCGGCGGCGCGGCGCACTCGCTAGATATCGCGGGTTCGAATCTGGACACCGGCACCGATCCACTGTTATGAGATTGTGTGGCGGTTTGATTAGACACCTTATTGAAATGCAATAGGGAATGGTGTTTTTGATGACAGCTGCGGCATTTGAGCGTTGAATTACAATCGCGCGATTTATGTTTAATGCTCAAACAATTTATACATGCACCATTTTCTTTCACGCACTTAAAACGTGCGGACGGTGACATCTCAGCGAATTTTTGGCACTTGAAAAAATGATCATGTACAATATTGTCACATAGGCATTTTTTGCTAGCAGGCGCGATGGCTACATAACTCTGCGGATTCGGTACATTATTGCGTGACTTAACAGAACTACGCTTGGAAGCACCAGCTATGCTAGGCTGTGTGTTTTGATAAATCCTATATTGACTCCTAATGAACTCGGTCAGCTGACTAAAGGTCGGCAACGAAACTTCACGATATTGTGACTCGAAAGCACGTATCGTTTCTCCGTCTAGTTTTTTGAGTGCTATGTGCATAAATACAAAATCTGTCAAGTCATCTATTCCAAGTATTTTAATTGCGTTTGCCGCAGTGACATACTGGTCCATAAAGGTTTGCATATTCGATGCAGAAGCGGGGCCATTTATTTTAAGGTTGATCATTTGATCTAGATACGTAGAAGCGAGTATTCGTTTATCTTGATACCTGTCTACGAGACACTTCACAATTACCTGATAGTTTTCAGGACACGGCGCGATGCCTGAAAATACCGCTTGCGCTTTAGGAGAAAGCTTTCCTATCAAATAGTACAGTCTCTCAGCGTCTGTCAACGATGGATTTTCATGTATTGTAGACCTGTAGCTTTCATAGAATAAGGGCCAATTGCGAATGTCACCGTCAAAGGACACAATTTCGATTGGCGCTAAAAAAGGCCGCTTAGACCTTATGACTTTCTGATCATCATGCTGACCAGAAGCGTCAGCGTTCACCCGCGAAGGCACTGGCTCAACCTGCTTCAACACACGTTTGATACGGCAAAAAAGATCATCAAAGGAAATCAAAGGTTGATAGTTAGGCTTCGCGGATGGATTAATTTCTAAAAGTAGCCTGTTGTGCTCGTTGACGAGATCCCTAAATTCAGATCGAGTTTCATCAATAGTCTCGACTGAATCCAGGAAACTCTCCACCATTTGGCTGTCAATGCGGGCCTTTTGAGCCTTTTCGAACACGATTTGAATACTTTCGAAAAGAGCATTTCTTTTTGCTTCCACAAGAATAAGTTCTGAATTTAAATGCGATGAGGCGTATTCATCACCTTTGCAATCCTTATCATCAGCGGCAGGTCGAGGCATCTTGATTTATTACAATCAAGCGAGTATTTAATAAAACTTGTTCAAGTAAGTAGATCGGAATGCCCTAAGTGAACTCTCAAACTGGCGTAAACAACCTATATTCAATAACTAAGTATAATGCGCACGTGGTAACAAGCAACTAATTAGTAAACTGATAATAATAAAACCGGTTCTTTATAACGGAATGAGTAGGTCCTTGTGTAAAAATACGATACAACTGTACCTAAATGAACTGTGGCTGTTATTTATTAAGATACCTACAACAATGAAATGTATTCATCAAATTTATTTCTTATAACTAATCTATTATTTTGATAAGATAAGTAGATGAATTTAAAGACACGAATGTCATTAATCAGTCGAATCTGAAAGAATTCAGATCCGAGTGCGGTTCCCTAGGGAATGAAATGAAGTTCGTCTAATAGAGAATTTAAAATAGAAAATAGATCCGGCTTGCGGAGGACCAAATGTTAACGCTGTGAGCCTTTTAAAGACCTTTAAACATTAACATGGAGGATGCGGGAAATTAACCATGAAATAGAAGAACTGTCTAAACAGCTTCTTCCAGGCTTCTAAAAGCCTGGGGCGGTGATTCAAAGCCTTGCTATGAGAATCGGCGGTTTTGTGGACTGTATTAAATTTTATGTGGCGGCTACGTTGATTTGAAAGGGAGAAAGAAGGAAAGGAGAAAACAGGAACAGTAGGACACAGGATGCAGCGCCTTACCTTTTGTAGAGGTCTGGAGTCGCTTTCCTGCTGTAAGGGCCTTGTACGCCCTCGATGTTGAGGTTAACCACGCGGCGGCCAGCGTGGTTCCACAGCTAAAAGATTCTTTTCCTTTTGCAGCACTTCAAACACTGTAGCTTGATATTAATGTGGATCTAATTTTTAATTATAAACCCGAAAACCTGGATTTATCACGAAATCTCGATTTATTTGCAATAAAGCCCTGGAGAGGTGCTTTCGCGGCGGCGGAGTAGACGAATCTTTTTTGAATTTCAATATGGCGTTGGCTGCGTTCTATCTTCTTCCGGCCTTGTATTGCTGTTTCGCTCTGATCTATGGCAGACGCTGCAGGAATGAATAGGAAGGAAGGAAACGATAGGAAACCACCGCCACATTCCAATAAAAATAAAAACATATACCCTTCCTTTGGATTAGTCGGGTAAAAAAGATTTAAAGTATGTAGGTTTGGATAATGCGATGTGCATGGCGACAACATGGCTCATATCACCAAGATATAATTAATCACATTCTCAAAGAAAACATAGAAGCTTTATATTTAAAAGACATAGTTAGAATGTCCATATTTAACGTTAATCAATTTCGATTTTATAAAATGTAATAGACATAAAAAATAATTATAGAGTATTTCATGAAAACCGTAATAAGATGCAAGCATTTCATGTACCGTAAAGTAATAAATAAAATGTTATTTGGGAGAAGACAAGTTGATGACGAAGATAAAGTTCAAATAAAAGCAAAAAAATATCATGGTAAATGCTTTAAAAAAAAATGTAAATATCACCAACATTTATAGACCCTGGCCAAATTAATGAACGAACTTGAAGATTATTGTAAAATATTAACTTCAGGTGATACTACAGGGCTTGATTATTTTTGCTATATTATATTTATTCATTATCCTCTTAATCACCTATATTTCAATACAAATAAAACATTATTATTATTATAGGTCGGAATTAGGTAGTTATTTTAGTGCTTGCATCGAAATTTTGATATTATATAGATCTTCCCTGGATTTTTAATGGACAATTTGCAAAACAGTATTACAATTAAACCGTTTCAATATTTAGACCACATCAATAGTGTAAGATCATCAGTACATAGTATTAAACACATACAAAGCCGCTTCCCGCTGTCTGACTGTGACGCAGTGTGTCCGAGCGAGTGGCAGCCGGGCTCAGTGCTCTTCTCGACATAGGCATAATTTAGTAAAGGCAAGTTTATGTTGGACTCTTTGGAGTTAAAGCCTTAGATGGAGTACATCTTATCAATTAAAGTCAAATCAAGGCACAAGAGAAATCTATTGTAGAGTACAATACGGCCGGCGTAACTTGGCGAGTCCGAATTTCACGCAGAAGGTTGCGCAATAATCTTTTTTAGAAACTAAATGGCGACTTACGGGGGGCGATGGTCTAGGCTAGAGTTGACCTTATGTTAATACAATCGACCCTTTATCGATCAAATATGCATGTTAACCAATTATATTTTGGAAATCTAAATGACATGGCCGGATTCTGTCCTCAAAATCAATCCAGATTTCATAATGAACGTTAATAACTATTATAAGGTTTCTAAAATAAATAAAAGTAGTCGCAACAATTGCGTTTCTCTAAAACAGGCGAGGAAAATTCTGGAGTGCCTGAAACACCACCAGCTGATAATCCTGCTAGAGCACGCCTAATGGACCATACTAAGAATTATCTCCCTAGTTACAAAAGTGCTACGTGCTATTTGATTCCAATATTTGTTAAAATATTGTTGCTAAAAGACCACAATTATAATGTAGGTACCAATCAAGAGCAGAATATGTGAGATGCATTTATTTGCTAATGAGTGTCATTTATTACCTGAGAACTTGATTACAACATCGCATTTTACGATTCAGCCGTCAGAAGATTTGATAGGAGTTCTAAAAAGAGATCTTTCGTTTTTAATAATGTGGAACAAGTGACGCATACATTTGTCATTTTTGAATAGGCCTTCCAGTGACAGAGTTCATAGCATTTTGTCCCAAGGCACATTGGCCTTCAACACATAACAGTACAGCATATAGCAGAAAGGAATCTAGCTATTCCTAATGCTTTTTATAGCAATCAAGATCTTCCTTTAGAAGATAGGCCTGCCATTTCAATTTGTGATGGCACCTACATATTCAAAAAAACACAAACTATCTGTACCAGAAATAAACGTACAGTCTTACAAATATGAAAACTTGGTGAAACTATTCATGATTCTGTGCACAGACAGATATACGAGTATCGAAAATGATGTGGGGTCTTATGCTGCCACATAAAGTGATGCAGAAATCATGAACAATAGATTCCAAAATTCAGAAAGCCCCATGAAAGCTTTCTACAGGGAGAATGATGTTATTATTTTTGATAGGGGGTTCAGGGATGCAATACCTTTACTTGAATCATGTAATTATAAAATATTTAAGCCTGAAACTGATGACTTAGATCTACAACAACTATGCAGGCTAAACAAAGCCTAATGAGAACTGCACCAAAGATTTTGGTGCAGTTCTCATTAAAAAATTCCATCCACTACACAAAGACAGATCTGATGCTCCAAATTTAATAAATAGAGTTAGACAATATTTACACGCCCGCAATTATTCAGCTGAAATTGTAGCTGAAGAAAATCTGAGCAGAAGGGGAGTCATGTTCTCAAGAATTGATGCAAATGTTCCTGACTTGATAAGTTTCCCTCAAAAAAAGAAATTCTGGAGTCTGACGTACCCAGAGGCACGTACCATGACGAAATTTTCGGCAACGAGCTGGAAAGACAATAAACAAGTCTGATTGCTTTCCACCTATGTTGTTGCTGAACGAGCAGACACTATAACCCGTTACGAAAGAAAACTAAAATCGAATACCCAAGAATCATGCCCCCGGGTCAAAAGGAATATAATGCTCACATGGGAGGCGTTGATTTGATGGACAGCAATTTCAGTATACAATGGCAAATAGAGTGTCACGACCGACCATTTGGAGGCTCTACTCGGAATTGGGCTTGGAGCAAGATCCAGAGAAACTGTGGATAGGCAGTGGAATGACCTAAACTTGAGGCTTAATGCTTTTGGCTCTGGGTAAACGAAGACAGGTTAACGGTGGAACAGGGTACGTAAAATTTTAATTTGTATGATTGTTAATTAGACGAAGACAAGATGCCTTAGCTACAGGTGGTGGCACCAGCACGCAGGAGGATTTATCTGACACGGATATGAAGATATTAAATATTTTAGGGGGTTAATAATATTTAATATTTTTAGAACGTTCAACCTGAAGTAGCTGTAAGTCCTCCGGTGCAACCCGAGCACATTGTGGCAGAAGAAGTTGTTATATCAGGTAAACATACTTTCATTGATAGAATAGAATAGACACAAATAGATTACTTTAATATGTGTTATCATACCATACTTTTTTTTTACTTACAGACACTTCAGAACCTGTACCAGTCCAGTACTTTGCCAGCCCAGAAGAGGCACAAATAGATGCACAAGTGCCTGAGAGGCATCAAGCAGGTAATAAATAATATCTAGAATACCTACCTCAACGATTATGTTTAATTCCATTAAACTATAATAGTAGGAAAGACTTATTAATCAACAAATCATAATTTTCAGGAGTAGAGGCTCCTGCGGGTCAGTCTGCCAGACGCCTGCCCATTCGACCTCGCCGACAAAATAGATCCAGTATAGCAAATACTATGTATTTCTATATAAGCTTCTACTTGATTTGAGCCAGTGGCAGTATATTAAATAGTATAAATATTATGTATTTCTATCTTAGATTCTATTTCAATTCTCTAAATCTAAATGTTCTAGAAATAAATTTTCAATGAAACAACAAAACAACAGTTTTCAATGAAATAAAGAATTATTAAATTTATCTGATTGGTCTTTATATAAATCAATCTCTAGAGGACCTAGGTTTGACTGAATGTTTTTGTACTTTTATGTGAACATATAAATACAAAAGAGTGCAACTTTGCTAATTTGACATTGAAAATGATGTTAGGGTATTTTTATTCATCGATGATCGTCTCAGCCATAGGACTCCACTGCTGAAAATAGGTCTCCCCTTTATTAATAATAATTATTAAATTATTTCAGGATCACAATCCAGAGTTGACCCAGAATGGGTCATAGATTTGGAAAGAAGTAGAGTCAACAATGATGGCAAGCTGCCCGATGCTGTATATATAATAGCGCAAGCTTCAGATAAGATAGCGGTGTCTTTCCTAAATGCTGAGACGTCACGTATGCAAATACAGGTGCTCAGCACTGGTAGACGTTGTACGTCAATTGAGGGATGGTCAGCCAGCTAGGCCACATGAAAACTAGTTTATTTTCCATAATTTTATTTTCATCTGGCCTAGGTATGGCTATAATTATATCTGTAATCTTGTTCTGTAGATGTATTTTTTTTTTTTTGATGACGAATTTTTAGACTTAATTACGAGACAGACTAACAAATATGCCTATGTATTGATTGACACACAATTGACTGAACATTCACGATTGATTTTTTTCAAAAATGTTGACAGGGAAGAGTTGTACATTTTCTTTGCCATATTAATTTTACAAGGCTTGGCACCTAGACCAGTTGAAAAAAAAAATTGGGAGAAAAATGGTCATCTTACCTTTAAATACTGTTACGTTGATCTGATTACGAGACCAATCTACAAGCTTCTCGAAATTTCCACAAGTTTCTCGACTATTCTACTGAAGATTGGTCTGGAAGTTTCGACTACGAAATTACGATAAATTCGACGAATCTAAATTCGCCTCGATCGTATCTGTTGAGAAGTGTTCAGTGCTTGTTGTAATTAGTGATTTGTGTGTGAATAAAGTTTATTGGTGTTAATTAATCTATCCCAATACCCAGCTCGTAACAATACTTTAAAACGATAACATGAATGACGTACAATACGTTCATTTTACTCAAGAGTTTTACATTTCACCGAATCTTTTGATTCTACAGAAAAAAACACAAGACGAAATTAAGCCCAGGAAGATACAGCCTGTGCTTGATCTTCCTGGACAAAATATCGCTATAGACGAATCCCTTCTGAAATGGAAGGGACAGTTGTCATTTGTATACCCGACAACAGACTGACGACACTGACGAGACTAACAAGCTTGATGAAGATGACGATATTGATAAGACTGACAATCCTGACAGGGCTGATGACAGGATTGACAAAACTGACCAGACAGGTACGATTCCGCCAATTCTGACAATGCCACTACAAAAATTGACCATGATAATAGTATGGCCCCTATACTATAAAATAAGGGTCTTCCTTATTTCATGGACAATTTTTACAATTCTCCGTTACTGGTACGATATTTGAAGTTTCAAGGCACAGATTGCTATGGGAGTCTACGAATAAATCGTGAATTTGTCCCTGAAGCTGTCAAATCCGTGTCAAAGACTGAGTTGAGACAAGGGGAAATGGTGCAGAGCTTTTGTTCTGACTTGCACGTAATGATGTGGCGTGATGCCTATGTTGTGTCCATGCTGTCTACGTACCACAAAGGTACTGTGGGCAGTAACGAAAAATATAGGATTTTTTATATAAAATATCAGCCCCAAATGGTCCTTGATTACAATCTTGCCATGGGCGGTGTCGATAAGAAAGACCAACTACTTTTGGCATTTCCCGTGGAAAGAACAATAAACCAAATATAGTATAAAAAAGTATTCAGACTTAATATAACACTTTTAAACGCTTACATTATTTATAAATCAAATTACAAACATGTGACATATCGTTTGTTCAGGGCTGAAATAGCGGAATAATTGCTGAAAATTATGAAACCTCCAGTCATAGAACCCTTTAAAAGTTCCAGTTAACAAATACTTGGTTGAATCTAAAAACGTCCGTCCAATTTTGGAAGGGATGCACTTTTAAAAAGCCGAACAAAATATGTTTGCAAGCAATGCCAAATCTCACCTGCTTAGATATTTGTTATGAGCAATATCACACAGTTCCTGAGCCACGTCAGACATAATCATGCGCACATTAAATTACCACACACCCCACACACATTTCAAATAAACACAACACATACATACAATATGTAACAGATTAAACGCAACACCTATGTTTGATTGAATATTGCAGTTTAAGATATAACCAAATAATGTTTTTTTTTCGTAACATATTACATTTTGGTGCAGAGGAGGAGGAGGAGAAGCTCGGTTCTTAATTATGACAGCCGCACAGGTCGATACTGGCATAACACAACCATAGTGTTTTGCGATTGCCGCCCTACCATCCGGACGTAAATTCTATTGAAATGGCATGGGCGGAAATCAAACTTTATGTTGCCAGCAAAAATGTGACATGGAATGTGACCAGGGTAATGGAGCTGGTAAAGGAGAAAGTGATGTTGATGGACGCCGATGAATGGTGAAAAATATGTAGGAGAGTAAAAAAAATGTGGCCATGTAAAAAGTGATCATATAGTCGACATAGTCACTAAAAGTATTATAATTTACACCGGTGGCGGCAGCACGTCTTGTCTGCGAGATATAAACAAGAGGGTGAATGGAACAGGGTAACCTTACCGCACCTACACCCCAACTTCAGGAACATCGTCATATTTGAGTCGAGCTGTCAAAGTTACGCGTCGTTAAGAATAGTTTTACCGTTCGATTTCGGTCGGTTTTCTCTACGTGATTTCTAAAAACTTTACTTATTGTGCATTATTTACTAAAAATAATTGTAAAACGTCTCTTCAGATAGTGAATTGAATGATTTAGAAACGTTATCGGACTGGAATTACTCTGAATCAGCTGAAGAAAGTAATAGTCATAGCCAAATTACAAAATGAATAATTTAAAAAAAAATCGTCGTATTACTCAATACTTCCAAAAAATGTGAATATAGCTATTCAATCAAAAAAATTTTACAGATTGCGTTTTTTTAGGCCGCTGGCAAATGATGATCCAGAAACCGCTTCTTCAACTGCTGAAGTTCAGCAGCAACTATCATCTGCTTTTGAACAACCAGTACTCTGGAATCATTTTTAAGCAAAAACTTATAAGCATAGAAACACGTGATTTGAATCCACTAAGTAATTTATTTTACAAGCTTCGCAATAGTTCATATAGTTCATACGAAAATGAAATAGATGGCGCTGATGAGGAATCGATAAAAACGAGATAGAACAAATAAATTCTTTCAAATAGTAATAGATTTCTAATAAATAAATCATTCACATGAATATAAAACAAATAGTAATATTGTCACTTAAATAAACAGGAGTGTATCGCTGCCTTTTGGCGTGCCTGGTCGGGAACTGAAGGAAGAGAAAATCCCAAATAAATCTTATTGATATTGAATATCTCAAATAATCAACTAAGCCACAGTAATGTGGATGTTGTTAGATACAATAAAAGGAACAATGAACCCGACTTAGAAGTAGTTTCGAATAGTCATAAGTTTGCTTCGACCAGTACCAAGGAATGTAAATCATATATTTTGACAATTTCTACACAAGTTTGTCATTATTCCATTACTTATACAAAGAAGGTATTTATTGCTTGGGGACAGTACAGAAGAATAGACTGGGAAAAACATGTAAACTGCCTGATAAAAAAAATCTTTTCAAACCATCAGTGCCGAGAGGATCGTATGCTGAAAACGTTACTGTGTTTGATTGGGTTGAATTTTAGGCCACTAGCTGGAAGGATAATAAACAGGTTTTACTGCTCTCCACGTATGTGGATTCAGAACCTGTAAACACAGTAAAAAGATATGACAAAAAGCAGTAGAAAAGCATTGTCATATCCTGGCCAAATGCTATCCGCAAATACAACGCGAGTATGGGCGGTGTCGACACTATGGATAACTATTTGGGTCGATACAGAATCAGAATGAAATCCAAAAAATGGACGGACTCTTTTATCACCTACTAGACATGTCTGTGATAAATAGTTGGATTCTGTATTAAAAAGTTTTATTGAAGAAGGGTGCGAACCCTAAGAGAAAACTTGCTGACTTCAGGACCGAACTAGCGGCAACTTTGTGTAAATATGGCAGCACATCCGAAAATAAAAGAGGTCGCCCATGTTTGATTACTGCTGCAGGCCCTGTAAACAAGCAAAAGAGACCAAAGACAGGACCTCCTGATGACGTACGTTTTGACGATGTCGGGCATGAAAAATTTTATGGTTCTAAAACAAACCAGTGTAAATATGTTCAATGTAAAAGACTTACGTCAGTGATGTGTGAGAAATGTATCTAAATGGATTTTCCAAATTGATTTTTGTTTTTTTTTAAGACCTTTCTGCATAATTGATGAAAAATGATAACACATGTTTTTTTAATAAATAATAAACTTTAATATTGAAATGTTTTTTTTTTTCTAGATTTTAGGGACCTCATTACGTAATACGTATATTTTTTCACGAAAATATAAGAAATCATGCATCTAAGGGTAGTTAGTTCCAGGGATAGCCAGACAACCTTCTCTGGCATATTTGCATACCGAGAATAAGAGAGAGCATTCTAGTGTTAAATGCCTTCTTCTATTGTAACATGATGATATCAGAGACAATAAACCAGAAGAATCCAGAAGAGCAGAAAAAAACGGAAAAGCAAAGGACTATGGAAACGAAGCCTTACCAACCTTGGCAGGGGGGCCAAGAAGTATGGAGGTATAAGGAAACACGTCTGGTCAAGGCAAGTGTATAATACCGACTAAGGGTTACAATGTTGCTTACTGATAAGTACATTTAACCAGTCTCAAAGTCAGCTGAATTTTTAGAACGTTAACGTTATCTGCGAAATTAACGAAAACATGCGGCGCGGTATTAATCCTCTTCATGCATAAATACGTGTTTTTGAGTTTTTGTAGCATTTTTAAGTTATAAAAACGATCCTTTTGTAGAAAAATGGCGAATCAATAACGAAACCCTAATAGTTGAAAAATGAAAAAAAAAACGCATTAAGTCTCACATAAGAACACTAGCGGAATGGTACGTCCAACCTTTGCATTTGCATGGCCATTATAGAAGATGTTGATAAAATCACTGCTGATTTCATTGTTAAAATATTGCCGAATCCTACTATTACAAAGCGTGGTATCCATTATTTATATTTCATACCTTTGATTTCAAATTAAAAAAAATATAATTATTTTGTAAACCCTGTGATTGCTTTATGTAGCCTGTAAAACAAAGTTCATATCATATTAAACACATTCAATTTCCAAAATTCTGAGAAATTTATCCACATTATTACCTTAGCCCCAGAACACCTGGTAAATGTAATAAGCGAGCCAATTAAAAATATATATTTTTGTCAGAGGGAGGAGTAGTTTTAGTTAAACAAATAACATAAAACTATAATACGGTAATAATAAATTTTATTTTATACTAATACTAGCTGACCCTTGCCCACTTCGTTGGGTGGTAAAAATTTTAACTTGTGATGAAATGATGAGTGTGGTTCGGTTAGTACTGAGTGCCGAGTGCTATGATTTATTTCCTGACTGCCAGAAGGAGGATTATGTTTTTATTGCATACTGACAGTAACCGACAGCCGACTTTCTGTTGCAAGGCGTTGCTCATGTTCAACGTTAGATTCCCGAGCACGGGCCTGCGATGTTCTCATTGTTTGGTTAGCTAGCCACTGCGAGGGCTCAGCACGAGTGTCCCTATCCCTTGTTGCTGAGATATGCTGCTTTGAATCACTGAGACGCTCCGCACGTTCAGCGCTAGATTACCGAGCACGGGCCTGCGATGTTCTCGCACTTTGGCTTTTTTTTTTTCATGATATCTAATGAGTCCTCCCATCCCAGGCAGAGTGGGAGGGGAGACTGTCAGACTTGTACTGACTTAAATCCACGGTGTTCTTTGGTTGCCCTTTGAATACCGAAGTCGCGGTATACGTATGTATATCACGTCATGTATCATCATCATAATGAATAATTTTTAAGGTAATTCAATCTCTTCATTTACGAATAGCAATGCTGCCCTAGCTCTCGTACTAGAACAGCTATTGCATTATAATGATAGAATCACCAATTTTATGTATTTACAATTATTTTAATGAAACAGATATAATTTAATTTTGAATGTTATTTGTTAAACGTATTTATTTGAATGATTAAACTTTGACTCACCATTATTGTACCTAATGCTAGGTAACGAAAGGGCGAGCTACAAGCTGAGCTGTTTCTGTTGAGCTCGTTCGGGATTGCGTCTGTGTTGCCGGGAACTGTGTGATTGCACTTTTACACCTTTACTCTTTCCACTTTTAACTGTGTCCTAATTTTGCTGTTAGGAATTTGTTAAGCACTTTATTTTTATCAACAAAAAGCGGAGTTTTAAGTTTTAGTCGCACTTAAGGCAGCGAGTTTCTTATTTCTGTGAGCCTATCTGGCGCCATGGCGCAAGCAGCGCTCCCTATTGGTCGGTTGCCGCGCCATTAGTGGCGTCATTCTAGGCGTGTTTTTATTAAAAGTACTTTTATATAATTTATTTTATCACACACGTTTTTATACTATAAAAATTATGGATATGATTTTATTTAATGTATTTAATACACTTCACTTTTCCTTCACATATATATTTATTTTTTTATCAAGAAAATTTAAATATTTATTTTATTTGCCTACCCTCGTCCGTGTGTCACTGCGTGGTGCCAACTGAAAACCAGCGCTGGGTGTCTTTCGCCCAGCATATGCTGAGTTGGTAACCCTTTTGGTGTGGACATGCTCAGCAAAATTGTTATTGTATTATTATTATTATTTTTTTTAATTATTTCTGTGTGTGTGTGTCCTATATCGAATAAATGATTTTCTATTCTTTTCTATTCTATTCTATTCTATGTCCCGCAACACTGGCTAGGCTATGGCCCTCGATAGGGTCCCGTCATTATCCTGACACTCTTTGAGGCGCGTGTGGAACACAACGCGCCGTCGACCCGGGCATGGTCCATGGTCGGACAGTGAGTTGCCCTTTACTCGAAGCCCGCATGCCCGATGATCGTCCCGCGACATCCGTCGCCGTGGGCGTCTACTACTACGGCTGGGGGGGAGGAAGGATGCTGTCCTCTCCCTCACCTATTCCACCTCCTCCTTCGCGAGCATGATTGCTTCGCAGTAGGAGGAGACCGCTTCCCACTCCGTCTCGCCCCGCAGCATGGCCGCGACCAATGGTGCAAGAGGTCTCCGCCTATCGCCTGCGTGAGGACACGGCGGTGCTCCGCCCAAGCAGGGCAGTCCTGCATCGTATGCCCCACCGTGTCCTCCATGTTCTCGATGTTCTCCAGCTTTGGTTGGCAAGACGCTGTGAACGCTCGGAGCTAGATTCCCCAGCGCGTCCTTGCGAAATATTTTCTCTATTCCTCGAGAGGCGCTGATGATTTTCAAGAGCAGACTTTTCCATACGGCGTACTCGAGTTGCTTTGTCTGGGATGTCTGTCGGTAAAGTTGTGATTTCCTTTTAGGCATGGTAAACAATCGCTGAAACTGTCCGATATCCCAAAAACATAAATACCACAGCTTCGAATTCAAAGAAACCGTGTTTTGTGTTTTAAGAAACCAAGCAATCAAAACAATTTTAAAGACCAACACGTAGGGGTGCTAAGACAGGAAACCTCCACGTGCGCCCGTCAAAAACTCTTTCTTAGGCACTGTGTGCCTAAGGGGTCTCTTTGCCCCTATGTGAATAGCATGTCGTGTGAACGCTCCAACGCGTGTCCCTCTGATCAGCAGAGGGCACAGCGGCGGAGCGGGCGGAGTAATGTGTGGCTCGCGGTCCGACCGAGGACCAAGCCCGGTTCGGTGTTGCGCCGTGTTTCGCGCCAAATGCCTGCTGGGGTCGCGGGTTTTTTCTTAGCCCAGGATTCCACGGCCCCGGAACGTACAAGGCATCGAAAGGAACATGGGTGGATTCCGTCTCGCCCAGGGCTCAGGACTCATGACTCATTTGATGATATTACCACATTAAAAAAAGACCAACGCGTAATTGCACAACGCCATCCAATGGATCTTTCTTTGTCGTGTCGATGATTCCTTTATATTGTATGTATCGACCAATACTCTGCCACGTTGACGGCGTTGGTGGCCTCGGATAGATCCCTTAGAGTGCAGGTGGAATTACAAAGAGTACAATTGAGAAGGTGGGCCATCGTTTGCGATGATCCAATGGATGAAACGTCCGTACAAAGCATGTTCTAATCCGGTTTGCGAATGGACGGCGGCATTTTGCGATATAGTAATTTTATGTATTATTATCTTCGAAACTATTTAACCAATTTACTTACAGTATTTGGCAAATCGTATCTCTATGATGTTCTTGTGATCATAATAATATTTTCTTTGTCAAGGTTTAATATTTAGTTGATTAAAAAACCGTCCAAAGGTATAATGTGGTTCGAGAATAGACGGCGGCATTTTGCGATTTAGTAATTTTATGTTATCTTCGAAATTATTTAACCAATTGACATACTGTTTGGGGCAAATCATATCTCTATGATGTTCTTGTGATCATAATATTTTTTTTTTGGATAAGGTTTAATATATAGTTCATTAAAAAACCGTCCAAAGGTAAGTATGACGAAAAATACTTTTTTTAACTCGTAAAAGCTACTATATCTACTAAAACATAAAAGATAGAAATATGGTGTCGCGGACTTTATTGTAGAACTGTTCAAAGCGGACATTTTTGCCGTACATTATATTAAATTTTAAGCAACTGTTAAGGCAGCGCATGCTAATAACTCTGTTAGAAGAGCAATTTTTTTCCGCCCGGCTAAACAAAACTTGAGATAGTTCAGCTAATATGCATGGTATCTTTATAATTTATAGCCTATGGCACTCAGGGATAATGTAGCTTTCTACCAGTGAAACAATTTTCAAAATCGGTTCATTACTTTCGGAGATTACCCATTACATACAAACAAACAAACAATTTTACCTCTTTATAATATTAGTATAGATAAAGTAAAATGTTGTCAATAGTTGAATATGTCATTCTAGCTATGCTACTCACATTTACCCCACCTGACCCAACCAAAATCTTCAACAGTCCACGTAGTTTGATGAGCAGATGTGTGCCACCAAGACGGGCCAATTTTTAAAACTTACTTAAATCTTTATTTCCCTAATAAACCTCATAAATGGGTATTAAACTTATTTGTATTACGCTGACTAACAGGTTTCGCTTATAATTTTATTACTTACTCTGGCTAAGAAAAAGACAATTGTGATTATTTGCCAAAGGAGCCTGACATAGGAGTTGTATCACAAACAGTAATAAGACTTACAACCAGACATGTCAATCACATCATATCCCATGATATTAGTTTATTTATAATTATTATAGCTATGGTATTTATTCTATTATGGGCCATAGTTGCCTGAAATAAACATATCTTCTTAAATATAAATATCAATTTCTGTTTGTTAGTCCCGCTAAAACTCGAGAACGGCTGGACCGATATGGCTAATTTTGGATTTGAATTATTTATGGAAGTCCAGGGAAGGTCCAAAAGGTGAGCAAGGAGATATACGAAATTTGCCAAGTCAGCTAGTAAAAAAATAAATAAATAACAATTTGTAATGCATAACATTTCATGAAAGCAATCATATATTTTATTTTAACAGAATATACTTTGGAAGAAAACACATTCTTTTCCTTGTGTGGTGCTATGATCAAAATTGCAATGCAGCTGTATTATTTAAATACACCCATCACTAGTGGAGGAGATGCAACTAACACAAAGAGAAATAGCATCTAGTAACTAAGAAATTAGACTGACTAAACCAAGGTTTGAGTGGTTAGAACATGAATGAGACTTCTAACAGTATCTAATTGTACCAAAGTAGCAAAACACGGTCAACATACTAGTATGATGTTTGGAAAACATTGCCTAGTGTGGTAGCGTTTTTATTAAGAGCTATAAACAATAACTAACTATATCCCAAGAATAGTGATTTTATCCGAGCCATCTTCTAAGATCCTTGTTGGGCAGACATGAAGAAGGTGACAAACTTTTATTGCATTCATCATAACATTGGTACTGTTTGTGATAAGTTTCAATTGAAACAGTATGACACAGATCTAAGTACATGGATCCTCATCTAAGTCAGGAAAAGAATTGCAGCAGTCATAGTCCCCTTATATTTTTGTAAACGCCTGCCATTTCGCTAGAACAAGAGGAAATAATACCACTGAGCACTAACAAAGTTCCAGATACCTATTCAAAAACCTGACAATGTTACATCTTGCAACTGCATGAGTCATCTCTGCCGATTTTTTTCAAGACTATTTTTTATTTAAATGTATTTTATTGAGAAGGAATAAAAACCACCAGCTAATGAGCTTCGACATGATACCGAAGGACAAAGAAACAAAATATTTATACGCAACAAGCTACATAAAGATACCTAGATATTAGACATTGTTTGAAAACAAAGCACATGGACCGATAAATTCCAAATCTACACAACGAGATCATTAAAACAATATTGTATCTTATTGACACTCTATAGGAAGCGGCAACAAAGGTCAGTTATGGTCAGTTCGCATTTAGAATGAAACGAACGAAATCCGCCGCTAAGATGACAAACTGACCGAAATGTCGATCATTGAATCGCACTATGCTTTTGTTAAAGTAAGGCGTTCACACTTATTAAAACTTGGAATACCAAAGGATAACCCAGACAAATCCATATCAACCACTTTTTAACACCAAATCTCCATCTCCATGCATATTGAAAGTCAAAAATGACAAGCTTTGAGGGGAGGACAGAGGACAAACACAAAAATTACAAACACATTCCCACATTGACACCATGAATGAATGAATGAGTGAGTCCACACTTCCACAGAGTATGAGTTTTTTTTTAATATTTATTCCTGACCATGGATAATAGTCCTTCAGTCGAACACATAAAATATAAGAGAGTCTATGAGCAGGGTTGCCACTTGCCAGTATGATTTCCCAAAAAAGTACGGTTGGCTTTCTGAAAAGTTACGGTTTTTACGTTCAAGGTACGGTTGGGTCGGGAACTCGGGATACTTAAGTTTTTTTCTGTTTTCATCCATAGGTTGGAAAAAAAGCAATAGGGAATCGAATATTCAAAGGGATGGGGTAAAGTTTCTACTTTACCCCATACCTTTGAATATTCGATTATTAGCGATTGTATCGAACACATTCGTTTGTAATTTGTAAATCAATTATGGAATGAAGTAAATTCGTTAATTAAGTTAATTGTTTTTGATAATTATTTATCATAGGAATAAATAATGTGATGAGGAAGTTCAGATACGAAGTGATATTATTCTCAATATATAAAGGAACAAAAAGTTTGAAATAAAATCTTTTATTTATTTATTATTATATTTTTTGTTTTTATTTATAGTTGAACATAATTTTATTATAATGATTAAATTAAAAAAACATAAAAAAAACAAAACGTATGGTGTAATGTGATGTGACTGACAATGACATGAAATGTACGTTACATTTTAAGATCTCAAAAAACATTAACAGTAAGTTCAGATTAAAAATAACAGACAACATCGTTGTTTTGGTTAAAACTATTAGAATAAGTTAAGTGCTAGACTAGATAGCAACAACAGTGAAGGTGGCGCTGCTGCGAATAAATGAAACTAGAGTCTATTCTCAGTTTAATCTCAAGCTTTCTTTAATGTTGTACGCCGGTGTCGTGCGGTCCATGGCCCTCTACGGGGCCCCAGTGTGGGCCCTGAGCATCCGGACGCGACCACTCAAGTTGGTCGCATGCCAGAGGGTCATGGCTATCCGGATGATCCGGGGATACCGCACGATTGCCGGCGAATCGGCCAACCTGCTTGCCGGATTGCTGCCCTGGGATCTGGAGGCGACTGCCCTCCAGCGCGTCTATGAATGGCGCGTGGAGGCGCAGCGCCGGGGCGTAACCCCGCTGCCTCGAGAAGTCGAGGCGCGGCGGGAAGAGCTCCGGCGCGATCTCAGGGCAGTATGGAGGTCATGGCTGTCGCGACCGACGGCCGGGCACGCCGCAATAGCGGCGATAAGACTCCTCTTTGAGGAGTGGCTGGAGAGACGTCATGGCGTCCTTTCCTACCGCATGACGCAGGTCCTCACCGGACACGGATGTTTCGGGAGGTACCTGTGTCTGATGAGAAAGGAGGTAACGCCTGGGTGTCACCACTGCGTAGATCGCCCGGAGGACACAGTCGAGCATACGGTGCAGGATTGCCCCGCTTGGGCGGAGCACCGACGTGTCCTCACGGCGGCGATAGGCGGAGAACTCTCGCGCCCGGCATTGGTTGCGGCCATGCTGCGGAGCGAGACGGAGTGGGAAGCGGTCGCCTCCTTCTGCGAAGCAGTCATGCTCGCGAAGGAGGAGGCGGGCCGCGTGAGAGAGAGGACAAGGTCCTCCCTCCGCCCCACCCGCGGTGGTGGACGCCCACGGCATCGGACGTCACAAGACGATCTCCGGCCACCGTAGGCGCAGGCATGCGGGCGGCAAGTAAAGGGCAACTCGCCGCCCGACCATGGACCATGCCCGGGTCGACGGCGCGTCGTGTTCCATGCGCGCCTCAAAGAGCGACAGCATAATGACGAGGCCCCCTCTCAGAGGGCTAAAGCCTGCCGGGGTCGCGGGTCTTATATCATCACCGTGACCCCGGAACATAAAGGGCTATTGAAGGACACCGTGGATTTTAGTCAGTACAAGTCTGACAGTACCTCTCGCCCTGCCCGGGGTGGGAGGTCTCATTTGATGATTTTACCACGTAAAAAAAAAAAGCTTTCTTTATACCTACAACGTGTAACGCCAAAAGCGCAAAATCTCCCGTGGGGTTTTTGGTCGAAGAATTTTAGAAATTCGCAAAAAAAATGGTTATTCATGCAAGAAGAGAAATTGGTTGGGCACATCTGTATGAAAAACCATTTTTTTTTTGCGAATATGCAAAATTCTTAGAACACAAATTGTTCACTAACATGGGCTGAGTTACCCCACGAGAGATTTTGTGCTTTTGGTGTTACACGTTGTATATACCTACAAAAATAAAATAAAGAAATAGTCTGTTTCATCCTAAGATTAAATACACCATTAGACATCATAGATTCCTTTATAATCCGCTATTTTGCTGACATCAATTTGTCTCCGACTGTTTTGTCCTCGACCCCAAAAACACATAAAGTACAAAATTTAACATTTCTGAAAACGAAACGTTAATTATGAGTTACGACATTACTTTCCTCTATGGTTACGCTGTATGGGCTCAGCTCCCTTTGCCTGTCCTAAAGAGGACGAAGAGAAACAAAAAAAAAAAAAACCTCTATGGTTACGACTCAGGGGCCCTGGCAACACTGGAAAAGCGTTCTCTCGGCTTTTTTTCCGACATTGTCGTTTTTGCATTATATCAAATTATCAATCCGGTTTAAATAGTATAATGCATTCCAATGCATTTATTTTAGTGCGGAGTACATTACTGTAGTTTTATTCTTGATCGATATTATTGTCTATGATGTCGCCATTTATTTTCATAACATAATGTCAAATGGATGGGGCTGCTTTTATTGTTTTACGTTTTTTCTCTCTTACAGCCTTGTACTTATACTTTTAAACAAAACCTAGGTAAGCCAGTATTCTGTACAATATAATTTCCTCATAGTATTTGGAAAAAAATGGGGTCTGCAACTTCGTTTTCATTTGTGTTCACACTTGTACTTCGATAAGGTTGGTCAATGGTTTGTTTTATGATGTTTAATTGAACCGATATATTGGCGTCCTGGGTCATTAAAGACATGAGAAGAGGTTTTCGTAACAGTGAATATAGTTTCATAATTAAAAGTGGCAGTAATAGGCGAGGTTTTTCGAATATTTTGGGATTCCATCTGGTATGTTCCTATCGTTTTCTTCATTTAAAAGGATTTTGTGTCATTCAAAATTCTTTGGATGAATAAAAGGCACAACAAATGTTTGAGCCATTTCTTTGTTTGTGTTAGGTGCATTCTATTTGCTGGTAAAGAACAAATAAAGTTGTATCACATCTAATGACGGATGCAAAGATAGGATCGTTTTAGTCTTATAATCTAGTACTTGGTAATCTATTCTTGGGGAAACAGATAAAACTGCTCTCTTCTCTCTACTCATCACAATTGAGTCACTCACCTGAAGAGTGGCCGAAGCCTTGCTCATAAGTATGTAGATAATTTTATGCCTAAGCTGACATTGACGCTTGAAAGGCAAAAATTACCAAGCAGCGTGTTGGCAATGGCTTTGTTATTTTTTCCTTTCAAGTGTCAACATGTAACAAATGGCAGGTATTTAGTAATAATCAGCTAAAAGGAACTAAAATTGGAAGTTCTTTGGTAAAAAATTCAAATATTTTAGTTTTATGCCATAGTTTTTTTTTTCTTCAGTTCTATGATTTTTTTTACACCTACCAACCAAATGAGCATCAATTGTAACAAGTAACAACATAAACATTACTGACTCAGTGTGTATGAGTCGGGATGAGTCTTTCTGTATATATTGGGATTCCATATGTGGTATTAATTTGATAAGGTTGTTGCGTCGGTTTTCGGCTTTTTAGGGGAGTTGTCAACTGTAAGGCACTAGAAAAAAAAATAAAACATATAATAATATTCCACAACTATCACAACACTATCTAGTCCCAAGCTAAGCAGAGCTTGTGTTATGGGTACTAGACAACTGATAAACATACTTATATATATTTATAAATACATACATATTATAGATAAATTACACCCAGACACAGGACAAATGATCGTGCTCATCACACAATCATAATCAACATGTTTCTATCAATAAAAATCTAATATCAAAATCTTAAATACCTAGGGCAGCATTTGGCAAAATAATCTTTAATCAAATAAGCTTAATTGTAATTGTTATTAGTAAACTGATTACAAATGCAAGCATTATTTTGGAGGGTTTGTCTTGTACTTCTTCA
Source organism: Agrotis ipsilon (assembly GCA_028554685.1). Taxonomy (NCBI): domain Eukaryota; kingdom Metazoa; phylum Arthropoda; class Insecta; order Lepidoptera; family Noctuidae; genus Agrotis; species Agrotis ipsilon. The sequence continues at coordinate 13,329,710 of CM052972.1, forward strand.
TACTTTAGTCCAGCGGAGTCTGTGCATCTTAAATGATACCATTTGGTGCAAAAATAATATCCAATATTTCTTTTAGGATCTTCTTCTGTATCACTTGTTAAAATATCTTGACACAGGGCGCAATCTACTTTAACTCTTTCGTTTTCCTTCATGGGTTTCTTGGTCTTCGCAATTTTTAGTTTTGTAACTTAAGCATTTTTTAACTGTTCTTTTCCTATTCTTTTCTTTTTCAAAATTTCTTGTCGTTTTTTTTCTCACTTCTAACTTCTCTGTTTTAACTTTTTTCTTCATATTCATAAAATTTCCGATACTCCGCCCATGAAATTGCCGCAGGTAAAGGTATATGTCTAGTGATAGTGTTAGATTTGTTTTGCAGGTTGCGGTTTGAATAAATGTTTTTCTATAATATCTGTTTCCTTTGTTTTACTAGTTTGTATAGGTGTACTAGTCTGTTTTATTGGAATATCAACCAAAACATTGCGTCGAGTTATTATATATTCCAATGATTCAGAGGTCTTGTTTGATTCATGGGTGTTTGTGGCAGTAATACTGTGGAATTGGTGATTGTCGTACTATATTGAGTGGTTATTATTGCAGAGTCGATTTTAAATGTTTCTAAATCTTTCGTGTGGAAACTAGGTCTGCGTTAGTTATTTCTTTAGTGTCTTTGATTTGTTTAATATTTCCAGGGTATTCTGAACACATTTCGTGTAATCCACTGCATCAGGATCAAATGGATAAAGCTCGCATTTTCTGAAGCCATTCATTATATGTCGCTGCATATTTGCATTTTCCAGGCACTATTTTTTTGTACTATTTTTTGAAAAAATTAGTCTTGGTAACAGAAGAGTTTATGTTTTCTGGCTTCGTCAAAAACTTCCTCACACAACAATACACCACTTTTTCGTGGACCGATTTCGGAGTCGAGAGCATAGGCAACATTTACCTATTCTTCCCATTCTTTGAGGATAATTCCGAGGCACCTCATCTGTATGCCCCAAAAGCCATTTTCTTTATTTTTCAATTTATGGGGAGGTTTTCAAAGGTCAGAAAGTCTTCTTGCCATGAGGGGTTTTACCAGCTCATACGAAAGATCTTAAACAAAATTGCGTCTCACAATCTTTTCCTGGCCGTTGTTTAGTTGATGGGTAATCAAGGCATTTATTCCAGCTACGTTCAAATAATTGAAAAAGCATCAGCGGCCATCTTCAGGAGTTTCGCGAAACGCTCTACTGCTTACACATTTTGTCGAGAATATCAACCGCACTTCGTACGGATTTAGCAAGTGAATATTTCCGGTTTACGGTCATCCTTGGTGGATCTTTAGCATTGTCTTAATGCATAGTTGAAAGTAATGCAACAGCTCTGTTTTGTTTGGGCACATAAGAAACCAATGTGCAGTTGGGTTGGAACCCAAAAACACAGCCCTTCGCTCTGTTCCTCGACTTTTTGAATTTATTGGGTAGCTCTGGCCGTATTGCTTTCAGTTTGCCCATGACTGTAATCCTCTTTTTCAGTAACTCTAAGCTTGTTGAAAGACTCTCAAAATAATTGTCCATAGACACGTTGCATCCCAGATCGAAGAGTGGCTCGAGTTCACTGAGAACAACATCGTTTACTTCGTAGGATTGTTAAAATGGCCTTTCTGGCTGAGCTATGGCGTAAACCTCGAAGCTGTAAACGTAAGGGAACTTTGTATCAACCACCATGTATATTTTTATACCAAAGTTATTAAGTTTGTTTGGCATCATCATCATCTTCATATCAGCTGTAAGACGTCCACTGCTGAACATAGGCCTATTATTATTATTTGTTTGGGATATACACGATGAATCTACAAGGTCCTCTAAATCCTACAAGTTGTTCATCCAACGTAAGATAATCGCTGGGAGTAAAATTATAGCGGCAGACCGGCAGAAATTTGTCTTATAAAATAATCACAATGTTAACATATGACTTGACCCAAGTTTAATTGTACATAATATTATTATTTTTTTTATATTTTTCTTTCTGGAGCTTTGTTTTTTCGTCTTCTTCCATAGCCCTATTGTTAATATAATGTCTCTTCTTTTAATACATATCGCAAATGAACTTATATTTATCAAATTTTTTTATAACATGAGTTTCACATATGTTTTTTTTACAAACGTATTGTTGTACTCTCTCAAGCTCGTGAATATATGAATGGCTTCTTGACCGTCACATAAAAATGCCTTTCGGCAATCTTGGCATTCATTGTGTCAAAGATTTTTGAATATGAAGCCACTCACGTATGCACAAGTTTGACCACAGAACATAAATACTCTAAAGGAGAAGAGTGTCAACTTCAAATATAAAAGACAAAACGGAAGTCGCTTCTAGCGACATCTAGTTTGCGTCCACTTAACTATCCTGCACCGCGAAATTTAAAACGTCCTACGTTTTTCCGATATTTAAGACTATTTTGGGTAGTTGGGCACTCTCGTTTGCAAGAATACTCGAATCACCACGTGTTTCGAGTTTTCTTACAAGTGAGAGTGCTCCAAGTATTAGAAAAAATAGAAAATAAAACAACAGGACGTTATTAATATAATTATTTATTTTTCTATCAGACAGAAGATGACATCAACACACAAGTTGAGACATTTTCTCTATTTTACATTAGCTGAGAGTTACATATTCTATATTCGTTCTCGTACAGTCGCGTTCATTAACATGTTGGCACGTCTAGGCTTCAAAAATATATGAACATCAAAATAATTCAGAATTTTGTGACAACTACAAGCATCATTCAATTGTGATCAAGATTCAGATTCATTAATATGTGACTACTTTTTCTCAACAATATGTATACAGCCAGTGACATTTTTATATGAACAACAGACTTCAAGATCATAATTATCGGAATTATGTAAGCTCAGTAAAGGTAATTAAAATTCAACCTTATGGCAATGTCATAAAGATGATTTACAAGCAATCATAAAATTGTGTGGTTATGGAGTTTGCAACTTAATTTAGGTATCACTCGCTAATTTTCCATCAAGTGACATTGTTTTCTTTTATTAAAAAGAAAAAACTGACGCACATGTCATTCATAAAAAAATGTACGACAACATGTGGCATTGAAATACTCATTTCAAAAGACCAAATGCATTCGCTCGGAAAACAATTTAAATAGGGTAAAACACCCAACTATTGACCCTTTAAGCGGTTTTTCTTGCTTTTTTCGCAAAATAAACTAATGCACGAGTTGCAAATGGAAATGGTTTTGTAAGGTAAAATAAACATTGGAGAACGTAACTAAAACATTATAAACAGTCAAACAAAGGTAAAACATGTCTTTTTTCTCGAGTTTAGCAAGAACAGGCCATTTGACCAGTTATCAACATGCTTGTACCAAATTTTCAACATGTACATGACCTATGTTTTGACCTCCTGTATTATAAGAATAAACTCAAATATTATTTATTTTGAATGTGAAAGGTTTTTTTTGATAAAAAATAACAAAGCTAGTCTTATTGCCCTTCTCATTTTCTTTTTTCACACTATTTAGGTCTTCAGTCTTCAAACGTGGCCAATAATACTCTTACACTTCTTTTTGAAGTTTTGTGGTAGTTTTTATCACATTTTGCCCATTTTTTCTTCTTTATTAGTAGTTATTTCATTGTTCTGATTATGCAGTAGATATAAAAACGCTCGCCGACAAACCCAATTAAAAAAAACGGCTTTAGTTCTACAAAGTGAGTTTAAAAAAGTTTGACTTAATATTTTCCCAATTACATAAAACAGTTTTAACTTTTTCAACTTATGTAGAAGATCTCACAGACGAAGAGAACATAGTTATAAATCAAAAACAAGCTCACGCTTTGCCTCGGATATGATTTAACTCAGTTTGCTCAAACATGCACGTTAGAGTAACTTTTGTCAAAATTGTATGCATTAAACCAACTTATGGCTGAGGCATTGTTCGTGTTATGTATCCTGCGTCCAGGTACATACCTAACCAGATTTAAAAATTATCTGCTTGCCAAATTGTGACAAAATCTTTTCAACCGTTCATTTTTCCTAAAATAATGGTAAGTTTAAAATATTCAGGAGGATTCAGAATGTGACAGTTTACCGATTTAAGTACCTCACTCAAATTCAACTAGGTTCTCAGGTTACTACGTAAGGTATTTTTTTATGTTTGTGATTATGCAGATACACTTTTAGGGGTGCCAACGCCCATGGGCATAATACAGATGCATTAAAGTTAAGCTAACTCACCATTAAAAATGAGTTATACGTACAAACCGCGGTGTCAGTAACTGGTATTTTCGTACATATGATTAATGACCAGCTATTGACATGTCATATCAAATAAATGGTTATTCATACATTTGAGTGTACCAGATATTGACCCCATCATTTTAACAATTTAATGCTCATTAAAACGTGAAAATCATGTGGAAAAACATTATGTGTGTCTTAAATAACGAAAAAATACCAAATTCTAAGGAATCTATCGTGTAAAACTGTAATAAATTGCAATTGAAAACAACCGTCAGCTTAGCAAATTGTTAATTTTATTGATGATTTTAACAGGGTATTTTATTATCATAGGTTTACGGACGCAATATTGCTTTATTTAAATTTTCTGTGACACCAGTATATTACAAAATAAATTATTTTTCAAGTTGTGTATTCTTTAAGCAGCACTGCAAGAAGAATTATGATTATTTTTGATAAAAACTGTTAAGAGGTCAATAGTTGGTGGGAGGTCGGCAATTGGGTACTTTACCCTACTTACTGTAATTTCTTTAACAATGTAAATTGGATCTTATTTATTCGAGCAAATAATGTACTTTCCTATCATATGCATGTAGAGATAATTATGAAGCTTACTCTACTCAGATATTATTAAAGCTAATACAGTATAGATATTGTTTTAAGGTGATCACATATTATTGCCTAATGCAAATTATATATTATTGAACCTTCACATGAGGACATATCTTTTATCTATAGATTTGTATAATTTATGGAGCTTATCAACGTTCACAATATTTTGAATCATTGACAATGCCAACATATTATTGAACTCGACTGTACTATTTCTACAGTGTAAGTATTTTTTTATCGCAACAATGTTTTGTGTTCAACAATAAACAGTAAGGACCAAAAGTTTCTGGCCTACCCATGTTAGATTTACCAAACTTCTAAGTCATTAAAATACTACTTTTCATTACCTATCCATAACAAAAATTATTTGATATTCATTTTGTTACAAAGGTAAGGTGACAAAAATGTATCTCCGATTAATCTGATGTGGGTTGGCCTGAAACTTTGGGACTTTACGGTGGTGAACATAAAACATTGTGGCCATAAAGAAATACTGCTACTACTACTACTATTTGTGGAGAATGATTTTCATTTTGCGATTGAGTGCAGCTGCTGATTCTTCTCGGGAAAAAGATTGTAGTAGTTTGGTACAAATGTTAAAAACACTGTTTATAATGTGTTCAATGTTTGATTCTTTGTGTTCTACACATTCATTTAAGAAATCAAAGTTAATTTTGAAATTATATTTTCTTTAATTTATTTTTTAAAGTGTTTGCATGGCCATTTTCTTTTAACATGTTGTTTATAAGTGTTGCACAACACTCAACGAAAGCTATCATTGGCTATGTAACATAATTTAAACTTTTTTTTAATTCATTATACTCCCGGCAGTCTGTCTACAAATAAATGTTGTGGTTCCATTTCTTGTGACAAAAAAAGTCTTGTGGCAGGTTTTGCATACGTTTTTAATTTTTTTCACAATAAACCCACACACATAAGCACAGGCCTGAATTTCTGCATTCCCTTCTTCAATATTTTCATCGCATATTGTCCTCAATAACAAATTTAGTTTCTGTGCTTGTGTGTGTAGGCTGCGATTGCGAGAATGACAAAAAAGTATCAAAGTTATTAATTATTGTATTGTTATCATTCTCGCAATTTCCCGATTTGCTAATGTGGGTCAAATTGCTGAGAATTGCTGTTTTTAAACCTGCCACAAATTGGCCACACGTAGGGTTCGTATTGGACCCACAGTTGCCCCGTATGCATCCAAACAGATTCTCGATTGGATCCTGCTGCAGCCTTCTGGTAGCCAGCCTGATAATGTTACCCGCCTCTAAATTTTTTTGAAGTCATAAAAATGCATTAGAGTTGTTAGCCATCCATCTTGTGATGGCGGCTTTCAAGGACTCCCAATAAATTTCATTGTTTGAAAAAATATTTTCATTTTCTTGAAGAATTCTGTGTGTGGGCTTGTTGAGGACCAATTGGTGGAATAAGGTTTTCCTCGCCTTAAGTCTGGGCTGTCAGCGTTCACTAAGTCAAATAGCTTGTCCATGTCTGCCACTAGATTGGCTGTCACAGCAGCTTCAGTACCAATTGAACCTGAAGTTTAAACATTTTGTTATGGTTAAAAAAATGCTAATGAGGTGTGAGGCTAGATCACATAGGTATTTACCTAGCTTTTTATCAATACTTCAATAATATAATTAATTTTGTATTTTAACATTCTATAGTTACCATTTGATATTCTCGCCAACATTCCTCCTGCTACAGAGTGGCTCAGCACTTGTGCAGCTAGGTTCACTTTCATTTTTTGTTTTGTATTGGGATCTATATGGTCTTTTTTTAATGCTGGTGCATATACAAAATTGGGATTGGTGCTGTCCACTTCGTAAAATTCCTTAATTTGAGACCATTTTGCAATTCCTGTAGACAAATTATAATTTAATATTGACAATCCACTATCAGCAGGTGTGATGATCAATACTTGTGCCTTCTCTGAAAGAACTCTACTATTGTCCTACTGTAAGGCAAAAGCCTCTTGCCTTTGCCTTACAGTAGGACAATAGTAGGGTAGTATTATTATTATTGAATTATTACTTTGCAGGAATACCTTACAATATCTGTAGAATAATTTTATGTATTTATCTTAAGACAAGCATTTTTGAAATGAAATGAAATTTCCTACAAATAGATGGTCAAGTTTTATTACAGTTGCTCACACAATTCGCTAAAAATAGCATGCTAAATTAAATAATACATTATGTGAATCTAATATAGTTGGTAGGTTTTGTAAATAATTATTATAAAATAAATGGCACTTCAGCTGCACCTTGTGGTCGCCTTGAATTTAAAACTCGGTTTGAGGTAACGAGTGGCGAAATATAGCATTCATATACGTTATGGTTCTCAGGCGTTAGTGCGCCAAAGGATCCAGCGGGAATGTTGTCGTCCGCGGCTTGTGGCACAGCCACTTCAGGAAGGTTAAATTTTATTTCTTCACCTCCTACGGTGGTGGTGTTGCCAATGCTTGATATATAATGATATAAGTTGTCGGGTATACATAAATCTTCCGGCAACAAATCTTGACACCTGGCTGAGTCAATCTTCCGTTCTCCATTATTAAGAGAGAGGTCCATCAAATAACAGTTTAAAACTGTGGCCATCGAGTGCTGGAACATCGAAAATGGCATACGGCGGTCTAGCCGGGGGTCAACTCCTCTGAGTGACTCGTACGTCCTCTCAACTTGGTCGATGAATCCGCCGAATTCGAAATTCTGGCAATAGGTTTCCTGAACGGGAATAGAGCTTGTGTGTGGACCGAGGTCATAAAGCGGCTCATCAACGGGAGCCGTCTCATCTTTCGCCCTGAAGTCGTAAGACGCAGCGGTATCTATCTTCGCTTCTTTAACGTCTGCCTTGGGCTGTGGCGCTTTGCCCTTCTTCCATGCGGCACTTCTCTCCGTGCGGCCGCGGGGCTTCACCGGGCGCTCTTCAAACTCTCGAAAGTTATTCCAGTTTGTATTAAAGTTGTGTTGTTGCTGGTATTCATACGCTCGTACTTGACCTCTGTTACCACGAATCACACCACTAGCGGGCTTTCCACGCTGAACAGGCTGTGATCTTCCAGTATTCTGGGAATTAGATGCCATCCTGGCTGCAAAAAGTGCAAAAGTTTCAAAGTTGAAAATTGTCTAAAAACGACAAAAATTAAATAATTATTATTATATACATTACATTAATCTTACCTTTTCCAACTAAGCCATCAGAAGAAATGTGTGTAGTCATCTCTATATTATATTTTATAAACATATTTCGGAAGCATATAAGTAGGTGCGGCGGGTCGAAAAATGTTACAATTTTTTTGTTGTTAAATTTTATGTATGGGTGTTCTACGGTTGAACCCAGAATTGAAAATGCTCGTCTGTTGACTCCGTCCATATCACAGACAATAGCTGCAACATTTATGCCTGCTTCAAAGCATTGGTATAAAACCTGAAATTAAAATTTAAATATTAAAAGGAGCCTTGACGGTAATTATGATGAATGATAATAATTTACTAAGCTTTATTTCAACTGTGGTACAGTTTAGGATGAATAAGAATTTAAAAAAAAATGCGCACCTCTTTTATAAGCACTGCAAGTCTGTCTGCAGTTGAAAATCCACTTGAGAAATAGTGGGCAATTGGTTGTTTGATCCTTTTCCTTATGCCCGAGATCATAAAAACCAGAGCATAGGACGCTATAGCTGGTGACCTACCATGGGTTCCATGGTCCTGGTAACCTTCTATAATGTCATCCTTGGGGTTGTATTGGAAATGTTTTTTAATGGACATTTCATCAAACATCAAAGTATAATAATTATCAGTTGGTGCTTGTGTCACTGCAAACCTTTTCAGCACTGTAAATATTGGTTTATTTATTCCTACTCCAAATGGCAATTTCCGTAACAGAGTTTTTAGTGTACTAGGTGATGGTAATGGGAACAGCCGTCGTAAAAGTCGATAACACGTTGGAGAGCGTTTATAAAGTCTCAAAGCTGTAATTTTTTCCTCTTTCGACCATCTCCGGCCAGTAGCTTTCTTTTAAAGTTTCTTATTTGTCCTTGTAAAAGCAGGCTAAATGCAGGTGTAATTTTATCAGACAACATTTTGACTGCTATATCTTCACTAATGACATTTATTATCTTCTTCTTTTTGAAATTCTTCAATCGGTTTCGTAGTTGGCAAACTTTTTGCATGTATTTGCGACATTTTCCTAATAGCTTGTTCTCTCTAGTCTGTTGTGCTTGACTGGGTGAAGCAGTTGATGGTCCTGCCACTGGCTGAAAATTTTCTATTGCCTGATGGTCATAGGGTGGGTCCACACTGGAAGCCTAGCGCGTCGGCGGTGGCAGGCGCGGTGGCGGGCGCTGCGGCGGGCGCGATACGTGTCCACACTGCCGATCAAGCGTTTGTTTTTGTTAGGGCGACTTCAGGTGTTGCAAACCGGTGGTACCTAGTAAACTCTATAAAACTGGTTTAAAGAAATTAATATTATTATTTTTTACAGGTTATTTAGGATTGAATACAACTAAATTATAAATCATTCTATATTTTTCTACTCAAGTACAGTAAAAATAATTTAAATATGTATAAAAACATCCAACGGTGGTATTTTAGTGCATGTTCTGGTAACTATATGGCGCTACTAAAAGACCGAAAAGGTTTGATACACCTGCCGCCAGCCCGTTGTATCGGTTGTGGCCTAGCAACGGCTAGGCTCGCAAAGTCGCTCGTAACCACCGCGCTAGGCTCCCCGCCTAGTCACTTCAATGTGGCCACAAGCGGCGATTTCATACATTCATTATTATCGCGCACGCCGCCGCCACCGCGCTAGGCTCGCAGTGTGTTTGAGCACATAGGGCACAGTTGATCGTCTGGTCACTGGCTCATTACATTCTGCATTCTGTTGTGGTGCAGTCTCAGTTTTTTGCAAATTTGAAATGTCGCATAAAGGTGACGATCCCTTTTCAATAAAAAAAACTAAGGTTCTCAGCAAAAAATAGATGCTGCGATGCTATTGGCTGACGCATGTACAATGCACATAACCGCTTCTATAGCGGCCGAGCGTCTGCATAAGGGAATAGTCTTTACGGTGGTAAAAGATTACGGATTACGTTAGGCGATAGTACATGACAGGGTGTCATGATTCTTTGTCATATTTTTCTAATTCTTTTTGTTTTATTTTTATTTCAATTTTAAACAAATTTTCTTTGTGAAACTTTATTAATCTTGAGTTTTTCCTTCAATATTTTACACTTTAGTTTATCTATTTTATTACTTCTCAAATTTTCATAACTCTTTTTGCTAGGCGTTTTGGACTCTTATTTCCTTTTCCTCTTTAGTAACTTGCATTGTTGCTTCCGCTGTTTTACACCTAGCTGCATTATTGGTATCCCCTAATATGACTATGCTCCCTGAGAAACAGAAAATGATTGTCACAGAATAAAATGATAAATGGCCACACATGTACTATTAAGCTTTTGCTTGCATTCCATTTCAGTTTTCTGGGTTGTAAATTAACCTGTATTAAACCAGGTTTTAAGTTATCCTGGTACCAAATTTCAACTATGAAAGGACCATGCCCATATTAGTATGGAGCTGAAAGTCAGCAATGTCATGCAATGCCTAAATTGCGGCTCTATGTCATACAATAACTTTTTAGCGATATTTGTATGATATCTAGATTTAATGTATTTAAAGCACCGCACCGATTCAAAAGATTTTAGACATTAAACATGATAACTTCCTGCTGGTGGAGTTTCTGGATTTTGATCCATTTATTTGTGGCGGAGGAAGAATCATTTTCATCTCATTCATGTGAATTTATGAAAGGTCAGGTTCCAACGGCATGTAAAACTTCATATTATCTTTGACTTTATAACTATAATTATTACTTCCATAGTCATAATCATCATAGTAAAAATCAGAATTTGTTAAGGTACAGTAATATGAATTGGGTTCCGATTGGCAGTTTTCTATTTTAAAATAAATGATACTAACTCTGATGAACATAGCGGGGGAGGGCAGCTCCTCTGCGCGGGCGATTTTGTCCCGGCTGTCGAGTTCTCAGTCTTCCTGAAAATTTCAACAAAACATTGTAATCTATTTATAAACACAACGTTAAATATGCTATTACTGTTTCATTTTGGTTTGAGTGGACGGGAGTTGCAGGCCAAAGTACCTGAATTTTGGTTATTTATTAGTGACGCAAGGGCCGTCAAGTGGAAGGGCGGACTATTAGGCACTTGCACTTATGGATGCTTCTTATGGAGTGGAGTTTTTTTTTATGTCAAACAGACCTATTAGCTGTTATTGAACTTTGAGTTATGATTATTTATTTATTAATTTCTATTTTAGGAAATTATTAGTGATTGTGGCAAACAGTTGTCTTAAGTTGCTGCTTTTCATTACTTCCTGTTTAAAACTGAGATTTTAAAATATAATGTTATTCATAGTTGACAGGAAATCGTTAATTATGATTACTTATTAAAAATGAGAACCTTTTGTTGGCGTAGAGCTGGCTGATTATTGACTGATTCCTGAGCATCTCTCTGCTGAGATTCTGCTAGTGTCTCCAGTTTCGCCGCCCTACTGACATCTGGGGATATATGTATTTACAGGGGCATCAGCATTCTCTTGAGTTAAATGAAGACCTCTGAAAGAATTCATAAATAATTATAATTAGTTAATGGCTACCTAGTAGATATTAAAAGGTACTGTTAAGTAGCATAATACTCACAAAATAGGTGAGTTTGATGCTGGCAGTGTCATTTCCCGTTCCACATCCATTTCGTCAGTATTATTGATGTAGGTACTGTTTGAGCAAAACAGAAAAGAAAACATGTACTTAAGAAAAATTATTCAATTTTTAGAATTCAACTGTCATAATCAACAAATATCTAGTCACCTCAATTTGAACTTCTGGATCCTGAAGGACTCCAGTAAGTGGAGTCAACACAGGCACCCTGCTCGGTCCAACCCCTGTCGCTCTAAATCCTCTATTAATTTCAGATACTTTTGCGCGCACTCGACATTTGTAGTCATTCCTAAACTAAAAGAAATAGAATTTATTATTATTTTATATTAATATTTACTTGAACACATACCTTAGACCAATCTTTAGGTGTTCTTGTAACACCTTCACCTGCATTTAAAATTTCAGCACACTGTTCCCATAAACGTGCTGAGGTTGCTCTTCCTTCTCTGGACCGCACTTGTCCTTAGGCGAAATTTTTATGTCTTTCCATGAAGGACAGAAGAAGTTCAAGTTGCTGAATTGAGGTAGTCTAAATAGTACAAAGGGCACTAGATAAGTTTTGCAAAACAACGTTTATTTTTACAGCCTTTCAAAATAATTTCCATCACAGTTTATACACTTAGTCATACGTAAAAACCAATCATCAAAAATGTCATTCCATTTTTCTTCTGGGAGTTCTGAACAGGCTTGGTCCCAAGCAGCCAAAAGCTCGGTATCTGTAGGAAATCGTCTCCCTTTCAACTTATCCTTAATGATAGGGAAAAGAGCAAAGTCACAGGGCGCTAGGTCTGGGCGTCAATTCTGCTAATTTTATTTAACTCACATGCTATTGATATTCAATTGAGACTCAATCACGATTCCATTACGATTAGAACAAATTTGGTATTCTGCAAAAACTTCTATGTAAACTCAATAGAGTCGTAATGGAATCGTAGTGTAAGTGTAATTGACTCTCAGTTGAACAGTAAGTGTTGCCAAACAAGCGTTAAAATAAGAGTAGAATACCGATAAAGGCCACAATCGATTTACGATTGGAACACGATTGAAAAGCAGACTAGCAAATATTCTGATAGCAGTTCAATGGAATGTCACTGGAAAACCATTGGTCTTAAATTAGTAGCAGAATACCAAATGTAGTTAAAACTGCTACTGAGATCCAATTGATATTCAATTGAGCCATTTGTAATTTAGCAGACTTGGGCCCCTGGGCTGTACGCAGGATGTTCAAGCACTTTAACGCCACTGTTATTCAAAAATTCGACTGTATCACGTGCTCGATGCGCGGGTGCGTTATCGTGATGAAAATGCCAAGTATCCATTCTCGAATTCGGTCGAATTTTCTGAAGCTTTTGAAAAACTTTTGGCAGACATTCGTTTATGTACCAGGAGGAGGTTACAGTACGCTGACTTTCCAGAACAACTCGTTCTAAAATACCTCGCCGTGTAAAAAATACAGCGATCATCTTTTTTTTTACTGAACGTGATTTTCTCACCTGAACTGGAGTTTGTTCATTTTCAAACAGCCAAACTTTATTTTTGTTTTTCGATGGTACGTCAAAGTAATATAGCCATGTTTCGTCACCAGTAACGATATTATTGATGTTATTAGAGGTACCATTTTCATACAACTTTAGCATTTTTTTACACCAGTTCACTCTTGCCTCCTTTTGTTCAACTTTGAGATCGTGTGGCACCCATAGTGTACAAACTTTTCTTACGCCGAGAATATCGTGAAGAATTTTGTGTACACTTGGTGCACTTATCTGCAGGATCTCTTCTATCTGTTTATAGGTTATACGTCGATCTTCTTTTAATAATTTTGACACTTTCGCAACGTTTTCTGAGCCAGTAACTTCAATGGGACGTCCTGACCTTGGAGCGTCATCAACATTAAAGTTACTACGGTCAAACTCACGATACCATCGGTAAACTGTTGTGCGATGTGGACACTTTTCTCCCAAAACAGTTTTCATTTCTTCCACACACTCATCTACTGACAGTTTACGCAGAAAGTTGTAACGCATAACAACTCGCAACTCGGTATTAGACCATTCAGACATTTTAATTGTTGAAAAAAGTTTATACCACTTATTTAAACGATTAATGTCGGGTTATTATATATGAACTATCAAGATACTAGCTGTAGTTTAAAATAAAAATATTTTTGTCTACCCTCCGTTAATATTATTAATGTATTGCAAGACTTATCTAGTGACCTTTGTAATAGCGAAACTAAATCTTTTGCCAGAAAATAAAACGCACCAATCTGCAAGTTGTCCCATAATTTATATTTTTTTAATTCTTAGCCAATTCAAGTGCGATTTGGGTTGTGTGACCGCAACGCTGAAGTGGGTCGTAAATATTAACAATAATTATGTAATAGTATAATGACACAAATACTCACAGTAAATCAATCATTTTGATGAACTTGGGGGGGTGGGGGGGCAGTTAAACCCACATCAAAAGGCTGCTACTCCAGCATGTCTGGCTAAATTTAAGGCTTCAATACTGAGGTGGGATTCATGGTTATCTATTATTAATAAGAAGGGTTTTCTGGGCTCGCAGATGTGTGTTTAATAAAATGTTCCATAACGTTTACAAAAAGCTCTGCATTCATCCCACCGGTTGGAGCTGCTAGTCCAAGAGATCCTGGTGGGGCGCCATTCATCATAAATTCTTTGATTTTTTTCAAGAAAACAAGGGCTGGAGGCAACGCTGTGCAAACTGGGGTAGGGCGGGGGGTTCACGTGACTGTCCTAACGCGACATAATGCACGATCTGGCAACGCAGTATTTTAGAAATATAATAGTGTTTTAATGTATACCACTGTTTCATTGTTGGACATCTAACCCTAAATAATAATATGGAAATATACCAAATATGTATCTACTCATGACAAACCAGTGTTTCTAATGAGATTATCATGTGTATTTAAATGATATCAATTAACTGCTTGACTCAAAGACAAATACAAAATCGAACAATTGCATTATTGTCTTTTAAGTAAGTACTTATTTACTTTTATTTTATAAACATTTTAGATAATAGGTTGTTTACCTTTTCTATTACGTTTGTTGCTGTATTGGTTTCTGGTGATATGATACCGGTTGCGAAGAAAATAAAAGAGAAGTTGAAGTAGGTAAGTGTTTATTGTTTCATTCTTCAATCGCAAGTAATATATTATCCAAAAATGATGCTGGTCTCGATATATTCGTCTCATGTCTAGCCCAACCCAAATACCATATTATGGCCATGACGTGGCAACAGCATCCCACTGTTCTATTACCTACGAGACAGTTACAACAGTAACAACAGTAATCTAATATTACATCTATGCAATTATTATAAGATGGTTGTGCATCAAATAATAGTTATTTGTTATACAAGAGTGCAAAGTTGATTTTTAACCGCGTGCTCAATTTTGATGACCGAGCAAGCGAATGATTCTAAAATTGAATCACGAGTGCAACGAGTGATTCAAAATTAGAATCATGAGCGATAGCGAGGGAATCAAAAGAGCACAAGGTGAAAAATCTTTGCACTCGAGTGCAACACGTAACTTTTCATCCCACCTCAGCGAGGAAATGACTAAATGCAAAAACAAATAAAAACAGATGTACATTGTACAAGCACAAGATAGGCTTTTATTTCAGTTTAGGTATTAACTAAGACATTATTATAGAACAGAATAATTTTTAAATTAAAACAAATAATATAATTATTAAGTTACTTATTTTTATCTTGGTTTGTCATAACATAACAATAAGACGTGAAAGGAAAACCGCACAAAGCAAATAAAAAAGGTAAAACAAAGTACTGAGCCAAGAATGTTTCGGGTCTGAGATTTTAACAAAATAATTGTAGATTACGCTCCAAGTATTGAATTCCGAAGCGATACTAAGGATTTTGGGGGTGAACCTTCATCCGTAGCGCAGCGAGAAGGTTCAAGTGTTAACACCCGAAAGAAACGAGGGAATAAAGTTAAAAATCCTTAGTGAAGCGAGGGATCCAAGTTAGCCCAAGGCAACGCAGCCTTACACCCGAGGAGCGTACTCTGCTTTACCACCTGTGTACCACATCAAATTTTAAAAATAGAATTTGTTTCCTCGACAACCTTCGAACATCAAGTGGGCACCACAGCAAGCGATCAGCTGTTGCGGTCACCGGCCGCCATTACTGCTGCTACTCTTTTGTTCATACGATGTTCTAAATTCAAATTTACTTTATTCACTAGAGGATAAAAACGGCTTTTACTCACTTGAGGATAAAAACGGCTTTTACGGTCAGATATCGAAGAGCAAAAGTACCCTTTCCGAGATGGGGGGATGAAATAGTTATTTGTTATACAAGAGTGCAAAGTTGATTTTTAACCGCGTGCTCAATTTTGATGACCGAGCAAGCGAATGATTCTAAAATTGAATCACGAGTGCAACGAGTGATTCAAAATTAGAATCATGAGCGATAGCGAGGGAATCAAAAGAGCACAAGGTGAAAAATCTTTGCACTCGAGTGCAACACGTAACTTTTCATCCCACCTCAGCGAGGAAATTACTAAATGCAAAAACAAATAAAAACAGATGTACATTGTACAAACACAAGATAGGCTTTTATTTCAGTTTAGGTATTAACTAAGACATTATTATAGAACAGAATAATTTTTAAAATTAAAACAAATAATACTTAGGTAGTAGTTGAAAACTACTACCTATGTATTATTAAGTTACTTATTTTTATCTTGGTTTGTCATAACATAACAATAAGACGTGAAAGGAAAACCGCACAAAGCAAATAAAAAAAGGTAAAACAAAGTACTGAGCCAAGAATGTTCCGGGTCTGAGATTTTAACAAAATAATTGTAGATTACGCTCCAAGGGAGGCGTATTGAATTCCGAAGGGATACTAAGGATTCTGGGGGTGAACCTCCGTCCGTAGCGCAGCGAGGAGGTTCAAGTGTTAATACCCGAAAGAAACGAGGGAATAAAGTTAAAAATCCTTAGTGTAGCGAGGGATTCAAGTTAGCCCAAGGCAACGCAGCCTTACACCCGAGGAGCGTACTCTGCTTTACCACCTAAGGCGACATCAAATTTTAAAAATAGAATTTGTTTCCTCGACAACCTTCGAACGTCAAGTGGGCACCACAGCAAGCGATCAGCTGTTGCGGTCACCGCCCGCCATTACTGCTGCTATTCTTTTGTTCATACGATGTTCTAAATTCAAATTTACTTTATTCACTAGAGGATAAAAACGGCTTTTACTCACTTGAGGATAAAAACGGCTTTTACGCTCAGATATCGAAGAGCAAAAGTACCCTTTCCGAGATGGGGGGATGAAAAATATATGTAAAATATTTACGGGGCCAACATGGCGCGACTGAATTCGACCCCTTAACCCGGCGCCAATGACGTGAAAATAATAACGGCGACGATGACACCGGGTCATGGTGACCCGGTTTTAATTTGAATTTTTTTAATAGCTTTTTCATAGGTGCCTTTACTTTTATTATTGTTTATCAAAAAAGAGTATTTTGGTTAGGTACTCAAATGAAAATAGTACTCATAAATCAAATATATCAACATTTATTAATATTCTCAATAACACATGCAAAATGAACTATAAAAACGTAACATGTTGATATTTTTTAATTTGTAATTATGAACTACTAGAAACAATAGAAATTTATAGTCTTATTGACTAAAAAAGAGATCAATAAAACTTATCATAAAAAAAATATAGTGATCAGTCTACTTCTTCCTCGATAACAGCCATCGAACTGCTGCAATTATTGCAGTATGGTACGAAATGTTCTGGACATACAAAGATGCGGCATGCCTGACAAGTGTGCGATGTTTTCTTGTCCTTCTTTGATGGACATATTAGACATCTTTTGCGAGATCCTGGAAATTTTATCTTGTTCACTTCCGCTGTTATTACTACGCTGAGATAAGTAGTTATCATCATCAATGTCCGAAGCAGCCTGGGAATCTACAGGATTCGAGGAGGAATCTTCATTTTAAGAATCCGAGTCTTCCAACAACGCCATTATCCTCTCCGGATCATTAGTTACAGATTTTTTTACAAAAACCTAACTAAAAACAATGAAAATTAACATTGAACACTAAAGCAACGAATAAAAGTAAGTCACAAAATTACGACGCCAGCGATGACGCTGGGTCAAACGTACCCGTTTTAACTTGACGCAAATGCCACGAACGCCACGAACAGCATCGCACTGATCATATCAACGAGGCGGATAGAGGGGGGCTATATCTTCAGCTACACGAACGTTCAAAACAAGCGACCGAAGCAAAAAAAAAATATGTCCCTTTAAAATTGCCTCGGGTCAATATGACCCAGCGTCATTGGCGCCGGGTTAATAAGTAAGGTCTATTTCCTCCAACGGCTGCAACCATTTCTTCAGAGTGTTCCAGTTCGGGACAAAGTTCTATTTCATATAAACCATTTTGTCGAACACGCTCGCCATAATATGATCGTGCTTGTTTAACCTGATATGGGCCCAAAGCGAAAAGAATTAAATCAGAGTAAATAAATACGGGAAATACATTTAACTGAGGAAAGCTCCCACCGATGCGTCTAAACATGATTGATCGCCTATTTAAATTATAATTTCTTACAAATTCTGCCAAGTAATTCGAAGTATGTTGATACCTCATGGCCCTTTCTATTATCAGAGAAGCATCTGGTCGATCGAGAAATAATTTAAAGTCTCTTTTAAAACGTCCGTTAACTACTTCGACAACCCATCGACATAAAGTTACTAATCGACTTTTATTTGCTTGAATAGTTGTTAATTGGTGTTCTCCCTCATTTAATGACTCAGGCTTCTGCACATAATAATTGCAGGCCTCCGACAGTGGGATTGCATCTCTGAATCCTCGGTCTAGTATAAATACATCTCCCTCCCTGTAAAAGGTTCGCATGGGCCAATTTTCATCACAAAATAAATCTTTCATAATTTCAGCATCCGTTTGAGTGGCAGCATATGGACCTATCACATCAACTATATGCCCATCTTTACATACACTAAGAAATGGTTTGACCAGGTTCAAATATTTATGTAAACTATAAGTTTCTTTTTGGTAAAAATAAATGCGATCTCTAAGTCGCCATAACCACAGTTTTTTACTTTACTCTTTAATTTGGTAAAGAACTCGTCAAAATGTTCTTGTTCACCCTGCGTAATGAGGTTAAACATATACCTTTTGTATGTTTCATTAATTTTTGACGTAAAATATGCTGTGAACCTTTCTTTTATTGCTTTGAGTGATGTTGACTGTGTTTCATTTAAATTGAATGTATTGAAAATAATGACAGCGTTGGGTCCAATACTTATCATGAACGTCGCTACTTATACTACTGGCTTTTTCGTTTCTACGTTTGTGGCAGTTCGGCGGTAAGACCCCTCTTTGAGGAGTGGTTGGAGAGACGTCACGGTGTCCTTACCATTGATTTTGATTGAAACTGTCTCGGCGTCTATTAAGCTGATGCCGAATCACATTGTCAGCTAAGTGATTTGGCATGTGCATTCTTTGATTTGCTCTTTCCAGTATAGACTGGGCATCAGGACGGTCAGTTAATGCAGGATGAAAATTGTTTAAAATGGCTCCTGCAATTCTAAAATCAACCATAAGATTTCTAGAACCTATATTGAAATATTTATTTCTAAAGATTTTAAAGTCCCGTTTAAACCGACCGTTTACCACTTCTACAACCCACCTGCACAGTGTCACCAGTCGTGACTTGTTGGCTTTATCAGTGGATAATTTAGTTTCCCCTTCACTTGATGTTTCTGGCTTATGTGCACTATAGCCCAAAGATGTGAGTAATGGGATAGAGTCTCTAAAACCGCGGTCTAGAATAAATACATCATTCTGTCTGAAGTTAAACAAGAATTTTCATTTTGGAACAGCAGTTGCATAATTGTAGCATCAGATGTTGTGGCTGCATATGGACCAAATATATCTATAAAAGGTTTTACTAGATTTGCAATCTTGTGTAAGCTGTATGATTTTTTTTGAAACAGATAATATGATGATTTCTATAGGTTAATGTAGGTTCCATCACAAATAACTATGAGGTTATTTTCTGCTTTTACAAAAAGTCTTTGTGGGATAAAAAGATTTCTACTGAACAGGTTTGCCCTTGGGATATGAATAACACCTAAATGCATAGGTACATAAAACATTTTTTTTTATAAATCCACGCTAATGATTTATTCATAGTATTGAAGCAATTCGTCTTATTGGTTCCCCAGTTCTTATTTTCATAAGGTATAAACCTAAAGCTGTTTTTGGTTTTTAGCAAACAACTGATAAATTGATTATTAATAAAGCTTCGTAGTGTTAAAAAACTCAACACTGTCAAACCTGTCCAGTAACGACAAATGTGGTTATTCGTATTTTCCACATTTTCAAAATCAATAATGTTAACTGTTTTGTTTCCTTAATTAATCTAACATAGTCTAAAATATGTGTCAGAGTAAATTGTGTTGTGAACTGAAATTCATTCAACAGTTCCCAAGTATGACGATAATAACGAGAACAATACTGGTGACCGACAACTGGGTCATCTGGTATGTCTGCTGTGGCATCTCTATCAAGAACAGGCAGGCGCTCTCGATTTATACCCGATGATCATCCCGAGCGGGCTTATACAATGTGTAACGTTAATAGCGCACAACCTCCCGTGGGGTAACTCAGCCCATATTACTGAACAATCCTTGTTATAAGACATTTAAAAATTCGCAAAAAAAAAATTGCTTTTTCATACAAAATGAGAATTTGATCGGACCTATCAGTATGAAAAATCTTTTTGTTTTTTGACGATGGCATGCGTAAAAGAAGCATAGAACAAAAACACGTCTGAAACTAAATAAGTACTTACATTTGGGGTTTCAAATACTAAAGAAAAAATCTTAATTTTATTAAGTGCGATATCAAATAACCGTTTTGAAAAAGCTAAGTCGTTAGAGTTTTTTTTTGATGATTTTACAACTAAAAAAAATGTCGTTAGGGTTTAATCTTTCTGGAGGCGACTGCCCTCCAGCACGTCTATGAGTGGCGTGTGGAGGCGCAGCGCCGGGGCGAGACCCCGCTGCCTCGAGAAGTCGAGGCGTGGCGGGAAGAGCTCCGGCGCGAGCTCAGGGTAGTATGGATTGGACGACTGTCGCAACCGACGGCCGGGCACGCCGCAATCGCGGCGGTAAGACCCCTCTTTGAGGAGTGGCTGGAGAGACGTCACGGCGTCCTGACCTATCGCATGACGCAGGTCCTCACCGGACACGGAAGTTTCGGGAGGTACCTGTGGCTGATGGGAAAGGAGGAAACGCCGGGGTGTCACCACTGCGAAGATCGCCCGGAGGACACAGTAGAGCATACGGTGCAAGACTGCCCAGCTTGGGCAGAGCACCGACGTGTCCTCACGGCGGCGATAGGCGGAGACCTCTCGCGCCCGGCATTGGTTTCGGCCATGCTGCGGAGCGAGACGGAGTGGGAAGCGGTCGCCGCCTTCTGCGAGGCAGTAATGCTCGTGAAGGAGGCGGCGGGCCGCGAGAGAGAGAGGACAGCGTCCTCCCTCCGCCCCAACCGCAGTGGTGTACGCCCACGGCGCCGTACGTCGCAAGACGATCTCCGGCCACCGTAGGCGCGGGCATGCGGACAGCGAGTAAAGGGCAACTCGCTATCCGACCATGGACCATGCCCGGGTCGACGGCGCGTCGTGTTCCACGCGCGCCTCAAAGAGCTGTCAGCAAAAAATGACGGGGCCCCCTCTCAGAGGGCCAAAGCCTGCCGGGGTCGCGGGATTTATTTCTATTACCGTGACCCCGGAACATAAAGGGCTACTGAAGGACACCGTGGATTTTAGTCAGTACAAGTCTGACAGTACCTCCCGCCCTGCCCGGGGCTGGAGGTCTCATTTGATGATTTTACCACGATAAAAAAAAAAAAAAAAAAAAAGGGTTTAATCTTCAGGTAATCGTGTGGAAAATCGAATAATCAGTTGTGATTAAAGCCAAGTCTTTAAATTCAGGATAATAAGAGACATTATAGAACAAATTAACATAAAAAAGCACAACAACATCAACTAACTTTGACAATGTCAATGACAGTTCTGATGACAGATGATTTTTTCTACGGGAGGTTTTTTTTGGGTTTCCATGTACAAATTCTATTTTTCTTTCTAAAATGTAAAATTCTTTTTTCAAATTGAAAAAAAGAATGATAAAAGAAATAATTAAAGAAAGAAATAAAGTTTTCCCAAACCATAGGGAAATTTAAAATGTTAGCTCCAGACTCCTTCGTAACTAAATACGAAATGAATTTTGGACGCTACCCCACTTAAATTCTAGAATTGTAATCACAAATCAAATTCATTCCCTTTTTCTGATGTTGATATCTAGCTTCCTGTGGATGAATTTTCCACGGATTTTGTTTTAACCAGTTATTACGAGCTTCGTTAGAAGTTTTAAACTGTTCATATCTGGAAGTAGCAGCCTCGATCGACTTTTCAGTGTTTCGAAGCGCCACAGCTAGTTCAGGTGTGACGAGTGAATACGGGAGTCCGTTTCTCGCGTTAGCGGAATATTTAATAGTATGTCTGTTTGACATTTTCGACTTATGATCACAACTTATACATTAAACTCTAAGATGATGAAATCGAAGGTTCAGCAACTGCTGTAATTCTTCGTAGGACAACTCCTTCGGCAGTTTCGGATGACTCATTTATGATTTTGTAAACATCCTCATGCAGACTAAAGGTCTCAGCACACATATGGGATCGGAAAGGGATCGTAACCGTAACGCTATTCGCCTCGCTGTCAACCAGGCGTCAACCTACCGTATGCACGTAACGAAAGCGTATCAGCAGCGCCTGTACGTCAACTCGGCTACGGCTAGGCGACACCGCGCTTACGCCTCGCCGCCCCCTGGCTGACCTGGTTGGCACCAGATCAGTTTGAATCCAAACGTTAAGTGTAGCGCACGGTTATGTCTTGGTTTACAATACGTGAGTTGGCTATCATAGCCATAGCACTGGATGAAGAGGAAAAAGAAAATAGCAAGAAAAAAAGAAAAAGATATTGGGTACACAGTATGAATAAAGCAAGGAGTACTGAAGGGGAATTTCGGACTATAAAAAAAACATTTGATGCATGATGAAGAGAAATTTTATATTTATTTTCATATGCCGAAATATCTCTTTTATAACATATTGCAGTCTATAGATGAATGTATAAGGAAGAAGAATACAACATTCAGAGAAACAATATCGCCCGAAGAAAAACTAGCTGTAACGTTAAGGTGAGAAATTGCATTTGTTTTTGGAGTTTTTAATCTGGTCTACATAAATATTTGTACTATAATTTTAATGTTTGTATTATCTCTATTGTTCTTTTTTTTAAGTGTACAAAAAAATACTCGGTTCCGAAACTACAAGATAGATTAATTTTTATCCTCTGTCGATAAAAAATATTTCTTTTGGAACGCAACCCTCATTTGCGATCAGGTGTGCACAGGGGATGTACGTTTTATGTCTGGTGTATGTGTGTATATATTTTGTGTGATTGCGTAAGGTATTTTAGTAAATGCAACTTTTTTGTAGTTTAGGTAAAAAAAAATACCCATAAATCACATATTTTTATACAAAACTATATTATTAAATCCAAAAATTATGGCAATTAAACAAAATTAGCGCCACAACAAAAATACAATCATTTCATAAATTAAAGACTGTTTGAAGTATCAAGATCGTCAGCATTTGACAATTAAGTTTGAAATATTAAAATCATGAATGTTTGAAGCGCCAGATGTTGATTGTATCTCGTGGCTAATGTTATTTAGAGTGGTATAACCTCGAGGCATGTCATCTTCTCTTTGGGGAATGTAAGGGTTGCGATAACTATAATAGCTTTGTTTCTCTGCGATTTCTTTTAACTCCATTTCCGAAACTGCGTTATATATTTTACTTTTCATAACAGCTTGGTTATATTCTGAAAATTTTTTAACCGTTGCCGCAATGCTCTTAAAAAATGTATCTATCTCATCTTCTTTTTTGGTTTCGTTGTGATTTAATAAATATTTCATTAAAGTTTGTGACGCTGAATTTTTTTCAATATTAAGATTTTTTTTTTTTTGAAATTTTGGATGCAACTGAAGATGCAGAAGACTCAGGACGCGGCGAAAGTGGAGTAGTTTCCGCTTGTAAGTTTTCTGGAGACTGAATTATGTTTATTGAGTTCTGTGAATCATCATTACCCAAGAAACTGCTAACATCTGAACCGTCATCATCATCAACCGAAGAGATCGTATTTCTTTCTTTGTAATGAGGTACTAAAAAACTCATTTCATCTTCAAAGGTCCACTTTTTCGTCGTCGGGGCTGCCTGACCACTTTTAGTTTTACGCTTCTTCATAGCTCGTCGGTGAGACTCTCTAAGATTTAACCAAGTTTTCTTGCACTCGGATTCTGAAATAAAATAAATCATGGTTAACTATATCAAGCGCATGTAGTTACACATGTATGTGTGAAAGGGAGTACGTACACACACATTCACATAAACATATACACGTATTATAAAACGTATATTAAATATACATTTATTGTTGCAGGTACTTCATAACTGGATCTACATTTACTAATTTATCATCGAGCTTCCGTTTAGGAGAATCAACTATTCTTTTGATAGTAATAGATGTGTGCAATGCAATAATAAATAAATTAATGCCAATTCATATACCTCAACCAACTACAGCCTCATGGCAAGGAATCGAAGAAGGATTTAAAAATAAATGGAACTTTCCGAATTGCATAGGCGCCATTGACGGCAAACATGTAAAAATAATTGCACCTCCCAATAGTGGATCGTTGTTTTTTAACTATAAAATTCTATTGTTTGATGTAGGAGCCTATGGAAAAAACAACGATGGCGGAATCTATTCATCATCTACATTTGGAAAGGCACTTGAAAGAAACACATTCAATATTCCATGTGACAAACCATTACCAGGAACTAATCATGCAATGCCACATGTATTTGTGGGAGACGACGCATTTCCATTGAAGACATATTTATTAAGACCATATCCTCGCTCAAATACACGGAGACTATCAGATCCTGAACGGCAATATAATTACCGCTTATCACGAACTAGAAGGGTTGTTGAAAACCCTTTTGGAATTTTATATCAAAAATTTGCGATTTACAACAAAAATATTAAATTGCATCCAAAGTTTGTAGATAAAGTGGTATTAACAACTTGCATTTTACACAATATGATGAGGACATATAACATTGAGATGAATTTACAGGAACCGAACAGAACAGAACAGGAAATTACAGTTGAATTCGGCGAAGACCGATTGTTAAGTCAATTACCAAGTATTAGTGGTGCCCATATGGCTACCGCTTTTAATGTACGTGAAAAGTTCAAAACATATTTTCAAACTTCTACCGGACGAGTTCCATGGCAGTAGCTTTTAGCTTTAAATATTAATGTTAATTCTTAATGGATATTCCAGTTAAATTTTTAATTATAATTATATTAATCACAACTGTTTTATTTCCCATACATACCTACATACGCGAAAAACATTAAATAAATAATTAAATAGGAGTAGGTGCTTACCAGATTGCTTTAAAGTAATACTTATTTGTTTCCAAGCCTCGTCCTTTTTTATAGTATTGCTGTATTTAGCATCACTTAAGTCATATAAATATGGATATTTTCTCACTTCTTCAATAAGTTTCTCCCTTTGCTTCTTTATTTTGTGTTTGAATCGAACTTAAAATTTTAAATAAAACATACGCGCCACACGAATGAAATACTCCTTGCGAATGGCGGCGTCTTTAGCAGGCAAGTCGCGGGAGGGGAAAGGGGAAAGGGTGGACGAAGAGATGTGAGCTCGGGTACGGAGAGACGTAAGCGCGGGGACGGAGAAACGTAAGCGCGGGGACGATGAGCCGTAAGCGCGGGAATTCAATTTCGGAGCCTGTTCCGAGGCGAGGCGATTACGTTATTATTCCGATTAGTGTGCGTTGCAGTAGGGAGTTTAATACAAACCATTCTGAACGGCTCGAGGCGATACGGTGACGATCCCTTTCCGATCCCATATGTGTGCTGAGACCTTAATTAAAAAGGAAAAGCGAGTACATATAAAAAATATTATTTCTTTTAAATGGAGATGTCTAAAAATATTATTTCAACGGATTCAAGTTCAGTATTTTATCGTTTTTATATCAGTGCAGTTTAATGCTGGTTAGATTTTTCCCGGAATAAAAAACCAACGTCCATATAAAAAGAGGACGACTCCTTTCGATGTTGCTTCACTATTTTTAAATGCAGGTAGTTTAAGTTCATTGCAACAAAAGTGTATAGCATCCGCTACAAAAAGGCTGAATAGCTGTGTTGCGAGCTTAACTCTCATTTTTTATATATTTATCTTAAATATAGGTTAACAGTTATCCATTACTTAGTTGATTTTAAATAAGGCTACAGAATCTTTTGATGCTCAAAATATACTTTTAGTAATCATCCTAATCATCATTTTAGCCACAGGACGACAAGTGCTGAACATAGGCCTTTCCCATTTGTATATCTCCAGAGCAACCAATCTTAAGCGGCCAATCCTAATATTTGAGTATGCTACTTCCAACATCACCTGATGTTGTGAGTAAAGTTCTCAAGTATAATTCAGGAAATGTTGCCCAACATTTCCCCTCAATTGTCCCTCTATTTTATAACCAATTTCACAAGATTCTTATATTGTAGAAATTATCTCTGATATGTACCTTTCCATGGAGTTGAAAGAAGAATAATGGATTCTAGTAAGCTTCCTTTTTAAATGCAAGCGCCGGCTGATTCTAGTATTTTCATAAGCATTTTGCAAGCCATGCTTCCTTTGCAGTCTGCATTGAGCACATGTAACATGCTTGACTAATATTGAGACAGATTTTTGCGTATGCTCGCTCACTGTGATTATCATCAATGTGATTACCAGTCACATGTACCCAATGCCCTGCATCAATGAGCAAAAGTTTCAGGAAAAAACCTACGTACGTCCATAAAAAGCGGTGAATTCAGATTAATATTCCTGAAAACCTCAGCTTAAGGCCAACTTACATCACTAATGGCTTATAGATAGGCCCAGGGGGGTATTTCAGCCTTTTTTAATTCCGCGCAGTTTTCGGGCAGTTGAATTTACGGCCATGCCGCAGGCTTGTTCTATTTCGTATTATGACGTACGTAATTCTGCAAGGAATCATCCTGGATTAATTGTCTCTGGATGATTAAGACGGGCTAGCGAACTCGTTCAAAAATCGAATCGATAAGTTACCGATGATTACCGGTTTTATAAATTTTGTGTGAAATTTTTCTTTTTCATTGTAAATTTAGGAGATATTTGTGTTAAACTGTATTTTAATAACAATTTAAATATTTGCAATCAAATTGAGCACCATTTACTGTCATTTTATGCAAAAACTTAATACAAAATATTCAAATTTTTTTTTAGTCTGTGGCGGTTTTGATTACCAAAACAAACAAGATTTTATTTATTTATAATGCCACTATGTAGTGCTTTTTACTGCAATAATTAAAGAGCACACCCTTTTCCTACCGCAGAGAAAGTAAGGAAACAAAATAGACGTCTTGAGCGGAAAAAATGAAATATGGAACAGTTCCAACAATGTTCTAATTTTTAAAACAAGAGGCTCCAAAATCAAATAGGCACCTAAGATATGAAGCTAGAAATGTTTCAACAAGTGAAGGAATGATAAAACCTAGAACGTTATTCAAACCGAAAGACAGTGTACTTACCTAGTTCTCTTAAATTGGCTGCGAAATTCTGGTACCAGAAGTAATCGAGGAAGTGAACTTATAAATCTCTGTTGATACATCAAAGACTGCTGAATGTACCCAAATACATATTGAACACAAGTTTTGGCATTGGACCATTGGAATGATGCTGCGCCAGGCTATTAATTTTAACACAGGGTCCAGTCTTAGCATACATTTTGTTCGGTTTATTCAACCCTAAGTCCATTGGTACGAAAGATTACTTATTTTAGTCACCATGTCTCAAATCTAAGCTCTTGTTTTTTACGTACACTGATGGAACTACGTCAGAATAAAACAATTTTTCAGCAGAAACATGTTTTTTATTTAGAACAATATATTATTATTATTATATGAGTATAAGTGTTTACGTATATGAATCTTTTTATTGCTTATCGTTCAGTAAATGAGTGTAGGTATATGTGTCGTAAAAGGTAAAAACTCTGTCGTCTTTATAAAGCTGACATTATATCGTGTATTCACTCTCCAGATATTCGGTATTGCCTCCATTGTTAATACCAAGGTTTAATTTAGGTAGTTTAAACTGTATAATGACAAATTAAAAGAAACAAGTCAGTAAAAGTTACTAAAAAGAGGCGTAAACTGAATGATTTAAGAGATGTCAATTTTGACAGTAAATTCGGCCTTGAAATGTCATTATGTAGCTTGTAATACGAAATTTTCACGCCATTTCCAGGCACAAGCACATGCAGAAGTTGGTTAGATGTCACGTGACCGTTTACTGGCCGTCAATGTGTGATCGTAATACGATTAAATTATTATTATTAATTAAGCAAGGCAGCACACTTTAAGGCGTAAACTGACAGGAATGAAGAGGTTGTATTACGCCCCCAGGTGGAATAAAAGAGTGCACTTTGCATTTTATTTAACTCACATGCAATTGATATTCAATTGAGACTCAATCACGATTCCATAACGATTAGAACAAATTTGGTATTCTGCAAAAACTTCTATGTAAGCTCAATAGAGTCGTAATGGAATCGTAATGTAAATGTAATTGACTCTCAGTTGCCAAACAAATGTCAAATACGAGTAGAATACCGATAAAGTCCACAATCGATTTACGATTGGAACACGATTGAAGAGCAGACTAGCAAATATTCTGATAGCAGTTCAATGGAATGTCACTGGAAAACCATTGGTCTTAAATTAGTAGCAGAATGCCAAATGTAGTTAAAATTGCTACTGAGATCCAATTGATATTCAATTGAGCCATTTGTAATTTAGCAGACTTGGGGCCCAGATATTTTACAATGGTCAATATTCAGTTATTTAAAAATCGATGCGCTACCACGCCGCCCCACTATGGGACGAACCTGTGCGTTTCATCTCAAAAACCTGTAACTTTTTAGTTTCTTGATATTTTGCATTGAAATTTTGTGTACTTATACCTGAATAGATATGCTATTAGATAAATGAAACACTGCTAATTTCAAAAATAGATTTATTACGGAAAAAAAAACAAATATAAAATGTTGAAATTTTCCATACAAAAATTAAAATAAATTCCTATGTGAATTATTTACTTACGTTACATTAAAATAAAATTATTAAGAAGTTAATAAAATGATTATGACATAATTTTAAACTAAAAAAAACATTAATCTACTCATCACTTGCCAATATTAAAAGCTCTTTAGCTTCGTCAAATAGTTCTTTTGGTATCATAACACTGGTTCTATTTAAGCTAGATATATAGGGGTCAGAAGTATACACCAATGTGTGCAGAACGTCTTCCATTGTGGCTGACCTTTCTAGCGTGATTTAACCGATATTTCTTATAGTCTTTATTACGAGCTTCTTGGGCATCTTCCGATAATTGGCCTATTGGTAAAACTGCAAAATGTTCTATTATTTTGGCACCATGTATAAGAATTTTCTGGACTGATGATGGCATATAGTACCAGTTATATTTACTCACGTATAACTGTGCAGTCCCTAGCGCATAGTCACCAAACTTAACAGCGTTTACAGAAAATCCCGATGACATGGTTTGCAGAATGATATATAATCTCTTGATCAACTCTTCATCGATACCTGTAATTTCTGCAGAACACTGATAGTTTTGGAAAAATCTCCTTGCCGTATTTCCGTCATTGCTATTTCCAGAACCTTGACGAGGTTTATCAATGTGTAAACCAAGCAATTCTCGGAATCGAGTTTGAACGTACTTCTTTTTCTCTTCTTTAATCTTCTTGTTCTCCGGAGTCGATGCAGACCACTTTTGAAATCCTAGATAATAAGAAATATGCAAAATCATTTCCATACATCTTATCCACGCATGTAAGGTAGACAGTCCGTATTTAAACGCATCTTCATTTTCAACTCTCGCAGTTACTTTTGTTAAATCGTTCATCTGTCTAGGAGTTGCTCCACAAACAGTACACGAAGCACTCGATGGAGTCTGCGTTAACACTTGAGAAACTTTCCCATCGATCATAGTCATAAACAGCTCATGTCTTATTTCTATAATATTACCTTCTTTTGCTGCAGGCGTTCGCGTTGCAGTTAATTCATTAATTTTTGCTTCAAGATCACTTACAACAGTGGTCGTTTTTTCAGGAGTCTCTTTTGCTAATTCCAAAGAAATGGGTCTGCAATATCTTACTGAAGAACATGTTTTGTTTTGCCATATGACTTCTTTACTTTCTTCATCCACTAGTCTCAATGGTACAAGTGAAACTATAAACATATTAGCATCCGATATTTGTTCATTCTCTTCAGGTAAAACTTGTTTATATTCACTTTGTCCTGAAGATCCATCACAACCCCATTTGCTGTACAGTTTAAGACGGGTGCAATTTTTAGAAACTAGGTTTATCTTTAAAATACGACAGGCAGTGTGATCTAAGAGATCTTGAAGGTTTACTTTGGCACTGATATTCGTGACGGATATGCTTGACGCAAGAGGACAGCAGTCCTTTTTTGCTTCAGCCAAAATTTGGTATGATGGTAATACAGAAAATAAGTTCTTCTCAACAAGTCTCAGCCTCAAGTAGGAATATTGAGCTTTGGATAGATCGGTTTCAATATATATACATAATGCTTCTTCTTTGGTATAGGAAGGTACACTATCTGAACTTTGTAAAATATTTTGAAGAATGACTTTTTTCTCCTCCTTTTCTGTATTCCTTATAATACTCACAATCGAAGCTTCATAATTTTCACCCATTGACCGTAAGCCTTTTACGTAAGCGTAATGCACATGCCCCATTCCGTACTCCTGGAGTAATTCCATGTTTTTACGTTTTTTCGTACTCTCCGAACACGCGTCATACGGTTTTGTTGGTCTACCACGTTCTCCAGATGTATTCAAGTCAGAATTTCCAGATGTTGAAGTACTGCACGAATTTAATGGAACTTTAAACTCACCATCTAACCAACTTGTGTTTTGGCTCTCGAAGCGATCTTGTCTTCTTTGAGCTTTTACCCATTTTTGGTTACAAATCGTAATCAAATTTTTTTGGACACTTTGCATTACCGTATTCACATCTGTTGTTGATAAATGGAAATTGTCCAACAAATATTTTTCAATATCTGAAGTACTTTTCCCGCTTATTATCTGAGCACATATATCGCGTCGAAAACAAACAAATTCACTCATTTTAATTTTATTATTTTATGCAGTTAGTCACACAATGAAAATATCCGGACACATTGATGAACATGCTGAAAACCCGAGTATTTATAGGACCCTAGTTTTAGTAACTTGTGCAAAACCAAAGAGAAAATTGATAAGAACAGTTCTCACTCCAATACTGATTATAATTATCAGATAAAAACTATGCAACATTATTTTTATCATGCGTGTGGTTAAAAAATGTTCACCGCAAAAAAATTTTCATGAGAAAAAATGTTTTGTTCGATATTTCGACTTCTAGCTCGAAATGGCGCAGTAATGACACAGGTTTTTTTTATTTCCCTGTAACACTGAATAGGTAAGGTATTTTAACCCTCTATAACTCAATAACATGTTTTTAAATTTTTTAGTTGTTATTGGGTAATTAAACCAAAATAAAAATACACGTGTTTCATAGTTTTTATTTATTGTAATTATTTTCCGAAAAAAATTGAAAAATAGGGAGCGATGCCTAGGGGCAACACTGAGTTGTAATCTTAAAAACTATACATATAAAAGGAAGTTATGAGAGATGGAAGTTCCTGAAGCAGTTCTTGGTTTTGGTATAGCAGAGCAACCCCGCATTTTTCGCATGTATTGTGAGTAAATCCAGTACACTTTGGGAACTTGCACCTAATTTTTTTGTCAGACCATTGGGGCCAGTGCCCAATCTGGTCTTGCCGTACTGCCATAGGAGGTGCATGCTGTGCAGGTCCTTTATGTTTTTTGGCTTGTATCTCGTTTTCCAGCGAACGGCGACTAGACATACTAGGCTTTGTACCCAATTTACAAAGAGTAACTGCAACATCTAGACGAAAATCTGCTGATGATAAACGACACGAAAGGCCGTTGTCTTTACAGACTCTTTTATAAAGCAACCATGCGTTTGCCATTGTGAGATCCAAGTAATGATAAAATAGACGAATTTGCCATCGTTTGCTACGCAACTGTATCTTGTATATCGCCATGATGCTGTCAATGAGGTCAACACCACCCATGTGGCGATTGTACTCTCCTACAACGTTCGGACGTTTTATGCTCACGTACCTAGAGTTCTGTTTGTCCCATCTGCGAACATCAGTTTCAGGCTGTATTCCAGCAAAAGTAGAAACCAGAGTGACAATTTTGTTATCTTTCCATGCCACATTAGAAATGTCGGTGCCATTGACGTCAGCTACATATTCTTCTGAATGTCCTCTGGGTTTTTTCAATAGTATCTTTTCTGGTTGCAACTTACAGTCTGGGATTCTATTTCTTCTAATCGTACCAAGACTGTGAATGCCTTCTTTGGCCAATTTGGGAATTAAACGCGCTAACCTCATGACGACGTTGGATGCTGCGCCCAAATCTGGCTCTTCTGGAAGAGTAATGTTTTCCTTACCAGTTTCAATTTCTGTTTTATAGGCATAACCAGAAACGCCACTCAACACATAAATTTTATAACCCCATTTATGTGGCTTTTGAGGGTTGTATCGCTTCAACACATTCCGTGCCTTAGTGGAACACATTTGCTCGTCAACACAGAGGTGTTCTTCCAAAGGAACCTTTTTGTAAGCTGCATTTAGAGATTCAACCACTGGTCTTATTTTGAAAATTCTATCATAACCAGGATCGTTTCTAGGTAGATTTTTACTATTGTCATTGAAGTGTAAAGTTTGGCGCACTTTCTCAAATTTATTCAATGGCATAGTATCCTGTATTATTGGGGTACCAAGTATTGGGTTCCAGTGGTTCGTAACTCTGGGTAATCGGATAAGAGACATTAGATAAACCACGCCCATAAATTGCCTGATATCCATTTCTGTCACACGAAAAGTGCTATTAGGATCATTCTGAACTTGGTAAAGATTGGTCTCTTCTGATATCATCTTGATAAGCTCTTGTGGAAAGAGGTAAAAGAAAAACTGGATAGGGGTTTCTAGTTCTAAAAGTTCAGTGCCTAAGTTCATGTTACCCTTGAATCTAAGCTGCTCAGAATTTACCTGTAGGCTCTTCTTCTTCCAGCGTAAATTCAATTTAGTAGGTTTCGTTGCAGTTTTATTTGATTGATTGCTTTGAGCTGATGAAGGAAGAGGACCGTGTGATGCAGTTTCAGCGCTTGGAGGTGATGGAACTGAGCTTTCGTGGTTACTTTCTAAGGTTTCTATTATAGAATCAACGTCGATATCTAAGGTGGAAGTATTGTCTTCAAAAGTTTCTAATTCGGGGGAAAAATCTGGGTCGGCGAGGCTGTCATCGTCGAAATCCAAACCGTCCTCACTGTCATCATCATCCTGCAGCATCGAGGTAATATCCTCTTCTAAAAGGACTCGATGAGGACGCTTACGAGCTGCCCTGAAACATGATATCAAGTGATCATGATATAATCTATACACATACAAAATAATACCCCTATCCGTCAATGTAGCTTACGGGCAACAAACACAAATTCAAAAAAAAGATCAATATAATAAAAATAAATGTTATTGATAACGTCAAATATTAAATATTCAAACACTTAGCTGTTCATGTTATTGAAAATAAAGCCTTAAAACTCGAAATAACTATATTTAAATAATTTTCAATTCGGAGCACGCGTGCACTTGTTCAAACCACTAACGACTTTGTAAAAAAACTTCAATTGGTGAC
This sequence comes from Agrotis ipsilon, assembly GCA_028554685.1. Taxonomy (NCBI): domain Eukaryota; kingdom Metazoa; phylum Arthropoda; class Insecta; order Lepidoptera; family Noctuidae; genus Agrotis; species Agrotis ipsilon. The sequence goes on from CM052972.1 coordinate 13,363,429, forward strand.
AAGTAACGCCATCTAGTGATTAGTTTTTAAACTTGTTCGTTACTTCTGTTTGTAGACTACAGTATACAGTGCGATGTATTGTCAGAAAACGAATTGTATGTATGTAGTGATAGATCGGACGGTATGTTGCTTACAGTCTACATCATGATATAGAGGGAATGTCATTAACTCGACACCGGGAGCCACCGATAACAACAAAACCTCCACTTGAAAATTAGAAAGACGTAAAATTTCCTTAAGACGTTTAAAAATTATAAAAAAAAACAGAAAAAAATATATGTCATAAAAACATAAAGTAGTCGTAAACTAGAGATCTTGAGCAGTAAAAAAATGTATAATACTAATATATTCCCTTGAAGAACATAGAATGTATCTGAAGTTGAACTTCTATAACGAGTAGTCTAGTTAATATGTAATTTTCAAAGTATAAAGTTTGAATGTAATTTTATGCAAGTAAAACATTTTTTTAATTTTTTTTTCCTTTGGTTTCGGACAGTTCTGTTATCTAAGAATGTAAAACAATCAAAACAGTTTCAGTAACACAACTTTTGTCTCAACCATTTTTGAGACGGAAAATACTGTTTGGTCCCATAGTGCGCCCACTCTATTTTCTCGCACCCGACAAGAGTGACAGACAAAACCTGAAATTAATTAATTTACATTTAAGAATGCCTTTATACCGGAGATGCGGGATTTGTTATTTCCCACGTTGTAATTGATAATGTAATGGCCTTCAGGGTATGGTTCTCTCGTATCTTTGCGAGTAGTTCGTCACTAGATTTAGCTCCAGGATGTAGTGTTGATCTAATCATTGCGTCGATGCCAACCGTAGTTTTCGCACCTTCGTTCTTACGTTTTGTTTCAACTCTTGCCGTTTGGTATCCCTGGCGGGATCCCGTTTTTCCACGTCCTCTTCTTGGTGGACGGGGAATTCCTCTGGTAGCTGGCGGAAACAAATTTCCGTAGCTTTCATAAACATTGTAGCGCTGGCGACTGGCGCCGGTAAGATTTTCGTCGAAGTTCATAGTTATGAACGGTTGTTTCCCACGTTATAAAATACGTAATAATAATGTAGTGATATAATTAATAATTAATTGCTATTACATTTTTAGCGAAGGTCATTTGAAACCTTTTGTTGTATTTTTTTGACTCTGGAAACCTTAGCTCGTCCCGGGTACGTCAGCAGAACTCGTCCCAACCACCATTTGAGGCGTGGTAAGTTATCCTCTTTGATGTGCACCAAGGAACCGAGAGTTAGTGCACCCTGGCTCTCCTTCCATTTATCAAAAACCAAAGATTAAAAATAACTTTTTCTTTTTTATTATGTTGACTAATAATATGTGTTTCTGAACGATATACTTTTTATCATTGGTCATACTTTTTTTTCTTTTCTTTTTTGAATGTCAAGTGTCACTTTGACAAAGACATAGGTTTTGGCGCGAACGTTGTTTTGAAGCAGTGTATAGACTTCGCTAAACATGGGGATCCACATGCAAAGCTCAGCGCAGATGGCGCCAGCGTCGGCATGGCTGCTGTCAAATCCTTTTCGCTTTGTTTACGCTTTGGTTTTTGTTTTTGTTTATATCGTATATGTTTACTTCCCAGAATTTGATCCTTATTAGCAACACTATCGAACGGTATAATATACAGGGTGTGATTTTTTTTCTAAAATCAGCGGGTTCGATTCCTGACCAGGATTTTTGATTTTTCTAAAATCCAATGATGCAGTTTTAGTTTTCGTCAAAATCGGCCTCGAGACTCCTTTCAACGTTTTTCGATATTCCTCATAGTTTCGAAAGTAGCCATCCACGCCCAGTTGAAAAATTCACCCTGTATACCAATATTCATCATCTACTGTATTTTTCTTTTTGTATTTTAAAGCATCTCTTTACAATAAAATTTAAAAGAGGTTAAAATTTTGAACTATCAATCATTGTTTGAGTGGATTGCTAGTGAACATAATTTCCATAATCTCACTTGTATTATACAAAAGCCTTTTTGCATAATAATCAATATGTAAAATATTTATTTAATTTTAAAAAGTGATAGTGTAATATAATTATTTCATCATACCTTTAGTCTCCGGCACAAACGTAACACTCGTCAGCTGGGTAATGCGAGTAAACACACGCAAAACACTCCTCGCAAAAATTGTTTTCATTTTCCACGAATTGTATTATAAATCAAGTTCATATCCATTGTGAAATGTATAGGACGTCCTGCCGATGAAATTTGGGTATTGCAACCGAAGCAATTCGTGTCTAGCACGAAGTGCACCTCGCGCCAGGGCCACTGTAACCCGTAGACGACCATGGATAAATACAGTAGAATCCGTTTATTATGACCCCGCTTATAATGACCAACCGCTTATTATGACGTATTACACAGAGAAGTTTGGTTTTCATACAAAATTCTTTAAACAAAGTCGGATATAATGACTTCGCTATTAGAGACATGCCGCTTATTATGACCTATTTTTAATCAATTGTGTCCAGTTGATGCAGTTACTGATGTGATTCATAACAACTTCGACATTTTTCGGGATCGTCGAACCCGACGATGTTAGGTGCATGCATGGTTTTTTTGAGTTTCAGTGGGTAATAGATAGTTGAATTATCAGGTAATATTGAATTAGTTCTATTTTTTCTATCTCTATTAAAATAAATACTTACATACTGACAAAAACAGGAGGTTGTTTATTTTGTACTAAATGCTTTGTACGACGTCCGCTTAGTATGACGTGATTAATATTTCCCTTCGATGTCATAATAAACGGATTCAACTGTAGTTTTAAAAGAAATTATCGACATTTAAATGTAATGCCATCTTTCCTGTTGCTATGCTTTTGAACAACTGAGGCGATTTCAGCTTTAGCTTTCGTAAAGGGCTAAGGAAATAATTAAAATAAACAAAAGGTATCTTAAGGAAATAATTAAAATAAATCTTTAAAACAATTTTATTTTATTTTATGGGAATGTGAAGGACCGTTTCTTAGTCATATCGGGTGTATGAGGGCATTGTAGCTCTAGAGGGTAGCACTTGTAAACAGCGAGAACAAGTTTGCTGATATTTATTCCATACTTATGACAAGATTTATAGTTAGGGCGGTTTAAAAACTATAGTAAACCCTTAAGTAAACCTCTCCTAAACTCGTAATTTATCTCATGCTCGTAAAAATAATATTCCTATTCTAGTGACCCTCGTTCACTGCCTGACCTTTCGGGGCACTCAGGCGTGAGGTTGTTGTTATCGCAGACCTAAAAAAAATGTCGTAACACACACAATGCAATTTTAAGTTGAACGCAGCATAATTTTTAATTCAAAGAAACTTCGTTTGTTTTTTTGTCGAACCCTTCTCAATAAAAAAAAAACTAAGGTTCTCGGCAAAAAATAGATGCTGCGATGCTATTGGCTGACGCATGTACAATGCACATAAACGCTTCTATAGCGGCCGAGCGTCTGCATAAGGGAATAGTCTTTCCGATGGTAAGAGATTACGTTAGGCGATAGTACCTGGAAGATCAAAGAATTGAAAGAGGAATTAAAAAAACGAGCAGGAAGGATGACTGGAAAGAAAGCTGATCTTGTTGAGAGGTAGACTTTTATCCATTAAATTATTATTTAACAGTGATATGCTCTAGATTTGGATATTTTTTCAGTTGTTACGTGTTAATTATTACTTGACTTGGTGTAGAAAAAAATATGAAAAATGAGAAATGATTTCTTTAACAATAAATGGTATTGTTAATTTTTTAGGTTAGAAGCTTATGACCGAAATTTAAATTTCGGTAATCAAAGCCCTCAAGCTTCTGAAAGCCAAGCAATTGACGTTCCTGCTGCAGATCTTTACCACGATGTTAATAGCTCCACCATATTACCGAAGATTACCAAACAACATATTCAAAATTACTTCGATAGGTATATTTCCAATATCCATTAAATTATTATTTAACAGTGATATGCTCTAGATTTGGATATTTTTTCAGTTGTTACGTGTTAATTATTACTTGACTCGGTGTAGAAAAAAATATGAAAAATGAGAAATGATTTCTTTAACAATAAATGGTATTGTTATTTTTTTAGGTTAGAAGCTTATGACCGAAATTTAAATTTCGGTAATCAAAGCCCTCAAGCTTCTGAAAGCCAAGCAATTGACGTTCCTGCTGCAGATCTTTACCACGATGTTAATAGCTCCACCATATTACCGAAGATTACCAAACAACATATTCAAAATTACTTCGATAGGTATATTTCCAATGATATAGGTAAATTGTTTGATACCTTCGTGCGGCCCTTATTTACTATAGTGGTTTTTGTTGCAGATTTAATAAGAATATCAGTGATGCTGTAAGATTGTATGAATCAAGATACCTTCTTGTTTTACGGTCAACAACATCCTGCCAAGATACTTACCTAAAAGGTAGGCTATTTCTCACTAAAAACTCATTTAAAAGTTTATGTCTGGAATAAGTGTGGCTAGGTCACTTCCATGGTTGACAATGGTGAAGTTTCAAATTTTGATTACGTAAAGTAATTTGTCTACTAAACATATCAATACTTGTTCCAGGTTATTGCAAGGCATCAATGAACCGGCTTCAATATGAAGTAAACGTAAAACTAAGTAATGATGGAATGCCTGAAGAGGCAAGCTGTGAATGTGCTGCAGGACAAGGAAATGAAGCCCATTGCAAGCATATAGCTGTGGTACTTCTTGCTGCTGAAAATATTGTACAGGAAAAAATAATACTATTACATGAAGTTTCTACATCACAGTTACAGACATTCCATATGCCATCAAAAAATCAAGCCATACCATTAAGAGCCTCCAGATTACCATCCAAAAGAAATCTTCATAATTCTGTTTACTCTCCATATTTGAGACAAAACCCTAATTTTGATAAAAATGCCTTTCAATGCAGGTTTCAGTCATTGATTTTAAATTATACAGAATCATCAATGCCTCTAAAACAATTATATCCCGCAGCTAACCAACAAGGAGTATGTTTGGACCATGATTATATGGAAAAAACAGCACTGGATGTTTTTTTAGAATCCATGAGTTTATTAAATGTCTCTGAAAACAAAATTAAGGAAATTGAAATTGAAACTAGAGGACAAAGTTCCAATCCAAAGTGGCATTATTACAGAAAAACCCATATTACAGCCAGCATTTTTCACACTGTGTGCCATTTGAAAACTGAAACTTTAACTAAGTATTCAAATCAAATATTAAATAAAAGTCTAGTCCAGACAAAAGCCATGGAACATGGAATTATAAATGAAAAAGTAGCCATCAAAAGGTACATGGAGACTCATGATCTGGTTGTTGTGGAATGCGGTTTATTTTTGGCCCAAGAAAGGCCTTATCTAGGAGCATCTCCTGATGGTTTACTGGGACAAGAAACCATAATTGAAGTTAAATGTCCATATACTTCCAGAAATCAGGCAATTAATCCCATTACAGTACCATATCTACAACATGATGAAAATGGACAACTGACTTTAAAAAAGAGTAATATTTATTACTGCCAAATTCAAGGGCAGTTATAATATGTAACAAAAAGATTATTCTGTAATTTACTGGTTTTTAACTATAAAGGTTTAAATTTTATATTTATTGAACGTGATGAACAATTCATTCAGGATATGTTGAGAAAACTTGATTATTTTTATGACAACTTTTTTTAAAATGCTGTAATCAAGAAATATTTCTTTAAAGATTAAGGTTTTATAATAAAACTTATTAATTAACAGATACAAAGCTTTTATTTCATAATATTCTCTCTAAAATTACAAATTATAGCACAAACAAATAAAATTCTAGATGCTAGCGGTACATGATATGGGTTTAATTCACATTTAGAATCTTTTAAGTTTTAGCTAGACCTATAATACGTTCTATATGAACTTGTTTGCTTGCTAGTTTTCTGTCTTGTACTATTCTAACACCTGGTATTTGTGTCTTTCCTTTCAAGAACATTGGAATGTTAATTTTAATATCTTTTAGAGCAAAAATGTCCTGCACATTAAAACCTCTGTCTGCCATGATAGAATCACAACTGTCACAAAGATTTTCAAGGTTTGATCTTTCTATAATCTGTCTATCACTGACTGAACCTCCAATCATAGCTTTCATAGTATTTTTGTGTTTGTAGCTGCTGAATGTCACCTGCTGTGCTACAGGATTCCCAGGCTTTGTGATGGGTATTTCTGTTGTGTCCACAATAATTCTTGTACTTGCAAAATCTCTTCGAAATGATTCTGGCATAAAGTATTGAACCAGTTCTTTACTTGGCCAAATATTAATTAAACTCCATATTATTTCATACATAAAATTGATCCATGTTATAAAAATGTTACCAACATTAGTTTGAGAAATACCAAATAAAAATGCTAACTCAAAATCTGGTAAATACCTCCTTAGCTTGATAAGTGTAATCAACAGTTGGTCACCAACAGAAACATTGATTAGTTTACTGCCCTGTTTTTTTTATAGTCTGTTTAAGTTACTCCTTTCAACTATGTCTGCTAAATTATTATGCAAGTGCATTCTTTCATGAATTTTACTTAATATTTGGGATGCATTGTCGCGGTTTCTTAGCCACACACCAAAGCGGTTTAATAATGCTGCTGCGATTTGGAAATCCTTCATCATGTGAGGTAAAGAATTGTGAAAAAATTGTTGGCGAAATAATTTAAAATCACGCTTAGGCCTCCTACGCACTGGCGACCATAGACGCGGCCAGGCCGCCGCGGCCATGGTCGCCGTTGCGTAGGCAAGCGCGACATGTGGACGGCCGAAAAATTTGCATGGACATGCAAATTTTGATGGACGTGCAGAAGATAATCACGCTAACTGTGCTTGTGTATTTACTACGAAAACGAAAACGGAAGATTTCACGTAAAAGACAGTTTTGGGTGCATCCATTACTTTGCGAGAGAAAGACTAAAGGATTATATTATACTTATTTTTTGGATTTAAAAATGTATGAGAAGAGATTCTTTAATTACATGAGAATGTCAACGAATACTTTTAACCTGTTACTGGATACAATAAAACCAAAAATTACTGGAACTGGTAACAACTATCGGAAATGCATTCCAGCAGAAGAAAAATTAGTAATAACAATAAGGTAAGCTTTTTCTTTTTTAAATACAGAATGTTTAAAAAATACGTGATATATTTTAAAGGGTGTTTTGGAATGGAGTATTGTGTACAGGAAAAATAAAAATAATGTGATAGGGCCTTTTTTTTACTTAAACTGCTAAATGGATTTTTTTGTAAATTTGAATTATACAAGACTCGTTTCTGAATCGCCCTAAACCACCACTGTTGTGTTTTTCACAACAACCTGTAAAATTCATTGACCAAGGTTTTGCCACTTTAAAAAATTTATGAACTATTGTTCAGTAGTATTCTATTTTACGACTTTGAAAAGGAGAGGAAAAGGGCTTGCTTATAACATGTTTTTAAATATTAAAAAACTGAAGTAGATAATCAAATTATTTGTATTTTCATAACTTAAAAAATGGCAATTGTGAACAATTAATCATTGAAATTGGGAAATAGGTCTATCATTTCTGAATTTTGAGAAATATCAGAATAATGAGTATGATTATCGCTGTAATTTGAATCATCTGATATCCTGTTGGTAGTAGAATAACCTGAATAACTCGGTCGATTAGGGTCATATTCTTGGTCGTTAAGAGTATTGAAATTACTTGAATAGTTTATGCGCGCTGTTGTAGGTGTACAGTTCGGTTGGTATTTTTCTATAATTTCCATGATTTCCATTTTCGCTTTGGTCTTCATTGCAGCAGGGATTGTTTGAAATCTTTCGAGGAGGGATAAAAGAAACAGTCTGTCACAATTTGAATCATTCTGTGTAGTCGCTATGGTCTTTTGCAGAACTGAAATTAGAGGGTCTGTATCGGATTCTTCGTTTGGCATTTTTTTCTTCCTTTTTGTTCTAAGCGACTTTGATGCAGACTGTTGAGTCTCAAGATCAGAAGATCTTGCACTTTTATTTTCTTGACTTGCCTCTTCGAGACTATTTTCTGTTGCGTTTGTGTCCAGCACTGATTTCAAAAACAGTAATTGGTTGAAATAGGTGTATTGTGATTTACGTTTTGCAGCAGAACCACTTTTGACATCTTTAAGACGGCGCAGCTCTCTTGTGAAACAGTCTCTAAGGTTTTTCCATCTTTTTTGGAGAGTAATGCCTGTAAATCAATAAATAAATGTATTACATATTACAAAACTAATATTATGTTTATTAATGTGAATTTTATTTTCAGGTATTTGGCCACTGGGTGTTCTTTATCTCATATAAGTCATGAATACCGTATAGGGCTTCCTACAGTATCGGAAATAGTATTTGATGTTTGTGAAGCAATATGGGAGATATTAAAACCAATTGTGATGCCACAATTGACCAGAGATAAGTGGATTCAAACGGCTGAAGGTTTTCAAAAATACGCCCAATTTCCTAATTGCATTGGAGCCATCGACGGCAAGCACATTAGAGTTATCAAACCACAACATTCGGGATCTCTTTATTACAATTACAAGAATTATTTTTCAATCGTGTTACTTGCAATATGTGATGTAAATTATAAATTTCTTTACGTAGATATTGGAGCATACGGCAAATGCAGTGATTCGTCAATTTACAAAGACTCTGTATTTTATCATAGGCTTTTAAATAATGATCTCGATATTCCGAGCAATAACCCCATCAAAGAAAATGGCCAATCAATGCCGTTCGTTTTAGTGGGTGATGAGGCGTTTTCACTATCGGAACATATGATGCGACCGTATGCTGGGAGAAACTTGAATAATGTAAAGACTAATTTTAATTATCGACTATCCCGTGCCCGCCGCTATATTGAATGTACATTTGGAATATTAGCCAATAAATGGCAGATTCTTCACCGACCCCTAAACGTCAAGAAAGAATTTGCAGTTGTGATTATAAAAGCTCTATGTGCGCTTCATAATTTTGTGCGAGAAAGAGACGGATATGATTTCAAGGACACGTTAACTGTACCAGAGACTTTATTTGAAATACCTGCATGTTTACCAAATAGAGCAAATAGAACATCAACCGAATATCGAGATATATTCGCAAACTACTTCAGTACCGACGGTCGCTTGCCCTGGCACAATTTGTAAATATATGGGAGCGTACCTACGACGGCTGGTCAGTTTGTGCGTTGAGGCACTTGCTCGCCGCGAGCCGCCATTGCGCGCCGTAAACAAAATGGCGTCAAACGCACATGCGGTATGAGTAATCTTTTCAAAAAGTTATTCCAATCATTACGAAAACCTGGGAAATTTTAGCAAATAATTGTCAAAACTCATGTGCAAAGCGAAAAATAGTAGAAATAAAATAGTTATACTTTTGACAATTACCTATTTGCTAAAATTTCTTAGATTTTGAATGAACGGAACAACTTTAAAAAAAAAACACTCATGTCACATATACGTGTCGAATGCTACTACAGCACCTGCTGCGTTTATTGTAGTTCATCGCATTATTAATTTACTTAGGCATAATAAAATAAAATACTAACCAAGTTCTGCCTTTTCTTTATCTTCCATGGATTCACCGCCAAATATATCGACCAGTTCAAGCCACAACTGCCGCTTAACATCTTTATTGGAGTAATCATTTGATTCTAAATCCCATAAACCTCTTCTATTTTCAACTTCAATTATGAACCTTTCCGTGTCGAAATTGGCCATTGTAAAATAATCACTCTGTAGCTAGCTACACGTCTGGTCGCCGCGGCCGATGCGGTAGCACTGATGAATTTTAATACAGAAGTGATGTTCTCGACGGCCACGATTGGTCGCTGGTCGCGTGGCATCAAATTGGACGCCGCGGCCAACGGTGGCCGCTGGTCGCTGGCCGCTAAGTGCGTAGCTATATAGCGATTGCTATAAAAGTCCAGAATTCACTGGCCGCCGCGGCCAGGTCGCGGCGACCATGGTCGCCAGTGCGTAGGAGGCCTTAAAATGCCCGTTAACCACTTCCACTAACCATCTGCACAATGTAACACATCTTGATCGGTTCGCTTGCGCTGTGGTTAATTGACTTTCCCCCTCTAATAATGATTTTGGCATATATGGTCTATACTGACAATTTTCCAATAAATTAATCCAGTCTCGAAAACCTCCGTCTAATATAAAATATCGTTTTCTCGGAAATATTGTCTCAGAGGGAAGTTATCTTCGTTAAATAAGGAGGTCATTATTTCAGCATCTGAGGTAGTAGCTTTATATGGACCAAAACAATCCAAAATGTAACCATCACATAGCACAAACATGAAAGGTTCAAGAACTTTCCAGAACGGGTCCAGTTCGCTAGGAAAGGGCAGTCTGGTCTTTCAGCAATAACGCTAATGATGCTGTTGGAACTCCCACGTATCCTACGCATCAAGGAGGCCGCCCTTTTGCGCATGATAGCCTCAAAACTATCAGTGCCTGCCTCAGCAAACATGCCCGACGTGCTACAAAACCGTGGAAGAGCAGCACCTGGAAGTCGTTATTATATTGTATACGAAGAGCGTTGTAGGCCTTCTGCGTATACTTGATCCCCAGGCTGCAGGTGTAAAAAGTCTGGCAGTAGGCCTTAAACAGTGTAGTTTTCACTTCTTTAGTACACGTAGCAAACCTGCGGGCCAACATATTAAAAGGTTCATTAAAATCAATAACATTATTACTGTTGAAATGAATAAAAGAAAACATATGTTCAACTTGTTCCACTGTGAATACTGCATTACTATTCGCAGAGCTGTATAAAGTGTCCCAAATATTGCTCATTAAATGGTCTGTACAGACCCTAGCATGCACAGGCAAGTAAAAATGATGATCAATAATTATTTTGATGCGCAAATCATCAGAAATTTGATGTAGCTCCCGATTGATACGGTAAGGAAATATACACTGAGCAGCAGTATTAGGAGCTCGTCTGTCGTTTTGAAGTGTGACAGTTACACCTTGTGCAAGAACATTCTGTGTAAACCACTGATGGCACATCAGGAGTCCATTTGGATGAAGTTGATGAAACGTTGGGATTGGGCACCACAATATCCACTTCATTAGATTTTTGTTCTGGTATGCCTTCATTGTCAGCTTTTTCCGACTGCTCTATTGCTAAAGGCAGTTGTTCAGGTGTCACAATTTCTTGTTCTTCTTGAGACTCGTCAATTACCATACTCGTTGAAGGTAATGCTACTGATTCCCTCTGTGTTTGGTGTTCCTGCATGGACAGAGCGGTTCTTCTTGCTTTCAACCAGAATGAATGACAAACTTTATCTCTTGCAGTTAACTAAAATAAAATAAAGAACCAATTGCTAAACACATCTAATATAAATTAATGTTTTTTTTTTATAACATTGCCCCACACTAGGTATTTCTTCGGTGTCGTGGGTGCGTTTACAAAAATATAACTGAAATACACAAACACCCACACCGAGGAACAATTACTTGTCAATGAATATGTTAAGGCAGTCTAAACAGTGTTAAAGAGTTGCAAACTTGCAAATACTCGATACTGAAATAAAATTCATAGTAAGCTTAAATCTGTCGTGAAAAAGTACAAGAACATTGACTGAAAACTTACGATACGAGGGGAAATCCTTTCAGTAATAAAAGATATCACTCTTATATTTTGCTCTAGCACAATGTGTCGCGCAATGCGATTTACACATAATCCACAGTTAACACACAGAATGCGTGAAGACATTATGCACATCCAAAACGAGACGCAAGTCCATTAACGAATGCCAAGTCAAACAGAGTGGAAAACAAATCGGAGTCCGTAAGCAAAGCAAATATAAAAAATAAACTGGGAAATCGCACAGAAAGTCGTCCTCGAAACTCAAAGTACGACCACAGACAACAACGGCCTGCGTAACATTTTTATTTACCTGTTAAAAATAGGGAGGGACGTAATAATCGATATACAGCTGAATCTATTTGAGATGTTCTATTATTCCATTTTTATTTAATTCAAGGCTTAATTAAATAAAAAATAATATATTTACGATGAACCAGCGTCATATCATATTAATGGTTGAGATTAGTTCACTATTCAACGAGATATTATATGGTTTACATTGCTTGGGATTTATTTTGTTTCGTTTTAATCGATTAAAAATAAATCGACTAAGGATTAAGAAAAAGGATCGACGTCTCCGTAAAGAATTACGGATGCGTTCAAAGTTAGATATTTTAAGCTGTGTTCATTTAATTAAAGTAGTAATTATTAAAAAAATATAATGATTTACCCAGCTTTTCAAAATAATATTAATAATAATGCGTTACATTGGCGTATTGGTGAAAGTCTCATCTAGGTGCTATTTCCTAGTCCAAACTGGCCATTGTCCTTTGGTTTTGAACATGTAAAAAGTACTATGTTGCAAAAGAGGTTTGAGAAGATAAGATCCATTCTCCATTTCGTTGATGACACGAATTGTTTTCCAAAAGATCACCCAGATTATGACAGGCTCTATAAAATAAGACCTATAGAAAAAAAGCTCAACAGCTTTTAGAAGTTAAGGTAAGGTGCCTATAGATCAAAGACTGTCAATCGACGAACAAAAGTGCGACACAAAAATGAGCCACTACATCAAACATTATTTACCAAATAAACCTCACAAGTGGGGATTCAAACTTTATCTACTCTGTAGCTTACAAAGATATTCTCATACGAGGGTGCGTTTTTAAGTTCACGGAATGAGAGGGATGGAGGGGGTTTGTCAGACTCGGCCCGTGTAGCGAGCTGATTTGAAGACAGCTGATGTTGTAATTTAGTCCTGAAGGTATAGCTACACCTAACCATGTAACAGTAGAAATTTATTGGGTATATAAGGGGAAGGTCCAATGAAACGAACACCTGGTAACAAATATATTTTTGACTAAATATTACCACCTGGAATACAAAAATAACACAAAGCGTACATGTGGCAAGCCAGCAAATAAGAGACCTTCCGGTAACCCTGTTCCTTCCCTGACTCCCTTGCCAACGCAATGTGAGTCAGAGGAGGAGCATGAGATTATTAAACACAAATGGGGAAAAACTCAAGGTCGTTCGTGAGGATTCGCGTGGGAACGATCAATGACCTCCTAGCTCAGTGTCACGGTTTCAGTTGTGCAATCTCAACCTACAATAAGTATTACGTACCTATCAACTAAGTTAATCTCTCTCAAAAGATACAAACGACCCTCGAATAGTGCCCCTCAATTGCTGGGATAAGGTCCCTTGGCATGGGACACGGGGAACGCCCCGATGTCCCCACGTTTAACGCGGCCTACGGGAGAAATCCTGGAGCAGAATAATGGCGCCTCGTTACCTGGCTCAGTTTGATTCTTCGCCACGTGGACCTCGGTGAGGTGTGACCCCCTTATAAGGCAGGAAGCCACACTGCCGGCACCCTCGCCGAACCAAATCTGCAGTCCGCCGTCGTCAGGCGGCAATAGGCGTCACGTCTCCAACGTGGATGAGCGACGACACGTCGCTTCCTCCCGCGGTGAACACTTCCCACGAGGTTGCGGGTGTCTGGGACCCTATGGAGCAGTCGTCACAACGCCTGCACACTCGTGCAGCTCGTCAACACGACTAAGGATACGTAGTAGCTTTAACTAAGCTGGGTAAAACAGCTAAACCTGAAACAACCTCCCTTTGGTCAGACCGTGTCCTATGTTCTCGAATCGGAAAAGAGGGATAGGATGTAATACTTACAGGATTCAGCCTCTCATGTCACACACTATGATTTAGGATTCCATAAGGATTCGATGGGTTCGGTCCAATATCAAACTGTTCCTTTATTAGGAAATCGGTGTGGACCCTGCAAGCTCCCCAAGTTAAAAAGAAACGACCATCTACAGCCGGCTCGGCTCCTCGCTTCCTTCGAGAACAATCCGACCATAGACAACTGTACTCTTGCGAATAACGCCGTGGCGGAACCCCTTTGCCTTTGCGACCAGAGAGTAATATACGACCATCCGCGATATGTTGTGGAGGTATTGGTGCAGATCTTGAGGCACTTTGAAGTCTTGAAGCTGAAGGACTCTGATGTGGGGCTACTGGTGTAGATCTTGAAGCGCTTTGGAGTCTGGGGAGTGAAGGACTTTGACAAGTTGATGAAGATGGTGACGATATTGCCGTAGAACTAAGTAGAACATCATCACCTGTTAGTACCCTTACCAAATCTTCTTGGGCACCTTGTTCTGAATCCGATTCTTCCAAATCATCTTCAGAAATCATAATTGGAATTCCGAACATTTCTTCCAACTCCTGGGCAATGAGATCATCTGATATGGGTTTATTCCGGCTCATTGTAGATTATCTAAAAGAAAAATAAGACAAAAATAATTTACCTCCAACTGGCCGTGTACATTATATTGCCACCATGTAGGTAGTTACAAATTGATAGTGGCATATATATAGCCACCATAGAAAAATGGATTCTAAATAAACTACGACGACTTTTTTTTGAAATTAATGATACTATCGTCTTCAATACTAATTTATTTAGTAAAAAAAGAATTCACTTACATTTGTATCTGTAGGATTGATGAGATATTCTTAAATTAATTTTGAAGTCACGAAAAGCGGGAACTTTTTTTTACCAAGTGTCAAAAAAAAAATTTGCGTATGGTTGGCACCCCTGGTTTTTTTCTTAATATACTGATGTACATTCAGCTACAAATTAGTAACGATTCCAGTATAAGAATGGAATAAACTTCTCGATTTAATATGCCTATTAGATGTTGGCACGTATATTGCCGTCATCGGTAAAAGGGTTAACGCAACTGTAAGTTGCCTGATGAAAACACGATTATGAAAAAAAAATGTACCCAGAGCATTTTATGAGGAGAATGTGGCAACTGTAGATGGTACAGAAGTAAGTGCTGTTGTGTGGGAAGATAATAAGCCAGTCAACCTCCTTTCTATATATGTAGGCGCAGAACCAGCCACAACAGTTAAACGTTTTGCCAAATCTAAGAAAGAGAGAGTTTACAAAGCACATATGGGAGGTGTGAAGACCTATTAGATTCATTCGCCGGAACCCATCACTGATACTGACCCTATTCCAGTCTCCCACTCTACAGATACTGCACGGGGTAGCATTATTAGGGCTGCTTTTATTGAAGGCATTTTAGTTAATATTTATCTAGTTTTATTTTATTTTCTAAATAAATATTTTAATAATACATAAATGATGTTAGTTAGGATTAATTTATATAAATTATTAAAGTTCTTTAATAAATAGTGTATTCCAGATCTTACATTAGTTTAAATTAGTAAGCAACTACAAATGGATGTACTGGAAAGTAAATGTAATCACAGTAGTTTTATTTTTAATGTTATTTCATCTTTATGTATGTATGTATAATGAAATTATTTTTTTAATTTAGTATTTAGTTTATATTTCCAAAGTTGAATTAGTATTTATGTTTCTGTGTTAGTTTAGGCATTTACTCGACAAAAATAATACTTTAATAATGTACAATGTATGCAGGTCATTTAAATAAAAACAAACATTTTAAAGTACTAATTTTTATTTCTAAATATTGCCAAACGCAGTTCAGCCTCTTCCCTCTTAGCCCTATTGCTTTGGACAAGTTCTACTGCAGGTTCCCATCTCAGCTTTTGCTTTTAAGAAGTTCTCCTCAGCTGTCTTCAGTATCAATTTTCTCTCAGCTATTCTAAATTTGGGTAGCTCCTCTTCTCTTTTTTGAGATCTGTCGTAGGATTTTTGAAGAATAGAAAATTTTTCTTCGGATCACTCGAGTCCGTATATTTTTAGATCCTGTTATGATAATATAGTAAATTATGTACATACCTATATGGACCATTATCTTTCACTAAAACACTTTGAGAGAATCCTTTTAATTTCCTATTTTATATGCATAATTAGACCCCAACTTCAAAGAATATTTGTAACTTGAATTATATATTTAAGTAGGTACCTTGTGATGGAGCTACACCATAATCTGTCAGAGGCTCAGGATGATGAGCAGGAGTAGTTATTATATTTTACAGATCACACATATACAGGGTGGTGATGACAATACGACAATAGATTAAAACACACATTATACTAGTTCATAGGAATAATTCTACACTGTCAAAAAAATCCCAAAATCGAAATTGAAAAAAAAAATTTTTCAAACAAATTAAATGACATAAAACTGAATACAAAATAGAACACCATTTATAATATTGGTTCACTAACCTATGTAAGAGCGGCAACCACGCAGTCTTGTAGCGACTTGACCTTTCGGCTAATGTTCAGTAAAACAATTACACTAAAATCACAGACTATTCACCAAACAATCAGGCACCTCTCACCAGCTGGTAATTTTTTAAATTAAATTATTAATCACTATCTGGATTACTGTTCAAATCACTTAGCTAAGTACGTCACAAAATTTTTCTTTTTTCGATATGGCCGCCATTAACTCTAATACACAAACTAACACGTCGTAGAAGGTTATTTCTGACGTCTGATAAGAGGTCCCCATTTGCAGCCATGTATTTTAATTTATTAAAAGATAAGATTATCCTATCTTTTAAATCGTCTACAGATTCAATAGTTGTTGCGTATACTTCATTTTTGATGTGACCCCACAAAAAAAAATCCAATGGCGTAAGGTCAGGGGACCTGGCGGGCCATCGCGTTGGTCCATAGCGGCCAATCCACTGCTGTCCGAACATTTCAGACAAACGTTCTCTTGCACTCACCACTGAATGAGCTGGTGCTCCGTCTAACTGGTACCACATCTGCCTGTAAATATCTAGCGAAAGTTCATCCGTGTACTCGGAAACGGGTCCGTTGAGTAGTTCCAAAAACTTTTCGGCATTTAAATTTCCTTCGATAAAAACCGGACCAATTATGGTATTTCTGTGAATGGCAGCCCAAACATTGACAGCAAATCTGTACTGGTGCGAAGTCTCCCGCCCTAGACGCGGATTCACGCGGCTCCAGTAACGAATATTTTGTCTGTTCCATAAACCATTCCTTGTAAAAGTACTTTCATCGGTCCACATCACATTGTACAGAAAATCGGGATTCTCGATATGTTTTGTTTCTATCCAGCGACAGAAGTGTACCCTTACTGGCTTGTCTCTAGGTAACAATGCATGTAATTTTTTGTTCTTATACGGCTTCCGTTTGTCGCGTTTTAAAATTTTTAAAATAGTTGTATGGTTAACACGAAAATGTCGACCTGCCCTACGCAAACTAGACGTTGGGTTGCGTTCAAAATAATTTAAAATTCGTTCCTCAAGGGTCACTCTTACACGTGGAGGTACACTATCCACATGCGGGATTAAAGCTTGGTTTTCACGCAACCTCTGGACAGCTTGAACAATCGTGCGCCCGTTGGTCGGACAAACTCGACTATTCCCATACCTCTCTCGGTATGTCCGTATAGCCAAAGCGGCATTTCTGTGACACTCCCCGTAAATTAAAACCATGTCGGTGTATTCCGAAGCTGTGTAGGAGTAACGAGGCATGATTATTACTTGATTATTACCTACATACAAAACAAAAATCACGAAAACACGATAAAAACGAAGAGTCTAATCTCACTCAATTCACTTAACTCCACAGAATACTTAATAGTTGTTAACACTTAACTCAATATTAAAATGTTACGTGTCCTGTCACTAAAATAATAAAGCATCAGATTTCGCACTTATGATAAAGAACCACAGAACATTTAACAAATCACTAATACAGGAATGCTGACGCGCCGGGTACTTGAGGAGGCGTAGGCGCTGCGAGGCTGAACGTCCTGCGGCACTCGTGCGCTTGCGAAGCGATGACGCGTGAATCGTCACAGGATCCTAGCGACACACTGACCTAAATTTGTAGTTTCAAGTTTCAGCAAAAAATTAAGTACAAACAAACCAAATT
The DNA here is from genome assembly GCA_028554685.1 of Agrotis ipsilon. Lineage (NCBI taxonomy): Eukaryota > Metazoa > Arthropoda > Insecta > Lepidoptera > Noctuidae > Agrotis > Agrotis ipsilon. The sequence continues at coordinate 13,381,366 of CM052972.1, forward strand.
ATTTATCTCTTTCGCACTTACTAAATTTTCTATTCACTTCCGCATGCGTTAGTTTCTTATCTGTCTAAGTCTAAGGATACTCTTTATGACTCTTATTGGCCTGGTTTAAGGTATAATATTCAGTAAATCAAATTTGGCGAAATTTTTGTTTATAATAAGTTTATAGCGAGCTGGCAACGTGTCTTTATTGTTTTGATGTTTTACCGATGCGGCGGTCATTAACCTGTTAGTGATTCCTTAAAATCAGATACATCATGTGGCAAATGTTGAAAATGAAAAATAATTTCCTGTGACTAAACCACTCGATATTTTGAAATGATTTTTTGTATGTATATTAGGAACGTCTTGAGGTATGCGTATTTAAATTTATTGTCGTATTGTCATCACCACCCTGTATGTATATGTTAGTCTATTGTCTAAAAACACATTCAATATCAACCAATATTGTGAATAACAAATACCTCTTTCTATTGTCGACTCAATAATTTGAGTTCCACTTTCACTGGCAGCATATGGAACTTGAGGTGTGTCTGGCAATGTTGCAGAATCTGTTTGTTCTTCTGTTTAAAAAAAAGCAGCAATTAAAAATCGGACATTGACAACAAGTATTAGTTATTGCATATTTCGCAGGAACAAAGAACTTTTAAGAATAATTAATATGTAAAATCTTTAATAACTATTAATTATTAATTTACTAGCGGCTGCCAGAGGTTTCACTGGCTATAATTCAAAAAATATTCCATGGGAACACAAAATGGGATAAAAACTATCTTGTGTGAAACAGTAATAAACATCTATATGTATATCCATCCTTACAAACTTTCACATTTAAAATATAAAATAAGACATATAAATAATTAATGTTTACCTGGAATAGATGTGTCCCTATCGATAACTCCCATTTATTCAAGATCTGTTTGCTCGGCAAGGGCATCTTCTAGAATTGGTTCTTGGCTAGAGGTAGATGGCAAATTAGGGTTAAATGATCCACCCCCTGTCCTCATCCTTTCCCTTTTTTCATTAGCCAATTTAGCTTTACGCCGAGTTTTTAAATTATCCCAACATTTTTTAAGTTGAGCTTCAGTTCTCTGAGAAAATAAAAATAAATTGTAAATATGAGGTTCATTGAATTATTATTCCTGGAACGAAATACTTTCGATAGCCACTATTTTAAGTACTTACTTTTGAATTTGTTTCAATGGTATTGTATTCTTCTGTTAGACGAGCCCATGCAGCTTTTTTCAAGGATGGGCTCCCCATAGTTGTTGCCACCGAGTTCAATTTATATTTTAATATTAACTCCTGGAGACAAATTTTCACTTTCTTTAAATAATTGCCTGGAAGTTCCAGCCATTTCAAGGAAGTTAACACAAGGTATAAAACGGATAAACACAGCACTGTAATGATGAAACACTGTTTTAAAAGTATTTTCATGTTGCCAAGCCACATCCACTTCACAAGTATCACCATATTTTTTATCCAGGGCATGGTTTTTTGGTGAAGTGGATTTATAAATTATTGAGGTTTGTTTACATAAGTTCTGCGTTTATTTGTCAAGTGTTGATACTTCAAGTTGAAAACCACAGATAAGGCGCTCACAGAAAGCTCTTAAAATAAACAATATTTTTTGTCCTAGTCATCAATCACAATAACATCATTTGAAAAACCTGCGGGGGCCACTAGTGGTTGATATCGCCCAACTCCTAGGTACCAAATCACAGCCAAGATATGAGCGCAAGTTCCAACGGTTCGCCGTCCGGTTATACAAGTACAATAATATTGTTTAATTACATTTCTCTCAGCTTGGTTTCCATCAATTAATATATAGGAATAATATATTTTAGCTCGAATATGGCGTGACTGTATCCTTCCACGCAGCAACCACATATTCTCTGTATTATTCACTGGGCTCTGCAAGTTGTTTTCCTTACACACTTCTATTATATCGATACCGGAAATTTCATTTGTCGTAAAGAGGACACTTTGCCGAAAATGAGTTATATATTTGGAATTAGCGTCGCGAGCTCTATCGATTAATAGTATTAAAAAACTTCTATCTCTGAAAAAAAAGCCCCTTACGACCTGGGTTTCCAACATCTCTAGCGCGATTTTGTTTTACTTTTTGGGATGTATCTTTAATATATTTTTTCAATACGGAGCGTAAAGTCATGATTTAATTATGTTAGAGGTCGTATTCCTCATTTTTGCATTTAACTCTGTATAGACATTATAAACAATAATGTATTATTACAAATAAAGAGGTCGTAAACATGTTATTCGATAATCGAAACCCTAAAATTTTGTCCGATTTTTTTCACGTTATATAGTTGTTTTAATTTATTAATAAATTATCGTATCAAGCCATAGCTTATACCTAATTTCTAGATTTTGTTAAGTAGGTATGGGACAAATAATCAATTTTGAGAGATTTTTTGTAGGTTTACTTATAAACAATGATTAACGGGCTCCACAAATTATAATGGCAAAATTCGGTCGTTAAGTCTAATCGATGTCAAATTTCTTTAATCGATTTTCAACGTTATGCTTTCGGAATAAAGTTGGAAATCTATTAAAGCAATTTGATAAGGATACGACTCAGCGACCGATTTTTGTCTCTATCTAATGTTGATACTGCAGGGGCAGCTGTTAACGTTAACCTAAGGATTGATTCTGTCTACCAACTTTGTAATTTTATGTCACGGTTAAAAATAATCTAAAAAAGTTTGTAAGTTGTTGTTTGGTTCGCTAGTTATCGTCACACTTACACACAAACATACAAGCACCGTTTGACCCAATAAGACTTATACATAGACCTTCGGTTTACAACGTATTGATTTGTAAGTATACGTGGCGTGCCTTTTGAGTTTTGTCGTTTGAAGAAAAACAAAACAAATAGAACCTTATAATAATACCTTTCATTGCTCCATTCGCTCGAACCAGTTATTACAGCATTTATTCCACTCCAAAGTAGGGGTGTTCCCTACAGCTAATTTGAATGCGTCGACTGCTTCTTCACCGGACTGGAACCTTTGACCACGAAGAGATTTTTTAAATGTAGGAAATGTCAGGACTGTATGGAGGATAATCAAGAATTTCTACGTTTTCCTGCTTCAAATACTCAATCGTTTGACGAGCGCTGTGTGAGCTTGCGTTGTCGTGGTGTAGGATGATGCGACGCTTGGGGTTGAACTTTCGAAGTTCGGCGATGACTTGGGGTAGGCAAACTGAGGTATACCACTCTGCATTAACTGTTCTACGATCTTTAAATGCAATCGTCGCAACATGACCGGTTTTTGCTACGAAAGTAGCCACCATCTTCTTTAAAGTGCTTCGATTCAATGGCCGAAGTATATGGAATCTGCAAGAAAACGCCATGAACCATACAAAATTAATGTTTTGGAGTCCTCTGATTTTCTTAACTGGGATAGCTTGGTGTCTCAAAGATTTGCCAATATTTCTCAAAGACAAAAACAACTAAAAGCAATGCGCATTGTCAATATAAAAAAACGCTAAAAGTTTGGAAGTCAAATATTCAAAGAAAGAAAACGAAGAAGCTCAAGTAGTAACATTATATGATGAATATAAAGGAAGATCAAAAGGAAAAGGCAAAGGAAAAAAAACAAGAAAACAAAATCAAGATCTAACAGGTGCAGACAAAGTAGAAGATGATAGATCTAATATTGTTTTATCAACGCTTTATGAAAATACCTAACCCTATACCGGTCCCCAAGTATAACGATTTAAAGCGTTTATGTATTAACGAAACCATACCAAAGAGATTTCATAAGGAATATTTAGAATTGCCGTCCTTAGGAACTGTTAAAGACAAAAGTGAAACTGACGAGGAAGACGAAATCGATATTGATCTCTAAGATTTTACTGTTTAAGGCCCAGTATTTTGATAACTCAACCAATGGTTAAATAATAACCCTAAGGGCCAAGTTCACGGACTTTTAAAACGGCTGTTAGTAGTTTGAACAACCGATTAATCATTTTTAATGTTTACCATACGCTAACCAGTGTTTACAGCCTTTAAATAGCCGATTGTTTTAACCGAGCTCAAAAGTATCATTTGAAGAAAAAATAATTAATATTTTATTTCTGACTCATTTTTTTTTAGCTTGTAGCCAGCTCGGTACAAGGATTTCTGAGTGGCCGTCTGACATCCCTGTGTCAGAGTTTTTCATGATTTTGACGGATTTTCAGGTATTTGAAAGATAGATTTTTCGGTTGCACTTCGCTGCGTAATCACTACATAGTATAAAACAAAGTCGCTTTCTCTGTCCCTATGTCCCTTTGTATGCTTAAATCTTTTAAACTACGCAACGGATTTTGATGCGGTTTTTTTAATAGATAGAGTGATTCAAGAGGAAGGTTTTTATGTATATAACATGCATAATATAATAGAGGTTGCACCCGTGCGGAGCCGGGGCGGGTCGCTAGTATAATTATATGTAATTTACTAGATTCTTAAATAATGTGTAGTCAAAATGATCCAAGACAGGCCTTCAACATCACGGGAACATTCATCTTTTTATATTTGCACGACAAAACGGGGTGGTCAAAAATTAATTACGGATGGATTTGAGTATGTTTTAAAAAGAAAAAAACAAAGATGGTACAGTTTTGTGGCGTTGTTCAAAAAAAAGGTCATCTTGCTTTGCGGCTATGAAAATGTCCAACGATAATACCTTAATTCAATAGAGACTAGCCACGAATCTATGGAAGTCGCCCAAAGAGCTATAAAAATTCAAATGGATCAATGTGGGAAATCTGTACAAAAAAAAGTTGTCCGTCCCAATATCAAAGATCTTTGAGAATAGTATGGCTCCTCTCAAAGATAGTGGAGTAGATTTGGTCAGAGATTTACCAGTATTTAAAAACATTCAAAAATCTCTGTACAAAAAAAAGAAATAAATCCATTGGATCAAGAAGAGTAACTTTTTCTAAAGCGGCTGATATCAAAGTGCCTGAGAAAAAACATTTGTTGTTTGCGGACTACACAAAAAAAAAATGGCTATCACATATTCGCTGATCACAATACGAAAAATTACATGAAAAGTTGCAAACATTTTTCATGAACGGCACTTTTAAAATTCGCCCAAAAACTTTTTATCAGCTTTACACTATACACGCAAACCTCGGAAGCAATGAAGACTACATTAAATCAGTTCGCATTTCATATGCATTACTGCCAGATAAAAAAATTATAACTTACGAACTTTTATTTGACCTTATAATAAAGTAAAATGCCAGAATGGAACCCGAGCAACAACACATGGATTTCGAAGGTATAGCCATAGTAGCAGTCAAAAAATATTTTCCAAAAGTTCAGATTACTGGCTGACATATCTCGCGCAATTTACACACTACCTTGTACGATTGACGAATAACGACGATGATAGTATTCGTATACAGGATGGTTCTTGGAGATCAGAAATTCAAGATACGTGTCCTATATGATGCGACTGTACACGGTATGTGCGCGGAGCGTCTCGTATCGACGCGTTGAACAGAATGCGACTGGACAGCCAATCGGCGTTACACACGCTCGCCCTTCATCCTGCTAGCCCTCCTCTGGTACCTTAATTTTTACTTCTGCCTGTGCGTCTGCGCAATAACAGTCAGCGCTAAAGTTTCGTGCCGCTACTTGTAGCTTAACTTCGAGAGTCATGTCATGTTCGATTAAGGGAATGTTGACTGAACGATTGTTCGAATGGAATTTATTGCGAAACAACCTTTTATCACCAAACGCTACTTCGACTGAACGATTCATCGAATATTTATTAGTCGGCGGCGACTGCTCTTTCGAATGAGTGAGTTTGTACAAACATGTTTTTGTTCTCTTGGCATTGGAACATGGAAGGTCTTAAATAGGAAGAACGATGCTTGAAGACGATGCAAAGAAAAATCTCGTGAGAAAAATCAAGAGCAAAGTATCTACTTCAAAGCCCTTTTCAGAAGAGCGTCAAGAATTATTCAGTTTTTTGGACTTTTTATCCGTCATGGAGTCAAAATTACTAACGAGCAACAACTGAAAAATAACCTTTTACCTGAATGGACACCACTGAGAGGTGTTTGTTACTTTTGCGTAAAAAAATATGTGAACAATATAACATAAAACCTCTTTCTATCACTATCTTCAATGAGGCATTTGATACGAGAAACTTCGGACTAATCTATCGTTATACTTCTGTTTGTTATCATAAATAAAATAAAATAGACCAATGCTCGGAGTTTTTCTGGCGGAAAGAAAGAGGCTAAAAAGGGTTAATGTCAGAAAGAAAAGAGGTTCTTTAAACTGAAACTCATAAACAATAGTTTTATTCGACAGCATGATGACAAATAATCACAATTTGATCAAATCCCTCGTTTTATCATATATGCTTAAGATCGATTGAAACGTTGATTTGTCGATCTGGTAGCTGTATGGAGTATACTATATCCGTTCGGTTTAAGACTCGATAGGGGCCTTCATATGGAGAGAGAATGCTATTTCCAGTAAATGACGACTTTAATGATAAGTGATTCATGCAACGCTTTTTTTTTTTTTTTAGCGTGGTAAAATCATCAAATGAGACCTCCAACCCCGGGCAGGGCGGGAGGTACTGTCAGACTTGTACTGACTAAAATCCACGGTGTCCTTCAGTAGCCCTTTATGTTCCGGGGTCACGGTAATAGAAATAAATCCCGCGACCCCGGCAGGCTTTGGCCCTCTGAGAGGGGGCCCCGTCATTTTTGCTGACAGCTCTTTGAGGCGCGCGTGGAACACGACGCGCCGTCGACCCGGGCATGGTCCATGGTCGGACAGCGAGTTGCCCTTTACTCGCTGTCCGCATGCCCGCGCCTACGGTGGCCGGAGATCGTCTTGCGACGTACGGCGCCGTGGGCGTGCACCACTGCGGTTGGGGCGGAGGGAGGACGCTGTCCTCTCTCTCTCGCGGCCCGCCGCCTCCTTCACGAGCATTACTGCCTCGCAGAAGGCGGCGACCGCTTCCCACTCCGTCTCGCTCCGCAGCATGGCCGAAACCAATGCCGGGCGCGAGAGGTCTCCGCCTATCGCCGCCGTGAGGACACGTCGGTGCTCTGCCCAAGCTGGGCAGTCTTGCACCGTATGCTCTACTGTGTCCTCCGGGCGATCTTCGCAGTGGTGACACCCCGGCGTTTCCTCCTTTCCCATCAGCCACAGGTACCTCCCGAAACTTCCGTGTCCGGTGAGGACCTGCGTCATGCGATAGGTCAGGACGCCGTGACGTCTCTCCAGCCACTCCTCAAAGAGGGGTCTTACCGCCGCGATTGCGGCGTGCCCGTTCATGCAACGCTTGTAAGCTCCTTTAAGTTGTATAACATTTCAGTTATCGTTGTAGCCCCTGTGCTTTCTTATTAAACTCAAAAATAGTTCCAAGTGATTCTGAGACAGGCGGTACGTCGAATGTACTTCATTTTAGAACCCTACTCAACAAATGATTTTTAAACTCTTGGAGAGTTTAAAAATCCTCTGTTGAGTAGGGTTCTATATAGGGTACACAATCATTCCTAAGAATCCTACTTTGCTTTTGTGGTTGTCTGTTAAATCTTTTAATAGTCCTTTTCACAGTGGAGTATCTTTTACAATAGCCTTATCAATAAAATTAAATATTGTTGCTTTGTTTATATGGTTCTCTTGTATCCAGTTTGATTAAATCTACGAGAATTAAGAATATCAAAAATGTTATTGAAGAAATGAATGAACTCGACTGTAGCTTAGCTATAGCTCGACTGTACTCGTACTGGGAATGCTCGCATTCGCATTCGTGCATGGTCCAAAATAACAACAGCCCTGAAAATGATGGTAGTGGGTGTACGAAAACATCGGAACAGTGGTGTACTGTTGCATTGAGTAGGTAGCCTTCTACGGTATAGTATCTTTTTGCATTGACAGCCCCCTATGTATGTTCTTTATTACTAGATTAGTTTTAACTAGCGGATACCCAACGGTTTCACTCGCGTAGTTCTCGATCCCGTGGGAGTACGGGGATAAAATATATGTTACTATGCCTGTTACTCAGGGTGAATGTAGCTTTCTAATGGTTAAAGAATTTTTGAAATCAGCGCAGTTGTTTTTGAGTTTATTCATTACAAACATACACACACACTAAAATACAAATCTTTTCTTTATAATATTAGTGTAGACTACAGGGTAACTAGCAATTATAAAAGCATTTAAAATTGCAACGGAAAGTTAAACGAAATGTGCAAATAGGTGTTCTATTTATTTAATACATCAAACTATAAAATTCTTACTTGTGTTCCAGTACTGGAAGGACAAAAAAGGAGCATTTACAAGGAAGTCCATTTTAATTGCAGCCGCGAGGGCCCGCACTGGTGGTGGCATAGAAGATTTGCCACAACTTAGTGAGATAGAATTGAAAATCCAAACCATTATGGGAGGAGAAAGTTTTGGTTGCGGTGATCAGAACTTAGAAATAAATCCTTTTGAGGTTTGTAGTTTTCAAGGCTATAAAAAAATAATTGATTTGATTGAAATTAATAAGTAATATAATACTATTACATTTTGTCAGTTTATGTAAACTTTCTATTTTCAGAATATTGTTCCTCCAAATGAGTAGCAGGCTGACCAAAGTGATGATCTTATCCAGGCCATGAAATGCAATGGGTATACGATTTGTTTATTCTTTTATTGATCGATTTTTTTCCACAAGCATTGGGTCACTTACCTATGCTCATACCTCTCATTATATGTAACCTCTACAATAAGGTGCATAACAGCCATGTTGTTTGATCAATACAAGTATATATAATTAATAAAATAGGATCAAACCTATTGTGCTAAATACTGGACATGGTATCTCGAATAATTAAAAGAACCTAGCCAAACATTCTATTCCAGTCTAATCTTGCTGCTTTTGATGCGGGTAGTGTGCAAGACAATCTGGCACAGATACCACAGCAAGTAATAATTGAACCAGCGTATCAGTAGTCCAGAAGCCGAAGAAAACAGGGTATGATTTTGGAAAATTATGATTTAAACTATTTTTATAAACGAAAAAATGATTCAACAACTATTTATAATTATTTTCAGGTTTCGTTTACTGAGCTAACAGGACCTGCGGCACAACCAAATGATGTTATGGAAAGGGGCAGTCAAAGTATGATGCATTCTCTAACCAAATATTTATTATAAAGTAATATTGATATCACGACATGATGGGATAATAAGTTAGGAATAACTATAATAAGTACAATATGTTAATTGCAGCTCCTACTCGGCGTATGCACAGAGAGACAGTAGGCGGTCGCCGACGCACTCACCAGCTATCTCCGCGTCAATCTGCAGCGCGCCGGCGACTATTGAGAAGGTCAGCTCTCACAACGCCGCTCTGAAATGCTAAGCATTACAGAGCGTTTCATAGCTATCGAAGAACGCCGAGCGCAAGCAGAACTGTTGATTGCCCAAGCAATAAGCCAACAAGTGGAGGTCAATCAGGCTGTGGCTCAGGCTCTAGATAAAATAAGTGGTGCAATTAGAGATTTGATAAATAAATAAAAATAATATGTATGCTAAAACTTTATTTATTGATTATATTAAAATGGTACATACTATTTAAACTATTTTGTTAGACTATATTAATTTTATCTTAAGGTTAAACATGAATATATAAGAAGTTTAAAAAACATCCACTTTCTTTATTAAGACAAACAATATACATTACTATTTAAAGTATACTATATTTTTAATAAACAAACTGTCTTAAAACCTGAGTTAATAAACTAATAATTATCTTAAGTCTATTGTTAGTATTTACTTCTATTTATTAACTATCTCGTCCACGCCACAGTCTATCAATAGACGACTTCTAGCAAGACGTCCACTATCCAAATCCCTGATAGAGTTCTGGCTCCCTTGTTGTAGTTACCGAATCACACTTGCTTCTTGTCTCTGTAGATGAGTTGGTAATTCTACTAGAGGAACTCTGGCTTGATTGCAAATGTTATGCAACACACAACAAGCTTTAATAATTTTTCCCACCATCTCTGGATCATAGTGAAGAACACGATGAACCAAAAGGCACCTAAAACGGCCTTTAAGTATGCCAATGGTTCGTTCCGCAATATTTCTTGCAGTGGCATGCAGATCATTATAGAATTCTTCCCTTGATCCAAGCCCAGGGTTGCTACATGGAACCATCATGTATGGTCTAAGAGCGAAACCGGAGTCCCCTGAAATAAATTAAACAGGAATTTTATTTAATTGCACGTTAATGAAAATAAAAAATAAATACCCTTGAAAACAGGTACAATTTTTGATGGGAAAAGTAAAGAATCGTTTTAAAATACATACCAAGCAGATACACTGTTTCTCCTATATTATTTAGCTGCTCCAAATGCGTTTTTATAACTGAATATTATTAATTACAAAGCTGTCATGTGTTGCACCTACAAAAGTTACATCCACGTGCATTATATTTAAGTCTGGATCATTTCATTTATCTTAAATGGCAAAAATAAAAGATTAAAATATGGTTTGAAACAGATGTTCCTATTCATACTTTTAAGTGTAATGAAATAAAAAAAAAACTTACAATAACAGCATTTCGAGCATGATACCCTTTTCTACAATAATATCTTTCTTCATGTTCTTTGGGCCGCACCATTGATACCAAGGTACCACCAACACAACCAATGGTTCCAGGCATTTTGAACTTTTCATAAAATCTATAAAGATAGACAATTTAAAAAATATGTAGGATGTTAACATAAAAATAAATAACCTTATGGTTTGATTCATGAAAGAATCCAATTAGTAAAATTAAACAAAAGTGTGAAGCTTATGAAATACTTACTTTTCTTTGAGAATTTGCCTTTCGTTTGTATTTTGAGGAAATCTTATGTACTTATTAATTATAACTGGGTGGTTGATGGCATCTACTACGGATCTTATAGCCCTCGAGGCAGATGCTTGCGAGATAATGGGGTGTCCCAGAAGTAAAGAGACAAATTTATTTTCAAGTTTTTTAAGACGAGGTGGGCCCAAATTTTAGTTTTTTAAAACAATCTGAGACAAAAACTACAGTGTTTTAAATTTAAAAAAAAAATGTTTTAGTTAAGGATCTTATCTAGTCAAAATCGCATTCAGTTGCAAGACTTGATGAACTTCACTCGTTAGAAAAAAAACGCAAAGTTACCCTTTTTAAAACGTTTTTTCAATATTATGACTATATTACTGATTTTTTACATTTAATTTTTGTACTATAATAAAGAAACTAATTAGTTACAGACAAATTCGGAGAGTTTGAATTGATAAAATGATTTTATTAATTACTATGTTTTAATAAGAATTAAAAGCGGTCGCGGCGGCTCAGACAGGTCCGAGCAGTCGCGTGCTGGCGCTTGTCGACGACGGACCTGTGTCAATTTCTTTAGCGATAACTGACTGGCCTGTTGGTCTAGTGGTTAGTGACCCTGACTGCTATGCCGGGGGTCGTGGGTTCGATTCCCACCCAGGACAAATGTTTGTGTGATGAGCATGACCATTTGTTCTGAGTCTGGGTGTAAGATATCTATAATATGTATGTATTTATAAATATATAAGTATGTTTATCAGTTGTCTAGTACCCATAACACAAGCTCTGCTTAGCTTGGGACTAGATGGCGTTGTGTGATAGTTGTGGAACATTTATTTTATTTATTTAACTACGCGCACCAAATCATCTCTTTTTGGGAATTTGTTGCTTTTCAGTAATAAATTATAATGGGCAATAAACAACGCAGAAAAAAATCGCGTAAAGTGATAAAGACAAACAGAAAGAATGCACTCCAAAGATATGTGAAGAAGTAAGTACCTACGTAAATATTATATTTGTATTGCAATGTAATTTGGTCACAAAATTTAATTTTATTTTATTCAGTCTCTGATTCGTAAATGTAAAACTTACGATTATTGTACTATAGTTTATGAATATTAGTACCGAGGATCGCTACGATTTTGGATAATTAATTCATATTTTGTCTTTTCGTTCGGTGTCCTGCCTGGCGAATGTACCACTGAGCCACTGTACAAAAATATCAGAACTACTACAGAACGATAAGATTTTTGATAAAATTATATCACATTTTGTCTATTTCGATATCTCAACCTGGCGTTTGCTAACGAACAGTAATTACTATATCTAGGTACCTATCAATTTCATCTGTGAAATATAGGGTTGCCACCTTTTTTTAGGATGAAAAAAGTATTTTTTCATTTTGTTAGGTCAAAAATAAAGTACACAACATAAAAATTATTTATTCTTAAAAACATATTTTTGGTTGCTTTTTGCAACTTTTAGCAAATATTTATCTTTTTGAAAGACACTTAACACATGTTTGCACTCATGGTTTAAATTAAAATATATAATTAACTCATTTTAAATTAAGTTTAGGGAAGCTCGATTTCTTCATCTCTCCACTTTACATTCATAAGAGAGAAGACCCTCTCAGTGAAGGCTGACGTAGCCGGCACGGACAAAATATTATGAGATGAATTTGAAAATATTTGGAAAATCTTCACTTTTATTGAATATGTATTGCCACTTCTGAGCCGTTGATAAATCTGCAAATTCTTTATTAATCTGCATTACTTTTTCATATGTTTCATTCAGAAGTATAGTTTCTGAATGTAAATCGTCCATAACTATACCAAGCTTTTCTTGAATATTTAATGATGCAATACTATTTTCAAAATGTTCAAATGTTGTGAACTTGTCCATCCATAGTGTATCCCTTTGTACTCCAGACCTTGTACCAGCTACAAAACAATTGACGGTACAACCCTCTCCAGTGGATTGTCCGGCTCTAGCAGTCTGGGATCAGACTTCCCATGAGCGTGAACCTCGAAACGCTATAAATATCCGGTCCGGGATTTACAAATCTCGTATGTTTTGATGCCTTTGGTAGCAGCTTTATTGGGGATAAACTGGCTGATGTCCAGGCAGCCTTTCCACTTCAAAAGACTCGTCTAGGAATGTTGTGGTAAAGAATATATAATGATTGAACATTATCATTCAGTTGTATCAACAACGGTCGTACCCTAACACGTTGACTGCCAGGCCGGTGACCCGTGACCGGACCCCGTCTTGTATCCACGCCCCGTGTTGGTTGTTGGTCTCCGGTGACCTCAACACAGACCTGTTTTTGGGCAGAATTATTACTTGCTTTTGTTATAATATTATAGATATTCACTAGTGACTAGATTATATTAGCTTTGCTCCACTTATACTTATATCCCTGCGGTATCCCCCCGAAACAACCATGCACGGGAGGACTTTCGTCAGGTTGAAGATGATGACGCAATAGCGCCTCTCGAACCACTCAAGAATACCTCCAAGAAAAATTGCTCAAGTAATACATCCCACAGGTTGCCAGATGCTCTTGACAGACCCTTGCGTTACTAGGAATGTATAAACGGGTACATAATACGTATGTTTTAATTGTGGTTGGTATTCTAATGCGTTCAGTGTTTTTGCAAGTGTTAAAAATGCAACGGTTAGCTGTATTTGGTGCTCTTACATATTCAGGAGCGTAAAAATTTTGTTCAGCTCGAATGACTTCTTCCGCATTCTATGCAGCAGCAATGTGAGCTTTTATCCTTTGCCAGCACCGATGACATATATGTTTTGTTTTATCAAACACGACCTGAATGATATAATATTCTATTGTAATACCGCAAAACATTGCAATTCTGAATAAGTATTAAGGCTCGTTGCAAAATAGTAGATTGTATAACAAGGGAGCAAAATAATATTTTTACGGCGAGGGCGCTATTTTGAATCCAGAGCAAAGTGAGGGATTCTTTAATAGAATCCCGAACGTAGCGACGGATTCAATGTAAGTCGCCCGAGCCAGAAATATATTTTGTCCCGAGTAATACACTCTGCTTTTCATCACCCACTATTAGAAAATAAAAACTCCACTCCACTACAATCGAACTCTCTCCAACTCGCACTCCAACTCACTCCAACTCACTCCACCCACTCACTCACTCAGTTTACGTGATGCGCGGACATAAAAACATACAAACAGACCAAAATTCTAAAATGCTGGAAATGGGTTCTATTTGTTGTCCTTTAATACACTGAACACTAAGATGTTCCAAATTCAAAAAGTGCGCCGCAAATTACGCGTAAAAGTAAATTGCGGCACACTTGTAAAAAGGATTAAAAACTCATTACTGCTCGCTAAAGGTTTAATAGAGAAAACACCACTTTTGGACGCACTTAAAGGCGAACCAAGTCGTCCTTTTCGAATAGGTGTGATGAAAATACATTTACAGTTTGATTTTGAGGAAAATCTGCTCCCAAAACATTACGTCTATGTCGGACGGCGGCGGCGCGTAAACGCGGGCAGCTAATGCAGGGATTAACTGGCATTTCGCAAAAAAATCAGTAAAACCGCTGATCGTGAATTCATTTTACGGAATAAGTTTTATTACGAAGTCTAAAATCATCCGTGCCTTTTTAATTATGTTGCACAAATTATGATAACAAGGTAAATTCTAAAAAGTGCTCGATTATCATAGGCCTACGTATTTTACAACTGAGAAAGCCATTATAATTAATTTGTATTTTGTAATATATCTGCTTCCTCAGTTATTATTTCGAAGAACACTTTGCTTTGATGGGTGGGTCAATTTATTAGTTTTCGCGGCTGATCGCGAACCGGTCTCACGATGTGTGGTGGTGCACCGTCATACTCATACCACACGTCTCGCCGCTGGGTCAGCGGCATGTCATTTAACGTGTCTGTTAGGTAACCATTAATGAGGTTGAGGTAGGCAGGTCCGTTCATACTCGGTGGCATGAAAACGGGGCCCAGTATCTGATTTCCCATGATGCCAGCCCACACATTATGTTTCCACCGTGCCTGGAAGCCCGTTTCCTGGGTTTGATGTGGATTCACAGAGAACCAATAGTGTGAATTTCAGCGAATTACGACGTGTTGTGTCACCCGGCACGAGTGCATGCACGCGGTGAATTTTATAAGGTCGTTGCCTATCCCTTTTTAGTACTTTCTGCACGGTGAAATGAGGCACCATGTACGCATTCCCAAACGAAGGTTTTCTCGCATCACAGATAAAATGGCCGTATCGGCCGCTGACCTTATTTGCCTGCCGCCTCCCTGTGAAATCGGCACGACAGGCTTAACAGGCTAACAATCGTTGCACTGCCCTCGTGAAAATACGTGAATCAGTTGGCTGAAACGCTGAAGGCTGTTTACACATTATGCCGCTGCGGCAGCGTTTGTCGCCGCCGCGGTGCCGTAGAAGCTGCGGCGTTTCGCCGCAGAACCAGCGACACAAATGCGGCTTATGTGACGCCATTATAGAACAATCTCACTCGGTCAGTCGGACAGAATGGACAGCACCGAAACTATATTTGGAAATATAAAATATAAACATTAAGTAATGTTACTTTTTACAGATAAGGCACTTTGAATTTGGCGGCCAGGAATGAAATACATTTTATTTGAAAGGTTACAGGAGTAGAAAGAAAATTGTATAGTGACAACGTTATAATTAATTTAGGGACAAAGATATAGAACGGTCTTTAAAAAATAAAATCGGGTTTGTTCAAACACTTTAACTCGAGAACGGCTGGACCGATTTTCATGGTTTTTGGTATTCATAAAATAACAAAATGGAAAGAACATAATGCAACGGGCGGCCTTATTGCTTGGCAGTAATTTCTACCAGGCAACTTTTGGGTTCGAAGTATTCTATGGCCAACTCTACGCCTCGCATTCCCCGCAGCCGCAGCCCGACGCAAATGACCAAAGAGCCACGCTTACACGCCACTACACAGACGATCTCCCAGACGTTGAAATGGATGAGATTGAGACGGCCCTTGGGCAGCTTAGTAATGGGAAGGCTCCCGGCGAAGACGGATTCACCTCAGAGCTGCTAAAAACTGCGGGCCAACCTGTGCTCGGAGAGCTTAAGAGGCTGTTCAACTCCGTCATAGCCAGTGGGACTACCCCGGAGGCGTGGAGCAGGGGCGTGGTCACATTGTTTTTCAAGAAAGGAGACAAAAATCTCCTCAAAACTACAGACCAATCACGCTCCTGAGTCACGTCTACAAGCTGTTTTCGAGGGTCATCACAAATCGACTTTCCGTTAGATTTGACGCTTCCGCCGGAGCAGGCTGGGTTTCGCAAAGGCTATAGTACCGTAGACACTGTGTGTATGTGACACACAGTGCGGCAGGTTATACAGAAGACAGAGGAGTATAACCAGCCGCTGTGTCTAGCTTTTGTGGACTACGAAAAAGCCTTTGATTCGGTCGAAACCTGGGCTGTTCTGGAATCCTTGCAGCCATGCCAAGTCGATTGGCGGTACATAAAGGTGCTAAGGAGCTTATATAGCATGGCGTCGATGTCGGTCCAAGTACAAAACCACCGAACAAAACCCATCCAGCTGCTTAGAGGTGTGAGACAGGGAGATGTTATATCCCCTAAACTGTTTACCAACGCGCTGGAGGATTTCTTCAAGACGCTGGACTGGAACGGACTGGGCATCAATGTCAACGGTGAATACCTAACGCACCTTCGCTTTGCCGACGACATAGTTATTATGGCGGAATCGCTGCAAGATCTGCAAAAAATGCTGAACAGTCTCAATGCTGCCTCGAGACGTGTGGGTCTTGGGATGAACCTGGACAAGACCAAGGTCATGTTCAATGACCATATCATCCCAGAACCAATTTCCGTCGAAGACACAACACTCGAAGTTGTCCAGGAATACATCTACCTCGGATTCTCTCCGCGCCTGAGCAGCGTTACCGTCACTAAGTCCGTAACAGTACATTATGTCAGCATATTCAGGGTTAGAATAAGCAGCCATAGTCAGCACTTATGAAGGCACAGCACAACACAAGAGCAAGATACGCGGTATCAGTTAGGGAAATAGCCAGATAACAAAACACGAGCTTGCGCGACGTAGAGTTGAAACTAACTGAGGCTGACGACCAGATTTTGTAAAGTTGCACCCCGTGTCATGCCGAGAGAACAATAGTGACCAATCACAAAGCTTTCCGAGTGTTTGGAGTTGAAGCGCGGGTAAAAACTACGGATAATACGAATATGAAACAATAGGTTGACCGTCTCGAAATTTTACCTGCTCATCATAAAACTCTTCCCTTCCCTGCCACACATGCAAAACTATTGACAATCATATCTTTTTGGATAGCTGATAAGACAAGGATATTTCTCTAATAACTTGTACATCAGGCGTAGTAATTTTTTTTTTCACTAGACAACATTTTGTATGAAGTAATAGCGAAAACCACAAAAAAAATAATGTTTCTTTAGTGATATTTGCCAAAGTTTTTGGCATTTTTGAACTTTTCATTATTTACAAAGATCTGCTACGTCATCAACTATGATATTAACTTAAATTTCAGCACTGTCGAGCTGTAAATCATTTTTAAATTGGCTTCAAATGATTTAATCTGGGATTTTTTCATCTATCTATCTTCTATATCTATCTATCTATACATATAATAAAACTGTAGAAAAGTTATTTTTGTACATTAAAAAAAAACTCAAAAAATTTAGCCAGGGTATTAAAGGACAACCAATAGAACCCATTTCTAGCATTTTTAGAATTTTTGTCTGTTTGTCTGTTTGTCTGTTTGTCTGTTTGTATGTTTATTTGTCCAGGTATCACGTAAAATGTACGAAATTTATGTAGATAACTTTTATACACAACGATTAAGCGTAACTTGGAGAGGAATTTAGTTTTTGTTTCATTGGAATCGGTTCAGTCTATCAAAAGTTATTCGAATATAAAGTGTTTCAGAAGTAAAATTACGGTCAGTTCACACCAAGACGCGTAGTTCATAGCGCGATCTAGCTTCGATTCTGCTACATATTCAAATAAAAATTCATCTAATGATTATGATAGGATGGGATAGGATAGGATAGGATGGGATAGAATAGGATAGGATGGGATAGGATGGGATAGAATGGGATAGGATGGGATAGGACGCGACAGGACGGGACAGGACGGACAGGACGGGATAGGACGGGATAGGATGGGACAGGACGGGACAGAACGGGACAGGACAGGATAGGACGGGACAGGACGGGACAGAATGGGAGAGGACGGGACAGGGCGGGACAGGACGGGACAGGACGGACAGGACGGGACAGCTCGGGACAGGACGGGACTGGACGGGACAGGACGGGACAGTACGGGACAGGACGAGACAGGACGGAACAGGACGGGATAAGATGGGATAAGATGGGATAAGATGGGATAAGATGGGATAAGATGGGATAAGATGGGATAAGATGGGATAAGATGGGATAAGATGGGATACGATGGGATACGGTGGGATTTTGGAGGGAGACCTTTTTACCCGACGCTTCGCACAAAAAAATACATTGGTAATTTCCGACATCCACGCGAACGAAGTCGCGGGCACAGCTAGTATAAACCTAAAAATCTAAATAACTCAAAAACTACTGAATTTCGGTAGATCATTTGGTGGCCTAATTTGCTGCATTTTAACCCTACTATGACGTCCTGCAAGGAATACGTCGAATTACCAGTAAACCTGTATAATAGGCGTTGTACGGATTATAATAAAACAAAGAAAAGGGTAAAAAAGTATCAATTTATTGTTTTTTTTTATACAGTTATCTTACATATTATGCTCATTATCTTGAACGATAACATAATCTAAAAAACCTGCCGGTGTTTGTGAGGGCTCATCTAGATATCTAGCCAAGCCGAGAAACCAAATAATTGACATGGTATGAGCACAGCCTAGAGTTTTTTTGCCAGTAAGGCACGTACAATAATATTTTTTAATTGCATTTCTGCCATTTTCCGTATAATCTGCCATAATATAAACATAGTACGTCCTGGCCCTCGAATGTCGCGATTGAATACGACCTCTTAGAAGTCTCGTTGTATTATTAACATTAGGCAAGTTGATAATATTAGGATCATTATACAGTTCAATCGTGTAAACCCCGTCTGTGATGTGCTCGCCAAAGTATGATCGGGCTAATTTGAGCTGATAAGTGCCCAAAGCAAAAAGAATACAATCTTCTTCATTCAGACGAGGAAAATCTATTAGTTCTGGGTCATCAGCCGTCATTCGTCGGAATACAACTCTTTGCCTGTTCATATTATTTTCTATGACATAATCGGCAAGATCGTTCTCTATATTTCGCCTGTGTTGTATGATTTCCAAAAAGTCTTCTGCGTGTATGCTATCTATTATTGGTTGATGGAATGCATTGACGAGACTGGCTGCTACTCTAAAATCATCCATCATATGAGGCATAGCTCTATTGAAAAAATCTTGACGGAACAATTTATAATCGCGCTTAAATCTTCCATTCACCACTTCGATTACCCAACGACACATAGTAACAAGTCTTGATTCGTTGGCTTGAGCTGTGGATAATTGTAGTGCACCGACTTCTTTAGAGTGTGGTAAATAGCACGAATAGCCACATTCTTCTAAGGATGCAACTGAGTCTCGAAAGCCCCTGTCAAGGATGAAGACATCTTCATTTTGAAAGTACCAATTGAACACATAACCACTCTCGTCTCTTGCCATATTCATCATGATACGACCATCAGATGATGTAGCAGAATATGGGCCAGTCACATCAATTATATATATCCATCGCAAGTTACAAATAGAAATGGCTTCAGTAAATTGGTATATTTGTGTAAGCTATAGCTTTCCCGCTGAAAAAAGAAATTGGAGCTTTTCTGACAATAAAAGTATGTTGCGTCGCCTATTACGATTGCCTTTCTCTCTTCCGGCGGCGACCCAGGATTACCGAAAATCGTTTCTGGTACTAATAAGTTCCGGGATACTACTTCCTGTCGACTAATGTCACATATTACATATAACACACTCCATACAAAATGTACAATACCTACCGCTATAATAGCCTACAGTTTCAAGTCGATAGACACTGCGAACGAAAATGTACATAACGTAAAAAAAAAAATGTTGAATTCGCTTTGTAGATGCGCGCCGCGCATGGATATTGTGAAGCGCCAGAGCTACCTCTGTCGACAAATATGTTAGTAGGGTTTTTTAGTATAGGTACTGTAGAGGTTTTACTATGAGTGTTGACCTTAAATGTGCTTTGTAGGCACTGGCTGAATCAAGCCGCTCAATATATTTGAACTATATTAAAAATAAGGTGTAGAACTGTCTAGCGAGAAAAAAGAAAGAATTGTAATAAGTGCGCGTTCCCGACAATACATATTTAAAACTATAAATATATCTTTTATTATAAAGATAAATGTAGGGGATCTTTATAATAAAAGATATATTTATAGTTTTAAATATGTATTGTCGGGAACGCGCACTTATTACAATTGTTTCTTTTTTCTCGCTAGACAGTTCTACACCTTATTTTTAATATAGTTCAAAGGTTACAACCAACTTTACTGATAAGGCATAGCCTTAGTAAAGTGTGTTGATTTGACACAACTGGTTTAACTTTAGAGTGCACGACTTTACTGATATGGCATAGCCAAAGTAAAGTGTGTCAATTTGACACAATTATTTAGATGTTCTTGACCCACAGTTAAGTCTTAATGGACTTGAATAATTTTCTAATGCGCGTAGCTAATTGAAGGGTTTATTGAAGATTTGATCTGGAGTTTGAGCATGATTTAGGTTACAGCTTTTGATCTTTGTTTTTTCCCTTCCTCCGACTCAATTGCGTCCGAAGAAGTAAAAGAATGATTATATAAGAGTTGTTTCTTCTTCAACCCCATCTGGGTGATATGAATTTTCATATCTTTGATTAGCCGGTATGTTTCGCATATTTTTGTGCAGTTTTTGATGCGATAAGGCTATTGCGTGATGACGTCAGCGTAATTGTAAATATGTTGTAACTTTTATAATTTAGCTGCTAGTTTACCAGTCATTATGACTTTAGTCTCCTTTCAAAAGGCGTACCGAATGTAAATACCTGCACATAGGGTAGGGACCCCTGGTTATAGGTATAGGTAGGCATTTGAGCGGCCGGATTTAAGAAATAAAAGACTTGTTCTTGTAAGAACTACGTCTGTCCTTTTATTTCTAAGGGTGGGCGTAGCTCATGTAGAGGTTTTACTATGAGTGTTGACCTAAAATGTGCTTTGTAGGCACTGGCTGAATCAAGCCGCTCAATATATTTGAACTATACAAGGTGTTGATTTGCATCCTGGTCAAATTCAAGGACGTAATTATGCTAATGATTCTCGACCCAAATCAACAATAAAATGGGTAGGTATTTTTTTATTTTTTTATTCCTGTATACTGAAATCCGTAAGTGTGAACCAACTGTATCTAAAGGCGGCGCGTCTGTTACAAGCCTTATAACCGCGCTTTCACACACACACAAACAAACGCAAACACATACGACAACGATCATTCAAAAAATTCGTAGTAATCAATCCCACCCCAACCACAGCGCGGGTACTCTCCCGCTCCCGACACCCGCGCACGCGTCTAGCCACGCCCCCGAGGGCGGCCCCCGCGCCCCTAGTCCCTAATCAACAGTGAGTTTGATGTCGCCGCAGTGTGCATGCGCTTTGAAAGTACCGCTTCTCGAAGTGTAAGATGACGGAAAATTATTGCAATGTCGAGTTGGTGGAGATGGTCTGCCTGTATGCCATCAGTGGAGCCATCCGGATGTTCACGGATATGTTTCCCGCGAGAAGAGGCCTGGCCTCCGCGTTCTCCGGACCTAACGCCTCTAGACTTTTAATTTGTGGGGAGACATTAAAAGACTAGTTTACGCAGAGGAAGTGACAAGTGTTACAGAGCTACGTGCAAGGATAGGTAGCTAATTAGTGCTTTCGACACTGTAAAAACGAATGTGTTAGTGTTACGTGAGCTGAAGGTAACAGTAGGTACCTACCTAATGTATTTATTTGTACATTTTGTAAATACGTTGTTGTTATTCAAGTTTTTAACTACGCCAATAATACCTAAGAATCGAAAGTATCACCAATTACTTACATCTAGCAAATCTTTAAAAAACATTTTTACTTAGTACTTAGATCGGGATATGTACCGGTCCTAAGCCCGGTAAGTAGGAAGGAAAATTTAAAACCAACTAATGTAATCTCCAAATAAAAACAAAATCACTACGAAAAGTCTAGGCTGAACGAGTAATAAAGCAAAACTAAAATCTTATTTATCATCTGATAGCAGGTCAGTGAACTTTTTACGGCGCGGGACGTCTAGTATTACGTGGTATTACTATCATTCGTAAGATTCCGTATTCTACTGATGCTTAAAATGTGACAATTATCGAACGACATTTATGACAATAATGTAAGTTATTTTCGAAATCAAATTAGGTAAAATTATTGCTCCCGGTCGCAAAGCAAGGTCATTTCTCGGTCGCGCACGCGCACGCTTGAATTTAGTAAGACGTCGACATTCACGCAAACAGCTGCTTGTCGTTGTGTGCGTAGACTGCGTTCCTGCGTAGTAGGGTGATTCTCTTTCGTTTGTATTGAATTAAGAGTGTAATTCTGAAATACGGCTAAATTTCAACAACAAAAAAAAGCAGCGTTTATTAGTTATTACCCGGTACTGTACTTTCAATTGATTATTTATGTCTTTTACGACAACCACCTGAAATTTGACGAGGATGCAAATCAACACCTTGTATTAAAAATAAGGTGTAGAACTGTCTAGCGAGAAAAAAGAAAGAATTGTAATAAGTGCGCGTTCCCGACAATACATATTTAAAACTATAAATATATCTTTTATTATAAAGATCCCTCACAGTACCTACTTCATAAAATAAAACATGTTTTTTAATGTTTCCGAATGTTTTATTGATTTAACAAATAAGTAGGTAACTGTCAAATATACAAATTAAAATTATCAAAATGTAAACAACAAAAACAATAAATAGGCTGGCATAATCGCTTCGCGATGAAAGCCTTTTTTTTCTCATCATCATCATCATCAGCCGGAAGACGTCCACTGCTGAACATAGGCGTCCCCCTTAGACCGCCACACTGAACGATAAAATATTGTTCTTCTTCAAAACCGTTTTGTTTTAAGTTCCGTTCGAAACGTAACCGAAACAAATAATTTCTAAGGCATATAAAGCCAAAATGTTTCGAAAAATATACCGTTTTTCGAACCCTGATTTATGCACTCGACTCTCGTTAATTCAAGCCCTGCGATAATTCGAACTAGCGATGGGTCGTTGACGGTTTTTCCGTCAACGAAACGTTAACGTTGATTCACGTTTGTCAACTAGTTAATCAACTAGTTGAATTCGTCAACGAGTTGACCAAGTTAACGGGTTCATCTTGTTGACGAATTTAACTGTCAACTTGCAACGTAAATCGTTGATTCATTAAACGGTTTTTATTCAACGATTGCGCGTTGAATTTTAGAAACAATTTGATTCAATTTATGTATTGGAAAACGTTTGAAAGAAAAATTTAATATTATATACAATTAACATCTAAAATTGTGTGAAATCGAAGATATTAATTCTATTTTTCTTAGAGGGGCTGTTCGCTATACCTTTGCGTCTCAAAAAGTAATACATTTAAAATAATAAATTGGGATTAGGTCTCAGACTATCAGTATCTGTGGTAAACGTAAGTAAACAAACTCCAAAAATATAAGTACTATTCTTAAAATAAACATTTCGAAAATCAACTCTTTCAACCGCTCGCAATCCATGGCGTTAAAAATACGAACCAAAGAATTCAACGTTGAAAACAACGTAAGTTTTGTAAATTGCTCAGCTCGTTGCGTTTACTTTTCGTTAATTCAACGAGACGAACGCGTCTCGTTGAATTAAACGCAAGAACGTAAACGCAAGTTGAGCCCGTAAACGTCGTTGACGAATTCAACTAGTTGATTCATAAACAGTTAACGTTAATACGTTGACAGGAGATCAACGGTTGATTCAACTAGTTCGTTGATTCAACGCTCATCCCTAATTCGAACCACTCTATAATTCAAAGTTATCACGAGTTCCCTACAAAATCTCTTTATAATATTTCAAACTAAATCAATACCATTTTATGCACTTGTAATAAAATTTAAACGAAAAAACATCGCTATTACGCGTACGTATAATAAATAACAAAACGAAGCGGCGGAGTTGCGGGCGACGCGGGCGGTGGGGGCGACGAGGCAGCACGGCGCACGGTGGGCCGAAAATCGGCTTTCATAGACTTAGGCATTTTATTTTGCAAGTGCCATTTTTTATGCCGGATATCACTTCTATTAGTTATAACAATATACAAAAATGACACCAGAATTGATTCTGCACAAAAACGAAGGAATTATAATTTTTTTACGAAAATTTTGTATGGAGCTAGTATGAAAAATCGAAATATCTCGAAAACGGCAGGGATAACCCTAATATCCTTATAGGGAGTTATAGTACTAATTATTTGTGATTTTTTGACATAAGTTACATAATGGTTGTAAATGCCGTTTTTTTTTTAAAAATCGTCAAAATATTTTCATTTATTTTTACATATGAAACGTTCCTTTTAGTGTTTAAGTTGAAGATTTCAGAGCTTTAACAACTCTTAACATAAAATAGCATGACCTCTATAGACCTGAAGGACTAGACAGAGGTGAAAGAAAAGTTATTTTGTAGGTTATTGTACCCTTTTTTGTGGTTGTTTTTGAAGGCGGTTATATTTTTTTTGAAAACTCGGTGTAATCGATGTACATACATAAAAAAAAATACCGACCGACCGAATGGAGAACCTCCTCCTTTTTTTGAAGTCGGTTAATAAATAAAATGGACTGTATATATACTTTTTATTGAAAGGTAATTTAAATAAAACAGAAGTAACAAAAATAATATCAAAGTGCATAATAATTTATGAAAATATTAACTAAACATATGATACAATAAACTAACATGAATTACAAAAGAACATAAAGAAAAATAATTGAATTTTACAAATTTTCTTTACAACTTTCGTTGTCGGACTCCAATTCCGAGTCAGAATCCAGATTGGATACACCTACAAACGCGAACTCAGTTTCCGGAAACTGTATTAGGTCGAGAGTTTCAGCAAAAAAGGTTGTCTTCCTTTTGGCATCTAACTTCGGCCTTTGTGCACTTAGGAAAGGATCCGAAGAAACAACAAGCATATTTAGGATATCTTGATTAGAATCTTGCCTGCTTCTTTTCCGCGAATGATGTTCCCGAAACCTCCTAAAATCTTTGTTTCGAGACTCTGAGGCTTCTTCCGACAGAGTCCCAATCGGGACAATATCATTTTTTTCGATTATGTCAGCACCGTGTATTAATAGTTTATGTACGGTTGATGACATGTAGTACCAGTCGTATAATTCCACGTACTTTTCTGCTGTTTTGCGAGCAAAATCTTTAAATTTGATGACATCTATCTTCTCACCAGATGTTATTGCTTGCAAAATAACAGAAAATCTTTTTATCAGGTCTTGATCCAACCCAGTAATAGCTGCAGTTTTATTGGGAAACTTAAAAAACTTCCTTGCGGTATTCCCGTCATTGGTAGTTCCCGAGCCTTGTTTCACTATATCAATCAACAGATTGAGCTCCTCTTTAAATTTATTTTGAATGTTTTTTTTTCTGTTTTGTAACATTTCTTTATGCTCATTACTTCTTGCTGCCCACTGTTTGAAGTCAAGTCTGTACGCAATGTGTAACAGACATTCCATGCAATTTATACGGGCATGTAGGGATGATAGGCCAAATTCGTATATGTCAGAACACACAGTTTTTGATGTTACAGCATCTAAGTGGTTCATTTCTGTTGGTTTTGCTAAGCACAGGTAGCATGATGCATTTGATCTAGCTTCAGAAAGGTACGTGCAGACTTTTGCGTCGATCATTGTCATCATTAGTTTATGAGTCACCCTGTTACTATTAATGCACTCTGTGGGGTTAAGGGCCTCAATTTCCCCATCCATTTTTCTTTTGTTATCAATGACAACTGCATCGCTTTCTTTTACAAAAGTGAACTGAACCGGACGACAATAAAAAGTTGAGCATGGTTTCGGGTTTGTCCATATAGTATTATCTCCATCTGTAAGTTTCAGTGGCACCAAGGAGGTCATAAAAATGCTTGAATCATCATGCTCGCCGTCCATTTTCTGCTTGTATCGGCTTTGATTGGAAGCACCATCAAATCCCCACTTCGATATCAGCTTTAACTGCTTATTTTCCACATTATCAGAAAGACTTTGAAGAATCCGCTTCACCGTGATGTCAAGTAAAGCTTGAAGTGTAATTCTAGCTGATGAATCAGTAACTGACACTGATAGATTAGGAGGGTAGCATGCAAGCTTAGTTTGTTGCAGTTTATAGTAGGATGGGTAAATATCCTTAGCACCTTCCCGAATGGCAGTCTCTCGCAACGTAATATATTGCCACTTTGAAAGCTTAAGTGAAAGAAGTAATCCAAGTGCTTTCTCTGGTGTAAATATTACTGTTTTCACTGGTTTCTTAATGCTTTCATTGATTTTAACGGCAGCTTCTGGATTTTTGATCATATATTCGATTACAGATGCGATATCTTCATACCCTTCTTCTTTTAAACGCGCTGCAGCTGCATATGCCAATTCACAGGAATCCTCGCCTATGTGCTCACTAGATCTTCTCTTTTTCTGTTTGCTTCCCAGATCTTTGAATGGTTTTCGGGACCTTTTTGTCATTGTTCCAACAGTCGATGATGTCGAAGGTTCTGGAGAGACTGAACGTGCTCTTGGTATCTCATCAACAGTTGGTTCTTGATTTATTAAAGTAAGCACGCAACTCGGCCAATCAATATTTGCTTGCAGCCACTCTCCGTACGTATTTCTAAAATTATCAAAGAATCGTTTAGATTTCTGCCACCTGTTTAAAGCAGATCGCGTGAATCTACGGCAAAATTCTTTGAGAGTTACTTGATCTTCGGCAGAAAGACAATCGCCTATGCGAGACACAATTGCACTAAACAATACTTCATGATTAAATGAAGGACACTCACTTTTTAGAAGAACAAACAAGTCTAAGTTGGTGATTAAACTTTCCATTCTAAGATTTTATAGTCGCAAAGCAAATACTTAGTTTTAGTGTTAGCAGTTACACAGTTGTGAACAATCTAAATTATGGAACAAAATTGTAGCCCTTTTATTGTAGGTACCTATAAAGTCAATAATTAGTAAACTACCCTCGTTAAAGTTATAAAAGATATGACATTGAAAATTTATAATCGTAAAAACATTTCGTAGAACTCATAGTACAACTAATCAACATTAGCAAATCACATTAGCTCACTAATTACAAAAAAAGTGACTGCAGTTCTTAGTAGATATTGTTACGAGAAATTTCAAATCATTTAATCACATATTAGGCTCATTAGAATCAGAAAACTACAACCATCATTCTAATTACTTAATTACTTGTCAGCAGACTCATTAGATGACTACACAAGATGTTATTTTGTATTTTGATCTTCTGCAAGGTCTTAAAATTCCTTTTGTGTCGATATTATTATGTGTCCGGTTATGTTATAATCATACTTTTAGGGTATGATCAATTAACAATTTCATTCCCCTATCTTTCAAAAAGAAGCGACTGCATGGGCACTTTGACACTGATATTCAACTATTTGGTATTGTTGGAAATCTTACAAGATACTACACACTTCTGTCTAGTCCTTCAGGTCTATAGATGTCATGCTATTTTATGTTAAGAGTTGTTAAAGCTCTGAAATCTTCAACTTAAACACTAAAAGGAACGTTTCATATGTAAAAATAAATGAAAATATTTTGACGATTTTTAAAAAAAAAACGGCATTCACAACCATTATGTAACTTATGTCAAAAAATCACAAATAATTAGTACTATAACCCCCTATAAGGATATTAGGGTTATCCCTGCCGTTTTCGAGATATTTCGATTTTTCATACTAGCTCCATACAAAATTTTCGTAAAAAAATTATAATTCCTTCGTTTTTGTGCAGAATCAATTCTGGTGTCATTTTTGTATATTGTTATAACTAATAGAAGTGATATCCGGCATAAAAAATGGCACTTGCAAAATAAAATGCCTAAGTCTATGAAAGCCGATTTTCGGCCCACCGTGCGGCGGCGCGGGCGGCCTCAAACACTCGACAATTCAAGGTTGCAGAGAGAAAGAGACAGAAAGATTATAAATTATAGCTATTGTTTTGTAAGTAAATTTCGAGACAAGTTGAAACTTGTATGATCGTGTAAGTAGTACGACAAACCTACAAATATTTAATAAACAACAACAGTATTTAATAATTGTAGGTAAGTAGGTACCTTCTTTTTTTCATAACAAATAAAAAAATTACTTACATTTCTGTATCACGAGGAAAACCGAAAAAAGATAAGCTTTTATCTCTTCTCTTGCTGGATCTGCATCCATCCACTGCACATAATATACCAGTTGACACCATATCGATTTCAATTTACTATTGTCAGATCGACCGAAATATGAGAACGTGCGCGCCGCACGGCTGTTGACGACCCTTTGCGCTATGGGTAGCCGGTCGCCCGGCGCCCGGTAGGTGGTTAGCGCGTGTAAGTACATGGAGTGCGACATCTGGTAATCTGTGCTAATGTGATCGAATCCTAAATGACGAGGAACAAAATCTCGAAGCAAGCATTTTCTAGCAATTCCAAGTTTTCGTTGTAGAGTAGACTCTGGCATTCTGAACATGTTACTTAGACGTAGGTTCGAATCACCAGTTCTGTATTTTGCTAGTAAAATGCCTAGGCAGGCTTCAGGACGTTTTTGGTTTCTCAGACTAGGTGTTTCAGACAATATAAGTTGAAACTGATCATGACTAAGACCTGTCCAGTAAAATAATTCTGTTTGGCTCATTTGCCTATAATTGACAAAGTCTAGAAAGGAACTCCTTTCTTCTTTTAACACATCTATTATATCATCTAAGTAAGCCCCACTAAAATCGGTACATAGATTTGGTGCCTCCTGTAATTGTTCCCAATCAAAACTGATCAAATGTTCTTGACAAACACGACTATCTTTAGGTATGTATATGTATATGTTATACTTGCATAAAACATTCGCCCTTAAAGAACTCGGCAAGTGACGCCGGGTGGTATTTTGACAACCAAATATTAAGCAGCGCGAACTTGTGCAAGGAACACGTCCATATCTGCTACTTTGGACAGAAGAGTCTCTGGCCGATGGCTCAGCGACTTCCACAGGCACAGCAGCATCAACAGGCGCAATGTCATCTGCTGGCGGAACGTCAGCTCTTCTTCTCCTGCCTGCTCGTTGTACACAAGGACGGCAGATAAATTCTTCATGATTCAGAAGAATCTGAAAAGAAACAACAAAATGAATTCGAATCTATTTTTTGGCATTGATTTACTCAAAGCGGTTACTGATTCACTTTAAAAATCGTAACTAAAAGCCTGACCATGAGGACGCCTTGTAGGGGCGAGATCGTAAGGCAGCGGGCAAATAAACACGTGCCCTTATCTTTTTCACGCCTTATCAGAATACAAAAGTGACGTCATCGACTCCAGGTGCAGAGATATTTTAACCGGGTTGTACACAGGTAATTCTTAGATACCTACATACATACATACATTAATTATTAAGTACAAACATTTTTAACATTTAACCAAAAAATATGTACAGTCGAGTTCAATAATATGTTGGCATTGTCAATGATTCAAAATATTGTGAGCGTTGATAAGCTCAAAAAAATCTACAAATCTAGAGATAAAAAATATGTACTCAAGTGAAGGTTCAATAATATATAATTTGCATTAGGCAATAATATGTGATGACCTTTTAATAATATATCTATACTGTATTTAATAAGCTTTAATAATATCTGAGCAGGGTAAGCTTCATAAATATGTCTACATGCATAGGATAGTATATTATTTGCTCGAATAAATAGGATCCAGTTTACATTATTAGAGAAATGACAGTGTTTCAATTGTTTTCCGCGCGAATGCTTTTTAGGTCTTTTGAAATGAGTATTTACAATGCCATAATATTTTTTTAAGAATGACATGTGCGTCAGTTATTTATTTTTAATAAAAAAAAACAACAACACTTGTTGGAAAACTAGCCAGTGATACCTAAATAATGTTGCAAACTCCTTGACCACGCAATTTTAAGATTGCTAGTAAAATCATCTTTATGACGTTGTAATAAGTTTGAATTTTAATTACATTTACGTTTTGTGAGCTTACATAATTGTGAATTCTAAAGTGAACACTGTTCAGATATTTATGATCTTAAAGTTGTTCATATAAAAATGTCCCTTTGGCTGTATACATGTTATTGAGAAAAAGTAGTCACATATTAATGGATCTGAATCTTGATCACATTTTAATTATGCTTTAGTTGTCACAATATTCTGAATTCTTTTAATGTTCATATATTTTTGAAGTCCAGACGTGTCAACATCTTAATGAACGCGACTGTACTTATATACTTACTTGTCGAGGGTGTATAACTTCTGTTATATACAATCGTAAGTGCGGCCTATTTGGAACCAACTCAGACGTCAATAAAGATCGTCTTCTATTAACAACTGAACGATTACAACACACACGTTCCCATGTTAACATCAAGTCCGTTATTTGCGCAATGGTCACAGATTATAAAAAAAAACAGTCCTTATAACACACGCCGAGAAATAAGCTGATTCGCAAAAACAGTGAGTAGTGAACAAGGCAACAGATGATGCGTCACTGAACGGACTGAGACGACTCGCGCGCGCGTGTCTATTGTGTTACAAGTAAACGGCACAGAGCACTGGGGAAGTGAGGGACGCGCGGAGCGTGCAAGATTAGAACAGGTTTTTACGTGAACGCGCAAAACGTATTTTTTGTACCAAATATAATTCCTAATAATTATTAATCCTATTAATCTTCGAACCCAAATTGTTCTCGTCTTTGGTGCCATAGTAAAACATAATGTATTCTATACATATTTTTAAAATATGTAATGCTACGGTCACACGCGCGCCGTGCAGCCCGGCGGGCTGCCTGGCGGGCTGCGCGGCATGCAGCCCGTCCCGGGCCGGCGGACATTCAAGCTGTTTACACGCACGCCGTCGTGTCAGTCAGTGCCAGAATGGCGAGCAGCGAGGATCTCGGTGTTGTTGCTGCCATATCCTTTGGCTTAACTTATTTTTATTGGAAAAAAAAACAAAATTATGAACGACGGAGAAAAAGAAAAAGACTGCAAAGAAGGTGGTGGATGATAAAAGTTCACAAAAATCGTACCAAGTAAGTACTTACCTGTGTTTTCTCCGATCGTGATTCAGTGATGTAAAATGCTTACAAAATTACCTAATTAGTTTATTTTTAAAAACAATTTAAACTGCATTCACAGATTTTAATTAAAAAAAAAATTATTTAAAATTTTAACAAAATATTTT
This sequence comes from Agrotis ipsilon, assembly GCA_028554685.1. Classification (NCBI taxonomy): domain Eukaryota; kingdom Metazoa; phylum Arthropoda; class Insecta; order Lepidoptera; family Noctuidae; genus Agrotis; species Agrotis ipsilon. Next base: position 13,412,805 of record CM052972.1, read on the forward strand.
AATTTTTTTTTTAATTTTTTTGCACTTTCAGTGCTATATATGTGAATAACACATAATTTTATAGAAACCAAAATTTTCACATGGATGGGATTCGAACCCACGACCTCCGGCGTACCGTGCCGATGCTCTAACCAACTGAGCCACCGTGTGTTTGAAAGTCACCGGCGAAAATCTTGACTTCTTTATTTTTAGTTTCGTCGTGTGACGATAATAAAATATTTTAAACTCGTAGAATTAAAAAGAATTTGTGAATGCAGTTGTTTATTGTAAATAGTTCTATTTTCAATATTTTAAGGTACTTCCCCTCGATGAAGCATCGCCGTGGGACACCTTATGTATTTCACACTTCCAGGGCTCCTAAAATACATAATTTCTTTTTCGTTTACAGGGAGTTCATAGAAGAAAAATTTGTTGAGCTCTTGCATGAACCGTCTGGAGAGTTCGATAATTTTTGTCGAATGACCTTTACTGATTTTGAAATTTTGCTGAGTAAAATTTCACCGATAATTTCTAAGCAAGACACAGATTTCAGAGAAGCTATTCCAGCGAAATTTCGTCTTATCATGACGCTAAGATTTTTAGCATCTGGTGATAGCTACAGAAGTCTACACTATCTGTTTAAAGTCTCCAAAGCATCTATATCAGGAATTATACGGGAAGTCTCTAGAGCTCTTAATGAAGTTCTAAAAGATGAAGTAAAGGTAGATATATTTTTAAGGTTTTTTATTGATAAAATAAACACAAATCACCACAAATTACTGAAGTAAAATAAAGCTATCAAAGACAAAAATCAGACACTGACAACAAAATTGTTAGCAAACAAAAACAATGACAATTAATTATTAGGTTCATTCATTAGTTCACTTGTTTCATTAGATCCGAATGTTTCAAATGAATTTCTTAATGCAATTTGTATAATGTTAGGTTTAGTCTGGATTGAGTCCGCATTTGTGGATTGTGTGTGTGCAGGTTGGATTGAGTACGTGTTTGCGGATTGAACATATGGAGATTGGACTGAATAAATGTCTGACTGGATTAAGTGCGTGTTTGCAGGCTGAAAAGATGGGGGTTGGATTGAGTGTGCGTTTGCAGATTGAAAGGATGGGGTTTGCATTAAGAGGTCGTTTGCACATTTAATAGATGTGCTTTGATCTGAGAGTTCAACAGGTTGATTTTATGCATAAATGTTTGAAATTGGTTCGGAATATGAGCTTAAAGTACTTGAAGGTCGGCTTCGCTTCGCTTGTGATCTGCATGAAGTCGATACTGACGGTGGTCTAGAATATGGGTTTGAATATAGTGGAGATGGTGTTTCACGTCTAGGTAGCCTGCACTGAATTCTATTAATAAATATGCCATCTATTTCATACATTATTAATTTACGTTCGTCTTTGGACAGTTCTCGCAATTTTGTAGCCAAAAGCTTGGCGTAGAGATCGCAGTCATCATCTTCTTTAATTGCAGTATGTGATTGACGTTGTCCTAAAATATTAGTCAATTGACCGAATGCTGTAGCCATTTGCTGCTCGGCTGTATTACTACTGGGTACTGAGCGACGACGGATATTTTTTGCTTGAGTAGGCTGCATCTGTGAGGTTGGAGTCCTTGGCGATTGTAATGTTTCCATCACTTGGCTATCAGTTCTTTCGTTGTCGATAGCTTCATGTAGTTCGGGTGTTGTTTCATCTCCAAAAGGTTCTTTTGGTATTTGTGAATCATGTGATTCTGATGACGTTGATGGTGTCTGTAAAAAAGGTATTTTAATTAATTTAATGCTAATATATGCTATTATCATTTCAGATGCCCACAACAGCGGACGGTTGGTTAGATATCGAAAAAGGATTTAGAAGAAAATTTCCACACTGTATCGGATCAATAGACGGCAAGCATATCGTAATGGAAAACCCTTATCACAGTGGAACCGAGTTTTATAACTATAAGAAGACTTTTAGCATTGTTCTAATGGCACTAGTGGATAGCAATTATAAATTTATATTTGCCGACATAGGAAGCCAAGGAAGAATAAGTGATGGTGGTGTATTCAACAATTCATTGTTATGGAAGAAAATCTGTAGAAACGAATTAGATCTACCCACACCATGTCCTCTTCCCGGATCAAATATTGATGTACCATATGTCTTCATAGGCGATGGTGCTTTTGCACTCAGTACACATGTAATGAAACCATACCCTGGCAATCATGATTCGGATTCACAAAAAAGGATATTTAATAAATGTCTGTCCAGATCCCGAGTTGTGGTGGAAAACACATTCGGAATCTTAAGTGCAGTATTTAGAATATTTCGACGACCAATTGATCTGGATCCAGATATTGTATCACAATTGACAATGACATGTGTACTGCTACACAACTTTCTCAGAAACAGTAAAAATTCCGCAGCAAGATATACTCCTCCAGGAACGTTTGATGAATGCGATGATAACGGCAATCTGACAAGGCCTGGATCGTGGCGAACAAATGCAGATGGATATAACGCTATAAGAGATTTGCCAATGATAGCACGAAGATCACCTCTGAACGCTAGAGAAATCAGGGACGAATTTTCTTCATATTTTTATAGGGCTATTCACTAACAATGTACCTACCTACATATTATATTAAAATTATATAAATGTATAACTTTTTTTTTAACGCATATAGAATAGAAAAAACTGAAAAATAAATGACACAGGCGGGACTCGAACCCATGACCTCCGGGCCCTACGGCGTACCGTGCCGCCAGGAAAAAAAAACGAACTATTTTCATCAAACTAATATGTACCTACTAAGTTACTAATACTAATAGTACCTTTATTTAAATACCGGGTGTAAGGGACAGCCTTCCGAAAACTTAAACCATGGCTTCAGACCATCATTCTGAGCAACTTTCTCAAAGAAACTATAAGTCGGAAATGAAAAAAAAATTTCAACTTTTCATACAAATCGGCCGAGCTCGACTGGGATTTTGTATGGGAGGTCGAAAAATTTTGTCATTTCCGACGTATAGTTTCTTTGTGAAAGTTGTTTAGAATGATGGTCTGAAGCCATGGTTAAAGTTTTCGGAAGGCTGTCTCTTACACCCTGTATAATGATTAAAACATACGAAACTAATTTATTTACCTCTTCTGTGTTGAGTGTAGTCCTACTGGAATAAACAGGCAGTAGAAAGGACTCCATTATCTGGTATGCAAACCAAATGGGTTCATATATCTCGTCACTCCCTGAAAAATATGATTAATCACTAAAATGTACGGGATACGGGAATCAAACCTGGGACCTTCGGATTTGAAACCAAACCAATCTTGGCCTAAGCCTAGGTAAAATAAATAATTAACTAATTAATTTTTATTTTTAGCTTTTGAAAAGGTGCAACTGTACGTAAAGTAAACATAAGTAAGTTTTTTCTTCAGATGGCGCCTAAATGTTCCCATAAGGGTCTCCTTTTTTGTTTTCAAATCCTTTATTGACACATTTAATAATCTACCAATTTTCGTCCAAGCATCGTGAATTTTTTTTTTGTCCTTATGGAATTTATGTCCGGGGTTCCATAATACTTCTTCTTCCTGGTAATATTCCAGGAACGTCAAAATTGTCTCGTTTGACCATTCCGCCATGTTGTAATATCCGATCGTATCGAAGCGACTTTCATGAAGATCCACTCGTCGCGAAAGCGCGGGACAGACTGATTGCCCGCGCGCGTGTAAACAGTCACCGGGCGCCCGCACATTCATCCTTTGAACTTTGCCAAAAAACCGACACTTGCCCGATTCGCGGCATTCACGTTCACAGGCGCGTTCACGGGCTCGGGCGTACCGTTTACACGCCCGTGAATGTGAATGTGCACGTTGAATGTAGAGTTGAACGCACGCGTGTGAACCTACCATTACAAGTAAACGGCACAGAGCACTGGGGAAGTGAGGGACGCGCGGAGCGTGCAAGATTAGAACAGGTTTTTACCTGAACGCGCAAAACGTATTTTTTGTACCAAATATAATTCCTAATAATTATTAATCCTATTAATCTTCGAACCCAAATTGTTCTCGTCTTTGGTGCCATAGTAAAACATAATGTATTCTATACATATTTTTAAAATATGTAAGAATTATCGAGGGCCACCCAAAAAAAAAAATATATCCCAGAATGGGTGATCTCCTTATTTGTACTTTGTTTCGAAGTTGTCACAACGCACAGCAATACGTCTGTCACTTTCTGTCTATACCTACACTGCCGTGCTTGTGATATATACAGTAAGTGACATAGAGACACTTTTGAGAAAAAGGCGGTTAAAGTTTTTATTTTTATTTTTCACATATCTCCCGAACTATAAGTTATAACTAAGTTTTTTTTTAGATAAAAATGTGTTTAAAATGTGTAAAATTATTAATAATATTTAAATTGTAAAGCTTGAAAAAATATGTATGTTAAGGAACAGTGGGTGCCTGGAGATGGACGGCGCCGCCGAGGCCGGCCCAGAAAGAGGTGGAGAGACGAGTTGGACTCGTACCGTGAGGGCTGGTTCGAAGTGGTGCTGGACAAGAACTCTTGGAAAGGCTTGGGGGAGGCCTTTGCCCAGCAGTGGGACAGTGTAGGCTAAACAAAAAAAAAAAAGGAATGGACAATTAAAAATATTTTTTTTTTAGTATTGGTATAGTAAGTGTATGACTTACTGTAACAATGTTTAGTTTGTAGTACATACTGCAACTATGATAACAGATTGAGTTAAATGTTTAAACAGAATAACAAAATTGCAAAATTTGCCTAATGTTATTTAATCACTTACTGTAATTATAGCTAGGAGCAATATGAAATCTTATAGCATCTACCATGAATCATAATTAATTACTCTTCCTTGATATTTTTGGTAAATAAATGAAATAAAAGATATCTGAAATAATAGTTTAATAAAATCAAAAGGTACAATTATAGTTTAAGTACACAGATTTATTATTACTATAAAATTTGAAAAAAAAAATCCATTTCCATTTATAGCATTAAAAATTATAATAAAAACATATCAATTATAATTCGGCTTCAAAACTTAGTATTGTTTCGAAACAAAATTACACTTTTACAGCATTTTTTTTCATTCAAGTTTGTACTTCTTCGCACACAAAATAAAAAAGCAATAAACATCACAAACACTTTTTTTCCCCAAAAAACCTTTGGACTTTTCAATTTAAAAACAGTCTTTGAAGGCACATTCGATTCTTACGAACTTAACGAAATCAGTCTTAAAATTTAAGAAATTGGTACCGTTGTAGCAACTAGCTAGATAGTAAATTAATGTCTTTTACTGACTAGTAAAATGAAACTCTTACAGAAACAATATTTGGGTTTTAAAATTCTTCGGTTAATAAATTGGTTGCAGAATTTGCAACAGGAATATTTAGCCAAAAACCCCTTCTATTATCAGGCATCAGAGGTACCAGTTTCTGTATTATCTCTGCTTTGCGATCTGCACTGATTCCTCTGTGAGTATTGTTAGGTTTAACTTCAGGGAACTTTTGACTCTTTACAATCTTCTGACTGAAAAATTTCATTATGACCCGTTTTATACCAAAGTACAAATTGACCCCTTTGAACTTTTAACACCATTATGTTCTTAAGGTAAATCCTATGCTCCATCTGTCTTAGTTTATATTGCGACGATAAGTCTTGATATAAATAAAAATCAGAAACATCCATTGATTTTACAGTACATTTGCGATAATTTGCCATTTTTACTCTTTGGACATAATCATTAAAATCTTACACTTTATTTTTACCTTACATTTTTTCAACTTGGTGATGAAAATGATCAGCAGACATTAACATTATTATTAACGTCCCTAAATTTTAACGGTTTTACTTGTGCGCCCTGTGGAATAGCGGTTGGAGAAATCATAGCCGTGTTTTTACCTTTTTTGCACACGCTTTTATATTGACCTAATTCAAATCTGTAGTGGAGTTCTCCTCTAACTCCAACCACGTCATTGCTTTTACTGGCTCGTTTCAAATAAAACCTTTTGCATTTAGAAAAAGGTACATGCCATTTTGTAGTTATCAAAAATATATCTTTAACACCTAATACATACAGGTGGCACTATGTATACCCCTAACAACTGAATAAGCTGGTAGCTGTTGGCATTATACTTGTGGTACATGTAATAAGGTACAGCTGGCAGCTGCGTGACAATCCAACATGGTTTAGTTTTTTGTTTTAGGTGCTAATTGTGTAGACAACACAGAGGACCCTTTAATTGAAGAAATGTTGGATCATTCCATTTTAAGAGTCCTAGGCCAAACTTTCTCCACGGAAAGAGAATATGGGTCAGAAATTCATATGGAACTGATAAAAAGAGTAAAAGGTATTATTACCAAACGCCTTAAAGAAGAACTTAAGGAAGATCTTCTAAAGAAATAATTGATACCTACTAACATCAAGGTGTTAGTAGATATCGTATTATATAGGTATGTTAGAAAGAAACTAGTGATTCCACACCTTGATAAAAATTTAGGAAAGATAGTTTAGAATCAAGACCGTGATGAATTTCATTTTGGAGAAAAATTAAATGACAATGTGAAATGCGCCACAGCAATTAAAAAATCTGCTGGCTGTTAATAGGAAATACAGTATCTTATCGACCAAACCAGTTTCAAAGCTACCCTAAAAACAGGGTAACTTCAGGGGCCCTCCTCATACAAGAGTTACTCAGTTCAAACAAGGAGGGGGGGGGGCAGATATCACCAACAAACATAGCACTACAAGCCGATACCCCCACAACGCCCTCCAGCCAAAGCACCTGTTCGACAATCCTAAAGGTATTTAATACTTTTGCTGGTAGTCCGAGATATCAATCTCCCGCCCACCCTTTTCATATTTATTTATAGTTTTTAATATCCCTAGAGTCAGGTTGGAAAAGAAGAATGATTATAGATTATATTATTATTATTGATTATAGCCGGCAAAAGATCGCACGCGCCATTTGCTCGTTGAGTTATTGAGTGAGAGTTAAGAGATTGAATGAATCTGGAAGGAAGGAAATGAATGAATGGAGAACGAGGGATTAGGAGAATGGATTGGAATGCGGAAGTTATGTGACTGAACATTAGTCAATTGAATGTTTTTATTTATGCTTTTGATTTTTTTAACAATGACTAAAGTGTGGCCTTTATTTAGTAACGGACGAATTAACTTCAATACTATCTTTGAAGTTGTACCCTCAGGCGCATCAGTGTTCGTGCTTGACTCGATATTATGGTGCTGGTCCTGCTTACCGACATATATGGTTTTTAAAACAACGAATGATGTTAAAATAACAACACGATTTTATCATTTCCCTAAACAAATCTAGTGTTTTGGTGCGGGGCTCCGTCGACTTTTTCTGAAATTTTTGTCATTTCACTGAACCAGTTTAGAGATTTGATCAAAACACTAGATTTGTTTAGGGAAATGTTAAAATCGTGTTGTTATTTTAACATCATCCGTTGTTTGATCAAAAACCTAGGTTTTTGATCTAAAACCTAATTTGATGAAAAACCTACGACATATACATATTATCATATGCCATTGACAATTGCGGGTGGGGTTGCCTGCTACAGCCTCATTGGGGCTCAGATTGGCAGGGAGATTCCACTCTCTAACTCCTGGTGCTGCCGTGACAAGCAAATCTTCTTGGATTCGCTGACTACACACTACAGGGCATGGCATCGACATATACAGGGTGAAATTGAATAGATGCGACAAATTTAAATATACATTAATACATGTTGTCAAGAAAACATATAAAATATCAAATGTAAAATTTAAAAATAACTGGTCAGTGTTAAGCTATGAACGGCAACGTTTAATAACATGAGTGCTCGATGATTATTGAGCACTGCGATGAGTGGGACGAGATTTTTTGATACTTTAATTTTTCTTACATTTATTTTGCATATTAAATGCTGGAATACCGATGATTCGTACTTAAATAAAGCTAATAACATCGATGGACCTTTTGAAAACGATAATCGCATAATTTTTTTTATCCATTTAGATTGTTGAAAAAACAGTTTATAATTACTATGTTACTGTAACTGAAGCTCCCATTTCATTTTGTCGCATTTATTCAAAGTCACCCTGTATTACCAATGCGTTTGCGGGCCCATTCCTCCAAAAGTGCCGTCCTCTTCAGGCCAAGCGGGCATTGCCAGTTTGTATCTTATTGATGAACTGTCTACAATGTGCCCGAGCGCCTTAATATACGACCTCAGACCAACAAAAAAAGAAAGACGGCGCGCCGCGAACATCAAAAGTGAAGCCACCTTTTTATCTATGTGTGTATCGATGGGTTGCCATTTGTTAAATTTTTTCCCTATAATCTGGGGATATTTTTGAGGGTATGAACTAGTAAATAATATTATATTATATTGACTATACGAATAAAATATTGTTAAGTATGGTATTGTGCCTCAATTGTTGCGAAGGATTCTACTCCAAAAAAAAAACTTATATTTTCAATCAACTTTATTAAATTCAAAAATATCACCATAACAAATCACTGACTCTAAAGAAAAAGTTATACCTTTAGAAATAAATGGTAACGAAAACGATTTTTTTTAAATTGCTGCCTTTTAGATTTTATTGTTAGTGAAATAGTTTCTTGTTTGGAAAAGTGGTGAAATCACGCAAAATACGCGCATCTGACGTGGAGTTGCGGATACCAGCCCGTTTGACAATACAAGTGGTGAAATCGTACATTTAAGTATTTTTCAATGACACATTTAATTAAATTGCCTTTATACTCCTTACCTGCAATCATATTTATATTAACCCATTATTAACCGAATGGGGAAATTTTAAATCGTATTATGGCAACCCTCACACTGTATGTCACTGCTTTCGTTCGTTGAGGTTTTTTGTTCCAAGTAACCTAAAATTCACAGTTTATTAATAGAGAATCGATGTTATTTCATGTGCTTACAAGTGAAAAGTGATTCCGTGAGACTTTTTATGTGATTTGCTGTTGTTTTTGTAACTTTTCACTACACAGGAAGGCATAATTCTATGTTTTAAATCTAAGTTTACTTGACGACGACTCGTGACGAACTAAGAGCGATGAGCATGGTTTTAGTGTAGGTGTGTGCGTGAGCGTGTATGTTTACTTGCAGGAGCACGGTTTCGGTGGCTTCACTTATGATGTTCGCGGCGCGCCGTCTTTCTTTTTTTGTTGGTCTGAGTATACGACTCAATCGGTGCGGGTAGGTGATGGTTCCCAGATAGAACCTGTCCGGCAAAAGAATCCTCATCGTATGTAGATGAGCCATCCTCTTGTTTCAATGTAATCAATCGAGCATATAAGCTCATAGTGCAATAGTAAACCCATGCTGACTTTGCTACGCTTTTAGCGAAATAGGGTTGATTTGACGCAATTACGTCATACTCCTTTTCGCATAAGGGAATAAAACCCTCAGCTGTAATCGCGAACTCGTTTGTTCGCCGATATGGGGCCACTCCGGGAAAACCCATCATATCGATGTCGCTAAACATCGGCTCATTCTTGGGTTGGTCGCGACTGTCGAGAGCCTAGTCGGCTTTGGTCCGGTACTATTCGGATCTCTAGGTGGCAGTGGGGGTGCGGCTGTATTCTCAGATCCCTTGGATCTCTTCGAAAATACTCTACCCTTCTGTTTCCTAGGACCGCTCGTACTAGGAGCCTTCTCTCATGTCTGCGTCTCGGTTTGCATTTCTTGATTACTTATGGTAGTTGCCATCGTGGCGAGTCCGCAAATTCACGAAAAATTTCATATGCCATAGATATCCCGTCCTGGACTCTCTGACCCGTCCGGGCAGCTTTTGTAGCTATGAGCTGTGCTAATAATAATCTTCCTTTCCTCAGCAACAGAGACTCATCTATAGCTATTTTCGCCTCAGGCAGATATAAAGACCTAAATTTGGAGTTAAGGTGGTCTGTAATTTGTTTGACTTTGGTTAATTTTTCGACGACGATAACGATCTGTAAACTTATATATATTTTCAACTTTACGCGCTGAGGAATAAAGTTGAAACTGTATTGGTAACTGCTGAGCGATAACAATTGTCGTCTGCTGTTCTAACATGGTAAAATCTCTCTAACATGGAAGTGGCAAATGACGCCCTTTTTATATATATGTAGCTTTTCAGAGATTGGACTGATACAGTCTCTTGAAAATATTGCACCACATAATGAAGTCATCATTATCAATTGTTTTCTAGTATGTATATACATAATGTATAGCAGTCACAAAGACATCTATTGCCAGCTTCCCAGCTTGTTTAAATGTAAGGATCATTTTATTATCCTCAAGTTTATTGATATAAAGCGTGTAATTGACAGGTTGGCAAAAACGAAAAGTATGAATTCAGACTGGTATTGTTAACATTTTTATAGTGAAATATTTTCCCGGAAATGATAGGTGAACGTTTTTCAATTTTCAATTTTAATTCGGCTACGCAATGTATAACGAACATTGCGATACGCGCGCGACTTCATACCCCGCGCGTCGTTCATTCATACTAATAAGTACTTCGGGACGTTTGGAATAAATACATAATACAATACACGCACAAACACACATAACAAATTTTTTTAACACAAATTCAATACCTATCAAAAATTAAAATACTTAGTCACTTACCTAAATTACTGTGTCTCGGGTCGTATAAGGCATGGTTCGAAGTAGTTTCCTCCGAGCTGCACACACAATTGTGCTCGACGCAGGGTTTCGGCATGGAGACGAGGCATCATTGTCACATCCTCATTGGTATGTTGGTTCAACGATGCGAAAGCGTCTCTTATGCGCTGCTCCATTTCGGCCGCGGTATCACACTCCGTCACATACACCCGTTCTTTGATATAACCCCACAGGAAAAAGTCCAATGGGGTTAGGTCAGGCGAGCGAGGCGGCCATGCATGTGGCCCGAATCTCCCAATCCATCGGTTTGAAAAAATACGGTCCAGGTGCTGTCGGGCTGGAAGTACCACATGCGGCGGGGCGCCGTCGTGTTGAAACCAGATGGAAGGTAGTTGAGCTAGGGGTTCGTTCTCCATACGATCTCGCTCTTGATCTAGCTCAGCCCGCAGAATGTCCATCATGGCTTCAAAATCCTGCTGTAGAAATTCGCAATAACGCCGGCCGTCCATTCTAGTTGGCAAAAACACGGGACCCAAAATACGGTCATGATACACACCAGCCCACACATTCAGAGACCACCGCGTCTGATGACCCGTCTGCTGCATTGCGTACGGGTTGTGGCGTGCCCAAATGTGAGCATTCTGCCGGTTCCACATACCGTTTCGTGTAAACGTCGATTCATCGGACCAAATCACCCGTGAAACGAATTGGCGGTTTAGCTGCTGCCGCTGTATCAACCATCTGCAATACGCTAGTCGACGGGTTGAGTCGCCAGGTACCAGAGCCTGCACTTTATGGATCCGATATGGACGTTGCTTGTCCTTTCGAAGGACTTTGTGCACAGCCCGATGTGAAACCCGGGGTCCGTTATTACGCCTTACAAGTTTTGCAGCGGTACGGGTTCCCAAACGCGGATTTCGACGGACAACATCTAAAATCGCCTGCTCAGAACGAGCACTGATTGTCCTTCCAGCACCTTCCTGCCGCGGCACATAAGGTAAATTTTCTAAAACACGTTGATATGCCCGTGTGATAGTACGACTATTAGCTGGATGTCGTTCATTTGGGTATTTTTGGACATAGAGCCTTAATGCCAACGAAGCGTTTCCTCTAGCTTTACCCAAGCACATTAACATCTGGCCATATTCGCGAGCACTAAACGTTTCATTACGCCGATTCATGACGATAGTCAACACAGAAACACACAACTCAACGCACAACACAGTCCCGAACTCCCGACAGTTGAAAGAAAACGAAATAGACGTCCAGAACGCACCAGCAATCGCGGCAAACTGAACTAACGGCTGAGTGAGTGTGTGTGGACGGTTTCGTTTGTCGGCAAACCTTTGAGAGTGTGTGTGAAATAAGTGAAAAATAAAAAAATGTTTCATTTCATATCATGTGGGCCGCCCACATGATATGAAATGAAACATTTTTATTTCGGTAATGTGGGTACAGTTGGCACCACGTGATGGTGCTCGAATGGGCTTTTATAAAGAGACTAGTGGACTGTAATATGATATAGGTTTATTGCTACAACTGCCTGGTACAAGAATATTTAAAAGGTACAAAGAAGTGACCCGAGTGGTCTGCGCGTGGTAGCCGAGTGTGCGGGCCGCCAGCGGCGACCGGGCAGGCGCGGGTTTGGTTCCCCGAGCCCCTTGGTCGCCCCGCGGTCGCCCGCGCATGTGTGAGGCGCCGACATATTCCCCGGGTTGAAGTAACTCTTCAAATCTTCACTCGACTGGAAGGGGGCAGATGCAGTTGAAGGCACGTCGAATGATGCCCCGCTTCGTCTTCAGCTCAGCCACCCTCGTGACTCCGTCTACGCCGGGATAGGTCTTCATGACCCGACCCAGGGACCAGAGCAGAGGTGGCGCTGATTTGTCCTTTATCAGGACTAGTGACCCTGGCTTCACTTCACCTCTGGAATGAAACCACTTGGATTTGGCCTGCAGCAGAGAAATGTACTCGTTATGAAATCGTCCCCAGAAGTGCTGTCTGATGTGCTGGATTCTCTTCCAACGATCCAGCCGCGTGATGTTGGCTTCAGTCACCTGGGAATGTGGTACTGATAAGAATGGCCGTCCAATCAGGAAGTGGAAGGGAGTGAGTGCCGAAAAGTCGTGAGGATCTGAAGAAAGAGGAGTGAGAGGGCGTGAATTTAACACCGCCTCAATATGAGTGAGACAGGTAGCCATCTCCTCGAAAGTGAAGTGGGTAAGATGCAGTAGCCTTTTCAAATGATGCTTACAGGATTTTACAGCAGCTTCAGCCAATGAATTGAAGTGAGGGCTGTAGGCAGGCGTGAAAATAAATTTGATGCCCTGCTGTGCCATTTCAGATGCAACATTCGACGATTGCAAAAACCTACACATTTCATTCGAAGCACCTACAAAGTTAGTCCCGTTATCGGACGTGATGCTTCGAGGCTTGCCACGACGCGCCACGAAACGATTTAAAGCGGCCATGTAGGCCTCAGTGGTGAGGTCGGTGACGAGCTCCAAATGTACGGCTTTCACGGCCGAGCAAACAAAGATGCACATATAGGATTTTGTAAGTTTGCATCCTCGGCCTTTACGATTGGCCACCAATACTGGCCCAGCATAGTCCACGTAACTATCTAAAAAAGGAAACTCGAGATTTGTTCTAGAACTAGGCAGTTGACCCATTATAGGTTGCACGTTCTGAGCTCTATGCCTGAAACATTTAAGACATTTACTCACGACAAATCTAGACAAGTTTCTGCCACCTAGAGGCCAATAAGTTTGTCGTATGTGTGACAATAACAACTGTGGACCAGCATGTACAAGCTTTAAATGTTGCATTTGAAATATTAATTTAGTAAGAATGTGCTTACTGCATAAAACAATAGGATGTTTTAAATTAAAATCGTAGGGGAGTTATCGAGCCTCCCGCCCACGCGAATGATATTATGACTGTCAATGAACGGAGTCAGAGGAAGCAATCTACTTTTGCGTGGTAATTTTTGTCCAGATTTTAATAATTTATATTCTTCAGGAAACATTTCAAGCTGAGAATAATGTATAATTGAATTTAAAGAATTTTCAAGTTCTGATACTGAAAAATTACCTTGCAAATTATTTTTATTTTTTACATTGTAAATAAAGCGTTGTACATATGTAAATATATTTTGAATTTTTGTTAGGCTAGAATATTTAATTAATAAATTATGAATGATTGATGAATGAATGGTAACGTCTGAATGATTACTAATACTTAATGAATGATTATTGCTATCACCACTAATGAAATGAGTCATTACTTCCGGCAGACTATCCTTCCCGCTGTTTGGCATGGTGGGCCACTCATTTTCACTATGCTGTAAAAATGAGGGTCCAGACCACCACAGAGGTGTGTCTATGATAACGTCGGCCCTTAGACCACGGGAAGCAAGATCCGCCGGGTTGTCCTTCGACGGTACGTAGCTCCAGGTATGACCACATGTGCTTTCTTGAATCTCATTGACTCTGTTCCTCACAAAAGGCTTTAATTGACTTGAAGGAGTAGAAAGCCAACCCAGAACTATTGTTGAGTCACACCAGAATCTACATTTATGAATGGGCATAGTGAGTGATTCTTGAACCTTAGTACACAGCCTTGCACCTAACAAAGCTCCACAAAGTTCAAGCCTCGGTATCGTCGTCGGTTTGATGGGCGCTACACGATTTCTAGAAACTAGAAGTTGTACACCTAAGACTTTACTACCATTACAAGACCGAATGTACACACATGCGCCGTATGCCTTCTCGGAAGCATCGGTAAAGACGTGTACTTCATGTGTAATAGAGTCTTCACGCAAAACCCAACGAGGAATCTTTAAGTTGTTTAAAGCTGATATCGTGCCTGCAAATGTAGACCAAAGGTTTTTGACTTCACTCGATACCTCGTCGTCCCAGTCACATTTATCTAGCCATAGACGCTGCATGATAATTTTCGCTTCGACGACGCACGGACCTACGAGGCCCAGTGGGTCAAAGATCATACTAATGACAGAGAGTATATGACGTTTGGTGACTTTCTCGGTGGAGGTGATATTTATATTATAAGTAAGTGAATCGGAGTCACAAACCCAATTAAGACCTAAAGTTTTAGATTGAGCTGAGTTTGGACCTTGCTCAGAAAAATGTAAAATATTATGTAAATCGTTACCTTGAGAAATTTGTTCGAGAATTTTAGGATTATTTGACCGCCATTTACGTAAATTGAATTTTGCAGATGATAGAACCGAATGAACCGTTTTTGAAATATTGACAGTTTCAGCTATGGTATCCCCACCACCGAGATAGTCGTCAACGTAAAAGTCACGTCGTATGGCACATTGAACACGACTATCCGTTACGTCATCAGCCAGACTTACAAGACATTTGGTGGCTAAGTATGGTGCGGATGCAGTCCCATAGGTCACCGTGTTTAAAGTGTAGGTCCTAAGAGGTTCTGTAGGGTCAAATCTAAAAATTATTTTCTGAAGTGGTCTTTGGACTGGATTTAACTCAATAGCCCTGTACATTTTTTCTACGTCACCTGTAACTACGTATCTATGCTGACGAAAACGTGTTAGAATAGAAAACAGATCGTCTTGAACTACGGGACCGACCATCTGAATGTCGTTAAGAGACACCCCAGAACTGGTAGGGGCTGATGCGTCGAATACTACGCGTAGTTGTGTAGTGGTGCTAGAATTACGAATAACTCCATGATGTGGAATGAAATATTTATTCATGGAGTTTTCTGCTGGAAGAGTACAGTCTGAGTCTAACGTCATATGACCTAGGCGCTCGTATTCTCTCATGAACTCGTTGTATTTTTTATGAAATGTTGGATCGCGTTTAAATCGCCGTTCAAGGGATAGGAAGCGTTTCCTAGCATTGGCAAAAGAATGCCCTAATGTACTAGGATCCCCTTTTAAAGGCATAGTGACGACAAATCCCCCACTGTCATTACGAACAGTGGTTTGAGCAAAAGATTGCTCACACATTCTCTCTTCAAGTGAGAGTGAATGCTTAGACGCCACATTGTCAAGCTCCCAAAATTGAGTGAGGTCGGGAGTGACGTTGGAATGATGGCATAAATGATTAGCGGAAAAACATGATTGTTGCGAAATACTACCTGAAACTAACCATCCTAATTTGGTCTCGCATAATTTAGGTAGGTTTTTCCCTAAGTCTATCGTTTTAGTACCTATGACATTCCAAAACACTTCAGCCCCTACCAGGATATCTACGACCGACGGAACGTTAAAGTTCGGGTCTGCTAGTTGAAGACCTGAAGGAATAGGGACGTGTTCAATATGTATGAATGAAGTCGGTAGAACCTTTGTGATCTCAGGCAAAATGTGACACTCGATATCTACAGTAAAGGCACAGCATAAAGACTCTATTGTGAGGCGACAAGACTGTGTACTGGTGGATATGTGATTATTTATACCCGTTACCTTGGTGCTCGTACCGCGTCGTAACAAACCCAGCTTCTCTGACAAGCTTTGCGTAACAAAGTTCGCCGTACTGCCGTTGTCCAGCAGCAGGCGCGCTGTGTACTTCTTACCCGTCACGCCAATCACGTTCACCATAGCTGTGGACAGTAAAACATGCGCAGAAGTATGAAGCTGCAAAGAATTAGCTGAAAGCACAACATTTGAAGAAGGTGAAGCAGAAGGCTGTGTAGAAGGCATGGCAGAAGGCAATGGATTGGAAGCAAGTTGAGGCTCGTTACTATTTAAATGCAAAAGCGTATTGTGTTTAACCTTGCAATATCGGCAATGTGAGAATCTGCATTTATTTGAACTATGTCCGAAACGTAAGCAATTCATACAGACTTTAAGTTCAATTGCCTTTTGTATGCGATTTTCTACGGACAAGTTTCTAAAAGATTCACATTTAAATAAATTATGTACTTGGGAGCAAAGTGGACATTTACTGTTTTTAATTTTATTATCTTGCTTTTTATTAGTTTGGTTAGGTTTAGAATCAATTTTATTCGAATCGTGGCTATTATTTAAGGCGACAATAGTATTCGAACCCAAAGAAGGTTGATTGACTTCTACCGATTCTAACCAATCTGCTTTTCTGCTTAAAAATGAACAAAATTGTATTAACGTTGGATCTTCTCCTAAAGTATTGTTTCTGTGTTCTTCCCAATTACGCGCTGTTAATAAATCGAGTTTTTTAATCATTAAAAAAATTATAATGTCATCCCAATATTGAGTTGGCCTTTTTAAAGTTGAAAGTGCCCTTAAATTTTTATTAATAGTGTCGACAAGGTTTCTGATGGAAACTCTTGACTCGGTTTTGATGGGTTCCGCATCAAATAAAGCCTGTAAATGGTTGTTCACGAGAAGACGATTGTTATTGAAACGCTCACACAATAAGTCCCACGCAATATTATAATGATCGGCTTTAAAATCAATATTTTTGATAATTAAAGCCGCATTCCCCTGAAGTGAAGCTCGCAGGTAGTGGAACTTATTGATGTCACTTATGCTAGTGTTGTCGTGAATCAATGACCCAAACGTGTCTCTAAACTCGAGCCAGCATTGGTAGTTCCCATCGAAATGAGGCAAGTCGATTTTAGGCAAACGAACAAAAGAATTCCTAAATGAAACATGTGCACCTGAGTCAGCATCTTTGAAGCCCGCCTCCGACGGTACACCGTTGGCCGAGACGCCGAGCAGGCTGCGCGTGAGTGCCACGAGGTTGAAAAACAGGCGGTCAAAGTCCTCACGCTCAGTTAACGCAGACTCGTCGTCATCGGAAAGCACTTCGATCTGTGTCTGAAAGGCATCAAATTCGCTATGTAAGGCTTCAAATTTATTAAAACGCTCCTGCAAGTCTAGGCGTTGAAGCTCAGATACTACGGCACTGCTTTTTACTAAATTTAAATAGTTGCTGTAAATTGTAAGCTTCGATTTAGTTGAGCTACGCTTCTTAATCAAAGTTTTTAAACTGTCCATAATGAAGTTAAGTTAATAGGTACAGTTATGTAACAGCTGTTTGAACCGATGCTAATGATCTTTATAGGAAAAAAACTACGAAACAGATGTGCGCTAGTGAAAGGAATGCTCAAGGTCAACGACACAACATGTGTTTGTTGCGTAATGCAAATTGGTTAATGACCGAGCGTTTAAATAATATGGGATTTTATAAGCCGTGCTAAAGAAAAATAAGAAAGTACTTATTTTGAAGCACTATGAACACAAAAATGGAAAAATGGAAGATAACGCAACGACTTTTTCGGCATGAAAAGAAAGCAGAAAAATAACTAATTGGAACGGACTCACTCAAATACAGTATTATACTCCCGTGACATCAGCTCCCACGATGATGATGATGCAGCAGGCAGGCCGGGAACGACTTCTCTGTCCTTTTTTCTTCGTACCGCGTGGCGATCGCAAGTGGTCAAAGTTCACGCAGGCGAACACGTCGACCGATGATTTTGACGGCGATATTGTAGCAAACCGGTGATTTTGCACAATCGTAGGACCAAAAACTGATGGTGCTCGAATGGGCTTTTATAAAGAGACTAGTGGACTGTAATATGATATAGGTTTATTGCTACAACTGCCTGGTACAAGAATATTTAAAAGGTACAAAGAAGTGACCCGAGTGGTCTGCGCGTGGTAGCCGAGTGTGCGGGCCGCCAGCGGCGACCGGGCAGGCGCGGGTTTGGTTCCCCGAGCCCCTTGGTCGCCCCGCGGTCGCCCGCGCATGTGTGAGGCGCCGACACCACGGATCTTGAGCGCTGAGTTAAATTTGAAATCGCGCAGACATGAATGAAAACTGAAGTATTGGGTCTGTTTAGTGGTTTACAGTGAGACGCGGGAGCTGGGAGTACATGTTTGTAGTTACAGTGATTGGCTCGGCGACGATGTTTTGTGTTCAACATCCGTGGTGCCAGTTGTAAGTTAGTCGAGGAGCCCATGGCACAGTAGTTACCGTGGTCGGCCTGCGATTGAGATAAACATGAAGAACTAGGTATTGAAAAAGAATCGTATCGTAATCTTATGATAAAGATTGTTATTAACCGCTATCTCTTGTAATTTCTACTTATGGTTCTGCTTCTAAGTTTAAACCTAGTACCTGTCAATCCCCAAGCAGCGCGCGTGCGTATTCGTGCCATTTTCTAAATACCAAGCAAACGCCAGCGTTCCCTTAGATTATAAAATAAGCTTTTTTTAAGGAATGTGAATCTGGCAATGACGCGATGTTTTTATGTTTTATTTTACTACCGTTTGCGTTCAAAGCGACGTCGCGCCAAATTATTGCTGTTTCTTTTTTAACTCACGATATTTGAATCTTTTTTCTCTATTCCACTCGATTCTCAAATTCCAAACAATTTACATTACTGTAATGCAATGCGAGTGTACAGTTCGGGTGGCTTCGTAATTGATACTGTAGAGCACTAACGATTTGAAATAAGGTTTTTGGAATTAAAAAAGAATAAATAAGTAATCGGAATCCTGAGTATTTCATTATTAATAAAGCATTTTACATAAATAAAATTACAAGTATTTAATTCCGTACGCGGTACAACCCTAGCAGTGACGGCGCGTAGGCAAAGACGCCGCAGCCGGCGGCACACAAAGGGAGCGAGCGAGAACGAGCGAGCGAGCGATATGCTGTCTCTGTCAGTCGTAGGCAGCTACGGAGGGCAGTAAACTTTCACAGCTAACAGCTGATTCCGCGCGGGTTGTTTGTATTTTATTTTACATCATTTTTAGTTACATTGCTGAGTTTAAGTTTTTTTGTTTTTTTCACTAAAATTATGTTTTTAGGGCTGGATTTTGTTGTAACAAATGAATAGAAAACAAATCTAGTCGAAAAACGGTCAGAAAATTCGTCAATTTTCCTGAAGAAAATTCCAACGTTTTTCAGTCTTAAATCATGGTCTGAAGCTACCGTTTCAGTTTTTGCCAACCTGTCCATTACACGGTGTATATATTCTCTCTGAAAGTAGATACAATTACAGTTTTAACAGCCAAGGTTTTCTTAGTACCTTCTGTCTTAGTGTAACAAAAATTAAATCTTACCATCTTGTCCCCTTTTGTCTTCTTTTCATTCCTCAAGTTAGGACCAACTTCAAACAATATCTTGGAACAATGCCTTAGAAGGTTTGCCATCTTCTAACGTATCCATGAAATCCTTGCAATACTCCTTAAATGTCACTTTAAGCTCATTATAATCAAACTCGACTGCAGCATAGCTATCAGAGAATTCTTCAGGAGTTATACCTAGCACCACATATGATTTAAATTGAGTGCTAGATATAACACTTTGAGGTGTAACTCCAGCAGTCTTGATTACGTCTGCTGACTCCTCACTAGACAAGCTAAGCTTGTTGATGGCATCCGAGAAGGTTATAGTCTTCTCCATATTTAATATTTTCTTTGCTTTAGTAAATGAATGGAGCAAGGCTTCTGTATCAGTGTTATGGTGGTTTGCTATTTCAAGTATTAATGCATCTAATTCACTCTCTGTAGCAGTTCCTGTTTTAAATAGCTTATTTTTGGTACGTAATAAGCCACTAACAAATAGCTGAATTTCAATATTTCCGTTCTTTATAACAATTGGTTGAGTATAGAGGACTCCACACTCACACAGGCTAACTCTAGCTTGGCACTCTAGTTTCTCCCTTCCCTCAAGTTTATAATTATAACAAGTTTCTATTTTATTAATGTATAAGTGATATCTGTTATACATTGATATATTCCCTGCGTGCTGCTTCCTTGTTGATAGTATAGTCATCATGGGTAAGTTCTTGAACCACCTGTATCGTATATGGGTGAAGCTTCAAATCAAAGTAAATTCGCCTCAAACTGCTTAGTGAAAACAATTTGTTTATTATTAATATTTAACTGAGTAGTGGTTGTGAGGATTTGTTACTGACGGTAATGTCATCTTCGTTCTGAATTTCGGTGGCTGTAATATTTTCTGCAGCAGCAATATTAACAGTATTATCGATCTCATTGTTGAAGTGTTGGTTCTGAATTTCAGTTCCTGTATGGATATTCGGCTGTGACTCTTC
Organism: Agrotis ipsilon; assembly: GCA_028554685.1. Classification (NCBI taxonomy): domain Eukaryota; kingdom Metazoa; phylum Arthropoda; class Insecta; order Lepidoptera; family Noctuidae; genus Agrotis; species Agrotis ipsilon. Next base: position 13,433,482 of record CM052972.1, read on the forward strand.
ATCGTCACTTGTCATCTCAACGGATTCTGAAGATTTTCTCTCGACTAAGAACAAAGCAACAAAAGTACCTTAAATATTGGAGATAGAACATTTTATTGAAAGAAGACAATATTTTAATTTTAAAAACAATTTAAACTGCTCCAAGCGCGCCTCATAGTGTCAACATAATGACGGGGCCCCCGTTCGAGGGCCGACGTCTGCCGGGGTCGCGGGACTTATGAATTACCGTGACCCCAGAACGTAAATGGCTATTAAACCGATACATCACGTACACGTACCAGGCTGACAATCCCTTCCGCCCTGGGTTGGAGGACTCATTTTACCTCAATAAAAAAAAAGAAAACAGTTGCTGATTCGAAATTGATTTGAATTTGATAGTGTAGAAGTTAAATATTTTATTTCAAAATTATGACCAAGAAGCTAATACGAGTACTGCTATGCCCGAACAAGTAAGAAGTTGAAAGTTGTCCCATCAGCAGATAATATAGTTAAAGATATTAAACCTTGATCAAAACGTTGATGACGTATTTAATTATTTTTTATATAGTATTTTCATATTGAATCAAGGTAATAATATGCAAATCCAGGAAATAAAAGAAGATATACAGAATATAAAACAGGATCTTAAAACAATTATTAATAATCAAAATGCTCTATCTGAAGTTCAAAGAAAAGTACTAAACATTCAGAATTTTAGATCCAATTTGAGGAATACATAAAGTTATCTTCTAAATCCCAGGTTCTAAATCAGGATGATGTCATAAACAAATAAAAAAAATTGACGATTTAGATAATTAAAAAAAACCCTTTCAGATTTAAAATTAAAAAAAGAATACACGAAAAAATTACGTGTCTTATGTAACAAAACTGGAAAGGGCACTTCAAATGCATACTACCTTATTGATCATTTATTTAACAGAGAGTTGGACGTAGTTATGCTACAACGTTCCAACCCACATGCAGGTCGAACTGAGTAAATCGCGTTTTTGTAATTTTGTGGTACGCTTTTTTTTGGGAGCGAGTACAACTAATTTAGTTTATTTTATACTTGTCATTCTAATTTATTAATATTTCTCATACAAATTATGAAAAAATGCACTTGGAACGTTTTTGAAAAAATAGTTATTTGTTCCGATCACACGAACCGACCACAAACGGGTAAACCTCGGTGTATCCTACTTAACTTCGGTTAGAACTAGGTTTAGCCGGTTAGAACTAGGTCTAACCTCGGGACTATCTGGATCCCCGACTCGAACAATTTAGGTTTTTTAACCACGCAGAAGTAGGAGCCCCGCTGAGCGGGGCTCCGTCGACTTGCTCCTGTGAAGGAAGGATACACCTAGGTTTAACCGTATGTGATTAAACCCGAAGTGCGGTTACACCTAGGTTTAACCGGCTAAACCTAGGTGTAACCGCACTTCACTTATATAAAAGCAAAATGTTTTATAAAAACCAAGGCAATCTGAAATTATACACACCCCTTATGCAGCCAAATTTATGAATAGAGATCGGTTTAGAGCTATTTACAGCTGTCTTCATCTAAACGACAAATCACAGTATATACCTCGCGGCCAGAACAACTATGTCGCCTTTTTCAAGCTGCGGCCATATTTTGACGAGCTGTGTCGTCTGTATGCCACCAATTTTTATCCAGGTGAAGCATTGACCATTGATGAAGGAACATGTGGTTTTAGAGGTAGAGTACACTTTCGTGTTTTCAACAAAGATAAACCCGACAAATATGGGATGAAAATTTACATGTTGTGCGACGCAGCGACGGGTTATATTTTGAATATGGTTCCATACGTGGATGACTCCAAAAACCGTTGAGCAAATAGTCACCCAGCTAAGTGAACAATACTTTGGAAAGTGGCACACTATTTATATGGATCGGTTCTTCACCAGCCCAATTGTTGCTGACCTGCTTTGGCTGAAAAATACTCGCGTTGTCGGAACTGTGATGCCGAACCGACGTGGTTTGCCCCAAGAATGGCGACAACAGCCGCTGGAGGCAAACGAAATGGCCTTCTGTCACCGCAGGAATATGACCGTGTGTAAATGGAGAGACAAGCGGGACGTCTCCTTCCTGACGACAAAACACGCCGCAACCTTGACTGAGGTGACAGTCAAAACGAAAACTTTTTTCAAAAAAAATTTAACCGCCTTCAAAAACAACCACAAAAAAGGGTAAAATAACCTACAAAATAACTTTTCTTTCGGAAGTCGGTGGCTTTGTTTTATTATTTCGATGTTTTTTTGCCACCGACTTCCGAAAGAAAAGTTATTTTGTAGGTTATTTTACCCTTTTTTGTGGTTGTTTTTGAAGGCGGTTAATTTTTTTTTGAAAAAAGTTTTTTATTTTACTCTTTTTAGTTTTAATATTCAACCCAAATTCTTGGCAAATACATCATTTTCTTACATGTGCACTAGAATTTTGTAATTCGTAGCACCGGTATTAACATCGCCCATGTTGTGTACATAAAAGAAAGTTCCAATAAAATTCCCTATCTCAAAAAATGCTGAACAAAGTTCAATTAAACTTGCAGTATTCCCTAAAGTGAACGATCCTTAATACAACAAAAAAACAATTTTCAAAATCGGTCCACAATTGGCGAAGTAATCGCGTAACAAACACGCAAAAAGTAAAGATCATCATGTCATCCAAGTAGGCGAAATTAATAAAAATGCTCACAAAATAAAAAGTACTGAACCAAATTTGATGAAATTTTTATGGGACCACACTGCAAGTATCCTGCATCTAACAGAAAAAGAATCACACTAATCGGACTAGAAACCTCGGAGTAATCAATGTACATACATAAAAAAAAAAAAAAAAAAACATACCGACCGAATTGAGAACCTCCTCCTTTTTTTGAAGTCGGTTAAAAAGAGGTTTAGCAAAATGAATAAAACCGGACTGCGTCTTAGACTACAATGTCAATAAAGTCGGTGTGGACCTCAACGACCAATATGTGTCCTATTATAGCCTGCAAAGAAAATGCATGAAATGGTGGAAAGAAATGTTTTTTCACTTATTAGCAAGGACCATGGTGAACGCGATGGTAATTTGTAATAAACAACAGCCCGTACGCCGCCGATTGCGATTTTCCCAATTTTTGATGAGGTGTGGTGAAGACCTTTTAGAAAGTCGGTCTACTGATGCTGCAACTTCCAGATTAGTGGGAAGACACTTCATAAAAAATACCATCTACAGAAAAGAAGGAAAAAGTAACGAGGGTCTGTAAAATTTGCGCCGACACTATAAAACACAGAATTGGGAAACGAGGAGGTAAAGAGACTTATTTTTACTGCCCTGACTGTAAGGTGTCTCTATGTTATTACCCGTGCTTCAAAAAGTACCACACGGTAAAGAATGATACACGATAACGATAAGTCTGTATGACTTTTTTTTACGGAAAAATGACCATTTAAAAAAATTTATAATAAAAAAACTTAAATAATATAATTTATTTTTATTTATTATCCATAAAATACAATAGTAGATTTTACATGCACAAAAAGAATTATCTATATACACTTGTCCGTTATTTTTCTACGATGTTAACAATTATGCAGAAAATGGCCCGCGTACTGGATCAAGCGGGCGCTCTAAACGCTCCGCTGTGAAAGTATTAATATACAAAATTATTCAAAGCTTACATCTTTGTTGAAGAGGCTTTCAAGTGGGCACAAAAGCAAGAAAAGCAAGGTCCTTTCAGCTAATCAAGTGGAAACCTTAAATACCGCTCCAGATGAAACATATTTGGCCACAAAAGTACGTAATACACATTCCTTTCATATTTTATTGCTCGGTATATGAGCATTGCTCTTTTGATTTAAAGTGTATAAAAGTTATTAACTTTGTTTTAGGTGGCACTTATATTTGGTATAAGCGGTGCGTGCCGAGGCATTGAACTTGCGAACATTACCGTAAATGACGTAAAGACGGACACGCTTTTGCAAGCAATAAACTTACCCGACACAAAAAACAAACGGGGGCGAACATTTGTTGTCAAAGGAGATTACCTAAAAATAGTTAAAAAAATTCTAGACTAATAAATTTTTCCTCAATTATCAAAGTGCACTAAGCAAGTTATAGGACGCAATTTTGCAGCCTTTCCCAAACAGATCGCAACTTTTCTAAAATTAGAAATTCCCGAATATTACACGGGTCATTGCTTCCGCCGGACCTCGGCCACCCTTCTAGCATATTCGGGAGCAAACTGAACAATGCTGAGAAGACATGGCGGGTGTCTGATCAGGTTGCTGAGGGATACATTGAAGAATCTGTACAGAACAAAAGCAAGATTACCGAACGTATAACAGCAGCCATTAATTTAATCCCTAGCGAGCCCGTCACTTCTACATCCAGATATTCTTTGTTGTAGTCAGAACCATCTTCTCATAATATGCCATCTTCTCACAATATGTCGTCTTCACAAATTCAGTAAAATACCGTAAATATGCCGCCGGGTTAAAGCAATTTCCTTCAGTATTCAAAACTGTTCTAATTTTATACATATTAAACATTAAACTTCCAACCCAACATGGGGAAGAACAATCTGTTGGCATCGCCAACATCTAATTTTAATATTTTTGTTTTCTTGCAACACCGCAAGTAGTGTCTATTGTCTAGGTATGTCTATTGTGATCTGTCATAACTGTCAGTTTTATACAATATACTTTTCTGATTGACTCCATGAACAAGTCACGTTTTTCTTTTGCCTCTCTCTCTAAATAAACTAGTCAATAAAACCTACGGAAATACAAACTTCAACATGGTCCTTCATCCCTAGGGAGAGGCCAGAACAAAAGAAAACAATACGTGTTCAGTGTTCAGTATCGTGTAGGAGTGTTGTTGTGCAGACTACGTTCACCAACATCTACAGCCGCCGATCGATTGAGCAATCCAATACGCAAATATTGATAATTGATTTGCTATCAACAAATCTGCAAGTGAAGAAATTAAGAAACTGAAGACAACGTGGTTTCGTTCAAAGCGGGAGGTTAAGTTACGGTACGAACAAAGTTGTACCGGAAGCCGCCATCATCGCAACAGTCCACGTGTCTCAAGTAAATCTCAAATAACTTCGAGTTTGTTCGACATCACCCGCTGCGAGTGTTCGAGTCACTCACCGCCGCTCGACGCCAGAATCCTCGGACCTACATTCTGCTCAGCAAGCTGCAATCATCTCTTCTCGACCCCAGCCTGACTCGTCGTGGTTCCGCTTCGCGCTACTCGACGCTTGGGGGCGCTGTTGTGCTTCCGCCCAGTTTCTTGCCTGGCTCGGTGCTCGCTGTCGCCATTTTGTGAAAGAGAACATCGCTGAACATTTTGTGGTTTTGGTTTTAAGCACGTGCACGCTAGCATTAAGTTAATTATAGAACTAGTATAGCTTTAGAGTGCAAAATGTCAAAATCCGATTGTGTTCAAGATGAGAAATTAACACTAACGAGGAAGCGGGCTGCTGTAAAAGGCGTTCTAACTAAATACTTCAACGTTTTCCAAGAACCACAAAAAGTAGATTGCGACCGTCAGGCCCTCTTCGTTACGGAAGAGCGCCTGACGTCCGCATTTGAAAAGTTCGAAAATTTAAATCTGGAGGTTTGTGCGGTCGATCCAACGGCCGACGATTTTGAGGCCGTTGAGTCCAGATATCTAAACACCTTATCAGTAATTAAATCGCTCCAAACACAGCTGCAGCAACCTCAATCAAAACAATTAACAAAGTTGCCCCAAGTCAACATACCAATATTTAATGGTAAGTACTCAGAGAACAAACCCTTTATAGGGTTATTTGATGCGTTAATTCACCACAATTCAAGTCTAGAAAGCATCCAAAAGTTATTTTATCTCCGTAATTTCTTACAAGATGGGCTCATCTTGACCTAGTCAAAAATCTGCCTCTAGTCGCCGAAAGCTATAGCGAGGCCAGAATTATATTACAGGATCGTTATGACAATGAATACAAAATCACTTGTGATCATATCAACACCCTTTTAGACATAACACCTATAGCTAAGTCAACAGCAGCAAAGCAGTCAAATGATCGCAGAAATAAGTAAAGACATATTATATTCATATTATATTATATATCATATTATATTATAATATTCAGATAAGAAAAGACAGGAAACAAAAAAGATCAATTACGTTACCACATTACATTAATAAAACCGGTGGTGTAAAGAAAGCCTTGAAAGAGTTGGATTGTAAGAAAGATTGGATGCCAATGTGACAAACAAGAGTGGAGTTTTGATGAGCAAGAGAACAGAAATGTTAACAGTTGCAACGGACTATTATAAAAAACTTTATGAAACACAAAATCCTCGACATATTACAGAAGAAATCTATATAACAGGCCAGTGTGACACAATACCATCTATTCTAAACGTTGAAACAGAGAGAGCTATTTAAACTCAAAAAAATGATAAAGCGCCTGGCTCTGACCAAATAACAAATGAGCTGCTGAAAATATCTTTACCTATGATAGTTCCTAAACTAACTAACTTCTTTAATGAGATCATTGACACAGAGAATATTCCAGAAGATTGGACAAAATCAACAATAGTTCTGTTACACAAAAAGGGAGATAAAAGTATCAAAAGTAACTATAGGCCAATCAGCTTAATGTCTAATATTTATAGTGTTTTCAAAAATCATCCTATTAAGGTTAACTAATATCTTAGAAGAAAATCAACCAAGAGAGCAGGCGGGGTTTAGAAGAAACTTCTCTACTATAGACCACATCCACGTTTTAAGACAGATCCTCCAAAAATATAATGAATACAATAAACTATATTACTTGGGTTTCGTAGACTTCAACAAGGCATTCGACTCTCTAGAACACAGATACATATGGGATGCACTTAAAAGTCAAGGAGTCGAAGAAAAATATATACGTTTACTCAAAAATTTCTACGGAAAAAGTACAGCTCAGATAAAGTTGGAAAGCGTCGGTGATGAATTCCCTATACAAAGAGGCGTCCGCCAAGGCGATCCCATATCACCAAAACTCTTTTCGGCTGTCCTGGAGATGATATTTAGAAAGTTAGGATGGGAAAGCTATGGGAACAACGTAAATGGAGAGCAATTGCGCCACTTACGATTCGCAGACGACTTAATCCTGTTCTCAGAATGCCCAAAATCTTTACAACAAATGTTGCAAAATTTAGCCGCTGAAAGTGCAAAAGTTGGTATATCAATGAACATCACAAAAACGAATATCATGAGCAATTCTCCACGTAAAAAGACTAATGTGGAGGAGTACATCTATCTAGGACAACTGATATCAACAACAAACTCCATGCAGAAAGAGATAGATAGAAGAGTTGCAAATACGTGAAAGAGATTTTGGTCGCTTAGCGAAATTATGAAAAATAAAGATATGCCTATGGCAGACAAGTGAAAAGTGTTCGATGTTTGTATACTCCCTTGTCTGACTTACGGATGCCAAACATGGGTTCTGACCGAACAACAACAAAACAAAATAAGAGTATGCCAGAACAGTATAGAGAGAAGTGTAATAGGAGTCAAAAGAAGAGATAGAATTAAGTTAAATGAAATAAAAGAAAAAACTAAATTCAAAAAAGTGCAAACTGTATACAGGGAACAAAACGGCGTTGGGCAGGCCACATGTTAAGAGAGAATCAAGAAAAGTGGACAAAAACAATAACTGAGTGGTACCCAAGGGGAAACAAAAGAAATAGGGGAAAGACAGTTGAAGCGATGGGAAGATGATCTGAAAAAAGTGGCTGTCCCAGAATGGATGCGCATTGCAAGAGACAAGACAAAGTGGAAAGCTTTAGAGGAGTCCTTTATTGAAAGACAAGCTGTGAAAGAGTAACTGGATGCTGTTCAAAGTGCGACATAATCTAAGCTTTGTATATTTTTTAAATTGAACTGTAATGTAAAAATAGTAAAGGAATCTTACAGCAAATAAAGGCTTATTATTATTATTATATCGGATGTGTCGACTAAGTGTTTGAAAAGAGTCAAGCCAGGTGATGGGCAAAAAGAAGCGCTGTCTATATTGTAGGAGGCTCGTGACAATATTATTAACCGCCCAGCCAAAGATGAGTTTGATGTGTTCGGCGAATACGTTGCTTCTGAGCTACGAGGTGTAACAAGCAAAAGAATTATTTTGGAGTTAAAGAAGCAAATACAAGATGTAATTTATTTCACTGAACTAAATTAAATTAAATGTAATGTGACTAACGTCTAATGTTTCTTCACGGCCGCCAGAGAGCCAGAAACAACCGAGAGAGCCAAGAGTTTCGACTAGAGAAAACCAAAACATGGAAGTTGCCGCTTTAGTGCTGAATTCAGAGACTGAAGAAATAATTGATACTATATGAGATGATTCCGGAAATATTTAAATTTCATTAAACAAATTGTTTCTACATATATTGGTAGCACACATCGTTAAACCAGCGGTTCTCAAACTTTTATGGTGGTGCTTTTGACGGAACCCCAAAATAAAACAAAAAGTTACGTGCATACTACATTAGCAGGGAATCACACTCAGTGGCGTATTTTAAGATTCAGCGCCCTGCGCCTGTAAAACTTGCCGCCTCAGAAAATCAAGTGCCAGCCCAATCCCCGCCAACCACTGGAGCGCTCACTACTCCGAGGCGAAGGCGGCCACCTGCCCCGCACGTCTGTTATTTCTCCATTTACCAGGCGTCGCCCGCGGTTGAGGTCGCCAGCGACACCGCAGTCTGCTGCTTCGCCCGACCGCTGTCGTTTGCGCGACCGCCGTAGACAGGCACCGTGTAAGGTCCTTAGGTCTCTTACCACCAGCTGCCAGCGTAGATTACCATGAGACTAACGGGTTCTGTTCGCATGAGGTGTTGATTGAAATAAAAGAGATGCTTCCGTCTTCTCAGCTATTTAATATAGTGGTGCACACATCATCATATACAGGATCACAGCACTTGTCTAGATTCCTTACAATGTTAGGTTATATGTAACACTTACTTCAGGTAGAACATACTACCATCTATCCAGGCCGAACTGTGGATATGTCACGCAGGCAGCATCCGCAGCCTGTGTGATTTGTAGAATATAATACGTGGCTTGGAACCAGAGCTTGTCCTAGCTTACTTAATTTTAATGTGCCAAACGTTGAGAAGACGTGATTTTTTATTAATTTTTATTAATCCTTAAAATAATGGATGGAACCCTGAGAACAATATCAGAAAGAAATCCGTGAGCATTTCTATACCGCATCATGGCGGGTGATGCCATGTAATTGCAACAAAACAGGAAATAATCATGGATACATACGCATATGCGGTTCCTTTATATTAATACAGTTTCATTTTAGCCGCTGTCCCACTTCTAGCCCGCGACATGAGTTAGTTTTAATTAAATACTGTTTTTTTAGTCAGCGTCGTAATCCCGTGTCAAGAAAAAGGGAAGCCAAAAAATTCAACGTCATCCTACCAACCACGGTCGGACCAGCCTCCAGGCTTTTGCCCTTTAGACCATACGTTATCTATACTTAAAATTAATTCAACTGAAATCTATCACAATTAATTATTTGAATTCTATCTATGTATTTATCATAATTTATTTAGAATTCAAAGTAAAGAGAAAATAAATATGTAACTCTCTAACGCCATCTATTATCACTATTGCATAATTAACTATTAGTTCGCGTTTTTGTTACTAGAGAGCGCTACCCGTCTAAGATAATCGATGACTACTTTTATACCCGTTACAAACGACCCCTTCGAGAATGCGGCATGCGTGCGCTGAAGGTTGAGCACGAACGGAACCAGGGGCCTTAGTCAAACAGCATTCGACAGTAAACGACAATCGTTATCGTTCATCAGTCACCAATACATTTTCAACTTTATACCCTAGCGCGTAAAGTTGAAATTCTATTAAAAACTGCTAATCGATAACGAACGAAACAAACGAAAACGATCTGTGAACTTCAATAGATTATCAACTTTAGCCGCTGGGGAATAAAGTTGAAAATGTATTGGTGACTGATGAACGATAACGATTGTCGTTTACTGTCGAATGCTGTTTGACTAAGGCCCCAGGTTTTTAGCTCTTTAGTAACGGTCGCTCACGTTTGGCTTGACTATTATGGCAGTAGGGACAACCGAGGTAGAACCGCTAAACACTGAGTAGTTCACACTGAGTAGTTCAGCAATTGTCTTGTCCCTATTGCTATAGAAATCAAAGGTTTTTTAGTATGTATGTCTGAATTATCATAGCGATCTGACATTATTTTCAAAACCTTATAACTAGACCCTAAAATAGGCAAATTCTTAACCAAATCATGTGCCTTATATGTATTTGAGGAAGAAATCAAAATGAAATAGAAGAACTTTGGAATGTCATCTAAACCTTAGTCTTTGAACAACTCAATAAATGGTTTGTATTCTACATATTTGCCGTCAAATGACGGAATAGATACTTGTGGCAGCTTCAACGTTGACGATGAAAGCGTGGAACTTTGTACCCTCGGCCTCCGCCCGCCTTGATATCTCGGCAAGGTGTGTATGCAACTTAGACATGCTGTCATAATTAGCAGTCTTCCGTTTGCGTAGGAATTCTGCACTATCCAAACTACGTAACTCATTATTGATCTTTTCGTACTCACCAAAAGTAGCTATTATTTTCTCCTCTCTAAAGTTATTCTATGCATGCCATATTTAAAACGCCGCTATCAATGCGGTTTTGCATTCTGGTAAGCGATGCTTTAATCATCACTCTGGATTGGATCAACTTTTTCTCATCTGGTGTTGACTCTGCCATATTCACTTAACTCTCACTTAAAAAATATGACGACGAATAAATTTTTCGTGAATGGCGTTCAAAATGGCGACGGAATTTTCTTTCCATAACAATTCCTCGCGCGTAGAGGCAACGTCTGATGGAGGCATACATCCCAAAGAAAATCTGCGGAACAAAAACGGCTTATTGATTTAATGGATTTGTTTATTGATGCCTTCCATCCTTTTTCCTTAGTCGAGCAAAGGTCGTTTAGGAAATATTCCAGGTGGATTCCGGGTTATGTTTTACCCACACGAAAAACGGACCTCTACCGCAAGTGCAAAATGACCATTACCAATAAAGTAGCTGCAGAAGCCGAAACTATCTGCTTAACTACCGATTTGTGGACATTCACAACTACGGATAGTTATACAAGATGACTTTTTGACCGCCGTCCTTTTTTCGACCCCGGATTGAGTGATAGAAAAAACACGTATTCAATGATTTTCGTCAAAGATAATATAACAAAGTTTGGAAAGATAATATAACAAAATTTGGACAGTGACTAAAAAATCATCCTGTATAAGTGTTACAGGGCATTTTACTAACAACGAAATGAAAATAAAAAATACTGGACTGCTACAAATTCTTTGGAAACCACACTTCCGAGAATATTGCAGCTGAGATAAAGCGTATCTTTAATGAATGGCATTTTGAGAAAAAATAACTTTTCCGTGTCTGATAATTCGTCTGCCATGCTAAAGGTAATGAAAGAAATACTTCAATTTAAGCACTACGGATGTTACGCACACTCATTAAATCTAGTAGTGCAAGATGCTCTCAAATCACTGGACTTATCTATTAATAAATTCAATGTTGATGATATGATGAATGATAGTTCGGTATTTCAAACAGAGCACTCCAGCCGGGGATAAATTAACTAAATATCTAGTGGATCCAGGACTCCCGGCGAAACGTCTAAAATAGGAATGTCCTACCAGGTGGAACTCTATATTTTTTATTTTACATAGATTCGTTGAAATGGAATAACCGTTGCGTGCTACCATGGCAGTAATAAATAAAGATCGGCCAATAATAACATCAGAGGAATGGTATACATGCTTTTAAAGAGCTGTGCCTGGTTTTAAAACCATTAGAAGAAATTACCCGCACTGTAAGGTCGCTTATACATTAGGACGTTAACAACGCGACAGTAGCGCGGCAGAAGCACATTCCTTCACATTTTATATGAACAGCCGCGCATAAGCAGCGATTGTCGCCCACATGTGAAGGCAGCGTTAGCGGTGAAAAATATGTCACCGCGGATTCAGTCGTAGTGTATATGTTGCAGTCAAAACTACTATTAACTAGCAAAATCAGTCAAAAGTACTTTTGGCCGTATGCTTTAGTCAATACTAATTTTGACCAAAATAACAGTTAAAAGTACTTTTGCCCAATGGAGCTGGTTAAAAGTACTTTTGACTAAGTGTTAATTCTATGTTATTGCACAATCATTGGCACTGAAGTATAATCATTGGCATTGGGTTTGGTATAACGATTGGCACTACATATTTACTAATGTAGGCACACCTTGCTGTCACGAAAAAAGGCGAACCTAGGTACGTACATAAATAATTTATCCCATCCATGGTCCATTAATAAACTCGCCTACCTAATCATCTTCTAATACTTTTAATAGTTCTTCATTTGTCATTGGTCTCAATCTATTTTCTTTAACTTTTATTTTATCTTTTCTGGTTTCCCTTGATACTCTGTTTGCAGGTTCATCTAAAATAGGTCCTTTCTTTAATGCTTTTTTGACCATTAATTGTTCCGATTCTTTAAAGCTTCTTTCATTTTCAGTTTCAGCTGCATCTAAAATTGGTCTGTTTTTTATTTCCTTTAGGGTAGTAGTATTTGCAGGTTTAACTTCGCTCATAGGTTCTGTTTTTAATTCCCTTGTATATCCTCTTTCTTCTTCAATATCCTTGAGATTCTATTTGCAGGTTTAATCAAGACATTTGATTGGATTACAATTTTGGGTTTGATACTATCAGAGTTTGGTTTACTTTTCTTAATTAACTTTAAATCTTTGGCTTTGTTCTTTTTCTGTATAGTTTCAGCTTGTTTTTTTTCTTTGAGTAATTGTTTCTCTTTGGCTGTCTCTAGTCTTTCTATTCGTTTTTTCTCTTTGTCTTGTATCTCTTTCATCTTTTTTTGTTGTTTTTGTAGTTTTACAGCTTCCCAATCTTTACTAGTCAAAACAAATGAGTGATGTTCTGTACCAGCTTTTTGTGGTTTAATTGGAGTCTTCGGTAACTTTAAAAAATCGTTTATATTTTGTGCCTTTGTAGGGACTACGATTGGCATATTTTCCACCAATCAGCTCTACACTTTGACGACTGGTGGATGGAATAGGTATTAAAATTATTGGCGTTATTGACTGGTTTTCTCTTTGAAATTCGGAAATAACGTCAACCATTTGTGCAGCTTCTGGTATTGAATCGTTTATTGATGAACAGATTGTACAGGATTCTAAAAGTAATTTTTCAACCACTTGATACTGAAGTTCAACATGCTCTCCACCTATTTCGTGTCCTGAGGTTTCTGAATAATCGACAACCATCGTGTTTGCTTTAGATATGCCAGTGTCTTCGGATTGAGGTTCATGGGACAGTTCTGGTTCATTTAGCAAAAGTTCTAGTTCTGTTGGTATTATCGTTAATTCATTAAAGGCTGCCATTGTGTTCAAATCTTCTGAATCATCGTTGTTTTGTTCATTTAAATTGTTCCTTACTCAAAATATTAAAAAGAGCATTTTCTTTCACATATTCTTCTACTTGTTTAAACCAATTTCTAATTTGCTTCTCTGACAACTTTGAGCTTGCTGAAGTTACAGCCTCTGATGTTCGTATAGAAAGCTCTCTGCCTAATGCCTCTTCAAAAATAATTTATACCATCCATCGCCTGGTGTATTATCTATAAAACTGTTTGGTCTGGGATTTTCGTCCAAATACAGTTTGACACTCTTTATGACGTCCTCTTTACGCCGTGGAAATCCTTTTCTACAAGCTGAAATTATCAATTTAACCTTACCTCTTTTCCTCCTTTTACCTCTTTTTCTTCTGCATCAGTCAGAACTGTATATGGACCAGGTCGACTTCTAACAAATTTATTTATTTATTTATTTATTCATATAATAAATTGCATTGTGTCTGAATTACATTAAATAAGTTGGATAGGCGAAACTGCAAAGTTGCCCGTGGGATATTAAATTTATTTGCAGCAGTTTTCTAACCCATTCCATTTTTTATGGCTTGCAAGGCTTTGTCTACATCTTCTGTATATGCTTTTGAATATTTTTTTTCCAACCGTAACCTTCGGCATCTTAAAGCCGTCTAAGTACATAAAAGTGATGAAAAGAAGAAGAAACCTTAGGTGGATATAGTCATTGGCACAACAAAAAATATATAATGATTGGCAGTGCCAAGAATTGGAATAGAAGCGAAATAAAACTTATTTAGCAACCCAATATAATCTATTTTGATGAAAATGTAATTTAACCAACAAATACATACACATGCCACCAAAAAAAAAAGTACAATCATTGGCATGCGTGCCAATCACTGTATCACTATACAAAAAAAAATACAGTGATTGGCACCAATGCCAATGGTTGTTCGCTTATTTTTCAACTTTAACAATATCAAATATAAATTGGCGTAGAAACTTACACAAAAATCACTTTTTCACGTGCACTTCTATCCTCCAACACTACACTTTTTACTATAAAATCAACACAATCACGACCTCTTGATTTCCGTTAAAACTCACAAATAGCTGTGAAATAAAAATGACTGACAACAGTGTTGCCACTATAGAAGTTTAGATATTCTACCCAATAAGGTATTGCAGTCGTAAATAAACAGAAATTGTCTCTTATTATCTGGATTTTTATATTAGAGTGCCAATCACTGGGGGGGGATGACAACAATAGTATGGTTTACCCTATACCGTAGTTGAATTAACCGTACGTGTATTAAACGTAGGTGAACTAACCGTAGGTGAGTTAACCATAGGTGAATTAAAAGTAGATGAATTGTCCATTACGTATTTTGTACATTCGTTATAACAAACTTATGTGAAACGACCATCAGTTATACCAACAGATAGTTCTTTCGAACGTAGTTATATCGGTAGTAGTTAAAATGAATGTAGTTATTTTAGTACGGAACCCTTTTTTATTCACATCTAACGAGTCGAGTTAATAATGCTTTTGACTGATGCTTTATTGCAGTTAAAACTACGTTTGACGAAGAGCGTCAGTCAATAGTACTTTTAACCGCAAATTTGCATTTTTAGTCAAAACCACTTTTGACTGAACAGGTTTTGACTGATTTTGTTAGTCAATAGTACTTTTGACTAGTTCAGAGTTTTGACTGCGACATATACAAGATGTTTGGCTGAAAGCTTCCATTTATTGATGCGAGACAGTGTTCGTTGTGATGCTGTATTTATGGTGGCGACGAATTTAAAAAAAGGACTTGAGGAATTTCAGAATATAGAAAAAAACGGAACATTTTCTCTTTGCCTTCTGATGACAGACAACGGGTGTTGCCACAAAATGTAAGTTCGTGGAACAAGAATTACTTGTCATACATCAGTCAGAGTCAAGCAGCATGATATTTAAATTTTCAATCACTCCTAGTGGTGTTGAGGTTGACTGGTCAAAATTAGAGAATATTACATTGCGTTGTTTGATTTTTAAATTTGGAAAATATATTTGTATGTAATAGCGTCCACTTCAAACTCTATAATCTTATTATTTACTGTAACCTGTAGTTTTGAGGGTGGAATTTTTTCTTTATCACTGAAATAAAAAATGACAAATGTTTCAGTTTCCTTGTTTTCATGTTCTTCAGATTCTTCATTATCCATTTTATCTTCCACCACATTTGATTTTTCACTTCAAAAGTTTTATTTTTGCTGCAAACTTTATAAATATGCCCTTTGGTACCGCGCTCACTACAGAATTTTTCTTTTAAAGAACATTGTGATTTTAACATTGTGACTTCAAAACAAAGCAATACTCAACCGATTACACGCATCGTTGCAAAAGGTACCACTTCCTGCCACTTGAATACAGACGACATGTTAATGACATTACGTTTTTGTTAAATATCGCTAATAATGCCATTGATTGTTCCGAACTTCTTTCTAAGATATCTCTCCGTACCCATCACGTAGGCTTCAGGCAGCGGCCAATACTCATCTTACCTTTTGCATCGACAAATTACAGACAAAATGCCTACCTCTTACGTAGTGCAAAAAGTTTCAACAGTCTTTCCCCTAACTTAGATGTTGACCTCTTCAAAACCAGCCCTAGTGCTTTAAGAGTAAAAACTATATTAATACAGACCTTAGCAGCAATATTAATTAATAGTTAAGAACACTAATTGTTAAGTACTTGTTTTTTTTTCATCTCACTTTATAATTGTTTTTTTTTTCTCTTTGTGTAGCTTAATACATTCATTTTCTGTGATTTATGACTTAAGTATTTTTAAGAAGAACCTGTTTTTGTTTTAATTTTAGATTTAAGGTACATCGTCTCTTTACTTGTGAAAGCTTGTAAATGGCAAATGTCAGTGCAATTGTTGTTAATAACTTATGTATTAGTCTGTAAGCTTTCCGAACAATAAATAAATAAATCAATGTCCACTTTTTCCACAGCAAAAACATGACAGCTTCTGTTGGTTCCTTGAAGTATTTGAGCGGAAGCCACCAGTAAATAATTATTATTAGGAAATAAATCTTATCACAGCATTGAAGAAACAGGTATTACTAATTTATTCTGCATGGGAATTTAATTTCACCACTATATTATAAATAGGCGGGAGCCGGTAACACTGAAAGTCGCGTCGTACGGAATCATTATTATTTAAATAAACAGAACATTAATTTGTTTGTTGTTTGAGAATAAATTAAGCTCGGTATGCGTGGACTCTATTGCCAAAACAATGTAAAAAAAGAAATATATGAAAAAAATGTTTAACCATCTTCGCGGATATTTCTTTTTAATGTATTCGACAGTAAATTTTATTGGCTTTTAGAAATAATTCACGCAAACCACATTTTTTTAGCCCTCATCACACACTCCAAACAGGTATGCCAGACCGTTCCTGCTGTCGAATACATTAAGAAAATATATCCGCGATGACGGTAATAGTATATTTTGCAACGAGTGAATAAAGAGCGGTTTTAAAGCGAGGGCCATTATATGAATCAAGAGCAAGCGAAGGATTTTAATGACTGAATCACGACCGCAGGGAGTGATTAATGATGATTGAATCACGAGCGAAGCGAGTGATTCAAGTATTTAAATCCTGAGCGACGCGAGTGATTCAGGCCCTCGATTTAAATCCGTTTTATTCAAGAGTTGCAAACGATACTTTATACCATGACTACGGGAAAAGAAAGATTTGAGCGATAAAAGATATTCATTCAACGAAACAAAATAAAGTCTTTTTTAATAAGTCTGCTTCACACACACGTGGGTGCGAAGTAGTCCAATCGCTCGGTCACTGCACCAACAAGCTGACATTAAAATCGGAGCAATGATTTGAATTAAGAGTAATTTTCATATTAGCAAGGGGGTTGTCCAGCATCGCGGTCGATGTCGAATGTACTAAAGTGTTCTAAATTCAAACACCAAAACAGTGCGTAAAAGACTACTTTTACGCACTGTTTTCCGTGAGTAAAAGTAGCTTTTTCGAGGGGGAATGGTATAAAACATTTTTTTAATATTTATTTTTTACATTGCTTCGACAATAGAAATCCACGCATATCGAGCTTAATATATTCATATACTTATGTTCTATTTTTTTTTTTATTTGATTTTGCTATGACGGGACTTTCAGTGTTACCGGCTCCTGGACTGCTTCTTCAAAAGCTTCAAAAAGCAAAAGCAAATTTGAAGTCATTAAGAGGAATTGTTAATGAAATGGAAGAGTTGAAATATCCATTATTAAAGAAATTAGTTGCAATGGCGATAAAAAATAGAAAAAGAAAACCTCGTGGATTTCGCTGGACGTCTAAATATAAAATTGCTTGTTTAGCGATTTATAAGAGGTCACCTAAGATCTACAGGTATTTACAACACTTGCTGCATTTGCCCAGTGCGAAAACACTTCAAAATAAAATACATTGAACAAATGTTGAAAAAGTTCAACATGGATGAAGCAAATCCTAACAGTGTACCAGCTGATCCACATGTCAAACTTTTGAAGGCTGTCTGAAACAAAGTATCCCTACAGAGAAGTTGTTGGATCGCTCATACATGCAGCAACTGTAAGCCAACCAGACATTTTTTTTGCAGTCAGATGAGCAGATTCTTGAATTGTCATAATGAATCTCACTGGAACACTGTAAAGAGGATATTCAAGTATCTAAAAGAACCCAAGATTTTGGATTATACTATTCATCAAAGCCAGACAGCACTGATGTAATAGGGTACAGTGATGCTGACTTTGCAAATGATGTTGAAAGAAGGCGTTCAACAACTGGCTATCTTTTTCTTAAAAATGGAGCTGCTATTACCTGGTATTCCCAAAAGCAACAAACAGTGGCCTTATCAACAACAGAGGCAGAGTTCATGACAGCTTGTGCTGCCACAAAAGAGGCCATTTGGTTACGACAACTAATATCCTTACTAAATATCCTTTGATCACATAAGATGATTAAAAACTGACTCCAAATACTTTGTCTCATTAAAGATTAAACTGCCATACATATCCGTGGGCTATCCCCATGTTACGACGGGCCTTTTAAAAGCACCTTTTCCTCGTTTTTCCATTTTTTTATTTTTCGTAATTTTGAGTAATTTTAAGTAACATATCCAAAAATCACGATGATTTGAGATGAAAAAAAGTTTCAGTAACAAGTTGTTACCAAGTTAAAGTCAACACGTCCCACACGAATTTTAAACCATGTTATTTAATAAACCCAAATATAGAATGTCACGTAATGAAATGACATTTGACGACTTCATGATTTTCAAAATAGTTCTTATTTACCTTATACCAGTATTACAAGAAATAAATAGGTGTTATATTATGTTATTTTATTAGTAATCATATAATACTCCGAAGCGAAGAGTTTTTAAAAATAGTTGCAAACTATTACAGTACATATATTATTGCGCTATGAAAAATAACTCTTTGTACAGGCAGCACTTTCATAGGCTCTCGTTCCTCGGGGTACCTACTATCAGGAGTGCCTGCCGAAAATTACCGTAATGCCTTCCATCGGCCGGCCATTTTGCATTTTGCCTTTAAAGTTCTATTCAATGCTTCTACAGCTTTGTGGTTTGCCATTGTGCAATCGACCCATTTAACAATCGCGTTAAACCAATATGCTTTATCGCTATATCACATATGTTGCAAAACGGGCTTTTCATATGGTCTAAGTCGATAGGAATTTTAAATGTTGTGTGCGTCGTTCCTCCTCATTTCCTAAAGGCAATAATGTGTCTGCTATCCCTGAAGAGGCAACAGCAAGGGCAATTTTATGTTGGTTTCTTATTCGAGCCAAAATAAATTTGGTTAAGAATATTATACCTGTTCCGTCCGGTGCGTCTAAAAACAGAATTTAACCCGAGACGTTATCTACGCTGCAGCATACCCTATCAAACGTCTGGCGTTTTTATACTGTCAAAGGAGATGGCCCATTTTCTTAGGGCATTCTGCCTAGCAATTAAAAAATCATGTACAGTAACCAATTTTGTTTTATTTTGAACATAATATGCTATAAAATTTACATAACCCAGTAACTTCAGATTTCTTAGAAATTAACAAAGAGCATCAATTGGTCATGAACCTACTCGGGCTCTTACCTATACAGGGTGAATTTTTCAACTGGGCGTGGGCTACTTTCGAAACTATGAGGAATATCGAAAAACGTTGAAAGGAGTCTCGAGGCCGATTTTTTTAAAAATTCATCCTATATATCATCCAGATTATTTTGCGTGGCTTTAGACCCTTGTCAATGGATGGGTGCCCATTTTTTTATTAAATTTTCAAGTTTAAACCCAGTAACCAAGTTTTATCCAAGTCTTCAGAAATAATGCGAGTTAATATTGACTTATTTTATTTACCGTGAAAGAAAACATTGTTAAAAGTCCAGCCCTCTCAAGTCTGATGTGATGTACTATTTATAATTTAAACACTGGGAGTATTGGGACAGCAATGAAATGGTTTTGTTGAGTTCCTAGGACCTGTATAATTGGATAGACTCTTGATAAAAGTTAGTTAGGTAGTAGCCTATAGGATTGCAGAGTTAAAATAAAAACAAACACTGAAAAACATATGAATTAAATATTTTATATTCAATAATTCTTACAAGAATATCATTTAAAAATGATGCTGGAGGAGTAATATTGGTTTGGTGTCTGGCCCAGCCTAAATACCAGATCATTGTCATCACGTGGCAACAACACCCTACTCCTATTACCGACGAAGCAGTTGCAATAGTAACCCAAAATGGATTCTAGTGGGCAGTTGCTTCTGGGCTCAGCATCAAATAAAATATATATGTGTAATATACCTACTCTTTGGCTTATATGCCTTGATTTTATACGCCCCCTTAAAGACATCATTAGCTCTAAAAAGTGAGCGATAAGCACTATTTTCATTCTCGAACAAATTGGTCATGATGTCTGGTTCACTTTGAGTTGCTGGAATTGGACCTACCGCATCAATAATATCACCATCACATGACACAATCAAAAACGGTCTGACTAAGTTGTCATATTTGTGTAAGCTGTAAGTTTTCTTTTGAGGATTTAGGCGATTGTTTGTGGCGAGTACATGTCTCAATTTTAGACACTGGAAGTTGAAGTAGCTTCTCAAAAGAGGAAACTCGTAGAAAACCATCTCCACAACGACCCTACGAATGGCACAGACGAAAATACTCCAATAACTAAACGCGACCGGGTCACGGCTCCGTCATTGATCTTACGCACCAAGTACTCGCATTTAGATAGACAACCATTTTTAGTCAATGCATCTCTTTGTGAATCCGACCCAACTTCTGGCACTACCCTCCATCCTATGAAATATGGTAAAATGTTACAGAAACTGTAACATTAACTGTTACAGTAACTGTGTGAATATTGTAGATAGGGGAATTAAAGAGAATAGGAAGAAACAGGGTGTCAGTAGAGTTCAAGGGCCCTTAAGATGCCAATGCATTTATCGACAATGAGTCAATTAAGCAAAAAGGTTTCACTCTGATCATTTCCACTTTCAACATCACAAGGATGGGTGTTGTGAGGGGTGTCCCTATTGATTGGACTGACATTGAAGTCTTGGATGCCCTGAAGTCTCCACTTGGTAAGGTGTTGAAGGTGAGAAGATTGAACCGCAAAGTTTCCAATAATGGAAAATCGGAATGGATTGCTACCTCAAGCGTAGTAATCACATTTGATGGTCAGACCCTCCCAGATCGAGTTTTCTGCTGTTTCAATTCCCGTCCAGTAGAGATCTATAATTTTCCCACTGTCCAGTGTCTCGGGTGCTGCTAATTGAGTTCTGCCAGTGCCAGTCAAAGCCACGGTGCTACCGCTGTGGTAGTGGTGACCATTTTGGAGATGGTTGTAGCATTGAAGAACCCAAGTTCTTTTATCGTTCGGGTGCCCACCCTGCGAACAGTCGTCAATGCCCAGCACATCTGCGTCAGCGGAACATCAAGTCCACCATGGCCAAGGACAATATATCTTATTCTGAAGCAGCCAAACGTTTTGCCTCCTGCTACCGATCTTTTGCAGACGTTACGGCGTCAGCCCCTCCTGCACTGACTATCCATCAGACTTTTAACCATGATCCCCTCCCAATCTCTAATTATTCTTCTCATTCTCAACCCTCTACCTCTACCTCTTCTTCCACCAGTAAAAAAATTGTTACTACCCGTCCAAAGCCCGACACTCCCCTCCACCCTGGTTATGACCGTAGAGCCCACCAGGATATTGTTAACAGTTATTCTTCCCCCTCCTCTCCTAATGGCTGGGCTCTGATGGACCACCCTCCTACTCACAATGAGAATGAAGAGACTATTAACATTACTTTGCTTTCCATCCTACTTTCAAATTACTCATTACCAGACCACGTTGCCGACAACATCTAATATATAAAATTCTCGTGTCACAGTTTTCGTTGCCATACTCCTCCGAAACGGCTTGACCGATTGTCATGAAATTTTATATGCATGTTCAGTAGGTCTGAGAATCGGCTACTATCTATTTTTTATACCCTTAAGTGATAAGGGTGGCAATACCCCATAATAGAAAATGAAAGAACAGATGGGGCTACAGCAAAAGATAAGCAAATGGCTTGGCAAAGGTTAACTGCTGAGTACAACTCCCAAACTAATTTCTCCCCCAGAATCGCAGACAAACTGTTGTCTTGTTACAAAAACCAAAAAGTTAAAGTGAAAAAGATGCACTCTAATGAAAAAATGGCTATCAGAGGTAAGATATTCATTAGTTGTACCTACCATTAATTCCTTAATACACTTAAAAAATAAACAATTTAAAATTAATCTATCATTTTTTTAGCACCTTTGCTACTGAATGCAGTGGAAGAGTACGGGCAGGACTGGGACCAGGTTGCACAGGCAACAGAAGCAAGCAGTTTAGACTGTGGAAATACATTTGAGGAATTGGTAAAGGATGCGAAAAGAGAAGAAGCTTTATATAAAAAAGAAATTAATCGCATGCATACTGCTTTGTTTGTTGATAATTTCAAAAAAATGTGTTTTACAGGAGGAGGTCCACCTCCAGAGTCATCTGGTAGCCGTGACCCTATAATTGAAAAGGTCAAGACAATAATTGGACCCTCACTGGAAGGGCTATTCACAATATATGACGGAGATGCAGAGTTTATGAAGGAGCAGCAAGAGTCTGGTTCATTGGGGATACAGCATTTCTGAAAAAATAAAATGAAGTTTGGGTTCGAGTGTCGTTTGGTATTTTTAGGTATTAATAATATTTTGACCCTTATATTTTATTTAGGTTAGTTGAAGGCGGATGGATTCTAGTTTAGTAGGTACATGTTTATTCACAGCTTACCTGTTGATTATGTAAGTATTTGGAAAATTATGAATAATTTTATCCAGGAGGAATGTTGCACTGCGTTTACTTAGCCGGAATCTTTTCAAGAATTCGTCATCTCGTAACGTGCTATATAAATCACTTCCATTATAGACTCTTCGAGAGAAAAACGGGGTTTCTAAATATTGCACGATTAACTCGTCATCGTCTGATAACAAATCATTATTATTGTACGCCACTGATAAAGCTAATAAATCCATTTTCACGTAATAGCAGAAAGAACAACTGATCTACAATAACGTCATCTGTCAATAAAATCGAGATTTAACAACTTTAAACCGACCTACACGCCGGTTTAACTTTGACGCCAATTTAAATCGAGATTTTAAGCTAAATTAGTAATGAGCAAGACGTTAAATCAGATGTAGACGTAAATCGAGTTTTTGTTCCAGTAAATTTCGATTTAAAGTATTGCTGCAAGTGGCCCTAAGGCAAAACTTATTTAATAATTTAATCACTGGGATCTTTGTGTGGATCGTACAATGGTGCCGAGACAAGAAGAAAAAATGGCAATGTTGCCAGTATGAAATTATAAATTAAATATTTTACCATAGGCAATTAAGATGAACTATTAAATAAACAACAAAATTGTGAAACAGAATCGAAAGCACATGTGTTTGTTATTATAGTTCTATGCTCAGCGGTTTTAGTATTTTTGCCACGTTGCCGTTTTGTAAAATGTAAATTGGTTTGGGTTTTGAACTTCTGGGTGTGGATACGGCTAGCCCTCTCCAATTCTCAATGTTTATCGGGTTATCTTGAAATACTGACTGTGCCTCAAAATCGTTATTTTCGCTTTTCAAGGGGTTAGGTTTTGGCCTTTTATTTTCTGTGTTTTCTGTTCGCACACTTTGTTGAGCTCGTTTGCTTGCATCTATTCTGTGCAAAACGTCACTGGAACTAAGTTTTACAGCTCCATTTATAAAACCATGGTGCTTTACTAAAAACTCGTCTAATCTGACGCGTTGATTTTTTGTATCAAAGTATATAGTTTTTAAATCTTTGAATTAATGATTTTCAACATTTGAGCCTGATGCATAGTGTTTGGCATTTTTTAAATGTTTGTTCATAACGCGGTTTGCGTTATGAACAAACATTGGAATACACGAATACACGCGCACAGTGGAATTTTTTTCAGAAGTCGTTTTAATGTACTGTTCAATTCCGGTAAGAAATATTCATTTTTGTTATCTGATGGTTCAACTAACTGCAGATACAATTTTTCGGTTTGTATTAAGTCATCATAAAAGTTTGTTAAAGGTAAAGAAACATCTTTGTCAGTTTCGTTGTGAAATAGTTCGATTTTTGGTTTTATGTCATTTTCAGTATGAATATCATCTAAAGGAGACGTAATGTTTTTGTATGGGGGCTGGGATTTTATTCAGTTCCACAGTTATTGTGTTTTTAAATAATTAAAACATTAAATTGCAACCCAGAGTGTTTTTTGATTTTGGCAACATTGTTCTGTTGGATGTCGTTGTTGTCATTGTGACCAGCAAATCAAATTCAATTAAACGGTCGTAAGTGATTGAATTTTTGTTTGTGTTATTTTTATCTAAGTTTCTTCTCTAAGTTTATCTTTAATTGACTGTTAATTTGGATACTTTGACACTGCACGCGATTTGGACACCCGACGACCGGTGATACGACCCTGATTTCTCTCGTACTAGGATTTTGCAAACGATTACTGTCCATCTATTGTTGTTGTGGTAAGTAAAACTACCGATCGAATCAATGCGCAGACTTCCTAAGTCCTGTTGCGTTCAGATTTGCCATAGAATACAATGAATTAATTTCCGTAGACTGACTCTGAAACCACACTAATGTTTTTATCTTTCAGGTAATCCACGCCTCATCATGCCTCGCTGCTAAAATTGTTAGATTGCTATTCCGATTACACAACAATATCTGTACAATGCATCCCATATGGATCTTGAGATTATCTCTGTATTAGAAGAATGGATTGCCAGACAGGTATGTAGCTTTAAATCTTCATACCCATACTTAAAACTAGACAAAATAGAGAAAAAAAAAATAGAGACAAATAACACAAAACAATAGAAAAAAAAATGTACACAAGTAAAAAAATAAAAGGTAGTACCGTGATTCAGAGCAGTTAATAGACAATATCCCTAATTTCTAATAAAACTGTTGAAGAACCAGGGAAGCCGCATGAGCAGAAGGAACTATTGCCAAATATCTTTGTCTTCAACATAGTCCTTAATTTTATAATATGCTTTTTAATAAGGACACGTTTAATGTGGGCCTTAATCTTTCCGTCAGTTAGTTCTATGACTGACTTGGGCAATTTATTATAAACACGTATGCTGTTTATAACGAACGACTTACTTGTCTTTGCTAGCCTGAATCTGGGTATCACAATTTCGTGTTTACTCCGTCTATTAATATTATGGAAATCGCTTCTAATCTTAAAATTTCCTAGGTTTTTTCGTACGTATAAAATACTCTCTAATATGTAAACTGACGGCAGTGTCAATATTTCGATTTCTTAAAGTTTTTCTCTAAGTGACTCACGGGGACCCATTTTATATATCGCACGGATTGCCCTCTTTTGTAGTATAAAAACTGAATCTACGTCTGCTGCTGATCCCCACAGCAGAATGCCATACGACATAATACTATGAAAGTAGGCAAAGTATACTAACCTAGCTGTGGCCGTATCAGTTAGCTGCCTTATTTTCCTTACCGCGTACGCAGCGGAACTTAATCTACTCGAAAGAGTTCTAATGTGGGCGCCCCACTGTAATGCCTGAAACTCATCCTGTCTCCGCGCGTTTGCGAGATATTCAGGATTTCTTCAAAACCACGTGGCCTGAAAAAGTGGAAGGAGTAGAGCCAGCAGCGTGAAAGTTTGCACCGAAGAGGACCTTCACAACATAAGGCGAGTGCAACAAAATATTTTTTTTTATTTAACTTTGAAAGTACCAAATTTGGACCCATATAACTTTTGACTGAAGAAACTTTTCGAAATTCTACAACTGCAGCCTGGTGCGCGCTTATTAGAAGACCTCAAATATTTAATTTAAGAATTTTTAGATGAACCATTTTAAAATTGTGTAAAAAAAACCGTTAAAAACCTAAATTTGAATTTTTGTATATCAGGATACTGGTGAAAAAATTTTTTCGATATCTCATCTTAAAAAAGGGTATTTTTAGATAATTATCACATTTTTTTCAAAATTTTTGGTTAAGATGTCTTAAAGTTATAGAATTTTTGGTGTTTTTTGCTTTTAAATCAAAATTAATTAGGAAAATACACTTTTTAAGGAGAGATATCCCTTTAGACCATGTATTGTGACTTGTTTAAGCCGAAATTCGGCCTAGGTAGCCCCGGAATTGTCGATTTTAACAGAAGTCGGCCATTTTGTTGGAAAGGGATAGTCGTTTGTTTCAGCAATAACTCCGGAACCGTAAGGCTCACGAAACTGCGGTTTTGACTGTAATAAGGGGCATCACTTGAGGCTTCATTCTGCATACTTTTCAGGAGTTTTCAGGCTGAAATTTTTTTCAGGCCTGAAAAGCATATAGGACGTTGGGCTGAGTGGAGCCGACCTGTACACCCAAAACCGCGTTCCGATACGCCCACTAACGGCGGAGATATCGTGAGTTTTTTTACAGATACCAAACTGCTGGCCTTGTCTGTACACAGACGGCAGCAAATTAGAAGGGAGAGTAGGCGCTGCAGTCTCTTGCTGGGACCAAGATACGGAAACAGCAAAGTTGGAGCTCCGTCTGGAAAGATATTGCTCCGTCTTTCAGGCAGAGCTGGTCGCCATTCTAAGAGCGCTTACATTTGCGAACGCGAAGAGAACCTGTACATCAGCCAACATCCTCTCAGACTCAAGATCAGCACTGGAATCCATAGTGGATGCAAACACAAGAAACCCGATAGCACTGCAGATCCAGAATGCTATCGCCGAGGCGAAACAAGCGGGTCGGCAAATAAATCTATACTGGATTAAGGCTCACGTTGGTATACCGGGCAACGAACGGGCCGATGAGCTTGCTAAGCACGCTGCCCTTCATAGGAAAACTGCTCCAGCCTACGACCAATTCCCACTAAGCACTCAATTAGGGAGCTTACATTAGACCACTGGCAGGAAAGATATGTGCAGGATACGAACCAGGACCATGGCATAAGACTCTTCTTCGATGATGTGAGGCGTGCGTACAAAATTCTTGGCAAAATGGGTAAATAATGGTGCTTTTAATATATTTTTTTGTTTTTGTATGGCCATCCTGGTCAATTTTCCCTACCAGAAAAACCGCACATGATATTCGCTCGAAAACAAAATTATTTAAAGCCAATTTCATAACATGTCCTTTTCGTGATTCGTGTAATCTACAATTTGGACCTTTAAGTTTTCAAAAGCTTTATCACATTTGGGCTGCAAATCATTCAATTCCGCACTTCTGAACTCATGGAGCGATAACGTGATTATGACTCGTAAAATTATTTGAAGTTCTTCATAACAACGGAGCTGCTGAATATGTTTCAAGCAGCGAATGTAAAAGAACTTAACTTTTTCGCATGTTTTATCAAAACAGGATTGTTTATAAAGATTTTTAATAAAATGCGATTTGTCCATGCGAACATAACAGCGAGGTGTTGCTGCTGTATTTCCTTCAAGCACATCAAAACACTATTTTAAATAATCATTAAATTCGGTTTTTAAAAATACTTTAGTTATTGCTTCTAACAATAATTAGTGACGACAGTTCTGCCCAACTGTCGTCACTAATTATTTCATCAGGCAAAACTTTTCCGATTTGCCATGTATTTAACCATGTGGATATCGTCTCCATTGTATGGGATTCGGAGGCCATGTAGCACATTGGTACACTGGTATCTAAAGCACTACTGCATATAAAAATAAATGCTTAGGAGTGCGATATTTTAATAAATCATTAGAAGGTGGTGGCTCAATTGGCTGGAATAAAGAGCCAGTAGCATCAACAGAAAGTATTTTCGGCCTATTTTTTAAAGTTTCATTGTAATATTGGTTTTGTTCATTCGTCCAAAAATATGTGAAGAAGGGAACAAGACTGATTTTACGGATAAAATTATCGTAGGGAATGTAGTGCGCCTTAGCATACAAAGATAGTATTGTAGTTTTGTCAAACTGTAGGGCACTTCTGGCTTCATGACGCAATTTTCTTAAATTTGGTAATTTAGTGAAAGTTGTTGGCTTTTTTGGATTATCTATAGTCATTACCTCGTTTGCCATCGTGTGTTGAACTTTTAAAGCTTTTTCGTATATTAACTTTTCTTTGATTCGGTTAACTCTATCAGAAGTAAGTCTGTTTTTAATTAGTGGGTCATGAGGATTATTATTGTTGTAATTATTTAATTCTCAAGAAACCTGTACGCAATTTTTAGATGGGGGGAGATATTCAAAGATAGTAGCGCGTCACATTGGGTACACCTGCCCGTACATTTGATTTCGTTAAAGTTTAGATTAGCAGGTACATAACTATTGCTGAAAGCAAATGTACACTCTATATTAGTTTAAAAAAATATTTGGTCTTGAATTTCGTTAGCCCTTTTTTTTGGTAGGGGACGGTAAATTGAATTTTGGGGCACGATGTTCGAATATTCTGCAATGCTCATTTGAAATGTTACAATGTAGGGGTCAGAATCTTCTTTTTCTTCAAATAGGTTTTTACAATCATCGAAATCCAAAAAATATGTTTTATTTCTTCGAATACATATTTGTATGGCTTTAATAGCCATATTGTCATTGTACGGGGTACATTGCTATGCTGGATTGGTGAAGGAAACCACTGCTTGATTCTTGAAGTTTTATTTTTCTTCCTTGTTTGTTCTTGTGCTGCTGCCCGCCGACTGTGCCGATATCCCGTTTTTTTTTTTGAATGGCATCTCGCAGGTCAATCTGGAAGAGCTTGTGTGCTGCTTAACCGGACTTTTCTGTGGATGCCATAGATTTTACTCTAGAGCCTCCAGCCAGAGCTTAAAAACTAAGCAAAAGACTACAAACTAAGTGACCGTTCGCTAAGGGCAGGGACAGGCTGGATTACAATAATATCTTATTTAGGGACTAATTTAAAACTACTGGCTCAGCATCGCGGGCTGGCTCTTGCAAGGGTCGGGGGGGGCATTGACTTGGGCGTCGCGACGGGCGGCCTCGGCGGCGAGGGCGGAATGACGGTGTCGATCTGTGTGCATGTTTCTTAAGAGTGCTGGTTTCCGTACTGCTCTCCTGGAGAAGAGTGATGGGGTCGTCGGGATCTACGAGGGTGTGCTTAGGGCGTCGGGTGGTACTGATACGCGATGGTTCGTATCGGGCGGCCGATGCGATCAAGGGATTGGGGTGCCTAATAGCGGAATCGAAGAAGCGCTTGGAAAGGCGTTTCATGAACTGAGCTATGGTGGGGATTCTGAGATCGAGGTGGAGCGCGTCGTTACGGACATAGTACGGGGCTCCCGTGACTCTCCAGAGAAACCGGTTTTGGAGGACCTGCATTTTATAGAGGACGCGAGAGTTCGAGTGAGCGAAAATGACACACGCGTATATCATGATGGGACGGATAACCGCGGTGTATAGGCTCGTTTTGCACTTTCGTGACAGTGAGCTTCTCGCTGAGAGCAAGAAGTGGAGCCTACCCATAACAAAGACAAAAACCTTTTTGATATGTTCGCGGAAGGAGAGGTGAATATCGAGCGTCACACCTAAGCACTTGGCTTGCTTCGCCCAGGGGATCGGCTTGCCGTACATAGAGATCGGAGAGAGGGAAGGGAGATCACGTTTGCGCGGTTTGGTGAAAAGAACCGCCTGACTCTTATCGGGATTAACCTCAATTTTCCATTTCCTGAACCAAGCGCCTAGGACGTTGGCCGAGGTCTGGAGGGTTTGGGCTATAGCGGTTGAACTGCGACCTGTGTAATACAGGGCCGTGTCCGTAATCCAAATCATCAATGTATTTCTTTCGTTCACACATAGGTATATACTGGATATATTATAATGAAATTAGAATGGAGAAGATAGCTTACCTTGGAATAGCACTTTAACTATTTATAATGTACTTAATCATGTGTAAGGTCATAGAAACAGCTTTTTATTACTTTCTTCTTCAGTGTACTCAGGCACAACATGTGTGAACTGGTTCGTGAGTAAAGTAAAGAAGGTCATCGATATGTATGAATCCGTCGCTTTTTAGTAGTCATTCTTTGGTCGGATAACCAGCCGTTGTTTACTAAAGAAGATCATTTTTTTTGGGCTTTTTCTGAAAGTGCCGGCCAGCGAAAAACATTGGTACCAATGGTTAGTACTAGTCATTTGGAGCAATAGTTACTATGGCACCAAAGTTGTAGGATTGCTCTTGGCCAAGTTATACAAGTTCGAAGATTCGTAATTTTCATACATTTTTTAATTTCTGAAAGTCCTAAGACCCCTACCACAGGCAACTTCGATTCTGTTCCCGGTAAAATGTATGGAGCGTGAATGATCTCCTTTGTTTTTTTTTTCAATATTTCCTTATTGTGATACGTTTCAAGCTCAATATTTTCACCACATATTTTTGAATAAAGGCACATGATTTTGGTTTACACTTACACATCTGAGATTGAGCTAGTTCCTTGTATTTTGCCATCAAAGTTATGACACCATCGATTTGACCTTTAGCAAGATTATTCAAAAACGCATGCATGCAGCGTTTTGAAACTTTGTATGGTTATTAATAGCGCCAAGAAGGACCGAATACAGTTTTCAGCAAACTTATACCTTGTCTCATTTAGGCGCTGCGATGTTTTTTCTGGTTTTCATAAAACCGCGATAACTTGAAAACTATAAATATTTTCTTAAATCTAATTGGGTGCACATAGGGGCACACATTAAGAGCTACTCTTGTATTTTTATTCTACAGGGGCACATGCAATGGTTTTAGAGACATACGATTCATCGAAACGTTACTCCAGCAGGAAACGCAATATCTCGAAAATCTGAAGGGGCACAGATTTTATTTTTGAGGGCACATTGTGGCACACACATAAGCTCTCGGGCCATGCACATTTTTTCTTTCTCCGATCACTCGTTTAGAATTTTCCTGCTAGAAAAACGTTTTTTTCCGTTTTTTTTTTCAAAAGGGCAGGGGTGGGCACACATATACAGCAGAAAAGGCACTAACTTTACGTCCTACTCTTATAACTCTAGGAGATACTTTCTTGTTGGAGTAACGTACACCATTGATGCGTCCATTGAATTGTCAGCCAGAAAGGTAATGGAACACAGCCATTACCTACCACCATCCACCGCCACTTCCACTATTCATAAAAACTCGTCTAAAATACAATCACAGCGCTGCAGCTACTGTCCGTATTCTGTAAAATAGCGACTATGGAACCGTATCAATGAACACGCTATATTTGTTACAACCCGTCACGCTGGAAATTTATTGAGGCATGTCTTTACACAGCACCGTGTTCAATACGATAGAATTATAGCAAATACTTTTTCTGAATTTGCGTCAGCAGCAGCAGACACCCCTACCGAACTTACCAGAATTCACGAATACTATTTGGATTTAGTAACAATTCACGGCAGACCGTTATCCTTACTAGAAGACGAACGGCCGAATACTGAAACGCCACTCAAATCTCACAGTCACCTAAAGGTGTATCCAAACAGGGCGTGCAAGGTGCGCGGCAGCTACGCGCGGCATTCGCGGGATACAAATTTGCCGCGCGGCTAGTTTAGAACTTTTGCGCGGCAGTGCTGCGCGGCATGTCCGAGACACGCGTGCGGTGCGACAATCACTGTTGTCGAAGAGCTCGCGCGTGTTATCTATTATATTTCGTGTTGTTCGCAAATAAAATTTGATTCCTTTTTTATTGAAATAGACTCAGTTTAAAATAATTAAATGATTGATAAGATAGTTTTTAAAAGTATTGAATTACTTACGCGTTTCATACATGTTGAATAATTACGAGAGCAACTTGAAAATTTGTTTTTTTTTGTTCAGATATCTTAACGATTATGGTGTCAAATGAAAGTCTAGAAAGTTCTTGGTCTAAAACCATTTTATCAGTTTGAATCATGTAAATCGGTTCAAGCCTTTAAGAGATAATTAAGAATTAGTATAGTGGAAATATAATGAGGCAGAAAATTAATAATAAGTACCTACTGTTGTAAAATGTAATAAGATTAAACTTACCACAACCAGTGACATTACTTATTTTTTCTCTGTTTCTCTCCCTTCTATAAGAACTCAAAAGACTTTTCATTTTCAATTTTAAAGCTGCTTTTGGTTGTCCGATTTTTTTTTGCTGTTTCATCCCTTATATCTTCTCTCACGTTATTATTGTGATATTCTTTACGTCTAGTATCCCATAGTGGACCATGGGAGCCATATACATATTTTAATAAGACGAATTGCTGTTTCGTTATCCATTTTACTTGATAAAATACGTCCGTCCACACACAACCATTGGTGAACCAACACTAACACCGTTCGCGGCAGGGTGCTCGCGCGGCAGGTAGCTCGTGGCTGCCGCGCACGGCAGTCGTCCAATCACAGCGCGGCGGGCCGCGCGCGGCAGCCGCGCTCGATTGCCGCTCGATATTTGGACACACCTTTAAAGCTACTTAAATATAAGCATCCCTCAAATTTAAATGGTATACACAAACGCCACTCATGCAATTTGAAACCATGATTAGCCAAGCAGTCCTCAAATGTTTACATCATGGCAACATCCTGCTAAAAAGTTGATCTCAGCACGTTCTTTGTTACAAAATAATTTAGTTTACGTCTTGTATTCGTTTTACGCAGTCTTCTTTGAACAAATATTTTCTATAATTATTATTAGTTGAAATAAAACAGCGTGATATAAGTTGGTTTGAATTACGATTGAAATTATGTATTTATACAGGGTTATTGGTTAAGTCGACCTAGTCCCTTTGAAGGGTTAAAGTAGACCTCATTCTTGACTGATTTTACTATGGGAACCCCTATCCTAATCCTCACCGTTTTTGAGTTATTAGACTTTTGAATTTTTTCAAAAATATTCCACCTCTGCGTCATAAACTGGTTATTGTAAGAATTTTACGACGATTAGGACGCTAAAGTGATACTTTTTGGATAGCTTATGAATGACAAATTCTATTGAAATCAGTAAATTTGATAAGTTACTCAAACCTTAGGAAATAAATGACTGTAAAGTTCAAATATTGAATTTTTTTTGGAGCTACCCTTGTCTTTCAGGCCAAAATTCTCAAAATAAACGTACCGTACTAGATGTGCAGATTGCAGCAAAAACACTGCTGTCTCATTAGCTTTTTAAAATGGTACAACAATATCCACTTTTAGTAAGAATATGGCCGAAAAATAAGGGTTGATTCTGACACTTGTGACCACTTATATTTGAAAGGCTCAGAATAAACACATGATTTATGTCTAAGTACAATTACTTTTTATTACTACAAGTTCGTACACGACGAGACGTCTTCAAGTATAGATACGGCCAGATAATGAACTAGAAACATACTCTCTTGAACATTTCACAGAGTTTAATTTCTAACTGTTTTATGCTGTAAATAATATGTTACCTAAATATTTCAGATACCAAAATATAATAGAAAAAAAAGAAAGTAATGCTAACATAATTTTGAAGAAGAGAGATGCATGGGATACAGTGTGCCAACAGTACAATGCTGTTGCAGTGAGCGGCTTCAGGACATGGCAGCAACTCCGGCACCTCTATGGAAACCTCAAACAGAGGTCTAAAAAGAACATAGCCAAAGCAAATGTAGACTTGATTTTTCTTATGTAGACTTGATTTTTCTTGTATTTTATCATAATATTTCTTTATTTACTTATGTCTTCAAATATTTTTTTAGCGGGTTCAGTTTTACGAGACCACTAGAGAGGTACAAAAGAAGGCGTCAATAGATAAGGTGTGTATTAATATAATATTTCTGGAAAAGTGACATAGACCTTACAGAATATCTTGTGATTGTAATTTTTATTTTCATAAAAAGAAATCAATCGCACTGGTGGTGGAACATATAAAAGCATTCTTTCTGAACAAGAACAAGATGCTCAGATTTTAGCCATGGCTGCTCCTCAAATTCAACCATTGCCTAATTGCTATGATGATGCTGCAATATATTTTGGTTTGTGTAATATTAAAATGTATATCTTTATATTTTAACATCACAAAATAATTATAATCATGATCTTGTTTAATTTTATAGGTGATACAGAACCAGTTTGTGAAGTTATATCTTCATCACCGGCCACAATCCAGACCATTGGTAAATTTAGTTTATTTTTTTATTATTTCCATAATTTATATTATGTATACTTTATGTGAATATTTTTTAGATCACCAAGATACAACTATGGCCTACATGAGTAAAGCAGACAATAGCAAACCTTGTACAATAACATCAATAAATATAGCTGGTAAACATTTTCATTATTGTAGTAGTTTATATGGTAAACTAATTTGGTATTTTGCTATATTCATTTCTTTTACTTAATAGATGACCAGCCAGCTGCAATGGTCATCAAACCCCAAGAAAAAACAAACCCCTAAGATCATCCTCTGCTGGTAATTATCTTATTATTGTTATTTGTGCCAATGGTATGAAATTTTCTTTAATATTAAACTAATACTATTTTTCAGGACAAATGAAACCTACACATAATACAGTTAAACAGCAATATTTTCGCACTAAACTAAGAAATGCCAAATTAGAAGCCAAATACCTTATCAATAAAAACAAAAGGGAAATGAATAAATATAAAATAGAAATGCAAATTTTAAAATTGAGACTACAGAAACTGAAATCGAAGCATTGAAATAAAAATAATTTTAAGAGGAAAAATGTGTATTTATTAAATTAGTCCTTACAATAAAGTTTTGATTTGACCCAAGTGAGGAGAGGAGGACTCAACAGATCAACCCATAGGGGGTTGATCTGTTGAGTCCTCCTCTACATAGGGTAAAGCAAAATCCTCCTCTGACAGTTCATCAGATCGCGACAGGGCAATATTATGAAGCACTGCACATGCTACAATGACTGGTGGAATGTTTTTTATATTTAGGCCCATCCCGTTCTGTAGGCAAGGAAATCTTCTTTTAAGGACCCCGAAAAGCCTTTCCACCGGATTCCTGGTACTTATTTGTAAACGGTTATAAGCTTCTTCAGCAGCCGTCCTTGTATTTAGTAATGGAGTAAGCAGATAAGGCCGACATGGATATCCACTGTCCCCAAGAATAATACCTGTGCCAAAGTCCCCACGCTCTAATTGAGCACACAGTGGTGAGTCATTAAATATAGTACTATCATGTACAGAACCTGGCCATCTTGCAATCACATTCCTTATGCGTAGTCTTGCATCACATACCATTTGCACATTTAGTGAAAAATAGCCTTTCCTGTTCCGATAGACTTCAGATTGGGCACCACCTGAAAATAAATTCTAATTATATTGTGGGACAACAAACTTTACTAAAGTACCTACTAACATATTTTTGTATGTTGTTTGTTGTACTGTGTAAGCAAAATCAACATTTTAGGACACATGATTACAATGAACTTGGTAAGGACATACCTGGAGAATTTATTTTAATATGAGTGCAGTCCACAGCTCCCACAACTCTTGGAAATCCTGCTATTGCAAAGAACTCATTTGCCACAACTGGAAATTCTTCTGGTGTTGGCATATTTATGTACGTTGGTTTTAAGCTGGCTTGCTGCTGGTTTGCTGGCTTCTTGGCTGTTACTTTGTGCACTATTCGGTGCACCGTGGGTTGCTCAACCGCAAAAATATCGCCTATTACGCGTTGGTAGCTGCCTGTCGCATAGTACCGGAGAGCTATAAGGATTTGGTCCACTGGCTGTATGGCTCGGTTTCTTTTTGTTAGGGGTTTAATACTGCTACCAAATACAGAGTCCAAATATAACACAGTTTCTTTCGAGATGCGGAACCGTGAAACAAACTCGCTGTCGTTGTACTTTTCAAAAGCGTTCAACATTACTTCATTTCTGCGGTTCACAGTTGGCCTTTCATGATCCGAAAGTGAAGACAAGGACGATAAAGACATTTTTATCACAATTTTATTTTGTTTCAATAGATTTAACTTGATTTGAGGGACCTCGCGACCACTCTCAGATTTAAGGGCTGCTCAAATCAGTTTCACAGCTCATTTGACAGATAAATAACGTTGAGTAGCGTTCCTGTATACGATTTTTAAACCGAGTGGTGTTTGAGCACCACTTAATTTAAGAAGCACTTATATTTAACAGATGCTCATATTAAGACGTTTGTGTATACGAAATTAAAGTTTAGGAGCTGCTCAAACGCTTAAGCAGCCCTTAAATATTTGAGTGGCGTTTCAGTATTCGGCCGGAAGCATTTCAAAATTTAATTAAAATGATACCAAATTATGGCGTAAAGCCAAATATTATAAACATAAAGACAGCTATCGAGATTATAGCATATGATATCCGAAAAAATATCTGTAAAGAATTTAAAAATAAATTAATTTGTATAAAAATTGACGTGGCAAGCAGAGCAGTCAAGAAGATTTTTAGGAAACAATTTGCAATTCATTTCTGATGGTAGAATTCATTTGCGTAATTTGAGCGTAATTGAATTGAATTAAATGAAAGAAATACAGCGGTATTTCTTAAAGACAGACTACAAGACAGTCACAATAATTTTGAGCCGTTATGGAATAGAACTCCGCCAATAATACTCTATAACATTCGATAACAGAACAAACATGCTTGCGATGTCTTGTATAATTGATGAAGAGATGCAAGATCTCAGGGCAGGGCAGGAGGGACTGTCAGACTTGTACTGACTAAAATCCACGGTGTCCATCAATAGCCCTTTATGTTCCGGGGTCACGGTGATGGTATAAGTCCCGCGACCCCGGCAGGCTTTAGCCCTTTGAGAGGGGGCCCCGTCATTATGCTGACGCTCTTTGAGGCGCGTGTGGAACACGACGACGCACCGCCGTCGACCCGGGCATGGTCCATGGTCGGACAGCGAGTTGCCCGCATGCCCGCGCCTACGGTGGCCGAAGATCGTCTTGCGACGTCCGGCGCCGTTGGCGTCCACCACCGCGGCCCAGGTGGGGCGGAGGGAGGACATTGTCCTCTCTCTCACGCGGCCTGCCGTACAAGCACCATTAGTGTTGGTTTAACCTCTAAGCGAGCGCCGTACGGTGTTCGATGTATTAATCCATTTCGCATGGTACTTCATCGAAAATATTAAAATTTAAGGAAATTATCTGAACGTTTAGCTCAAAAGTGGGGCCCTTCACGAGATAATTACATATGTGCCTCCTGTAGGAAACGACTTTTTAATGAAACACCTCCAGTAGCTAATGAAGACATTGTGCAATGCAGTCAAACATCTAGTGAACCTTCGCAAAACATGCAAGATGAGCCGTTTATTCCCGAAGATAAGTTTGATTAAATTGAATTATCAAAACGTTTTGATAATTCGCAATTGACTGATGTTTACGAGTCTTAAAAATATTGATATGTCTTTACTTTGCATGGATATGGATATTAGTTGGTCCGAGATTGCAGTTTTGTTTACATTTGAGAAATTACTTGATGTTGTACTCGTATTATTTACTTATAAACAACAATACGTGTAATGAAACATTACAATATTCCCGCGCGATATTCAAAACCGATTAGTTTTTTTTCGCAAGTTCAGCTTTTCTTAGTTTTTTTAATTGCGTGATAAAATCATGAAATGAGTTCTCCCGCCCTGCATGGGGTGCCACGGTGTCCTTCAATAGCCCTTTATGTTCCGTGGTGACGGTAATTAAATAAGTTCCGCGACTCCGGCAGGATTTGGCCCTCTGAGAAGGGCCTCGTCATTTTGCTGACGCAATTTGAAGCGCGGGTGGAACACGACGCGCTGTCGACCCGGGCATGGTTCATGGTCGGACAGCGAGTTGCCCTACGGTGGCCGGAGATCGTCTGCCGACGTCCGACGCCGTGGGCGTCTACCACTGCGGTGCGGGGGTGGACGGAGGACGCTGTTCTATTCCTCGCGCGACCCGCCCCCTCCTTCGCGAACATTACTGCTTTGCAGGAGGCGACCGCTTCCCACTCCGTTGTGTTGTTAGAGTAATTGCCACTTTTTTCCTTTTTGGTTAATTTTTAATAGAATTATAATGAATTAAAAAAAAGCCCTTCTTTTTTTCTGAAAATTGGGGGTTCATAGGAAAAAGTAAAAAGTATTTAATTGATTGATTTATCTGTTTTTTTTTATATTAAAGGAAATACTTCGCGAAATAATCGCTCAATCGCTCCATATTATTGAGGACTAGAGCAATAAGGGTTTCTTCCAGTATTATAAAGGCTCAGGAATGGAAAAAAATAGGAAAATATAGAAGGAAAATAGTAGGAAGTAAGTTTTTATTTATAAGTGACCCGCAACGCTTATTAACAATATTGTTGAAATATTTTCAAAATGAACGAAATTACGGGAAAGAACAGGTCTGACAGCGAGGTAAAATTAGCTTGGAAAAGGATGAAGCTTGCGGCTAAAGCGAACTGGTCCGCTCACAGGCAGTCTCAGATGAAAA
Source organism: Agrotis ipsilon (assembly GCA_028554685.1). Classification (NCBI taxonomy): domain Eukaryota; kingdom Metazoa; phylum Arthropoda; class Insecta; order Lepidoptera; family Noctuidae; genus Agrotis; species Agrotis ipsilon. Next base: position 13,471,981 of record CM052972.1, read on the forward strand.
CACGGGGTGGTGAAAAACGCCTTCTCAAGAGGATCTGGCAATAATGGACATAGCTCCTCTCGATTTTGTCGTCGAATATAATGAATACGACAGTAATGCAATAAGAACTGTGAGTATTATTACTTTACTTATCTAGAAACCTTGAAACTGAACACTAAAATGTATTTTTTTTACTAGTCTGCTCTGTCCCACTCCTGGGCAAAGGACTCCCTCCAATCCTTCCACTTAATGGCTCCAGAATGTTACATAATTTTAATAATCAATACTTGTAGGTTGACTTAAACCCCACAGAAGAAATCGAAGCTGGTCCTAGCACAAGCTTTTCTCACATAATCGTAGAATCACCTGCGATCAATGATGACGTAAAAGTTTTAGTAGACCAAGGTAAACATATAAAGTAATATTTTAATAATCTAATAAAATATAAAGGATTTTATTAGATCATTATGATTTTATTATGCAATTCGTCTGTATGTAGAGACGCCAGCAGGTCAACCTAACCAAATTTGTCAAATTTTAATAATCCGCCCACTGCTTGAGTATGATAATCTACTAAAGAAACAAATTGAGGTAGGTTGATGTGCGTCTGTACATAATTTCAAGTACTTCAGCGGTAAATTTTGGAACTAGTACTCCAAAAAAAAGACAAAATATTCAGAGAAAGCGGTCAGGTAAAAAGGGTAATGGAAGCATGTAGGCAAGTTTTTTTAGATAATATTTTAATAACATTTGCTTAAAAAAATGTATATGCTCAAATATTTCATAGAAAATAAGCAAAACTGAACAGCAACACTCAGTTTAAAAAAAGGCAAATAGAAATGCTAGAAATTGAGCATGATTATAATATTAAAATAGCTGAAAAAAAATTGAACTAGAAATACAGTTATTACAAAATAGTAGTAAACATAAATGATGAGCACCATATTTTTTTTATCAAGGGAAAGGTCATTGGGCATCTTGTTTGGACATTTGACCCACGGTGTAGACAAACGAAATAGGGAAAGGTATTTAGATAAATGTATCTGCACCCCAGTGGTACGGATCGCATTCTTGTGGGCCATGGGAAAATTGAGAAAAAAAAAGATTATTAAGGTATTTTTAAAACATTTTTGTAGGTCAGGAATTAACTCAAATCAGCTGGAATGTTTTTTTATGTCTAAAATATTTTTATCACTCGAAAACTTTTTGATTTCGTCATCGATTACAACACACTACTTACATTATCATCTCGAACTCATGTCTGAATTAATTTGCCAGCTATGGGTCAACCTTGATGGGTTGACCCATAGCTGTCAAAACTGAACAGCTTTTACTTTACAACTTTCAAAAAATGACAAAAATCATTGACTTTGACCGATTATTTTGGAAATACTATGTTTTGATGTTCCGATAGTCTCTCGATTTTATGCGCTGAGTAAACAGACGCTCTTACTTTTTTATAGTTCATTATTTAATACTGTTAGAATATTATTGTGTTATACACTGGTATTAAAATTAATTAAAAAATTAAAAATTTGTTTATTTCGCAAACACAGATTTTTGAAAAAAACACGTAAATGATTGGAGCCTCCTTGTAAGCAAAAAATGCCTGTGCTAGGAGACTCCGCTCTTTCACAGCAAGTAAAAAAAACGGCTCCTTCGCAGAATGTCCACTGGTCGCAAAATGTCTCTTTCGCAGAATGTCCACTTCGCAAAATGTCCCTTTCGCAGAATGTCCACTTCGCAAAATGTCCCTTTCGCAGAATGTCCACTTCGCAAAATGTCCCTTTCGCAGAATGTTCACTTTTTTTTGGCTCCTTCGCAAAAGCGAAGGAGCCAAAAAAACAATTTAAAAAATGGAAACAAAATAAATTTAAAATAAAAAACGTGTAGGTGTGTGTGTGTGTGTATGTGTGTGTTAAAAGAAGCAAGTGAGTTAAATTATGCGTTGCAGTAGTGCCTCAGTGTCTTCATAAGTTAATGGTTTTAATCCAAGCAATAAGATTTTTTTTGCATACATATTCCTGTTTATTGTATAAGTTTATCTCTCTATTTAACCTATTATACAGTTGAGCAGAACGTAGATTGTATTGTATAGCAGCGAATTTAGTTTTAGTTTGTGGTATTTGAGCAATGATGTCTTTTCGTCTTTTAGATATGATGTTAATATCGTAAGGAAGTGTCTTATGTTTTTTTAGGACCGTTGATGTAATGTACAGTTTACGAACAGAAAGCAGACCGCTAATCTGGTATAGACTGTCAGTAGGGTATCTTCTCTTCTTGAAATACATAATTTTGATTAGTGCTCGTTGTCCTCGTTCAACGTCTATAAATCTTGTTTTTGCCGCACCGCCCCATATAGGGATACAGTAGACCAAAACTGATTGCACAAGTGCCACATAAACTTCGTTCAGAAGATTTCTATTATGACCTACTTTTTTAATTATATTTGTAGGGAGGACATGTCGTAATGTTTTAAATATCCAGCCCAGTTTCCTAACTCTTCCCGTTACGTGCTCAAGGTGAGCATACCATGATAATTTTTGGTCAATCATGACGCCTAAATATTTAGTCTGTGAGACTTTAATAATTGCACGGCAACTACAGTTATTTTTTGAATCTTCATCACAAGAGTGTATGGACGCTAAAAGTTTCATTTGGTTGTGAACGATTCGTGATGGTAAAACAAATGTAGTTAGTTTTAACTGTGTTTAGTGTCAGAAGGTTGTCATTGAGCCAGTTCGTTATTTGGACCATGCCTGATTCTGCTTTGAGTTTGACATCAGACCAGCTATTCCCGGAAAAGACAACAGCTGTGTCATCGGCGTAAGAAAAAATTCTTGCGCTATTGACTTTTAGGTTGCAAAGATCGTTAATATACAGGGTGGGCCATAAAGGCGTACGATTTTAAAAACACTCTTGCGTTTGAAGCTTTAGAGAGGGGACTGCGCGGGTGGTGGGGTTAAGTAGCTCAGTTCCCGGAAATTTAGTCGCGATGGATCACTTCACCGGAGCGCAACGTGCATTCTGCGTTAAACATTATTACAAAAATCGCGATTCGTGCATTATTGTTCGGCGTTTATTTCGGCGTGAGTTTGGATTACATGACCTAAATCAGTGTCCGAAAGAAAGTGTGATTCGATCGTGGGTCAGAAAGTTCGAAGATACTGGTTCGACTCTCAAACAGTAGCCTGCGGGACGCCCAAGGTCAACAAGAACGGAAGACACAATTGAACAAGTTAGAGCTTCAGTTCAACGTAATCCTGCTCTATCGACTCGAAAGCGTTCAGCCGAACTTGTGGTATCCAGAACATCTTTACGTCGCATTTTGTTGAAAGATCTGAAATTGCACCCGTATAAAATTCAACTTGTGCAGGAATTACAGCCAAATGATCCAATTTTACGACGAGCTTTTGTTGAAACAATGTTGGAACGCTTTCGGAGTTTCAACAATATTTTGTTCTCCGACGAAGCCCATTTTCACATAAATGGGCATGTGAATAAACAGAATTGCCGTTACTGGGCTGCAGAGAACCCACGTGCAAAACATCAAAAGCCTCTGCATTCGCCGAAAGTAACCGTTTGGGCGGCCATGTCAGCGCACGGAATTATCGGACCCTACTTCTTCGAAAATCGACAAGGCCAATCTGTCACTGTAAATTCTGACCGATACATAGCCATGTTAAGGGATTTTTTCTTTCCACAACTGCAACAATTTGAAACCTATAATCGTGCGACATGGTTTCAACAAGATGTCGCGACATGCCATACAGCTAATGCCTCTTTGGCGGTCGTAAACGAGATGTTTGCTGGGAAACTGATATCGCGCCGAGGTGACATTGCATGGCCTCCTAGAAGTCCGGATCTAACGCCACTGGACTTTTTTTTGTGGGGATACCTAAAAAGTAGAGTCTACTCTAATAACCCAGCCACGATTAACCAGTTGAAGACCAATATCCAGGAAGAAATGGCAGCTATTCCCCGTGCAATGTGCCAGCGAGTTTTTACCAATTTGAGGTTCAGATTCGAAGAATGTTTGCAGCGGGATGGTGCACGCCTGGATGACGTTATTTTTAAGAAATGAATTTCCCAGATGTAAATTTTTATAAAAATAAAAAGAAGGATGGACAAAACGTCCCATCCCTTGTAACACTTCCATCTATATATCAAATGAAAGCACTTGAAAAGTGTATCATTTCATTGTATAACAGCAAACCTGTAAACCATGGGAGAAAAAAGTTATTGAGACTTTTATGTCAAAATACCAACGATACATAATGTTAGGCAGAAGTCATGTATGTCTTAAATTATATCAATCCATACTCAATACTGTGTGCTAATGTATCGTTGACATTTCTGTATTTAAAAAAAAATGCCAGGATGAGGGGCGCTACTTGATTTAACCAATGAGCGCAATGGTAGAGTTTGCCGTCAAAAAAAAAGAACTTGATAACAAATCATGATGATGTCAGCATGACAAAATGTCACATAACATGCAAAAAAAAAAACTTGCTAGTTTCTTTAACCGATTCTCGGACTAACTTCAGCTCGTCCACGGTTCTGTGCCTTGACGATTGGGTTTGTCGACTATTAAAGTAGAAGACAGGCGTCAACTATGTGTTACGTGTTCGCGATCTTTACTTCGAGTCAGAATTCGTCATAGCATGTTATTACGAGAATAAGTATAATTATGGAAGATCGGCCGGGATTCACAGAGTTTATAATGGAACACATTGATTTCGAAAATGTCAGTTGTAATATTTAATTATAGCGTTTTTGAAAAAGAATAAGGCGCTGTCTCCACAAGCGACAGAATCGCGGCGATATTATAGTCGTGCCACATATTTCCATATACTCTATATGAACGTGTCTCCACACGGCGATGTTCATAGATTTTCACATGGAAAGGATGGGTACAAGCGTTGGCGCTGGTACGCATCATTACCATGACAAAAAGCTATTCAGACACTGTTAGCACTTCGGACACTAATGAAGGAAACCAACAAATGACAGAATCAATAGTACACTGGTGATTTTTTTTACTCCTTTGCTTCCTCGTTAGTCAGTTGAGTACCTAACGTTTTGGATGTGACGGTCTTATAGCCATGTTCTTTTAAGTAGGGGCTGTGGTAGGGGATTGAGCCTCTAAAGCCCCAATCGAGTTTAAATTCATTATTTTCATACAATTATCACTACTAAGTACTATGATTTTCTTTTATAGAGTCAGAAGTGGGTGCCGCTAAATCAACAATGTTACTCTTTCTCATGATCTGTACACATATTATCATGAGAAAAAGCTAAGAGCAATGTTTTCTTCTGAAAATCGAAATTCATCTTTTGACATAAAAGTCTGAATAACTTTTTTCTCCTATAGTTTGCAGGTTTGCTGTCATACAATGAAATGATACACTTTTCACGTACTTTCATTTGATATGTGGATGGGAGTGTTACAAGGAAAGGGACGGGGTCCATACATTTCTGCCCATTCTTCTTTGTATGTGAATTGTACTAAGTTTTTTTTAAATCATTTTTTCAAATTCGCAATTCTTTCTGGCCCAACCTGTACGTTAAAAATAAAGTGGGGCCCAGTACGCTCCCCTGGGGCACGCCGAATGATATGTCCGCATCATCACTAACATATGCTCCTATCTTAACCTTCTGCTTTCTATTAGACAGGTAATCTTTGAAAACATTAAGACTGGTTCCTCTTATTCCAGCTCTTTCCAGTTTGGTCACAAGGGTGGGAACAGAAACGGTGTCAAAAGCCTTTTTCAGTGGATACTCCCTGTCTAAAACCAAATTGTGTTGATGATATTATTTTGAATTTATTTAAGTAGTTTATGAGTCTCGTATTAGTTAGTTTTTCTATAATCTTAGACAGGGCTGGTAGGACCGAAATAGGTCTGTAGTTATTGACATCATCTCTGTTCCCTCCCTTGTGTACCGGTGTAATAACGGATTTTTTCAGTGGGTCTGGGAAAATGCCATTTTTAAAACAAAGGTTAGCCAGGTGGGCAATGATGGGAACCACTTCTTTGCAAACATATTTAAGAAAACTAGTAGATATTCTGTCACATCCTGGGGAGCTGGACGATTTCAGGCTCATCAAAATACTCTCAACTTCCATTGGGTCCGTGTCCAATAGTACAAAAGAATTAGTTTGAGCAGGGGAAATGTTAGGTTGGTCAGAGGGTATATTATTAGTCCTGGGTTGAATTTGTTCAGCTAATTCTCTACCAATTTTCACAAAGTACTCGTTTACGAAGTTAACTGGTTCAGTTGGAGATGGTTTGATACCTAACAAAGCTGCACTTTGGCTGTTTACTGGATTTGAATAAGTGATTGATTTAATGTTTTTCCAGAGTAACTTAGAGTTTTTGATTGATTTAGTGAGTAATTCTCTTTCATATTTTCTTTTTATCCTTTTGATGATATTATTACAAAAATTTCTGTACCTACAGTATGTGATTTTTAATATTGCATTATACGGATCAGAACGAGAGTTTTTCTGCAGTTTGTTGCGGTTTTTAATACAGCGCAGTATTCCTGGGGTGATCCAGGGTTTAATTATACGTTTACTGTTAGGAATGCTTGTTATTGTAGTATTATTATTAATAGCATCAGTCAGTTTCTGTATAAGTAGGTTAGTTAGTAGGTTTGGATCATTACAAAATAACAACTCAGCAAGATTTTTTTCATGTAAATATTTTAGTGCTTGTTCAAAATTTATAGTAGTGGCAGTTTTTTTTATAACTTCTTTATTTTTTATTTTAGAAAGAGATAAGAATGTAGTGTAGTGGTCAGTAATTGAGGTTTGTAAGATAGCAATTGACGCAGATGTCTTTTTTTTAAGAATTCGCAACATGAAGTGGTCCAGGAAACTCAGCTCTCTGGTGGGCAAAGTATGACCAGTACCTATTTCGGTTTTTTCTTTCATGGGCTAATTCCTCGTCTTTGGGCCTAATGTTAATATTTATGTCACCCGCTATTACAACATTTTTTGTGAATCTAATGAATCTAAGTGAATCTAAAAAAATATCAGGATTTGCGTTTGACGGCGAACGATAGATACACATGACAGTATAATTCAGTAAGTCCAGTTGGAGACAAGACGCCTCAGATAGTTTTATTTCCTGAACCTTGGAATTTAACGATTTTTTTATATAAACCATTAACCCCATCATTCTGGTTCAAGTGCCGCGTTGTTACGTAAGAGTGATAATTACTAAAGTGTGTTTTTTAATTCCGTAGACTAAACTGACATTACGAGTGTTGTCAGTTTATTGCAATTCTTAAATAGTGATGAGGCACAACCGAAACTTAGCGTTAATAAAATCAAGTATCGTTTTTTTACAATAAGTTACCTGAAATAATGTGTTTGTCCTAAAATAATGTGTAGGTACTTATTTAAAACGTAATAATACAAAATTAATTATGTAAATTATTTATTTTAAATTACATAACTTAATTACAGGTATTCGCGTTAATCTGATTCAGATAATAACTCCATGTCTGAAGAATATTCTAAATCATCTGAATCGCCACCTACTTCTATGATAAACCTATCAGTAATGTCGTCGGTTATATGGCCCAGATGACACATTTCATCTTCAATTTTAATTACACGGACTATACAGTCTTTCCACTGCTGCGGGATCACTTGACGAAGTCCTTCTTCTAAAAGGCTTCGTACTTCATTCATTTTGAATGTTTTATTATTTTTAGCGACATGCCCCTTTACTTGAGCCCAGACCAACTTTAATCGGGTTTAGCTCGCAGTGGTAAGGGGGCAGTCGCAAAATAGTGACCCCGTTCAGCAGCCATCTCGTCGACGACATTTCTTTCATGGGTTTTTTTGTGCTTTCGGGCAATTTCATTTAATTGGGGCTTTAACATTGTCTCGTCATACGAAATATTTTTTGATTTTAGCCAACCTTGGATTTGCCCTTTTCGCCAACTAGAAGTAGGTAACGAATCCAGTTTCCTGGTGTGATATGGAGCATTATCTATTAAAAGTACTGCGTTTTCTTTTAATTTCGGAAAAATATTTTAAACCAGTTTTCGTATATAGGTATCAGAAGTCATCTCGTTGTGGTAATCATCTAGCCCTATAATTTTTATAATGATGACACCCACACGACGGTCTTCTGAAAACCATACTTTTTTTATCCTCTATAATGTTTTTTGTTTAATTTAAAGGCAACGAAACATGGTCGGATTACGCATGGCGTTGTGCAGCCGTGTGTACGTACGTGAATTTTAAATATAAAACTTTGAATGAAAATTAAATTCGTCTATTATAGATAAAAAGTTACGATTCAACAAACCGTTATCGTAGGTACAACACTGCACAAAACAGCTGGCAATATTATTTGTAAATTTGACATTTGCATGTGTCAATTTAGTCTACGAGATTATGAGACAGACTTTAAGTTGTGGTATGGGTTTATTTGTGTTTATTCTGCATTCCGTTAGTATTATTACATCAGTCTCGAATTTAAAAGTAGATAACAGAACTACAAAAGCATCAAAGTTGGCGTATATGCTCCTTATATTTTGTGAGAAAATAGTCAAATAATTTTTATTTACGTAAATATGTTCAGTGAGACTCGAACAATCGCATTCAATTGAACTCGCAATTTCAAGTTTCTATCTCATTGACCATTTGTAGGGTGTCAGTCATTACAGTTGTTTATTAATAAAAAGATAATCACTGCAAGACAATCGCAAATAACACTGTATAACATATGTAAGAGGACAACGATATGGTTTTATTTCTTGTAATAGCATGCATGATAGCTTTAAACTTAGTATTTTTATATGTTTGGATGTGATTATTTGTGATAAGCGAGTGTAAGAACAGCTGTGTGAATTGCTTAAGTGAAGGATTGTTTTTACATAAACTGTAGTCGACTTTTGTGAGGCGTAAGTATGTTTTTTGATGCTTAACTGAGTTATTGAAAAGGTGTGGGACGTGTGTGATGAATGTATACATAGGTTAATATTCATAATCGGCAATTGTGGTAAGTAAGGACTGCGTGTACATTTCTATTTTTCGTCGTTGGCAACATTACCACTTTCCTGTTCCTGTCATGGCTTGCACCGAGTAAGATTATTGTTGTTATTAATTATAAAATAAAGAACTATGTTTGAGTGGAAATAAGTGTTTATTTAAATACGATCCAATAACAAAATATGGTAGAAGAGTGTGGTTTATTAAATATGTAGAAGATTACGAAAATATAGCAGGATCGAAATAAAAGTAAAATTTTCTTTGTGCTGCATTAAAAACGTGTGTGCTGAAAATAAATAAAAATGGAGCGTAATCAACAAATTGCAATACCCATTTTCGATTGAAAAGAATACGCAAATTGGAAAATAAGACTGACAAAATTTCTGCAGTTTAAAAAGTGTCAAGAAGCTATTACGAGGAAAATCTTAAGCACTGATGACAAAGACAAATGGACGGACAAAGATGTGCAAGCAACTAACTACATATATGGGGCAATAACGAATAAGCAATTGGAATATATATCTGAGTGTGAAACAGCATACGACATAATTCGTAAGTTTGATTCTATGTATTTAAAAGGCTCAACATCCTTGCAAATAATTTACCGAAACAATCTTGAAAATTTAAAGTTAAAAAACTATCAAGAACTAGACTCCTTCTTTGATTATTTTGAAAGATCAGTAAACGAGCTTAAGCAGGCTGGTGCCACTATAACAGAAAATGAGAAGTTAAATTATATGTTAAGAGCACTGCCCAGTGAATATAGTCACATTGGAGACTTATTGGATGTGTTGCCAAAAGAGGAAAGAACTGTGGAATATCTAACGAATAAAATTAAAATTAAATATTTGGCACAAAATACACAAGAAAAGCCAGAAGTTACGGACAAATCAAATGCCTTTAAAACTGAAACAAAGTCAGCCCCTAACTCAAAGGGGTTTGCAACTTTTAGTACGGACGTTGGCCTCAATTTTTTTTCTTTCGCCACTGGTGTAACTTAGGGCATAATTAGACTACTACCTAAGAAGTCCTTAGAAAAAAAAAAAAGTTTCTAAACCGTAACCAACCAGAGATATGACGGTTTGTATTTTGTTCTAATCTATAGTTATTTTTTGTAGGAAACCGTAGATTTATTGATGAGCTAGCTTTTGCCCGAGGCTTTACCCACCCCAACCGCCTTTATGTAAAGCCTATAACCGTTTCTAGAGTCCCATCTATCTCTGTACCAAAATTCATCAACATCTGTTCAGCCGTTTTGACGTAAAAATGGAACATACCTTAATACATAATTATTTCGTATTTGTAATACAAGTAGGTTTACGAGGAATAATGAGTGGTCTGTTTATAACACTGTTAAGAAGATCTTTTTAACCGACTTCAGTAAAGCGTGAGGGAGAGGATAGCGTCCTTCCTCCAACCCAGCCGCAGTGATGGACGCCCATGACGTCGGACGTCGCAGGACGATCTCCGACCACAGTAGGCGCGGTCATGCGGGCGGCGAGTTAAGGGCAACTCGCGCGCGCGTTGTGTTCCACGCGCGCCTCAAAGAGCATTAGTATGATGATGAGCCTGCCGGGGTCGCGGGACTTACCTGAGTACCGTGTTTTTCGTTTTGAAGTTGTAAAATAATGTAATGAGTTCTTCCTCTATGGCTGAAGACTGACTAAAATCCATCCAATGCAGGGCACTTCGTTTTGTGGTCCCGTTAAATCATCCAATGAATCCTCCCACCCGAGTAGGATGAGAGAGACTGTTAGATGTAAACTGAGTACAATTCACGGTTTCCTTCAACAGCCCTTTACATTCCGTGCCTACGGTTACCAGATAAGACGGTTCCGCGACTTGAACTCTGAGGGGGGGCCCCGTCAGGTTGCCTACAAATGTTTGAGGCGCCCATGGAATATGACTCGCCGTCGACCCGGGCATGGTCCGAGATCAGACGAGTCACCCATTATTCGCCGTTTAGTCTCGCCTCGCAAAAATGCTGGGCTCGAGATGTCACCACCTATCGCTTCCTTAAGGATGCGGTGGTGCTCCGTCCAAGCGGGGCAGTACTGCACCTTATGCACCAGCGATTCTTGCAATAGTGACACGTAGACGTTTCTTCCTTCCCTACCAGACAAAAAGATACAGTAAGCTCCCGAAAATTCTGTGTCCGGTGTGGACCTGTGTCAACCGGAAGGTGAGGACCTGCGTCATACGGAAGGTGAGGACGCCGAAGCGCCTCTCCAGCTACTTCTAAAAGGAGCCATTACTGCCGCGGTTGCGGCGTGCCCGAACCTCGATTGCGACAGTCGCTCCCTCAATACCGCCTTGTGATCGCGCCGAGCTCTTCTCGGAGTGCCTTGACTTATCGAGGCAGCGGAGGTCCACCCCGGCGTTGCGCCGATGCAAGCCACTCGTAGAGCCGCTTGAAAGCGGCCACTGCCACATTTCCACCGGTTGTTGGGGACGAGTCCCAGATACTTCATCAACCCGACGCCGATATCTACTATAACTTCCCCCACTGTTATTTAGGACTGACCGTGTCGCGTTGGAGATCTGTCCCACTTTCACAGAGCTACGCTATAGTCCTAAGTTCCTTACGGAGGCGGTAGGTGGGGGCGACCTCTCGCTTCTGGCATTGGTTAAGGCTGCGGGGTGAGATGAAATGGAAAGCAGCCACCTCCTTCCGTGAAGCAGTTTTGCTAGTGAAGGAAGAGGCGAAATGCTTGAGGGAGAGGACAGCCACACAGCCGCAGCGGGAGACGCCTGGGGTGTTGAACGATGTGAAGCGATTGCCGGTCGCCATAGGCTCGGGCATGCTGACGGCGGATAATGGGTGAATCGACGCGACGTGACGCGACTTATTCCACTTCGATCGGAAATGGAAATCACGGTGGATTTTTGTCCGTACGAGTCTGACAGACCCTTCTCTCCACTCAGGGAGGGAGAACTCACTTTTTGATTATTTTTTAACGTGCAACGTCTAAGCAAGACGATTTTGTTTTATCCTTTTTAGTGGGTACAGTCGTAATATTCTGTTGTGTGTTAGCGTAAAAAATGCATAGATATGCGATAGCAGCAATCGCAGATGACTTGCTACCATTTATTGAACAGATTCCTCGATTTCTCAAAGACTACGTCATGACCTAGTAATCATGGGACCATCTGTTAGATCCACTTTAAAACAAAATAAGAATTACCCAAATTGGTCCAGGCGTCATTGACAAGTAAGGGAACATAATTTAAAAAAAATGTTCAACGAATTGTGAACCTCCTTTTTGAAGTCGGTTATAAAGATCTTATAATCAGTGTTGTAAACAAACCACTCATTATCTACTCAAAAGTTTGCTTTACTAGTTTTAGTACTTAAGCAAGCTTTTGACTAGGTAAACTTGTATCGATTAAAAGTGTTTTTTTTTACTAAACTGTGCAATGTGATTGCACACAAAATGGTTGATAGCAATTTTTCAAAAATGGGATCAGTGATTTTATATCTTTCAAAATGTCGAAACGTGCGAGCGAGAGGTACATTAGCTCTTGTATTCGCCTTAAGGTACGTTTCGTTTTTACGTCAAAACGGCAACCAAAATTCATCAACATCTGTTCTCAGATGTTGATGAATTTTGGTTTAGAGATAGATGGGACTTTAAAGACGGTTATAGGCTATACATAAAGTCGTTTGGAGGAAGGGCAAAACCTAACACATCAATAAATCTATGGATTCCTACTAAAAATAACTCCAGATTTGAACAAAATCAAAACGGTCATATCTCTGGTTGGTTACGGTCTAGATTTTTTTTATTATTTTTTACGAACTTCTTAGGTTGCGGTTTACTAATGACCAAAATTTCATTACTGGCGAAAGAAAAAAAAATTGAGGCCAAAAAGTTGCAAACCCCTTTATGTTTCATTTGTGGAAAACCAGGCCATGTGAAACGCAACTGTTGGTATAATCGAGAACAGCATAATAAAAATTACAATAATAGAGGAAGAGGTCATTCAAATCATCGGGGACGTGGTCGTGGATTTAAAAATTTGCAGTGCAAGTACTACCATTCCTGGGCATCATTTAGACAGGTGTAAAAAAGATAAAAAAATCATGGGGACAAAAATGAAGTCATCTATATAAAAATCTAAATAAATCAGAAACCCCGGGGTAGATTTTTAAAATATTTCGTACATAGACAGACATTAGTGCCAGGAACACAGCACACGTACTGCCATTCCTGGGCAGCATTTGGAGAGGTGTAAAATACGATAAAAAAATCAAGGCCAAAGGCAGTGCACTTTTTAGCCTGGTGATGTAGTCCACACTTGCTGCAAAACTTGTTCCCTTCGCTTTTGCCTGTTTCTTTATCTCTGCGTTGGCTCCTCGCTGTAGTTTTCCTAACTGCATCTATATTTTACTTTGCCATACCACCTGGAAGGAAAAGGAACTTACGGTCGAGGATTCTTTTTTAAAAAAGGTAATAAACAGCTAATGCAAAACTACAGACCAATTGCGCTTTTGTCTGTATTCTCTAAAATTTTTGAGAAATATATATATAATGAGATCTACGCATACTTAGAAAAACAAAATATTCTCTGCAAAGAACAAAAAGGTTTCCGTAAGAATATGACAATTAACATGGCTATTTATGACTTTCTAAACTTAATTATGACTAATATGGATAAAAGAACACCTGTTTGTGCTTTGTACTGTGATATGACGCAAGCCTTTGACTGTGTTGACCACAATATACTAAAGAAAAAATTTGAGGCATACGGTATAAGAGGCAACGTTCTGGACTTAATATACTCTTACCTTACGAAGAGAAAACAATATACAGCTGTTACAGAGTTAAATCTAAAAACTAAAGAAGAAACTACCTATCTGTCCAAAGAACGCACAGTTAATTTTGGAGTACCTCAGGGTTGTGTATTGGGTCCTTTATCGTTCTCAGTTTATATTAACGATTTGCCCAAAGCCCTAGACTTCCCAATAACACTCTTTGCTGATGACAGCACGGTAACAATACCTTGCAATAATCCCGAATCTTATGAATCTGATGTCAATAAAGCAGTCAATTCAATAATCTCTTGGCTTAATGACAATAATTTAAGAATCAATCTTACAAAAACGCATTTAATGCACTTTGCCCAAAAGAAAACCAGCCCGAAATTAGGAGTTCAATACCAGAATAACAAAATTCAAAACGTCGATAGTACGAAATTTCTAGGCCTCATTATTGATAGGCAACTAAACTGGAAAGATCATATTGAAGCGCTATGTAAGAAAATTAGTAGTTCATCCTATGCCCTGTATAAACTAGCTCCAACAGTAAACACAGATGCTCTTCTTACAGCATATCATGGGCTGGTAGAATCTATAATAAGATACGGTATTATTTTCTGGGGTAATTCAACAGATAGGGAAATAGCTTTCAAGGCCCAAAAGCGATCCATAAGAGCCATGTTCGGACTAAAAGTAACAGATAGTTGCAAACCATATTTCAAAAAGCACAAAATTCTAACATTGCCGGCCCTCTATATTTATGAAACTGCCATATTTGTTAAGACAAACCTACACTTGTTTCCGCATCTATCAGATACTGTTAAACGTAACAGGCGGTATGATGTGCTACGCGGACGGATAGCTAAAACAGCACTAATGCGTAAAAGCATATTTTCCATAGCTCCGCAAATTTACAATAAGGTTCCAAAGTCTATTAAAGAGTTAAACTTAAAGGGATTTAAAACGAAACTCAAAGATTTACTGTGTTGTAATTGTTATTATTGCTTAAATGACTTTTTGAACGATAATAATTTAACAAACTAATTTAACACCCTAATTTAATTGTAGCATTATAAAGTCATTCTCTTATTTTTTATACTCTCGATATTTAATTATACTCTGACATCTTTATGTATTGAAATGATCATAATTTGACATCCTAATTTAATTGTTATATTGATAAGATATTGACATTATTATATTATTATGACTTTTATTACTCTTGACATGTAAAATTACATTGACATTCTAGACTTGTGTGTGTCTCTATTAAGTATTATTGTTAAATGGCACATTTGAAAATTTATACATTATTATGCAACCAATGCTTATTAATTAATACTGGCATAGCAATCCACATGTTCTCTTTTATAATTATGTATTTGTGTACCCAACATTTGCACGCCACAATTGGCAGAATGTGACGAGACCAATAATTAATCTTAAGACCATACCTTTGTACCATGTTCCGACAAATAAATTATTATGATTATGATTATGATTATGATTCTTTGTTGCTGAAGCCCTTCGATAGCAATTTTTCCAGAGCCGGCCGGTTCGCGTAATTTTCCACCAAGTGTCGAATTTCACCACACACAACACCAATAGTTTGTTAGATTAACTTTAAAGAGTCTGCGATTGATTTAGCGGGAGTGGGCGCGGGCGCACTTTGTACGTGTCGCCAGTAGCGTAGCGGATTTGCAAGTGAGGGAGGAGCGGGGGAGATTTTGTTGATCGGAACCCGGAAGACGGAAGTAGGGAGCGGTAAAGGAACGATTTTATTGGAAGATCCTTCCCGAGTGTGTTGCCATGTTAAGTGTAGTGTTGCAAGTATGCGTGCGTTTATATTTAAACGGGGAAAATAAATAAAAATAAGTTTATAGTATTAAAATAATGCGAATGGCGCAGACACCACCTATTCCTTGTAGTTGTTTTCTTCCAGCTTCTGCGGCCCTACAGATAATTACTGCACGGTCAAGGTTTCTTTTCGAAGAAATCTTTTCTTTTAACTACTATCAGCAATACCAATAACCAACATTATTGCAACTAGCCTGTCTATCTCCATTTTACAAAGCTCACACTTTTTTCCTTGATTTTTCAACCTTGTCACAAAGTGGTCAATTGCTTCGCTATCCTGTTGCCTGTAGTTTAGGAATTCAAATGGTTTGAGTACCAAGCTCTTTAATGATAAATGATATTTATTTTGTAAATTGGTTATAAAAAACACTTTTACACGTCATAATCAATATTTTTAAAGCTAGATGAGGCCGGTGTTTCGTACCTGACTACTCTGAGAAGAAACAGCCGAAACAAACTCAGAGGTCACAGTCTCTTTTAAAGTCCAGACATTGTTCAGGTCATACGAGGACCATGTGGGTGTCTGAGACGGTCTTTTGAAGAAATAACCACACAGATTTGAGTGGACCTGTCCAGTCAGTGCAAGCATTTGTCGGCTACTGGCTCTGCATACGCGTCTAAAGCTTTGAATATGGTATTCAGAGACAATTTGTCTTTTCCCTTAAGCGTATTATAAACTTCCACAACTTCTTCACCTTCTGCATTGAGATAAATAGCGATCTCGCACTTTTTCTAAGCCTGCTGCTTTTATGTATGTATATTTCGAAAAGTTGTTTAAACTTTTTCCAATTAACGTTTGCCCCTAGTTTTAGACCCTTTGGTTGTCGTAGCCTATCCACTGTATGAACCGGCGGCGTCGCATCTTCGTCCGGCATATTAAATTTTGTTTTTCACCAAGACTTTCTCTTTTTCACTAAGTAGAAATCTTATATCTCGTTCTCCACAAAGGTTATCGTCAAAGTAGTTTTCTAACACTAAAGAACAAGGTTCAAAAATGTGGGACTTATTCTTTTTTCTAGGGTTATAAAAGCGATGAGAAACATTCCGCAAAGAACTCGATCATGCCTCACAATATGGTTATAATTCGACTTCTGCCCCACATTATTCCCAAACTGCTTACATTTTAAGCCTCCAAAATCCATATAGTCCATATCGTAGTGCTACAGCTACATCTACAAATTACAATGTACACGATCGTGAATATGAAATATCACTACGTGATACTTACCAGAAAAAAGGCTGCTTAAATCTGTCGCGGTGAACCAAGTGGCCAAAACTAATAGATCAGTCACAATGATTGCACGTGATTGGGCTGAAAGGCCGCATAAGACAAAGTAAGAAAAAGTTTGTGATAAACAAGAAGATTCAAGAAGAAATAAAGCATTTTTATTTAAGAGATGACATACGCCGAAACACAGTTGGAAATTGAGAAACCAAAATTAGGGGAAAGAAGAAGATGCAGATCAGATATTTAACTGACACATTACAACACGAACGTTACATTTTAATAATTACCTAAATCAATCAAATATTTTAATTATTACAAAATTTAAAAGTTGCATAAAAAGTACACTTAGGGCGGCCGTACACGGACTGCTCTAGCAGTTAGCGGCTGAGCGAAATATACGGACCGCTCGAACGGTCGGCGTCGACTGCTTGAGCTGTCGGTTGTTGACTGCTCGAGCTACGCTACCCAACTGCTCGAGCAGTTGATTTTCTACCACAGTCGAGTCATGGATTCTGACGAGGAAGCACTGCTTTTGCTGCTTCTGCTCAGGCGGAGACGACGGCGGCGACGTCAAAAGAGAAAATAAAAGGGTCCACACAATGTATCCGACCTAAAATATGTCTACACAAGTTTTTTTTTTTATCTATGATAATAGTTTTTATTTTTAATAAATAGGTACATTAGAAATATGAAACACCCTGTTAAAATGTTTACGTATCAAGCTGTAGAGTATACCTACCCAGCGCAATAGTCGGGCAGATCATTCCATCTCCATTTTTTTATGCGACAAGGTTTCTAACTACGCCTTGCGTCATAATAACAAATAAAAATCTTTTTTTTTTAAATAAAATCTCTTAAATATCATTTTTTTTTGTTATTAAACGTGTTCTGAACTAGGCTGCTTTTGTAAGACGACTAAAAAGTCACGGTATATACTTTATATTTTTGTTATCAGTTTATTCCTTTTTTTTCCTAGCAAAAACAGATGATTATTATAAATATTATTTATTAGGAATATCGAAAATGAACCAGTTAGTACCAATGTATATAATGTTTGCTCTAATGAGTCAATATGCTGATTCAACCCAAAAACCCAAGGATAAGGGCTACAATTGTAAATATTCATGCGGCAACTATATCAAATTGATTGAGGAAAACATAAGAGTTAATGCTATAGAAAAACATATCGCTCCCCCCACCGAATAATATCGTAATGTGATATAACGATACTTTGCGTTTTATTGCATATTCATCATGTACGTACTGTTATGTCGAAATAACCATTGCTTAAAATATAAATTAAAAATGCTGAGTTTCCCATTGCATTGACGTCAATGCAATAGGAAACCGTAGTTATTTTCATAAGCGATTCTAATTATCTTTAGTCAGTTTTGGATTGGACTTCCGTCGGACATATCAATTTCTAAAACGTGTATTAATTTCAATTATATCTTTCTTTTAGCATATTAAATAGTTTTTTTAAAAAACCGTTTCCCGACCCACTCCGTAACAGTGGTGTCAGAAGTGGGATACCAGTGTTGATATCGTCGTAACCGTTCCGCTGGTATTCCATAACGGGTCGTGGCTATTCTGAAAACTGATCGTGTGCGAACTTCACGTGCCGACGAAGTAATCCATCTCCGGGGTGTCCTTATTTCCGAAACCTCACCTCGACAAACTCAGTGCCATTTTCTAAGACGAGTCGCGACAGTAAGCCTTACGAGTATCTTGCGTAAGCCTGCCGGTCGTCCAGAATTCTCGAAGCTTCCACCTCCAGGAGCTCGACATACACGAGCTCTGTCATCTTGATATCGCCGCAAGGAGCTGGTGATTGCCTTTGCTGCCCTGACACGCGGTACTGCCGCGTGGTGCTGCCACGTGTAAGCGTTGATCACGCTCAGGTGTCGTGCGCCGCCACCCCGCTGTTCCTGACGTTCCTGTTGCTGCTGGCTGCGACTTATCGCGCCGCTGTACTCCTGCTTCAGTAATCGTGCTAATCCAGTGCAGAAGATGCGTATCGACTACTTGGTGTTCCTGTGTCTGTGAGTAAAACATAGTATTTTGCTGCTATCGCTACAACATCCTTAATTTCGAGTAGATATTCCTATTACCTAGGGTATCGCATATCGTAAATCCTATTCTTATTCCTTTATAATTTCCATTCAAGTTCATAATGTCTACGGAAGCAAATGAAACTTCTAAGAAAACCGCAAAAATTGCGTTGAGTGAACAGTTTCCTATCAAGGTGCTCTGTGATTTTATTAGCCCTTATAAGGGAGAGCGCGAAACTCTTATCGCTTTTCTCACCAATTGCCAAAACGCATTAGATCTAGCATCACCAAGTCAAATAGTTCTATTAAATAAATATATTCTATCGCGCCTAGAAGGTAAAGCTCAGATCGCGTGCTCTAATAAAATCTTTGAAGATTTCAACCAATTGAAATGTTTCCTTAAACAAAATTTCGGCGAGAGAAAACATTACAATCATTTGTTGCTAGATTTACAATCGTGCAGGCAAACGGCAAACGAAACTGTTGCGCAATTCGCTCTCCGTGTAGAAAGCTGCCTTACCGATCTTCAATCAGAAATTTATAATTCTGAATCTCTAAAGAAGGATATATCCGGTCGTATCGCTATGACCGAAGATTTAGCATTATTTACTTTTAGTTTGGGATTACATCCACGACTGAGTAATAATGTCAGATGCAGAAACCCAAAATCACTTAATGATGCGATAAACGTGGCTCTCGAAGAGGAAAAGGTACAAAACCTCCTATATAAAACTTCTATTAAACCTAAATGTAGGATCTGTGGTAAACCCGGGCACTCGGACGCTGAATGCCGGGAGAAACAAAAACGCATGGGTCCACCACATACTCCATCGGACCCTCAACCATCAACATCACTCAATAACTCGGGGTCCCAACTTTTCTGTAAATACTGTAAAAATAAGGGTCACGATATTACTCAATGTCGCAAAAGAAAATATAATAATGAACGGCGTAATAAATCTAATTCTGACAATCGCGACAGACCGGCTGCGATGCATCATGTTACATTCGAGCCGCCGATGTCATCGGACTCCTCACCGACACCTTATTATGTTCCTTGTGAAAACGACGACGATCCTAATAACTCTTTAAACTAATTCCACGGATTACGAAAACGTGCCGACGTCATCCGGATAATTTAGGCACTCATACCTTTACACAAAATTCGCATAAAAACGATATCTCATCTCAACACGCTCTCTCGAGAGTCCCTGAATCGTTGAGTCAAAAACGTATTTCATCTCAGCATGCTCCTCCGAGAGTCCCTGCTTCGCTGAGTCGTTCCACTGTTTCATCTCGACACACTCCTCCAAGAGTCTCTGTTCCGTCGAGTCCAAATCCTATTTCATCTCGACACACTCCTCCGAGAGTCTCTGTTTCGTCGAGTCCAAATCCTATTGCATCTCAACACACTCTTCCAAGAGCCTCTGAATCGTTGAGTCCAAATCCTATTGCATCTCAACACACTCTTTCAAGAGCCTCTGAATCGTTGAGTCCAAAATCAATTTCATCTCAGCATACTCCAAAAGGAGCCCCTGTTTCGCTGAGTCAAAATTCTGTCTCATCTCGACACATTCCACAGAGAACCGCTGTTTCGTCGAGTCATAATACAACTTCAACTCAACAAGCTTCTATTAGAGCCCCTGTATCGTTGAGTCCAAAACTTCCCTCTCACAACGAGTCCACTGAGCCGCATTACCATAAAGAGGAAATTAAAATAAATCCTGAAATACCTGTCTATGAAATATCTTCATACTCGAAGAAAGTGTCATTGCCACACGTGTATATAGCTACCTCTCTTTCCATTCATCCGTTGTGCCTTCTTATCGACACGGGAGCGAGTATTAGTTTGGTCAAACTGTCAAGTTTAACCAAAGTGCCTGAACTATCTCGTGAAATAGCTAAAATAAAAGGTTTTAATAACGTTGGCACCTACTCAACAACTTTAGGCACGTGTCAGATAAACTTCACTTGGAATAATAATTGCCACGAGTTTAAGTTTCATGTAGTTGACGATAACATCAACTTAGAGTATGACGGTATCATTGGTAGCGACTTTTTAAATCATTTCAAAGCCAATATAGACTATACCTCACAATCAGTTCATATATGCGGACAGAGTCTGGACATAAACTATATTCAACCGACTTATGTCATTCCCGCTCGTTCCGAAGCGGTCATCGAATGCGCAGTATCTAATTACTCGCGTGAACATTATAAAAATAATGAGGGCCTATTATTAGATCACTCTATAAGCGAAGGTATTTATATCGCAAATTGTCTTGTCACTATAAAACCTAATAAAAGAATTAACGTAACCGTTTTAAATACTACTAACATTGATACCCAAGTCCGAGACTTTAAAGTCCAGTTAACACCTCTTGAATGTGAGACCGCCATAGATTCAAACGAATCCGTCAACGCTTTATCCTATTCTGAATCTGACAGACCGCAAAAGGTATTAAATCTAATACGCTGTTCTCATCTAAACTCCGAAGAAAAAGAGGCATTGCTAGAATGTTGTTCTGAGTACACAGATATTTTCCATTTAGAGGGTGAACCTCTATCGTTCACAAATGCGATCGAGCACACTATAGATTCGGGTGATTCAGCCCCTATTCACGTAAAGTCTTACCGTTTTCCTGAGTGCCACAAGGAAGAAGTGGACTCACAAATCCGCAAGATGCTCGATCAAAATATTATACGTCCGTCAACGTCACCTTGGAGCGCTCCTGTTTGGGTAGTCCCTAAGAAGATGGACGCTTCAGGGAAAAAGAAATGGCGTATAGTAATAGATTATCGCCGTCTGAATGACGTCACTGTCTCTGAGAGTTACCCTTTGCCGCTTATCACTGACATCTTAGATCAGTTAGGCCACTCAAAATATTTCAGCACCTTAGATCTTTCAAGTGGCTTTCACCAGATCAGAATGAACTCCCAAGACGCACAAAAAACGGGATTCTCGATAAACACAAATTCTAACAGTACAGGGCACTACGAATTCTTGCGGATGCCTTTTGGGCTTAAAAACGCCCCTTCAACCTTCCAGAAATTAATGAACACTGTCCTTTCTGGTCTCCAAGGCCTCCACGCATATGTATATCTTGATGACGTTATCATTTATAGTAGTAACTTACTATCTCATATGGACAAAATCAGGTCAGTCTTCGATCGCATCCGAAAATTTAATTTAAAACTTCAACCCGACAAGTGCGAGTTCTTGCGACGCGAAGTCGCTTATCTTGGTCATATAATCACAGATAAAGGAGTTTGTCCAAATCCCGAGAAGGTCAAGGCCGTCTCTCAATTCCCTACTCCCAAGAACCCAAAGGATATAAAATCATTTCTAGGGCTAGTCGGCTACTATCGTCGTTTTATTAATAACTTCTCCAAAATCACTAAACCACTGACTGCCCTTCTGAAAAAGGATGCTATATTTCAATGGTCGCATAGTCAAGAACAAGCGTTCACCACCCTCAAAGATAAATTAACTTCAGCGCCTCTGCTTCAATATCCTGATTTTACACAGCCCTTTCTTTTAACAACTGATGCCTCTAATTACGCGGTAGGTGCTGTACTCTCTCAGGGCGCAATCGGTTCTGACAAACCCGTCTCGTTTGCCTCGCGCACCCTCAATAAGGCCGAGGGCAACTATTCGACTATCGAAAAGGAGCTCCTAGCAATCTTATTCGGCGTGAAAACATTCCGCCCTTATTTGTATGGACGTAAATTCAAAATAATCACAGACCACAAACCTCTAGTGTGGCTTTTTAACGTCAAAGATCCAGGATCTAGACTCGTTAGATGGCGTTTGAAACTCGAAGAGTATGATTATGAAATCGTTTACAAGAAGGGTAAATTAAACGCAAACGCCGACGCTTTATCTCGGTTCCCTGTAAATATATTACAAGATGACGAAGGCTCCGATTCAATTATCTGCAATCCGGCACCGACATCTAACAACGAAGAAGACGCACGTAACTCACCATCTATATCAGAAACTTACGAGCAGTTTCTTAAAATTATAAAACAACCTGATTTGTCATTCGATACAGTCATCCAAGAACACAACGGGCCATTAATGAAAGCAAAGTGTAAACTTATTGCTTATCCAACATCCATTGACTTAGACGAATCTGTGCCATATTGCAAGGATATTATGGACGCCTCCACCAGTGAACCTAATATTTGCGACATAGAACGCGAATTAAACACCTACTACTCCACATCTAACGATAATCATTTATTTACTCATTTATTTCTAAAAATAAACCACTATGACGAAATGAGTTACAAGGACATATTCAACCTTCTTCGCGATTATAGAGAAATGATAAAGTATTGGTATAATGAAGAAAAAGAATTCGCGATATCAGACTTTGCAGACCCTTATACGAAATTATCTTACACAAAACTTTATAATATTTTATCATTTCTATTTCACAACACTAACATTAAAGTCAACATCTACCGTAATTCCATACGATACCCGACCCCTGACGAGGTCAAACGTATTCTCAGAGAAAATCACGATTCTCCTCTGGCTGGCCACCCAGGTATATCACGCATGTTTGATAGAATCAAAACCCAATTCTGGTGGAAAAACATGCGGCAAGACATCGAGGATTATGTGAAAAATTGCCGCTCATGCCAAATAAATAAACGTCTAAGACAAACGAATAAGGCCCCTATGATTATCACGTCTACGGCATCTCGGCCTAACGAAAAACTTTATCTCGATTTAGTCGGTCCACTTCCTGAAACACACGAACACAAATATAAGTTCTTGCTTACTCTACAGGATGACTTAACTAAATTTTCTCAGGCCTATCCTATGCAATCCTGTTCCGCTGAAGAAACAGCGAAATCTTTAGTCCTATTCATATCCCATATGGGAATTCCTAAACTTATAATATCTGATCAAGGCACCAACTTCTGCTCAGATGTCTTCAAACAACTTGAGAAGTTGTTTAGCATTAAACATGTGTTCGCATCTCCTTACCACCCTCAGACATGTGGTGGCCTTGAACGCAGTCATTCCACTCTAAAAGAATACCTTAGATCATATATAGGTGAAAACCAACATACTTGGGACCTCTATGTTCCTAGCGCTATGATAGCATATAATTCAAATATACATAGCACTACAGGTTACTCACCCCTGGAATTGCTTTTCGGGTTCAAACCCTACTTACCTTCAAGTATCGATACTCTCGATACAAACACCTATACGGACTACATCCGAGCCCTTAATCACCGACTATACTACAGTCGTCAGAAGGCTCTCCAAAATATTCAATCGTCAAAAGAGAAATCAAAAACTTTTTATGATTCTCGCGCGAAGCCATTATCCTATAAAACAGGAGATATGGTATATGTCCGTTGTCATCATAAGCAAAATAAGGCATTATCTCCAGTATGGAAAGGCCCTTACAAAATAATAAAACTGAATGGCAACCACTCTGTTACACTGCAATGAGCAGTGTAACAGAGTGGTTATGTTACGATTACGATATTATTCGAGTAAGAACAGCAAACTCGTTTTATAGTAAAGTTTTCTAACAATACTATTCCTGTAGATATTTTATTTCAAAAATATTGTAATGCTTGTTACTATTTAATTATAAAGTAAAAAAAAATAGCAATTACTTTTGCAATAGTTTACCGAGGTGATATCTACACTCAATCTACGATTGCTGTATCATCTAATAATACGAGCCACAAGCATTACGCATCGCTTGCTTTTTTTCTAATGATAAAGAAAGGGATAGCATAATACCGAGTATCTGGCACGTGCTGCCTAGTCGCCGTATTTGTTTACTTTAGATCAGTACCGAACAATATTTTCGTGTTGAAGTGTTGCGCTCTCAGTTTTAATTGCAATAACTACATACTTCCATGAATATCAAGTGATTTTGTGTTTTAAATGAATACCGATAGTGTTCAGTGTATGGATTAACGATAAAGTGACATCAAAATACTGCAAAAATGAAAAAGTTTGCTATGAAAAAACCACGAGCAAGACGAATGTTGGATTTGTTGAATTGTTCTGGTCCTAATGGTGAGTACTCGTACTTATAATTATAATAGATAATTATCTATGCCTACCTCCTGCGGCTGATAGAACTAGGTATCTTCTGGGTAACTATTACCAGAGTGTTTGTGTACCTACATACCTATACTATACCAGTGTGTAGAATGCATTTAGGTATCTTTGGAATTTGTTGCTCATGTGCCCTTACATTATCAGAGATAAAACTATATTACCGAGGTAGGTATCTGATGTGTATACAAAGACGAGATTAAATAAACCGCGATATGTAGTGTATGACGATGGTCTATACACCTTGTTCAAGCGTATGATGATTGTTCTATACACTTGTGATACTATAGATTGATTTAGATACCCGGGGATTATGAATAAAACCGCCCGTGTTGAGTGTGGTAAAATCACTGATATATTTTATTACTTAGTCGATTCACTAAAATGATCGCGCGTATGCAAACGCTGAGTAAGCTTAACCTACTTAATAATTATGAAATGTGCGGGTTCACCGTACATACTGCCAACTCTAAAGGAGAAGACGATTTAATGATGTTAAGCCTAGATGAAACTTAGTGTCTAGATACAAAAACAATGATGGCTTAGGATAAATGATACAATATTTCATTGGATGCTGATACAAGGTGATCTCAACAATACTACTCTAAGTATTACTTTACGTTAATGTTAACACTAAATTGTCTGGTTTTGTTCTACTTAATATTTCACCATAGGGGAAGTCCCTTTATTTACACTTTTGGTTGACTCACTTATATCACTGAACTCACTAATCACTGGCACTGGCACTGTTTCACGCGCGCACTCAGTAGAACCCGATCCCGTGGGGCCAGCTCGGGCCTCCGCCCGCGGGGCTCCCTCGCCCGCCGGTGCTCGTACCTCCAACATCTCACGCTGCTGCAGCTCCGAAGCGGCTCGGCACTTACTTCTCAGAATGAAGTATAAGCCTATGCCGCCCACGATGAGGACCAAAGCCAAGGTAACGTACACGACGGAATAATGGTGGATGTCGTGGACGTTTAATTGCGTAGAAGATTGTTCCTTTAAATTGGTTATTTGGTCTCTCAGCTGATTCCACATATGGGTGTGGTTTTCTGGTACGTCGAAATCGTTGGGCAAAGTTGTGTTTATTAAGGAGTTCAAAATGGAAACCTCTGGGACTTCGATATTTGATCGCACGTTCATATAGTGCAAGTAGTTGTTATGCGTGTGAATACTGTACGAATCAGATTTCAGTGTGCATCCCTGACCTAGGTCAATTATACCACTGCCTCGTATAACTGTCGTTGTTGAGTCAGCAATACAGGAAATACGGATTTCACATGACTCACAACAGGTGTAAAGCCAGGAGTTCGAGTTATGTAAGTTGACCCAATAATTGTGGCACGTGGATACGTCTTGTTTACAAGCGCTTCTCACATTTCTTACTGTCTTGATATCGCATAACGATTGTTTTATTCCCAGATTGTAAACAGGCTTCTCAATGGAGCAAAGTAGCCGATTGTTGCTAACGATATGAAAGCATGATTGCAGGTCACTATCTGATAGAAGAAGAGCGATGATTTTATCTAACTCGAAGATATCGTTACTTACAAGCGGAATCTTGATCTCTATAATAAGATAGCCATCATAAAGTGTTGCAGACGCCTTCATAAGCTTGTACAGCTCGGATAGGTTTGATGACTCGATCGGGGTCATTAGATTTCCCTGCAATTGACCAGAGATTATGTTGATCTGACGAGCCAGCTGTTCGGGAGTCAAAAGGTACGGGTCGATGCGACCGTGGCTGATATCTGTCACAGTGTTGATAAGTGTGTGTTGGATTCGCATTAGGTTAGACAATATGATACTCGCAGCCAGCGCGGTTGACGTTACATAAATAGTGTTTCTGTTGTCCAGGCGCACTTTATTGATATCGTCAGTAACATTTTTCAAATGTTGTTTTATAAATTTGAACTGTTTGTTCATAGTCTCCTCGCTGCGTCGAAGAATGTTGTATTCCGATTCCAACACTAAGGTTTGATTCTTTAATAATGTTTGAAGATGATTTTCATTACTGGCAATTTTTTCTATGTCTTGCTTATATTGTTGAGCGAAGTTATCATCTAAAACTCCGAACAGTGTGTTTGCTAGGTATCCTACTCCGTTTATTAAACCACGTTTTTGCCTTCTTGCGTTTGGGGTTTCAAGGAGTTTCTGAAAATGCTCAAGTTCCCTTACTTCGTGCTCTAGTTGTAAGATAACGCTGTCGTATTGCGAACCCATGCAATCAGCGGTTTGTTTTAAATGTTTGATATAGTTTTTAATGTCCCATACTCCGTCATAGAATGTGGACATATTGTAGTACACGATGAGTTTCCAATCGAAGTGTCTGACTTGTGGTAATTTGCGTAACATTGAATGTCGTCCCCTTTTGTTGCAGACTAGGCGACGCAAAGAAAAGCATTAGTAAAACGCTGATGAAAAGTGTTTGTAAGGCGTTTTGTCTTCGAGGTCGCGAAGTTCGCCTTTTGCCTTCAGTTTTATCTGTTTGCGGAATTGAAGACTCCCCCCTGGTTTAGGGGTTTGGGAATGGGTATCTCCTCGTTTACAGGCAAATACACAAGCTTGTTGACTGGACGCTGTATGGTATTATTTCTTGTCTTGACCGTTACTACTCTCACATATCCATCCTTTCCGGGATGAAGGATGTGCACTCGTCCCATTGCCCATTTACCTGGAGGTACGTTTTCTTCACGAATGAGGACAAAGTCATCGATTGCAAGATTGCGGCGTGCCTGTTGCCACTTGGTTCTAGTTTGTAGCTGTTGCAAGTACTCCGATGACCACCGTTGCCAGATATTCTTGGTCATAGCTTGGACGAGTTGCCATCGCGCCTTCAGTGTTGATGATTCCGGGTCAGTGATAGGTCTTGATAAGATCGGCGCCCCAGTCAGGAAATGTCCAGGAGTGAGACAGTCGTCATCAGAATTTTCTGTGAGTTGACATAAAGGTCGGGAATTCAGACACGCCTCTATCTGGCAGAGTAACGTCGAAAATTCTTCGTATGTAAGGCGTTGATCGCCTATGACCCTTTTCAAATGATACTTCAGGCTCTTCACAGCCGCTTCCCAAAGTCCACCAGCATTAGGCCAAGCTGGTGCATTAAAGTGCCACTGGATGTTTTGTTCACTGATTTTGTTGAAGAAGTCCGAGTTGATGTTCTGGATAATCTCCTTATACTCTTTTAACAAAGTTCGATTAGCTCCTACAAAGTTTGTACCATTGTCACTGTACATGTTGCCTGGTGATCCACGGCGGGAGCAGAATCGACGAAACGCTGCAAGGAAGGCCGCCGTAGTCAGGTCTGAAACCAGTTCCAGATGTACAGCTTTGGTTGACAGGCAAACGAAGATTGCTACGTAGCCTTTCGTTGTTTTGATTCCGCGTCCTTTGTTGACTTTCAGCTCTACATGGCCCGTGAAATCGACACCTGTATGGGTGAACGGCCTCGATGGAGTAACTCTGGCTCGTGGTAAGTCTGCCATTATTTGTTGTTGAGCTTCGTTGTTAAATCGACGACACATAACACACAGTCTTAACTGCCGTTTAACAGTCCTGATACCGCTGATGATCCAGTATTTATCTCTTATGTAGGCAAGTGTTAGTCGGGGACCACCGTGTAACGTTGTTATATGTGCTTGGTTAATGACAAGATCAGTAAGTCGACTGTGGCTTGGTAGTATGATGGGATGCTTCGCCGATGTGCTTATACTGGCGTGTTTTAATCGTCCACCAACTCTTAATAAGCCATTTTCATCTAGCCAAGGGCTTAGACTGCAAATTTTGCTTTTCGAGCTCACATGTTGTTTACATTTAATCTGTTGCAATTCTTGCTGAAATACCTGTGATTGCACTTCTTTAATAATTAAATGGCAAGCGTTGTTTATTTCTGATGAGTCCAGAAAACTGTGTGTTGCAATTTCTTTGTCGCGAATTCGCATGATAAAACGTGACACCCAGCCGGTAATCCGTACGATTCGTGTCAATGAACTGTAATTTTGCAGTAGGTCGGTAATAAATGTAACATTATTTTCTACTAAGGCGGCGTTCACACAAACTTTTGTTTCTATTGTTGGAGACTGGTATACAATCCTCTCGGCATCCTTCCTTTCGCAGCCTTTAAGCCATATAGGCCCTTCCCACCACAACGATTGGTTTAACAATTGATGAGATGTTATACCTCGTGTAGCGCAATCAGCTGCGTTTTCTTCCGAGCTGACATGACTCCAGAATTCTGCCGGGACAATGTTTGTAATCTGCTTGACTCTGTTAGCAACAAACGACTTCCATCTGGATAAATCGCCGTGTAGCCAGCCCAAGACTATCATGGAATCTGTCCATGCATGAAGCTTCATATTTACATTGGGTAAGGACTCAGTGACCTTTTTCACCAGTTGGGATAGAAGAAGCGCGCCGCACAGTTCGAGTCGAGGGAGAGATGTTTTATTTGCGACCGGTGCTAACTTTGTTTTCGCAGCAACAATAGTCGATGTGTAGTCGCCCTTATTGTTCTTGGTGACAAGGTAGATTACGCAAGCGTAAGCTTTGTCCGATGCATCGCAAAATGCATGTAATTGACAATTATTTTCTATATTGCCTAAGTATCTTGGTATGCGAAATTTGTCGATGCAGGTTAAATCTTGTTTTAATTTATGCCAATATTTCTGCATGTCCGTTGGTAATTCTTGATCCCAGTTAGTTTCAATGGACCATGTTTGTTGAAACAGCAGCTTCGCTTTGATTGTAAGCGGTGATAGCCAACCAAGAGGATCGAATATCTTGGACACTTCTGACAATAATTGCCGCTTTGTGATTACTGCGTTATTGTTACAGATTACAGGATTTTGAATTATAAATGTATCAGATGATGGGATCCATTTTAATCCAAGAGTCTTTCTGGATTCGAGACACTTAAATTCGTAGGGACTGTGCAATTTTTCTGTCGTTAAATTTTGTAGGAGCTCGGGCTTGTTGCTTGACCATTTGCGGAGGTTCATACCGGCACCCTGGAACATGGTAATGAGTTGTTGTTGTAGCTCTTTTGCTTGCTCGAGGGTATTCTGTCCACTCAGCAAATCATCCATGTAGAAGGAGCTCTTTACAGCTGCTGCTGCTAGTGGGTATGTTTCGGCGTCATCTGTCGCGAGTTGTTTCAGAGTCCGCATAGCTAAGAATGGCGCTGCCTTGGTCCCGTACGTTACAGTGGTTAAATGATATTGACTCAACTGATCATCTCGGGAATCTCTCCAAATTATCGTTTGTAGAGGCTGATCTTGCTCTCTAACGAGTATCTGACGGAACATTTTTTCAATATCTGCAGTGATGACGTATTGATATTGCCTCCAATTTATGATAAGTGCAAATAGGTCTTGTTGTAAGTTGGGTCCACTGTACATTAAGTCGTTCAGACTCTTACCCGATGTAGTCTTAGATGAGGCATTAAAAACAACTCTCAACTTTGTTGTTGTGGAATCAAGTTTCCATACACCGTGATGTGGTAAGTAGTATGACTGATCGGTTGTACTTTGGACTTGTCGCATGTGACCCAATTCCTGATATTCGTTCATAAATTGCTTGTATTGGTTTGAAAACGATGTATTTTTTGTCATTTTTGACTCTAGCTGTTTAAATTGCGCTATTGCCTTGAACTTCGATGACCCGAGCTGCTGCTCAAAGTCTGGCATCATGGGTATTCCCACTTCATACATGCCATTGTTTAAACGTCTCGTGGTGTTTTTGTAAAAGTCTTCACAAAATTGATCACCAATGGTCACGGATGATGATGATGAGTCGTGAATATCCTCCAACTCCCAAAATTTGGCTATTTCTTCAATGTTATTGATGGCGACATGACAGTTGAACTTTTTGACATTTCCTGATAAGATCCAGCCCATTTTGGTTTGTTGAGCTATCGGGGCATGCGCTGGGCCCTTAATAAGACCGCTTAATATAATCTCCGAATATACACTGGCGTCCAGGAGAAGATCAATAGGTTTTGATATATTGTACTCCGGGTCTGCTAGCTGGAGATGTTGCAGGTGGGACCAGGACTGTTTGCGGAATGAGGAGTTCGGTAGGCTGTTTATAACCTTTGATACGACCAACGCCTGAGTCTGAAGGATGTAATCGCCATAAATGGACTTGCAGTCAAGAGTTACAATTCCTTTACTTTGTTTGGCGACTGGACCTACACCTGAAATGGACGCATGATACTGTCGACGTTGCAAGCCTAACATTTGAGTCGCATTTTCTGAAATTAACGAAATTTGTGACCCTTGATCGAGAAGCGCTCGCAATGTTACATATGTACCGTCTTTAGATAATACGGTTAACGACAACGTGGTTAACAATATTTCTTCATTATCAGCTGCAACGTGATTGACATTATGCTGTCCCGGTGATGGCTGCACGGTATCGCTAGTTGTCGCTGCGGCTTGTAGCTGTGATACACACGCATCATGCAGTAGAGTGTTGTGATCACACGTAGAAAAAAACGGGTCAACAAAGCCACAATAAATGCTTTGTTGATAATTTCCTGTCGGAGCAACTAAATATTTTGTTACTATTACAGAAAGAACTTAGTTGAGATTAGCAACTTTTTTATTGTGCGCTGATTTCCCGTCGTTTAATGTGCTAGGAACAATTTAGCTTTGTCCTTACATTAAAGTGAAAAAAAAAATGGATGTGGTAACAATAAAACGTTTTAGGTGTGTCAATGTGAACATTGTTAATAAATTTGACAAAATAACTATAGTCGTAGCATTAAACTACCAACTGTCGTTCAATATATATATGGCTGTGGTAACAATGGAACGTCGCGAGTGTGCCAAAGTAAACATTGATAATTAAATCTAACAAAATAAGTATAGTTGTAGCATTCAACTACCATTTGTCAGACAATATATTTTGGCTGTGGTGACAATGGAAGGTTGCAAGTGTGTCAATGTAAACATTGTTAATAAATCTAACAAAATAACTACAGTCGTAGCATTAAACTACCATTGTCGTACAATATACATGTGGCTGTGGTAGCAATGGAACGTTGTGAGTATGCCAATGTCAACATTGTAAATAAATCTAACAAAATAACTATAGTCGTAGCCATAGATATAATAAAGAAGGAGATATGGCGTGAAGTTCAAAATGTATAGAAAACCGGTGAAGCCACGATTGCCCCTCCATAACGCTAATATTGCACACACAGTTCGGTCAAAACAATACTACGAAGAAGTGCACACACGCGCCGACGATAACTCAGTCATTTAAATATAAACCTTATTCTTTAAATAGCAGCGTGCTTTTTCCGTATCATTTGCTCACACTCAAAAAATATCATTGTGTGTTGTAGGGACACGGGGGCGGAACGGCATAGTGCTTGACTAAATCGAGGAATTTTGATAAATATATCGATTAAATTGTACAGGTTTGGAATTAAAGTAAATAAAAACGATATGAAACCAACAAAACATTTTTTAATTAATGTATAAAATGCTCCAAATTAGATCTTTTAATTTAGTGCACATAAGTTACTAAACTAAACATTAATGAACTTACCTACTTCATGATCTTGGTTACGCATTTATCTACTACGCTTTAAAACAATAAAAATCGACCTTTCAAACTTTTTATAAGTTAACAAATTGAAGAAAAATCTAAAATAGTAATAAAACAATATTAGAAGTCGACTTTTTGTCGATAGACTTTGTCAGACCTCCATGAGCACAACACTAACTCGTGCTCAAATACTGCGGACCGGAGCAGCGGACGCACCATGCGACATTACGGCTCGAGGTGGCATCGTTGTGTCAGTTTTACATTGCTTGTTCAGTTCACTCGGTGATAGACTGAGGTGGTTGTAAAAGAGCAATGTATTTAATACAAAAATAATGCAGTCGAAGAGATATCGGAAAACAAAAGTATAGTAGTACAAGTCAGGTATATTTTACGGCTTGCAGTTTTTCGTGATTTTTAAGACAAA
This sequence comes from Agrotis ipsilon, assembly GCA_028554685.1. Lineage (NCBI taxonomy): Eukaryota > Metazoa > Arthropoda > Insecta > Lepidoptera > Noctuidae > Agrotis > Agrotis ipsilon. Next base: position 13,504,949 of record CM052972.1, read on the forward strand.
TATTGTAAAATACTTTTACTTACCTGTGGTAACTGATGCCATGGGTTCTAAAGTTTTTGTTTCGGCTACTATTTCTGCACAAAACCTCTGAACAAGACGGCATAATCGTTTTTTTTTCACGATCGCGGTTGACAACAGACTAACTCGCGGTGACGGCCATTTTTTCAATATCTGAGCGTAACGCTCAGCACCGCTTGGTTGCCGCCACGCCCCCTTGCCACTTCTCCTGTTTTTAATATTTCTGTGGTCGTAGCATTCAACTACCATTTGTCAGACAATATATTTTGGCTGTGGTGACAATGGAAGGTTGCAAGTGTGTCAATGTGAACATTGTTAATAAATCTAATAAAATAACTATAGTCGTAGCATTCAATTACCATTTGTCAGACAATATATTTTGGCTGTGGTGACAATGGAAGGTTGCAAGTGTGTCAATGTGAACATCTATATATATAAAAATGAAACCCGTTTTTCGTTGTCACGACATAACATGAGAACGGCTTGACCGATTCGGATAATTATTTTTTTGCTGTGTTTGTAACCATCGGGACCGGGTTTTAGACCGGGTCCTCCACCCGTGCGAAGCCGGGACGGGCCGCTAGTTGTTAATAAATCTAACAAAATAACTATAGTCGTAGCATTAAACTACCATTGTCGTACAACATACATGTGGCTGTGGTAATAATGGAACGTTGCGAGTATGCCAATGTCAACATTGTAAATAAATCTAACAATATAACTATAGTCGTAGCATTAAACTACCATTTTTCATACAATAATATGTAGCTGCGGTAACAATGGAACGTTGCAAGTGTGTCAATGTAAACATTGTAAATAAATCTAACAAAATAATTATAGTCGGAGCATTAAACTACCATTTGTCAGACAATATATTTTGGCTGTGGTGACAATGGAAGGTTGCAAGTGTGTCAATGTGAACATTGTTAATAAATCTAACAAAATAACTATAGTCGTAGCATTAAACTACCATTGTCGTACAACATACATGTGGCTGTGGTAATAATGGAACGTTGCGAGTATGCCAATGTCAACATTGTAAATAAATCTAACAATATAACTATAGTCGTAGCATTAAACTACCATTTTTCATACAATAATATGTAGCTGCGGTAACAATGGAACGTTGCAAGTGTGTCAATGTAAACATTGTAAATAAATCTAACAAAATAATTATAGTCGGAGCATTAAACTACCATTTGTCAGACAATATATTTTGGCTGTGGTGACAATGGAAGGTTGCAAGTGTGTCAATGTGAACATTGTTAATAAATCTAACAAAATAACTATAGTCGTAGCATTAAACTACCATTGTCGTACAACATACATGTGGCTGTGGTAATAATGGAACGTTGCGAGTATGCCAATGTCAACATTGTAAATAAATCTAACAATATAACTATAGTCGTAGCATTAAACTACCATTTTTCATACAATAATATGTAGCTGCGGTAACAATGGAACGTTGCAAGTGTGTCAATGTAAACATTGTAAATAAATCTAACAAAATAATTATAGTCGGAGCATTAAACTACCATTTGTCATACATTATAATATGTGGCTGCGGAAACAATGGAACGTTGCGAGTATGCCAATGTCAACATTGTAATTATATCTAACAAAATAATTATAGTCGGAGCATTAAACTATCCATTTTTCAAACAATATATATGTTGCTGTGGTAACAATGGAACGTTTCCAGTATGCCTATGTCAACATTGTAAATAAATCTAACAAAATAACTATAGTCGGAGTATTAAACTACCATTTTTCATACAATATATATGTGACTGTGGTAACAATGGAACGTTGCAAGTGTGTCAATGTGAACATTGTAAATAAATCTAATAAATTTACTATAGTCGTAACATTGCAAATAAATCTTTCAAAATAAGTATAGCCGGAGCATTCAACTAACATTGGCCGTACAATAAGAATATCGCTGTGGTGACAATAGAACTTTGCAAGTGTGTCAATGTGAACATCTTTACATCCATACTAATATTATAAAAAATGCGAAAGTAACTCTGTTTGTTTGCTACCTTTTCACGACTAAACGGCTGATCGGATCGTAATGAAATTTGGCAAGGAGATAGATTATATCCTGGGGAAGGACATAGGCTATACTTTTTATCCCTAAAAAACGCGAACGAAGTCGCGGGCAGCAGCCAGTATAGTATAACATGAAGTCGCTTCCGCTGTCTGTTCGCTTAGATCTCTAAACTGCTCAACGGATTTTAATGCAATTTTCAGCAATGGATATAGTGATTCAAGAGGAAGGTTTATATGTATTAATACATTACATAATATGAAGTACAGAAAAGCCGAAAAAATCAAAGATTTGTAATGTGAATTGCACTCGTTTGAAGCCGGGGCGGGTGGGTCGCTTCGCTAGTTGTAAATGAATCAACATAATAACTTAACAAAAACAAAACTGACTTCAAACAGGAAACTAAAAAGTAGGTACCCCTAACGTCAACTTTGAACAAAATGTTATGTCAATAACACGGCAAAACCAACCTCCACATCTGTCATTAGTAAAGTTTGTTTTCATGCTCGAAAAACTGAGTGAGAGGACATGGATCGTACCTACTTGCAAAATCGAGAAAGTACCAGGGATTCCAAGTGCCAATCTTAACTCGTAAATAATTAAGATACTTAGGTAGTTTATTTCCTAGGTACCTAGGTACTGTTCATAGTTTCAAATAATTTGTTGTTAACATTCCAATTGTGTGACTGAATTAAAATATTGTAGGTAAATAGGTAAAACTGATAGCTGTACTTTTTGTTTAAATTCAGTCATTCAAATAAAGTGCTCCAAGCATGTTCAAAGGTGCCTCCTTTTTCCCTAAAGTTCTCATCAATATAAATTAATCAAGCCCAAACACCAAGTAATTGCTGTAAATCGTTGAGAAGTTCCCTCGACTGCCTTTCAGCTCCATCATCAGATTGACCAAGACCTTCAGTAATAGGTACTTAGTGCTTTAAAATACCTACTTAATGGAAAAAATTAACAATTAACGCACCAGTAACAGCACGCAAAGTCACTCGATTTTCGAAGGTTCCCCTGGATTTCTCTGGGATGCCATCATCAGATCCTGGTTTCCTTACCATACCACCCTTGGGATACCTATCTCCTTTCCAACAAAAAAAGAATAATCAAAATCGGTTCCTAAACGACGAAGTTATCCGCGAACACACATAAAAATATACTCGTCAAAACAAAATAGGGGCCACTTATTAAATTGCACTTTAATCAAGTATCACTCTTATTCTGTGTACATAATAGATGGTAAATACCTTGTTATGGTTTCTTTCAAGTATTAATATTGTTTCTACTGCATAACTGGAAATTCATAACTTTTTTTTGATTAGATTTTTAAGATTTCTTCGAATGTACGGTTTGGTGTTTTTTATTTTTCAAACTTCTAACGGAGTTTTCTTCGACTTATACAGCAAGTAGGCTGTAACGATTGTTTAATCTCATAATGCCATTTATTCGGAGACATATGGATGCAAAAACAGCCACTTGAGGTGTTACCTTAATCCAGGGGGGGCATAGCCAGAACAGGAAGGTCTTATGGTGGAATATTCCCAACCAGTGGTTCAAAAAGTTTGAAACTGGTCTCAAAAGACGGGTAATATCACCAGACACCGTGATCCAGGAAGAAAGTAAGTAAGTAAAGCCTAAGGAGACCAATAAGTTTGATTAACCGCGCAAATAGTGCGAAAATCTACCGCGCGGACCGTACAAACTCCATTGCGTTGAGCTACAGGCACCCCTATAATTGACTAGACTATTCCGAATCGACTCCATGAAGACTAACAATACTCAAGAAGATGCTTGGTTCTCCTCCAGCTAACTGGAGCATATGGTGCAAATCGTGAAACATTTGCAAAGAAAAAAATTATTTAACTGTTTTGCGTGGTCTTCATTGCTTTTTATTTATGACTGCAGGCTTATTTTTTTTAATAAAGACCGATTCATTAGAGTGTAGAGAAGATCTAAACAATAGGTTTCAGATCCTTGCACTTTTGAAACAGACTGTTCCGATGAGATCTGAATTATGCTCTGGGGCTGTTGTCTCTATCACGCAAAACTGAGCTTGCACTTCGTAATAACGTTGCTGTAACTGCTCAAAATTGGGTAGCGAATGTGGTGCAACTCCACATTATCCCATTCGCACAGCAACAAGTACTTGAGTTCATCTTCAAGCAGGATAATGTTCAAGCGGACACGCTGCGACTAACAGTGCATACATTCGCTGACGTTCGAATTACAATGTTACAGTGGCTACTCAGGATTTTTACCTAAGTTTTATTCAGCATTTAAGAGACGAGTTAAAGAAGAGTGCAAAAGAAAGTAAAATTCCCATGAACACCCAGCTGGATCTCATAAATTGTCCGAAAACTTGCTGGTAGAGAATCCCAAAGAAAATGTTTGGTATTTAATCCTGAACATTCCACATCCATTAAAATGAGTAGCACAGAGAGAACAGAGTTAAAAGAGAAGCTTTAAAGAACACTTTGGAACATTAAAGACTTTTTTTTTCGAGTTTTTTGATGTTTTGTGTAAGTTGATACATTCTTGCAATTCGCCACTTTTCATTCAATTTCGTTTAATTTAACGATTGATTGGAATACAAACTTAATTTTTGTGTATTTCCAAGTAAAATCATTAATATTAACCAGATTCAGTCATTATAACCAGTAATATTTAAATATTATTTAATAAATCTACAAAAATAAGTTGGCCCTTATTTTCTTTTGAGTAGTATATATACCTAAACAGTCGAATTGAGAAACCTCCTCCTTTTTAGGGTTCCGTAGCCAAATGGCAAAAAACGGAACCCTTATGGATTCGTCATGTCTGTCTGTCTGTCCGTCCGTATGTCACAGCCATTTTTTTCCGAAACTATAAGACCTATACTGTTGAAACTTGGCCTAGACGAGGTATTCTGTGAACCATTAAGATTTTCACACAAAAATAGAAAAAAAAAACAATAATTTTTTTTTTTAATTTTGGTTTTACTTAGAACTGAAACTGAAAAAAAATGTTTTCATCAAACCCATACCTACGTGTGGGGTATCTATGGATAGGTCTTTAAAAATGAAATTGAGGTTTCTAATAAAATTTTTTTTCTAAACTGAATAGTTTGCGCGAGAGACACTTCCAAAGTTTGACAGGCCTGTTGGTCTAGTGGTTAGTTACCCTGACTGCTATGCCGGAGGTCGTGGGTTCGATTCCCACGCAGGACAAAATATGTTTGTGTGATGAGCACGATCATTTGTTCTGTGTCTGGGTGTAATTTATCTATAAATGTATGTATTTAGAAATATAAGTATGTTTATCAGTTGTCTAGTACCCATAACACAAGCTCTGCTTCGCTTGGGACTAGATGGCGTTGTGTGATAGTCGTGGAATATTATTATTATATTATATTATATTATAAAGTGGTAAAATGTGTGTAGCCCCTTTAATTTCTAAAATAAGAGAATGATAAAACTAAAAAAAATATATGATGTACATTATCATGTAAACGTCTACTGAAAATTTTTTAATACGTCATAAATCGTAAACCGCAATTTACCTTTAATGTAGTATAGAAAATGGTACGGAACCCTTCGTGCGCGAGTCCGACTCGCACTTGGCCGGTTTTATGAAGTCGGTTCCGACGACTAGGTACCTTATGAAATTTAACAAAACTCATTTTGTTCTCACGGCAAAGACAAGAAAACTTGTTGAAACCCGTCGCGCACGCGCTGCGGTTGGTGGGTGGCGCGAGGATCGGTGTTGCCAATGGTTTTATTGATGGACACCCCGATTAGTTTCATTCTACCGCCGAGATATCAGTATTTAAACAAATATAGATATAGAGATAACAGTATTGAAACAATAAAAAACCCCAAACGAATGCAAAATGCTATAATTTGTAATGATCACACGGGACACAGGAATAGATACAGCCACTCAATAACAGCGTGATGTAAAATTGAAATAACATAAAGTTAAGTATTAATTAAAAGAATATATATTTTTAAATGACGTTATTATAATTAAGTTTTAACTATTTCTTTTAAAATAACATAGAATTAGGTAAAGTTTTAATATTTTCCCAATGATGAAAAATAATGGCTGAATAGCTGGCCGGCCACAGAAAAAAAAAAAAATGGCGGGTGCTTCGGCCATCTGATCTTCTGTCATTTTTACTTGAGCTCATATATTATAAGTATTTTTACTTTCCTTGTATTCGTAATGAAAAGCACAGTTTTTACCTCGGGTTAAAGACTTATTTAGTCGAGCCTCGAGCGATTAGCGCCCTCACTTCGTTCGGGCGCCAAACTCCGTCTTGTGACTAAATAACTTACTTTCACCCCTAGGATAACAATGTACTATTTCATGCTCCTGAGGGTTCAATTTCAGGAAATGAAAACGCCCGTGTATAATTATATTTAACCTGATATTTCAGCATGCATTTCAACTTCATTCATTTATGTTTCAAAAAATTTCCATAAAAACTATATCCCCCTTACCCGTTTTATTCAGACAGTGCATGAAACCCATTCTAAGTTTTAAGTTGCTGTTGCTAACTAATTTTTGTCTGATGCGTGTACAAACAAACAGACAGACAAAGACAATATTTTTTCTGACTAGCATATTTAAATTATTTTTAAGAACTACTCGGTAGGTACCTCATTTGTTGTTTGGTAAGTATTATTTGTTTTCTAAATAATGAAAAATTTTGCTGCCGACCGCTACTGCGGCATCGCGTCGTTGGGAGAAAAAAAAAACGAGCTTGCAACACTACGCGCTGGCGCGCGCGCGTTATCCACCGAGTCGCGGCGCATCCGCCGGCGGCGGCGGGCGGCGGGCGGCGGCGGCCATTTTTGTATTGTGTGCGTACGCATACCTACTGTAGTTCGGCACTTGGTAGCAGGGAACATCTCGGCAGTGAATATTGAATACTCTTAGTTAACTATAGGTACTGGGTCAGTGGGTCGTCTTAGGGACTGTGAATATTGATTCTGTGAATAGTGATTGTGATCGGTCGAAGAAAATGGAAGAATTTCTTGATTCTGCCCGTTTGGGTCATTTAAAGGACAGTTTCATTGGTAAGTTTTCATGTTATTTGCTTACTTATTAGCTTTTTATCATTGATGAATGAAATGGCCCGAATCATCTTAAGTAGGTACTTAGCTACCTTGATATTTGATTCATCATCTGCCTAGCCTTTTCTCAACTATGTTGGAGTCGGCTTCCAGTCTAACCGGATGCAGCTGAATATCTGTATTTTACATGGAGCGACTGCCTATCAGACCTCCACAACCCAATTTGTAGGTAATACGATACCCCTTGGTAAGACTGGTTGTCAGACTTTTTGGGCCACGGACTATGTAACGACTGTCAAAGATCTACAAACGACAGCTGGGACCAAAGCACGTTATGCTGTGCTTTCCGAGGCACGGAGGAAACTCGGTATGTAAGGGTGGTCACCCATCCACAGAACAACTTAGGTAATAATAGGCAATCTTTTCATAGCCTAAAGATCGCCCGAGCGGCTGTTATTATTTAACCACGAGTTCCTTACCTACCTTGCTACCTTGAGATTTGATTGAATTGATCGTAACAAAGTAATTTTGTCGTTTTCACAACGTTGTCATTTTACAAATTATAGGAAATTGTTTATGGTGGTTCAATCATTATTAGGTATCTATGTTTATAGGTACCATATTTATTAAAAACATTTAAATAATAGGTACCTACTACTGCACTTCCACCAACATAATTTGTTTAGGTGAGAGTGGCGCGGGCGTTTTGGCGCAAACATAAAAAATTGTTGACGCCATTTTGTTTTGTTATGTTTTGACCTAGTACCTACCTACCTTTTTTTTTATAGACCAAGGAGTCGATCTTAACATATTATGCATGGCCAACGACCACGAGCTATCAGTTCTGACATCAAGCATTGTAGATTAAATTAAATTAAGGATCGCAATACAAAATCTAAATGTATACCTACCACCATTCGTTTGTATTTTAAGTTATTATTGCCTTTTTTTTAAACTCGCTAAAATGATACACTCCTAATGTAGTTGCATAGAATTAGGTAGTTTAAGGAGTAGAAGTAAGTAGTTTAGTAATCATCATTTGATAGTAGCTTTGCTTTCTGTTCCGTAGGCCGTGGGTTCAATCCCCATCACCGAGAACAAATATTTGTGTGATAATCTGGATGCCCTGTCTGGGTGATATTGTATTACATTTATGTATGCATGTAATTTTTTTTATACTAAATGGAAACCTACATGGAAGTAGTTTCAGCAGTTAAGAGTTCTGTAGTACTCATCATCCCATCCTCATTATGTAATTCTATAGCAGTATTACTCTTAAAGTACCTAGTGATACTTAGTAGGTAATTACATGACAGAATAAATTAATTAACCTAGTAATTTTTTTTTCAGCAGTATCAAAAGCCCGTGTTACCTCCTGAAAAGGTAAAATTGTTAGAACGACAAGGTCATATTTACATACAAAATGCTAAGGTAATCAACATAAAAAAAAATTATTATAGAGGTGAAAGAAACACTTCGTCCATTCGTTGACTGTCTGTTGGTTACTTTTTTAGCTTTAACGCATTGCAGTAAAAAGTTATGTTAAATGTTAATAAATCATCTTTTTTAGGAACTTCAATCATCAACTGCTACAGCAGAAGCATTTCAGTTGAGTAGTACTGGATCATCACAAACAACATCAAACAGTTTACTGGAGGTAATCATATTTTCTCTCTTTCTACTCTCCCAGCTTAGAGCCCGATTCTTTTTTATTTAATTATATCTACTTAATCTATACATATAATAAATTTGTAGAAAAGTGGTGTCTGTACAATGGAAATATACAAAAAAAAAGTAGCAGGGGTTGTTATTTTATCGATGCCAAACCCGAAACTGTAATTAACATTTTTTTTGTCTGTGTGTTTGTGCACGCTAATCTTCGGAACTACTGGACGGATTTGAATGTTTTTTTTTTGTTGTATAGGTATTAAGTTCGATTAACATATAGGCTACAATTTATCTTGAAAACTTGAACACCTGATGCAGAACTGCAACAGACCTGCTAAACTATAAGAGATACAAAATGATGCCATAGCAAAAATTGTTCCACGTGATGAGCATTTTCTGCTGAGAGAATAAAATTGAAGATCCTGGACACCTGATGTGGAACTTCAAGAGCCCAGCTACACTATAACATATACAGGAATGACGTCTTAGCAAGAGTTGTTTAGTCTGATGGGCATTTCCTGTTGTCTTACAAAAATGAAAGATCGAAGGAGACTGAACTCAGGGCATTACAGGACATTTCCACAACCATTCGAAAAAATATTTGGCAAGAATGGGCACGTGAGGTGGTGTCTTTATTCAAGGGCGAGGTTATCGAAGTGTATTATGTAGCTTACCATGTCGTCGGAGGAAAAGTCGTGCAGGCCAGTGGCCTCTTCCACAACAGGTTGATTACACATCGACGCCTACTTCTTTCTTCAGAAACTAAAAAAACGAAAAGGAGCTTAAGCAGCGAGAGCAATAGCAGCTGCTCTGAAAATGATAATTCCAAACGTGTGAGGCCTCTTCCAGAAAGTTTTACTGTTGACGACTCTGATTTTGAATCAACCTCATCTCCAGAAGAATGTTTAACGTGGTTGCGGGGAACATCATCGCCCCGAGAGACAGTGGTGACAAAGTGGCTCACCACTTTTCAATTACGAAACAGTAAACTGAAAGCAGAAGGTCTATCATACAAAGAATACTTTGACTGGTTTCCTGCCCTCACTTTACCCAATGGACATGAACTGGTGAGTCTTAGTTGCATTAGACATCAGACGTTTAAAACCTGTCTGATCTCATCAACAAATTGACATATTCCGCTAAGACCCAATACCTATCTTTAATCCCTCATCTTTAATTATATTTAATGTAGTTCTAATTTTACACATGTTATATGTTTTAATTGTATTTGTTGCAGTTATCTCTGGACTTCCAGACAGTGTACCCAGATGCTGACAAAGTTTTTGAGGAAAAATTCCCAATTATTAAAACAAAGCTTTTGGAACTTCTGGCAGAGAAGGGAAGTTCTTCCAGGCAAGATCAAACTACACTTGAGCTGCTTGATTTAGCTACCGGTAATTTTAATTACTAAGATTATTTAATTGCATGTTTTCTAGTATTTGTATTTTGTCACTTTTATTTTTTCAAAAATCTTATTTATGGACATTTGATAGTATGCAAACAAAAATAAAATAATATTGATAAAAATACAATCGATAGGCATATAATAATATAAAAAGATTTGATGTAATTTAAAGGTAATAATGTATTTTCATAATGTATTTTTTCAGTCGGAGAACACCAGGCATCATTAGCAGCATTTTTGGGAATAATATCGCTTTTACGTCAAGTGCCAACTGTTTCTGTGCCAAGGAAGAAAGTGTGGAGGCTGTCGAAGGAAGAAGTACGTTCAAGCTTTCTTGCTCGTGTAACAACAGCTTCAGATATCGAAAGATATTGCGCCGACAGGGATGCATTTGTGGCTGCTAAAGGTATTCCACCCCAACCATATGTACTTGCTGTAGGAAGTTCGTGGGCTACAGTAAGTCATTATGAAATCGTCGTTTATAACGGATTGAGATACCAAATGCCTGATATTTGCTCGGCAATCAAAACAATTTATCACATCTATTGGGCACTAGATTCAGCATACCCAAAAGACTCTGGTATTTGCTGGATGTTTATACAACGTGCAATGTTCAATATGAGGTCTAAGTATGACATTGAGGGTGTACCTCTGCGTGAATTGTTACATGTATTAAACATATAGGTTTTGAATGTTAATTTACCTTTAATTATTATCTAACAGTATGATACCCTGCGAACTGTGCCAAAACTCATTTCAGACGTTTCGACATTTAAAAGTCCACATGCAGTTTTATCATCCCTCCGTAAAAATCTTTAAATGTGCTAGTTCAGATTGCACCAGAAATTTCCAATTATTTAATTCGTATAAAAGACATTATCAAAATATTCATATGTTGATAGATGAGCCAGTTAGTGATATTTCTCCTGATTTTCCATTTCCAGACACAGAAGCTACTATACCACAAAATAATTTAAATAGTGCAGACACTTTATCTTCTGTAGGCGTAATTGCAGGAGCTAATTTAGATAATGTAGCAATAGCAATCCCCTTTGAAATAACAATGGCTCGACTATTTTCATCTCTCTATGGCAATCCCCAAATACCACAAAATACTGCAGATATTGTTTTTAAGGCTGTTAAAAATATATTCAGCCATTCGGTACTGCCTCTTATAACAGAACCTTCCAACGTCTTAAACAATATTGTTCTAAGTACTTTTTCAAATTTCGACTCATATTACAAAAGATTAAAGTATTTTATAGAACTTGGAACTTATATTGAACCTCAGTCGTATATTGTAGGACGTAGATACGATTACGTAAAGAGAGGCGGCACAAGAATATATGAGGCAGTGGAATGTGAAGCACATATGGTGCCCTTGCGTGTTGTTTTAGAAAAATTTTTTTCATTGCCGGACATATTGCACAAAACCTTGGATTATATGAAGAAGTTAATGACACACGATTCCACTCAAACGATAGAGCATTTTATGCACGGTTCATTTTGGAAATCAAGACAATCCCTTCATCAAAATAAATTAGTAATGCCATTATTTTTACAAGTAGATGACTTCGAGCCTCTAAATGCTCTGGGCAGCCATAGTTCAATCCATAAATTAGGGGCCGCTTATATTTCGCTGCCTTGTTTACCTGAATGTTATATTTCACAACTATCGAACATTTTTTTGGTTTTACTGTACCACACCTCAGACAGGGTCGAATTCGGAAATCTTATTATATTTCAACCCATAATCGACGAATTTAATTACTTAATACAGCATGGAATATCGTTTGATCTTCCAACTTTTAAGGGTACCATATTTTTTGAACTTGCTTTAATTCTCGGTGATAATTTGGGTCTTCATAGTATTACAGGCTTCGTAGAGAGTTTTTCCAGTAATTTTAGTTGTAGAAACTGCAAAGTTAATAAAAACATTATGAAACATTTATTTCGGGAAGACAGGGCCCTATTAAGAAACATGGAAAATTATACTGATGATTTGAGGACAAACAACTTGTCTCTTACTGGCGTTAAAGAGGAATGCATTTGGTTACGCGTAGAGAATTTCGATTTGTTCTCACAAATTGGAATGGATATCATGCACGATTTATACGAGGGAGTAATCAAATATGTAATGTGTGAGCTAATTGTTGTTCTGGTGGATAAATGTAAATATTTTACCATACAATTTATTAATAAAAAACTCGCTTCATATGACTACGGCCCTGATAATGCTAATAAGCCAGTTTCACTGTCATTGGAAAATTTACGCAAAGGAAACATGCGCTTGAGTGCTTCTGAAGTTGGAGTATTTTGCAAGTATTTCGGAATAATGTTTGGCGTAATGGTTCCCCGCGATGATAAGTATTGGTCTATTTATATTCAACTCATGCTTGTGGTAGATACAGTAACATCTTCAGGGTTTCGGCCTGAACAAACGATATATTTGCAATTCTTAGTTGCAGACCTTTGTGAAATGTTCACTTTGCTCTTTGATCAATCGCTTAAACCAAAGTTTCATAATTTATTGCACTATCATTCTGCAATGCTTAAATTTGGACCATTACGTTATTTGTCGTCAACGCGTTTTGAAGCCAAACACCACCCCAATAAATTAGCTTCTATATCTACAAATAACAGGATTAATATGACACTATCGATTGCCAAAAGACATCAGCTAATGTTGAATGATATTTTGCTAAAAAAGGAATTGAATAGTCCTTTTTCTTTTGGGCGTCTATCAAATGTCACTCTAGATGAAGCATCCACACTTGCAAAAAAAATTCATTGGTTTGATACAGAAAAAATTAAAATATCAACGTGGATCTCAGTGTTCTCAGCATATTTTCGTTATGATTATGCCATTATTCATAACGTGGGTCCTGATATTTTCCATTTCGCGAAAATACGTAAGATTTACGTGTACAATAATAGTAAAATAGTCTTTATGGCGCTGCCTATGGTAACTATTGCTTTTGACTCGCATTATCATGCTTATAACGTAACAGATGCCCAGACTGATACGCAGTTAATTTATGTTGATTATGATACTATGCAGTATCAGTTTCCCTGCAACATTGTAAATATCGGTTATGGTAACTCACATTCTGAACAGTACGTTGTTTTGCGAAAACCACTTTAAATATTAAAATATTGCTATACGTTTGGTATACTAGCATAAAATTAGCGTAAAATGGTATGGTTAAAAACCAACTGATTATCTACTGGTAGTTTTAATATGTTACGAATAATATATGGGAGATGAAACATAGCTATCCATTGTAATCTGAAAAATAAAAATAAATTGAATATAAATACACACACCTAAAACTAAAAAGAATAATAAAACTGATAATGCTATTTTTAGTTTCTGTTAATTTGCTAAGAAACAAGTATAATATACTTACTAAATAAAAAAGAATCATCAAAATCAGGCTCTAAGCTGCAAAAGCTAAATGTGTAGTCGTGAATTTTTATTAATTGTACTAACTTAAACTTTTTATTAAGTACATACTTGTATGAGTAATTAATTTTGTATTAGTTTTAAATCTAGACTATAACCCTAAAGTTATGGAAAAAAAAAAACACCCTGTATATTCTGTGGTAGAATAAAATTTACTCTCGTTTGGTCGAATCCGCCCTATTCGACCAAACGAGAGTAAATTTTATTCTTAGATTAAATACCTATTTACTAGAGAGTAAGCTCAATTTGCATTCTACCAAACATTAATCCGTGGCTAAAGTCACTATACGAGGGTTAATTTTTATACGGTCGATTTTGGTGGAGTAAAATCTTAAATCGGGGATAACGAAATGTCAAAATGTTATGTTATGTACAATGACATTCCCTGCCAGTGATAGTAAAGTGACGTATAAATCAGTCAAATATAATAGTACATTTCTCAAGTATAGTAGGTAAAGATACAATGACCTCTTCGTTTAGTAGCATTATGTATTAGGTCATTTTATTCGTTCAATCGATAGGAGAATAATTTTAATCTAGGTATAGTGTGGTAGAAGGTAACAGATATTAGTCCTCGTGTAAGTATGGAGAGTAAAATTATCCCCCGTATTGTTACTCGCCTATAATTTCGAGTTCGGTCGAATCGGCCCTTAGTATAATATTTTATAACCAACGAAAAAAAGCTTAGGACACAACAGACTTAGGTTACTTACTGGTAATGTTAGATTTTACTGCAAGAAGTGTACTAGCTTAAACTGATTATTATGTACCTATAAGAGTAATTAATTTTGTGTAATCATACCTACTATAATATTTCATAATATACAAAGTATTGACCAGAGTTGACTTGTACCCCAAGTCGTGACTTTTTTTTTTCGTTTTTGGTTTCTGTTAGATTTTACTGCAAGAAGTGTGGTATAGCTTAAACTGATTATTATGTAACTACTTATAAGAGTAATTCCGTTTGTGTAATCATACATAATATAATATTTTATAATATACAAAGTATTGACCAGACTTGACTTGTACCCCAAGTCGTGTTTTTTTTTTCGTTTTTTGTTAGATTTTACTGCAAGAAGTGTACTTAGCTTAAACTGATTATTATGTACCTACTTATAAGAGTAATTCATTTTGTGTAATCATACCTACTATAATATTTCATAATATACAAAGTATTGACCAGAGTTGACTTGTACAGTCAGCATGAAAAGTTGCTGAACACATTTAGATTTTCAAAATCGCTGTACATCGTGATAATACGTAATATTACGGTGTACAGCGATTTTGAAAATATGAATGTGTTCAGCAACTTTTGATGCTGACTGTACCCCAAGTCATGAGTTTTTTTTCTTTTTTGGTTTTCCGTATTGTGCGTGCCCCCGCAGATTTTGTTAGATTTTGTATTCCAATCCGTAATTTAATTTTATCTACAATGCTGTATGTAAAAACTGATAGCTCGTGGTCGTAAAGGTGCGTAGTTATAATGCAGGTCAAAACTGCGGGCTCGCAATACCAAGAACCTAAAACGACAAAAAACTTAGGACAACAGACTTGGGTTACTACTGGTAATGTTAGATTTTATTGCAAGGAGTGTACTACTAAATTAAACTGATTATTATGTACCTACTTATAAGAGAGTATGTAATTAATTTTATTTCAATTTAACAATACATAAACACCCTAAAAATAATATGTTGTTTTTATCATAATTTTGACCACTGTTAGGTACTCTCAAAACCGTTTACTTTAGGTGTTTAGAATTTCATTTCAGTAGCTATTCTTATAACAAATATAGTGCCATTGTTACTAGAATAAGCCTTTGTTTCACTAACGTATTATTGTACTGCCACTACCTATGTATCTAATACTCATTTGTGTTTAAAACAAAAACTAGTTTATTGTTATATTTAAGTACTTAGCTATGTTGACAAACTATAAGTTTATTCAGAGAAATCAAATGAATATTAGTTACTGGTACTAATAAACTAGTAAAATACAACTTTATTTAAATGCAGGAGAGCTATTCTACTTCGCGAAAACAACTATACTTCCTATGTTTATAAGAATGAGCCTTTGTTTCTAACTCTCCTTTGCTAAAACAACTACACTTTCTTCGTTTATACATAAAAGCTTTTGATCAAGTAGCAATATTATTTAAATGCAGGAGCTATGTACTCAACTTCGCAAAACAATTATATTTTCATTGTTCATATTATGAAAAAGTTTTAGTTTTAGTAGCTTCTATAAAACTGTATTTTCTTTATAACTATGAATAAACCTTTGGTTCAGTAGCAAATATATTACATTAGACTATACACAAGATCAATTAGCATCAAAACGCCAATACGAATCCATATTTAATACTCAATTTAATTACTCATTTTTTAAACCTAAGAAAGATTTATGTGGAACATGCTCTTTGTATGAACAAGCTGACGAAATGAAAAAAGCTACATTGGAAGAAAAATATCAACAGCATTTACTACGGAAGAACAGTACGTCAAATTAAAGAAGAGGAAAAAGCGACAGCAGATAAGGATAATACGACAGTAGCTATTTTTGATTTAGAGAAAGTGCTTAATGTGCCTCAATCAGAAGTGGGAATTTTTCACTACAAAAGAAAATATCCAGTTTATAATTTTACTGTCTATAATGCTTTGAATAAATCTGGATATTGTTATGTGTGGCATCTTTCTATAGCTAAAAGAGGCTCTATTGAAATAGGGAGCTGCTTACTAAAGTTCTTAAATATGGAAGGACAACGAGGAATCAAATGCATATCATTTTATTCGGATGGTTGCGCGGGCCAGAATAAAAACCGTTATGTGTTTGCACTTTACTTATATGCCATAAAAAAAGGTTTTATAGAAACTATTACCCACCGTTTTTTTGAAACGGGTCATAGTCAAAACGAAGGTGACAGTATGCATTCGTTGATTGAACGAGCTATGAAAAATAAAGTTTTATATACACCTGACCAAGTTTATGGTGTTATAATGAATGCCAAAGTTACTGGAGATAAATATAATTTAATAGAAATGGAACAAACTGATTTTTACAACATTAAAGACCTCATCGCTGGTAAAAACTGGACCACAGATACTCAAGGCAGTAAAGTCGCATGGACTAAAATCGTACAAGTAAAGGTCTCAAATTCCAATCCCAATGTAGTTCAGTTTAAGTATAATTATGATGATCAATACCTTGAGTTAAACACAGAAAGTTGTATCAATAGATCAAGAAGAGGCAAGCAGAATAGAACAGGCAATGTTGAAGTGACCGGTCTAAAGCCAGCATACTTTGAACCAATTGCTATCAGCAAAGCTCTGCTAACAGATTTACTTAGCTTATGCAGAACTGAAGCTATACCTGCTCACTATCATTCGTTTTATAATTCGCTCCGAAGCTGTAATGAAAACCCACAGTCAGCTTCAGATTCCGATGATGATAATGTCGAAGACTAAATTATGTTACTTTTTTGTTTTTCTAATTATGTTACGTTTGTATTGTTGATTTTTTTCAAAACAATGATTATGTTTTTTCATTTTATTTATAAACAGTTTTCTTTTATCAGAAAACCCATAGTTTTATTGAATGTTATATTTCTAATAATGGATATTACTTAACAGGATATTGAAGAATAAAATAGTATTAAAACAATAATTCAAAATAGAATACATATTATATCGGCGAAAATCCCAGTTACAGTCTATTACTGTTTATGTTTGGATGTCTTTGTTCAACGAATAACATTGTAGTACACTATTATTGTGCACGCTGTCTTTTTATTTTTACGCGAATAATATCGTAATGTTTTGTTACGAAATAATGTTTTTCTAACGTATCCAGTAAAAAATATTTTCTTTAATAACTTTGTCCTGATATAATAAAAATTAAATACGTTTAATCAGAATGATTCTATAAAAAATTACCTTTCATTTGATATATAAATCATTCTCTTAGGTTGGACAATCTTTACAATAATCATAAAAAAGCACTGTTTTATTTTTCCTGTAAAATTTTTATTTTTCGATTACGATATTATTCGGTGGGAGGAGCGATATTGTAAATAGTACTTTCTCTTTTGTTAGTGAGCTTCTTCATATTTATATCATGTCCAGAGAAAAGTATTGACACATTATTGATCATAATTATGGGCCAAAAGCAAAATCTCTTGGGAGAAGGTTTTTGCACCCAGAATTAGAGGAGGCAAGGCAATGGGTTGAAAACAAGAAATGTAAAATTGGTAGAGTATGTGCTGCTAATAGTGATAGTTGGGGTTCTGAATCTGACTACTGTTATTCTGATAGCTTAACAGATTGGGTCAGTGAAAAATCATTCAAGTATATGAACATGTGGTGGACAACTGAGTGGAGAGAAACATGCACTATGGATTGGGAATGTAAACTTATACCAAGGAAAATCCCCACACATTACAATTCAGAAGGGGAAATGTTTATAGTTTTAGATGATGACAAAATTCAAATAAATCCGAATTCCAAAGAAACAATCATCCACAGAAAAACGTATAATGCAACGGTCAGCAACAGGCGGACCGCGAAAGGTTGAACCTCGAAACGCCAAATATTGTAATGTAGGTATTGTAGATATGTCAAGTGTAAACAAATTAAAAAAAAAACATTGAGCCAATCTAACTGAGTACATACTTAATCTAATTAATCTGTTTTACAATATCGACATCGATCAAAAACATCGCGCCGCCGAGTCGCCGCGCGCTCTCTGTTCATACGTAACTTATAGCTCCGACGACCACTTGTAACTGAGCGTGAGCGGAGCGCGGCCTAGCGAGCGGGTTTTGTTAACACGCGAGCGAGAGCGAGACGGCATGCACTGGCAACAGCGCGAATTAGTTATTGTATGTAAATGTGATTTAGCCATTCGCTACGAAACATCAGCAGATTGAGCGTATCATTTTTATGGTAATATGTGGGAAAGCATTTCATATTTCGCGTACTTAGCGAACTGTGGCGCGCTTGCGACTTTGTGTTTTGTAACAAACGCGAGCTAGTATCGAAATCGGGGGTCCGGGCGCGAGGGCGGGGGAAAGCCAACTGCCTGTCGGTCTCGCTCGGTCAGTCACAGCGCAAATCGTGGAGCAACAGTTCATTTGTTTTGTGATTTCTTGCGTTTTCGTTCGTTTAATAAAAAATATTTTTTCATTTCTCATACTCGGAAAGTAGATTGTTTGATCAGAGCAGCGCACAGTGCGTAATTTTCATAATCTAGAGGGACAAAAGTCCTGAACCCATACTGTACAAAATTACTACGCGGTAAAATGTATTAAATGAAATTTAAAGACATTTTCAAGGTTTTAGACGTATATTGCAACCATATAATATAATATATAACACAACATAAGTAATTATTTGAATGTACAAAATTAGTCAGAATAGTGAGATTCTTC
Source organism: Agrotis ipsilon (assembly GCA_028554685.1). Taxonomy (NCBI): domain Eukaryota; kingdom Metazoa; phylum Arthropoda; class Insecta; order Lepidoptera; family Noctuidae; genus Agrotis; species Agrotis ipsilon. The sequence goes on from CM052972.1 coordinate 13,524,041, forward strand.
AAAGTCGCTATGGGTATCAGAATCTGAATTTTCTGACTGAATTTCTTCGTGTTCAATATCAGAAGTTCTCATTTGTAATAGTTCATAGACTTTAGGAGTCATTTGGCTACGTCTAGTTTTGGGAGCAGCACGTAAGCTTGTAATGTAGGGGTCTGACGTTACGAGTAAGCGATTTATTAAGTCTGTGTTCGTGTCCACTCTTGACGTTTTTCGCGTAAATAATTCTCTAAATTTTCTATTGTCCTTATTTCTAGCCTCTTGTGCTTCTTCCGAAAGTTGGCCGATTGGAAGGACACAAGAAGCAATTATGTCTTTTTTGTGAAAGAGTATTTTGTGCACACTGACGGGCATCGGGTACCATGTGTACTCTTTGACATATAAATCTCTAGTTTGCTTAGCAAATTCTTTAAACTTATCGATATTTATGTTAAATCCACTATTTAAACATTCTAAAATTACGTGGAAGCGCTTAATAAGCTCAACATTAACACCTGTTATTATAGCTGACTTTTCAGAATTTCTGAAAAACTTACGGGCTGTATTGCCATCATTGGTATTCCCAGTTTGTTGTTTAGGCATGTCTACTAATAAGCCTAACTCACTCCTGAACTTTTCTTGAATTTCTTTTTTTTTCTCGGCAACTTTTTTTTTATTCTCAGCACCTCGAGCTTGCCACGATTTTATTTCAAGTCGATATGAAATATGCAATATGCATTCAAAAAATCTGATCCATGAATGTAGAGGTGACAGGCCCAAAGAAAGAAGATTGCTATTTACCGGCTTTTCTAAGATGCGGCTTACATTGTTCATATCTTTTGGCTTTGCACCACATAAATAGCAGGTCTGTGTCGAAGCACATGATGCTATAGCATTACATATTTAGCCATCAATCATGCAAAATATCAATTTTGGCTTTACCAAGACTTCCATTTCATTTACAATAATTTTAGTAGGTGAGAGTGAAGTTACTTGTTCCTTAATTTTATTCACCTCCGTCGTTATAACATTCACGGTCTCCTTGGCAAACACGAACTTGATGGGACGACAATATCTGGTCGAAGCTGGCGAAAGGTTTTGCCACACAATGTTTTTATTATTAACTCTCTGTTTATCTATTGAATTCATTTGAATAGGCACCATCGATATACTGAACAAACTTTCATCACTGCAATGTTCTTCAGAAAATTTTTGTTTATATTTACTTTGCTCCGCTCCATCACATCCCCATTTTACAATTATTTGTAAAGCTTCCAAGTCACTTAAAGTCTTCAGTACTTCTTCTTGAACTTTACATAATCGTATAATTGTGTGGTCCATTAGAGATTGCAAGTTAATTTCGGCGGACGTTTCTGTTACATTAATACCACTAGGGTAGCACAATTTTTTTGCCGCTTTAACCCTGTAGTAAGGTGGATACATTTTTGGATTAATTTCTTTAACTTGTTGTCTTATAACATAATATTGGTGGGTAGAGAGATTCGCATCTACCATTAATGCGAGAGCTTGATCTGCCGTAAGTCCGACCTGTTTTGAGGTCTCTAAACACTTTCGCGTTGTTTTTTATAATAGTAACTCTTCTGCGAAAACTGACAAAGTTCTTTTACAACTGCCGCCGAATCTTTTTTTCTTTCCTTGCGAAGCTGTACCTCAGTTGCCATTGCTATCTCTTGCAGACTCGATGTTTCAATGCTCGAACTTTCAAAGTCTTTTTGCGGTCTTCCAGGGGAACTCGAACTCGTTCCAGGTAGTGACACACCTTCGAGTGCTTCAGAGGCAATATCAGGTAACGGTATATTTCCTTCTAACCACGGTAAAGGACATTGGGAAATCGATGTATGGGATTTGGGCCCACCCTTCAATAGTAACATGTTATATACCGTTGGATAGGGCTCTTTAAGGGGAACATTTCTTGCTAATAAACATATGGTCTAACGTTAGTACTTTCGGAGATATGAGGTCTTAAAGTTATCTCGTCTAACATTTTATTTGTATCACATTTAATTAAAAAGGGCTATATTCTTCGTGAACATCCTTGTTTAGAGTGAAAGTGATTTGAATTTAGAATGTTGATATTGTTAGTGTACGAGCTGAATGACTAAGGCTGCGGTTCCACTGGAGCGGAACGGAGACAAGCTGTGCCGTGCCGGGATTAATACGAAATTATAAAAAGTACAGATGTATGATGGCCCACCCTTCAATACTAACATGTTATATACCGTTGGATAGGGCTCTTTAAGGGGAACATTACTTGATAACAAACATATGGTCTAACGTTAGTACTTTCGGAGATATGAGGTCTTAAAGTTGTCTCGTCTAACATTTTATTTGTTTCACATTTAATTAAAAAGGGCAATATTCTTCGTGAACATCCTTGTTTAGAGTGAAAGTGATTTGAATTTAGAATGTTGATATTGTTAGTGTACGAGCTGAATGACTAAGGCTGCGGTTCCACTGGAGCGGAACGGAGACAAGCTGTGCCGTGCCGCGATTAATACAAAATTATAAAAAGTACAGATGTGGCGCCTAGTCGGTAAAGACGTTTGTGTCTCTGAGTCAGTCATACTTGCAGTGTCCTGGCTGCATATATTATTTTTAGAAGAAAACTCGATTGGCGTGATAATTACATTAAACGAGGTCTCCCGCCCTGTGTGGAGCAGAAGGGACTGTACGACTTCTACTTACTAACAATCCACCCCATGTTATTCATCATAAGCGGCTGCTGGCTCTAGGGTAAGCTCGTTTTTTTTTTCGCAAATCGCTATGCAGTGTACTTTGTTTTAGTTTTTTTTTTTAATACAAGTTAATTGTTACACTATTTAATTTCATTGTCAACATTCAAAGTCAAGACAGTTGGAATAACTTAGGTGTTGTGTAATGAATACATTTCCGGTTTTAAGTTCTCTTAAATTCTCAGATAGGAGAACATTCCCGAGAACATAATATATCAAATGTGTCCTCCCAACCCACCTTGGGTGGAGCGTCATGCGTCCGGGTAATGTTTATCTCAAAATGAATTAAACTACGATCATTAATTGCTTAGATCGGGATAATATATGGTACCTAGTACTCACGGCTACACATCAAGCTATACAAAACCAGTTTGTCTTGGTCTCGCTTCTTGCGAATTTCACATACAATGAACGGTCAGCTAATACAGGTTTTGCATAGCTTGATGTGTAGCCGTGTGTACTAGCACTCCGCCCGCAACTTCGTTCGTGCGTATTTCGAACTTCACATTCGTGAATTTTAACTTCTGGCAACTCTCTTTATGGGATACTTTTGGAAAATCTAAATACGTACCGTGTCACTTCATTTGAATTTGGGTTTAAAAAGATTAAGTTCGTTAACCCACTAACAACCCTTCAAGGAAAAATTAATTAAAATAACCTTAATCAATTACTAAAAGAAAAAGAGTTTTACGATTTTCACACTACCAGGGGTTGGCTTTTTAAAAATAGATAAATACGCATCGTTTAATTGATTAAGAGATAATGTATGCCAAGTTTTGAGCTCATCGAAGCAAGCAGTAAAATCCTTCCGTTAAAACCTTATTACTCCTTTTCACCAACTTGGGGGGCGATTTTCGAAAAATCCTAAAATACGTATTTAATTATTTTTTATCGTCTTTCTATATACTGAGTTTCAAATTCATGGGCTCACGCATTATCAATGTCCAATACAAACTTTAACACCATCTAAATCACCAATGGAGGGTAGTTTTAAAAAAGTAATGACGCCAATCATTTTCATTTACTTATCCTCGTATTCATTCTATGTTTCAAGTTTATAAACCCAAGGAATAAGATTTTGCATACAAAGGTTTTCGCCCCCTTTCAACCCTTAATAGGAAGATTTTCGCAAAATCCCTTCTTAGTGGCCACTTACATAATAAACTGTAATTATTGTAAAAAAAAAACATGTTTTTACGTTTAGCGATTTAGGCTGTAGGAGAGTCTTACGACCGTACCCTGACCTTTAATTTTTATAGATAACTCCGAAAGTACAGACTTTTGATCTTAGCCGTGATACTAAGTTTTATTCAGCATAAAAATACCTATTCATTCATATGTATCTTATTCCTATTGAGAGGTGGGCCCACTTTTTCCCAATATCCTTTGTGTTTAGGAAACGATCTCGATGTCTTCCCGATTTCAACCATCTTTGTTCAATTTTTTGACAAAAACTTCTGATAGTCACTTTTAAACTTCTTAAAACATCATCCGAAAAGGACAGGTATCAAGTTCTTGCAAATATGATGTAACATGCGTTAGCAAACCAAACGTCGAAAATTTTTCTACGAGATATTTGTGAGGGCATTCTGAAAATAAAAACAAAGTTATATGAGTTTCGCAAATATTCGCAAACAAAAGAACGTTGTTATTGTAGCTAACAATCAGTTCTTTCAAAAAAATATAATGACGGATCTGTATACTTCGATATAGTACATTAGAACTCAACAACAAATTGACTTAGTAATATATCGACTAAAAATAATCACTCTTTAGTAAAACGGCTCTCATAATAAAATTTTAAGACAGATTAAAACAAATACACATGGAAACTTACCTCAATACTTCGAAGAAAACAATAAAAATTCACAATAGCTAGTAGCGCACACAAACAGCGTATTCAACGAGCGAACTCAGCCAAATGACGCATCTCTTTGAGCGCTTGGTCGACACAACTCAGGTAGCCGGCCGTTCTGACCCTTGTTTTATTGTGTGTTACGAGTTATTGGAAAATAACCTTTAGGGACACGTAATATGGTTTGTCTTCTTTAATTATGAATAACTATTTTACCAGTACAGACTAGTGTAGATTTTGACTTTTGTCCCTCTAGATTACGAATATTACGCACCGTGCAGCGGGTAGAAAACGATGCTTCCCTCCCTTGGGCGGGAATGAATTTTAAAAATAGAACTAAAATTGTTTATTTAGTCGGCTATATTTTTTTTTACAAAATAAGAAAAATATCGATTACACAAAAAAAATGCTGCGGTCTTGTGAGTGTATACGGCCAATGTGAATTAAAAAAAATACCTATTAAAGTGGGATGGCCCGCGGCGGTGACGCGGGCGGTGTGTTCCATAATTGAAATTTAAATTAAAAAAGACTATTCAGCCACTTCAAGAGAGTCTCCGCCATGGATTCCACCGTCTAATGAAATACCAGAGTCTTCTACTTTTACAGAGATCCAACACAGCCAAATTTGTCATAATATATCAAACAGTGTAAATATTCCAAACAAAAATTTAACTTCACAAATTGTTCTAACTTCTCAATTCGGGATTAGGATCCATCACTGTCCACTTTTCGCTTTATATGATCCATATCACGCCTAGGTAATCAATTCCCACTCGGACTATAGCCGCCCTCCTCGAATGGGAATTGATTTCTTTCTACCCTTGTATAACAATCTACTATTTTACCTAGGCGTGATATGGATCCTAAAAAGCGAAAAGTGGACAGTGAAAATAGGAGGTTTTTAGAAGAATGGACTGAACAATATTGTTTTACGCTGCCTGATAGACCTCAAGCAGTTCCAGTGTGCCTTGTAGAAATTTGAAGCGACACTATGAAACAACTCATCAGCAATTCCACAAAAACTTCCCTCCTGGCAGCGAGGCTCGTAAAGAAAAACTTCAGGCACATCTCAGTTCTTACAATAAAAGCACAAAATTACTAGATCGTTGCATGAGCGACCAAGAAAAATTCACAGAAGCAGCGTTACGTGTGTGCTGGACGCTTAATAAACATCAAAAACCATTTTCGGATTCGGAGATAGTGAAGGAATGTATGTTGGCAGTAGTCACAACACTTTTTGAAGAAAAAAAAGATGTTATCACTGGATTTCGAAGTATTCTATTATCAGCAAGAAGCAATACACGAAGGACTGAAATTTTAGCTGCTGATATTAAGATGACTCTTCTCAAACTTCTGCAAAAGGCACCTTGCTACGCCATAGCACTTGATGAGTCATGTGACATTACTGATGATGAACAAATGTCAATTTTTGTCAGATTTCTTGACATTGAGTGAAAAAGTTGAGTCTAAAAATTTTATGGAAGAGTTGCTAACAATATTCCGTCAAAAGGTAACACTCGAGGAGAAGATTTATTCAAGGTAATTGATGAATTTATTACTAAATCTAACATCAGTTACGACAAAATGGTGTCTCTTTCTACTGACGGGGCTCCAGCAATGATTGGTAAAGAAAAAAGTGTCGTCAAGAGAATCAGGGATAAAAATTCAGGCTTTATATCATATCAGTGCATAATCCACCAGACAGCCTTTGTGGAAAACTTAGCGATACACTGAAAAAAGTGATGGACAGCTTGGTGAAGTTAATAAATTTTATAAGATTTCATTCCGCTCTTCAGCACCGTCATTTCAAGGAGTTTCTTTTTGAATTATTCAGCGTATTCTGACTTACTGCAACACAACAATGTTCGTTGGCTAAGTAAGGGTCAAGTTATTGAACGTTTTTTGTCAATAAAAGAACAAGTTACCTCCTTCTTGCAAAACTTAGATACGCAGGCAGCTAAGAAGCACCTTAAGTTCGTAACAAATAAGCACAATATGTTGGTTGTGGCTTTTCTAAAAGATATTTTGAAATATCTTAATGCGCTCAACAAAAAGTTACAAGGAAACGGAAAATTAATATGTGATCTGATACAAAGCGTGTCTGCTTTTCGTCGTAAGCTGGATATCTTTGAAAAAGATATTGCAAGACAAGAATTTGTTTATTTTCCGACAATTCTGGAATATAATAAGGAGAACTCTGAAGAAGACGTTCCAGTGTAAAAAAAATTTTTGGCCGATCTTAACGAATTTGCCACAAGATTCCAAGACTTTGCAGAGATGGGCAAGCTATCTCTGTTTCTTAAGTCACCCTTTGAAGTTGATGCAGCAGCAGAATGGACAGATGTGGCTGCCAAGTTATTTGATCTGCCAAAGCCATCACTTCAAATGGAAATAATCGATCTGCAAGAAGATGTGTCTTTGCAAATATATAAAATAGTGTCAATTAAAGAATTTTGGGCCAAAAATGTCCCAGAAAAATATAAAAATTGCAAAAAACTTGCTATCAATTTGGCCACTATGTTTGGCTCGGCATACATTTGCGAAACATCTTTTTCAAAAATGAATTTTTTGAAAAACAAATATCGTTCGAGATTAACAGACGCTCACTTAGAAGACACTCTTCGAATTAGCTGTTCTTCACGAGAACTAAACTTTAAAAACCTGGCTCAAGACCGCCGATGCAATTTTTCACACAAAATGTAGGTAATAAATAGCTGTACTTAATTATTATCAGTTGTTTTTTTTTCTAGACCTTTTAAAAAATTTCGAGCAATATCCGGACCCTACTTAAAACTACTTGCCGACCCCTGCACTAGAATATTCATCCATCATAAGCAAAATTGATAGTTTGTCATTACATTACGCAGTCACTTGTTGGAGTATATTATGTTCTCTGTATCTTTATAAATTTCCTTTTTTGTTATAAAATTAAATAATATTAATGACTATTTTGTTTGTTTCAGATCATCAGAAATGTGTGATTCCCCTGAACTAGTCTTTTCGGAATATGGGCAAGGCTTCCCGACTCCATGTTTAGGTCGGCATGTACCTGAGCAACAAGGGCCTACTTGCAAAAAACCAAGAGCAAAACGAGGAGGTCAATAGCGGAAGCAGTTCAATTGTCAATCATACGTTATTAACAATGAGAAGAAAAAAGGACTGATATTGTTTCAGATACAAGTGGTGAACATTAGTGATCAACAAGAATCTGACAATGATAATGTGATAGTTATGAGTGCGCAATACGTAGTGAGTGAACCAGTGGATTATGTTATGGAAGAGACACAATAATTAATAAAGAAAATTTCCAAAAAACTCTGTGATGACTGTTATTAGTGATATTATTGAGTAAGTGTTTTGGTATTAGTTATGGTAGGTTATTTTTTCTTATTTTCTCTATTTAAAATTAGTTCCTAAGTTATTGTATAATAATTTAATAAAATATCAAAAGTTGTAAATTTTATTGTAATTCATGTTGAAATAAATAAATCATAAAGTATGTATAGGTTAGAAAGATGAAATAATTCAATATTAGATATTATTTGTAAATTGGTAATTATGTTAAATGTAAAATACTACTGTCGGATTAATGGAACACGCCTTAAAAACTAGCATTCAAGACAATGAGGATGATACGGATGACGACGAGAACGAAATACTGGAGATGACGAGTGACGAAGTAAATTGCATACTCAAAGATTACTTATTAAGTGAACATTACACGGTTGCGGCCGTTAGATGTGCTGCACATACGTTGCAGTTAGTGGTACAAGACGCTAACTGCAACAAAAGAATGATAAATAGCGAATGAATCTTCATCCATTCAAACGATGCTCAAAAAAACGCGAGAAGTTATAAAAGTTACGCACCAAAGTGTACCCTTGCTAATAAGGTTAGGGCTAAAAAACCTGTGGTGGTTTGCCCCATGCGTTGGAGATTGACTATATCGCATCTTTAGAAACAAAGGGGCACTTATGCAAGTTTTTGTAAAAACGGATCTTGCACAAACATTAATGTCAAGGTATGGGAAGTTGCTCATCTGGATTCTCAACTGCCATTAAGTTTCAGAGCCGACTCTCTAAATAAAGCTGGAATGTATACATTTCCAAGCATTGTCCATTTAAGTAGTCACACTTTTACTTGTAATGGAGTCCCACAATTTAGTGAATTGTATGATTTGAAATCTTTGAAACCCTTAGGCATAAACTTTACTATAGATTCAATTCCTTACAATTCATTAGACACAATCCAGGAAGACCAGTTTTCAGATTCTGACCCAGATACTGGCAGAGGCATCACAACTCTGAACAAAGTCGTAAATTCATAACCATTTTGGGGTGTAAGCACCACCACATTGATTATAATAGGTATTTTAGTTATATTTTGTATTAAGAGATTACTATAATCAGTTTCTTTCCCCTTGTTAGTTTATATTCTCTTATATGTTAAGCTCTTTTGATCTTAAATATTGATATATTTTCTTATATTTGAAACAGTACAAAGTTATTAAAGAAATATGTCAAAAAAAAAACTAAAAATGCTTTCCTGTAAAGTTGGAAAACTTGCATAAGTGCCCCTTTGTTTCTAAAGGTGCGTGTGTGATATATGATAATATATATACAATAATAGTAGAAAAAGTACATTTACAACAATTGATTTCCGAACGAAATCAATTGATGTTCTAATAATTAAGGTTACAAATAAATACTTGTTATATTGCTAAATTATCTAATCAAGTTTTAAAATGTTTCCATTACACAGGATTTACTAATTATTACTTATTTATTTTATTAGTTATTTAGCTACAATGTATGTCAATCTGCCATTGGCCAAATATGGCGGCAATCTTTGACGGATGGAGACGATTCTAAGTTTATAAAAATGGATGTACCGCCACATTCGGGGTTTATTATGTTGTAATAATTCTAAGAGTTAAGATGGTGTGATAATTACAAAGTGTGTACCTGTGTTCTACAATGATAATGTAAGTTAATATGTATTATACTAAGAATGTTACTGATATATTGTGTTTTATAATGTGTATACTGATAATGTATATTGCCGTGGAGTTTCTTTCTCCTTTCTTCTCCACGAGGACCTAGGGTTTGCGAAAGGAGGTAGCTTGATAATAAATGCTTAGTATTCTCTTTCTGTGCTTTTCTTCATAAAACCCATTCCCATACATAATTCACCAGAAATATTTCACCGTGACTATCCTCATAACCAAAGCTTGGTTATTAAATAGATATAAATACCTACATATACAGACATACATATTCTACATTCTCACACGTGCTTACTCGGCTACTAGAAATTGGCCTCTTTAAAACCATCTTGACTAAAAAGTTACAAATGGAACAACTGGCTATACGTGAATTTTACCTTTATTGGATAAATTGTAAAATAGATCTGAAGGCGAAAATTATACACCACCCCGTCGTGAGAATTACATAGCAACATGGAAATTAGGGAAAACCCCTGTTTCTAACAACTATTTCTAGAGTGAGCGGCGTTCACTAGAGCGTTCCTTCAATTTTTAGTTTCCATCATGCCATACCGTGCGCGCATATTTCGAGTACAATCGATCACTCATTCGAGTTCGACGGATGTATCGGTTAAATTATTATCGACTGCGCAACATTGTGGAAACTCCAAGCAAGGCAACAATTTTAGCTTGGATCTAGACATTCAATGCTATTGGAATCACTTTTTGCGTAATCCATCACGGCCGTCCAAGGACAGTAAGAACGCCTGGAAACATTCAGTCACTTGTAGATTCTGTAAGTCGACATCCTCGAAAGCATGATTCTTAGTTGGGATTATGAAGAGCAAGACAATACACCACATATTGCGATCTGATTTACACCTAAATGCCTATTAAATTCAGATTGTGCAAGCTCTTCATGAAAATGACTACGTTTCATCATGACATGAAGAGTAACAGAATTATCTCAAGTTATCAAATTATGAAATTTAACAAATTAAATTAACAAATTAATTTGTTAATTTTATTGAATTTGTTAAATTTTTTATACAAATCAGCTGGAGTGCGATTCACTAAGGCAAAACATCTTTACAACCAATAAATCGTCGTTGAAACATCTGATGAAAACTTATCGGTATTCTTTAGTTAGAACTGCGCGGTTGTAGCGCTACAACGATGTCGACGACGCGACATAGAACTAAAATATGGTTCCGAATGTAAAAAAAAAAAAACGGTATTCGGAAACACAAATCATCCTCGCCTTCACAACGGCATTATGATGTGAATAAAAAAAGTTATTTTTTACATTATTAATGCTTAGTATTGTTTTGTTTACTTTAATTCCTGAAACGTTTATGCCTATCTCTAATGTTTTAGATGGCAGTTCGTCTTTCCTGTATGATTTTTTTGTTGGAAGAAGCTAAGCGTCGAGATAATGTAGAAAAAAGACGTCAGGCACATGTGATACGTACTTACTCTCATTCCGAATTTTATGCACTCTCACCAAAAATATTATGTGAGAATGCAAGAACCTATATATCACAAGCATCTACCTCGAGGGCTATAAGAACCGTAGTAGATGCCATCAACTACCCAGTTATCATTAATAAGTACATAAGATTTCCTCAAAATACAAACGTAAGGCAAATTCTCAAAGAAAAGTAAGTATTTCATAAGCTTCACACTTTTGTTTTATTTTTACTAATTAGATTCTTTCATGAATCAAACCATAAGGTTATTTATTTTTATGTTAACATCATACATATTTTTTAAATAGTCTATCTTGATAGATTTTATGAAAAGTTCAAAATGCCTGGAACCATTGGTTGTGTTGGTGGTACCTTGGTATCAATGGTGCGGCCCAAAGAACATGAAGAAAGATATTATTGTAGAAAAGGGTATCATGCTCGAATTTGTTACTTATTCGTCAACTCGCGCGCAATTAACTCGCTCGCTCGGGCGACTTGGCACATTCTGTTTTTAACTATCGTCACCTCGCGACTGACAGTCATCTACAAAAGTGTTATAATAAATTAATATAGAAACCTACTTTATAGTATGAGGCGCTGTAGGATTTGAGTTTGAATATTTGAAAAAGTACCCACGATATATGAGAAATCCCAAGCGTAGGGCAAAGATACTGGGCAAAAACCTTATATCTGGTACTTTATATTAATTGTATTTTTGTAAAAACAGTGTAAAATACCTGTTTACTATGACTTCATAGTAAACAGGTATTTTACACTGTTTTTATAAATAAAGGTAGGTACTTACTACCTTTATTTAATGATTTAAATACCACCTTTTCATGCAAGCCTAGTACTTTTGTGATAAATAGATTTTGCCCAAAACTTTTATGTTGAGACAGAACTGTTACAATAAAAAATACCACCTTGATTTTATGCAGTCCTAGTACATTTTTGGGTATTCGCCAAAAGAAATTTTTAGTTTTGAAGACCGTTCTTTATGCGGCATGAAAACCTTCAGCATGATTCTGTTCTCTTACTTTTTTTCAATTCCATAATGATTTCAGAACACTAATTCTTTGGACACGCTCTCAGTCTCAAGGTTGTCTTCCTGAGAATTATTTTTTTGATGAAATTCCATGCAGTAAAAGCAAGGTACATGCAGGATTATATTTTACTTCAATAACAATCATTTTCAATAATCTGTCTGTGAATGTCCATAAGTACTAGAAGTTAGAAAGATGTTCTAGACATCTTTGCCACAAAGGTTAGATAGAACCCCTTTCAGTGTAAATTCAAAAGCAGTGTAATATTCTAATGTACCCGATGTGGTTTCTGTGATGTGCATTAACAGTACTTACCGAGTACATATTTTAATATTTTTTTAGTTAAACTCACAAGAAGTATTAAAAGACAATATGCAGGGTCGACAAGCTTTACAAGATATAAAAAACAAGAAGATTGATTCAAACTCTCGTAGTGATTTGGTACAAGCCATTGATGAATGTTACATAAAAACTTATTTTGAAGCAAATCCAAATTAAGCGAGTCCAAATTTATAGTAAAAACTGTTATCTTGCTAGTTAGCCTGTAGTTTAGTTATAGTAGTATGTAGCAGTAGAACCACGTAGTGGAGCCCGACACGTTGGACTGACCGCACCAAACTGCTGCAACAAGGAGGTGGTCACAACCCTCAGCATTGGGGAAACCGAACCGTCGCGTCGTCGTCTATGTCGTGTTTTCGTGCGAAACCTAAAACCTACCTGCGCTGAGTGTTTCATCGATAAAAAAAAAAAGTACTACCTAACAGATGCAATGCTTACCATCCATAAAATAGGTACAGTTCCATGTGACAAACCTATTCCAGAAAATCAAGAGAATGAAGGAAATGAACCACAAGAATTAAATTAATCACCACCACCCCCTGCTATGTCCTTTATTCATCAAACTGAACGTTGTTCAACTCCGTTATCAGTTTCAAATCGACGTAGCTTAAGACCGTATTGAATAGCGATAAAGCTCAAAAGTTGTTAAACGCGGTAAAAAAAATGACAATTTTTTATTTTTTATTTTATTTGGGATAACAAACAGAAGTACAAAGATAAATACATTAGTTTGAGTTTAAATCAAAATACACTTGTTGTACAACCAACACCATTATCCACAGATTACTGAGTAGTAGTAAATAAATTCATGCTACGTGAGTCTACACAAAAGAAAAGAAAAAGTAAAAGTCTATTATTAAGTATAGTACATTTTTAACCTTTAAAACATCAATGTCTCGTTTATAAAGAGAAAATATTGCACGAGGCCGGAACAATACAGATTTACGGGTCATGAAAACAATGAGGTATACACTTCTTAAATTTGTTAGCACAGTGGTTAAATTTAATATGGCTATGTTCTCAATTTTGTGGTTATACGTATAAATATATACTTATGGCAAGAACAAAAACATGCTCATTCGGTTATTATCTTATGTTTCACAAATACTTACTATGTTTTTTTCTTATATCTACAGTGCAATGCGAAAATATGTTTGGTTACTCAATATATTATATATGATTAATATTATTAACTTTTTTATAAAAAAAAAGTGACTTATGAACACTTCAATAAATATTTTAAATAAAAAATAAACAAACAGAGTGATGAACACGAATCGACAAATAATAACGCCAACAAGATGTTCTTATTAATCCGGCGACTGACCATTTCGTCGACATGTTCTAGGTTAGTACAGCGAGCCGATCCGCTCGCTGCGAGTGCCGCGTGCTCCACTCGGTTGTCGGTATTTTCGCAAATCCCTTTGAGTGTTACGTTACGCTTTAATTTAAGGTCATCAGTACAACTCCAAGCGTCCGCGTCGTCGCGAGCGCATGTGTCAATCGGCACTAACTCTAAGACGCTACGGGCTCGTGAATGGTTGTTGAAGGTTCTACAGATGATTGAGGGGCGAAACTTTGAGATGCCTATTCAACTTCGCCATTTTTGATCAAATTCCACTGTTTCAATTTCATAATAGTCTCAGCAGCCCGCGCGGAGCCCGTCCAACGATAGCCCGTACGTGCGACTAGCTCGCAAAGAAATTCCCCGCCCACCCGTCCTTAGTGTTCTATAGGGTAGGAAAACTTTGAATTTTGACATAATTATATTTTTTGCAAAGTAGTCTTAAATCGACTCGCTGGTCAGGTAGAAACTGATCAGCGCTAAGTAGGGTTGTTTATGCCTCAAAATTCTGACATTTAAAATTATTTTGTAAAAATATTATATGTTCTTGTACTGTGTTCGTGATTTTAACTTTAATAATTTATCTGTGTTCCGCTTTTACAGAGACACAGACTTGACCAATATTACATTTTGTGACCATTATTTTATTTGACATTTATTGAATTAATTGACCGTATTTTAAAACTTTTTCTTTCAAATTGATTATTTAATACTATCGCATTCTTCCGTCCCTTTTTTACAGGTACCCAGAAAGTACAGTGTCCATGATACTCTCTTTCTAGGCAGCGATTTCGTTTGTCTCCGCCATGATGAACACCCCCGACCCACATCCCACATGACGCCTCGCACGAGCATCGGTCGACGGGTGAGTGCTTGGGGGAGGCATGCCTCTCCCCGAAGGATCGCGACTAAGTCACGTGGCGGATAACCTTGAAGGACGCCACCCCTAGTGACTTTATTGAGGTTTTTACTCATATATATACACTCCGTGGTTGTCTCCTCCACGGATAACATTCATACGGGGGACCAGGTGCTCGAAAAGGTTAGAAAGGCAGAGGACGCGAAGGAAGGCTGGGTGCGGATAGAGCGCGTCCGAAAGGCCAAAGACAGGAAAATAATTATGGGGTGTGAGACAGAGGAGGAGAGGTGCAAGGTGAGAGAGCGTTTGCGAGCGGCCGGATGGAACCTCGTTGAGAATGTGAAGAATCGGGACCCGCTTCTGGATCTTAAGGAGGTACATAGTGACGACGACTTATTAAAAGCCAAAGAGTTAGTAAAAATATTTTGCGGCCTCGGCGACGGGGAAGACAGGATGGCTGTCAGGTATAAAAAGAAGTGTCGAAACCCACACGAAAATATCGTTGTGCTCAGCGTATCCCCCAAGATCTGGAGGCGCGCACTCGAGGGGGGCAAGCTACGCATTGACCTGCAACGCAGTGCACCCGCTGTCTGGCTTTCGGGCACGGGAAACGCCTGTGCTCGGGGCTGGCAGATCTCTGCAGCCATAGACGGACTGCCCATAGAGGCGAGACGGCACAGTAGCTGCGTGCGTGAACTGCACCAGGGCAAAACTGGGGGCCACTGGGCACAACGCTTTTGACAGTGAATGCCCGATCCGCAGAAAGTGGGACGCATTCGCCAGGGCAGCGATTGCATATTGCTAAGGTCCTGGGCGTTCCCACTTCCTGCTGATCCTGACCTGCTGATCGTCAAGTTGTGTCGGACACATAACTGATACTAAACTGTATATTGAGTATATAGGAATGAGTGATCAGCGAAAATTATTGGAGGGTATAAATAAAAGGGCTAAAGTTTGTTTTGGAAAAGTCGTACTTTTTATTAAGTTAAAGTCAAAATATAAGAGTCGAATTAAGTAAATATAAAAAATAGTTAAAATATATTTTGTGAATTGGAATCATATTTATATAAAAAATTGATAAAAACCACAAAGAAAAAGACGGTGATTTCAAGTACATTATTATTACTAAGTAAATTATCATAACCTGACCGTGGTGAATGTGGTCTCTCCGACCGCCGCAAACGCCTCACACAAAAAACAAGATCGCAAGGTCTCTGCCTACGACAGAGGGACACTGGCAGGGCAGGAATGGGGTCTAGCAGGTTCGAGTCCTGCACTAACTCGGCTGTCACATAGTTTCTGTGAGACGGTGAGGCAGCCGAGGTGTCCGTGGGGATTGCCTACTGTTGCCACAAAAAAAAAACGAATACGGGATTCGGGTTTAATTTGGTGACCAAACTCATCAAGTCATGTCTTCATTTCTTCGCCGGTATTTAATTAATATGTTTCATGCCATGGTAATTGTGTCGGGTCACGTGAGTTTACTTAAGAGCGTTCATCCCGCTGGTGTGTTAAATTTATGATTTATATAAGTAACATAAAAAAAACTGTTTAATTTATAGTAAAGATTATATTTCGAATTCTATAATCAAGGGCTTAATTAGAAAAAAATAATAAACCTAACGAGATATAAGTGTGTGTAAGTGTTGTGGAAGTCCCTTTACTACTCTGTCTCGGCCGAGAAACATTTTACTGTCTCGCCGGTTTGCTCGGCCAGTGTAATCAAGGTATCAGGACGCGGTGTCAGTGCGATGTGTGTCTCGCACGGCACACTGTAAATTATTTTGTGTAAGTGTTGTGGAAGTCCCTCTTTACTTCTCTGTTTCGGCCGAGAAACATTTTACTGTCTCACCGGTTTGCTCAGCACGTGTGATCAAGGCATCAGGACGCGGTGTCAGTGCGATGTGTGTCTCGCACGGCACACTGTAAATTATTTTGTGTAAGTGTGGAAGTCCCTCTTTATTACTCTGTCTCGGCCGAGAAACATTTTACTGTCTCGCCGGTTTGCTCGGCACGTGTGATCTAGACATGAGGACGCGGTGTCAGTGCGATGTGTGTATCGCACGGCACACTGTAAATTAATGTGATTGTAATTGTGTAAGTGTGTAAGTGTTGTGGAAGTCCCTCTTAAAGCTGCGGTTCCACTTATTGTTTTAAAATAGTTTTATATGACATTATTTTTAATTATAAACGAGTAATATTAATAGGAGTGTTATTTTTATGAACTGCAATTCTGTTAAACGATGAGAATTTGAAAGATTTTATTCCAAAGATTGGCCCCAGAATAGTTTAAAAATTAGCTACTACAACATCAAAAAGCGACCGGTGTCAATGTACGTACCTATTTGTTTATTGTAGGTACATCTTGTATTTAGCTAATAAAAATGTTTTCTTTGTTTTTTTCTCTTCGACCGATGCCGTATACTTGCTTAATAAAGAAAATTTAAATTATTTTTCTAGAACCTTTAAATTAAGAATGCTGAGCTAACGACTCAACTCAAAACGCTGTACGGGACACTGATGTCAGTGATAATGCAAAAATCTCTACAGATTGTACTATTGCAGCTAATAACACTCTGAGTTGCTCATAATCACAACATTACTCAGCTTGTTAAGCATATGGCAAGATTCTTGTCAATAAGCTTCGTTAACTATCTGAATCAGAAAACATAAAAATCTTATATGAAATGGATGGATTTTTTATTAAGCCACCACCCATATACTCTGCACAGCCTACACCGATTTACACATCGTATTCAGAACCAACACAACGACTTAAATTATCCCATCCGAATACATCACCAACATATTATGTACAGCCTGCAGGGCTATTGGCTAACCGGTGGGCAACTGTAGCGATAGGTTGCTTAATCTTGACACCTCTAATTTTAGACATTTTAGTTTGTGTTATCGACCGTTACGCGGCTAAGTTCAGGAGTACCTCAAGAGCATTAGAATAGTTGATTTTATGGAGCATTTTATATTTTTGTGGTTTATATTCAACTGACAGGTAAAATTCGCGCTAACTACAATTCATAACTGCCATTGAATCAAGTGTGGAATCAAGTCCTTGCTCAAGTTTTTAATAGAATTTATAATTAATGGTAAGTTCACAAATCATTTAAATAAAAATGACTCCACTAGGACGACCCGACTTAGCTATGTTAAAGATAAACCATCGAAAAGTTTTTGAACTTAACAATAATTCATTGGAAAAGGTACTAAATTGTTTTTTATTTATTTAATTATACTTACATTACCTTACTACCTTCAATAAGAAGCTAATGATGTTGTAAATATGTTTTTAAAATGACTTCACGTAGACGGGTCGCAAGCCAGACAGTTGGATATACTACTAAATTGTGTTTTATTTTAGGAGTCCACAGAAAAAAACACCACGCAAACGTGTAGCTAATTTCACCGCCGATGAAAAAGCTATGATGGCGCAATTAATTAAAAAGAGTCCAATTGTGGAATCCAAAATAACAGATGAAAAGTCGGTCGCTAAGAAAGAAGCAGCATGGGAAATTATAACACAGGAGTTTAATTGTAATGCCAATGTACACAAGGTAGAAGTCCACTATTATTGTTAAAAAATTGATTGGTAATGATTTATTATGATAATTTTGGTTGTGTGATAGTTCAGCGTGAAACTATAACTTTGAAAAGAGCATGGGACAATATGAAAGCTGTCTCACGGAAAGCAAGTGCTACAAAAAGAGGAAATTTGATTTGGACTGGAGGTGGACCATATACACCTCCTCTATCACCGCAACATGGCGCCATCATATGCCTGGTTGAAGAGGTTGGTATTAGTATCCTCTAAATTCCACGGTGACCACTGTTTGGGTAAAATTTATCGTTTTAAATGTTTTTCTACTCACTTCTAATTTTCAATTTTTATTCATCAGGCTGCACCTGTGGTGATGACTCAAATAAAAAAATCATTTGATAGTGATGGTGCCATATTAGATGCTATCGCGAAGTCAAGAGCAGGACTTGATAGCAAAAAATAATGATACACCTACTTTCACTTAGGTATCAATAGATGACTTGGGTAAGTGAACAATGATAATATCCTTATCAAACCGTCTATCGTGAATCCTGACTGTATTTTATGTTTCAAATAGTTTTCTTTTCTATAACTTATTTTATTGGCACATTAAACTTTTTAAATCTTCTCTTAAAATCGTATTATTGTTTTCAGGTATTTTAAACATGGAATACAAAATAATTTCTACTCGCCGGAAGTAGTTAACTCGTTCTCGCCGGAATATCGCAATGCGCTAAAAAAAAACAGCGCAGGAAAAAAAGTGGGAAGCAAAGCTGAGCCCAGCATACAGGAGCAAGTTCTACGCAAAGAGGAGGCAGCGGGAGATGGGTAAATTTGCCTGTCCTGACACTCTGCCTCCTCCTCCCAAGCCCCGAAGGCATGAAAAATATTTAGAAAAATAACAAGTATGCTTTTCACAGGCACAAATGTTTAAATAATTTATATGTTTCCAGAAAACCTGAGGCCGTAGCGCTGAGCCTTTTGGTACCAGGCACGCCAGACGTCCCGCCCCCGCGAATCCCGCAAAAGTGGGAGCTGCAGAAATCAAGTGTGTTAATTGTCTGTCCACATATTATAATACTTTTCCAACCTAACATATTTTAATACTTTTCTATACAGCACTGGATGTCACTGGGCCCTCGAGGGTTGAGGAGGAGCTGCCGGCTGCTGAGGACGTGGAGCAGCCGCCTCGTGAGGTCACGCCGCCTCCTCCGCAGTAAGTTTAAACTTAATCTCTAAGGAAGAATTTGAAACATTCTTCGAAGTAAGCCGACTTTAATATATTTTTTATTTCACAGGGAAATACAGCCACCAATATTATCCCCGTACACGGGGGTAATATTGGTGGGTCAAGGCCATGAGGTAGACGAGAATCTCGAGTCTCTACGGACTTTGAGTTGGTATCACTGTCGCCAAGCACATCATCCTCTGCAGTGCGTTCGGGTGCCATACTGCAGCATTCGTCTCCAGGTCCTTCAACGTCTTCGGCAAGGCGAGGTATTTATTTATTTCTCCTTTGTGATGGTAATCTGGTTGCATCATGGACCTAGGGGGTTCAAAGCAGCTGATAGTTACAAAAGCTCATATTATTTGTTACAGAACCCTTGATTTTCGAAAGTGGCCTGGATGATGAATGTCTGGAGTGGTAACGCTCTGCGGGTCTTCTGAATCCTGGAAGCGATGTCGAGGAGGAGAAAGATTACCCGGACCTTCACCACCTCACAGGAGGCACGCTGGTGAGTTTGCTGTGGAAAACTTGCCAGCCGTGCTCCACGAGGTCTTAGGGTCCATGGACAGGCAGGATGATCGTGCTTTGCAACAGTCTTGCCAAGAGAACTTGCTGGACTTCACTTGGTCTCACGAACCTGGCGTCTTAACGGGGGTGCGGGAAAGTTTTACCGGGCCAGCAGGACCAACTTTCCCCGCAGTGGGTTTGTCGCCGTTCCACATTTTTCTAAAATTTGGGACGAAGACATAATTAATCTCACAGTCGTTGAGACTAATAAGTATGCGGCAACTCTTCTATCTCATCCTTCGCTTCCTGCAAAGAATCGCATGCGGAGGTGGGTACCGATAACGCCACAAGATTTGTGTGAACGCTTATCGGTATCATCATGCTGCACAGCATCGTCACAATTCCGGTGGAGATGGACTTCTGGTCACCTAGTTTACCTTATTTAAAAGTGGGCAATTTCCTCGACATTATGCCGTTTTATCGCTTTAGGCTTATAAAGCGGTGCCTTCACTTTGTAGATTAAAAGATGGGCTACTGGTCACCTAGTTCACCTTATTTAAAAATGGGAAATTTTCCCGACATTATGATATTTTACCGCTTTAGGCTTATAAAGCGGTGCCTTCACTTTGTAGATAATGCATTGTATGCCAGCGGAACCCCGTCTAAGTTGGTCTAGATCCAGCCGGTGATTGACCACCTCAACAGTAAGTTTAGCTCATTATACCTACCAGGGCAGGAGATCGCTATCGATGAGTCACTGATGCTGTAGAAGGGCAGACTGTCCTTTGCATAGCTCATCGCGACTAAAACGGCGCAGGTGGGTGTAAAGAGCTACGAGCTCTGTGTGTCAAAGACGGGCACGGGATCTCTGGCAGATGATCATTTATACAGGGAAGAAGGCACATAATGAACAGCGTAATGTCGTGGCTATCGACACGGACGAAGCTGAGCCTTAAGGATGCGCGTTAACAAAGGACTGTCATGCAGCTAGATCAGCATCCATTACTGAACAGAGGTCACCCTCTGGTAATGGACAACTTCTACAACAGTCCTTTGTTAACGCGCATCCTGAAGGCTCAGAATTCCGACGTAATGGGCACCCTGCGTCTGAAACTCCCTTCGTCCCGCATAGTTTGCGCACTAAGAATAAGTTAGCTATGCGGTCAGGTGAAGTGGATTTTAGAAAGACACGGGGCATGACAATTGTGATGTGGAAGGACACGAATGTGGTATCGCTCATTTCGACGTACCACAAAGTAGAGGTCTGCGGCAAAGAAAAGTACGGATACTACCGCTATAAGCCGAAAGTAGTTTTGGATTACAACTTGGCTATGGGAGGCGTCGACAAAAAGGACCAGCTTTTACAGCCGTTTTCCGTGGAAAGAGTTCGTAATCCAATTTGGTATAAGAAGCTTTTCCGTCGACTTCTAAACGTTTCCATCCATAACACTTTCGTTATGGCCACGTCGACGTTTCATTTAAGGAGTCCACAGGAACAAAAACACCACGCAAACGTGTAGCTAATTTCACCGCCGCAATTAATTAAAAAGAGCCCAATTGTGGAATCCAAAATAACAGATAGAAAGTCGGTCGCCAAGAAAGAAGCAGCATGGGAAATTATAACACAGGAGTTTAATTGTAATGCCAATGTACACAAGGTAGAGGTCCACTATTATTGTTAAAAATTGATTGTTAATGATTTATTATGATAATTTTGGTTGTGTGATAGTTCAGCGTGAAACTATAACTTTGAAAAGAGCATGGGACAATATGAAAGCTGTCTCACGGAAAGCAAGTGCTACAGAAAGAGGAAATTTGATTTGGACTGGAGGTGGACCATATACACCTCCTCTATCACCGCAACATGGCGCCATCATATGCCTGGTTGAAGAGGTTGGTATTAGTATCCTCTAAATTCCACGGTGACCACTGTTTGGGTAAATTTTATCGTTTTAAATGTTTTTCTACTCACTTCTAATTTTTATTCATCAGGCTGCACCTGTGGTGATGACTCAAATAAAAAATCATTTGATAGTGATGGTGCCATATTAGATGTTATCGCGAATTCAAGAGCAGGACTTGATAGCAAAAAATAATGATACACCTACTTTCACTTAGGTATCAATAGATGACTTGGGTAAGTGAACAACGATAATATCCTTATCAAACCGCCTATCCTGAATCCTGACTGTATTTTATGTTTAAAATAGTTTTTTTTTCAATAACTAACTTATTTTATTGGCAGATTAAACTTTTTAAATCTACTCTAAAAATCGTATTATTGTTTTCAGGTATTTAGACATGGAATACAAAATAATTTCTACTCGCCGGAAGTAGTTAACTCGTTCTCGCCGGAATATCGCAAAGCGCTAAAAAAAAACAGCGCAGGAAAAAAAGTGGGAAGCAAGGCTGAGCCCAGCATACAGGAGCAAGTTCTACGCAAAGAGGAGGCAGCGGGAGATGGGTAAATTTGCCTGTCCTGACACTCTGCCTCCTCCTCCCAAGCCCCGAAGGCAAGAAAAATATTTAGAAAAATAACAAGTGTGCTTTTCACAGGCACAAATGTTTAAATAATTTATATGTTTCCAGAAAACCTGAGGCCGTAGCGCTGAGCCTTTTGGTACCAGGCACGCCAGACCTCCCGCCCCCGCGAATCCCGCAAAAGTGGGAGCTGCAGAAATCAAGTGTCTTAATTGTCTGCCTACATATTTTAATACTTTTCCAACCTAACATATTTTAATACTTTTCTATACTTTTCCACACACAACAACATCCGGAGGCGCAGCGAGATTCCACTACGTAACCACCGCCAGCGCGTTTACACAGCTCACACCACCGAGCTGTATCCGTTGTCGGACTCCTCATCGGACAGCAGACGCAGACCACCAGCGCAGCAACAGTGAGTCCATATTATTATTAAAAAAAAAAGAAACAGGCTATAACGTACACTGTATTGAACTGTATAGAACACATAATAATATATAAAATCCCCTAACCATGTCTTCCAACAAATCCACCACCTCGCGGAAAACGACCACGGATGCCGCAAGGGCCCCCAAGTCCCTAAGGGAAAAGGTCCTCAAAAATACGGCCAAATCAGTCGTCTCCGAGAAGTCGGCGCGTCCATCAGATGTGCCCCAGGTCACCAAGTCGGCGTCGGAACCAGACGTGACGGTCACACCACCAGTGTCAGAACCAGCAGAGACACAGTTCCACACGCCAGACGATCGCATGAGGACGTCAGAGATCGTCATAAATTGGGAACAATGTGGCATCTCCCCTCCCCACAAAATCCTTTCTGAGGATGAGAGCTCGGTGGCTTCCACAGTAAGCCAAACCCATTCCGAGTGCGGACGGCCGAGTCTCCTTTACAGAACACCTAGACGGGGAACAGGGGTAGAGATGGACCTGGCGACGCGTGAAGCAAACGACCTGCTTCAAAAAGGTAAGGACGCTCTGGAAGCGGCGGGGAACATGAAACGGGAGTGTAAGGTCACAGCCCATGAGTGTCTACAAGGCCTCTACGAGGTAGCCCTATCGTTGGCAGACTCGAGAGCGCGCCATAAATACAATCTCGAGAAGGAGCGCTCTCGACACGCACCAGAGCTTGTGCGGGTCGAGAGAGCTCACACTCGGAAGCTAATGGCAATGAAGGTCGAGTTGTCACTCATGCGGTCAGACGTCTCAGATACAAAAAAAGAGGCGAAAGGGATCCGAGAATGGCTCGGCCATGAAACCGTTGATACCCTCAAAGCTATCAAAGAGGTCAAGGAGGAAATCAAAACGGCGAGTCTCCAAAACCAGAAGGAGCTTGAGAGAACGCGGCAGGAAACTTCCAGGACTCCGGAGGACCCCAAGGGGGATCTAACGGGGGCCGGGTTCTCTCGCCTAGAGGCATCCTTAACCACCATTTCCAACCAGGTGGTCGTACTCCGGAAGGCGCTGGAAAGGCTCAAAGAAGACCTCAGCCAGCCAACACACCAGCAGACGGACCCGAGTAGCCAGGAGACAAGCCTTCTCACGACCGAAAAATTCGAAGAGGAGGTGTCCAAACTACAGTCAAAATTGCAGGCCATCGCCAACAGGCCTGTTGTCTCCCCTCCACCGCCACAGCCACCAATAAACATATCACAGCACATCAAACCATGGTCAAGGCCATGAGGTAGACGAGAATCTCATAGTCTCTACGGACTTTGAGTTGGTATCACTGTCGCCGAGCACATCATCCTCTGCAGTGCGTTCGGGTGCCATACTGCAGCATTCGTCTCCAGGTCCTTCAACGTCTTCGGCAAGGCGAGGTATTTATTTATTTCTCCTTTGTGATGGTAATCTGGTTAGATCATACACCTAGGGGGTTCAAAGCAGCTGATAGTAAAAAAAGCTCATATTATTTGTTACAGAACCCTTGATTTTCGAAAGTGGCCTGGATGATGAATGTCTGGTGTGGGAACGCTCTGCGGGTCTTCTGAATCCTGGTAGCGATGTCGAGGAGGAGAAAGATTGCCCGGACCTTCAACCACCTCACAGGAAGCACGCTGGTGGGTTTGCTGTGGAAAACTTGCCAGCCGTGCTCCACCAGGTCTTAGGGTCCATGGACAGGCAGGATGATCGTGCTCTGCAACAGTCTTGCCAAGAGAACATGCTGGACTTCACTTGGTCTCACGATCCTGGCGCCTTTACGGGGGTGCGGGATAGTTTTACCGGGCCAGCGGGACCAACTTTCCCCACTGTGGGTTTATCGCCGTTCCACATTTTTTCTCAAATTTGGGACAAGGACACAATTTAATCTCACAGTCGTTGAGACCAATAAGTATGCGGCAATTCTTTTCTCTCATCCTTCGTTTCCTGCAAAGTCTCGCATGCAGAGGTGGGTATCGATAACGCCACAAGATTTGTGTGGACGCTTATCGGTATCATCATGCTACAAAGCATCGTCCCAATCCCGGTGGAGATGGACTTCTGGTCACCCAGTTTACCTTATTTAAAATTAGGCAATTTCCCCGACATTATGCCGTTTTACCGCTTTAGGCTTATAAAGCGGTGCCTTTACTTTGTAGATAATGCATTGTATGCCAGCGGAACCCCGTCTAAGTTTGGTCAAGATCCAGCCGGTGATTGACCACCTCAACAGTAAGTTTAGCTCATTATACCTACCAGGGCAGGAGATCGCTATCGATGAGTCACTGATGCTGTAGAAGGGCAGACTGTCCTTTGCACAGCTCATCGCGACTAACGCAGCGCAGGTGGGTGTAAAGAGCTACGAGCTCTGTGTGTCAAAGACGGGCACGGGATCTCTGGCAGATGATCATTTATATAGGGAAGAAGGCACATAATGAACAGCATAATGTCGTGGCTATCGACACGGACGAAGCTGAGCCTAAAGGATGCGCGATTAACAAAGGACTGTCATGCAGCTTGTTTGTCCATTACTGAACAGAGGTCACCCTCTGGTAATGGACAACTTCTACAACAGTTCTTAGTTAACACGCATCCTTAAGGCTCAGAATTCCGACGTAATGGGCACCCTGCGTCTGAAACTCCCTTCGTCCCGCATAGTTTGCGCACTAAGAATAAGTTAGCTATGCGGTCAGGTGAAGTGGATTTTAGCCAGACACGGGGCATGATGATTGTGATGTGGAAGGACACGAATGTGGTATCGCTAATTTTGAAGTACCACAAAGTAGAGGTCGGCGGCAAAGAAAAGTACGGTTACTATCGCTATAAGCCGAAAGTAGTCTTGGATTACAACTTGGCTATGGGAGGCGTCGACAAAAAGGACCAGCTTTTACAGCCGTTTTCCGTGGAAAGAGTTCGTAATCCAATTTGGTATAAGAAGCTTTTCCGTCGACTTCTAAACGTTTCCATCCATAACACTTTCGTTATGGCCACGTCGACGCCGACGTTTCATTTAAGGAGTCCACAGGAACAGAAACACCACGCAAACGTGTAGCTAATTTCACCGCCGCAATAAATTAAAAAGAGCCCAATTGTGGAATCCAAAATAACAGATAGAAAGTCGGTCGCCAGGAAACAAGCAGCATGGGAAATTATAACACATGAGTTTAATTGTAATGCCAATGTACACAAGGTAGAAGTCCACTATAATTGTTAAAAAATTGATTGTTAATGATTTATTATGATAATTTTGGTTGTGTGATAGTTCAGCGTGAAACTATAACTTTGAAAAGAGCATGGGACAATATGAAAGCTGTCTCACGTAAAGCACGTGCTACAGAAAGAGGAAATTTAATTTGGACCGGAGGTGGAACACATGCACCTCCTCTATCACCACAACATGGCGCCATCATATGCATCGTTGAAGAGGTTAATATTAGTATCCTCTAAATTCCACGGTGTTTAAGCCCTTTCAGCACTTCAGCAATTGTAATCTTTATTGTCTGTGGCGCATCGCCAAAACCAGCCAATAGGAGGCGAGAACACCGACGCCGGTCTCCGCGCCGTTTTTCTGTTGTCAGTTGTCACTTCTTATCCACTCAACTTTAGAGAGTTTTATATTTTTTAACTAAGAAAATATTGTAAAGCAGTCAATTAAAACTAATAAGTATAAACATCAATATCGTTTTTTATTATGGAAAATCCAACCATAAACACACGGTGACCACTGTTTGGGTAAATTTTATAATTTTAAATGTGTTCCTAGTCACTTCAATTTTTATTCATCAGGCTGCACCTGTGGTGACGTCTGAAATAAAAAAATAATTTGATAGTGATGGTGCCATATTAGATGCTATCGCGAATTCAAGAACAGAACTTGATAGCAAAAAATAATGATACACCTACTTTCACTAAAGTATCGGTAAGTGAACAATGATAATATCCTCAACAAACCGTCTATCCTGAATCCTGACTGTGTTTGGGGATTAACGGAAGAACATCATATTGAGCATGTTGGTATTTTTGCGAGACGAATGTTTAAATAGAGCAGTTTTCTTTTCTAAACTTATTTTATTGGCAGATTAAACTTCTTAAATCTTCTCTAAAAATCGTATTAATGTTTTCAGATATTTTAGACATTTTTTTTTACGTGGTGAAATCATCAGATGAGTCCTCCCACCCCTTACTGTCAGACTTGTGCTGACTAAAATCCTTTTAGATTACAGTTATAAGAAAAACACGACAGTAATCAAAACCACGGATCAAGTGCGTAGACCAGTACTTTCAACGTTTGCTGAGATCTCAAGCCCACCAATCTACAAGTCTTACCAAGACGATATCTATAGACTGTATCTGACAAATGTCAGGAGGCAAGCCATCACGTGTCGGAGCTTTTAGCAAAAAAATAAAAACAAATACTATTGCAGAAAATTTAGTTTTGCAAGCTTGTTGTCAGATTGCTAAGTCGTGACTGTATCGAAATTAATGTCGTCAGTCAAGGGTACTTTTTTTGAAAAGTCGTAGGTGTCAATTTTATTGACACTTCGACTTCTTTATAATTTTTTTTAGAAATGATAAGGTTACACAACCATCAAGGGATGTGAGAGTGACAAAGAAAAACGGCCATTCAAATATATCACTACCAGCCTGCGTGAGGTGTGTGTGGCGGAGGCCCATGACCATCAAATTATAGGGGGTCCTGATGACATTGTCGATGTCGATGAAACACATATGTACACAAATAAATACCACAGGGGACGACTTCTGCAACGTCAGACATGGTCATTTGGATGTATGAGTCTCCTATCAAAAAAGATAGTCGTCGAACTCATTCCTAACAAATAACGGCAGACACTTGACCCTATTATAGCGGCTAATGTACGACAAGGTTGTTTCATGGAGTAGATTTACGTCTTAATACGGGGGAACACTATACTGTAAACCATAGTTTAAAAAACAATGATACAAAGGCACAGAATTATCATTTTGCCAAAATCATAGAACATAAATTGAATTCTCTCGAACCGTGTGTGCTGCCCGACGTATATAAAAAATTAATCACGTTTTTCCAGGAGGCTAATGGCAGCCATGTCCATGAGCTCAATTTTGAAACGCAGAATTAAGAATTAATCTTAAATATTCAGCGATTCAAAGTTGAGCTCGCTTGTAATAGATCGATTTAAGTACATAAATAAAGACATATTTTTATATTAAACATTGTTGTCTAGTTTTATTTTATTTTCTATAACAAAATTTTCGTCTTAAATGCCGCCAGCTTATAGTTCTTCCGAACATTTTTTTTCGTTCTATTAAAAAACGATTAACTATGCATTAAGAAAAAACAATATTTAAAGTATTTTACAATAAAATATTGTTTTATTTGTATTTTAGTAAGAATAAATAAAATAGGGAAACTTACCTCAAAATCTTCATCTAATAATTCCGCACTTTCTTCCATAATGAAAGAGTCATTATCGACACCTTGTAACGTGTTTATTAGGTCCTCGGTACTCATATTACTTTCACCCATTTTTATTATTATAATTTCATTCTATTATTATAATTTAATAATAATTATTTTCAATATATTTTTATAGTTCTTTTGTCTCCTGTCTTTCAAGTCTTCTCTTTTTCGTTTTTGTCATCAGTCATCTTATTTTTATAGTCTGCCAGTCAGTTTGTCATTACTGTGGAGGTAGGACGGCCCCGACATCCAGATTATTTTTTAGTTAAAGGTAAGTTCACAAATCATCTAAATAAAAATAGACTCCCCTAGGACGACCCACTGACCCTCGCATGTTTAATATTAAAAACATAACTAGGCATGTTATAGAAAAACAATCTAAAAGTTTTTGAACTTGATAATAATTCATTAAAAAAGGTACCTACCTTACCTAATTACCTTCAATAAGAAGCTAATAATGTTGTAAATATATTTTTAAGATGACTTCACGTAGAAGGGTCGCGGCCAGGCAGTTAGATATACTGCTCGACTTTGCCGAGACCCACCGCGACATAGCTTTGGGTCGCTTTGCGGGAGGCCCGCAGGCTGCACAGGCCCAAAGGGCATCTTGGGAATCCGTCGCAATGCGACTCAACTCTATTGAAGACGGGCCCACCAAAACAGCAAACCAATGGCGAAGGGTAAGTTAACAATTCCCCTAGAAACACCATCAATTCATTAAATATCACTTGCTTTTGCTTGAGGAATGGTTTTGCGAAGTACCTAATGCACGCTTTTTTTTTTCTATCAAGTACTGGATTGAGCTTAAAGCCAAAATCAAGAACAAAGCTGCAGATTCAAGGAGATCTGCAGCTGCTACTGGTGGAGGCCCAAGCAAAATCCTTCCGCTTAGTGAGCAAGAGCAACGCCTGCTTGCAATTATTGGTCCAGTGGCGGTGGTTGGATTGCCTGGTGTGCGCCTGCCTGTCAATGTTAGTTTCTTATTTAACATTTTTAGTGTAGTTAATTTGTAACATCTAGTATCGTGTCAAGTTCAAGCAAATGGAACTGCTATTGCTGCAGCCATGTGCATATTACATGAACCAAGTGGAGCCGCTTTTCACATCTTATATTTAACTAACCAACTTATCTATTTTATGTTAGCTTACATCAACACATTGCTTTTATAGTGTAAGGTTGACTTCAGCAGGACAATTCTTGATGAGGCACCTATTTATATCTTAGTTCTTTTTCTTTTCTCATTCATCTTACTATTGAACTTTGCTATCATTTTCACATTGAAGTATTTTTTTGATGGGTTTATTTATAAGTCAAATGTTTGGATATTGTGTGATTGTAAGTAAATTAAATATTTTACAGATGCCATCTGTTGATGAGAACAGGGGTGAGCCTTTAGGTGCAGAGGTCATCGACTCATCCAGTGAGCTTATGGAGGAGGAATGGCTCGAAGTGGAGTCATTTATATCCACAACTTCCATCTGCTGAATTACAGCCGGCTCAAGATGAGTCAAGTAAGTATTTCACATAATCAATAATCATAAAAATCAATGCAAAAGTGGCACTGATTTTTATGAGCATTGTAATTTTATAACTCAAGAACGGGCTCACTTATCCAAACCAATGGTTTAGGCTTTGTTCGGACTATTTAGTAGATGGTTTATGTGAAGTTTGCACAAAATCGGTCGAGCGGTTCTTCATTTATCACAGTGTTTTGTATATGTAGCGAAGCACGTACGGGCCGCTAGTATAGAATATTTTAAAATATTAACCTTTTAATTAAGAAAAACATAAGGCTGTAGTTCGTACTTTACAGGTCGGAATAAGGTAGAGTTATTCATGTACTTACGCTGATTTCTTACAGCAAAAGAATAAAGTGGATATGCCCCAAATCCTGTGATTTATTAAATAAAAAAAGTCATTTACTTTAACACAATTATCTGTCTAATCTATCAGTAATAATAATAATGCTTTATTAAACAACGTAAGTACACAGATTCATTAAAGCCCTGCCTCCTGAACTAGGTTGTTAGCCTGTATCTCAGGAGACAAATCAATGATCACAGATCATTGATATTTTCATTATTATTGTTTATTTATAATACTGTTTTCCACACAAGATTGTCTTTTAGAAATTCCGGGAAGATCTATATCAACATACAAGTATTAAAATAACTCTATCTAATTCCAACCTCTGCTTATTAACTTAAAATATTATCTATCTCCGGTATTCTGATCAATCACAAGACTTATCTTTGAGAATAAAATGTGTTACAGATGAAAACCCAATTGAGGATTATGATAATTCATAAGTAAATATTTCTAGCACCCAGACAAGCTCCACCCTCCACTGGGCCGCGGCCAGTCCGAAGGTTGAGTAGACAATGTAGGTATAATATTCTATTTATTAGTTTACAACAGCCCTTTTGCTAAATCAGAAGTCAATGTAAAATTAATTATTTATATTCATTACAGTGCCTGAGAATGCTCCACAGTGGGCGTATGAAATTGAGAGCCGACGTGTTGCTGCTGAGGAGACACAGGCAGCCGCAATGGAGAGGCTGGCATCCTCTATGGAGGGGCTGGCAGTCGCTATTCAAGAACAAATGCAGCGTCAAGCAGCGGCTTTAGAGGGCTTACTGGAAGTGGTCAGGGCCATGAACCAAAAATAATATAAAAAGTTTGGCAGCTGCCGCCAATTGGTGCTTAATTGATTCTACTCCCGTTTTCAATGACAGGTTCAAATGGTGAAGAATGGGCAAGAACCCCATACTTACTCTTTCTAAAAAATATTTACTATATTTTGATAACACTAATCTAATAAGTATAAGTTGTGTATAAGTCTAAGTTGGTCAAGATCCAGCCGGTGATTGACCACCTCAACAGTAAGTTTAGCTCATTATACGCAAGAAAAAAAGTGGGAGGCAAAGCTGAGCCCAGCACAGAGGAGTAAGCTCTATGCAGCGAGGAAGCAGCGAGAGATGGGTAAATTTGCCTGTCCCGAAACTCTGCCTCCTCTTCCAAGTCCCGAAGGTAAGGAAAATATTTATAAAAATGCCTTTTGGTACCGGGCACGCCAGACGTCCCGCCCCCGCGAAACCCGCAAAAGTGGGAGCTGCAGAAATCAAGTGTGTTAATTGTCTGTCTACATATTTTAATACTTTTCCAACCTAACATATTTTAATACTTTTCTATACAGCACTGGATATCACTGGGCCCTCGAGGGTTGAGGAGGAGCTGCCGGCTGCTGATGACGTGGAGCTGCCGCCTCGTGAGGTCACGCCGCCTCCCCCGCAGTAAGTTTGAACTTAATCTCTATTGAAGAATTTGAAACATTCTTCAAATTAAGCCGACTAAATATATTTTTTATTTCACAAGGAAATACAGCCACCAATATTAACCGTCCACGGGGGTTATATTGGTGGGTCAAGGCCATGAGGTGGACGAGAATCTCATAGTCGCTACGGACTTTGAGTTGGTATCACTGTCGCCGAGCACATCATCCTCTGCAGTGCGTTCGGGTGCCATACTGCAGCATTCGTCTCCAGGTCCTTCAACGTCTTCGGCAAGGCGAGGTATTTATTTATTTCTCCTTTGTGATGGTTATCTGGTTAGATCATACACCTAGGGGGTTCAAAGCAGCTGATAGTAGTAAAAAAAGCTCATATTGTTACAGAACCCTTGATTTTCGAAAGT
Organism: Agrotis ipsilon; assembly: GCA_028554685.1. Lineage (NCBI taxonomy): Eukaryota > Metazoa > Arthropoda > Insecta > Lepidoptera > Noctuidae > Agrotis > Agrotis ipsilon. Next base: position 13,556,004 of record CM052972.1, read on the forward strand.
GGCCTGGATGATGAATGTCTGGTGTGGGAACGCTCTGCGGGTCTTCTGAATCCTGGTAGCGATGTCGAGGAGGAGAAAGATTGCCCGGACCTTCAACCACCTCACAGGAGGCACGCTGGTGGGTTTGCTGTGGAAAACTTGCCAGCCGTGCTCCACGAGGTCTTAGGGTCCATGGACAGGCAGGATGATCGTGCTTTGCAACAGTCTTGCCAAGAGAACATGCTGGACTTCACTTGGTCTCACGATCCTGGCGCCTTTACGGGGGTGCGGGATAGTTTTACCGGGCCAGCGGGACTAACTTTCCCCACTGTGGGTTTATCGCCGTTCCACATTTTTTCACAAATTTGGGACAAGGACACAATTTAATCTCACAGTCGTTGAGACCAATAAGTATGCGGCAATTCTTTTATCTCATCCTTCGTTTCCTGCAAAGTCTCGCATGCAGAGGTGGGTATCGATAACGCCACAAGATTTGTGTGGACGCTTATCGGTATCATCATGCTACAAAGCATCGTCCTAATCCCGGTGGAGATGGACTTCTGGTCACCCAGTTTACCTTATTTAAAATTGGGCAATTTCCCCGACATTATGCCGTTTTACCGCTTTAGGCTTATAAAGCGGTGCCTTTACTTTGTAGATAATGCATTGTATGCCAGCGGAACCCCGTCTAAGTTTGGTCAAGATCCAGCCGGTGATTGACCACCTCAACAGTAAGTTTAGCTCATTATACCTACCAGGGCAGGAGATCGCTATCGATGAGTCACTGATGCTGTAGAAGGGCAGACTGTCCTTTGCACAGCTCATCGCAACTAAAGCAGCGCAGGTGGGTGTAAAGAGCTACGAGCTCTGTGTGTCAAAGACGGGCACGGGATCTCTGGCAGATTTTCAATTATACAGGGAAGAAGGCACATAATGAACAGCATAATGTCGTGGCTATCGACACGGACGAAGCTGAGCCTTAAGGATGCGCGATTAACAAAGGACTTTCATGCAGCTAGTTCGTCCATTACTGCACAGAGGTCACACTCTGGTAATGGACAACTTCTACAACAGTCCTTTGTTAACGCGCCTCCTTAAGGCTCAGAATTCCGACGTAATGGGCACCCTGCGTCTGAAACTCCCTTCGTCCCGCATAGTTTGCGCACTAAGAATAAGTTAGCTATGCGGTCAGGTGAAGTGGATTTTAGCCAGACACGGGGCATGACGATTGTGATGTGGAAGGACACGAATGTGGTATCGCTAATTTCGACGTACCACAAAGTAGAGGTCGGCGAAAGTAGTCTTGGATTACAACTTAGCTGTGAGAGGCGTCGACAAAAAGGACCAGCTTTTACAGGCGTTTTCCGTAGAACGAGTTCGTAATCCAATTTGGTAAAAGAAGCTTTTCCGTCGACTTCTTAACGTTTCCATCCATAACACTTTCGTTATGGCCACGTCGACGTTTTATTTTAGGAGTCCACAGGAACAAAAACACCACGCAAACCTGTAGCTAATTTCACCGCCGCAATTAATTAAAAAGAGCCCAATTGTGGAATCCAAAATAACAGATAGAAAGTCGGTCGCCAAGAAACAAGCAGCATGGGAAATTAAAACACAGGAGTTTAATTGTAATGCCAATGTACACAAGGTAGAAGTCCACTATTATCGTAAAAAAATTGATTGTTAATGATTTATTATGATAATTTTGGTTGTGTGATAGTTCAGCGTGAACTATAACTTTGAAAAGAGCATGGGAGAATATGAGAGCAGGACTTGATAGCAAAAAATAATGATACACCTACTTTCACGTAGGTATTAGATGACTTGGGTAAGTGAACAATGATAATATCCTTATCAAACCGTCTATCCTGAATCCTGACTGTATTTAAAGTTTAAACTAGTTTTCTTTTCTATAACTTATTTTATTGGCAGATGAAACTTTTTAAATCTTCTCTAAAAATCGTATTATTGTTTTCAGGTATTTTAGACATGGAATACAAAATAATTTCTACTCGCCGGAAGTAGTTAACTCGTTCTCGCCGAAATATCGCAAAGCGCTAAAAAAAAAACAGCGCAGGAAAAAAGCGAAAAGCAAAGCTGAGCCCAGCATAGAGGAGCAAGTTCTACGCAAAGAGGAGGCAGCGGGAGATGGGTAAATTTGCCTGTCCTGACACTCTGCTTCCTCCTCCCAAGCCCCGAAGGGAAGAAAAATATTTAGAAAACTAACAAGTATGCTTTTCACAGGCACAAATGTTTAAATAATTTATATGTTTCCAGAAAACCTGAGGCCGTAGCGCTGTGCCTTATGGTACCGGGCACGCCAGACGTCCCGCCCCCGCGAATCCCGCAAAAGTGGGAGCTGCAGAAATCAAGTGAGTTAATTGTCAGCCTACATATTTTAATACTTTTCCAACCTAACATATTTTAATACTTTTTTACTTTTCTATAGCGAAAATACCGAGCACTGCCCAAAATACCCTATTCCTGGTTCACACACAAGAGGAGAAATCTTCTCTTATAAGCCAGGGATATGGATCCGGCGAAGGGTCGCGTACGTTGACCATTCACGAGGCTCAGGGGCTGACCTACGACAGTGTAATCATCATCAACACCAAGTCCAGGAGGCTTCAGATCCGCGACAGCGTTTCCCATGCGGTAGTGGCAGTGTCGAGACACACGGTCAGTTGCGTCTACTATATCGACGACGCCGATGATGCCACGGGCCGCTTTGCGAGGAAAGCGATGGATGCGCCGACTAAAACGGTCGTCGAGTACAATTTAAAGACGGCCATGCAGCATCGAGATACAGCTGTCATGGAAGCCGTACTGGGGCTGGCGAAGTCCCTGGTCGTTAGACCCACATAACCTAACAGAACCTCTCCCAAATCCCCTTAAATTAAGAAACAAAAAAAAAACTGTAAACCGAGTGACAGAGTGAGCCGTCATACTCACTTAAAGGTCTTGCCGATGGTGGCGTTTCATATGCGGCCGTTGAGTTCCCTAAAATATGGTTGAGCTTAATGGCGTGTATGTGGGCGTCATATCCGTGAACGGGTACCGTGGGAGGAGGCTGGTCGACCCACACTGACACTCGGTACAACAAAACGTATGTTTAGAAATAGAAATGTAATAGCAATAGTTGTAAGTGTAGTTTTATAACCATCCGTAAAATAAGAGCCTGCATTTAAAAAAAAAATCCATTAACCATTAATTAAAAATAATAAGAATAATAATAAAAAAAAAAAATCTTTTGGTATACTGGTATAGTGCATACAGGGATAACCGCCGGCCGGTTTGGGCCTCATCTCATTTAAATTACGTAATGGGCCTCTGCAAGATGGCTTCGGCTCCTGGCACGCCTTTTAAAAGTCCGGGTTCCTATGATCCCGAGATCTTAACAGATATGAAAAATAATAATAATAATAACATAAATATATGGACTCACATAGTTTTTAAGTTTAGATATTAAGACCGATGTAGGAGTGCAGCAACTGCATCATAATGTAAACATAACTTTTAAACAATTTTGTAAAACCTAACAAAGTAGCGGACGCCTCAGCCCGCGGACAAATGATACTTTATAAAAAAAAAAAAAAAACCTTTTCTATACAGCACTGGATGTCACTGGGCCCTCGAGGGTTGAGTAGCAGCTGCCGGCTGCTGATGACGTGGAGCTGCCGCCTCGTGAGGTCACGCCGCCTCCCCCGCAGTAAGTTTGAACTTAATCTCTATTGAAGAATTTGAAACATTCTTCAAATTAAGCCGACTAAATATATTTTTTATTTCACAGGGAAATTCAGCCACTAATATTAACCGTCCACGGGGGTTATATTGGTGGGTCAAGGCCATGAGGTAGACGAGAAACTCATAGTCTCTACGGACTTTGAGTTGGTATCACTGTCGCCGAGTACATCATCCACTGCAGTGCGTTCTGGTGCCATACTGCAGCATTCGTCTCCAGGTCCTTCGACGTCTTCGGCAAAGCGTATAGTATAGTATTTATTTGTTCATTTCTCCTTTGTGATGGTAATCTGGTAGCATTATGGACTTAGGGGGTTCACAGCAGCTGATAGTTAAAAAAGCTCATATTATTTGTTACAGAACCCTTGATTTTCGAAAGCCTGGATGATGAATGTCTGGAGTGGGGACACTCTGCGGGTCTTCTGAATCCTGGCAGCGATGTCGAGGAGGAAAAGATTGCCCGGACCTTCAACCACCTCACACCTTACAGGAGGCACGCTGGTGAGTTTGCTGTGGAAAACTTGCCAGCCGCGCTCCACAGATCTTAGGGTCCATGGACAGGCAGGATGATCGTGCTTTGCAACAGTCTTGCCAAGAGAACATGCTCGACTTCACTTGGTCTCACGAACCTGGCGTCTTTACGGGGGTGCGGGAAAAGATTTACCGGGCCAGCGGGACCAACTTTCCCCACTGTGGGTTTGTCGCCGTTCCTCATTTTTCTAGGGACGAAGACATAATTAATCTCACAGTCGTTGAGACTAATAAGTATGTGGCAACTCTTCTATCTCATCCTTCGCTTCCTGCAAAGACTCGCATGCGGAGGTGGGTACCGATAACGCCACAAGATTTGTGTGGACGCTTATCGGTATCATCATGCTGCAAAACATCGTCACAATTCCGGTGGAGATGGACTTCTGGTCACCTAGTTTACCTTATTTAAAAATGGGAAATTTTCCCGACATTATGACGTTTTACCGCTTTAGGCTTATAAAGCGGTGCCTTCACTTTGTAGATAATGCATTGTATGCCAGCGGAACCCCGTCTAAGTTGGTCAAGATCCAGCCGGTGATTGACCACCTCAACATTAAGTTTAGCTTATTATACCTACCAGGGCAGGAGATCGCTATCGATGAGTCACTGATGCTGTAGAAGGGCAGACTGTCCTTTGCATAGCTCATCGCGACTTAAACGGCGCAGGTGGGTGTAAAGAGCTACGAGCTCTGTGTGTCAAAGACGGGCACGGGATCTCTGGCAGATGATCATTTATACAGGGAAGAAGGCACATGGTGAACAGCATAATGTCGTGGCTATCGACACGGACGAAGCTGAGCCTTAAGGATGCGCGTTAACAAAGGTCTGTCATGCAGCTAGTTCGTCCATTACTGAACAGAGGTCACACTCGTAATGGTAATGGACAACTTCTACAACAGTCCTTTGTTAACGCGCATCCTTAAGGCTCAGAATTCCGACGTAATGGGCACCCTGCCTCTGAATCGGGACTTCGTGCTGCATAATTTGCGCACTATGAATAAGTTGGCTATGCAGTCAGGTGAAGTGGATTTTAGCCAGACACGGGGCATGACGTTTGTGATGTGGAAGGACACGAATGTGGTATCGCTAATTTCGACGTACCACAAAGTAGAGGTCGGCGGCAAAGAAAAGTACGGCTACTATCGCTATAAGCCGAAAGTAGTCTTGGATTACAACTTAGCTATGGGAGGCGTCGACAAAAAGGACCAGCTTTTACAGCCGTTTTCCGTAGAAAGAGTTCGTAATCCAGTTTGGTATATGAAGCTTTTCCGTCGACTTCTTAACGTTTCCATCCATAACACTTTCGTTACGGCCACGTCGACGTTTTATTTTAGGAGTCCACAGGAACAAAAACACCACGAAAACCTGTAGCTAATTTCACCGCCGCAATTAATTAAAAAGAGCCCAATTGTAGAATCCAAAATAACAGATAGAAAGTCGGTCGCCAAGAAACAAGCAGCATGGGAAATTATAACACAGGAGTTTAATTGTAATGCCAATGTACACAAGGTAGAAGTCCACTATTATTGTTAAAAAATTGATTGTTAATGATTTATTATGATAATTTTGGTTGTGTGATAGTTCAGCGTGAAACTATAACTTTGAAAAGAGCATGGGACAATATGAAAGCTGGCCCTCGAGGGTTGAGGAGGAGCTGCCGGCTGCTGAGGACGTGGAGCTGCCGCCTCGTGAGGTCACGCCGACTCCTCCATAGTAAGTTTGAACTTAATCTCTAAGGAAGAATTTGAAACATTCTTCGAAGTATGCCGACTTTAATATATTTTTTATTTCACAGGGAAATACAGCCACCAATATTAACCCCGTCCACGGGGGTTATATTGGTGGGTCAAGGCCATGAGGTAGACGAGAATCTCGAGTCTCTACGGACTGTGAGTTGGTATCACTGTCGCCGAGCACATCATCCTCTGCAGTGCGTTCTGGTGCCATACTGCAGCATTCGTCTCTAGGTCCTTCGACGTCTTCGGCAAAGCGAGGTATTTATTTGTTCATTTCTCCTTTGTGATGGTAATCTGGTAGCATTATGGACTTAGGGGGTTCACAGAAGCTGATAGTTAAAAAAGGTCATATTATATAGAACCCTTGATTTTCGAAAGCCTGGATGATGAATGTCTGGAGTGGGAACGCTCTGCGGGTCTTCTGAATCCTGGTAGCGATGTCGAGGAGGAGAAAGATTGCCCGGACCTTCAACCACCTCACAGGAGGCACGCTGGTAAGTTTGCTGTGGAAAACTTGCCAGTCGTGCTCCACGAGGTCTTAGGGTCCATGGACAGGCAGGATGATCGTGCTCTGCAACAGTCTTGCCAAGAGAACATGCTGGACTTCACTTGGTCTCACGATCCTGGCGCCTTTACGGGGGTGTAGGAGTTTTACCGGGCCAGCGGGACCAACTTTTCCCACTGTGGGTTTATCGCCGTTCCACATTTTTTCTCAAATTTGGGACAAGGACATAATTAATCTCACAGTCGTTGAGACCAATAAGTATGCGGCAACTCTTTTATATCATCCTTCGTTTCCTGCAAAGTCTCGCATGCGCAGGTGGGTACCGATAAAGCCACAAGATTTGTGTGGACACTTATCGGTATCATCATGCTGCAAAGCATCGTCCCAATCCCGGTGGAGATGGACTTCTGGTCACCCAGTTTACCTTATTTAAAAGTGGGCAATTTCCCCGACATCATGCCGTTTTACCGCTTTAGGCTTATAAAGCGGTGCCTTCACTTTGTAGAAAATGCATTGTATGCCAGCAGAACCCCGTCTACGTTTGGTCAAGATCCGGCCGGTGATTGACCACCTCAACAGTAAGTTTAGCTTATTATACCTACCAGGGCAGGAGATCGCTATCGATGAGTCACTGATGCTGTAGAAGGGCAGACTGTCCTTTGCACAGCTCATCGCGACTAAAGCGGCGCAGGTGGGTGTAAAGAGCTACGAGCTCTTTGTGTCAAAGACGGGCACGGGATCTCTGGCAAATGATCATTTATACAGGGAAGACGGCACATAATGAACAGCATAATGTCGTGGCTATCGACACGGACGAAGCTGAGCCTTAAGGATGCGCGATTAACAAAGGACTTTCATGCAGCTAGTTCGTCCATTACTGAACAGAGGTCACACTCTGGTAATGGACAACTTCTACAACAGTTCTTAATTAACACGCATCCTTAAGGCTCAGAATTCCGACGTAATGGGCACCCTGCGTCTGAAACTCCCTTCGTGCCGCATAGTTTGCGCACTAAGAATAAGTTGGCTATGCGGTCAGGTGAAGTGGATTTTAGCCAGACACGGGGCATGACGATTTGTAACGGGAATAAAAGTAGTCATCGATTATCTTGGACGGGTAGCGCCCTCTAGTAACGGGAACGCGAACTAATACTTAATTATGCAATGGTAATAATAGATGGCGTTAGAGAGTTACATATTTATTTTCTCAGTTACTTTGAATTCTAAATAAAATATAAAATAATACATAGATAGAATTCAAATTATTAATTGTGATAGATTTCAGTTGAATTAATTTTAAGTATAGATAACGCATGGTCTGAAGGGCAAAAGCCAGGAGGCTGCTCCGACCGCGGTTGACAGAATGACGCTGTGTTTTTGGCTTTCTTTTTCTTGAAGTCTGGACACGGAGATTAAGACGCTAACTAAAAAAATACGACTTAATTAAAATTAACTGATGACGCGGACTCGTAGTGGGACAGCGGCGAAAATGAAACCGTATTAATTTAAAGGAACCGCATATGCGTATGTATCCATGATTATTTCCTGTTTTCTTGCAATTACATGGCATCACCCGCCATGATGCGGTATTGAAATGCTCACGGATTTCTTTATGATATTGTTCTCAGGGTTCCAACCAATAATTTAAGGATTTAATTAAAAATTAAATAAAAATTAACGTCTTCTCAACGTTTGGCACATCGTGATGAAGTAAGCTAGGACAAGCTCTGGTTCCAAGCCATATATTATATTCTACAAATCACACAGGCTGCGAATGCTGCCTGCGTGACATATCCACGGATCGGCCTGGATAGATGGTAGTATGTTCTACCTGAAGTAAGTGTTACTTACATATAACCTAACATTGTAAGGAATCTAGACAATTGCTGTGATCCTGTGTAAGAAGATGTGTGCAACACTATATTAAATTATTGAGAAGACGGAAGCATCTCTTTTATTTCAATCAACACCTCATGCGAACAGAACCCGTTAGTCGCATGGCAATCTACGCTGGCAGCTGGTGGTAAGAGACCTAAGGACCTTACAGATTGTGATGTGGAAGGACACGAATGTGGTATCGCTAATTTCGACGTACCACAAAGTAGAGGTCGGCGGCAAAGAAAGGTACGGTTACTATCGCTATAAGCCGAAAGTAGTCTTGGATTACAACTTAGCTATGGGAGGCATCGACAAAAAGGTTCAGCTTTTACAGGCGTTTTCCGTAGAACGAGTTCGTAATCCAATTTGGTATAAGAAGCTTTTCCGTCGACTTCTAAACGTTTCCATCCATAACACTTTCGTTATGGCCACGTCGACGGCAAGGACGGCCACGATGGCACAGCGGCAGTTTCGATTGCGTTTGGCGAACAAAATTATGCAAAAATTTCGCCCACTCCCGATTTGTGATATTTCTTAATTCAAACTTCACTGAACAAAAAAGACAAGAGATGCTAAGTACGCTTTTACGTAAGTGGGATCAATCCCATGTATTCCTGTATTGAATAGACCTATGCACATGTGCACATGACCTATTTACGCATAAGTTCCTCTATGAATGTAGCTTTCACATAGTAACTATATTTTTAAGTTTCGTGAAACTGTATAGTCGCAAAAAAATATTTAATTTTGTTGAAAAAACTTTTTACCGTTGGCAAATGTTTTGTGCCAGTTTTATGCCAGTAAATAAAAACTTTTTTACTAAGGTGTCTTAGTATTTTTTTTTTTTCGTATGAAGATTAAACCCGGTGTTAAGCGGCTAAGTGATAGCTGTATTCCTTATTTTTGTTGTGTGTTTGATAAAGATTTAGGACAGAAATAGTCATTTCAATAAACACCGGAAGTCATTTTGCACGTCATGGCCGCGCCCGTACATTTCTAGTAATAAATAGTTATTTGTGCAACAAGAGAGCAAAGTCGTTTTTTGCTGCGTGCTGATTTTGAATCCTGAGCAAGCGAAGGATTCAATGATTGAATCACGAGCGTAGCGAGTGATTCTTAATTTGAATCCTGAGTGTGGCGAGGGATTCAAAGGCACGAGATGCAAAAAAATTCAAAATTGGAACTTCGAAAGGGCTGGTCTTTGTGGCTGTATGGGCTTGTCTCTTTGCCTATCCTAAAGGAAGAAGGAAAAAAAGGGCTGGTCTTTGTCTCTCTCTCTCTTTGTAATGGCGGGAAAGAGATGGAGTATAAATGTTTCGAACTGTATGATTAAATCAAGGCTGAATAAGATATTCGCCATGGCTTTCTGATAACAAAAATTAAAAAGTTACTTTGTCTCACTCAGTGAGCAAAATCGCATTTTGCTCACTGATTTCAGGCAGCAAAACCTACATTTTTGAGCTACTGAAGTGAAAATACAATTTTAAACCTTGGAAAGCATCTCATCTGCGGGATCGTTACGTAACCCATCCACACCTGCTTTGATTTCTGATGAAAATATCCTATCATAGGCCATAGCAATGACACTTGACTGTAAAGCGCACACACAAGAATTTTCCGGGTACTTATGTTATTTGAAATAATTACACTAATGATTACAAATGCTATATTGTTGTGTTTCTCAACATTGGCTCGCTTTGGTACATGTTCGAGTCGCGGGACCCGCTCATTTTTTTTTTAAACAATAAAGTTTACAGTGTATACAGGGTGAATTTTTCAACTGGGCGTGGATGGCTACTTTCGAAACTATGAGGAATATCGAAAAACGTTGAAAGGAGTCTCGAGGCCGATTTTGACGAAAACTAAAACTGCATCATTGGATTTTAGAAAAATCAAAAATCAGGTCAGGAATCGAACCCGCTGATTTTGAAAAACAATCACACCCTGTATTATTATACCATTCGATAGTGTTGCTAATAAGGATCAAATTCTGGGAATTAATCATATACGGCAAACTTAAGGAAAACGTATAATTAAAAAACTGATTAATCTTCAAGGCAAAGACTGTATTTGAAACATAAGTTACCGTTTCTTCTTTAAAATAATGCTATTTTTAGTTCAACTCAATAATTTCGTATTGCTAAGTACAGTGGGATTGTTGAAACGTCAAATCTAGTGAGACATTGAAAACAATGAAATTTTATAATTTCGAATAAATTATAGCTCAGTAGATGTAAAGTAACATGGAAAAATGGCAATTTCATAAAAATCAGCCATTTCCTTAAGTTTGCCGTATATGATTACTTCCCAGAATTTGATCCTTATTAGCAACACTATCAAACGGTGTAATAATACAGGCTGTGATTTTTTTTCCAAAATCAGCGGGTTCGATTCCTGGCCAGGATTTTTGATTTTTCTAAAATCCAATGATGCAGTTTTAGTTTTCGTCAAAATCGGCGTCGAGACTCCTTTCAACGTTTTTCGATATTCCTCATAGTTTCGAAAGTAGCCATCCACGCCCAGTTGAAAAATTCACCCTGTATAGTCTGAAGGAATAAGCATTTAATAATATTTAATATTTTTAGAACATTCAACCTGAAGTGCCTGTCAGTCCTCCGGTGCATCCCGAGCACATTGTGGCAGAAGAAGACAAGTTGTTATATCAGGTAAACATAATTTAATTGATAAAATAGATACAAATAGATTAGTTTAATATATTTTATCATACCATACTTTGTTTTACTTATAGACACTTCAGAACCTGTACCAGTCCAGTACTTTGCCAGTCCAGAAGAGGCACAAATAGATGCACAAGTGCCTGAGAGGCATCAAGCAGGTAATAAATAATATCTAGAATAACTCAACGATTATGTGCACATTCCATTAAACTAATGGTAGGAAAGACTTTTATTAATCAACAAATCATAATTTTCAGGAGTAGAGGCTCCTGCGTTTGGCAATATACGCGGGCTGATTACGTCAATCAATAACAATTGCGCAACTATCGCGCGATCAATCGCTAATTGATAAAAAAATCGGTATCATGTAAAAACTGATTGCTAATTGTTCGTCGTTTGCTAGCATGCATTTATCGCAACGAGACTAGCGCTAAAACTATTTAGTAGCAATCAGTGGTACTTATAAAATGTCACAACCGATGTGACCAAAAGTTTTGTTTTACTCAATAAAAAATCTTAAAATCCACAAATTTACCCAAAATAGCGTGGCGTCGGTTTTAAGATGGTTTCAAGTGCACGAAATCTGTTTATATTTGGATTACAAGCGATATTCCAGTGTTCTCTTCTCATCAACCAGGAAGTTTATTTGTGGTTATTTATTGGTTTTAAGTGAAAGTTTTGCAGTGTAAATACATAATAAAACATAATTTCAGTATACAAGGGCAAATAGTTGCAAATAAAGCGACCAGTTGGAGGCTCTATTCGGGTTCCGGGCCCCGCATACGGCGTTAGCCAAAGGCATTGGGTTCTTTTTTTCTTTCTTTTTTACGTGGTAATGCATGTAAGGAGCACTTAAGGGTGAATGATGATGATGATATCGAGAATACTTGCACGTTCCTTGAAAATAGTGTTGAACACCCCAAAGACATGAAGTGTATGGTGTCAAATACCATGGTAGAACTGTCTAGCGAGTGAAAAGAAACATTTGTATAAAATGCGCGTTCCCGTCAATATATCTTTAAAACTCTAAATATTCTTTTTATTATCAAGATCCCTCACATTTTGGGGAGCAAGATCCAGAGAAACTGTGGATAGGCAGTGGAATGACCTTGCCTTGAGGCTCAATGCTTTTGGCTCTGGGTCAACGAAGTCAGGTGAACGGTGGAAAAGGGTACGAAGAATTTGAGTTTGTATGATTTGAAACATATAAGTTTCCAATTAGTGCATTTTTTTTTTTTTTGTATTTGTCTGATTTGAAATTTAAATCAAAATCTAGGTTAACTAGACGTAGACAAGATGCCTTAGCTACAGGTGGTGGCCCCAGCACGCAGGAGGATTTGTCGGAGACGGATATGAAGATATTAAATATTTTAGGGGAACAAGCAGTGTATGGTGACACTGAACACAGAGTTCCAGTATTTGTAAGTTACTTATTGAAATGTAAAAATATAATAGGTATATAGTCTGAAGGAATAAGCATTTAATAATATTTAATATTTTTAGAACATTCAACCTGAAGTACCTGTCAGTCCTCCGGTGCAACCCGAGCACATTGTGGCAGAAGAAGTTGTTATATCAGCTAAACATAATTTCATTGATAGAATAGATTAGTTTAATATGTTTTATCATACCATACTTTTTTTTACTTACAGACACTTCAGAACCTGTACCAGTCCAGTACGTTGCCAGTCCAGAAGAGGCACAAATAGATGCACAAGTGCCTGAGAGGCATCAAGCAGGTAATAAATAATATCTAGAATAACTCAACGATTATGTGCACATTCCATTAAACTAATGGTAGGAAAGACTTTTATTAATCAACAAATCATAATTTTCAGGAGTAGAGGCTCTTGCGGATCAGTCTACCAGACGCCTGCCCATTCAACCTCGCCGACATAATAGATCCAGTATAACAAATAGTATGTATATTTATATTAGATTCTACTTAATTTGACCCAGTGGCAGTACAATAAATAGTATAAATAATATATATTTCTATCTTAGATTCTATTTGATTTCTCTAATTATGTTCTCTGTGTTCATTGTGTTCTCTGATCAGTTTTCAATGAAATAAAGAATTATTAATATTTTCTCATTGGTCTTCATATAAATCAATATCTAGAGGTCCTAGGTTTAACTGAATGTTTTTGTACTTATATGTGAACATTTAAGTACAAAAGAGTACAACTTTGCTAATTTGACATTGAAAATGATAGGGTATTGTTATTAATATTAACACGTTCGGTGCGGTATCGGGTCTATTATATCCGATGCTCATCTTTCCACTGATGCGGGGTAAAATTACTGTGCCAACCGCTGGTGCGGGACAGATATATTTGGTCTCCCTATGCATATGAATAAGACAGTTAGTGTTTTAGAATTGCCTCTTTAAGGAAACAGTAAAGATATCAAAAAATTGCATCGGGTCCTATCGACCCGATGCCGACTGGAGCAAAATTTTTTACGTCTAGTGCGTTTATCGGAACTAAACGACCCGATACCCGATGGGGATAGCCGCACTAGATTACATGTTAGTCGAGCTAGTGAGGTCCTTCTGGTGAGATGACTTTTTATCCAAATGAGAAGAGAAAGTATATGAAAAATGAAACGATCTAGGAAAATGTTATTCAAGTCGAGTGAGGGTGAGTATTGTGAGAAACCAACGAAAAATAAAGTTAGCGAAGGTCCCCCAAGGCAAATAATATTGGGTAAGCGGAACATTTCTGATAATGTATATACTAGCCCATCAACTGGTCACACATTACAAGTCCTAAAAACTGTAGCTATTAATCCCAAGCCACCAGATTCACCCACGCCATCAACTAGTACAGCTCATACTGAACGAATACAAATATTGGAACACAAAATTATTCGACCAGGTTGTCAAAGTTTCGATACCCCAATAATTGATTGTCATTTTCCTATATCCAGCGATGATGATTGCGACATTTTTTTGACACCTAAAAATTACCAGAAGCAAGCACCAACATACAACTTAGTAACTGAAACAAAAAATCACCCTGGAATAACAGATAAAATAAACCTTTTTTCAACATCTCAGTACCGTAAAAAACAAATGCGACGTACTAGCGATGTTGACCTCCTCTTACATAAAGAAGGAGAAAAAGTAACGACCTCTGCATTAACAAGTAGATGCGGGTCGTTCAGTGATATTTCGACATCTAACATGGTATCACTTAACTCATCATTAAATGAAGATCAGCTGTTTAATTTATTAGCAACTCCACCACAAAAAGGAATAAAAACAATAAATCCTAAAACAAAGCTACTTAAATCAACTGATACGAATTTACTAATACCCTCAAGCTTCAACGTGAAAAATATAATAGCATCAAGTCCACTACTGAAGAACACACCTCAAACAATAGATGCAATTTTCGATAGTGATTCTAATGAAGTTAGTAGTATTTCTATTAGTGAACCTACACATTCTTCATCTGAAGATACTTCTTTAGAAGAAATTTCCCGCTACAGTACAAACCCATCTTCAGCTACGAATGATGATGAATAGCAAGATATAACAGATAGCCCACTTAGTTTTGAAGAGTTTGAAGATAAAGTTGAAATTTTTGTCCCCCCCAATGTCCATGAGCCAGATGAGTATTACAAATTATTTGTTACAGATGACATTATTAATAAAATAGTACATGAAACAAATAAATATGCTAGTAAGTATGTAGAGTCTAACAATGTCGCTGAAAAATCTCGTGTTAATTTATGGAAGGCAACGGACTCCGATGAAATGCACAAGTTTTTTGCTATTCTGCTGGCGATGGGCTTTGTGAGACTGCCTCATATAAACGACTACTGGTCTAAAACTAAATTATACAGAAATGAATACATAACTTCACTCATGACCAGAGATAGATTTTTGTTACTGTTAAAGTTCTGGCACTTCAGTGATAGCACTAATTTTGTCAATGACAAACTATACAAAATATTTAAAAAGGTACTAAAACCCGGAAAAGTTTTAGTGGTAGACGAATCGATGGTGCCATGGCGAGGCAGACTTATTTTTCATCAATACATAAAAAATAAGTCTCACAAATATGGTGTAAAACTGTATAAAGCTTGCACACCAGAGGGCTATACATTTAACATTATTATTTACACTGGAAAGAGCGACGGAGGACGAGAAGTAAACCATGCTCAGAACGTAGTCTTAAACCTTATAAAAGATTTAGAAAATGAAGGGCGTATTGTCGTAGCAGACAACTTTTATTCTTCTGTTGGACTAACTGAGGCTCTAATCAACAAGAAAACTTTCTATTGCGGGACTTTGCGATGTAATAGGAAAGGGTTACCTAAATCAGTTGTCAGCACTAAACTGAAGAAAGGTGGCATTATAGGTAAAATGAATAATAAAGGGATTAAAGTAATTAAATGGTTTGATAAACGTCCCGTTTTGATGATGACTACGTGTAAAAGTCATGATACTTCACTAAAGAACACTGGAAAAAAGCGAAGAAGAACAAATGAGGACATTTTGAAGCCTGAATGTGTACTGACTTATAACAGTTATAAGAAAGGTATTGATTATAGCGATCAGATGTCTTCATATTACTCTACATTAAGGCGTGGCCTTAAATGGTACCGCAAAGTAATGTTAGAGTTGCTTTTCGGAACGACCGTCATAAATGCCTTGATAGTGTACAACATGAAAAATGAAAAAAAAATGACAAAAAAAGAGTTCGTTGAACACATCATTCAAAAGTTTTCAAAGGCTTCTCTAAAACAGCCACGAATGATTCCGAAAATAGATTCATCATCAACAGTACATAACTTAATCATGGGTGACAAAAAACGGAATTGTTCAGGATGTTACGAAAAATTACGCCAAACAAAGTAGCAAAGAAGCCGGCAATAAAGTTAAAAAAGTAAAAACAATGTGTCACGCATGCAGAAAGACATTATGTCGAGAGTGTTTTAATGAAAACCATACTACTAATTTATGATTGTATAACTTTTTAATTTGTTTTTGTAATTGTTTGAATTTGTTTGTTCTCAAAAATATATTATAAGTACATTTTATCGATATAGATGTTTTATTTAGTCATGCACAACACTAAAAATATGTCGACATTTTAACTAACTAGTGCGTATATGGGGTCGGAAAGATCCGACCGACAATACCTTTATTTACAAGCAAACCATTCAGTGCATCTACCTACGATTTCAGCCTTTTATTGAGTATTTATTTGTCAACATATTGGTATAAAGGAAAATGCTTTTATTATCCCTATTAAGATAAGTCCTTTTAAACCGACCGAAGTCGAACAGGTCTTTTCGACCCAGTACCGCACCAGGGACAAGTAGGACTTCGGATATAATCGACCCCATGCCGCACAAACTGAAAGTCATCAAATTTGACTAACGCAGTCAACGTGTTAATTCATCGATGATGATGATGATGATCATCATTATCTCATCTATAGGACGTCCACTGCTGCATAGGCCTCCCCTTTTTTAATAATAATAATAATTATTAAATTCTTACAAGATCACAATCCAGAGTTGACCCAGAATAGGTCATGGATTTCGAAAGAAATAGAGTGAACAACGAAGGCAAGCTGGCAGATGCTGTATATATAATAGCGCAAGCTTCAAAAAAAATAGCACCGGCATCTCTCCAAAATGCTGAGACTTCACGTATGCAAATACAGGTGCTCAGCACTTTGGTAGACGTTGTGCGTCAGTTGAGCGGTGGTCAGTCATTTAGGCCACATGAAAACTACTAGACTAGCCTAGACGGCGCACATATACATTGAATTTCATTTCCAGAAATGGTAATTACAAAAGTGATTACCATTTATGAAATTATGATAAATTTAAACAAGAAGGCAACTATGTGTCATTTTCTTCGTTATGCAGATTCTGATATAAACCATTCTTTGTTCTATTACCCTCTGTTAAAAATAGGAACACTTGTTTGTGCGAAAAACATAGCAACTTTAAATTCAAATTTTATGCTTTAAAGAGAGCAAATGTATTTAACTTAATTAATATGACCGACAGTTGTCTGTGACATTGACTGTTACGACTGTATGTATAATAAGTCTTTTATCTGTTAAACTAAATCCCCGAAATGTAACTCGGAAGCATTTACTCCTTCAGAGGAAATCATTTGGCAGATGTGGGAAATGACTGACCATAGCTATAAAAAAACAGGTGCAGATGGTAACCTAATTTTAGTAAAAACAAAACAGGTGACGAAAACTTAAAAAAATAATACTATTTAACATTTAATTGATATATTTGACAAATATCTTAAACTATTTAAAATTCACTCTTATAACGTGTGGCACCAAATAAACGAATACAATAATAAATGTTGTGCTAACCTAAACCCTGGAGAAGCAGCCATTAACTGTGACTTTTCCCAAAATTTCGAATGTAAATTGAGTTCAGAAGTACAAGCAATCCACTTCGGTTCGTCTAAAAATCATTGAGTAACTCTAACTCATTTTTAGACGCACCGAAGTGTTTACGTCTTGGTTTGTTATGGCCTTGGTCTTCTACACATATTATTGCGGCACCGAAGTCTAATAATCCTCTGCATTTGTTTCTACTATGGATTCAGAACAAATCAAGGTGTTATTGAATTGTCAATTTTTCTGTTGCCAAAGATGCAACTTTGCTATGTATGACCATTATCCAACTGATGAGTGTGAATATTGTAATTCATTATGTTTTATTGTTTACGTAGCTACTCATTAAGTTTTAAAAATTGGTTTTATTATTGAGAATCGTCTTATTTTAAGGTGATTCCTCCGCTGTTGCTTTATTTTCATTTATTTCAGTCCACATACAACTCAAGATCATCATCAGCTGTCCAACTTTTCGACAGCTGAAGATACGCTCAAAACCTATACGCGTGGTATACCAGAAATTCAAGCCATAGCCGACAGCTCTAGCTCCAATACAGTTGAATCTGTTACAGAGCAAGTAGATACTGTTGATTTTAATTGGCCACAACCCGATTCGGAGACTGAAGCTTATCAACTAACTGTGGAAAGAACATCAAGTGACAACTTATCAGGTTTGGCAGGGTACCGTATTGTTGACTTGAAACATGTGATCCAATGGGTATTTCAAATGTAAAACCATCGGCAGTCTTGTGAGTCATCTCAAATAGAGTATATTAGTAAACACCGGAAGGGATTTCACGTTTTGTTAACATTTAATGTAGCATGTGTAATAAAATATGGCAGCAAAGCACAAATAAGAAACAGAAAATTTACACCACATTTGTATGGACTTCTGTGACTGCTGGAAGTTATTACACTCAAGCAGCACACATCACAAGTCTAATGGATATACCAACAATGACCGAACAAACGTTCCGTTTAATTGAAAAACAATTGGGCAATGTAAGGCATGAACATTTCATCATCTGCCTAGCCTTTTCCCAACTATATTGGGGTCGGCTTCCAGTCAAACCAGATTCAGCTGGATATCAGTATTTTACATGGAGCGACTGCCTGTCGGACCTCCACAACCCAGTAAGTAACTGGGCAATAGGTACCATACCCCATGGTAAGACTGGTTGTCAGACTGACTGTATCCCATCTGGCCCGGTGACTTGGCCCGGCACCGGGCCACATGGGAAAAAAAAGTTTTAACTGGCCCGGTGCAATGTATACCGGGCCAGTTGACACAAATCGAGTGCCATCGTCCCCGGTAAGGGGAGAATAGAGGATACGCCTCGTAATTTGTGAAATACTAACTACATGCATCTATGAAAGGGATTGAACTTATAAATCAAACTGTTTAGTATAAAATAATCAGATTTTATTGTGAATGACGCGATATCAACTTGTGTCATAAATCTCAACCTAAGATAGACATATAAGTAGTTTTTTTTTAATTTAAACATAATAACAATATTTTTATAATACCTAATATTAAACAACGAAGTCAAAAGTAGATGTTTTTAAATTTGAACATAATAACAATGTTTTTATAATAATACTAATCAACGAAGCCAAATACTATGAATGCAACAAAAATATTAATAAATACTTATTATATCATACAAAGCAGTTTACAATATGACTTTTTCAAAAACCACGCATTTTTTATAAGCACGCGAAGCGTGCTTTGGTTGTCTTTGCATTCGCTATCCCTTTTTTATGTTACACGGAGAGCGAGAGGGGCAAAATGATGTGCGGGTGCACTTTAAAATTATTACCTGTGACGTCAGTTTGTCGGTTACGGTCAGTCAAGGTTAATGTGCACGTGGTATTTATGAACTGCAACTTAGTAAGTGAAGTGATATTTGATTATCAAAGTGAAGAGTGATTAAAAATATTCGTTGATGTAGTGCTACTGATTAAATAACACTTAACGATTTGAGGAGCTATGGTCGACGAAAATCCAGGATGTTCAAATGCGATACCATCTTTAAAATATATACAAAGAGGTGGCGGGACTGTCCTTCTTCATGCTGGATACCAGTACACATTGAAAGAAAAGTACAAGAATGGGACAATGGCATGGGAATGCATTCATAGAAAGAGAAAAAGATGTGGTGGCAAAATAACTTTAAAAGTAAGTACAAAAGTACATTCATCTTATAATGTCGTGCTGACTTATCTGTGATCTAAGTTTTTAATTAATCTATCTATCTTTTTTAGGGCAGTGATAAAGTAGGAGAGAAAAATCATGAGTGCATGCCAGATTTTGCTAAAAATGAAATAGACGAGAGTTTATACAAATGCAAAATTAAATTATCAGCACCAGAATTTCCGACCGTTACTTCGGTATATAATGCTACAGTAGCTTCATACCAAAACTCGGGTCTCGATTTAATAAAAAAAATTCCAGAATTACATCAAGTTAAGAGTACGTTATATAGATCGAGAAACGCTTCCGTTGGGTTGAAAAAAATTGTCTGCAAAAATCAGACCGAAGTGAAGGTACCCGAAATATATTCAGATTTTTTGATGGCAGACTACTCACACGAAGGAAAGAGAATTTTGATATTTGCCACTCAAAAGGGCAGACAACTTTTGTCTGAGGGTAAGTTTTTCTTTGGAGATGGCACATTCAAGAGTAGATAAGAAACAAATGCTGAATATGGTGACATAACTTATTTCTGTGATGTTCGTTGGCTCAGCAGAGGAAAAATGTTAAAACGGGTGTTTGATTTGCGGAAAGAAATTGCAGCTTTTATGCAAAGTAAAGATAAAGCTATTCCACAATTCCCTGATGAAGCATGGCTAAGTGATTTGGGTTTTCTAGCCGACATAACATCACATCTCAATGATTTAAATAAGAAATTGCAAGGAAAAGATAATTTGGTTCACGAGCTATTTGACGCTTTAAAAGCGTTTGAAGTGAAGTTGGACTTGTGGATCAATCAGTTTAAAAAAAACGTTACCGCACACTTTCCAAATTTGTCGTCTTGCCAAACTTCAAACATGGACAAATATATTACCGCGCTGCAGGATCTGAAAACACAGTTCGACTCACGTTTTAGCGATTTTCGAAAAAATGAAATAAACATGAATTTGTTTGCTCGCCCATTCAATGTTTCTGTCGAAGATGCCCCTGAAGAAGTTCAGATGGAATTGATAGAATTACAGTGCAACTCTACTTTAAAAGACAAATTCAATGTAGGGTTGATCGAGTTTTACTCAAAATACATCCTTTCAGACTTTCCTAAACTAAGAGATCATGCACTGAAAATGACATCTCTGTTTGGCACCTCATATCTTTGCGAACAATTATTTTCTCGAATGAAGAACGTAAAGTCGAAGACTAGAACTAGAATCACCGATGTTCACCTTGAAAACAGTTTGAGAATTGCAACGACTACTATAGGAGCAGATATTGATAAATTAGTTAAAAGTAAACAATGTCAGACGTCTCATTGATTAAATTTTATTAAAACAATTTCTACTTAGTGTGTAAAATTATGTAATAAATAACGTCAATGATTATATTATTGCTTTTTAATTACTTTTTGTTTACAATGGAATGCCTTTTTTGTGTTGCGGCCCGCCGAACCAATATCAGAGTATACTAGGCCCTTGTCCTAAAAAAGGTTGAAGACCCTTGTTCTAAGCGATGGGCCTACAACGCAATAACGGAACAAGACTTTGTTCTATTTAATTGTAAATTATGTGAGTAAAATTTCCAATGCAGAGAGGATCTTGGGGCATTTTAGTGAAGCTGGTCATGGTAAGGGGGCACCTGATGATGTTGGTGGCTGTGTGAAACGGACGTGTGACAATATTGTTGCCTATGGAAGAGATATTACAAATATTAACAGTTTTGTCAGTGGTTTGAAGGACAATTGAAAAGGTATCGAAATTGTTCCTATTGATGATACCCATGTTCCTGAAATACAGAGAATAGCGGATGCAAATAAATGTGTCGACTATTTAAAGGAACCTTCCAAATTCACCAAGTAGTATGGAATGCTACTGAATCTAATTTACTGCGCGCCAGGAGATTAAGCTGCATTTCATGCGCCACTCATGTTGGTTGTCCTCGTTATGAAATAGGGCAAATTAATATTGAATGTGTCTCAGATCCTGTAGAAGATTCAACAGTATAGGGTTCTTCATCTTCATCGCCATCTTCTCACAGAACAGCATCTATCTCTACTGTAAGTGGACCAAGAACTCCTTCGCCTATAATATCAACACCTTCTCCAAAACTTTTGAATAATGTAACTACTCCTTCCTTTTTTGAAGATGATGACAGTGACGAAAACATTTTTTGAAAATTTTTTCATGTAATTTTTTGTTGATTGAACAAGCTAAGCGGCTAAAATGAAAAATAATATTTGCATCCTTGAAAAATTACATTTTATGTTTATTACCTTCTATAATGTGGGGTAGTTTTGCTCTTGAATCATAATAATTACAAAAAAAAAATTACAAACATTAACGGTAACATTTTTTAAAACATTGTGTACTGCCGGAAATTATTTTGAGAAGAGTTGAAAAAAATGCTAAATGTATAGACATCAAGGAATTAAAAGGTATAAGATCAAAAGTTTTACTAATTTCCTAACTTAATGCGGTCGACCGATTTGAAATTATTTTTTTATTTGTTAGATTATACACCTGAAGTGGATTATACACCAAATGAGGATCTGATTATGGCATCCCAGGGAAATTGAGGATAAACCTTAAGTTTTATTGGCATTTTCAATGTTTTTTGTTGTATTTGTTTTACAAATCAGATATGTATTATTTACAAAAAGTTTTTTATCTTCCTATGTTTTTTAAAGATTTTAGGTATTACGAAACTCCCTCTGTATGGACGACATATTTTGAGGCCTAAATTGACACTAGTAGCGCGAAAGATTATTGTTCACAATAGCAGTCAGTCAGGTTCAATGGCTGATGATTTAAGGAATAGTCCACTTCATGTATTTGGACAGCATGAAAAATGTAAGGAATATTACTGTTCAGTGAAGCAATTACCAAGTGACGAGAATAAACAGCAAGACAACCAAGTAAAGTCCTAAGAAATACAGCACCAGAGGTCTGGGCTCTTATTTATGCTGCAAATGAAAGAATCGCTTTGAAAGCTGGACGGTTGTCTAACGAAACAACAAATGTTGCAGAAAATTTTATGAGTGACAATAATAAATTTAACTGTGGAAAATGACTCAGTCTTGGAAAAGGAGGCTCTTATCAAACAAACATTATATGGTAGCAACCCACATGATCTATGACTTCTTCTGTCCATAATATAAAGAGGTTTTACTCAACTTATGATTACTTGGACATGGAACTTTCAATGGTCATCAATAAAAAATAAGTTGCAAACAGACATGTATGTGTATGGCTTTTTAGGATTGTCTCATTCTGTAGGACATAAATGGCATCAAACTGCATGGAAAAAATACAACAGAGAGCCCTTTTTTTTATTGTGTTAAAATCATAAAATGAGACCTCCAACCCCGGGCAGGGCGGGAGGTACTGTCAGACTTGTACTGACTAAAATCCACGGTGTCCTTCAGTAGCCCTTTATGTTCCGGGGTCACGGTAATAAAAATAAGTCCCGCGACCCCGGCAGGGTTTGGCCCTCTGATAGGGGGCCCCGTCATTTTGCTGACAGCTCTTTGAGGCGCGCGTGGAACACGACGCGCCGTCGACCCGGGCATGGTCCATGGTCGGACAGCGATTTGCCGCGCCTACGGTGGCCGAAGATCGTCTTGCGAACAGAGAGCCCTGGACAATATTTAAAAAAATATGTCCATCAAAAAGAGAGAAGTAAATTGCGCCAACAGAAAATGACTCAAAAACGGCTTTTTACTGAAAAAAAAATAAAACTCAACCTGATAAGGACTATGGCCTAGCAGCTAGTGACCCTGTCGCTATTAATGAGGTAGAATTAAAACGGCTCTGTGAATTGAGATTGCTTAAATTCCAAGAAGATACACAAAAAATAGTACTTATTTAAAAGCAGACTGTGAGTCAACATGATAATGAAAAGCATCTATCACACAGATCTGACCGTAATTGTATTTTATTCGCTTACCACGGCAGAAAACTGTTGTAATGTAAGTAATACTTCGAATAATATCATCAACCAAGACCGTCCTATATTACATTTTGAGATTTTAGGTTACAGTGGCTCAGCGCTTATAGATACGGCTGCCCGGCTTAGTATCGCGGGGTCAACGCTAGTTATATAACCATACAAGGCTACTACACAATAGCCTTCATTGTAATTAGGTAATAACCATGATATCTCATGTAACTTCCTGGTATCGAGCGATAACAGGAAGCATTAAGATTATAACGTCTGTTCCATGTACTGAGCTTATAAGATTTTTATTGAAAATTAAGTAGTCTTAATCTGCTCTTCAACCGGAACACACCCCTTGTTCCTTTTAAAAAAGCCTCTCGCCTCCGATCACAACCTAACTCGCTGTATGCACTTTTTTACGTTTAAATGTTAAATTTACATCACAGACTATGGCCCTCTGAGAGGAGGCCCCGTCATTTTGCTGACAGCTCTTTGAGGCGCGCGTGGAACACGACGCGCCGTCGACCCGGGCATGGTCCATGGTCGGACAGCGAGTTGCCCTTTACTCGCTGTCCGCATGCCCGCGCCTACGGTGGCCGGAGATCGTCTTGCGAACAGAGAGCCCTGGACAATATTTAAAAAAAATATGTCCATCAAAAAGAGAGAAGTAGATTGCGCCAACAGAAAATGACTCAAAAACTCAACCTGATAAGGACTATGGCCCAGCAGCTAGTGACCCTGTCGCTATTAATGAGGTAGAATTAAAACGGCTCTGTGAATTTAGATTGCTTAAATTCCAAGGAGATACACAAAAAATAATACTAATTGAAAAGCAGACTGTGAGTCATCATGATAATGAAAAGTATCTCTCATACAGATCTGACCGTAATTGTATTTTATTCGCTTACCACGGCAGAAAACTGTTGTAATGTAAGTAATACTTCGAATAATATCATCAACCAAGACCGTCCTATATTACATTTTGAGATTTTAGGTTACAGTGGCTCAGCGCTTATAGATACGGCTGCCCCTTAGTATCGCGGGGTCAACGCTAGTTATATAACCATACAAGGGTACTAAACAATAGCCTTCATTGTAATTAGGTAATAACCATGATATCTCATGTAACTTCCTGGTATCGAGCGATAACAGGAAGCATTAAGATTATAACGTCTCTTTGTTCCATGTAATTAGCTTATAAGATTTTTATTGAAAATTAAGTAGTCTTAAATGACAGGACAACCAAAAATGTCCATGTTTTAAGAAAAGACAAAGGGAGATGCCTACACATATGACCGTTTGTAATGCCATGCTCAGACAAACAGATGGCAAATGGCAGTACTTTATGGCATTTTCAACACAGCCTTGCAGTGGATTTCAATGCAGCAATACGAGAGAATTTTCATCAGTACAGAATAAGAGCCTATACCTCAAGCTCAAAACTTGTCAGCTAACTGTCAGGATAATTTATTTTACAATAGTTGAACATATATTATTTATTTATTTAACTATTTATGTACACACAAGTAAAATAAAGGAAAATGGGGATACTCCTCCGGAGCTTGTTCGAAGCGGACGTGCGTTAGAATATTACAAATTTTAATAAAAGCTTAGCAAAGTAAAGTGATCCCTATAAAGTGCAGTGTTAAAATCAAATTAATATTGTAGCTGTTTAATTACTCAGGACCTTGTGTCCTCAAGCGAAACTACGCCGCCGGCGCGCGCGCAGCACCGCTCACCCCCGCGAGGAAAAGAGAGCGTCCGATATTTTTTCGCCTCCTCGCTCGCAGTCGGACCACGTTCATTAAACATGAATTTGGAGAGAACGCCGACCAGGGCGACACTGATAAGCGGCAGCGAGAGCGGTAGCGGATCTGTTCCTAACTTATCTACTCTAAGCGATGAGGATATACGTGCTAATATTACACAAAGAAAGCGGAAAGATCGCACAGAAGAAATTGATTATAAACAGGACTTTATGAACTTCCGCATAGAAATGATGAACTTCCTAAACAATTTTGGCAGAACACAAACCGAAAACCTAAACCAAATTAAAGAACAAATATCAGATATCAGAAATGAAATTAAGACAATAAAATTAAGTACTGAAAACTTTTCTCAGCAGCTCGAACATGCTAATGAAGAAATACAAAATATAAAAGCTAAAACAACTGCCACTGAGAATAAAATGAAAATTATAGAAACCGAAATATCACAGATTAGAAAGGAACAACACACAAAATGTTCGGAACTAAAATCGCCCGTCTCATGTCACGAAAACCTCATCCTAGAACTAAAGGATCGATGCGACCGCGAGAAAAATATAGTGATTGTGGGTATATCGGAAATAAATGACAAAAACTGGAAATCGAGACAACATTACGATCATCAGGAAGTTGTGAAGTTAATTACAATGCTTTACGAAGACTGTCCCAAGCCGATTAAAACTACGAGACTAGGAAAATATGTGCAAAACAAGAACCGACCTATAAAAGTTCACTTTGAAAATATCGAGACTGTCAAATACCTGTTAAAGAACAGAACCAAACTCCCTGAAAATATACAGATATTTTCTGATCAAACCCCAAAACAAAAACAATACTTAGATTCCCTGAAGGAGGAGCTAAATAAGCGTATACAGGACGGCGAAACAAACCTCACTATTAAATATCTGAAAGGGGCACCTACAATAGTTGCTGCAAACCAAAAAAACCAATAAGTATCCCATTACATAATTCCAAACCGACATATAGTTCTAGGAAACTATGCCATAACATAGTAAACAAATATGAGGACATTCCACTGCATCAGTCTTCCCTAAGATTCCTGTATGCAAACTTACGCAGTATTCGCAAACCGGGGAAGTTTGATGAAATAAAATGCATCCTAAAAGCCATCAAAAAGACCACCCACCTACTGATTTTCACCGAGACATGGATTAACTCGGAGTCTGATGCGAAACTATACCAACTACCTAACTATAATCATATCTATAACTATAGACAGAACTGTAAAGGTGGAGGAGTTTCTATTTATGTACATGAGAGTATTGAATACGATATAACGGAAAATCTATGCGAGAACGGAAACCACTATTTATGGATATATATAAACAAACTATCATTAAATATAGGAGCGATTTATAAACCCGGAGATACCAACGTGAATAGCTTTTTAGAAACTTATTCATCACAACTAGAACGGCGAAGAAGGTCGATAATCTTTGGAGATTTCAATATCGATTTACTCAGTGCGAACAGTAATGTATCAAAATACCAACATGAAATCCAGGAAGCGGGGTACAGAATAATAAATAAAATCAAGAAATCATACAGCACACGAGATACGGCCACAACCAACACAATACTTGACCATGTATGTACAAATTTATGCAATCATTCTCTCAGCCTATCGATAATAGAATCAAGTCTCTCGGATCATAAGCAGATATATCTCGAAATAGGAAGTCTGTCTCCTCAATATAACAAAAGCAAGCATTATAAGGCATTGGATTATGAAAATTTGTACAACAACACACTAGAAGCAAAATACAGCAATGACGACCACGACTACAACCAACTGGAAACGTTTATCTCTGAACAAATAGACAAGAACAAAACAGACAAGATTAAAATTCTAAACCCCCCCCAAAAAGACTGGATTAATCAGAACATCACAAACGCAATTAATTTACGAAATAGTTTATGGCAGCAAACCAAATCAGACCCAGATAACGAGAACTTACTAAATAAATTCCATAAAGAACAACGGAAAGTGAAGATGCTAATAAAGACGAGTAAAAAGAACTATTACTATAATCTATTTCAAAAGTGCGACAATCAACCTAAAAAAATGTGGGACCTGATTAATAGCTTAGGATTAAATAAATATAAAGACAGCCCTGCTCCTCCCAAACTTATGTCAAACGCTGGACTTCTGACAGATGGTAACTCGGTATGTGACTTGTTTAATTCTTTCTTCTCATCCGTAGGCGAAGACTTAGCAAAAAAAATACCAGACATATATCACACAAACACGGGCAACATCCTTATGTATGATCACAACTACAACCATGATATAACACTAAACGAACTAACACCATGCACCACTGAAGAAATTAATAGAATCATTGACGATCTCGACTGTAACACTAGCACAGGTTTGGACGGTATTAGTACTAAGGCGATAAAATGCTTAAAAAATATAATCATTGAGCAGTTAACTAACTGTATAAACGCATGTTTACTACATGGTACATTTCCCGACACCCTCAAGGTGGCTAGGGTCAGTCCTATTTACAAATCTGGAAATAGAACTGACCCAAGCAACTACAGACCGGTGTCCGTGTTACCTGTTATGTCCAAAATATTTGAGCGCGTGTTACATAGTCGCCTAAATAACTATTTGACAAATAAAAACTTTTTAATAAACGAACAGTACGGTTTTCGTAGTAAATCAAGCACTCTCTCGGCTGCAACAGACCTATTAACCAAAATTAAAACCAGTATAGATCAAAAAAGCTATGCCTTAGGAATATTCATCGACTTAAAAAAAGCGTTCGACACCGTGAGTCATCAAAAAATGCTACAGAAACTAGATAACATAGGGGTTACAGGTACAGCACATAAAATGTTTAAATCATATTTGGAAGACAGGCGTCAAGTTGTTAAAATAGGAGATACTTACACTAGTTCGGTCAA
This sequence comes from Agrotis ipsilon, assembly GCA_028554685.1. Lineage (NCBI taxonomy): Eukaryota > Metazoa > Arthropoda > Insecta > Lepidoptera > Noctuidae > Agrotis > Agrotis ipsilon. Next base: position 13,584,268 of record CM052972.1, read on the forward strand.
AAATATTTCATACGGCTGCCCTCAAGGCTCAATAATCAGTCCGTTACTTTTTCTAATTTATATAAACAATATTAATAAAATAGGATTAACAGGACACCTAACACTATATGCAGACGACACCTGTCTTTTTTACTTCGATAAATCAATCCATAACATTATTAAAGACGCTCAACATGACCTTGAACTATTAAACGAGTGGTTAAAGTACAACCTTCTCACAATCAATACGTCGAAAACCTCATTCATGATTTTTACCACTAAAAATAAGCGTATTCCAGACTTCCCGCCACTTAAAATAAATAACGAAACAATAAATCGTTCGACAAATGAAAAATATCTTGGATTAACGGTAGATGAAAAATTAACTTGGAAATTACACATCGACCATCTCAGAAGTAAATTAACATCGTTACTGGCAGCCTTACGGAAAGTGGCAAACTGTATTCCAAATAAAGTGCGCACTTTAATTTACAACTCGTTAGTCAAATCGCACTTAGAATATTTGATTGAGATATGGGGATCCGCAGCAATTACAAACTTAAATTCACTTCAAAGAGTTCAAAATAAAATAATTAAAATTCTATTCCATTACCCTTATTTGACTCCAACAAAAACAGTATACGAAAAAACTCACCTATTAAATATAAAACAGCTATATATTTACTACACCTGCATTCTAATTAAAAACATAACCACTAACGCAATACAAACTAACATACAAATAAAGAAAAAAACAATGTCATATAACCTAAGAAATAGACATATAAACAAACTTGAAGTTATCAGCGCGCGCACTAATTACGGTAGAAAGACCATATTGTTTGAAGGAGCACAGCTGTTCAATGAATTGCCGGACGATATTAAAGAATGCGATAATATTAATGTATTTAAAAGTAAACTTAAAGAACATGTTTCTACAATGTAATTTCTAATGCTCTGGAGGAAATTGTACTGTATTTTCATACTTATTACTCTGTATCTCATTATAAGTGGACTGTAAGTTCTTATGAGAATAAATTTCTTTAAACCGAAATCTCCATTGCAAGAGCCAATTTTAATTTTGTCAAGATATTCCTAATTTCAAAATCGTTTTAAAAAAGTAAAGCATTTTGAACAAGTATGATCCACACAGGACCTAATTTTGTTTTTTATCAGAGTTGACCATGACATTGAGATAAGTAATCCATCAATTATTTCCAATTTTACAACAGAAGAATTTATTCGACACAATTTTGGAGTAAAGAAAAAATAGTTTAAGAGCCAATAGACCATTTTCAAAAATCTACAACCCTACTCAACGGAAGAGTAAAAAGAAATTTAAAAATAATTATCCAAAAAAGACAACCAAGAACTATGGTGGACAAGGCACAAGGCCCCCGTCCCTTAATCTTAACTATACATTTTCAAGAACAGAGACAAATTCCAAAAGTCAATTGCAAGAGCCAATTTTAATTTTGTCAAGACATTCCTAATTTCAAAATCGTTTTAAAAAAAGAAAAGCATTTTAAACAAGTATGATCCACACCGGACCTAATTTTGTTTTTTATCAGAGTTGACCATGACATTGAGATAAGTAATCCATCAATTATTTCCAATTTTACAACAGAAGAATTTATTCAACACAATTTTGGAGTAAAGAAAAAATAGTTTAAGAGCCAATAGACCATTTTCAAAAAACTACAACCCTACTCAACGGAAGAGTAAAAAGAAATTTAAAAATGATCCAAAAAAGACAACCAAGAACTATGGTGGACAAGGCACAAGGCCCCCGTCCCTTAATCTTAACTATACATTTTCAAGAACAGAGACAAATTCCAAAAGTCAATTGCAAGAGCCAATTTTAATTTTGTCAAGACATTCCTAATTTCAAAATCGTTATAAAAAAAGAAAAGCATTTTAAACAAGTATGATCCACACCGGACCTAATTTTGTTTTTTTTTAAGAGTTGACCATGACATTGAGATAAGTAATCCATCAATTATTTCCAATTTTACAACAGAAGAATTTATTCGACACAATTTTGGAGAAAGTCTGCACAAACCAAACGTAAGGAAGATATATTCGAAAATAGGTATAGGAACAAACAGTCTAATATCTGAAATTGAGTTACTTAACTGTACCTTTTAAAAACCATGTATTTTCCACGCAGAAGCTAATTTCCAGAAGACACACACACAGTCAAGAAACAAAGCAATCAATTTCAATAAAATATTTTTACAACATTTGAATTATTTCAAAACAGGAGAAGTGCAAACAATAGCCAGCTTTGAGATATATAATTTTGTAAAATAGTAATATGAGGTCTATGCAGGAGTAAATTTTAATTCAACTATCCGGAACCAAAATCACCGGGCTAAATAAATTTTTGCACTGTCTACATCTCGCCTGCACTGGGTGCACGATTTGGATTATAGCCCACTCTCTCTCACAGAGAGGAGGCCTATGTCCCAGCAGTGAGAACATTATGGCCTGATGATGAAGGTGAACATCTTGGCCAAGAGGTCTTACAAAAGATCATCATCAAATTGATTTTGCAGCAATTTATTTTTACAATTGGCCAGTCTGTCTGCTGACTCCGCTGGTGGATGTTTGTATCTGAATCACTTTAAAACCCAAATTGTTGTTTGGTTTTTGGATCACTTAAGATCTTGCAGTTATGACTTCTTAGTTCTGAAACAAAATAAAACAAACATTATAAAAAGAATTATTATTTCATTGTTGCTTTAACTCTAGAAGTGGGCGCTCCGGTTGGGTCATGCAGTCTAGCAGTAACATTAATTATAGTTTCTGAATTATTTTGATTTGTGTTTGATTGCTGAAACTACATGTTTTTAATTGTCTTACATACTTCATGATCTTCATACAAGCAAGCTGATAGCAGGTACTAGTGCCTGACCAATTGAATATCTTCCAAGTATTGTTCATAATAACAAATGTTGGGGCATTTTTCTAAATCTCACATATTCCAGAAAGTAAATAAATTAGATTGTACTCAAAATATCTTGCTTAATGAACTATTCCTTGCATAAACCTTTTATGAACATTAGATGCTAATATATATTATCTATACAGATCTGCATTCAACTCTCCGATAGTTGTAGTAGGTAAGTGAAAAAAATTAAAGTGCAAGTGCTCCTGATGTTTAATCAATAATCTTTCACTGAGTGAGCTAATAACAAAAACCCAACAATAGCATAAAAATAAAATCTCTTTATCTTGCACACCTAACAAATTACCTACGGTTATTTACAGATACATACCTATATCATAAGAATAGGGTGACACAATGGGCCATGCCAACTGACCAAATGTATAGTTAGTCTTTAACTCATGAAGCGGGCTTTACCAACTAAGTTTCTGTCGCCAATTTTAATTTTATCTTGCTTTGCTTTTGTGAAAGTTTGACATAGAAAATGCCAAGGAAATCCCACAACTAACCAACTTTACATAGAGTAAATACCACAAGCAATTATGACAAAACAGCAATAGATAACTTTGTAACTGTGTGTATGTAGTTGTTGATTTTCCTGGTCAAAGTGAATCTACAAACTTTTCTTGCCTGCTACAATTGTAAACTATCAATATAACAACAAATTAAGAAAGATTTTTAAGGCAAAAAAGGACACATGCCTACCAAAGATAAAAACATAGATAATTATGAAAACCAAAGTTAAAATAGATGCAAAAGTCTAAAAACTTACCAGCCCAGACCCCAGACTTGTAACTTTGAACTTTTGTTGATGAATATGATGCCAATTTTGAGTGAGTTTCAATTTGAGTGATTACTTTAGTTCCGTTTACCAATCCGTCGAAAACTGAGATTACGCATGATCATACAAATACATCCTAAGCATAAGATCATGCTCTGGAAAACCTCTAGGTTGCATTCTAACCGGCTACAGACCACAAACACGGTTTGGGATATTGGATTCGGTCTGCAATTTTAGGGAGATAGGGATCCGGCGATTTATTAGTATCCATCTTGGATAAAAAGAGACGTTATACAGTGCAAACATATTTGCAAACACAAGGACAAGCTCAAGCTAATAACAAGTCACAGAAGGAACGACAATCACTCGAAATGACTAAAAATCTACAGAAAAAATTAATCGCACGTGGCTATCAAGAGTTCGTTTCAGAATCCAGAATTCTACAAAGACAGCAAAGCAAATTAGTCATGGACGCGCGGGCTTCGCTGGCTTCGTCTTCCGTCAACTCGTCGGTCAGTGTTACCAACTCTCAGAAATATTTATCCCTAAAGTCCCGTAATTTCTTGGAAAAACCAATAAAAAAAACTTAAAAAGATGAAGAATAATAAAAAAAAATATTTTTAATTTTTTTTCATTACTCTTGGTTAATCTGAAAGTTTGAAACATTTGAAAGTAATGCATTGCACTCCCTAGAGATAATCGCTTTCAACGGACAGCTGCCAAATAAGAAAAAAAAATATGTTCATACTTTTACTTTCCTCGTATGCACAGTGAAAGTGATTAGTTAGTCCCTCGAAATAATCGCGCTCACACTACGTTATGAGGGCTAAACCCCACCTCGAAAGTTAAATAAGTAACTTTTACCTTGGATAACAATGCACTATTAATAAAACTGGATATCTGTGGTAACTTCTGTGGCTCATGCTTTAACAAGTTTACTGTTTCAATAAAACAAATAAAAAACCCCTAAAAATAAAAAAACCTCTGGAAAAATCCCAACCCACTTATTTAACCCCTAAATCTGGGGGGAGAACCCCTAAGTTGGTAACACTGTCGTCGGTCGTGCACAAGCAGTATTGCCAGTATGATTTCCCCAAATTTTAGTTTATTTGAAACTAAAATTTGGGGAAATCACACTGGCAACACTGGGAACCCAATCAGCCAAATCTTATTTGGTTGAAAAAAAAAAAAAGATTTTTAAACGAAAATTCAAAATATTGGCACATTATACCACCGGTGCACAACAAAAAAAAAGGAAATATAAAAGGAAACTAATTGGATTTGTGCTTTAATTAGTTTTTTTTTTTCAATAAAAAAAATATGTGGGTGACAAAATTCCTGAAAATACCCCATTATTAAAAAAAACCTACTTATCCCCTGAATCTAGGGGAAAACTCTCAAGTTTGTAACACTGGATATTTTTTTGTAATGTTTCTTTTTTGACTTCAGGGCCTTTAAGACATAAGAGCGGCAGGCTGCGACGATGGTGGTTGGCACCAAGATTAAGCGCCGTATTCACGTTCCATCTCCTGTACGTCCCGCCAAGGCCATGCACGATGCACGACGCAAAAACACCGTGAATAGGCTTGACGTACGTCATTTTTTTTTTAATTGTTTGCTGGACGTGCACGACCCATTTTTCATCCAGCGAGCACCCCCACCAACGCGAACGTCGTGCAGATGGACAGTGAATAACGCGGACGTACGTCAGAGCAGTCCAGCATCGTGCATGCTGGACCGTGTATAGGCTTGCTGTACAGCAGATTTAACATTTAAGCGCCGTATTCACGTTCCATCTGCTGTACGTCCCGCCAAGGCCATGCACGATGCACGACGCAAAAACACCGTGAATAGGCTTGACGTACGTCAATAATTATTATTAATTGTTTGCTGGATGTGCACGACCCATTTTTCATCCAGCGAGATCCAAAACCTCTTGCTATTTTTTTCCTGACTTCTGTTGCTGCTGATAACATTAAAAGAACTCCCATTTTTGGCGTTTTGTTAAAATAGCTGGCATTTTAAATTAATAAAACACGTTCTCTCTTTTAATTCGTCCGATATATTCTGCTCGCTGGATGCGCGCACGATGGTGTGTATGCTTCATCCATCACAGCGACCTTGGGCTGACGTACAGCCGTGACAGATGGTGAATACGGCGCTTTAGAGCTTGTCTCAAGAGAAGACTGCACGTGAAAATGTATAGTGAAACACTTTCAAGATTTATTGAAAAATATAAGTTCCGCACTTGCGTGTATTCTGTACGTTTATGATAAAAAAATTTAATCCAAAATCTTTTCCTTTTTCTTTTCCTCTTTTCTGTTGCTGCTGACAACATCAGAAGAAGTCCCATTTTTTGGCGTTTTGTTAAAACTGCTGGCAATTTCTAAAACACGTCTTTATTAGTTCTATTGATTCTGCTCGCTGGATGCGTGCACGATGGTGTGTATGCTACATCCATCACAGCGACCTTGAGCTGACGTACAGCCGTGACAGATGGTGAATACGGCGCTTAAAGGGCCGTATTCACGTTCCATCTTGCTGTACGTCCCGCCAAGGCCATGCACGATGCACGACGCAAAAACACCGTGAATAGGCTTGACGTACGTCAGTAATTATTATTATTATGACGTACGTCAAGCCTATTCACGGTGTTTTTGCGTCGTGCATCGTGTATGACCTTGGCGGGACGTACAGCAAGATGGAACGTGAATACGGCGCTTAAATGTTCAATAAATAACACATTCAATTGTTATTACCTAATTCAATTGTTTTTTATTTATAATGTCACTGACCAGTAATTAAAATCAAAAACATTTCGAAAAAAACACCGCGCTTCGTGTGAAGAGATAGTTCGGTGGCTCTTGGTCTTTTAGTATTTAATTTTGTAAAAAAAGGCAAACTGCCTTGTTTAAAAAAGTCAGCCACGGAAAAGCAAATCGATTTTCAATACATTTGTTTTGTGAATCGATTTTTTGATTAATGATTGTGTGCACGCGGCATTACATAATATCCTTTTTCCCAGGAAATACAAATAAAGGACTGGCTGAAATTATTTTTAGATTAATTTGAAATAATAAAAAAAACAATACAAACTTATCTTGACATTAGTAACTTCACAACATTAATAATTTGTGTAATATTTGAATTTACATTATCAAGATGTACTGCAAAAGAAAAAAGATAGAACAACATGATTTGGTGTACGATAACAAATCAAGGAAATATATTCCTAAAAGAGGATACTATTCCGAGTTGGTTTCTGACTTAACAAAGGAGGACCCGTCTAGAGACATTTGTTCAAGGAAGCGAATAAAATTGATTCTGCAGGTACCTCACCGTTTTTTTTTTTTGCTAAATTTTAAAAATCATCACATGCGTCCATTTGCCCTGGGTGGAGCGGTAGAGATTTAGGGACTCTTACTAAAAACCACCATATCGCGTACCCTTTGCGTTCCAGCGCTGCTTTAATTTTCCTGATAATCTCGCGACCGCAGCAGGCGTTTCGCGCCGCCGGCCGTGTCGACTCGCCGTCCAATTATGGACCATGCTCGGTTCGACAGCACGTTGTGTTCTTCGAGCGCCTCACAGAGCTGTCAGCAATCTGACGGTCCCTCCTTAAAGAGTCAAGACCTGCCGGGGTCGCGGGACCGTCGTATCCGGTAACCGTGGCCCAGGAACATAAAGGGCAATTTCTTTTTAAATTTTACTTTTTTGTACAAGTAACTTATGACTCAAAATGTTATTGAAGAACACCGAGGATTGAAATCAGTACAAGTCTGACAGTCCCTCCTGTCCTGTCTTGGGCGGGGGACTGAGAAGGCTAGTTGCCCTAAAAAAATTAATTAATCCGTCTTTTAGATTATTCAAAAATAAGGGACACGTATTTATAAATTATATATATTTGTAAATTAGACCAAAAATGTCAAAGATATTGCCTATTAAAGTTACGTGTGACGTCACGCCGCGTGGCATTTTTTCGCGCGGAGTGACGTCTCACGTAACTTTAATGGGCTACATCTTTGTTATTTTTTGTTTAATGGAAAAAAGAAAAAATAGGTGTTCAATATTTTTTTATAATCTAAAATACGGACTAAATAGAATGTAGTTATTTTGACCCTGGAAACTACCCTATTGGAAGGGAGCGGGGCGACGACGGAGGCGTCGCGGGAACGGACACATTATAAATGGACCTGCCCTTGAGAACAGCGACATGGACAGGAGCGAGCAACGAGCGGAACTCAATTGGGTGACTCCCCCGCGCATCTGCATCTATGAAGCACATTCTGTTTATGGTGCCGAACACATTCTAAATATTCTCTCGTTATTTATAATAAGTTCTTTTCAGGCTAAAACAGACAGACTCGCTCCTATGTTGGTTTCTTTACCGAAACCTCAGAGACCGAAGCTGCTTCTACCTCCGGGACGGTGGACTACTTATAAAGAAGATGACAGCATTGTGAGTGTGGATTCATGGATTTTATCTTTTGGGGATTAAAAGCCTGCCATCCAAGGCGGGACGGGAGGGACTTTCAGACAGGTACTGACTAAAATGCACGATGGCCCGTCACCCATTACCAGCTGTCCGCATACAGTGGCCGGAAATCATGTTTAATCATGTTTATTTTATTTGCCTACCCTCGTCCGTGTGTCACTGCGTGGTGCCAACTGAAAACCAGCGCCGGGTGTCTTTTGCCCAGCATATGCTGAGTTGGTAACCCTTTTGGTGTGGACATGCTCAACAAAATTGTTATTGTATTTTTAATTTTATTTTTTTATTATTTCTGTGTGTGTGTCCTACGTCGAATAAATGTTTTTTCTATTCTATTCTATTCTATGTCGTGGGCGTCGCCCGTGGCTGCTGGTCCGGGCTGTACTGTCCCTGATGACGCCCGTCTTCTTCTTAAAACACTGATATTGAGACTACTTGAGATCGCATGGGCTTAGTTCGTATTGTCAGATCCTGTAGCCTTAGTTAAGTTACTCTATGATCTCAGATTGTGGAGATCAAATTCTGAGAGCACGATGTAGGCATGTAGTTTTAGTTGCATGTTATAATTAGTGGCGCTAAACTTTAATTGTATTACCATCTAGCAATTTCCATTCGAGACTTTTGTGCCGAAACTGCAGTTTTTAAGTATAGTACTGCCTAAGGAACTACCCCGCCTGGTCAAAATTGAGAGGTTACGAAGGAAATTCCTTGCAGCAAATGTGAAGGTTATGACTTTTTATTCTGTTATGTTCATAATAACCACGGCGTGTAGGTAAGTGGCAAGCGATAAAAGTAAGCGCTCAGTAATCTTTCATAGATTTTCAACTTCATATGCTTAGGTATAAAGTTAAAAATCTTTTGAATAACTAGCGAGAGGAGATTGGGAAGAGCGTTTATGATTATCGTTTGCTGCTTGTCTAGGTAAGCGCTTTTGTCTTCTAGTTTGTTTATGTCGGAGTCAACTAGCTTAATCAGCAGTTCAATCAACAGCTTAGCTGAATGTTATTTAGCAATAGCGTTTGTTACAACATTTAATATTTTAGCAAGCTAATGCTTAAGCTATTTGTTAGATAACATTTGAATGCCGAAAAAATAATGTTACTGACGTCTGTCGACACCGGGGCTCCTATTTCTGTCCTGCTTCACACTAGGTTCTCATGTATCGTTGGTGGGTAAACAACCATGGAAACTCACGTACAGAAACACCTAGACCAGGGACAACTCATGCCCGGGTCGACGGCGCGTCGTGTTCCACGCGCGCCTCAAAGAGCTGTCAGCAAAATGACGGGGCCCCCTCTCAGAGGGCCAAAGCCTGCCGGGGTCGCGGGACTTATTTCTATTACCGCGACCCCGGAACATAAAGGGCTACTGAAGGACACCGTGGATTTTAGTCAGTACAAGTCTGACAGTACCTCCCGCCCTGCCCGGGGTTGGAGGTCTCATTTGATGATTTTACCACGATAAAAAAAAAAAAAAAAAAAAGACCAGGGACAACTACTAGCAGATCATACAAATATTTCTCCGTGTGGGGACCGATCGCACGCTAAACGTGCCAAAAATTTTTCAATTATTTGCACATTGCAGAAAATGCTCCGTGAGCTCGGCATACAGCCTTTTTGGTTGTTGCCTGTGGAGGAGTTCAAGATCACAGAAATGGAGCACTATGGTCTCTATAGCCTCTTCCCGAAATTAGATTTGGAGATTTTTGACAACACTGATTTTGACTGTCGGTAAGTCTACTTTTATTCATTAAAACTTTGTATTGAATATTGTATATTATATACGTACCTACATGTTATTTACACTTCTATATTATACACACGCCCCTACCCGGTTTCGCACGGGTGGATGGCCTCTAAAACCCGGTCCCGATGGTTACAAACACAACAAAAAAAGAATTTTCCGAATCGGTCCAACCGTTTTCGAGTTATGAGCTTAGCAACACATTTTGCGATCCATTTTTATATTATATATACAATATATACTAGCGGCTCGTCCTGGCTTCGCTCGGGAAGAAGTCCTCTAAAACCCGGTCTCGATGGTTACAAACACAACAAAAAAAGAATTTATTATCCGAATCGGTCCAGCCGTTTTCGAGTTATGAGCTTAGCAACACATTTTGCGATCCATTTTTATATTATACATTTCTAAGCTGCAAGACGATTCGCCGTTCTCGCCGCGCGTATTTTCACTGCAGTCTTCAGCCAATTATCCTGTGGCCAGGCGGTGAGATCTGATTATTTTTGTCAGTGCGAGCGAGATGGCCTCGTCTTGGTAACATTTAACTTAAAAATGTTTTGAATAATATCAACATTTTCCTACTTTGGTCTAGGGAACTGTGAGTTTCCTAAATTTTATGTAATAAAAAATAAATACAGTACTATATTTTCAGTATTCCCGAAGAATGGATGTCTTTGGGTATGATAGAGGGTGAACAGCATCCTTGCCCAGGACTGGCTTTCATCCCAAGGGATGAGACAAAGCCCAGTAAGCACTCTGGTGATTTAATTCAAACGTTAAACGGTTTGTATGAGGTAAGTGATTGTAATGGATCCCTAATTAGCTGTTTCACGCGGCTTTATCTACTCCTACGTATGTAGCCTGTAATCGTCTAAGCCAGGGCCGGGTTAACCATCTCAGGGCCCTTAGGCACAGCTCGTTTCGGGCCCTGCCATTTTCATACCACAACAACGTAATTTGGATTTTTTTACTGTCTACATTACGAAATAGAATGAAGGTACCATCATCATCCACAACAGACTTCAGTCATCACATTGCAAAGGTATAAAGGCGCCTGGTCATAGTGGGCCCCTTGGCACTGGCCTAACGTGTCTTATGGATAATACGTCTAAGCCTATTTGGCGCAGCCGTGAGTCACACAATATTTTAATATTCAGTTGATTGAATTTTTTCTATATATTTTTCTTTCTTTTTATATGTTGTGTGTACTTATGGAATGTGTTCAAAAACGTTTTTCTGATATTTCTTTCTTTCTGTTTTCGTCTTTCCAAGTAGAAAATATATAACGTTCGTTGTATTGAACGTTAAGAGGCGTAATTTTAATTGCTGGGAATACAATTTATTTTCTTGGAAATATTCACAGGATATTTGGAGAGAAGGGAGTTGTTCGGGTTACATATTGAGTCCGTATTTGGTTACAAAGTTTAAAGGGAGATAGCTTGCTCAATTTTGTCACTAAAATTAGTATAAGAAAAATACCCAACCAATGGGTACTTTCAGTTTACACACGCTTCATAAAAATCGGTCAATAAAGAAACCTTTTTAAATTGAAGACCGAAATCGGACACATTGTAAATTATACGTATTAATTATTTTACAGTGGACGAACGTAGCAGCTTTAAGTTTCGATAAAAAGACTGATAGATGGGACATTATGGCTCTCGACGGTACTAAGAGGACATACACGTAAGTATATTTACCTTTTTTTTGTTGTTAAATCATGAAATGAGTCATATCGCACAATAGAATATCAGACTTTTACTGTTAGTCAGTAAAAGTCTACACTGTCCCTTCTGTTCTCTTTCCTATCCAGGGCCACGGTGTCCTTTTCCGGGATCCCGATTGAAAGGCGTTTGTGCTAAACGTTTTTAAATTAATATTTTAACCGAACAGTTGGTTATCATCTGTGGCATTAAGGCCTCTGCCTCGAATTTTGCGGGCAGCGGGGCGGCGGCGGCGGCGGCGCGGCAACGGGGCGGGCAACGCATACCTGTTCTCGAAACTAGCGGGCAGATCGCGCGGCACTATAGCGGTGTAGTGTTGTGTTGTCGAGATATTTGTTTTTATTCGCGAGTGATTTAGAGTCTGGAATTAATCCAAAACGATTAAGAGGTATCTCCAGCAGAAAAAATATACTTAATCTTCAATATTCAGTTAGTTTTTAATTTCTTCCCATAATTGGTTAATTATTCTTCTATTTTTATGGTTCACATCTTTGCTGTTCCATATGGGTGTCACCTCAAAGACTGCCGAAATAATTAGCTCTTGCACGTCTGAAGACATTTTGAAACATCACAAAAAAAAATGTACAACACTATACCTACAATGCAGACGCGCAACGCGGGCGGTCACCGCTTGACTGGAGTGCACCGCTCGTTGCCCGCCCCCGCGCCGCTCCTGCACCGCTGTATTCGAGGGCCGGTCCATTTGATTATACGCGTAAGATCCTGCCGCTCCCGCGCCGCCGCCGCCGCCGCCCCGCTGCCCGCGAGATTCGAGGCAGAGGCCTAACTCATTATAATTATGATTACTTTTTTGGGCATCTTTAGCGGCAGGATTAGGGTCAGCTCACATGCGAGACGCAACACGATGCGACGATACTGCAAGTGTGTACTTTTCGTGTAAGAAAATAAAGTTAGATTTTTATTCCTTTTATTAGCTTCTGCCCGCGGTTTCACCCATGTCATGTCATGTTAGGAGTTTGGTCCTATAGTCTCGTCTCCATCAGTTCCCTTGAAGAGCGCTATTTCCGACGTCGTGGGTATCTTCAGTGGTGGCTGGGGCGAGAGGTAGAGGATGTCTTTTCCCTCACGCATTCCGACTGTTAACCATTCCCCTTAATTGCCACTGAATCTTGAGGTACCTCCCAAAACAAAAAAACGAAAACCGGTAGGACTGCGTCAGACTGAAGGTGAGGACGCAGCCCGTAGCCTTTCCAAACGATCCTTAAAGTAGGCCGGTCAATATCGACATAAAAAACCAAACATTGCAAACGCGCATGTAACTACGATTCTCTTATATGTTGTTAGGTCCCTTTAGAGTTTAGAGTATTTAACACCCAAGTTTGCAACCCTGATAACTCTATTCTGTCAATGTCAATGTCGAATCAAAATCGCACTTAACCAGTTTTTAGTATTTGTTATTACAGCGGCAATAGACACACGTTATCTGTGAAAATGTAACCTATCTAACTATCACGGTTCGTGAGAAACAGCCTCCGAAACATTACATTACTTTATAACATCTACAAAAACCATCAACAAAACCACGTTTTTTGTATGGGAGCCCCCTTTTTTTTACGTGGTAAAATCATCAAATGAGCCCTCCCACCCCGGGCTGGGAGGGACTGTCAGACTTGTACTGACTAAAATCCATGGTGTCCTTCAATAGCTCTTTATGTTCCGGGGTCACGGTAATGAAATAAGTCCCGCGACCAATGAGAGCCCCCATTTATATTTATTGTATTCTGTTTTTTAGTATGTTTTGTTATAGCAGCAGATGTACATCACCTGTGAAAATTTCAAATCTCTAGCTATCACGGTTCATGAGATATGTACACACGCAAAAACTACTGAATTGACAGCACGGGGTATTCAAGGTTGCAAATTATAACAAAATGGTAGTTACATGCGCGCTTGCAATGTTTGATGTCGATTGTATTGACCGGCCTAAAGAGGGATTTTATCGACGCAATTGTGCCAGCCCGTCATTATTTTGTCGCGGTATTATTTTGAAACTCTGATATCTCCTAAGATATTCATTGAAATCAAATGATGTAAAGGGCAATTTCGTTCAAAATTAAATGCTTGTGATGATTAACGTATTTATTTGGATAAGGATTAATATCATGTTGATGAAAACACCTTCGCAAATAACGCATTACTCTAAAACAAATTTGGTTCCCATAAAAAAGGTTTTCGCGGACTTTATTTTAGTAAATTTTATGAGGAATAATTCCGTAGTACATAATTCTTGCGAAACTCTAACCGTTTAAGCAGCGCACGCAATGGAAGCTCTAAAAAAGGAATACATTTTCCCGATTTTGAAACATTTCTCATTACTGCTCCGCTCCTATATGTGATAGCGTGATGTTATATAGCCTATAGCCTTCCTCGATAAATGGACTATCCAACACAAAAAGAATTTTTCAATTCCAACCAGTAGATCCTGAGATTAGCGCGTTCAAACAAACAAACAAACAAACAAACAAACTCTTCAGCTTTATAATATTAGTATAGATTAGAATGTGCGCGAAGCGTCGCGTCTCGGTGTTGATTGGACCTCAAACGACAGATTTTATCGATAAAATCAATTAATGATTCTCGAAAACAGCGACGCGGCAGCGGGGCAGGTCTGCGTTGCCCTCGCCAGCCGGCGCTCACCGCCTAATTCAATCCAGTCATCATCTGCCTAGCCTTTTCCCAACTATATTGGGGTCGACTTCCAGTCGAACCAGATTCAGCTGGATATCAGTATTTTACATGGAGCGACTGCCAGTCGGACCTCCACAGCCCATTAACTGGGTAATACCATACCCCATGGTAAGGGACCAACGGCTTTACGTGCTTTTCGAGGCACGGAGGAAACTCGCTATGAAAGATGGTCACCCATCCACAGACCAACCTAGGCAAGCGCGGCTTAACCCGGAAGATCGGCCTGTGCGGCTGTAATTATTTAGCCACGAGCTCCGCCTAATTCAATCCAGTACAGTCCTTTAAAATTGTCATTTTCTCGTAGCGTGCCTCGCGTGCGTCTGATGTTTAAAGCTGACGACCCAGAAACATTTGCACAACGTGTCAAATTCGCTGTCGATCTTCGGAAAGAAGTAGAAAATAATCTCAGGTTAGTTTGAAGATTATTTTTGATACAATCGACAACAGTGTATGATATGATAACACATCGCGTCTCAGATGCTCGAAATGAAAGTCCAGTACAATCGGCAAAATTGAATCATGATCATTATACCTTGACGAGAAAACGTTTGGAACCGTCAAAATAATTAGGGGCAAGGTCTTTTCCGTAGAAATATTATGTTTAAATCGAAAGACAGTCTTGAATGTTATTTTTCAAGGAACGAATAATTGAGCTGCGAGCAGGGTTCGAACCTGCGTCTTATACGTACTTCAGACGCCTTAACCAATTAGGCCATCGTGATCACTATACTCGCAGATGAATTTTTCGTTCGCTTGATTTTATGAACGCTGTTTACACGTTGCGCCATCTATTGGTAATGTTTCAAACTACTTACCAAACAACACGTCTGATATAGCAATCAAATCAATGTTGTATTATATAACAACTTCTAAAGTATAGTTTTTTTTTATATAATTTTAGTTCCTTGAAAATAGTTATTTGTTATACAAGAGTGCAAAGTTGATTTTTAACCGCGTGTTCATGTTTGATGACCGAGCAAGCGAATGATTCTAAATTTGAATCACGAGTGCAACGAGTGATTCAAAAATTAGAATCATGAGTGATAGCGAGGGAATCAAAGAGCACAAGGTGAAAAATCTTTGCACTCGAGTGCAACACGTAACTTTTCATCCCACCTCAGCGAGGAAATGACTAAATGCAAAAACAAAAAAACAGATGTACATTGTACAAACACAAGATAGGCTTTTATTACAGTTTAGGTATTAACTAAGACATTATTATAGAACAGAATAATTTTTAAATTAAAACAAATAATACTTATGTAGTAGTTGAATACTACTACCGGTAAAACAAAGTACTGAGCCAAGAATGTTTCGGGTCTGAGATTTTAACAAAATAATTGTAGATTACGCTCCAAGGGAGGCGTATTGAATTCCGAAGCGATACTAAGGATTCTGGGGGTGAGCGTCTGAGCGAGAAGGTTCAAGTTCAACCCGAAAGAAACAAGGGAATAAAGTTAAAAATCCTTAGTGAAGCGAGGGATTCAAGTTAGCCCAAGGCAACGCAGCCTTACACCCGAGGAGCGTACTCTGCTCTCCCACCTGTGTACCACATCAAATTTTAAAAATAGAATTTGTATCCTCGACAACCTTCGAACGTCAAGTGGGCACCACAGCAAGCGATCAGCTGTTGCGGTTACCGGCCGCCATTACTGCTGCTACTCTTTTGTTCATACGATGTTCTAAATTCAAATTTACTTTATTCACTAGAGGATAAAAACGGCTTTTACTCACTTGAGGATAAAAACGGCTTTTACGGTCAGATATCGAAGAGCAAAAGTACCCTTTCCGAGATGGGGGGATGAAAATATCTTTGCGAAGACGCGACGCAGGCGTATAAAAAACAAAAAAAAATATAACGATAGCTTGAATGTCTGTAATGCTTGCTTGACATCGCTTATTTCGCGCCGCGTCCTGTCCCGCCCACACATTTTTATTTGCCATTTAATTTTCCCGTTAGATTCTATCTATACTTGGACTGCTTATTATTGGAGGGATTACCAAACATACCTTTGAACGTAATACCGACAGTTTTAAAAATGGTGCTGATTCACAACCAGGCAAAGGAACACGACGAGGATCATTTGGAATTACTAAAACAAGAGGTGAAAACTTACATTATGAATTATGAAATAGATTATTTACAAAACTTTATGTAACGACGTGATGGCCCTGAGGTTTAGCACCTCGCTTCTCATGCATGAGGTTGCTTATTCAAACCCAAGCAAGTACCAATGTGTATTTTTCAAAATCCTATCCTACTGATATTATAAACGTGAAAGTTTGTATGTGTGGATGGATGTTTGTTACTCTTTCACGCAAAAACTACTGAATGGATTTGGATGGTACACAGATAGTTTATAACCTGGATTATTTATTTATTTATTTATTAAAACTTCATGCACAGAGTACATAGGCGGACTTAATGCCTTAGGCATTTTCTACCAGTCTACCTTAAGGTGATGCAGAGAAATAAATACAGTAGGTGCAGCAAGAAAACTATTATGAAAATACATAAATATTAAAATAAATACATAAATACATACATACAACAAAATATATAAAATCAAATAGAGATAAAAATGCATATATGGGAAAACTCCAACAACAAAGTAATTCAACTCGAATCTGCCAGCTCCTTGAGTAGATGTTCACGCACTTTAACCTTAAAAGTGAACCTGTTAGTAACCGTCCTGATGTTCTGAGGGAGCGCATTCCAAAGGAAGACCGCCTGGACCGAGAATGAAGATTTAAGAAAACCAGAGCGGTGGGAGGGACATCGTAGAAGACGATTATGGGAGGAACGAAGATTTTTACTATGCGCAGAGCATAAGTACTGGCAATGACGAGTCAAGTAAGTAGGAGAGGTAGGTTTCTCCAAAAGAGAATCAAATGCTCTACGCTGCCTGATAGGCAACCATTTTAAAAGTGAACGATGTGCAGAGACATGGTCATACTTACGGAGATTGAAAACGAATCGAATACAGTTATTTAGAAGTCGGTCAAGCTTATTGAGGAGATCTGCATTCAGGTCATAGTAACACACATCACCATAGTCAAACATGGGAAGATAAGGGATTGAACAAGCATTGCCTTGATGTGAGATGGAAGAATATTTTTCATACGATATAGCGACCGCAACGTTCCGGTGACCCGCTGACTGACAGCAGCAACCTGCTTATGCCAGTCAAGGCAGGTGTCAACATGCAAACCCAGATCCATGACTTCGGACCCAAACGGAATGATTTTCCCGTCGAAGGTAACAGGCGGAACCGTTAAAGTATTCAGTTTTCGTAAGCTATAAGGGCTTCCTATAATGATAGCCTGGCATTTACTGGGATTAACCGCCAACCCAAAACGATGTGACCAATCATTTATTATACCTAAATTCCGGTTTAGGTCCTCGATAGCATCAGATATGCTATCAACACCTGCCTGACAGTAAAGTTGAAGGTCATCAGCATAAAGATGATACGCACACTGAAGTTCGGTAGTAATGAGATCTATGAAAGTAGAGAACAGAAGAGGAGATAAAATACCGCCTTGAGGGACGCCCGCTGCAAGATCAAGCCAGCTCGATGATGAATCACCAGCAAGAACTGACTGCTGACGCCCCTGAAGATAGGATGAGAACCATTCCAGGACCTCGTGAGAGACCATGCGATAGGACAGGATGGATAAAAGGACATCATGACTGACGGTATTAAAAGCATTGGTAAAATCAACCAATACTAAAACCGTAACTTTAGTATCTTCCATACCGCGCCTTATATCGTCAGTCACTTTGAGGAGAGCAGTAACAGTACTATGCCCAGGCCTGAATCCGGATTGGAGTGGACTAATGAGGGAGTTTTGATAGATGAAGTGGGAGAATTGTCTGTGAACACAAGCTTCAAGTACTTTGGATAAAAAGGGGAGAATGGAAATTGGGCGAAAGTGACTAGGAAGAGTGGGATTAGGAATTTTAGGCAATGGACGGACAAGGGCTTTCCTCCAAATGGAAGGAAAAACTCCGGAGAAAAGAGAGAAGTTAATGATGTGGGAAATAGCAGGAAGGAGCTGGTCGAGAACCGTCACAATCATATGCCGACTGACATTATCACAACCAACAGCTTTGGACTTAATGGATAGGATAATCTTTTTGATCTCTCCCGGGTCAACTGGGGTGAAGACGAAGGGAGTAATATTAGGTCGCGTCAGATCAGCAAGGAAGCCAAGGGTTTGACATTTGGTTAGACTATCTAAGGCGGGAACAGTGGAGAAATGACGATTTAGATCGTCCAAACCAAATGTATTGGGAAGATCTGAATGTCGCGGTCTGCCGATACCTAGAGTTCCAAGGAACTTCCAAATATCGGCAGGAGAAGAAGAAGTGATGTTTTCAAGAATATGGCGGCGTTTAGCATTGCGTATCATCTGGTTGCAACGATTTCTAGCAGTTTTAAATTGGGTCCAAAGATCGTCTGTCCGATCCTTTTTGAACCTCCGAAACGCGCGGTCCCTACGTCGCATCGCCAATCGGACACCATCATTCATCCAAGGCGCCGGTGAGCGCTTCAGCTTCACTCTCTTGAAAGGTGCATGGGTATCATACAACTTGATTACGATTTCATTAAAACAAGTAACTTTGTCGTCAACTGTAGTGGCTTCCTCAAGAGGAGCCCAGTCAATATTACCAGCGTCTGACGTCAGCTTTTCAACATCCATCCGAGCAAAGGCACGCCTGTTCTGGAACAAAGGTTTGGGTTTAGGAGGTTTAAGGATGTAGGACAAAAAGACAAGATCATGATGGGAAAAACCAGGAGCGTCAAGTTGACCATGAGAGGATACTAAGGAAGGATTTGAGGTGAGGATTAGGTCGAGCCAAGTATCATCACCAGCAGTGTTATGATGAGTTGGTTGTAGAGGCAGAACATGCAGACTAGCTGACTCAACCAGATTAAGGAGTTTACGGGTACGAAGGGAATTGTGGGCAAGGACATTTGTGTTGAAATCTCCCATGACGATGTAATGTGCATACTCTGAACCTAAGGATTCTAGGACCGATTCGAATTCGGTGAAGTAATCAAGAGAAGGGGGACAGTACACAATACCAAGAACGGTCTTAGCTCCCTTGACACAAACCTCGAGAAAAAGAAATTCTGCCGAAATATT
This sequence comes from Agrotis ipsilon, assembly GCA_028554685.1. Taxonomy (NCBI): domain Eukaryota; kingdom Metazoa; phylum Arthropoda; class Insecta; order Lepidoptera; family Noctuidae; genus Agrotis; species Agrotis ipsilon. The sequence goes on from CM052972.1 coordinate 13,603,797, forward strand.
GGAAGAAGAAGAAAGGATTTTGAAAGGAAAATCAGCACGGAGATAAATCGCCACACCACCCCCTCTTCTCCCAATACGATCATTCCTTACAAGGATGAATCCTGGAAGAGAGTAGGTGGTGGATAGCAGTTCGGGTTTGAGCCAAGTTTCAGAAATCAGAAAGGCATGGACGTTGTTGTTAATAAACGTATCATATAGCTCATTGTAGTGACTTGGAATGCTTTGAGCATTTATATGACAAACATTAAAGAGTCTGTTACAATGAAGGTCGAGTTTTTGACGTAAAAGGTCACCAAGGGTGTCAGTGACAGAACAAAAACTCTCATCTCTGGAAGAGACAGGAGACTCGTTGGCAGAGAAATAAGATTCATTATCAGAAAATGTTCCCATAAACTAAGAATACAATAAAGAGAAGAGATTATCACATAGGATAGTTTTTTTTATCCCGATTTTATTTTCTCGTGGGATAATTTTCGAGTTGTAGCGGGTGAAACCGCTGGCAGCAGCTAGTTCATAACATATTTAGGACATTACTGACATTTATAACGGAAAACATCGTGAGGAAACCTGGACTTACATAATAAGTATGCAAGTTCAAAGTCATGTCAGAAGCCTGTGGTGTACTTACCTTACCTGTACCCAGAGGCTGTGTCAGAGGCGGCCAAAGGGATATTGAAGGATCACCGTGGATTTTATTATGACAAGTCTGACAGTCGGGTGGATGGATCTATTTGAAGATTTTAACACAAAAAACCATTGTAAATAAGTATACAAACATTTTAACGGAAATGAAAAAGGGTCCATTGTTTTTCAATTCTGTAACCAACGAATTACTGTTTGCAATTCAGATTTCAAAATACATATTGGTGGAGGTCTTTGTCCACTATATTATTACCAAATTTATTTATAAACAAAGTATGTTTCAGGTGGAACTTCTTTACAAAAAGATGGAAGGGAAGATGAAAATAATTTATACTATACAAAAATACAAAGACTTCTATAATTTTATAGACGTGCCGACACCAGACTACGTGCCCCCGGTCCCAGAATTTGGTATATTAACCCTTGTATAATTTATATATACAGAGTGTTTCTTTTAAATTGACCAAAAGTGAGAAAACCTTATCCATAGGAGATAGGGGAAAACTTTCTTAGGAACCTTTAGCTCTTTTTTGATGTTGACAATTTTGGCGTTTTTACTTTTTTTGTCAAGTGTGAGTGACCAAAAAAGTGAAAACGCCAAAATTGTCAACATCAATCGTAATATGGATATCGGTAAACGTATTGTAGACGACTACAGAGACGTCTTCCGTGGGACACAGGGGTATGGAAGTCTAGAATCTAGACTATGGTAATGTTCTAAACCGATCATTTTAATGAGTCCTTCTCTAGGTCACCTTTGTCGTCGTGCCCCATACCCCTGTACCCCACGGAAGACGTCTCTGTAGTCGTCATCTAGACTCTAAATAGTAGTCGTCGTGTCGTGATGTGATTGTGATTTAGCACTGTGTTTAGCCGCGTCCAACCTGTGGTTTAACCTAGACGCACGGCTTCGCGCGGCATCCTTGCGAGCCAAATGCTCCTTTGTTCTGGAAGTTACTCGGGGCTATTGGGGCACACGTTCCGGTCGTTAAACGAGGCTCGCTCGAAGTGGCCAGTAAAAAATAAAATGTTTGCGATTTCAGGAAGGCTACCCTGTGTGATGGACGATTTTCACGGGCGCCTCGTGCACAACCAATGGTACTCGCTTTACGTGCTCACAGAATCAGTTGCTTGCATACATCTCGTCGTCGATGAGTGCCTTAAGGTTTGATGCAGATAAATTAATGAAGCTATAAGGCTTTTTTTATCGTGAATGTAAACTGGACGGGACGGGAGGGACTGTCAGACGTGTATACGATATACCTGATTGACTAAAATTCACGGTGATCCAAGATTCAATAGCTCTTTACGTTCTAGCGTCACTGTTACCTGATAAGACGATCCCGCGAAAGAGCTATGAAGGCTTTGGCCTTGGTTTTTTTCTGTTATTCATCTGCACTATAGATATCGCTAGTTTTCTTTTGCCCGATTCTCTCAAACCTGGGACTCTATAAAAACACGGGCTAAAGTAACTCCAAACTTATGAGTGAATCCTGATAGAAGTGATAAAGAATAAGAAAGGCCCGAAAAGTCGGCTGAAACTACGGATTTCGTGCTTAGGTATTAGTACTTTGACACGTCTTGTACGTATTCCAGGTCGAGTCTATGTTGTTCTTTACATCCAATTTTGGTAGAAACGCCAGTTTAGCAGAATTCGACGCTGCGCAACAACATTGCACATCTATGGTACGTGTTATATACGACGTGGGTTGAAAATTAAGAGGATGTATTCAATAAGTATTTGTATTTTTTTCAGATGTTAAAATATCTGAATATTTCCTGGCTAAATCAAACTGCACACGCCATAAGAATGTCATTTCGGGACGTTGGAAAAGGGTGATAATATTTTTGCAAAAAATAATTGCTCTTGATGTCTTAAAAAACTAGTGCTAAATCAATACGTTTATTTCTCAGGTGGTTCAATATTTATGAAAAGAACTGGGAGTTTTATGGAGTCAGTAAGCTCTGCCGATTCATGCAGCTTGTCAGGTTTCGAATGCAGGTAATCAACGAACGTTAACGATAGACGTTAATAATCTTAAATCGAATTTCAATTTTACACTCTAGATGAGCGATAGGCAGCCTTTTGGTAGTCACGGGCCACAAAATGGTAAAATCAATAAACTTAATAGCCAAGCATATAAAGTTGAAAACCCAATGAAAGCCTTCATTGGGTTTTGAGCTGACTGTTACTGAGCGGTAAGGACCGAAACCGGTTTTCAACTTATGTGCTAAATTATAAGGTTGGAAATGTATTAATGACTATAAAGCGTTAGCGTTTATTGCTTGCCGCTTTCTAGAAGGTCTGTTTTATGATTCAAGCTGCCAAAAGCCTGAGATCCCACTTGGCAGCTAGATTAAGATGATCAGATTTAATTGAGGCTCTTGGTAAATATTTTTGTTTGTCAGTACGCCCTCCGCTACTGCATAGAGCAGTCAATGGCGATGTTTGTGTACATGTGCGAGACGCCATGTCTGTGCACGTACTGGTGCGAGGACGACTATGAGTGGGACTCCACCGACCTGATCAACTCCCCCTTCCGCTCCCCCACCGTCACCCTCTTCTACTTCAGTCTTATGATGTCGGAAAATGGACCTTACTATACTACGGATCCGGCGCAGTTTGAGGTAGGTTTTGCTTTATTTGATTAATTGCTATCAGTGACATGGTTTGCAAGATTGATTATCAGACTATCTATACATATAAGAAAATAGTAGAAAAGTCATGTATGTCCGGGATAAACTCAAAAAGTACTGGACGGATTTGAATGATTCTTTTTTTGTTGTTTAGGTATTAAGTCTGACCAACACATAGGCTATAGTTTATTTTGGAAACTTGAACAGCTGGCGCAGAACCGCAACAGACCAGCTTAACTATAAGAGATACAAAAATGGTGCAGTAGCAAAAATTGTTTCACGTGATGAGCATTTTCTGCTAAGAGAATAAATTTGAAGATCTGGAACAGCTGATGTGGAACTTCAACAGCCCAGCTGAACTATAACATATATAGGAATAACGTCTTAGCAAGAGTTGTTCAACCTGATGAGTACTCTCTGTTGAGATATAAAAATTGAAGATCTGGAACACCTATGTGGAACTCCAAGAGCCTAGCTACACTATAATATATATCGGAGTGATGAAAGAGTTGTTCAGCCTGATGGGCATTATCTATTGATGTATAAAAATTTAAGTTCTGGAACACCTGATGTAGAAATCAAAGCTATCACTAATTTCACTGTATAATTATAAAATCACATAAGCTGGGGTTACCAACACGCAGTGAAGGCGGTCGTAGTTTAGTTTATTAATAAAACTTTTATTCTACTGGCCAAACTCCCATTATTTTTTTACCCGGGCTTTTGGAGTTGGGTATCAGACTTTTCAGATCTTCGATTTTGACGACCCCGTTGTCGTTGGCATAAGCAACAAGATCCGCGTACGAAGTCGCGGGCAGAAGCAAGTTAATAAATAATCCAACTCTGTTGACGTGTTCAAACTTGCATGCCACTCACATACAGTTTCTTGCATCGTCTAATTGCGTCTTAACAGTAAACTCTAAGTGTTTTAGCCACAAACTCTTGATTGATTATTTTGATCTCGGCGTATTTTTTCCCCATTTCGTATTGCTTACATCTTTTGTTTTTTTATCGGATCCGATGCCCCGCTACTCACCTATGAACAAAATAGTAGTGAACTAACTAATCTAACTCTTTGATTTCAGATAGTGATTCAGCGCCTGTTCCGTGAGATGCTGTATCGCTGTCATTTCATTGCTCAAGTGCACCCCATGATCATGACCGGCTTGGTCTTCGATAAAGAGCTGTTCCTCACTTCTATTGGTGAGTCATTCTGGGGGACTAGAAAGCTTTTGTTTTTTATCGTGGTAAAATCTTCAAATGAGTCCTTCTACCCAGGGCAGAGCGGAAGGGCCTGTCAGACATGTACTTACTAAAATCTATGGTGTCCTTCAATACCCCTTTATATTCCAAGTCCACCGAGGTTGAGTATCTAGGCTAAAACAAAAGTACAAACGCATGATTAAAACGCCACGAAACGGAACATTTTGCACAGCATTTGGGGTTGGGGAGTTCGGCAGCTTCCATCACTCGTTGAAGCAGCCGTTAGACTAGCAGTTCCTATGTGTTGCATGTTAGTTTGAAAGTCAACGTTACCCGCAGGCCTAATGGAGCCTAACGTAGTGGACTACCGGGAGAGACTACTAAAGGCGTACCGGAAGTCCATCATCCCGTTGTTAGCGTACATGAGGCAGTACGAATGTTACAAAGAAATATACGTACTGGATATTGAGGAGTACGTGGAGTAAGTATTGACAGAAAATCGTTCAGTACAATTTTTGCAGGTGAATCGTCTACTTGCACTGAAATTGTTACCGTCGTCACTCGTCGCCTATCTCATTAACATTATAAAAGCTTTGGAACGATTTTGATGACCTTTGGTGCAGATCCAGGAAGTTCAAGTTGTTTACTATAAACTTTATGGGGAGACGATGCTGTAAAATTGCAGGCTGATGGTATTAAACTGTAAAGGGACTGACAAGATTCAGCCCGATTGTGTCAAAAATTAAATGATGTGAATTTCTAAATAATAGAAGAAAATTGGGATTGTCTTAATGTTTGAAATATTGGATTTGTATTTTCAGAAACTAATGTGAATGTTTAGATGATTGGATCAATAGTTTTATTTTATTTTCTATATTTTATTTTTTGAGGTACGTGACGTCATCAGTGTCACAAGAAATTGTGCCGTTGCCTCACAAGTGCGTATTAAAAATAAACTGTCAACACGTCATTTTCTCGTAACTGATGCGGAGCGGCTGTTGTTTTATTGTTACGATGGTAACTCCATAACCCCGATACAAAAGTTTGTAACTTACGCATGGGGTTTTAAAAAATGATTTATAGTATGTAGATTTAAAGTGGTATAATCTAAACATCCGAATGTGAAAGAGATCGAGAAACATTTAAAGGAAACTGGTACTCGAAGGTTTGAATGAAAAAGGCAGTAAATCTTTTAAAATGGGATGCAGAAGTTATTTAGTAAAAACATTTGCGTAAATCGCCAGAAAAAATCTTCACACAGGTACAACAGCAAAGCGTGGCCACGGCTTGAATGTAAGATAGTGTTAAATCCTTAATCCTTACAACTTATAGGAACTTCCGAGCTGAGAAGCATTCAGCTTCCGAGACCAAGGATGAAGTTCAGATACACTATGATGAGAAACAAGCCCTTATCTGGAGGCTACCTCAGTACATCAACATCGGACCCTTTGCTATCAACGTGGACTCTTTGAAGGTTTGTATTTCATTTGTGGTATTGTTTTTTCTAAGTACATTTTTATCAATTGCTTAACAAACTTTGCATCATTAGCTGGTATATCAAGAACACTTGTAGTCTCATGGGCGACCAAATGCATTTAATAACCCTTATCTTTCTACGCCTTGTGTGGCCATGTTTTAGTTTGGAAAATTATCAAATGACCACGTGCTTAATGCTGAACTGTAGCGGTAGGGACTGTTCAGGTTTCACTGACCATAACCTACTCTGTTACTTCATTTTTGCGTTTTAAGGCAGCTATACACCGATATACAGCTATACCGGGACTGATCAGATTGCTGACAGCGCCTTAAGGCACGCGTGGTATACAACGCGACATTGACCCGTGCCAGCTATGTTATTCTCTATAAATCATCGGTGGACTCTACGATGCGCTCTTCGACGAGACGTCTTTAAAATCGTCCAATCGCGTACTTTGTGCCGCACGATTGGATAGTGTCGCTGTCAGTAGCTTAGTATTCGCGTGTCTTGAGCGCTGCGGGCGGCGGCACGGTCACAAGGTTGTGTTTATAGTGAATACCTCTGCTGGTCCTTGAGTTACCCATTACTCGTCGTTCGTTAGCCCGCGCTTATGTTGGTCATAATTCTTACCACCGGAAGTTCTTGGACGCTTTATGTCTTCCATACCAATGTTTTATAACCCTGAATCAAACAATTTTTTTTTATCAGCAACTGCTCGTCACGAAGCGATCGGAAATAATAAAAGCGTTGCTGACGATGTGGGCGGAGGAGGTACGACTTGTGGTGGATGACGTCATTCAGGCCTACAAGAACATAATGCGGAAGTTAGGGGAGAAGCCAAACACAATAGAACACGTTTTTGAGATCAGGGAATGGATGGAGTCCATTCCTTTTGCACTGAAGACGCAGGATGATATCATGAGAAAAGTACACTCGGTAAGACTCTTTAATTACCTGAATATATCACTATATTAGTATTATTATCTGAAGGTTTAGGTTATTTTGAAGAAGTACATTTCTTGTGAGTAATTTTGAGTATGTCTAAAAGTATAAGATTGAAAGGAATCGAATGTATTGTTAAATTTTAGATCCAGCAGACAGGGCTGTTCTCATATATCTAACTTAATTGAATCCGAAAGTAAGATTGTTTGTTACTTTTTCACTCCTTAACCGATCATTCTGAAATTTTGCATTTACGTGGTCAGATTTAGATTGAAACCGACATTATTTCATTCTAATAAAAGTACTGTTCTCGAAAAAAATAGCAATAACGTTTTTTGTTATGCTAAATAATCAAATTGTCGGCGTCACCTGTCGCCGAATCGACTGTCAAATGCTTAATAATAATATTGGCCTGTTGGTCTAGTGGTTAGTGACCCTGACTGCTATGCTGGGGGTCGTGGGTTCGATTCCCACCCAGGACAAATGTTTGTGTGATGAGCACGATCATTTGTTCTGTGTCTGGGTGTAATTTATCTATAATATGTATGTATTTAGAAATATATAAGTATGTTTATCAGTTGTCTAATACCCATAACACAAGCTCTGCTTAGCTTGGGACTAGATGGCGTTGTGTGATAGTTGTGGTTTTTTTTTTTTTATATCTTTTAAGATCTCGGGATCATGGGATCCCGGACTTTTAAAGGGCGTGTCAGGAGCCGAAGCCATCTTGCAGAGGCCCGTAACGCAATTTAAATGAAATGAGGCCCAAACCGGAGGTTATCCCTGTATGCACTTTGCCAGTATATCCAAGGACAACTCCCGGTTAGAGTTAGACTATTGCGGAAAGTGAAAACAACAGACTGGGTTATGGTGTTTGGTGGGTTTGGTGGACTGGTTATACAGGATGTTTCTTTTAAATGGGCCAAAAGGGAGAAATCCTTATCCATAAGAGATACAGGAAAACTTTCTTAGGAACCTTTAGCTCTTTTTTGGTGTTGACAATTTCGGCGTTTTTATTTTTTTGGTCAAGTGCGAGTTGTCCCCAGAAATGAGTAAAAATGCCAAAAATTTTTTTAATGCCTTTCGACTCTGTTTTGTGTAAGGATCATTTCATTGTATCGGAAGAAAAAAATCGCGACGGTGGAAGTTGGTCAAATTTAGCAAAATGTTTTTTCATACAAATTGTTTGAACGAAAAAAAAAAAAACATTTTTTTATGATGTCATCTGATTTAGTGTTATGTAAGGATCATTTCATTGTATGACAAAGAAAATGTGTGGGCAACAGAAGTGTGTCAAATGTAAAGAAAAACTTGACTACCTAACACGACTTTATGCTGTTAGATGAAACATTACTCTAATTTTGACCAACTTCTACGGTCCAGATATTTTTGTGCCCATACAATTATCTCATCCTTACATAACAGTAAGTCAAACAGCATCATAAAAAAAATTGGTAATTTTTTTCGTTCATACAATTTGTATGAAAAAATATTTTGCGGAATTTGACCAACTTCCGCCGTCCCGATTTTTTTCTTCCGATACAATGGAATGATCCTTACATGAAACAGAGTCGAACGGCATCAAAAAAAAATTGGTCAATTTCACTCATTTTTATGGACAGCTCGCACTTGACCAAAAAAATAAAAACGCCATAATTGTTAACATTAAAAAAGAGCTAAAGTTTCCTAAGAAAGTTTTCCCGTATCTCTTATGGATAAGGATTTTTCCCTTCTGGCCCATTTAAAAGAAACACTCTGTATATACAGGGTGAGTTTTTCAACTGGGCGTGGATGGCTATTTTCGAAACTATGAGGAATATCGAAAAACGTTGAAAGGAATCTCGAGGCCGATTTTGACGAAAACCAAAACTGCATCATTGGATTTTAGAAAAAATAATAATCCTGACCAGGAATCGAACGGGTAGATTTTGAAAAAAAAAATTACCGCCTATATTATTACACTAATCGATAGTGTTGCTAATAGAAAAACTGATTAATCTTCAAGGCAAAGACTGTATTTGAAACATAAGTTACCGTTTCTTCTTTAAAATAATGCTATTTTTAGTTCAACTCAATAATGTCGTATTGCTAAGTAAAGTGGGATTGTTGAAACGTCAAATCCAGTGAGACAATGAAAACAATGAAATTTTATAATTTCAAATAAATTATGGCTCAGTAGATGTAAAGCAACATGGAAAAATAGCAATTTCATAAAAATCTGCCGTTTCCTTAAGTTTGCCGTATATGATTACTTCCCAGAATTTGATCCTTATTAGTAACACTATCGAACGGTGTAATAATACAGGCTGTGATTTTTTTTCCAAAATCAGAGGGTTCGATTCCTGGCCAGGATATTTGATTTTTTTAAAATCCAATGATGCAGTTTTAGTTTTCGTCAAAATCGGCCTCGAGACTCCTTTCAACGTTTTTCGATATTCCTCATAGTTTCGAAAGTAGCCATCCACGCCCAGTTGAAAAATTCACCCTGTGTATCTATGGAAGCACTATGGCCCCTGCCTAATCAATGTTTAATATACATACATAGATACGCCGGCAGGGGGTGACTCGCACACTCAACAAATGGGCCCCCAAACATATCGCTAGCACTAGGTGACGTAGCGACAAGGGGCAAACATATCCTGAGGTGCTTGAGGAGTGGAGAGGTATTTCACGGTTCTCAGAATCGACCAGGAACCCGGAAGTATGGTCGATCCCTACAAACACTTACTGAAATACTTCCTTCCTCCGAGCACGTTTGCTCTTGCGAATCTCCACTCTAGCCAGCCGATTAAGGTAAGAAAGAGGTGGGAGGTCTGTTCCTCATCAGTGTTCACTCTGACCGGCCAATAAAGGCAAGCCAGAGATGAGGAACGAGATATCTCCCGGGAGATCAGGTCCGTGTGGGTCGCAATTGCCCAACAGCTCGCCACAAGCTGCCCTGCGGGTGTATTATTATTATTAATAATAATTAACGCGAGCGTACCTGCGGGCAAACGCTAGGATATCAATATTTATTCAAATCAGAGGTATAAAGATAATAAATTGAACAAAATTAACAGGACTACGAAGTTCTAGACGCATTCTTCATGTCGTTGGAACAAGACGACTTTAGAGCCCTGTGGGAGGCCATTGGTTGGCCCCTGCAAATAAACAAACAGGTATAATTATTATTTGATTTATCTTTGTAACATTTGATGAGGAGATTGTTTTTCTTATTCCTCCTCCTACTAAGGTTGGCGCAGTGGCTGAGGACTTGACTACTGCGCACCGTGTTACGGGTCCCATCCTCGCACGGAATAAAAATACCCAGAATACCCAGACTCGGAACAACTAATTGTATGACTTACAAGTTGTTACTCCTGGTCTGGGTGTTCGTGTATGTTGGTTTCGCAGTACAGGACTCCAATCGCTTAGCCACTGCACCAATCGTACCGTCAAACTTGTTTCGTCAAGCTCGTCCCGCTATTTTCTACGACTTTTGCCGCGACGCCTTCTAGCTGTGTCAGTGTCCGGGCACCACAAAGTGGTTATATCGGCTCCACCTTAGTTTAGCGGCCCAACAACAAAAATTGAACAACGTCAACAATTTGGTTTTTGAAGCGCAGTGTGTTGTTGCAAACACGGTCTGTTAGTTTGACGCCTAGAATACTGCGCTCCAAACAATCGTTATTCCTGTTGTCATAATTTAAAAGTTGACTGCACTCCTTGTTGTCATTTTGTAGTTTCATAGTCATGTTACGACAGGTGGACGAGACGATTATGTTCTTGGAGGAGGAACAGGAAAAGTTCTGGAAGCTGCATCAGCAAGACGAACAGACGTTGTACGACAAGATCGATTTGTTCACCGCACAGTGTATGGCCCTCACGCTGCAAAATGACTTTTCTAAGGTAAAATGTCCAGAAAACGCCTGTTATTCTCAATGAGGAAGGCTGGTTGCTTTTTACATAGACAAATGTTTGATTTTACGAAATTTCTGGTTACAAGAAATAGAATCTATATCTATCTATCTATCTTCTATATCTATATCTATCTATACATATAATAAAACTGTAGAAAATTTTTTTTTGTACATTAAATAATAACTCAAAATTTGTAGCCAGGGTATTATAGGACAACCAATAGAACCCATTTCTAGCATTTTTATAATTTTTGTCTGTTTGTCTGTTTATTTGTCCAGGTATCACGTAAATCTTCTTCTATCTATATCTATTCTATATCTATCTATCTATCTTCTATCTATATCTATATCTATCTATACATATAAAAAAACTGTAGAAAATTTATTTTTGTGGGTGAATCTTGAGAGGTTAATTTTACGTTGTCCGAAGAAAAAAAATACCCGTAGTATTTAAATTTGATGTCAAAATATTTTTTTTATGCCACGTTAATGTATGATCTAACTGTAGCACGATAGTTTTTGGGTCTAATTTAGTACTAAATAGTCGAAAAAAAATCCAAAAGGCCTAAATATTGATACCCCTGGCGCGTCCGCTACACATTTTGCAAACAACAAACCGACAAAACCCTAACTTACGAACATAAACAAAATAAACAATGCGGTCTAATCGCTACCAGGGTTGTTGTAGATATATAAAAAAAATATACGCCTTGTGTATTTATGATAGTTTTATTAAGAACTATAATATAAAGTTTGTCCGAGACTAAACAGTGATTCCCGTGGCGCGTCACTAAACTTCGTAAATCTCTAGTAAAATATTCTAGAACAGTGTCTCCGAGCCGTCGCACGAGCGCTGCCGGTAGCGCTTCCAACGTAGTTGTTAAAGGTTGCGCTGCTCGTTGGTCCAGGACGAAATTACGAAGGTAAAGATTTGATTTCCCTGGTTTTGGTTCGCTAGCTCGTTGATTACCCTGATCACGTTTATAAATGCAATTTGAGTTTTAAGGATTTGTTTTCGGGTGTACATGGAACAGCTTTAATGATCATTATTTATTTACTACATTCATATTATTTAAAACGTATTGTTTTTATCAGAATCGACAAAAACATCGTGTTTTTTGATTCCATTGGCATTGATTGCCTTGGTATTTGCGCCAAGGTAATCAAAATGTATTATGGAAATCAAAAGGTTTCTGTGAAAACAAGAAAGTTTTCGTTATATTTCTTATACATAATTTTTTTAAACCGTCTTATCGATTAAAATCATTTATCTTATTTAATTCGCACGAAATTCCTGCCTGTTTTCATATTTCAGATTTGAGCAATGCCCCCAAAACAATCAAGGCAAGAAAGATTAAAAAAAACGACTTGCAGAACATCTTAGACTACAAATAAATTAGAGGCTACGTTAAAATAATAATAAATCTTGTTTTTCTTTTAAATCTTTGTTTTGATTTTGATTCCCTTGTCGTCGTTTTTTGATTCCCCTGACAAGAAAAAAACTAAACTGCTATATATTGAGAACCATCCGGCCAAAAGTGATGCCAATTAGTTTAATGTGTTTATAATGAAGTTAAATTTTATATTACATTGTTACTTATAAAGAATGTGTGAAAATAAATTTCGCCAGGGGAATCAACCAAATATTGGCAATCTCAGGATTCACCCTTGTACATTAAATAAAAACTCAAAATTTGTAGCCAGGGTATTAAAGGACAACCAATAGAACCCATTTCTAGCATTTTTATATTTTTTGTCTGTTTATCTGTTTGTCTGTTTATTTGTCCAGGTATCACGTAAAATGTACGAAAATAATGTAGATAACTTTTATACACAACGATTGAGCGTAACTTGAAGAGGAATTTAGTTTTTGTTTAATTGGAATCGGTTCAGTCTATCAAAAGATATTTGAATTTAAAGTGTTTCAGAAGTTAAATTATGGGTGCACTTTGGTCTCACACATTGGTTTCGTACGTCAGTCGCGCGATCTAACTTCGAATAGAAAAACAACATTATTCAAATAACTGGAATGTACTGGAACGGACTGGAATGGAGCGGAGGGCAGTGTAGCGGACGGGAGTGGAGCGGAAGGGAGTGCATAGAGCGGGCATTAGGAAAACAGTCCTACATAAACCTGGAATAGAAGTGTCAACTATTCTTGATAAATCTACGAAAATTCTAAATACAGGGTTTATATAAAAAACGTGGCCTGAATTAAGCGCTAAGAACTAAAAAATACATTGTTCAATTCCGACATCCACGCGAACGAAGTCGCGGGCACAGCTAGTATAAAATAAATAATAGATTCTAGAAGGGCTTTTTTACATATCAGATCATGATAGTAGATAATTAAAAAACAATGATTACTTCCTCAGCATCACAGTAACAATATCCTCAGCATCACAATATTTTCACACAGGATCCTCGTTTCCCTAAAATAAGATGTACATAAACAAGTAGAATATTGTACAAATATTGAAAATTATCTACGAAATGCCAAATGTGAAATTTCATTACCTTTACTAGCGATTTCTCATAATTGCATCTCCTACTCGGCTCCGAGGGGCGTAGCGTCACGAAAATCTCTTCAGTTTTTTTCTGTCTTTGTAGATAATTTAGTACTGCCATCAGTAGTTACATTCTAACTTTGAGAGCTTAATTATTACTTTTACTTCGACTATGTTGTAAAGTTCAAAGAAAAAGTCCTCCCTCAGGTTCACGAGATAGCCAACGACATTAAAAAGGCATGGAAAGCCATGAAGGACGCTCAGGACTGGGGCCGGATCCTCAACCAACGACAAAAACTGTTTGGCCAGCCAGTTGTTCCATTTACCGACCTTAACAGGCTCGTAAAAGAGTTCGAGCCTTATAGGAACCTTTGGATCACGGCGTCAGGTAAACCCGATTTTTTATCATGGTAATATCATCAAATCTCTCATCTAATCTAATCAAACCTCCCACCTAGTGGGAGTGGGAGGGACTGTCTGACCTGTGCTGACTCAAATCCCCGCAGTGTAAAAGTATAAGGAGCGTACAATCAAAATATGTAAGTAGACAGTAGATCATAGACTTAACTTTATTTATTTCATCGTTTTTATCACAATTTAAAGGTTACTTTTACGCATTTTAACACAAGTTTTTGCAATCATATTAGAAAGTTGATCATTAGATAGATTAGCTTTATATCACCATACCATAGAGTACACTCACATTATATGACACACGGTGAATCATTGACGTCAGGATCCTAACTGATGAGATAGACCCGTGATCCCGGCGGGCATTTGCCTTTGATAATAATACAATCAGTTAATTAGGGTACTAAATTTTAAAAATCTTTTGCAGATTTCTTAAAATCTCGTGAAATATGGCTGGACAACCCACTGATGTACGTTGACGTGGATAATATAGAGCAAGTCATCAACGAGTATTATAGAACCATCATTAAATGCGTGCGCACCTTCGCTGACTTGCCCAAAGTGCAGTACGTTGCTACCACGATACGAGTAAGAACCTATCCGTTTAAGTACCTACGGAACCTAACATATTTAGCAACATAAAGGTTATCAACATACACAAATGTATATGGTTAAAGAACGAGATAGTATACCTTACCGTCCATACTTAATACTTTACCAAAAGACCTAGTGCAGAAATTAATAACATGTACCAATATAAAACAATGTTAAAAACTTGCTCAAATCTTTTTTCCTAAGGTTAAATAAGTAACGTGTAATAATATAAATGTAATACCTATACCGATTTGACTCAAGCTGCCTTCACTTAAACTCAAAGAATGGGATCTTAGAGGCGGGATAGAATTGACCTTAACTGTCGGCGAATAGTCCTTAGGTGAAAAGTTCTATCGATGAACCGGGCATAAATGAATCGTCGTATCGGTGAAAAGTCCAAAGGTGAAAGAGTCTATCGGGGAAACGGCCATTAGTGAATCGTCCTGTCGACGAAACGTCCAATGATGAAACGGTCGTAGGTGAATCGTTGCAGAATCGTTATTGTTCCATGATTCAGTTAAACCGGCGGTGACGTGACGATACGTACACAAACCTTCACCGATCTGTATCCGATACTGTGTAGTTGGATGATGTTATTACCAGACCAGCGAAAACGACCAAGGGTTAAAAAAACTTAAATAAAAAACAAAACCTTATAAAAACACACTCATAACGTTTTTCTTTTATTTCACAGGATAACATAGATGAATTTAGACCACTCATACCAATTATACAAGCAGTGAGGAACCCGGGCATGAAGGAGCGCCACTGGAAAGAGTTCATGGACAAAGCTGGTAAAGTAACAGGGGTTATCATTTATCATTTATGTCGCCTAGCGGCATCTCCTTCTCGCAGTGGAATTACTGTCGCTTTATGATAGAAAGAAAAAAAAACTAATTAAAACTAAACAAAACTAATATTTTCATGCCAAAGGCCCCCACGGGTACGCCGGGGACACAAAAACAAAGTTCCCTTTATATATCGGTACGTATACCGGTACGTTTACCGGAATTGATACCGGAACGGATACGGGAATGGTAGCTGGAACAGGTACAGGAAAAGGTACTGGAACAGGTACTGGAACAGGTACTGGAACAGGTACTGGAACAGGTACTGGAACAGGTACTGGAACAGGTACTGGAACAGGTACAGGAACAGGTACTGGAACAGGGACTGGGACATGTACTGGAACATGTACTGGAACAGTTACCGAAACAGTTACAGGATCAGTTACTGGAACAGGTCCTGGAAATGGTACGGGAACAGGTACTGGAACAGGTATTGGAAGACGGTGACGGATGGGGTACTGGAACGGATTCCGGTACGGATACTTGGGACTTGGGACTAGATGGCGTTGTGTGATAGTTGTGGAATGTATTATTATTTCCTTTATTTATCTTTCTTACTTATTATTTTACATTTTTAAATATTATTAAATAGAAAAAACAAATATTTTAACATTTGAAAATATAAAAAAATAGTGTTCCACCGATGTGGGAGCGAGGTCCAAGCTATCGGTGGTTAGAGAACGAAAACTCGGAAATCGTTCTCCATTCATGATCCAAGAAGGGAGAATATTGGTCCTTTATATTATCAGCACTCTTTGAATTTGCAAAAACACAAAAACCTGTAAAATAAATTATTGTTCCCATCCTTTTTTCCTCAGGTATAACGGTAACAATGAACGAGAAGCAGACCTTCTCGATGTGTATAAAACAGGGAGTGGCGGAGCACGGCGAGCTGATCTCAGAGATCGGAGAGCTGGCTAGCAAGGAGTACGTTATAGAGCAGTCGCTCGACAAGATGCAGGGCGAATGGGCCAACAAGGTGCTGGAGATGACCCCCTACAAGAATACTGGTATGACATTTTCAAATGGGGCTGTGCTGCCACCTGTTTTAAAATATGAGAAATTAATAGCGCTTGATGTTTTCCTTTTCTATACATCCGTCTCTTACTCAAATTGAAAAAAAAAATTAGGTACTGTTGTTCATGATAGGACGGCGAGTCACCCGTTACTCGTAGTGCGCATACTCGCGTCTAGGATGGCTGGAAATCGCGGGGCGCTATACAGTGGGCCTCTAAGGCCAAGCTAAACACCTTACTAAGTCTGAAATCAATTCAGTTTAATCTGAATTACCGATGGCATGTTCGTTTGATACACGTTTACTCTTTCAAAGAAGGTAGTGAATTGTATGTAAACGACAGAGCCCCATAAGATATGTGCAAACCTACCAAAATATTCATAACAAAGTCCTCATTGAATGATTGGTTGATGGTTAATAGCATATGTAACTTAAACGCAACATCTACAGTTTTCGTATATCGTAACGTATTCCCCCAGGTACCTTCATCATGAAGATTGCAGATGAAACCTTGCAGCTTCTGGACGAACATCTCTTAGGGACACAGCAGTTAGGGTTTAGTCCTTTCAAGGCGGCGTTCGAACTTCGAATCCAGGAGTGGGACGATAAGCTCCGCTTGACTCAGAGGGTGGTGGATGAATGGATTGAGTGCCAGAAGTAAGATGCGAATTTTTTGTCGTGTAGATGTTTCTCTTAGTTCTGTAGCGGATATAAATCAATATCAAATCGACAAAAATAACATCAGCGGCATCCACGCTGGGTCGCGGAACGGTCTAAAAAGGTTTTCGTGATCGTGAAATGTAAAGGCAATTGAAAGAACACGGTGGGTTTTAGTCCAGCCCCATAGTTACAGATTCTCAGTAACAGCTACTCATTACTTGCCGTTCGCATGCCCGTGCTTATTGGCCGGAAATTAGTTCTCGATGTCCGACGCGACGCCCAAGGGTCTCTTGCCGCGGTCTAGCCGTGAGGTGGAGGATGTCCTATCCCTCACACCTCTTTCGCTAGTATTACTTCTTCGCAGCAGGAGATGACTACTTGGTGAACTGATCGACGTGGTAGTTCCAGAGTCAAAACTTAAAGCGAATTAAGTCTTAGGCAGAAGCTAGTCTTATAAAAAACGTATGCATTTTAACAGACAATGGATGTACTTAGAGCCTATCTTCACTTCGGAGGACATTGCGCGTCAGCTGCCCTTGGAGACCAAGAAGTATGGTACCATGGAGAGGATTTGGAGGCGCGTCATGTCTACTGCAGCCGCCTGTCCTAAGGTCTGTCCTTATTATCGTTCCGTATTTCCAATTCATTTAGTGTCGGCGTAGCATGTCTTCTTCTTTTTCTATATTTTTAAACGATTTAAAGTAAGGGGCTTTTTCGACTGCATGTTTTTTATGTTACCCCATTAGTTACGTCTGGGTAAACAGATTTTGATTATTATTTTTATATTCGATGCAGAATATCTGTCATTTGCCCTTTCCCCCAACAACTACATTTTTGTTGAATAATGGTTCATTATTTTGCGACGTTGTTGGCAATAGACCATTATAAATTGTTAAAATTTTGTCCCGATTGTCCCTATTTTACGGTATGCTTTTAACATCTAAGATTGAATTTTAAATGTTTGTACCACAGATTTTTATGTTATGAAAACCTAATAAAAACTCTTTTTGATTTGTAGATAATGGTGATATGTCCAGACAGTCGTTTGCTGGACAGTCTGCAAGAAGCCTTGCATCTCCTAGCGGTGGTGTCTCGCGGCCTCAACGAGTACATGGAGCTGAAGCGGCTGCGGTTCCCTCGCTTCTTCTTCCTCAGTGACGACGAACTGCTGGAGATTCTGTCGCAGTCCCGCAACCCTAGGGCCGTGCAGCCTCATCTGAGGAAGTGCTTCGAGAATATTGCCAGGGTAAGATAATCGGCATATAATTGGGTATTTGACATTATTGACCAAAATTCACACTTTATTTTGGGCCCAAAATCTGATTACCTAACTTTCAAGAGACCGTTAAAAATTATATTTTTTGCAGCTTTGAAATCGATAAATAATAATATCATTGAGTTAAATAATGAATTAATGAGTTTTTTTTTTCTGTACAAAATCTAGAGAAGAATTGCGTTTTGACAGTTCATAAAATGAATGTTAATAGATTGGTGGCTCAGTCTTATTCAGTACCCTCAAAATAAAGTTCCTGGCACGCCGATAACACGCGAAGAGCGCCTAGAGTAATGTCGACCCCAAAGTAATGCGGGACTAGCGCAGGAAGATGATGCTATTGACAAGTATGGGTTTGCAGGTGACGTTCCAACCAGACCTGCAGATCACTCACATGCACTCTAGTGAGGGCGAGATCGTGGAGCTCAAGTACAAGTTCTATCCCTCCTCGAATGTTGAACAGTGGCTACTGCTACTTGAGGATACCATGAGGCATTCAAGTAAGCCTCCATTTTTATTTAATAACTAGCGGCCCGTCCCGGCTTCGCACGGGTAGAGGACCCGGTCTAAAACCCGGTCCCGATGGTTACAAACACAACAAAAAAATAATTATCCGAATCGGTCAAGCCGTTTTCATGTTATGTCGTGACAACGGAAAACGGGTTTCATTTTTATATATACTCGTCAAAACAAAATAGGGGCCACTTATTAAATTGCACTTTAATCAAGTATCACTCGTATTCTGTGTACATAATAGATGATAAATACCTTCTTATGGTTTCTTTCAAGTATTAATATTGTTTCTACTGCATAATTGGAAATTCATAACTTTTTTTTAATTAGATATTTAAGATTTCTTCGAATGTACGGTTTGGTGGTTTTTATTTTTCAAACTTCTAACGGAGTTTTCTTCGACTTATACAGCAAGTAGGCTATAACGATTGTTTAATCTCATAATGCCATTTATTCGGAGACATATGGATGCAAAAACAGCCACTTGGGGTGTTACCTTAATACAGGGGGGGCATAGCCAGAACAGGTAGGTCTTATGGTGGAATATTCCCAACCAGTGGTTCAAAAAGTTTGAAACTGGTCTAAAAAGACGGGTAATATCACCAGACACCGTGATCCAAGAAGAAAGTAAGTAAGTGAAGCCTAAGGAGACCAATAAGTTTGATTAACCGCGCAAATAGTGCGAAAATCTACCGCGCGAACCGTACAAACTCCATTGCGTTGAGCTACAGGCACCCCTATAATTGACTAGACTATTCCGAATCGACTCCATGAAGACTAACAATACTCAAGAAGATGCTTGGTTTTCGTCCAGTTAACTGGAGCGTATGGTGCAAATCGTGAAACATTTGCAAAGAGAAAAATTATTTAACTGTTTTGAATGGTCTTCATTGCTTTTTATTTATGACTGCAGGCTTATATTTTTTAATAAAGACCGATTCATTAGAGTGTAGAGAAGATCTAAACAATAGGTTTCAGATCCTTGCACTCTTGAAACAGACTGTTTCGATGAGATCTGAATTATGCTCTGGGGCGGTTGTTTCTATCACGCAAAATGAGCTCGCACTTCGTAATAACGTTGCTGTAACTGCTCAAAATTGCGTAGCGAATGTGGTGCAACTCCACATTATCCCATTCGCACAGACACGAGTACCTGAGTTCATCTTCAAGCAGGATAATGTTCGAGCGGACACGCTGCGTCTAACAGTGCATACTTTCGCTGACGTTCGAATTACAATGTTACAGTGGCTACTCTGGATTTTTACCTGAGTTTCATTCAGTAGTTAAGAGATGAGTTAAAGAGGAGTGCAAAAGAAAGTAAAATTCCCATGAACACCCAGCTGGATCTCATAAACTGTCTGAAAACTTGCTGGTAGAGAATCCCAATGAAAATGTTTGGTATTTAATCCTGAACGTTCCACCTCCATTAAAATGAGTAGCACAGAGAGAACAGACTTAAAAGAGAAGCTTTAAAGAACACTTTGGAACATTAAAGACGTTTTTTTTTCGAGTTTTCGGATGTTTTGTGTAAGTTCATACATTCCTGCAATTCCCCACTTTTCATTCAATTTCGTTTAATTTTACGATTGATTGGAATACAAACTTAATTTTTGTGTATTTCCAAGTAAAATTGTTAATATTAATCAGATTCAGTCATAATAACCAGTAATATTTAAATATTATTTAATAAAACGACAAAAATCAGATGGCCCTTATTTTCTTTTGAGTAGTATACAGGGTGAATTTTTCAACTGGGCGTGGATGGCTACTTTCGAAACTATGAGGAATATCGAAAAACATTGAAAGGAATCTCGAGGCCGATTTTGACGAAAACTAAAACTGCATCATTGGATTTTAGAAAAATCAAAAATCCTGGCGAGGAATCGAACCCGCTGATTTTGGAAAAAAAATCACACCCTGTATTATTACACCGTTCGATAATGTTGCTAATAAGGATCAAATTCTGGGAAGTAATCATATACGGCAAACTTAAGGAAATGGCAGATTTTTATGAAATTCCTATTTTTCCATGTTACTTTACATCTACTGAGCCAAAATTTATTCGAAATTATAAAATTTCATTGTTTTCAATGTGTCACTGGATTTAACGTTTCAACAATCCCACTGGACTTAGCAATACGACATTATTGAGTTGAATTAAAAATAGCATTATTTTAAAGAAAAAAAGGTGACTTATGTTTCAAAAACAGTCTTTGCTTTGAAGATAAATCAGTTTTTTTGTAATTATACGTTTTCCTTAAGTTTGCCGTATATGGTTACTTCCCAGAATTTTATCCTTATTAGCAACACTATCGAACTGTGTAATAATACAGGGTGTGTTTTTTTTTCCAAAATCAGCGGGTTCGATTCCTGACCAGGATTTTTGATTTTTCTAAAATCCAATAATGCAGTTTTAGTTTTCGTCAAAATCGGCCTCGAGACTCCTTTCAACGTTTTTCGATACTCCTCTTAGTTTCGAAAGTAGCCATCCACGCCCAGTTGAAAAATTCACCCTGTATATAGATGATAGGTTCGCGTTTGACCACTATCTCGCCTGGTGGTAAGTGAAGATGTGGTCGACGGTGAAGCACGCTTGCCTCTTGACTTGAAGACCCCAAGGTTATAGCTGTCGGGAAATACAGACCGGCACGTCCACTCCTCAGCTGTGCGCACAAGAAAAGTATTGGCCATGGATACTTTACGCCCATTCTATTATATGCCCCCAGCAGGGAAAGGGAAAGACACTCAACAAGACTACCCTTCTTGATTAAGGTAACAAATTGCCAGCGGCTTCGCCTACATGTAACACGAAAGTTATTCCACGGATTACCGTGGTGTAATTTGACCATGACCATGCCAGTGGTCGCGGGACTAACGTATTACTGTGATCCCGAAACGTAGTCAGTACGAGTCTGATAGTCGACAGACACAGGTTTTAAACTTTTTGTGGCCGGACCTTCCTGTTTAGTACATTTTATTTCTTTGTAAAGCTTCAAAATTGGGTCCATCCCAATAAAAAAAACTTCATTCTGTGAAACAGAAAAAGATATCTATGCTACGTGTTCCCTTGTCTCCCAGTTCGGCTTACCCTGATCGCTGGTCTTGAAGAGTTGTGGCAGATCCCCCGCGCGGAGTGGGTGCTGCGGTGGCCAGGACAGGTCGTCATCGCAGGCTCGCTCACCGCCTGGACTGCCGGCGTCGAGAAAGCCATCGAAGAATTCCGCATGGATCAATTTTATGAAGAGAACCTTATGATGGTGATTATTATTCCTACAGCTACCGGCGATTGACCATCGGTAAGAGAAAGTAGGCTAGTTTCGGCTTCGACTTCTTTAAGTTCTTTTAGTTAATCAACATTAATCTTGCTACTTTTTTGTGACGTTTTTTTGCTGACCAGTCGTTTGTTGTGATTAGTTAGTGCTTCGTGCGAAAGACATAGCGGTTTAGGAAGCCGAAACTTATTGATTATCACTTCTAAAAGGTCGCTGCACAATATTTGGTGGTAACTGTACATGGACTAAGTGTCATATCCATCTAAACAAAGGGCTGATTTTTCAATAGTCAGATAAAAATTTTATTCCTCAGATAAGAGTTTTTTTACTATTGTAAAATCAGCCCTAAACTCAAGTTTAGCTCAGACGCATTTCATCCACAAATGACTGTTATAATCATACTCCAGATACTTAGTTTTACC
Organism: Agrotis ipsilon; assembly: GCA_028554685.1. Taxonomy (NCBI): domain Eukaryota; kingdom Metazoa; phylum Arthropoda; class Insecta; order Lepidoptera; family Noctuidae; genus Agrotis; species Agrotis ipsilon. Next base: position 13,626,112 of record CM052972.1, read on the forward strand.
AGCGATGTGACTTTTTTCCTAAAAGTCACAACTCATGCTGAGACACTGAGGTACATGCCTTTTGGCCTCGTACAGGACCTAAATTGATAATTTTATGTTATGTATGTTATCTGTAATTAAAGTTTCTGTATGAGTCCAATAAATAAAAAAAAAAAAAAAAAAAACTTTTTCTTTCTTTCTTTGGATACATTTCGAAAAATAGTGGTAATTATGAGGCCTCAAAACGTAATTTAAAATGTATTATATAATTTCGTGAATATTTTAATTTGGTATGCATTTTTTTTATAATGCTGATGTCCATTTTGGGACAGACAACCTTTAAACACATTGTTCATCCATGAGCTAATGTGATTATCTCCATATTCAGCTGGACAGTCTGCGCGCGCTGGTGAAGGGTGACCTGACGTTCTTCCAGCGCGAGGTGCTGTGCGCGCTCATCGTGATCGAGGTGCACGCGCGTGACGTCACGCGCTCGCTCGTCGACGAGAGCGTGCGCAACATGTCTGACTTCCAGTGGATCTGCCAGCTGAGGTACCACTAGCCTGTGTCATGAACGAGAGCCAACGACGATATATTACTAGACTCCGCATGCACGATCTAAGGAACAAAGACTATTCTGTCAACTAGCTGAGGTACTACGTAAGCGAGGAGGGGTACTGCGTTGTGATTGGCTAACTCAAGGTCTGTTCTGTCCCAAAGTATGTTTACGGCTCACAGGAGTGGTCGAAATAAGACGGATATAAGACTTTCTTGCCTAATGTTTTGACAGACATCAGTCGCCTGTTATTAGGAGTCTAGTAATATATTGTCGTTGACGAGAGCATTTGTTTTCCATTAGGGAAGCTTTCCCGTGACGCGGTTCGTGGGATTTGCAATTTCTACTTACTAAAAATGAAAATCATCCTTGCTCCTACGACATAATGATGCAATTCGATTGACTTGATGTCGTTGTGGCGAGCGTGTTTTGTTTTTAACCTACCCGTAGACGACTGCACGTTTTATATCATATGTCGTTGTGGTAAGGTTGATTTTCACTTGCAGTTGGAAATGGTCGAATTGTGTCGCATTGCGTCATATTTCTTCAAATCGAAATCAAATCAAAAGCATTTATAACAAGTAGACCAAAAAAAAAATGACAATGATAAATCGTATATTTTGGTGACTGTTGATGTGATGAAAATAAGAAATATAGCTCTGTATTGCACTAAAAAATTGATTAGGAAATGCAATAATTAATATCGTAACACCGAATACATAGTTTTAGACGTTGAAAAAATATTTGGAAACTTTCCAAATGCCTTTTATACACCTGAAACGGTTTCACATTAAATTCAGTGTTTAAATTGCATTCCTATATCAGTTTTCTAGTGCACTACAGTCTCGAGCCTTATTTCTCATTTCCATTCTGTAACTTTTAACTTTGCTAAATTAATTAAAACTTGTAAATATTTGATAGCTATTAGCGACGTTGCCAACATTCTGGTCACGCGCCCTTAAAGCGAGAGTAGTTCCACTGTAGGACCGAGATGGCGCTACACGACTTGTATAGCTCTATCTCTTTCCCACTGAACTACTCTCCCTTGAGATGTCATGTTAGGCTTACCGGAAATATTAGCAACTTATCGCTAGATTGATATGTCTATCACCGTATAATTTTCAGATACTACGAGGCTATTAAACCACCGTGGCCATTGGAGCCGGACGAAACTCCACAAATCTACCAGGATGAGAGCACCTTGGACACGAGCCGCTACTACCGCCAGTTCAGTCTGAACACCTGTGACGTCAAGGCTCTCAACTCTATCTTCACCTACCAAAATGAATATCTTGGAAACAGGTGTGTTCTTCTTTCATAATAAGAGGTATAGTTTCCGCCAGATAAGTGTGGAATACAATTCGTTGACCCCCGTACCAATGTAGTCCAATATTTCAAAACTATTCGAAAACATGTAAAGAAAGTGTCGTAACACGATCAGAACAAACGTATCGTGGTAAGAGGCGACCGCTGACCTTATATTTTATTTTGAAATTCGAACGATGATGGAATTCGAATGAGGTATTATTAGGAGCTTTAAAATGGTTCTGGAACGCCAAAGAGAACTGATCATAAATGAAGGTTTTTTAGTTCTTATTTAGGTTAACCAAAAAATGTTTACACGTCATATACATTGCTAACTTAACGACTAGGGTAACATTTACAAGTGCCATATCATTACTTTCCAGAATTTGATCCTTATTAGCAACGTTATCGAATGTTGTAACAATACAGGATATGCTTTTTTCCCCAAAATCAGCAGGTTTCGATTCCTGACCTACTGGTCAGGAACCTTAGCACGACTTCTCACTCTTTGACTTTACAGCGTCTTTCCAATATTTACAGCGTTTCTTGTATGAAAAAATGAAACAGCACCTCTGCACGCGTAGCATGGCGATTCTATCTCTATTCTACCAAGAAACGACAAAGCTCTTTCTATCCCACTCGATTTGTCTTCTGCCCGAGCATGGCGCGGCCTGTAGACTCGTGTTTCTATGAAGACAAGACATAAGATTTCTTTCCATAGCAACGGCGAATGACTGAACTGTGAATGAACTAAAACGTTTAGTTAACGAAAAAAACGTGTAAAATTCTCAAGTTTTCAATACAACTAAAATTATTTTATTGGAATTAGACAAAATTATCCGTAATTCTAGAAATATTTGCATTCATTTGCAATAAAAAAAACTTTTTGCACATAAATCACAGCGACAACAAAACGTAAAAAGTATCCAAACCATAGACACACAGTATGGAAACGAGTCTTTCCTAGCCAAATATCAAATAAAATTACCATACTTTCTAGAAACAGAGAAAAACTAGTTTAGAACATTATCTATGTGTTATAGGAGACAGATATTTATTATATGAAAAATAATGATCACAATTATGATTACGGCAATTTTAGGCAGATAATGTTGGGTCCATGCTGCATGTATATGACTGATGACACGTAGATTCTTGCAAAAATGTTTTTGTCTAGTAATAAACATTGGAAAGATTAGCTGTCTGCATTATTTCACTAAAGTTTATCATTTTATATTTTTTCATGGAACTCGTATTAAAAAAAAGTTTGATGCACTTTCCTTACAAGTTTCATTCAGCCTTTTTTATTCTAGGAGTTGGGAGGACCCTTACTTGTTTTTAAAACAAATTTAAAGTCGATAAACATCAAGAATATTATAAAAAGAAACTTGTCTAGGTCTCATTTGATGTAGACAAGTTTCTCTTGTAGAGAAGAAATGTGTCTTCCCCCAAGTGACAAAAGTAGAGAAAATATTGTCGGCATGCTCGACGTTGTAGACTTCTTTCTATGGTAGAGAAGAAACATTTCTTTTCTACGCGACAAACATCGCCGTGCTTAGGACGATAGAAATCTTTCTTCAATCTGTCAGTTTGTCGATTCTTCCGTCGATATAACTCGTTTCTACGGTGGTCATGCTACGCGTGCTGGTGTGCGAAGAAGGAACTAATTTTTTCCTTGAAAATTGTCAAGTTCCAGTTTACATCTCAAATACTGAAAACTCGTGCTAAGGGTACAGTATATATTTTTTTTTAAATCCAATGATGCAGTTTTTGTTTTTATCAAACTCCTCTCGTCGTTTTTCGATATTCCTCATAGTTTTGGATATAGCTATCCACGCCCAGTTCAAAAAACTAGCCAGTATAACACTTAATGATTGTATGATCGCAGTGGTCGCCTGGTGATCACCCCGCTAACAGACCGCTGCTACCTCACGCTCATGTGCGCGATGCATCTCAAGTTCGGCGGGGCTCCCGCGGGGCCCGCCGGCACTGGCAAGACTGAGACTACTAAGGTACTCAAACCGTAGATAGTTTTTATTTCTATCTCCTTTATTGTTTATTTTTCGTTGTGCGAATTTAAATGTAAAATTCACAATACGTCACGGCACGCGCCTTGTTTAATATGCTTATTTCTGCCTACTGGGTAACATTCATGTATGTAGGTTTACATAAATCCTTTTATGTAATGTAAAGATGTTAAATTCAGTGTCGTAAACTAAGTCTTTTATGCGCCCAGCGCGAACTTCTTTAACTGCGCCATAATGTCTTAAAGCCTGAGTAGTTCCAGTGTGGGAACGAGATGGCGCTAGACGGCTTGTATAGGTCTATCACTTTCCCACACTACGAATACTCTGGCTTAAAGTTGTCATGGTAGGCCACCCCGGAGTGGGAAGCGGTCGCCGCCTTCTGCGAGGCAGTAATGCTCGTGAAGGAGGCGGCGGGCCGCGAGAGAGAGAGGACAGCGTCCTCCCTCCGCCCCAACCGCAGTGGTGTACGCCCACGGCGCCGTACGTCGCAAGACGATCTCCGGCCACCGTAGGCGCGGGCATGCGGACAGCGAGTAAAGGGCAACTCGCTGTCCGACCATGGACCATGCCCGGGTCGACGGCGCGTCGTGTTCCACGCGCGCCTCAAAGAGCTGTCAGCAAAAAATGACGGGGCCCCCTCTCAGAGGGCCAAAGCCTGCCGGGGTCGCGGGATTTATTTCTATTACCGTGATCCCGGAACATAAAGGGCTACTGAAGGACACCGTGGATTTTAGTCAGTACAAGTCTGACAGTACCTCCCGCCCTGCCCGGGGTTGGAGGTCTCATTTGATGATTTTACCACGATAAAAAAAAAAAAAGAAAAATGGTAGGCCACCCGTGCGAGATTCTTAATTGCGTCCTGGGTTTCTATAACCATGACCATGATCATAAAGCATGAGTCATAAAACAGGATCTTAAAGCGTGAGTCTTAAGGCTGTGGGAAAGAGATAGAGCATATACAAGTCGTCTAGCGTCATCTCGTTCCCTCACTGGAACTACTCATTCTTTAAGACGTCCATGTTAGGCCATCTGCGGGGCTATTACAACGTCTTAAAACCAGTCTTATTCCGGCGAGTGAAAGTGACAGAGCTATAGAAGTCGTCTAGCGCCATCTCGTTTACTCACTGGGCCTGGCCACGTCTGCGGCCGCCCAGAGTCAGTTGTTGCGCTCCTATTTTCGGCACTTGTTATTATAATATATAAAGCTCGATTACCACTGACTCACTGATTGACATAATTGTTCTCCCAGATGGTCAAGGGGAAGGTGGGTATATTTTGACAGATACGTAAACAAGTGACTCTCGTGAGTATGGGAAAAATCCCAAACCTCCCCTTTTCGCCCCCACTCTCCCCCCTCCCCATCGTATCTCGGAAACTAAGAGACTTATGTTTTATTTTTTTACGGATTCGTATAGAGGGGGCTCGGAAAAGTAAAACCCGTTTTTCAAAAATCCCCCCTCTTGCCCCCCTTCTTCCCCCTTTAGGCGGATCTCGGAAGTTGACAGACTTGCAACAATTTTTTCTTCAGATTCATATCGAGGGGCCCAGAGTTGGTCAAAATCATTTTTCAAAACTCCCCCCTCTCCCCCTCTTCACCTCCCCCCCCATCCTATCTCGGAAACTAAGAGACTCGTGTTTTGTTTTTTTACGGATTCGTATAGAGGAGCCTCGGAAAAGTAAAAACCCATTATTCAAAGTACCCCCCCTTGCCCCCCTTCTCCCCCTTTAGGCGGATCTTAGAAGAGACCTGGAACATTTTTTTTTCAGATTCATATAAGAGGCCCAGAGCATGTCAAAATCATTTTTAAAACTCACCCCTCTCCCCCCCTTTACCCCTCCCCCCATGGTATCTCGGAAAAAATAGGTAGCGGTAAAGCGAAGCGTAGCGTAGCGTAGGGATAAGGCCACGATAGCGGACGGTAGGGCAGGTCCTGAATGGAGCGAACCTGCGAGACCGAGTGGAGCGAAGAGGGGAGGTGGCGAGCGAAGCGAGCCCGCGACCGCCTTAGCGTAACGAAGGTTGAGTGGGTGAAGCGTAATTCAAGGGTGACGACAAGCAAACTTACAACTTGTAACTCTCATGAGTAGGGCAAAAGTATCAAGCCTCCCCTTTATGCCCCCCCCCCCCCCCCTATCGTATCTCAGAAACTTAGAGTTGTTCTGTTTTTTTACGGATTCGTATAGAGGAAGCTCGGAAAAGAAAAGAACATTTTTTTATAGTTCCCCTCTTGACGCCCTTCTCCCCCCCCCCCTTTACCCCGGGATCTCGGAAGTTAACGGATTTGAATTTTTTTTTTTATATTGATATCGAGGTGTCCAGAGCATGTCAAAATCATTTTTCAAAACTCACCCCTCTCCCCCTCTTGACCTCCCCCCCCATCCTATCTCGGAAACTAAGAGACCCGTGTTTTGTTTTTTTACGGATTCGTATAGAGGAGCCTCGGAAAAGTAAAAAGTCGGCGTAGCGTAGCGCAGGGTTAAGGCCACGATAGATTTCCGGTGGTAGATAGGTCCTGAGTGGAGCGAACCTGCGAAATCGAGTGGAGCGAAGGTTGAGTGGATGAAGCGTAACTCAAGGGTGACGACAAGCAAACTTACAACTTGTAACTCTCATGAGTAGAGCAAAAGTATCAAGCCTCCCCTTTATGCCGCCCCCACCTCCCAATCGTATCTCAGAATCTAAGAGACCCGTGTTCTGTTTTTTTACGGATTCGTATAGAGGAGGCTCGGAAAAGTAAAAATCATTTTTCAAAGTTGCCCCTTAATCCCTTCTTGTGATGGATAGTTTTTGTGTTTTCATCATGGGTATCGTTACCATGGTTTTCGAGGGTGCTAAAACCGATGGCAAGGTCAAAATCAAAATCCAAGATGGCGGCTGCACAAAATTGAAAGTTTTCATCATGGATGTCGTTTTCATGGTTTTCGAGGATGCTGAAGCCGATAGTGGGGTCAAAATCAAAATCCAAGATGGCGGGTGCTAAAATGTTCCAATTGTTCATCATGGGAGTCCTTTTCATGGTTTTCGAGGATGCTAAAGCCGACAGTGAGGTCAAAATCAAAATCCAAGATGGCGGGTGCTAAAATGTTCCAATTGTTCATCACGGAAGTTGTTTTCATGGTTTTCGAGGATGCTAAAGCCGATAGTGAGGTCTAAATCAAAATCCAAGATGGCGATTGCAGAAAATTTTAAGTTTTCATCATAGATGTCGTTTTCATGGTTTTCGAGGATGCCTAAGCCTATAGTGAAGTCAAAATCAAAATTAAAGATGGCGGCTGCAATAATTTTCGAATTGTTCATCATGGGAGTCGTTTTCATGGTTTTCGAGGATGCTAAAGCCGATAGTGAGGTCAAAATCAAATTCCAAGATGGCGGCTGCTATAATTTTCGAATTACTCACCATAGGAGTCGTTTTCATGGTTTTCGAGGATGCTAAAGCAGATAGTGAGGTCAAAATCAAAATCCAAGATGGCGGCTGCTATAATGTTCGAATTGTTCATCATGGGAGTCGTTTTCATGGTTTTCGAGGATTCTAAAGGCGATAGTGAGGTCAAAATCAAAATCCAAGATGGCGGCTGCTATAATTTTTGAATTGTTCATCACGGGAGTCGTTTTCATGGTTTTCGAGGATGCTAAAGCCGATAGTGAGGTCTAAATCAAAATCCAAGATGGCGATTGCAGAAAATTTTAAGTTTTCATCATAGATGTCGTTTTCATGGTTTTCGAGGATGCCTAAGCCTATAGTGAAGTCAAAATCAAAATTAAAGATGGCGGCTGCAATAATTTTCGAATTGTTCATCATGGGAGTCGTTTTCATGGTTTTCGAGGATGCTAAAGGCGATAGTGAGGTCAAAATCAAAATCCAAGATGGCGGCTGCTATAATTTTTGAATTGTTCATCACGGGAGTCGTTTTCATGGTTTTCGAGGATGCTGAAGCCGATAGTGAGGCCAAAATAAAAATCCAAGATGGCGGTTGCTATAATTTTTGAATTGTTCATCATGGGAGTCGTCTTCTTGGTTTTCAAGGATGCTAAAGCCGATAGTGAAGTCAAAATCAAAACTAAGATGGCGACTGCAAAAAATTCTAAGTTTTCATCATGGATGTTGTTTTCATGGTTTTCGAGGGTGATAAAGCCGATAGTAAGGTCAAAATCAAAATCCGAGATGGCGGCTGCAAAAAATCTAAGTTTTCATCATGGATGTCGTTTTCCTGGTTTTCAAGGGTGATAAAGCCGATAATGAGGTCAAAATCAAAATCCAAGATGGCGACTGCAAAAAATTCAAAGTTCATCATGGATGTCGTTTTCATGGTTTTCGAGGGTGTTAAAGCCGACAGTGAGGTCAAAATCAAAATCCATGGCGGCTGCAAAGATTCTATGTTTTCATCATGGATGTCGTTTTCACGGTTTTCGAGGGTGCTAAAGCCGATAGTGACATCAAAATCAAAATCCAAGATGGCGGCTGCTATAGTTTTTGAATTGTTCATCACGGGAGTCGTTTGCATGGTTTTTGAGGATGCTGAAGCCGATAGTGAGGCCAAAATAAAAATCCAAGATGGCGGTTGCTATAATTTTTGAATTGTTCATCATGGGAGTCGTCTTCTTGGTTTTCAAGGATGCTAAAGCCGATAGTGAAGTCAAAATCAAAATCTAAGATGGTGACTGCAAAAAATTCTAAGTTTTTATCATGGATGTCGTTTTCATGGTTTTCGAGGGTGATAAAGCCGATAGTAAGGTCAAAATCAAAATCCAAGATGGCGGCTGCAAAAAATCTAAGTTTTCATCATGGATGTCGTTTTCATGGTTTTCGAAGGTGATAAAGCCGATAATGAGGTCAAAATCAAAATCCATGATGGCGACTGCAAAAAATTCAAAGTTCATCATGGATGTAGTTTTCATGGTTTTCGAGGGTGTTAAAGCCGATAGTGAGGTCAAAATCAAAATCCATGGCGGCTGCAAAGATTCTAAGTTTTCATCATGGATGTCGTTTTCATGGTTTTCGAGGGTGCTAAAGCCGATAGTGAGGTCAAAATCAAAATCCAAGATGGCGACTGCAAAGATTTCAAATATAACCGGCGATATGTTCTCTAGCAATACCCGATTCCATAGGCAGAATATAAAAAAATGACGCTTCTATGACGGTAACATTGAATCTATGACAAATCTAGGCGCGCACTCATTCTGGATGTGACACAGTGGTGATGCGTGGTGTCGTCTCTATACGTAGTAATAATAGCTCAATCGTTGCTGGTAAGATTATTTTACCACAAAATATTTTAATCAAATTTTCTTAAATACGTTTGCTCAGAGTATCTTCTTTTAGAGACACAATTTTCGATTCCTGCCACACATAAAATGACCTACCTACCTATTTCAATCGTATTAGTGTGCAGAAAAGTATAATGTTTCATATTAATGAACTTGGAAAAAAAATTTCAATTCCAATTCTATATTTCGCGCCCCGCCAAAACGCCCTGCATCTTTAAGTACTACAAAAAACTGGCCAAGTGCGAGTCGGACTCGCGCATAAAGAGTTCCCTACAGACAGACAGAAGGATAGACAGCGAAGTCTTAGTGACAGGGTCCCGTTTTATCGTAGGGGTAAAAAAGGCATTATTGTCGCAGCCACGATATCTGATATAGGCAGGCTATCGTAAGAATGGTTAGTTAACTTGCATTGCCGAATCATAGAAGAATGCCTCCGTTTTATATCAAGTCTACAAAAACATAACTCTAATAATGCACTGAGGGCCGCTCCACTTCAAGAAGTTGAAATGAGCATTGAAGTCGCGCGTCAAAGTCGTCAGGATGAAACGATTCAGGGACAGGGATTATTTGCCCAGCTCTTTTACGCGGAAATCATGAAAGTAAAATATAGTGATGCAATTGCAACAGTAAGCACATTGGGGAACCCATCATTTTTCTTGACGTTTACCTGTAATCCCAAGTGGCCTAAAATTCAACAATCCAGTCGAAGCACCTATGTAAATCCTTCTGTGTGTGCTAGATTTTTTAATTTAAAGCTAGCAGAATTATTAAGAGATATCCGAGGTGGTAATTGGTTTGGCAAATGTATTTATCTGATGCACGTAATAGAAAACAAGGAGGGTGTTTAACCAGTGTGTGATGCCAGTGATTACATATGGCTCTAAAACATGGTCTTTGACTGCTGGCCTTTTAGAGACTAAAAGTCACTCAACGAGCAATGAAAAGAGCTATGCTCGGAATTTCTTTGCGGGATAAAATCCGGAACACGGATATTCGCCGAAGTACCAGAGTCACCGACAGCTCTTAAAATTTGCAAGTTCAAGTTGCAATGGGCAGGCCACATCGCTCGTAGAACTGACAACTGATGGGGAAGAAAAGTTCTCGATTTCGACCACGGACCTGAAGACGCAGCGTTAAATATTTTGGTGGTCCCGATTGTAAATTGTCCAAAACACAACCCCGCGAGCTGCTCGCAGCTCGCGCAACGCCCAAATACTAGTTATAATATATAAAGCTCGATTACCACTGACTCACTGATTGACATAATTGTTCTCCCAGATGGTCAAGGGGAAGGTGGGTATATTTTGACAGATTCGTAAACAAGTGACTCTCGTGAGTATGGGAAAAATCCCAAACCTCCCCTTTTCGCCCCCACTCTCCCCCCTCCCCATACTATCTCGGAAACTAAGAGACCTGTGTTTTGTTTTTTTACGGACTCGTATAGAGGGGGCTCGGTAAAGTAAAAACCATTTTTCAAAGTCCCCCTCCCCTTGCCCCCTACTCCCCCCTTTAGGCGGATCTCGAAAGTTGACAGACTTGCAACATTTTTTTTTTCAGATTCCTATCGAGGAGCCCAGAGTTGGTCAAAATCATTTTTCAAAACTCCCCCCTCTCCCCCTCTTCACCTCCCCCCCCATCCTATCTCGGAAACTAAGAGACCCGTGTTTTATTTTTTTACGGATTCGTATAGAGGAGGCTCGGAAAAGTAAAAAGCATCATCCAAAGTTCCCCCCCTTGCCCCCCTTCCCCCCCCCCTTTGGACTGATCTCAGAAGAGACTTAGAATATTACAAGGGACCCTGAGCATGTCAAAATCATTTTTCAAAACTCAGCCCTCTCCCCCCCTTTGTCCCTCCCCCCATCGTATCTCGGAAAAACTAGGTAGCGTTATAGCGAAGCGAAGCGTAGCGTAGGGATAAGGTAACGATAGCTTTCCGGTGGTTGGTAGGTCCTGAGTGGAGCGAACCTGCGAGACCGAGTGGAGCGAAGGGGGGGAGGTGGCGAGCGAAGCGAGCCGGCGACCTCCGAAGCGTAACGAAGGTTGAGTGGGTGAAGCGTAACTCAGAGGTGACGACAAGCAAACTTACAAGTAACTGTCATGAGTAGGGCAAAAGTACCATCCAGCAGTCCCCCATCGTATCTAGGAAAAACTAGGTAGCTGTAAAGCGAAGCGTAGCGTAGCGTAAGGATAAGGTCACGATAACTTTCCGGTGGTAGGTAGGTCGGTACGCTTCACCCACTCACTCACCTCACTCACCACTTACGTACGGAGGTCGTCGGCTCGCTTCGCTCGCCACCTCCCCCCTTTGCTCCACTATACAGGATGAATTTTTCAACTGGGCGTGGATGGCTACTTTCGAAACTATGAGGAATATGGAAAAACGTTGAAAGGAGTCTCGAGGCCGATTATGATGAAAACTAAAACTGCATCATTGGATTTTAGAAAAATCAAAAATCCTGGCCAGGAATCGAACCCGCTGATTTTGGAAAAAAAATCACACCCTGTATTATTACACCGTTCGATAGTGTTACTAATAAGGATCAAATTCTGGGAAGTAATCATATACGCAAACTTCAGGAAATGGCTGATTTTTATGAAATTGCTATTTTTCCATGTTACTTTACATCTACTGAGCCATAATTTATTCGAAATCATAAAATTTCATTGTTTTCAATGTCTCACTAGATTTGACGTTTCAACAATTCCACTGTACTTAGCATACGACATTATTGAGTTTAACTTAAAATAGCATTATTTTAAAGAAGAAACGGTAACTTATGTTTCAAATACAGTCTTTGCCTTGAAGATTAATCAGTTTTTTTGTAATTATACGTTTTCCTTAAGTTTGCCGTTTATGATTACTTCCCAGAATTTGATCCTTATTAGCAATACTATCGAATGGTATAATAATACAGGGTGTGATTTTTTTTTCAAAATCAGCGGGTTCGATTCCTGACCAGAATTTTTGATTTTTCTAAAATCGAATGATGCAGTTTTAGTTTTCGTCAAAATCGGCCTCGAGACTTCTTTCAACGTTTTTCGATATTCCTCATAGTTTCGAAAGTAGCCATCCACGCCCAGTTGAAAAATTCACCCTGTATATCCTACGGGGTTTCAAAATCTTTTATGTGCTCTAATGGATTTAAAATTCTTTTAATTAATCAAAGGAATTCTCATTATTTTTGTTTCTTTTTTTATTGAATTAGTTTTATAATGTTTTAGGGGGTCCTGTTTTCTTATTCTATTCTCAACAACTTCTCAGACATGATTTTATAAAAAAACTACATGAAAACCCGGCTTCGCTCGGGTGAAACGTGTGTCATACATAATACACATAGCTAGGTACTAAATGTAGGTGTCACGGTAACTCATAAGTCCCACGACCGCGGCAGGCTTTGGCCCTCAAAGGTGGGCCCCGTCATTGCGCTGACAGTCTTTGAGGCGCGCGTGGAACACACGGACGGGCCCTCGACCAGGGCATGTTCCATGGTCAGAGAGCGAGTTGTCCATTACTCGCCGCCCGCATGCCTGCACCTGTTGCCCGGAGATCGTCCTGCGACGCCCTGGGCGTCTACCACTGCGGCGGGGTCATGTGCTCCACTGTGTCCTCCGGGCGATCCACACAGTGGTGACACCCAGGCGTTTCCTCAGGTACCTCCACACCCGGAACTTCCGTCGACTCGAAATGTTTATTTTTTAATGTTTTATTATTCAGGTTAGCTTTCAATCGAGTCTACCGCAGCCCTGCACGAAATTATTAATACAGATGTTGATATGGGTATCGTTTTCGAGTAATTTGGAGGTGCTGATTTAGAATATGACATGCTGTTTTTAAATTCAGTATTGCTATTTGCAGTTTGCTTTTCAGTAGGGGTAATGAATAGCAAATTCAAATATTGACTTCAAAAAGGTTTTATATCTGATATGGTCTACGTACTGGCCGATTCAATTCGGTGATAGGTACTCCTAACATTCTTTTGTTTTCTCATTAACTTACAACAGTTGTTGAATTCAGTCGAGATTTAATTTCAATTAATTGATTTTCATCATGAAACGAGCGATAGTGATAAATATCCTGGTGCGTCCCGTCGTAGAGTCATTGAAGACTCTACACATTGTGTACTTTGCTGGCATTGAGCTATTATTACTACGAATAGAGACGACACCACGTATCACCACTGTGTCCCATCCAAGATGAGACAACGCGCACAAGTTCATTCAGTTATTTGACAGCTCTGTAGCGTGAAAAAGACGTTGAACGTAATTGTAAAACAAGCGTTCAAAAGTTGCAAAAATGCCTTCGGGACTGCCACATTATTGCACAAATCATTCTTAGAAACGTCTTTGGGTGAAAAGTTATTGGACAAAACATTCTGTTGGTCAAACATTCACTGGCGTAAAGTTCTGTGGGCGAAACGTTCGTGGGTCAAAAGTTCTTTGGATGAAAAGTTCATGGGTCAAAAAAATTGTTGACCAAAAGTTCATGGACCAAACGAATGTTGGTCAAACGTTACAGACTCGAATTGGCCGATGTTTCGTTTCATAGCAGAAAATTTAATTAGTATAGTCTATTAAACAATTAATATTTAGTTGGTAACATTTATTTATATAACCGACTATGTGCATATCGAGAGTCGAGACACGGGCATTCTTCACTTAAGCGGCAGAAGTTAACAAAGCTAATATTTAAAAAAAAACGAGTTTTATTGTTCATAAGGCAGTTTGCTTATTTTATTATTATGTTCTCTAGCAATACCCGATTCCATAGGTAGAATATAAAAAATGTCGCTTCTATGACGGTGTCATCGAATCTATGACGAATCTAGGCGCGCGCACTCATCCTGGATGGGCACAGTGGTGATGCGTGGTGTCGTCTCTATACGTAGTAATAATAGCTCAATGGTTGCTGGTAAGATTATTTTACCACAAAATATTTTAATAAAATTTTCTTAAACACATTTGCTCAGAGTATCTTCTTTTAGAGACACAATTTTCGTGTCCTACCTACCTATTTTAATCGTATTAGTCTGTAGAAATGTATAATATTTCATATTAATGAACTTGGAAAAAATATTTTGAATTTCGCGCCCCGCCAAAACGCTCTGCATCTTTAAGCACTACAAAGAACTGGCCAAGTGCGAGTCGGACTCGCGCATAAAGTGTTCCCTACCATTATTTTTACAAAATTTGTCAAAACGCGCAAAAAAAACCGTTTGTTGTATGGGGGGGAGCCACCTTAAATATATTTTTATTATTAAAATAAAAATACAACTGAGTATTTTATTTTGTAAATATTTCAAATGCCTACCTATATAATGGCAACTATTGATATCGAGCAAAAACGGGCAAAAAAATCTCGTTTGTTGTATGGGAAAAAATCAATATTTTATTTTATATTGTTTTTAGTATTCGTTGTAATAGTGGCAACAGAAATACTTACTTACATAATTTATGATAATTTAACTGTCTAGCTATCGCGGTTCTTGAGATACAACCTGGTGACAGACAGACAGACGGACGGACAGACGGATAGACAGCGAAGTCTTAGTAATAGGGTCCCGTTTTATCCTTTGGGTAAAAAAGGCAATATTTTCGGAGCCACTATTTTCTGATATAGGCAGGCTAACGGAAGAATGGTTAGTTGACTTGTATTTCCGAATCATAGAAGAACGCCTACGTTTTATATCAAGTCTACAAAAACATAACTCTAATAATGCACTGAGGTTCGCTCCACTTCAAGAAGTTGAAATGAGCATTGAAGTCGCGAGTCAAAGTCGTCAAGATGAAACGATTCAGGGAGAGGGATTATTTGCCCAGCTCTTTTACGGGGGGGGGGGGGGGCGCGATACATGAAAGGAAAATATAGTGATGCTATTGCCATAGTAAGCAAATTGGGGCACCCATTATTTTTCTTGACGTTTACCTGTAATCCTAAGTGACCTAAAATTCAACAATCCACTAGAAGCACCCATGTAAATCCTTCTGTGTGTGCTAGATTTTTTAATTTAAAGCTAGCAGAATTATTAAGAGATATCCGAGGTGGTAATTGGTTTGGCAAATGTATTTATCTGATGCACGTAATAGAAAACATGGAGGGTGTTTAACCAGTGTGTGATGTCAGTGATTACATATGGTTCTGAAACGTGGTCTTTGACTGCTGGCCTTTTAGAGACTAAGAATCACTCAACGAGCAATGGAAAGAGCTCTGCTCGGAGTTTCTTTGCGGGATAAAATCAGGAACACGGATATTCGGCGAAGAACCATAGTCACCGATATTCCTCTTGAAGTTTGCAAGTTCAAGTTGCAATGGGCAGGCCACATTGCTCGTAGAACTGACAACCGAAGGGGAAGAAAGGTTCTCGATTGGCGACCACGGACCGGAAGACAGCGTAGGTAGGCCTCCCACTAGGTGGACCGACGACATCGTGAGAGTCGCGGGTAACCGATGGACGCAAGTCACGAATTGTCGTTCAGCGTGGCGGTCTAAGGGGCCTGTCCAAAATATAGATATTGATAAATTTGTTAAGTCAAAGTCAAAGTCAAAGTCAAAGTCAAAGATTTATTTGCAGTAAAATATGGTTACAAAAAGTTCTTAAAATGGTAGGTAGTATTAGTAGTTTAACATATTTAATCATAACATAATGACATGCAAATTTTTGTTACAGATAGATACAATTACATTACTAATTAGGTTAGAGCAGACATTCCTGCTGCATCAGAGGCAGTGGGAAGATTACGAAAAGCTGTTCTGAATCACATAATTCACGGTCCTTGCGGTCCCTCGTACAGAACTAATTTACCTTGTTGGGATAGTGAGAAAAGTAAATGTTCAAATTTTTTTCCGTAACGTGAGACAGCCATCACTTTTTCTAATCAAAAAGGATTTATTAACTTGTGTAGAGACAGTAAAAACGAAGCTATTATAAAACATCGCGGTAACGATGTAATTGTAAATGATACTTGGATAGTTCCTCATAACGCAAATCTTCTTTTAAAATACGATGCTCATATCCTCGCAACGTATGGTCGTTAAGTATTTGTTTTATTATTTAGTTTTTTTTTTTTTACGCGCGATTCGTCAGGACCCTTTGTGATATATTTAAAATATGTCACTAAGGGTCCGGACGAATCGCGCGTAGCTGTCGTACCGGAAGAACATGAAAATAACGAAATAGAACAGTATGTCACTAAACGTTTAAGATCCAGTAGCTTGGAGGACGTTAGTATTCTATGTGACCGCGTGCGAACCCAACGTCAAACAGCTGTCAGTGCATTTAGAAAATCAAAAAACCGTTTATTTAAAACCAGTCACTGAAGTAGAAGCCGCGCAACAAGCTGGTTCGGACCTCATAATCTATTTTAACCGCCCCGTAAGAGACGAATTTGACTCATTGACCTACTTGGACTTTTACGAACAGTACATTGTTCATAAACAAAAAATACGGAAATTTTTGAAACATCAAATCATAAGTTCATTACTGAAAGACAAAAGGGTGAGCTTGTCGCGCGTCTATTTTGGATCGCACCTTACAGAGACGAACAGTTTTATCTTAGAACTCTATTTAAAAAAATCTCGTGTCGTAGTTACACCGTTCTTAAATCTTTTGGTGGTCCCGATTGTAAATTGTCCAAAACAAGACCCCGCGAGCTGCTTGCAGCTCGCGCAACGCCCAAATACTAGTCAAAACTATATAATCGGTTTACGTCCAGGACCTGGCGAAGGCCCTGGCAGTGCAGTGCGTGGTGTTCAACTGTTCGGACCAGCTCGACTTCATGGCCATGGGCAAGTTCTTCAAGGGATTGGCTGCGTGAGTTTAATATACATCAACTTATGGCCGCGCTCATACGAAGAGAAGATTCTTTTGAACTTATCAAATTACTGTGACCCTGAAACGAAAAGGGCTATTGAAGGCAACAAGTCTGCCCTGGGTGGGAGAGGACTTGTAATATAGTGGTAGCAATACTAAGACAACACTTGCTGCGTGCTGCCGGTATCGGATCTTAGCTTTAGTAGACATTATTTTGTTAACTATTCGTTTTCCTTTATAGTTCTGGCGCTTGGGCATGCTTCGACGAGTTCAACCGAATTGATATTGAAGTACTATCTGTGGTGGCACAACAGGTATATCAATCTTACTTCTTTCTAATATTATAAATGCGAAAATTTGTGAGGATGGATGTTGGTTACTCTCTAACTAAACTACTGTACAGATTTAGATGAATATTGGTGTACAGATAGTTCCGAACCATTTTATATCGTGGTAAAATCATCAAACGAGTCCTTCCACCTAGGACGGGACAGGCCTGTGAGACTCGTACTGACTAAACTAAACTGTAAAATCCCCGGTGTTCTTCAGGAACACGGTTACCTGTTGAGACAATGCCACAACCCCGGCAGACAATGGCCACAATGTGCTGCCGATCGAGGCATGATCTATGTTTGGACAGCAGTTACCCATTACTCGCCATCCGCATGCCCGCGCCTACAGTGGCCGGAATTAGCCTCGCGACGTTCGTTGCCGTGGGTGTCTCCTGCAGTGTCATGACATGGACGATGTCCTCTCCCTCACGCTTCAAATCAAATCAAATCAAATCAATCAAATCAAATCGTTTATTTCAACTAAGCCAAATATAGGCACTTTTGAAATGTCAAGACAAAAAATAAAACTAGTGCTAAAAATAGTTATGGTGCTACAGTCCCAGACACAGACATAAAAACTGTGAAAGTACCGTAGGTGCTCATTCCAAATCGTAGATCTATGGAGAAGAATGAGCAAGAAACTCCATGGACACTCTTTTTCAATCGCCAAAATTATTACAGATCTTTGGTTACATCATTCATCATCAGATAGTGAGTGAGAGTGCTTCCCTCTTCCTCCTTCCAAGCCATGACTGCTTCCCAGAAAGGAAGTGACTGCTTCCCATTCCGTGTCGCCACGTAGTGATAATTTGTTGATTTAGCAGAGAATGAAATACTAAAAAATCTTCAAATTCAAGTTATTTATTTGTGAAACATCTTTTTCTGGCAAAAGGTGGTGACGATCCAGAAAGCCCAACTCGCTCGCCTAGACAGGTTCGTGTTCGAGGGTGTAGACCTGCCACTCAAGCCTTCCTGCTCTGTCTTCATCACGATGAACCCAGGATATGCTGGTATGCAGATGATTACTTAGATTTGATGTAAAACTAGCTTCTGCCCGCAGTTTCATCGGCGTTACGTTAGGCGTCTGGCCATAAGGAGGAAGAGGAGGCCTTGTCCTTGACGCAGCTTTGCTTCCAGGTCGCACGGAACTGCCAGACAACCTCAAAGCGCTGTTCCGTCCCATCGCCATGATGGTCCCCGACTACGCGCTCATCGCTGAGATCTCTCTGTTCTCCTTCGGCTTCTCCGAGGCCAAAATCTTGGCAGGCAAGATCACCACCACCTTCAGGCTCAGCTCGGAACAGCTTTCTGCTCAGGTCAGTGGAGACTCTTGGTCGTTTTAATTCTGGGAGTGGTGGCGCCTTAGCACCAATGGACACTATCCAAAATATATGTTTTTAAATTTTATACGAACCCAAGATACAGAAGAGATTCCTAGTGTAGGGCACATTTTCAAAATGAACAAAAAAGGGTGTTTTATCAACAAAATATGTTTTTGGTTTTTAATCTGTTCCAGCCCGTTGTCTTTCCTTATGTTGCAAAGCGATGACTTAGATGAGTGAGTCTTATATGGCAGCGTAAACAACTATCAACTATTAATATATGCATCTCTATTTTTTTGGTTCGTTTTGATCGTTTCTTGGTCAACAAAATAGCCTATAGTTAGTCGCTTCCTTGCCGACTGGGGGACAACTGCCGATCTATGTCCGTCACACTATCCTCTGTACTCCTAGGACCACTACGACTTTGGCATGCGTGCCGTGAAGACGGTCATCACCGTCGCCGGTAACTTGATTCGCCAAATGCCGGATGGAGATGAACGGCAGATTGTATTGCGGGCGCTGCGGGATGTCAATGTGCCCAAATTCCTCGCCAATGATTTGTTGCTGTTCAATGGTGAGTACTAAATGTCAAACATATTGCGGATAGGATTCTTAGTATTATTATACTGTTTGGGGTATCTATCCACCCACAAGTTGGACAGATGCCCCAAGAAGATCACAGGATCACGCTGGATGCAAGACGCTTCCAGCCGGTCGTATTGCTAATTTATAGGGGAGGTTTAGTTCAGCTACAGATTTCCCAAGATGACTATTTGGCTTCTGTAAGTGGCCATTGTTGTAGCGGTGACGGATGTTGTATTCAGATCATAGACGGTATAGGATGGTTCGAAAGTATAGATGATAGCACATTTGGAATCATAGTATCCGAAAAATCCGGTGTACTTGGTGCAAGCACATTTGCTTTTTTGGATACTATGCTCCCAAATGAGGATCGTCCTTTCTTGCATGTGCAAATAATTTTGACAACATTAATATTTTTAGGTTTCCGCAAAGTAACGCCGGATTCTATATAATTTAGCCTTAATTTTTTCAGGTATAATATCTGATCTGTTCCCTCGGGTGGAGGTGCCTGTTGTGGACTACGGTATCATGGAACAGTCCATCAGGACCATGCTCACAAAGAAAGGATACGATGATCTTTATTGTGAGTCACCTTCGTATTGCTAACGGGTGCGACCTGCCATATTTTTTGTGCTGATAAAATCATCAAAACAGACTCTTACTGACTTAATTTCTACCCCGTATTGGTTTGCGTTCCAGGGCTTAGAAACTATTTAAATGCTGCCAGTATCCCAGTATTCACAAACACTTTGATTTGCTTTGTTTCTATTTTTTTGGCATAACAAATGAGCGAGATAAGCAAACGATTTTAAAGGAAAAGTAGCTTCAGGCAAAATTTTGGAGAATTTCAGCAAGTTGTTTTACGACAGAACTTCAAAATAGGCTTTCATATTATTTGAATAAAACTCTGTTACATTTTCAGCGTTCATCTTCAAGGTGATACAGTTATATGAGACAACGGTGGTGAGACACGGACTCATGTTGGTCGGTCCTGCCGGCGCTGGGAAGACTAAGGTAAACATTTAGTTACCATAGAATTAGTTCGATTGGTAGAGATACTGCCACTACATCAACCTAGCCCTAATTGTCGAAATTTGGTAGATTTTTAATTTTATATCAAAAAGAATAAGGTTCATAACAACTGGGAAAAATCCACAGGTTGGGTTGTGGTATGTACGTCTGTTCAATTTCATTCTATTTCCAGTGTTATGAGACTCTCCGCGACGCGCTGACTGCGATCAAGGGGAAGTTGGCCCCCGACGGGTTCCCGTTCACCCCGGTGCACACGTTCGTCGTCAACCCCAAGTCCATCACCATGGGGCAGCTGTACGGGGAGTTCGATATGCTTACGCATGAATGGTAATGTTTTAGTGGAACACATAATTTAAACTTCCATTTAACGCAGTATCTTAGGTGCTAAATTAGCAGACCATGTTGGAAACACTGCGCACCAAAAAACAGATCATCGACGTGGTTCATAAGTGTGACCAATTGAAATGGGACTATGCGAGACATATCTGTCGCATGACGATTGATCTGTGGGCAAGCTAAGCTCCGGACTGCTGCCTTGAAACGGCGAAGCGGGGTTGAGGCAGACCACGAAGGAACTGGTGGGACGAACTGGATGCCTTTCTTGAGAATTGGAAGGAAAGATCGCACAAACGAGATCATTGGAAGGAATGGAGGGGAGCCTTTTGCCTAGCTGTTGGACAGTATAGGCACATATTAGTATAGGCTAGTAATAATTTAAAACGGGGTCGGATTGCTCTTTATTTATATAAATTCAATGCCATACACGTTACTGATAACATTATTTCCGTGTGTGTTGTCGATTTGATCAGGACTGACGGCATTCTGTCGAGTCTGGTGCGCGCCGGCATCGCCGTCGAGGACATGGACAAACGCTGGTACGTGTTCGACGGGCCGGTCGACGCTGTGTGGATTGAGAACATGAATACTGTACGTACTGATTCATCATCAAATTAACATCACGCCAGTCAGCAAAACAGTTAGAGTGTTTATAAACTTGAGCATTCACTTTTAATGAGCGTTCTTGCGAATGTTACATTACAGAAAAACAAACGAGAGTATTTAGCGAGCATTCTAACGAGCGTTCTGCTGAAATTTTTGCCGAGCCTACTAAAAGAAAGTAATAACATTTATTGGTACGGACAACAGGACATACATAAATAATATTCAAAAGAAAAAGTGAAATAAACTACTGATTTAAAAAAAAAAAACGAAAAATACTTGGTACTAAATTGTTTATCCCACGGATGCGCCAAATAGGATTAGTTCAGCGTAAAAGCCAGGCAACTTATGCCTGATGCTGATTTTAAACTGGACCTAGTAGAGAAATGGGTACCAACTGACCACATGGCTAGGAGACAAAAAAAACTTGTAAGCCTTAACGAAACAAAAACTTAAAAAATAATAATACAGGTATTAGACGACAACAAGAAGCTATGTCTATCAAGCGGCGAGATAATGAAGCTGACAGATCGGCAGCGCATGATCTTCGAGGTGGCAGACCTGGTGGTAGCCTCCCCGGCCACGGTGTCCCGGTGCGGCATGGTGTACCTGGACTCGCAGGTGGTGGGGCTGCAGCCGCTGGTCAACGCCTGGATGAAGAGCAACTTGCCGCCGGTAAGATTGTTACCTACAAAAAGAACTGTGAATAACCAGGCTTATTCCGGCGAGTGAAAGTGACAGGGCTATACAAGTCGTCTAGCGCCATCTCGTTCACTCACTGGAACAAGCCTTGTTTTAAGACGTTGTAATACCCCCCCTGCAACGCTATCTAGGACGCAATTGAAAGAGGTTATCTGTTTAGCTCTTTCAATTATGTTGAGGGTTATGTATGATCCCGATTTGTCGATGACGCCTGGACCAATTTGGAAAATTCTTCTTTTTTTTAAAGGTATACTTTACAGGTAGTCTCATGGTAATTAGGACAGGATCTGATGGCGGGGTCTTGGAAAAATCGAGGGAACTCTTCCGCAAATTATAGTAAATCAACGGCGATTGCTGCTAGCATATCTATGCAATGTTTAAGCAATCAAACAACAAAATAATAAGAACGGTAAAATTAAAAAAGAAACCCGTTTTCTATGAGCAAAAATGTGTAAAATAACTTTTGAATGAAAAGTTATAATTGGAAGTCGATGAAAATAAAGTCAACGAAATGAGAAACGAAGACACAGACTTCCAATAAAAACTTTCATTCAAAACTGCCATTTCAGATAGCGGATTCAATACGTAAAATACTGCCGAACTTAATAACGCTGTACTTATACCCTGCACTGGAGCTCTTGCGGTCAAGGCTGACGGAGATAGTGGTGTCCATCGACTGCTCGCTTGTCCTCAAGTTCTTGGAGCTACTGGACTATCGCTTGAGGCCTCTCACGGGAAAGGATGACAGGCCTCCGCCACCGGGCCCCTTTTTGGCCTTGATGCGTGAGTTTCTTTTTAATTCTGATCCGCATAGTCGCTAATGTTGTAACTATAGAGGTGTTAATGCAAACACGGATAGTTTCTTTAGGCGCTTCACCGGGAGCATTCGCGTGTAATGTAACATTATAGATTCGACTTTGAGCATTACATTACAATACTATCTCACTGACTGACGAGCATTTGTGAATATTTAGTATAGATTTGACACAACGCATTGTGATGCTCGATTTTCCTCCCTGAGGTATTCCACTTAGGGCACCCGCTGACAATGACACCTGAGCTACTGGTACCTTATCTATTCGACATAAGGCTCCTATCAAATTTTTTTGTAGTTGCCAGGTGCCCTAAGTGGAATACCTCTCCTCCCTCACTGATGAAATGGTCGAATCTGTAACGTTGCATAAATCACATTTATATGATACATGCACATTACATGTTACACATGTTTAACAAATGAATTGATCTTTATCTTTCTTTCTAGCTCGCCTGGCCCCCCTGTGGGTGGTGTGGGCAGTGATCTGGTCGGTGGGCGCGACCTGCGACCTGAACAGCCGCCTGATCTTCTCCGACTTCATCAGACAACTGACCACAACTAACAATCTCAAGCCTTTGTTCCCGAATGAAGGAAGGGTCTATGATTACACGTAAATACACACGGCTACACATCAAGCTATACGAAACCAGTATGTCTTGGTCTCGCTTCGTACGATTTTTACACACAATGAAAATTCAGCTAATACTAGTTTTGCATAGCTTGATATGTAACCGTGTGTACTGTTTAACCAGGAATCATTCGGCAGACTTCGTTTTTTCCGAATTTGCACGAATGTTTTCTCTTACCTCGCTTTATAGTAGTAGTCAGCCTTAGGAGCTCGTGGCTAAATAACATAATAATTACAGCCGCACAGGCTAATCTTGCGGGTTAAGCCGCGCTTGCCGAGGTTGGTCTGTGGATGGGTGACCATCTGTGTCAGTCAATGCGGACGCGGGACTAAATTAAATGGTTGCATCACGACTGTACCCTGCTGTTCCGTATGTTGTTCAGTGGAGCACTGAATTCAAAAAGCCGACTGACGGTCAGTGCATGCGCGGACTGACCGTCGGTCCTGACCGTCGACCTATCAATTTTAGTTACTGCAAGTAATTGAGCAAAAAAGTTCTACAATAAACATAATTTTGTTGCCATGTCCATGTAGGTTGAACGACGGTGGGTTCACTGACCCTACAGAAGACGGAGAGCCGGCGAACCCTTTCTGGTACAACTGGATGGCCAACTTGGAGCCCTATACTGTAGACCCTGAGTGGAACTACGCAGGTTCGTCAACAAGACACTAGGGGAGCTTATCCATGACGCAATGCGACCGATTCCAAATACAAGTGAAAATCATCCTTACCACTACGACATATGACATAAAACGTGCGGTTGTTTACGGGTAAGTAGATTAAAAACAAAACACGCTCGCCACGAGGACGTCAAGTACATCGAATTACATCATTATAGCGTAGTAGTAAGTATGATTTTCATTTTTAGTTAGTAGAAATTGTAAATCGCATGAATCGTGTCATGGGCAAGCTCCCCCTCCCACATATTCATTCGCGACATAAATGAAAGTAAAATGGTTTGCGCTAAATTACTGTATTTATGTGACCAAATGACAGATATACTGTCTCGAAAAAAAAAGAATCATCAGAATCACCTTTCACGTTCACCCAGTCGTATATTATGTATGAGGTAACAAACATAAAAAATACAGCCCAAACGAGAACTTCCTCCTTTTTTGAGGTCGGTTAAAAATAATGACATTTCTTTATTTCTTATTTAATTGACAGGCCTGTTAGTCTAGTAGTTAGTGACTCTGACTGCTATGCTATGTTTTGGGTTCGACTCCCACCCAGGTCGAATGTTTGTGTAATGAGCATGATCATTTGTTCTGTGTCTGGGTGTAATTTATCTATAATATGTATGTATTAAAAATATATACGTATGTTTATCAGTTGTTTAGTACCCATAACACAAGCTCTGCTTAGCTTGGGACTAGATGGCGTTGTGTGATAGTTTTGGAATATTATTATTATTAATTACACAGATATCGAAGTGCCGACGATGGACAACGTCCGCAGCGCCGCGATCCTGGGCTATAAGGTGGCGAACTATAACCACGTGATCTGCGTGGGTCCCACGGGCACCGGGAAGACCGTCACCATCACCTCCAAGCTGTCCCGGGGGCTGCACAAGAAGTTCATCTGCGAGTTCCTCGTCTTCTCCGCCAGGACTTCTGCTAATCAGACCCAGGTAAGAGCTGTTTCTTTTTTTTTCTTCATAGATATAGTCTGAGGAACAGGAGTTGGAGCAGCTATGACAGCAGGTAATCATGAACTAAATGGAATTTGAGCACTTTTTGTTATTGCAGCTTTAATAATTAAAGCTCCAATAATATTTATTTCTCAATCATTTTTTATAAATTCTACAGTAAATCCTAAATAATTTATCACTACAATACCTATAATAACAATTCTTGTAAAAACTAAAACTAAAGAATTCTCTATTAGAAAACCTGTGCTGTAACACGCTGAGATAGAGCCTTCATCTGGTCTACCACGACGTCTTAAGTGGTCTATACACGGCCCTACAATCGCAACATCATTATGGTTGCGATTTGGCTACACACGATACGATATATGGAACGATCTAGGGCGCTCCCCCACCACTTCCCCGATATCGCCTCTGATTTTAGGGCCGTGTATAGGCCACTTTAAAGCCAGAGTAGTTCCATTGTGTGAAAGAGACGAGAGGAAAAGAAAGAAAGAAAGAGAAAGAGAAAAAGATAGAAAAGAAAGAAAGAGCTGTACGAGTCAGCTAGCGCCACCTTGTTCCCTCACTAGAACTCCTCGCACAGGATTTATTTTGTTTATGCTCACTTTTCATATTTTTTTTACATTCACCACGGTGTGATGTTTCCATGCCGTAATGTTCGACCTTCGTCAGTAGACAGTAATATGTTGTCAGGACGTGATAGACAACAAGCTGGAGCGTCGTCGTCGCGGCGTGTTCGGTCCGCCGCCCACCAAGCGGCAAGTGTTCTTCATCGACGACCTCAACATGCCGGCGCTCGAGGTCTTCGGAGCACAGCCACCCATTGAACTGCTCAGACAGTTTATGGACTTCTCAGGTAAGGCTACGGTAACATTTATGGTCGTTTTTAGGAGTAACAGAATTCTTGCTGGGTCGTGGGACTGTCTAAGCAGGACCTCGTGGATCGCTAAGAGCTACCGAAGGAACCGTGGATTTCAGTTTGTACAAGTCTGATAGTTCGCCCAGTCACGCCCCGGGTGGGAGGACTCATTTGATGATTTTGTCACGACTATAAAAAGACCGCCTCTTCCGCTGCACCTAGAGCGAGACGACTCATTTAATGACTTTACCAAAAAGTGTAGCAGAATACTTATAATTTTAAGTCTAGAGCCATGTCAGAGGGCTCGCGGTCTTCTGATTCAGTACATGAGACATCTTCATAAAGACCACCGCAGGCATAAGTCTGCACGGTCGAACTTTGATTCCATTCTTTAACGTCTTATGCGATGTTATATTTTGTGGTCAGGCTGGTACGACCGCGACAACATCGGAGAGTTCAAGACTTTGGTGGACGTGGGTATCGTGGCGGCCATGGGTCCTCCCGGCGGTGGACGAAACCCTGTCACCATGCGCCTCATGCGACACTTCCACTACATCTCCTTCACCGAGATGGAGTATGCCAGCAAGGTACGCAAACCCACTAATATTAGGCCTGGCGCATTTTGAATACCCACCATAGATCCCGACGACCTTACGAGTATTACGGGAGCGCGCAGACTGGATGCAATCTTGCTGGGGCGTCAGAAAGCAATCTTGCTGAGATTTTTACGACAGCCAAGACTTCACCGCATTTGCCGAGTTCATCATCTTTATCATCATATCAGTCATAAGACGTCCACTGTTGAACATAGGCCTCCCCTATAGACTTACAATAGGACCGATTGGAAGCGGCTTGCATCCAGCTTGATCCTGTGGTCTTCATAAGATCGTCTGTCCACCTTGTGAGTCCTACGCTGCGCTTGCCAGTGCGTGGACTCCATTCGAGTATCTTACGGCCCCATCGGCCATCAATTCTGCGTGCTGTAAGAGAGTAATTGCCGAGTGATAAGAGCATTATCGTGTAGACAAAGATTGTGCTCTAAATAGTGTGATATTATCAAAAAACTTAAAAATGTGTTTGACGGAGAAAAGTGAAAAAGTAATAAATAAAAGCACATAATTCGGCACGAGATGAGTATCCAAAGTGTGTCCGGTCGTGAACATCCGAAAGGGAGTTGGTTTAAGTAATGCCTGATTCCATATCTTAACATCATTTCTACTTATCACCTTCCAGTACGGCATTTTTTCCACGATCCTCAAATCATGGTGCGACAACATGGACCCGAAGGTCATGCCTCTCATTCGCCAACATCCGTTCCTTAAGGCTTCTATAGAAATCTTCAACTCGCTGGTGGAAGAACTGCTTCCTACACCAACCAAGTCACATTACACTTTTAATTTGAGGGACCTCAGCAAGGTGTTTCAGGGGATATTGATGATGGATGCCAGGCATGTTGAGGTTTGGAACTTTCTGTTGTAATTTGTTCTAACGACGTGTCCTGGCGGCACGGGCAGCATATTCTTAAGGTTTCGTAATCACGGGATCGCAGAATTTTGGTCGCTTTCATAGAAAATTTCGCGTCGCGTCTTTTGTTTTGTATGAAAGCGACCGAATTTCTGCGGCTCACGACTCAAAAAATACGCTCGTTTGGCCTCACCCTAACTCAAAAGATAAAACAGGACCATTATAAGATCACCCTGTTGTCCGTCTGTCGTCTTTATGAAGGGCAAGAAAGTTTTGGTCATGAGTCACATAATAGGTCTAGGGGTGTGTTAAAAAAAGCGCTTACGACGTCACATCATGGCCTCAGGAAACTTAAAAACAAATTTCGTTCTAATTGAGCGGCTTAGTACTAACATCAAGCTTTCGGTATAGACGGAGGATGATGTGATCAGGCTGTGGTACCATGAACACCAGCGCGTGTACCAGGACAGGCTGGTGAATGACACTGATCGCCAATGGTTTGTTAAGTACGTATTCAAACTTATTATATTATTATGGTATAAATAAATACCCGGTTGGTGGATTATTGCGAAAAGAAAGTACATGGGAACTTACCAAATGCCTTTTTTACATCTGAAACGGTTACAGCATCAATTTCTGGGTTTTAATTGCAATTCATATTCGATTTTTTAGTGCACTATACACTTACAAAACCATATTTCAAATAGTAAAGAAGAATGGGCAGAAATGTATGGACCCCGTCCCTTTCCTTGTAACACTCCCATCCATATATCAAATGAAAGTACGTGAAAAGTGTATCATTTTATTGTATGACAGCAAACCTGTAAACTATTGGAGAAAAAAGTTATTTACACTTTTATGTCAAAAGATGAATTTCGATTTTTTTAAGAAAACATTGCTCTTAGCTTTTGTTAATCTAATATGTGTACAGATCACGAGAAAGAGTAACATTGTTGACATAACCGGACCTGAACCGGCACCCACTTCTGACTCTTTAAAAGAAAATCATAGTACTAACAACTACAACAAAGATCGCGAACACGTAACACATAGTTAACGCCTTTCTTCTACTTCCGTAGTCGACAAACCCAATCTATAAGGCACAGAACCGTGAAGGAGCTAAAGGTGGTCCGAAAATCGGTTAAAGAATGCTGACATGATCATGATTTGTTATCATGTTCTTTTTTTTTATTTGTTATTTATGTGTACCGGCTCTCAAATAAACGTTTTTCTTTATTTTCTTCTTTACTTGACGGCAAACTCTACCGTTGCGCTCATTGGTTAAATCAAGAAGCGCCCCCCCTCTTGGCATTTTTTCAAATCAAATCAAATCAAATCAAAACGTTTATTTCAATTAGGCCATGACCGGCACTTTTGAACTGTCAAAAGACAAAATAAAACTAGTACAAAAATAGTTATGGTGCTACAGTCCCAGTCACAAGACATAAAAACTGTGAAAGTACCGTAGGTGGCTGTTTTAAATACAGAAACGTCAACGATGCATTAGCACAAGGACAGCATTGAGTATGGAGGATTAATATAATTCAAAACATACACGACTTCTGCTTAACATTATGTATCGTTGGTATTTTGACTTTCAAGTCTCAATAACTTTTTTCTCCCATAGTTTACAGGTTTGCTGTCATACAATGAAATGATACACTTTTCAAGTGCTTTCATTTGATATATAGATGGAAGTGTTACAAGGGGTGGGACGTTTTGTCCATTCTTCTTTGCCACGTTAATTAAAATTTGTAAATATTTGGCAGCTATTTGCGACGTTGCCAACTGTTTGGATACGCGCTCTTAAGACAGTTATAGTCCATCGCAGATAATATTAAGATCATTGTTGATTTTCAGGTTGATGCAGAAGAAGATTCGCTCAGAGTTCCACAGGGACCCAGTTGAACTGCTAGCCAACAGACTCATGCTGTTCGGAGATTTCCTGGACATCGGCGCCGAAGACAGGAAGTACGTCGAAATTAATGACCGGGACGAGGTACGTCAAGTATATTTATGTCTTATTTATGTTTTGGTAAAAGGTTTCTTTGAGCGTGGTAAAATCATCTAATGAGTCAGTCCACCCAGGTCAGGGCAGGAGGGACTATCAGACTTGTACTGATTAAAATCCACCCATGATATTCTTTTTGGCCCAACCTTAAATTATAAAATGTCCAGATTCCGTGTTCGAAACAAAACTAATGTTTTAATGAAGCCACTTATTCATAAATGGTTGAGTGAGCACCACACATTTAAATAATTTTTCCTTGGAGATGTTCACTTGTTTTACATAGGAATCGAACGAGACGGGGGTAATATTTTTACAGTCTTTTTGGGTTACATTCTCAGTGGTCTACTAGGAATCTGGAGATTGTATAATCTGGATACGGTTAGAGCATACGGTGCAGGTCTAGCCCGGTTGGGCAGAGTACCGCCGTGACCTCAAGGAAGCGATAGGCAGCGACATCTCGCACCCGGCACTGGTTGAGTCCATGCTGCGGGGCTAGACGGAATGGAAAGCGGTCGCTAGCATGACAGTTTAGCAGAAGGAGGGGGCGGGACGCGTGACGGGAGACGCGGCGCGACACGGCAACGGACCTCTGGGTGGAAGATGTCATTTCTAGATTACGTTAAAAAACTGTGTGCAAGTTTAAGCAAAATTAGGCTATTTGGCTTGTTTTCGGTTTAGTTGGACGACGTTCTAAGGCATTACCTCGAGGACTACAACATGAGTACGACGGCTCCCCTGGATCTGGTGCTGTTCGATGACGCCATGGCGCATCTGTGTAGAGTGACGCGCATCATGAGGCAGCCCATGGCCAACGCGCTGCTACTGGGCATGGGAGGCTCCGGTGAGTACATGGCTTATGGTCTTATTAGGAGGTCCAATAAGTGCCGAGTTAATATTAAAAAGTTGTTGGAACAAGGAATTGTATGCGGACGAAGTTAAGAGCAGAAGTTATCCTAAATAAATTATTATAAACGAAAAAGTGAGTTTGTTTTTTACGCTAGCGCTTTCAGTATGAACTTTTTAGTCCCATGATAGGGCGAAACTTATAAACTTTGATTGAAACGCGGTACAGCGTGGCTCTATGCTATTGTAGACTTTCAAATCAAATCAAAAGCATTTATTTTAAGTAGACCAGATACAGGCATTTTTGAATTGTCAAAGACATAAAACATATAATCATATAATCATAAAACATAGATCTCTATGGAGAAGAACGGGCAAGAAACTTCATCAACACTTTTTTTTTTCTCTTACTCGTTTGGGTTTGAGCTGAAAACCAGCGAAGGTTTGAGGTCACCCGCTAAGTGACCTGGGCGTTATGCTGACGCAGGTGCTTAAACCGGTTCCTTTTGTTATTGCAGGATTTATTTATGTACTACTACTAGATGTAATACTCGAGCCAATAAACTACTATTCTTGTTTGACTCCAGGTCGTCAGTCCCTCTCGCGGCTGGCTGCTCACATGATGGAGCTGATCTGCATCCAGATCGAGATCACGAAGGCGTACGGCCAGGCGGAGTGGCGCGAGGACATCAAGCAGACCATGTTGAAGGCGGGCGCGGAGAACAGAGGCACCGTGTTCTTGTTCTCTGATGCTCAGGTGACGATCTTCAAGTCAAGAGTGGATAAGTTACTTCTAGGCAAGCGTGCTTTACCGTCGAACTCATTATTGGTGAGATGGTGGTCCAAGGCGAGCCAATAAAAAAAAGGTGAACAGTTTTTTTTTCGGCCCAAAAAGTGGTGGTAGGACGATCTTGATGAGTACCTTGATGGCTGGTCCGAAGTGGCACTGGAAAAAAGCACTTGGAAGGACATGGGGGAGGCCTTTGCCTAGCAGTGGTACATAAACGGCTAAAAAAAACTTATTTTTATACTTTAAGGCTAAAAAAGGGAATTTCTCTCTCAATGAAATTTTCAACGAACCCCACGCATGTTTAAACCGGCATCGGCACTGATTGCGATCAATAAATATAAAAAAATACTTTTCACCAACATTTTATTCTTCCCTTAGATAAAAATGGAATCGTTCCTCGAAGATCTGAACAACATTCTAAGTTCCGGAGATGTCCCGAACATATACGAACCTGAAGACCTGGATAAGATCTACATGGCGGTGCGGCACGCGGTCATGGAGATGAGTCTCGCGGCCACCAAGACCAACCTGTTCTCTTGTTACCAGCGCAGGGTCCGGAGTAACTTGCACATAGTCGTCGTTATGAGCCCTATTGGTGAGGTAAGCCAATTTGGCCTTTATGTCAATAGGAGTAACGATAAAAACGTTTTTGAAAAAAATAAAACAGGTACAAAATCTAAAGTTACTATGGGACACAAGTTTTAGGCATGCTCTCGGCCAAGTTATACAAGTTCGATACATTTGATAATTTTTGAAAGTGTATATAAATAATGACAAGTATTGCAAGAACTAACGACCTTAAGCAATGAAACATAACATAACGCCTGTATGAAAATGACGAATATTAGAACTCGCCTAACTTGTCCAAGAGTAATCCTACAACTTTTGTTCCATAGTAACTATTGCTCCAAATGACTAGCATCTCTAAGTACCATTGTTATCACTGGCTTTTAGAAAATGCCCAAAAATTTATGAAGCGTAAATGATCTCCTCTGTCAAAGTCAAAGTCATTTTGATGAATGTTTCTTATTCCCGCAGATCTTCCGCGCCCGTCTGCGCCAGTTCCCGTCGCTGGTGAACTGCTGCACCATCGACTGGTTCAGTGAGTGGCCGGAGACCGCGCTGCAGTCCGTCGCGCTGCACTTCTTCACCTCCGTGGGAGAGCTCAGCATGGCCTCCAACGAAACCATTGATTCTATGGTGGTATGTATTCACGATACCACCACGGATGTCTGGCTGTCTGATTATTATGGACCATGCCCGGGTCGACGGTGTGACGTGTAGCATACCTATGCCTGCTGGGGTCCCGGGACTGTCTTATCAGGTAATCGTGACCCAGGAATGTAGTCAGTACGAGTCTGACATTCCCTGCCCCGACCCACTGAGGCCTTATGAATGAGCAAATTGCCAAATGAAAGGTGTTTCTGGTCATGCCATATAAAAATGCATCCATTATTATTGAGCATGCGGAAAGTGAATGACGGGTTGTTGTACCGTCCTTCAAGAACCATGCCCGGGTCGACACCGCGTCGTGTTCCAAGCTCGTCTCAAAGAGCTGACAGCAATCTGACGGGGACTTCATAAGAGGACCAAAGCCAAAGCATGCTGGGGTCGCTATATTATCTTAACAGGTTACCTCGACCCTGGAACATAAAGGGAAGGAATTCCGTGGATTTTAGAACAACGAAGAAATGCATTATTATTATTGTCTGTAGGATGTATGTGTGTTCGCGCACCAGAGCGTGGTGGAAGCGAGCGCCCGTTTCAAGGAGCAACTGAGCCGCATCAACTACGTGACGCCCATGTCTTATATGGAGATGCTGGGAGCATACGCTGAGATGTTCCGCAAGAAGCAGAAGGCCATACTCAAGGAGTCCAACGCACTCAAAACAGGTTGGTTATAGCAATGGCAATGCGACATGTTAGTTCCTTTACGTGCTTGGAACCGAGGGAGTCATACCAGTAATTGACGGCACAGTTGGTGCAGTGGCCGATCGATCAATTTCTGCGCTACCTGTTGTTCAAAATTCAAGCATTCATATGAAGTAGGTCATTTAAGTAGGCCCAAAAGCTCGTTGGGTTGACGATATCGTTAGGATCGCGGGGAATGGATGGATAAGAGACGCACAGAACAGAGAGATGTGGCATAAAAAGGGGGAGGCCTATACCCAGCAGTGGGTGATCCCGGGCTGATATGATGATGATGATGAGGCCATTTACAGGTACTTTGAATTGTCAAAAGACAAAAAAAAACAGTGCAAAAATTTTTATAAGTGCAGGTGGCCTACCATGACGTCATAAAGCGTGAATAGTTCCGCGCAGGCGACGAGATGGCGCTAGACGACTTGTAAGAGTGTGTGAGATTGTGGGAAAGAGACAGACCTATCTCTGTCTCTTTCCACAGTCTAAAGACTCAAGCTGTAAGACGTCATGGTAGGCCACTAGTTCCGTCCAGAAACCGAATTCGGCACGGAACAAATATTTGTGTGATCTGCAGGTAGTTGTGGTCTGGGTGTTTGTGTATGTGAGTTGGAATGTTTGTAAACGGACCCACGATACTGCAGAAATTTCTAATGTGAGGCAACTTTTTTTTTAAACATCTAAACGTCATCTTGCCACTTCCAAAAACGAGGTGGTAATAGAACCCGATCGAACACAATCAAAACAAACGTATCGCGGTACGGGGCGTTCTTGACGTATTCACTGGGCATGAGTTACAAACTTTTTGGCCAAAACCATATTCAATCGTATTTATTTTGAAAGGTACCTAAAAATTTAGTACTTAATTAAACCCTTTAAACAGTTAGATAATAATAAAAAATGGTTGTCAACTTTCCGATTATGGAATACGCTCAGTCAATCCAATGCGCAAACCTTATTTGAAATGACACTCGAGACGAAGGACGCGTTAGGCACATAATTACAAAATGGCGAACAGGTAATGCACCCCTGACTAGCTCTGACGTCACACTCAGCGCCGAGTATGAGGGCATAACCCAAAAAATCGATTTTTATGGTATGAACTTTAAAATTCGGTTATTTAAGTTTATTGTATACTTGTAAGAATATGAGTTAAAACTAGATAAATAAATCCAATTATTGCATGTTCTACTATTGAAATATAAGTTGAAAACATAAGTAAATTTGAAAAATAAATATACACCAAGAAAATTATTTTTGAAATCCATAAACCATAGCAATTACATATTTCATTGTTTGAATGTGTATTTTTGAAACTTAAAAAAATACCACAATTATTCTTCAAATTTACGTATTTCTTACTTATTTCCGTTGGGATAAGTGTTTGGTATTATGAAACTCGAACGATGCAGTATTAGCGACAGTTTTGAATGACGAGCGATCTCAAATTAAGTTTTGTGGACTTTTTGGTACAAGTCGGGTCAATGACTTTTAATTCTTTCTTATTTGGCGCTGACTATAGTAGCATAGTCACTCCAGTAGCATACAAAAATATTGTCTTCCCAGGGTTGAATAAGTTGAATCAGACAGAAATAGAAGTGAAAGAGCTGCAGATAGAGCTGGCGGAGCTCAAGCCTTTGATGGAGAAGGCGGCGGAGGAGACCAGGCAGGTCATACAACAGATCGCCACTGATACGGTACGTATAGCATAAGTACATTACTTCCTGAAAACTAGCATTTATCGCACTACGATTAGGTTCAATATGCAAAAAGAACAATTGATGTGAGGAGCTCATCCTTATATCAGCCGTAAGACATCCACTGCTAAACATAGGCCTCCCCTTTAGACTTCCAGTAGGACCGGTTGTAAACGGCCTGCATCCAGCGTGTTCCTGTGGTCTTCATAAGATCGTCTGCCCACCTAGTGGGTGGACGTGAGGAGCTCGTGGCTAAATAATTACAGCCGCACAGGCCGATCTTCCGGGTTAAGCCGCGCTTGCCGAGGTTGTGGATGGGTGACAATCTGTCATAGTAAGTTTCCTCCGTGTCTCGGAAAGCACGTAAAGCCGTTGGATGTGGCTGTCATTTGTAGATCTTTGACAGTCGTTACTGTCAGCCAGAAGCTCTAAAGTCTGACAACCAGTCTTACCATGGAGTATTGTATTACCCAGTTCCTGGGCTGTGGAGGTTCGATTGGCAGTCGCTCCATGTAGTATACTGATATTCAGATGCATCCGTTTTGACTGGAAGCCAACCACAATATAGCTGGGAAAAGGCTAGGCAGATGATGCAAGAAAATCAATCATAGCCACATAGATATTAGCAACGTTGTCAAATTTTCCATCAAGGAAACTGCATGTCTACCGCCCTTAGACAACGTCCTTATTTGTTAAACAGGCAATAGCTGAGGAGGCTCGTGAGAAAGTGGAGAAGGAGACAGTCATGGCGGAGAAGCTGGCTGCCATTAATGCGGCCATGGCGGAAGACGCTATGAGAGACTTAGGTCAGTAAGAAAGTTAAAAAAAGTACAGTTAAGTCCATTATTCTGTTCATATTCAGCACTATTTATGTGTTTGTCTTTCATTTATAAGCTTATGACATAGAATAAATAATATTAATTATGCCTTAAAAAAAGGTGGTAGTGTATGTATGTTTGTCCGCGATTATCTCGCGTTTGGCAGATCCGATTTCGATCCAGTTTTCAGAAATGTATTCCTTGCATTCTGGAGAAGGTTTTGGTATGCAACAATAATGGATATCCCGTGCCGTAGTCCGCATTGATCTATTATTGCCAACTTGAATGGCGTATTTGACGCTACTTATACAAAGACTCCGGGGCCAATTTCTGTTGAATATTAAAACTATCTAAACTAAAATGAGTAAAACCACCTTTTTTCTTGCTTTTTCAAAGTTTTTTTTTTCACCATCTTGAAAACCTTTGAAGCTATTTCGATGTATTTTAAAATGTGTCTTACAGGGGCGAAAAATCGATCTAGCTTGGTCCAATGACTGGGAAAATTACTTTTGTTTTTGCAACATTCGCGTTACAAGTTTAACACACGACGTCGAGCGAGCTAAGCGGCTAGCGAGCCGCTATTCTTCTTACTTTCTTTCTTTACACGTGTCAGCTTCGCTCGCCCGTCGACTTGTGTGGCCTTTATACATCATTTTAACTATTATTATTATTATTATCAGCCCATAGTGTCCCACTGCTGGGCAAAGGCCTCCCTCCACTCCTTCCACTTCTCGCGGCTTTCTGCGACCGTGGTCCAGTCCTTCATGAAGCGGTCCAAATCATCTCGCCATCATTTTAACTGATTAGTATTAATGATCCTCATTATCTAACTTGCAGAGGAAGCGCTGCCAGCGCTGCGAGCCGCTGAGAAAGCGCTGCAAGAACTGAACCGTAACGATGTCGTGGAGGTGAAGGCGATGAAGAAGCCTCCCGCCGGCGTCGTACTCGTCATCGAGTCACTGTGCGTCGTGTTCGACATCAAGCCAGTCAAGGTAAGAAAGAAAGAAACCAATATTCTACTTTTTTAAAAAATGCATGCAAATTACGTAAAAAGCAGAGAAATTAATAACTTACTAAATCTAAACATAAAAAAAAAACAAAATTCGACAGCTGCATGACTGATGACTGTAAAAAGAAAGGTGACCACTCAGCATGATGCTGTGCTGTGAGTCTGTCACTGGTTTTCAGTAGTCACCCGAAGAAGAAGAGAAAGAAAATAAGAAACAAGAGTACGGATACGGGACAGATACACGCGACTATGCATTCTATACTCATTGACTAAAGAGCCGTATCCCAATGACAAGATATATTCGAAAACCCACCTGCATTTTCTCACTGGATCATGTAACACTCTAAAATTTGTTAAAAAAAAAACTGTCGGACCGAGAACAATTAATTGTAGGCCATTTTTTTTTTTTTGCGTGCGTGATTGGAATCTGTGACAGGTACAGTGCAGCAGCAAATCGAACATCCACTGTGCCTATCGTTAGTCATCTTGAGGATCGCGGGAACACTTTTCTTTTATCGTGGTACAATCATGAAAATCATCATCCACCTTAGATTAAAAAAATGACAGATTTCATCTTCGAAAGAAATATTGATCATAGTGAATATGGAAATAGTGAAATTACTGGTAATTTGCTGCACGGCTAAATCGATCTTCGTAAATCCCGCATTAG
This sequence comes from Agrotis ipsilon, assembly GCA_028554685.1. NCBI lineage: Eukaryota > Metazoa > Arthropoda > Insecta > Lepidoptera > Noctuidae > Agrotis > Agrotis ipsilon. Next base: position 13,663,137 of record CM052972.1, read on the forward strand.
CCTATACTGAGTGTTTTCTGCAGGAACCAGGTGCAAACTATGGAGAGAAAGTGCTGAACTATTGGAAGCCGGGCTCCCTCATGTTGTCGGACCCCACTGCCTTCCTAGAGTCACTGCTGAAGTTTGACAAGGAATCCATCACAGAAGACATGATTAAGAAGCTTAAACGGTTCGTCGTGAACCCGGATTATGACCCGGCTAAGATTTTGAAGGTAACAATTTATTTTTGTTCCCGAACGATGTTGACTGTACCTACTTATGTTGTTTTCTATACATATGTCCTATGCATGTGTTGACAGTCTACATAATTCTAAATTAGTAAAAATCAACCTGGTGGATGATTCCCGGGCTCCGTAGACGCAGGAACGTGGACGGCGAGTAATGGGCAACTCGCTGTTCGATAATCGACGAAACGACAGCGAGTCGTGATCCACACGCGCCTCAAAGAGCTGTCAGAAAGATGACGGGGCCCCTAGAAGGTCAAAGCCTCCTAGGGTCGCGGGACTAACGAGTTACAATGGCTCAGAACGTAAAGGGCTATTGAAGAACACCGTAGATTTCAGTCAGTACAAGTCTATAGTCCCTCCTGCCCTGCCCTGGGTAGGGTGACTCATTTGAAGAATTTACTAAGCTAAAAAAATTGCCGTGTACATCGTACTTTATTTGTTACTTTACCATGCTCAGGTGTCGAAGGCCTGCCAGTCGTTGTGCATGTGGGTGCACGCCATGTACAAGTTCTACCACGTCAACAAGGGCGTCGCGCCCAAGAAGGAAGCTCTGGCTCGCGCCACCAGAGAACTGCAGATCGTCGAAGGTATACGTTATGAAGGGCGTTATCATACTAGCGGATTGGAAGCGGCTGCGGGGCGGAGCGGCCGCACAGCGAATGCGTCGCAAACACGCTGCGGCTGCGCAGCGAATTCGTTGCGGACGCGCAACAGGATCGCCGCGAACAGTAAAGTGGACGCCATTTTTTATTGCCTCGAACAAACGCCAGTCCGTCCACCACACCTCACATCAGACCGTAACGAAACAAGAATGTGACAGGACGTCTGTATCAACATAGCATCGTGTGTATTTTACGGCGATAATTTGCTACAAACCCGCGACGAAAACGTTACGTATTTGCCTCGCGTCCGCAACCAACGTCTTTGCTGCGCAGCCGCGGCGTGTTTGCAACGCATGCGCTGTGCGGCCGCTCCGCCCCGCAACCGCTTCCAATCCGCTAGTATATACGCCCTATGATGATGAAGATGCGATGCTTTCGGCGGGCGATTGCTTAAGCTCCACTATAATACTTGCCGTTCGTGTGCTCGCAGATGGCTTATGTATATCCAATCTTTTTTACGAAGATCCGCGCACATTCGGGCATGTGACCCCACCATCGAAGTAATTATAAATGATCGCCGTAGGTGGTCTGGCTTTCAATTGGTCATTTTGTGAATATAGCATAATATAGTATAAGTAAATTGAAAATCTGTTTACTCTGTCAAGAATTGATGATCATTATTTATGATCACGTTTTTTTTTTAATCAAATAATATTGACAAATATAAAATGCTTCACAATTCGGGATCGCCATAAAGCATGTACAATTAATTCGACCTACCGACGATTTGTGATTTTTTGAAGCGTTAAATCTTTGTAAATTTTGGATAAAGTTTGAAAAGTAAAAATGCGAGTCAAATTTTTTTTTATAATCTCTCTTTCGAAGTAATAGATTTTTCATTTGAGTGTTGTGAAGTTTACTTTTTTTTAAATTTATTAGTACTGGTTTAGTGGAATATCTTATTTAAGTGATCACAACGATTTAGGTTTCATACGTTATTAGTATATGATCGAGTAAAGATTTAAAACGATTCATCAACAGCAATGCTGGCGGCTGCGAAGGCGAAGATGCAAGCTTTGTTGGAGGGCATCGCGAAGTTAAACGCGTACCTCTTAGAGAAGGAAGAGGAGAGGAAACGGATGGAGGAGGACATTAACCAGTGCCTCGCCAGGATGGACCGCGCTAACAGGTCAATGCATCATCATCACCGTCATCATCATCTTAATATGTTTAAATACTAAGCACCAGCTCGCCCACGGAAAAATTAGTCCGCGGACCAAATGTCCCATTTTTTATACGATTGTGCCGAAATATCCCTTTTCAACACATTTGCTCGTAAAACGCATATATAAAGCCTGTATACATTGTTCGAAAGTTAAAAATTACGCACCATACAACGGAGCGTGCGGTAAAGTAGGTACTCTCACCTAAGTACCTATTTTACCGCACGCCTCCTTGTACAGCAGCGTGCGTTTTCTTTACGGTTTTTTTTTTAATTTCAAAAAAAAAAAAAAGAATTCCACCAATGAGTTTCACAATAAGAGAATAAACAACCTGACTGATAGAACCTCCTTGGAAGCGCTTTTGCTCAATACGTTGTCTCACTTTAATACAAAAGAGAATTTTTAAAATGTGCATGGGTAGATTCGCCCGAAACAATTAATAGTTATTTATGACACACGTGCAGAAATTGGTTTTTACAAACTCGTGACTACGGTACGCCCTCGGCTTCGCTCGGGCGTACGTTCGTCTACTCGTTTGTAAAAACCAACTTACCGAACTAGTTTCATAAATAACTATTAATTGTTTCGGGCGAATCTACCCATGCACATTTTAAAAAGTGAACATTTGGCCCTCAGGCTAGTATTTCCATGGCCGAGATGTCCCAGGGGAAGATTAAATCGGGATAAAAGTATCCTATGTGTCAATCTAGGTTAAAAACTATATGTGCAACAAATTGAATCCAAATCCATTCAGTTGTTTTTGCGTGAAAGAGTAACAAACATCCATCCACACAAACTTTCACGTTTATAATATTGGTAAGATAGTATGATTAGTAAGATGAGAAAGATAGTATGATTAGTAAGATGAGAAAGATAGTATGATTAGTAAGATTAGTAAGATTGGTAGGATAGTAAGATAGAAGACGTCACGGCGCAGAACAATCGACTGCTGCGCAGCGTGTCTCGGGTTCGATTCTCGCACGAAAATTTTTGAATGATCTGCAAATACCTACAGATAGCGCGCGAGTTGAATGCAGTCGTGGTCTGAGGTGAAGAGCCCCCCGCTACCCGCACGCCCCACCTCACGCGCCTGCAGTGTAGTACTTTGCCATCCTTGTCAACAGCACTACCGCATTCCTAAGCTCTGCATCCAACTCGCGCGCTTAGTGTAGTTGTTTCGTGGTGTGGTGCAACCAGACCGGTTTGATAACCGACTTCAAAAAAAAGTAGATTCTCAGTTCGGCCCGTAGGTTTTTATTTGTATGTTTGGCGGCGATTATCTCGCGTTTGTCTGAACTGATTTTGTTTCAGCTATTTTTTAACTTTTCATATTGTTGTAGGTTGCTGAACGGCTTGTCCAGTGAACGAGTAAGATGGATTCACACGATCGCGGATTTAGAAGTAGCCATCGTCAACCTGATAGGAGATATACTCCTTAGTGCATGTAAGTGACGATCTCCGGCCACCGTAGGCGCGGGCATCCGGGTGGCAAGTAAAGGGCAACTCGCTGTCCGACGATGGACCTTGCCCGGGTCGACGGCGCGTCGTGTTCCACGCGCTCATCAAAGAGCGTCAGCACAATGACGGGGGGCCAAAGCCCGCTAGGGTCGCGGGACTCATTTCATTACCGTGACCCCGAAACATAAAGGGCTATTGAAGGACACCGTGGATTTTAGTCAGTACGAGTCTGACAGTCCCTCCCGCCCTGCCCGGGGAGGGAGGACTCATTTGATGATATTACCACGTAAAAAAAAAGTGCATGTGAGTAATAATTTCGATTCTCGAAAAAATCTTTGTTGTATGTTGTCTTTAGAATTTAGATAGAAATACCCTATTTGCAATTAAAAAATAAAACTAAGAAATCATAATATAACATAACGTGACAAAAAAGATTTAGATTTATCAAAACGATCACATCTGTTATTGATGTGTGTATGTTGATTTAATCTTTCATTTTAAATATACATATAATAAATATATTAAATGTGTTGATTTAAAATATTGTTGTCAGGCGCTGTGGGATACATAACGCCGTTTACTGATCAATTCAGGAGAGATCTTCTAGCGTCTTGGATAAAAAAGATAGAGGTAAATACTATAGTTTATTAAGAACATGCACGGTGAACGCCATTTCATACAAATTTTCAAGAACCTTTGTTTTGGTCCGATTTTGATGAAACTTTTGGTGAATGTGTGGCTTTCGGACTTTTGACAATAAGATCTTCCATCATATACAGAATGAATTTTTCAACTGGGGTTGGATGGCTATATCCGAAACTACGAGAAATATCGAAAAACATTGAAAGAAAGCAAAACTGCATCATGCATGGGATTCTAGAAAAATCAATAATCCTAGCCAGGAATCGAACCAGCTGATTTAAAAAAAAAAACACACCCTTTATTATTACACCATTTAATGGTGTTGCCAATAAGAATCAAATTCTGGGAAGTAATCATATACGGGAAACTTAAGGAAATCGCAGTTTTTTTTTTTATGAAATTGCTATTTTCTATGTTACTTTACTTACTACTGACTCATAATTTATTCAACATTATAAAATGCCATTGTTTTCAATGTTTCACTGTTTTGAATTTGACGTCTCAACAATCCTTAGACTATGGAAAAAAGAATGGACTCGGCGTAAACAATCTATACGAACAGAATCGCAGCGGCTCCCCGTGGCCGGTCGCCATGTTTTGTCACGGCTTTTTAATCTGTGGTCAAAGCCAACAACAAGTACATCAGTTGTCATCGCAACTTGTTTGTTTATGTGTTTTGAAGAAAATTTAGTGATATTAAGCGAAAATTGTGCTTGTTTATAGTGTTTGAACTTGCATAATACTGTATTTATTATGGGTAGGTGCAGTATGTCAGGCTGCCGCATGAAAAGCGACAAAAAACATGCCAATATAATGTTGCACAGGTTAGTAACCGAATTCATTCAAAATATCTTGTTTTTTTCTACTATTTTAAAAGATTTTGCTATTTGTGAGGAAGTTCATAAGGATATACTTGCTTTTCTGTAATCATTTACTGTTTTACTATTAATACTAAGTGTTTTAAAGAAAATCAGTTTGTTGTCCTAATAAATAGAGTTTCGGTTCGACATTTTCAATTTATCGACAATATATCGATAGGTGGATATTATTTAAACACGATTTGTTTTTTTGTGATTTCAGATTGCCAACATGTAAAAAAAGAAAAGAACAGTGCCATACTTGGGACTGAAAATTTGAATACTACGACCAAGCATATTTTTATTTGTTCCCTACATTTTGAAGATAAATGAACATGATAACATCACATTTTGAATATGATTGAGATCGACAGTTCAATGAACTCACATACGATTATTGTGAAAAAATACTTGTTCAAAGAACGCATTTTTAGAACTCGACTATAACCGGAACCAACGGCTGTTATAATTTTTATTAAATCTGTGTAAAATGTTTTTCTGGTTTCATTTTCATAATGCTGTCATTTTTTCCTAATCGAACATAAATCTTCTTCTTTTGTGATAAAGTTGAAAATATCGGAGTAGGGAAAAGCCGATAGAAAGCTATTAGAAACTCATTGTCGAAAAACACCGTGCAATTCAACTATCGATAATAAAATGCGCGCAGCTCTACGGCAAGCCGCCATCTTTGTGCCAGACAGATTATTAAGCATGCACGTTTTTTTCGAAGGTATTTCATGTCTACTCTTTTCCATAGTCTAAGCAACAATCCCACTATATTCAGCTGACAGTTGTTGTCTAAAGGTCTTTACTCACAGAGCCCGATCGATTAGATCGCATCGCCAGATCGGGTCGCCGGAACGGGTCGCGCTCTAAACGTAAAGGCCTTAAGTCCATTAAGTCTTGTTTTCATAGGAGGCGGAAGTTCCTCACACACATCAAGCAACGCCGCTCACTACGCTGGGTGACGCTGTGCAGATCAGGTATCACTACCAAAATATAATAAAATGTAAAACAAAAATCTTCTATGCGAACACCCTTCTCGTATTGCGGAGAGACTGTCAGCCTTGTACTGACTAAAATCCACGGTTTTTTTTCAATAGATCTTTACGTTCCGGAGTATTGTTTACATAACGAAACAGTCCATTATCAAACGGAACGGTGTGGCGAGTCACCTATTACCGTCTGCACGCTCGCGCAAGTGATACTGTGACGCTGGTAGGGGAGAATAAAAGAAAAGAAAAAAAAAACGTGAAACAAATAAACATGATATACAAAAAAACATAAACAAACATAAACGTGTTACGCCGACCCCCAAGTAAAATGGGATAAGGGAATCCCTTATACCATTTTACATTTCACTAGAAGATGACGTAAACAGTGTGCTTTTCTCTCGAGCGAAGTAACAGATAAAACTAATGGTGTATTTGGTTCAGGACTTGGCAGATGTACGGTTTGCCTCGCGACCCGATGTCCATTGAGTCAGCGGTGCTGATATCCAACTCACGCCGGTGGCCCCTCATCATCGACCCTCAGACGCAGGCCAACAAGTGGATCAGGGCCATGGTGAATATATCCATGTTAAACAAAACTCTCACGATGTCGTCGGTCCACCTAGTGGGAGGCCTGTCTACGATGCGTCTTCCGTATCGTAGTCGCCAGTCGAGAAGTTCCTTCCCGTTCGGTTATCTGTTCCACGAGCGATGTGGCCTGCCTAATGCCACTTCAACTTTGAAAGCATGAGATCTATTTCGGTCTTTTAAGTCTTGTTCAATTATAGGCCGCACAGCGTTTTGTAAACAAGTAGACATTAATCAGTAGATCTTATGTCTAATCAAGTTGCTCACTCCTGCTCTAAATAGCCAGTAGAAAATAATTATGTCATCACTGGCAACTCACAATGAATCACCCAGTCTTCAGGCTACTATTTTGTGATTCAGGGTAAAATAGAAGGCCTGGTAGTAGTGAAGCCGAACGACAGAGATCTCCTGCGGAACTTCGAGTCGGCGCTCCGGTTCGGCAAGCCGATCTTACTGGAGAACGTTGGCGAGGATGTGGACCCCGCCTTAGATCCAGTCTTAAAGGTACGTGAGAGCATTGCGTTGGTCTTAGTTCTGATTATTTTGTACAAACTTTCACACGCAGCGTCTCTCGCGTCTTGAGGAGCCTTAGATGAGATTTGGGGATCTACACGAAAGCGGCAGATTAACAAACAAAGAAAAAGCTACGCTTTTCCAAAGAAGATCCCTGGATTTGTGACCACTGATACCAAACATACACTCATTACAACCATTAGAAAAATCCGCATATTCAAAAATGTGGCGATATTTATTTCTTTAAACTTAAACAAAGTGCCTATCTTTATATTTCAGCGTCAATACTTCCGTCAAGCTGGTCAATTGGTGCTGAAGTTAGGCGACTCCCTAATTCCGTACATGGCCGGCTTCAGGTTGTATATCACCACCAAGCTACCGAACCCTAAGTACAAGCCGGAGGTTTCCGTCAAGGTCATGCTGGTTAACTTCGCGCTAGTGCCCAGGTAAGGGAGGGATTCCTCAAAATTTGTTGACTTCTCCCGTTCAGGTTGGAGCGGAATAATTTCAGACTCGTACTGAAACTGAAGGGACACTTCATACAACAGACAAACCCTGGTCGATGTCAGTCAACTGACGCATGTTGCTTGTCGCCGCACGGCAAAAGTCAAAAAAAGCTAGGTTAGGGCTTTGATTTTAGTCACTTGCAGTTTAGTCAAGCAGGCATGACCTAGAATGAAAAATTCGAAGATACATTACATCTACCAACCCGTACCGAGCTCGCGTGGTGGATTATGGTCCACTCCCTCTCACAGAGAGGAGGCCTGTGCCAGCACTGAGAATCATTATAGGCTCATGGTAATGACGACTTAAGAACTTGCAAACATTTTGTAACAAAAGTACTTTATTCAAGTCTTTCCGGTGGACTCTAAAAAAATATAAGAATCTGTCTACTCACAGTGGTCTCGCGGAACAGCTGCTGTCGATCGTGGTGGCGCAGGAGCGGCCCGACCTGGAGGAGCTGCGCGGGCAGCTCATCGTGTCGCGTGCGCAGCTCGCCGCGCAACTCGCTGAGATGCAGGTACAACTATACACACAATGTTCCTGTGGCCTACCATAACGCCTTAAAGCCAGAATAGTTCCAGTGAAGGAACAAGGTGGCGCTAGACGACTTGTATAGCTCTGTTTCGTTCCCTCACTGAACCTACTCTGGCTAGTAGGCCACCTGTATTAGAAGAAGCTGACTGGCGGGAACCGCTGGGTGAGAAACATGACATTTAGCACAATAGGGTATTTTACTGGATAAATAAGTTGAAAATGATTTAGTCCTTCAGTTGTAAGATTGAAAAATAAAGTACCTACCTACACGTATTTGTTGCTTTTTTATATTGACAAAGATAAAACGCTAAATCGGGAGTGGGTGCTTGTGACGTTATAAGAACTGTAAAATGATATCGACCTCGTGTCGTATTGTGATTATTAGAAGCGACGTATCTTCGTCAGTTTTAAGTTACGAAACAAACGAAAAAACACGTGTCAAATATTTTTAGGGTTCCGTACGTCCGAATACAAAAACGGAATTCATATAGGATCTCTCGTGTGTCCGTCTGTCTGTCACTTACAGTCAATTATCTCAGAACCTACTAGACCGATTAAGTTAAAATTTGGTACACATTTTTGGTTTTAATTCTTGGTGGCCTACTAGGAATCTGGATATTTTTTTATTACAACTCCTATATTTCTTGGTTCGTAGATATCTATTTCTACTTATCTTAAGATACTCCTATTGTCAACAGGCAGACATCTTGTATGGCCTGTCGAACAGCGAGGGCTCGCCGGTCGATGACCTGCCCCTCATCCTCACGCTTGAAGCCATTAAGATCAAGAGCGCTGAAATTATTGTGAGTACATCTACAGCAACGACGATATATCGTAATTATAGGCGACAGACGTCTGTCAACACATTAGGCAAAAAAGTCTTATATCCATCTTATTTCGACCACTCCTGTGAGCCGTAAACATACCTTGAGACAGATCAGACCTTGAGTTAGCCAATCACAACGCAGTACCCGGGGGCACCCCTCGCTAACGTAGTACCTTAGCGAGTTGACAGAATAGTTTTTGTTCCTAAGTGGACGCGCCGTCGACCCGGGAATGATCTATGATCGAACGGCGAGACGCCCATTAGTGGCTGTCCGAATAACCGAGCACTTCAATGATTTTCGACCTCATCGGAAACAAGTTAAAATTAAGCTTTTTCTAACTAAACTAATTATTGTCTAGATCAAAGTGGAGGATATAGAACGCACTACCATCGAGATAGACGAGGCCCGCAGCGGGTACGTGCCGGTGGCGGAGCGCGGGTCCATCCTGTTCTTCTGTCTGTCGGACATGGCCAACGTGGACCCCATGTACCAGTACTCGCTGGAGTGGTTCGTCAAGCTCTTCGTCAGGAGTATGGCCGAGACAGAGCCCAATGGTAAGTATTTTCTGTGCAATAGCTTTTTTTGACGACTTCATAATCAGCCTCCACGTCCAGGGCTTGCTCATTAGACAAAACTAAACAATCATCAACAAAAATTTATTTCAGGAAATGAAAAAAACATCGGCCTCTCCTTACAAATCATAAACTTGATTGGACAGTTTTAAAAGTATCCTGGTTAGATTAGTAAAAAGGATCCTGGGGCCATAGTCAAACAGCTTACGTGTGAGTGAGTTGAAAATCTATTGAAGTTCACAGTTTTCGTTTGTTTCGTTCGTTATCCATCAGCAGTTTTTAATAGATTTCCAACTTTACGCGCTGGGGTATAAAGTTGAAAATGTATCGGAGACTGATGAACGATAACGATTGTCGTTTACTGACGTATGCTGTTTGACTAAGGCCCCAGGTGGCTAAAATTGACAAAGTTATCGCTTCTAAAAATCACTAAACGACAATCGGTCGGTATAATTTAACAAGCGTTATGACGCCATAAGGGGCTTGGACTCTCGGATTTCAAAGCGTTTTATCTTTATCTATAATGATTGATTAAAAAAAAAAGTTCGCATACATTATTTTTCAATACTCTCCGACGGACAAAACAAGATTTTCAATTCATTCAGTTAAGTACTTACCTAATTGGTGAGGCGTCTGAAGTACTTATTAACTATTTTTGTACTTACCATAACTATTTTTGTACTTACTTTATTATATTTTGTCTTCTGACAATCCAAAAGTGCCCGCAATTGGCCTAATTGAAATAAATAAATTGATTGATTTGTTTAATATTCAGAAGACACGGATTCGAGTCCCACTCGCAGGTTTTACTAACTTTACTGTGGTTTTCAGAGGACATAGTGGAGCGAGTGGACACCATCATCGTCCACTTTACATTCCTGCTTTACCAGAACGTTTGCCGGAGTCTCTTCGAACGTCACAAGCTTCTGTTCGCTTTCCTATTGTGCGCCAGAATTCTGTTGGATAAAGGCATCATCAGAGGAGTTGAGTTCAACTTCTTGTTGAAGGGCGCGAAACTTGATGATGTGAGTTCACTTTATTTAACTAGATATCAGCGCCTGCTATAACTATCCATTTGAAACATAAAATTTTGACTGGTCTGTTGGTCTAGTGGTTAGTGATCCTGACTGCTATGTCGGGGGTCGTGGTTTCGATTCCCACCCAGAACAAATGTTGTGTGATGAGCATGATCATTTGTTCTGTGTCTGGGTGTAATTTATCTATAATATGTATGTATTTAGATATATATAAGTATGTTTATCAGTTGTCTAGTACCCATAACACAAGCTCTGCTTAGCTTGGGACTAGATGGCGTTGTGTGATAGATGTGGAATATTATTATTATTATAAAATCGGTTTAGAAACTATAATCCGATCAACGAGGATGTTTTCACGCAAGAACTACTGAACGGACTTGAATGAAATTCGGTATACAAGCGTTTTATAATCTGGATTAACATATAGGATAGGAGTCCAGTCAACGAGGCATAATGTCTGACAAATTCCTATTTTTTTGGAGAAGTAAGGTTTTTATTTACCAAAACAGAGAGGGTATAACTTATAATATAATGGTTCTAAAATACAGTATATTGTTGGACTAGGGTTTAGTACAATGTAATGCGTGTGCGACGTCGACCGTATTCAGTGGTGAAATCATAATACCTACCTATAGGTAGATCTTCCTTCATGACCTAAAGAAAATTCTATTAGGGTATTACGATTTAAAGAAAACACAACACAGATAAGATATAGATCACCTGCCTAGCCTTTTCCCAACTATATTGGGGTCGGCTTCCAGTCAAACCAGATTCAGCTGGATATCAGTATTTTACATGGAGCGACTGCCTGTCGGACCTCCACAACCCAGTAACTAGGCAATACCATACCCCATGGTAGGACTGGTTGTCAGACTTTAGGGCTTCTGACTAACATTAACGACTGTCAAAGATCTAGAAATGACAGCCGGGACCAACAGCTTTACGTGCTTTCCGAGGCACGGAGGAAACTCGCTATAACAGATGGTCACCCATCCACAGACCAACCTCGGCAAGCGCGGCTTAACCCGGAAGATCGACCTGTGTGGCTGTAATTATTTAGCCACGAGCTCCTCCAGATAAGATATAGATAAAGATCAATAAAATAAAAAAACTAATGCCAGTGATCAGAAACTTGTTATTCGTATCTACAGGAGAAAGAAAACCCAGAACCGAAGTGGATATCTCCTCGGATGTGGCTGGAGATGCAGCAGCTGGCCACCGTCCCCACAATGCCAAATATCCTCGCCGACTTTGAGAACAACATCAAGTTCTTTAGGACTTACTATGACTCCTACATACCGCACAAGTAACAACTTTATTCCTAGGTTATAGGGTATATTTTTGATAGGAACAAAGCATTTTTTTTTTCAAAGCATTTATTTCAAGTAGGCCAGTTATAGCGCTTTTGAAATGTCAGAAGACAAAAACAGTTCAAAAATAGTTACATTAAATAAATAAAAACAGTTCAATTGTTTATGTTGACATAAAGATTAGGGCACACCGCGCAACTTTGGATTTTATAACAACTAAAATAGGGTATAGTTTGTCAAACGTGGCGTGTGATTGCTTCTTTTGGGTGGTTAAATCTTCAAGTCCTTCCGCCCTGGGTGAAGTGAGTGACTGTCAGACTCATAATGATAAAATTATGAAGTTCCTTCAGTTGTCCTTCGCGTTCCAGTGCTGCGGTGCCCTTTTAAGATGGACTATTAACCAGCATGGAGTACAATGTTTGTTCTAAGACTTTTGGAAATTTCCAAAAAAAAAAAGATTTTTGATACTGATAGGCCCGATCAATTTCTGATTTTGTAAATATGAAAAAGCAAATTTTTTTTTGCGAATTTCCAATAGTCTTAGAACAAACATTGTTCAGTAACATGGGTTGAGTTACCCCACGATAGGTTTTGCGCTATTAACGTTACATGTTGTATATATTTCAATATTATGGCTTGCTTTTAAATTATTGTATAGCTTATTAGGTAACGTAGCGCGTTAGTGAATTTATATTGCATATTTCAGTGATTTTATTGCCAATTTTAAGTTGATGATGATGCACTGGCACGCTTTGTATTTCAGGATGGGTTTACCGAAGCCGTTGGACTCTCAGTATGACCCCTTCCAGAAGCTGCTCATTCTCAAGTGTTTGAGACCCGACAAGATAATCCCAGGTTTTCAGGTCTGTACTTAAAAAAAATATTTTGAAGAAAAAGCTGATGCTTTTTTTTTTTTATCGTGGTAAAATCATCAAATGAGACCTCCAACCCCGGGCAGGGCGGGAGGTACTGTCAGACTTGTACTGACTAAAATCCACGGTGTCCTTCAGTAGCCCTTTATGTTCCGGGGTCACGGTAATAGAAATAAGTCCCGCGACCCCGGCAGGCTTTGGCCCTCTGAGAGGGGGCCCCGTCATTTTGCTGACAGCTCTTTGAGGCGCGCGTGGAACACGACGCGCCGTCGACCCGGGCATGGTCCATGGTCGGACAGCGAGTTGCCCTTTACTCGCTGTCCGCATGCCCGCGCCTACGGTGGCCGGAGATCGTCTTGCGACGTACGGCGCCGTGGGCGTACACCACTGCGGTTGGGGCGGAGGAAAAGCTGATGCTAGCGACCCCGTTTACAACTCGAAAATTATTCCACGTTTTATATATTTACACGTAATAATGTCTGCGTCATATTTCCGTAAAGGTTTTTGAGAAAAAAAATCAGGGGCAGCGGGATGGGGCCCCCCATTCAAACCCGCGTCTTGTTGATAACTCCTCTCCAGACGCCTTACCAATTAGGCCATCGCAACACACTCGCTTTAAGAGGCCATACTACCTCAAATGGCTTAGCAGAATCCTCTGATACGCCGAAAATACTGCAACATTAATTTTGAAATAAATATATGGTAAAGTTGAGGATTGATGTTAGGTTATGTTTGGCGAAAACAGATTCCATAAAATTTTCTCGATAGAAAAAATCCCCAAGTTACCTCTAAATTGAACAATAAACCACTGGCAATCATGAAATACTTAAAATTTGATTATGAAACTTTTTATACTGAAGTAACTATAAAGCAGGTCTTCTGTTATTTAGATTTTCGAATTTCCTTTTTTTTTCGCCTCAAAATAAATAGATTTTCGCGTAGACAGCAAGCAATAGTGCGTGATACGTGCAAGTGCGAGCGAGTAAGATTATACTGAAGTAGTATGCCGCCTTAAGCTGACTCTAAGTAAAAAAACTTTCTCTCTTTAACTAAAAATTTCAAACAAAGGAATGAAAGATTCAGCTTCAAACGAGTGTGTTGTGATAGCCTGGTTGGATACTATACGATACCACACACAGAAACGTTAAACTTTATCAGCCTTACTACAAAAACTTAATCATCTTGAACACTTGTCTAAAAAAAGTGTGACTGCAAAACGGACCTTATTTCAACGTCATAATCTAACATTTTTTAGACACGTGTTCAACAGATCTGTTGAACACGTGTCTAAAAAATGTTAGACAGACGTTTAAAAGTTTTTGTGGTACCTCAGTATATGTTTAACGTGCCTGTCTGTGCTCCCAAACGGATGATCCGATTTTCGTTTAGCTTTTTTATGTCACAGATATTTTTTTTCCGAGTGCCCTTAGCTAAGTTTCATGAAAATCTGTTCAGCCGTTTGAAGACCATCAGCTTTTTTTCTAGTTGAAATTGGTACCGTGTTACTTTATATAGGTTTGGTAAGTTAATTCTTCTTGTTTTGTTGATGTTAGTAAGGTAATATTCCAGGATTACGTGGTGGTGGGTCTGGGAGCCAGGTTCGTGGAGCCGCAGCCGGCCGACCTGGCCGCGTTGTACGCTGAGTCCGACCCGCTGGCACCCATCATCTTCGTACTGTCAACTGGGACGGACCCTGCTGCCGGTAAATATAATTGCTGCTTTTGATTACCAGTTATCGATACTTTTTTCTTTATCGTGGTAAAATCATCAAATTAGTCCTGCCACCCAGCAGAGAGGGGACTGGCAGTACTTAGACTTGTACCTTCTGATTAAAATCCACCGTGATCCTTCGATAGCCCTTTACGTTCCAGGGTCACGGTTACCTGTTGAGACACTCCCATGACCCCGGTAGGATTTAGCCCTCTAAGGGGGGCCCCGTCAGATTGCTGACAGCTCTTTAAGATGCTCGTGTAACACGACACGTGGTTGAACCGGGCATGGCCCATGGGTTGACAGCGAGCCGCTCATTACAAAATGCGCCGTCTACATGACTGCAGCTGAAGGTCCTACGATATTAAAACATTTCATCGAGAACATTGTGCTGTTAACAGTCGGCAAAACGTTCCTTCCTGCTTTCTAAACACCCTGGAAAAGGGCGTGAAAAAGTTGCAAGGTAGAATAGCGAAACCTTTCGCATATTGCAGATCTCCATAGACTATGGTAACTACACACCAACATAAGGGCCGGATGCTTGCTTACCTTTGTATTTATGTATGATTTCCAGATCTGCTAAAATTCGCGGATAAGATGAAGATGGGCAAGCGTTTTGAGAGCATCTCTCTAGGTCAGGGTCAGGGGCCGCTGGCTGAGGCTTTGATGAAGACTGGCAGCGATTTTGGGAACTGGGTATTCTTCCAGGTAACTTGACATATTCGATTATAAAACTTGTTGCATAATTGCACCTGACGATCCTATTCACCATAGGTTTTAGGACAGGTCTTCGAGGCGCTAGGTTATGCGGTGTAAATTTTTCAACTGGGCATGGATGGCTATATTGGAAACTAGGAGAAATATCGAAAAACGCTGAAAGGAGTCTCGACACCGATTTTGACGAAAACTGAAATTGCATCATTTGATTTTAGAAAAATCAATTACATATACTTACTGGACAGAAATCAAACCAGGTGATTTTGAAAAAATCAAAACCTGTATTGTTACACCATTTGATAGTGTCGCTCTTATGTATCAAATTCTGAGAAGTAATGATAATGGTAAACTAAAATATTTACTGGATATAGCCATTCACACTGTATGTAACTGTGTACAAAATTAGAAAGAAAATACATAATGAGCGTTTCATGTTAGTTTTTTTTTTTGCTTGCTTAAAAAAGAAATATGAGTATGTTCATCATGATGTTATAGAACTGCCACTTGTCTCCATCGTGGATGCCGGTGCTGGAGCTGAACGTGGAGCACATCCAGCCGGACCTGGTGCACAAGGACTTCCGGCTGTGGCTCACCTCCACACCCTCACCCTACTTCCCCGTGGCGCTGCTGCAGAACGGTACGAACACCTGCTCTTATGTCCTGGGCATAGGGAAATGGGAGGTATTTAAGGTTCGGGTTTGCGGACGGAAAGCAATATCGGGTCTGATAAAAGATCAGGGGCGGTATTACAACGTCTTAAAACCAGGCTTGTTCCAGTGAGTGAACGAGATGGCGCTAGACGACCTGTATAAGTCTGTCATTTTCACTCGCCGGAATAGGCCTGGTTTTAAGACGTTGTATAACCCCCCCCCCCCCCCCCCCCTAGGTGGCCTACCATGAGGTCTTATTCCAGTCAGTGAACGAGATGGCGCTAGACGACCTGAATAAGTCTGTCACTTTAACTCGCCAGAACCTAAACGGAATTAATCACGCTTTAAGATGTTATGGTAGGCCATCTGACCTTAGTTGACGGTGCATTGTATTCCATGCGCTCCTCAATTACCAAGTCAAAGAGTGAATATTATGGAGAAATAGGCCAAATTTTAACTAAGGAACTTGGTCGATCTTTAATCATTGGAATTTGTAACTTGTTATCACCGGCCACGTATGAATTGACATTGATTTAATAAATAAAGTGCTCGGGTTTGTCGTTCCTGCTATGTGCTGGCCTGCGCATAAAGTTCCTTAGAACTGATACAGAACTGAGCGGTTCTTATTTTTCCAGGTTACAAAATGACAGTGGAACCCCCAAGAGGAATTAAAGCGAACTTATTGAAGGCATACATGAATCAAGTACCCGACTTTTTAGAGTTTTTCAACTCAACGGATTCCAAAGTTCCTAATTTTAAGGTAACCTTGTAATCTTGTAGCTTGTAACCTTTTCATAATGTTTTAAGGGATGCCCTTAAATCATTCTTTAGGTTTATTTTGATAACTTCTTCGTGATACATTTTTGTAGTAGACCAGCAGGTCGAAACAAATTACCAAGGAGGAAAGTAAAAGATGATTGAAGGAACAGGGTGGGCGAGAGTGGCAAAACTCATTGAGTAACGAATTTAGAATACATTTATTTGATATACACAGGAATAATAAATATATATATATATATAAATCAATTTCTGTTCGTTAGTCTCGTTAAAACTCGAGAACGGCTGGACCGATTTGGCTGATTTTGGTTTTGATTTATTTGTGGATGTCCAGGGAAGATTTAAAAGGTAAATTTATTCTGAGGCGGTACGAAGTTTACCCGGTCAACTAGTAATACAATAAGACTCTTGTTGAGCATGTCCAACTCGCTGTCTGACCATGGACCATGCCCGAGTCGACGACGCGTCGTGTTCCACGCGCGCCTCAAAGAGCGTCAGTTAAATGACGGGGCCCCTCACAGAGGGCCAAAACCTGCCGGGGTTGCGGGATTTATTTCCATTACCGTGACCCCGGAACATCAAGGGCTATTTATTGTAATTCCTTGTATTCTAATCCTAGTGGCTATTATTCGCGCTGTGCCTGTTCCACGGCGTCGTACTGGAGCGTCGCAAGTTCGGGCCGCTGGGCTTCAACATTCCCTACGAGTTCACCGACGGAGACCTGCGCATTTGTATCTCACAGCTGCATATGTACCTCGTGGAGTACCATGAGGTGCCTCTCAGGGTCAGTACATTACATTATGCTTGTAGTCTCTGAAGGGTTTGCTAGAGGAGTGACAATAGTACACCATCTTTCGACAGTTACGTTTAAAGCCCGCTGTACACATTGGGCCAACGCTAGCGTATTGCTAGCGTTTTGGGCTAAAGTGTACAGACCTACTTGGCGGTATGTTGGTAGTTGGCGGGAATACTAGCCGGCCAACCGAAAGTGGTCGGTTTTTCGTGCACCAATCAAAGGATTCTTGTGCTTCGCGTGTTCACACTTTGGCCCAATGTGTTAACAGCGACATTTGAAGCCAGCCCAACATGCTGGCCCAATGCCTTGGCCTAATGTGTACAGCGGGCTTAAGAGCAAGCTTTTTCCCGTTATCTGGGGACATAAAGTAATCTAAAAAAGTTAGATTTTAATTAATATTAAAGATATTAAATCCGCCTATGTACTTCCATAAGTACATAGGCGGATTTAATATCTTTGACATTTTCTTTCAGTCTACCTTAGGGTGATGTATAATAAATAAAGGACCACGGGCAGAAATATATGGAGACTGGTCCATCGCTCAACAGCGATGGAACCTTTGCCAAATGAAAGCTTTGAGGATGTTATGCATTTCTTATTATTGCAGCTAAGTCGAATTCGAGCGCCAACAAGGTGATTTCGAGCATCGAAACATATGCACTTACCTAACCTAACCTGTGGCAACATTCTTCTACTGATTTGAAACAGGTGTCATTCGAAGCGTGTGGTAGATACGATATACTTTTACTATGGCGACACTCTTCAAATGTGTAAGGTTCACCTGGATTATCTGAAAATGTCAACCTAACCTAACTGTGGCAACATTCTCCTACTGATTTGAAACAGGTGTCATTCGAAGCGTGTGGTAGATACAATATACTTTTACAATGGCGACATTCTTCAAATGTGTAAGGTTCGCCTGGAATATCTGAAAATGTCAACCTAACCTAACTGTGGCAACATTCTCCTACTGATTTGAAACAGGTGTCATTCGAAGCGTGTGGTAGATACAATATACTTTTACAATGGCGACATTCTTCAAATGTGTAAGGTTCGCCTGGAATATCTGAAAATGTCAACCTAACCTAACTGTGGCAACATTCTCCTACTGATTTGAAACAGGTGTCATTCGAAGCGTGTGGTAGATACAATATACTTTTACAATGGCGACATTCTTCAAATGTGTAAGGTTCGCCTGGAATATCTGAAAATGTCAACCTAACCTAACTGTGGCAACATTCTCCTACTGATTTGAAACAGGTGTCATTCGAAGCGTGTGGTAGATACGATATACTTTTACTATGGCGACACTCTTCAAATGTGTAAGGTTCACCTGGAATATCTGAAAATGTCAACCTAACCTAACTGTGGCAACATTCTCCTACTGATTTGAAACAGGTGTCATTCGAAGCGTGTGGTAGATACAATATACTTTTACAATGGCGACATTCTTCAAATGTGTAAGGTTCGCCTGGAATATCTGAAAATGTCAACCTAACGTAACTGTGGCAACATTCTCCTGCTGATTTGAAAAAGGTGTTTTTCGAAGCGTGTGATAGATACGATATACTTTTACTATGGCGACATTCTTTAAATGTGTCTGCCCTGGGATCTGGAGGCGACCCTTCAGCGCGTCTATGAGTGGCGTGTGAAGGCACAGCGCCGAGGTGTAACTCCGCTGTCCTGAGAAGTCGAGGCGCGGTGGCAAGAGCTCCGGCGCGATCTCAGGGCAGTATGGAAGGGACGACTGTCACAACCGACGGCCGGGCACGCCGCAATCGCGGCGGTAAAACCCCTCTTTGAAGAGTGGCTAGATAGGAGTCCCGGCGTCCTTACCTTCTTAGTCTGACAGTCCCTCCCAGCACTGGATGGGAGGCCTTTTTTGATGATTTCACCACGTTAGGTTAGGTTGACATTTTCAGATATTCCAGGTGAACCTTACACATTTGAAGAATGTCGCCATAGTAAAAGTATATCGTATCTACCACACGCTTCGAATGACACCTGTTTCTAATCAGTAGGAGAATGTTGCCACAGTTAGGTTAGGTTGACATTTTCAGATAATCCAGGTGAACCTTACACATTTGAAGAGTGTCGCCATAGTAAAAGTATATCGTATCTACCACACGCTTCGAATGACACCTGTTTCTAATCAGTAGGAGAATGTTGCCACAGTTAGGTTAAGTTGACATTTTCAGATATTCCAGGTGAACCTTACACATTTGAAGAGTGTCGCCATAGTAAAAGTATATCGTATCTACCACACGCTTCGAATGACACCTGTTTCAAATCAGTAGGAGAATGTTGCCACAGTTAGGTTAAGTTGACATTTTCAGATATTCCAGGTGAACCTTACACATTTGAAGAGTGTCGCCATAGTAAAAGTATATCGTATCTACCACACGCTTCGAATGACACCTGTTTCTAATCAGTAGGAGAATGTTGCCACAGTTAGGTTAGGTTGACATTTTCAGATATTCCAGGTGAACCTTACACATTTGAAGAGTGTCGCCATAGTAAAAGTATATCGTATCCACCACACGCTTCGAATGACACCTGTTTCTAATCAGTAGGAGAATGTTGCCACAGTTAGGTTAGGTTGACATTTTCAGATATTCCAGGTGAACTTTACACATTTGAAGAGTGTCTCCATAGTAAAAGAATATCGTATCTACCACACGCTTCGAATGACACCAGTTTCAAATCAGTAGGAGAATGTTGCTACAGGTTAGGTTAGGTAAGTGCATATGTTTTCAATGCTCGAAATCACCTTGTTGGCGCTCGAATTCGACTTAGCTGCCATAATAAGAAATGCATAACATCCTCAAAGCTTTCATTTGGCATAGGTTTCATCGCTGTTGAGCGATGGGCCAAAATGCGCATGGTCCTTTAACATAAATGATGTATTCCAAATTCT
The DNA here is from genome assembly GCA_028554685.1 of Agrotis ipsilon. Taxonomy (NCBI): domain Eukaryota; kingdom Metazoa; phylum Arthropoda; class Insecta; order Lepidoptera; family Noctuidae; genus Agrotis; species Agrotis ipsilon. The sequence goes on from CM052972.1 coordinate 13,683,462, forward strand.
GTAGTAATGTATTGCATTTCAAAGCGATTTCCTGCCTCCGTAATAATTGCGGGCAAACGGGGGCGTTGAGGTGACTCGCCGTCCGATCTTGGACCATGCCCGGATCGGACGGCGCGTCATGTTTCAGGCTTACGTCAAAGAACTGTCAGCAATCTGACGGCCTTTTGAACCGTCAAAGCCTGCTGAGGACGCGGTACTGTGTAATCAGGTAACTGTGACTTGGGAACGTAAAGGGCTATTGAAGGACACCGTGGATTTTAGTCAGTACAAGTCTGAGGGTCCCTTCCCTGTGTGGGAGGGCTCATTTGATGACTTTACCACTTCAAAAAAAAGTATATACAGGGTGTAAGGGACAGCCCTCTGCAATCTTTTAGGGCTAGCTCACTAGAAACAGAACAATCTTCCTCAATTTTTTTTTTTAACTATACAAAGTGTCCAATCAAGTTTATAATTTTGTATGGTGAGGCTGGCCCTGTTCTTTCGTAGTCATTCTTCGTTTCCTGAAAAAAAATGTGGAAGATCGTTTTTTTTTATGTGAAATGGGTTTGCTCTTGACCTTAGTCTACGTCAGGAATGACTAAGAGTTTGGAGCGAGCTTACCCAGAAGAACCCTGTTCACTCTAACTTTGAAGAGATTAGGGTTGTATGCTTTCGGGAAACACAGACGCTGGCAGAGAGTTCCACTCCTTCGCTGTCCGCATTATCACGAAACGCTTAGAGCGAATTGGTGGTATAGCAATAAGGTGAGGATGGCACTTTGCCGTGCGTCTAGATGTGCGATGATAGAAGGGGCTGGTGGGATGAGGTCGTGGAGTTTTTGGGCACATTCTCCGAAGTACAGTCTGTAGAAGACCGACAGGCAGGCAACTTTGCGGCGAGTCAAGCTGTGGAGCTTGACATTCACCAATTATACGTCGCCAACGACTAGTGTTTCGTCTAGTGAGCAAGCCCTGAAAGTTTGCGGATGGGCTGTCCCTTACACCCTGTATTGGTACCTCATTCCTAGATGTTGACGTACACTGCCGGCCACATCAACTACGGCGGGCGCGTGACGGACGACTGGGACCGGCGTTGTCTGCTGTGTCTATTGAGTGACTACTACTCCATGTCGGTGCTCACAGACCGGTATTGCTTCGACGAGAACGGCGCTTACAAACAGGTCAGTGATACTTTTTCGTCACAGTATCATTTACTCCTTTTTCGTTCATATCATTCCTTAGACAATCCATCCATCTTTTCTTTGACCCTCCTCTTCCCCTCCATCCATTAACATTCATACTCATCACTCTCTTAATGAGTCATCCCTCCTCATCACAAATGTCCATACTAAGACAGACGATTCCCTTTTTTTTCTGTAACAGGCGCCACTTTCAAATTCCCTTATAAACATCTTTCTATCATCATCTGCCTGCCTTTTCCCAACTATAGTGTGGTCGGCTTCCAGTCGAACCAGATGCAGCTGTTTATCAGTATTTTACATGGAGCAACTGCCCGTCGGGTCCCCATAACCAGTAACTGGTTAATAACATTCCCCATGGTAAGACTGGTTGTCAGACTACAGTTTCTGACGACAGTAATGACTTTCAAAGATTTACAAATAACAGCCGGGACCAACGGCTTTTTGTGGCACGGAGGAAACTCACTAAGACAGATTGTCACCCATCCATAGACCAACCTCGGCAAGCGCGGCTTAACACGGAAGATCTGCCTGTGCGGCTGTAAACCACCGTTCTATAAGTAATAAAAATATATTGACAGCAACCTTCGTCGATGAACATAGAGGACTATACTAAGTACATCCGCACGCTGCCGCTGTTCGACGACCCCTCACTGTTCGGGCTGCACGTCAACGCAAACATCAGCTACGCCATGACTGAGACCAACTCTTGTATCTGTAAGTTCCTAGCTTTTTGATAAATAGGCAGTTTCATAGCATCAATAAATTGAAAATTTAACTAGTCAGTCAGGAGTTTCGAAAAATAATCGATACTTTTTTTAAAATAATTTGACGACACGTTTGGCGCGGTGGCTGAGCGATCAACTGCTGCGCAGCGTGTCGCGGGTTCGATCCCCGCACTGAACAAATATTTAGATAACCTACAAGTAAGTGTTCCGGATCTAGGTATTTGTGTATATGAGTTTCTATTTTTGTTACGCACCTTCGATACAGGTAGCTAGTGATTTCTAGTTTCAACGTTTTTCAAAAAACAAAAAAAAAATGATTAGAAAGATATAACTCATTAAAATTCTAGGCACTTGCTTGTGTCGTATTGCTTATTTTAAAAGCATAATATATAAAATACGAGTCGAATATTTTTTGACAATCTAACTGATGTAATAATTCGATTTTTAACGGGTTATGTAATATCGAGTTAAAAGACTCCGCCCTCGTGTAACTCAAAATATATCCCATGGGACCGTAATTTATGAACCCATGTTGTCAGGGTAAAAATATGACAAATAAGATTTACCATCTCCCACTCCAAGGAATACCCCCACTAACAAATCATCCTGCATGAAAGTTCCGAATTGGTTATCAAATTCTTAGCTAACGTGAGCAAAGCCACTGGTAATATTAGTATTTAGGTACCAACGACGATACTTTACTAGACTCCGCATGCAAGATCTCAGGAACAAAAACTATTCTGTCAACTCGCTGAGGTACTACGTAAGCGAGGGGGACGGGGTACTGCGTTGTGATTTTGTTAACTCAAGGTCTGTTCTGTCTCAAGGTATGTTTACGGCTCACAGGAGTGGTTGAAGTAAGACGGATATAAGACTTTTTTGCCTAATGTGTTGACAGACATCGGTCGCCTGTTATTAGGAGTCTAGTAATATATCTTCGTTGGTATTTACAATAAAATTGTATGCATCTATCTTGCTGAACTGTCCCACAGTCACTCTCCGCGACCTTCAGCCCAAGGACATTGCGGCGGCCGGAGGCGAGTCCGTCGAATCCATCATAGAAATGGCTGCCAACGATATCCTCCACGTGCTGCCCAAACTCTTGGATGTAGACCATATCTCTACCGCGTAAGATATATTTTACTTTAGCCAGTGTCATCCCATTGCTGGGCAAAGGTACCACCCATCATTTATTTTCATGCCCAGAAACGTCATCACAAATGTTTAGAGTATGATGATACTCTAAACATTTGTGATGACGTTTCTGGGCAGAAGTATGCCTGACTTTGGAACACTCTCGATGGAGAGTGTTCCAAAGTCAGGCATACTTAAATCAAATCAAATCAAAGCATTTATTTCAAGTAGGCCAGTTATAGCACTTTTGAAATGTCAAAAGACAAAAACAGTTCAATAATAGTTAAATAAATAAAAACAGTTCAAAAATAGTTATGTTGCTACAGTCCCAGTCACACGACATAAAAACTGTGAAGGTACCGTAGATGCCTGTTCCAAAAAGTAGATCTCTATGGAGAAGAACGGGCAAGAAACTCCATGGATACTCTTTTTTTCTCTTAACTTAGTGGTAACGGCCTTCAGCAAAGGAGGATGCGGAATGAGGAGCGCTCTATCTTTTTTTTTTCCTTAGCCTGTACTGTCCCACTGCCTTTGCCCAGGCAAAGGCGTCTCCCAATTCCTCACAAGAACTCTTTTATTGGGCCGCTTCAAACCAGTCCTCATGGTAAGCGACTAGGTCGTCTCGCCAACTTTTTCAGGGCCGCCTTGGCGCCGCCGTTAAAATGTAAAGTGCCCTTGCGAATTCTTACTTCGTTAGCGAGCTTGCTGTTGACGCGATGCGATGCATTTCGACAGATTTCAACTACAAGTGAAAATCATCCTTATCACTACGACATAAGACGTGCGGTTATCTACGGGTAGATAAAAAACAAATCACTCTCGCCGCGAGGACGTAAGTCAGTCGAATTGCATCATTATGTCGTAGTAGCAAGGACGATTTTCATTTTTAGTTAGTAGTAATTACAATTTTATTTTGTTTGCAGATATCCAGTGTCGTACAAGGAGTCGTTGAACACGGTTCTCATACAAGAAGCCAATCGGTACAACAAACTACTGTCCATTATCAACCAGTCTCTCAAGTAAGCTTTTTAGTAATCATAAATTAATCCTAAAAGGATTAGTTTATATTAACAAAGTTAACTTTTTTGTTTTGTTTAATGTTTATTAAACAGGGATGTTTAATTTATGTGGTTATGGTATGGTATAAAAATATTTTTCTAAATTTGACTAACTTCCGCTGTCCTGATTTTTCTCTTCCGATACAATGATATATTCCTTATACGAAATAGAGTTGAACGGAATTAAAAAAAAATTTTGGTCAGTTTCATTCATTTCTGCAGACAGCTCACACTTGACCAAAAAAATAAAAATGCCATTATGATCAGTATCAAAAAAGAGCTAAAGGTTCCTAAGAAAGTTTTCCCGTTACTCTTATGGATGCAGATTTCTCCCTATTGGCCAATTTAAAAGAATCACCCTGTATACTACTATTGTGATTTTTTTCACACCCCCAAACAACCGTCTGGTAGAGAGCTGGTAGAGGGGGGGGACACTCGAGTCGAGCAAAAATAAGCACTTTAAAGCTTAAAAAAATATTTTACCAGATTTTATTTTACCACTTTTTCGGCGCAACAAATCCGTATATTTACACCAAATTTCAGCTTTCTAGTACTGGGCGTCTCTGAGCTAAGCTGCGGACAGACGGACGGACATGGCGAAACTATAAGGGTTCCTTGTTGACTGCGGAACCCTAAAAACAGTAGACCACCAGAATTGGGCACAGGGTCTTCACCTATTTTGACAATAAATCGGTTGACGGATTCGAACGATTTATTGTCACAAAAATAAATAAATGAGTCATGAACTCATGATTCAAAGTCGATTGTACATACCACATTTACAATAAATAAATAATTTTGATTTATTGAGAAATATAGCAGTTGGTTAAAATACTTAAAAATAGTCAATTTTAAGATTCAAGGTGGCCATCAGTTTCTGGCTTTAGATGCGTTCATCGTTTTTTTTTTTTAATTGCAGGGATCTGCTGAAAGCCATGAAAGGTCTGGTGGTGATGTCCGAAGCGCTGGAGAATATGGCAGGAAGCCTGTCCAGGAATGTGGTGCCTGACATGTGGAGCTCCAAAGCATATCCTTCATTGAAGCCGTTGGGTAAGTTTTGAAGACAGAGTATCCTTTTATTTTTCACGCAAAATACGCGCATCTGACGTGGATACCAGCCCGTTATACAATACAATCCTTTTTTTTTATGATGACCACTTTTTAGAGAAATTTCCCAAGAAGATTATTTAAAAGTATTTATCATTTGGATACTTATTCTAATTGGTTTTAAGGTTTGAATGAATAAAAAATTGCTATCTAATGGCATTTTACCCCGGAACGTAAAAGGCTATTGAAGGACACGTTGGATTTTAGTCTGTACAAGTCTGACATTCCCTCCCGTCCTGCCCTGGGTGGGAAATCATTTGGTGATTTTACCACGTAAAAAAAAAAATCTTGGCTGGTAAAAACATTGGAAATTACCTCTCTCTTGCTGCATTTTAAACAATACTTCCCGGGACACTACGAATATTATTTTTTGCAATTGTTTACTATAGCGACATCTATGTCACGTTTTCACAATCACTAATATAGCCACACAACAACGAGACACGAGTGTACAGTGAGCATCGTTGAAGATAACTTCATTTTAGTAATAGCATAGAAAGCTCCTAGATGGCGCTAGTAATAAATTCATCAAGGGGCTTGTCCCCTATTCTTATGAACTTGGTAAAATATGGGTTTTTTATTAGATTTTTTTAATCTATTAGAGTATACTAGCTGTTGCCAGCGGTTTACCCGCTACAACTCAAAAATCTTCCCGCGGTAACATAAAATAGGCATAATAACTAAGATAGTATTCTTGGTATGGACTTGGTGTGATGAGGAGGTATGAGAGTCATGCGACTAGGAGAGTGATGAGTATGAATTTTGATGGATGGAGAAGAAAGGGAAGGCTAAAGCAAAAAGATGGTTGGATTGTCCAAGGAATGATATGAATGAAAAAGGAGTAAATGATACTGTGACGTCTGATAGAGGAGAATGGAAAAAAAAACGTGTTGCGCCGACCCCAAGTAAAATGGGTTAAGGGCAGGAAGATGGTGAACTAAGTATTCTGTGTTAATCTAAGTTATAAACTATCTATGTACCGAAATTTAACCAAATCCGTTCAGTGGTTTTTGCGTGAAAGAGGAACAAACATCTATCCATCCATCCGTCCAAACAACCTGTCACATTTATTAAATTAGTAGGATTGGGCAATTTTGGTATTAACGACAATAGTACCCGAACGCGAACCCTATTTGGCCACGATGTCGCTAAATAGCCAAGCCGTGATGTAAGCCATGATGTGGACGACAGTCAAGCAAGTTTTATTATCATGATATCAGCCATAGGACGTTCACTGCTGGACATAGGCCTCCACTATATAATTATACCAGCTGACCCGTGCCTACTATACAGGGTGTAAGGGACAGCCCTCCATGAACTTTCAGGGCTTGCTCACTGGACGAAACTGAACAATCTTCCACAATTTTTTTTTCAGGAAATGAAAAAAAAACGTCCTCTACATACAAATTGTCAAATCAAGTTTATAATAAATCTCAATTAATGCCTGACAAAAAAATGTGGAAGATTGTTCAGTTTCTGTCTAGTGAGCAAGCCCTGAAAGGTTTGTGGAGTGCTATCCCTTACACCCAGTATACTCCACTGCACTATATATAGGACCAGCTGGAAGCGGCTTGAAGCCAGCCTAGCAGTTGGTAATTCACTTTAGGTACACCGTTGTTTAATTGTATGCACGTTTTTTCCACTCCAGCGGCATGGGTGAAGGACCTATGTCTCCGAGTGCAGTTCATGCAGGACTGGGAGGCGCACGGCATACCAAAGGTGTTCTGGATCTCCGGTTTCTACTTTCCGCAGGCCTTCCTCACCGGGGCGCTACAGAACTACGCCAGGAAACATGTTATCGCCATCGATACTATCGCTTATGCATTTGAGGTATCTTTGTTTATGCTACTCTTAAGCTATTTTTACCAAAGCGGAGAAAAGCAGGGCGGAGAGTGATTCACCAATGACATGGCCTGAAATCCACATGTCTTCTCCACTCATGTCATGCGATTGCTAAATCGCTCTCCGCTCTGCTCCGCTCCGTCTCAGTGAAACCGCAGCCTTTAATCAAAGCGGAAAGGAGCAGAGAAGAGAGGAGATGTGTTTAGACTTTTGAATAACTGATCAGATTTTTACCGAAGCTTAGCCGAGAGGAGATGTGAGAATCTAATTGGTTATTCAAAATTCTACTCTCTGTCTCCGCTTTGTTTGGGGACGACAGCCTCCACCTCACAACTTAGCCTTTGCCTTTGCCATTGTTAGCTTACAACTTGACTCATATTGCCGAGGGTCATATTGGACACCTACAGCGGCCACTCCCTCGTGTGCCAGTAGGTTCTGAGCAATAAGTTTGCGACGAGGGGCGTATTCAAATTTTTAAAATTGAGTGATGTCGTTAGGCGCTACCACAAGCTCCCCAGAAGAAGCCGGAGGACGGCTGCTGCGTGAGCGGCCTGTTCCTGGAGGGCGCGCGCTGGAACATGGGAGACATGTCGCTCGAGGAGAGCAGGCCCAAGGAGCTGCACGTTCGTGAGTAGTTCACTTGCCTAATAGGAGCCGAGCTGCGGATGTTACGCCGGGAACAGCTAGTCAGGAATAAAGCAGACAACACTCACTGACATCTGGTTTACGGTGTATTATTTTTTATGGTTCCGTAATTAACAAGGAACCCTTATAGTTTTGCCATGTTTGTTCGTCTGTCTGTCCAGCGCAGGATTAACCCCGTCAGGGACCCTAGGCAATGTAATTTTTGGGGCCCCTTTTACTTTAACCAGTTTTCAGGGCCCCCGTTACCGATTTTGCCCCCCCAAAAGTTTCTTAAATTTTGTCAAATTGAAATGCCAATGGAGTTCGAAAAGGTAATTTGACAGCATCAATTTTTTTTTTCAAATTTAATTAGTCTAGAGTTTTGAAAATAATATACACTTATTTATATTTTTATTAAACCGATGCATATTTACAAAGATATAAATGCATTTAAATTCGAGAGTTGCACTCGCTTGTGACGCATGACGTGTTGGCAATTTTCAATATAGATTATGTAACAAAAAAAAAAGTGAAGTGATAATATCCAACTCCAACTGACAGACTAAACTACGAATAGTTTTTTTTAGTCATATTGCAGTCATGCAACATTTCCTCCTTCAGAAATGGCTATCCTGTACATGAAACCGGAGCAGAACCACAAGCTTCAGGCTGGTTTGTACGAGTGTCCCACATACAAGACCCTCCTCCGCGCCGGCACTCTGTCCACTACGGGACACTCCACCAACTACGTGATGACCATCGAGATGCCCACGCACAAGCCGCAGAACCACTGGATCAAGAGAGGCGTCGCACTGTTCTGTGCTCTTGATTATTAGCCCTGATAGAGATAAAAGAAAACGCTCTGTAATCTAAGTAATCTGAAAATCCACTGAAGACAGTGGATTTTCAACTTTAGTCTTAACAGCATAAAGTTGAAAATTAGTTGTGGTAGTCTTTAGTGGATTTTCAACTTAATTCTTTAGAGCATATTGATAATGTTTTAAAGATTACGGACACTAACGACTGGGCTTAGCTTAAATGTTTGAAACACACTACGAGGTGCCGCCAATAGCGAATTCGCACGCGGTTTTATCAGAACAAGATACAGCGGCGCGGGGTTTTCGGAGGTGCTAAAACAAAAGTACAAATTCCGCCTCCTCCTTCTTTGAAGGAGGTGACTGCTTCGCATTCTCCTTCGCAACATAAAATGGCATGAACCAGTGCTGTAGTGCTATTTCGTAAAGGTCACGAGATCACTTCACTTAATCATCACGCTGGATATGGGATCGATGACTTGTTGAGAATCCGCAATGATTTATTTAAATACATAAATTAAGTTCCATTATGCGCTAACTTGGGTGAAGTGAGCTCGTAAACATTGCAGAGCAGCAGCACTTGATGTGAACAGTCATTCTCGTTGTGCCTCAATTTCTTGCGGTGGCGGAGTTTGTTGCGACTCCATATATGCCACTCATAGACCTTTCGCCTCCTGATCTCTTGGCAACAATCCGGCAAGGAGGTACAATTTCCCTTAGGGCTGATTTTTCAACAGTCAGATAACTTTTATCTGAGGAATAAAAACAGCGGTTTGACAATTATTTTCTGTAGAAAAGCTGCCAAACCGCCATTAGATAAAAGTTATCAGACTATTGAAAAATCAGCCCATAATTAACTGACTAATGTCCAGTTTCTTAGTAGGCCATTTTTTTCTTTTCTTTTTTTAGCGTATTAAAATCATTAAATAAGTCCTCCCGCCCCGGGCAGGGCGGGAGGGACTGTCAGATTTGTACTGACTAAAATCCACGGAGTCCTTCTATAGCCCTTTATGTTCCGGGGTCACGGCGATGGAAATAAGTCCCGCGACCCCGGCAGCTTTGGCCCTCTGTGAGGGGGCCCCGTCATTTTGCTGAAGCTCTTTGAGGCGCGCGTGGAATACGACGCGCCGACGACCCGCTTAGTAGGCTTGAGAATTTTAGCTAAAAAAGGGAAGAAAAATAACCCCCTTCGTTCGATCCATACATCACACGCCAAGGGATTACATTTAAAATAATGTGAGCGAGCCGCTCACTTACACATTTATGAAGTGTCTTCACGAAAACCGTTACGTTTTGTTTTGAACAAAAACTCTGAACATTGTATAGTCTAAGCTACCTACACTGATAGGCAAAAGCTAAGATTCTAGAACTAAAATCAAGATTTTGGGCATCGGATACGACTTAAGGCGTATTACAATTACAACAGGAAGGTACTGTGTTATCATTTAATCTATCCTGTAATGAAGTTACGCCTATTGTTGTAGTTGGTTGTTATTGTTAATTAAACCATATTATAATGTATTATTATGTTCTGTTAATGTTCTTATTTTATGAATAAATAAATAATTATGTTTTATTGTTAGTTTTGTGTGTCATTCATGTACTTAGTTCTTCATTTTAAACACCATGCCTAGGCCGACCATGAACTCTTATAGCGTTAGTCTTTAGGCTGTGAGAAGGATGGCGCTAGTCGACTTGTATAGCTCTGTCCCTTTCTGACAGCCTTTACTGGATCGCGTTAAGAGCTCGTGGTAAGGCTCCAGTTTTGTTTTTTGTGCAAAATTAGATATTAATTATTTTGTTCACTGTATCAATAAATTGCAAAATTAGCCAGTCAGCTAGTGTTATGGAAAATAGTGGACACGTATTTTTTCTTTTGTTAAATCAATGCATCACAAAGAATAACGCATCAAAATTCGAGAGCGAGGCTCGTGATGTCAAAAGCAATTAAAAACTGTACTTACTTGCTTGTGACATACTGGCAATTATAAAAAATCAAAATCAAATTGTTTATTTCAATTAGGCCACGGGCCCACGGGCACTTTTGAATTGTCAAAAGACATAAAATAAAATAAGTACAAAAATAGTTATGGTGCTACAGTCCCAGTCACACGACATAAAAGTGTCGTGTCTTCGTCAATTTTGGATTACCGGAAAAGAAAAAAATCGTGTCATTATTATTTTATATCTAAAGCGCCGTATTCACCATCTGTCACGGCTGTACGTCAGCTCAAGGTCGCTGTGATGGATGTAGCATACACACCATCGTGCACGCATCCAGCGAGCAGAATCAATAGAACTAATAAAGACGTGTTTTAGAAATTGCCAGCAGTTTTAACAAAACGCCAAAAAATGGGACTTCTTCTGATGTTGTCAGCAGCAACAGAAAAGGGGAAAAGAAAAAGGAAAAGATTTTGGATTAAAAAAAATATCATAAACGTATTCTACAATGTATTCTACACGCAAGTGCGGAACTTATATTTTTCAATAAATCTTGAAAGTGTTTCACTATACATTTTCACGTGCAGTCTTCTCTTGAGACAAGCTCTAAATGTTAAATCTGCTGTACAGCAAGCCTATACACGGTCCAGCATGCACGATGCTGGACTGCTCTGACGTACGTCCGCGTTATTCACTGTTCATCTGCACGACGTTCGCGGTGGTGGGGGTGCTCGCTGGATGAAAAATGGGTCGTGCACGTCCAGCAAACAATTAAAAAAAAAATATTCACGTACGTCAAGCCTATTCACGGTGTTTTTGCGTCGTGCATCGTGCATGGCCTTGGCGGGACGTACAGCAGATGGAACGTGAATACGGCGCTTAACTGACGGACTAACAATTTTATTTTTATTTTTTGGTAAATGGCCGCCAGTGGTTCACGAGCAGGTCCAATTATTGGTATTAGCCAGGTCACTTCAAACTAATTTCCCCTAATACGAGTGTCTTTGTAGTAATTAAACTCGCTCAAAACTAAAGAACTGTAATTAAATAGTCGTGCAATGTAACAATTACCTGCAATCTTCTCTGAGAGGGCGAACGGTAACTAATGCAATTAGTAACTGCGACCTGGACTAAGTCAAGTTCGTGGTCCAAGTGAGAGCAGGAGCGGGGCGGAGAGCGGGGCGGGGATCATGGCGGTAAGCAAACGCTAGGTACTGTACAGAGGTTGCTTGAACAACGCACCACACTATTCTCAAATCACAGCTTATCTTGAAAACCAGAATAAATATTGCGACACGTCAGGTTTATGCCGTAGTTGAGCGTTTTTCTTCTGCATACAATATGCCACATGTTCGATTCTCGCACGGTACAAATATTTGTAAGAAGAGTTTAAGTAGTTACTCCGGGTCTGGTCACTTTGTGGCTGTTAAAATATTTATGACTAGCAGTTTCGCCTGCTACAACTCTTACACGGGAAATTAAAAGTTCATGAGGAATTCGTAGAGTGCATAGTGTACTCCTACAATATACCAGGTTTTCAGGTCTAAATACAATTTTTATTTTAAGAAATTGTTAATGGTATATTAGTTATGGTGTTTGCTACTATGTCTCACAATTTTCTACAAGTCTCAATATTTTTTTCACATCGTTCGTTCCGCTGCCCGCTCCCGCTCCCACTTGGACCGCCCACTCATTTCCGAATTCACTACCAGGACAACTTTTTTGCGTTGTTTGAATGCCGACGTTTGGATCAGTGCAGAGAGTTCAAATTCCATTACTGCAATGGTTTATTTTAGCTAACCGTTTGTTTCTGAGAACTGGACAGTTTTCCTTTTAGTTACACATTCACTTTGACTTTTGAAGTCGTTTTTATTAAGCAAAACTTTTGCCTGTATTAATCAAGTTATTTCTAAAACCTAGTGTTCTAATATTAGGTTCAATTTTGATTTTCTATACCCTATGTGCAAAGTCTGTGGTGGGGACTATCAAATCGATGACTGCGCGCGATGTGACACCAGACAGAGATGGTCTAGTGGTTAGTGACCCTGACTGCTATGCTGGAGGTCGTGGGTTCGATTCTCACCCAAGACAAATGTATGTGTGATGAGCACAATCATTTGTTCAGTGTCCGGGTGCATGTAACCCGCGCAAGTGCCTCAACATGCTCAAGCTACATGCACCGTGTACAAGCACCCTTTTAAAAAACGTGCGGGTCCAACGACTTGAGCATCCAATGTGTACCAAAGCGAAGCGTCTTTACTTGCTCCAATCATTTGAAACATGTACAAGTACAAGCGAGTAACTTGATCAAGTAGCTCGCGCGGGTGACCCGCACCCTTACTTGCTCCAGTTACATGCACCGTGTACAAGCACCCTAATATTATGGGGATGATGATAATATTACTGTAGATTGGAGGAACTCGAATGTGGGTGTTTGTGTAATGTGTATGCCTATTTATATGTCTATGTAAACGTTACCAAGACGCAAAAGAAATTCCCAGAGGGATACAAAGTAAAAAAAAATACCGCAATTCGCATTTCACCAGTTTATGCGATTTGTTGCTAGTTAGGACCAATGAAAATGTACATAATTTGGCGTTCACAGTATCCTCGTAAAATCTTACAAAAACATAACGAGATCTACTTAGTATGCAGGACTGGACCACGTTTTTGTGACTATACAATCTGTTGACAATTTCAATGACTTAAAAAGGATGTTTGAAAATCTTGTTGTTTATTTAGTTAGTGTTGAGTTTCTTGTCATTGATTGGATAAATATGCATGTTTTACTTACAACGTTAACACTCTGTAAGGAAAACAACCATGAATAAGGTCCTAGCCCAGTATAGCATTGAGCCTGTATACAGAGTGTTTCTTTTAAATGGGCCAAAAGGGAGAAATCCTTATCCATAAGAGATACGGGAAAACTTTGTTAGGAACCTTTAGCTCTTTTTTGATGTTGACAATTTTGGCGTTTTTACTTTTTTGGTCAAGTGTGAGTTGTCCCCAAAAATGAGTAAAATTGACCAAATTTTTTTTATGCCTTTCGACTCTGTTTCATGTAAGGATCATTTCATTGTATCGGAAGAAAAAAATCGGTACGGCGGAAGTTGGTCAAATTTAGCAAAATATTTTTTTCATACATTTTGTATGAAGGAAAAAATTACCAACTTTTTTTAAGATGTTTTTTGATTGAGTGTCATGTAAGGATCATTTTATTGTATGGGAAGGAAAATGTATGGGCAACAGAAGTGGGTCAAATCTGAGTACTAATAATACGTGTTTATGCTGTAAGAAGATGCATTACTGTATTTTTGACTAACTTCCATTGTCCAGACATTTTTCTTCCCATACAATGAAATGATCCTTACATGAAACTAAATCAAAAAACATCTTTAAAAAAATTGGAAATTTTTTCGTTCAAACAATTTGTATGAAAAAATATTTTGCTAAATTTGACCAACTTCCGCCGTCCCGATTTTTTTCTTCCGATACAATGAAATGATCCTTACATGAAACAGAGTCGAAAGGCATTAAAAAAAAATTTGGTCATTTTACTCATTTTTAGGGACAACTCACACTTGACCAAAAAAGTAAAAACGCCAAAATTGTCAACATCAAAAAAGAGTTAAAGGTTCCTAAGAAAATTTTCTCGTATCTCTTATGTATAAGGATTTCTCCCTTTTGGCCCATTTAAAAGAAACACCCTGTATAATACAACCGTAGTAAAAAAAATACGTGATCAAATCATCTAATGACTGACCCAGGGCAAGACAGGAGGGACTACCTGACGGTTACCTGATAGACAGTTCCGCAAGATCTGTGAGACTTTAACCCATTTTAATTGTATATGTGTTATGTTGACCATGATGCCTGGACAATTGGTTGGACAGAAATAAAACCCGTAATGTTTTCTAAACTAGTTCTAGGCTCCTAGTTTAATTAGATCCAGTTGAATACCAGTACTTTATCAATTCTACATTCATCTATAGAACCCTGATTTGTTTTTACAGAACATAAAACTCCGCCTTTTTTATGTTTTTCTTAATGCCAAATGGGCACTAAACCATCAACCAGAGCAGAATATAAATCTACATTTTTTAATTAAGCACTTGTTCCTTTTGAAGCACTATTAGGTACCTAGTTAGGGTCGCAGTTTGTTAGGAAAGGTTCGGTTAGAAACCTGCCGTTTCTGTCCGAATTTGGGTCGGACACGCCCCACTCCTACAAAGGCCTTTCTCGACCATTTGTGGCTGCACTTTGCCTTTACGAGTAGTCTAGATAGTTTTACCTCTTATAGCTTAGAAAAAAATAGGCTAAACTCAACCTTATTATAACGACTGTAAAATTCACTGTTTAAGGAGATTGAAGAACAAGGTTTAAAGTTCCTTATTCCCGTTTGGAAATGGATGAGTCTTCGATCAGACAAGTGTTGTATCTGGTATGTTGTTGCACGACTTAAGCCGTTTGTATACGACCGTTTTTTTTGCCGGACTTGACCCTAATAAGTTCGTCGGTACTACGTTTCTACACTTGCTACGTCGGTACTAGACCTAGTCACCGAAACAGTCTTTAAAGCGGCAAATAAAACGCCAACACGCAAAAAGCCTGACAAAAATAAAAAAGTAATTAAAAGTGAAGTTTCAGAACAAAGTGAATGGGAGTTGAGTTTATTTTTTATTTGTATTTGGTTCTAAGGCGGCTCCTAATTGACTGAACGTTCATTGTACGTCTTCTGCAGCCACGACTTCTATTATTAAATGCTAATTAATAATTTATTTATGAGAGGAAAATATTTTTCTGCGTACTATTTAGTTCTTGTAAAAGTCCTCGGTTCAATCAACTTGCACGTACACGTATGTAAAACTTGATCAAGCATTTTTTACCTATTCAATTCGATCAAGCATCATCATCATCTGCCTAGCCGTTTCCCGAAGCAAGTCGTCGAAGTTTAGGTCGAACCAGAAGCAGATAAATATCAGTGTTTTACATGGAGCGACTGCCTAACGGACCTTCACAACCCAGTAACTGGGTAATACGATGCCCCATCGTAAGACTGGTTATCAGACTTATGAGCTTTTGAGTAAATAATGATTGTCAAAGATCTAAAAATAACAGGACCGATGGTTTTTCGTGGTGTTTTGTGTATCCATCCACAGACCAACCTCGGCAAGCGCGGATTAACCCGGAAAATCGGCTGTGTGGCTGTAATTATTTAGCCACGAGCTCCTAAGGCAGGATCCTCCTTTGTGAGCAGAAAAGGATTTGCTGGTACGGTTAGTGCAGTGTCTGAAAGATTGACTGTTGTGCAGTATGTCGCGGGTTCGAACACCGTACCGCATGGAACAATTGTATTGTATTACCTAAAAGTAGTTTTTCCGGTTCCAGACCTGGAAAAACACCCAGGTGTTTGTGTACAACACTTAATACAATTCCTAAATTGTCTACAATGCGGTATTAGTTTAAAATGACGGAAACGTCGTGTTAGTTCATCACTGTAAAAAGTCGTCGTGGGCGATGGGGTCAAACGATTTATTTTCAAAATGGGTCTGGGATTTTTTGTCGATTGTAAAATCATGGATGGATGAAGTTTTAAGCAAATGAATGAATAATGAAGCTGAGACAATTGTAAGTGAACATTCAGTATTCACGTTTTAATAAACCTTATAAATGCTTTTTTACTTGTAATAACTTCGATAAAACTAAGGACCCACTGCAGCGCGCCCCGACGCATAGAGATGTCAAATTTTACCATTGTATGCAAGTATCTCAATTGATATAGAAATCACGCCTAGCACAACACACTGCCAACGCGGAAATGGATCCCGCCGAGCGCGGGGCGTGCCGTGCGATGAATTGCTGTTACATTGATAAACAGCTCTTTCATTATACTCTCCAATGACTCGCATAAACTAACAAATAAAAAAAAACGTTTTATTTAATGTTGTATAATAATATACAGAATACACAGAAATAATAAAATAATAATTTTGTTGAGCAATTGAGCATTTCCAGCATAAATTGGGCGCCCACCCAGCGCTGGTTTTCAGTTGACCGCCTGTAATGTCTCACGGACAAATAAAAAGACAAAGACAAATAAAATAAACTCCTGCTCCGCAGACCAGGGGTTGATTTGGTACTGTAAAGATCCTGTACGATGGATCTCAACGTCAACAAATATATGAAATTGAGCAACGTCCTGCAATTTGAGATATGAAAAGCAAAGAATATAGTAACCGCATACAAAAAGTTCATCTGCATCACGGCCGGGGGAGCAAATTACATCGCTAAGTAAGGCAGATCTGTGCCTCCGTCGATGCGCGCAATACCCATCTTCAGTGGGTGAACCGCCTAACGTAACACGAGTCTATCTCTCCAGTTTAGTTTGCAGAAATCAATTTTCCATATAAATTGAAGTTTTGTATGTTTTTAATTTGCTACTTCTCAACTTATGGTACTGTACAGTCTTTAACCAATGTATATTTTTCCTCTCTTATATTTTTCCTAGTATGTAAATGCTTACCTTAATTGTGTTTGTTTAGAACTACGGCACCTTTATAACCTCCTTTCCGTTTACCTCATAACAACTATTATCTATTAATGTTCAGGTGCAATAAATAACGCATATTGAACTTTAGAAATACATAGAAATAAATCTGTATAGAGCTATTCTCTTAGCCAACTATTTTTTAACTGTTTTCGTATTTTGCAACCTAATCAGAGGACGGCGGTGTAGCTAGCATTGTTATCCTGTCGTAGCGAAAAATAGCTACGCATTCGTAGCAAAAAATCGCTACGCATTCGTAGCAAAAATCGCTACGCATTCGTAGCAAGAAGTCGCTACGCATTCGTAGCAAACATCGCTACGCATTCGTAGCAAGAAGTCGCTACTCATTCGTAGCAAACATCGCTACGCATTCGTAGCAAGAAGTCGCTACGCCCAGCGGTTCTCAAACTTTTTCGGTGACTGAACACTTTCGAAAAGCAAAATGTTCGACGCAACGCCAAAATAAAACAAAAACTTACGCCCGCACAAAGGCTTACTGGAGCCCTAGGGCTCTGCGGAGCATAGTTTGAGTTCTACGCGAGTTGAGAGCTGAGCTACGCATTCGGATATTTAAAACATTCACAACCGGATTGATAGCTCGTTCTTTGTTTTTTTTTATTTTCGTGGTAAAATCATCAAATGTGTCCTCCCACCTCGGGCAGGGCGGGAGGGACTGTCAGACTTGTACTGACTAAAATCCATGGTGCCCTTCAATAGCCCTATGTTCCGGGGTCACTGTAATGACAATAAGTCCCGCGACCCTGGCAGGCTTTGACCCTCTGAGAGGGGGCCCCGTCATTTTGTTGACGCTCGATGTCCGCATTCCCAACCTTTGACGTAGTAACGAATAAAATATTGCTCCAAAGTCTTAATTGTTGCAGTGCCGGCCGACACAATTGCGTTGCAGCAAAAATCTGTTTCAAAAATTTCGAACATGTAGGTCCGATTGTCGCATCTCTATGGCTAGCAATTTGAAAATGGAACACGATTTGCATCTCAATGGCTTGAAAATTTAGGGTTCCGTGTCATTAATTTTTACATCCTTAGGGGACATGCTCGCGATTGGATTTAACGGTGCAGTCTTGGGTTCGAAACCCGGGTCGGGCTAAGTAATATTGGATGTTTCTATTAGGAATTACTCAGTGACCGCTAGGAGTTTAGAAATTAGGGATACGATACCCAGGTGTCTCAAAAAGCACATTAAGCTGATGATCCTGACTTTCTGTATAGGAACAGGGTAATATATTCTGTCTAAGAGTCCATTCCACTGCACCCAGGGTGGAAGGGCTTGACTGATGATTTTTGGCGGATCGTCGTGCTCCTGAATTCTCCCTGTGAACATCTTGACTTTTATATTAGCCCTAATCGGCTGCGGGACTAATGAATTACTTCGACCCCGGCACGTAAAGGGCTATTCAAGGACACCGTGGATTTTGGTCAGTACAAATCTGACAGACCCTCCCACCCTACCCCGGATGGTAGGACTCATTAGATGATTAACCACGATAAAAAAAACCTAAAGTTCCTAGATTTTCAATGCAGGTTTCATTAAATCTGCTTAGATTGGCTTAGATCCTAATGCCAAAATATGATGTCGAAAACAGACATGAAGTCTGTTAGTAACGAGTCCTTACATGGCTTGTTTAACACAAGCTCTGCTTAGCTTGGGACTAGATGGCGTTGTGTGATAGTTGTGGGATATTATATTATTATTATTATATTGTTGTGACGTCATGTGGCGATGCTATGGCTGAATTAATGACGACACGGTTAAAGAATTAAAAAAAAATGCGGACGTGCATCGACATCTCAGTTTGTTGATTCATCATACGGAACTCCTCGGACTACAGGCTTTTAATTTTGAAAAACATTTGCGCTACATATAAAACAATGATTGTATGATTGGGAAGTCGCCTTTGATCATCAGCGGAGCTAAAACGGTCATAATAAGCAATATTCCTAAATATGAACTTCTTGAATTTCCAGCAATTTCACTAGTAATACTTGTAAATAGTAAATTCGTGTGAAAATCGCACGCATAGAATTGTTGTTTTCATTTGGCGGATCCGAGGCGGGCGGGGTAAAATTTAAGAAAATATTTGGTACACTAGAAAATTTTCACTATATTAATGCATAAAAAGTTTTATCAGAATTTTCAAAAATCTCCATTCCTAAGGTTTCTTTTAGTGCAAAATCCAGGTTTATGAAAATAGTTTATTTGCCTACATTTTACCGTTTCTAAGTAGTCTTATTTTCTTCGCAACGGTGAAAGCATCCGTTTTTCTTGTAGCTAGCATAAAAATAGCATTTCTTAGTAATGCCTACTCACGCTTGGCCACGTCCTACAGCCCTACATGCGGGAAAAAAAATAGAGAAATTGCATAGAGCATGCCACGATTCATTGCGATGCGACGTTGGCGGTATATAGTCAAGGCGGTCGAACAAACAATGTTGCTTGCGTGACTTGCCGTCGACCCGGGCATGGTCCATGGTCAGACAGCGAGTTGCCCTTTACTCGCCGCCCACATGCCCGCGCCTACGGTGCCCGGAGATCATCTTGCGACGTCCGTCGTTGTGGGCGTCCGCAACCGCGCGTCTCATATACTAGCACGAGAATTACTCATAACAGCTTATTTGCACTGCCAGCTATAATTTTGAAAATGTAGACAAATTCGATTTACATTTTTTTGCGATTTATTTATATTGTCTGACAGTTTAAATTATTTATGCGGCCTACCCAAATGTCCTTTCTTTGGTATTGTTCGTCGTATTGTTGAGCTTCTTGTGTTATGAGTTGAGCTACACGATAACTGACACGTGCTTGCACTGACTGGACAGGTCCACTCATCAATCTGTGTGGTTCTTTCTTCAAAAGACTATCTCAGACAAATGCATGGTTCTCATATACCTGTACCAATGCAAAGTTGTCTGGACTTAAAAACTGTGACCTCTGAATTTGTTTTGGATGTTTCTTCTCAGAGTAGTTAGGTACGAAACACCGGCCTCATCTAGTTTAAAAATAATATCTTTTGACGTATAAAAGAGTTTGCCAAAACCAATTTACTAAATAAAGATGGGAGATCTCAAATTGTTGCGTTTTTGCTTTTCTTTTAGCTACTCATAACGAAGAAACGTCGAATTACATATTACCCTGTATAACTTTAATGTAATAATGTAAATCCGTTGTCTAAATATATACCTATCGAGTATCCTTCATATTTCAGCTTACTACTTGTAGAGGACGGAGTGGACTTGATGAATAAAAGTCAGTATTCACCACTAGGAGATTATATTTCCATAGGTTTTAAAATATTACATTCGCTAATTCAGAACAGGTACAACTTGCGTGGTTACAGTTTGATACTTCTATCTAACGCGCTACGAAACACGAGACATGTGCACTCTTTCGAATCCCGAGGCGAACAGAACGATTGCAATAGGCAAAATGTGCACGGAAGACGATAAACTTCCGGTTCAGCTTTCTAGAAAATTCTGGAATGTTCGAAACTGTTGCCAACAGCAATCCCCCTGGTGTCGAGTGGAAAAAACTACAACATTCATTCATAATATAACAATGGTTCATTGATAAAAGGCGCCTCTGGTGTCGAGCAGCGCAAACAGTCGTTCACTATGTGCTAAAGTCCTTATCTTCTAACGCCATCTTGAGGCGAGTGGGGCGAACAAGGTGACATTTATTGTTGACTGTTTCCGCCACGCGCCAACAGAGGACGCTACGTGGTATATCAGTCACATTTTCTCCCGCCGTGTATGGACGTCGGCACACCAACTCATCTATCTGCCAAATCGCTCAACCTAGTATAAACCTTCCACCGTGATAAAGCTGACGATCAATCAAAGAAATCAGGTCGGGCAGCCAGATTTGTCGGCGTCCATACATAACGTACACAATTGTACCACTAGTGACTGGTATACACTTAATACTACTCACAATTGAATGCAAGGAACAATTCGATGCATTAGACATGACAATATATAATAAAATAAAGCTAAGGGTAGCCGCTCCAGAATCCTTGCCCTGCTATATATTATTCAATGAATAAAAAAATCTCCTCCGGGTGGCAGGATACTGAAGTGGCGCCAGGAAAAACACATATAACAATATGAGGACTTAAATCTATTCAACGCTAATGTCTACAACAATACAATACGTGATGACTAATTTTCTACGGGTATGACCGCGAGACGTTTAACAGGACGACGCATCACACCGCTCTTGGTTTTGACGTCGACGACTCTTACGACACCGTCTGCGCCTGGGTACGTGCGTTCGACTCTCCCCTTCGGCCATATGTTTCTTGGTAAGTTTGGGTCCACTATTACAACCAAATCGCCCTCCTTGATCATGTTGCCGCGTCCATGCGGCTCCCGCCGGTTTTGAAGCGTAGGCAATACTTCGCGTACCCATCGTTGCCAGAACAAATCCGCTAGGCGTTGTGACGCTCTCCAATGTGAACGACGTAATTCGTCGGGCCTTGTGAAAATTCCCGGGAGCGGAACTTTGGAGGGTGCGCCGAGCAGAAAGTGGTTAGGCGTCAAGGCTTCCTCGTCGTCTGGGTTAACCGACACATGGGTCAAGGGTCGGGAATTAACCGTATGTTCCACCTCCGTTAAAAGTGTATGGAGCACATCTTCATACGGATGTCGATCGTTAAGCGTAGCGTTCAACGCGGTCTTCACCGTGCGTACTAACCTTTCCCATGCTCCGCCCATGAATGGCGCTCCTGGTGGAATGTAGCGCCAGTCGATGCAACGCACCTCTGCTTCATGTTGAAGTGATTCTAGGGCAGCCTTACGTAGCTCAGCATCTGCCCCATGGAAATTGGTACCGTTGTCACTCCAAATGACTTCAGGACATCCGCGACGCGCCATCATGCGCCTCAGCGCGAGTATAGCGGCATCCGTTGACAGCGAGGCGGCGACCTCCAAATGGACAGCACGCGAAGTGAGACAAGTGAACAATGCCACGTAGCGTTTTTCGTGATGTCTTGCTACTGTGACAGAGAGTGGTCCGAAATAATCCAGTCCTGTGTGTGTGAACGGACGTTGATGATGCGCCAGTCGGCAGGGTGGTAAATCGCCTGTCAGTGGCTCCGGCGGCACGACCTTGCGTAGTCTGCAGGGTTGGCAGAGGCTGATTGCCGCACGGACTGATGGCCTCAGGCGCAAAATCCAGTAGTGCTGTCTTACTTCGTTCACGACGCATTCCACTCCGCTGTGATGTAACTTCCGATGGATCCAATCTATGTACAAGCGGCAGTACCGGTGATTGCCGTCAAGTACTGCTGGTGATTGTGCTTCTCGTGGTACGTCTACTGCTGCTGCAATGCGCGGTCGTATCCTCATTATCTTGTTTTCGTCGATTGTCAGGGATAATCGCTTCAGTCGGCTGTCTGCTGGTATCTTTCTCCCGCCGGTGACATGCCGCAATTCGTTCGCGAAGCTTTCTTCCTGTATAGCACGCGTCCATAGGACTTCAGCCCGACGTGTGTACTGTGTACTAAGGGGTATGTAGACCGTCTGCGATGTGCTGAGGTTGCGGCTGCGCACTCCGGATCGTTTTCCCGTACCTTCCCGTTGTTTTGCCGTCCAGTCCGGGTCGTCTGCACTAACGTCTTTATTGCGTTTGCGAGTAGCTGTTGTGGTGTAGACTCGAAGTCGGTCGATGAACTGGAGAATACGGGCCGTGGCGCGGATGAGTCGGAGCCAGGAAGAGAAACGTGTGACGTCCGGTAGTGCCTCTGTTAAGGTCGATCGTTCGTTATCGGAAGCAGTGGTGACACGTTCTTCGCCCGTTTCAATGAGGGGGTGAGGGTCTGTTTCACGCGGCCAGGCGTCTTCGTCGTCATAGAGAAATGAAGGACCGGTGTACCAGCGATGGTGTGCAGAGAAGTGAGCTGGTATACTGCGAGTCGAGTCGTCGGCGACGTTGTGAGCGGTGGGAACCCAGCGCCATTCGCTTCGTTCGGTGGTTTCTTCTAATTCTGCTACTCGGTGCGCGACGAACGGTTTGAAGGAACGTGCGCCGGCGCGCAGCCACGCCAACACGGTGCGCGAGTCGGACCAGAACACTCGACGGTCGGGGCGACGATCGTGTTCTTCTTCCACGCAGCGTGCCAGTCGTCCGCCGAGTACAGCTGCCTGTAATTCAAGTCTAGGTATAGTTGTGATCTTAAGGGGCGCGACGCGCCCTTTCGCTGCCGCGAGCGACACGTTCACCTGGCCTATGCCGTTCTCTGAACGCCAATATGCTGCTGCAGCATAGGCACGTTCGCTCGCGTCCACGAATACGTGCAGTTCCACCCTAGTCGCGTTACTATAACCCGAGTGGCAACGTGGAATACGAATGCCTTTCAGACTTTGCAAAGCAATTAACCAGTCCCGCCATTTACGTTCTAAACCTTTAGGTAGGCGTTCATCCCAACCGATTTTTAAACGCCAAGCATCTTGTAATATGGACTTTGCTTGGGTCGTAAACGGCGCGGCTAGTCCCAACGGGTCATACAAAGACATCATCGTCTTTAACAACTGACGCTTTGTGATCTGCTTACTCAAATGAGAAGGGTCTACTTTCCTGAAGTTGAATCCTAAAGTGTCGTCTTGGTGTCGCCAGATAAGGCCGAGAATTTTTTCTTCCTTGTTGAGCAGAATGTCCTTTTCTGCGGGCTCGGTTGTGAGACCGGCGACAGCTGCAGGCTCGTTGGACGCCCACTTCTGCAACTCGAAGTTACCTCTCCGGTGTACCGTGTCGACTGCTTTAGACACTCGGTTCGCTTCTTCTACGTTGTCAAAGCTCTGTAAAAAATCATCCATATAATGGTTTCGTACTATAGGGTCAACCGCTTCGGGGTAGTCACCCGCGTGAATATGTGCGTTATGATTTTTCACGTAAATCGCAGTGCTCGGGGAAGAAGTCGCACCAAATAGCACTGCTCTCATTCTATATTCCCTGGGCGCTAAAGTTGTATCCTCGCGCCATAGAAAACGCAGTGCGTCTCTATCTTCCACTCTCACTGTTATTCGCAAAAACATATCCTTTATGTCCGCCGAAACGGCGACAGGTTTTTGCCTAAATCGCATCAATACGCCGAGGAGTGATTGTAAGAGATCGGGGCCTGTCAGAAGATAATCATTGAGGCACACTCCATTTGTGCGTGCCGCTGCATCATACACAATTCTGACTTTACCTGGTTTATACGGATTTATTACTGGAAAATGCGGTAGGTACCACTTGTGTGTGCTAGATGGCGTTGGCGGTGCTAGCTCTGCGTATCCATTTGTTATCAGTGCTTTCACCTGCTCTGCATATTTTTGCTGGAGTGTTTGATCTTTGCGTAAACGGGATTCAGTACCTTTTAGTCGGTTGAGCGCAGAAGCGTAGTTGTCTGGAAAACATCTTTTTTCATTTTTCCATAATAGGCCAGTCTCGTAGCCGCCTTCTGGCAGAGCGCGTGTTGTTTCTTGTAATATTTTCAACGCTCTTGTTTCTGGGTCTGCTTGCGGGCGGCGTGGCTGTACTCCTAATGACTCTAAGCTAAAATGCTCTTGTACAAGTTTTTCAAGGGATTCGTCTGTACTTACATGACCGCATCGCTCTCCGGTTTGTGGTAAAACATGTAGTTTTGTCAGACTGCATATTTTCCCATGTAATGTCCAGCCAAGCGGTGTGCGTGAGGCTACTGGTTGACCTTTCAAGCCTATTCTCGCTTCCGAGGCGAGTAGGAGTGCCCAGTTGTCCTGCCCAATCAGGACTGTTGGTATGCCAGCATCATATGCTAACTCCTCAACTATAGGAGTCAGGTGCTCAAAGTTTGCCAAGTCCTGTGCACTTATTGACTGCCCTGATAGTTCGAGTCTGTCGATGGTTCTGGCTTCGATGTCAATGCCTTTAGTTGTGTATTTTCCTCGTATATTTACCTTGACTCGTTGAGAGTTCGTAGCATCGATGCGTGTGCCTGCTACAGCCTCGATGTAGAATGGTTCGTTTGGACCTTCTGCGCCTATCCGCTGTGCGACTTCAGTAGTAAGTAGAGTTATTGTCGATCCATCGTCCAACAAAGCAAATGTGTCTACTTTACCGTTTGGTCCCGTTAGTGTCACTGGTACTACTTTCAGCAAAACTCGATTGTACGTGCGCGGCGTGCTCGTGTTGGTGATGACGGTGTGCGGCGTGGAGTCGGAGCGCGATGCCACGTGCTCTGCAGCTGTGACGCGAGGACGCTCTTCACCGTCGTTTGAGGCGCTCGTTCCCCGACTGTTGTCGCCATGCAGCAGCCTGTGATGATAGTGCTCGCAGTCTTGCACCTCACACTGCTTGCTCTTGCATCTATGCTTCCACGTACGTCGGTTTAGGCACCTGAAACATAATTTATTTTTACGTGTTATTTCCCATCTATCCGTTATCGTCATATTCCTAAACTTAGGACAGATAGCCACGTTATTGCAGTTGCCGTTGCAGATCACACACGGTTTTTCATTGGTATCTGCCATTTTAAGAGTCTTGTGAGCAGGTCGGTGAGAACGTTTCCGTTCATGTTCCCCTTCTACTGTGGCGTGCCGTGCATTTAGGTCTGCCTCCTTAGTGAGAAATCGTCCCAACACTATCAGGCCAGGCTCTGCGTCACCTGCAGCCATCTCATAATCGTACCACCTGCTCCTTAATGTGACCGTCAACTTTTCTGATATCACAGAAATCATTTCCGGGCTATGTAAATATTCTGTTCTTCCTAGAGCTTGTACCGCAGCGATAGCGTTTGTTACTTTTGATGCGAACACACATATATCTGTAGGGTTATCTGACACTTTAGGTAACTGACGTAATTTATTTAATTCGTAAGTTATCAATGCGTGGGGTCGTCCAAATCTAGATTCTAACCTTTGCATAATTTGAACAGACGATGCTCCAAGAAACAGACATTTAACTGCCTCAAACGCGGGCCCTCTCAACGCCTTTCTGAGGCGGGCTAAATTCCCTGCCTCTGTATGAGTTGAAGCAGACTCATTATACGCTGCTTTAAAATGCAGCCAATCGCCGGGTTGGCCACTATAAATAGGTAAATCAAATTCATACCTGCTGGCGGCGGGTTTTCCCCGCGCTACCTCTAACAATGCCTGAGTTAGTCCTTGCAGCAGACTCCCCTCGTCGCTACGTCGCGGCGAGGTCGGTGGCGCGTCGTCACGCGTTGTCGTCCGTGTGTCGTCGCGTCGCGGCGGCGTGGGTGAGTTTCTGTGTGGCGTCGTGGGTTGTGACGTCAGCGGATGGGTGTGGCCGCGGTGCCCGCTGAGGGAGTCTACAGCTTCCGTTTGACGTTTCGATGATGCAGCCGAGCTTCCCTCCAATAATTCTTCATGTGCTGATTCTGCCTCCAAGAGCGCTAACCTGGCGGCGGCGAGTTCCAATCTCGCCTGGGCCAACGCCTTCCTATTGGTTTTGGTCTCGTCTCGTGGTTGTCCGTGTGGTGTCGTCACCCCTGGGCTGTGACCTTGGGTCTGGTCCGACTCTGTGACGGAATAATCGGGCGGGTCTGTCGTCACCGCCGCTGTCGCCATTTCCGTGGAGACGGGCTCGTTCCCTTCCGTGGCCGCTGTGAGAGGTTCTTGCATACCGCGTGTCTTCACCATGTCTACGATATTGCATTCACCACACTACCACTTCCACGTAATATCAAACTGGAACCACGCGTTTGCACCTGTCCGGTTAGAAGGACCAATGTAGAGGACGGAGTGGACTTGATGAATAAAAGTCAGTATTCACCACTAGGAGATTATATTTCCATAGGTTTTAAAATATTACATTCGCTAATTCAGAACAGGTACAACTTGCGTGGTTACAGTTTGATACTTCTATCTAACGCGCTACGAAACACGAGACATGTGCACTCTTTCGAATCCCGAGGCGAACAGAACGATTGCAATAGGCAAAATGTGCACGGAAGACGATAAACTTCCGGTTCAGCTTTCTAGAAAATTCTGGAATGTTCGAAACTGTTGCCAACAGCAATCCCCCTGGTGTCGAGTGGAAAAAACTACAACATTCATTCATAATATAACAATGGTTCATTGATAAAAGGCGCCTCTGGTGTCGAGCAGCGCAAACAGTCGTTCACTATGTGCTAAAGTCCTTATCTTCTAACGCCATCTTGAGGCGAGTGGGGCGAACAAGGTGACATTTATTGTTGACTGTTTCCGCCACGCGCCAACAGAGGACGCTACGTGGTATATCAGTCACACTACTTACCATCTAATCTAACTAATATTATCAATGCGAAAATTGTGAGAGATGGATGTTTGTGACTTTTTCACAAAAAAGTTACTAATCTAATTAAATGACATTTGGTACACATATCGTTTAAAACCAGGATTACGGCATGCTTTTTATCCGGGTATTACAATTCCATGGAATTTTCGAGTTACATGCAGGCACAGCCGCTGGCAGCTGGTATATTAAATGTGATAAAACTATTGAAATGATGAGGATGACATTTAGCACACAGATAATAACAACGATTAACATTTAGGATACTTAATATTCCGCTAGCAAGATCGAACTCTACCTATGCGATATTACGCAAACCTGCGGGGATTAGCTACCAACTATACATAGGGCTGATTATTCAATAGTCAGATAAATTTTATCTGAGGAATAAAAACGGCGGGCGGTTTGACAGCTTATCTATAGAAAATATAATATAATATGTCAAAACGCCAAATCGTAATTTTTATTCCTCAGATAAAAGTTATCTGACTATTGAAAAATCAGCCCTTAATAGTATATGTAGGTATATGAGACTATTAGAGCCGCATAAAGACAAACTGTACGCAACTTGTTTAATTTCGTCGTGCAATAGCTGTTGCAAAGCGCGTCGCTAGAATGTGTGGCCAGGGGTTAAGGTAGTGTCTAGGCATTATGTAATGTGCTCCGGTATAAGAAATATTTTATTCAAAACATAATCTGATAATCTTGGATTATGGCGGATTCTTCACGATGGCGTAAGTAATCACGTTTACTAGAAATGCCCGGTATGTAACTTGTTTGATATACCATTTTTGTAGTTTCTTGATTTATTAATTTGGTTTAAAATTGGAAATCTAAGTGCAAATCTTGGCGTCCATCTTTTTCAGATGGAAAGATGAGGTCTTTTTTAATCGTGGTAAAATCATCAAATGAGTCTTCCCACCCCGGGCAGGGCGGGAGGGACTGTCCGACTTGTACTGACTAAAATCCACGGTGTCCTTCAATAGCCCTTTATGTTCCGGGGTCACGGTAAAGAAATAAGTCCCGCGACCCCGGCAGGCTTTTGGCCCTCTGTAGGCCCCGTCATCATGCTGACGCTCCATGAGGCGCGCGTGGAACACAACGCGCCGTCGACCCGGAAAGATGAGGTCTGGAATGGACTCGGAGCGAACTCTGGGTGATCTCGGGGATCTTAGAGGGCCAACGCATGCCAGGGTCGCGGGCCTGTCTCATCAGGGTCCTTAGCCAAACAGCAGACGACAATCGTTATCGTTCACCAGTCACCAATAAATTTTAAACTTTATACCTCAGCGCGTAAAGTTGAAAATCTATTGAAGTTCACAGATCGTTTTCGTTTGTTTCGTTCGTTATCGATCAGCAGTTTTTAATAGATTTTCGACTTTACGCGCTGGGGTATAAAGTTGAAAATGTATGGGTGACTGATGAACGATAACGATTGTCGTCAGCTGGCGTCTGCTGTTTGACTAAGGCCCCAGATAACCGTGACTCTGGAACGTAAAGGGCTATAGAAAGATCCAACTTTGCTTTCCCCTCTAAAGAGGCAGTTTTATATTCCATTATGATTTAGGTTCACAAATGTGCAAGCAAATGTAATGTTGAGTAAAAAGCTTTGGGTTATAACAATAACAAATGTGTTTTGCATCTCACGTGACAAATGCGACACGTTTACTGGTAACGTGGAATTTTATATATATTTCACACAATATAATGTATGCTATATTTTTACGAGCTTTCTGTGCTAATATAAATTTATCCAACCTTTCAAACTATGCGGTCGCGGGATTTATTTCTTTACCGTGACCCCGGAACATAAAGGGCTATTGAAGGACACCGTGGATTTTAGTCAGTACAAGTCTCACAGTCCCTCCCGCCCTGCCCGGGGTGGGAGGACTCATTTGATGATTACACCAAGATAAAAAAAAAACCTTTCAAACTATGTAATAAAAACAATAATGTTATAAAATTAGTTTCTTTGTTTGTTACCTATCACTCCCAAAACCTCTGCTCTTTTTTTTTGTTTGTAGCCCGCTTTTCCTCCATAAGAAATCTATACTTCTATACTAACCTAAAAAAACAAACGTCATACACCATTAAAACTCAAAAGCTGTCAAAAGCCTACGGCGAAAATTTTTGTTCCGAAGTTGGCAGTCTGATACGTAGTATCTCTAAGTAGTCTGTGGTCGGCTCCCTACGCAGCGGTCGTGCGCGAAGTCTAATAATTTTCCTGCGATTTTTTTTAGATTTCGTTCTTAAAACTACACTTGCGCAAAAGTTCTTCTCAGAGCTAAACAACAGTTCTTCTCAGAGCTAATCAACAGTTCTTTTCAGGGCTAACCAACAGTTCTTTTTAGGGGTAACCAACAGTTCTTTTCAGGGCTAATCAACAGTTCTTTTCAGGGCTAAACAACAGTTCTTTTCAGGGCTAAACAACAGTTTTTTTCAGAGCTAGAATATTAATAACTATTAACATTTTCTTGAACATTTGAAAATGCCTAAGAGAGCCAGGTCTCAACTTTCTAAACATAGTTCTCAAGCACGGGCAGCAAGAATACGTCGTATGGGAGAATGATCACCTGAACGTTCACAACGCCTTGCTGAACAAAATCAGAGAAACTCTCAGGTAGGCGCACGAGAGTCAAGTGTCGAACGTTCGCAACGGCTTGCACAACAAGATCTGAGAACCTCTGAGTTACGTGCACGAGAGTCGAGGCTGGAGCGTTCCCAACGTCTTCATGAACAAAATGTAAGGACCTCTGACTTACGCGAATGAGAGTCAAGTGTCGAACGTTCGCAACGGCTTGCACAACAAAATCTGAGAACCTCTGAGTTACGTGCACGAGAGTCGAGGCTGGAGCGTTCCCAACGTCTTCATGAACAAAATGTAAGGACCTCTGACTTACGCGAATGAGAGTCAAGTGTCGAACGTTCGCAACGGCTTGCACAACAAAATCTGAGAACCTCTGAGTTACGTGCACGAGAGTCGAGGCTGGAGCGTTCCCAACGTCTTCATGAACAAAATGTAAGGACCTCTGACTTACGCGAATGAGAGTCAAGTGTCGAACGTTCGCAACGGCTTGCACAACAAAATCTGAGAACCTCTGAGTTACGTGCACGAGAGTCGAGGCTGGAGCGTTCCCAACGTCTTCATGAACAAAATGTAAGGACCTCTGACTTACGCGAATGAGAGTCAAGTGTCGAACGTTCGCAACGGCTTGCACAACAAGATCTGAGAACCTCTGAGTTACGTGCACGAGAGTCGAGGCTGGAGCGTTCCCAACGTCTTCATGAACAAAATGTAAGGACCTCTGACTTACGCGAATGAGAGTCAAGTGTCGAACGTTCGCAACGCCTTGCACAACAAAATCTGAGAACCTCTGAGTTACGTGCACGAGAGTCGAGGCTGGAGCGTTCCCAACGTCTTCATGAACAAAATGTAAGGACCTCTGACTTACGCGAATGAGAGTCAAGTGTCGAACGTTCGCAACGCCTTGCACAACAAAATCTGAGAACCTCTGAGTTACGTGCACGAGAGTCGAGGCTGGAGCGTTCCCAACGTCTTCATGAACAAAATGTAAGGACCTCTGACTTACGCGAATGAGAGTCAAGTGTCGAACGTTCGCAACGCCTTGCACAACAAAATCTGAGAACCTCTGAGTTACGTGCACGAGAGTCGAGGCTGGAGCGTTCCCAACGTCTTCATGAACAAAATGTAAGGACCTCTGACTTACGCGAATGAGAGTCAAGTGTCGAACGTTCGCAACGCCTTGCACAACAAAATCTGAGAACCTCTGAGTTACGTGCACGAGAGTCGAGGCTGGAGCGTTCCCAACGTCTTCATGAACAAAATGTAAGGACCTCTGACTTACGCGAATGAGAGTCAAGTGTCGAACGTTCGCAACGCCTTGCACAACAAAATCTGAGAACCTCTGAGTTACGTGCACGAGAGTCAAGGCTGGAGCGTTCCCAACGTCTTCATGAACAAAATATAAGGACCACTCAGTTGCGCGAAAGAGAGTCGAGTGTCGATCGTGTGCAGCGACTTAGAGCTCAAGCAGACAGACAGCAGTTGTCCACAAATAGAGTTCGCAATCAAATTTTAGCTAACAGCAACAGACTGGCTTTCAGATATGATCCGCAGATTGATTATGCACAACAAGCGTCCGTCCAAATTGGAGTCATGAATAAGATCTGCTCTAACTGCTCTGCCAAGAAATGGGTGGACGAACCTAATGGTATGTGCTGTGCTTCAGGTAAAGTCTGTCTTCCTAACCTTCAGGAGCCGCCACAACCAATAAAAAATCTTTTAACTAATAACCATCCATTATCTGGTATTTTTTTTACAAATATACGTAAATACAATAGTCTTTTTCAAATGACTTCTTTTGGCGCAAAAGAAATCAGGGAAGGTAATTTTATGCCCACTTTTAAAATTGAAGGACAGGTGTATCATCTCATTGGTAGCCTTTTACCACCATCAGGCCAAAACCCACAGTTCTTGCAAATATATTTTATTTCGGATGCAGACCAGTTATCGTTGCGATCAAGCATCGCACCAACCTTAAAAATGGATTTAATTCGCGAATTACAGACCGCTCTGAATAATCATAATGTGTATATACGGAGTTTTAAACAAAACTTAGAACTCAACTCCTCAGATAATTTAAAGTTAATTATTCATTCAGATCGCACTCCACAGACAGCACACAGAGGCAGATATAATGCTCCTACTGTAAACGAGGTAGCCGTTCTCTTGGTCGATGAAGATAAAGGTCCCAGGGATATAGTCTTACACGGTAGAGACGGACAGCTCAAAAGAGTTTCTGAGCTACATCGGTCCTATGATCCACTACAGTATCCTATAATATTTATGACAGGAGAAGACGGTTATTATTTGACTATCCCTCAGCAGGGTTCTGCGCGTAATAAAACTGTTTCGTGTATGCAATTTTATGCATTTAGATTAATGTTTAGAACTAACTCTTTTAATCCGTTACATTATTACAGAGACTTATTTAGTCAATATTGTGTTGACATGATGGCGAAAATGATATCGGAAAGATTAAATTATATTTCTCGGAATCAACAAAGACTGAGGGCTGATGATTACATTCATCTCAGAGATGCCTTAAATCATGACGCAAATGTTAACCCATCAAATATCGGTCAACATGTCATATTGCCATCGTCATTTACGGGTTCTCCGCGTTTCATGCACGAGAAAACGCAGGACGCGATGACGTACGTCCGAAATTATGGTAGACCTGACTTATTTGTCACTTTTACATGTAACCCCGAATGGCCTGAAATTAAGGCGGAGCTGCTACCAGGACAACGGTCTTTCGACATAGTCGCTGGCATAAGCAACAAGATCCGCGTACGAAGTCGCGGGCAGAAGCTAGTATAGAGATAAACATAACCTTTTATCCCAAAAAATACTGTTACCCAAAAAAAACAGCAATAACGTTCAAATGATAATAGGTAGCACTACAAATCCATATTGATTGTTGAATTTTAAATTAACGCGAGCGAAGCCGCGGGTAGAAGCTAGTTAATAAGTATAAATATTCTTTTTAAGACAGGCCTGTTGGTCTAGTGGTTAGTGACCCCGACTGCTATGCCGGGGGTCGTGGGTTCGATTCCCACCCAGGACAAATGTTTGTGTGATGAGCATGATCATTTGTTCTGTGTCTGGATGTAATTTATGTATAATATGTATGTATTCAGAAATATATAAGTATGTTTATTAGTTGTCTAGTACCCATAACACGAGCTCTGCTGAGATTGTGACTAGATGGCGTTGTGTGTTAGTGGTGGAATAGTATTATTTTTTAAACACACTTCGATTTCCGCATGGAACAAGTATTTGTATGACCTTGTTATTCCGGGTCTGGATTTGTATGTATGTGTGTTTGGGATAATGACGGGGCCCCCTCTCAGAGGGCCAAACCCTGCCGGGGTCGCGGGACTTATTTCTATCACCGTGACCCCGGAACATAAAGGGCTATTGAAAGACACCGTGGATTTTAGTCAGTACAAGTCTGACAGTCCCTCCCGCCCGGCCCGGGGTTGGAGGACTTATTTGATGATTTTACCAGGCTAAAAAAAAATGTGAGTTTGGGATAAAGTTGTGTTTTTTTTTAAACTGTCTGTCACTGTTCGTAAGATACAGCCGGACAGACGAACAAAAGACTCTTATAAATAAATAAATAAAATTATACCTATCCAATTTTAAATGGTTTACCTTGAGTTAATGAAGGTATAGTACTAAAATGTGATGACCCTAATTATAAACAACTCTAGTACTTTGTTTTACATAATACCTTAATATCTGCGTTAAAATGAGCTTTAGTACGGTGTTAAAATTCATTGCAGTTAACTTATCGTTTACTTAAGCCGGATATATTTATCATTCCTCAATTGATTATTTTAATATTATATATACACAACACTTACCTTCGTACCACAATAACCTTTAAACGTGTGTTGAACACTTGACTAAAAAAATGTGAGATTATGACGTTGAAATAAGGTCCGTTTTGCAGTCACACTTTTTTTAGACGAGTGTTCAACAGATGTTTAAGTTTTTGTAATAAGGCTGACAACGTTTTTTTTTTATTATCATTTTAACAACTATCATTACAGTTCTTCTTTAATGTCAACAACATGTTGGTAGACATCCCTATTAGATAGAAAAAAGGTTGAGCATGACAGCGATAAGAAATAATAAAAAGGCTAATTTGTAAAGTCTGCTGTACTCAATCCACTTATAATAGTAATTGACGCCTCACGTAATTAAAAATTATGAATTTTACAAAATTTTACGCAGCGTCGAATTGCAATGATATTTTGTGATTATCAGACACAGAAAGTATCATAATTATTTCCTTATTACACCATCCTGACAGCTTTCTTGCAAAAATAAAATAAATAAATAAATAAGGGGCAGTGGCAGGCCTAAGAGACGATGGCGGGACGTTTTGGATGCCTTCCATGCGAATTGGCGAGAAGAGTCACAACATCGTGAGAACTGGAAGGAATGGGGAGAGGCCTTTGCTCAGGAGTGGGACAGTTAAGGTTTGAAAAAAAAAAATAAGTATCTATTCTCCTCTTTTTTCCGCACATCTGTCCTTTTTGCAGTCCCGGCTTGATACATAATCCCGAATATAAAACTTAACCCTTTAACCGTCGTAACTCGATTAATTATTTAAAACCGCCACTTAATATTATGCATGTTAAACTGGACATATTATATTCAAAGGGTTAACCGCTAAACGTGTAAGTTCATAATATTAAATACTGCGGTGTGTTGGGTCTTGATAAAGACTTATTACCGTTTAAGCAGTCCGCCATTTTGTGTTTTTAAACGACTGCCCAAAAAAGCGATAGGCTAGCTATTTATTAATTCATGTGGTTTTATAATTATACCTTTTTATTTGAAACTAGCGGCCCGTCCCGGCTTCGCACGGGTGGAAGTCCAAGTCTAAACCCGGTCCCGATGGTTACAAACACAACAAAAAAAGAATTATCCGAATCGGTCCAGCCGTTTTCGAGTTATGAGCTTAGCAACACATTTTGCGATCCATTTTTATATTATAGACTAGCGGCCCATCCCGGCTTCTACCGGTGGAGGACCCGGTCTAAAACCCGGTCACGATGGTTACAAACACAACAAAAAAATAATTATCCGAATCGGTCAAGCCGTTTTCATGTTACGTCGTGACAACGGAAAACGGGTTTAATTTTTATTTATCTATACTAATATTATAAAGAGGTAAATTTGTTTGTTTGTATGTAATGGGTAATCTCCGAAAGTAATGAACCGATTTTGAAAATTAATTCTCTGGTAGAAAGCTACATTATCCCTGAGTGCCATAGGCTATAAATTATAAAGATATCATGCATATTAGCTGAACTATCTCAAGTTTTGTTCAGCCGGGCGGAAAAAAATTGCTCTTCTAACAGAGTTATTAGCATGCGCTGCCTTAATAGTTGTTTATAATTGAAAACAATGTATCGCAAAAATGTCCGCTTTGAATAGTTCTACAATAAAGTCCGCGAGACCATATTTCTATCTTTTATGTTTTAGTAGATATAGTAGGTTTTACGAGTTAAAAAAAGTATTTTTCGTCATACTTACCTTTGGACGGTTTTTTAATCAACTAAATATTAAACCTTATCCAAAAAAATATTATTATGATCACAAGAACATCATAGAGATACGATTTGCTCCAAACAGTATGTCAATTGGTTAAATAGTTTCGAAGATAACATAAAATTACTAAATCGCAAAATGCCGCCGTCCATTCACGAACCACATTATACCTTTGGACGGCCGTTATTTCCATTGGATCATCGCAAACGATGGTCCACCTTCTCAATTGTACTCTTTGTAACTCCACCTGCACTATCTATCCGAGGCCACCACCAACGCCGTCAACGTGGCAGAGTTTTGGTCGAAACATACAATATAAAGGAATCATCGACACGTCAAAGAAAGATCCATTGGATGGCGTTGTGCAATTACCTGTTGGTATTTTTTTTATGTGGTAAAATCATTAAATGAGTCCTCCTGCCCTGGGTGAGGCGGACTGTCAGACTCTTACTGACTAAAATCCACCCATTTTCCTTCGGATGCCCTTTACGTTCCGGGGCCACGGTATCCACGGTTAACAAAAACCCGCAACCCCAGCAGGCATTTTGACCCCACCGAAACCGACACCGGCTTGGTCCTTGGTCGAACGGCGAGCTTCCCATTACTCATCGTCCGCAAGCCCACTCCGCCGCTGTGCCCTCTACTGATCAGAGGGACACGCGTTGGAGCGTCCACACGACATGCTATTCACATACAGGCTAAGAGCACCTTAGGCACACAGTGCCTAAGGAAGATTTTTTGCCCGCATCCCAGGGTGCACCGGCCCGAAAAACTGGTCGGATACGTCCGGGGGGTACCCGGACGTATCCGAGAGGGAACTCCAGTCCACGGGCGCACGTGGAGGTTTCCTGTCTTAGCACACATATGTGTTGGTCTTTAAAATTGTTTTGGTTGCTCAGTTTCTAAAACACAAATACTACCGCGTTCTCATTCTTTGAATTCGAAGCTGTGGTATTTATGTATTTGGGATATCGGACAGTTTCAGCGATTGTATTATACCATGCCTGAAAGGAAATCAAACTTTACCGACAGACATCCTAGACAAGAGCAACTAGAGTACGCCGTATGGAAGAGTCTGCTCTTGAAAATCGTCAGCGCCTCTCGAGGAATAGAGAAAATATTTCGCAAGCATGCGCTGGGGAATCTAGCTCCGAGCGTTCACAGCGTCTTGCCAACCAAAGCTGGAGAATATCGAGAACATCTAGCGCTGAGCGAGGAGTGGCTGGATAAGCCCCACGGCGTCCTCACCTACCGCTTGACACAGGTCCTCACTGGACATGGATTGTGTGTCCCCATAGGAGGACCGCCCGGAGAACACGGTGCAGCATACCATGCAGGACTGCCCTGCTTGGGCGGAGCACCGCCGTGTCCTCACGCAGGTGATAGACGAAGACCTCTCGGACTCGGTATTGGTCGGAGTGGGAAGCAGTCTCCTCCTTCTGCGTAGCAGTCATGCTCGCGAAGGAGGAGGTGGAATAGGTTAGAGAGAGGACAGTGTCCTTCCACAGTGGTAGACACCCACGGCGACGGATGTCGCGGGACGATCATCGGGCATGCGGGCTTCGAGTAAAGGGCAACTCGCTGTCCGACCATGGACCATGCCCAGGTCGACGGCGCGTTGTGTTCCACTCGGGCCTCAAAGAGTGTCAGCATAATGACGGGATCCTAGAGGGCCATAGCCTAGCCAGGGTTGCGGGACATACGTATACAGCGAATCCGGTATTCAAAGGGCTACCGAAGAACATCGTGGATTTTAGACAGTACAAGTCTGACAGTCCCTCCTGCTCTGCCCGCGTTGGGAGGACTCATTTAATGTCACGAAAAAAAAAAAAAGCGCGAGACCATCGCAGACCCGTGCTCGGGAATCTAGCGCTGAACGTGCGCAGCGTCTCAGTGATTTAAAGCAGCATATCTTAGCAACAAGGTATAGGGAGACTAGCGCTGAGCGCTCGCAGTGGCTCGCTAACCAAACAATGAGAACATCGCAGGCCCGTGCTCGGGAATCTAGCATTGAACATGAGCAACGCCTAGCAACAGAAAGACGGCGGGTGGTTACTGTCAGTATGCAATAAAAACATAATCCTCCTTTTGGCAGTCAGGAAATAAATCATAGCACTCGGCACTCAGTACTAACCGAACCGCACTCATCATTTCATTACAAGTTAAAAAAATTACCGCCCAACGAAGTGGGCAAGGGTCAGCTAGTATATATATATAGATAGATTTTAAGGTTCTGCACCCAAAGGATTAAAGGGGGCCCTATTTTTAGGGCTCTGTTGTTCGTCTGTCCATCCTTCCCCAGGTAACTTTTCTTTCGGAAGTCGGCGTCAAACGTGAATTTTAATAAAAAAGAAATAAAGCCTCCGAATTCCGAAAGATGACCTATTTTTTGTGGTAGTTTTTGAAAACAATTACCTAGATTTTTTTTAAATAAAATTAATCCTTAAAATGCGGAAAGGGCAGTAGGTCAACCACCTCCCAACTCCCACTTTTACCCATTGAACGTTAATATTCAATTATTTTGATAAGTTTGTAAATCGATTAAAGAAATTTGACCGTTTGAGGTAGGCTGATGAGCTGGCGTCTGTACTTAAAAAAAATTGTCCCGCGTGATGCTATCGATTCGATAGTCCTCAGCACCGATTTCGTACATATGGTATACGTTGCGTCTAAGCCCCTTCGTACACAACGTGGCGCAAGTCTCCGATACCGTACGACTTTTGTATCCATTGACGCGTGCCTGTGTACCTCTATGGATTTGTATTGCAACAGTCGCCTGCACGCGTAGCATGGCACCGTAGAAACGGGTTTTGTCAATGAGAGAATGGACAAAATGACAGAACGTTAAATATTTCTATCGATTTAAGCATAGCAATGTTTAAAATGTATAAAAAATATGTTTCTATTCTTTAATGGTGCACGATATGTAGAAATAACGATGAAATAATTTTGACTTCTCTTGGTAGAATAAATATAGAATCGCCATGCTGAGTGTGCTGGATACGAATGTCGTAAGGTATCGGAGACTTGCGTCGCCTTACGTACGAAAGGGTTTACACACACCGGACCACAGCAGGTGTTCTTAGCTACTGACGTGATCTAGGATCATCGTGTCGTAGTTCACAGATATTCAAAACTCGAAATAAAATCATTTATTTTTTAAAAGCTTAAAATATTTACAGTATTTCAATGGCGCAGGCAGTCTGAGGCCTTACTATGAGTTTTCAGTTATTATGATGTAAAGTAAACTGGAACTTTGACAGTAATTAAGTTCCAGTTTACTTTACGTCTCAAATACTGAAAACTCGTGCTGACGGTACTGGAAAGACGCTGTAAAGTAAAGTACTGAAAACTCGTGATAAGGGCTCTGTGCATCCCACTCAAAAACGAGTATGTAAAAAATGCTCATAAAATGAAAAGTCCTGAGTCAAACTGAATGATTTTTTTATGCGACGAAATGGCAGGAAATGCATCGAACAAAAAAATCACAATTACGGAACAGGAACCTCGGAGTAATCGGTGTACGTACGAGTACATACATAAAAAACCTACATAAATGAGAACCTTTTTGAACTCGGTTTAAAATAAAATCGTGCAGGCGTTATGGAAGCGGTGAAGGAAAACATCGATCGTAAGGAAAAATATCTATTGTTGTCATATTCTGGCTCCTCATTGTTGATATAGAATCTCAATTATTAGAAGATTTTTTTTACGTGGTGAAATCATCAAATGAGTCCTCCCACCCCGGGCAGGGCTAAGGTTTAGGAGTCCATTGAGGACAAACATTGTGACACGAGATTTATGTATATTAAGATTATATTTGGCATTTCAGGTAAACGTGATTACTTACGCCATCATGAGGAATTCACAGACAGTGGGACGGGAAGGACTGTCAGACTTGTGCTGATTCTTCAACAGCGCTTGATGGGACAGTCCCGCGACCTCGGCTATGGCGCTCCATGGGGTTCCCCGACTATGTTAAATGTCGTATTATTTTAACCTTTGAGGTAATTAAGTTTTTTGATCGGTCGAACTGGGGTATGAACAATAAAATGCAAATATCTTCGTTAGCCTTCGACAAATGGCGAATTTAACACAGCAGCTTTTAAAATTTGTCGAAAAAATTATGTCTATAGAAATTTTTGTCGAGTTCGACACCATCTCTAAAACCGAGAATTGGCCCCCATGTGTCGCATTCTTTGGGCGAGCTAAATCTTTTTTGTATAAATTTATGAGCTGGCATTACTGACCACCATGTAATTAATCCCATCGAATCGCCCTGAAATTTTCTGAAGTGATCGAAAACTTTTTTGATAATTTGTGTGTAGTTTGCGACGCACACAGCTTCACATAACATCCACACCCCGTTAGTATTCCAATGAGGCAGATTAGTAGGTAGTTGTAATTGTAGGTTGGTCTAGTGGTTAGTGACCCTGACTGCTATGCCGGAGGTTGTGGGTTCGATTCCCACACAGGACAAATGTTTGTGTGATGAGCATGATCATTTGTTCTGTGTCTGTATGGAATTTATCTTTAATATGTATGTATTTAGAAATATATAAGTATGTTTATCAGTTGTCTAGTACCCATAACACAAACTCTCCTTAGCTTGGTACTAGATGGCGTTGTGTGATAATTGTGGAATATTATATATTATTATAGTTTCGTTCCCGAATGAGCTAATCATCAAAACATTGGTCGGTGCTCACATGGGAATATAATCGTTGCTCTTAGCACCGTTGCTCTTAAAATCTTTTATTCGTGTGTAGGGAGAAATAAATAAACAATCGCAGATGCAATTTCTCTATTATTTGTATAATTTGATTTTAATTTGTATAATCCTTTATGGTTATATTCAAAACAACACTATGAAGTCTTACATATAAGTTTAATTACTTAATTTTATTTCATTTCTATTTGTAGAGCTACGACGCATGAGTAGAAATGAGTAGATTTTTTTTGACAATCAGTTTTGGTGAAATAAATGTAAAATGTTTATACCAACTTAACACTTACAAAAAGTATAATTCAACAAGTAATTATATGTAGGTATATAAATTTTTAAAGTTTTGATTATTTTGAATTATATTTATGTTATGAAAATATAATTGACATATAAATTGTTTATTTGTTATAACCAACTTGAATTTACAGTTGAAAACCGCACAAACTAATCTTTATATAATTTTTATGTCATTGTCATCATAATCATTATGTTACATACGATTTTTTAATCAAATAATTTTTCAAAGGTACTGGAGGAAATTAAAACACTTAAGTTTCGCTTCATTATTTATTTAACAAGATAAATGCGAGTTTAAGCTTATACTATGACTTACTCCGCAATCGTAACTCCACAGAGACTATGATTTACAATGATTTTAATCTTTTACACGAATAACTATATTATATTCAACAATAATTTACAAACAGTGAAATAAAATTGGTTTTTAACCAATAAAATTAATCAAACATTAAATATAAATACTTGAAATAAAATGAAATATATAAAAACATCATAAAATACATTCTCTTGTCAAATCACGCCTTTCTAATACATAATAAATATCCGAAATGCCTAAAGTATCTGAATTATGCAGTCAAAAATCTTATTATTATTAATTAACTGTTTTTGTTTATGAAAACTTACGTGGAAAATGTAAAAATAATATTAAAGTAAAACTATGGAAAAAGGTAAAATCTATTTGAGATTTCCTTGTGAAAACTGGCTGGATTTTTCACATGAAAATCTTTGTAAGTTGAGCTAACATTAACATTAAAAATTTATGAATGCTGAACTAATAATAATCTAATACAAGCCATGACTAGTAAATAATTCTTTGGTACAATAAAAATAAGTCCCACGCAAATTCTCAAGACCGATACCACTAACTAATAGAACTATTTAAACGTCAAAATAATTGTCGCTGTCATCAGTCGAGGCATCATCGGCTGACCGTTTGCCCAGCCCGAAACTGAAACGGTGCATGTCCCTCTCCCTTTTGCCCAATCCAAAGTTAAATTTGCTCGCTAGTCGTTTGCCCAGTCCAAAGTTGTAACTTCTTGCCCGCTTGCCCAGTCCAAAGTTGTACAAAGGTAGGCGTTTGCCCAGGCCAAAGTCGTACGCCCTAGCTCGTTTTTCTTCCGAAGTGTCGTCGTCCGCGAAGCGTTTGCCGAGGCCGAAGCTGTAA
This sequence comes from Agrotis ipsilon, assembly GCA_028554685.1. Taxonomy (NCBI): domain Eukaryota; kingdom Metazoa; phylum Arthropoda; class Insecta; order Lepidoptera; family Noctuidae; genus Agrotis; species Agrotis ipsilon. Next base: position 13,725,051 of record CM052972.1, read on the forward strand.
GGCCGAGCGCGTTTTTCGTAACCTGTGAAAAAAAGGGAACATTTTATAGCAGTATTAATAGTAATTATTGAATTCACTAAATGGCGGTAAACATTTTGTAAAGGGCTAAAGAATTTTTATTTTGTAGTGTCTAACAACGACTATAGACGACATAAAATATAAAATATGCCATAAATTGATCTTGGATTTGCAAAAATGTAACAACCAACGTCAGACTGTCGCGCATTTTCCATATAACTGTAATGATTATAGATAAACAGTTCAAGGACCGAATTATTTTGAATCTGTTTCAATTAAATCGGAATGTGTATGGGACAGACTTAATTTAGAATATCGGCATAATCTGACATATTGAACTGAATTAGTAAGATATTATAATTAATTGGCTCATAACGTCAGAACAAAGGCGTTATGAAATTAATTCTCAAGGTTAAATTTCTCAAAGGTTATAATACCTGCATCATCATATTGGTCGAAGAACTCGGCTAAAGCAGCTTGGTCCAGGTCGTTGTTCATTATCTGTTGCTGGTCATCATTGGTCTGATCCTCATCTACTGAGCGCTTGCCGAGACCGAAGGAGTAGGGCCTGGATCTAGAGAGCCAGAAATTGAAGGTCAAATATTGGATAAATACATAATAAGAAGGAGTGGGCTAAGATCTACTGCTACAGTGGTCCACTTTTCGAGCAGTAAGAAATTAAGAAGCATGACACGTTATTTAGGTCGATTAACACGCTATACTAAATATGTATACGCGTCTCAGATCTGTATAGCGATATGATGAGGATACAGGGTGGCCTGAACACAAACATTTGAATTATTTCTGAATTTTAAACACAACAGGCGCTGAATACCTCCTTTTTTGCTGTCATAATTGTCTCCGAATGGTTAATATATCTAATATTATATGATATTATCTATCACAATATTATTTGATGTTGTCAATATCTCACCTCTTGCCCAACCCAAAGTTATAAACAGGCAGGCGTTTGTACTCTGATACGTAGCTGTAGGCCCTTTTGCCCAGGCCAAAGTCGTAGTGAGGGGATCTCTTCGCTAGTGGGGCGATGTGGTCACTATGGTTGTCAGACCCCTGTGCCGTGGAGTCATGGGGATCGGGGTCATTCTGCATCCTCTCGGGAGCGCAGAGTGCGGCTCCAATCACGAGAAAGCAAACGGGTAGGGATGTGGACAGCATTCTGGAACAAGAGAAAGGTTTGTGAGTAAGCAAGTTCAAGTTTAAGTTCGTACCCTAATCACCGAAACCACCAAACTTATTTTAATAAATAAGATAGGATAGCTATCGATCCGGCAGGTGGCAATGTTGCTAACATTCGTATACAGGAGAAAACGCTAGTGAGGGACAACTCATTCTGGCAAAAGTATACCTCATGCATTGTATTGAATTAATGTGACGTCCCATTTTTAACCGACTTCTAAAAAAAAGTAGGTTCTCAGTTCGACCTTTATGTATGTTTCTATGTATGTATGTATGTTTTCACAACTAGACTTTAAAAGCGGTCAATTATACGTGAGGTTGGACGGGTGAGACAACACAACTCTTTCCAGAAGATCAGAAGTCACCTCGAACCTTCACCTTGGAGCGACCTCGGAGTGCCGAGGTTTTGTGCCCGTTGGTCGGCAACATCCTCGCATGCTAGGATTACGTGGGTTCCCCTGCAAAGCGGACGTATCTGTGTTGATGGTGAACAGATATCTACTCAGTGGGCAGTGACATACAGTAGATACGTCAGTAAATACGTCTCACAAGTTATATTTAGTCCTACGTAATATGACTAAAGGCGTACTGTAGTTTATCAAGCGGGTACACACGGGTTGTATGACATACTAAACTTACAGATTAACTGGTATTGTCGCCATATCTGAGGCTACACGTGGCGACTAACAAGGAACATGTCTGCATACATAATTTGCGTTTGCATATGACTTGAAACTTTGCTAAGTTACAGGCGTTAGTAAATAGGTCTAAACTTTTGACATACACTCTCGTATTATTTACATAAATCTGTTAAAGTTTGGCGTCTATTTGAACATGATATGTGTGCCTATTTAAGACAAGACGTAGACTTCTCATTGTTTATTTTATTTGTAAAATTTGTATTTTATTAGCCTACCCTCGTCCGTGTGTCAGTGCGTGGTGCCAACTGAAAAACAGCGCTACTGCTTTTCGTCGAGCAAATGCTGAGTTGACAATGCTCAATCAGAATTCTTGTAATGTATATTTTTAATTCTATTTTTTATTATTATTTCTGTGTGTGTATGTCCAATATCAAATAAATGTTTTTCTATTATATTCTAGATTATAAACATATGTGTTCCGTGTGGGGAGCGAACCCACGGCATGCAGCGCGGCAGTAATCTAAGCCATTGCGCCAACCGTGCCGTCAAAAATAGTGATAACACTTCTTCCGTAGGTACTATAATTTTTTGACTTCGCTTCTAAGTAGACCGACTTAAACGATTTCTTACCTGTCAAGAAAAATATAAATAGAGAAACTTTTAGGATATAATGAGTCCCTATTTACCATAATTAAGGCCCGGTATCCACCAAAGCGGAGAGGAGAGGAGATGTGTTTGAATAACCAATCAGATGTCAACTGAAGCTAAGCGGAGAGGAGATGTGGAAATCTGATTGGCTATACAAACACATCTCCTCTCCTCTCCGCTTTAGTGGATACCGGGCCTAAACGTGTTTTTTTTCCATTTTATACAAGTACGAAACCCTTCGTGAGCGACTCCGATTCGCAATTGGTTTTTCCTCTATAGTGTCCTGGTTTTAGCAAACTTTCTTACTAGGTTTTCCTTTCAAAATAAACTCCCCTAGTTCCTAACCGTCCGCCAGTAACTTTGTGTCGATTCAACAAAAACAAAACAAACGTATAAATAAATCAATTGGTTAACTGGTATCTAACTTGTTACGAAAATCCGGAAAAAGATTCAAGGAAGACGTTAATTTGTAAGAGGAAGGAGAAGTGTAACTTAACTATAGTTTGAGCCAGATATGCGTGGAATAAAATTCGTTGACCCCTTGTACCCATGTATTCCAATATTTCAAAACCATTCGAAAAAAATTAAAGAAAGTGTCGTAACACGATCAAAGTAAACGAATCTTGGTAAGAGGCGACCGTAACATTACATTTTATTTTGAAATTCGAATGATGGTCTAATGGAATTCGAACGATGCATTATTAGGATCAATGACCTTTATTCCAGACTTATCAGGCGGGGACTATATTAACAGAATAAAACCTTTTTGTTAAAAATAAGTTCCTTCCTTCTTATACTTACACCCAGTATTTTATCAAATGTGTTGTGATGGGATCTGTCAGGATGCAGCTTTCTACCAGTGTTTGACACGAAGCGACTGCCTATTTGACACCCTTTTGGGGCTGGTTGGCGACTTGATTTTTTCACTTTGTGGTCCTTTTAACCAAAGGAGTACCTACCGACCGCTGCCCTAGGGTATAAAGTTAAAAATAAGTTGGACAAAATAAGCACGCAAAAACACCAATTGTACAGACGCCAGCAGGTCAACCTACTCCAATCCGTCAAATTTTACCAATCGAACATTAACGTTTCACTATTGTGATAAGGTTGAAAATCTATTAAAGAAATTTTACAGATCGAGGAAGGTTGATGTGCTGGCGTCTGTATAATGCAAATCAACCTACCTTAATCTGTCAAACTTTAAATTTTTTTCGATATTCGTCGAAGAAAAATGACAGATTCGAGTATGACTGTTATTCAATGACGTCATAAAATTCAAGATGGCAGTTTACTCATATTTAGATCAATAACTACAAAATAATGTTATTTTATTCGCACAATAGATATCGCATAATATCGTTTGGCTTCTCGTTTGCGTTGCTCTGAACAATGATATTGTCACCAGGTAAAACTTGCACATTTTTGAGGTTTCTTTACTAGCAAAGTGATACAATAAAACTGACTTTTATTGATAGTATGGTGGCACAACAATTATAATAATAATAATAATATTCCACAACTATCACACAACGCCATCTAGTCCCAAGCTAAGCAGAGCTTGTGTTATGGGTACTAGATAACTGATAAACATACTTATATATTTCTAAATACATACATATAGATAACCAAAACCAACCAATACAATACACCCAGACACAGAACAAATGATCATGCTCATCACACAAACATTTGTCCTGGATGGGAATCGAACCCACGACCTTCGGCATAGCAGTCAGGGTCACTAACCACTAGACCAACAGGCCAGTCAAATTGTCTTGTACACACGGCTACGCATCAAGCTATACAAAACCGTGTCTTTGTCTTGGTCTCGCTTCATACGATTTTTACACACAATGAACGGTCAGCTAATACTGGTTTTGCATAGCTTGATGTGTAGCCGTGTGTACTATACGCTGTGTGCGCGATCACATCGCCTCCAAGTGACTATATAATTTGAAAAAAATTATTTCTGTGACCTCTGAGTTTGTTTCGGGTGTTTCTTCTCAGAGTACGAAACGCCAGCCTCTTTTGGTTAGTGTAAAGACCATGTCGAAAAGTGTTTATAATAACCTACTTGCAAAATTAAATACATCATTTCTTTTATTTCATTTCATTATTTCGGTACTTACTAATTCTGTTAATTCTTGTCTATTAGATATTTCAACAAATAAAATAAAAACTTAAATAACACTCATTTTTTGGGCAGTCATGTAAAAAGTACTTTTATAACGTGATAAAATCATCAAATGAGTCTTCCCACCTAGCCAGGGCAAGAGGGACTGTCAGACTTGTACTGACTACAATCCACGATGTCCTTCAATAGCCCTTTAAGTTTCAGGGTCACGGTAAAGAGATAAGTCCCGCGACGCAGGCTTTGGCCCTCTAGAGGGGGGTCACGTCATAGAGGGGTAGCCCCGTCATGTGTAAAATATACATAAAAAGTTTGGGATGCATGATAAACTTGACACACGCAGCTCCCGAGAGTCACATCTAGACACGCGGTAGCGTGTCAAGCCAAGTTCTCAAGTATAACAGAACTGGCGAGCAGCACCGTGTGTAATATTACACGGCCCATTTGGAGCCTGATGACTATACAATCTTCCTTTCTTTTCCGCTTCTCAAAAGTCGAATAAAATATGTTATTTTTCTGTCTTTTCCACGTCCTTGTTGTTTCCTAGATATTTCAACTAAACATGGTGTGTCTCTTAACAGGAACGTATCGAGGGTTACTTCCTCATTCTGTTACTTTGTTACTTTCTTTGCCCTTTTAATTTTATTTATAGGTTACCTATAACCTTTACTGCATTATGGAGATAAATGTGTTTGTTTTATCTTTTATAAAGAAAATGTTGACGTCAACAGTGAAAAGTTTATTTCTTGATAAGCGTTCAAGATAGTGGTCTAACACGAACCTATATACATCAAAAAAAGTTTGCGAATACTTTGAAAAATCGATATCGTGACGAGTGTGAACTACACTGCATGTTAAACCTAAAAGTAATGCGATAAGTGCTAGTTTCCGAGAAAGTGTATTGAAAAAGGTTTTTTTTAAATAATATTAAAGTTTTTTGCTCCTAAAAGGTGCACCGGTCGGTTTTCCCTCAGTTACCCATTTCGCAATAATGTTTTTTTATGCAAAGTTTATGCAAAAGTGCCCAAAGTTTTTCTTGAATTAACTTCACCTAACAGCTTTACATAATTAGTACAGGCAAAAAAGGGTCCCATGACCACCCACACGATATGTTAAAATTATTCTTTTAATTAAAACCGAACACAAAACACTTGTTAACAAAGTGTCGTTAATAAACAAAGTTTAACAAAACAACATAAACTGAAACAGGTTCTGTCCTAAAAAAACAATATTCAATAAATTAAGTGCTATTTTTAAGCAGATTATATCGGAAAATAATTTTGTGATAAAAATTATTCAGAAGTTTCAAACAATTTTCTTAAATGTGGTAAAAAATCAAATGAGTCCTCCCACCCAGAGCAGGACTGGAGGAACTGTCATAATTAGTTCTGATTAAAATCCACGGGTTGTTTCAATAGCTCTTTATGTTCTAGAGCCACGGTCGCTTGTTGTGGTGAGTTCCGCGACCCCGGCAAGCTTTGGCCCTCTTATTTAAGAGGGGTCCCGTCAGATAGCTGACAGTTCTTTTAGGCACGCGTGAAACACAACGTGCCCTTAAAGACACGGTAAGGGATATTTATGCACAAATGGTTAATAAGAATTCAACATAATAATATTATGAATCTGGGCTCCCTTTTTTTGGTAAAAATCATAGAATGAGTGGAGCGGAAGGGACAATCGGACTTTTACTATCCACCACTCTGTCCCTTCGGATGCTATTTGCGCTTAGAGACGGTTTGCCCTACCTAGACACGCGAAGCTCCTTAAGACTCCTTGGGGCTCGCGTTGAACATAACGCGACTCGAACCAGGTCCTTGACCGGACGGCGAGCATTAGAAAACAGATCTGTGGTGGCCAGTTTGTAAGGGTTGGCTTGTTGTTCTTGGTGTCGAACCCTTTTTTTTTTACGTGGTAAAATCATCAGATGAGTCCTCCCACCCCGGGCAGGGCGGGAGGGACTGTCAGACTTGTACTGACCAAAATCCACGGTGTTCTTCAATAGCCCTTTATGTCCCGGGGTCACGGTGATGGTATAAGTCCCGCGACCCGGTGTCGAACCCTGCGAGGCACATTACTTATAAGTACCTAATTATTTAATCACCACTGCGTTCAACGGTGAACCAAAATAACCAAAACTTCGAAGACATGTGACAGTTCCATTTTTTCTTATCGTGGTAAAATCATCAAATGAGTTCTCGGAACTCAGGGCGGGCCGGGAGGGACTATTGATAGACTATTGCTGGGGAGTTTGTTCCGCCCCTTCTTCTTCCCAACCAAAACACTAGGAAGTCTCGAAGGGGGGGCGCTTTGGGGGACTGTCTTACGTAAAATTTGAAATGTGCTGATAAATCAGCCTAATTTGAATAAAAGAGTTTTGATTTTGATTTAGACTCGAGTCGACAAAATTTTTATGTTCCAGGGTCACGGTTACCAGATGGGACAGTCTCGTGACCCCGGCAGGCTTTGGCCCTGTAAGGGGTGCCCCGTCAAAATGCTGACAGCTCTTTGAGGAGCGCTTGGAACACCACGCGCCGTTTAAAATTTTAAACGTCACCAACATCACAGAAACGTAACAACTCATGCTAGGGCCTCAGTTTTAAAAGTAATTAATTTGATAGTTGTAGGACTTTAAAATTTCAATTTAAAAGTATTATTACGAGTAGCTCGACTTTTTACGACCGGGAATTGATTGCTTTGAGCATTCAGTCGCTGTTCCCGGTAAACTTTGTGTTTACCGGTAGGTAGAAAATTAACGATGTATTTTTGTTTTTTTTTTCTAAGGCTATTTTATTGGCGACGTTCCTCAGAGAGGTGCGTAGAACGTGGATGAGTCGAAAGGAGTATGTAATGTTCATAGCAGGTGGTCCCATGGTTCTGCCTTCTTCCAGTAACAAAGGTGTTAGTTTTGAACAAAAGCAGGAAGGACTGCTATTTCAAATAATTTATTATTATTAAGGTTTACCAAAAGCTTCTCTGCACTTTGTGTGTGGTATAAATTATAAAACTACTAGCGGCCCGTCCCGGCTTCGCACGGGTGGAGGACCCGGTCTAAAATTTGAGATTTAAACTATCCTATCTCTCAAGTTGGATCGAACTGCACATGGTGTGCGAATTTTATTGTAATCGGTTAAGTGGTTTAGGAGTCCATTGAGGACAAACATTGTGACACGAGTTTTATATATATTAAGATTAGGACTAGCACAGTCGCAAATTATCGGTTAACCAGCTTTCACAAAGAATAAGTCGTAAATAAGAATGATTAAAAGATGTTTGGATGTTTTTAAATATTATACCTACACAACAAAAATTTCGCTGACTGTTTTAATTTTTCTTTCCACAGTATTTGTGTTGAAAACTAATTTAGTAAAGATATGGTTTAAACCTGTATTAAACCATAATATAGGCATCAAAGAAGACGTGGACAACGCTGCGACCATATGTTAATAATTATATTACTGATACATATCGTCTGACAAGAAAAACTTAAACAAAAAAAAAATATCTGTCAAATGCAAAATGGAGTTTGACGTTGATATAACAGTTGTTTTAACAAGTGTTCAACAGATGATGTTTAACTTTTCGTAGTAAGTAATATAGAAAATGTTTATCCTCTAGCTCCTTCCTCCTTATTCTAACACACAATAGTTTGAATATAACTAACACTATAAATCAATGTTCAACTCCTTGAGGTCCGAACATTCGAAGGTTGTTCGCTCCAAATTCACATAAGGCTAACCTCCGACTGCGAGCGACTTGGTTTACAATTGGGATTAAAATTCTCTCAAAAAAAGTGATGGAACATTTTATTATAAAAACTCCAAACCTGAAATTGGTATAATAACCATAATGTAGTAATAAAAATAAGTGGGCTGATTATTACAGTGCTCACTCTTTTTTTTTTTTTAATCTTTAAATAATGGTCTTCTCTTTAGGAAATTTTCTAATTTTATTTTGTGGTGTGATTGTGTTTACACAGATAGAAACTCGCATACAAACACCCAGACTCGAAACAACTACTTGCAGATCATGCAAATATTTGTACCGTGCGGGGATCGATCCCGCGACACGCTGCGCAGCCACTGCTCCATTCTGCTTTTATTGCACTGAATATTTTTTATCTATCTATCAGTTCAATCTCCTTCTAGCTTAGCACACACGATGGAGGAGGCAGGCCGCGTGAGAGAGAGGACAATGTCCTCCCTCCGCCCCACCCGCGGTGGTGGACGCCCACGGCGACAGACGTCGCAAGACGATCTCCGGCCAGGTAGGCGCAGGCATGCGGGCGGCGAGTAAAGGGCAACTCGCTGTCCGACCATTGACCATGCCCGGGTCGACGGTGCGTCGTTTCTATGCGCGCCTCAAAGAGCGTCCGCAAAATGACGGGACCGGGTCTCAGAGGGCCAAAGCCTGCCGGGGTCGTGGGACTTATTTCCATTACCGTGATCCCGGAACATAAAGGGCTATTAAACACCGTGGATTTTAGTCAGTACCTACAAGTCTGACAGTACCTTCCGCCCTGCCCGGGGTGGGAGGACTCATTTGATGATTTTTCCACGTAAAAAAAAAGCTTTGCACACATTTTGCAGCTATTCAAATGGAGTGTTTAAGTTCCCCGCTCCGCTTACAGTGGGACCTAGCTTACTGGCCTTTGTCCAGTTTGGCTAAGTTCCAATTAGTTAGCTGACGACTTTGGAACTCGATTAGTATGTATTAAGTTTATGAATCAAACTACACCGAACTTCTGTTTATTTCGCCGAGGGTGAAATTTCTTGTTTCTGGATATAGCGGTGTTCTAGTATCTGTAAGGTACTGATTTAATAAATTCAATTAGTTTCTGAATATTATTCATTATTAAAGTTTAGCACACGAACCTACTACCTGCCTACACGGCATGGTTGGTGCAGTGGCTGAGCGATTGGACTGCTACGCTACGTGTCCGGTTCGGTTCCCAGACGTAACAATTGCGGGCATGCGGACAGCGAGTAAAGGGCAACTCGCTGTCCGACCATGGACCATGCCCGAGCCGACGGCGCGTCGTGTTCCACGCGCGCCTCAAAGAGCTGTCAGCAAAATGACGGGGCCCCCTCTCAGAGGGCCAAAGCCTGCCGGGGTCGCGGGACTTATTTCTATTACCGTGACCCCGGAACATAAAGGGCTACTGAAGGACACCGTGGATTTTAGTCAGTACAAGTCTGACAGTACCACCCGCCCTGCCCGGGGTTGGAGGTCTCATTCTCAAAAGACGTAACAATTACTGTATGATCTATAAATAGTTGTTCCGGGTCTGGGTGTTTGTGTATGTGAGTTTCTATGTTTGTAAACGCACCCACGACACAGGAGAATTACCAGTTTGGGGAAATGTTTAAAAAAAAATGCACTGTGCCGGCATCATTTGAAAATTTCGAATAAAAAACGAAATATAACGTGTTACATTTTCGATTGTTTCACGGAAAAATAATAATAATTATGATCTACAAGTAACTTAGACCGGCCTGGTTTAGTGGTTAGTGACCCTGACTGCTGTCTGGCGTAAAGTTCTGTGGGCGAAACGTTCGTGGGTCAAAAGTTCTTTGGATGAAAAGTTCATGGACCAAACGAATGTTGGTCAAACGTTACAGACTCGACTGCATGCCGGGGGTCGTGGGTTCTATTCCCACCCAGGACAAATGTTTGTGTGATGAGCACGATCATTTGTTCTGTGTCTGGGTGTAATTCATCTATAATATGTATGTATTTAGAAATATATAAGTATGTTTATCAGTTGTCTAGTACCCATAACACAAGCTCTGCTTAGCTTGGGACTAGATGGCGTTGTGTGATAGTTGTGGAATATTATTATATTATTATTAACTGCTCTGGTTCTGCCTTTTTGTAAGTTTTACAACGCTATGTAAATTTCCGATACCTTACAACTTTGGTATCTGGGTGAATAGGTGTCGCAATACAAATCCTTAGAGGTTCGTACCCAGGCACGCGTGAGTTGCATCGCGTTGTGTACGAAGGGCTTTAATGTTTGTTAACATAATTCCTAGTTTGGTTAAGGTATTAAAATATATCAGCGTATAGCAACGTTACCAATACGCAAAGATATTAAACTATATACGAGCAATGCACGGGCTATCACGAAGAAAGTTGAGATCCAAAACTTTTTACCACTAGGTAAAAAGTCCCTCAGTCTAGTTCAAGACGTGCATTAAAATGTAAACTGACCTGTTGGTGAATGTGACTGGCCTGTTGGTCTAGTGGTTAGTGACCCTGACTGCTATGTCGGGGGTCGTGGGTTCGATCCCCACCCAGGACAAATGTTTGTGTGATGAGCATGATCATTTGTTCTGTGTCTGGGTGTAATTTATCTATAATACGTATGTATTTAGAAATATATAAGTATGTTTATCAGTTGTCTAGTACCCATAACACAAGCTCTGCTTAGCTTGGGACTAGATGGCGTTGTGTGATAGTTGTGGAATATTTATATTTATAAACTACATTTAGCGCTAATAATATCGCACGGCATCAACAATTTTATATGGCAATTTTCCCAATGCCCGCACTATTGTTCTTTTAATTTCTTTCCCAATACGGAACAATATATTGGTTTCCTCAACCGAACAACAATAGCCAACACACTTGTCAAGGAAACCATTTGTCTTGTCAGGCAAGGTGCAGGCAAAAACAGAGGGCTAACCTATAGCTGTACGAATGTAGACCGGACTACTACCAGTTGACGCAAAAAAAAAAAAAAACAAACTAACAACCTGTCCGAAGTGTTTAGAGTGATGGGGCCCATGGTGGAAGCCATACACTAAGCGCGCGAGTTGAATGCAGAGCTTAAGAATGCGGTAGTGCTGTTGACAAGGATGGCAAAGTACTACACTGCAGGCGCGTGAGGTGGGGCGTGCGGGTAGCGGGGAGCTCTTCACCTCAGACCCCGACTGCATTCAACTCACGCGCTATCTGTAGTTTGCATATAATGACATGAAAATTATCTATGCCCGCTTCTGTGAATATGACAGCTCATCAACACTTTAAAAGCGTCGTTGTATTGTAACATGACCTTTGTTCAGCTGTGGACGTGTGGTGATGATGATTGTAACATGAGTTTAGGGGCAAGAAGCCCAATTTGCAAAATGGCAAACTAGTCGCAAAAGGACAAGTTCTCAAAGTGGAAAATTCTCTAAAAGCAAAGAATAAATAATATTACTACTAAAAGCCTAATTCTCGAAATAAACGATCAAAATTGTTTTTTTCTACATTTGGGTGTATAATTCTTGTAAATCTAAGAATTCTTCGAATAACATGAAACAAGCTAGTTGAATAGGGAGAATAAAACGAAGATTTCTATGACAATGAAAAAAAAATCAATTTTAATCGTTTGCCCGAATTAGGCTTTCAGAGAATTGGCCATTTTGAGAATAAGGCGTTTAGAGAATTTTCCATTTTGAGAACTTGCTTTTTTGCGACTAGGTTGCCATTTTGCTAATTGGGTTTTTTAGGCCTAAACCGTATCATGTTGAAAGAATCAATAGTTTTGAAAAATAATGGATACAATATACAAATACAAAGATATAACGCATCAAAGAGAGTGGTGCTTCGTGACGTCAGAAGCAACTAAAAACTGTACTTACTTGTGACGTATTGGCAATTTTTAAAGAATCGTATTTCGGTTTATATAGGTAACAAAAGTAAATATTTTATGATAATCTAACTAATTACATATTTTTCAGTCAAATACAGTATAATGACATGCAGAGTAAAACCCGAATCGATCGACCCGAAAATTATAAATTAACTCAGACAAAGCCTCGGGCAAAAACTAGTTAAAAATTCTAAATAATAAAGTAACTTATTTCAGCAGCTAAAATCTTAAACTAATTGAACTTAATCTGATTTAATAACTACTGCAAGATAACAAACCGTTGCAGATTTCATTAGAGCATTAAATATTCCTTTTACAAGCAAAAGAGATAATTAGCGGCAACTTATAAGCCGCGGTACCGTTGTCGGTGGGTTTAAGAGGATTAGCACTTATTAGAGAGAACAGCAAGAAAACAGGGGCATTAATCTGCTATTTTTAATGTTATTCCAGCACGATCACATTCTCATTGTGTTCGTTATCTGCTTAAATTTAACAGATTACAATAATCAACGACGATATTATTACTAGACTCATAATAACAGGCGACCGATGTCTGTCTACACGTTAGGCAAAAAAGTCTTATATCCGTCTTGTTTCGACCACTCCTGTGAGGCGTAAACATACCTTGAGAAAGAACAGACTTTGAGTTAGCCAATCACAACACATACGAAGTACATCAGCGAGTTGACAGAATTGTTTTTGTTCCTTAGATCGTGCATGCGGAGTCTAGTAATATATCGTCGTTAACAATAATGGTCGATAATTGGTCGGTCAATGGTCACAAAATAGAATTGTGGTATTGATTCTTGTATGAATCAATGTTCAATATCACAATTCAATTTTATTTTGATTTATTTTGTCGACATAATGTCATCATTTTTTTAATGTTGCCCCACACTAGGATTTTTCCTGTATCGTAGGTGCGTTTACAAACATAGAAACCCAAACACTCAGACCTGGAACAACTACTAGTAGCTCATGCAAATATTTTTGTCCGCGCAGTGATCGAACCCGTGACACACAACTACAACAAATAGTAACTTACCAATCTTGTTACAATCAACAATTAAGAAATCAATGATAGACCATTAATAGTAGACATGAGGTCCTGGGCTTACAACCACGATACGAGTGAAACGTCTATGACACCATTTCGGCAATGTTTAGCAAAAATTACTTTGCGTAAAATTTATATTTCTTTATATTTTTTTTTTATAATCCGATACGGTCTTATATTAGATTGATGATAAAATAAATACTATTATATTAATTTTTAAGGAACTTTGTAGTAAAAATATTACACAGTTCTAAGCCCGACGCTTTTTATTTTAGCCCATTTACACGAGGAAAATTTATAGCTTTGCACTCACTTTAAAAGTTAACTCTTGTAACGGTACGTAGAGCGAGAATCTCTACGCCAAGAATGAATTTGGAAGTCGATGAAGTCGATTAATATACGTTTCAACCATATAAATATTCCCTATTTAAACCTTTCAAAACATTAATTTTCGGTTCGTTTTTTTGTTGTTTCTATGTTTCGAATTAACAACAAAAATTTACTGGAAAATTTTGCTTGCTATTTTCACTGAGCATTTTCGTTCATCGACGGGCGAGAATTACCTGCCGTGTAAACGTACCCTATAATGCTACTCCGTATCCCATGTTGTACAACCAAAACCATTTGACCTTTGACACGCCCCTACTCCAAAGTGTTAAAGTCCGTAATCCCCTGCCAAGCTCCGGGTTATTTAGGTGGTACGCTTCTAAAGGAATGCATTGCTCATTTAAAATTCAATCGTATGGTTTTGCAAACAAACCGGGCTATTCCTGGAACTTATATTGGAATACTATTTCTAAGAACTTGGTGTCGTTGGAATATTGTACTGTTTTAAATTATATGGATGTTCCTGTTTACTGGGATGTTTGCCTTCTAGTTATTTCTTAGTTGCGGTCAACATAGCCAAATAGATTTTCTTTTACTTTATGCCCACTGTATGGTAGGTAGGTACATCGTACTAGATACACAAACACTCAAATCCGGGAAGACTAAGTTTGGGCCATGCTTTGTGCCTGCCGGGTTCCGCGGGATTGTCTAAGCAGGTTACCGTGACCTGGAACGTAAAGGGCAATTGAAGAAACACGATCGATCTTAGTCAGTTCGAGTCTTACAGTCCCGTATCCCACTCAGGGTGGGACGACTCATTTGATGATTTACCACCTACTTAAGAAAAAGATTATAGATACTTTGTATCGTGCAATAATTGATATACTTATTAGTTAGCTTTCTAAAACGAAATTACTTGAGTTTAAAAAAAAAAAATTTTTTTTCGAAATCTCATCACGTTTTCTATTCTAAAAATCTAAAAGAGACTCAATTCAGTGAAGTTTATAAACCATAGCAATGAAGTTCTGAAAACTTATGTCCATTTAGTTTTATTGAAATGAAAACTGGGATTTATGGAGCGTTATTGTCATCAAGTTTATTGAATAGGGGTGTTAAAGTTTCAGGCCAAACTAGCGTCAAATTGAATCCTTGATACTGAAGTCTCGCTTGTAAGACCCATCGTACACATCGTCGTACGACTATCGCGATACAAATCCACAGAGGTTCGTACACAGATACGCATCGTAAACTGGAATTTTGATGGGATAAATTACACTTACGGCGCTTTTTCAATTTTCCATACAATAAATGCAGTATACAGGGTGATTTTGAGTAAATGCGACGAAATGTAATGGGAGCTTCAGTTACAGTAACATTTCTATAATCTAAGTTGTGAATGAAGTCGGTCAAAAAATACGTAATTATCGTTTTTAAAAGGTACGTTGATGTTATTATCTTTATTTAAGTACGAATTATCGGTGAACCAGCATTTAATATGCAAAATAAATAAGAAAAATTAAAGTATCAAAAAAATTTCGTCCCACTTATCGCAGTGCTCAATAATCGTCGTAGACACAGTATAATAATCATACAGTAGCGTAACTCGGCCGCCAGACAGATTTAAATACCTACAGCCGCGCGGTACGTAAACATGCGTTAGGGCTACCCGTCTACAACATTTTAATAACATTTGCCTTTGCGTACTTTCTGTTTCTATTTTAGTCTTGTGATTGTAAATATACTTTTTTATATAAATAAATGAAATACTTTGTATAATGAATAGGAAGTGTTCAATAAAAATGCGTGTTGTTTTTTGATTGGTAGATTTCATTTAAAAAATCCTGTTTTTGTTTGAAAAACAAATCGGGCTTATAAAGTCCGATATATTATAGAAGTATTTGAGACCGAAAAATATTTACGCCACGACTGAGTCGTACGAAATGCTTTATTGTTAAATTTTAAAGTATAAAAAAGCCGCATTCTAATATAAAGCTTAATTAAACTACTCGTCTTATTAGATATGTTCTCGAACTGATTTTTAGAGATAAAAACACGCGGTTACTGTTAAAAAACCAACACACCGTCCGCTCGACACTGCGGTACAGCCGTGACTGTCTGCACCCCGAGCGCGCCCCGACATCGAGGCGCGTAGGTATAGCTCGCTTTTCGTCCGTTTGTATGAAGTTGGGGTACTGTATGATTATATTACCGTGTCGTAGAGTACTCATGTTAATAAACGTTGCAGTTCATAGCGTAAAAGTCATCAATTATTTTTTTATTTACATTTGATATTTTATAAATGTTTTCTTGACAACACGTATATTTAATGTATATTTAAATTTGTCGCATCTATTCAGTTTCACCCTGTACATGTTTAGCATTAAATAAAATACAGAAATATTGTGATGAGGCCTTTCTACCGAAAGCAGCAAAACGTGCCAGCAAAAGTCTAACAAAATTGTAAATACCAACACGTTAGTTCGTTCCACTTCAGTGGCGAACATTCCTTTAAACGTAGTCAAACTTTCTCGGTCTTGAAACAATGTGCGGTGAGCTATTGTAGGCAGTTTGTTCGCGAACACTATTGTAACTGACTATTGAAGAGAATGATACAACTAGAGTTTTGTAAGGCAACAGTCGGTTAACGTAAAAGCTGAAACCAATACCCTTTACATTTTATAAATCATACTAGCTGTTCTTCGCGGTTTCGGTGTATGTATTCAATTCGAATAAAGCCGACCCCAGTAGAGATGGGAAAAAGAATGCAAAGATCTGAAACCATGGGAAGAGTTAGTTTAAATTATACTGGGGGAGGACTGTCTAGACGGCCCGAGAACGTAAAAGGCAGAAAACCACCCTGGTTTTAATCAGTACCAGTTCACGGCCTTCCCCTCAGTCCAGGGCGGGAGGACTTGATGATATTCCAAACCCAAAAAAAAAAAACTAAACTGTAATTGACATCAAGGTTAAGAAAACTACACAAAATATATATAAACTAGATGAAAACCCGGCTTCGCTCGGGTGAAACGTGTGTCATACATAATACTCATAAGTCCAACGACCGCGGCAGGCTTTGGCCCTCAAAGGTGGGCCCCGTCATTGTGCTGACAGTCTTTCAGGCGCGCGTGGAACACACGGACGGGCCGTCGACCCGGGCATGTTCCATGATCAGAGAGCGAGTTGCCCATTACTCGCCGCCCGCATGCCCACGCCTTTTGGCCGGAGATAGATAGATAGATAGATAAAAGATTTATTTAGTGCAAAAAGAGACACAAAAAAAAACATAGTAACATAAAAGAAAACACAGTAACAAGAAAATTAAATAATTAAAACAGTGACAGACAACACAAATAAAAAGAAGGTTACCTTACATCACAATATATAAAATAAAAAAAAATAAAAAATGTGCGGTGTGTGTCTCAGGATTGCACTAAATGGGTATCCAGCTCAGCATCTGTCAGGATGATACCTGACGCTGATATTCTGCTGAATCCCTGCAGTGACATACGGACGCAAAGCAGGCGCAACCACACAGTCATCTAAACTGTGCGGGTGGACAAGAAAAAGAACATTAAAAACGTGACAGTTCGTATTATAAAAGTAGTTACTGTCGTGTCCATGGACAGTGCGGATATGTGCTTGCTTATCATGACTATGGTGAAAAAATAACGGTAAGTTGAGTTTTTTGGACTATAATAATAAGCTAATCTTATAGCGTTATACAATGAGAGTAAAATGTAAAATTTTTTTTTTAATTTGTTTTTTTGTATAATACATATGGGTAGATAAATATATATAGATCGTCCTGCGATGTCACATATCTTCGAATTTTTGGTTCAAGGACATGCCGGTTTCCTCACGATGTTTTCCTTCACCGTTTTGAGAGCAGTGGTGATGAAATGAATTGCACAAAGTAATGCGCCTGGCGCGTTTCGAATCCACGACCTACAACTCGTAAATCGGGACCGATACCACTGGGCCACCACTGCTCTAACAAACTCGCTATGACAGAAACACAAATATCCTTACAGGCTAAACCCAATGTGATATTGTAGCTCAATTAAAATGACATAGTTTCGCTATTTAACCATAGGGAAAAGACCGCATATATATGCTATTCTTGTGCGCGGCGGTCACTCAGACATTTTTTTTCCGGTAAATCATCAAATAAGTCCTCCCACCCCGGGCAGGGCGGGAGGGACTGTCAGACTTGCAGCGGCCTTGACGGACGGACAGCGAGTTGCTCTTTACTCGCTGTCCGCATGCCCGCGTCACTCAGAAATTTAAGAAAAAGTTGCCTCACTAGAACGTTACGTTTTGTTACGAACACGGAAACACGGGACATTTTATAATCAGGTGTAGGTAATATGTCAGACCTTCTGTAGGAGTGCTAGTTACAAGACGCTAAAATAAATTCATTATGAGCATTTGGACCTCCTTCCGCAACAGGATAAATAAATAACATAGAATCAAGGAAGATCTTAAGTGAAAAATAAATAAAGGAGAAACATCAGGGGCCTTAGTAAAACAGCATACGACAGTAAACAACAATCGTTATCGTTCATCAGTCACCAATACATTTTCAACTTTATACCCCAGCGCGTAAAGTTGAAAATCTATTAAAAACTGCTAATCGATAACGAACGAAACAAACGAAAGCGATATGTGAACTTCAATAGATTTTCAACTTAACGCGCTGGGGTATAAAGTTGAAAATATATTGGTGACTGATAAACGATAACGATTGTCGTTTACTGTCGTATGCTGTTTGATTAAGGCCCCAGGACTTTGTTCGTTTCCAGAATTACGGATGTTTTTTGGGACAATTCCAAAGCACTGGAACTCCTGAAAGCCAGAATCAGCAGTGGCATCCATCAGAAAAGCGCCGAGACAATGAAGTCCCGGTGAATAAAAACTGTCTTGGACCCTGCAACGAAATGAATCAGTAAGGAATGGTCCTCCACCATTCCGTATAATCGTGGAAAAGAAAAACAGTTGACTTGTGAAATAAGGATGAAATAACTTTGTCTATTCTTGTTAGAATAGAGAAAGAATTGGACATGCAACACGTGCTGGAAGCCGTCAATTCGACACGTATAAATGGCCCAGAAATAGATGATCTAATCCATAGATTATTTTTATCTAAAGAAAAATTACTTAACAATTTATGATCTCGAACCAACAATAAATATAAAATTCCTTGACGTCAGTTCTTCGCGGCGATCGTAACCAAACCCGTTGTCAATCGCTGCAAATCGCTTTAAACGGACATCGCGGCTTTCTAACGGTCATTTAATCTCCATTAACTGTACTTTAACTGCCTGTTATGGGTTAACTGCTAATAGAATATTAAGTGTCATGGCTGCCGTCAAACCATAATTGTCTTTTTTTAGGGTTCTGTATTCTTAGAACGAAAGCGGGAGTCAATACTGTATAATTGTGACCACCTCTCTTGATATCAAAATCATCATCATCATCTGCCTAACTTATTCCCAATTTATTGGGGTCGGATTCTAGTCTAACCAAATGCAGCTGAGTATTAATATTTTACATGAAAAGACTACCTATTGGACCCCCACAACCCAGGAACTGGATAACACTCACAGTGAGGCTGGTTGTCAGACTTGAGAGCTTTTGACTAACAGTAACGACCGTCAAATATCTGCAAGTACAGTCAAACAATATTCCCTTTCTGACTAGAAGGCACAAAATGATAAACTAGGATAGTTGGTGATGGTACGCCGCATCGTTTGACAGCTGAATCAAGTGCTTGATTCAGAAAGCAGCACTTCTGGATACGGCGCGAATTGTTAAGAAGTTTCTCTCAAGAGCACTGAGCACCGCTAGCCCGGACACTGTTCCCGATGCCGGTGGGCTACTATAATTAAAAAAAAACATGTTTTTGTAAAAATATTTAAAAGTGTAACGAATAAATAAAGTATAACGAAGGTAAGCACTTAAAGTTTGAGTGGTACGGAACCTTTACTGAGGGAAATCCACTCGCATTTTGCCAGTTTATTTTTTATCTAGATAAAGTATATCCCGTTGTCCACAAGTTTGTTTTTAATTAAAATATAAAAGGTTTTGTCGGCTCATGAGAGAGTGTATATAAAATGTTTTTTTTTTGTCATAAAGTTTTGTTTGTGCGTCTAAGTAAGGAGATTTGTAAAAAGGTAACAATAAATTTGTCTACTGTAAAAAGGGTACAAATTGCCAAATGTTTCCCTAAACAAATCCAGTGAAAAAATATTTTAAACAGACCGTAAACGTGCGAACGTAAATGAAACAAATAAGTTCTTAGGCATTTAAGACGAAAACGTTTCGAACAATAAACCGTTTTCCGAGCCCTGTCTCTTACGACGTTAAAGAAATAAAAAATCAAGCAATCAAAGTGAATTCGGGAAAAAGTAACCACAACTGTACCTGTTTTAATTAGATGGGGCATATTTCATAAGTTTTAAATAGTTTTAAAACTTTAAACTGGCTTGCTTTCCCTAAGGTTTTGTTGTGTCAACAATGTAAAATTTAAATTAATGCAGAACATACAATGGAGGACGTCCCGCTTTGCATAATGTGCTTCGTAATGAAATGTTACCACTTTTTCCTGTGTTATAGTAGTTTTTTTTATGAATATACAGTTTGTGAGGCCGTTTTCGTTAATTTAGCTAGAAGAGAGGCGAATTTTGCTGTTTTGTGAACCTAGTTCCTCCAATTTACATTGATTTGAGTATTTCAAATATTAATTTTCGAAAGGCTGAATAGATATTTTGTAAAAATTACGTCTTGTAAAAAACATTAACACAGGGACGTCGCAAGACGATTTCCGGCCACCGTAGGCGCGGGCATGCGGGCGGCGAGTAAAGGGCACTGGCTGTCCGACCATGGACCACGCCCGGGTCAACGGCGCGTTGTGTTCCACGCGCGCCTCAAAGAGCGTTAGCATGATGACGGTGCCCGGGGTCTGGAAGGTCAAAGACCGGCGGCGGCCGGCGGGATTCATTCCATCACCGTGACCCCGGAACATAAAGGGCTATTGAATGGAACCGTGGATTTTAGTAAGTACAAGTCTGACAGTCCCTCCCGCCCTGCCCTGGGTAGGTGGACTCATTTGATGATATTAACACGATAAAAAAAAAGTGTTGTTTGAACCTAGTTCCTCCAATTTACATTGATAAGTATTTCAACTACCTAATTATTTTGTGATCGGCTGAATAGATTTTTATTAAATGTATGTCCTATAAATAATAATCAATTAAGGTATAGCAGACGATCTATTAGAGAGTATAAAGAAATCTAACCAAACTGAACTTCGGAAACGGAATCGCCCCCCAAAACTAAAATTGTTGCCGAATTGTAAAATTCGTGGCTGAGATAGAAATGTCGTGGCTCGGCTTATTATTTCCCCAGTTTATTTGACTTCTAAAATACAATAAACAAAACAGCTTACCATAGTTTAAAAACGATTAATCATCGAAACAGGTTTACTGAAAATTTTAAACGAACAAAGTAGCTCTAAAAAGTTCCAGAAAATCGGGGTTATAACAAGTTAAGTCCACAATTTCTCTTTTATCGCTAAAATCTACTCGAAACGTGTTTTATCTGTGATCCGACTCCGGGTCTCAAGAGCAGGTGAATTGGCTGTGTATCGGAAAATGCCGTGCATAGGAAAAAAAAAAAAGAAATGAAGTTTCGTCTAATCAGAAAATTAACTGATATTATAGTCGAGTTTTTCTTGAATAAGGAAGTATATTGTGTGTTTATTTTCCTCTCTGTAGTCGGTCCCTCATGTCTGAGGATCGTGGACAGCTTCAGAGTTGCATCTGGAGCGGATGATCCGCTTCCACCGGTTTCTGTCCAACGCATCCTTTACCACCGAGTAGAATTAAGAGGATGATGATTCCTTCATCTGATCTGTCCATCGAGTTGATGAACGGCCGCGCGATCGTTTGCCTCCAGTGTTCCCAACTACAATCAGTTTCTCCAAGCTTTTATCACCTCTGCGCACCAGGTGGCCGAAATAGGAGAGAATTCGTTGTTGGCATATAGTTGACAAGCGAGTTTTTATTCGAAGCTGGCCTAGGATCGATGCATTGGTGCGTTTTGCAGTCCACGGTATTCTCAACATTCGTCTCGTCGTGTCTTTCTCGAGCCAAAATGGTCCATGTTTCCACTCCATACAGGAAGATAGGGAATACTAGGGCTCGTATCAGTCTGATCTTCGTTTTGATGCCAATTCCTCTCTTCTTCCAAATGTTCCATAAACGTGTCATAGCATCTTTAGCTATTCCCTATTCCTATTCGTCTTTTGATTTCAGGGACACAGCTACCATAGTTGCAGATTTGCGAGCCGAGGTAGATGTAGTGGTCGACGATACCAATGCCAGGAATGTTGTTTATTTTCCTAATTATTATTCTTATTTATCCTATCTAATGTGAGTTTGTTTATTACTTTTTCACGCAAAAACCATTGAACTCTGATCTGACAGCTGCATATAGGTCGTCATGTATTCAGAGACTTGAATGGGGTACCTTTCGTGGGTCGCGGGACTGTCTCATTAGGAAACCGTGACCCTGAAACGTAAAGGGCTATAGGCTAAGGAAGGATCACTGTGAATTTTAGTCAGTACAAGCCTGACAATCCCTCATCAGTACAAAGGACTCATTAGGCCTTACAGTTTATGAATATTTTACTGCATTTATTGTATGGGGCATTGAAAAAGTGCCTCTGGTGTACGAACCAGTACTAATTTATTCCATTATAATTCCAGTTTACTATACGATGTGTGTCTGTTTACGAACCTCTATATCTATATTGTACATACCACGATTAAGATAAAGCTTCGCACCTTTTATTCGGAAAAAGTACTATTACTTACCGATAAAACAACAGTACCCTTAGCACGAGTTTTCAGTATTTGAGACGTAAAGTAAACTGGAACTTTGACAATTTCAAATTGACAGTTTTCAAGGAAAAAAATAGTTCCTTCTTCGCACACCAGAGGCGCTGTTCCATTTTTTCATACAAGAAACGCTGTAAATACTGGAAAGACGCTGTAGAGTAAAAGAGTGAAAACTCGTGCTAAGGGTACAGTATCTCCGGGGCGTGACCCCGCTGCCTCGAGAAGTCGAGGCGCGGCGGGAAGAGCTCCGGCGCGATCTCAGGGCAGTATGGAGGGCACGACTGTCGCGACCGACGGCCGGGCACGCCGCAATAGCGGCGATAAGACCCCTCTTTGAGGAGTGGCTGGAGAGACGTCACGGCGTCCTAAGCTTCCGCTTGACGCAGGTCCTCACCGGACACGGATGTTTCGGGAGGTACCTGTGTCTTATGAGAAAGGAAGAAACGCCTGGGTGTCACCACTGCGTAGATCGCCCGGAGGACACAGTCGAGCATACGGTGCAGGATTGCCCCGCTTGGGCGGAGCACCGACGTGTCCTCACGGCGGCGATAGGCGGAGACCTCTCGCGCCCAGCACTGGTCGCGGCCATGCTGCGGGGCGAGACGGAGTGGGAAGCGGTCGCCTCCTTCTGCGAAGCAGTCATGCTCGCGAAGGAGGAGGCGGGCCGCGTGAGAGAGAGGACAAGGTCCTCCCTCCGCCCCACCCGCGGTGGTGGACGCCCACGGCGTCGGACGTCGCAAGACGATCTCCGGCCACCGTAGGCGCGGGCATGCGGGCGGCGAGTAAAGGGCAACTCGCCGCCCGACCATGGACCATGCCCGGGTCGACGGCGCGTCGTGTTCCACGCGCGCCTCAAAGAGCTGTCAGCAAATGACGGGGCCCCCTCTCAGAGGGCCAAAGCCTGCCGGGGTTGCGGGACTCATACCATCACCGTGACCCCGGAACATAAAGGGCTACTGAAGAACACCGTGGATTTTAGTCAGTACAAGTCTGACAGTACCTCTCGCCCTGCCCGGGGTGAGAGGTCTCATTTGATGATTTTACCACGTAAAAAAAAAAAAAAAAAAAAAAAAAAAAAAAAAAAAAAAAAAAAAGGGTACAGTATCTAACTACAGAGGCCAGCAGGTCAAATCTACCCAAATGTATCAATACCAATCGAACATTAACTTTCCACTATTGTGATAAGGTTGAAAATCTATTATATAGAGTTTTGACAGATTGAGGTAGGTTGATGTGCTGGCGTCTGCTGTACACATGATAATAGATGGCACCACGTGTACGATCCGAATTAATCTTGATTGTTTATCCATTTTTTTTATTTTTTTTTACGTGATAAAATCATCAGATGAGGCCTCCCACCCCGGGCAGGGCGGGAGGGACTGTCAGACTTGTACTGACTAAAATCCACGGTGTCCTTCAATAGCCCATTATGTTCCGGGCTCACGGTGATGGTATAAGTCCCGCGACCTGTACCCCTAGCACGAGTTTTCTCTATTTTACTTTACAGAGTTTTTCCAGTATTTACAGCGTTTATTGTATGAAAATATGGTACAGCGCCTCTGGTGTGCGAAGAAGGAACCAATTTTTCCTTTGAAAATTGTCAATTTGAAGTCGTCAAAGTTCCAGTTTACTTTACGTCTCAAATACTGAAAACTCGTGCTGACGGTACTGATTGTTTATCCATAAAAGTATTTGTTGAGTTATCCACTTGCTTGTTTCTGACATATTATTTACATCGTTATAACCAATTTTGCCTTTATTCCTGTTTTTTTTTCACAATTTTCCTTTCTGAAAAAGTACGTTGTGTATGACTTGTGTTTAACAATATTTTTTTGTGAAATTTCGATACAAAGAGAAAGTTTTTTTTTTTTAACCACGTCTATATTGGAGGAAGCTGGGCATTTCTGTTACATTAACCTTTATAAAAAAGAGATTATTAGGTAGATTACATCAGATTTTTAAGGTCAAAGTCAAAGTCCTATCTTTATTGTGAGGTATTCCATGAAGGCACCTGCGAAATATTTTGATAGGAGGATCCTTATGTGGAATAGATAAGGTGGAAGTAGCTCAGGGGCCTTAGTCAAACAGCAGACGACAGTAGACGACAATCGTTATCGAACGATATCAGTCACCAATATATTTTCAACTTTATACCCCAGCGTGTAAAGTTGAAAATCTATTGAAGTTCACAGATCGTTTTCGTTTGTTTCGTTCGTTATCGATCAGCAGTTTTTAATAGATTTTCAACTTTACGCGCTGGGGTATAAAGTTGAATAAAGGCTTTTCTAAATTGATATCTGTATTAAGGTAAAAAAATAACATTGTATCCACTGCTGCCTTTTTTAGCTAGTGTTTTGTTTCAGCTGTTATTGTAAACGGAACACAACTGAAACTTTGTTTGTTTTTATTTAATCCCTTTGTCCGTTAAAACTTGTTTTACTAATACTTCCTAAATAACAGTTAAAATGTTTTATTTTGTAATTTATACGTTTAATGTTTCTTTTTATGTTTAACAAACAATTATCAATTTGACTGGCCTGTTGGTCTAGTGGTTAGTGACCCTGACTGCTATGTCGGGGGTCGTGGGTTCGATTCCCACCAAGGACAAATGTTTGTGTGATGAGCATGATCATTTGTTCTGTGTCTGGGTGTAATTTATCTATAATGTGTATGTATTTAGAAATATATAAGTATGGTTATTAGTTGTCTAGTACCCATAACACAGGCTCTGCTAAGCTTGGGACTAGATGGCGTTGAGTGATAGTTGTGGAATATTATATTATTTATTAGAGATATCAGATAATCAGTAGTCTAGCAATAGACCGATTTAGATAAAAGTTAGTCTATGATTTGGATTAACAAATAGGATAGTTTTATCCCGGTTTTATCTTACCGTAGGATAATTTTCAAGTTGTAATGGGCAAAGCCGCTTGTAACAACTAAAACCACGGTGTCCTTCAATAGCCCTTTTGTTGGAAGAATTTTATTTGTTAGGAACGAACTACATTTTTTATAAGATTGACAAGAATAGAGTAAAGAGTACAAAACCATAACTTTTGTATATAGACAACCAATAAGTATGAATATACAACATGCTCCCTCAAAAAGTTAATTGTATTGCACTCTTATGTCATAAGCATAACACAAAGGCATAAAAAAAAAGTAAATAGAACCATTACGATATACCCGTCATTTGCAAACAACTGCGATGTTTTGTTGGATCCAAAGGTTTCGTCAAAACATCTGCAGGTAACCTGTCGGTAGGCATATACCTAAGTTCAACGGTTTTATCGTTCACTTTTTCTCGGACAAAATGGAACTTTACATCGATATGCTTTGTCCTATTGTGGTGAACCGGATTAATGGCTAATTTTTGTGCACTCTGACTATCCGTATACAGAACTATGTTAAGCGACTTACCTGTTATATCGGATATCAGTCTTTTTAAAAAGCACGCATCCTTTACTGCTGTAGCCAACGCCATATATTCAGCTTCAGCGGACGACAAAGCCACAGTGGCCTGTTTTTTAGCTTCCCAGGAAATAGGGCCGCCTGCAAGTTCATAATAGAACCCAGTGTAGGACCGTCTATCAGTTGGACAATTTGCCCAGTCTGCATCTGAAAAACCCGTCAAAGTTGTAGTATTACCTTTTTCTTTCCTGTATGTAATACCAGTATCTTTTGTCGCGTTCAGGTAACGTAGACATCGTTTAGCAATATTCCAATGTGACTGATCAAATTTAGAGTTAAATTGACTCAAGTAACTCACGGTGTAGGCTATATCTGGTCTGGTATTTACAGCCAAAAACATTAGACAGCCAATTAACTCTCTGTAAGGGTACTCACACTCACCTATACCAGGCTCAAGTATCTTCTTGACCAGTGGTGTAGAAACACCCTTACAATCTTGCATGTTAAATTTTTTCAGCATCTTTTCAATATATGTACTTTGAGATAGCTTTATTCCATAATTATCATGCAGCCTTCTTTATTGAAAACTACAGAGAAACCTTTCTCTACTACTTTCTTCACTGAAAGTAAATTACAGTTCAAATCAGGAACATGAACTACATTCTCTATTCTGTTCGCCAAAGTATCGGTATCAATGGATACATCACCAATACCCACAGCTGCCACTTGTTGTCCATTAGCCACAGTAATCGTTCCACCTTGTACAGACCGATAACTGCTGAACCACTCGCGATGCGGAGTCATGTGGATGGTTGCACCTGAATCAATAATCCATTTCCCATCAATAGCAGCTGGCGCAGAGAGAGCCATTTCCTTTACAATAGCCTGTTCCACCTTTTTATTATAATGGCAATCTGTATCTTTAAAAACCTTTCCCGACACACTCAAAGCCTTCTTATCCTTCTTATTGGGACATTCGGGACTTTTGTGTCCTGGTTGTCTACACTTAAAGCAGATTATAGGCTTCTTCTTTTTGCTCGTAGAACCTGTTGAACGTAGCGCAGCCACCTCGTCCGGGTGAGGGTCCTTAGAAAGTTCGTTTAATAGCTTTGCCTTAACCAACTCACTGGTTACTTCAACATTCGAATTCTCTAAAGCCATGATCAGCGGTTCGTATCGTGATGTCAATCCTCCGAGAATAATCGCAGCCAGAGATCCATCGTCGATCTTCTTACCAATATCTTCAAGATCTTGAGCAGTACTCATTATGGCGTTGATATAAGATTCTATGTCTTGGAAATCGGTCAAGGTATATTTGTATAGTCTACGCTCTAGAGAGAGCCTTCTACCCATACCTTTATCCTCGTACGCTTTTTGTAAAGCACTCCAAGCCTCCTTAGCGTTTTTAGCATTTCGTACGTGCGAAATTGCACCTTCGTCTACAGTAAGGCATATTTTTGACAATGCCTTCTGGTCATTGCGAGAGCGCACATTTTCCGCCGTTTTATCAGAATCATCGTACCCTGTGATGGACGTCCACAGCTCCTCATGAATGAGAAGCATTCTCATTTTGAACTTCCAGGTTGGGTACCCGTCTCGGTTTTTTAACATCTGAATTCCTTGAAAATTCATACTACTATTCCCTGACATTATTTACTTTTAAAATAAGCAGCTTCGTGCTGATAACGTGTTGGAAGAATTTTATTTGTTAGGAACGAACTACATTTTTTATAAGATTGACAAGAATAGAGTAAAGAGTACAAAACCATAACTTTTGTATATAGACAACCAATAAGTATGAATATACAACACCTTTACGTTCAGAGGTCACGGCAATTCATAAGTCCCGTGACCCCGGCAGTCTTTGGCCCTCTAAAGTCGCCGTGATAATGCTGACACACTTTGGGGCGCGCGTGGAACACAACGCGCCGTCAACCCGTGCATGTTCCATGGTCGGACAGCGAGTTACCCATTACTCACCGCCCGCATGCCCTCGAACAATCTCAGTACTTAAGAAAGGCGAGATACGTAATCATGGCGATAAAAAAATATCGGAAACTCAACTAATAATAATATCCCTTTTGAGCGTAGTTATATTTCGACTGTATTTTTTCATCTTTTTAACACACAATATTAATCATTACAATAAGCTTAAAGTGACATCAGGTGTCTTGTTTCAGGATTACATAATAAATATTTGTTATTGTACGTTTTCCTTTAACCTATGTCAAGGTGGAATATTATATCATGTAGCTTTTAAATAATCATATAAAGATATAGAAGTCAATACGAGGCCTTGTATAGTTAAACGCATTTATTCCGAAGCCGTAAGGGTGGTTTTTGTAGGTAAGGATATAGTCCAAAACCCATAAATAAATTCTTTCTGTTCATATTATATTTTGTTCATGTTTGTTCATATAATAAAAATCAAATTGTTCGAAAGTCTAGCTGAAACTCGAGAACAGCTCGACCGACTAGGTTAATTTTGGTATTGAATTATTTTTGGAAGTCTAGGTAAGTTTTAAAAGCTGATTTATTACGATTTAAAAAATATTATTAAGTGGTACGAAGTTAGCTAGTAAAATAATAATCACTTCAGGTCTGTAAGGGTAACCAATGCTTCAGGATTTAATATGAACATGTGACAGTGAAGAATAATTAATATCTAATTGTTGGGGGCCATAAGAACGGTCAATTCCACACAACTAGATATTTTGATTTACATTAATTTACAGATTAAATTTAATTTTAAAAAAAAAGGTTATAGCGTGTATTTAACAAACCTCACTCCAAAGAGTCCCGAATTATTTCACATCTCTGTCACATCGCGCGCTGCAATCGATTTGATAGTCCCCACTACGGACATCTTACATAGCGTAAACCAATACACACCCAGACGCGACGCGACGTGACGCGACGATACTGGAAATGTGTATCTTTTCGTTAAATAAATAAAGTTAAATTTTGTGTCGCTCTATTGAAACGTGCGCGTCGCGTCCTAGTGTGAATTGACCCTAAGAGAAAACAGAGTTGTTTCAGTCTCATCCAGCGCATGTCACACTAATTACTGCTCGTGTCTTATCTCAAAGCTCGGTAGAATCTAACACAAGCTGTGTGGTTAACGAATTAACTGAGAATGAGCAAATAATTGTTTACTCTTGCCGCAATTGTCGCTCGTGTAAAAGGATACATCATTTTACTATGCGCTAGATTTTTTTCTGTGGGTGGGGAAAAACTTTGTAAATTTTATGTTGGCAACATTGGGAATAGCTGTCAAAGATTATTATTAATATTACATATATAGCACATTAGTGTAGTGATAGTAGGGTTGCTGGACTTATCTCATTACCGTGAACCCGGAACGTGAAGGACATCGTGGATTTTAGTCAGTACGAGTCTCACAGTCACTCCCGCTCTGCCCTGGGTGGAAGAACACATTTGATGATTTTACCACTCTAAAAAAAATGACGTTATTAAGGATGATGGTCTGAAACCACGTTTTAGCTTGCGGAGGGGTATCAAATACACCTTGTATATTTTTTCTCATGTGATCTATTTTTACCCGATTCACCCCAAGTGACGTTATTGCTTGGCGATTAACATGCAAATTATGTTGTCTCAGACCAATCTGTCGTCTATAGCGATGTGTTTAGGAGATTAAAGTTAACAAACATACATGCAAGTGTGTGGGTAAACAACATACGTATAAGTATGTAGGTATGGTGTGATAACTGTGATAAGACATGTTGAGGTGGAGGCAGTGTTTTCAATATATTTTCAACTAGCTGTTGCCAGCGGCTTCACCCGCTACAACTCCAAAATTATCCCACGGGAACATACAATCGGGATAAAAACTATCCTATGTGTTAATCCAGGTTATAAACTATCTGTGTACCAAATTTCAGCCAAATCCGTTCAGTAGTTTTTGCGTGAAAGAGTAACAAACATCCATACATCCATAATATACATATACAAACTTTCACGTTTATAATAAGGATGAATAAAAAAAAACAATTTTCCCAATTACACTCCAACGTTTTGAAACTTTACAAGCAATAACGTCTGTGTCACACTTATCCAGATTTTTTTGTCTTCTGAAATCTTTACGAATATATCCCTACGTGTCTTTTTATAATTAACAATTAGTAGTAAGTTAAAAACGGGCATTAAATGACTTTATAAACATTGTGGAGCAGTGATGGTGGTCCAGTGGTATCGGCCCCGAATTACGAGTTGTAGGTCGTGGGTTCAAATCCGACCAGGCGCATTACTTTGTGTAATTTATTTCACCGCCGCTGCTCTCAAAACGGTGAAGGAAAACATCGTGAGGAAACCGGCATGTCCTAGAACCACTAAATTCAAAGACATGTGACATCTACCAACCCGCACTGGGCCCGCGTGGTGGATTATGGCCCACTCCCTCTCACAGAGAGGAGGCCTGTGTTCCAGCAGTGGGAACATTATAAGCTGTTAATGATGAAACATTGTAAAATTAAAAAGAAAGTAGTATGAAATGTTTGGCAATACAAAAGATGCATAGCATATTATAATAATCCCTTAAACACGTTGTTTAAGAGGGACTTAAATAACATAACGGGATCAAAAGGGTTATTCATAATCACCCGCAAAAGATAAGGTACAAGATAATAATGAACTGAGTACGTAATTAAGGGTAATAAACGAATTGTATCCATTTCACCTCTTTAGGGATTAAACGGGCCTAAACAAAAAGTATAGAAACACGAGCCTTTTAAATTAATTAATATACTTATACAAAGTTTATCTGTTTGTCTGTTACATTATTGCAATCTAAATATTTATAACTCTAAGGTGATTGACTGACATAGTGATCTATCAACGCACAGCCCAAACCACTGGACGGAACGGACTGAAATTTGGCATGCAGGTAGATGTTATGACGTAGGCATCCGCTAAGAAAGGATTTTGATCAATTCTACCTCCAAGGGGATAAAATAGGTGATGAAAGTTTGTATGAAACTTTGTCGATTTGATAAAAAATACATTGTTAAGTTCCGACATCCACGAATTTCGTACATTGACCTATTATTAACTGTCTCTGTCACTCTCGTGTAAATATAAAGAGTCTCGCTTGCACAGACGGCGGCCATTGCATTTTTTGTGCCCATGGTGCTAGACAACTGAGCCTCCCCCAGTTGTAATGTCGTTTCTATTGATGATTTAACAGGACAAATATAATTAAACGTTTTAGAAATTTAAATAAATAATAAATAGTAATGACAACTATCCCACAACGCCATCTAGTCCCAAGCTAAGCAAAGCTTGTGTTATGGGTACTAGACAACTAATAAACATACTTACGTATTTCTAAATACATACATATTATTGATAAATTACACCCAGACACAGAACAAATGATCATGCGCATCACACTAACATTTGTCCTTGGTGGGAATCGAACCCACGACTCCCGGCATAGCAGTCAGGGTCACTAACCACTAGACCAACAGGCCAGTCATCAGTCAAAAATTCACACAGACAAAGCCGTGGCCAAAGAAACTAGTGTTACACGATCAATATAATTTAGTTAATATATGTCTGTCTGAGTACTCGTGCAATTTTTTATTTTTAAACCGTCAAAAATAAGGTAGGGTGAATGTTGATGCACTTTTTAAACTAATTTTATTACCTTTTTAGTAATTTGCTAATGGATTCATAATTTGTTTAAATTAACTTCCAGTCATAAGCTGACGTACTGTGTGAGACAGAAGCTGTTTTGTTTTTTATTTTGTCCTACGAAACTTTTTTTTAAGATAATAGGAACTTCTGCTGATCGTCTTCACATACATAAACGCCCAGACCCGAACAACTACTTGTAGATCATACAAATATTTGCTCCGTGCGGGAATCGAACCCGCGACACGCAGGGCAGCAGTCCAATCGCTCAGGCACTGCGCTTTATTTTTTTCTTTCTTTGCATTTATATTATACTTCTTTGTATTATATTTGCTACTAATAAAAATAGTGTGTTCCAACAAAGAAGGATGGACAAAACGTCCCACCCCTTGTAACACTTCCATCTATATATCAAATGAAAGCACTTGGAAAGTGTATCATTTCATTGTATGACAGCAAACCTGTAAACCATGGGAGAAAAAAGTTATTGAGACTTTTATGTCAAAATACCAACGATACATAATGTTAGGCAGAAGTCATGTATGTCTTAAATTATATTAATCCATACTCAATACTGTTTGCTAATGCATCGTTGACATTACTGTATTAAAAAAAAATGTCACATGATATGCCAAACAAAAAAAAACTTGCTAGTTTCTTTAACCGATTCTCGGACTACCTTCAGCTCGTCCACGGTTCTGTGCCTTAACGATTGGGTTTGTCGACTATGAAAGTAGAAGACAGGCGTCAACTATGTGTTACGTGTTCGCGATCTTTACTTCGAGTCAGAATTCGTCATAGTATGTTATTACGAGAATATGTATATGGAAGATCGGCCGGGATTCACAGAGTTTATAATGGAACACATTGATTTTGAAAATGTTAGTTTCAATATTTAATTATAGCGTTTTTGAAAATAATAAGGCGCTATCTCCACAATCGATAGAATCGCGGCGATATTTTAGTCGTGCCACATATTTCCATATACTCTATACGAACGTGTCTCCACACGGCGATGTTTATAGATTTTCACATGGAAATGATGGGTACAAGCGTTGGCGTTGGTACGCATCATTACCATGACAAAAAGCTATTCAGACACTGTTAGCACTTCGGACACTAATGAAGGAAACCAAAAAATTACTTCAACGACCATCCATAGTACACTGGTGTTTTTTTTACTCCTTTGCTTCCTCGTTAGTCAGTTGAGTAACGTTTTGGTTGTGGCGGCATGTGACGGTCTTATAGCCATGTTCTTCTAAGTAGGGCCTGTGGTACCCCTACCACAGCTTTGAGCCTCTAAACCCCCAATCTAGTTTAAATTCATTATTTTCTTTTAAAGAGTCAGAAGTGGGTGCTGCTAAGTCAACAATGTTACTCTTTCTAATGATCTATACACATATTATCATGAGAAAAAGCTAAGAGCAATGTTTTCTTCTGAAAATCGAAATTCATTTTTTGACATAAAAGTCTCAATAACTTTTTTCTCCTATAGTTTGCAGGTTTGCTGTCATACATTGAAATGATACACTTTTCACGTACTTTCATTTGATATATGGATGGGAGTGTTACAAAGAAAGGGACGGGGTCCATACATTTCTGCCCATTCTTCTTTATTCTGTTAATTAATTAATCGGATATATACATAGGTAACTAAAGCTAGAAATTTAAAAATAAAAAAATAAAACTATACATTTACAACTAAACTTAAACTAAAATTTTAAAAAAAAAAACCTAATGTGTGTTCCTATTTTATCACAATACTTGTAAAAATTTATCTGATAAAAGAAAATTTCTTCCTCAAAACCTTGACAACCAACTCTTTATTAGAATACTATAACTAAAACTAAATAGGAATAATTATGTATTTCCTCCTTGGATGTTTGGTTACACAGACAGTTTATACCTGGATTAACACATAGGATAGTTAATCCCCATTTTATGGTCTCGTGGGATACATTTTCGAAGTACAGTGAGCGAAGCCGCTGACACCAGCTAGTATTGTTATAATTGTTTGTTGTGTCTGCTTCAAATTAATTACGATTACGTGAACTTGTTTACATGTCACGGTAAAAATTGGTTGGGTTGTTGTAAATTTGCCACAAAGTTAATTTGCCACAGTTTTTAAACCTAATCCGCCTTATTACAAAATGGGGTTTAACTAAAAATCAAAGTTTATATCACCAAAGACTACGGTTTACACAAACGTTATTACAAATCTTGGTTTTGCCATAAACCATGGTCTAACAGTCGTAGCTGTCAAAAGTGTGACAAAGTTTCTCAAAGCTACTTTTTCATTGTGTTGTTGTTTTTGTGTTATTTTCACCCAAAATGGATTAAAACGTGCTAGATTTAATTGCTAGTACACATAGCGTATTTAAATGTTAAGACAATGGTTCTTTTTGTAATAAGGCCGATTACATTGAAAGTTAATTCAATAGCCACAGCTAGATAGATTACCCGACGAGATTTTAATTTAACAACAAACCATAAGTACCTACTTTCAGGTTTTCATTGTCCTAACTTGTATAGTAGACACCTAAAGATTTTTCTCAAACTGTTTTTTGCTAACAGTAAGTATCTGACAAGACAATCCCGCGACGCTGTCAAATCCTGATGGAACACCTCAATAGCACCTTACTTGACTCGGGAATCGAATCCAGGAAATCATTCTCGGCCGTAACATTTGCGACCGCTTTTTTTATCGTGGTAAAATCCTCAAATGAGTCGTCCTGCCCAGGGCGGCGGGAGGGACTATCAGACTTGTACTGACATAAGATCCTTCAATAGCCCTTTACGTTCCAGGGTCACGGCTACTTAATGAGACAGTTCTAAACCAAAGAACCAGTCTCATTTATTTTTAGCCCCTTTGTACACAATGCGGCAAGTCTCCGATATCAGGCGACTATCGCAATACAAATCCAAAGAGGTTCGTACTATAAGCGATCGGTGTAGGAGTTAAAGATATTAAATCATAGAAAAAATGTATTAAAGAACGCGAGATCTAGATATCAGAACTGTTTTTCACTCAGAAAATTCTAGACAAACAAGTTTTTTTAATTTTTTTATTTGTAACTCGTCTGTGAGACTTGATTCGGTCAGTATTTTTAAAAAAGCTAGTATCTATTTAAGGTTATTTCACACAATAAAACCTTCGCAGTACACAGCCTTGTCGGTGGACACAGAGGCTGATAAAGACTTTTAAACGTCGCCTTTAATATATTCTGCGGAGTGGAAGGGACTGTCGGACTCGTACTGCTCGTTGCCCTTTTAATTCCAGCGTCACGGTTAACTGTGTAGACAGCCCCGCGACCCCGGTATAGTAAACGAGTTAAAATGTTGAGCTACTTAAAATTTTCCGTGGTACTACTAGAACACTTGGAAGTATAGGGTTGCCATATCTAAAATTTGGAAACCAGGACAAGATGCATGAAAATCCCAGATTTTAGAGTCCAAAACCCGGATATGAGCCGCCGTTGATAGGGGTGGGGGGGACGGTGAAGTGTACGTGTACCCGGACTAGAAATAAAGCTTCCCCGGACGCTCTCTGGATGCCCTTAAACTAGGACAAATCTAGGGAAACCCTACTTGGTAGTACCACGCGTAATAAACAAATAAAACCTTCACGGTACATAGGCACGCGTCAATGTATACCAAAGTCGTGAGGTATCGGAGACTTGCGTCGTGTTGTGTACGAAGGGGCTAACCGTATAATTTTTCTTTTTTTCCGTCAAATTATTACACGCATGCCTGAATCTAAGTAGTTCCGTATGCGTTATAGGGTTTTCTCTGTATGTCGCATCAATGCAGGGTTTTTTCAATTTCCCCTCAAAGGGCAAAGGATCGAATAAAAATACATACAAATTCGAATTCAAATGTATCAGACACTATATTTTGATGTTAAACAAGTTTGTTTTTTTTGTGGTGTTTGTATAACAGGGTGTTTGGTGAAATAAACATTCAAGTGGGTTTTTTATGTGACTTACTTCTGACGCCCGACTAGCACTTTTTCTCGTTTAAGTCAATGAGTAAGTACCTACTTAATTTTACAAAAAATAACGTATCAAAACTCAGGACTGGCGGTTTGTGACGGCAAAATGCAGTAAAAAATGTACTAGCATGTGACATTGACTACCTGATAGGAGCCGCCGTTTGTGGAATAGTTAAAGGGCCATCAGCTCAGGTGCCATTACAGCAGGTGCCAAATTTGAAATAACTCAAAAACATAATACTGATCATCGAACTAACGTTACAGATTAATTAGATTTTTACAGACAAATTGCATTACTGCGTCATATAAAAAAAAAATGTCTTGAAATTGATGAAAAGGGAAAAAAATACCACCACATCTGACAAATAATATAGTTAAAAATGAGGTTACTTTAAACCACACTGAATGGAATAAGTTTGTAACGTCAGTTAGCAAGATTTCTCAAGAGACAATGCAATTTAAATATAGACAGTAACTAAGAAGGTGTGCCAAAGTTGCTTAAGCTAATTAATTAGTTACAAACAGTAAGGAGAGTTACTTCATGTATAATACTCAAATACCTATTATTTTTGCATGTAAGTTAAAAAAATTATAGACGCACCCACTATACAGGTTAAGTCGCGGGACACATGTATACCGCGACTCCAGGATAAAAAGTCTAGTGAAGGACACCGTGGATTTAAGTCAGTACGGGTCTGACAGTCCGTCCTGCTCTACCCTGAGTGGGAGTACTCATTTGATGATTTTAACACGTACAAAAACTGTATAGGATAAATGTATACAGCCTTACTACAAAAAGTTAAACATTTGTTAGACACTTGTGTAAAGAAAGTTTAACTGCAAAACAGACCTTACATCAACGTCAAATGCTGACACCTTTTTTAGGCAAGTGTTCAACAGATGTTTAGCTTTTTTAACCCCCGACGGAAAAAGAGGGGTCTGTCTGTCTGTCTGTCTGTGGCATCATAGAGCCCGAACGGATGAAGGTAACCGAGGGTCTGCAAATATACTCGAGTTGGGTATCAAATGAAAGCGTACTGAAAGGGAATATTGATGACTTAATCGGGAGTACTCTTAGCAATATAAGTATGTACCTATAAAAAGTATAAAATAAAAAATAAATTTAAAAAACCCCCGACACAAAAACCAAGGTCGCGTTGGGGGACTGCAAAAAAACAAGAGATGATAAATAATTTGAAGCAGTCCCCCAACGCGACCTTGGTTTTTGTGTCGGGGGTTTTTTAAATTTTAAATTTATTTTTTGTAGTAAGACTGCTAGCCAGGCAACTTTTTTAAAACGAATTAATTTTCGATGTCGGTCTTGCTTTAACGCTAATACTTACCAAATTAACTCACTTTAGTAGGTCGAATAACAAGTTGTATAATGTACCTATGTTTTCACCCCCACTGGTCCAATTGGTCGTAGCTTTATGTTATGTAGACTAAAGCCTTCCTCGATAAATAGACTATTTAACACAAACATATATTTTTTAATTCGAACCAGTAGTTCCTATGATTAGCGCGTTCAACCTAATAAACTCACACTTTTTATCCTTTTATTATGTTATACTTGAGAAGAACTTGGCTTGACACGCTACCGCATGTCTAAATTTAGGTTCCAGGCCATGTCTGCTTCCTCCCGATAGTTTACTTCACCATTTCAAGAACAGTTTTTTGATCGACTTCGATTCGATCGATTGGTTGGAGCGACAGGGACTGCCAGACTAATACTGAGTAAGATCACCGTGTCCCTTCAATTAACCTTTACGTTACAGGGTCACGGCTACCTGTTAAGACGCGAACCTAGAAGCAGAATATTTCACGTTAGAAAACCCTGCCACTGCCCCTGGAGGGTCATAAAGACCATCAACACTTAAATTAATTTTTCTACTTTATTAGTTAAAGTAGTAAGTGTATTAATGAAGTGAATACGTATGCTATACACTTGGTAATTTGATGGATAATTAATTGAGTTATGACTTTGTCGTGGTAGCGGGTTCAAATGTTTGTAAAAACCAGTGTTAAGAAATGTTTGAGGAGCTATAAAGTTCATTAAATAAAATCCGACCCATTCCATATTATTACAATTTTAGGGTTACGTAACCAGAGGGTAAAACGGAGTCATATAGTTTAGACTTCACTGTCCATCTTACAACAGGCTGTATCTCAAAAATCGTGATATTTAGACATTTGAAATTTTCACAGATGATCGATGTACCTATTTCCGTTGCTGCTGCAACAAAAACAAATACAGAATGGAATAAATATTTAAGGGGGCTCCCATAGAAAAAACGTGATTTTTTGGTAGTATTTGCTCGATGATAACGGCAACAATGATTACAAGTGTCTACCATATTTCGGGCATGCTGCTATCGCGGCATAAAGACCCCTCTCTGAGGAGTGGCTGGATAGGTCTCACGGCGTCCTCACCTATCGCATGACGCGGGTCCTCACCGGACACGGAAGTTTCGGGAAGGAGTTCTTGGTGACCCCACAGCGAGGATCATCAGGAGGACACGGTGAAGCATACGTTGCAGGGCTGTTCGGACATGATGAGACGGAATGGGAAGCGGGCGCCTCCTTCTGCGAAGCAGTCATGCTACGAAGGACGAGGCGGGCCGTTTGAGGGAGAGGACAGCGTCTTCCCTTCACCCCAGCTGTAGTGGTGGATGCCCACGGCGACAGACGTTGCCAGACTATCTCCGGCCGCCCGGTCTGACCATGGACCCGGATCGACGGCGCGTTGTGTTCTACGCGCGCCTCAAAGAGTGTCAGCATTATGACGGGGTTCCCCTTTAGAGGGCTAAAGCCTGCTGGTGCAGCGGGACTCACACATTACCATGACCCCAGATCAGAAAGGGCTATTGAAGGACACCGTGGATTTTAGTCAGTATGAGTCTGACAGTCCCTTCCGATCTGCTCTGGGTGGGAGAGCTCAATTGATTTTACCACGCTAAAATAAAATAAAAAGTGTCTTCCCACACTTGTCAACCTACACTGAAATATTCTTACACGTGTAAAAACTTATCTTTTCTTTGCTCATAGACTTTAACTCAATTCATTAAAGTTTATATTTCCGTGTTATGCGAACTCCAGTAATGATTATAATATTTTAAAGTTACTGGTAACATGATCCTAACTTTTATCCTATCATGGTTTTTAACAACTTCATTATTCTTCGCATCCTGTTTCTTTTATGTTTTTTAACCGTAAGTAAGACGGGAGTTTTAATTTTTTCCGATTTTTTGAAAGAAAATGTGATACCCTTAAGGGAAACCAACTGAATTCGAGGAACTGGTTACAAATACATAATAATAATTCATTTTTAAGGTATTTTGTTTTTTTTTTTTATGGGAATTATTTATTTTACACATAATACAATCTACTTAGTCATCTGCCTTTTCCCAACTATAGTAGGGTCCTTCCAGTCAAACCAAATGCAGGTGACTTACGTGACCAGCATTTTACCTATTTGACCTCCACAATCTAGTAACTGGGCAATACGATACCCCATGGAAAGACTGGATGTCAGATTTTTGGGCTTCTGACTTATAGTAACGACTGTCAAAGGTCTACAAATGACAGCCGGGACTAACAGCTCTACGTGCTTTCCGAGACACGGTGTAAACCCGCTATGACTGATGGTCACCCATCCTCTGGCCGACCTCGGCAAGCGCGGCTTAACCTGAAAGATTGGCCTGTGCGGCTGTAATTATCTGCAATCTACGTAGTAAACTACGTATAACAATATTTGAAAAACTAAAATGTTTTTTTTTGTAACTTCCTTTAATTATTATTTAATAACTTATCTTATCTAATCGGGTATAGGGTTGCCCCCTTTTATACATTTAATAAACTAAACTGGTGTAACATGGGTATATCACCTCACCATAACCCTTCGTCAATACCGTGGCCCTGGAAATCAAATGGCAAATAACGGGAGGATTTTTAGTCCATGAATGTCTGACAGTCCCTTCCAGAGCCAGGACGATAGAGTCCAAAAGCGTGACGTCACGACATGCGTATCTCCTCTCGACCCCATTACAAAATATAACTATCAATTACTAGAGCCATGCATGGTACCATAAATTATAGAGATTATCAGTTGTCCATGCAACGTGAATCACGAGCGAAATGGTGACAATAATTATATCTACTTTTATATCAAAATTATATGTTATTAAATAAGTCATGATTTATGTCAGCACGTGTAGTGTTTGAAAAGCGTTTGTCGAAATTATAAACTAAAACAAGAAAGTTATTTGTTCATTAGATAAAATACAATTTTGACCATTTGTAAAAAACTAGCCTAATGACTGTCGGACTTGCCTAAGAAACCCTTTGTGCGATGCGATAGTCGTAAAAAACGATTTTTGGATTCTTATTTTGGATACTATTGCGGATGGCGAGGTACCCGTTGTAGCTTACCGTCCGATAATGATCAGGACCGAGTAGAAGGTGTATTGCGTACTACGCGTGATTTATTGAGCTGTTACATAAATGTCGGCTTGATTTATGCAGAAATATATTAAAATAAAGGTTATGTAATTATTACTCGCCGCCCGCATGCCCATGCGGGCGGCGAGTAGAGGGCAACTCGCCGTCCGACCAAGGACCATGCCCGGCTCGACGGCGCGTCGTGTTCCATGCACGCCTCAAAGAGCGTCAGCAAAATGACGGGGCCCCCTCACAGAGGGCCAAAGCCTGCCGGGGTCGCAGGACTTATTTCCATCACCGTCACCCCGGAACATAAATGGCTATTGAAGGACACCGTGGATTTTAGTCAGTACAAGTCTGACAACCTCCCCCACTCCGCCCAAAGGAGGACTCATTTGATGATTTTAACACGCAAAAAAAAAATTGAAAACTTTCAGCCACATTGACCAACGTAAATTAATTCAATGAGGATTAAACTCGTCCCACGAGTAAGCCTTTAGGTCTATATTCTTCTCGGATGAAAGCAAAGTGCGGGAAGTAAGGAGATTCTTGTAACTAAGAGGACTCAGTTATCGGAATTTTATTAGTTCGTTTACAGAGACTGCAAACAAAATTATCAATTCTATGAAAAGGTAAAACTGAGACTGCAGAATTGTAATATTATTATTTGAACACTGGTAGTTGAATAATTTCTTTAGAACATATGTAGTTTTAACTTTTACGTGGCTGTAAATGATTTATTGTTATATATAATTATCTCGTAGATTCATCAAATGATATTTATATTGCAATTTGGTTATGACAAACTCTTTTACACGTCAAAAAACACTTCACTT
Source organism: Agrotis ipsilon (assembly GCA_028554685.1). NCBI lineage: Eukaryota > Metazoa > Arthropoda > Insecta > Lepidoptera > Noctuidae > Agrotis > Agrotis ipsilon. The sequence goes on from CM052972.1 coordinate 13,765,939, forward strand.
TTTTTTTAAACTAGATGAGGCCGGTGTTTCGTACCTGACTACTTTGAGAAGAAACAGCCGAAACAAACTCAGAGGTCACAGTCTCTTTTAAAGTTCAGATATTTTGTATTGGTAAAAATCGGAATTACGAGAACCATTTTGCAGATGTCTGAGCGAAGAATAAAGCTTTTTAAGCGAGGTGAATAAAGAACCAAAACTTTGAGTAGACCTGTCCAGTCAGTGCATTTGTCGGTTATCGTGTAGCTCAACTCATAACTAAAGAAACTAAACAGTTTTAAAATATAATTATTAAGAAATAGAACACCACCCACCGAATGCCTCTTCTAGAAATCTTCGTAAACAAACAAGTACTGAAGTCTTACGATTTCTTTATTGAAACTCTAACGGCTCGTTCACGACTTTGGTCTAAGTCATAAGCGGTGCGATGGGCGGCGCGACTATACCCCTTTTGTACACAAGGCGACTAGGTATTCCACTTAGGGCACCCGCTGACAATGGCACCTGAGCTACTGGTACCTTATCTATTCGACATAAGGCTCTTGTCAAAATTTTTCGCAGGTGCCAGGTGCCCTAAGTGGAATACCTCAAGGCGCATGTCTCAGATACCTTACGACTTTGGTATCCAGGCCATTATCGCAATACAAATCCATAGAGGTTAGTTCACAGGCACGCGTCAATGGATGACAAAGTTGTAAAGTTTCGGAGACTTGCGTCGCCTTGCGTACAAAAGGGGTATGCTGTGACCCTGACCCTGTACCGTGACCCTGGAATATAAAGGGTTATATAATGATGATCGTGGTTTTTAGTCAGTACGAGTCTGACAATCTTTCCCGCTCCGCCCTGGGTAGGAGGACTCATTTGATGATTTTACCACGATAAGAAAAATGTACGAATGGGCTAAGACATTACTTAGTCACTTAGTAAGTACGCGAATTCACTACTGGCGGTGCTTCGTGCCGTTTTTCAAACATTTCTATACATTTGATCTACTCGCCCGCGCTAAGTAACCGCTCACAGCGCCAATATTGGCAACGGGTCGTAAGCTTTTTTTTTATCGTGGTAAAATCATCAAATCATATCATATCATATCAAAAGAGTCCTCCCACCCCGGGCAGGGCGGGAGGGACTGTCAGACTTGTACTGACTAAAATCCATGGTGTCCTTCGATAGCCCTTTATGTTCCGGGGTCACGGTGATGGAAATAAGTCCCGCGACCCCGGCAGGCTTTGGGCCTCTGTGAGGGGGCCCCGTCATTTTGCTGACGCTCTTTGAGGTGCGCGTGGAACACGACGCGCCGTCGACCTGGGTATGGTCCATGGTCGGACAGCGAGTTGCCCTTTACTCGCTATCTGCATGCCCACGGGTCGTAAGCTAGAGAAAATCTGTTTCATGACTGTTTGTGGCATCCAATCTTCTTCTTATTAAAACTTTTAAATGCTTAACGTAAACACTTTTATAAAAGGTATTGCATTCAAGCCTTTGTCAAACAGACAGGCGAAGCGACTGCGAATCGAAGCGTTTTTTAATTGTAATGTATGGGATTGTTTGAAGCCAGTCACATAGACTAAACCTAGGTTTAACCGGCTAAACCAAGGTGTAACAGACCACACGCGGTTAAACCGTAACACCTACTTATACCTCCTTTTTTTTGAAGTCGGTTAAAAAATAACGATCACAACAATGTCTAATTCTGTTTCATCTCGTTACTTTATTTGTAGCAACGATAACAGTTTGAGAGATTAAAACATAAAATTTTACGAGATCGTCTCCCAACACATTTACATGATCACCATTTGGATAAATTGCTTTGAAAAATTCAATGGAAATAATTAATTAATGTTACTTTTTAAATGGGTTTTTGTATGAAACTTTATTAAATCTAGTCTAAAATTTTATTTGTTTGATATCTTTACAACTATTTTTAGATTAGATAGTCTACCTATCGATGTCCATTTCTATTGTATTGTGTCTTTTTTCTTTTTTAAAAAGCTCGCCTCTTTCTATGAATTTCACCTGAATCGTGGGTTTGCTTACAAAAATAGAAACTCACATACACAAAAACCAAAACCCGGAAAAACAATTTGCAGATTTAACAAATACTTTGTTGCATACGGGTATCTAACTGGCGATACGCTGCGCAGCAGTCGATGTTTCAGCCACTGCATCATGACGTCAGAACTAGTCAGAATAATACCTAAGAGTGCCTTATTGCGAATTTTAATAGCATCGTATCTTCATCAATTTTGGTTTTTATGTTCCGGGGTCACGGTAAGAAATAAATACCGCGACCCCGGCAGGCTTTGGCCCTCTGTAGGCCTCGTCATCATCAATTTTGGCTTACGTAACAAAACAAAAAAAATGCGGGTGAAATATTTTTCAATAATCGAACTTAATAGACTAATTCGTTATGAAAGACATTAATCCTATTTATCAAGTTAGAATAACATAATAAAAAAACTAATAAACAGTTTACAAGATCTAAAAGAAGTTAGTACCTTGTAGCTCGCAAACTACTGAACATGAAGGAGTAAATCTGTACCTCATAACATAAAGTTTTATGCGTTAACTTTCAATCTTCAATCTAGAGTCTAGTTTAAAAGTATAATGTTGTGCGACTTACGAAGAATGTTCTAAGTTAAAAGGAGATTGAATTTGTTCTTCCAGCGGTTTACCGGGACAAGTATGAGTATAAGAGATTGTTGTTTGGAACTTTAATGTCTAGTAGCTTCAGAGGCATTACAATAAAATTTCTGAGGCCTTATCACAAGATTTCTTAGGCCTCATCACAAAATTTCTGAGGCCTCATCACAAAATTTCTGAGGCCTCATCACAAGATTTCTGAGGCCTCATCACAAAATTTCTGAGGCCTCATCACAAAATTTCTGAGGCCTAGTCACAAGATTTTTTGTATTTTATTTACAGCGTAATTGAATTATTTTCGTCGTTTTTTGTATGGAAAATTGAAAAAACGTATACTGCCTAAACTGATTAACTAACTGATTATTATTTGTGTTATTACTTTAGTTCACGTTTATTAATATGATAATGTTAGTGTGCGAACGAGGAACTAACATTTTTATCAACATTGCTAAAATAACAATGTTGCTAAAATTGTCTTCTGTAAATTAAACTCTCTTGCTTGAGCAATAACATAGAATATTCCATTTTACGAATTTGGATTGCGATAAAATGGGTTTCATTTACGATTATGCTTCATATTTACGTCACAAGACAGCTAGCTTAAGTTTCAGCACAAATTATCAACTTTCTAACAATTGTAACGAGATGTGTTAATATTACTAGATGTAGGTATTAGCGTGGACGAAGCAAATGAAAACCTGATTTCTACTAGAGTGTAGAATTCACGTTTCAAGCATAAACTCAGGATCTTTTTATGGGAATGAAAGTAAGAGCGGGGGCACACGTTGCGTTGCGGCGCGGCACCGCAAAATTTCACCGCAACAACGTTGTTATGTCGCAGCGTTGCCGCCGGCGCCCCAGCAGCGTTAAGGACAGTTTGTTAATAAACAACAACTGAGCGGTGCCGCTCCGACTTTGCAACGCATTCACTCCTCCCCGCCTCGTCTCGGTGGTTGCAAGTCCGGTGCGGCGCTGGAGCGCATCGTGTGACATGCCGCAGATATTTCTATGTGTGCCGACGGAGCGACACCACTCCGGCGCCGTACTGCCGCAACGCATCGTGTGCCCCCCGCTCTTAGGAACCACGAAAAAAGAGTTTGCTATGATCCTGTAATCTTCCATTTGCTTCATCTACGTTAATGCCAATGACGATATATTACTAGACTCCGCATACACGATCTAAGGAAACAAAAACTATTCTGTCAACTCGCTGAGGTACTACGTAAGCGAGGGGGACGGGGTACTGCGTTGTGATTGGCTAACTCAAGGTCTGTTCTGTCTCAAGGTATGTTTACGGCTCACAGGAGTGGTCGAAATAAGACGGATACCAGACTTTTTTGCCTAATGTGTTGACAGACATCGGTCGCCTGTTATTAGGAGTCTAGTAATATATCGTCGTTGGTTAATACCTACATCTAGTTATATAAACACACATAGCTTTAAGAACAGTGCAGCTTTGTAAATTGTGTCAATTTTAGGGGCAACCTTAAATTAAAATGACGGCCGTTCTTAATTTGTATTACTCACGGTCATCAGATTTTACATGATTCGACAAGATCTCTCCACTTCTGATAAATTGTTGGCTCTTCAAGTCAAGAGTGAATAGGTTACTTCTAGACAAGCGTGCTTTTTTGGAAAACATATTTATTTTCTTTCATTACCGACTGACAGCGTTGAGGAGGAATTTTTCGATGCTTTGTAATATTTTAATTTCGTTTTTGGTTTAAGTACAGTGTATTTTTTTTTGTTTGTTAAATATTTAGGTTTAAATAATTTAATATTGAGTTTTTAATTGTGTTATTTTTAGTTTTAATAAGTTAGTATTTAGTTTTACTTATATATTTTTTTTCTTTCGTTAGAAAATATAAATGAGATATTTTTTTAAAATTTTATATTGCTGAAAAATAAAAATGTTTTCCATCTATTGATCACAAATCACATTATTATGTGATTTTAAAATTACGAGCTTATTTTGGCTTCGTTGAGGGATTATAGTTTCTGAGAAAAAATTAAATAACATGTTATGTCCATAGTAAAGTTACTCTGCTACGATACCAACGCCGCGCCGCGCCGCGCCGCGTGGCAGATTACGTCTACGACAGCGTAGCCCGTAGCGGTGTCTACGGAAATCGTAGCAAGAAGTTTATTTGGACAAATATTAAAGTTTTCTGGTTATAATACCTTTATAGTTGTGTTAGAATGAAGTTTGAGTAGGATTGCTGCTGACATGACGAATTTTAGAGAAGTATAATAACGAATTATAGAAGTTATCTTGCGCCGACCTTGTATTCCTTAAGTTAAGAGCAGAAAATAGACATCAATCACCTCTGAATGAATATGAATATGATAATGAACCAGAGTCACCGACATAGCTCGTAAAATTTGCAAGTTGAAGTGGCAATGGGCAGGCCACATCACTCGTAGAACTGACAACCGATGGGGAAGAAAGGTTCTCGAGTGGCGACCACGGACCGGAAGACGCAGCTTAGGTAGGCCTCCCACTATGTGGACCGACGACATCGTGAGAGTCGCGGGCAACCGATGGATGCAAGTGGCGAATTGTCGTTCGGCGTGGCGGTCTAAGGGGGAGGCCTATGTTCAGCAGTGGACGTCTTCCGGTTGATGATGATTATGATGAATGAATAAATAGTCTAAAGTACGATTTTTAATTGTAGTCAGTAAAATGACAGGTGCAACTGTCACTGATACAAAAAAGGGTGACCCGCTACAATAGTGATGTTCGGCAATCAATAGACTTAGACATTTTCAGTCATGCTTTATTTTATTGTCAAAGCGTTTTTATTGTAAATATTTAATACTGAACGTATTAAATAATACGATTTTAGAATTATGGACCTTATATACCAGTATATTAACATTTCTCACTACAAAATTATTACAAAAGCTGGAAAAAATGTATTGAGATTCAGAGGAATTAACACTAGAAATTCGGGAATTTACAAGTAACTTTATACGTTTTTATTCATTACGATTGTCATTGATTCCGACTTTCGACTCCGATTCTGCACGGTATATTCAGAATCGGAATCAGTTACATTTATAATGAATGAATCCACATATTCATCTATGATGTGGTCGAGTTGACACATTTTGTCTTCGACTTTTATGGCGTGGTTGATGCACTTTCTCCCACTTCTTTCAGGCCTTCTTCAAATAATTGCTTTACGTCTTTTATTTTAAAAGTTTTATTGTTCCTGGCGACGCACCCCTTTGCTTGAGCCCAAACTAACTCTATTGGAATGAGCTCACAGTGATAAGGAGGCAGACGCAGGATTGTGACACCGTAATCAGCAGCCAACTCTTCCACAGCATAGCGTTCATATTTAGATTTTTGTAATTTTACTATTTCTATTAATTCAACCTTTATCATTTTAGGTTGATATTGAATTTGTTTTTCATCCAACCACTGAATAATATCAGCCTTCCTCCAGTTTGAAGTAGGGATACGCTCGACTTTTCTTGAATGGTACGGTGCGTTATCTAAAACCAGCACCGCATTTGGCTTTAAATTTGGCAAAATGTTTTTAAGCCATTCCTCAAAACACTCCGAGTTCATTTCTTCATGATAGTCCATACAATTTTACTACGATTCAAACATAAGTAAACCGGCTTCTACAAAACCTTCATCACTGCCTATATGTGAAATTATTAGGCCATAAATGGACATATGTCTTCTTCGATAAATGGACTATCCAACACAAAAATAATTTTTCATTTCTAAACAGTAGTTCCTGAGATTAGCGCGTTCAAACAAACAAAGAATCAAACTTTTCAGCTTTATAATATTAGTATAGATTTAATTACCTACCGATACACGCTTTCTTCTGTTTAATTGGCGTAAATTACATTTTTTTATTATTTAAAGGCAATTTGATATTGAATTAAAAACAATGTTATCTTGATTAACTTGTAATTATTAAATCTCGATTAACCACATCACTATTTATTTGGGACGAAAAACCTGCAACACTGGAAATGTCATTTTACTGACTACAATTAATAATCGTACTTTAAAAGGTCAACTTGCTCACGAAAAGTGTTGGCAAAGTCTAAAATTACGCTGTTTTATCTATAAATTGTCTTATCTCGCCTAAAAGCTTGTCATCATCTCCCTAGCCTTTTCCCAATTATGTTGGGATCCGCTTCCAGTCAAACCAGATGCAGCTGGATACTGGATATCAGTATTTTACATACAGCGACTACCTGTCGGACCTCCACAACACAGATTTAAGACTGGTTGTCGACTTTAGAGCTTCTGACATCAGTAACGACTGTCAAAGATCTACAAATGACATCTGGGACCAACGGCTTTACGTGCTTTCCGAAGCGCGGAGGAAACTCACTATGACAGATGGTCATCTACAGACCAACCTCGGCAAGCGCGACTTAACCCGGAAGATCGGCCTGTGCGGTTGAAATTATTTAGCCACGAGCTCCTCACGCCTAAAAGCTTGTACGAAACGAAATCGATAATACAAGATAGATAGATAGATAGATAGAATACACTTTATTGTACACCAAAATTGTTACAAAACACGGTATTACAATATTTCTAATTCTATGGCTACAACGGCGGCCTTATCGCTAACAGCGATATCTTCCAGGCAACCTGTACATGAGCTGTATAATCTTAAATAAAAATATGGAGGTAGTCATTGGTGCACTTAAAATATGTAAGTATCTATAGTTAGCGCGCGAGTTGAATGCAGAGCTTAGGAATGCGGTAGTGCTGTTGACAAGGATGGCACAGTACTACACTGCAGGCGCGTGAGGTGGGGCGTGCGGGTAGCGGGGCGCTCTTTACCTCAGACCCCGACTGCATTCAACTCGCGCGCTATCTGTAGGTACTACACAATTTTTAACAAAAACAAAAATAATTGAGTTTGCTTAATAGCTTTAAGTAAATATACATACATATATAAAAATATAAAATATTTTATGTGTTTTCCAGTAAAAATGGCATCGAAGAGAAAACAGATAGATACAGATAGAAACAGATACAAGTACACCAGACTAGACTTAGTCAATTGCTACAACTGTATTTGATCACAATCTTTATACACAATAAACTTAATACCGTCCACAAAAACGTGACAAGTACAATAAAAAAAAAACAAACAGCTATGAAAAACATAGCTACCGAAATTACCCTACCCCATATATCGAGCAACGTGTCCAAAAACCTGCCACATTGAATGCCACGCGGAACTATTTACTAATAACGATGTCGTCCAACACAATGCACAGTGTACCACATCGCACATTGTTGGACCAAAACTGTCACAAGCACGACGCACAGTGAGCAAATTGATGTACGTTTAAAATTGGGTTGCCAGTTTCTATAATTTCGTTGATTATGTCACTTAATTTATTGGATATTGCATGTTCCACGGGGAAATTTGATTTCAAATTCCTACGTGAAATTTCGAACTGTATTTACGTGTCTCTACGGTGTTTGTGTGTATCTTTTTATTTCGAATCCTTATCATAAGATTTCAGTATTTTATTAATAGCGTTTATGAAAAATAATATATATATGTTTATAATAATATAACATGGAAAATTGAAAAACGCCTTTAGTGTATGAACCACGCAATTCACACCGCCACACTTTTAAAAATCACAAAACGTCATTCGGTCGAATTTCGAAGCATTTTATCTTTGTCAATTAGCTGATTTAAAAAAAATAAAAAAAAACAAAATTACGTGACCATTATTTTTAATACGCCAACGGACGGACTAAACAGTTTTTCAATATATTTATGAATTTAAAAACCTTTAGTAGACCATACTTACGTTGTGTAAGATATTATGTAAGATACTACAGCTACTGTTTGATTGAACAAACAAAGCACTGCATATTTATTAATACGAGGCCATTCTGTAACGGATGATTAGAGTTTATGAGTCACTTTATAGCTTTGACGACGGCAACATGGCGGCATACAGAATGTACTATTAATATAGACTACTGCACTTCGAACTGAGACACTTCAACACATCTTAAGCCCGCTGTACACTTTGGGCCAACGCATTGGGCCAGAGAATTGGGCCAGCGTGTACCGACCTACTTAGCAGTATGTTGGCAGTTGGCTGGAATACTAGCCGGCCAACCGAACGTTATCGGTTTTTAGTGCACTAATCAAAGGATCTCGGCGTGATTCGCATTGCGTCGCATCGCGTCATGGCGAGGTAACTTTGGTTCGTCTACGAATCTCCTCATTTCTGAGTCGATCGCGCAGAGACTCCGAGCATAGCCATCTCCATAGCTCGTTGGAATATACTGAGCTTACTAATGAGGCCTATTAAAGAACCATATTGCGGCGCCATACGTCATGATCGTCTTGATGATTTCACCATTTTTCGTATTTTTTACGATTATCGGTAAAAAATAACAGTTATTTCACCAAGTTCAGTTTTTTTTAATTAACGACACCTTTTCCTTCAAAGGTCAAGTCACCACAAATACTTCAACCCTGTGATACTGCTTACTGCCAATTGTTTTCGTCCTGAACAATGAAACGGTGTTATTTCGTTTACAACAGGGAAATTAAATGAGGGGCTATTGTGTTGCCCCTAGTAAATAATAATAAAGCCTTCCGCTGCAAGAGTTCATTTTTGGTTAAGTCTTTTTGTGACTTGGCGCGTCGTGTTCCACGCGCGCCGTCGAGCGTCAGCATAATGACGGGCCCCCCTCTCAAAGGGCCAAAGCCTGCCGGGGTCGCGGGACTCATGACCCCTCACCATGACCCCGGAACATAAAGGGCTATTGAAGGACACCGTGGATTTTAGTCAGTACAAGTCCAGTCCCTTTCGCCCTGCCCGTGGTGGAAGGACTCATTTGATGATTTTAAGACGTAAAATAAAAATTGTTTTGGTACTATGTGAATAGAAGGGCATTGATTTACACCCGAAATTAAAATTCAATGTCAATCCAAATACCGTTTTTCATTTGAATTTCTGTCGTTGATTGATTGCAGGCAAAGATCAATCCGAAGATAACAACCGAGATAGATTGTTAATTATCAATGTTAGGCGATGGTAATGGGTAGAGGGACTGTATGGGTCGCAGGACTTTGTCATCAGGTAATTGTGATCCTGGAACTTAAAGGACTACTGTAGGACACCGTGGATTTTACTCACCACGGTTTGAGAGTCCCTCCCGCCCCGCCCTGTGATAGGACTCATAATGATGTGTTTACAACAATCAAAAAAGGACCTTCTACTTTTGTGATAAAGTTAAAAATCTATTACAGGACAATTAATCTCAAATCAAATCAAAATATTGATTACAACTAAGCCAATTAAGCATTTTTTTTTGGCAAAGAGACAAATATAATAATATCAAACACAACAAAAATGATGGTGCTACAGTCCCAGTCACACGACATAAAAAGTGTGAAAGAACGCCTGAATCTGTCCTGCCAATAATGTATATATGTCAATATGTCGATGTTTGTATAAATAATATACAGACGGTACATCATACGGTCATAGTATACAGACGGTCTGTATAAAAAATAACTTAATGAAATGAGTATCCTCACCCATTTATTTTGAGCTCTGCTATGTATTGTCGAGGGTCTTAATTTAATAAGTGACTTTAAAGTTTTGATAACTATCATAATTTATCAACAATAATTGTTTTATAGTTTCTAGTAGTCTTGGTGCTAGCACTAATTATTTCAAAGTTTGACAACTATTTCAACAATATTATTATATTAAATGTTGGTTTTCATGAATAGAGTATTACTCGAGAGGTGTTCAAATTCCTATTTGATTATATTAGTGAGGCTATATACTAGTTTTAGTCGGGTAGAAATGTACTGACTTGGTTCGCCGGTCGCTGGACTAATCAATTACTGTGACTCCAAACAGCAAAAGGGCTTTTGAAGGACACCGTGGATTTTAGTCAGTAAATAGTCTGATAGTTCCTCCTGCCCAGCCCTGGGTCATAGGACTCATTTGAAGATTTTACCACGCTAAAAAAAAGATTGAGGGTGAGCAGGCCTCTAACTCAAACCTCGGTGAGAGTACACTACAGTGGTTCTTTTTGTAAACAGAATTGACGAGGATAAGACACTTGTACAATTGACAATCCGTCACAAGCAAGTACAATTTTTACTTGCTTCTGACATCAGGAGCCCCCACTCACGAATTTTAATTCTTGATATTTTTGTAAATATGCAGTATATGGTCCATGATCAGATAGCAAGTCGCCCATTACTCGCCGTCCGCATGCCCGCGCCTACGGTTCCCGAAAAACGCCTCGCGATGTCTGTTTAGTAATGTTAACGTCATAGTAGTGTCAAACGGAACTGACAGATGTCGCCCTCTCTCTCTTGTGTCTCCACGAGGAACGGAGCGCACACGTCTATTGTAGCTCTATCTTACTTTAATATTTTATATAAGTTCCAACCAAGGAAAGTGATTGTTAGTTATGAAGGTGTATCAATAACAGTGTCTAATAAACAATTATAACAGTGCGATGTGGTTTAAATCAAGATCCTCAACAATGTCCTTTGCCGTGGGCGTCTCCCACGGAGACTGGTTCTGACTGACTGAGAGACTGAGGGGGACGTTGTCCTCTCTCTCACGTGTCTCATAAAAGCTCCACCTCACCGTCCATCGCGTCGCGCACCTTACAGACGTGAACAGGCTTTTAGGCCGCTTACAAAAATGACGTTTTTCATGGGCCAAGGGCTGACAGGCATATCCACCATATCGTCAAGTTGCTAGGCATTGCAATACTACGTAGCACCACTGTTACTACAGTATTATAATATTCCACAACTATCACACAACGCCATTTAGTCCCAAGGTAAGCAGAGCTACCACAAGCTCTGCTTACCTTGGGACTAAATGGCTAGGGGTACTAGACAACTGATAAACATACTTATATATTTCTAAATACATAAATATTATAGATATATTACACCCAGACACAGAACAAATGATCATGCTCATCACACAAACAGGTGATATAGATATTAATAGCTGATAGCGCTGAGGAAAAGTTCTTTAAAAATAGGAAAAAGACAGCGGCTAAGAGGGCCTTTCGAAAAACATCAAAATAAGACAAAATCTTTGAAATATGTATCTGTTTTCAATGAATGAACTTTGTTGTCAAAATTTTAATACCCTTAAACGTTTTACCAAAAATTCTATTCGACACAATCAAAGATGTTTATGATGAAATTTTACCCTGAAAATAAAATATTCAATTAAATAAATTCATACAAATGTGGGAGCGTTTATAGAAATCTTGTAAGGAAGCACATACAAAAGACGAGCGTTTGATCTGGCAATGAATATTCAACCTTATTTACGTGACTGTAAGGACGTCTGAAGAAAACTAAGATGCCTTGTGTGGATGTTTGTACGGATAAACACTTATTGCCACTAATGATAAATTTTGTTTTTCAATGTCTTGAAAAAAATTGAGGTTTTAGATCGTGTTTGATATTCTATTCATGTGGGTTAGTGACAAATCGTTTTTTAACTATCTTTGTGCTACATCCAAATCTATTCAGTAGTATTTATGTAAAAGAGTAACAAACATACACCCATGCTCACCAAGTTTTTCATCTATACTAATAATATAAAACTGTCGAGTTTATTAGGTTGGACGCGCTAATCTCCGGAACTACTCGTTCCAATCGAAAAAATATTTGTGTTGGATAGTCCATTGATCGAGAAAGGCTATAAGCTATATAATATCACGCTAAAACCAAAAGTAGTAGAGCTGCGGGGTTGTAACCACGGGAAAAAGTTAGTTTTTAGGGTACCGTGCTCAAAGGGTCAAACGGGACCCTATTACTGAGACTTCGCTGTCCGTCCGTCCGTCTGTTACCAGGCTGTATTTCATGAACCATGGTACCACCATAGGTAGTTAAAATGTTTAACAATGAAGTATTTCTGTTGCCGCTATAACAACAAATATTAAAAATAAAATAAATATTTTTAGAAATAATGGTACGGAATCTTTCGTGTGCGAGTCCAACTCGCACTTGACCGGTTTTTATATGGACACCACAAGTTTATTGCGTTCGATGCGAGCAATCCATGGAATAACCTTGGAAAGCGGTGCTTAACAACAGCTTAGGGTTGCTAAAAATTGATTCTGCAACGATTCACCGACGACCGGTTCATCATTGGTTTCGTTGACAGGACGATTCACTTATGGTCGTTTCATCAATAGACTCTTTCAACAACGGACGTTTTGCCGACAAGACGGTTAACCTATAACTCTTTAAACTCATCATCGAAAAGTCCCTTGTTGAAAGAGTCAATTGATGAAACGGAAATAACCGATTCGTCCTGTGGGCGAAAAGTCCCTAGCTGAAAGGTTCTATCGATGAACCGGGCATAAACAAATTGTCGTATCGGCGAAAAGTCTAAAGGTGAAAGAGTCTATCGGTGAAACGGCGATAAGTGAATCGTCTTGTCGACGAAACGTCCAATGAACCGGTCGACGGTCGTCGGTGAATCGTTGCACAATCCTAAAAAGTTGAAAGAAACTACCTGTAATTTATTTCAGTTACAGGTAGATTTTAATGAGCATATATCAATTAAATCAACATTAAACAGTTTGATTCAATTAAAACTCGTAGCGTGTGATTCCATTTTAATTATGAAGGGGATGTTTTCTTTTAATATATGAAATGATCCGATTTTTTGCTCTCATTGATTTTATTATCGAACCACGTCTGCAACTTTGTCCGCACGAATTTTGCAGTTTTTCTCTGTTAATTTCTACTCCTAGTCACTCTCTTAATGGGTTACTTATAATTGGATATTTGATGTTTAAAGAAAGACAAGCGTCCAAAGTAGGTGAGTGGTTCCGCTCGTGGAAATGGCGCTAAACGACTTGTATAGCTCTGGTCTCTTTCCCACAGCCTAACCACTGACGCTTTAAGACGTCATCGTTGGCCACCTGAGCGTGTTCTCAGATCGGTGAGACTCCCCATCGTTTGATTTGTTTTTATTTGACTCCTTCACAATCTCTTTTATATTAATTACTAGCGGCCCGTCCCGGCTTCGCACGGGTGGAGGACCCGGTCTAAAACCCGGTCCCGATGGTTACAAACACAACAAAAAAATAATTATCCGAATCGGTCAAGCCGTTTTCATGTTATGTCGTGACAACGGAAAACAGGTTTCATTTTTATATATATAGATAGTAGTAGTAGTGGGGACGGGCGGAGCATCCTAATACAAGCAAACTATTTGCTTAAAAGGATTCTCCCCATTGTAACTAGAATAAGTTATTTATGTTGATGCAATAAACATTTTTTTTTTTTGAATTAATATAATAGAGATAAATAATAGATATATACTTTGAAAAAAACGTGTTGTGCCGACCCCAATGATGAGTTATTAACCCGGCGAGCGTAAGGTTAATATTTGTTACATAGAGCGTAAGGTGGGTGCAGCGTACCCATATGTTGAATTAGGCATTTTAATGTGAATATAATATTTTATTGATGACTTTATTAACTAATATAACTATTTAATAGTACAAGAATTGACTGTGAAAAAATAAACCAAAGAAATATTTTTTAATCATTTATTTATGGAATAATAAAAAAATAACATTTTCTCTTAAACATAGCATGGCACTTGAAATAATTATTTTCTTAAAATGGTAAGCAAAAAAAAGAAATAAAACTAAAAGCTTCTCCTATTAGCTAATAATATTTGGAATCAAATGAGATCAAATTTGTACATATAATTAATTTGTGTATATAATTAATCAGACATTTCATAATCATCTTCAATTTGAGAGCAATGTCCACACGTAAAAACAGCATGTTCCATACATAAATAACGATTACATTTATAATAAGTGTGTTTTACAATCTTCGCATCCAGCTGAGTCTGTTTCTGCCTCATTTTGTAATTTTATCTCTTGTTCCGAATCACTTTCACAGCTTCTTTGACTAACATTATCAATTTCACGTCACTACCGGAATTATCATTAGAATCATCGTCCTCAGCTGCTTCAAAAAGACTTAATAATCTTCTTTGGTTTTGTTTGTATGACATTATTAATTATTTACCAGAAAAAACAAAAACAAATTAAAATATAACGAACATAACGCAAAAAATGTTTACGCAAATTTGTAACAAGAAGCGTAAGATGGGTGAAACTCACCCAGTCGCAACTTGAATGCCCTCTAAACACCTCGGCTGTCGCCGTCAAATTGCAACGAGACACGAAACGCTTAGTTACCTCCCCCCGCGCAGCTACTCAGGCGCACAACTCATTTTGACGTATCAGACAAAAAATATCGAACGATTTATTAAAGGCTGGGTGTATTACACCCAACCTTACGCTCGCCGGGTTAAGTTACTTTGTTGATACTAACACTATAGACTCATGTCTGAATTAAAGAAATCGAATTTAAATAAAAAAAACATAATCAAAAAAGAAACCAATAACCAACTAACTCGACCCAAATCACCCCACATTTCCCTAACAAATAAGGTAGTCAGAATCTTCTAAAGGTAAATACTGGTGTAACCTGGGGTTAAGAGGGTGGACAATAGGGGTCATTGTAAAAAGCAAGGGTTGAAAGGGTTGGAGGACGTAATAGGCCTCTCGTCACGGGCTCGGCAATCAACATACGTCCTTTTTAACTTGCTCTCCTCCGCTAATTGCCTCTTTCGAGGTTACTTTACTCAAGTTGTGACTTAAGAAGTTTTATGAACGAGCCATGGATGAAACATGTATCGTATTGCTACAAAAGAGTTAAACATATGTTGGACAACTGTCTAAAATAACGGTCAACGTCAAAACGACATTTCGTGTTGATTAAAGGGGTCGTTTTGCAATTACTCTTTTTTTGGACAAATGTTCAACCTCTTACCCTTCGTTTACACCAAGAAACAAGTTAAATACTAGTTTCATACAAAACTTGTAGAATACTTGTCAAAACATAATTTGTTTGTTTTATACATGTATTGAGAGTGTCTCAAACTATAATCTCAAACATTATCTTGTTCACACTGTGTGTTATCTCTCAGTTATTTGATATCAGTCTGAATATTTCAGTGCATATTGATCAGTTTTAGTGCACATACACAATAAATGTTTGTGATCTGAACTTATAAGTTAAACTTTCTTTTTCAAATGTTATACTATTAAGGGCATAACAGTTATCGACGATCAAAATATAAGATTAGAAGAGATTTGCAGATTTGTATTAGTAACCAAAAAAAATATTGTGTTCTTTTCACTATCACTTACAAAAGTGGCTTCGCACTTCCTGTCCCTATGTATGCTTATATCTTTAAAATTACGCAACGGAAACTGCTACGGGACGTTTTGATACGGTTTTTTTTAAATAGATAGAGTGATTCTAGAGGAAGGTTTTTATGTATATAACATGCGTAATATAGTAGAAATTCTACCCGTGCGGAGCCGGAGCGGGTCGCTAGTAATGACATGAATGGCATTTTTCTCATTTTTTCGTCACCAACAAGAAAATAATTTACCATTAAAAGTAGTTTAAAATTCTTAAACAAAACGGCGACTGTATCGGTAGGGAATTCTCGACGGATATCGGTATTTCTCGATAGGAAGTGTCGGCGAGGAAGTGGCATTAGTTTCCTCCATGCTTTGCTTGGTATCTTGGCAGTTGGCTCGTGCAAGACGATACAAAGTATTGACAATGAGCTTTTCCAGTTGTGGAACCTAATCTATGATGCTTTTGTTTTACGTTTTAAAATCATCAAATAAATCCTCCTACCCTTTTTTTTCGTGTTAAAATCATCAAATGAGTCCTCCCGGGCAGGACACGAGGGACTGTCAGGCTTGTACTGACTAAAATCCACGGTGTCCTTCGGTAGCCCTTTGAGTACCGGAGTCGCGGTATACGTATGTCCTGCAACCCCGGCAAGAATCTTCCTATCCTGGGGGATTTGTAAACTCTCACCACTTAGAACCCAACCTGTTCCTTCAGTAGCCTTTTGCGTTCTAGGTTTTCAATATCCTGCTTAGACAATTGCAACCCTGACAGACGTCTGGCTCTACCTTTTATGATCCTTACTCCTTTCGCTTCGTCCACATTCAGAGATTCAGACCCAAGAAGTAATTAATTTCTGAAGAACTCATTACCAAGATATATATATATACGTTTCAAATACCAATAACAATTTACAAGTGAAACATAGTTTTAAGTTCTTGTACATAATACAGCCACTCAGCACTAAGAACATTTCAAAATAGTTTGCGTTTTCCGATAGCCGTTGTCCAAAGATATTAAGACAAGTATCTCTTAAGTTTCAAGAAGTACTCAACATGGCTCCCTGTTGTTGAAAACTTTATTTTAATGTACCTAAATGTCAAGAGATACTTTCCTAAGATGCAAATTTAATTTTTTTGATGGATGGCGAATTAGGGGATCAAATTGTGGAGTTAAAAGAGTATTTTTTTAGTAAAGCGACGCTGACAGTTGATATTTTAAATGTTTTACTTATTTATTTACCTTGGAATATAAGATCAGAGGGAGACACCCCGAATGTTCAAGTCGTAAAATATTATATCAAGTCTACTCATATTACATATGACTGGCCTGTTGGTCTAGTGGTTAGTGACCCTGACTTTATGCCCGGGTCGTGGGTTCGATTCCCACAACAAATGTTTGTGTGATGAGCACGATCATTTGTTCTGTGTCTGGGTGTAGTTTATCTATAATATGTATGTATTTAGAAATATAAAAGTATGTTTATCAGTTGTCTAGTACCCATAACACAAGCTCTGCTTAGCTTAGAGCCTTAGAGCATGCCACAGAGCTGTCAAACAATTGAATGAACTTGTGCGCGTGCACTCATCCTGATGGGACACAGTGGTGATGCGTGGTGTCGTCTCTATACGTAATAATAATAGCTCAATAGTTCCAGCTTATTATCTGTCTTAAGATTATAATTTTGGCAATTTAGGTATTACTAGCTTCTCCTACACGTGATTCCGACTATGTGTCTATATTTATAAGGATCAAAGAGGAAAAAATGTTCTTGTTGTAAATCCAGGTTATAAAATATTTGACGTATATTTTTACTAAAGAAACATTGTACAAATCCATCCTCATACACTTTCACATTTATAATGATAATCAAAATGAGATATAAAGTGTAAGGATAAGGAATAATATACAAAATTCAGGAATATGTGAGCTAAAGAAACAGGTTACAAGAACACGTAGACTGAAAACAAAACTTCAAGAAAGGCCTGAAAAGAAAATATCTTTGAGGCACTTATCATGTACTACGTGTTAACATTAGTGTTACGTGTTTCGTGGTGTTTGATAAAACCGTTTCAAATAAGGTTCTAACAGAATGAAACGTTAAGGCGCAGTGGTACCTTAATATTCCCAATTTTTTTTAAATAACATTTTCGGTCACTAAGAGTTTCTCCTAAATCGTCAGTGCGTTTACAAACATATAAACTCATATACATAAATGCCTAGAACCGAAAGGGAAAACTACTTGAAGATCATTCAAATATTTGCTACGTGCATGAATCGAACACGCGACACACAGCCTAGCATTCCCGATTGCTCAGCCACTGTGAAAACCGCGCCGTTAAAAAAATATTTCTTAGTGACTCCAGTGTATTCAAACGAAAATATTTAACGCACTAAATATATAATCGCACAGTATAAATAAATATCAGATATTCCTAATAAAACATGTGAAACTTGAGACACAAAACTAAAACTTTGATTTCGAAGATCTCCAGTATTTCCATCGAGAACATTTTTTTTTTTTTAATTGAAGAATTTAATATTGTTTAATTTTTTATTTAAACCTCTATACCTAAGAATTTTTAATTGGTTTTCTGGACAATAAAAAAAAAACTGTAAAATAAATGCACACTCGTATACTACTAAATTGTCAACCATATCATCGTTGTATCCGGGATCGCGGGACTGTTTTATCAGGTTACCGTGACCCTGGAACGTAAAGAACTATTGAAGGATCACCGTGTATTTTTAGGGTTCCGTATTGTGAGTACAAGTCTGACAGTCCCAGCCGCGCAACCAAGAGTGAGAGGTCTTATGGCTTGATTATACCAGATAAAAAAACATCATTGTATAGAAGTGATATAAAAGCGATTACAACCGTATATCCGCGCCTTAAGGCTTTCAAAACATAACACTTTTACTTTGAAGACGTGATTCGTTGACCACGCGTCTCTGTTTTGACGTTGTTTAAAAGGTTCTCACTTTTTCGTCGATTGAATTTATATATAAAGTGTGTAGGATGTCTATGTTGGCACGTGTTTGTTCAAAGTGGGTTGAATTGTGTATGTGTTTTTTATCTGTATCTTTTTTTTAGGACTGATTATATAGATAATGGAGTTGTAAACGTATCTGACTTCCAATTTATAATTACGTGTAAAAAGACAACACAGATCCTATCACGACTTTTCCCGTTTATATGTCGTAAAGTAAACTGGATTTTTGTCGTTAATTTTACACACATCTGTCACGTCACGTCACCGACAATGGATCGGTTACGGTTTATCAAGTTACCGTCACGTCGTTCGTCAATCACGTCTCCGGTTTGGCTGAATCATTGAACACTGACTGTACTGAGACGTGACGTGACGTGATGAAAATATTATTTGATGTACCTGATCGGGCCGGTGATTGGCCGGTGACTAACGTGTGGGAACAAAGTCATACTAGACATAGAAACATTTTGTTTTTTAAACCGGGCCGGTAACGTGACGTGACGGTGACTGATGAGTGGGCATTCACCTAAAAGCTTGTTTTTAAAAATAACACAGGTTTTTAAATTTTTACGTTGTTTCTTTCTAAAAATTCGTAATTCTTTTATTTTTTCACCAGCCCACGCACGGACGGACATAAAATCACAATGCAATACAAAATGGCAGGACAAAGCAATATTTTAGGCACAATCTACATACGAACGCAATCCCAATTAGTTTCTATTGTATAGTTTCTATGTGAATGACGCACTATGCGTTTATCGAGGCAGGTTCTGTTTCGTCTATTATCTTTTTTATTTGTTGGTATAATCGTCAAATCTTCTGTCCCTGCGCGGAGAGGAATGGACTATCTCTTTTTACGTTTTAGGGTTGCGGTAGCCTGCTTAAATAGTCCGGCGACTCCGGGAAACCGTTTCCCTGAAACGTAAAGGGCTATTGATGGATCACCGCTCTTGGAGGGAGGACTAATTGGAGAGATTTATCAATCTCTTACCGCGTTAAAAAAATTAAAGCAGAGTAAAATAACTGCACAATGGCTGTATAGGGCCGTATACACTATATATATACTGTACCGTATATACTATACTGTGTACCGGCAATTTTATTGATTAAGAAGAATCGCAGAGACATAGCTTCGCGCCGAGGATGCTGCTGCCCATCCTCGTCCCATGCTATTTTGTCTCGCAAGACGATCTCCGGTCACCGTAGGTGCGGGCATGCGGGCGGCGAGTAAAGGGCAGCTCGCTGTCCGACCATAGACCATGCCCGGGTCGACGGCGCGTCGTGTTCCACGCGGCACTTATTCCATTACCGTGACCCAGGAACATAAAGGGCTATTGAAGGACACCGTGGATTTTAGTCAGTACAAGTCTGACAGTCCCTCCCGCCCTGCCCGGGGTGGGAGGACTCGTTTGATGATTTTACCACGAAAAAAAAATGCTATTTTGACTACGTTCTGTTTGAATGGTCGTTATAATCGGCCCTCACGACACCTGGTACAAAGGGGAGTGCTATTCTACTCTGCCGGTACCCCACGGCCCTCTCATCTCCCTACGAAAATCACTAAACGCTCTGCATTTGACACAGGAAATTTGCAATCTCAAATTAATGTCACAACTACTTAATGAAATGTGGGTACATAATTGTATAATTAGGTTAAACAACCGTAACCGTGTTTAGTTTAATTACGGCTCGAGTTTAACCTTAATCTACATGTATCTGTTTAAGCAAACAGGGGAAGTTACATAATGTAACATTCAGAATGTTTATAGAACTAAGTTTTGCCTTCGGCATCGCTCGCGTTCGTTTAGAATTTGTCATTCAATTCGGGTTGTACTCTGCTGGTTCTCTGGTCATAATATAAGAGAAACATTGTCAGGAAAATCCCATACCACAATATATAGTATTTATTGATTGGTGTATACAATATTGATTGATGATTAAAGCTGGATCAGGTTGCCATACATTGTTTTCAATTGTATGTACAAGTATGGGCAAAGGACTGTTATTTTTGTATTTTTCAAAATTGTAGACTCATTGTAGTTTCGGAGATACCGAGGAAGGTAATTTTTAAAAGTCAATTTTCTAAAGTAACTCTAAAACTGATTCTTTTAATATTACAAAAATACACCACCACACAGAAATTGATGTGTTTACCATCTTTCAACATTTAATAACCGTTCAAGAAAGTTCGGAATAAATTGAATGTAAAGGGCGGACAGACGGACACACGAGTGATCTTATAAGGGTTCCGTTGTTTCATTCGGACATATAGAACCCTAAAACGTTTAAGAAGAAAGGTTAACAACCCCCCAGTAGGTTAATTACGGCTATCCTTATTTGGCATCTCCCAGGTAAACGCCGATTAACTTAAAAGCAAGCCGAATAAGATAGGTAAAACGAAAGCTTTTTAACTAAACACAAATTATGTGCTTAAAACGCACTTTATAATCCCATATATTATAAACTGGCCAACACGACAATGTGACGATAATTTTTATAAATATTTTCATAGATTTTCTTTGGAAAGAATAATTCGTGCACGCGATTCAAAGTTCTTTCCAAAGAATATCTTTGAATATGGCTATATTTACACGCATAAACATTTTTCTAACAATTACACAAACGAAAATCATGTGAAAATAACTAAAACAACATGTTAAAAACGGTTATAAATATTATGGATATTTTCCTCCTTTCGCAAAACATGATCTATTACAGATTTTTTAGGATGTTGTTTGAACTTATTAGGGCCATGTTTACTCAAGTTGGCAACTCTATTTTTTTTACATGGTAAAATAATCAAATGAGTCCTCCCTCCCAGGGCAGGGCGGAAGGGACTGACGGACTCGTACTGACTAAAATCCACGGTATCTTTCAATAGCCCTTTACGTTCCAGGGCCACGGATAGGTACCATATAGTCCCGCGACTCCTATCGACTTGAGACTGGTAGTGACTATTTTGCAAGCAGCAAAGGAAAATGCCAAAATACTCTTAAAAAATCAGAGATACATCGTTAAAGTTGAATGTCGATTTTGACTCGTCTATACGAGTATTTTAAAGTGCCGTAATTTAGTATTCCAATTGACCTACAGAGCTCCAGTTAAACATAATTTGTCGCAAATCGAATTCTCTTACAAACATGTGAGATGAGCTTTTCACGGAAAATGTATGGATTACGTACAAGAAGGTTTTGATAGTGCCGAAACTGAAAAAGTTCGAGGGTTTTTGGTTTAAAAATATTTTCAACACATTTGCTCGTAAAATGCATTTACAAAGCCTGTATACAGTGTTCGAAAGTTAAAAATTACGGACCATACAACGGAGCGTGCGGTAAAATAGGTACTCTCACCTAAGTACCTATTTTACCGCACGCCCCGTTGTATAGCAGCGTGCGTTTTCTTTACGGTTTTTTTTAATTTAAAAAAAAAAAGAATTCATCCAAAGAGTTTCACATTATGAGAATAAACAACCTGACTGATAGAACCTCCTTGGAAGCGCTTTTGCACAATACGCTGTCTCACTTTAATACTAAAGAGTAAATGAGATGAAGATGTAGTTCTAAGTTTCACCACGTGCATGTGGCGCCATTTTCAAAGTCCCGCCATTTTCATATAACAAACTTCAAAAATTGTTACGACTAATCTGAGTTCAAGCGAGGAATCTGATATTAATATGGATAAATGTGTTGCAAAACATTGTATGACACACGTGCAGAAATTGGTATTAACAAACTCGTGACTACAGTACGCCCTCGGCTTTGCCTCGGGCGTACGTTCGTCTACTCGTTTGTAAAAACCAACTTACCGCACTAGTATCATAAATTACTATTCCACATCTTTTTGGAGGTACCAAATTACGGCGCATTGAGTTCCAAGCGCGCCTCAAAGAGTGTCAGCATAATGACGCCCCCTCCCCCTCTAGAGGGCCAAAGCCTGCCAGGGTAGCGGGTCTTATCAAATTACCGTGAGCCTGGAACATTGTAGACTTTAGTCAGTTCAAGTCCGTCCTGCCCTGGGTCCTCACCCACTTATTTGATGATTTTACCGCGTAAAAAAGACCAATGGCAAGTAGGAATTTTTGAAAAAAGAACTCTGTACCATCTGTACTTACATTATTTTCGTGTGTTGACAGGTTATGGTAGTTGAAATTTTACGTTTTAATCGTGGTCTTAGTAAGGCCCATATTACAGAACATTCGTCCCCCAAGACTCAAGCGTTATTTGAAACTGATTTCAACCAATCAAATGCCCTGAATCAAATGTTGTAACACGGAACTTAGACTTATCTCGTGGCTTAATAAAAAATCGTGAATGTTAAGCTGCACATGGCTAGATCAGTCCGTGGATGGGTGACTATCGTTCGTGTTTCGAGTTGGTTCCGACTGTTCAGCTGTTCTGTTGTGCCTTTTTTACATTTAATAGTAGGTAGTTAGATATTGGTAAAATTAAATGTAGGTACACGTAAAAAATATTCATAAATGTTCTTTACTCAAAAATGTATGTAGTGTGATCATTATTTTGAGAACCTTGTTTGAGCAAAGTCAACCTTGCCGTTCTGTTTCAAGAAGCAGCCAGCAAAGTTTTTTATTGCCTCGAGCTAGCCTAGCTACGCTCTAGGCCTTCCAACTTGGCCATCATTGCAGCCCTTGCTGTCCTCGCTGTAAAGGCCTCGACCTATGGCCTCGGTCTTTATCTCAACTCGTCCATCAAGTGCTGAACGCTGACCGCGCTGTATCTGCCTGGAGCTGCGCTACGCTACGCTATCGGTCATCATCAGCGCGACCAACAAGGTAGTCATTATAGACCGCGGCAGTAATGTAATATTAGATACATGTAACTACAGATAGCGCGCGAGTTGAATGCAGTCGGGGTCTGAGGTGAAGAGCCCCCCGCTACCCGCACGCCCCACCTCACGCGCCTGCAGTGTAGTACTTTGCGATTCTTGTCAACAGCACTACCGCATTCCTAAGCTCTGCATTCAACTCGCGCGCTATCTGTACGTTATGTGGTGTATACATATAGATAACTTCTAAAGTGGGATATTAATTTATTATCTGTGGGTCTGCCTGTACGCTCAATTTTAATAACTCGCACCGCGGGTACTTTCTTACCACAAGTTTTATTAGATGTGATGTGACATCCAATTTAAATATTAATTAAAATGTGTTCGGTTCAGGCCGCATGAGACATTTAATATTATAAGGTAAAAACCTACATAAACAATGTAATTATAAATAAACAAAGTGTGCGCTCGAAGTAATTAACGATTGGCAAAACTTAAGTTAATAATAATATAATATTTTCACAACTATCACACAACGCCATCTAGTCCCAAGCTAAGCAGAGCTTGTGTTATGGGTACTAGACAACTGATAAACATACTTATATATTTCTAAACACATACATATTATAGATAAATTACACCCAGACACAGAACAAATGATCATGCTCATCACACAAACATTTGTCCTGGGGGTGGGAATCGAACCCACGACCCCCGGCATAGCAGTCAGGGTCACTAACCACTAGACCAACAGGCCAGTCAAGTTGAATTTTGTCTAAGGGGATGATTGGTGGACGCGGGGCTTATTTCCATCACCGTGACCCCGGAACATAAAGATTTTAGTCAGTACAAGTCTGACAGTAGGGGTAGGGAGGACTCATTTGATGATTTTACCACGCAAAAAAAAAGTGGATGATTGGTCCTTCTTCAATATGTAGTTTTTTTGGAAAAAGAACTTACATAGTTCTTTACTATATGTATTTAAAATACAAATATTTAATATACATTATCTGGGGGCACGGCAGTGCCACCACCAAGTCGAGCAAAAAAGCGGCACGGCCGTACCATCCTTTTCTCGAAGCAATTCAGGCCATTTTCGACCCCCTGTAACTTCGTTGTGGATAAAATTAGAAGACTGAATTTTCAGTAACCATGCAGGCGTTGTAAAGACACGGTATATTTCAAATTTCATTCAATTTGAACCAGTAGTTTAAGAATTATAACGGGTCAAAGTTTCTTAATTTTGTCACTCACTCACTGACTGACTCACCGATCATCAAAATTCTAAGGCACTTCTAGCAGACCTAGAAGCTTCAAATTTGGAATATAAGTAGTGTTTGGTGTATGAATCAAGGAAAAACTAAAATATTTGGGGGCACGGTAGTGCCCCCGCCAAGTCGAGTAAATTTTTTCAATTTTGGTCCAGTTTTATAGAAAATTCGTTGCTGGTAGATATAAGTAGAAGGTACCGAAAAGAAAAAAAGTAGAACTGTCTACAAAATACAAAAAGAAATAAGATCCCATCAAAAACAATACTTGTCAAAAAAACCAAGTCTCGCAACTCAGTTGTTCTACGGTAAAAAGTTGTGAGATCCATGTAATACCAAGTCTTATCCATGTAATACTTAAGCGACTTCCTGTCTTAATACGTCCACTCCCTAAGAAATCTTTAATGTTTTATATAAATATATTGACTTGGTTATCGCACTAAATAATTTAATTAACACGTATTTTCATGCGATGACCGAGTCAATATATTTATAAATAAAACATTAAAGATTTCTTAGGGAGTGGACGTATTAAGACAGGAAGTCGCTTAAGTATTACATGGATAAAACTTGGTATTACATGGATCTCACAACTTTTTACCGTAGAACAACTGAGTTGCGAGACTTGGTTTTTTTGACAAGTATTGTTTTTGATGGGATCCGTTTTGCCACAAGAAAGATAAACATCAGTTAACATTTGCATAAAAGGAACTGGTGACGTTAAAACTTGACTGGCCTGTTGGTCTAGTGGTTAGTAACCCTGACTGCTATGCCAGGGGTTGTGGTTTCGATTCCCACCCAGGACAAATGTTTGTGTAATGAGCATGATCATTTGTTCTGTGTCTGGGTGTAATTTATCTATAATATTTATGTATTACAGAAATATAATACCTAAGTATGTTTATCAGTTGTCTAGTACCCATAACACAAGCTCTGCTTAGCTTGGGACTAGATGGCGTTGTGTGATAGTTGTGGAATGTAAAAAAAACTACATTTCACGTTGATATAAAGGTCGTTTTTCAGTTACACTTTTTTTTTGAACAGGCGTTGAACAGATGTTTATCTTTTTGCGGTAATGCGGTAAGTGTTTTCCAATAACAAAATGGTAAGGCTCGGTAAGCTAACCACAATTTAAATCCAGAAACCCAAAATTAACGTCATTATTTCGCACAGTAAATATAAATAAGCTAGTACCCACTCATGAAGGCATGATGTTACTCTACTTCGTCAAAAGAGCAGCGTAGTCGCGGTATTAACTTCACTCAGAACCTCATATCGTGCAGATGAAAATATTAAGTCACCTCACACTAGTGTTTTTAAAACGCTGCGTTTTGTTCAACGGGTTTTGTGTAGTCAAATAAATAGATTTAAGATAATTCATACTAAAGAAAGAAGGAAACGATAAAACAGACACTTTTCCTTTTTTTTTTGGCAGTGTTCAGGCTTTAATATATTTGTGGGAAACGAAATGTCAGAGTGTGCGAAAAGAATGGATATATAAGGAGAGAGCGAGATCTGTTTGACTCTGTTCCCAAATCCCCACATTTTTTTAATTTATATATTTTTTTTTTAATTTATGCCTAGAATATAAAGTTGATCTATTAAAACCTGTTGAGAATTTTCATTTATCGTGACTCCAATATTGGGGTGCCTCTGTCTGAGCTTATATTACAAGAAAATAAATAAGGCATAAAGAGAACCTTTAAGGCATCAACTGTCAGCATCCTTTTATGTACTAACGAGTAAAAAAATAGGTATAGGCAAGTGCTGTACCTATGGACGCTTTTACCTGTGGACACTGTTGATTCTGGAGAAAACAACACGGAAAAAAAAGATGGCGATAAGTCAAATCTGTCAACCATAGAACAAATTCTTACGGCTACGTTCAAAGTAGAACTTTAGGTTTGCCCGTTTTCCCATAAATGAACGGTGTCTACAGGTAAAAGCGTCCATAGGTACCTACAGCCCTTGCCCCTATACGTAGGTGGGATTATTAGTCAGATAAGACAACCATCAGAGTATCAATAGTAACCAGTTGGCTCCTTTAAGTGTATAACGATTCTATTCCCGACTTCCGATACAATGTTTTAAAGTTCGCCATTAAGGTAAAGTGGTGTACATTTAAACAATGGTTAAATCTGTACCGATAAACAACATTGTTTCTAATATTAGCTTTTAATACCTCTAAAAGTTATTTTTAGGCAACTAAATCCAATTTATTTTTAGTTTAAGTCGGAACTGAAAATGAGACTAATCAGTAGAAAAACAGAGGAGACTTTTGATAGTAGTCAGACAAAATGAAGGGGAAAAAAAGAACGACGGGTTGCACTCCGGGAGTGCCGGCAGAAGTGAAAACTTGAATATTGACGTTAAGTAACTTCCTCTCTACTGTCTGTCTGGTCGCGGGTCTTATACCATCACCGTGACCCCGGAACATAAAGGGCTATTGAAGGACACCGTGGATTTTAGTCAGTACAAGTCTGACAGTCCCTCCCGCCCTGCCCGGGGTGGGAGGCCTCATTTGATGATTTTACCACGTAAAAAAAAAACTGTCTGTCTTCTCTTCATCCGTCTTATGAATTTTCGATCAGGTCACGTGTCCTGACGCGAGTTTAACATTTTTTACCCATTACAAAAAAAGTGTACAAGGCCGCTAAAGAAGTTTTCATCCCCCCATCTCGGAAAGGGTACTTTTGCTCTTCGATATCTGAGCGTAAAAGCCGTTTTTATCCTCTAGTGAATAAAGTAAATTTGAATTTAGAACATCGTGTGCACTAAAGAGTTGTAGTAGTAATGGCGGCCGGTGACCGCAACAGCTGATCGCTTGTGGTGACCACTTGACGATCGAAGGTGGTCGTATCACATCAAATTTCAAAAATAGAATTTGTTTCCTCGTATTAGGTGTGAAAAGCAGAGTATGCTTCTCGGGAGTAAAGCTGTGTTGTCTTGGGCTAACTTGAATCCCTCGCTACACTAAGGATTTTTAACTTTATTCCTTCGTTTCTTTATGGAATTAACACTTGAACCTCCTCGCTGCGCTACGGACGGAACTTCACCCCCAAAATCCTTAGTATCGTTTCGGAATTCAATACGCCTTCCCTTGTCCCTTAGTCATTTCCTCGCTGAGGTGGGATGAAAAGTTACGTGTTGCACTCGAGTGCAAAGATTTTTCACCTTGTGCTCTTTTGATTCCCTCGCTACCGCTCATGATTCTAATTATTGAATCACTCGTTGCACTCGTGATTCAATTTTAGAATCATTCGCTTGCTCGGTCATCAAAATTGAGCACGCGGTTAAAAATCAACTTTGCACTCTTGTATAACAAATAACTATTTCACTTCAATAAGATCAATTTATAAAGTTACTAGCTGCTGCCAGCGGTTTCACCCGCTACAACTCGAAAATTATCCCACGGGAACATAAAATCGGGATAAAAACTATCCTATGTGTTAATCCAGGTTATAAACTATCTATGTACCAAATTTCAGCCAAATCCGTTCAGTAGTTTTTGCGTGAAAGAGTAACAAACATCCATACATCCATACATACAAACTTTCACGTTTATAATATTAGTAGGTACCAAATTTCAGCCAAATCCGTTCAGTAGTTTTTGCGTGAAAGAGTAACAAACATCCATACATCCATACATACAAACTTTCACGTTTATAATATTAGTAGGATAAAGCATAATATTAAGTTTTTTTGCTAATTGTCTAGGATAATTTATAGATATTTGGCAGTTGTTACTGTTAGAAGCTCGAAATGACAGCCAGTCTTACCAAGGGGTATCTTAAACCCAATTAATTGGTTGTGGAGATCAGATCGGCAGTGGCTCGATGTGAAATATTAATATTCAGTTGTATCCGTATCTCCTGGACAGCTTCCACGATATACGGGAAAAGCTAGGTAGATTATGACGGTTTTTAAACCCAAGAGTAAAAAACTAAACACAAGGCTTAGTAAACACAAAGATGAGTCAAAATTGGCTTTGATATTTGGTTGTATGTAAAATTCGGTTACACTCCAAAGGAACGCTCTATTATATCGCAGTGTGGCCGTTAGTGTGAAAAGCCTTTATAACTGCCGTGTAATGAGACCAGGCGCACTGCTGACGGATTAACTCTTGTACAAATAATAAACTTACTTCACAAAGAAATTGTTAAGTACTAAGTATTATTAAAATATACATTGGTTAATTATAACATAATATTTTGATGTAATCTGAATTGGGGTTTGTAACAAATATAATTCAATTCGTACATTTTTTTTTAATAATAGCTATACAATTTAATTTACAAACTATAAATAAAAACCTGCTAGTAATATTTACAGGAAAAAAAAGAAAAAAAAACATCTTTTGATTTTTTATATTTTATAAAATAATACACATGCCTTTTATATTCGTTCTTAAGGCGCTCCCTCACCGGGATCATTCCCGTGGAATATAACATCTTAATATATATAAATCTCGTGTCACAATGTTTGTCCTCAATGGACTCCTAAACCACATAACCGATTATAATAAAATTCGCACACCATGTGCAGTTCGATCCAACTTGAGAGATAGTTTAAATCTCAAATTTTAGACGAAGCCGGGACGGGCCGCTAGTTATATTATAGATTCGACTTTGAGCATTACATTACAATACTTTCTCCCTGACTGACGAGCATTCGCGTACATTCAGTATAGATTTGATACAAGTTGCGCATTGTGATGCTCAATTGTCTTCCGTCACTGAAGAAATGTTATTACATTATAGGTGAATGCTCGCGGTGAGGGAGCGATTTTAAGTATCTATTTCTTTTTATCCTACGCAGGAGCGATTCATATGGTAGTTTCCCAAAAAAAATAATTTCGTTTTTCATGTAAATGTTAAGCTCTAGTTATTTTAAGTAGGTATCTATAAATACTAAATTCTTCAAGTAAACACGAATATATTATAGGCTTACTTTGTTTTTTGTCTGTTATTTATAAACGTCTATATTTTATTATTTCTTCTTGGCAGCCGAGTCGATATAACTGTCTTATAAATGCCTACATACCTACTGTTTGACATATTTAAAATTAATAAAAATCTTTTTGTGGAAAAAAAAAAGTGAAACATAACTTTTGAATGAGAAGTTATAATTGGAAAGTGATTTTTGTTTTTTATTTCCTTTTCATTTTGTGTTTTTTTTAGATTCATTCATTTTCATTTATTTCACAACATTTTTTTATTTAACCCTTTTTAGTAGGTACAGGCGAAATATTTTGTCGTGTAATTGTATATCTAAACAATGCATAGACAAGCGACAGCAGCAATCATGGTGTTCCCCAAGATCCCGCCCCATCAGATCCTGACCTGACTACCATGGAACCATCAGTTAAAAAGACCCATTCAAACAAAAAGAAGAATTTTCTACATCGGTGTCTTCCAGAAATCGGGGGACATCAAAAATCATCTGATTTAGAGAACCATTTGCTTTTTTCAAACTCGGTTAAGAAATAAAATTAATAAGTAAGTTTACTCTACTGATTAGTAAGTAAGTTCCCCTTAAATACTGCCATAAAATCCCAAATAATCATGCAACATTTCTACGAGAGTGCCTTTTACACGAATCTGCATGCCTTAAGCTGAAACATGGATATTCAGCGATGGTGCCACTCAATACTGTTTGTGTAATCAGAGAATACCGGACAGGAATACCAAATTAGCGATCGTTGGGAATCGGGCAAAGACCTTTTTGAAATCCTTGCTAATAATTGCAATACTTGCCTTGCAAATTCTTAGTGACTTACTCAGTCCAAGTCTTGCCCAATATGCCCCAACTGCACGCGTATCATAGTACCGTAGAAACGTTTTTATGTCGACGAAAGAATAGACAGAATTACAGAATATAGAATGGTTGTTATTGTCGCAAGCGCGGCGATGTTAAAAGTGTTCCTATTTTTAAGTTGTTTACTATGCCGGAGCGTAGCAAAAAAATAAAAATAAATCGCACCCGGTATACAATGCTCTTAATCGGGCAAAAATATGGTTGTAATATTATCTAAAAAATAATATTAACTGTGAAAGTTTGTGAGGATGAATGGATGTTTTTTAATCTGTCACACAAAAAATATCGAACGGATTTGCATATTTGGTACATAGACAGTCTATAACCTGCCTCACACTTGGAATTTCTCCTGAGTCGTTTACACACATAGAAACTCACATACACAAACACACAGATCCGGAACAATTACTTGTAGGTACATACAAATATTTATTTATAACGCGCAGGAACCAAACTTGTGACACGCTGCGCAGCAGTGCAATCGCTCAGCCACTGCGCTAACCGTGTCATCAATAAACCCACTTATTTTATCCCAACATTTCTGAAGGATAATTACCGACGCGAGCAAAGTCGGGCGTAACAGCTAGTTGGTTCCAAATTGAAATAAACGCCCACCACTCAAATGTTTCTATGGAATCATCTCAATGGTATCATCGTCTTTGATGTGCCAATTACGGTTTAAAATACGATACAGGTGGGTCTTTTGATCTGTTGTCATGACGATTGGGGCTATAGCTGGCCCTATAGACAAACAGGCAGATGATAGCATACGACAATCGTTATCGCTCAGTAGTCACTAATACATTTTCAACTTTATATCCTAGCGCACAAAGTCGAAAATCTATTAAAAACTGCTGAGCGATAACGAACGAAAACGATCTGTAAACTTCAATAGATTTTGTATTTTACGCGCTGGGGTATAAAGTTTAAAATGTATGTATGTCTGCTGTTTGGCTTAGGCCCCTGAGCTGAGCTAGAGCAGTGGGAAAATCAATAAATGAGTCCTCCCACCCTAGGAGCGTTACCCTTACTGACCGAAAATCCACCATGTTCCGTCCATTGCCATAAGTTTTAGGGTCTTGGTAGCCTAAACAGTCCCGTGACAGGTATTACGTCCTAAAGGAGCCCCGTCAGTTACCTGGCGGCTAATTAAGCTTGGTTCTTGATCTGACGGCGAGCTACCCGTTACTCGCCGTCCGCTTACTTGCGAAAATTACTGTTATTGACAATTTGAATTTTAATTTATAGTGCTAATGTTAAACACGGGAATTAAAAGCGCCACTGTCACACTGTTGCTATTGGAAATTTTGTTGTTCTTTTTATCAATTATCTACTCTACTCCTAGAGCAATAGAATAGAATATCCCATTTTTAATCCTGAAGATAATAATATAATATTCCACAACTATCACACAACGCCATACCAGTCCAAAGCTAAGCAGGGCTTGTGTTATGGGTACTAGACAACTGATAAACATACATAAATATTATAGATAAATTACAACCAGACACAGAACAAATGATCGTGCTCATAGATATAATAAAGAAGGAGATGTGGTGTGAAGTTCAAAATGTATAGAAAACCGGTGAAGCCACAATTGCCCCTCCATAACGCTAATATTGCACACACAGTTCGGTCAAAACAATACTACGAGCAAGTGCACACACGCGCCGACGATAACTCAGTCATTTAAATATAAACCTTATTCTTTAAACTGTAGCGTGCTTTTTCCGTATCATTTGCTCACACTCAAAAAAATATCATAGTGTGTTGTAGGGACACGGGGGCAGAACGGCATAGTGCTTGACTAAATCGAAGAATTTTGATAAATATATCCATGAAATTGTACAGGTTTGGAATTAAAGTAAATAAAAACGATATGAAACCAACAAAACATTATTTAACTAATGTATAAAATGTTCCAAATTAGATCTTTTAATTTAGTGCACATAGGTTACTAAACTAAACATTAATGAACTTACCTACTTCACAATCTTGGTTACGCATTTATATACTACGCTTTAAAACAATAAAAATCGACCTTTCAAACTTATTACAAGTTAACAAATTGAAGAAAAATCTAAAACAATATTAGAAGTCGACTTTTTGTCGATAGACTTTGTCAGACCTCCACGAGCACAACACTAACTCGTGCTCAAATACGGCGGACCGGAGCAGCGGACGCACCATGCGACATTACGGCTCGATGAGGTATCGTTATGTCAGTTTTACATTGCTTGTTCAGTTCACTCGGTGATAGACTGAGGTGGTTGTAAAAGAGCAATGTATTTAATACAAAAATAATGCAGTCGAAGAGATATGGGAAAACAAAAGTATAGTAGTACAAGTCAGGTATATTTTACGGCTTGCAGTTTTTCGTGATTTTTAAGACAAATATTGTAAAATACTTCTACTTACCTGTGGTAACTGATGCCATGGGTATTAAAGTTTTTGTTTTGGCTACTATTTCTGCACAAAACCTCTGAACAAGACGGCATAATCGTTTTTTTCACGATCGCGGTTGACAACAGACTAACTCGCGGTGACGGCCATTTTTTCAATATCTGAGCGTAACGCTCAGCACCGCTTGGCTGCCGCCACGCCCCCTTGCCACTTCTCCTGTTTTTAATATTTCTGTGATCGTGCTCATCACACATACATTTATCCTGGGTGGGAATCGAACCCACGACATAGCAGTCAGGGTCTCTAACCACTAGACCAACAGGCCTGTCAAATAATTCTAGTATATTCTAGTATATAAAACAGAACATTGTTAGGATAATACGAAGGCTTGCGGTGTTCTAGAAATCTATTTCTACTAACTGAGCCTAGTACTGAAATTCAGGATTATGTTAATGAAGAAAATCAATTATGAATCATAAGTTTAGTTAGGTTTATAAGGTTCGTTTACCTTATAAATAAGTAACATTATGTATAGAAAGCTTATGTTTAAGAATGTTATACATACTAAATGTGTTATAAGGAGGAGGAGCTCGTGGCTAAGTAATTACAGCCACACAGGCTGATCTTCCAGATTAAGCCGCGCTTATCAAGGTAGTATTTGGATAGCTGAGTATCTGAAATGGCGAGTTCAGTTTTTTTTTTTTTGAAAATTGCTTCTCACTATGCTCTCAGAAGGCACGTTAAGTCATTGGTCCCAACTGTCAATTGTGACTGTTAAAAGTTCGAAAGTCTGACAACCAGTCATCAAGGGGAGGTATTCCACGAAGGGCATCTGGCGAAAATTTTTGACAGGAGCTTTATGTCGAATGGATAAGGTGCAAGTTTCGTATTTAACTGGTTTCTTGGTGTAAACGAGGGGTAAGAGGTTGAACATTTGTCCAAAAAAAGTGTAACTGCAAAACGACACTTATAACAACATGAAAATTAAATGTCGTTTTGACATTGACCGTTATTCTACGCAAGTGTTCATCAGGTGGTCGCGGGTCTTATACCATCACCGTGACCCCGGAACATAAAGGGCTATTGAAGGACACCGTGGATTTTATTCAGTACAAGTCTGACAGTCCCTCCCACCCTGCCCGGGGTGGAAGGCCTCATTTGATGATTTTACCACGTAAAAAAAAAAAGTAGCTCAGGTGCCCTTTGTGAAATACCTCATCAAGGGGTAGTGTATTCTCCGTAGTGTTTTTTTTTTTTAATGTGGTATAATTATCCAAGAAGTTCTCCCACCCAGGGCAGGACAGGAGGGACTGATCAGACTTGTAGACTAAAATCCACGGTATCCTTCAATAGCCCTTTATGTTCCGGTGCTACGGTTACCTGATAAGACAGTCCTGCGACTCTGGCAGGCTTTGGCCCTCGCCATTGTCCCGGGCATGATACATGATCGGACGGCGCGGCATGTCGCCCTTACTCGCCGTCCTCATCTGCGCGCCTATTCGTAGTTGGAAATCGTCTTGTAGTGGCTGAAGTTTAGTGACTCGTTAACAACCGAACGACATATTAATTTGTCTTTACCTAATTGTAACTACAATCTTCTCTTATATATAAAAATCAATTGCTGTTCGTTAGTCTCGCTAAAACTCGAGAAGGGCTTGACCGATGTGGCTGATTTTGGTTTTAAATTATTCATGGCATTTTAGGGAAGGTTTAAAAGGTGTTTTTTTAATTGTTTCTGAGGCGGTACGAAGTTTGCCGGGGCAGCTAGTCTTTTATACAACGTGTAACGTTAATAGCGCACAACCTCTCGTGGGGTAACAGCCCATTTACTGAACAATGTTTGTTCTAAGACTTTGGGAAATTCGCAAAAAAAGAAAGATTTTTCATACTAATAGGCCCGATCAATTTCACATTTTGTATGAAAAAGCAATTTTTTTTTTGCTAATTTTCTTAAGGCGCTATTAACGTTACACGTATTAATATAAGGCACGGCGTTATTTTTATATACTATATAAAAATCAATTGCTTTTCGTTAGTCTCAGTAAAACTCGAGAACGGCTGGACCGATTTGGCTGATTTCGATTTTGAATTATTTTGGGAAGTCCAGGGAAGGTATAAAAGGTTTTTTTTAATTGTGTCTAAGGCGGTACGAAGTTTGCCGGGTCAGCTAGTATAAACATATTGTTTAAAAGGTTTTTTGAAAGCCTTTTGTCTAGAAAGCCGTTAACTCTCAAATGGTACATTTTACTTTAAGTTACAATGTGATAAGAGTTCAGAAATTTCTTTCTTTCATTCTGAGAAAGATTTTTC
Organism: Agrotis ipsilon; assembly: GCA_028554685.1. Taxonomy (NCBI): domain Eukaryota; kingdom Metazoa; phylum Arthropoda; class Insecta; order Lepidoptera; family Noctuidae; genus Agrotis; species Agrotis ipsilon. The sequence goes on from CM052972.1 coordinate 13,801,423, forward strand.
GTTAATGAACGTTTTCAACCCACTCTTTTACGCTATGAAAAGGAACATTTTAACCTTAATATTATAGTTTTATTAAAAAATGAATTGAGGGTTTTTGGCATAGTCTATACCTACTTTTTTTTACTAAACATCTTTTTTGTTGAAACGGGATTAGACATACTTATTTTCTACTGCTTATACAGGATATTCTAAATACCTTTTTGGCATTCAGCCAAATTTACAAACAAAAATTTTGAACACACACCATATATACCATCTACTATCAAATCAAACCATGGAATCAAAATAATCGACATTGCGAGTAAAATAAGCATGCTGAAGTGGAAGTGGGCCGGCCACGCTTGTAGGCGGACAGATGGTAGATGGATCAGACAAGTGCTAGAGTGGAGACCGCGAATGGGCAAACGTAGTGTAGGACGCCCTGCGACAAGATGGGTCGATGATTTGAAGAATGTGGCTCGCAGTGGATGGATGCAGTCTGCCAAGGACCGAGATGGTTGGCGCTCTTTGGGGGAGGCGTACATTCAGCAGTGGACGGCAATAGGCTGAGATATACCATCTACCATAACGAGTTTCCTCCGTGCGTGCCTCCGAAATCACATATAGTCGTTGTTCCCAACTATCATTTGTAGATCTTTGGCAGTTGTTACTATTACTCAGAAGCTCTTAAGCTTGACAACCAATCTTACCATGGGATATCGTATTACCCAATCACTGGGCTGTGGAGGTCCGATAGGCAGTCGCTCCATGTAAAATACTGATATCCGGCTACATTTGTTCGAAGTATAGTTGGGAAAAGGATAGTCAGATAATGATAAGTTTCATAGACACAATTTGTCTATTTGTTAATTTGTCTATGTGTATAGATAATAAATAGTGCTTTATAGTGTTCCACTCTATTGATAACATTTATACGCAAAGTTAGGTGTAATCATAGTATCATACATTCTCTTTTAAATAGCAAATACTGATATTTTCTATATTTAGAAGAGAAAAGGTCAATGAACTTTAAATTGCGGAGATGTGGTAAATAAGGATGGCCAAACACGATATCATTTATTATATATCATGCGATCACAATGTGCCACATACTTGAAAAATACGTTAAAAATATGTACTTATTAGAAATACTAATATTTTTTTCATATATTTTTTTACTTGGTTCACCTACTATTGAACGCGTAACCAGTTAACATAACAAGCTTATAACCTTGTGATTTTTCTTGACATTGCTTTGAAAGTACATACCTAGATTCTTTAAAAAAAATGGAAGACTGCTGTACTTTTTTAATCGTTGAAAACACATCAAATGAGTCCCCCCCACCTAGGGCAAAGCGGGAGGGACTGTTAGACTCGTACTGACTAAAATCCACGGTGTCTTTCAGTAGCCCTTTATGTACCGGAGCCACGGTATACGTGAGTCCCGCGTTAGACAGTTCTACAGGGTTTCGCATATACTAAAAATAATCTCGTAAATGTGATTGGGAGACCTACTAGCTGAAATCAACTTAACATCACGCGTGTATTTCAGGATAGTTTCGACAGAAAACAAAGTACATAAATCATGTCACAGTTATCTATTGCTCCGGTTGAATTTAAGTCCCGTACAGGTAATAGGTAGCGAGTTCTCATCCGGGCACAAATTCGAAATCCGGATAAGCATAATTAGACTCTGACGTTGCTACTGAAGCCTTCCTCTTTATGATAGAGACTCGGCTAAAATCACAACGCTAGCAAAGTGCTGGTACTATTTAGGGTTACAAACCTGAAGGGTGTTTTACTCTTCGGGAACATATTACCTACTCCACAATATGACGAAAAAATTTCCGAAAAATATACAAATAAATCAAATCAAAGCATTTGTTTCAAGAAGACCAGATACAAGCACTTTAGCATTGTCTAAGACATTTTTGTAGCATAGTAAAATCGTCAAACGAATCCTCCCACCCAGGACAGAGCGGGAGGGTCTGTCAGACTTGTAGTGACTAAAATCCACGGTAATTCGTGAGTCCCGCGACATCTTAATTGGACAGGATTCGACCCTCTAAAGTGGGTCCCCGTAAAAAATATAATTAAATACTACAAAATTATGGTGCTACAATCCCACTCACAAGACATAATAACTGTAAAAGTACTGTAGATGATTCCAAGAAGTAGATCTCTATAGGGAAGTACGAGCAAGAAACCATGGACACTGTTTTTTGATTGCCAAAATTATTACAAAACGTTTGTTACATCATTCATTTTGAGATGGTACATTATGTGTTAAAAGTGTGCACAATAAAAATTACAAATATGAACTAATCTAATAATACATCATAACATGACAACAATCTTAATATATATAAATCTCGTGTCACAATGTTTGTCCTCAATGGACTCCTAAACCACTTAACCGATTATAATGAAATTCGCACACCATGTGCAGTTCGATCCAACTTGAGAGATAGGATAGTTTAAATCTCAAATTTTAGACCGGGTCCTCCACCCGTGCGAAGCCGGGACGGGCCGCTAGTAATATATATGTTACGGTAAATGTGATTAATTGAAAATTATTAATAATTTTACAAAATTATTAATAATAATCACATGTTTTGGTAAATGTGAATAAACGATCGAAATTTATTACTTTTAGTAGTAATTATTAATAATTCACGACACATATTGGTAAAAGTGATAAAATTAATAAACTAAACGGCTAAACCTAGTGCTAACTGAAGATAAGTATGATACACGTAGGTTTAACCGATTGTGGTCGGTTACACTTAGGTTTAGCCGGTTAGAACTAGGCCTAACCTCGGGACTTGCTGGCACCCCGACTCGGACAATTTAGGTTAGAAGAGGATGGCGGGGTCTTTCAGACCCCGCCATCCTCTTCGTGGTTATTTTTTTTTTAACCACGCAGAAGTAGGAGCCCCGCGGAGCGGGGCTCCGTCGACTTGCTCCTGTGAAGGAAGTTTTCTTATTACATTTATCACTACTAAGGTCAAATTATTAATAATAACCGACAAATGTGATTAATTAATCACTTTAACCTCGACTTTCGGTAATTATTAATAATAATAGATAATTATTAATAATTTTCAATTAATCACATTTACCGTAACATATATATATATATTGTATTATGAATTATTACATAATATAATGTCCGGTCGAACTGAGCAGTTGGACACCTCCTTTTGAAGTTGGTTAGAAATAGGATTAGATGAGATAGTTCGTTCATAATATTACTGAGTAATGAAACAGAAAAAAAAAGTTGGACCTAAGCAGGCCAGTCCTGTAATTAGTATTGTACATTTCTGCAGCTGTATTATGACGTCTTAAAACCAGGCTTTTTCCAGTCAATGAAAGAGACAGCTATGCAAATCGTGTAGCGCCACCTCGTTTACTCACTGGAACAAGCCTGGTTTTAAGGCAGCTTAATACGGCCCCTGAACTAGGATGCCCCTGAACCAGGGGGCCCCTAAAGCCCTACCCGGCTCCGACCCTGTTTGTTACCATCACTTGTTTTAGCTGACTGAACTTGTAAGGGCTAATTATGTATCACTGGGTTGTTTTGAGATTTTCTAAATACATAAACACAATCAATTTCATGAATAGTTGGTATCATGTATAGTATATAGTTTGCGGTGATCATTTTCATGAATAGTTTAACAAAGTACTTAATACTACTTAACGTTTAACACAATATGTGTTGAATTAATGTGGTCAGTGTTACATTTAAAATGAGTACATAATTAAATTAGGGTTTTAATCGACACGAATTTAATGTAACTAATAGGTAAAGCATTTTCAAACCGGAATCAATCATTCACAATAGGCTGTTACATTGTTGGTAAATTAATATATGCAAACATTTATTATGCTATAGAATAATAATGTAATACCAAATGTAAGAAAATTTAAGATCACGAAGACTGAGCGTAGCACGCGTAGCAAGATGCCTACGACGTAGCTGTACTTCGGCGACGTGCTACGCCGTAGCTGTACTACGACTACGGGTTGCTACGGCTGCGTAGCAGAATTAATGCAACGAGCTACGATGTAGCAGGACTAGTGCAACGGGCTACGATTTGCTGCTACGTAGTAGTGATCCCTATACTACGAGTCTACTAGACAATGCGAAGCTCAAGTTTTGTAAGTAATGTTGTTGCTCAAGTTGTGTAAGTTCCGTTTTAACTAATTCCCTAAGTTTTTTCTTCAGAATATTTTTTCTTGGACTGTATCCATATCAGTAGGTTAGCGAGCAGCTGACTGCTGCTGGCTGATATATCGAGGAAGCCGCGAACTAGCAAATAAACCGTAGCAAACATTTCGTAAAGAGACCGGTCATCGAAGGCATTGCGAGTTTTAAAGTTGACAGATTAAAAGTACGGCGCGTAATTTTTGCTGCAACTGACCGCTCGTTGATTGAGCTGTAAACGCAACTTGGAAGTAAAAGTCAGCCGCTCAATCTTCGCCTAATTAAGCACAGCCAAGACGACTTAGCGAAAGTTAAATTAACAAAATAAATAAGACTGCTAACAGAAACTAATCCTTTTAAAATTAAAATATTTATAAATCACTAACCCGTTTAGAGCTTCACTGTTTAACTAATGATTTAATAAAGAAAGTTAACGGCTAAATAACTTTAAATTAATACATTAACGAACTTTACTCTATAATTAAAATCGAATTGAAAGGTGACAGAACCTTTTTGGTACAAAGTTGTTTGTTCCGGATCAAAGGGTAAATAGGTATGAACTTTTGGAGATTTGTTCGTAGGTGTTATGTTTATTTTAAAACTGAGTACATTGATATTCTAGGTCAGCCATACTCAACCTTTTTTTTATAGGGGCCACAAACACGTTTCAGTGATGGTGTCGAGGGCCACAAGCAAAAATTATTTAGGTATTAATTAAAATATAATTGCAAGTTACCGACGTATTTACTTTATTAATGAAAAAAATTTTAGGTTTACAATAAATTTGTAACTTCAGATGGGCCAATAACAAAGGCCCGGCGGGCCGCAGTTTGAGTATAGCTGTTCTAGGTTGACGAGATTGAGGTTGAGCTACTAGAGGCACGCTAGTCTTAAAACTAGACTGGCCTGTTGGTCTAGTGGTAAGTGACCCTGACTGCTATGCCGGGGGCCGTGGGTTCGATTCCCACCCAAGACAAATGTTTGTGTGATGTGCACGATCATTTGTTCTGTGTCTGGGTGTAATTTATCTATAACTAGCTGACCCTTGCCCACTTCGTTGGGCGGTAAAAACTTTAACTTGTGATGAAATGATGAGTGTGGTTCGGTTAGTACTGAGTGCCGAGTGCTATGATTTATTTCCTGACTGCCAGAAGGAGGATTATGTTTTTATTGCATACTGACAGTAACCGCCAGCCGACTTTCTGTTGCTAGGCGTTGCTCATGTTCAACGTTAGATTCCCGAGCACGGGTCAGCGATGTTCTCATTGTTTGGTTAGCGAGCCACTGCGAGCGCTCAGCGCGAGTGTCCCTACCCCTTGTTGCTGAGATATGCTGCTATAATTCACTGAGACGCTGCGCACGTTCAGCGCTTGATTCCCGAGCACGGGCCTGCGATGTTCTCGCACTTTGGCTTTTTTTTTTCGTGACATCAAATGAGTCCTCCCAACCCGGGCAGAGTGGGAGGGGGGACTGTCAGACTTGTACTGATTTACTATACGTACCTCTCGAAGCATCCATGTCCGGTGAGGACCTGTGTCAAGCGGTAGATGAGGACGCCGTGGGGTCTATCCAGCCACTCCTCAAAGAGGGGAGCAAGCATCTGCAAGCGCTCAGCGCTAGATGTTCTCGACGTTCTCCAGCTTTGGTTGGCAAGACGCTGTGAACGCTCGGAGCTAGATTCCCCAGCGCGTGCTTGCGAAATATTTTCTCTATTCCTCGAGAGGCGCTGATGATTTTCAAGAGCAGACTTTTCCATACGGCGTACTCGAGTTGCTTTGTTTGGGATGTCTGTCGGTAAAGTTGTGATTTCCTTTTAGGCATGGTAAACAATCGCTGAAACTGTCCGATATCCCAAAAACATAAATACCACAGCTTCGAATTCAAAGAAACCGTGTTTTGTGTTTTAAGAAACCGAGCAATCAAAACAATTTTAAAGACCAACACGTAGGGGTGCTAAGACAGGAAACCTCCACGTGCGCCCGTCAAAAACTCTTCCTTAGGCACTGTGTGCCTAAGGGGTCTCTTTGCCCCTATGTGAATAGCATGTCGTGTGAACGCTCCAACGCGTGTCCCTCTGATCAGCAGAGGGCACAGCGGCGGAGCGGGCGGAGTAATGTGTGGCTCGCCGTCCGACCGAGGACCAAGCCCGGGTTGGTGGTGCGCCGTGTTTCGCGCCAAATGCCTGCTGGGGTCTCGGGTTTTTTCTTAACCCAGGATACCGCGGCCCCGGAACGTACAGGGCATCGAAAGGAACATGGGTGGATTTTAGTCAGTAAGAGTCTGACAGTCCGCCTCACCCAGGGCTCATGACTCATTTGATGATTTTACCACATTAAAAAAAGACCAACGCGTAATTGCACAACGCCATCCAATGGATCTTTCTTTGTCGTGTCGATGATTCCTATAAATTGTGTTTCGACCAAAACTCTGCCACGTTGACGGCGTTGGTGGTGGCCTCGGATAGATCCCTTAGAGTGCAGGTGGAATTACAAAGAGTACAATTGAGAAGGCGGGCCATCGTTTGCGATGATCTAATGGATAAAACGTCCGTACAAAGCATGTTCTAATGCGGTTCGCGAATCGACGGCGGCATTTTGCGATTTAGTAATTTTATATATTATTATCTTCGAAACTATTTAACCAATTTACTTACTGTATTTGGCAAATCGTATCTCTATGATGTTCTTGTGATCATAATAATATTTTTTTTGTTAAGGTTTAATATTTAGTTGATTAAAAAACCGTCCAAAGGTATAATGTGTTTCGAGAATGGACGGCGGCATTTTGCGATTTAATAATTTTATGTTATCTTCGAAATTATTTAACCAATTGACATACTTTTTGGGGCAAATCATATCTCTATGATGTTCTTGTGGTCATAATAATATTTTTTTAAGGTTTAATATATTTTGGATAAGGTTTAATATATAGTTCATTAAAAAACCCTCCAAAGGTAAGTATGATGAAAAATACTTTTTTTAACTCGTAAAAGCTACTATATCTACTAAAACATAAAAGATAGAAATATGGTGTCGCGGACTTTATTGTAGAACTTTTCAAAGCGGACATTTTTGCTGAACATTGTTTTCAATTATAAACAACTGTTAAGGCAGCGCATGCTAATAACTCTGTTAGAAGAGCAATTTTTTTCCGCCCGGCTAAACAAAACTTGCGATAGTTCAGCTAATATGCATGGTATCTTTATAATTTATAGCCTATAGCACTCAGGGATAATGTAGCTTTCTACCAGTGAAACAATTTTCAAAATCGGTTCATTACTTTCGGAGATTACCCATTACATACAAACAAACAAACAATTTTACCTCTTTATAATATTAGTATAGATATGTATGTAATTAGAAATATATAAGTATGCTTTATCAGTTGTCTAGTATCCATAACACAAACTCTGATTAGCTTGGGACTAGATGGCGTTGTGTTATAGTTGTGGAATATTATTATATTATTATTATTATAAAACAGAGGTATTCATTAACCTTCCCAGAATGGTTAAATATACCACGTTGAACATATGCTAGCTTAGTATAAGTACTAGGCTAGACTATGCTAGTCTAGTGCTTTCAGTACTACTGAAATACTTACCAGGCTAAATATTTATGTTCAGGTTAGTAAGTATTTAATTTTACTTTCCCAAAACGATTAAAAAAAATACCTGCCACTTTGAACTTATGCTGGTCTAGTACTGCTGACTTTTATCATTTACAACGACTTAAAAAAGCAGAACAATTTAAAAATAGTAGTAATTCGATATTTAGAAATTTTATTCAAATCATTGAACACATTTCGAAAAATCACCACTCATCCCCTGCGAGGCATTGTAATAATATTTTTTTAAATGCAAATTGATGTAATGACATAGACACTAGCGCAGCGTCAAAATGACTTCAGTCGTGGCGGTATTACCCGTCCGTAATTTGATTTTGACGTTAGTTACATTCATACGTTCCGTACCCCTAGCACGAGTTTTCACTATTTTACAGAGTATTTCAGTATTTACAGCGTTTGTTGTATGAAAAATCGGAACAGCGCCTCTGGTGTGCGAGGAAGGAACTAATTTTTTCCTTGAAAATTGACAATTTGAAATTGTCAAAGTTCCAGGTTATTTTACCTCTCAAATACTGAGAACTCGTGCTAAGGGTTCTGTATCCATTCCCGTGTTTTCGTTGACGGACTTACAAAGTAGACACCCAGACGCCGTACAGCGTGCAATTGCATCCTCTTAAGCCAAGTTCACACGACGACGTGGACTTGACAAAGCACATGGTGTGTAAATGCCTTATGATTGAAAAGGATTTCATAGTGACATGTGAACTATGTACAGAGGGCCTCCTCTTGCATGCAGGAGGACTGCCACTCTATTATATAACGTATTAAGAATCTTACAGGATTTTAAATGGATTGGCAGAAGTGTACCTCAATTAAAAGCATTTATTTAAATTAGATATTTACAGGTTCTTTTGAACTGTCAATTATGTGACTTATAAAAAAACACATAAAAGTGTTTCATAGTATAGTTTGACTGGCCTGTTGGTCTAGTGGTTAGTGACCCTGACTGCTATACCGGAGGTCGTGGGTTCGATTCCCACCGAGGGCAAAATAATGTTTGTGTGACGAGCATGATCATTTGTTCTGTGTCTGGGTGTAATTTATCTATAATATGTATGTATTTAGAAATATATAAGTATGTTTATCAGTTGTCTAGTACCCATAACACAAGCTCTGCTTAGCTTGGGACTAAATGGCGTTGTGTAATAGTTGTGGAATATTATATTACATTATTATTATATTTTAGGCTTAATATTTTGTTGTGTGATTGCATTGTGGCAGCAGCAATCGCCGTTGATATGCTGTGATTTATTATATTGTGACAATTTGTGTAGTATACATCTGTGTGTGATTAGGTGAAAAGTCATTTTATTTCCATGGAACTACTGGGAGAAAAAAATCCTAGTAGTTTCATCATGGAACTAGTCAATGGAACTACTGGGATACGGGATTTTTGCCCACACATTCGGCCGAGTTTATCACTACAGTTCAGCGTGCGTGTAAACTGGTCCTCATACCAGAGGCGAGTTTCCCCCTCAGTGCAGTATTCAATTATAATAATAATATTCCACAACTATCACACAACGCCATCTAGTCCCAAGCTAAGCAGAGCTTGTGTTATGGGTACTAGACAACTGATAAACATACTTATATATTTCTAATTAGATACATATTATAGATAAATTACACCCAGACACAGAACAAAATGGTCATGCTCATCACACAAACATTTGTTCTGGGTGGGAATCGAACCCACGACCCCCGGCATAGCAGTCAGGGTCACTAACCACTAGACCAACAGGCCAGTCAAAAATTACACAGCCAATGCTCATGCCGTACTTCGAAAAAAATTACAGAATACGTAATTCGGGATATTTTTAGAGTAAAGCATTATATTCCTCTTTCTGTCATATATTTCTTACTGTCGGAAGTAAAACTAACTTAGACATTTTGTTAAACAAACTGATAAATAAAAGCTACCTACTTATAATACCATTAACCTATAATTTAAGGTACCGATTATTATAGACGCCAACGGACAAGGAATTATTATGGGACAAACAGTTCAGTTGTGGGAGTTGATAGATTCGTTTTTAAATATAGATAAAAGGAAATAAATAAGAACGTTAGATTTTTGAAAGGTCACACTTTTAGGGTTCTTTCTATCTTGGTAAAATCATCAAATGAGTCCTGCCCCGTGTAGGAGGACTATACGGGGCAGGACGGGACGTATTCAGACTTGTACTGACTAAAATGTCTGAAACTCTTTATGTTCCAGAGTCGCGATTACTTGTTAAGACAGTACCGCGAACCGTTTTTTTTTAAGTCGTCATATCATCAACGGAGTCCTCCTACCCAGAGCAGAAGAAGCAGAAGCAGCAGAGGACTGTCAGACTTATACTGACTAAAATCCACGATGATCCTTCAATAGCCCTTTACGTTTCAGGGTCACGGTTATCTGATGAGACAGTCCCGCGACCTAGTCAAACATTATTAACAGCTCATGATCAATCTGATCAACTCAGATTGATCAATCACGTGTGTGCGGTATCGGAGAAATGATAAGATAAGGATACTATTTATTATGTTGTAGTGGAGTTACTGATAACAATTACAACATAACAGTTAATATATGGGATAAATAAGTGTGTTTTTTCTCTCAGTAGAAAATTATTTTGATCCTTGTTTTAGTACCGCCATCGCCACCGAATTATTTTGTGACGCAGAGTTTTTATTTTGGCTTTTCAGCGGAAGAGAATAGGGTATTTTAGTAAAAAAAATATTAGTCCGAAATATAGATTGTTAAAAAATATTAGATCCGTATTTTTTCTTTTGCCACGTAAACCTAAATACAGGCGTAATGACGTCACAAGCGGGCTCTCGAATTTAGAAGCGTTTTATCTTTGTCAATATTCATAGATTAAAAAAAAAAACAAAAAATACGTGTCATTATTTTTCAAAATTTTTACTGACGGACTAAATAGATTTTCAATTTATTTATACAGTAAAATACACTATTGACTGGCTCAATAGGTAGTAGTGGTGTCCCTCAATAGCCCTTTATGTTCAGAGTCACGGTAATGAAATAAGTCCCGCGAACTGCATTTCGACCCTGGAATAGACCCCAGTGTCTTTTTAAGTTAGTTCGGTGATCCTCAGGGGGCATCAGTAACCTTTTTTTTTTACCGTGGTAAAATCATCAAATAAGTCCTCCTACTCAGAACAGGGCAGCCTGTCAGACTACTGAAAATCCACGTCCCGGGATCACGGTGTTCTTTTATCAGTTATCAATACCTTTCTTGAGAAGTAAAAGGTCGTTGTCCGAACACGAAGATAATAACGGTTACTTTTTTCAATTTCTGACACTTATCTGTTCTTATCCGTTCTTACAAGTCGGTACAGACAACTTGTTTCTTTAGAATAGCACGTATATTATAATATTCTTCATGTTTATTAAGAAAATATGTTGAAAATATTGTTCTATTTTCTTATTAAAAACAACACAGTAACTTAAATAAGAATTGTAGAAGTTTTAAGTAAACAGAAACTAAGTTGCAGCTTCATACAAGTAATAACGAGCATTTGTTCAGAAGAAATTATTCTTGTTGGTTATACATGTATCTCATGGTTGGTATGGTTGATCATAATAATGGATTTTGATGAAATTTGATGTACAGATAGTTAATAACACAGTTAGTTAAGATATAGTTTTTAAACAGATTTAATGTTCCTGAATAAGATAGTATGTTTAAGATTAAGATAGCCCCCGGGTCGAACCAAAGTTACCGACATAGCCCAACGAATAAACAAGTTGAAATGGCAGTGGGTTGGCCATATAGCACGTAAAACTGATGGCCGATGGGGCCGTAATGTTTTCGAATGGAGACCACACACCAGCAAGCGCAACGTAGGACGTCCACCCACTAGGTCGTCTATCTTATGAAGACCACAGGATCACGCTAGATGCAGACCGCTTACAACCGGTCCTACTGGAAGTCTAAAGGGGAGGCCTATGTTCAGCAGTGAACGTCTTACGGCTCATATGATGATGATGATGAGCCCCCGGGTTGACGGTGCGTTGTGTTCCACGCGCGCCTCAAAGAGTGCCAGCATAATGACGCGGCCCCCTTTAAAGAGCTAGAGCCTGCCAAGGTCGCAAGATTATCAAATTACCGTGAGTCTGGCGAAAAGGGCTAGTGAAGGACACCGTGAATTTCAGTCAGGGGAGGGAGGACTCATTTGATGACTTTACCACGTAAAAAAAAAAGATGAAGATAACCGCTGAATGTAACTTGACTATAGATTCAACTTTGAGCATTACATTACAGTACTACCTTCCTGACTGACGAGCATTCGCGTACATTTACTATTATATTTGATACAAGGTGCGCATTGTGATGCTCGATTGTTTTCTTTCACCGATGAAATGTTCGAATCTGTAACGTTGTATTACAGTACCCCTAGCACGAGTTTTCTCTATTTTACTTTACAGAGTTTTTCCAGTATTTACAGCGCTTATTGTATGAAAATATAGTACAGCGCCTCTGGTGTGCGAAAAAGGAACCAATTTTCCCTTGAAAATTGTCAATTTGAAGTCGTCAAAGTTCCAGTTTACTTAACGTCTCAAATACTGAAAACTCGTGCTGACGGTACAGGTGAATGCTCGCGGTGAGAGAGCGCCTTGACATTTTAGGCGTGTTATTACGAAGAACACCCTTTGATGAGTGTGTGTGCTACATTATGGTTTCACGTTCATATCTTTCACAAAATTCCTTTGTAGTACCGATACCAGTGAAATGCAGACAGCGGCGACATGCATTGATAACATCTTTACTGTTTACGTCATTGGAAAAGCACCTTTATGCTCGTCGTGTGTGTTGACTGATGGTTTTGTTGACGGAAAGATATGCTTGGCGCAATGGTTGAGAGATTGACTGCTGCGCCGTGTCGCGGGTTTGATCCACGCACGAAACAAATATTCGTATATCAAGTAGTTGTTCCGAGTTTTTTTGGTGTTTGTGTGGGTTTGTGTATGTCAGTTTCTGTTTGTAAACGCAACCGCGATACAAGAAGAAAATCCTAGTGTTTAGTGTTCGAGATTTGGAAAAAATAATCTATATCTATACATATAATAAAATAGTAGGAAAGTCAAAACTGTACATTGAATATTTTTTTAAAAGAATACTTGGGATGTGATCTACAATCGATACCGAAGCCAAAAATATAGTTTTTAGAATTTTTGTCTGTTTGTCTGTTTGTCTGTATGTATGTCCGGGATAAACTCAAAAAGTACTGGACGGATTTGAATGATTCTTTTTTTGTTGTATAGGTATTAAATCTGGTCAAAACATAGGCTATAATTTATTTTGGAAACTTGAACACCTGGCGCAGAACCGCAACAGACCAGCTAAACTATAAGAGATACAAAAATGGTGCCATAGCAAAAAGTGTTCCACGTGATGAGCATTTTCTGCTGAGAGAATAAAATTGAAGATCTGGAACACCTGATGTGGAACTCTAAGCTACACTATAACATGTACAGGAATGACGTCTAAGCAAAGTTGTTCAGCCTGATGAGCACTCTCTGTTGACGTATAAAAATTGAGGATCTGGAACACCTAATGTGGAACTCCAAGAGCCCAGCTACCCTATAACATGTACAGGAATGACGTCTTAGCAAAGTTGTTCAGCCTGATGAGCACTCTCTGTTGACGTATAAAAACTCCAAGAGCCCAGCCACACTACAACATATAGGAATGACGTCTTTTTTTTGCGTGGTAAAATCATCAAATGAGGCCTCCCACCCCTACTGTCAGACTTGTACCGACTAAAATCCACGGTGTCCTTCAATAGCCCTTTATGTTCCGGGTTCACGGTGATGGAAATAAGTCCCGCGACCCCGTCAGGCTTTGGCCCTCTGTGAGGGGGCCCCGTCATTTTGCTGACGCTCTTTGAGGCGCGCGTGGAACACGACGCGCCATCGACCCGGGCATGGTCCATGGTCGGACAGCGAGTTGTCCTTTACTCACTGTCCGCATGCCTGCGCCTACGGTGGCTGGAGGTCATCTGCCGACGTCCGACGCCGTGGGCGTCTACCCACTGAGGGAGGACGCTGTCCTCTCCCTCTCGCGGCCCACCCCCGCCTCCACGAGCATAGCTGCTTCGCAGAAGGAGGTGACCGCTTCCCACTCCGTCTCGCCCCGCAGCATGTCCTCGACCAATGCCGGGCGCGAGAGGTCTCCGCCTATCGCCGCCGTGAGGACACGTCGTTGCTCTGCCTAAGCTGGGCAGTCTTGCACCGTGTGCTCTACTGTGTCCTCCGCGCGATCTTCGCAGTGGTGACACCCAGGCGTTTCCTCCTTTCTCATCAGACACAGGTACCTCTCGAAACTTCTGTGTCCGGTGAGGACCTGCGTCACGCGGTAGGTAAGGACGCCGCCGCCGTGACGTCTCTCCAACCACTCCTCAAAGAGGGGTCTTACCGCCGCTATTGCGGAATGACGTCTTAGCAAAAGTTTTTCAGCTTGATGAGCACTATTTGTTTATGTATAAAAATTTAAGATATGGAACACCTGATATGGAAATCAAAGCTATCACTAATTTCACATACAGTGAAATTAGTATAGTGAGTATTTTATAATTATACAAATACAAATTATAAAATAACATAAGCGCGGATTTCTTCCACGAAGTAAAGGCGGTAACAGTTTAGAACCGATTTTCGATGACGATGAATATTAATGTACTCTACTGGCCAAAAGTCTTTTTTTTTTTGATGGACTCTTGGAGTTGGGTAATAGACTTTTCAGATCTTAGATTTTGACGATCCCGTTGTCGCTGGCATAAGCAAAAGGATACGCGTATACGAAGTCGCGGGCAGAAGCTAGTAATAAATAATTTCGTGCGGTCCCCCAACGCGACGTATTTTTTTATATGATTATTAATGCATACGTAGGTACTTTAAAATTGAGTCGTTTTTTTTTTTTTTTTACTTTTTAAAGGGTAATTTTGTTGGTTTTGTGTTTTTGATGTAGATATGCAGAGCAATTTAGAGGAGGATATCTATGACACGAGCTTATTACTATCACGGGGCATAGATTCTGGGCTGGTACTGACTCAATCTTGATGGAAAATCCCCATTATCATATTGATTCTAGAACATAATGTTTTCCTTTCTACGTTTTCATCGTGGTTTGTTTTTCTGTTACCATTTGCGTGCATTTTATCGCGGTGCTTAGCTACGACTCTTTATCTCGGTATAAGACGCGCAGTCTAAGACCGAGATAAAACAGTTGTAGCTAAGCAACGGCTAAGCCAAAGTCAGTGCTAAACGTCGATCTTAGCATCACATTTCTTACAAATAGACGGTACTTTAGTGTTTACTTTCCATGAAAGCTAACTTAATACTAAGCCAATACTTTGCCTTTTTTTTTTTTTTTTTTTACGTGGTAAAATCATCAAATGAGACCTCCCACCCCGGGCAGGACGGGAGGTACTGTCAGACTTGTACTGACTAAAATCCACGGTGCCCTTCAATAGCCCTTTATGTTCCGGGGTCACGGTGATGGTATAAGACCCGCGACCCCGGCAGGCTTTAGCCCTCTGAGAGGGGGCCTCGTCATTATGCTGACGCTCTTTGAGGCGCGCGTGGAACACGACGCGCCGTCGACCCGGGCATGGTCCATGGTCGGGCGGCGAGTTGCCCTTTACTCGCCGCCCGCATGCCCGCGCCTACGGTGGCCGGAGATCGTCTTGCGAAGCCAATACTTTGCCTAGCTAAAGCATCGATTTTCGAGAACCTACCTGTTGATTTTATTTGACATTTAGGTGAGTTTTCAATAATATGCCTAATAATGTGTTCAAACGATTCCATGTGAATACAGAATTTCAATAAAACAAGTTATTTATAAGTAAAAGTGGGTTGGAACTATATTTTAGGTTATATTATGCTAAATTGTGTCAGGGATCAAAGCCAAAAAAGGGTAAGGAATTTCCCGAATTCGTCCACATTCTATATCGTGGGCGGTGGCAATATTTTGAAATGTTCAAATTAATATTTTCTTTATCGCTACTCAACACAAAAGGATTTTTGTGTTTGATTTCTCTGACGATAAAAAACGAAATGTACGCTTTTTAAAAAATATCATAATAAGAGAATAGTGATACTAAATATTTTTGAAAATTTATTAAACGTAATTTTCAACTGATAGATGAAAAATGGAAGTCACAACCTTTTTTGACAAAGTTCTAATCGTGGTCGCACACAAGTAGTGCCTCTTGTAAAACAACTTTTCATTACTTTTGTTATTTAAGGTTCTAATAAACAAAAACAGAGCCTCAAGACGAAAGTCTTCAACCAATGTGTGTTAACAGTGATGAGTTACGGCACCGAAACGTGGTCTTTCACTATCAGCCTCATCTCAAAGCTCAAAGTCGCTCAACGAGCTATGGAGACGGCTATGCTCGGTGTTTCTCTGCGTGATCGAATCGTGTCGAAAAGTGCTAGAGTGGATACCACGGACTAGCAAGCTCAGCGTAGGACGTCCACCAACAAGGTGGACAGACGACCTTATACAGTTCGCCGGAAGACGCTGGATGCCGGTCGCTTCCAACCGGTATATGTGGAGATCAAAAGGGGAGGCCTATGATGGTCAGCAGTGGACGTCCTATGACTGAGATGATGATGATGATGATGAAACAAAATTGTGTTATATAAGAAATATAACGTTAATGTATCGTATCATATTCAATATTCATCCTTTTTAAACAAAGATTTCGTTTGGTACCCTATTTTATTTATCTATGAATTAATTGGCGTAATTAGTAATGATTGTGAGAGGATACGAGTTTACATTTCACTACAATTATTTGAGAACAATTAACGCGAACTAAACTTTAACGTAAATTCAAAATTCTAGGCTTAGTAATTGTAATTATTTTGATAATTATCTCCATAATTATTTTGATAAAGTAGAAATTACTTTATCGACTAGATATAAACTTGTGTTTCGTAATTTATATCAACAAAATTTACTCCTTCTATTAATTTGTAATATACACTCAACATCTTAGATATACAGACATAAACAAATAATAAAATATTTTCAAATACGATAGAAAAAAAGTAAAATGTTTAATTGATATAAATCTATTTATCTCTTTCGATCGAGTGCCTCTATTTATCCTTTTTTATTTTTTTGCTTGGAGAGGTAGAGGATGTCTTTTTTACAAAAAACAGCAACAAAACCACGTTTTATGTACGGGAGCCCTCCTTTTTTTTTACGTGGTAAAATCATCAAATGAGTCCTCCCACCCCGGGCAGCGCGGAAGGGACTGTCAGACTTGTACTTACTAAAGTCCACGGTGTCCTTCAATAGCCCTTTATGTTCCGGGGTCACGGTGATGGAAATAAGTCCCGCGACCCCTCTTTCTATCCTTAAGAATTATTTATGAATTTATATTGAATGATATATAATTATAGTATGTTCGATGTATTTTAACTCAGGTATTACAAATTAACGATTGTGTACTTCGCTCAGTTTTTGTGGCAAGATCGTTTTCGACTCGTGCATGGTCCATTGTCGGACGGCAAGTTACCCATAACTCGCCGTCTGCATGCCCACTCAAGATATTAAATTTTAGCAATTCTTTTAATGTATTTTTAGGAATAAAAAGTTGAACACATGACATTCATAAAATATTCAGGGTTCTTTTAAGTATACTTCAAGAAAATTTGTGGAAATGATTATTGTTTTCGTGTATTGTGTCGCGGCCACGGTTTTCAAACTTGTGCGTTTTAATAAAAAGTAATAAAACTTTGAGATTAGTCACATTTGTGAAATTATTTCGAAGAACAAAGAAATGAGGTCCAATATTGGATGACAGACTTATTTTTATGTTGAAGATGTGATTTAAAATATTTTCGCCCGTTTTTATTATTCTTTTGCGTTTTAATAACATGTTTAAATATTCAAATATCACAATCAGACTTTAAAATATAGAAAAAAAAGAATAAGATTAAAGAAAATAACATAAAAAAATACATTTAAAAGCATAAAATACAAGTTGTTCCCCATGGACATAGCTAAAACATCAATTTCCTGCTAATAGGAGCCGTCCTTTTGGTCGTAACTGATGTCATTGTTTTAGTCTGAAATTAGTCTATTTTTTAATTTTTATAATACAGATAAACAAGAAAGAAGGTTCATTTAAATTTCGGGACAAAACTTATGGACAAACGAATAATAATATAATAAAATAATAAGTATACTAAACAAAAAAAAAAGGACTGACACAAATCGGATCTAGAAAAACTGTTAATCTTATATGTGCCTTTTAGTCTCGCACAAGACTAATTTTATTTATTTTTTGGTGTTTTTCTTCGTGTTCTTTTATATTTATTGACTATTTTAGGTTCCTTTGTTAATTTTCTTTATATAATTTTATTTGCACAGTCCTGTGTGTGTAAATAAATCTCTTTTTTTTCTAAACTAGTTTATAGTTTATCCCTGCGGTTTCGGTGGAAACACATTATTAAAAAGCGATCCGATGAAACGTGATGCGTGTTGACTCGAATCAAATGTGCAGGCATGGCGTCGCGGCGGATGGTCATAGTGCGATTCTGGTCTATAGAAAACAATACATTTGATTCGACTCAACACGCATCGCGTTTCATAGGGTCGTGTTGCGTTTTAATAATGTGTTTCCGTCTTCATTCACTCATAATTATAGTTAGAAAAACCTAAGTCAAATCAATATTTTTTCAGTCAGAATTCTCTAGACACGATTTAAGTTTAAGTTACTTAAGTTTTTTTAACAAATTCCGATCTTCCATTGTTTTTACATGATCCCCTTTTGGAACATTGTGATAGATTGAAAATTGGCTGACATAATATTTATAAAGTACTTAAAGTACCATTTGTTGGATACCGCAAAACTTTAGTGCTTATTGTTACTCGTAGTTATACAAGTTATTTCGTTTGTTCAACTAAAAGAAGGTATTGATAAAGTTTTTCATTCAATGAATTAAAAAATTAAAAAGGTTTTTAAAGTTGTTTATTTTGGTTTGTAAAAAAGATTTCAAAGGTAGTAAGGTAACTTTTGTAATAATAAAATGTTAATTTACTCGTATTTATGAATTTAATTAGCCTTACCAATATTATTGTAAACTATCTGACCGGGCAAACTTAGTACCGCCTCAAAAAAAAAAACCTTTTAAACCTTCCCTGGACTTTCAGTAATAATTGCAATTGTAATAATTCAGTAGTAATAATTGCAGCCACCTTTGGGATGGCTCAGCTTAGCTGATGATATCAACTTGCCGCTCTTGACTCAGTGGAACGCAGAGCTAGGAGGCTCGTTGGCGACGTTAAATTGGTGAATGCCAAGCTCCATAGCTTGACTCATCGCCGCAAAGACGTCTGCCTGTCGGTCTTCTACAGACTGTACTTCGGAGAGTGTGCCCAGGAACTCCACGACCTCATCCCACTAGTCCCCTTCTATCATCGCACATCCAGACGCAAGGCAAACTACCATCATTTCCTTATTGCTATACCACTAATACGCACTAAGCGTTTCCAAACGTCTTTTATAATGAGGACAGCGAAGGAGTGGAACTCTCTGCATGCGTCTGTGTTTCCGAAAGCATACAACCCTAATATCTTCAAAGATCGATGGAGCGAGCTTACCCAGAAGAAGCCTGTTAGAGTGACCTTTTCTTAGTCATTCCTGACCTAGACTAAGGTCAAGAGCAAACCCAACTAACATAAAAAAAAAATCAATACCAAAATTAGCCAAATCGGTCCAGCCGTTCTCGAGTTTTAGTGAGACTAACGAACAGCAATTGATTTTTAGGTATATGTATAATAAAAAAGAAGAAGATAAATATAATATTATTTGTGGATTATTTCGTATTTTATGTATTTTTTATCACTTATGAACCTACGATTGTTCGCAACTGGACATAGCTATGACTTTTTCGATGTTAATAAAAAGCTAATCTGCCCTCTAATATAAGAGTTTTCTTAAAGCTTAAAAATACGTCGGCTTAGAAAAATATTAAATTGTTGGTATAAAAATAAAAACTTAGAAAACAATTTTTGTATAAATCGGTAGTTTTTTACATTATGATTATGATTACACACACATGAAACGTGTTGCGCCGACCCCAAGTAAAATGGGATAAGGGCAGGCAGATTTATCATTATTTTCATATTTGTTTCCATTTATTTCTGATTCACATTATTAAATTCTAGTTGATCAATGTGCGTTAATTTTGTCTTCGACTTGCATGCCAATTAACATTTTTATACAATAATAAGCATGGAGATAGCATCAATACGACACGTAAAGGTTTAAAAAAAATATCTTTATTCGTCGAATTTGGTTTACGTAACAAATATTTTTTTTCCATTTGTTACGTCACATAATTATGTCTATTTTTTTTAAAACTCTCTAACGAACTTATTACATTATTTCCAGTCATATGCTATTGTGTGTATTTCACAATAGTTTTGGCTTATTGTTCTATTTATTTTTCCGTGTAATCTTGACCAGACTTCTGCGAACCGATTTTTTGTCCGAACCGGACCATTCTCGAATTTTCGCTTTATCAATAATCGAAAATTGTTTATTTCATGTCTCACTTACTTTGTTACTAGAATTTAATGATACCAACATAGTACAATACCCTAGTATTGTGCTAAAAATAACAAATACAGGTTCTAACAATATATTGATGTAACTAAATACAGCGCGGCTAAAACGGCCCGTTTAGAAATTTTGTTTTCATCCAATATTGCAAATTGTTCTATAACAATTATATCTAATACTACATCTTGCGAGCGGTTTCACCCGCTACAACTAGAAAATTATTCCACAAGAACAAAAAAATGCCTAAAAACTGTACATGTGTTAATACAGCTTATACAATCAAATCAAATCAAAGCATTTATTTCAAGTAGGCCAGTTATATCACATTTTGAAATGTCAAAAAAAAAAAACAGTTCAAAAATAACGCTAATAACTATCTATACTGTATAGTACGTTAAAAAATATCTGTGTACCAGATCATCCAAAACAGTTCAGTGGTTTTTGGGGTAAAGACTAACAAACATCTATCAATCCACGTTTATAAGGAAGTTAGGATATTGCTTTAATATTCCATTTTACGAATTTTATCGCACATTCGTTAGCAACATTGTTATAATGATCATTTTGGACTCGCAGATTCGGGCATCAAAACGAGGTTAACTACTCCTGATTTTAAATCGATTCAGTGTTTAAAAATAGGTAATAATTAGGTATATTCTTGTTGCATGCTTCAAAAAAATGGTATATGCAAATAAAAATAATAATTAAACAGTTAAAACAATATAATGAAATATTTTTAAACAAATAACTGAATTATCGCCCTGATTTATGATTTTTCGCCCACGCTTTATACCTACGTATTATGTATATTAAAATTTACGAATATAGCATAATTATATGCAATTTTCAGTAGTAATCTAATTTGCACTTTCATGGTGTACATCAAAGTCGCTTCCCGCTGTCTGTCTGTCCCTATGTATGCTTAGATCTTTAAACCTAAGCAAAAGATTTTGATGCGTTTTTTTGAAGATCATTAAAGATCAAGGTTTATACCTACGTATATAACATACATAATATAGTCATGATTTCATCCGTATATAATGTAATTTAAACACAAAATTCGTCGATAGATAATAAATGTACCTAATAATTATGCGTATGTCTGCCAAACTATCTTCTACTAATATTATTTTAATAATAAGGCTTTCTATTTATATAAAGAGAAGGTCACAGTTATTTATTTGCCTAAACACGATGATTATACATAAAACTGTAACTTTAAAAAAAGGTTTTATTTATGCTTGCTTTAAAATGCTCTCTAAAACATAATCCTCGTTGTTATTTGATAAATCATCAATAAAAGAATCAATGTTTATAAAAAAAAAAATATTTTTTAGAAAATTGTAACTAACCATTAATGAGCTCTCCTTTGTATAATTTATTTCATCACCACTGCTCTCAAAACGGTGAAGGAAAACATCGTGAGGAAACCTGCATGGCCTAGAACCAAAAATTCCAAGACATGTGACGTCTACCAACCCGCACTGGGCCCGCGTGGTAGATTATGGCCCACTCCCTCGTACAGAGACGAAGCCTGTGTCGCAGCAGTGGGAACATTATAGGCTAATGGTGATGATGATTAATGAGCTCTGAGCTCTTTAATCCAAGATTAAAGATTTGTATTCTATTTACCAAAGTTTTATGACTTTTATTGTTATTTTTTTTTGCCTCTCCCTAACCGGGTTTCATGATGAAACTTATACTTTTCTGTAATACCTATGTACACATGAGTGTAATAAAGAATTTGAGTTTTTTTTTCTAAAACCTTACTTTTATGCCTTTATGCTTAAGAAAAGCTTCTCTGATGTGGAAGATACGGAGAAATTCCAACGGACTTCTAAGAATTATCTGAGAGACCAGAGTACTGCATACTAAAGTTTATTTAGTGACGAGATAACACTGATTCTATTTCTTGAAATAGTAATTGAATGAATGAGAAGACTGATTTTAATTTTTGATACTGGCAATTGTTTTGATTTATGTGATTGATATCACAGATTTTTAAGACTTTAAGTGCTAATTTTTCAATATATAACTTTTATCTGAGGAATAAAAATAGCGATTTGACATATTTTCTATAGATAAGGTGTCAAACCGACATTTTTATTCTTCAGATAAAAGTCATCTGACTATTGAAATATATATGAACAAAATTATCAAGTCTCAATTAAAATAAATAATAATAATGAAATCTTCATAAATATTAACAGATGATTTCATATTTCAGTCGTACATATAATGTATATAATGGATAAAATTATCGGTTTAAAGTTTAAAGGAACTAGGTCATAATTTAGGTGTAATTATTTGAAATTAATATATGGTGTGGTTTGTGTCGTATGTTATTCAAAAAATATTGTAACTTTTTCTACGAAGGAAAGATTAATGTAATAGTCTTGTCTCTTAAATTTATAAGAAACAAGGTAAAGTTTTATTGTTTCTAATAAATTGTTTTATTTTACCTGCAATACGTACATACAACATCGAGAACTTACTTTTCCATATTTATTTGTTTAGCTTTATATTTTGAGAGATATTTTATATTCCTGTAGATAATTTTGTTTTAAGAAAATAAAAACTTTCTATGTTTATCAGAAAAACACATTACTTTTCTAAATACACTTTTTCAGTTGTTTTAAATTATTTAACATGTGTCTATGGAACGTATTGCTCAAAAAACTCTAAAGCAACTTTCCTAAATGATTTCCTAGTTAAAAAAACCTTTGAATAAAAAAAAATCCTCCGGAGTAAGATAATATTCTGAATTTCCATTTTTTGTATTTATAGCACTTTTATTCACCTAACAAACGCATCGATTACAAAAACCTTTTAAAACCCCTTTTTCAAGTCAACACATCTTTGAAAAAACTTTACAAAAAAAAAATAACCTGAAAAAAATAGTTCTGAAACTTACCTGAAAATCTCGAAGTGTCGTAAGGTGAAACGCACACGCGATGAAATGCGGCGTGCCTCGAGCGCGCTCGCTTCAAACTGTACGTCGAAGTTAAGCTACCGGCTTTTATAAGCTATGAGCGACCAATGAGTGGGTTCGGCGGGCGGGAATCGTATACCTATACAACAGTAGTGGTCCACTCAATGAGATATTATGTTAGTACAGTCAGTAGATACAAAAAAGAGGCTTTTCCTTGCTTATGGTGTTATAGATTAGTTGTGAAATATTGTTTAAGAATCACTCTTAAACCATTTTGTCAACTGTTGAAACATTATTTAAAAAAAGAACGAATTTTGTCACTTTTCCTTGAAAGGGCGATTAAGACAGAGACCCCTCGAAGGAGGAAACTTGTATTTTTTATTAAATTAGCCTGTATTTAAACAATACAAATAAAAACAAAAAAAAATGCACCATCTTTTGTAGAAGAAAAAATACCTACAGAGTGTACTCGTTTGAGTACTTTAGTGAATTTATGAAAAAAATAACATTACGTTTAGACTGGCCTGTTGGTCTAGTGGTTAGTGACCCTGACTGCTATGCCGGAGGTCGTGGGTTCGATTCCCACCCAGAACAAATGTTTGTGTCACGAGCATGATCATTTGTTCTGTGTCTGGGTGTAATTTATCTATAATATGTATGTATTTAGAACTATATAAGTATGTTTATCAGTTGTCTAGTACCCATAACACAAGCTCTGCTTAGCTTGGGACTAGATGGCGTTGTGTGATAGTTGTGGAATACTATTATTATTATTACTTATTTACATGTGTACCTACAATAATTAAGAACCATAGGACGTAACATAGAGATATCCCAATAATTCAATTTATCCTCTCGGGTTTACCCGATGCACCTTTTGATCGCAGAGTAATCTTATAAAGCTCATATCCTTCCTTGATAAATGGACTATCCAACATAAACATCCAATTCGAACCAGTAGTTCCTGAGATTAGCGCGTTCAATCAAACAAACTCTTCAGCTTTATAATTTTAAGTAAAAATAAATATTGTAATTGTTATAGTGTAGTAGATTTAGTTAGTTTTATTTTGATTTAGATTAGATTGGGCGTGGTGGATTATAGCTCACACCCTCTCACAGAGAGGAGGCCTGTGTCCCAGCAGTGGGAACACTTTTAGGTCAATGAGGATGTTAAGATGGACGGATGAAAGGATGGATATACATTTGGTGAGTTTAAAACGCAAAAACAGTTCTCTATGGAGAAGAACGGGCAAGAAACTCGCATACTATCCATTAATATTATAAATGCGATTTCAGCGATCCCGGTGTCTGTTGGCCGATCGTTCTTTGGGTGAAAAGTTATTGGTCAAAACATTCTGTTGGTTAAGCATTCACTGGCCTAAAGTTCTGTTGACGAAACGTTCGTGGGTCAAAAGTTCTTTGGGTGAAAAGTTCATGGGTCAAAAAAATTGTTGACCAACAGTTCATGGACCTAACGAATGTTGGTCAAACGTGACAGACTCAAAGAAACTTCATGGACACTCTTTTTCAAACAGGCAATGTAAAAAAGGTAAGGAATTATAAGTTTACAAAACTGCACTTGGATCTACATAAACTTGAAGTAGTTTACAAAACAGGTAGGCGTTACTGTCCACCTACTAGTCTGAACAACAGGTATCTAGATTATTTATTCAGATAGACTTGCCATTAAATCGTGGGTGGAAATGGTGGCTAGGGAGAGGTGGTGAAGAATCAAGGTTCTTCTTCAAGGACATAAATTAAGGGATGTTTTCTCCGACGGGATTGACAGAACTGTGGAGCCACAATGGACGATACAAGAGGGACCAGGATTACAGATTCAATAGCAAACAGATGTTAATATGACTGGCCTGTTGGTCTAGTGGTTAGTGACCCTGACTGCTAAGCCGAGGGTTATGGGTTTGATTCCCATTTCCCACCCAGGACAAATGTTTGTGTGATGAGCATAATCATTTGTTCTGTGTCTGGGTGTAATTTATCTATAATATGTATGTATTTAGAAAATATATAAGTATGTTTATCAGTTGTCTAGTACCCATAACACAAGCTCTGCTTAGCTTGGGACTAGATGGCGTTGTGTGATAGTTGTGGAATATTATATTATAATTATAAAGATTTGAGTATTTAGATGTAAAGGAGCTTGGCGCTGTTGCTGAGCGATCAGCGTGTCGCAGCTTCGATCCGAGTATCACACACTTATTTCCAACCGAGCCACCGAGGATCTTACCTGCCGCGGCGAATTCTTCTTCAGGTTTGGAATAAGTGTCGGAGTACTGAATCCGAAGGTCGCAGGTTCGAATCCTGCCCACGTTTCGAATTTTTCTTTACAAAGAAGATCTTTGGAAATTCGCTACGCATGCGTCAGTGCGAGTAATATAAAAAACAAAAACAAAATTATATTGAGGTTTTCTATTTTATAACCAGGCACAGTTTTGAACACTCTTATATATTACTAAGAATTTGCAATTTGCATAAAACCACTTATTGTAAACTGGTCAATTTGTTTTAAAGTAATTAGTGAAGTAAGTGGATCTATTTCGAGACAACACGTGTATGAATAAAATTGTTTTTACACTATATTAATTAGTGTAGTAGCTCGTCATAATAGCGCATCATAGATATTTTTTTTTATAATTTTAGTTGAATACAACAGAATAACATTTAGTAACAGTAAAAAGACGGTTTTCATACTATTCAAACATAGGTATTCTCTATATGAATATTGATTACCTTCGTCAACATTATCATCATCACTTCATAGTATGAATCAAAGTCGCTTCCCGATGTCTGTCCCTATGTATGTTTTTTTTTTTGTAAAATCATCAAATGAGTCCTACCACCCCGGGCAGAGCCCGACTCATTTGATGATTTTACCGGGAGGGACTGTCAGACTTGTACTGACTAAAATCCACGGTGTCCTTCAAAAGCCCTTTATGTTCCGGGGTCACGGTGATGGTATAAGTCCCGCGACCCCGGCAGGCTTTAGCCCGTCCCTATGTATGCTTAGATCTTTAAAACTGCGCAACGGATTTTGATGCGGTTTTCTTTAATAGATAGAGATTAGAGATTCAAGAGGAAGGTATATAACATGCATAATATAGAAGAGACTGGTCGTGTGCGGAGCCGGGGCGGGTCGCTAGTCAGTCTTTAAACGTTCCTACTGCAGAGACACAGGCCTCCTCTCTGTGAGAGGTTGTGGGCCATAATCCACCACGCGGCCCCAGTGCGTGTTGGTAGATGTAGCACACTTTCGAATTTTTGGTTCTAGGACATGCCGGTATGACGGGGCCCCCTCTCAGAGGGCCAAAGCCTGCCGGGGTCGCGGGACTTATTTCTATTACCGTGACCCCGGAACATAAAGGGCTACTGAAGGACACCGTGGATTTTAGTCAGTACAAGTCTGACAGTACCTCTCGCCCTGCCCGGGGTTGGAGGTCTCATTTGATGATTTTACCAAGCTAAAAAAAAAAAAAAAAACAGGACATGCCGCTGACGAATGAAATTAAACAAAGTAGGTAATGCGCCTGGGTGTTGTGGCTGATTTTATCGGGTACTGATATCCAGTTACTTCTTTTTCAGGATGCAAGACTAAGCAACTCGAGCTTATTGAGCGATGTTGGTATCGCTTGAGTTCACGCTCACTCCACGAGCGTAGCGATGCGTGAAGATAAGAAATAAGTTATTCTGAAAAAGTATTTTTTCAACTCGACGTGGTTTCTTTGTTGGTATCAGTTTGATGCTTCTCAGAGTCACTGGAGTTTTTTTTACTGACAAAAAATAATCAGTGAATTTTCACCGCTCCAAATACATTGAGAAACGCAATTTAAACGCAGTGTACAATTTATTGAATACTGTAGGCTTCTTCTTGTGCTGACTTAAATCCACGGTAATCCTTCAATAGCCCTATACGTTCCAGGGTCATGTTTACCTGATGAGAAGGTCCCGTGAAACACATATTTTCAACCTGAGATATAAGTTCCGGCCAAAACATGTTATTAAACTAGTTTAATTTGTAGGAAAAAATGTAATCTAGATTTTTTTTCTATAACGGATACTGTAAGTAAGAGCGGAATATATCACAGACAGTTTTCAAAGAAACCTGATCATGTT
This sequence comes from Agrotis ipsilon, assembly GCA_028554685.1. Lineage (NCBI taxonomy): Eukaryota > Metazoa > Arthropoda > Insecta > Lepidoptera > Noctuidae > Agrotis > Agrotis ipsilon. The sequence continues at coordinate 13,828,887 of CM052972.1, forward strand.
TTACCAAAAAAATCTGTTTTTTTTTCTGTTTTATCTTAACATCTACGTATGTTATACACTTCTGGACACATCTATTGGCCCACCTTAGAGTTTAGGTTTCGATGGCCCCTACCGAAATATGATTGCTAGATTAAACAAAAACTGTTGATGCAGTTTTAAACCTGATACATTTTACCATCTTTTTCGATCGTATTGTTTTAAATTTGAATTCAGAATACCATACGACATAGAGCTACGCCTAACAAGTCGGATATGCGCCTTGTTAAAGGCAATTGATTTTTGAATAAAAAACATGTTTTATCAAATAAAGGTTTAATTTAATAACGCGTGTTGCCTCCATGGGCATCTGCCACAGCTCTCATACGATTAGGCATAGAGTTTATCAACCGCTCTATGAAATTTTGAGGGATCATCTCCCATTCCTCTTCTATGGTAGTTTTAACTCCTGCATCGTCTGGGCAACTGGCTGACGAGCCCTAACACGTCTTTTTAGCTCGTCCCACATGTGCTCAATGGGGTTCATGTCTGGGCTTCTGGCTGGCCAGTCCATAACTGCGATGTTCACATCCCGAAGATATTCCCTGACGATGCCGGCCGCATGGGCTCTTGCATTATCATGCATAAAAAGGAAATTTGGGCCCACATAGTCCGCGTATGGTATCACGTGAGGTTCTAAGTACTCACGAATGTACCTTTCAGCATTTAATGTTGGCAGCCGTGGTCCTGTAACAACCTCAAGTTGAGTTTTGCCGCTCGCGGATATACCGCCCCAGACAGTCCATGAGCCACCGCCATAAGCAGTCCTCTCTTCAAAGCAGCATTGTGCGAAACGCTCTCCCTTACATCGGTAGACCTTCTGCCTTCCATCATTGCCATGTAACACAATTTTAGACTCATCAGAAAAGAGTACACGGCTCCAATCTTGCTGTGTCCAATTTAAATGACTGCGTGCGAAATGAAGGCGCGCTGTTCGGTGGGCTCGCGTTAGTTTGGGCCCATTGGCTGGCTTGTATGGTACCATATCGCGTTCTTTTAACCTTCTCCGAACAGTTCGAGCGCTCACGGATACTCCGTGGAAGTCGCGAAGTTGGTTTTGTATCTCAATGGAGGTAAGGTGACGATTTCTCAAGCTGGTCGTCACGATGAATCGATGCTGCCTTTCAGTTGTGACCCGAGATTGTGGCCTTCCTAGGCGACGAACAAAGCCGCCAATCTCTAGGTACCTCCAATAAACATTCCGGACTGCAGATCGACTTAAATTAAGTTGAGCACTCATGTTTCTTTGGCTGTGTCCGGTCTGAATAAGTGCCACAGCTTGGGCGGCGACTTCAGGTGAAGTATCCATAGATTATTGATAGAACCTCACCTTAATGTTAAGAATAAGTAATGTTTGTTGCAAAACCAAAGATATCAATCACTTTTACAAGAATTAAATCCAAGTAAACCAATAAAACCAAGTTTTCTTAGTATTCGATTGTTTGATATCAACAAACAGGCTCCAAATTGTCTTTTGTTTCTTTAAATTCTGTGTTCGAAATTCAAAAAAAGACTATTGAATAAAATTGTGAATGTGCCAGGTTCAAAACTGTATAAAAACTTTTTGCTCGACCTAATATAAAATTTTGGCTAGGACCAAACGAATCTGAAAATACAAGGTGGGCCAATAGATGTGTCCAGAAGTGTATTTGTATACGCAATAACGCCTGCGTCGCGTCTTCACAAAGATATTTTTACGAAACGAAAAATTGATTAAGGCGTCTGGAATACCTATCCAGAAGACGTAGGTTCGAACTCTGCTCGCAGCTCAATTTTTCGTTTTGTAAAAATATTTACGTATGTGTCTTTCTCGGTTTACCAGCAACTTAGAAAGCAAAGATCCATTTTACTAGATTACTTGGTGCATAGTAGAATAACTGTACTTATATTCGCAACTCTCATCTTGCAATGTTTATTACTACATGAGCAGAATTTTAACTAATATTTATCACTAGTGCGTCTTGATTACAAACTGCTGTGCAAGTTTAATCTTGGCTATAAATGCTAAGACCCCTGTCACGACCTCGAGTAATGCAACTCGCGGCGCGAAGACTAGCGACATATAACGCGGTAATCGGTGACTGGCCTGTTGGTCTAGTGGTTAGTGACCCTGACTGCTATGCTAGAGTTTGTGGGTTCGATTCCCACCTAGAACAAATGTTTGTGTGATGAGCACGATCATTTGTTCTGTGTCTGGGTGTAATTTATCTATAATATGTATGTATTTAGACATATTTAAGTATGTTTATCAGTTATCTGGTACCCATAAAACAAGCTCTGCTTAGCTTGGGACTAGATAGCGTTGTGTGATAGTTGTGGAACATTATTATTATTATTAATCAGAGAATAACTCGAATCATCTACTACAAAACTTCTATTAAAAACTTGCCACAGTAAAGAAAATGCCAGTACGTACTCAATACCTAAACACACTGAGCCATGTGAAATGTAAAACAGCATTTATGAAGAAAAGTTGCTTTAGTCTTGCACCTCAAGTTTACAATAAAATAACCGACGCAATTCAATGCCTGCCAGTAAAGAAATGTAAAGTACCCTACACCAGCTGCTACTTCACAAATGCTTCATAATTTTCATGGAAATTTCTGACATTTGACTTAGCCAAGCACTGACTTTGGCTTGGGATTGGCTTTGTAACGACTATTTATCCAGGCCATAGTGTTCATCATCTTTTTCCGACGCGCGGCAATATGTTCCAACTTTGCGATACGTCATGAGAGCGTGTTCACTTTTTTTCTTTTCAATCAGTGTCTCAAAACGCGTATCGCTAGATTAAATAGGTCGTGGCCGAGGGGTTAGCTTTGGTTATAAACACTAAGCGTAGGAAGCGTAAGCTGAGCTTTTTTAATCTTCTCATTTTAACCGCTGTTAGAAGAAATAAAAAAATCTAAGCAAATTAATCCCATCGGTTTGTTAGGCTTAGCTTGCCAGCAAATAGTAGTAGTCTTTATCTTATTACTACTTTTTTTTCTAAGTTTTGCTCGCGTTCATTTAGAAATTGACAATTGGTTCGGATTGTACTCTACTTCGTCATCGTCATTACCATCTTAGTCGTTAGATGTCCATTGCTGAACTCTGTCTTCCATAGGTCTTCTCAATAGATTTCCAGTAAGACCAGTTGCATCTAGGGCGATCCTGTAACTTATCGTAACTTTTCCAGTTTTTGTGACGTAAGCTGGAACTTTGACGTTAATTTGAAGGACAAAATAGTCCCTCGTTCGTACATTAGAGACGCTTTTTCAATTTTCCATAAAATAAACGCAGTAAAAAGGTACTTCAAGTACGCTGTAAATAAGGCCTCCGTTCATTATCATCATCTTCTTGCTCTTTTTACCATTTTTCTTGGGGTCGGCGCAACACGTTTTCTTCTTCCATTATTCCCTATCAGAAGTCACAGTATTATTTATTTCTTTACCTTTCATATTATTCCTTAGACGACCCATCCATCTCTTCTTCAACTAACCTCTTCCTCTCCATCCATCAACATTAATTACTACTACTCTCTTAATCACATGAGTGTCATCCCTCCTCATCACATGTCCATAACCGACAGACGGTTCCCTTTTTTTTCTGTAACAGGCGCCACTTTTAAACTTCTTCTTTTACAGCGTGAATTTTTCAACTAGGCGTGGATGGCCATATCCGAAACAATAAGGAATATCGAAAAATACTGATAAACTACTAAAACTAAAACTCCATCATTATATTTTTGAAAAGTCAATACTATTGGCTGTACAGTAAATCTGTTTGTTATAATATATCATCTAAAAAATTTGTAAAAAACCACGCAGCAGCAACTGAGAGCATTTGGCCTATTTGAAAAAAAAAACTCGACTTTATTTAAAGTGTATTTCGTTGTATTAGTTTCCCAAGAACTTATGGGGCCCATGGGAAATTCGGTACTAAAACGCATCAAGCCCCATCGGCATGCCCGTCAAAGCTCCTTGTAATTTCGGTCTCGTAAAGTAATTTGTTGTTTATTTTAGTCTAACAGAATATATAAGATACTGAATAATAAGACTACGGAATATATAAGGTTGGAATTTCTGGAGCCTTGTTTTTAAAAAAGTCGCCCCCACTCTGGGAATTTCTCCTGTATCGTGGGTGCGTTTACAAACATAGAAACTCACATACACACAAACCTAAACCCGGAACTACTGCGGGCCATACAAATATTTGTTCTGAGCGGGGATCGAAGGGAAAGTGTAATAAATAAGACCTTCTGGTTTCGGAAGTACTATTCAATCATGATAAAAATGAAAACGTCAATGACCTCCTCTTTTTAGGTTGAGTTGTTTGAAAATCCCAAACATTGATTTAACAAAGGTCAAATGATTCCTCATGATGTATAGACTAAAAAACAAACCGCTTTACCAAAAAAAAATTAAAGTCTGTTGAACACTTGTCAAAAAAACTGTCAAGGTCAAAACGACATTTCACATTGATATAAGGGTCGTTATGCAGTTACACTCTTTTTAGACAAGCGTTCAACAGATGTAGTTTATCTTTTTGCGTTAAGACGGAAATAATTTAACTACTCATTAAACAATTGGCGTCAAGGTGCATTTCCAAGGACCATGCCCGAGTCGACGGCGCGTTGTGTTCCACGCGCGCCTCAAAGAGCGTCAGCACGCTGACGGGGCCGCCTGCAGGGGGCCATAGCCTTGCTGGGGTCGCGGGACATACGTATACCGCGCCTGCGGCACGCAAAAAGGCTACTGAAGGACACCGTGGATTTTAGTCAGTACAAGTCTGACAGTCCCATCCGCCCTCCCCGGGGTGGGAGGATTCAAACGATAATTTTACCACGTAAAAAAAAAAAGGTGCATTTCCTTTAAGATACAAGATGCTCGGCATGAAAAAAAAACAAAATCCACAAGTTCCAACTATCTACTTGCAACTTGTAACTTGTATGCAGGATTGTTCAAGTTTCAAGTTGAACACAATTAGCAACACTTGTACAAGTCATTACATTTTATGTACTCACACAACTAATATACACTTTTTTTTACGTAGTAAAATCACCGCCGGGCAGGGCTGGGAGGGACTGTCAGACTTTTACTGACTTAAATCCACGGTGTCCTTCAATGGCCCTTTATGTTCCAGGGTCACGGTAATCGAATAAGTCCCGCGACCCCGGCAGGTTTTGGCCCTCTGAGACCGGCCCCGTCATTATGCTGACGCTCTTTGAGGCGCGCGTGAAACACGACGCGCCGTCGACCCGGGCATGGTCCATGGCAGGACAGCGAGTTGCCCTTTAATATACACTACATTTAAAAACTGAAATTAACAAGTAATCAAATATTTACAAAAATTAGTAAATTAAACTAAAATTAATAGTATTACAAGTGTAATGACAACTCGGTCATATTTTTTTTATTTTATTGTCAGACCGTAACGCAAGCATAGCTGCGGACTAAAGAGAGTATCCTAATATTATCGGAGCACTTGAGAACGACATGACATTTCCATAGAGTTTCATCGAATCGACACTATAGCAAATGATATCAGCGTTTCTTTGTATAAATACTTAAATCTAGCATTTTTAGGGTCCAGTGAAAGCGGGTGGAAAGCCAATCATGGATTTACTTACATTTGATTATTATTTTCATAGACTTTGGTTATTTTAAAAAATAGATTGTAGCTTTTCAGTATAGTCATACAATGTTGCGTGATTTCGTAAACAATGCAAAATTCTTACTAACAAATCGTAGGTATGCGATAGCAGCAATCGCTGATGAATTGCAGTCATACATTGAAGACGTCCCTCGATTACATTACAAGTATAAGTTGACTGAATTTGAAAAAACAAAACAAAATTTAAAAGTTCAAACCGCATCATTTTAACTTGTAAGCAAGATTGTTTAAGTTGCATACAAGATAAATTTATTTTGTAAAAAATGAGTGCAGAACTATACAGGTCTTAAAAATAATAAGGCCGCCTTCACTTTAGGGTGTTAGCAGCGCGACAGTTGCGCGGCAAGCACATTCCTTCACATTTGACATCAACAGCTGCGCATAAGCAGCGTCTGTCGCGCGACTATCGCCTAAATGTGAAAGCACTGTAAGAGGTAATTGTGCTAATTGCGTTATCCATGGTGCACAAAATTAGTCGCACTAAGACAACAATTACAAAGATAATTGTAAAATCGTCAATATCAAATTAAAACAACATGTTGTTCAACTTACAAAGAAAAAGAAACATAGGATTAAAATGTCAAAATTTTGAATTCAAGTTCAGTAAAATACAGATTAGAAAAAATTATAAGACCTTTACACATTGCAAATTCTATTGCAGAAGATTATCATTTAAAAAGTCATCTACGCTCTAATATCACTTTTCTAGTAAAAACCCCTGAACGGACTTTTTAAATTTGGTCAAAGGTAAACATTTAACAGCATCAGGTATTTTATTATAATGGGTGCCCTACCAAAGAAGCTTTTTTTCAGTAAGGCAGTTTTGCACTTGATTAGACACAATAAATTCTGATATTGAGAACGAATTGGGGTTCTTTTCAGGCCTGAAATTTTTTGAAAAAAATCCGGATTTGCTTTTACGAAAAGTGCGAATGTACAAAGATGGTACAAAGTAAGATGTTTTGATTGTCTAATGTAAACGCAACTATGTATTGATACTAAACCAAAAATTCCTCGTATACATCTTTTTTGCATCTTTACTAATCCCTACTAATATTATAAATGCGAAAGTAATTTTGTCTGTCTGTTACTTTTTCACGCTTAAACCACTGAACCGATTTGGATAAAACTTGCTACAAAGTTAGTTTGAGTGCCGAGAATAGACGTAGGATAGTTTTTATCCCGAAATTCCCACAGGAACGATAAAAAACGTTTTGCGCGTACGAAGTCGCGTTCAAAAGCTAGTCATGATTAGAAGTTCTCTATTAGTTGATTGTCCCCAAAAATAACACCATATCATTAAGTAGAAGCGACCAATCCATGATAGCATACCGTTTGAAACTTGTATACAAGCTACTTGTATCATAGAAACGCGGCCTAACTGGACGCCAAACATCGAAATTCGTGTCCGATAAACAAAATTACTGTCATAATTTCATTAGCGCTACGGCGTAGCACCACCGTAGCTCGTAGACCTTGGCGTAGCCCGTAGCGTTTGCATAACGTTCTTTTAAACTCGTAAGGAATATGGTTGAACATAGATGTACCGATGTTTTCTCACTGTCCCCATTACATTTGTGCCCACCAATGGGGACAGTGCAACTCGTTCCCACTGTCCCCGTTGATCAATCCACCAACGTGATCTTGAATGAAATAATAAAAAGTTCGTTTCGTAAATTTTTATTTTATAATTCTTGTTGCACAGTCGGAGGAGTTCGTGGCTAAATAATTACAGCCGCACAGGCAGATCTTCCGTGTTAAGCCGCGTTTGCCGAAGTTGGTCTGTGGACGGGTGACCATCTGTCATAGCGAGTTTTCTCCGTGCCTCGGAAAGCACGTAAAGCGGTTGGTCCCGGCTGTCATTTGTAGATCTTTGAAAGTCGTTACTGTTAGTCAGAGGCTCTAAAGTCTGACAACCAGTCTTACCATGGGGTATCGTATTACCCAGTTATTGGGTTGTGGAGGTCCGACAGGCAGGCGGCTCCATGTAAAATACTGACATCCAGCTGAATCTGGTTTGACTGGAAGCCGACCCCAATATAGTTAGGAAAAGGCTAGGCAGATGATGAATTCTTGTTGCACTATCCCCATTGATGGGGGCAAATGTAATGGGGATAGTGGGAAAAAACGGATGCACGTACTTTCCTTATCTTTAGAATGAAACATGCGCAGTCATTTGTATACGGAACTCGATACCGTACTTGACCTCCGCAACCCATAGTCTCGGTCACGAGAAAAATGATGGTGATCGCTACAGAATGCTTAGGATTTGTTGTTGCTTTTTAAAAAGGGGTTAAGAGGTCACTTGCCTGAGAATGAGAAAGATGGAAAAATGATCTCGTATGGCGGTGGGTACATCTTTATGTCGCGACACCGAAACGTTTTCCTTTTTTTTGTGTTTTTTTTTTTCTTTAAGCAGAAATTTCTGCCCCTTCTGGATTAGCTTGCTCTGTCTTACATTTTGGCCTCTCGGCTTAATCGAGACAAAGAGAAAACCTATTTCAGTTGGCGGAGTGGCTGAGTGATCAACTGCTGCGCAGCGTGTCGCGGGTTCGACCCCCGCACGGAACAAATATTTGTATGATCTGCAAGTAGTTGTTCCGGGTCTGAGCGTCTGGTGTATGTGAGTTTCTATGTTTGTAGACGCACCCACGATACGAGAAGAATTCCTAGTGTGGGGCTACGTTTAAAAAAAAAGAAAAAGGAAGAAAAGATTTCGGATAATTAAAAAATCGTATTATCCACCCTAGTCGGCTTTTGGCCTACTAGTCAGCTCTCTAGGTCCAAAATTTTAACAAGTTTCCTCTAAGATTAAACTGATGACATACTCAAATATACTGTTACTGTTACTGTCAGCCTGTATCATCCCGCTGCTGGGCAAAGGCCTCTATTTAAAATATGTCAAAAAAAATGTGCAACATTTTTATTAAAATCTACAGAACCACATTATTCTGTTCTCTCTCAGTATACGGTAGATAACATCAGCCAATAGCGGTCGACGCGTGGGTCGGGCCGATGACGTCACAAGCCGTGACGTCACTCAGTTGCTCCGACACAGCTATATTTTGAGCAGTTCTTAGAAAAGTACTCATTATTAATTCATTGATTTTGAACAGATAGGATTATATGCGATTTATACATAATTTCATATCAATAAATGTTTTAATTAGTGTTCTTATGAGCAATACAGGGTATTTTTAATAAGAGTGGATATGTTGGTCGCGGGACTCATTCCATCACCGTGACCCCGAAACATAAAGGCCTTTTGTAGGACACCATGGATTTTAGTCAGTACAAGTCTGACGGTGGGGGTAGGAGGACTCATTTGATGATTTTACCACGTAAAAAAAAGGGTGGATATGTTTTCTGTGATTCCATTATAGTCATCATAATCCATATTTTGTATTTTTTTTAAATCGTCAATGTAGTATACATTTGACTGGAAACTTGATTTTGCAGGAAAAACCTCGGCGGCTCGACGGCAGGGTAGCGTAGTAGCTGAGCGATTGGACTGCTGCGCTGCAAAGTCACGGGTTCTATTACCGCACGGAGCAAATATTTGTACGATTTACAAGTAGTTTTTTGGGCGTTTATGTATGTGAGTTTATATGTTTGTAAAGGCACCCATGACACAGGAGAAATTCCTAGTGTGAGGCAAGGTTTAAAAAAAAAGTTATCAAGCTTTAACCAATGAGGTTTTCAAAAATAATTTAAAAAAGATTCTCTGTGTAGAACCAAGCTCCACTTTTAAAAATTCCGCCCCTTTATAGCGTCATACGATCTAACGAACCAATGATATTGCAGTGCGTAGGTGTCCTCCTACGCAAGCCAGTGTAATACTGACCTATAGACGACCAGTCTATGTTGGTACGTGATACCAACGGTGTTTGCAGAGGTTTCTTATTAAAAAATATGCTGTTTTGAAAATATGGTGGGTGGGGTTTTTCATTTGATGATGCTGATAGGTTATGGCAGTTATACTCAAAGTGTTCCCCGCGGATCCCCAGGGCTCCGATAAGCCTTACTGGGGCTCCGCGAAAATACAGCTACCAAAACAAAATATCGCAATAGACTGGTTGCCGACCTTGATATCAGATTTCATCTCTCTTCGATCAAACCCAAGATAAACCGATAAATCTATACTAATATTATAAACTGGTAAAACTGGTTGTTTGTATGTAGGGGGTAATCTCAAAAATAATATAGTGCCTATACATTTTCATTGTAATGTGATTCCATGTTATTGAAAAATTCATGTAAATTTTTGTTTTATTTTGGCGTTTCGTCAAATATTTTACATTTCAAAAGGTTCCGCCACCAAAAAAGTTTGAGAACTAGCGATGGGTCGTTGACGGTTTTTCCGTCAACGAAACGTTAACGTTGATTCACGTTTGTCAACTAGTTAATCAACTAGTTGAATTCGTCAACGAGTTGACGGGGTTCAACTCGTTGACGAATTTAACTGTCAACTTGCAACGTAAACCGTTGATTCATTAAACGGTTTTTATTCAACGATTGCGCGTTGAATTTTAGAAACAATTATTTTAAATTATGTATTGGAAAACGTCTGAAAGAAAATTTTAATTTTATGTACAAATTAACTTCTAAAACTGAAATTGATTGTTGAACTGATTGTGTGAAATCAAAGATATTTGCGTCTCAAAAAGTAATACATTTTAAATAATACATTGGTATTATTGGATTAGTTATCAGACTATCAGTATCTGTGGTAAACGTAAGTAAACAAACTCCACAAATACAAGTACTATTATTAAAATAAATATTTCGAAAATCAACTCTTTCAACCGCTCGCAATCCATGGCGTTAAAAATAATTAACCAAAAAACTCAACGTTGAAAACAACGTAAGTTTTGTAAATTGCTCAGCTCGTTGCGTTAACGTTCTCGTTAATTCAACGAGACACGACGAAGAAACTCATAAACGTCGTTGACGAATTCAACTAGTTGATTCATAAACAGTTAACGTTAAAACGTTGACAGGAGATCAACGGTTGATTCAACTAGTTCGTTGATTCAACGCTCATCCCTATTGAGAACCACTGGGCTATGGTATTCACTTGTTGTTATTCTGTCGAATTGAATATCGATCAGAGCGAAGCATAGAGCCAAACATTGCTTCACCATTTTTACGATCTTTCTAGCGAATGTTCTAGTTGATGGTCGGCAAACATTATTTCTCCATGATGATGTCAGACAGTCGGCTAGTCAGAAAGCTCGCCAGTCAGGACGTTCGTTAGAATGCTCGCTAAACCGCTATCGTATGTTTTTCTATTATGTAACATTTGCAATAATAACTCATTAGTAGTAAATGGTCAAGCTTATCAGCACCTTAATAGTAATAGTAAGTTGTCAACATTTATTTTGAGTATAATATAACTCTTCACCTCTCACGCCAACTTGTGCAATGCATATTTTTCAATGCATGTGTATTTTCTATGTTTATCTTAGACATCGTTTATATAGATTCACTGCCTACAATGCTAGATATAATTACTTTACTTATCCCTGAGATACATTGATACATCACTTTAACCGTCTCGACAAGTTTAAAGTCACTAAGTTAGAAAAACATCCATGCTTCCTATCTCTGATTTATCAAAATTACCGTCAAAATATTGTATTGTTGCCTCTGAAATTATTCTAAAAGGTGAAACACTATTTAAATAAAACCCACACTAAGCATTAGTTGGAAAAATAGAGGAGGATTTATGAATTGTTATAAAAGGCTCTACCTCCGCACGTAATAAATTTAGAGCCATAAATGCAAATATTTATAACAGCACGTGTATTCTTAATCCACTTTGGATAAATCCTACAAAAATATTATGAAAAAAAAAACGTAGAGTAGGCTGTAGGCACACGCACAAAAATGATTTCCTGTGTTGAAAAACAAAGGCAAATTGGTTTAGCCGAGTGTACATTATTTTTGTTTGTAAACTTATTAGGCTAATGTACGAGACGCCCGTATAACGTTTTTGGCTCGGATTCAAATAAAATGTACTTATTTTAAATACTTGATGGGTTTAGGGTTGCCGGCAAAAAGGTGTTAATAATTTTATTTAGGATAACGCATACGAGGGACATATTAAAAGAGGTAGACAGAATTCTAGTTCCAAAATTGGACACACATAATTTAGATGGAACTTTTATATAAGCGGTCTATCTCGGGCAACGGCACCACAGCTACTAGCTACTACTACTACTGCGCGAGTACCACTAGGAGGTACTCATTTTCAATCTACCGGTGGTTAGGGCTCCAGAGACAGGAACCTCCTTACAATGCGAGCCGTATCAAGGAGTACTGCCTTCTGAATCTGGCTCTTGAACCAACTACCCAACGAGAGCCTCGACAGAAGTTCGTCGAGGCTCTTGGCCACCAGCCATTAGCTGATACAACAATCGGCACAATTGTAGCCGAGCTCACATTCCACATGTCGACAACCTCGCGCGCCATGTCCAGATATTTTATATGTTTATCTTTCTTGCCTGTCTTTATTATTATTATTACAAGAATAAAACCGCGAAGCGGAGAGTAAAACGAATGTGGGCTCGGACGCGTGTCGTGACCTAGCTCCGCACATTGAGAAACAAAGTCCGCTCCATAATCATTTCTCGCTCCGCTCCGCCCGAATGTTGTTGTTGAAAAACCCGAATGTTGCACGCAACTGTACAAGACTACTATTTTTTAGGTGGTAAAATCATCAAATGAGTCCTCCCGTCCTGGGTGGGGTGGAAGGGACTGTCAGACTCTTACTGACTAAAATCCCGTGTTCCTTCGGATGCCCTTTACGTTCCTGCCTGGGTTAAGAAAAACCCGCGACCCCAGCAGGCATTTGGCACGAAACACGACGCGCCACAGACGCGGGCTTGGTCCTTGGTCGGACGACGAGCTACCCATTACTCACCGTCCGCAAGCCCGCTCCGCCGCTGTGCTCTCTGCTGATCAGAGGGACACGCGTGTGAGCATCCACACGACAGGCTATTCCTGGTCTTCCCCCCGGACGTATCCGAGAGGGAACTCCCGTCCACGGGCGCACGTGGAAGTTTCCTGGCTTAGCACCCCAACTGTACAAGACTACTAGAAAGTTTTAGTTCTAAGGAAACAATAAAACATTTACAGTACTTTAACTTATCCTTGTTTTGAAAGAATACCAAGAAATGTTCATAATATCACAATAAAACAGAATCAAGACACAAGTACAGCAATCTCAAGTTAAAGACAACTGCACTTGTTACAAATTGGATTCAATAACACAAAGCAATATAGAATACTAGAAACTTAACTGTTATTGCAATTTTAAAGTAAATGTGTATTAGAAAAGGATAAATAGAAAAAGTTTTCAACTAGTTTTATTCTCATTGAGATAAGTTGAGATATTTCATGTTGGGCATCTGGTGCCTACGAAAAATTTTGATAGGAGCTGTATATTGAATATTTAAGGTGCCATAATCTCAGTAGTAGTTAAGGTGCCATAATCTCAGTAGAATATTTAAGGTGCCATAATCTCAGTAGAATAGTTAAGGTGCCATAATCTCAGTAGAATAGTTAAGGTGCCATAATCTCAGTAGAATAGTTAAGGTGCCATAATCTACTAGAATAGTTAAGGTGCCATAATCTCAGTAGAATAGCTAAGGTGTCATAATCTCAGTAGGATAGATAGGGTGCCATTTCAGCGGGTGCCCAATGTTGAATACCTCAAACAGGAGGTGTGCGTCAGAACATCTGCCTTGAAAAGAGCAAAAATAAAACAAAACCTTTTATACAGAATGCATTTAAAAAAATATTTATTGCACAGTGACATCAAAATCCGTTTCCAAAATCAGTCTTTTCTTAATCAATGGAAGACGTGTCGAGGTCCAAGTCCTCAGAGAAGCCACACTTGGTCCTCCACTCATTCTCCTCCAGGTTGAAGGGCGCGGTGATTGCTCGGAAGCTCTCGATGTCACAACGTTGTCCGCAGCCGGCTACTTCAGGGTAGGTCACTATGTCCTCGCTTGGAGTTCTCAGATATACGGGCTGGGGAGGAAAAATATTGTTATCATTGAAAAAAAACGTTGCCCCACATTAAGAACTTCTCACGCGTGTGTTTACAATCATTTAATCTCCCATATTCGTTGGCCTATTCCTTGGCCAACGAATTAGCATTGCCATACAACGTGGCAATGCTGCCAGCGTTCTGGGCACTGTTCCCGTTGACAGCGATGTGGACGTATCCTTCGACGCCCTATGAATGTTTTTTCTTTTTTATTTATTTATTTATTATTATTTTTCCTTGTAAATATTATTAGTAGGTTTTTATTTATAGTTTGTAAATTAAATTGTATATTAGTTTTCATTAAAAAATATCTCCCATACACAAACACTCAGATCCGTAACAACTACTTACAGATCATACAAATATTTTGTTCCTCGCAGGTATCAAACTTTAGATTTTTAAGGATCTTACTTAGGATTTTTCATGCTACATATATTTATTTTATCAGAGATTTTTTGAATAGTAGCTTATTTGGAGAAAAGTCAATGTATACCTTTGTTTTTTAGAAACACTTAACGATTGTCCTGAAATTTTATTAATGTTGTCAGATGTACAGAAAGGAACTTATGGTAGCTTTCACCCCGATTTTTTTTAAAATTTTTCATACACATACGAATTTCAGAAATAAAACTTGAAAAGATCAGCACTTGAAAGTGCATTCAATCAACATGATGTTTAAGTGGCATGCAAGAGGCCTCAAACTCATCACGATTGTGAAATATACAACGTGTAACGTTAAAAGCGCAAAACCTCTCGTGGGGTAACTCAGCACATGTTACTGAACAAAAAAAAATGGTCTTTCATACAAAATGAGAAATTGATCGAGCCCTTATTGTATGAAAAATCTTTTTTTTTTTGCGAATTTCCAAAAGTCTCAGAACAAACATTGTTCAGTAACATGTGCTGAGTTACCCCATTAGAGGTTTTGCGCTTTTAACGTTACACGTTAAGTTAGTGAAAACTCTTTTCTGACGATTCTTTTTTGAAGTAACTTTGGTGAAAAAGAGTCATAAGCTTACCACAACAATATATTCTCCAGTAGCGACCACCCTTCTAAGTTCCAGGGCATACGCAGACGCATATTTCGGAACTCCCTGCCTAGGACTGATCTGGGTGACACCTTCGAAAGTAAACACGTTGATGTCATGGGCGGAGTAGATCTGGACTCGAGGGACGTCCTCTCCTGCAATGACCTGGTCTGCTACGGCGAAGAACTTGTTTAGGAGGACACCTGGAAAGGAAGGTACGATTCATCATACTCCTCTACCATTACTCATCAACATGGGCATCGCGCGCCCTCGATATTGGTAACAATCGCTATGAGGAAAGAGGAAGTCCAAGGAAAATATAGTTAGATTGTGTGCGAAATGATACTAAGATGAATAAAAAAGAAAGTAAAGTTTGGATGACTTGACGTCTGACAGGCCCCAAATTGAATGGGTTATAAGCAGAAAGACGATGGTTATAATCGACTAACGCTGAAAATTTAAATGTATCTTGGTTGCAATCTTGATCCCGGTTTGTAAATAATCAACCACCGAACTTGCCTATTCAAGTCTTAAAGATGTCCATAGACACGTTGATAGAAACAAACGACAAAAACAAAGAAATGGAATTTGGTTAATGTGAGTGTACGATTAAGTACAGACGCCAGTAGGTCAACCCTATCTCATCATCTGCCTAGCCTTTTCCCAACTATATTGGGGTCGGCTTCCAGTCAAACCAGATTCAGCTGGATATCAGTATTTTACATGGAGCGACTGCCTGTCGGACCTCCACAACCCAGTAACTAGGTAATACCATACCTCATGGTAAGACTGGTTGTCAGACTTTAGAGCTTCTGACTAACAGTAACGACTGTCAATGATCTACAAATGCCAGCCGGGACCGACTGCTTTACGTGGTTTCCGAGGCACAGAGGAACCTCACTATGAAAGATCACCCATCCACAGACCAATCTAGGCAAGCGCGGCTTAACATGGAAGATCGGCCTGTGCGGCTATAATTATTTAGCCACGAGCTCCTCCTCCCTAGGTCAACCCTATCTGAATCTGTTAAATTTTACCAATCGAAAATTTACCTTCCGTAAAGAAATTTGACAGATAGGGGTAAGAGACAAGCCGTATATATCTGTGTGTGTACATAAATAAATAAGTAAGTTGATGTGTTGGCGACTCTACATTTCTTTTTCACCTTTCTAGGATTGCAGACGTAGCGTCATGTAATAAGTTTAAATATTTACCAGCTAGCAAAGCGGATTCATCATCGCCGTAGCTGTTGTCCCAAACGATGAAAGCGATCTCCTCCATTTCGGGGTAAATCGCTTGGAGTCTGGGGTCCAGGGGGATTTCCAGACTTACCTGTAAATTACAACGTTGTACAGTTAGGAGATTAACTTAATTCACTTGGTCTTTATGTTACTAGACAATCGCAACACACTGGCTTACATTTTATGTAGGTATTTCATTTATATATAAAACACATAATGCGCACGGCAGACGATCTTGGGCCACCGTAGTCGCGGGTATGCGAGGGCGAATAATGGGCCACTGGCTGACCGATGGACCCATGCCCGGCTCGAGTTGGTTTTGTGGTGCTTAATTTATATGTTTAGTTAGCATTATTATGAGTTAATAAATAATAAGTAATAATATCAAAACGGGTAAAACAATTAGAAAACGGGTATGTCCTAAGACCAAAAAAAATCGAAGACATGACGTGATATCTACCAACCGGCTCTAAGCCAGCATGGTGAATCAAGGCCCACCTTCCTCTCACAAAGAAGAGGCCTGTGTCCCAGCAGTGGGAACATTATAAGCTGATGATGATGATGATGAAATGCACCCACGATACAGGAGGTATAAGAACCAGTATGGATCATAAAGTTTAAACAAATAAAAATATGGAGAATTACCTGTGCAGCGTAAATATCGAACAGCATGGAAGCATAGAAGGGCGTAGCAGATATGTTGATACCAACGACTTCAGACCATAAGTCGAGGGTGTCAGCGTACTTGTCCAGCGCTGGTATGGGCTTATTGAAGTCCTCGAGTGATGACGTGCGTTCTAACAG
Source organism: Agrotis ipsilon (assembly GCA_028554685.1). Classification (NCBI taxonomy): domain Eukaryota; kingdom Metazoa; phylum Arthropoda; class Insecta; order Lepidoptera; family Noctuidae; genus Agrotis; species Agrotis ipsilon. The sequence continues at coordinate 13,845,707 of CM052972.1, forward strand.
AGTAGGGCAGTTAACCGAAGCTAGGTTCTGTAAAAAATAAAAAAGAATTCAGTACCCTCAGCACGAGTTTTCAGTATTTGAGTCGTAAAGTAAACTGGAACTTTGACAATTTCAAATTGACAATTTTCAAGGAAAAAATTAGTTCCTTCTTCGCACACCAGAGGCGCTGTTCCATTTTTTCATACAAGAAACGCTGTAAATACTGGAAAGATGCTGTAAAGTAAAAGAGTAAAAACTCGTGCTAGGGGTACAGGGTAAGAGATGGGTCACGGGACTGTCTAATCAAGTAACCTTGAACCTGATAACTCTGGAACGTATAGGGCTCATTGGAGGAACACTGGATTTTTAAAGTCAGTATGTGTCTGAGAGTCCCCTCCCGTCCCGCCTTGGGTAGGAGGATTCATTTGATGATTATACCGTTAAAAAAAAAAAAGTTTAAAACCAAAAGATGCATTTGCAAGAAACAAAATGATTTATGTAATTCAAAGATGTTCTAATGGAAAAAAGGGAAATTTTCATCCTGAGCGTTTAAGAAAATACATTCAAAGCTGAGTATGACTTAACTCTGAGATGACAGCATTTTTGATGAGGGCCAAACGGTTTGAGTTTTTTCGACAAATAACCATTTTCTACAAAAAACAATAAACACGCTGTTTTTTCCTGATTTCACTCCGCATGGAAATCCGTATGGCAGTTTTTGAATTTATCGAGTACAAACAGACATGACTTAGTTTTTTAATAAGTAGTGATATAGTTTATGTCGTAACAGATTGCTTAAATCCCAATCAATTCTTTATTAATCCAGTGAATAAAGATAGTCGATTGATATAATATGTATAAATCAATAAATATCCAGTAAGGTAACCCTAAATTGTTATCATTAATAAAGTAAATTGCCTATTACAATCATCTGAATGATAACTTTTGATAAAATAAATGGAATGGCATCTGTTGCTCACATATTAGTTGTACCTAGCGGTGGGCTGAAACAGGTAAAAGAAACCTGTTTCACTAGTAACAGTTCCAAAAACCTGTTAGCCCCTTCGTACACTAGGCGACACAAGTCTCCGATACCTTACGATTTTGGTATCCATTGACGCGTGCCTGTGTTGAACCTCTATGGGTTTGTATTCCGATAGTCGCTTGGATACCGAAGTCGTAAGGTATCGGAGACTTGCGTCGCCTTGTGTACGAAGGGGCTTACAATTGAATCAATGACTGTTTTGGCTAAGAACCCACGACGCGTTTTTCACCCGCGAATCGTTCGTTTTTCACGTAGCCGCTTATTAGCGCTATAACCTAGCCGGAGCGGTTGCGAATAATTAATTAAAACGCGTCGTGAGTTGTGCTTTAATTTTTTAAATACATATTTCTGTATTCTACAGAAGCTGCGGGCCCGCAAACGCGGCGGGCGCGGGCGAAAATCGCGCCGTGAGTTCTTAGCCGATGGGTGCATCCGAAATGGTCAGCAGCAATAATACCTGATATCCCATGGTAAGTCTGGTTGTCAGACTTTAGAGCTTCTTACTAACAGTAACGACTGTCAAAGATCTACAAATGACAGCCAGGACTTTGATCCCGGCTGTCATTTCGTCCGTGCCTCGGTATTACAATTGGTCAGTCATCCACAAACCAATTTTGGCAAGCGCGGCTTAACCCAGATGATCGGCCTGTGTGTCTGTAATTATTTAGCCACAACCTCTCCTTTTTTAAACGTTGATGTAAAAAAAGACATACTTACAAAATCATACTTCGCAGGCACAGTGGTATAAGGAATGGGGGTCCAGTTGATAGTGTCACTCCAATTATCCTCGCCAACAGGGTAGACCGCCGCCATTGCTGACAGAACCGTCATCTTAGCCCGGGTGGAGTCAGTGGATCTGATGTAGATCTCTGACCTGTTGAAGTTCGGAGATAGGAGAGCGTCGTAACGACGGCGGATGAACTGTCCTAGGGCGTATGCACGACGTCTACCGGCCTGGTAAAGAGAAAGGTTTATAAAATGGTATAAGAATAGGCAAAAGGTAACGCTTCAGGGGATGTTTGTACCAAAAAATATTAAGAACTAGCTGTGCCCGCGACTTCGTTCGCGTGGATGTCGGAAATTACCAATGTATTTTTTTGTGCGAAGCGTCGGGTAAAAAGGTCTCCCTCCAAAATCCCACCGTATCCCATCGTATCCCATCTTATCCCATCTTATCCCATCTTATCCCATCTTATCCCATCTTATCCCATCTTATCCCATCTTATCCCATCTTATCCCATCTTATCCCATCTTATCCCATCTTATCCCATCTTATCCCATCTTATCCCATCTTATCCCATCTTATCCCATCTTATCCCATCTTATCCCATCTTATCCCATCTTATCCCGTCCTGTTCCGTCCTGTCTCGTCCTGTCCCGTACTGTCCCGTCCTGTCCCGTCCAGTCCCGTCCTGTCCCGAGCTGTCCCGTCCTGTCCGTCCTGTCCCGTCCTGTCCCGCCCTGTCCCGTCCTCTCCCATTCTGTCCCGTCCTGTCCCGTCCTATCCTGTCCTGTCCCGTTCTGTCCCGTCCTGTCCCGTCCTGTCCCATCCTATCCCGTCCTATCCCGTCCTGTCCGTCCTGTCCCGTCCTGTCGCGTCCTATCCCATCCTATCCCATTCTATCCCATCCTATCCCATCCTATCCCATCCTATCCTATTCTATCCCATCCTATCCTATCCTATCCCATCCTATCATAATCATTAGATGAATTTTTATTTGAATATGTAGCAGAATCGAAGCTAGATCGCGCTATGAACTACGCGTCTTGGTGTGAACTGACCGTAATTTTACTTCTGAAACACTTTATATTCGAATAACTTTTGATAGACTGAACCGATTCCAATGAAACAAAAACTAAATTCCTCTCCAAGTTACGTTTAATCGTTGTGTATAAAAGTTATCTACATAAATTTCGTACATTTTACGTGATACCTGGACAAATAAACATACAAACATACAAACAGACAAACAGACAAACAGACAAACAGACAAACAGACAAAAATTCTAAAAATGCTAGAAATGGGTTCTATTGGTTGTCCTTTAATACCCTGGCTAAATTTTTTGAGTTTTTTTTTAATGTACAAAAATAACTTTTCTACAGTTTTATTATATGTATAGATAGATAGATGGGTGTGAGTACGAGTAAAAAGAAATGCGCAATTTTTTTTACGGAGGGTTAAAAAATTAACATTGATTTAACAATGACAATGTGATTTAACGACATTTTTTTTTTATCGTGGTAAAATCTTCAAATTAGTCCTCCCACCCCGGGCAGGGCGGGAGGGACTATCAGACTTGTACTGACTAAAATCCACGGTGTTCTTCAATAGCCCTTTATGTTCCGGGGTCACGGTGATGGAATGAGTCCCGCGACCACGGCAGGCTTTGGCCCTCTGAGAGGGGGCCCCGTCATTATGCTGACGCTCTTTGAGGCGCGCGTGGAACACAACGCGCCGTCGACCCGGGCATGGTCCACGGTCAGACGGCGAGTTGCCCTTTACTCGCCGCACGCATGCCCGCGCCTACGGTGGCCGGAGATTCGCCTGCGACGCCGTGGGCGTCCACCACCGCGGGGTGCTTTAACGACATGATTTAACAATATGATTTAACGATATGATCTAACAATATGATTTTACTTAAATAGGTACCTAATAACAACGACGATATATTACTATATAGACTCCTAATAACAGGCGACCGATGTCTGTCAACACATTAGGCAAAAAAGTCTTATATCCGTCTTATTTCGACCAATCCTGTGTGCCGTAAACATACCTTGAGACAGAACAGACCTTGAATTAGCCAATCACAACGCAGTACCCCGTCCCCCTCGCTTACGTAGTACCTCAGCGAGTTGACAGAATATTTTTATTCCTTAGATCGTGCTTGCGGAGTCTAGTAATATATCGTCGTTGCCTAATAATAATAGGCTGCTACACTTACATCTGTGAGCTGACCATATCCGTATTTAGCGGTGGCTTCGATGAGATCCTCAACATCGTTGCTCAGACTCAAAGTCGATTCTATTGGTGTCCTGTCGCCATGGCGATGAACCTATAGAAAGCATAATACAATATTATTTAGGTACAAATCACATTACACATATTATGTTGCGAGGGAGAATTAGAATAGAATATGAATATATTTTATTGGGTTAGAATTAGAATAAAGAATGGTAAGACGAATGAACGAAGAATGGTAAGAAGAATTGGTAAGACTTGTTGTCAGACTTCGAACTATCGGGACTTTTGGGCACTAACTGACAGCAACGATTGTCAGAAAATCTCCACAAGCCAATAACAGGGCAATAATTACCATACCCCATGGTAAGACTGATTGTCAGACTTTTGAGCTTCTGTAACAGTATGACTGTCAAAGATCTACAAATGACATCCGGGACCAACGGCGTTACGTACTTTCCGAGGTACGGAGGAAACTCGAAATGACAAATGGTCACCTTTCCACAGACCAAAATCCAGCAAGCGCGGCTTAACAAGGGAAAATTGGCCTGTGTGGCTGTAATTATTTAGCCACGAGCTCATCGAACCTATCAGAAAACTACAAACATAAATATATAAATAAATAAAATGAACATTTAATTCTTACCAAGAACGTCAATTCCAATTCAGTGCCGTCCAAAACGGTCTCATCACTGTAACACAACGCAGTTAGAGATATTAGCAGCAAAGAAATAAATAACTTATACATGATTAATTAGTTAACTAATATATAAACTATAATATACAATATATACGCAGTCAGCTGCTAATATGACGACGGTATGTCTAGCCGTCGAATATATAGGTTTTTTTTTGACAAATCAATGAATTATAGCTTTAGATAAATAATCGCTTGTCTTTAAGTGAATCACCATCACCCAGGATAACTTATCGGCACATGGCGTGGGTGTGACCACCACTTTATCAGTCTTATACTTTCTAGTCAGCATGACGATGCTATAGTTTATACATAATTAGTAGTAATTTTAATATTGTAAACGTTGACTACGGTTCCGTGGGCAAAGGATCAGTAATGATGCCACTGATGGAACACAGGCACGTCACCATTTAAAAGCAGGTCTTGAGTGGATTTTTAAATGTCACTTCGGTTTGAAGTTTTGGATCAAGAACTTTTATGAGGATATCAATTTACTAATATTAAGAAAAGATTAGTAATGACAGTTACTCCTCAAAATTATATTTGACCTCATGGTCATTCATCATATCTTATAAATGCTGTAGCTATTAATAAGAACCAAATAATTACCCCTACCATTCATGTACATTTGTTTTTTTTTACATATTTAACTAGCTGCCCCGGCAAACTTCGTACCGCCCCAGAATCAATATTAAATTTACTCACCTTTTAAACCTTCCGTGGACTTTCAAGAATAATTCAAAACCAAAATTAGCCAAATCGGTCCAGGTGTTCTCGAGTTTGAGCGAAACTAACGAACAGCATTTGATTTTTATATAATAGATTACGTTATTTTAGAAATTTTGAGGATTTATAGTCTACTAAGCAGTAAAGACAGTAGATATGCGTACTTTCTAGCTCGAAAGCGGGACCCTTCCAAAAGTAGCGCGAACTAAAGGTCTACAAAAACCTGACTCACCTACGTCATTTTAGCAAGCCTGCATTTTACATAATATTACTCATGGACTATGAGAAAACTTAACTTTCGCAAACTTTCGACCAATGTGTGTTACCAGTGATGACGTATGGCGCCGAAATGGTCCTTTACTATAGGCCTCATTAGTAAGCTCAGTATAGTCCAACGAGCTATAGAGAGGGCTATGCTCGGAGTCTCTCTGCGTGATCGACTCAGAAATGAGGAGATTCGTAGAAGAACCAAAGTTACCGACATAGCCCAACGAATTAGCAAGATGAAATGGCAGTGGGCAGGCCATATAGCACGTAGAACTGATGGCCGATGGGGCCGTAAGGTTCTCGAATGGAGACCACGCACCGGCAAGCGCAGCGTAGGACGTCCACCCACTAGGTGGGCAGACGATCTTATGAAAACCACAGGGTCACGCTGGATGCAGGCCGCTTTCAACCGGTCCTACTGGAAGTCTAAAAGGGAGGAATATGTTCAGCAGTGGACGTTTTACGGCTGATATGATGATGATGATGATGAGTGTGTACATTATGGCATGTGTGTCAATAAACATTTTGAAGAAAGAACGAATGAATGAGTACTTTAAAATAAAAAATAATGTTTATTTTTTCGAAGTACACGCATACTGTATTATCATCTCCCTAGACTTTCCCCAACTATATTGAAAATGGCTTCCAATCCAAAAGGATGAATTTATGAACTCGGGGGAGTGTCCGCTGTTTAGTCAAATACTAATTTAATTTCCTACGGATCACTATCTACGGTTATAAAGATATCTCGCTAATACTATCTCTATCATATTTCTTTGTTTATTGATCCTGTTTTATGGCATTATTAACGAACACGATGGTTGATTTATCGACCAGTCGTTCCCACGCAGATGTCATGAACTTAGCACGCGGGTTGACATCATATAACTTTTAATATAATAATATGTAATGCTGAATATTCTGTTTCGACACACGTTTGTGTAAAGGGTAGATAATAAAACATAATACGATGACTCAAAGTATTTTTCACTAGTTGTTGACTGTGGTTTCACTTGCGTTGTGGAGTACATATTTATTATAGCCTGTAAAATTAAACCTAAATTATTATTTCATCAGGACTCATGGCGGGACGGACTGGACATCCTTTTACTTACTAAATTCCACGGTGATCCTTGAAAAGCCATATAAGTTCCAGGGTCACGGTTACCTGATAACAGTCCCACGACCCCTGACAGTCCCGCGACCCCAGATAGTCCCCCGGAGCCCTAGATAGTCCCGCGACCTCAGACAGTCCCTCGCCCTTAGATAGTCTCGCGTCCAAAGATAGTCCCGCGTCCTCACATAGTCCCGCGACCCCAGTCAGTCCCGCTACCTCCAGTAGTCCCGCGCCCCCAAATAGTCCCGCGACCCCAGACAGTCTCGCGACCTCCGATATTCCCGCGTCCCCAGATAGTCCCGCACCCCAGATAGTCCCGCAACCTTAGATAGTCCCGCGCTCCCAGATAGTACCTTGCCCCAGATAGTCCACATCCACACCTCAGTCGGTCCCGCGACCCCAGATAGTCCCCCGACCCCAACATAAACCTTTTCAGAAAAACAACCGTGATGTGACATAGTAACCTTTAATACCAGCATGCCGTTTCACTGGGTTCATGACATCAGATTATGTGGGCACAAGAGCCACAATAATGAGCCACTTCACAAAGATCAGTACTTACTGGTGCTAAAAATATCTAGCAAAAAGTTGGGTTGTTACAAACTGTGGATTTCCCAGCGGGTAAAGATACAGTTTTTAGTTTCGTAATTAATTTGAAATTATAAAAGACCAAATTCTTGGACTGGACGCTGTTTGTATAATTTTATGAATAACTAAATTGTATAAAATTAGACGCGGTTATTAAATAATTAGGATGCATTTTAAAATGACAACCTTTCTCTTCTCTTTTTTCAAATTTCAACTGTCGTATTACGGTTCATGAGATACAGCCTGGTGACAGACAGACAGACATACGGACAGCGAAGTCAAACCTAACACGATTTATCCAATTTAGTGTAATCGTTTCGACGTTATGTGCTTTCAGATAGATATATCGACTAGGTACACAAGTTGTTTACATTTTTGGAAACTAAATTGTGAATGCAGTATATGAGTAGGTTCTTCCATCCATTTTTTTAAAAGTTAATTTAATTTCCATTCAAATGATTACAATGTTCCTTTACAATTCCCAAGACATTTTCTTTATTTTTAATCCATTTAACTATTTTCCTGAAGTCCGGAAAACGTGTTTTCCCATGAGCATAATCACGAAATAGTTAAGAAAAGTTTTCTTAAGTTCGTTCATTCAAAAGTGCTTTTTATTTTTATCCTAATTGTAATTTCCTAACTATTATTATATACTTTAATGGAAAAATAGTTGCCTTTCTACCTATTCACGCCTGAATTCACAGAGCAGATAAAAGATGTCAATAATCCAGCCATTCTGTATAAATATCGACAGTTGTACAGAAACGGATTTTTTGTTTACGTGGTAATATCATCAAATGAGTCCTCCGTCCCTGGGACTAAAATCCACGGTGTCCATCAATCGCCCTTTATGTTCCGGGGTCACGGTTACCTCATGAGACTAAGAGCCTTGACTCTCTAAGGTTGCTGACAGCTCTTTGAGGCGCGCTTTGAACACGACATGACGTCGACTCGGACATGGTCCATGATCAGACGCCGAGTTGCCCATTACTCGCTACCCGCATTCCCAGTGGCTGGAAATCATCTCACGTCATCCGGCCTCGGCTCCCGTGATGACTGGGTTGTGAGATGGACGCTGTCCTCTCCCTCACGCGTCCCGTCTTCTCCTTCGTAACTGCTTCACAGCAGGAGGCAACCTCTTCCAATTCCGCCCCGCAGCATGTCTTCGACCACTGCCGTGCGCGAGAGGTAGGCTAGTCACGCTTAGAGCCCGTATGTCCCCCACATGAAACAATACAGGACTTCTGCTTGCATACTCTTTGGACAGCGCCAGCGTTGCGTATTGTACTGAGTAGCGTCAGCAAAACAGACAATTGTCGTGGTACCACAAAAACTTTTAAACGTCTGTAGAACGCTTGGCTAAAAAAATGTCAGATTATGACGTTGAAATAAGGTCCGTTTTGCAGTCACACTTTTTTTTGACAAGTGTTCAACATTTGTTTAAGTTTTTGTAGTAAGGCTGTAATGTTTAAAGCTGCTATTAGTTTTGTTAAGTGCCTGGTGAATTGTTCATGTATGATTGAACTAAACGATTACTTACAAATGCTTGTACTGTCTGGACAGGGCCACTTAAATCTTCAAAAGGTGTTTTCTTTCAATAATTTAAACTCACGTAGGTACATAAATACCCAGGCCCGAAACAAATAGATGTAGATCATTAAAACATTTTATTATAAGCGGGGATCGAATCTGCTACACGCTGTGCAGTGGCTAAGCCATTGACTAATCTACCGGTCGGTAGATTAGTTCACACGCAGTTGTTCCGGGTCTGAGTGTTTGTGTGTTTCTATATTCGCAAATTTTACTTACGATACAGGATAAATTCTTAGTGGGGCAAAGTTTTTAAAAGAAGAAAATAGTTAATAGACAATAAAAAGGACAATAGTTTTTCAATTTAAGTTCCGAGCCGTAATTACTTGTCGTCTAAAAAAACAACAAAATTCAAAATGGCGAAATAAGTCAATAGAGCAAACATTACTTTGCGAAGTAACTTAAAAAATATCCTAATTTAAATCTGAGATTTATTCAAGCCGAATTTGAGGCTTATGAATGTTTAATACGTAGAGATGTAGTCGAGTCGGCCATTTTGCGGTCGAAGCATAGTCGGTGATAGATGACTTAAGTCTTTGTATGACCAAGTACCAACGACGATATATTACTAGACTCCTAATAACAGGCTACCGATGTCTGTCAACACATTAGGCAAAAAAGTCTTATATTCGTCTTTTTTCGACTAATCCTGTGAGCCGTAAACATACCTTGAGACAAAACAGACCTTGAGTTAGCCAATCAGAACGCAGTACCCCGTCCCCCTCTCTTACGTAGTACCTCAGCGAGTTCACAGAATAGTTTTTGTTCCATAGATCGTGCATGCGGAGTCTAGTAATATATCGTCGTTGCCAAGTACACACATGACAATATTACAGCACTTGTTGAGCGCCTTGCTGATGTAGTCCCTAGAAATAGGCGTGACAATAACAAACTACTTCAAGTAACATGTCAAACCACTTTGATGCACAACAGTGTCTATTGCATGGCTCCAACTATTTATAATAAATTACCGAGTGGTTGGAAAGACTTAAATCTGCTACAATTTAGAAGTACACTCCGTAAATTCCTAACAAACAAAACCTACTACAGTGTGACTGAGTTCTTAACAGATAAAATTAAAATGTGAATACCTATGTTGTTGTTTATTAGTTTATTACAAATATTTTTTTTATTACTATTATTATTTTTTTAAATTTTATATTTTTTGTTTATCTAGTTTGTAAATTTGTGCTTCTATAATTACTATTGTAAATGTTTGCATACCATATGGTAAAATATGGCAGAACTATGTATAATACTTTTTTAACACCTTATTGTACCACCCATGTTTGCAAAATAAAATTCTATTCTATTCTATTCTATTGTAGAAAATACTGATCCGGTAAAATTTAAATTAGTCCGTTATACAGAATCGGCTTATTGTTTACGTTTCAACCGGCGGCGGCGACGACTTCAGTTGTTGTATGAACGTGAAATGCGGATCCAACAAAATATACATCCTCCATTAGTATTCATTTAAAACGTTGCTGGATTTCACTTCGCGGCAATCGGTGGCTCACGAACCATGCCCGGGTCGACGGCGCGTCATTTTCCACAGGCGGCTCAAGAAGCTGTCAGCGATTAGACAAGGCCTTAGGACCAAAGCATGCCAGGGTCGCGGGACTGTCTCATCAGGTAACCAAGTGTCACAAACGTAAAGGGCAATTGAAGGATCACCGTGTATTTGTATCAACACAAGTCTGACAGTATGGATACTTGGATAGGGCAACTCATTTGATGATTTTACTAGGAAAAAAAATCGGCTATGTGAAAAAAAAACTGCTTCGTCTTTTAGTCGGTTTTTAGCAGTCATCGGCCCATCTCTAAAAAAACAAAGTTTTCTCCGACTTATAAATTAATGTACGTAATTGCAGTTTGATAAGAAGTTGTATTGATTCTATGAAGTCGTTAAAAGATTAGAGCCGGCAGCTGTTATCTCATCCTGGGAGGTGGCACTTTGTTGTGGCTGTGAAAATGGTTTTTGCCTGTGATTTTTACATGCTTTTTAAATTGTCGTGATGTATTACGAGTATTTGTTAGGGCATAAAACCACTTTTTTTCATTTTTAAGCTATTGCATAGCTTTTAACGCGAACTCTGATCGCGGCGCCGAAATCAAGAAATTCCGTAACGAAAATAATCATAACACCCCGCATCAGTTTCAGTTCGGCAGTCTTTAGCACCGTGTTTGTTTTTCTTGACGTTTCGCTTGTGTTTGACTTGACTCGACATGGCTGACCATGCATAGCCTAAAAAAATGCGCAAGTTGGTACAAAAATGCTATGCTATAGCTTTACCGCGGCAGTTCCCGGGTGGGACACGTTTTTTCTTTATTTTTATAGATTCGCGTTTAACCACTATCTATCTTTAAGATGAGGTCGACGGTGAAGCATACTTATCTAGAGGTAACCTATTCACTCTCTTAATATACTAAACAAAAAATATTCAAAAAATATGGCTGCTCCAATTCAAGTCAAATAAATAATTATAACACGTAGATATTAATCAGTACATTTCCTATGCGTGATGATAATTTGAAACTTACATGAATAATATAGAGAACTGCTAAAAACATATTGATTTATGTATGAAGTGCCCCGAATTACGAGTTGAAGGTCACATCACAATCTGATGGGGCCCTAGGTATTTTTTCCTGCATCGTGGTACGTTTACAAACATAGAAACTCACGTACACAAACACCCGGAACAACTACTTGCAGATCATACAAATATTTGTTCCTTGCGGGGATCAAACCCGCGACACACACTGCGTGGCACTCGGTCGCTCAGCCACTGCGCCAACCGTGACGTAAAATTTTTTTTGTTCCTCCATCATCATCAGTCATTGTACTAGATTGATACGGTTGACTCAGTGGCTGAACAATAGGTTACTGCCCTGCGTATAGCAGGTTCGATTACTACAAGTACTTGTTCAGAGTCTGAATGTTTATGTCAAATGAGTTTCCAAACACAGACACATAGTTTAGTAAGGGCTAAAGTTTTTTTTTTATTTTAATAAATTTCACCACATTCAGTTTTAGTCTTAAAAGTATCTGAAAGATTTTCAAGTGCTTTTTGCAACTGTTTCAGTAAAAGCTTTTTGAAAACTTCTCAACAATCAGAACACAAAAATATATTTTTAGAAGTTATAAGTTTAATAAAATTCTGTAATAAATGATTATGGTACACTTTTTTGCTGACCCTACTCTCGTAATACCAACAGTTGCCACAAACAGTATTATGAATCCTACGCACATTGGGGCTCGACAGTGCTACTGCTCCAGTATTTTTAACTTTTCCAATACACACGTTTTTTTTCATTTATTTTAGAACTTCTGCTTTAGTACGCCATTTGTCAGACTATGGTTAACCGAGAGAACGTAAATTTCCATTGTTACTTATTAGTGTGCTTGGCTTTTTCGCAACTACTCCGGCAAGATTTTTATTGCAAGCTTTTTTTACAGCCTGCCGGGGTTTGCGGGACTTATCAAATTACCGTGACCCTGGTACCTAAAGGGCTATTGAAGCACACTGTGGTTTTTAGTCAGTACGAGTCAGATAGTCCCTCTCGTCCTGTCCTATGTAGGAGAACTCATTTGATGTTTTTTAAAAGGTTTTTTTTTCAGCTGTTTGTGAAACTTTACAGATGATCCCGTGGCTAAATGACAGCCGCATACAGGTTTATTTGTAAAACATTAACAATCTTTCCTGGGCTGAAATACTTATAGTTATAAACAACTTTAACTATGAAACCAGTCTCTTTTTTATCTTGGTAAAATCATCAAATGAATCCTCCCAGGGCGAGACGGAATTAAGGGACTGTCAGACTTGTACAAACAAAAATCCACGGTGATCCTTCATTAGCCTTTTACGTTCCATGTTCACAGGTAAAATATATTAAGAGCGCGTCATTCTAAAAGTTGGCAACATCGCAAATAGTTGTCAAATATTAACAAGTTTTAGTTAATTTAGCAATTTTTTTTTTTTTATTTATTTATTATATACTTTATTGTACACCAAAATTACAAACACCATTAGCAATGTGGATCGAAATAAGATATATGGCTCTGTAGTGCACTAAATATTGACAGGAATGCAATTAAAACACTAAATTTGATATCGTAATTTTTTTTTATGTGTAAAAAAGCATTTGGCAAGTTTCCAAATACTTTTTTTTACATCTAAAATTATATATTCGGTGTTACGTTGCGAATATTAATTGTTGCAATCCCTTATAATTTTTTTGTGCACTACAGAGCCATATTTCTTATCTTCATACAGTAAATTTGGCAAATTAAATAAAATTTGTAAATATTTGACAGCTAGTTGCGACGTTGCCAACTTTCAGAAGACACGCTATTAAATAACGACACTGTAGCCTATTTCGCAAACTGTTATCATCGTAACTGGATACAGCTATTATTTCTCAAGTATTTTTTCTTTTCAACTCGAGTGTTATTCAATATTGGCTTTGGAAAATATAAAATTTGTACTTTTCATTCATAATTATTAGTACTATGCTTCTACTTTGTGAACAGAAATGCAATGACTTCGTTTATCAATTTTGGAACATTTTTTATTGAAAACCATGAAACGGTCAAAACACAAGCTCAGACAACACATTTCAGGGAATAATATAATTTTCAATCATGATTTGAAAAACACGTGGCGTCATCGAAAATCATAAGAACGTTGTTGTCGATAGACACAAATCTTTTCAAAATAATTATGTATTTAAAATACAAGAAAAAAAAAACAGCTAACTTGTTCCTCCTTCAAACTAAAAAAAAATATTGGCTTGTGCTAGTGACCACACACTTTTTTTATGTATGTACATTTGAATGTGTAAAAAAAAAATTCACAAAGCACTAATATATTTTGGGCAGCCATGTAGTAAGAGCAAATTTCCGACGTAATACATTAATACAGTAATTAATAGACCAAACTCCGCAACAACACATCCCATTCTGTGTAATTTCACATTTGTATCAACATTACATACATACAATATGAAATTCATCCTTTTGTTCCAACTGTTTAAAGCGCCGATAGCATAAACGATGATTGCAGAAATATATTCATGAATATTTCATTGAATATTGTCTGTTTCCGTAGCCATTATTCCTGGGAGTTCATAGAGAATAATGGACTCGTCAATCGGTAATTATAATTTATTCAATACATTGCTTAAATTAAATATTTTTTTAATTTACCGCACACTAGGTTTTATTATTTAAATTAAAATACGCAAAATATTATTGCCAGACTCGGAAGAAAACATTATAGGCCAAAAAATATTTGTTATGTACGGGAATTTAACACTTTCGCGGGCACTACAAGATTGTACGTCATAATTATAGTTTTTTATAAGGCACAACATGCCATGACGTAAAATAGAAAAAAAAATACGACGAAAGAACGTTTACATTAGATGAACTTCATCTTTAAAATCATAATATTCGTAACTTGTGTCAAAAAATGTAAAATTTTAGAAACTACATGTACTGTCACGTAGACTCGATTTTTTATCCTTTTTCTCTCCTCTGTTCCCTCTTATTTCTCTAAACTGTACCCTATAGACTAGGTAGTCTATAGGGTACATTTTAATAATCCTAACACCTAGGTAGGTACCTACAGTATTGTGTTTCCCTCTTTTTTAAATCCATTCAAAAGGTGTCTTGCTAAGATCGCTCATTGTGTCACCCTATTTATAAATTTTACTTTGTAAATACATACTACTTTGTAAATATATACTTTGTAAGTACATACCTCTTGTGTCCATAAAAAATGTATTCTATACAGATTTATTTGTAACACAATCATTATGAACCTGGCTCAAAGTACTTTTGGTTATTAACCACTTTTGCAAAAAAAATAACAAAAAAAAACAGTGTTTGAGATAAAGCGAAATATTTTTTGGATGGCACTGTATAAAACAGCCCATGAAAGGTTGTTAATTTTTTACAAATAATCCTTTAGAGAATACATTTTTTGTAAATACTCCGAAATATACTCGTCAAAAAAAAAAAGGGGCCACTTATTAAATTGCACTTTAATCAAGTATCACGCTTATTCTGTGTACATAATATATGGTAAATACCTTGTTATGGTTTCTTTCAAGTATTAATATTGTTTCTACTGCATAATTGGAAATTCATAACTTTTTTTCAATTAGATATTTGAGATTTCTTCGAATGTACGGTTTGGTGTTTTTTATTTTTCAAACTTCTAACGGAGTTTTCTTCAACACAAACAGCAAGTAGGCTATAACGATTGTTTAATATCATAATGCCATTTATTGGGAGACATATGGATGCAAAAACAGCAACTTGGGGTGTTACCTTAATCCAGGGGGGGCATAGCCAGAACAGGTAAGTCTTATGATGGAATATTCCCAACCAGTGGTTCAGAAAGTTTGAAACTGGTCTCAAAAGACGGGTAATATCACCAGACGCCGTGATCCAGGAAGAAAGTAAGTAAGTAAAGCCTAAGAAGACTAATAATTTTGAATAACCGCAAATAGAGCGAAAATCTACCGCGCGGACCGTTCAAACTCCATTGCGTTGAGCTACAGGCACCCCTATAATTGACTAGACTGTTCCGAATCGACTCCATGAAGACTAACAATACTCAAGAAGATGCTTGGTTCTCCTCCAGTTAACTGGAGCGTATGGTGCAAATCGTGAAACATTTGCAAAGAGAAAAAATATTTAACTGTTTAAATGGGCTTCATTGCTTTTTATTTATGACTGCAGGCTTATTTTTTTTTTAAATAAAGACTGATTCATTAGAGTGTAGAGAAGATCGAAACAACAGGTTTCAGATCCTTGCACTCTTGAAACAGACTGTTCCGATGAGATCTAAATTATGCTCTGGGGCGGTTGTCTCTATCACGCAAAAATGAGCTCGCACTTCGTAATAACGTTGCTGTAACTGCTCAAAATTGCGTAGCGAATGTGGTGCAACTCCACATTATCCCATTCGCACAACAACGAGTACCTGAGTTCATCTTCAAGCAGGATAATGGTCGAGCGGACACGCTGCGACTTAACAGTGCACACATTCGCTCACGTTCGAATTACAATGTTACAGTGGCTACTCATGATTTTTACCAAAATTTTATTCAGCATTTAAGAGATGAGTTAAAGAGGAGTGCAAAAGAAAGTAAAATTTCCATCAACACCCAGCTGGATCTCATAAATTGTCTGAAAACTTGCTGGTAGAGAATCCCAAAGAAAATGTTTGGTATTTAATCCTGAACATTGCACCTCCATTAAAATGACTAGCACAGAGAGAACAGAGTTAAAAGAGAAGCTTTAAATAACACTTTGGAACATTAAAGACGTTATTTTTTCGAGTTTTTTGATGTTTAGTGTAAGTTGATACATTCCTGCAATTCCTCACTTTTCATTCAATTTCGTTTAATTTAACGATTGATTGGAATACAAACTTAATTTTTGTGTATTTCCAAGTAAAATCGTTAATATTAAACAGATTCAGTCATTATAACCAGTAAAATTTAAATATTATTTAATTAATCGACAAAAATCAGTTGGCCCTTATTTTCTTTTGAGTAGTATAAATTATTTCGAATATCGAAGTTCCGATTTTCAAAACTCCGAATATCATAATACGTAAGAATTACAATATCTATTGCTAGGAATCACGAAAATTATTTAACGAATTACGAAAGTAGGAATATTGATCAATCGTAGTTATATTAAGAATTTTGAACCAATTTGATTAAAATCGATGTTTAAAAACATCGATTTTAATCAAATTGGTTCAAAAAGTCTTATTGTGAATTTCGGAATAAAATTTTTCGTATTATCGTAGTGTACCCATTTTTATCACATCCTCCTAAAAAAATATCAGCCATAACGTTTTAAACACAAAAAAGAAATGAAATGTCCATCTGTCAGTGTCTGCCTTGGCGCGGCAGGTGCTATAAAAAACTTTCTAACAATAAGAATTTCTTAACAATTCATCACGTTTATTCAGAAATTAGGTATTTTTCACTGATTTTGATATAATTTAAAAAAATATGGATGTGTTTTTAAATTGATTCTGGAGTTTTGTTTTTTTTTAATGAATTGGTTTAGAATTTAACTTACTAAAAATTCACCCTTCTCCTATAATTTTTCATTACATTACAGGGTCACCACACATCAGTACAGTCGGTCAGTAAAAAAAAAACAATATTTAAAAAAAAATACATGTAATTCAGAAAAAATATTTACAAAATATGTTTATAAAATCACAGTGAGAGTATTTACAATAACATTAATTACAAAATTAATTTAATAGTAACTTATAAATAAAATAAAAAGCCTTTTTTAATGGTAACTTATTATAATAAAACTAGTATATTTAATTTAATAGCTATAGTAATAAAAGAAAAAAAAAACAGCGTAAAAATAGCGTAAGTTACAATGTAGTTAATTAAAAAACAAAATGATAAATAAAATACAATGAAGAAAGGTTTTTTGTACGACTATGTAATGCTAGCTTAAACTTTTAATAAGTATAATTATTAATAATATAATTTTAAGAATACTAAGTATTTCGGCCAAAACATTTCGTAAATAAATTAGGCACCTATTGCGTGCAATGTATATTTTTTCATAGTATATAAATTCAATCAATATAAAATACACGTTCTTCTTCATTCGCAATCTTTGTTAATTTCATAAAAAAAGTATAAAAAATTAAGGGCACTTTTACTTAACATTTGTATACAGCGTGTATCAAAATGATGTGGTCATATTTATGGGTACCTATGGTACAGACCATCAAATGAATCCTCTTTATCTATGAAACATTTATCGAAATCTATTAAATCATCAAACAACATCCAGTCAACCTTGGGTGGTCGCGGGACTTATTTCATTACCGTGACCCTGGAACATAAAGAGCTATTGAAGGACACAGTGGATTTTAGTCAGTACAAGTCTGATAGTCCCTCTCCCGGGAGGACTCATTTGATGATATTATCACGTAAAAAATAAAATGTCAACTTTGAGTCGAGTGTATGGAAAGGCTGATTTAAAATGATAGTACTGTAGAGAGCAGTTTGTTGGCCTGTACCACACTCTTAAATATTTTATGACCACTAATTTATGGTACACCCTGTATTGAATAGATTAATGAGCAATAAAAATGTAGTAAAACAATACAAGGTTAAATTAAAGTAATTAATTAATTAAAAGGAATTCGGCGAACTTTTATATATATTTTTATATATTGTTTACAAAAACATGTATTTTTGAAAATAATATAAAGCAGACTACTGCACAATCTACACGATAAAGCAATAACATACTCATTTTTCCTTAATTGTCCTAATTTTAAAGAAATACTATGTTAAACGATCTTATTCACACAGGCCGTCAGAAACTGGAAAGCCATCGAAAATTCTCAAAAATCATCTTCATCGAAAAGAAACCGCAAGAAATGGAGTCATTTGAAAAGAAAGAAAGAAATAATTTAATTTGACGTCAGATCATGTAGCACACATAATATTTAAAAAAATACAGGGAATAATAAAGATAAAGAAATAGTAAAAAAAAGGAAACGAAAATACATAGTGATGTGCTGTGTGCCTCACGGCTGAGCCAAAGGGGTCCATTTCAACATTCATGTTAGACAGGGTCTGACGCTGGTCTTCCAATGGGAAGACACCCACACTCAGTATCGAGTGGCCAAATATTGAGCAAGAGAGATTTTCAACACAAAGGTGACAGGCAACTATAATGGAAAGCGGTCACTGCAGCTCATGGAAGCCTGCAACACCAAATGTCGCCGCAATCAAACTAGTCCTCTACGCTTTTAGAAGAACTTTTAAATTAAAAAAAAACCCGTACTTATCCATAAATACTATAAAAAATTATACCTACGGGGTTAGTTTTATGTAATTCGTTATTATACAAAATAATTAAAGAGAATCAAATTTTTGATTAGATTGTACCACACGAAAATACGCGATGTTTTTACATTTGATTCAAAAGATAGTCATAATTTACAAAGATACTGTCTAAATAACTCCAAAACAAAAAAGAAAACCATGTTCTGAAAACAAACTCTATTAAAAAATCACCCCGTATTATGTTGGAATCCGAGAAGATGTTACATCTATGATCGGGTCACCACAATTCTAAGCCGAATAAAATTTGCCGATACCAGGGGGTCTACTCTCTTAGTCCGTTAACGAAAACACGGGCCCCTTACGAAACTTTTGAGCGAACTCCTGTTAGTTCTGATTTCATATGATGTGCTGACCACACATCGCGAGTCAGGACAACTGTCCAATTATGTTGTTACCAATTTATAATTCGAATCACTGACTAATCTTAGGTCCGTAAGTAATAAACGAAATGCCCAAAACGTCGACCGAAGCTTTTTTTGTCCTACACTAGGATTTTCTACTGTACCGTGGGCACCCGTGGGTTGTTTAAAAAAACCCCTGGACCGGGAACAACTATTTGCAGATCATACAAACATTACTATTAATTGTATTTTTTTAACGCATGCGTCGTGCATCATAAAGATGAGTTTTGAAGAAGATTTACCAATAAGGCTACCGCAACCTAATTGGTAAGGCTTCTGGATTATTTATCCAGAACACGCGGTTTCAAATCCCACCCGCAGTTGAATCCTCAAAAATCGTCTATACAAATATTTGTTCCGTGCGGGGATAGTCCGATACGCAACACAAAGTTGATAGTGGCACGAAGCTACGGTTACGTGCTTAAATAGTAGTACCCTAGGTACCGGCATCAAAATTGCAAATAGACCTTTTGTCTTAGTAAGATATAAAAATTAAGTCTAAGAATCTATTCTCATCCCATTCTAAAATGCCGACCCGAGCAAGAATGTATAACCTAGTCCTTCAATTATCCATAATACTGTGGTCCATGGTACATCTGTTCAGCTCTCCGATCTATAATAGCTAGGTTTGCTGTCTTCGCCGGGGACCCATGATGATAGATCCACTTCTTGCCGCTATCCTTTGTCTCTTTCGCATGGTGTGACCCACCATGCCTGCCGTGGTGGTCATTACCGACGGCTGCTTTGTGGCCCTGGAATTTGAAAATATTTATGAAAATGATGATCATATTTTCCATACAACAGAGACCCATCATTAGTCTTATGTGTTTAAACAAAACATCTGTTGAACACTTGTCTAAAAAAAGTGTAAATTTCAAAACGACATTTAACGTTAAGGGTCTGGACAGAGGTTTAACTTTTTGTGGTTTAACTTGCCGTCTTTCCACAAAAATGTTTAACATAAGTTGAACAATTGCCTAAAAGAAGTGTTTGTGCATAGTTCACAGTTTTTTGTCGTGGCGGGGTGGAAGAGGCTCTCTGACTCGTACTGGTTAAAATCCATGGTATTCCTTTCATGGTCCTTTACGTTCCAGAGTTAGCCCCTTCGTTTACAAGGCGACGCAAGCCTCCGATACCTTATCCTTACTTGGTATCCATTGAGGCGTACCTGTGTACGAACCTGTATGAATTTGTATTGATATAGTCGCCTGAATACCGAAGTCGTAAGGTATTGGAGACTTGCGACGCCTTGTGTATGTGTACGGTTATCTGTCAAGACCGTCCCGAGACCAAGGCGGGTGAAGGCTCCATCAGACAGCTCTTTGAGGCGCACGTGTAACACGACGCGCCGTCGATCAAAGCCATGATCGGTCGACGAGGCGAAGGCCAACTTTTTTACGTATCCCTACACTAAGATAGGTATGAGCAAAACATTACCTTAGACAGATGCAAGTGGCCTCCTTTAGCGAAGTGCCCGGATTCGCCCTTTGCATGCTCCTCGTGGCCCGAATTGTAGTTGCCGTTCTTGAAATGCCCGCCCTAATGAAGAAAATACAACTTTGCAGTTAAAAAAGTAAACAATCAAAATAAGACCAGCTTTGTTTAATTTAATTGAGAACTCCTAAAAAAACAGTCAAATTCTGGGGAACCGAATCCGAATTTTTATATCCGAATTTCATTTTATACCGAAAACTATTGACCGACGTCTGTTTGGCTACAAGCATTATTCAACATATTTTATGAAAAAAATATCGAAGTTTCGTGTCATAGGTATACGGAACTATGTTTCGCCATTAGATAAAACAACTTTTTGAAATTGGCAGAAGACTCAAGCCACATCAGAAGCTTGTTGTTGTTCCAGAGAGAGCTAAATTAATTTCAACATGAAAAAGATAGAAAGCATTTAAGTTAAGCAAAATTGTCTTCAGCAAAGGCCTCGTTTCGTGCATTTTTATACATCGAATTGAGTTATATTATGTTTTGACCCTGAAAACCTAACTCTGAAAGTTGACTCGTAAAACTTTAGCTATTTAAAGTTCCACCTAAAACGTGGTATTGGTACTCACTGAAACTTTTTCTTTATAAAATGAAATTGAAATAACACCTGATTTATATTTCCAGCCTAAAATAAAACGAAGTCGTTCGGTTAACTGTACCTATTAGCTCGGGAGCCAATGATAGATTTACCAAGCATTTGGGTAAACTTATAACATAAAAAAGTTTTCAATTAGCAGGAACAATCAAAGTTGACATTCACAAAGCTGTATGATACAACTCTCTGATGATCTCTCTACTAAGTATCGCTTCAGAGGAAATCACTGACAAAATCTTGACATGGCCTCGGTAATACATGTCATGTGTTGCACTGATTTTCTTCACTTTTGTAAAAACATCATGGAAAAAGCTTTTCTTTGGAAAGAAATATTCGAACTGCGAGCAAAATTTGAACTACGACCTCCGGATTCAGTACTTCTGATGCCCTTTCCAACCGAGCTATCGAGATTCATGCCTACTATATCGAAATCTTTAATCTGGCCTGTTGGTTTAGTGGTTAGTGACCCTGACTGCTATGACGAGGGTCGTGGGTTCGATTTCCACCCAGGTCAAATGTTTCTGTGATGAGCATGATGATTTTTTCTGTGTCGGGGTGTAATTTATCTATAATAATTATGTTTGTTAGTTGTCTAGTACTCATAACACAAGCTCTGCTTAGCTTGGGACTAGATGGCGTTGTGTGATACTTGTGTAATATTATTATTTTCCATTTCTAACGTCTCAAGGAAAAAAAATAACGAAAAGCTTTGAAATCGCGACGTTTGCGTTAATGCTTATAGTATTTATAAAATACCAACATGGAAGCTCTCATATCCATACAATATGTTCTAAAACGAACTTTCAAGAAACCATTTAAAAATACAAATGTTCTTACTGTTGGTTGTGACATTTCTATTACCAACAATACTTAGTTAAAAACTTTGTATTAAGTTGTCAAGTTTAAGTTACTTTGAGATCTGTCTCGAAGCTTATCTCACGATTTCTGGAGCGTATATGTTGGAGTAATAACTTGGGACTCGTTTTGTTACAAGGAAACAGTAACTATGACAGAACTTGGTATGAAATACTAAGTTATGACTAAGTACAGTTTGACGTCATCATTTACTTGCCTTTTCTTATGGATATGAGGTCTAAAAGGACAACTTTAGCTGAATTATAAAATGATTTACGACTGCATTGGGTATAATGCCCATGGCGTTGCCCGCGTTAACTCTCACGAGAATATCATATCGGGATAAAAATCTACACAATTATTATAAAGCTGAAGACTTTGTTTGTTTGATTGTGTTAATCTCAGGAACTTAGGTTCGAATTTAAAAGATGTTTTTGTGTAGGGTAGTCTATTAATTTATCAAGGAAGGCTATAATAGACTATTATATACTACGCTATAATAGATTTTAAACTATCTGTGTACCAAATATTCAAATCTGGTCAGTTGTTCTAGCGTGAAAAGTAATATTCATGCCTCTTTTCAAACTTTGGTATTTATAGTTCCTGAAATAAAAGTTCGTGAAATATAATTCTACTATGTACGAGTATACCTAACTAGATTCCCTTTTACGAACTTTATCGCATTTCTTATTATGACTGCGAAGGTTGCCTTTTTAGACCCCCATGTCAACTTTCAGTATTTCATATGAAGCAACTGAAAATCTGACTTCTATCAGTTAGGAAGTAGACGGTGATAAAATACTTCGTGGCAAGTTGAAGCTTCTAGCAACACTTTACCCATATTTCGTAAAGTAAACGAGATCTTTGAGATTAATTTGATAGAAGAAAAATAGTTTTTCCTTCATTCATTAGAGCAGCGGTTCCCAAAAGGTGTTCAGCAGAACCTTAAGGTACCGTGAAAAACCCTGAGGGGTTCCGTGAAAGGACCTCAGGGGTTCCGTTAAAAGACCTCAGGGGTTCCGCGAAAATTCAAGATTTCCGTATTGTAAATCGTTTCACTTGAGATAATATTAAATTGACGTAATTTATTATTCATTTTCAAATAACTTGTTGATTGCATTCCAAAATTCCATTTAGGCACCATGTAGGTAGGCGCGCTACCACACGCCACGAGACGTAAGTGTATTTCTGTCTTTAGTTGACTAGTCTGTTGGTCTAGTGATGACGATAGCATGATCATTTGTTCTGTGTCTGGGTGTAATTTATCTAAAATATGTATGTATTTAGAAATATTTAAGTATGTTTATCAGTTGTCTAGTACCCATAACACTTGCTCTGCTTAGCTTGGGACTAGATGGCGTTGTGTGATAGTTGTGGAATATTATGATTATTTATTTTTATTAGTTTACTTCTTACTTATGATAGGCTTCCGCCGACAAATTGTGAAACCAAAGGGGTTCCAAAGCCAAAAGAATTCGGGAACCTCTACACTAGAAGTGCTTTTTAAAATTTCCATTTCCTTTTTGAAAAAACAACGTAGACTTTTAATGGAATTTTGTTATAAAAATCTCAAAAAAAGAAACAAGTTTCTCCCGAACAGACTAATAAACTAATACATTAACACAAAGGAAACTTAATGTAGACTTAATTAATTTAACACATAAACTGTAATTATGTTAACAAAACACGGGTTTTAATTACTTGAAGCCGTTAACTTAACTGCATGTTAGGCTTTACGCTAAGCAGGGAAAGTTACTTACTAACTTTAATCTAGAACCTTAACTTTCATTTACTTTCCCAGTAATTGTGCTGGGAATTATAATAGGTTCTTTATGGATTTAGACTTGGGAATTCTGTTTAGCACTGTCCATTATGAAATATGTTTTATAATATGCTTTATCTTTTGCTCCCGGCGTCCCTCACCTATTTTCAGCTCTCACCTTCATGTTTTAGGGGTCCGTAGCCAAATGGCAAATAACGGAACCCCTAAAGATTCGTTATGTCTGTCTGTCTGTGTGTCCGTCCGTATGTCACAGCCACTTTTTTTCGAAAGTATAAGAGCTATCCTGTTGAAACTTGGCAGAGAGATGTATTATGTGAACCGCATTTGGATTATCACACACAAAAATGGGTGTTTCCCATACTTAGAATTGAAACTCAAAAAAAAAATCCCCTAACCCATACGTGTGGGGTACCTACTAGAAGTGATAGACGTCTTATAGCGAGACACACGGGAATTACTTTCGCTTTCAAACGATAAATAATCGAACGCTAATAATTTTTATAAGTGTATGTATATTTATTTATTATTATGTATGCATTCGTATGTTATATGTTAGGTGAGATTAGGTTAGCATCCACTTTTGACGGTTTTTATTCCTCCTCTCACACACTATAGTCTACATTTCTTTTACACTTCTCCTTTCGCGGGTTTGCTGGCAGAAATTTGTATAGAAATAAGCAGCACCCTTGTACTGAGTTCTATGTTTTAATTATCCTGTGTTTTATTTTGTGTGTACATAAATAGTAAATAAATAAACTTAAACTTTACTATTACTTTCACGAAGTAATTAATACACTTTTTTTGCTGACTACTACGGACTGTCAAAGATCTACAAATGACAGCCACAACCAATGGTTTGACAAACTTTCGGGCACGAAAAAGTTTTTTTTTTTTTTTACGTGGTAAAATCATCAAATGAGACCTCTCACCCCGGGCAGGGCGAGAGGTACTGTCAGACTTGTACTGACTAAAATCCACGGTGTTCTTCAGTAGCCCTTTATGTTCCGGGGTCACGGTGATGGTATGAGTCCCGCAACCCCGGCAGGCTTTGGCCCTCTGAGAGGGGGCCCCGTCATTTAGGGCACGAAAAAGTTAGCAAGTATTTGATGCTCATCCATCCACAGACTGACCTAGACAAGTGCGGCTTAACCTTGACGATCGACCTATGTTGCTGTTTTTATTAAATTACCTAAGTATTTATGAAGACATAGAGTTTGAAATTGAAGTAAAAAAAAAAAAAAAAAACTATATACAAAAAAAAAATGGGTTAGTAGCTGATCTTACCCATTTTAATCCAGTTACAACATGTATTTTATCTTTTAAATTACTATAAAACAGGCGTAAACAATAACAATCAGTGATTACACATTGAATTTCTTGCAAGTGAAAACCGACCTTATTCTAATAAGTCGTGACAGCTAATTTTCCACGACATCCATTCAAATTACTTTTAAAAGGTCAAATTATTGCGATAGTTAATAAAAACCCGATGAATAAATTATTATAATCGGTTCTGTCACTTTCCCCTAAGCGGAACATCAGACCTTGAACGCTTTGGGCAACAAAAAAAATGGCCGCCATGAAACACACTGCAGATTTGGAACATTAAAATTAATTTAGGACAAGGTTTGTCTTAAAGGACCCCAGGTGTTTTTTTTTTTGGGTTCCGTACCTTGTAAGAGAAAACAGAACCCTTAAATGATCACTTTGTTGTACGTCTACTGGTTTATTATACCCGTTTTCTTAGAGTTAGTCACACAGGGAAATCTAAAATGTATGTTAAATTTTGTAAAATATTTTTATGTTTCCCTTTTTAGTTAAGTACCGAAATAAATAAATTACGGAACTCTTCATTTTGTGTGGTCCTACACTTTACCACTTTTTTTTTAACTTTTTTTCGACAAATTAAGTTCGAACACAACAAAACTTATTTTGAAATATGATGCTAAGTTTTGGTTCTCGTATTTGGACTTAATTTAAATCGAAAATAAAGATCAAAATATAATAACTGGATGAGAAATCTAAGCTTGCAAAGTTAGAACTTATTTTGTAACAAGACGAAATACAAACACAGCCTTGAACTGACACAACAAAAAAGAATAAAGAAGTTTCAAAGAAGTTCCGAAACGTGTTTCCGATCTAGACCAAATTAAGTCTAGACACTTTTGAAATATAGACTTTTGAAATTCAGGCACGATTCTGTTTGAAAATTAGCCAACACATAATTTCAGTTACAGATCAGTGATTTTTTGTGAAATATGAAGAGGTGAAACGAATAGTTTTACTAAAATGTAAATTAATAAATTACGACATTATGTAAAAAAAACAGGATTTAGCGGTGTAAATAAAGAGTTAATTACAACAACAAATAAATAAAAATAGAGTCGTGAAGTATTATTAGAATTGGTTCAGTTATTTCGAACTTAAGTGTTTAACAATCCTTATGAAATGCTAATTTGAATTCAATAATTTTGATTTTGTTTATAACCTACAAGTGACTGTAAGCATGCCTAATTATGAAAAAAGAACACTAAAATTAAAGTGATTACGAAAAAATACACAAATTATTACAGTATAAGCCAATCGATAATCGAATGTTTTTTACTATGCCGACTTCTCTAGCAGTGTAATTAATTAAGTAAAATAAAATACTATTATTTCATTTTATTAAGTACATCATATTATATGCATATAAACGCTATTTGTATAAAAAAGTGATGTCTCAAATGCGGTTTTGGATTTTTTTTATCATAATTTGAGTGCCCCAATAGTTACCTAAATACCTACTTAAAACCATAAAGTCGAAAGGAATAGGAATTTACGGAAATTATGTTAATGGTATAGGTTCTCCTTCAAATACTCCAGCTAGATATAGCTTATGGCTATTGAGGGTTGGGGCTGAGTTCCATACTTTGTTGATTAATCTCCTTTGTACTTGTAAGGTTAATTTTAAGACGAAACGCGACTGGTCTAAGCTGAACCAAAGTCTCATGATGCTGTAGATCCGACAATTAGTACTCACGTCCTTGAGACATATAAGCCGGTACTAAAAACTGAGTACCTACTCCAAACTGAGTATTTAAGACATTTACTTACAATTTAGCATAAATAGTTAGTCACCCTATCGCTTACTCTCAGACAGAATCAAATTATGGACTTCTAACATTTATATAAGCTGATATACTTATGTATTTACTCATGATCCCTTTTATTTTAGAATTATACATGTATTAGTGATGTGCGTAATGTTTTCAACCGAATACGAATATTTAACGAAATGTTTTGTTTGTTCAATAACAAACTTAAAACAAAGTAGGTTTTTTTAATTATTGTTTCATTTGCAAAACAATACTTTAAATATCATTCTCAGAGAAAGCAACCACATACCAACAACCACTTTAAAATGATGATTTTTGAGGAAAGAAAAATTTTAGATTGCAAGTGGGATTCGAACCCGCGTCTTCTGGATAGGTACTCCAGACGCCTTAACCAACTAGGCCATTGCAATCCACACTTGCAAGCTGAAAAGTTTAAAATTTTCAGTTTCCACTTTAAAGTTTAAAATAATAATACATACTTGGTATATTCGGAAAATTAAACAAATATTGAAATATATCAAATACGTATATTTTATCGAATATTCGGGCAATTTTAATATATAGGTCGCTTGTCAATCGTACTTATCATCATCATTATTTCAGCGTATTGCAGTCCACTGCTGGACATAGGCCTCTCTTAAGGAGTCCTACAGCGCACGATCTCCCGCTGTTTTCATCCAGCCTCTGCCAGCTACCTTCTTCAGGTCATCGGTATATCTTGCCAGGGGGCGTCCCACCCTACATATACTTACGCGCAGTCCCTAATAAATTCGAGAACTTGCCTACTCCTCCATCGTAATCTACTTCAAAATACAAAATGAAACCATACAAAGCCGAAACTATTAGCCCACCCTTATTTGCGAGTTGTTAAGGTAGTTAATTGTATACTTAATGAATTAATTACGGGATAAAATTGATATTTCCTCGGCCTTGATGACAGCTTTTTGGTATAGTTGACGAAATTGTTTGGTTTGCAAGCAAAAAATGGTTTTAGACAGATTGCTCATATTATAAGATGGAGTTGCTCTAGAAGCAGGACAGAATGCCCACAGACATAATGATTTTAGATATATTATGTAAACTACCACTGTGAGCAGTGGTGGCCCAGTGGTATCGGTCCCGACCTACGAGTCGTAGGTTCCAACCCAGCTTGGCGCATTACTTTGTGTAATTTATTTCATCACCACTGCTCTCAAAACGGTGAAGGAAAACATCGTGAGGAAACCGGCATGTCCTAGAACCATCAAATTCGAAGACATGTGGCATCTGCCAATCCGCACTGGGCCCGCGTGGTGGATTATGGCCCACTCCCTCTCACAAGAGAGGAGGCCTGTGTCCCAGCAGTGGGAACGTTATAGGCTGATGATGATGATGTAAACTACCTATCAACGTATAATGCACCTATTACTGTGTAATATGCCTCTTCTCTTTAAAAGGATTTAGGACCTGTCTCTTCTCTAAGACATCATTCTTTACCTTTTAAGAGCAATGATAAAAAAATACATAAAGTAATCTGTGTTTGTTTCAAATTCCAGTTATCAACGACCTACAACTCTTAAGTCGGAGCCGACCATCACGGCTCCTTCATTTTGTGAACGTAAACAACTTGCACACTTATCTGTTTTGCTGAATGTACGTTCATACACCACGATTTTGATTTGTAATGAATTTAACTGCTAATTGAGTCCATATGTTATATAAAGTTCAACCGTGATTATATTTGTTAGTTCATTAACCGATATCGTTGCCAAAAAGACTATAATTATTTATTGATTTCCAACTTATTGTAAACTAGCTGTTACTAGCGGCTTCGCCCGCTGCAACTCTAAAGTCATCCCACGAGAACATAAAATCGGGATAAAAATCGAAGAATATCCAACATGAGGATTGTTTATTCATTCAAATAAAAAAATCCGTCGATCATGAACTACAATACAATAAGAATATTATTTTTTAGTCTATTTTTTTCTGTAACATAGTTTAAAATTACCAAATTTCGGACGTGCTCCTTTCTTCTATTCTGATTCTAGGTCAACGAGAAAAAAGAAAGTTAAAAAGCGCCTCTAGTGTACGACTGAGGAACTAATATTTTCTGTCAAATTACGGTCAACGATCCCGTTTACTTTACGTCCCAAAATCGTGAAAATTCCTGCTAGAGCCTTATGTCTTAAAAAAAAAACCACTTACCTTAGAATGGCCGGTCTCTTCGTTGAAGCCACCATGTTTTTCTTCTTCTCCAGAGTCACCTTCTTCCTCAAAGAACTCAACTTTCTTCTCATATTCTTCTTTTTTGTGGATATCATGGCTGCCTTTTGTGCTATGGCCTTTTGAATGTTTGCCCGATTCTTCATACTATAACAGATTTTTATTAGTTTGGTGGAAAACATACCTTTAGCAGGGCTTCTAAATCAGCGTGCAAGGTTTAAAGTATTAAACCTTGCACGCAGAAATAGGAGCCCCGCTAACCTAACACGAAGTGCATGGCCCCTTCAAGTAAATTAGAAACTTCGTGGGAACCAGTTCCAAAACTTTCGTTCCATACGCGACCCGAACGGAATAAAATTGATCTATTACATATTTCATATTTACCAACCCGCACTGGGCCCGCGTGGTGGATATGGCCCACTCTCTCTCACAGAGAGGAGGCCTGAATCCCAACAGTGGGGACATTTATAGGCTGATGATGATGATAACATATTTTATAATTATAATTATATTAATTGAAATATGCAGTAGATCCATTTTTTGATAATCTATATATATAAAAATGAAACCCGTTTTCCGTTGTCACGACATAACATGAAAACGGCTTGGCCGATTCGGATAATTATTTTTTTGTTGTGTTTGTAACCATTGGGACCGGGTTTTAGACCGGGTCCTCCACCCGTGCGAAGCCGGGACGGGCCGCTAGTAAACAATAAAGAGATCTGGCTTGTACCTTGGCCAGAGGCCAAGCATGGCAATTCAAAGAGGTAATGCCGCAAGTAACGTCGCCAGTCCCTTGGGCACATTACCAGCTGACAGCGTTGAAGATGAATTTCGTTTTATTTTATTTTAGTACTTTATATTTTTATAGTTAATTTTACGTACTTTCTAAATAAACTCCCAGAAAAATTGCAAACATTGTATGGTTTGAATGGTTACAAGTAAAAATCAAGATGCTTCCTGACACAGCATCATCTGATAATTGCTTTCATTTTATTTAACGGCTCATGCACACAGATCAACGACGACATATTACTAGACTCCTAAATTTAATAACAGGCGACCGATGTCTGTCAACACATTAGGCAAAAATATATCCGTCTTATTTCGACCACTCCTGTGAGCCAGAACAGACCTTGAGTTAGCCAATCACAACGCAGTACCCCGTCCCCCTCGCTTACGTAGTACCTCAGCGATTTGACAGAATAGTTTTTGTTCCTGAGATCGTACCTACATGCGGAGTCTAGTAATATATCGTCGTTGACACAGATAAACCCAGAGAGTTTTCAGTAAGTAAATTATTTCCCGCGTTAGAAAGATAGAAAAATTTCATACTTTCGCATGTTTTTTGCCATGCTCCTCATGGTGGTGATCGCCGTAGTGGCCCGATTCTTCTTCATGGTGTTCATTGAGCCCTCCGTGGTCGTCGTACTTGCCCAGGTGGTTCTCCCTCTCATGATAACCTTTAGATGACCTAGATTCTTCGTGAACGCCCTGGAATTAGAAAAATGTATTAGAAGAAAGAGAAGAAGTGAGAAGGACGGAGAAGAATGGATAAGAAGAAGAAAGAAAGAAAATGTGTTTTTCTTTTTTTTTATTATTTCTTTGCATTGATTAATTTTTGATTACAGAAGCATATTATTGACTAAGAAAGTACATTAAAAACAGCTTCCTTGATGTAGGAGCAATAATAAAACAAAATTTCTAAAAGTGACTTTCTTCGTCTCTAATAATTGTAATATTTCATTGTTACAAACATACTCGTAGTATTCTGGAATTTGGGCGGTTGGGAAATAGGCCTTATCTCAAAGATGTAGAAGATTTTTTTGAAAAAATCTTTGTGATATACCTATTTTTTCATGGGCATGTATAAGATTAACTAGTCCTGAAGATTATTTTTATTACATGAACAAGCCAAGTACAAAATGACATATAACATTGGTTAACAAATTCACAAATGTTTTAAATTATTTTGTGAATGCGATATTACAATAATTAAACTATAATTTTTGGAAAACACTGAACTCTAATGAGTTTCTACCTTAATATTTAAATTATGTGAGATTGTGTATGTGAGTTTATATTTGTAAACGCACCTCAAAAACAGGAGATATTCCTAAGGAGAATTCCTAAGATCAGATTAATTCATTTATCAAAGACTAAGAGCCAGTTTCGCCATACTCTGTTAGTGAAATGCCCTGTTAAATCGCTACGCTAAAATCCTGGACCGGGCGATTGAGTACCAGCCTCTCATCGCCGCTCCGTGTGATAGAATACCAAATCAACCGATGTTCAACAAAAACTATATCATACAAACAGTTCAGGAGGAAAGGGACCAGTCAGGAGCCAATGAAGTGCGAATCTACACAGACGGTTCAAAAACACAAAACGGGTCAGGTGCTGGCATACACTCCCTTGACCTCAATATTAACATACACATACCACTAGGCACACACAGTTCAATATTTCAATGCGAATGTGTTGCTTTAACACAAGCCGCAACAGCAGTAAAGCGCTTAGGCATCCGGGATTACGGTATTAAATTCCTATCCGACAGCCTATCTGTGCTCAAAGCCTTAGGAAATAAACAAACTAACAATAAATTAATTCTCGAGTGCCACCTAGCTCTGGAGAGTTTGTCGATGTTCAATCGGATTACTCTCCAGTGGATCAAAGGACACAGCGGATCTTTGGGTAATGATGCAGCGGATGAACTTGCGAAGAGAGGCTCTGATATGAGGGTGCTAGGCCCATACCCTCTTCTCCGACTGCCTTTCTCACAATTTCGTGCGTGGATTCGCCAAAGATCGACCGAACTCCATAACAACAGATGGTCACGGGCAACAGACTGTAGACAGTCGAAATTGGCTCTACCAAGGGTACACCCGCGATTAACCAAAAAACTCCTCAGCATGAGTAGGAATAACCTTAGAATAATAATAGGAACAATTACGGGCCATAACACACTTAATAAACATCTTTTTAACATAGGTGCCACAGACAGTCCCCTTTGCAGGGGATGCCTTGACGCCGAGGAATCAGCCGCCCACGTCATCCTGGAATGCGTGGCAGTGGCCTCTCAACGTGAAGAAATCCTCGGAACAATGAGGTCGCTCCGCGAAGCCTGTGAAGCTCCCAGGAAGCTTCTGTGCTTTTGGGCGGAGCTAGGCTGGCTCTGTTAGCCAGAACCCCACGCACAACGGACCAAATGAGAGTCTAAGTGCGGAAAAGGGAGTCCCATCATCATCATCATCATCATGCCCTGTTAAATTAATATGATTTTAGAATGTTTTATAAATATGTAAATGTTTTCATTCCGAATGTTTTGTAGGACATAATATTACACATACGTGAAAAATAAAAATCTATTCTGTTCTATTTTTAAATTTTATATCTACAACTTTAACCATGGGCTTACAACATTGAAAAATGTGCCGGTGTCACAAAGGACAGAATCGTTATATCGGTAGCCTAAATACACAAACTTATCCCTTACTTAAACACGGATTAACTTAAAAAGGTGACCTTAACGTGTTTACCTTATAAACTCCATAGAACCTTTTTATATATTATACGCATTAACGCATGCGTCGTGAATTCTGAAGAATTCTGAATTTTCTATGGAGGAAAAATTCGAACCGAAAGCGAGAGTTGAACCTGCAACTTTGATTCAGAATCTGGAAGAAATTCTTTAAAATCCTTGTAACCTTATAAAGAGGTACTTCATAAAATCAAATACTAAGTCATCCCTGCGCTTGCAATTTCCAAACCAAAGCAATACTTTACTTAGGGCTGATTTTTTAATAGTCAGATAACTTTTATCTGAGGAATAAAAAGAGCGGTATGACATATTTTCTACAGATAAGCTGTCAAACCGCCATTTTTATTCCTCAGATAAAAGTTATCTGACTATTGAAAAATCAGTCCATAAAAAAGTATCATATGCTAATTTGATTATGAATTCTTTTGTTAATTAAAATCTTTAAAACTACGCAACGGATTTTGATACGGTTTTTTTTAATAGAGTGACTCAAGAGGAAAGTTTTTATGTATATAACATGCATAATATAGTAGATTCCACCCGTGCGGAGCCGGGTTGGGTCGCTAGTTATATCTAAAATACTATTCAACAAAAATCGTTTTTGAGTTCCAACGTTTTAAATTAGCACGCACCTTTTATCTTTTTAAAGACATGTCATCAAGATTTTTTTAATTGACAGCCCAAAATTGATGACTATTTTTAGACAAATGTCAAGGCCTATATTAAAAAGCTTGGTTATCATTTTTATCTGTAAACGATTTTCTTTTTGTCTGTTGCACGATTTAGCAATTAATAAGAGATTTTATTACAATTTATCACAGTTACTTAGTGGCGAAATTGATGATAAGCTCCTTATACGTAACAAAACATAAACCCCATGTTTCACTGTGAAACAGGCGGAGCGACTTCATTTCTCATATATCGCGCAAACCGTGTAACTCTGGTACTACCATAACGAAATTATTCCGACGTCTTATTCCCATAACGGGCACATTTTACTCTTTTTTTCTGCTAAATCATTTCAGGTCAACTCTTTTTTGGTGGAGATACATGTATAGTAAAACTCCTAGTTGGTAAAATAATTATAGCTTGAGTGCTAGAATTATTTATTGCTTACTGCTTGGAACCATTTTTGTGAATAGCCGGTATTGCCGACCAACATGGTACTTGACCTCAGCCACCTTTTTTTACCCTAATCAGTTATCTCTTCTTAGCTGAAAAAACTAACAACCAGTAGCTCCAATAGCCTTAGATCGAAATAGTTGGAAGTCATGGGGAGAGGCATTTACCCAGCAAGTGGATGATACAGGTTGACAATAACCGTAACAGTAGTTTTCTCTTGCGGTTTGCGAGGTAAAATACGTCATTAATGATATCGCTCCGCTCGTGGTGGAAACCGGGCTTTATATCACGCTGCTACCGACTGGTCTAGCTTATAGATTCCAGTAGCTGAATAACATATAATCATTATCATCATCAGCCGGAACTGCTGAAAATAGGCCTCCCTCTTAGACCGCCACGCCGAACGACAATTCGCCACTTGCATCCATCGGTTGCCCGCGACTCTACGATGTCGTCGGTCCACCTAGTGGGAGGCCTACCTACGCTGCGTCTTCTGGTCCGTGGTCGCCACTCGAGAACCTTTCTTCCCCATCGGTTGTCAGTTCTACGAGCGATGTGGCTGATGTCGCAACACACACTGGAATAACATGTGCATCTCCATATTTCTCGATTAGATTTTCGGCTCTAGGCTGTCTCAAAGACCTTAACAATAATAAATAACATCATAGACATGTTTTGAAAAGAATATTTTAAGAAGCAAATGAAAACAAGACGATTGGGACAATAGAACTAATGAAAAACAATCTAGTGCTATGCTTGAAACAATAGATCTGAATGATAGACGGCATTAGGCGTCATAGCGATAGTTTCATGACTATAAATATTTTGCCCGGCCCCTGATCATAAAGTATTTTTAAAACAACCATATCTTTTTCTATAATAACATCGTATAAATTTGAATATAACCAGTTTTTCTACAAAACATAATTTATATATAGTCCAACGTGTGTTTAGTTAGGCACTGTTTAAATTTTTTTTCTAAGTCTCTTTTATCTAACTATTAGTAAGCAAGCTTATTATAAATCATAAGATTATATGAACTTGGCTTGACTCGCTCCCTCGTCTCTAGATTTAAAATAAAAATGCTTGGAAACATGCTGGTCCTGATCCATACTAAAAGGTATGGCTTAAGCAGAATCAATCTATTGGTTTAAATTTGAATACTGATAGATGATAAAACTAAAAACGATACTCACAAACATCAGGGTTATTTGTAACATTAACAACCTTTCATGGGCTGAAAGTATCTATGATTATAAACAAACTTTTACTGGAAATAGACAACACTGAACGAAAATTACGAGACACATTTTTAATTACGAAATATAGTCTTTCAAATTAAAAAAAAGTCTTCTTCTGCGTCGGTTAAATCAAAACAAGTATGTGAAAATATTACAAAGGCATGTATCGAATATTATGGTCATATTTGTAGATGTCCAAAACAAATATAGCTGACGTGGCTCAGAAGGCTGCCCACCTGAAATGGGACTAGGCAGGCTATGTTTGTCACATTCCAGATAAACTATGGGCCTTGATAACACAATAAGGTCGTCGCAGGCGCAGGCCACGTAGGAGATGCTGGGATGAACTGGACATATTCCTTCCGAACTGGAAGGAGGACGCTCAGTATCGCGAAAAATGGAAGGAATGGAGAGGCCTTTGCGCAGGAGTGACACAGAACAGGCTAAATAAAAAAAGGCCATTGATTACGAGAATGGACTGTGCCTTCCCTATAGACAACTGACAGATAAAGTTGGCAATAGTCTAGAAAGAGAGAACTAGCGACACTACCTATTTCTTTCTTGATCATAAAAAAGATAGAAAATGCCACTTTCTCGCTCTGTATACTCTATATTTCTATGATTTTGCTTATAACGTAGAATCTACACCATAGACCTACAAATATGACCATATCGTTACGATAAACGTTGCATATGTTGGTAGACATGAGTTACCATGCTACTTTCTATGTGTTAGAACAGTACCATTAAGCACATGACTTACGTCCACATAAAGATAATACCAGGGTTTTGCTTTGATCAACTTCTTGAGTGGATTGTATGTGAATTTCCTTGCGTCCCATTTCTGGACCTTCGTATGAATTCAAAAATATTTGTGAATATCAACTTTATTAAGCCTATCTTTAAAACTTATCTTTTTGGAAGCAAAAAGATGGATCTACTTATTGTTTAGCGAGAAAAATGTATTTGAGATCGCATAAACTCATGTATTAATCTTTTTACAACTGCTTGTACAATAAGACTTTCGGTAAATGTTTAG
Source organism: Agrotis ipsilon (assembly GCA_028554685.1). Taxonomy (NCBI): domain Eukaryota; kingdom Metazoa; phylum Arthropoda; class Insecta; order Lepidoptera; family Noctuidae; genus Agrotis; species Agrotis ipsilon. The sequence continues at coordinate 13,881,980 of CM052972.1, forward strand.
GTAAAATTTTTAGTTAATTTTTAAGCAGTTCTGCCCGTTATGACTAGCTGTTTACTTATTTGGTACCCTAGGGGTTGCTACACGTATTAGCGAACCGGTATTGTCGGTTCGGCAATATTTGTCAAACAACAAAGCCGACCCGAACAAAGACTGCACTTTTTCGACTTCAATCCGTTTGTACCGATTAGATACTTCAATCAGGATTGATATATTACTCAAATCAATACCATTAAATGATAAAGCCGAAGGCACAATTCAGTAGAAGTCAAGTTAAAGGCAGCTGAGCGGTTTGTGATTCCCGAAGATTCATCTTCTTATATTCGGTTGTACCGCACGGCTGTGCCGATTAATGCCGACCCGATTATGTGTGTGTGCAAACCTTAATTTACAGAGAGCATTTTTTTTTAAATAATTTTAAAATGTGGTCTTACCTCATAGGCTTTCTTTCCTTTCTCGCTATGTTCCTCTTCGTGTTCGGAATGATGCTCCCTGCCGCCACCTGCCGAATAATAAGTTGATTAAAAAACTTTCTAAAATATTGTAAGGCTTGAAATAGTGTCACGCTGTTAGTCGCGGTTGCCAATATGTGAGGTATTCCACATAGGGCACCCGCTGACAATGGCACCCGAGGTACTGGTACCTTATCTAGTCCACATAAGGCTCCTGTCAAAATTTTGGGTAGGAGCCAGGTGCCCTTAGTAGAATTCTTGAGGTATTCCCATCTGAGCAACTATTACCTATTAATAATAAAAAAATCTTCTATGAATATAGTTGCTCAGATGGGAATACTCCAAATTCCAATATAGTGTTCTTTTGAGCACCATACTGAGACGTTAATATCAGCGGCATATTTTGTCAGTTTTTCTCTAATGGTGGCTACACATTTTGGGGTTTGCATGATGGTTTTAAACGGGCACGCATAACCAACCGAAAGCATAACTGATAAATGCACCGATAACTGTACAGTTTTAACACAAACACGCTAGAGTTGGCCTGTCGGTTATGCATGCAAGGTTAAAACCATGCAAACCATAAAATACGCGGCCAACCGTACGCTACCAAAATCAGCTTAATAAGAATTCAAGCCAACATCAACAAAACAACAAATACATCTTAATCTATAAAAATTTCAACAGTCTCATTATAGTGGTTCATGAGAGCCTGTACCTGTTGACAGACGGATAAACAGTGGAGTAATAATAATAGAATAGCTTTTTACCCTTTGTGTTGTGTACAGAAACCTAAAAGCCTTTTAAAATCTAAAAATCTTGAAATACCTCAAAAGGCTCATCGCAAATAGAATAAGTCAGAAAAGCGGATATTTTTCAATCTGGCCAACTTTATGACGTGAGAAATAAATTAAATGTACAACAGACAGGCGACGCGCGACACCATGGCAGGGCCACGGCGACGCAATTCAATTGCACTACGGCGCCTGACAAACGATAGAAAGATATAGACGAGAAGGTCAACTTTATACAAAAAAAAAATGGGCAAGGGCGTGTCGTGAACACGCACAATGTAGAATTCAGACCCCGCTATCCCCTTCGAACCTAACCTGTCCGTGTCGGGGTGCCCCGAAGTCCCGAGCTCACTACGCTCGCTCTTGCATCCTAGTCCTAGGGCAAATAACACTGACCGAAATAATAGCCGTAGACGAACTAAAGTCACTGATATAGACCACCGGATTAGCAAGCTGAAGTGGCAATGGGCAGGCCATATTGCTCGCAGAGCAGATGTCCGATAGGGTCAGACGTCCTTATAAAGGTCGCCGGAAGACGCTGGATGCAGGTCGCTTCCAACCGGTATATGTGGAGATCAAAAGGGGAGGCCTATGTTCAGCAGTGAACGTCCTATGACTGAGATGATGATGATGAAATAATAGCAAACGAATGAATGATGCAATATACTTGTCTCGCTCTGGCAGACTCGATATTCGGTACAGATTTATTCCTCCTAGATCCAATCATGATGCGGTACAGCGCGTAGGTATAGAAAAGTGTTGAAAGCGAACATGATTTATCTGTTGCAAACATGAGGCCCAAACTCTGTGCGGTAAAAACCAATCAACTAAAGGTGCTGACTCGATACAGATTTGTATACTTGTTTACAAAATTGTCTGTGTACTATTCAGCACCATCCAGTGTTGGGTCGTATAGGGATTGGTTTTATGCTGCTGGGGACGCGGGACTATCGGGTAACCTTGGTCCCGGCACGTAAATGGCTATTGAAAGAAACTGTGAATTTAAGTCGGGACTCTTGATGATTTTACCGATATAAAAGCCTACGTTGCAGTGGAACTACTGATCCAATTTTATACAGTGAACGTCAGACAGAGTAGCATTCACAGAATTGCCAAGTTTTATCTTAAATTGAAATAGTGAGAACTGGCATTTAATTTTATAATCAACTTGCTTTTCCTAGGTTTTTACGGTGAAGAAAAATTTGTGAAATATTTATTTATTTTCGTAGCTTTCGTGTTTCAAAACAGTTCAATAGAACATTAAGTATATTAACAGGAATTTAAAAAAAGTACAGGGAAATGAATATAGATTTGTTTGTAAATATCTGATTATGTATGATATGATATATGACTATCTGTAAAGTTAACCGTGACCCTGGAACGCAAACGGAAACTGAAGGAACAGGGTGGATATTAGTCAGTAAGAGTACTCATTGATTTATTAAATACATTAAGGTGACAAGTGAGAGGCATTAAAATTAAGTGAAATTGGAGTTTCTTTTCTTTACGAATAGAAATGTTGGATTCAATCTTAACCATCCGGTTCCAAGGACCAGAACAAAAAACAATCTATTGAAGACGAGAACAAGTAAAAATCAAAATCAGACATTTATTCAAATTAGGCTGAAATTCAGCACTTCTTGAATGTCGATTTAAAAAAAAACTGTCCCAATCTACCCATACTTTTTTTAGGCTTCTTAAAGGGTGTTCCAACCCTATCATCATTTTTTAGGTAAGCTTGATTCATCGCAACGACGGGCTGTCACCGTCGACCGGCCTGCCGGGGTCGCGGGACTTATGAATAAGCGTGACCCCGGAACGTAAAGGGCTATTGAAGGACACCGTTGATTTTAGTCCGTACGAGTCTGAGAGTCCTTTCTGCCCTGCCCTGGGTTGGAGGACTCATTTTATGATTTTACCTTGATAAACGTCCGTCAATAGCTCTTTACGTTCCAGGGTCAAGGTAATGAAATAAGTCCCGTGACCAGATAAGTCCCGCGACCGTTACATCACAGCTTACGGTTTTTCGTTACATCAATTTAAATAATACTATGAAAGTGACGTCAGAACCATAACATCTCAACGCTATGGTTTTTACACAGTCACGAACACCATAGCCATACTCCTATAATTGATACAGGGTGTATTAAATTCTACTTTTACGGTAAAAGTGAGCAGCTTCTGCCTTCAACTTCAAAATCAAATGTTTTATTTCATAAGGGCCTCAATGGGGCGGGCATGCGGGCAGCGAGTAAAGGGCAACTCGCTGCCCGACCTTGGACCATGCCCGGGTCGACGGCGCGTCGAGTTCCACGCGCGCCTCAAAGAGCGTCAGCATAATGACGGAGCCCCCTCTCAGAGGACCAAAGCCTGCCGGGATCGCGGGACTTATTCCATCACCGTGACCCCGGTACATAAAGGGCTATTGAAGGACACCGTGGATTCTAATTAGTACAAGTCTGACAGTCCCTCCCGCCCTGCCCGGGGTGGGAGGACTTATAAAAATGGTTACTTTTTTATGTTCGTTCTTTTAGAATTCATAATTATGTATATTATAAACATTTTTTATTAGTACTCATTTTTTTTTAATAGGGTACAATTTAATTTACTAATTCTAACCTGTTACTAATTCTACAATACTAATTATATACATGTAACATGCATAATAAAGTAGAGATTGCATCCTTACGTAGCCGAGGCGGGTCGCTAGGATGTTAAAAATAAATAAAAGGAAAAATCACTTTTTTTTATTAAATTCGTAGTAAGATCACCCTGTATAATTCCGAAATCAAATTCGTTAAACCACTATAGAATCCAATTGATTTTCCCATAATTTCACTTTCTCAGTACACTTTCATTTTCCGATGGTTGTCTACGGTTGGATTGTCTACGGTTCATTGTTACGGTAGCTCGAGCAAAAGATCGGGTGGAATGAGTTGAGTGCTGGAATTGTCTAAGTTTAGCACGAAAAGTCATTATGTGTTTGGTCACTTTATTTTTAGGTGACCGCTTATTTTGGAACGTACCTACTTTGTTATCGTGGTAAAATCATCAAATGAGTCCTCCCGTCCTAGATGTCTGTCAGATTCGTACTGACTTAAATCCATGGTAAAAAAAATTGTGTATGTAGGTTTTTCAGTGACCCGTGAGATTGATTGTTGCAACTTTTCTAGGTCTATCTGTGGATAAAATTAAAAAATGATATCATCTTGCCGAGGTTTATCTGGGTAGTTGTCGAAATTGTAAGTCGAAATCTTAGTCGACTTCCAAGTCGAAAAGTGGACCTCTAAGTCCCAGTTGAGAAAACTGGCGAATTTTACAGTAGTAAGATTTAAAAAAGTACAACCTACGGTGCCTAAGTTTTATTCTACGATCTTTTCTTTTTTAAACGATGCCCACATTTTAAAAAATGAACAAAGGAAGATCAACGAACGTTTTGCCAAAGAGATCGTAAATAACTGCTCCTAAATCAGTACGTATCAAATAATAACTGGACTGACAGCCCATCAACTACTGAAGCGTTCTTACAATTTATTAACAGTACACTGAACGATATCCGATACAATATTACTATGGAATCGTTTGTGAGGGATACCAGACGTTATATTCTATTTATATTTATATACGAGAGCAGTGGTGAGTGTGGGTTCGAATTTGAAGCCAGCCAGGCATATTACTTTGTGTAATTTATTTCATTACCACTGCTCTCAAAACGTTAACGGAAAACGTCGTGAGATTTCGGCATGTCCTAGAAACGAAAATTCGAAGACATGTGACATCTACCAACCCGCACTGTGCCCGCGTGGTAGAATTTGCCTTTCCACCCAACCTGTGTGTGTGATCAAAGATTCAGTGATGGCGATAATACCTCGAAGACTGAAGTCATTTTGACACGTCGCTAGTTTCTATGTCATTACATTAAAAATGTAGTTTTCCACGACTTCTCCGCAGGTCATGAGTAGTGGCTTTGACTCTAAGGAATTATCTGTCAAAGTGTAATATCATTCATTCCTAGTTCGGACTCGATGACACGGGGCGTAGAAAACGTCCGTAACTAAGGCCGAAACCACGGGTATTGTGCTTAGAGATTAGACCCTTTGCTACCAAATAGATCCGCATTATTCGGTGCTGAAAAGTTACTTTATCTCATCATATTACTATATAGCATTGTACAATTCAAATTGAAATGTTCACAGAATATTTAGTTATATATTTACTTTAAAAATAATTAATAAAATTGACAAGCTATTCGTACACAATGTATCATTAGTACATACATAATATAAAACAAAGTCGCTTCCCGCTTCCTGTCCCTATGTATGCTTAGATCTTGATACAGTATTTTATAATCGATAGAGTGATTCAAGACGAAGGTTTTTATGTAATAAACATGGATATTATAGTAGAAATTGGACCCGTGCGGAGCCGACGCGGGTCGCTAGTAAGGTATAATCATAATATTTTTGACCATATAGCCAGTTTTAGTATGTTCTCTTGTGTTCCAAAATATTTGACAAATATTTAAGAGGGCCTATGCAACACAACAAACGTGATTTTTTTGTTCAGTTTTTAAAGATAATCGCCTCGCAGTTGACCGGTTTTTGAATATACAGGTACTTTAACTGACATGACAACAAATACTACTTAACATTACAGGAGACTCGAGCACATGTTTAGAATAAATTTAAGGGTTGAAACTCAAAATTTTGGGACAGAATCGTCCAATCACAGTGCCCAACTTGACATGCAGATGTCATGTAAGGAACACTGCACGTCAATGAGGCAATGAATATTTATGAGTTTTGGCTACTACCGTGAACCCTGACTTTCTTGACTATTTTAGGCCTTTGTTAGGTTGTCAGAGCATAAAATTTAGGTACAAAAAGGTAAACTTAATAATAATAATATTCCACAACTATCACACAACGCCATCTAGTCCCTAGCTAAGCAGAGCTTGTGTTATGGGTACTAGACAACAGATAACCATACTTATAAATAGGTACATACATTTTTTTTGCCGTTTATGTCCCACTGCTGGGCAAAGGCTTCCCCCATGTCCTTCCAAGTGCTCTTTTCCAGTGCCACTTCGGACCAGCCCTCAAGGTACGCATCAAGATCGTCTTGCCACCTCTTTTTGGGCCGGCCTCAGTGGCGGCATCCATTCTCAGGCATTCATTGTGTGCATATTTTAGAAAAATTACTCCCAGACAGAACAAATGATCATGTTCATCACACAAACATTTATCCTGGGTGGGGTAGGGTCCAATACCACTAGATACACAGGCCAGTCAAAAAAAAATTAGTAAAATCTTTGTAGAAATTACATTCAAATTCGTCAAATGGAATATTGTATTCTATTGCTTGAGTAATAGAATAGATAATAGATTACTTCATCATCAGCCTACACATATTCCCACTGCTGAAATACAGGCTTTTTCTCTGTGAGAGGGAGTGGGCCATAATCCACCTCGCTTGCCCTTTGCGGGTTGGTAGATGTCAAAAAATCCACAAAGTTAAGTAACTAAATATATCTGGCAATTAAAATAGGATTTTACGTCTATTGGTAGACCGACTATTATTGATTAGCAATAGTAATTGAAAAGAAAACTAAAATACGTGACACGATAAAGTTTCATATTATTTATATCTAATTAATATTTTTGTGAGGGCAAGTTATAATCCCGAAATTAGTATTCTACATCATAATACAGTTTGAATTAGGTATATTTTCCCGGGATTTTGGGACGGGCTCGAAAAAATTCAATATACTGTATTGTGACGCACAGGAAAATTCCAATAATAAATTGAAATTTTCCGTCAAAAACATATGAGAATATATACAGGTTGAATTTTTTAACATGACATGGATGGCTAAATCCGAAGCTATGAGGAATATCGAAAAATATTGAAAAGACTCAATTTGTTGAAAATCCGGTATTCCGTTTATAACAGTTTGCCGTATATCATAATTTCCTAGAATTTGATAGTTATAAGCGACACTATCGAATAGTGGAATAATTATTTAAAAAATAGGGTATTTGACTAAAAATCTAATTAATCCTTTATGTAAACTTAACTTTATGTTGAGTTGGTAACCCTTTTGGTGTGGACATGCTCAGCAAAATTGTTATTGTATTTTTTTTTTTCCGTGTGTGTGTCCAATACCGAATAAATGTTTTTCCATTGTATTCTTCTATTCTATTCTATTCTAAACCTAAATTGACGTAGATACGACGCTTTTAAAACTGCTAATACGACACAAAAAAAAGTACAGTTTTTACTTGCTTCTGACGTCATGAGTTTGGATTCATTAAATCTATATAAATATGGACCGGTTTAACAAAAGGAAAAATAAATGTCCATTGTTTTTCAAAACTGTAGCTGATGGTAATTTAATAATAATATAATAATAATAATATATTTTGGTAATGTAACTGCATGACGGACTAATTCAATAGCTTTTTCACTAAATTAACGTGTAACACTTACGATACCAAAACAAATCTTTCTTTCCTTCTCCAACACCTGCTCACATCAGTTTTTTTCCTCTAAAAAGCGAACGTTCGATACGAACGAACGATACGCGACGAAACATATTTCCTATTATTACACCTCGAAACCATCTAGTCCTATATGAAACAAGACCAAGTATCTAAATTAAAATATTTAATTTAAATACGTCTAAACGTCGGGATTCCAAAACATATAATATCTTATAAACATCTATCATGAATATATAATTTATATTTTGTTTCGTCCGGAATATTTCTAAAGAAAAACCGATATTAATTTGACAAAACCATGTTTAATTTTCTGTAAATTGTATTCAATTAAAACGTTACAAAGTGTTTAAGGAGTGTCAGAGGAGAGGAAGAGGGCAGGGGGAGAGACAGAGCGTTGTCTTTTCTTTAGCTGTTGGTATCTTTCATAATGGTAAAATCTTCCAAAGTCGAGTCGTTTGATCAGTAGTTTAACTAATATTTTGTTAATATCCCAATTTCTTTTTTAACTAATGGGTAAAAATGTAGAAGCTTCTGGCACCCAACGAAATAAATAAATTCGATTATGCGGTGGTTTCTACAGATAATTCAACAATTAATAAGGCTGCGGGGTCGTGGGACTTATTTCTATTACCGTGACCCCGGAACATAAAGGGCTACTGAAGGACACCGTGGATTTTAGTCAGTACAAGTCTGACAGTACCTCCTGCCCTGCCCGGGGTGGGAGGTCTCATTTGATAACTTTAACACGTAAAAAAAAAAGGCTGGTTAGTTATTAATAACTAGCGGTCCGTCCCGGCTTCGTACGGGTGGAGGACCCGGTCTAAAACCCGGTCCCGATGGTTACAAACACAACAAAAAAATAATTATCCGAATCGGTCAAGCCGTTTTCATGTTATGTCGTGACAACGGAAAACGGGTTTCATTTTTATATATATAGATAAATAAATCATCTGTGAAAATTTCAACTGCTTTCGAATATTAACCTTACACTACTGTGCTACAGTTGAAAATGTATTAAAGAAAGGAGAAAATTCACACTCCATATATTTTGGGGCCTTTGACTATCACGATTCATGAGATACTGCCTGGTGACAGACGGACAGACAGACAAACCGACAGCGGAGTCTTAATAAAAAGTCCCATATAAATAAGACCCTAAAATTCTACTTCAGTAAATACAGAAGTTAGAGAAGTCTATACAATTACTTTTCTAATAAGCAGGGTTTTTGAAATTCGTCTTACTATTCGGTTGCCATGATAACCGGATCAACAATGGTTCTACGGAAGCTTCCGAATTTCTGAAGGATGTGTCAGGTGGGGCGAACGGTTTTTACAAATGCTATAATAATAATATATTCCACAACTATCACACAACGCCATCTAGTCCCAAGCTAAGCAGAGCTTGTGTTATGGGTACTAGACAACTGATAAACATACTTATATATTTCTAAATACATACATATTATAGATAAATTACACCCAGATACAGAACAAATGATCGTGCTCATCACACAAACATTTGTCCTGGGTGGGAATCGAACCCACGACCCCCGGCATAGCAGTCAGGGTCACTAACCACTATACCAACAGGCCAGTCAAAACAAAATAGAACCTTAAACCTGGCTTTACACGGGCAGAGACAACAGGGTATTTGTTTATGCCCTGCGATTTTTTTTTTATGTTTATTTTTCAGCAATAAGGCAAATAAATTAAAGTAAATATTATATAATAACAAATTCTATCTATGAAACTATTGCATTTGGCTGTATGACTCATTTTCTTTGCCTTAATATAATACATTTATGAGTAGATACGTCAATACACCCTTGTGCACTAAATTCGATTGTGTGCAGCCTATACCCTGCACAAAGAAGCACTTTCAGGGCAAGAGAAGTGAAAATAACAAACATAATCATGAACCTCCTCCTTATTGAAGTCGGTTAAAAATAGGATAATCTTGTGATAAGGCCTCAGTAGTGATATTCGTCGAAAAAAACGATATAAAACGAAATAAGAATCTATTTTAAATTCGATACATTCAAAATTGTAAACTTCCGCATCCGGGATCGAACTCCGCACCTTACTTCATTGTGGTTTAACACCATTTTCAATTGTATTATAATTTCCAGCGTCATTTCTTTTCATGCGGTGAACGCTGTAATCAATTGGTTTTGTTATCAAGCCAGAGAGGCATTGTGGTTGCGAAGTACCGTGACGGATTGCGTAACTTTGATAGGTGCTAAAGGTATGGGTGCTAATAGTATCGATGCTTATTAACAAGTGGTAGGAGTCCCTGACAATTTTACAGTCTAAAAAAACTTTTTTCAAAAAAAAAATAACCGTCTTCAAAAACAACCACAAAAAAGGGTAAAATAACCTACAAAATAACTTTTCTTTCGGAAGTCGGTAGCTTTGTTTTATTATTTCGATGTCTTTTTGCCACCGACTTCCGAAAGAAAAGTTATTTTGTAGGTTATTTTATCCTTTTTTGTGGTTGTTTTTGAAGACGGTTAATTTTTTTTTGAAAAATGTTTTTTATTTTACTCTTTTTAGTTTTAATATTCAACCCAAATTCTTGGCAAATACATCATTTTCTTACATGTGCACTAGAATTTTGTAATCCGTAGCACCGGTATTAACATCGCCCATGTTGTGTACATAAAAGAAAGTTCCAATAAAATTCCCTATCTCAAAAAATGCTGAACAGAGTTCGATGAAACTTGCAGTATTCCCTAAGGTGAACGATCCCTAGTACAACAAAAAAAACAATTTTGAAAATCGGTCCACAATTGGCGAAGTAATCGCGTAACAAACACGCAAAAAGTAAAGATCATCATGTCATCCAAGTAGGCGAAATTAATAAAAATGCTCACAAAATAAAAAGTACTGAACCAAATTCGATGAAATTTTTATGGGACCACACTGATCACACTAATCGGACTAGAAACCTCGGAGTAATCGATGTACATACATAAGAAAAAAAAAAAAAAAACATACCGACCGAATTGAGAACCTCCTCCTTTTTTTGAAGTCGGTTAAAAAGCAGAGAATTCCAATGATTCAGCGCAAACTTTATGACATAAATTAGCAAAAAACATTTTTAAAATAAACATACTTGTAGCTTCTTATTTCATAAATTTTCTAAACACGAAATAACTCAAAGAAAAAATTCAATAATTTTGGCAAAAAATATAACGTCGTGGTGTAGAAATTATTGAAATCGAATCAGGATTTTGAACAAATTATAAGTATTCAGGTTTCGCATGTACTAAAAATAATGTTGTATTTATATACTTCAAAGAATAAGCAGGGGCCTTAGTAAAACAGCATACGACAGTAAACGACAATCGTTATCGTTCAACAGTCACCAATACATTTTCAACTTTATACCCCAGCGCGTAATGTTGAAAATCTATTAAAAACTCTTAATCGATAACGAACGAAACAAACGAAAACGATCTGTGAACTTCAATAGATTTTCAACTTTACGCGCTCGGGTATAAAGTTGAAAATGTATTGGTGACTGATGAACGATAACGATTGTCGTTTACTGTCGTATGCTGTTTGACTAAGGCCCCAGGCCATCCAAAGTGGAAATGTTGCCAATCTGGGAACGTTCTCAAATGACAGCGATGCACGTGGAGGAGTACTTTGACGCTGTGCCTTTTGGCCTTTTTGTTGTTTATTATTATCATATTTTAAATTTTAGTTTTAATTAAGTATTTTTCGTAATATTTGTTAACATGTAAATTTTCTATACCAGATTTCTATACCAAAAAGAAAGACAAATAAAATATCGAAAAAATACCTTCTAAACAAATGCACTAGCTTAAGACATTCGTGGTAATATTTCTTTCACTTTCGCACAAATTTCAAAAATCTAGATTTTGTTCTACCAAAATCACGAACCTCGTAAAAGACCATTATTATGCAACATGCGTATTCGTTCCGAAACCATTTGCTTATCCCTACTTAAACATACATAAAAGAGAGAGCTTTCAAAACAAATTTTGCTTACTTCCTTACACAAATATATCGGATGGCGCAGAACGTCAATATACCATCGACATCTCGACTTTAAGGTCGGAAATCTATCAACAGGATATTTTTATGTAGTACGAAAATAGTATGTGGGCTTTAAATGACGGTAATAGAATTTATACTTTAACACCTTATTTTTATGGTTCAGTACCAAAAAAAAGCTCTGGGACGGAAACCAGTGGCACGCGACTGATCGATACGTAACACGTTGTACGTAACACACTCATTATAATATTATGTATAAATAATGTAACAAAAGAAAGCCTGAGCCTTTTTTAAGGGGGCCTTTATATCATCAAATGTATCTTCCCACCCAGGGCGGCGCGGGAGAGACTTCCAGACTCGTACTCACTAGAATCCATGTTGTTCCTTCAATAGCTCTTTGATTTAATGGTCACAGTTACCTGATAAGACTGTCCCCGACCCCGGGAGGAAAGGCTGTGCTTTCCTCCCGGGGTCGGGATGTTCCGGCCGGATGAACATGCACGGTGCACGGAACGGCGGCAAGTGGAAAGCTCAGAGTTGACAGTCATGATCATCATTAGGCCGGCCGCATATATCAGTTATCCTGATCCGTTATCTATCCGTAGACAGTGAAATCATACAAATGTGTGTGCATGTCACACACATTTGTATAACTTCCCGTACAAATTTAGAAAAAACGGATCAGGATTCCTGATCAAGAAAACTAATGTAAGCGGTTGGCCTTAGTCTATAATGTTCCCACTGCTGGGAGACCGGCCTCTTCGCTGTAAGTGGTAGAGATATGGTTGTGTTCACACTATCTCGCCTGGTAAGTGAAGATTAGGTCGACGGTGAACCACGCTTGCCTAGAGGTGTCCTATTCACTTTTGTATTTTACTATAAGGAAAAAAAAGATAACTATCCGGAAATACCGAAATGAATGTATCTGTGTCTCTGTTAAACATTTATTTAAAAAAATACTGGCAACTTCGATCCATATTAGTTCGACACCCCTAGTCTATATTATTGCTACTTCTTTTTTAACATTACTTCATTAAGTTAACCATACAATCGTGACGAGCTTATTTCATAAAAAATTGCAACTTAAATCTCAATGCACCTGTATGCACTTAAAATTAACAAATTTATTAAGACATCGTAGTTTCTTAACAAAACATTTGACAAGATAAATAGCTGATTCGTTCTATGCCATTATCGGTAGCATAAAAATCAATCAAGTAATAACGCAACCTAAGTTTCGAAACGAAAACGTTTTCGTTTACGTTAACCGTTGGCAATGTATTGGCCCCTAACTAATTTAAAGGTAATTAGAGTTGCAGTGCTCCTAGCATGAACAAATGGATCTAGCTCACGTTATAGAAACGTTTTCTCGATAGTCTTTCGTAAGTTCTCGTATAATATAATGTCTCAGTGAAAACATTGTTATTGTTTCTGATTTTATTTTAGTTTTTTTTTCGCAAACCTTTTAACGGGTTACCATTAAAAGGTTTGCGTCATCCCTTATATACTGTATATACATATAGTCATACCATATACAGGTTGTTTCTTTTAAATGGGCCAAAAGGGAGAAATCCTTATCCATAAGAGATACGGTAAAATTTTCTTAGGAACCTTGAGCTCTTTTTTGATGTTGCGTTTTTCTTTTTTTGGTCAAGTGTGAGTTGTCCCCAAAAATGAGTAAAATTGACCAAATTTTTTTTAATGCCTTTCGGCTCTGTTTCATGTAAGAATCATTTCATTGTATCGGAAGAAAAAAATCGGGACGGCGGAAGTTGGTCAAATTTAGCAAAATATTTTTTCATACAAATTGTTTGAACGAAAAAAATTCCAATTTTTTTTAAGATGTTATTTGATTTAGTGTCATGTAAGGATCATTTCATTGTATGGGAAGAAAAATGTCTTGACAGTGGAAGTTTGTCAAAAATACAGTAATGTTTCTTCTTACAGCATAAACACGTATTATTAGTACTCAGATTTGACCCACTACGACCCCCGCCGGATCATAGTGAAAGTTTATTAACTCAAAACCTTGAAAACTCAAAATAAAAATTCTGTTGCCCATAATCTTGAGAGCAGCACTTAGTTCAGTGGTATAAACTACCCCGACATAATTCAAAATCAAAATATTTTATTTTACATGGGCCTCAATGGGCACTTATAATACGTCGAGAAGAAAAAAAAATGGCACGGATCGGGTTGGTCGTTTTCATGGAGAAGAGTCGACAAGAAACTCCATGGTTACTCTTTTAAGAATACGAGTTGTGATGTGAGTCATTGATTCCAACTCAAGCATTGTATTTTGTAATTTATTTCATCACTTTTTCTTTCAAAACGGTGAAAGAAAATAGTGTAATATACTTTAGATTTATTTTGAGTAACTAGCCGTCCCGGCTTTGCACGGGTGGAGGACCCGGTCTAAAATTTGAGATTTAAACTATCCTATCTCTCAAGTTGGATCGAACTGCACATGGTGTGCGAATTTTATTATAATCGGTTAAGTGGTTTAGGAGTCCATTGAGGACAAACATTGTGACACGAGATTTATATATATTAATATTTATATATATTAAGATTATATATATTAAGATTAGTTTATTTTATGCTATCAGTGTTGCAATAAAGAATGGTTGCTCTCAAAGAGAGGACTTCGATAGCAATAGGATCAGCTATGACATTCTCTAAAAGACTGCCAAGAGCTCGTCGATTAGCTGGTAATAAATTTTCAACTTTATAACTATAGTACATAAAGTTGAAAAACAAAGATAAATTGTCTCAAAGACAAAGAGCGACAAAGAGACAAAGGCCCTAGCACGACTTTTCCCGTTTTTGTGACGTAAACTACTCGCTTAGACGACTTTACCAACAATTTTCCATCTTGCACAACGAAATGTATTCTGTATTTCAAAAACCGTGTTAAATGTAAGATTACCAAATTTTTAATTTGATTTCTTTGAACAACCAACAAGTGGGTTTAGGAGTTACAAGCAAAACATCAATCGTCACGATACAAATCTGAGTTGAAAAAAGTGTGAAATTACTATTTTGTATGGCCGTCACAGTTGGAAATGAATTGAAAAGGAAACAAAATATATTGTGAAAGATAACGTGAATAAATACAAAAGTAATTTTGAGGCAATAGAATAAATATACCAACTCTTTGTTCCATTTAACTGTTGTGAGAATTAGTAGGTTAGTAATTATTTTTATGCAACACATTGATTCAACAAACTATAATAAACACATTGAATATAAAGAAAATAAAATTCCGACGAATAGGGTAATTTACTGCAAAAATAAATTGAAAATTTGTCAAGTCTGTTAAAGTATTGAAAAATAATAAACATGTTTTTTATGTTTTTTTTTTTTAAATCAATGAATATTGACAAAGATAAAACGCTTCGTAATTCGGGAGTAGGGGCTTGTGGTTTCATAACGCCTGTAAAATTAAACCGACCGAGTGATATTTTTTTCATTTTTAGAAGCGTTGTTACTTCGTCAATTTTGGTTTACGTAACAAAACAAAAAATACGGGTCACATATTTTTTTGTTTTTTTTTCAGCCTACCAAAATTTTTGGGGAAAATAGCCTATTGAGAAACTCCTTTTTTCATGTTGTTTTAAAAAGAAACACTTTCAACAAAGCCGAGAAACACTGCAATCAGGAGCAGTGGTGGCCCAGTGGTATCGGTCCCGACTGGAACAGTGGTGGCCCAGTGGTATCGGTCCCGACTTACGAGTTATAGGTCCTGGGTTCGAACCCAGCTAGGCGCGTTACTTTGTGTAATTTATTTCATCACCACTGCTCTCAAAACGGTGAAGGAAAACATCGTGAGGAAACCGGCATGTCCTAGAACCAAAAATTCGAAGACATGTGACATCTACCAACCCGCACTGGGCCCGCGTGGTGGATTATGGCCCACTCCCTCTCACAGAGAGGAGGCCGGTGTCCCAGCAGTGGGAACATAATAGGCTGATGATGACTGCAATCATATTTTAGTTTAAAGATGATATGAAAGAAACACTTTTTACGGTTCCGTACCGTAATGTTAAAACACCTACCCTACTACTAAGACCTCGCTTTCCGTCTGTTTGTCTGTCCGTGCCACCGTCTGTCACCAGGATGTATGACAGAAACCGAGATAGACATTTGAAATTTTCACAAATCTATGATGTATTTATGTTGCGATATTACAAAAAATACTAGAAAACAGAATAAAATAAATAATTTGATTGGCCTGTTTGTCTAGCTAGTCGTTAGTGCCCGGGTCGTGGGGTCGATTCCCACCCAGGACAAATGTTTGTGTGAGGAGCATGATCATTTGTTCTGTGTCTGGGTGTAATTTATTTAGAAATATAATAAGTATGTTTATCAGTTGTCTAGTACTCATAACACAAGCTCTGGTTAGCTTGGGACTAGGTGGCGTTGTGTGATAGTTGTGAAATATTATTGTTATTTAAAGGGCAGCCAGTAGAAAATAACGTGATTTATTTGCTCATTTTTGCTGGAAATTGATAACGGCAGTCAACTAACATTTGACGTTGATATAAGGGTCGATTTGTAGTTACACTTTTTTAGACAAGTTTTCAACGGCTGTTTTATTTTTTGTGGGAAGACGGACTAAGTCCCCTTAATACGCAAGACGATCTCCGGCACCGTAGGCGCGGGCATGCGAGCATGCCCGGGTCGACGGCGCGTCGTGTTCCACGCGCGCCTCAAAGAGCGTCAGCATAATGACGAGGGCCCCTCTCAGAGGGCTAAAGCCTGCCGGGGTCGTGGGCCTTATACCATCACCGTGACCCCGGAACATAAAGGGCTATTGGAGGACACCGTGGATTTTAGTCAGTACAAGTCTGACAGTCCCTCCCGCCCTGCCCGGGGTGGGAGGCCTCATTTGATGATTTTACAACGTAAAAAAAAACCCATAATAATGTACCCATTAAAAGTTTCTTCACAATTATATTTCGAATTCTACATAATTATACAGGGTGAATTTGAATAAATGCGACAAAATGAAATGGGAGCTTCAGTTACAGTAACATAGTAATTATAAACTTTTTTCTACAATCTAAGTTGTTAAAAAAAATACGTGATTATCGTTTTCAAAAGGTCCATTGATATTATTAGCTTTATTTAAGTACGAATTATCGGTATTCCAGCATTTAATATGCAAAATAAATGTAAGAAAAATCAAAGTATCAAAAAATCTCGTCCCACTCATCACAGTGTAATCCTCGAGCACTCGTGTTCCGTTCATATCGTAACACTGACAATTTTTTTTTAATTACACATTTATGTGTTTTCTTGACAACACGTATTATTGTTTATTTAAATTTGTCGCATCTATTAAATTTCACCTTGTATAGATCACATATAATTTGAATTCATATTAATAAATGGAAAACTGCACCATTACCGAATCCACCATTTATTCAATAAAATATAATTATCATCTTGGAACTTGAATTTGCCGGTCATGTCCTATCACACCGCGCTGACATACGTCACCCTGACTTGTCTCTGCTTGCTCCACTAAGGATGTACTACGATGCGTAGGGTTGGGATTCCAGTTACCGTTTCTCGTTTAACAATATTAAGTTTTAAAAAAAGCATAACTATATTGGGTTTGATTTAGTAACAATGACTGTACCAAATAAATTACAATTAACTGAAAATTCAGTTTCACAAAGCTATATTACTGAAACAAATATAACTCAATCGAATATAATCGTCGTAACCAACCTAATAACGGTTATAATAAAAATATGCTGAACAAACTTGCAATAATACTCAGTGTTACAAAAGAAATAAATATTGAACAACTGGTCACACTGAATTATATTAATACTAGCGAATTGACTCTGCTTTGTGTGATTTTACGCTTTGGGTTTTATTTAAATTAAAATATGTTTATTTGGCTTAATACATATAAAACGGGTATGTATTTTTTCTATACGAGTAATATAAAAATGGATCGCTAAATGTGTTGCTAAGCTCATAACTCGAAAACGGCTGGACCGATTAGGCTTATTCTTTTTTTTTTTGTGTTTGTAACCATCAGGACAATTTTTTTTTTGGGTCCACATGTCCACCCCTGCGAAGCCAGTGTCGCTAGTGTTTAACAAAAGCTGTTATGACCAGTTGACATAATTTCATTCACTAGGTATATTTTTTTACTATAACGATCAAATAACGAATTCTTGATATAATTTCTTTGTTAATGCGCCTTTGAAATTATAATCAATTAGTGTAATACTAACTGTTCCCTTTGGTTTCAACTTTTCTGCTCGGCTCCTATTAGTCGAAGTGTGATGTTATGTAGCGCCCGGACTTAAACCATCACCGTGAGCCCGGAACATAAAGGGCTATTGAAGGACACCGTGGATTTTAGTCAGTACAAGTCTGACAGTCCCTCTCGCCCTGTCCGGGGCTGGAGTCTTTCATTTGATGATTTTACCACGATAAAAAAAAAGAATAAAGCGTGTGACGGGTTCAATTCCCGCTCGGAACAAATATTTGTATGATCTGTAAGTAGTTATTCCGGGTCTGGGTGTTTGTGAGTTTCTATGTTTGTAAACGTACCCACGATACAGGAGAAATTCCTAGAGTGGCGCAACGCTTTTATAAAAAAAAATCCGTTGAGTTTACAGACAGATACGTCAAGTAACATTATTTTCTATAACTATTTTAAATTGTAATACAGTTATTATTGTGATACAATTTCATGTAACAGTTATTAGATTTGCAGTCTACGCGTAATAATTTGAACTAGATTTTTTTGTAATACGGAATATTGCTTAGCTGAGTTACGATAGAAATATTTGCGGTTTTAGAATATTCTCGATTTAGGTATTTCATCTTAGCATCGTTATTTAAGGTGATTGCGTCGAGGTAGGTCGCGAAATTTAAATTTCAGTTTTTTCTTTGAAAATTTCAGGTGATGGATGTTGGATGTCTGGTATAACTTGTCTTCTTCAAAATATATAAATATCATCGTCATCTCAGCCATAGGACATCCACTGATGAACATAGGCCTCCCATTTAGATCTCCACAGATACCAGTTGGAAGCGACCTGCATCCGGCGTCTTCTGGCGACCTTTATAAGGTCGTCTGTCCACCTTGTTGGTGGACGTCCTATGCTGCGCTTGCTAGTCCGTGGTCTCCACTCTAGTACTTTTCGACCCCATCGGCCATCTGCTCTGCGAGCAATATGGCCTGCCCATTGCCACTTCAGTTTGTAATCCGGTGACTTTAGTTCGTCTACGGATCTCCTCATTTCGAATTCGATCACGACAATTAAGGCACTCGCTATAGTTTCTTTTTTTTTATCCCAGACGCTGCACGACCCCCCCCCCCCCCCCGCTCAAGTTCTCTGGCCGTACGCTCTCTTTCACTGACTTTCTGTCATTTAATGCAATTCATTATTTTGCATTGTATCTTAAGCCCAATATCATTCTTAATTCTTGGGCATTTGAATTATTTTTACAAATGATACCTATTGGTAGTATAAGAAAAAAAATCAAATTAGTTTTCATTCCTGAAGGTTGGCTACCCTAATTTTACCCTCGCAATGATTCTATCGGTATCAAACACATCGAAATCTTTTCAGGTGTTCAGAAGTTATGGCCGAATAAATAGACCCACAAACATGCATACATGCACTCTAAAAGCAAAATATTTTACACACTCCGCGTATAAAAAATCAGTAGGTTTTTATTGTTTGTGCTGGGAAAGTTTTCAGGTAAACCAGTTTATTTTGTCAGAAGATGCAATAAAACGGTCCAGTGGGCAGCGAATATTACTTGCACAGTGCGTGAAATGCTTCATTGATTGGAAAAAAATTGAGTTTATTTTTAGACAAAACAAATCTAATCAATTAGTACTTGTTTTGAGTTTTATTTGAGTTTTTTAAATAAATATTTTTCTAGTTGGCAATGACTTTTTCAGAGGAATTTCCTAAATGAATTTTATAAAGTAAATTGGAAAGGTAATCGTGCGATTGATGTAAAAATGATGAAGCTAGCTGGAATCATTATTAGGTATTATATGGGAAACGTTTTCATTCTATATGTATGCTATGATCAATTACAACAAAATTAAGCAATAAAAGAAAGCATAATTTCCTTAACGCTTACTTAGATTACCTTAACTTATACTAGAAAAAAAAAATACAGAAGAAAATGAAACATTTGTCCTAAATAAAAAAACTATAATAATTTGCTGCTTTTCCCAACTATATTGGGGTCGGCTTTGAGTCTAAGTGGCTACAACTTTTACTTGATAATGGATATTACCCATTATCTCAATACCTTTTAGTAAGATTAATTAGCGGCAATTCGCGCCAGTGAATACCAGTAATTACTGTCAATGATCCTACTAAGTGTCTGCAGCTGAAAACTCGTTATAATATTGATGCCTAATTAAATAGAGAGACAGAAATCGCATTTCATAAAAAAAAACTTAGAAATAACTGTCTTACCACAAACAAGGTTCCATGAATAACGTCTACGCAATACTGGTTTTTATGTTCCAATTTTAACGCCAAAAGAAATTGTACACCGATTGAACTATGAGAAACAAGAGCACCGTTTCTAAATAATATATTATAATAAACTAGCTATCTATATTTTGGGACTGTATAGTTTATAACAGCAATCCCTGGGTCTAGACAGACTTAACTAGCTTTTTAAGTTACTAATTTTTGTATTAGTTTAGTAACAAATTAAAACTGTCGACTGACTGTGACATTTACAATATTATAATCTCACGACATCTAATTGGGCTACGGCCTTTTCTCTTTTCTCCTCGTTCACTTTTAAACATCTGTTCATACACGCAAACTGACTGGTCGAAAAGATAGTTCAAAGGTCGCCACTTATATATATGATTTTCTTCAAAACATAAAAAAACATTATTATGTTTTTAACTTTCAATTTATTTGTTCTCGTTGCATCATCTCTTCAGCTTGCAATTATCTATTATCTATATATATAAAATTCAAAACTGACTGACTGATCTGACAACGCACAGCCCAAACCGCTGGGCCCAGAAACTTGAAATTTGGCATAAGCCCTCCTTATAGCACGTAGGTGAGCACTAAGAACGGATTTTGCGAAATTCGGCCCCTAAGGGGTTGTTTTTGGGGCTGATAGTTTGTATGAAACTTCGCTACTGCAGGTGCTAGGAATTCCAAATTCTGCATGGGGTGTCTTTTTAGAACGTAGATTCTCACCATGACGGGATTTTGCGAAATCCGACCCCTGAGGGGTTTGTTTTTGGGGTCGATAGTTTGTATGAAACTTTGTTACTACAAGTGCTAAACGTCTCAAATCTTGTATGCCGGGTTCTTTTTAAGATGTAAAAGCTCAACAAGGTAAAAAAATTGTGAAACTCGACCCCTAAGGGGTTGTTTTTGGGGTTGATAGTTTTGAGATTTAATTTTATACATATGGATTCTTTGTTGGACGTTAGTGATACTAAAGACGGGATTTTGTGAAATTCGACCCCCAAGAGGTTGTTTTTGGGGTTGATAGTTTGTATGGTTACTACAAGTGCTAGGAGTCTCAACACGTAAGTGACAGTTAAAATGGGATTGATGTATTGATAGTTAGAGGTCTCAAATTTTACAGGAGGTTCTACTTTAGACATAGACTCTCACTAAGTGAGCATCTTGCGAAATTCAACCCCTTAAGAGTAGTTTTGGGGTTGTTAGGAAGGAATCCCAATATATTCATTGGGGTTATTTTAAGAACGTAGGTACCACCCAAGACGGGATACTGCGAGTAGATAGAAATTTTGTTAAATATTGATTTAGATTTTCGAAAAGTATCCCTTATAGAGAGAGAGAGGGTGGCTGGGAGAAAAAAATCACAAAAGCAAATTTCGAAAATCACGCGGACGAAGTCGCGGGCGGAGTGCTCGTCTTATCATATCTTTATTAATTAACTTACAATACAATCTCTCACGCTATCTTTAAATCATCCATCTTTCATATCCCATACAACTAAACGTATTTTTAAATAATTTTCTAATTCAAAAAGAAGTTTTTATCATTATTTTCTAATACCCAATCACAGAATATAAAAACAAAACAAACATTCTTCAAAAATAACGTCAAATATTTCTGATAAGTAATCAATACTACCCAGCGTAATCTGATGATTACGGGTGGGCATTCATTACTTTAAGGAAAATAAGAATCCTCATTATTTCTGAAAATAAAACTATTTTTATCAATAAAAGTCGGATAACTATCAAAATGTTGTATCTGTCTGCCTCCTACCTCTGAAACGAAAACCTTGTCAAAGAAATTAGGGTATTTGTTACTATTATGCTGGCATTTTCAGTTGAAAGGTCTACTATTTCAGTAGTTGTAGCTTTTATTCTGGCTACATAAAGTTTAATTTTGATGTAACTGTAGTTTCTGGACACGCAAAAAGAATTTTGTATGTGACGTGAGTGGTTCCCTTCCTATATACCGCAACTTTGTGAAAGATGAAATGTACTCATATTTTTTCTGTATATACAATTTCTTAGATATAAATTGGATGAAAGGTCGAAACGTGTAAATAAACTTTTTACGCAAACTTTTTCTAGCGCTACTCAGCTTGTGACCACTATGCAAATTGGAATATCATAATATTTTATAGGTTAATTTAAGTTTTTCGGGGATATTGCGTCAATTTACTGCATGAATATTTTACGTTGGAGTAATATGTAAAAAAATATGTGACATAGGTAATATAGGTACCGTAAGTGAATTGTTTTGTAACGCCAAAATTGTATCTTAATAGTAAGATCCTAACATGTACAGTTGAACACACTCTTAAAATACCAGTTATTTTTCAATACATTTTCACAAGTTATAACAATTAGCTCCGTACAGAATATAGAACGAATGCATCCAGCCACATCATGAATGAACATTCATAAGACAGTCTTGTTTTAATGTAAACCTAAACGAAGAAAAACATTGCGAGGAAACTCGTATGTCTGATACTGTTTCGTACGAAATACTGTGAATCGCGATCATTTATTATGATGCATAGTTACGCGCCAAAAATAAAGACTCGTTCCAAAATATCTCTACATTAGTGAAACTTCTAAAATATCAAAATACCTTCTATGTCTGTCTTGGTTATGAAAATTATTTTGATAAAAGTCAGATGCCCCATTAGTAACACGAACTTAAGTATCAAATTCGGTGAGAACCTATTTTTAACCGACTTCAAAAAGAAGGAGGTTATCAATTCGACTGTATGTTTTTTTTTTTTTTTTTTTTTTTGTGTGTTTGTTACGCGATTACTCCGGCGATTGTGGACCGATTTTCAAAATTCTTTTTTTGTTCGAAAGGAGATGCTTCCGGAGTGGTCCCATATTCACCAAGTCAAGATCTGATGATTGGATCCTGGAGAAATCGAGGGCAACCCTCAAATTTTATAGGCCCACATATAGTTTTTCGTAAATATTATGAAGTAATTTAAGTATTTGCGTATGGTAATCATAATTTCATGTAGCTGAGCTGATGATGGAAGGTACAAATCCTCAACAGTAAGGAGTAGGCATCAACTGATTTAGTTTGTGTTCGCTTATCTCTGGAACTACAAATCCGATTTAAGTCATTCTTTTTTTGTTATACTAGGTATTGTTCAACTGAGGGAACACTGCAATTTTCATCAAAATCGGTTCAGTAATTTTTGAGATAGGGAATTTTATTAGCTAATTTTGTACATGAGCGATGTTATTACCGGTGCTACGGATTACAAAATTCTAGTGCACATGTAAGAAAATGATGTACCTATTTGACAAGAATTTGGGTTGAATATTTAAACTAAAAAGAGTAAAATAAAAGCTTTTTCAAAAAAAAATGTAACCGCCTTCAAAACCAACCACTAAAAAGGGTAAAATAACCTACAAAATAACTTTTCTTTCGGAAGTCGGTGGCAAAAAAGACAATGAAAAATAAAACCACCGACTTCCGAAAGAAAAGTTATTTTGTAGGTTATTTTACCCTTTTTAGTGGTTGGTTTTGAAGGCGGTTACATTTTTTTTTGAAAAAGCTTTTATGTATAAAGTCTTTTAATAAAATAAAAATGTCACTCACCCTTCTCTCGATGGTAATCCTCCACCTTTTTCTCAGGCTCCTTGTGATGATGTGTAGAAGCTGGTAGAGCATCAGTGACTGGTTCAGTATGCGTTGGAACTAGATCACTACCCGATGGCCCAGTTTCTACTGTAGTGTCTACTTTGAAGGAATCAGACCCTGTTGTGTCTGTTCCTGTACTTTCTGGGTGCGTTGTATCAGTTACTGTGGTACCAGGGTACGTCGATTCAGTCCTTGTTGCTTTCTTCTGAGGAACAGTACTAATTGTAATGCCAGGAGTGGCAGTAGGATTGACTGAAACATTAGGTTCTGTGTTATACTTTTGCTTGTGCTTCTTGTTCTTTCGCTTCTTTGGAAAGAATAGAGCTGGTTCGCCTTCTTTCCCCTCAGTGCCTTCTGGCACAAGCGATATTCTGTCAGGAACATCATCATTAGCAGGCGTAGAGGAGTATTTAGCTGAGTATTTCGGATTTTCTCTTACTGTAATCGTATTTTTGGTGCTTGGGGTGGTGGAAGTTTCACTGCTGTCATCATCGTATATCATGTAAAGCTGAGGATTCTTGAAGACTGATAGTTTTCCAGATTCTACTTTCTTGTCTTTCAGCTGTCTTCCTTTGGTTGTTCGTCTTGGTACGGGATTAGCTGTAACTGCTTTAGCTAGACTTGCTCTGGGTTTGTACTTTTCGCTAAGAGAAACTTCTTTATCTTCATATTCTTCATAGTCGGGATACTTCTTCTTAATTTTTTGGAGCTTATAGTCATATTTGCCGGTTTCGGGGTCAGAGGATAACTGAGCTTGTATCTTTTCTCTTTCACGTTCTTCTTTATACATTTCTTCTTCTTTAGCTTTTTCTGATATCGCTACTTGTTCTTTAGCATGACGTTGTTTCAGTTCATCAACTGTGTCTAAAATCCTTGCTTTTTTTGCTTCACTCTCGTTTCTCTCTTGCTCTTCATCTAAAGATTCAGGTTTCCGTTTTTCCGGAGAATCAACCTCTTCGTCGTAATCCCCATCATCCTCATACTTACGCGATTTCTTTCTGTTAGCTGCCTTTGTTTCCTCTGCAATTATTCCTTTTTTATTAGGTAATTTCTTCTCACTTTCTTCGTCCTCTTCACCCCCTTCTGTATCTCTTGGTTCTTCTGGTTCTCTTGCATATTCTGGCTCTTTTGCATTTTCTGGTTCTCTTACATTTTCTGTTTCCTTTGCAATTTTTGCCTCTCTTGCTTCTTCTGTCTCTTTTTCTTCTTCAGTTTTTAGATTTGATTTCGCTGTTTTAATAGCTTCTAAAACAGAATTTGATGGTTGTTGTGTTATTATATTAACAACACCATCTATTTCGGATATTTGAGTATGATTTATTGCTTTGTCACCAGATATTACAGGTCTGTTGACATCCGACCAGTCTTTCTTTTCATAGTAATCTTCACTGTCGCTGCCTCCACCACCATCCTTTTCGTAATAATCATCGCCTTGCGGTTCAGCCACAGCTCTTAAAATAAAATTCATAGGTGGTGCCAATCGCTTCTTAGGTTTATTCTTCACTTGAACAAACTCTCCTAATTCCTCACCATGTTTATTTTTAAAGGGCACCCAATCCGGAAACAGATCACCTAAGTTTGATTCACGTTTTGTCACATTTTTTTCACTCACAGTTCCTATACTAAGCGCGTTGGTACTTATTACAAGAGAAATTAGTGTTAGCTGTATTGCTATCATTTTCACGTGTCTATTGAAGCATAACTCGATTGAATCACAGCACCAAGGTGATTGTGCGGCGGCTGCGCGCGACCAACTGTTTCTGACAGTTAAAACTACTATTATTTATATTGTTTGTAAAACGATTCTCTTCGCTAGCCATAACTATAGACACTGGAGAATTGTATGGATCTGTTGCTGGGCTTTTTTGTAGTTTTATTTCTTGAATGGTCGTTGTGGTCATTGTAGACATGATGTCATTGGAAAAAGAAATTCTTGATAGTAATAGTTGTAAGATAATGACTATCATGGATTACACGATCTTATAGAAAAATGACCATACAAGAAACCAGCACGTTCTTAGGATTCCAGAATTGCATAACAATAGAATGATTGTGTGTAAGTGAAATATTATATTATGCTTGAGCTTCCAACAATTTTTTTGGCGACGATTTAGTCTTAGAACCTGGTCATGTTTTCTTTACTGAATAATCTCAACGCTAATGTTTTGGCAAATAAGCGAATTAATGCCATTTCTTTTTTTAAGCAATGTTGCCCCAGACTAGGAATTTCTCCTGTAGATCATAAAAATATTTCTTGCGTGCGGGGATTGAAGCTCTCGCTGCGATTTCAGTTAATTTTGACGGGATGGTTAGTGCTATATCTGAGCATTAATTGTGTGTAGCGGGTTCGCGGACGATACAAATATTTGTGACAGTTTTTCCGGTTCCGGCTGATGTTTGTTAATGCACACGCTGGTATACCACTGTACTTATTATCACTTGATGAACTTTTTTATGGAGGTCTTTTGTCCTCATTAACATCATTTGACCTTGCAGAAACTCTTGTGTCGGATTAACTTATGGGTCTACTGTTAGGATCAAAACCTAACCCTACACATCATATAAGGCTTCTCAGCAATAAAATGTTTAAAAAAAAAATTGGGGGCCTTAGGGTGTAGATCTCAGGGGCACCCGAGGTTTGGTTTTCACAAATTTCCGGGCGATTTTAGGAATAAAATTACATTTTCTAGGAATTGTATACAATACGGATTACACACATTTCTGAACATATTATATTTTTTTGAAATAAAAATAACTTTTGTATAGGTATTGTTAATGCTATCTTTCTATTTTAAATAACGAAATGTAGGTCATCAATTTATTGACTAGTCAATAACAAAAGGTGTGAAGTCGTATCCATACTATTGTCATCGTGCGCTAGAGTGGAGACAGCGCCGTGAAATTGCAAATTATCAGTGCAATATTAAAATAAACTGGCGTTTTTAAAACGCTACTGTTTCAAAATAGTTTAACATTTTGTATTATACGGGGTATGATATTTTTTTTTATGCGAATATGACACTCTGTATGCAATCAGGGTATGATAATTTCAATCACTTGCAATATAAGGTATAATTGATATTAATTAAAAAATAATAATGTAATTAAATAGTGAGACGTCCAAAAACCCACAGTTGTCCCTTTTTAAACCTAACTCATTGCGTTCAATGAGTTTGCTCTTTACCTAATTTTTTTAACCGACTTCAAAAAGAAGGAGGTTATCAATTCGACTGTATGTTTTTTTTTTTTTTTTTTTTTTTTTTTTGTGTGTTTGTTACGCGATTACTCCGGCGATTGTGGACCGATTTTCAAAATTCTTTTTTTGTTCGAAAGGAGATGCTTCCGGAGTGGTCCCATATTCACCAAGTCAAGATCTGATGATTGGATCCTGGAGAAATCGAGGGCAACCCTCAAATTTTATAGGCCCACATATAGTTTTTCGTAAATATTATGAAGTAATTTAAGTATTTGCGTATGGTAATCATAATTTCATGTAGCTGAGCTGATGATGGAAGGTACAAATCCTCAACAGTAAGGAGTAGGCATCAACTGATTTAGTTTGTGTTCGCTTATCTCTGGAACTACAAATCCGATTTAAGTCATTCTTTTTTTGTTATACTAGGTATTGTTCAACTGAGGGAACACTGCAATTTTCATCAAAATCGGTTCAGTAATTTTTGAGATAGGGAATTTTATTAGCTAATTTTGTACATGAGCGATGTTATTACCGGTGCTACGGATTACAAAATTCTAGTGCACATGTAAGAAAATGATGTACCTATTTGACAAGAATTTGGGTTGAATATTTAAACTAAAAAGAGTAAAATAAAAGCTTTTTCAAAAAAAAATGTAACCGCCTTCAAAACCAACCACTAAAAAGGGTAAAATAACCTACAAAATAACTTTTCTTTCGGAAGTCGGTGGCAAAAAAGACAATGAAAAATAAAACCACCGACTTCCGAAAGAAAAGTTATTTTGTAGGTTATTTTACCCTTTTTAGTGGTTGGTTTTGAAGGCGGTTACATTTTTTTTTGAAAAAGCTTTTATTTTAAAGCTTAATACAAGACCATAGTTAGGGCAAGCTATTTTACCAAGATTAAAAAACTTATTTGATCGATCTTTCTATAGAATTCAATTGTTTTTTGCTGAAAAATAAAAACATTATTTTTTTAAAGAATACAACATTATTTTTCTATAGCTGTTTGAAATCTCTCTACGTTCTGTCATTTTGGTTTTTCTTCTGTAGCAAAACCCGTTTAGTTCTACGGTGTCATGCTACGGGTAAAAAAGGAAATGAGTGGAGTTTCACTTTTCTCAAACAGACACGAGGAAGTGACGATTCTGGTTGGAAGTTTTGAAGTCACTTTGTCACAAAAAAATTATCAATCTAATTTGAGTAAACGAATTTTGAGTTGTCTGTAACGGCATTTCAACCGCCGCGTTCCAACCGCCCGTCTGCGATGTCAAGGCTAGGTAACCGTCAGTTGACGAAACTCGTGTGCCGACCATCAGCTCCTGTAAGTAACTGACTCTTCGATGAAGGAAATCAGAACATCATCAACGACATTAAACACGTTATTCTATTTACAACGTTAAACTAACGTCATAAGGTTCAAAATCCAACAGCAAGTTTAACGTCGCTTACGACATTTGATTTGAGGTGGTCGTCTTGCTTCATCAGCAAAAACTGAGGTCACTGACCTTGTCGTCTGCTGAACCGAATTGTGTACATAGCGTGATAATTCGGGCCGTCTTGTTTGTTAATCGATTTCCGCGGGTATTCCGACTGTGTGTTAGTTTTTGTGGTTCAAATTACTGTGGCGTACGCTCGTGGTTGCAATTTGGGTACAACTTTAACGAAATACTGGCTGACCCGTGCCCACAAAGACGGGCAAAAAAAAATTTGAAATACATCATCATCTGCCTAGCCTTTCCCAACTATATTGTTGTCGGAGTCGAACCAGATACAGATGCATTTGGCATTTTTAACACTACACTAACGTAGCGCAAGCGCCATCAGGAAGTCATTTGCAAGCGGCCATTATCAATGGACGTCTTGTTGGCGCTTGCGCTTGTGTAATGACGGCTCCACGTTAGTGCCGTGAACCCCCGTGAACAGGCGCGAACAAGAATGTGGATGGTTTTTGGTTCGTTCGCGCCTGTTCCCCGATCAGTGTCGGTATTTTGTCCCGCGACAAAGGGTTCGCGCCTACTTTGCGCGGCGTTCACGTTATTTTTAATATAATTCTGGTAACTGTTTTTTTATAGAAAGTCTGAAATGAATTTTATATACTTAATTAATAAAGACAGTTTTAATCATATTCCTACAAAGTAAATTCAGCAAACAAAGTTTTTGCAGCAGCAGCTTTTACGTCTATTTCGCGGTAGGTTTCACGAACGACTGGAGAGCATTCCGATAGTGTGGAGGGCACGACTTGTGCCGAGAATTCACTAATGTGGAGCCGCCATTAAGTGTGATTTCCCGGGTCGACGGCGCGTCTTGTTCCACGCGCGCCTCAAAGAGCTGTCAGCAAATGACGGGGCCCCCTCACAGAGGGCCAAAGCCTGCCGGGGTCGCGGGATTTATTTCCTCACCGTGACCCCGGAACATAAAGGGCTAATGAAGAACACCGTGGATTTTAGTCAGTACAAGTCTGACAGTACCTCTCGCCCTGCCCGGGGTGGGAGGTCTCATTTGATGATTTTACCACGTAATAAAAAAAAAGTGTGATTTCCCACCATACCTCGCGTCCCTGCTACCCTGTTTCCGTAAAACCGGATGACCTTCGTATTTACAGTAGTATCGATAACATACAGCCAAAAACAAACAGATAATTGTATAACATTTAACTTTAATATATGTAGTTATACGGAAACTTACATGATGTGTGTATTACTGTGGTTTCCGTCAGTAAACGCGCCCACGGTACAGTTTAATATTTATACATAATGTGTAATTATATATAACATCAGTATGTTTGTAGGGTAGGCATATAAACACCTACATTATTTATTAATAGAGATGACTGTACTAGGAGGAGCTCGTGGCTAAATAATTACAGCCGCACAGGCCGATCTACCGGGTTAAGCCGCGCTTGCCGAGGTTGGTTTGTGGATGGGTGACCATCTGTCATAGCGACTTTCCTCCGTGCCTCGGAAAGCACGTAAAGCCGTTGGTCCCGGCTGTCATTTGTAAAAATCTTTGACAGTGGTTACTGTTATTCAGAAGTTCTAAAGTCTGATAACCAGTCTTACCTTGGGGTATGGTATTGCCCAGTTACTGGGTTGTGGAGGTCCGACAGGCAGTCGCTCCATGTAAAATACTGATATCGAGCTGAATCTGGTTTGACTGGAAGCCGACACCAATATAGTTGGAAAAAGGCTAGGCAGATGATGAGATATGACTGTACTATCTTCACATACACTAGCGAGGAAAAGTATGGAGTCCCTTATTCCGATTCCGCGCGATCTTGAGCACTTATTCACTAGTTTTTTTAGGAACAAACCCACCACACTATTCCCAAACCACTGCCACTCCTGAGAGCCAGAATCAATAGTTGCAACCACCAAAAAAGCGCCGAGACAATGAAGCTCGACGTGTCCCGGAGAATGAATTTACCTGTCTTGGATTCTGCAACGAAATTAATCAGAAAAGAATAGTGGAGGAGTAGGAAAAATATGTTTCTACTTCCCTCCGTAAACGCAGGAGACAGAACAAAACAAGGCCAAAAGGCACAATAGTAATTACGCAACAAGGGAGTAAAGCATTTCCTTACGTCACTGGCGTATCCCGAAGCGACACTAAGGATTCTGGGGGTGAACCTCCGTAGCGCAGCGAGGAGGATCAAGTGTTAATTCCCGAGTGAAACGAGGGAGTTAAGTTAAGAATCCTTAGTGTAGCGAGGGATTCAAGTTAGCCCAAGACAAGGCAGCTTTACTCCCGAGAAGCGTACTATGCTTTTCACACCTACTGCGAGGACATAAATTCGATTCTTGAAATTTGATGTGGTACGACAACCTTCGAACGTGAAGTTGGCACCACTGCAACCGATCAGTTTTTGCGGTCAGCAGCCGCCATGATTGATACAACTCTTTGGTGAAAGTTTTCATACGGTTTTATTTGAGGTTCCAAATTCAAATCACAGTATTCCCACGGGAATAATGAAATTCAGTACATATATTATTGCCCGATTCGAGCGAGAGGGAACAATGACTTGCTTTACAGTAGGGTTGCCTGATATATAATTTGACATTTACGAGCAAGTATTGTGAAAAGGGATATTACAATTGGGAGAAGCCTAGTTGCCTAGGACCACGGGTAAAAATGACTACTAATATTAATGGGTCCTAAATTGTGAACTGCTATATGTATATCAATAACTAGTTAAGAATAATAAAAATGTTTCCGTTTTAAAGTTTGAACTGTTAACTTTAAATTCATTTTAATGACGACCTAGTTTAAGGAGCTATCCCGAATCAATTCCAAGTAAGTGATTCAATACTTTTGCTCGCTAGTGTTGTATGAAACAGTGGCTTCCCGCCGTCATTCATCTAAAAGCGCTCCTTCACCGCGAGCATTCACCTGTAATGTAACGTTACAGATTCGAACATTTCATCAATGACGGAAGACAATCGAGCATCACAATGCGCACCTTGTATTAAATCTATACTAAATGTACGCGAATGCTCGTCAGTCAGAGAGGTAGTACTGTAATGTAATGCTCAAAGTCGAATCTATAATGTTACATTACACGCGAATGCTCCCGGTGAGAGAGCGCCTTTAAAGACTCGTTTAGACAAATTCGGTCGTTGATTGGTAACAGACAAAGAAAACGAAGATAGCAATCGAGTTATATCAATAAGTTCCAGTGTAAGTAGCTATTTCTTATTAGACTGGCCTGTTGGTCTAGTGGTTAGTGACTGCTATGCGGGGGGTCGTGGGTTCGATTCCCACCCAAGACAAATGTTTGTGTGATGAGCATGATCATTTGTTCTGTGTCTGGGTGTAATTAATCTATAATATGTATGTATTTAGAAATATATAAGTATGTTTATCAGTTGTCTAGTACCCATAACACAAGCTCTGCTTAACTTGGGACTAAATGGCGTTGTGTGATAGTTGTGGAACATTATTATAATTTTTTCTATTTTCTATTTCCGATATCTGCAGTCACATCTTTTATTAACTATTGCAGACATCTTGCAATCGCAAAAAAAAAACTGTTTTGAAAATAGTTGCCTGAAGTTTTTGCAACGAGGAAAATTAAATAAAAAATCTGTGTAACTTAATATAAAGATGTATTTGATCCGAACGATCACGGATACAAAACATCTTTGTCAATATTATTGTTGTCCAATTTTATAAGTTCAACAATCAATTGACATACTTTTTATGATCTGTCAAAACGTAACACTTCCATAGATATCCCGTGACGTTGCCCACGTAGATCCGTTTTTTTGCTTACTTGGATTGTACATTTTCAGAGACGATTGCATGTTTGTCCGCGATTATTTCGCGTTTGGCTGAACCGATTTTGATGCGGTTTTTAGAAAAGTGTTCGTTACATTCTGGAGAAGGTTTGAGTATATAACAATAATAGATACACCGTGAAGTTGCCCACATAGATTCGTTTTTGTTGCTTACTATGATTGTAGATTTTCAAAGGCGCCGATTATATTATGAAGATTTTTGTTGAATATTTAAACTAAAAATGATAAAATAAAAAACTTTTTTAAAAAAAGGGAACCGACTTCAAAACCAAACACAAAAAAACTGTAAAATAACTTTTCTTTCGGAAGTCGGTGGCCATAGTCAACGAAATAAAAACAAAGCCACCGACTTCCGAAAGAAAAGTTATTTTACAGTTTTTTTGTGTTTGGTTTTGAAGTCGGTTCCCTTTTTTTAAAAAAGTTTTTGCTCGCTAGTGTTGTATGAAACGTCTAAAGACGCTCCGTCACCGCGAGCATTCACCTGTAATGTAACGTTACAGATTCGAACATTTCATCAGTGACGGAAGACAATCGAGCATCACAATGCGCACCTTGTATTAAATCTATACTAAATGTACGCGAATGCTCGTCAGTCAGAGAGGTAGTACTGTAATGTAATGCTCAAAGTCGAATCTATAATGTTACATTACACGCGAATGCTCCCGGTGAGAGAGCGCGTTTAAAGACTCGTTTAGACAAATTCGGTCGTTGATTGGTAACAGACAAAGAAAACGAAGATAGCAATCGAGTTATATCAATAAGTTCCAGTGTAAGTAGCTGGTCGCGGGTCTTATACCATCACCGTGACCCCGGAACGTAAAGGGCTATTGAAGGACACCGTGGATTTTAGTCAGTACAAGTCTGACAGTCCCTCCCGCCCTGCCCGGGGTGGGAGGCCTCATTTGATGATTTTACCACGTAAAAAAAAAAAAAAAAGTAGCTATTTCTATTTTCTATTTCCGATATCTGCAGTCACATCTTTTATTAACTATTGCAGACTTCTTGCAATCGCAAAAAAAAGTGTTTTGAAAATAGTTGCCTGAAGTTTTTGCAACGAGGAAAATTAAATAAAAAATCTGTGTAACTTAATATAAAGATGTATTTGATCCGAACGACCACGGATACAAAACATCTTTGTCAATATTATTGTTGTCCAATTTTATAAGTTCAACAATCAATTGACATACTTTTTATGATCTGTCAAAACGTAACACTTCCATATTGAGATTTTGTATCACAATAACAAACCAATGATTCAATTTACTGTTTATTGATTTCAGAGCTCCTTAAGCTCTAAATTTACAGTTCTCTTTTATCAGTTATTTCCAAATGTTAATTTCAAGTAACAGTCATCGACATTTTCCTCCTAACTGAACGGCGTAAGGGAGTACGCACACTTATTCAGCTTCTTTCTCTTTTTGCTGAACCTCTTTGGTCACATTTTAGCTCCGCTTAAATATCAGTCACGTGTAGTGTCGTGAGGATTTATCCTCACTTTATACTTAATTGCCGCGAAAGCTGAATAGACGGTCAGAGCTGGGGGGCAATTCTCGGTGTTAGAAATGAAATTATAAAATTCGACAAATGGTGAATTTGACATATCAACTTTTAAAATTTGTCGAAAAAATGACGTCATTAGAATTTTTTGTCGAGTTCGACACCATCTCTAAAACCGAGAATCGGCCCCCTGAACTTCATACAAAATCGTTGTTTTCTATGGACATAAGCTGAATAGAGTTTAATAAGTGTGCGTACTCCCTAATAGATCATATTATTATCTTTAATATTATAAGCTAGCTGTTGACCCGCTACAACTGGAAAATCATCCCGTGAGAACATAAAATTGGGATAAAAACTATCCTATGTGTTAATCCAGGCTATAAACTATCTGTGTACCGAATTTCAACCAAATCCGTTAATTGGTTTTTGCGTGAAAGAGGAACAAACATCCATCCATCCAAACAAACTTTCATGTCTCTAATAATAGGAAGTAAGATCGGAAAGTATGTTTTCTTTTCTCGTTTTCTATCTTTTCACGCCAAAAATATTGAACTAACCGTTCAACCATTTTGAAATTCGTGTGTCGACATCGTCTTTGTATCGATGCAAACGCGCGACGGGAGACCATCTTTGAAACTGTAGCATTTACCGGTATTTAAAATTTTAAATCGATGCAAATCGCATTAGCTTTGAACTTTTTTGTAAATTTTCGATCTAAGAACAATAACCATCATCTGCCTTTTCCCAACTATATTGGAGTCGACTTCCTGTCGAACTAGATGCAACTGAATATCAGTATTTTACATGGAGCAACTGCCTATCGGACCTCCACAACTCAATAACTGGGTAATACGATACCCCATGGTAAGACTGGTTGTCAGACTGTATAGCTTCTGACTAACGGTACCTAAAGTCTGTCAAAGATCTACAAATGACAGCCGGGACCAACGGCTTTACGTGCTTTCCGAGGCACGGAGGAAACTCGCTATGACAGTTGGTCACCCATCAATAGACCAACCATGTCAAGCGTGGCTTAACCCGGCAGATAAGCCTGTGCAGCTGTAATTATTTAGGATCTAAGAATAATATTAGAGATACAAAATCGTGATAGCATCGCGACTGTCTGGGGTTGTCGCTGCTGTGGGCGTTGGTCCTTAATGATTGGCTTCCCTTGGTGGGTTCTTGCGTAAATAATTAATAATAATTTCGTTAAATTTCCAGTTATTAAAGCTTGGTAGATTAAGGTTGATCTTTGAGATTATAACAGAGTTTTCTGAGACTTAACCAATTTGTCCCGACGCAATATAAACTGTTTTTTACGTGTTAAGATGGAGAAAGTACTGGGCGCTGAAAGAAATAATGAAATCAAAAGACCTTGGCAACAAAAAGGAAGACATTCAACTCTTGTATACTTCCCTGTCTAACTTATGGATGCGAAACCTGGACACTCACAAAAGCATTGAGGGAGAAACTCGCCGTAACGCAGAGAGCAATGGAGAGGAGTATGACCGGATACAAACGCCAGGATAGGATTAGAAATTGTGACCTTAGATCAATAACAAAACTCACCGACATACTTACCCGAGTTGACCAACAGAAATGGAGGTGGACAGGACATAATATGATGCGTGATAAAATAGGAAAATGGAGCAGGGGAGTAACGGAGTGGTACCCTAGAGACGGCAAAAGGAGTCCAGGGAGACAGTACGCTAGGTGGGAAGACGAGATAAGGAGGACGGCAGGTCCAAACTGGAGAAGGGTCACCCAGGACAGGCAGGAGTGGAAATTGTTGGAGGAGGCCTTTGTCAATAGGTACGCCGAAATCAGAGATATCTTATAGCAAATAATTTTTAAACTGTATACTTTTATTTCGGAATAAAGGACTTTATTATTATACGTGTTAAATTCATCCATGAGTCCCCCACTCTGTCTGGAGCAGAAGGGGTTGTCAGACTTGCGCTTACCAAACTCCACAGCGTTCCTTCAATAGCCCTTTACGTTCCGGGGTCATTGTTACCTGATAAATATTTGTATGACCCACAAGTAGTTCTACCAGATTTGGGTGTTTGTGTGTTATAAAATGTTGTTAAACGCATCCATAATACAGGAGAAATTCTTAGTGTGTCGTATGTTAACCATTATTTCATGGACCAAACGAATGTTGGTCTAGCGTTACAGACTTTTTTTTTACGTGGTAAAATCATCAAATGAGTCCTCCCACCCCGGGCAGGGCGGGAGGGACTGTCAGATTTGTACTGACTAAAATCCACGGTGTCCTTCAATAGGCCTTTATGTTCTAGGGTCACGGTAATGAAATAAGTCCCGTGACCCCGGCAGGCTTTGGCCCTCTAGAGGGGGGCCCCGTCATCATGCTGACGCTCTTTGAGGCACGCGTGGAACACAACGCGCCGTCGACCCGGGAAACGTTACAGACTTGGCGTAACTTAAAAAAAGGAGAAAAATATGATTTGTCTACTACAATCCATTTATATTTATCCACCCGCATTCTCCAGTCAACCCGCGATCATGGCGCTTGCAACAGCGACGAAATATCGGCAACTCAAAATAATGATCACGGAAGATATCTCGTAATTGACAGATTCCTCCCTACAAACGATTTTCCCTGTTTTCTTTCCGGATATTGGCCTTAGAACAATATTTTTTACAGAATAATAAATATTTACTTTCCTATGCCTCTATATATACTTTTTCTATATATGATGATATATTATTTTTATAAGCACTAGAATGCAAAATTGCCTATACAGTCCGCTGCCAAAAGAGGCTTTTTTTTCATCAATCATCAGATGAGTCCTCCCACCCCGGGCAGGGCGGGAGTGACTGTCAGACTTGTACTGACTAATTAATTCACAGTGTCCTTCAATAGCCCTTTATGTTCCGGGGTCATGGTGATGGTATAAGTCCCGCGACCCCGGTGCCAAAAGAGGCTTGGTGTGTAAATTTAACAACTACTAATGAAAAAAGAAAAAAAAACAAAGACACCGTATATATCCTTCTTATACAGTTTACAAAATTTATTTTTCACACTACTTGCTCGTAAATGTCATATTATATGTCAGGCAAACCTACTGTAAAGCATGACATTATTCCCTCTCGCTCGAGCCGGGAATAATATATGTACTGAATTTCATTATTCCCGTGGGAATAATGTGATTTGAATTTGGAACCTCAAAGAAAACCGTATGAAAACTTTCACCAAGGAGTCGTATCAGTAATGGCGGCCGCTGGCAGCAACAGCTGATCGCTTGCAGTGGTGCCAACTTCACGTTCGAAGGTTGTCGTACCACATCAAATTTCAAAAATCGAATTTCTTTTTCCTCGCAGTAGGTGTGAAAAGTAGAGTACGCTCCTCGGGAGTAAAGCTGCCTTGTCTTGGGCTAACTTGAATCCCTCGCTACACTAAGGATTCTTAACTTAATTCCCTCGTTTCACTCGGGAATTAACACTTGAACCTCCTCGCTGCGCTACGGAGGTTCACCCCCAGAATCCTTAGTGTCGTTTCGGGATTCAATACGCCTGTGACGTAAGGCAGTGCTTTACTCCCTTGTTGCGTAATCTACTATTAAATGGTTCAATAGTGGGGCAGGAAAAAGCCGAGAACCAATCCTCTAAATTTTTTATCGTGATAAAATCATCAAATAAGTTCTCCCAGACTACCGACGAGACGGGATCACTTGTACTGTGATCCTTCAATAGCCCTTTACATTCCAGAGTCACGGCTCGGGGTCGCGGGCCTATAAGTACTACTGGTCCGACTATCTAACCGTGGCCCCAGAACGTAACCGTGGATGATGATGATGGAGAGTCTATGCGTGTGTAACAGTCTAACCATAGGTCGCTGGTTCAGATCCGGCTCGAAGGACCATTCTGTTGTTTCCTCCCTCGATAGCTCAGTAACTTAAGCTTATAATGAAACACCGGAAAATTTAGTTTAAATCAAAACTGTATTGCGCTGTATAGCCAGTACAACTGTTAGACTGTTACACACGCATAGACTCTCCATTACGCTTGTCTATGATCCCTTAACAACTAATTCGGATACACAATCTAGTGTTCTGTATCGAACAGTAACCTCTGCGTGATAATTCACGACTTCAAATGATTAGAAATGATTGTTGTTATTCTAGAACAATGTGGCAATTTCTTCAATTGATCTCTGCTCTTTGCTTTATTTCATTATTGATTTATTTGCCATCATTGCATCGCTACCGTAAATAAAATACCGTGACGTAGTAAGCGCAGTAGTCTTACTCACCATGATTTGCGTAAAACTGACTTTACGTTTTAGGTCATGATCGAGGTATTATTGTAGTTTGATCTAATTAAATTATTCATAGTTTTCTTACTCAGTAGGTAATTTTAATCTCTTTAATTATAAAAAGTCCATATTATTAGTATGCTACTGAAAATT
This sequence comes from Agrotis ipsilon, assembly GCA_028554685.1. Lineage (NCBI taxonomy): Eukaryota > Metazoa > Arthropoda > Insecta > Lepidoptera > Noctuidae > Agrotis > Agrotis ipsilon. Next base: position 13,920,317 of record CM052972.1, read on the forward strand.
TAAGGCAAAAAATGGGAAGAAGAATTACCCCCGTTGTTCGATCCCAACGTTAAACGCCAAGGAAATACATTAAAATGTAGTAGTAGTTTCAAAACATTATGTATTATTAACATTACAGAGCTCGTGGCTAAATAATTACAGCAGCACAGGCTGATCTTCCGGGTTAAGCCGCGCTTGCCGAGGTTGGTCTGTGGATGGGTGACCATCTGTTATAGCGAGTTTCCTCCGTGCCTCGGAAAGCACGCACCGTTGGTCCCGGCTGTCATTTCTAGATCTTTGACAGTCGTTATTGTTAGTCAGAAGCTCTAAAGTCTGACAACCAGTCTTACAATGGGGTATGGTACTGGGTAATAACCCAGATACTGGGTTGTGGAGGTCTGACAGGCAGTCGCTCCATATGAAATACTGATATCCAGCTGAATCTAGTTTGATTGGAAGCCGACCCCAATATAGTTGGAAAAAGGCTTGGCAGATGATGATCAATATTATAGAGTTTATTGTAATTATGTAAAATGAAAAAGCGACGGTAATGTACGAACGAAACAAAATTCCATGAGTTTAACGTCGAAGTTCTCGTTTACTTTACGTCCTAAAAACGTAAAGTCGTGCTAGGGCCTCAGATCCTGGCCCCGAAGAAAAAGTCTGATTATGATAGATGGAGTCACGCGTCTGTCGAATCATGATTTGATTTAACAATCGTGTATGGTTATATCCGAAACAATGAGGAATTTCGAAAAACATCGAAAGAAGTTTCGAGGCCGATTTTGACAAAAACTAAAACTGCGTCATTGGATTTTAACAAATTCAGTAACCTTGCCCAGGAATCGAACCCACAAAAAAAAAAACTTAAAAAAATACCTAATTGGAAAAAAAAACACACTCTGTATTATTATTCGTTGTGTTACTAATAAGGATCAAAGTAATATAAGGTAAACCATGAAAACAAGTAGGTATTACGTAAGAAAAGTATAACCGAAAATTGACTGGTCTTTTTACAAAATAAAATAAATCCAAAAAAAGCTGCATTCAAAAGTGTAAAATATTACATAAAATAAAACTGTAGAAAAGTTATTTTTGTACATTAAAAAAAAACTCAAAAAATATAGCCAGGGTATTAAAGGACAACCAATAGAACCCATTTCTAGCATTTTTAGAATTTTTGTCTGTTTGTCTGTTTGTCTGTTTGTCTGTTTATCTGTTTGTCTGTTTGTCTGTTTGTCTGTGTATTTGTCCAGGTATCACATAAAATGTACGAAATTAATGTAGATAACTTTTATACACAACGATTAAGCTTAACTTGGAGAGGAATTTAGTTTTTGTTTCATTGGAATCGGTTCAGTCTATCAAAAGATATTTGAATTTAAAGTGTTTCAGAAGTAAAATTACGGGTGCACTTTGGTCTCACACATTGATTTAGTACGTCAGTCGCGCCATCTAACTTCGAATAGAAAAACTACATTATTCAAATAAATACATATTTCAACGCACGGCAGATGGCGTTAAAAGAAAACCTGGAATAGACGTGGACTGGAATGGACTGGAATGGACTGGAATGGACTGGAATGGACTGGAATGGACTGGAATGGACTGGAATGGACTGGAATGGACTGGAATGGACTGGAATGGACTGGAATGGACTGGAATGGACTGGAATGGACTGGAATGGACTGGAATGGACTGGAATGGACTGGAATGGACTGGAATGGACTGGAATGGACTGGAATGGACTGGAATGGACTGGAATGGACTGGAATGGACTGGAATGGACTGGAATGGACTGGAATGGACTGGAATGGACTGGAATGGACTGGAATGGACTGGAATGGACTGGAATGGACTGGAATGGACTGGAATGGACTGGAATGGACTGGAATGGACTGGAATGGACTGGAATGGACTGGAATGGACTGGAATGGACTGGAATGGACTGGAATGGACTGGAATGGACTGGAATGGACTGGAATGGACTGGAATGGACTGGAATGGACTGGAATGGACTGGAATGGACTGGAATGGACTGGAATGGACTGGAATGGACTGGAATGGACTGGAATGGACTGGAATGGACTGGAATGGACTGGAATGGACTGGAATGGACTGGAATGGACTGGAATGGACTGGAATGGACTGGAATGGACTGGAATGGACTGGAATGGACTGGAATGGACTGGAATGGACTGGAATGGACTGGAATGGAGCGGAGTGGAGTGGAGCGGAGGAGGAGGGGAGTGGGGTGGAAGGGAGTGGAGCGCATAGAGCGGGCATTAGGAAAAATAGTTCTACATAAACCTGGAATAGAAGTGTCAAATATTCTTGATAAATCTTAGATAATTCTAAATACAGGGTTTTTATGAAAAACGTGGCCAGAATTAAGCGCTTCGAACTAAAAAAATACATTGTTCGATTCCGACATCCACGCGAACGAAGTCGCGGGCACAGCTAGTAACTAATATAATATCAAAATTGAAATCTTAACCAGCATGAAATAAATCGAATTACTTTATATTAAAGGGAAATTGGTAACGAAATAACTAACCGTTAAGCAATGATGAACTCTATCTGTAAGTGTTTAGAATTTATTTCAGTTTGGCAATGTAAGTCTGAAAATTTCAGTTGTTACAATGGAATTTAAACGTTACGTGGTAATGTTAAAGTTGTAATTAGCTTGAAAGATGATGAAATGATGCGAATTTTCTAAGATAATCAATTTCATCGATAGTTATATTGTACCGTAGCGTTTTGAAGGACGATTCACCTGTTTCACGAAATTAGTCTCTTATTTTTTTATTTATATCATAATAAGCATGATGACAGTATCAAAGAGTCACTTAATTTATGGTTTAATTTCATTATTTCGGTCATAAAGATTCGAAAAACGTACAGATGCCAGCACATCAACCTACCTCAAGCTGTCATAATAATTTAATAATTTATGAACCTCAAACCTTACATAACTGGAAGTTTAATATTCGATTGCTAAAATTTGACAGTTTGACCTGTTTTTTTTTATCGTTGTAAAATCATCAAATGAGTCCTCCGACCCAGAGCGGGGCGGGAGGGACTGTCAGACTTGACACCAGCGCTGTGACAGTTAAATGTCACAGCACATGCTGAGGTAGGAGCTTTTTGGCCTCGCACAGGACTAAATTGTTTTATTTTTTATTTGTTTTGTTTTACCTTTGTTTTTCCTTTATTAATTTTTGTTTTTCTCTGTTGTTTTTATTTATGTAATTTTGTTTTTTCTGTCCTGTGTGTCCCAATAAATCTCTTTTCTTTCTTTCTTTCTTTACTTGTAGTGTGTGTGTATATAAATGAATTTTTACTTTTACTTTTACTTGTTCTGACTAAAATCCACGGTTTCATTCGGTAGCCCTTTGTGTACCGGAGTCGCGGTATACGTGTGTCCCGAAAACCCGGCAAGCTCTGGCCCTCTAAAGGGCCGTCATTATCCATGGTCAGACAGCGAGTCGCCCATTACTGGCTGCCCGCATGCCCACACTTACGGTTGCCGGAGATCGTCTGCCGACGTCCGACATTGTGGGCGTCTACCACTTCGGCACGCGGCGTGGGCGAGGGGAGGTTGACGTGCTGGCGTCTTTACATTTTGACATATTAAATGTGCAATTTTAAGCGACAGAAATTCTGAAAAATACGCCTCTCCAAGTAGAAGGGATGACGTCACTTCAATTATATTCATCTAGATTATGTGAACTATCACCAGACACCATGACACTTTTTTTTATCGTGGTAAAATCATCAAATGAGTCCTCCCACTCCGGGCAGGGCGAGAGGGACTGTCAGACTTGTACTGACTAAAATCGAAGGTGTCTTTCGATAGCCCTTTATATTCCGGGGTCACGTCAAATAAGTCCCGCGACCACACCATGACACTTGAATGCGTTTTGTTTATCTATATATATAAAATTCAAAACTGACTGACTGATCTGACAACGCACAGCCCAAACCGCTGGGCCTAGAAACTTGAAATTTGGCATAAGCCCTCCTTATACCGCGTAGGTGAGCACTAAGAACGGATTTTGCGAAATTCGGCCCCTAAGGGGTTGTTTTTGGGGTTGATAGTTTGTATGAAACTTCGCTACTACAGGTGCTAGGAATTCCAAATTTTGCATGGGGTGTCTTTTTAGAACGTAGATGCTTACTATGACGAGATTTTGCGAAATTCGACCCCTGAGGGGTTTGTTTTTGGGGTCAATAATTTGTATGAAACTTTGTTACTAAAAGTGCTAGGCGTCTCAAATCTTGCATGCCGCTCTTTTTAAGACGTAAATGCTCAACAAGGTAAAAATTTTGTGAAACTCGACCCCTAAGGGGTTGTTTTTGGGGTTGATAGTTTTGAGACTTAATTTTTTTCCTTTGGATTATTTTTTGGATGTAAGTGATACTAAAGACGGGATTTTGCAAAATTAGACCCCCAAGGGGTTGTTTTGGGGTTGATAGTTAGAGATCTCAAATTTTGCTGGGGGTCCTATTTAGAACATAGGTTCTCACTAAAAGAGGATGTTGTGAATTCTTCACCTAAGAAGTGGTTTAGTAAGGAATCCCAAACTATGTATTGGGGTTATTTTTAGGATGTAGGTGTAAGTGCTGCCCAAGACGGGATATTGCGGTTTGATAGAATTTTTGTTGAATTTTGATTTAGATTTTCTAAAAGTATCCCTTAAAGTATAGCTAGGAGTAGAAATTCGCAAAAGCAAAGTTCGAAAATCACGCGGACGAAGTCGCGGGCGGAGTGCTCGTTGCACATAAAATTAAGTAGAAATATGTCTGTCTACCTTCGGAGACGCTTCAGACAATGGTCATCACGATACGATTTCTGATGGCCACGGCAGTTGCGGGTATGCAGACAGCGAGTAATTAATGACTCGCCGTCTGATAAATGGACCATAGCCGGGTCATCGACGCGTCGTGTGCAAAGAGATCAGCCATCAGACGGGCACCCACAGAGGCCTAAACTCCTGCCGGGGTTGCAGCACTGTCTAAACAGCTAACCCCGGAACTAAAAGGGCTATTGAAAGAACTCCGTAGATTTTACTCAGTACAAGTCTGACACGCCTTTTCGCTCCGCCCAGGGAGGAAGTTCTCATTTGATAACTTTACAACGCGAAAAAAAGAGGTATTCCACGAAAGGCACCCGCTTACAATGGCACCTGAGGTACTTCATCATCTGCCTAACCTTTTCCCAACTATATAGGGGTCAGCTTCCAGTACTTTCAAAAATTTTCAAAAAAGGCTCCTGTAAATATTTTTCGAAAGTGCCAAGTGCCCTTTGTGGAATACTTCGAAAATAAGGGTGTATGTCTTAAAACGAACATTTATTTTAACCAAAAAATTGTTTTTTCAGTCTTGTCCCACTTGACCACTTGAACTTTTGTCCTAATCACGTGTCAACATAACAAATTAATGAATCTATCAACAAGATATATTAGCTTTCGGCAAAGGTTATCAAGGCAATAAAAACTAGCCGTTATTTGTGGTTAACTGAAGTAGTATGGCAGACAATAAATGTCAGATATCTGGTAATAAGCGTCAGTGGACAGGAATATCAATTTTATTTATTATGGAACAACAGTTTTATTGGCATATCAGGATATTAAAATAGAATAGCTCGAATCTTCTCGCCCAGGGCCAGACGGGAGGGACTGTCAGACTCGTACTGACTAAAACTCGCGATGTTCCTTCAATAGCTTTTTACGTTCCAGGGTCACGGTAAATTGATTAGACAGTCCCGTGACCCCGGCAGACTTTGGCCCTCTTAAGCAGGCCCTGTCTAATTGTTGACAGCTCTTTGAGGTGCGCATGGAACACGAAGCGCCGTCGGCCCCGGGCATGGTCCAGTCAAGGACGGTAAGTTACCAACCCATTACACACCATATCTCGAATTTTATTAATTCGACATTGATATTTTTTATTTTTGGCCTGATTTTTATCGATCAAAGTGCAGTACTTGTGTTTTTCCAAGATTAAAAATAATATTTAGATTATTAATAAGCCAAGGGATTGTTGAAATTATAGCTTTATGGACATTAGCTATAAATAATCCTGGCTGGTGACAAGGTAAAGTTATCATTTCATTGTCCAGTATCATTGCTTTTGGCAGGTCATTCAAAAAACATTAGAAGACCCAGTGCACTACCCTTCAGTACACCAAAATATAACATAGGCACGTTACAAGAACCTATATTTAAAGAAAAAAATATGTAGAAGTTTTTAGAGGTTTATTCCAAAGAATCTTAAACCTTAATTTTTCATAACTCAAACCGAGCCGACAACCAGTCAAAAACAACTATATTGTTCTACATTGTTCTCTAAAGCCTTGTCTAATTTCAAAATACTTTGAGCGGCAGAAGACAAGAATCCTAAAAAAATACAGGATTTAAGTTCAGCTGGAAGACAGAAAACCTTGAATGAGATCGTAGCTAAATAATAACATTTACACCGTCTTTAAGGTTTAGCTGCGCTTGCCTAGGCCATTGTGTGGATGGGTGCCTTCTTGTCCGTTGGTCCTGGATGGTATTTGTGGATCTTTAGTAATTATTATGAGAAATCAGTGGTCTGAAAGTCTGTCAGCGTTTTGAGTATTGTAATATCCAGTACCAACTGGTCTTTAGACGTCGAGATAGGCATGGCTCTAATACATTTTTATGACTAAAACCCGGCTCTAATACTGGGGAAAAGTTAAAGCAAACGACAGAATCTAAATCTTATTTATCACTCCGGAATCCTAACTTTTCATTACATTAACTTGCCACCGAGTTCCGAAAGTAACGATAAAAATTGCAGACAAACATACATACAAACATTCCTACATACAAACTTATAAGTCGGACTGACAAACTCTTTTTTTAGTTAATAAATGCGAACGTAAAATTGTTACCTTTTCAAGCCTAAACCAATGAAACGATCAGCCTGATTTCATTCATGTGGTAATAATATAGGGCAACACATTTAAAGTCACTGACTGTCAGGAGCACAGCGTGAGGCAGCGAAAACTAAAAATAAAATACACGTTCTTATAAACATTGGTCGACATATAAATAGCCTACAAACCTACATAGAAGCCCTTGTATTCAGATCGCATCATAAAACGTTAGTACATCTGTGCTTGCAGTAAGGATCACATTACTGGGCGGCCGACATCCGATGCTGTGCCGATGAGCCAGAGTGGGCCGGAGTATGTTTAAGGGAACAAGTTTAGAGATAAATTTCTCTTTTTAACCCCCGACGGAAAAATAGGGGTGTTATAAGTTTGACGTATCTGTCTGTCTGTCTGTCTGTCGGTCTGTCTGTCTGTGGCATCCTAGAGCCCGAACGGATGAAGCGATTTCAATTTAGTTTTTTTTTGTATAAAAGGTGACTTACGGGCGAGTGTTCTTAGACATGTTTGATGAAAATCGGTTAAGCCGTTTAGAAGCTGTGGGGGCGAAAGTGGGGAAGGGTAACCGAAAGTCTGCAAATATACTCGAGTGGGGTCTTACATGAAAGCTCACTGAAAGGGAATATTGATAACTTAATCGAGAGTACTCTTGTAGCAACATAAAATTACATAAAATATGTATGTTCCTATAAAAAGTAAAAAATAAAAAAATGCCCTTTAAAAAGTAAAAAATAATAAAAACAACTCAATTTCGCGTTGGGAAAATAATAAATAATTTTGTGTCGGGGGTTTTTTAAATTTTGTATTTATTTTTTTAAATTTAAATCAGCGCTGGGTGTTATATGGCCAACAAATGCTGAGTTAGTAACCCTGTCAGGTAGGACATACTCATCGTTTTTATTTAAAGCAAGTTCAAAAAAGGAGGAGGTTCGCAATTCAACTGTTTTTTTAAATTTTAGTTTCTTCATAATATAACTTTCGACTGAGTGAACTGATTTTGATAATTTTTCAAATTTGTTGATGCAGTACCTACCTGCCGTTCGAACCCATAAATATTTCATTCAGTTCGATTCAGTAGTTTTTACTTGTGAGCAATTTCCCCTTTTTTGTTCTGTTATTTTTTCCATCTGCGTCAATTCACCTCCTTCACACTAAGCTTTGAATCAACCTGTAGCGTTTCGAAGCATTAGTACAAGTTTCAGCTATCGCGGACCAAGTTTAAAAAAGTTTTTAGGCTTAACATCCACTGAAAGGCTTGCCATGTGCTATTCCTTTGTTATCCTGCCTTATTTTATAAAACATGGCGGCATTTTTTATACCATAAAGGTTACAAACCAGCATATGGTCCATCTCATGGAAAGCGGAAACTGTAGCCTTTGGAAACCTGTAGGTATCACCAGAGGTACCTATTATCTGTGAAAGGGACCAGGGGGCTTAGACAAAGTAACAATTTAAAAACGATAACGAACTTCGTTATGACAAAAATGTATGGGATTGACATTAGCCGCGTTAATTCACGTGGTCAATCGTCATCGTTATCGAAAGTTGGTAGACAATGTTATAATTCGTAACGAAACGATAAAGTAACGAATCGTTATCATGTTTGTCCCGTACAAATGCGTAGACAAGTAGCGCGTTTAGTGTTCGCCTTCGCCTCGATCGTGATCGTTAAAAAAAATAACGAAACGAATGCCAAAAGGTTGTAGTTATCGTAGTTAACGAAACAAAAATGGTCGGATTTCATCATTCGGCAGCAGATTTTTGATATTGATTGATGACATAATCCATACTCATTGTTTTAAACAAATATTAACGCATTAGCAAAAATTCTCTTCGGCGGTAAGTAAAGTAGTAAAGAGGGGTCTCTTTGAGGAGTGGCTGGATAGGTGTCACGGCGTCCTAACCTTCCGCTTGACGCAGGTACCTGTGTCTGATGAAGAAGGAGGAAACGCCTGGGTTTCACCACTGCGAAGATCGCCCGGAGGACACAGTCGAGCATACGGTGCAGGATTGCCCCGCTTGGACGGAGCACCGACGTGTCCTCACGGCGGCGATAGGCGGAGACCTCTCGGCGGTCGCCTCCTTCTGCGAAGCAGTCATGCTCGCGAAGGAGGAGGCGGGGCGCGCGAGAGGGAGGACAATTTCCTCCCTCCGCCCCACTGCTGCCTGGACGCCCATGGCGTCTGACGTCGCATGACGATCTCCGGCCACCGTAGGCGCGGGCATGCGGGCGGTGAGTAAAGGGCAACTCGCTGTCCAACAATGGATCATGCCCGGGTCGACGGCGCGTCGTGTTTCACGCGCGCCTCAAAGAGCGTCAGCATAATGACGAGGCCCCCTCTCAGAGGGCTAAAGCCTGCCGGGGTCGCGTGAATTTTAGTCAGTACAAGTCTGACATACCGGCCTCATCTGATGATTTTACCACGTAAAAAAACAAAAAAAAAACAACAATTCTCTTAAAATAAAGATTTATTTTGTTCTCATAGTAGGTATTTATTCTGTTAGAATCAAGAAGTTTAAAATATTTAATCTCTTTGACTATAATATTGAAAAATAACAATAAGATTGTGGGGCAACTTCTCTTATGTGGCTATCGGACACCATAGCTTGTACTGTACTATCATTTTCTATTATTTATTGATATTTAATTTCTTGTAGTAAGAAGGTTAATATTTAGTTGTAAGTTATTCTCAAATATTTGCTTTATTTATTATTGTTGTGTGTTTTTATGGCATGTGCCAATAAACGTTTTTTCTTTCTTACTATGGGTGTCAGAGGTTGATCATCTTCATCATTATCAAAAGTCCCCAGTCTAGTAATAACAGAGAATTGATTACAAGCCAACCTTCATAACCGCAAGGTTATAACCACTTATACAAAACCCTTGAGAAAGTAGCTTGCTAGCCACTCTACCATCACACCAGTCTATCAAAAAATGTTCATTAGATCCTTACTTTTTTCCACTCGTCTGTAGTCTTCGATCTAGATCGAGCCATTGTTTAATTACTTATTCATGAATACTAGCCATTGTTTAATTACTTATTCATGAATACTTTGTCTAAGCCCCCTGGGGGCTTAGACAAAGTAACATCGCTTTGTACCGAAACGATATCTAAATTCGTCATCGTCTCTGAGATAACGACAAACATTTCGTAGCCAATGTAACATTACGGTCGCGATCGTTGTGTCGAATTGTTTGTTCGATAAAAAACAAAAATATTGGTTATGGTATCGAAAATTTAGCTGTCAGCTGTCAGTGACAGTCAAGAAGTTTAAAAAATCAAGTAAGTGAATAGTGTTATTACTTTTAGATCGCTTCCAAAACTCATTTTTATATGTGACTAGTGTTCAAACGATGATTAAATTTTTAGTGATACACTATGGAGTCTATGGAATCAAGAGTTCGAGCAAGTCCTGAGCAATACTTTACAACGCTCGCTGCTTGAATATAAAGAAACGTAAGTAAATCAAAGTTTTATTCATGAAAAAGTAATTAAACAATGACTCGATCTAGATCGAAGACTACAGACAAGTGGAAAAAAGTAAGGATATAGTGAACATTTTTTGATAGACTGGTGTGATGGTAGAGTGGCTAGCAAGCTACTTTCTCAAGAGTTTTGTATAAGTGGACATAACCTTGCTGTTATGAAGGTTGGCCTGTAATCAATTCTCTGTTATTACTAGACTGGGGACTTTTGATAATGATGAAGATGATCAACCTCTGACACCCATAGTAAGAAAGAAAAAACGTTTATTGGCACATGGCATAAAAACACACAACAATAATAAAGAAAGCAAATATTTGAGAATAACTTACAACTAAACATTAACCTTCTTACTACAAGAAATTAAATATCAATAAATAATAAAAAATGATAGTACAGTACAAGCTATGGTGTCCGATGGCCACATAAGAGAAGATGCCCCACAATCTTATTGTTATTTTTCAATTTATTTGAAAAGTTCTTACCATATTGGCTTTTTATTCTCATTTACACTTTTAACATAGGAACTTATGACTACAACTGATTTTTATTCATTATATGTGTGGGCAGATTGGAAGTCAAAGACAAAAAAAAGGCATTGACCATTCAGCACCATGCAACTGGGACTGGAGGTGGGCCAGCAAGCGGGCAAACCTTGTCAGCTAACGATGAACGCATGCTGGCTATAATGGGTCCTTTAGCAGTGGCAGGACAAGTCCATATAGAAGAGCTAGGATTTAATATAAGTATTTATTTATTTATTAAACTTTATGCACAACAATGTTCAACGGTGGACTTAAGGGGCCACTAGTAATAATACATATAAAATACTTAAAGTACCTTCAAGGCTCCTGCTCAATAATGAGCTAGTTTTCTCTAGTACTTAGACAGATGCTGCATGATTCATAAGATATTACTATTAACATTGGTTAATAATAACCAACATTTATGTTAGTTAATGACAACAGTGTAAACTCTACTAAGTCTGTGATGACAACAAAAGTTACTTATCTGACATGAAAGACACCATTTCATTTTTTGATAAATTATTTTTAACTGGGTTAAACTGGTTAATAATTGGTATCTATTTACAAAATAAATATTATTTTCTGACTGAAAAAACGTTGCTTTAATTTTTACACAAAAAAATAAATACACTATTTCAGTAATACAAAATTTCGTTACATCTACCACTTGTTTTTATTAAAACTACCTCTGGCATTTTTTTTCAGAGACCTCTGAGTACTACACAAGATGATCCCACACACGTCAACCAAGCTGATTCAGTATTTTTTGAAATTTTAGATGGTAAGGCTAAAGACTTAAAATCTTACTTCTTCTTACTCATATTTATTTATAAACGTGGAATTTTGTATGGATGGATGGATGTTTGTTACTCTTTCACGCAAAATCTACTGAACGGATTTGGATAAAATTTAGTACACACATAGTTGATAACCCAGATTAACATTATAGGATAGTTTTTATCGGCGAAGGCGCTGGCAACAGCTAGTATTATAATTATTTGTTATTATACATAACAAATAAATATTTAAAATATAAATTTATCTGATATTCCTAAAGAACCTCAGTTTTGCTATATTCCATTATATCTGTGTGCCAATTTAAATCGGAACCCGTTCAGCCGTTTTTTGCATGATTGAGTAAGAAACTAACAAACATCCAAACCTTCACATTTTACAAAATAATAGCAGTATCTGATTTAAGAAACCATTTTGAACAAAGGATAAACAAAGGATAAACTATCCAAAATTACACTAATTTTCTTTTTCAGGAACTCCACAAGTGACTTCATCTCCTCAACTTTCTACTTCAGAACCCTCAAATAATTGGCTTACGCCTAACTCATCATACCACACACGAACACCATCACCCCTTCCGCTCGTGCTCACTCAAGAACGGCAACCTGCTGCGCCAGACCCGCCAGCCACACCAGCCCCTGCAGCGCCTGCGTCGCTGTCTTCGCTTTTGGCGCCTCTCCCAGACGTTTTCATTGTGTGCAGCCCGCAATACATTTAGAGAATGCATAATTGACCTTTTATATTATAGTCAAGGAGATTAAATATTTTAAACTTCTTGATTCTAACAGAATAAATACCAACTATGAGAACAAAATAAATCTTTATTTTAAGAGAATTGTTGTTTTTTTTTGTTTTTTTTACGTGGTAAAATCATCAGATGAGGCCTCCCACCCCGGGCAGGGCGGGAGGGACTGTCAGACTTGTACTGACTAAAATCCACGGTGTCCTTCAATAGCCCTTAATGTTCCGGGGTCACGGTGATGGTATAAGTCTCGCGACCCCGGCAGGCTTTAGCCCTCTGAGAGGGGGCCTCGTCATTATGTCGACGCTCTTTGAGGCGCGCGTGAAACACGACGCGCCGTTGACCCGGGTATGATCCATGGTCGGACGGCGAGTTGCCCTTTACGCGCCGCCCGCATGCCCGCGCCTACGGTGGCCGGAGATCGTCATGCGACGTCCGACGCCGTGGGCGTCGGACGTCGCCTGTCCTCCGGGCGATCTTCGCAGTGCAATGGTGACACCCAGGCGTTTCCTCCTTCTTCATCAGACACAGGTACCTCCACATCCGTGTCCGGTGAGGGCCTGCGTCAAGCGGAAGGTTAGGACGCCGTGACGTCTATCCAGCCACTCCTCAAAGAGACCCCTCTTTACTACTTAACGCCGAAGAGAATTTTTGCTAATTTATTTATTTGCTTCAGACACAAGTATCCATAACTGTGTTAGTACTAAATGCTTATAAAATAATGTTAGTAAGGCAACAAGTCAATTTCATCGTAAGTCAGCCACTACAAATTTTAGATAAATATAAAATAACAATAATTCAGAAAAAATAATAATGTTAAATTGAAAATTAATATAAATCAATAAATCATAGAAAAATTAAAATTAAAAATGTCAAATTAATATAAAATAATTCAAAATAATAATAAACCACTAAAAATTATAATAATATCATATTAAATGCTAATGCGTTAATATTTGTTTAAAACAATGAGTATGGAGTATGTCATCAATCAATATCAAAAATCTGCTGCCGAATGATGAAATCCGACCATTTTTGTTTCGTTAACTACGATAACTACAACCTTTTGGCATTCGTTTCGTTATCTTTTTTGGCGATCACGATCGAGGCGATGGCGAACACTAAAAGCGCTACTTGTCTACGCATTTGTAGGGGACAAACATGATAACGATTCGTTACTCTATCGTTTCGTTACGAATTATAACATTGTCTACCAACTTTCGATAACGATGACGATTGACCACGTGACTTAACGCTGCTAATGTCATTCCCATACATTTTTGTCATAACGAAGTTCGTTATCGTTTTTAAATTGTTACTTTGTCTAAGCCCCCTGACCTGTTATCGCTAGAAAAATCGTGAAATGCTCGTATCGATGCTTGGCTCTGTTCGTTGTTCAGGTGGACGAAGTTAAAATTGACGAATGCTCGATGTTCTGTTACAAGTGAATGATCAAGTCTGATAGCACCTCAAAGCGAAGCTCGCCCACAATAGCTTAGCCGTGGATCACTGTGGATCATCTCCATTATTTGGCAATACTCCAATATAGTTAAATCTGAAAAATGTTCAACATTGAGAACCAATAACCTGGCTGTCAAATTCAGAATGTTTGAAACTTCATTTTAACAGCTTTAAAATGGCTCTTGTAATAACTGGGATACTGAGATTGCAGTGTTTACAAGAGCCATTTTACAACCGTTTCACAAAACTTCAGCTGCGAGTGAACCTCGAATCTGCGTCTTATGAATAAGGACTCCAGCAACTTTATATCCCAGCACGTAAAGTTGAAAATCTATTAAAAACTGCTTATCGATAACGAACGAAACAAACGAAAACGAACTGTGAACTTCAATAGATTTTCAACTTTACGCGCTGGGGTATAAAGTTGAAAATGTATTGGTGACTGATAAACGATAACGATTGTCGTTTACTGTCGTATGCTGTTTGCACTAAGCGAATAACAGTTTTTCAAGCTAATATGAAACAGTTATTTTAATACTAGGTATGCCACTTTCGGGCACGCCGCAATAGCGGCGATAAGACCCCTCTTTGAGGAGTGGCTGGAGAGACGTCACGGCGTCCTTAGCTCCCGCTTGACGCAGGTCCTCACCGGACACGGATGTTTCGGGAGGTACCTGTGTCTTATGAGAAAGGAAGAAACGCCTGGGTGTCACCACTGCGTAGATCGCCCGGAGGACACAGTCGAGCATACGGTGCAGGATTGCCCCGCTTGGGCGGAGCACCGACGTGTCCTCACGGCGGCGATAGGCGGAGACCTCTCGCGCCCAGCACTGGTCGCGGCCATGCTGCGGGGCGAGACGGAGTGGGATGCGGTCGCCTCCTTCTGCGAAGCAGTCATGCTCGCGAAGGAGGAGGCGGGCCGCGTGAGAGAGAGGACAAGGTCCTCCCTCCGCCCCACCCGCGGTGGTGGACGCCCACGGCGTCGGACGTCGCAAGACGATCTCCGGCCACCGTAGGCGCGGGCATGCGGGCGGCGAGTAAAGGGCAACTCGCCGCCCGACCATGGACCATGCCCGGGTCGACGGCGCGTTGTGTTCCACGCGCGCCTCAAAGAGCGTCAGCATAATGACGAGGCCCCCTCTCAGAGGGCTAAAGCCTGCCGGGGTCGCGGGTCTTATACCATCACCGTGACCCCGGAACATAAAGGGCTATTGAAGGACACCGTGGATTTTAGTCAGTACAAGTCTGACAGTACCTCTCGCCCTGCCCGGGGTGGGAGGTCTCATTTGATGATTTTACCACGTAAAAAAAAAAAAAAAAAAAAAAAAGGTATGCCACTTAACTTTAATTAGGAACACTAGGACCAATTATATCAACTGTCATTCGGAACAATGAAATACCTTGAGTTAGATTTACTAACATTTTTAAAGTATTTTAAAATATTTTAATTCAAACCACCTACTTTCTCTTTGTCTCCTGAGAACTGTTTCCCAATTGTAAGGTACTCGTAAGGGCAACAGTTTCCTGGCTGATTTAATAAAAATTGTGGATGGATAAAATTTACATTTTTTGTTTATATTATTGAAGTTCCTGTCTGCATGCACCTGATGGCCTACAATGAACTCCTAAAGCGTGAGTCTTTAGGCTGTGGGAAAGAGATGGCGCTAGACGATTTGTATAGCTCTGTCTCTTTCCCACAGCCTAAACTGGATCGCGTTAAGAGCTCGCGGTAAGGCCTCTGTTCTGCTTATATAATAAAAAGAGTTATAAAGTGCAACATGTAAAACTGGGTACTCACTTAGCAGTATTGTATGTAATGTATCAGATACGGTATCAAGTGAATACGTAGGCACGAGCCCGCTGCGAACAGCTGTGATGCCGCCATGCGGTGGGTCATACAAATACAAAAGTGGCTCGCAGTGTGCTCGGACGAGCCGTACCCACTTGCAGGCTGATACAGTATCTGATACGTTACATGCAACACTGCTAAGTGAGTACCCAGCTTAATATAGACACATTGAATCAAAATTTTGACGGGAACTCAATTGTTCAAGATACTTTGTTTATATTTAAATATATCCACATCCAGTACCAACTTCGCCGGATGTTATAATATTTAATTAACTTATTGTATTTATTGTCAGTAGGACTATCATTGTTATAGCTAAATTGAAAGTACTGATATGAAGCATCCATTTAGACTGGAAGCCTGCCGAGGTCGCGGGACTGCCTATCAGGTAACCGTCACCCTGGAACGTAAAGGACATTGAATTAACAGGGTTAATTATTAGTCAGTAAGAATCTGACAGTCCTTTTAGCTCTATCCAGGTAAAAATGAAATAGGGCTTTACAATAATCAAATAAGCATACAAAAGAACAAAAATCTTTGGCTAATTTATACATAAGTATTTTTTTAACCCCCGACGGAAAAAGAGGGGTGTTATAAGTTTGACGTGTCTGTCTGTCTGTCTGTGGCGTCATAGAGCCCGAACGGATGAAGCGATTTCAATTTAGTTTTTTTTTTGTATGAAAGGTGACTTATCTGCGAGTGTTCTTAGACATGTTTGATGAAAATCGGTTGAGCCGTTTAGAAGTTATGGGGGTGAAAGTGGGGAAATGTAACCGAGGGTCTGCAAATATACTCGAGTTGGGTATCAAATGAAAGCGTACTGAAAGGGAATATTGATGACTTAATCGGGAGTACTCTTAGCAACAAAAAAAATATATAAGTATGTACCTATAAAATGTATAAAATAAAAAATAAATTGGTTTTTGTGTCGGGGGTTTTTTATTTTTTTTTATTTTTTTTTATTGGGAATTATTTATGTGGAAAACTTACAACATGGATGGTCGCTCTTGAGGATCGCTCCTCCCTATTATTAAATATAGCTAGCACTTCTTCAATTTTATAAACAGATTGGTAATATAAGACTACCTTTTTTATCGACCTTCTTGGAATCTTGGCCGTATTATTCTTATTCCCCGAAATCTAAAAGTCCAGTAGGATCCAAAAGAAAATTATTTAGCAAAATGTTTATCAATTCACAAAAATAAGCGTTTTCATATAAAACGATAACGATAGAGACACGATACTGTCATATCGTCTTCTCTTGATATATTTGAAACTACCGATGTCATGTCGTGTCGTTACCGTTATCGTCTAATGAGAAAGCGGTCAATGTTGTGTCTGGGTGTAATTTATCTATAATATGTATGTATTTAGAAATATATAAGTATGTTATAATCAGTTGTCTAGTACCCATGACACAAGCTCTGCTTAGCTTGGGACTAGATGGCGTTGTGTGATAGTTGTGGAATATTATTATTATTGTTTAATAGGCATGTTCGCAGCATCGTCATATTGCGAGTTTGGAAATATAATGGATACGTATTTTTTTGTCATCAAAATTCGAGTGACGTCAAAAGCAAATGAAAACTGCACCTGTTTGGGACGTATTGGAAATTTTAAAACAACAACAATTGTTAACAGAAGATAAAATACTCCTGCGTATCAAATATTTTTACACGACTTCGAAAAAAGAAGTAGTATAACGTCGGAAGTCAGTGGCAAACAAGTCAATGAAATAACAAAAAAACAAAACCGCCGACTTCCGAAAGAAAAGTTATTTAGTAGGTTATTTTGCCCCTTTCTGTGGTTGTATTTAAAGGTGATTATATTTTTTGAAAGTGAACTATTTCTTATTACAGCTTAATGATGCCAGAACGGCTGAACGAATCTGGATGAAATAGCACACCCTTTTTAACCCCCGACGGAAAAAGAGGGGTGTTATAAGTTTGACGTCTCTGTCTGTCTGTCTGTCTGTGGCATCATAGAGCCCGAACGGATGAAGCGATTTCAATTTAGTTTTTTTTTGTATGAAAGGTGATTTACCTGCAAGTGTTCTTAGACATGTTTGATGAAAATCGGTTGAGCCGTTTAGAAGTTGTGGTGGTGAAAGTGGGGAAAGGTAACCGAGGGTCTGCAAATATACTCGAGTTGGGTATCAAATGAAAGGGAATATTGATGACTTAATCGGGAGTACTCTTAGCAACATAAAATGATAAAAATATGTTAACCTATAAAAAGTATAAAATAAAAAATAAATTAAAAAATTTAAAACCCCCGACACAATTATAAATAATATTAATTTTTTCTGGTATTACAATCCAGTGAGATAATTTTGCGAAGCTGTTGGCAAAAGCTAGTTTTAAAATATTCCTGGGGGGCAATTCTTGGTTTTAGATATGATCTCGAACTCGACAAAAATTTCTAATGACGTTTTTCGATTTACGATTTTTTCGGCAAATTTCACTTTTACGTTAGCCTTCGACAAATGGCGAATATGACATCCCCAGAAGAGCAACTTTTAAAATTTGTCAAAAAATGACGTCATTAGATATTTTTGTCGAGTTCGACCCCATTTCTAAAACCGAGAATTAGCCCCCTGGCTCTCTTTTGAATAATCCCGGCCAAGCAGCAAGACAAACTGAATGGTGGCTATGATACTCCAGTTTAATGTTACAAACGAGTGAGATAGAATACTTTAGTGCAACGCTCTAAGACGTCCAGCCCTGTTTGTTCTGACCATCACATGCTGGGGAGTTGTTTTGTATAAAGGTTACTGCATCTACTGAAAACTTTAAGCATGTTTTACTAGCTTTTGCCCGCGGCTTCGCGTAAATTGAGACTTTGATAATCAATTCGTTACCGTGGCTAATGATAAAGGCAGGTTATTGTGGTTTTTCGAGGGAACAGTAGGTACTCTGAAAACACGGTAGGTGCAGTGGCAGGGTGATCGTGTGTCGCGGGTTCGATCCCCGCACTTGACAAATATTTGTATGATCTGCAAGTAGCTGTTCCGGGTAAGGTGTTTCTGTATGTGAGTTTAAATGTTTGTAAATGCAACCACGACACAGGAGAAATATCTTGCATGAAGCAACGATTATTAAAAACAATTTAAGAAATGTACTGTCAATTTGGTAGCCTCGTCTTGTCTCAGATCAGCTGAAAACGTGCTGTAAATTTTTATGTAGTGCGGTATCATATGTTGCGTCGACCACAAATAAATTGTGATAACGACAGAATAATGATGATGATAACGTTGGCCGAGGCCAGCAGCACCACAGGCTACCTGTAAGCTGTGAGGGATCCCGATTTAGGTGGTGGTCTTAAAACCGCCTGGCTCGCGACCACCATTCCGCCTGTCTCATTTAAAATATAAATACAAAAACACGGTGTAAATATAAACAATTTCCGGGAATTCAGCATCTATGTATAACCCCAATATTTTGATAAATCTTAGCAAATGACAGATAAGGGCCTTATCTATCTATAACTACCTAGTTTTTTTTTTTTTTACGTGGTAAAATCATCAAATGAGGCCTCCCACCCCAGGCAGGGCGGGAGGGACTGTCAGACTTGTACTGACTAAAATCCACGGTGTCCTTTAATAGCCCTTTATGTTCCGGGGTCACGGTGATGGTATAAGACCCGCGACCCCGGCAGGCTTAAAAAAAAAACTTGAACGAGACGTAATGGAATCCCCACAATACAAGTGAAACCACGGCCGATAACTAGTTATAAAAATTTCGAGTCATCGTATTATGTTTTACCACCCTTTGCAAAAACATGCGTCAGAACTGTCTAGTCAGCGTTACGTAAAAAAGAAAATATCAACCCGCATGCTAAGTTCATGACTTCTGCGTGGGAACGACTGGTCGATACATCAAGCATCGTGTTCGTTAATAGTGCCATAAAACAGGATCAATAAACAATGAAATATGACAGAGCTGGTATTAGCGAGATATCTTTATAACCTTAGATAGTGATCCGTAGGAAATTAAATTAATTTTCGATTGTATGATGTATATAGCCACTCCCCCCAATTTACGGAGGTTGGTCTTCACTTCTCCATGACCCACTTAATACTTTCATCATAAGCCTATAATGTTCCCACTGCTGGGACACAGATCTCCTCTCTGAGAGAGGGAGTGGGCCATAATCCACCACGCGGGCCCAGTGCGGTTTGGCAGATGTCACATGTCTTCGAATTTTTGGTTCTATGACATGCCGGTATCCTCACGATGTTTTCCTACACAGTTTTGAGAGCAGTGGTGATGAAATAAATTACACAAAGTAATGCGCCTGACGGGGTTCGAACCCGCGACCTACAACTCGTAAGTCGGGACCGATCCCACTGGGCCACCGCTGCTTAATACTATATAACACTTTTATTATTTAAAAAATACACATTGATTAAAGTAAAAATTACTAGTACTACATACTTTGTTTGGTATCGCCTATATAGTAATTTTCAATTTACAGCCCGTTCACGACTTTGGTCTAAGCGGTAACCGCTGCGACGCCGACGAGCGGGGCGCGAATAAGACATTGGTTACTTTGTAAGTACCCGAATTTACCACCAGTGGCGCCTTGTGGTGTGTGACAAACATTTCTATAAATTTGATCATACCCGTCGCCGCCCTGCGCTAATCCACTGCTCATAGCGGCAAAGTAGTGACCGGGCCGTTATTGCTAAATATGGACTTGCTGCTTATTTTTTACTAAAGAATCCAAGACGGCATTGTTGCAACTCGGCATTTGATTTTGATAGCCCGGTACCGGGTCGGCAAATGGGAAACGCTGGGCTAGAGAGATGACGAGTCTATTTTTATGTAAGTTTAATATCATAGAGCGATGATGATGGATGTAGCGTAGTAAAACTAATATAATATTTACCCTATACCGGAGCAAATGAAACTTAGTTCCCAGCCATCCGCCCCGTAAGGGCTCGGTCACACGGAGCATACGTATAACCAGGATGGTTTCACTGCTGGCTGTCGCTGCTTTTAAAGCACCTGTTGGAAAAGTATTTAAAAACTAATAAGTATTTTATGTATGACTAGCTGTGCCCGCGACTTCGTTCGCGTTTATGTCGGAACTTAACAAAGTATTTTTTATCAAATTGACAATTAAAGTTTCATAAAAACTTTCATCCCCTCTTTTATCCCCTTGGGGGTAGAATTGATCAAAATCCTTTCTTAGCGGATGCCTAAGTCATAAAATCTACCTGCATGCCAAATTTCAGCCCGATCCGTCCGGTGGTTTGAGCAGTGCGTTGATAGATCACTATGTCACTCAGTCACCTTTGAGTTATATATATTTAGATTTCGAAATATGATCAGGTACATACGCCATTGCCGAGTAAAACAGTACACGATAAAGCAATTCTTTATATCGGACTGCTGTATTTTGTCGGATCAGTATTTTTAATGGATCCATGATACTGTCATGTGTGTAAAATCGCTCACACAACAACATAAATCATCTGCTAATAAAAACATAAACATTAAAGCGGAACCTGTAAAATTTATTGCAGTTGCACACTTGCACTCATGAAACCAACAATGCTCTGCTCATAAATGATAATGATAAATAACTTAAAATGTCACTTACGGGATATCTTCCGTGATTATTGATTTGTTTGAGTTCCCGATATTTCGACGCTGTTGCAAGCGCCATGATCGCGGGTTGACTGGAGAATGCGGGTGGAAGAAATTAAATTGTTAGGAGCAGACAAATCTGTCTACCCTCTTTCTTAGTCTAAGGAAGAGGGTAGACAGAGACTCGAAAATCTCGTCGAAATCTCGGGAACTCAAACAAATCAATAATCACGGAAGATATCCCGTAATTGACATTTTAAGTTATGAAGCAAACCGTGATAGTTTAAAAAAGTGTTTGATAATGATAAATGATCTTTATTTAGCAAATTGGTTTTGGCAAACTCTTTTACACGTCAAAATACACTACTTGAGGTACTGAGGTAGCACCAACACGCTTCTGAGCTTGGTGTCGGGCAAAGTGGACCGACAATTTCCGAGGCATTGATCGCTCAGGCATGTTCGCAGAAATTATCAATTTAAATTTTAATAACATAACATAATATAAGTATCTGCCTATTAGATATAATATGGACTTGTACGATTTTTTGTGCTTTGTCTAAAATAAATAATTTTATTCATTCAAAACGCAACTCTGTGTAAACGAGCACTTACTTGCCGATGC
Source organism: Agrotis ipsilon (assembly GCA_028554685.1). NCBI lineage: Eukaryota > Metazoa > Arthropoda > Insecta > Lepidoptera > Noctuidae > Agrotis > Agrotis ipsilon. Next base: position 13,942,287 of record CM052972.1, read on the forward strand.
GGACACTAGAGGGGTCTATGATACATTTTTCTCCCATCTACCCCGTTGAAAGGGCAGAGGCAGCATGGTGGAGGAGAACAAAGTATTTTAATATTTACACCCGTGCAAAGGACTCCAGCAGGGCAGTGGCTGCGGGTTGGATAAAACCGACCCAGAAATAGTATGGCAGAAAAAGGACGGGGCAGACAAATGAAGGAGTCATTCCTGCTCTGACAGACTCTTACTGACTTAAATCACGTTATTCCTTTCCATACTCTTTGCTTTCCAGGGCCGCGGTGTTCGTTTAAGAAGGTCCTAGGTATGTTGCCCTATTTTAAGGCCTCGTTAGTTTGCTGACAGCAACTTGGAACACAAATCAATCAGGTCGCCTACTATGACGTCATGAGCGTGACTAATTCCAGTGTGTGAAAGAGACAAAGCTATACAAGTCGTCTAGCGCCATTCACCTAGTGCCTGCCACCCACCCTGGAATTACTCACGTTTTAAGACGTGATGTCTTGGACGACCTGGTCCTTGATCAGACGGCGAGCTACCCATCATTCATTAACTGCCTTTTCTTTGACCACGGAACCGCAGTCATAATTTACAATAAATAAATAAATACAATTAAAATTACTACTAATTTAAAAATTAAGAATAAATTATACACATCGTCATGCTGACTAGAAAATATTGCAATGATTATACTGGTCACACCCACGCCATGTGTTTTCTGTTATCATTGTCGTGGGAGTTGGCTATTGATAATTTCTAATCAATCATACAAATACCTAATAATCGAAAAATAATGTACTTTGTCATCTGAAACCGTTCGTTTGTTTATTTTTTAATTATTTCCTAGCATATCCTTTAAGATTTTGAATCTATACTATTACTAGCGGCCCGTCCCGGCTTCGCATGGGTGGAGGACCCGGTCTAAAATTTGAGATTTAAACTATCCTATCTCTCAAGTTGAATCGAACTGCACATGGTGTGCGAATTTTATTATAGTCGGTTAAGTGGTTTAGGAGTCCATTGAGGACAAACATTGTGACACGAGATTTATATATATTAAGATTATAAAGCTGAAGAGTTTATCTGAAAATATCTCAGGAACTAGTTACTGGTTCGAATTTTAAAATTAAACATCACGCCACCTGGACTTTAAAAGAGTCTGTGACCTCAGAGTTTGTTGCGGATTATTCTTCTCAGAGTAGTCAGGAACGAAACATCGACCTCATCTAGTTTGAAAATAATGTCTTTTTTAAAGTCTAAAAGAGTTAGCGAAAACCTACTAATTATAGATTATTTATCATTTACCACAAAAAATGCGGGGATGTAATAGTATTAACCAAACAACATGGGTTTACTATATCGACAGTTTGACCCAGTTTTGCTTAGCCGTTGCAGAGTAATCCAGTGACAAACATACAAAATACACAAACCTTGACATTGATAAATATGACGAATCAAGTAAAAATCGTGATAACACGATATGCTATCCTAGTCGTGTGATTCACGTGAATACCTTACTAAATATATTTATCTAAAGTACTTCATTGATTGTGCATAATAAAAAAAACATATAAATTCGACGATGAGTCTTACCGTCGTCATATTAGCAGCTCACTTCGTATATATTTTATATTATAGTTTATATATTAGTTAACTAATTAAACATGTATAAGTTATTTATTTCTTTGCTGCTAATATCTCTAACTGCATTGTGTTACAGTGATGAGTCCGTTTTGGACGGCACTGAATTGGAGTTGACGTTTTTGGTAAGAATTTACGATTTCTTTTTGTTTGGTGACCATCTGTCATATCGAGTTTCCACCGTGCCTTGGAAACCGGCCGTGATTTGTAAAACTTTGACAGTCGTTACTACTAGTCAGAAGCTCTAAATTCTGACAACCAGTCTTACCATGGGGCATCGTATTACTCAGTTACCGGGTTGTGGAGGTCCGACTAGCAGTCGCTCCATGTTAAGTACTGATATACAGCTGCATATGGTTTGACTGGAAGCCGACCCCAATACAGTTGGGAAAAGGCTAGGCATATGATGAGTACTGCCTTTTCTTAGACCTTTTGTGGTTTAAATAGCTCCATAAGTCGTTAGTTCCGGCTGTCATTTGTAATTTTCTGGTAGTCACACCGCACTTTTCCAAACCACTACAACTCCTGAAAGCAGGAATCAACAGTGACGACCACCACTGCTCCCTAAGTTCTGAGTCGAGACACACGATAACCCACAAATTCTTGCGCTGATTAGACAGGTCCACTCACCTATGTGGATCTTTCCTCAAAAATCCATCAATACATCTCAGAAACCCGCATAGTCCTCATATTATTTTATGACCTGACCAAAACAATGTCTGGACTTTAAAAGAGACAGACCTCTGAGTTAGTTTCGGCTGTTTCTTCTCAAAGTTGTCAGGTACGAAACACCAGCCTTAAATATTGGTTCCTGGCGTCCTATCGCACTATGATAGTTAATTAACAGAGAGGGCAACTGTGCCTGCGCACACGCATGTGCACTGTGGTCCGTGCCGTGCCCGAAATAGGTCAAGAGGACTAGGTATATTACAGCAATTGACTGACCCGTTGGTCTAGTGGTTAGTGACCCTATCTGCTATGCCGGGGGTCGTGGGTTCGAATTCCCACCCAGGACAAATGTTTCTGTGATGAGCATGATCATTTGTTCTGTGTCTGGGTGTACTTTATCTATAATATGTATGTATTTAGAAATATATAAGTATGTTTATCAGTTGTCGAGTACCCATAACACAAGCTCTGCTTAGCTTGGGACTATAGATGGCGTTGTGTGATAGTTTATAAGTTTATTATTTATAAGTATTATGCTTGATTGAGCTCCTTGAGTTATGAGTTGAGCTCCACGGTAACTGACAAATGCTTGCACTGACTGGACAGCTCCACTCAAATTTGTGTGGTTCTTTCATCAAAAGACCATTTCAGACCCGGCCTGCATGATCCTCGTATAACCTTTTCTGCATTTATAATGTCTGGACTTTAAAAGAGACAGTGACCTCTGAGTTTGTTTCGGCTGTTTCTTCTCAGAATAGTCAGGTACGAAACACCGGCCTCTTCTAGTTTTATGAAAAGACGTGTAAAAGTGTTGATATAACCTACTTGCATAAATAAACATCATTTCATTTCATCATTTCATTTCATTTCATCATTTCATTTCATTACAGGTTCATAGACATGGCGATAGGACCCCAGTAGAATCGACGTTGAGTCAGAGTAACAATGTTGAGGATCTCATCGAGGCATCGGCTAAATACGGATATGGTCAGCTTACTGATGTAAGTAATGTCTTTTTTTATTATAAATATTAATAACAGAATAAAACAAATCTTTAAGAGGCTCCCATAACATACACTTATACAGGGTTACTGGTTAAGTCTACGTATATCCTCTTTGACAGTCGTTACTGTTAGTCAGAAGCACTGCATAACTTTGAAAACCAGTTTTACCATGTGGTATCGTTTTGCCAAGTTATTGGATTGTGGAGGTCCAAGAGGCAGATGCTCAATGTAAAATACTGATATTCAGCTGCATCTGGTTCGACTGCCGACCTTAATATAGTTGGAAAAAAGCTAGGCAGGAAGATTTTGCAGGTCATTTTCACATTAGATAATCCCCCAAAACGCTTATCCTTTTGCTAAATCCTAGGACCTAAACCATCTTCTTTCCCAGGTTGGTAGACGTCGTGCCTACGCCCTAGGACAGTTCATCCGCCGTCGTTACGACGATCTCCTGTCTCCGAACTACAACAGGTCAGAGATCTACATCAGATCCACTGACTCCACCCGGACTAAGATGACAGTTCTGTCAGCAATGGCGGCGGTCTACCCGGTTGGCGAGGATAATTGGAGTGACACTATCAACTGGACCCCCATCCCATATACCACCGTGCCTGCGAAGTATGATTTTGTAAGTATTTTTTGTCCTTATTTTCATCTCTTCCTTACCGATTTTCGGTAGATAATACCTCAACTGGAATCACTGTCCAATGTCATGTGTCACAGTTGACGCAATGTTTGAGTGATCGACTGCTTCGGATCGTGTCGCGTGTTTGGTTCTGGTACCCGACAGAACAAATGTTTTTTTAAAAGCATTAGTACAGACGGAGTAAAACCGAATCTTTTAGTTTTGTCATTGCACATAATTATTTTCCTATTTGTTTTTAATATAATTATTTTGGCAAACTCATTTTGTGCTCGATTGTATCCATTACTTAAACAAAAGATTGCTTTCCTGGTTTGCAATGAATTTGGGTCCGTGTATATTATGTCGTCAAGTGGACCCGCGCATCCAGAAATGCCCTACGACACTTATAAATGCTGCTATCTAGCCTATTTCGTACGAAATTATATTACTATCTAGCTTATTTTTACAAATATACTCATAACCATTCATTGATTGGTGATTGACCTGTGATTCACACTACAATTAATAGTAGAGTGACAGCTGCCACTCCATTTATTAAATCAATAGTTATCATTTAGTTGATAGTAATAGCCAATTCGCTGTATTAATGATTAGTATTTAGTGGTATCTAACGGGTGAATTTTATTGATTTATGAATCAATAATCTGTATCTTTATTCGCTGGATTATCTAACTATTGATTTATTTGGCTTTATTGAATCTGTTATGGCAAAAATACATTATGTTTTAAATATTTCAGTTTCTGGGTTTTAGGAAAAACCCAATAACACCTTCGTGAATCCTACTCAAGATCAGTAGTTGCTTAATTCTGGATGCTTATATCTCAAGGAGCGCGCTATTAAATATCAGTCATCTGTAGGTAACCCGCGCTTTAGGAGCTCGATGACTCGTCCAACGCGTGACGTTGTTTATTTTAACTGTATTTTTAATCGAAACCTTATCTTTCCTGCTGTGACTTGCATAAAGTGTAGCGACAACAACGACGATATATTACTAGACTCCTAATAACAGGCGACCGATGTCTGGCCACACATTTGGCAAAAAAGTCTTATATCCGTCTTATTTCGACCACTCCTGTGAGCCGTAAGGTCTGTTCTGTCTCAAGGTATGCTACCTTGAGACCGAACAGACCTCGAGTTAGCCAATCACAACGCAGTACCAGTACCCCGTCCCCCTCGCTAACGTAGTACCTCAGCGTGTTGACAGAATAGTTTTTGGTTCCTTAGGGCCTTATCACACTAGCGGTTTGGAAGCGGTTGCGGGGCTGAGCGGCCGCACAGCGAATGCGTTGCGAACACGCCGCGGTTGCGCAGCGAATTCGTTGCGGACGCGCAACGGGATCGCCGCGAACAGCAAAGTGGACGCCATTTTGTACTGCCTCGAACAAACGCCAAAACGTCCGCCCCACTTCAGATCAACGAGGAATTTTTTGTATGAAGACTCGACAAATTCCTCCAGCGCTGAAATTTGGCATAATATGATAAGAGTAGGTGATACAGATTATAGATGCATAATCATCCAAATTTTTTTTTTGCCGAAAAGTTTTTTTTTACCAAAACATGAATATTGCTTATAACTCTCTGCGAAAAATTCCTCAGCCTAATCTAATAATGGATCTTCCCAAATTCGTCGATGCTTTCGTTTTCGTTTTCGACGTTTTCGAAGTAATAACGTCAACAGCAATGTTTCCTCATCGGAATCCATTTTGTTACTGAGTGTACAAACACGCGACGAAAACGTAACGCATTTGCCACGCGTCCGCGACGTGTTCGCGACGGATGCGCTGCGCGTCCGCTCCGCCCCGCAGCCGCTTCCAAACCGCTAGTATGATAACGGCCTTAGATCGTGCATGCGGAGTCTAGTAATATATCGTCGTTGTGCTCGCCAGATCAAAAGATTTACAGCCTTACTAAAACTTAAACATCTGTTGAACACTTGTATAAAAAAAGTGTGACTGCAAAACGGACCTTATTTCAACGTCATAATCTGACATTTTTTAGACAGGTGTTCAACAGACGTTTAAAAGTTTTTGTGGTACGACAACATCACTTTTAAACGCAGATGTGGAACCTTAAGCCCCCAAATTCCTTTTTTAACTTATTTGTTTTTTACAGAACCTAGCTACTACCAACTGCCCCAACCTGTTGGCAAGCCTCACATCAGTCGATAATTTGTCTCAACCCTTCCCCTCGCTGGACCAGTACGACGACATCTTGAACACATGGTCTGAAATCGCTGGCTTGAACATCACTGCTATGCCCTTCTTAGCTTACACCCTAAACGATGTTTATACTGCCCAGGTAATTATACTACCCATTAATGTAGCAGACATAAGTTTTTGACAAAAATACAAGTAGGTACCTACACTAGCGAGAAAAAGTATGGGGCGAACTTGGGATAGCTCCTTAAATAATGGCGTGATTTGAATGATTTCGTCATCACATTCATTTTTAAACGCGTTAACGCATGCGACGGGCATCGTAAAGATGATTTTGAGGAAAGAAAAGTTCAGATTGCAAGTGGAAACCCGCGTTCGAACCCGCGTCTTCTGGATAGGTACTATAGACGCCTTAACCATCTTGGTCATTGCAACTCACACTTGCAAGTTTTTTTTTTTAAATCATTTATTTAGAGGCTCACACTTGCAAGTTGAAATTCTCTATTCCACGTTTGAACGCTTTACGGTAGCGTGGCGCCATCTCTTGGATTAGTGTTTAACTATGACTTTTTCATCGAATTAAAGTTGACAGTTAAACCTTTAAAATGGAATTGTTACTATTATTTATCACTCAAAATTTACACTCCATATTTGCGACAGCGCACTTTGAAAGTGATGTGACTGTCTTTTGGCCCATGGACCAAGTGAATTAAGTAAATTTTAAACTTCTGAAGGAGGTCTGTTGTTTTATTTACAGATGAATCTAGGAATCCCCCTGGACCCCGCACTCCAAGATATTTACCCCCAAATAGAGGAGATCGCCGGAATCGCTATGGACTACATCTTCGGCAATAAGAACCTTATCGCGTTACACTCTGGTAAGCTTTTTAAATAAATACGATTACATAACATCGTGCCTGTAAACCTCAAATATGAGCGTAGAGGACGCGTCACCTCTCCCTATGAGGAGCCGCGTTCTGCACTCACACATTCTCATTAGCAAGAACGACGCCTGCACGCCGCCGCATACCCGTTTTGAGCCGGCTACCCATGTTATGCTCACCTCCGCGTCTTGGGCTTACCTCCCCTATTCGTATTACGGCTTTAACGTTAAATGAAGAGAGCCTTTTGCCAGCAACAGGGCAAAAACTCCCTTGTTGATTTTGAGAAATTCCTGTCTGCTCTCCGCCTATCAATGTTTGCTGACGATTTCGGATGCACCCATCAGCGTCATTGGTTCCAATGTATCAGGTAATTTTTTTTAACAGGATTTTGGATCTGGTTTTTCATTGGAACTGGTACCGAAGAAACATGGTTCCTAATTGCACCAGTACCAGCCCACAAATAGGTTTAGTTTAGCAAATTGTCGAGCAACTAGTGCTGGACGCTGGACATTCTGCGCCGTCACCAAATCCGTTCATAAAATACCAGAAGTATATCGACGCAAGAAAGCAATCTTGTAGTATCTCGAAAAATTGAACTTCACAACAGAGCTAAACAACTATTAAAAAAATTCATAAATCGTAAACTAACTGAAATCGAGAGGTAATTTCTGGGACACATATTTCTTATAATGAAATTTATTAGATAACGCTAAAGACAGTGTTCTAAAATTTGTATAACATGAGTTTTTGCGAGTTACAGCAATTGGCATTTCAATTTAAATCATCATTATTGCTGCATCTTGATTGATGTATGGCACAATAAAACAGTATTTAGAAAACGATATGATGTTGATTTTGTTGTATCTATTTGTTTTATCATAAAAAAATCTCCTAGGAAAACATGGATCAGACTGTCCGACAAGTATTCACTGTTTTTTTTTTGTCTGTCAAAAAAGAAACCATTTTTCGAGATACGACGAAATCGCTTTCCAGCGTCGATATTCTGAAAAAATCTCTCTTTTCCAGGGGTCCTCTTAAACAAGTTCTTCGCCGTAGCAGATCAGGTGATTGCAGGAGAAGACGTCCCTCGAGTCCAGATCTACTCTGCCCATGACATCAACGTGTTTACTTTCGAAGTTATCACCCAGATCAGTCCTAGGCAGGGAGTTCCAAAGTATGCGTCTGCTTATGCCCTGGAACTTAGAAGGGTGGTCGCCACTGGAGAATATGTTGTTGTGGTATGTTTTTTTTTTCATCAAAAATACGTTTTTTTTTTGGCGTGGTTCATCAAAAGAGTCCTCCTAGCCCAGGATGGAGCGGAAGGGACTATCAGACGGCATGGTTAATTCAGTGGCTGAGCGATCGACTGCTGAATAGCGTGTCGCGGGTTCCATCTCCGCACGGAACAAATATTTGTATGATCTGCAAGGACTTGTTCCGGATGTGAACGTGAAGCAACGTTTTCTTGTAAAACAAATTACTCGTGCTAAGGCCTCAAGTTTCTCTTCCTGAAATTCAATAATATCAATTTCAGCCCCTAAATTACACCAATAGTTTACCGACTACGCAATTACAGAAATTCGAAATCAAGTTAGGTAAGCTTAGAATTTTGTTTAGATTTCAAAATTAGAAACTTTTTCGTTTCAAAACTATTTTTTGTTAGTTAGTAGGGTCACGATATAAAGTTCTTGCTAAATCTAAGAAACACTCCACGTGACTTTTTAACTTCCGAGGCTAGCACGATCTAGGCAGTCTATAATTGTAACGAAAAGCACAATATGGACGGTGTAAATGTAAAGTAATTAAATTTTTAATTGAAAATACTCGTTTCACTTACAATATCAACTTAATGGAATAAACATTTTTGTATGTGAGAGATACTTAGGATCATAGCACACATATCAACTCAGAAATGGATCGCAACCGGATCAATTAGCCATTTAGTTTTCTTTGTATGAAAGTAGTCCCTAATACAAAGCACATTAGTCGGAATTTTAATAAACGATTAATCGTGACAAGCACGATCCGCAGCAAACAGTCCCCGCGCTTACAGCGTCGAGCAGTCAGCGTTGACTAGTTGTCGTCGAGTCAAAGTCAATTATGGTTCCGTGCTTTGGTTGACGCGTTTGACGGCGAGGCGAGTGATATGGTGACGATCCCATTCCTAGTTGATATGTGTGCTATGACCCTAAGTATCCCTCATAGATATATTCATTTCATTTTATTAATATTTTAAGTAGTATTGTGAATGAAAAATTTGAAGTACTTTACATTTAAACCGCCTCTTGTTCTAAATTACCCTTTGTAAAAACAGTTGCTTCATGGCGTCATGTCTGGCCTGACTGTCTGTATGACTGGCCTGTGGGTCTAGTAGTCTAGTTAGTGACCCTGACTGCTATGCCGGGAGTAGTGGATTCGATTACCACCCAGGACAAACGTTTGTGTGATGAGCATGATCAATTGTTCTGTGTCTGGGTGTAATTTATCTATAATATGTATGTATTTAGAAATATAAAGGTATGTTTATCAGTTGTCTAGTACCCATAACACAAGCTCTGCTTAGCTTGGGACTTGATGGCGTCGTGTGATAGTTGTGGAATATTATTATAATGTCTGTAATCCCCGTAAGGTTAGATAGGGTTTTAGTTTCATAACATTTAAATTATTACCTTGAACAGGGAACTATCTTCTCCATATTCTGATATTAGCTGTCAATGCGCTTCAAAGTTCCTCCGCGGGGAACCTTATATCTTTCATGTATGGTACATTTTATTTTTCCTATATTTCATATTTAATATTACGATGGCTATCATATCTTGCTTATTTTTCTATTACTGAAGATTAAGAAGCAGAGGCAACAGTCTTTTGTCCAGGCTCCGTGCTGATATTAACATATCTCTGAAAAAACATCCAATAAAATTTACCAGATCTAGGAATTGAACTCAGGATTTCATGCTCATTCTATATCTATTCTACTATCGAAGCAATCTCAGACTTTTTCTTTCTTTTGAATCGTCAACTCATCACCATCATTATCATCAGCCTATGTTCCCATTGCTGGGACACAGGCCTCCTCTCGGAGTGAGGGAGTGGGCCATAATCCACCACGCGGGACCAGTACGAGTTGATAGAAGTCACATGGCTTCGAATTTTGGTTCTAGGACATGCCCATACCCTTACGATGTTTTTCTTCATCGTTACGAGAGTAATGGAGATTAAATAAATGACACAAAGTAATGCGCCTGGCTGGGTTCGATCCCACGTCAGTTTGTAACTCGAGGCCGATACCACTTCTCCACCACTATTTTTGAATAATAACCATCTGAATTTCTCCCCAGCCCGTATATCTGAACACACCAAATGAGGACATAGTGACCTACCCTGAAGTAGCCGGCTGCGGTCAACGTTGTAGCATCGAGAGCTTCCGGGCAATCACCGCACCCTTTAACCTGGAGGAGAATGAGTGGAGGACCAAGTGTGGCTTCTCTGAGGACATGGACATCGACACATCTTCCATTGATTAAGAAAAAGACTGATTTTGAGAACGGCTTTTAATACTCGTTACTTATGCAATAAATATTTTTTGTGATACTTTTTTATGAAAAAAAAAATGTTTTTTTAACCGACGAAGCAAGAAGGAAGGTTAATTTGTTTTTAAGAAAGACCGGGCATAAATGGAACCATACATAGAATAGTTATTTTTACTTGTTTATGATGACAATGGCGGACTTACCTACACAACACAGAATGGCTCACAGTGGCCACGCCCTTTATTGCTATTTTAATTTAATTATTTATTTTTAAAGTGGACGTAATAATAACTGAATTTTCTGTGAATATTTCAAGCGCATACCGGTTGCTGTTATCAATATCGAGAAAATTGTTCTTATTAAATGTTTATTTTGCTCAGCGTTTGTATTAGGTATTTAAATTTGTTGTTATAGCGGCAACAGAAAACCATACATCATCTGTAAAATGTTTAATTGTGATATTGTCACGTTTCATGATAAACAGGTTAGTGATAGACAGTCAGACGGCCAGCGATCCCATTTTACCCTTTGGATATTAAATCCTAAAAACGAGTTTTAATTTTTCTGCACAAATCAGCATTTTCATACTTTTAACCGGGTTGAATGCTAGTTTTTTCAAAGGGCCATAATGGTTTCTGTGCTTTAGTTAAATTAACTTAACATTTTTATAATTATCGTGCTTGTTAGCTCTTTTAAATTCTTTTTTCACTTTTACCTGTGGAAACCTGTAATTGGCTCTACATTGCATTGTTATCCTGTTATCATATTTCTTGTAGCTGTTAGTTCTCTATTAATAAATAAGATAATTTTCAATGAAGCGATAACTGAGCTAATCTTGAGCTAAGTCTAAAGCCCGGTTTCCACCGCGCAACAGAGATGGGCCAGAAATGGATAAGCGGAGCGGAATTCTTTCTCATCTAATAGGTTTGCAATAACATCAAGAAAAAAAAACAGGTTGTATAAAGTCAGATCAATGAACTCTTGATCTGACTTTATACAACCTGTTTTTTTGATATCCCATAACTCTAGGGTTATATTCTGTAGGTAAAAATAATACTAAAACTCCTAGAATAGGAGGTCCAAAAGTGCATCGTTTCGGAGATATCATCAATCATAGTTAAATTAGGTCAAAAAATGTCACCAGTATGACGAATCTTAACTTTTGCGAGGTTGCCAAACTTCGCAGTAGAATAGACCCTCGATGTGTCTAGGTATCTAAGTTTCATTGATAAATACAAGTAATTCATTTTTATTCAAACCAATCATTCATATTTAAAGCTAAGAAAATGCGACGTTGTCATATTTCACGTAAGGGTGTTTTACATTAATAATCGTGACTTTGCCGAATTATTTTGTATGAAAAATGAAAAAAAAAATTACGAAGTTTTGGAACATAACTCATATGCCAGTTGATTCTTTGATATGGCCTCAATCATACCCTAAAGTTATGGGGATATAAAAAAAAAACACGTTGTATCACAGGTCAACAGCATTTTTGCGCATGGGTTCTACATACGTTATTTTTATTGTTTGTATATCTAAAAATAAGAATATGAACAAAAAAAAGTTCTGAATTTGCTTTTGTAGGAAAAAAAAGGGAAAATTAAAATCATGGAAAATACTTAAAAATTGACACAGAGATGAGTTATTACAAAGGAAACCGTACATCCATTCATGTTTTTTTTTCAAAGTAAGTTTTAAAATAAAGTTAAATTATTTAAAAAATAATAGTTTTGGTTTTCCTGCCATTTTTAGTAGAAGTTTCTCTTATTAACTCCCAAATATAGTCTCCCATCATGTCACTTTCAGTACTGGCATTTGTAACATCTCTAAAATGCTTGTCAAATCTCAAATTGTCTTGATGGAAGCGTTCCTTTTGTTCTTCCGTACAAGCTTCCATATTGTCTTTAAATTTATCCAAATGAGAATGTATCATATGTATCTTTAGTGTGTCTTTAGAGACATTCTACTTCTGATGATGGAAAAAAATCGTAATAGTGTCAGTGATCAGCTCGACATAGCTTTCAGCTCTAGGGTTTACAATAAAACCATGAACTAATGACTTAAAACTGTTCCTGACTTCTTTCTCTTCAATGCTAAGTAATTTCAGGAAAATATCACAGTTGGTTTTTTTTTTATTTGAGCGCCAACAGACACTCTATCTTTAATTTTCGCCTCTGAGAGCTTTGAAAAAAAAACTCTTAAAGCAAATATTTTTGATTTGTTATCACATTTTTTTAAGTAAATATGCTTGTATAATCAGAATATAATAAGTAAAACCCATGCGCAAAAAATTTTTTTTTATTTGTCAACCGGTGATAATCATTCCAGCCGCTGTATGTAATGTAACATCAAAGTGCGCATTGTGATGCTCGATTTTCTTCCGTTACTGATGTAATGTTTGAATCTGTAATGCCGGCCACACACGTTCCAGTATACTTGCGCAAGTCTGGACTTGCACAAACACAGGACATTGAAGTATATTTCCACACACTTTACAGTATACTTGCGCAAGTCTGGATGTAGTATGGAGTAATTGTACCCTGTATCACGTGTATGGCCGGCATAACGTAACATTACAGGTGAATGCTCGCGGTGAAGGAGCTCCTGTCGTTTCATTTCACATTTTATAAACTAAGGCTGAGTCATTCTGCTGGACTCTTTGTTGGCAAAAACTTTATCAGCAGTTTTCTTTTAAGAAATCAAATAAATCATTAATAAGTCCGGATTAAACAACCGCACTTGCAACCGATAAAGCAAGAAAACAACAACACTTTCTATAATATTATCCATTATTCTTGTATACTTTAATATTCAACAATTCCAAGGTACCGCTATAATTTCCTATGGGACGGAGTCTCCTAATATATGCAGACATATTGAAAAATGCAATGAGAAAATTGAATAATATTTATATTACCAAGTATAATGTAACTTAACTTTGCGGGAAATGCTAAATGAAAAGGCAAATAACCTTAGGTCATCGAGCTGTGCTGCGGAGAATCCGAATTTGTTTAAATTATTAGGAATATCTTCGAAGTAAGAGTGAACAGACTTCTTCTGGGGGGTAAACTGGCTCCAACGTAGACTTTGGCTCTGTCACCTCTCACCTAACACTAGAGTTAGAAAACCGAATTAAAAAAATATAATTAATAGATTTAAAACATCAAAAAACCCACGTCCTTAAACTTCTTAAAAATAAGAAAATAACCCTACGGGATTAAGGAACGTGACCCCGGAACGTAAAGAGGCTAATTGAAAGACAACGTGGATTTTAGTCAGTACAAGTCTGACTGAGTCCCGCCCTGCCCTGTGTGGGACTTGTGGGAGGACTCATTTGATGATTTTTACCACGATAAAAAAAAGAAGGATAGTGTTTATTTTGAAAATTGGAATTACTTAGACGTCGACAAATCTTTAGTTTTAAATATTTGCGGCCGATTTTTGTTCCTGAGTACTCTGAGAAGAAACAGCCTAAAATCTTCTAAAGTTCAAACATTATTTCGGTGAATTCGTGTAAAGTGAGTAATCTCGTTGGAAACTTTTATTTTCGAGAAGTTTGGAGTTGACATTTAGGTTCCATACATTTTTGGGGCGTTTTCTGAACGAAAACGACTGCAAACGAAAACAAATTGTGCCTACCTATATATAGTTAAAAATAGCCATTTGTACCAATAGTAGGTATATAAGAAGATAAAGTAGGAATAAAAAAAAATAAGATTGTTAAATATTGCTGGCACTTTCTAAAAAAGCCCAAAAAATCTATGGAGTGCTCACAGGCTTTAAAAACATTGGCAGAGAAGATTTCTGAACATCTAGTTAACGTTTGCCGTGAGCCAAAAACATTTTATTTATCGTGGTAAAATCATAAAATGAGTCCTCCCGACCTGGGTAGAGCGGAAGGGCCTGTTAGACTTCGGTTTAAAGATCTTTATTTTCTCATTAAGACAATATACATCATCACTTATATGAGAACATGGATTTAAAACTAATTATTAATCAAGTGCGGGTAACTATAGTAAAATAAAATAAACCAAGTTGTCATAATTGTTAGGAAGCGACCTCACCACATTCCACTTACTTAATCTTAAACTGACTTAAACTGACTAAAATCCACGGTCTTCCATCAATAGCCCTTTACGTTCCAGGTTACCAGTCCAGACAATTCTGCAACCTGCGTTTGGCCTTTTATGCTCCCTCGGTCCCGTCAATGCTGCTCTTTAAAGCGTTGTTGAACTAGATGTGGATACCGTTGTTTCTTTTTCCTTGGATCTTGATAAAAACTATAATAACCTACTAGCGGCCCGGTACGTGTTTTGCTATCCCAAAAAATGTGATAAATGAAGAACCCCTCGACCGATTTTGTGCAAACTTCACATAAACCGTCTACTAAATAGTCCGAACAAAGCCTAAACATTTGGTTAGGTGAGCCAGTTCTTGACTTATAAAATTACAATGAAAAGTTGCATTGATTTTCATATTTAAGGTAAATGTGATTAATTGAAAATTATTAATATTTTTACAAAATTATTAATAATAACCACATGTTTTGGTAAATGTGAATAAACGATCGAAATTTATTACTTTTAGTAGTAATTATTAATAATTCACGACACATATTGGTAAAAGTGATAAAATTAATAAACTAAACGGCTAAACCTAGTGTTAACTGAAGATAAGTATGATACACGTAGGTTTAACCGCATGTGGTCGGTTACACCTAGGTTTAGCCGGTTAGAACTAGGCCTAACCTCGAGACTTGCTGGCACCCCGACTCGGACAATTTAGGCTCTTCGTGGTTATTTTTTTTTTAACCACGCAGAAGTAGGAGCCCCGCTGAGCGGGGCTCCTTCGACTTGCTCCTGTGAAGGAAGTTTACTTATTACATTTATCACTACTAGGGTCAAATTATTAATAAAAACCGACAAATGTGATTAATTAATCACTTTAACCTCGACTTTCGGTAATTATTAATAATAATAGATAATTATTAATAATCTTCAATTATTCACTCTTACCGTAACATATATAGATACAAGATAGGTACACATCACGTCCTCAGTAGTGTACATATTTTTTTTTTTTTTTTGTACATAAGTTTTAAATATCATCATCATATCAGCCGTAAGACTTCCACTGCTGAACATAGGCCTCCCCTTTAGACTTCCAGTAGGACAGGTTGTAAGCAGCCTACATCCAGCGTGATCCTGTGGTCTTCATAAGATCCTACGCTGCGCTTGCCGGTGCGCGGTCTCCATTCGAGAACCTTACGGCCCCATCGGCCATCAGTTCTGCGTGCTATATGGCCTGCCCACTGCCATTTCAACTGACTAATTCGTTGGGCTATGTCGGTATCTTTGGTTCATATACGAATCTCCTCATTTCTGAGTCGATCGCGCAGAGAGACTCAAAGCATAGCCCTCTCCGTAGCTCGTTGCGTCGTTAAATATAAACATAAGTAAAATATATGGATAATATCACGTAGGTACTCAAAAATAATCTGCTCAAAAAATTCCGTAGCTCACGAACCAAAGAGCGTTTATAAGATCCAACAGAAAATTTTCTTTCAATTCTAAACAGATTGAATAAAATCCCTACCTCTGAGACTTGACTTGTGATGAACGTGACAGACATACAAACAGGTATCTATCACTTTTATGTTTAAGGTTTACATCAAAGGAATGTTACCTTAACGTTGTTATTAAAGAAACTTGTGTTTTTATTAGAATGAGGTGTTTTGAGCTGCGAAAAAAGATACTTGGGTTTGAAAACGTAATTTTAAATGTGCGTGGAATGTCAATTGCGAATCAACATAAATAGTGCGAAAGTTAAAGTATCTATTAATATACCTATATTATGTTAGATTTTTTTTTCGTTCAGTCTATACTGTCCCACTGCTGCGCAAAGGCCTCCCCAAGTCTTTCTAAGTGTTTTTATCCGACCAAGCCCAGGTCGACGGCGACGGCGCGTTGTGTTCCACGTGCGCCTCAAAGAGTATCAGCATGATGACGAGGCAGCCTACACTGCTGCGCAAAGGCCTCCCCCAAGTCTTTCCAATTATTTTTGTCCAACCATACCCAGGTCGACGGCGCGTTGCGTTCCACGTGCGCCTCAAAGAGTATCAGCATGATGACGAGGCAGCCTACACTGCTGGGCATAGGCCTCCCTAAATCTGTCTAAGTGTTTTTGTCCGACCATGCCCAGGTCGACGGCGCATTGTGTTCCTCGCGCCTCACACAGAGATGACGGGACCCCCTCTAGAGTCCCAAAAGCCTGCCGGGGTCGCGGGACTAATCGAATTACCGTGACCCTCGAACGAAAAGGGCTATTGAAGGACATCGTGAATTTTAGTCAGTACGAGTCTGACAGTCCTTCCAACCCTGCCCTGGGTGGGAGGACTCGTTTGATGATTTTACCGAGTAAAAAAAGAAAGACGGATAGTCCATCCCCCACGGTATAAGTCCAACTCGCCTCGTTAACATTCATTATGAATAAAATAATTATAATATTTAATTAACGTGAACGCAGACTTCTACGGTTTCTTTCTTAAAATATTACCTTTGTGGTTGGTAGTACAATTTCCCTTGAAGAATGAATTCCCAGCGTCCACGTAATGAGCGTAGAGCAAGAAATGTCAAGTTGTGATTATCTGTGGTGTTGACTACTGGATGTGGTAAAAAAAAGACAATACTCCATTCAAACGGAGCCAAACGCCTCCCGGGACTATCTATATAGATAATCGTGACCATGGAACGTAAAGGTCTATTGAAGAAACACCGTGGATTTGGCTCGGTAAAAAGCACGCCACAATGCACGTTAGAATGCTCGCTAAAACGCTCCCGTTTGTTTTTCTGTAAAGTAGTTATTTTTTTCTGTAAAGTTAGTAGGTAATTCGTAAAAATACTAATTATAAGTGAAGGCTCAAGTTTTTTGGCACCTCTAGAAAGTAATAGCATGAGAATTTAACCTTATTTGTAGTTTCAACTAAACTCTACAAACTAGCTTGTTTTTCCTTAAAACCTGTTTACCTACAATGCCACAGTAACTCTGATAGAAAACACATAAAAATAGATTGTTTGATCCATTTCGAAGGATAAAAAATAGATGACGGAAATTATTTTTGCTTCTATTCAGGTTGAAAGCATAAAAAAGAATACGTCAAACATCAGTTTTGTTGATCTACATATTCACAAAAATATGAAAAAATAGCTGCTCGTACCTCGCTACAAAGTAGGAGCTGCTGCTAAACATCAATCGTGACCATGGAAAGTAAAGAGCTATTGAATCACTTTCCATCTATATTTTATTTGGCCCTCGTCTTCTTCACCCTCCATAAAATTACCTATCTACGTATCTACTGGCCGAAAGAAGATGGCTAAATGACTGCCCCAGTCATCTATATGAATTTCACATTAACTAGTAGTATTTGAAAATTAATTAATGAATTGTTTAGTATTCAATAATTTCCTAACACTTATATAAACTATTAAACATAAAAAAGTATCTGAATTGCTTTTTGTGCATTTTTTTGACATGACAAGGTCACGATTAAATAATGTAAACTAGGGAAGGGTCACCTTTTCCAGATTGTCAAAAAGAAACTATACTTAATCGATTTTTACTAACGGGATTCAATACGATTTCTTTTCTGAAATTAAGAAATGGCGTTGAGTTCAATTCAGTGTCCTTTTTAGTTGTTTGTTATTATGTTTTTACACGTTTTGATTCGGAAAACGAATTACTGTGACCCCGGAACATAAAAGGCTATTGAAAGACACCAGATTTTAGTCAGTAAAAGACCACAAGACAGTTTCTCCTGCCCTACCCTGGGGCGGAGGACTCATTTGACGATTTTACAACGTAAAAAAGTGATTCGTCCACTAAACTCAAGTTTGGTTTTTACCCGATTACGGCAAAGCCAAAAGGAGGGTAATGATTTGGACCGGTATGTCCGGTATGACCAGTATGGTTTGTTCTTCTGAATGTGCTTCTTCGTTTAGTTTTAGTTCATATTTTGCATCGAATC
Organism: Agrotis ipsilon; assembly: GCA_028554685.1. Lineage (NCBI taxonomy): Eukaryota > Metazoa > Arthropoda > Insecta > Lepidoptera > Noctuidae > Agrotis > Agrotis ipsilon. The sequence continues at coordinate 13,960,838 of CM052972.1, forward strand.
CATCTAAACTACTTTCTAACTAACCAATCGATTCTTTTATCGATTCTGTGAACTTCAATTTGAGTACGGTCCCTTCTTTAAGAAAAAAATACAAACGTCATATGTCATTTGAACACTCTGTCGTAATAATAATGTTCGTTGTAATTCATTATTTTAGCTTTTTCTTCACCCCCGCTTGTTTATTGGACTTTCTGCTTGCTTACCTATCGACCTCTCGCTCGACACGAGAAATCATGAAATAAATAAACTGTGGTATAGCCACGCAAAGATTGCGGCGGCATTTTAAGCAAGCAAGCAACGAAGACGTCATTGCTTACTGTTCTACTCTCCGTCCTTGTTATCACATTGATTAACAATACAGGTAAGACATTTACAGATGGTCACGGCGATGCTTGGCCCAAACTTATCTCCACACCGTGTCCTCCCAGTGGCGACACGCTTTTTTTTTGGCCCAATCCGACACAAGAACCTCCTAAAACATCCGTGTTTCGTGAGAACCTACGTCAGACAGATTGGTTGCCGTAGTGTAGGTAAACAGTAAAGTTAATTCATGTAGATACTAAAGTAATTACGTTTATTCTAGGTTCCAAGGAATGCCAACATTATTTTGTCTTGTTATCCTTGTCAGGAACTGCTGAATTCAAGAGCAACTTGTGAAGTTCGTATGATTCGGTCATGCAATGGTGTGCATAACTTCTGGCCGTTCTGTGAGAAGTTTACAACGCTATGCAGTGGACAGAACCAATTGAAGAATTTTGCATCATCATAGCCAGATTTCCACGTGAATAAAATGACATTTAATCATAGTCCGCCGCTTCGTACGCTTTAAGACTATGTTTTATAAGAATCCCAGATTATCGAATAAATATAGTACTATTTTTCTTGTTTCATTTCGAAATCATTAAATGTATCTTGAGCTAATTAAAATCTTCAATAACTAGTTCAGAAAAGATTTTTATCAATCACGAAATGCTTTGCAATATGTAGCCCCCCTGGCTCGTTTTATTTGTCAGCCTGTCTTTATCGATATAACAAACAGATTTCGATGGGGTTATCAAAGTTAGATTCGTTCTTTCAGACCATTGCAACTTCTTATATTGAAATACGTTAGATTATTTGGTATTTTAAAGATATTTACTTCATTTGGGTGGTTCGCTAGTCAAAAATCAACACCATCGCAGATACGTAAAAAACTAAACGCCTGTGAAGAAAGTTATAGCAATGTAATTATTTGCAGTACTTTTTTTGATAGGCGTTCACTTTTTTTTTCAGGATTGCGAAGAAATTACAAGTTCTATAACCTTTTTTCATGTGAAATATTAATATTGAGCTATTCATCGTTATACAGTGCTAGGTCCCATGTCTATAGACAGCCGAATTCTCGTGCATACTTCAATTTAGCCATCTCCTTTATGAAACTTTAAGAAAAATGTACTAAGAATTTTTGCTGAAATGTAACATGATTTTTTTTTTTAATACATCATGCATTTAAAAAAATAATTCACATAATTATTACAGTATGTAGGTAATGCTCTTGTAAATTTTATTGTACAAAAATTTGTTTCTTTTTTTTTTATCGTGGTAAAATCATGAAATGAGTCCTCCTTCCCAGAACGAGGCGGAAGGGACTGACAGACTTGTGCTGACTAAAATCCACGGTGATTCGTCACGGTTACCTGAGGAGACAGTCCCGCAACTCTGGTGTAACGCCTAGCAAAATATCGCCTCTGCAGTTCAGCCTTGGCCAGTTAGCCACAGCCAGCCAGCCAGCCAGCCAGCCAGCCAGACAGAGCAAGACACTGCCTCTGCAGCCCAGCCTTGGTCGGACCACCATAGCCAGCCAGCCAGCCAGGCAGCCAGCCAGCCAGCCAATGCCAAAAGCCATTTAGCAAGCCTGCTAAGCCGCTAGCCATGCCGTCACATCCATCCACGATATCAGGCCTGATCTTGTGAGAGGATGTGACCAAGGAGTCTTATTTACAGGGAATGATGTGTCAGTTGTTGTCACAGAGCATGTAACTTTATGGTTGCACGTCAGTCAGCCGTGTGCCGTGGAAAATACGAGTGTGCATAATAATATCATGAGACTCTTCATAATTTGTTAAAGAAAGGAAACATAATTGATTGCATCTATACTGTCTACAATTATTTACCAAGCTATTATTTCTGAGCGTTATACTGGATTTGTTTCGTGCTGGAATCAACCAGCCAGTCTGGTCAGTAACCTGCTTGCCTTTCGTGCATTGGGTATCAGGATCAAATCTTGGAACCTGCAACACGCAGCGCAGCAATCAATCGCTCTGATAATGCCCTAACTGTATCATCAACTCCGGAACAAATTTGCGCATTTTTTTGGATATGTATTGAACATTCTAAATCTTTATTTTGCCACATTTTCATGCCATTTCCACAATCCCAACATCCGTGTTCTCCAAGTAAAACGAAAAAGACACAGGAAATGATCCCGTGATGGCTTACCCGGACCGTCATCCGGCTTCTAACCGCCGTCGCATGCATATGCCGCGTTCTTTGAGGCTATAACTGTTATTACACTATATGTGTAGTACTGCTAAATGGCCCTGTCCTAGAGTTGGCCTAGTTAGGTGAGCTCTGTTCTCGAAAAAAGGATAAGTAAATACTGTATGACATCTATGGTTTTTTTTCCTTTGCCCAACTCTCAATTTTTTTTCCTGTATCGTGGGTGCGTTTACAAATATAGAAACTCACATGCACAAACATCCAGACCCGAAACAACTACTGTTAGATCATATAATAGTAGATTACGCACCAAGGGAGTAAAGCATTGCCTTACGTCACGGGCGTATTGAATCCCGAAACGACACTAAGGATTCTGGGGTGAACCTCCGTAGCGCAGCGAGGAGGTTCAAGTGTTAATTCCCGAGTGAAACGAGGGAATTAAGTTAAGAATCCTTAGTGTAGCGAGGGATTCAAGTCAGCCCAAGACTAGGCAGCTTTACTCCCGAGGAGCGTACTCTGCTTTTCACACCTACTGCGAGGAAATAAATTCGATTTTTGAAATTTGATGTGGTACGACAACCTTCGAACGTGAAGTTGGCACCACTGTAAGCAATCAGCTGTTGCTGCCAGCGGCCGCCATTACTGATACGACTCCTTGGTGAAAGTTTTCATACGGTTTTCTTTGAGGTTCCAAATTCAAATCACATTATTCCCACGGGAATAATGAAATTCAGTACATATATTATTCCCGGCTCGAGCGAGGGGGAATAATGTCATGCTTTACAGTAGGTTTGCCTGACGTATAATATGACATTTACGAGCAAGTAGTGTGAAAATATTTTTTCCGTGCGGGGATCGAAACCGCAACACACTGCGCAACAGTCGATAACACAGCCACTGCGCAAACCATGCTGTCAGTATTTCATTTTCTACATTGAAAATTATCATAATATAAAAAAGAAAATTATCCAGGTTTTCATTTAAAATGGGCGTCGTCTTGGCTTTTATCTAGTCCAGAAGTAAAGATGAGACATGAGAGCGGCTTCACACTAGCGTTTTTCCAAAACATATCATTCCAGATTTTTATCATTATAATTATGCGAAAGTATCGAAATAAATAAACAAATTAAAATAGAATACCTGCTCTTTACTATTCTATTTTATTATTTTACTACTTAAATCACAACCAAAATTAAATTTAATACAGCGTGCGTTTTTTTCCCCGTTTTTGATGGTTGATTTACCAAAAATCCAATAATGCACATTCAGTTTTCATCAAAATCTGCTTCGAGCCTCCTTTGGGCATATCTCTATATTCCTCGTAGTTTCGGATTTGGTTATCCACGCCCAATTTAAAAATTCAACCTGTTTAATCATTTTGTACTGTATTATAGTGTTTTTTATACGGGCCTTGAAGCCCGAATAAAAATGGCAAACACCTGCCAGGGTCGTGAAAGATCACTGAGACCCTGGAACGCAAAGGACAAGTGACGGAACAGGACAGTTTAGTATCAGTAAGAGTCTTAGGTACGAATCAGACCAACCGGCCGGGCCGGGCGGCATTTTACAATGCGGTAAAGAACATTGAAATGTATTAACAGTAATTACAGTTCATATTTGCATGCAACTTACGGGACACGTCGCTACGTGTCGCGGGATGCCGACGGAGATAACTTTGCTTGGCCGGTTGGTCTGAATTGTTCCTTCCGCCTCACCCAGGGCGGTAGGACTCATGCGTTGAGTTTATCACCGAAAAAGGAGTGAGAAATAATATCATTCCAATAAAAACAATCTCATCAAATTTAAATAATTTTATTTACTTAACCTTATCATAAATAGTTTAACATGCATCCACGTAAGACTAACATGAAAATAAGCGTCTTTTATGCTACTCAAAAACAATTATATATTGTAAAATAAAAAGTTATCAAAAGTTTCATACACTGCAGTGTATTCTGACTGACACACCATTTAATATTGCATTATTTTAATGTGAAAAATTAATTGTACTTAGGACACACGAAGATAGACGGTGAATGATTTTGAGTTACATTTTTGTCATTGTATTTTCAAATAAGGGGAATTGTAGGGTTTATGATTTAACCATCATTGAGGTGATAAAATGTTTTTTTTTTTAATGTGTCAGCCCTTATGAGGCGTATTGATGATTTAGAATTAGCTTAAAATGAACTTTTCTCACTGGTTTAAGTTTCTAATATTGCCCCTTTATTCGTAAACGTCTTAGCAATAACATGGTGTAAATTTTGTCTTTTTACTTTTCATGTTTTTTTATTAAATCAAATAATTATGAATAAAAATTTGAAGTTTTCTCAATATATTATGGCACTATCTTACAAGTAAATATTTAAAAAAGAAAACACTAAATTCCTTTAAATTGTTATACAAAAATGTTAAGATGTAAGAAAACTATGGGAGATGATAATTTTAAGAAATATCAGTTTATTATTATGTTGAGGGACGGGTCTCACCGCTAGCGACAAGCGATTAGCAGATATTAACAAGCACTTTAATCGAAAATATGTTATTTGACATAGTTCCGAGGTCTTATCATGAATTTTCAGTTATTGTGACGTAAAGTGGAGCTTTGAAATTAATTTCAAGGAAAAATTTGTTCCTTTTTCGTACACGAGAGGCGCTGTAACATTTTTCCATACAAGAAACGCTGTAAATACTGGAAAGACGCTGTAAAGTAAAATACTGAAAACTAGTGATAAGGGCTCTGGCCGTCGCACATCTATGTATCTCATCTACGCAAGGAACCCGTAACCACATCGTGACGCTGTCTGTACATTTTGAGTGAAGAAATAGTCGATTGCTAGTCGCTAACAGTAGGACACGGCCCTTATGGAGTTAACGTGTGATTGTATACATATTACATACATGTTATTATTTATGATGCACAAGTGTAAAAATATAGAGCCGTGTTTCTATAGAACCTGTGACGCACGGTATTATTATTATTATATCAAAACACTATGCGATCCAAAACTTAACTACGACTATGTTATATTTATATTTAGCGTGATTGTTAATAGTTAGCGGTTGACTATTATATAATAATTAAATTAAATACATTTTGCTATAGATTGATATGGAAATGACAAATTCTTATGGAATGAATGAGCCTTAGTTTTTAGGCATTGTTTTATTTATTAGTTTTTAATATTCACGAATTTGATGAAAATGGAAGATCGTCAACAGCTAACTACTAACAAAACACCACACGTCTCAGTGTGCAGGTTTTTGTGCCAGCAAGTGTAAATTATCCTCACTAATATAAAAAATACAACGTGAGATAACATCCTTTTTATTATTGCACGTATCTTGCTTATAGGCCACTTAAAATATAAACAGTCAAAAAATTAAATACTATCACTAATAAAAAATATTAAATTATTAATAATATCGTTGTAAAGCAAAGTAATGGCAAGAATCAGCATCACTAGGTTTTTTAATCACAAAAAAAATCAACAATTAATTAGAAATTAAATAAATAAAGAGTATTAATGGAATGAAGTGAAAATACTTCTAATTAAATAATATCGACCGTCTTTTGTTACACTTCAGTGCAAAAAAAATTAGGAGCGTTTTTTCAAATTCAGATTATAAACCTACGTCTAGTTAGTAAAGCAGTTTAAATATTTACACGGTTTCTTTGTTTACGTACAAAATCGTGATTTTTCTCTCACTTTAGTACGCTTAGCAAAGACTTTTGTCAATTTCTGTCACACTGTGTTCTAATAATTCATGGGATTGTGGATTTAATCCATTATAAGGTGTATAAAACATTGGCTAAGCTGCCATTTTGTCATGGAAATGGGATATTTTTGGTTTATTGAAATACATTTTCATTAAAAAAACCTAATATTTTTAAATTCACTGTCAGGGAATGTAATTGAGGTCCCACAGCAAAATAAACATTTTTATATCCTAACTAAATTAATAAATCTAATGCGAAGACAGTTTTATTATGTTTTATAATAAAGATTTCTAAAAAGAAAACATACAAGCTTTTATAAATAACGTATAATCGTCGCGTTCTAAGTTAACAATTTAAATTTAGCATCTAAATTATAATTATTGTATTCAACATACTTTTATATCAAAGGGGATGCATTTCTAATCAAACACTTCAACATTTTTTCGAGAATTTTAGTAAAAAATTATGAACATTAGGAAAGTAAATGTTGTAAAAATCTAGTATCAGTCGTAATTCTATGGGTTGGTAAAAACTACGGAGTTTCGCTTGTGAGATTCGCATACAGAGAAACGTGATTTCATCGAGTTTACAATATAAATAACAACTACGTACAACGATCGCTATTTATCATTAATGATTAAAAAAATCATTGTCTTTATTTTTACAAGAGATTTTTATACAGTAATGATAATGCCTTAAAATTTACATTCTACGTGATATATCCTTACCGTTAGCAAAGATGTTAATTTCGCAAACGAGTTAATTAAAAGAATAGACAAAAAACCAAATAGTATTTTTTTTACTTCAACTTTTTGCGAAATCGACATATTTTTTTAAAAAATTATATCCGTTATAAATTAACCGTGTCTTATTCTAAAATCCGTCAAAATAACACTCGGTGCTTCATATTCGCTTATTACGCGGCAAACTCCTTAGACCGGCTGAATAAAAAGTTTAATAAAAACGCGTACTGTATACATTTATTCGGCCGGACATGTAATATCTATGAGTATATTTTAGTGTAGTAGAAAAAATATGAATACTTAGCTATTTTTATGTGTCTTTAGCGTTATAGGCCTAGTACCTAACTATGCACGTTCTTTGTCGATTATTTTGTACCAAATGTTACTTGGTTTAACACAACAAATACTCCCCACTATTTGTTTTATCGTGATTGAAAATAACACAGGGCTTAAAACATGTCTTTAACACAGTGAATTGACATTTCATAGACTGACATCCGCAAATCCGGCCAACGATTGCAGACAGAAAGATCGGGATCACGATTGAGATACATTAATAAATTCTGTCAAGAAACAAACAAACGCCTTTGTCTGAATGAAAGAAACACAATTTATAGTCCCCGCCAAATAAGTCTGGAGTAAAGGTCATTGATCCTAATAATGCATCGTTCGAATTTTATAACACCATCGTTCAAATTTCAAAATAAAATATAAGGTCAAAATAGCCTCCTAGCACGATACGTTGCTTTACATTTACTTTCCAGTTTTTGGAATGGTTTTGAAATGTTGCAATATATTGGTACACGGGGGTCAACGTATTTTATTCCACACTTATCTGGCGGAAAATTTTATTGGTTACGCGTCTAGTGTACTGAATCAGAATCGTAGGTTCAAGTCCTGCTCCAATCAATTTTCTTTCCACAAAAAGGTTTGAAACACAACTTACTATGATACATAGTACTACCTTACATAGTCCTGTTGCCCAGTAAATCAATCTCATCAAAGTTTCAGAAAACACAAAGTAACATTTGGTACAAACAAGTTTTAGACCCAAACTTATTACTGATTTATAACATTAATTCACTTTGTTACTTATCACTAACGGTACAAGGTTCAATATTGTGCTTACATTTTGTATTTATATTCTCACTGAGTCAATTTCCCTTGATATTAATCATCATTAGAAAATTTTACGAATCACTAAGAGTCTAATTTTTTTTTATGAATACGTCAAGGTTTTTAGGTCTCCCCACTGAGAGCGAATTTCAAAGGTCTTGTCATATAGTTAAAGTCCAAAATTGATTGACCATTTCAATAAAATTAAATACGCGGTTTGATAGATTGTAATTTGGGACGATGAAGTACCCCAAACTAAAACCACTAATAGAGATTGTATTAACCATTACTGAAATAGGCAGCCGTTGCATAAATAATAATTATCGACGCTTCAGATTTTCAAGTTTCTGCATCGTGGCTTAAAATTGCATTCAGGCAGCTTTCAAATTAAATGCTCCCTGCGCTCAAGCTCTTCTGCGGTACCCAGAAAATTCCGTTTCATCACAAAGTTATCTTCGCGTAGATCGGCGCCGACTACCAATACGAAATTTTGAGGGATAAGCATTTGTCGGTACAGTCTCCAAAAAAATAATGTAATCTTTTATCCCAATCGGATATATTTTGCCTTTTTCGTCTTGAGAAATGGCTTTAAGTAAAGTTTATTTAAAGGCGCTTGGATCACCGCGAGCATTCACCTGTAATGTAACATAAAAGTGCGTAATTTGATGCTTTGTCTTCAAACTGTAACGTTACATTACAGGTGAATGCTCGCGGTGGGGGAGCGCCCTTAGTTAACCAAAATTGCCGAGACTTCCGGTCTGTATTTGGACTCATTAGAAGCATAATAATAATGGTCTTTAGGATGTGAAAGTAATATCCAGTGTAAATAGACTTGACTTCAGAGTCAAGGACCCAAAAATATTTATGACTTTAAGTAACATTTCATTACGACAAACGGTGAAAGAACAGGAATTTAAACATTCGGTCTTACCATAATAAAAATAAACATCTGTTGAACACTTGTCTAAAAAAACTGTCAACGTCAAAACCACATTTCACGTTGTTAAAACGTGACGTTTGACTGTCCTGTTGGTCTAGTGGTTAGTGACCCTGACTGCTATCCCAGGGGTCGTGGGTTCGATTCCCACCCAGGACAAATGTTTGTGTGATGAGCATGATCATTTGTTCTGTGTCTGTGTGTAATTTATCTAAAATATTTATGTATTTAGAAATATATAAGTATATTTATCAGTTGTCTAGTACCCATAACACAAGTTCTGCTTAGCTTGGGACTAGATGGCGTTGTGTAAGTTGTGGAATATTATTATTATTATAAGGGTCGTTTTGCAGTTAACTTTTTTTAGACATATGTTCAAGTTGTTTATCTTTTTGTGGTAAGGTGGTGTGTGAGATCGGCATGTTTTAGAACCGACGAAGATATTCAACAAGCTATAAGCCTGCCAGTCCCAGCAATGGGTGTTTCTATAAAGAAGCAGGTTCGAAGCGCAGTAAGGTCAGAGCCGATACATACAGGAATACTAAACCCATGTTATCTTATGCTTGAATCGGTACCGATTCATGAGGGTTAAGAATTTGCCGTTGTAGTGTCCACAAAGTTAATGTAAATTGATCACTAATTGTGAAAAGTAACAATGTGTCTTCTACTCGGCTTTTTTTTTGTAATTTTACTTCGGTAGTTACAAATAAAGGTTCTTACCGTTATTTGTAACTACCTAAACTATAATAACTTTTTTGAGGATATTAGTTTTTTTTTTGGAATATCCTCAAATATCCCCTCGTAAATTTAATCAAACGCTGTTTTTTTAGTTGCCCTGTGCGTTCAAGGGCAGTGGTGTCTTTTTATGATAGTCTGGCGACCCCAACCATATCAGTAACGTTTTATGCATAATATCCAAAATTTCACATCTCTTGTGAAATAAAAAAAACGTAGTCCAACATCCAAGGCATAATGGTTACTCTAGGATAGGCAGATTTTCCGGTTTCTCTAGACATGCTTTATCTGCGCCTCGAACCTGCTTCTTTAACAAAGCATCCAAAGAATAAAGAGACATAGTTTTGGACGCCGAGAAATTCTTAGACATAGTTGAACAAAGTACCAGGCCTGGATTAATGAAGTCACCAGTCCTATGTGATGAGTCTTGGTGCGTGCAGTCCATATAAGCGACGTGCGAGGGGCGGACGATGTCGTGGTTCTGCGTCAGCGTGTGGCGCCCAGTCCTGGAGACGAGCACCTCCCGCCAGGCGATGTGTGAGACGGTGTGCGATACTGAACCCGCCTGAACCTTCCAGTTGCGTCAGCACTATTATCACTTGTCTGTGGATGGATAAAAACGCGTCTTTTAGTAACATAAATCTTCTGACAACTATTAAACGCCGCTCATCGCCTCCGTGAGGACACGGCGGTGCTCTGCCCAAGCGGGGCAGACCTTTACCGTGTCCTCCGGGCAATCCTGGCAGTAGTGACACCCAGGCGTTTCTTCCTTCCTTGTCAGACACAGGAAGCTACCGAAACTTCCGTGTTCGGTACCTGCGTCAAGCGGAAGATGAGGACGCCGTGACGTCTCTTCAGCCACTCCTCAGAGGGGTCTTACGACAATTGCGGCGTGCCCTAACCATGGTTAAAACAATCGTTTTCTCCATACTGCCGTGAGATCGTGCCCGAGCTCTTCCCGCAGCGCCTCGACTTGTCGAGGCAGTAGAGATGCGACCTGGCGTTGCGCCTCCATTCGCCACATCAAGGCGTGCCGGAGGGCCTTAGCCTGCAGATCCAAAGGCGAAAAAGCACCTTACGGCTAAATAGCGCAAGGCATTCGTTTAAATCTCTCTGTTTTGTGCAATTTCTGACCGCACACTACATTTGCGCCGCGGTCGAGTACAGCGAAGCTAACCGAAACGTATACTTTTTCTTTGGTTGTATTCTTACCTGTGTAAAGGCGGCACGGAGTCTATAGTCTTCAGCTCGCCCCGTGTAGACACGACGTTGTAACTCTCCTGACAGTCACATTTCACGTGGATCCACTTGTCTGTATGACGGTTTTCTACCATCACCACCAGACCAGCCCAGCCCTGGTAACGATAAGCCTTATTAAGGTAAAACTAGGTGATACGCCTTACACACACGGTAAAATGCAACTGCAATGAAACTCTTTTTTTTGAGATTATTAGTTTGAAACCAGTTTCAATCGAGAGTAGAGAGTGACAAACGCGGTCGATGCGTATGATCGAGTATCGTAATGACTCTGGCTCTAATAGAAAATTATAGAGTGCTGTCGTATGAGCAAAACTACACAACTTGAGCTTGTTGAAATAATGATACCTCAGCTCAACGACGATATATTACTAGACTCCTAATAATAGGCGACCGATGTCTGGCAACACATTAGGCAAAAAAGTCTTATATCCGTCTTATTTCGACCACTCATGTAAGCCGTAAACATACCTTGAGACAGAACAGACCTTGAGTTAGCCAATCACAACGCAGTACCCCGTCCCCCTCGCTTACGTAGTACCTCAGCGAGTTGACAGAATAGTTTTTGTTCCTAAGATCGTGCATGCAGAGTCTAGTAATATATCGTCGTTGGCTCAGCTGCAGAAACCGAAAAAGACGCCAAAATTTTCGAAATTCAAACACGAGTTTCCTGCACGCCGGTTTCAACGCAACTGATTTGCAATGCGTTTCAAACCGGTTCCAAAATGATCGCGTCATGTGCGCTCACTCATAGGAGCTATGGCAGAAAATCAAATGAAACTCTAAAGTAGCAGTTTCATTGCAGTTGCATTTCACCGTGTGTGTTGGGCCTTAGTGGACAAAAACCCCGTCATTTTAGCATTCGAACTTACTGCTTGCAACCGCGAGGGTGGCCATTGTTGGCGTATATCATGGCAGAGGGCCATTATGTAAATACGTACGTACGATATACAGATATTATTGTTTGAAAGAGTATACTCTCTAGGTGGCTCCATGATCATCAGGTCGGGATCTGATGTAGAAATCACAGAGAAGATGAGAGAACTCTTCAATAAATATGAGCAACTCAATGGTGATTGCTGCAATCTCATATTATAGCTATTTTGCTAAACTGAGCCTATTTGGCACAGCCGTGACGCACACGGTACCTACATTCATTGTATTCTCGTAATTTATAATTGCAATTGGGTGCTTAAGGCTTGTCAAATAAACTTAGCATAAGTTTTTTTTGGAAGTCAGAAAACAACGTGGACTATTACAATAAAGCCGAATCTGTTTGGTTGAAGGGGCTCATCTTAGGAATTAATGATTAGAAATTCATAAATTATTTCCTGTTGGATAGCTCCTTTATCGATAAGGCTATTAGGCTATAGAGTTATGTTATATAGGGTATAGATCATCACGCTACGACTAAAAGGAGCCAAGCAGCGGACAAAACTGCGGAGATCAGCTAGTTAAATATAAAAACAGTATATTATTTTTTGCATATTCGTCTCACCTTAGTCAAATAATAAGCAGTCATCCCCTGCCTGCCCTCGTGTCGCTGTCCCCTCGCCAGGGTCAGTCCTATGATGGCGTCGGCCAGGATGTGCGGGTGTAGGGACGGTCGCTCCACGGCCAGCGGCTTGGACGAGTGCGCGGCCAACACGTGGCGCGGCCAGGCTGAACTGTCGGCCAGCTCCAGGCCCGTGTGCCAGTGGTTGAAGGCCAGGCACACCACTAGGTAGAAGCCTTTCTCTAGCATTTTGTGGCAGCCCACGAAGCCGCGGACCTAGGATTAAAGTTAGTGATGTTGAAGTTAGGGAGCCTACCCCAAGCGCAAAGGATAATCATCCTTACTACTACGACATAGAACGCGCGGTTGTCTACGGGTAAATGAAAAACAAAACACGATCGCCACGACGACGTCAAGTCAATCAAATTGCAGCATTATTTCGTAGTAGCAAGGACGATTTTCATTTTTAGTTAGTGCAAATTGTAAATTGCATTAATCGCGTCATGGGTAAGCTCCCTTATCTTAAAGGCCCTTGCCGCTATGATCGGGGACTTAGCTTTAACTATTAATTATTGACGTGAAGACGAGCACTTCACCCTACCTCAATTTGTCAATTTCTTAAAAGATTTTCAACGTTATCGCAACAGTGATTTGATAGAGACATTCTTTTGTAATAATTGTATATGATTAATATGAATTCGTATTACCTGTCTCTTGCTATGCGCCACAAGCTTCCCGACCTGCGCATTAGGCCCAGACTTGGTGCGGAACACGACCACACACAAGTCCAACTGTGATCGCTGACTCTTTGCCGAGTTCCTGTCAAACAATAAGATGAGCTTTAGTATCTAAATACATTTTGTCTGCGTGCATGTGACCCGTATCACATAAAGATATTGACTAAACAAGCCCGTGCGTGTTACGGCTGGCAAAACCGCGCGGACACGTCGCACGTCGCAGAGACGTCGCGCGTCGCGTTCAAGTCGCACGTCGCGGACACATCACGCGTCGCGTTCACGTCGCACGTCGCGGGTACTGTTGCGCATCGCGGGGCCGGGCTACTCGCGACGGATGCCCGTGCCACGTTTGTTTTTTCGTCGGTGTCGATAAGTTTTCCAACAAAAAAGTTATCAACGCAGTGTTTGGTTTGTGAACTTTATGGTGTGTGACCGCTAGATCAACAAGGCAATATTGGATGATGATAAGATATCAGTGTCACCTCTGTCCCTCCTGGAACAACGTGAAGTCCACCTCGGTGGGCTGGCTGGCCGTGAGCAGCAGGCACGTGAGGTGCCGAGTGGACGACATGGGCGGCAGGATGATAAGATATCAGTAAGTGTCACCTCTGTCCCTCCTGGAACAACGTGAAGTCCACCTCGGTGGGCTGGCTGGCCGTGAGCAGCAGGCACGTGAGGTGCCGAGTGGACGACATGGGCGGCAGGATGATAAGATATCAGTAAGTGTCACCTCTGTCCCTCCTGGAACAACGTGAAGTCCACCTCGGTGGGCTGGCTGGCCGTGAGCAGCAGGCACGTGAGGTGCCGAGTGGACGACATGGGCGGCAGGATGATAAGATATCAGTAAGTGTCACCTCTGTCCCTCCTGGAACAACGTGAAGTCCACCTCGGTGGGCTGGCTGGGCCGTGAGCAGCAGGCACGTGAGGTGCCGAGTGGACGACATGGGCGGCAGGATGATAAGATATCAGTAAGTGTCACCTCTGTCCCTCCTGGAACAACGTGAAGTCCACCTCGGTGGGCTGGCTGGCCGTGAGCAGCAGGCACGTGAGGTGCCGAGTGGACGACATGGGCGGCAGGATGATAAGATATCAGTAAGTGTCACCTCTGTGGGCTGGCCGTGAGCAGCAGGCACGTGAGGTGCCGAGTGGACGACATGGGCGGCAGGATGATAAGATATCAGTAAGTGTCACCTCTGTCCCTCCTGGAACAACGTGAAGTCCACCTCGGTGGGCTGGCTGGCCGTGAGCAGCAGGCACGTGAGGTGCCGAGTGGACGACATGGGCGGCAGGATGATAAGATATCAGTAAGTGTCACCTCTGTCCCTCCTGGAACAACGTGAAGTCCACCTCGGTGGGCTGGCTGGCCGTGAGCAGCAGGCACGTGAGGTGCCGAGTGGACGACATGGGCGGCAGGATGATAAGATATCAGTAAGTGTCACCTCTGTCCTCCTGGAACAACGTGAAGTCCACCTCGGTGGGCTGGCTGGCCGTGAGCAGCAGGCACGTGAGGTGCCGAGTGGACGACATGGGCGGCAGGATGATAAGATATCAGTAAGTGTCACCTCTGGTCCCTCCTGGAACAACGTGAAGTCCACCTCGGTGGGCTGGCTGGCCGTGAGCAGCAGGCACGTGAGGTGCCGAGTGGACGACATGGGCGGCAGGATGATAAGATATCAGTAAGTGTCACCTCTGTCCCTCCTGGAACAACGTGAAGTCCACCTCGGTGGGCTGGCGGCCCGGGAGCAGCAGGCACGTGAGGTGCCGAGTGGACGACATGGGCGGCAGGATGATAAGATATCAGTAAGTGTCCACCTCTGTCCCTCCTGGAACAACGTGGAATCCACCTCGGGGGGCTGGCTGGCCGCCATGAGCAGCAGGCAGTGAGGTGCCGAGTGGACGGACATGGGCGGCAGGGACTGATAAGATATCAGTAAGTGTCACCTCTGTCCCTCCTGGAACAACGTGAAGTCCACCTCGGTGGGCTGGCTGGCCGTGAGCAGCAGGCACGTGAGGTGCCGAGTGGACGACATGGGCGGCAGGATGATAAGATATCAGTAAGTGTCACCTCTGTCCCTCCTGGAACAACGTGAAGTCCACCTCGGTGGGCTGGCTGGCCGTGAGCAGCAGGCACGTGAGGTGCCGAGTGGACGACATGGGCGGCAGGATGATAAGATATCAGTAAGTGTCACCTCTGTCCCTCCTGGAACAACGTGAAGTCCACCTCGGTGGGCTGGCTGGCCGTGAGCAGCAGGCACGTGAGGTGCCGAGTGGACGACATGGGCGGCAGGATGATAAGATATCAGTAAGTGTCACCTCTGTCCCTCCTGGAACAACGTGAAGTCCACCTCGGTGGGCTGGCTGGCCGTGAGCAGCAGGCACGTGAGGTGCCGAGTGGACGACATGGGCGGCAGGATGATAAGATATCAGTAAGTGTCACCTCTGTCCCTCCTGGAACAACGTGAAGTCCACCTCGGTGGGCTGGCTGGCCGTGAGCAGCAGGCACGTGAGGTGCCGAGTGGACGACATGGGCGGCAGGATGATAAGATATCAGTAAGTGTCACCTCTGTCCCTCCTGGAACAACGTGAAGTCCACCTCGGTGGGCTGGCTGGCCGTGAGCAGCAGGCACGTGAGGTGCCGAGTGGACGACATGGGCGGCAGGATGATAAGATATCAGTAAGTGTCACCTCTGTCCCTCCTGGAACAACGTGAAGTCCACCTCGGTGGGCTGGCTGGCCGTGAGCAGCAGGCACGTGAGGTGCCGAGTGGACGACATGGGCGGCAGGATGATAAGATATCAGTAAGTGTCACCTCTGTCCCTCCTGGAACAACGTGAAGTCCACCTCGGTGGGCTGGCTGGCCGTGAGCAGCAGGCACGTGAGGTGCCGAGTGGACGACATGGGCGGCAGGATGCCCGCCAGGCGGACCTCGTGCCAGCCTACACGAACCTTGCAGATATCTATGCAGTCGAAGTATCTGAAAGTAAGTACAGCTCGATTATCATTAGTCCGTCAGTGACATTATCCAAAAAGTATTTGATATGGGTCAAAAATTTACGAAGACTTTTAAAACTGGAAAGACGCAACAAGCAAGTACAATTTTTACCGGCGCTACGAGCTGTTGTTAATGAAATGTCAACTACTATCAAAAAATGTTAGGTATTCCTCATCCTCACTTGAGCACATCCTCGAAGCTGATCCAGAACACTCCCTGGTCCCGCTCCACAGGTCCCTGCTTGCTGGCCCGCAGCGCGTCCCTCGCGGCCGGCGTCCAGCGCGCGCAGCCGGCCGCCCAGGCGCCGCGCCACGTGTAGTGGCCCCACGGGTTGCGCAGGCGCAGCAGCCGGGTCGGGGCCACGGATGACAGGTTGCCTAACAAGATACATCATCATCAGCCTAATTTTCTCACTGCTAGGACACAGGCCGTGCGAGGGACGTGAGAGGAAGTGGGCCATGATCCACCACGCGGGTCCAAAACGGCTTCCAATCACAACTCCTTTGAATTTTTGGTTCTAAAACATGTTTCCTTTACCGTTTTGAGAACAGTGGTAATGAAATAAATTGCACATAAATATGCGTCGGCCTGGGCCCATGACCCTATCTACTGGGTCACCACTGCTCGATTGCTCCGAAATACCAGACGTTGGCTATTTATAAGTCACTAGAAAGAGCTACCATGACCGCTTGCGCTTATGTAAGGTGACCTGGACACTACATTACACCGCCATAATATTGTGTGATGTCATCTGATGCTGTCACATGCGCCATCTACAATATTGCAGCGTTAGGGAGCTTCCCCATGGCGCGATGCGACGCAATTCGCCCAATTCCAACTACAAGTGAAAATCAGCCTTACCACTACGACATATGACATAAAACGTGCGGTTATCTACGGGTAGTCGAAAAACGAAACACACTCGCAGCGACGACGTTAAGTAATCGAATTGCATCATTATAAGCAAGCAAGTTATCACGTAGCAAGGACGATTTTCATTTTTAGTTAGTAGAAATTAAGAATCGCGTTAGTTATGGGTAAGCTCCCTGAAGCTCCACCACACTCGCAACCGTGGAAGTGAACGCAAACAATAGTAGTTACAAAATGCATTTTAGGAAATACTACACAAAAATTATCAAATACTTAAAATATATTAAATGCGCGCATCATAATGTAAAAATGATGTATTTTAGTACATAAAAACTCCAAAAAAAAAAACAAAAAAATTACAGATGTTTCAGGTCGTGGCTGCAATTAATTAGCAATACACATACATAACTCACCCGCACTACTGGATCCGCCTGCGCTCACTGAAGCAGCAACAGGTCCACTCGTGCACACTTCCACCACATCCAGTACGGAGTACGCATGTCGGGGGCGAAGGCCTAGGCGCTGGTATTCTTCTTCGTCCACCTAAAAAAATACAGAAGTAAATGAAACAAGATTCATCATACTAGCCAGTTTGCTAATGCTGAATGAGGCGGGCGTGAATCACGATACGCCGTCGACTTGGTCCTGGTCGGACGGTGAGCTATCCACAAGTCCCCGCTTACATACCTTCATATTCCCGCCGCCACAGCTAGCCCCCATGAGGAAGCAGGCCTGCCGCGAGGACAGCAGCTGCGCCCACACCAGGTCCCGGTCCAGTTGTTCCAGAGGGGCCCCGCCCCCCGCTCCGCCCGCGCCCCCCGCCTGAAGGGACACTGACTCACAGGGCGCACCCGTTAGCGTGCAAAGACCTGAAGAAAAAACATAAAAAATACAGTTAATTATGGGATGAACAGTCTTAACTGAGACCGTCCGTTCACGAACATGACACATGTATAAGCACCACTCAGATCAACCATTTTAGAGGGAACTAAATGATCCGACACACGCGCCACCATCAGCGAGACATTTGAGTGAGCAACCGCCAGGGTCATTCAAGCCAAATAGAGAAGTAGGTATCCACAGAATGATAACTGTGAAATACATAGTATGGTACTCAATTTGGGACATGAAACTATACAGGCTGATTTTTTCAACGATTTTGACAAAAAATAGAACTGCTTCATTCGATTTTAGAAAAATGCTTGTTGTAGTAATGTGAATAGGTTACTTCTAGCAAAGCGTGTTTTAGATTTGACCACATCATTGCTTACCATCATGCAAGATGGTGGTGCAACGCGAACGTATCGCAAAATTATTTAAAAAAAAAATATCATACCTTCAATGGCTCTTCCTGACACCAACGCTTCGTAACATCCATGTAGTTTGGCAACAGCCTTTTCTATAAGCGGTACCCATAATTGTTTTCTTTTTGCCTGAAAACAGAAACAACGGTTATGATACGAGCTTAACCACGCCTGTATAACTTTATAGTGTAGTACCTAGGGGTTAAAATCGGATTTTCGTTACATTTGAATTTTGAACTATCAAAAGACAGTAAAATAGTACAAAATTATGGTACAACAGTTCCAGTCATAAGACATAATAACAGTGAAAGTAGTGTAGGCAACGACTATATATTACTAGACTCCTCATGCCCCATCTGACAAACGAGAACTATTCAGCCAACTTGCTGAGGTATTACGTAAGCGAGGGGGACGCGGTACTGCATTCTGATTGGTTAACTCAAGGTCAGTGCGACGTCAGTGCATTTCACTAGGGATGGGACAGTTTTAAATAAAATAAGCAAGTATCGATATTTTTTTATTGTATTTATAAAATAAAAAATGTCTTAACTTACATAAGTTGCATAAAATTACCTTCTTTATTCTAATTACGAATGAATCATGTAGGTAAAATATAAAAATGAATAAAACAATGTTTTAAAATTGTTTCCGTAGTTGATATGTTCGAAGTCTTTGGTGAGACCTATCAAATTGAATGCAGCGCGATATTTTTGAGTTGTGAGCTTCACAATTTATCACATGTATCTGTAGTAATTTCTAAGTATTAAAAATATATTGTTTGCCTAAATAAATATTTATAGGGTTTTTTTGCTTTATCGACAACAGAAGTGGTTGAACGATTTTGGGACATCACTAAGTTTGTTTACATAAAATCGAGGAAAAGAGATAGCGAAAAAACACTTTGAAAAGAAAGGGACGCAATCATAAAAGACATCAACGCGCGCTCCGCGAATGTGCCATGCGTACAAGTGCGACCAGTATAAGATGAACCCCGATAAATATTGTCAGAACTTTAATCTAATTTAGATTATGGAACTATTACTTACTTACCGATGAAATGTGATACCGTCTTTCAGGAAACTTGAAGTTTGGCTTTTTTTATCACAAAAACGTATTGTACACGGGGCCATATTGTCAATTTTCTCGGTTTTTAACAGGAGTAATGCGGACGTGTTTACGGCTCACAGGAGTGGTTGAAATTAAAACGAACTTGGTGAGTCACGACGAATATAAGACTTTTTTGCCTAATGTGTTGTCTGACATTGGTCGACTGTGATTAGGAGTCTAGTAATATATCGTCTATGAGTGTAGGTATAGGTACCATTCCAAAGCTTAGATCTCTATAGAGAATAACGGGTAAGAAACTCCATGGAAACGTTTTTTAGATCGCCAACATTTGTTACATCATTCATTTTGAGATGGTACATTATGTGAGAACCTAATAGCCGTAATTAAAGCCTGATTTCGTTTTTTTTGTTACATTTTACGACCTGGTAACTAAGACCTTTAGTTTAAGTCTTGTTATTGCCTCATTTAGACGGAGCAAGAACTCGCATGCGAGTTTCACTACATTGCGGTATTTGTTCGATCAATTAAATGCGTTGTAACTATAAAATCCGCAATGTAACGCAACTCGCGTGCGAGTTCTTGCATCGTCTAAATGAGGCTTAAAAATGCAATATACATATGCTCGCTAGTGGAAGTTACCTGCGAATAAACCAGATGTCCCTTCTTGTTGGCGGGCAGCAGGTCGTCCACGGTGACGGTGAGCCAGCGGCCGTCCTTGCACAGTCGCAGCTGGTAGGCGCCCACGCTGGGCTCCCCGCGCACCACCACGCCGCGCACCAGCGAGGAGCGCTCCGCCAGCACCGCCAGCGCTGACAGCAGCCAGCAGTTGCCCAGGACACCTGGGGGGAAGGACAAGAGATATTTTGCGATCGATTATGTCTGTAGCGGACATTAGGGCTGATTTTTCAATAGTCAGATAACTTTTATCTGGGGAATAAAAATAGCGGTTTACATTTTTTCGTTAGATAACCTGTCAAACCGCCATTTTTATTCATCAGATAAAAGTTATCTGACTATTGAAAAATCAACGCAAAGAGAACCCTAGCGCCTTCTGATATTATCACGTTGTTGTTATGATTGTGTTTTACTTATAAGTTAATAATTTTTATTTAGACTTAAATATTTTACATTTTTCTATTTTTCCCATTGTATATTTTAAATATTGTTAAAAAAAAACAAAAAAAAACTTGTGTTCCAAAAATAGAATATTAGTTGAGCTACTTTTGCCTGTGATACAGGATTATCCTAGTACAGGCATCTTACATTCTAAGATCTACATAGTTTATTCATTGCTACTTTTGTAATTTTATTTTTACCGATTTTCATTCTGAATAAAGATTTTATTATTATTTTATTATTATTATTATTCTGTACAACAAAAAAGGAACTAAATCGCGCAATTCAAGATATCCCCAAGTAGAAAAGACCCCGGAACATAAAGGGCTATTGAAGAACACCGTGGATATTAGTCAGTACAAGTGACAGTCCTTCCCGCCTGCCCGTTGTGGGAGGGTTGGGTTGTGGGCCTACATTTGATGATTTTACCACATAAAAAAAGTGTCATGGTGTCTGGTGATAGGTCACTTAATCTAGATGAATATAATAGAAGTGACGTCATCCCTTCTACTTGGTGGCTCACGTAACAACATAGCGGATGGGTATTTTTCAGAATTTCTGTCGACTAAAATTATTCGATAAAAAAAGTATAAAAGACAAAATAATCCGAAAATAACTGTCGGGGAGAAAGCCAAACACAACACCCGTCTAGCCAAAGACCTTCCTTTACACTGCCTCCAAATGTGCGCCCATTTATAAGGCGATGCTCCGCCAGTGGAGTTAGGCCGGACATCTGCCTAGACGCTGAGATCGCGGATAGATTAAAGATTTGACTGTATGATGGCCAAAGAAACCAGGGCCGCCCAAAATCCCGTTGGGTTGACGTCGTCATCAAGATCACATGGAACGAATAGATGAGAAACGCACACAACTGAGACATATGGCAAAAAGGTGAGGTTATACCCATCAATGGGTGATTCCAGTCTGAAATGGTGATTTTGAGTGTCATTTATTGCGCCAATGAGAAACTTATGTCGGAGTATCCTCCGACCGACCGACGACACGTTTATCGCAGTATCAGAAGTATTATTTAATTCATCAAAGGTATAAGGTAACGGAAATCAGAGACACCTATCAGGTGGGACATGGCAGGGTACATTCAAACCACTTAGACGCACATCCGGTCATAAATTTGAATAAGACTAAAAGTACTTCGATCAGTGACAGCTGCTATAACCTACCTTGCGATATATCACTCGGCCTGGGGTCCCGGAACACGACCCAGGGCAGGCGATGGTCGGGCTCCACGTGTATCTGATGCGGCCGCAGCCAGCGAGCCGCCGCGCCGCTCTCCGCGCCGCCGCTGTAGTACAGCGAGCGAGGAGACGCCGGGAACGACGAGTCCACGTACGGCTCGCCCGTCTGGGGAGGGATACAGATATTTGTTTGCAATGTGGTAAATACCCTGTCCGACCTAAAAGACTGGCGACCAACCTCACGCAACGTGCCGTTCGTCGCGTTACCATCTAAGCGTGAACGAGGCTTTACCAGTTAGGGAGCTTATCTATGGCGCGATGCGACGCGATTTGACCAATTCCAACTACAAGTGAAAATCAACCTTACCACTACGACGTATGGCA
The DNA here is from genome assembly GCA_028554685.1 of Agrotis ipsilon. Classification (NCBI taxonomy): domain Eukaryota; kingdom Metazoa; phylum Arthropoda; class Insecta; order Lepidoptera; family Noctuidae; genus Agrotis; species Agrotis ipsilon. The sequence goes on from CM052972.1 coordinate 13,982,987, forward strand.
TAAAATGCGCGGTTGTATACGGGTAGATGAAAAACAAAACACGATTGCCACATCAAAGTCAATCGAATTGCATCATTATATCGTAGTAGTAAGGTTGATTTTTACTTGAAGTCAGAAACAATAAGACGAAATGAATGAGAGGAGCCACGTTGGCGCATCCTGCGTGCGCAACATGAGACTGCGACCAGCGTAGTAGATTGTACCTGTACGCGCGTCTTGCGGACCTTTCAAATTGTGTTTTTTTTCCGCGGGATTTGGACCCATAGTCTGTACTGAACTACGTCGTGCTCATTGAAATCACAAACAAATGAGAGCAAAGTACATACGAGCTCAGAGCATTCTGATATTGTATGCACTTTGCTCGCTTGTATGTATAGCAAACTGTGACACGCGAATATTTGTAACTGACTATATGTTACTGTAAAAGGCCGAAATACGGTAAATCTTAAGATTTCTCAGTAAATCCTAAGATTTACCGGCCATGAGTTGGTAACTGTCCGAAAAGGTTTGCGATTCGAACTTTTACCATCATTCACTTTGTAAATCTTAGGGTTAACATTAAAGGCACGGTAAATGTTGAAAAAAATCATGACACGGTTGAGATACACCTATTTTCGTGTGCAAGGTTTTAAGGAACCTAATCAAACCGAACCTCGGAGTGCCCCAAGAGTTGTTGGTGCCTTTGAAAGTAGGCGACCGCCGAAACCAAAGCCGGTCGAGAGAGGTCGCCGCCTATAGCCGTCGTGAGGACTGATGTCCTGATGACTCGGTTAGACTGGAAGACGACCACGACGTAATTAACAAAAGGCATATGATTAACTTACCGACGCGCATTGTGCGAGTACTTCCTGCCACTGCGTCCAAGCGTGACTTTCCTCACTTAACCGCAGTATCTCCATCGGAGTGCTCTCTTGTCTCTCCCCGTCAGATCCTTCCGCTGTAACAATATTATTGTTTTTTTTTATATATGGACTGCTGGAGCAGCCAGCCAGTGATCAACATACACGAAAGCTAAACGCACACTTCGACTGCTTGAGCGGTTCCGTGTATTTGTGTTCGTAGAAAGGCTTTTTTTTATCGTGGTAAAATCATCAAATGAGTCCTACCCTGGGCAGGGCGGGAGGGACTCTCAGACTTGTACTGACTAAAATCCGCGCAGTCCTTCAATAGCCCTTTATGTTCCGGGGTCACGGTGATGGAAATAAGTCCCGTGACCCCGGCAGGCTTTGGCCCTCTGTGAAGGACCCCGTCATTTAGCTGACGCTCTTTAAGGCGCGCGTGGAACAGAACGCGCCGTCGACCCGGGCATGGTCCATGGTCGTACAGCGAGTTGCCTTTTACTCGCTGTCCGCATGCCACTACCACTGCGGTTGGGGCGGAGGGATGACGCTGTCCTCTCCCTCTCGAGGCCCGCCTCCTCCTTCACGCTCGTAGAAAGGCTGGCCAGAATTTATATGTATAGGGAAGACCAAAAAACTATAACCATGAATACCATTTTATATTGATAGCACCTTTAAATCATAGTAATAAATTTTAGTAGCTGTTTGTATGATCTGCAAGTAGTTGTTCCCCCTGCCGGGACGCGGGACTGTCTCAACTGGTAACCGTGGCTCTGGTACGTAAAGGGCTATTGAAGGATCACCGTGGATGTTAGTCAGTACAAGTCTGACAGTAAGCGGGAGAAATCATTGGATGATTTTACCACAATAAAAAAGTAGTTGTTGCGGGTCTGGGTGTTTTTGTATGTGTTTTTCTCTGGGTGTATTTGTAAACGCTCTCAAGATACAGGAGAAATTCCTAGTTTGGGGGTACGACTTTATAAAGAAAAAAAATCCGGAATCGACTCGATATCATCATCTGCATCGCGTCTCGTCATGAGCTCGCTACGTTCTAGCTCAGTACTCACGTGAGTCCTCGTCATCGAGTGAGGGCTGGTCGGGTGCGGCCGGCAGCAGCCTGGCGCGCGGCGACTGACACATCTCACACTGCGCCGCAGACCCGCTGTTCACGTACGTACACTCCGAGCAAGGCCACTCCGTTGTTTCTGGTCTGAAAGCAATGGAACAGTTCATTTAATAAAATAACAAGGGTTATTTAATAAAAAATAACATCTAACCCTTCATTGGCTGAAATTACTCATAGTCATGGACACTGAAAGATTTTATATTCTTAATGCTCCACTTGATGTTATTTTAATTTTTAATCGCGCTGTAATTTAATGGCTGCATAAAATGTTTGAATTTGGTTCAATAGAAATGTCTAACTAGATTTTCTTTTTAATTTCATAGCTGTCATTCGAAAGCGATTCTCCCTGTGGTTGAAAAGTATAACTTTCAATCTGCTACTCAGACATGTTATGACCTACCTTCCGAATATGAATAATAAAAATTAAATAAAACTCTCCCTTTCAGTGTTTGTTACAGGCTGCGACCGGCTACACATACCTGAGGTTGACGTACTTGGGCTCTGGCGGCGGCGTGTTGTGTCGCGAGCGACGCGGCAGCGCGGGCGTGCGACGAGAGCTGCGGCGAGGAGACGGGCTGCGACCCGCTACACAATATACACAAACTTGTTACTACACTCCACTCGATTTCATTCCCAAAATAAAGTTTTTGTAATTCATCATCACACTAGCCTTTTCCTTACTATATGGGGTCGACTTCCAATCGAACCAGATGCAGCTGAATATCAGTATTTTACATGGAGCAGCTGCCTATCGGACCTCCACAACCCAGTAACTGGATAATACGATACCTCATGGTAAGACTTTTAGACTCAGACTTTTAGAGCTTCTGACAACTGTCAAAGATCTACAAATGACAGCCGAGACTAACGTTGGGTTTTACGTGCTTTCCGAGGCACGGAGGAAACTCGCTATAACAGATAGTTACCCCATCCACAAATCCATCTCGTTAAGCGTGGCCTAACCCGGAAGTTCGGCTTGTGTGGCTGTAATTGACTGGGTTGTGGAGGTCCGTCAGTCAGTCGCTCCATGTAAAATACTGAAATTCAGCTGCATCTGGTTCGACTGGAAGCCGACCACAATAAAGTTGGGAAAAGGCAGGCAGATGATGAGTCGTTGAATTTAAGGCTGAGGATGATTTTCTGTGTTTGTAACACAGAAAAAGTTAGCACTCACTGGCACCATGGTTGCCCTCAGTGACGGGCACAGTCAGCCCATGTTTGGGCACCGGCGGGGTCTTACACGCGAGGCACAGGTTAGCTGACAAAGGATTCTGTAGTGTACATGAACTGCATGACCTGAAACATAACCATAGGTCGGAATTAGGTAGAGTTACTCGTGTACTTACACTGATTTCATACAGCGAAAGAATAAAGTGGATAGGGCATATTCACTTTATTCTAAATTCTTTCTTCAAATCCCAGAATTTTAAGACGCAGAAAAACCCATGATTTGATAAAAAAAAATGTTTTATTATTATTTATTCGTAAAGCTGTTTTCCACACGAGATTTGTCTATTAGAAATCCCGGGAAGATCCATATTAATATCAACATTTCGATGCAAGTACTAAAATAACTCTACCTAATTACAACCTCTGAACACCCGGAATATTAGTTTTAAGGTGACATCGAGCATTCGCCATTTTTAATTCTGTCAAACTGAAAACGAACAGAACCAAGCATAGAGCTAAACATAGCTGCGAATATTTTCACGATATTTTTAGAGAACACTAGTCGATGGTCGTCAAAAAATTTTTCTTCATGAAGACGTAAGATTTTATAGTCGGCTTGGTGAAATAGCTCGTTAAGTGGTATAAGCGTTAGCCTTCTATGCCCATGACCGCAAGTACGAATCCCAGCGATACGCGACCATTGTATTAATTATATTGGAAAGCAAGGTGAAAACTATATCTGTGTTATTTTACATAATGAATGCGAGAAATATAAATATGCGACTAAGCCACGAACAGGAAGGCATGCAAATTCTTGCATGTACAGTTCAGTTGATTGAACGAAAGCAAAGTAAAAAAGTCAAACTTGCAAACATGCAATTTCTTGCATGTCAAAATGTCTAAAATCTAAGCAAAAGCCAGATTAGGGATGATGTCATGCATGCGCGCAGGTTTTAAATTTAGCAGCATTTGAGGTTGTTAAAATGACAGAATTCAGAAAGGTTTCTATTGTCTTTCGCATTCAATTCGTCAGTCGTCTACGGGTGCCATAAACAAGCAAAACAAATAAAATGTTGTCCAAAAAAAGTACGTTGTCTTTAACTCAGTATAAAAGTCGCTGTCCGTCCCTATGTATGCTTTGATCTTTAAATCTTCGCAAGGAATTTTGATGCGGTTTTTTTATAATAAATAGAGTGATTTAAGAGGAAGTTTATAACATGCACAACATAGTAGAGATTGCACCCGTGCAGAGCCGGGGCGGGTCACTAGTTTCTAAATACAATAGAGATAATAATTGGTCTAAATCAAATAATTATTAATACTTTATGAAAACGTTTACTTACCAAAAGTTATGTGGTTGAGGTCTGGATCCTGCGCATGCGGCACACGAGGCGGCCGTGGACTCGTTGACCAGCGTGCAGCGACCACACGACCACGTGGGGACCGGGGGGGGCGCGGGAGTTGGAGTGGAGTCTACCGAAAAAACATAGCGTGAATAAATTCTGCTTGATACCTCTACGCGTACCCTGAGGAAAAGGTTCTTGACAGACGTATAATCGAACAGGCTTTTTTTTAAGTGATAAAATCATCAAATGAGGATTCATTTGATGATTTCAGAGGCAGAGATCGTCAAAAGGCAGTCCCGCGGGCCCCCGGCAGACTTTGGCCCTCGACAGACGGACAGATGGACAACAAAATGATCCTAAAGCTCATGTCATGACGCGATTTGCAATTTCTACTAACTAAAAATGAAAATCGTCATTGCTGCTACATTATAATGATGCAATTCGATTGACTTACGCCCTCGTGGCGAGCGTGTTTTGTTTTTCATCTACCCGAAGATAACCGTTTACGTCATATGTCGTAGTAGTAAGGATGATTTTCACTTGTAGCTGAAATCGGTCAAATTGCGTCGTGTCGCGGCATCAGCTAGCTCGCTTATAGTTTCGTTTTTTTTTTGTTTAAAATCGGCGAGGAGGAATATTTATACAAAAGACTTACCAACAGCAAACAGCAGTTCATCGCTGTTCAAGTCGTGGTCCAGGGACGCTATGGGTACTGTCAGCTTCTTAGGCTCCCGGCTCAATTCCACCTTAGCGCTGCTACTCGGTTCTGAGGTCGGTACGGTTGGACGTGTACTGTTGAAATTACCAAAAACAACTTTTATTATATTTTTATTCAAGAAATTTAATAACCATGTTTTTGAAGATAAGAATAATTTCATAGATCTAAATGCCTCTTGGAAGATAAGACCCCTGAACAAATGGCAAGCGATAAGACAAACGCTCAGTAATCACGGATTAACAACTTATATTGTTGAAAAAACAATATACAGAAAGTCATATTGTCGAAATTCTATTAAAATACTTGACTTTGAGACGTAAACGCGTTTACGTTAATTGCCTACTACTTGTCTATCGGTACTAAAAGATTGCATTACTATGGGAGGTGTCACAAAGTTAATTTACGAAGATTTGATGGATGTAAAATAAAAAAACTTTTCTTTCAGAAGTCGGCGGCTTTATTTTTTGTTTCATTAATTTTTCCCAACAGCTTCCAAAAACAAAGTTATTTTAAGCTTTTTTTGTGTCTGTTTTTGAAGTCGGTACCTTTTCTTAACACATTTTTTGGAATCATCTGAAGTGTCAATGTCGGTGTACTTCTTTCTGACGTCACGAGAACTCGTGCTAGGGCCTCTGTGTTCCACCATGCAGTACTTACCTATTATGAGGAGCATCAACAACATCTCTGGTCGCCAGAGTGACGGCCGCGTGTGGTGGACGTCCACTGCGACAGACGTCACAACAACGCGCCCACCACGCGTTGTACGCGAACCAACACTCGCTGCACTGCCACATGCGGCTCTCACGACTGTGTCGAACAAGCAATGTATAATTATTGTAGATCGGTTTAAAATATCCGCCAATTAAAGCAGTCGGCAAGCTTAAGCTAGAGCCGCAAAGAGAGAAAATCAAGTACTTAACAGGGACACAATTTTTATATTGAAAAAGTTTTTTTTTTAATCTTTTCCAATATTATAATACTGAAGAGTTTGTTTGGATGAACGCGCTTATCTGAGAAACTGCTGATTTGAATTGAAAAAATAGTTTTTGTGTTGGATAGTCCATTTATCGAGGAAGGGTATATAACATCAAGATCCGACCAATAGGAGCTAAGCAGCGGGTAAAAAAAGGGGGGGGAAACTAGTTTTATTTATAAAAAAAAACTAGTACAGTTCACAAAATAATCACGGCGCGCGCGTTGCCAAGAAGATGCGCAAGAGTTTTGAACAATATTATAGGCGCGTAATATTTTGTTTAAATCAATGAACATTGACAAAAAATCGCTTCGAATCTCAGGAATGTAGGCTCGTCACGTCAGAAGTTCAGAACGCACTAAAAAACTTGTGACGACACAGCATCATTTATTTAAATACTAGCGGCCCGTCCCGGCTTTGCACGGGTGGAGGACCCGGTCTAAAACCCGGTCCCGATGGTTACAAACACAACAAAAAAATAATTATCCGAATCGGTCAAGCCGTTTTCATGTTATGTCGTGACAACGGAAAACGGGTTTCATTTTTATATATATAGATAGATTTAAAAGTGTCGTATTTTAGTCAATTTTGATTTTCGAGTAAAAAAAAACGGACCGAAAACAAATGTGTTTTTGATAGTTTAACTGACGGACTAATTATAATTTTGAAGTGATTATTATTTTTTTCCTGCTTTTTTAATGTATTTCCTCTATCTGCGCCGGAACAAAGCTCAATCGACCAGCTGGTGTAATAAATAAACCGGGTTACATGCGTGACTCGACAAATGACTCAAGGATTATAAAATCAATTCAATACATTACAAGGACCATTCATCCATTCACGCAGTAGCCATTCAAGTCAAGGCAAACATTCAAGGTGTTGAATTGGGTTAGGAACTACTTAGTAACACCTGCAGTTGTTTTGTTTCATTCTTTTTGCATTTTGAAGAAAAATATAGCAATATTATAGTATCCGCCAGATAAGTGTGGAATAAAATTCGTTGACCCCCGTGTACCAAAGTATTGCAATATTTCAAAACCATTCGATAAAACGTAAAGAAAGTGTCGTAACACGATTAAAACAAACGTATCGTGGTAAGAGGCGACCGTGACCTTATACTTTATTTTGAAATTCGAACGATGGTATAATGAAATTAGAACGATACATTATTAGGATGAATGACCTTTAATCCAGACCACATAGCGTGTATGAACAGTGTCCGAAGAGGAATCCTTTTGACTTATCATCATCAGCCTATAATGTTCCCACTGCTGGGACACAGACATCTTCTCTGTGAGAGGTTGTGGGCCATAATCCATCACGCGTGCGGGTGTGTTGGTAGATGTCAGATATCTTTGAATCTTTGGTTCTAGGACATGCAGGTTTCCTCACGATTTTTTCCTTCATCTTTTTGAGAACAGTGGTGATAAAATAAATTACACAAAGTAATGCGCCTGGCGGGATTCGAACCCACGACCTACAACTTGTAAGTTGGGATCAACGACGATATATTACTAGACTCCGCATGCACGATCTATGGAACAATAGTATATTTTGCAACGATTGAATAAAGAGCGGATTTAAAGCGAGGGCCATTATATGAACCAAGAGCAAGCGAAGGATTTTAATGACTGAATCACGACTGTAGGGAATGATTCATGATGATTGAATCACGAGCGAAGCGAGTGATTCAAGTATTTAAATCCTGAGCGACGCGAGTGATTCAGGCCCTCGATTTAAATCCGTTTTATTCAAGAGTTGCAAACGATACTTTATACCATGACTACGAGAAAAAGAAAGATTTGAGCGATAAAAGATATTCAACGAAACAAAATAAAGTTTTTTTCAATAAGTCTGCTCCACACACACGTGGGTGCGAAGTAGTCCAATCGCTCGGTCACTGCGCCAACAAGCTGACGTTAAAATCGGAGCGATGGTTTAAATTAAGGGTAATTTTCATATTAGCAAGGGGGTTGTCCAACATCGCGGTCGATGTCGAATGTACTAAAGTGTTCTAAATTCAAACACCAAAACAGTGCGTAAAAGACTACTTTTACGCACTGTTTTCCGTGAGTAAAAGTAGCTTTTTCGAGGGGGAATGGTATTAAAACTATTCTGTCAACTCGCTGAGGTATTACGTAAGCGAGGGGGACGGGGTACTGCATTGTGATTGGGTAACTCAAGGTCTGTTCTGTCTCAAGGTATGTTTACGGCTCACAGGAGTGGTCGAAATAAGACGGATATAAGACTTTTTTGCCTAATGTGTTGACAGACATCGGTCACCTGTTATTAGGAGTCTAGTAATATATCGTTGCTGGTTGGGACCGATAGCACTGGGCCACCACTGCTCTAACTGCTTTTAACTTATACATGATAGTAAAAACATTGAAAGACTCACGTGGCTAACTGCTGCGCTGAAGGCACTTTACTCGGCTCCCGAGGATTATGGGATACTTTCCCCACAGATGGCAGCATATTAAACACTTTCGTATCCCTCACCGGCCCTATATGCGACGTCCGAATATTTGAAGTCCCGTCATTCACCGGCGAAATGCAGTTCTCAGCACCTAACAACTCATCTATACGAGCGTAGTCACCATCACTCATATCATTAGAATATAAAGCCTCATTTTGCGAATTACTCATTACTGTCTTCGTATCCTGAACCGAAACATACGAATAACGGGTCCCGTTATTGTTCACTTGTAACTGCAGGTTCAGATCCTTATATTTTCCCTTATTTGGCAGTGCATAGATCACACCTTCGGCGTTCGTGTCCCAACTACACTCTTTGTCGATTTCGACACTGTTTTCGTCAATCTTTGGGTCTTTCCGTCCGTCTGGTTTTGGCAAACTGTTGCAGTAACTCGCTAAAGACTTCTGGTATTCGTTTAGACTCCGTCGACTCGATATCACCTTACCAACTGGTCTTTCCGCATTCGTTTGTTCAGAAAAAGACCGTCGGTACGTCGGGCGGATTTCTGGAGAGTTCTGAGCGCTGATCGACCTTTGGAAGGATGATCCTAAAGTTGTGCTTCCCGTCGGCCAATCAGGGACCGTGATCATAACGCCACCAGACGTAGGTAGCGACGTCGCGCCATCTCGGCCCGCAGCTGTCTCGTGTCTTCCCAAAGTGGTCACGCTTAGACCTCTAGCATTAGGAATCCTCGCTAACGGAGACACTCTCGGAGACAAACACGCTTCACAATGCGTCCTAATCCCAGAATTTTCTAGAGTGCACTTGCTACACGACCACTTCTTCAAATGCAGTCCTCTACTCTGCTCCCTTTGGTACTCTTTGACATAATTGAGTTCCCAATTAGACTTACTTTCATTACACTTTTTCGGTCTCCGGGTCACTGTATGCAGACTCCTTAGGAACGATTCTCGAGGATTACATTGGCCGTATCTTTCGGAGACCATTAAACTCGTGGGTCTATTAATAGTTCCTCTGCCAGTTTCATCGACCTTCCACCACTTTTGCTGGGAATTGATGACAGACCCGTGGGATAGAGATCTAGTGACTCCATGCGCGTGGTCGGTCAGCTGTGTGGGGGATAGACGGAGGGATTGCAAGTCTAGATTCAAACGTCGACCGTCAGAGTAGCTCGTTGTGGGCTTATACGATGATGGGACTGCTAGAGTGTTGGACCTTACCATAGTGTTGTCTGTAAAGAAGAATGATGAGGTTTTAATCAGAAGATTGGAGAATACAGGCAGAGAAAAGATATAAAATGGAATTTCCGAAACGATCGGAACCGCAAAACTGCAGCAGAAAAGTCAACTAAAAGTATCTGTGCAAGTCGACAAGAAAACGAGTTGCATAGAAACTAGAAATAAAAAATTCGTGTTGCTGCAGACTGTCATTGCGATTGTCATTAGCCAAAATTGCCTTCGAAAACGTACTTAACATGAGCGAAATAGTATAACATACCTTTAGCAGACTTTTCTTTGTCCGTCATCCCTGAAGCTTGATCCTCATCATCAGACAGCCTGAAACACCAGAACAAATTGTAAGTTTATTTTAATGAAGCTAAGGTTTACTTCCTACCACCTGTTGGGCCTCTTCGTAGCCTCAAACGTTTGAATGGCCAGAAACTATGTTAATGCCCATTATTACCATCAACCTGATTGCCAAGCATTCTAATTACTGCAATTTTCCCACAGTCTATTATTCCTCATTGTTACTTTTATCGTAAGTTTATGTTTAGCCATGCGTCGATGTAACAAACTAATGCAAGTATGAGCGCAATCATTATTAAATGAAGTGGTCACAGTGGGTGTTCATGGCCAAGTTTCCGGATTCGAGCAATCAGCTTATTCTAAACAGGGATGTTACTGGAAGCTCCTGTGTCGATTTGGGCGGGAGGATCGCGCGGAGGCTGTGTACTTCATAAAGGGTGAAAACAATTAACGCCGCGCCCGACACACCGCCGAATGCGCCGGACTGGACGCCGCGGTCACACTTTTCGAACAAAGCTAAAAGTCAGGAAACCGCGTTGTACGCTGCTGACACCGTAAACGGAGAAAACCATTGACTCCACGCATGCTCAACACGCACCGCGCGATGCGCTGCGAGGCCTAAACGCTGCCTTACTATCTATTCATTTTAGAGCTACTAAAAATCGCAATTTAGCAGTTTTTTTTTTCAAAGTTGGTTTGAGAGCCTAAAGTAAAATATATTTTTAGTCAAATTGTGTTTTGCTATTATTTGTTAACAGTGTAAAATACCATAATTATTACACAATTACCTGTAGACTGGCGCGTGTGGCGCAAGCGCGTCGCAGGCGGCGCAGCGCCACGCGGCGGACACGTTGCGCAGGCCGCACGCGCACCGCCACGCGCGCGACGCCTCCGGGGCGGAGCCCACACACGACCATCCGCTGGAACAAGCATTACTCGTTATGACATAAAATCACGCCGGTATTCCACGAAGAGTTAGATAGAGATACGCTTTATAAAACACCTACATTTTCTTTATACTACTGCCATATATGAAAAGACTTAAACGAGCCTATAACCATCAACCGGGCACAAATCTAGGCTCCGTATCTGCTACTGGAAAATTCGTAATAGATGAGCCAAATACAAAATAAAGGTGTTCAATGTGCCCATTTCATCTCCAAAGAGATCTACGTTTTGGAATGGGAACCTGCAGTACTTTTACAGTTATTGTGTCTTGTGACTGGGACAAATTTGATAGAATTTGTTTTTTTTTTGTCTTTTGACCGTTCAAAAATGCCTGTAACTAGCCTACTTGAAATAATATTTGAATTTGACTTCAGCCCTGGTTTTGCAGTTGTTTTCACTCAATGATGATCATTTTGTTGTATACACATAAACAAAATTATAGGTTGTGATTTACTCATAAACTCCTAGTCATTTAAAAGAATCATCACTCACTATGTGTATTGATGTCAGCACATCAATATAGCAAAATAAGACATTTTTCAATTTTATCAAAAAAGAAGAAACTTGATGTTCAATGTTTGGGAAATTTCTAGTTTATGCTAATGATAATACAGACAACATTTATTTTGAAGCCGAAATACTTGTGTGAACCAGTCCATGTCACAATTAAAATAATTGGAGTATCCTGTCATAACAATAGTGCTAGATAAACTATCCAACATGTCAGTATTTCCTTTCATAAACTTCTGTCATACAATACTTGTTACCTGTTAAAACCTGGGTGTAAAATTTAAAATTAAAAACGTACATTTTTTCATTTACAGTGCGTTTACTTTTCAGCTAGAGGAGGTATTGATAACTTTCCAATTTCAAGAGTCTTAGTTGCTAATTTGTATAATTCATTTATTGCTCTTTGTTGATAAATTTTGTGCAGTTATCGCTTAATGATCAGGTTGCTTCCAACCAGTATATGTGGAAATCTAAAGGGAGGAGGAGGTCTATGTTCAGCAGTGGACGTCATATGGCTGAGATGATGATGATGATGATGATCACTTATTTTTTGTGAAGGCTGGTTAACCTGTAATTGGCAACTGTGTAAGTTCTAGTCTATTATAATTACACAGAAGCTGTTGGAAAACCCTAATAAATAAAGTCTTAGCTAGTCACTGAATGATGATTTATTTTAAATTAGCTCTTTTTAGCGCATGATGACAATCTACATTGAGTTGGCCCAGATATGAGCCACAAGTTTAGCACTTTCAGAAACGTCCATCAACTTCTGTATAAAACTATCTGCAGAGCACAATATTAAGTTCCTCACGGTTTCAGGAGCAGCATCACGCTTAGCACTTACAAGTGACTTCAAAAGCATTTATCATAAAAATTATCCAACAGGAACATGACCAGGATATAAAGTGTCCATGTCTTAATTCAAACATTATTCTACCTATGTGCTACATTTCATAAAAAATGGTAGGCCGTTCTGATGTGATTTAACATCCATACTTTTGTTTTTTTATAATAATAGTAAGGAATTACCCTGAAGCATGGCTAGTTTAAGTCTCAGTCTAAGTTTGGATGGAAAAACAAAGGTCAACAAAAAACAAAGAACACGAGAGTAGTTTGATTATATTTTTTTCAGAAATTGCTTTATTTATACATAGTCTCTCACAAAGCTTTATCACTAGATTTCAGTATTTTATTTACAGCATACTTGAAGTATTTACTGTGTTTACTGCATGGAAAAATGGAACAGTGCCTCTAGTGTGCGAAGAAGGAAAAAATTTTTCCTTGAAATTAATGTCAAAATACCAGTTTACTTTACGTCACAAAAAGTGTAAATTCATGATTGTCTCTTGATTGTTATTTCACAACTATTTTGGGGAAAGCATCTAGTCTAACTAGAAGCAGCTGAAAAACCCGATTTTACATCAAGCAAGTGTCAATCTGACCACCACAGCCTCAGTCAATTTACCGGGCTACACTAAACTCTTGTGAGGCGGAGATATACCTACTTTATCCATTCCAGACCAATTTACTGGGGTGTAACTCAGTAAATTAGCCTGGCATTTATAAAGATACATGGGTGATTAATATCTGATGTGAACACTACACACTAATGTCCCGGCAATGATCTTTTAAACAAAAAGTGATGATTGTAAGGTTTCTCACCCAAAAATGAAAAATTATTTAATTTACTTTTTTATAAATGAACAGGTTTGTAAATATCAGGTAAGTAGTAAAATATAAATGTTGTGGAATTTGTTTGTTTCAAACAAAGGAACCTCATTGATTTTTTTGTCAATTGATCAAAAAAACAGAAATCTATGTAATTCTACTTTATTTATTGAATGTTCATATAAATACACTGTGTAATCAAGACAATGAAGTTTCATTAATACATTTTTAATTGATTTTTTTCGTACATGCGAAATTTTTTTGCTAACAATACTTACGTTTTACACTACTCCTAATGATGGTCACAGAAAAACTATTACAAAATACGTGAAAATACTATCCTGCGTACAATTGTAACGAAATTGGCAATCCATTAGTCGAAACAGCCCCACAATACATACCTAAGTACATCGCGAACAACGAACACATATAATCACATTTTTTACACAATTGCTGACACACTAATACCTAAAACTGCAAGTTAATATCTAATTTAGTTAATGAACTAGCTTCTACTGCGCACAACAATGAAATACAATGGAAATATAACCTAAAATACGGGTCACGAAAAATCGATAATTTGCTGACAGAAACTGAACGACGGGCATAGTAGCAAGAAAAAAAAACACACCTGTTAAAGCTATTTTCAGTCGGTATGACGATCGCTTCAGAGCCAGGTGTAGTTCCTTCGCTTTTACCAGTTCGCGAGGTATATTCCGGCGACGAATCTCGACAATTTTCTTTAGATAATCCACTGTCATGACTCGATACCCGCTTTGTACCACATTTTAAACACTTCACACTTTCTGTTGGATTGATCTGGCCGCACGTCTGACAATGCCATTGCAGCACCGATGCGATTGAGCCCATTTTAATTCACACATGGCTATGAGACCATAACAAGGCTTCGTTTTATGAAAACAAATTCAGATTTGAGAAAAATGAAAACAGCTGATCCACCATGTTGTTTGTGTATAACTTTTTTTAAAGTAGGTACGCGACGCGTCGGTGTATAAATTGTTTTCGATTTTATCGGTTTTTTTATTTTTTTTTATCGAATTTGATGGGAGTTTATTATATGAATAACAAGTAAATTATACGTTATGTTTTCGTAAACGTTACCCATAACTTCATTTTAAATATTACGGTTTTTGACGACATCTACCGGTATTTGTAAAAAAGCAACGGACAACTAAATGTGCGTAGTGTTGCAGTTCATCAACAGATGGTACTGTTCCAAGATCTATTTTGGAATGTAATAAAAGGAGCACAAATAAATAAAATTACTTGAACACACCATAAACTTATTAAAGCAGTTGGTTACGACAAAAAGGCTTAAAGTTGGTTGCACAAGCTAAGGATGTGATAGCAATTCATGCGGATCACGCACATTGAAGCGTTCCGTATTGATTAAGACTTGGTGCATTCTCGCACAGCAGTCACCGTCAAGTCACGTCACCGGTTAGATAAAAAAAAAAAAATAGGAGCATTTATTTGTTCCCACACGTCAGTCACCGGCACGTGATCAATCACTGACGTCACCTGTCAGGCACGTTAAATAATATGTATTTCCAAACAAGTTTCATGCTTTTATCCCCGCACACACGGGACCGTCACGTCTCAGTTCAGTCAGCGTCGTGCTGTGGCGTCGTGCGAGCGTCATTGCTACACGTGTGTTGTCTGGTTGTCAGTTGCAATCACAAAAATGGATTTAGAAAAGTTAATAGAGGCTGTGAGAAAATATGAATGTTTGTACGATGTACGTCATCGTAAGTACATGGACACAAAATATAAAAACACCATATGGGAAAAGGTCGGTGCTGAAGTTGGCTATAATGGTGAGTAAAGTACTTACCTATTATATTTTTTTATTTGTTCAACTAAAGTAGGGTTGCCATATCTAAAATTTGGAAACCAGTACAAGACGCGACCACCATGACGTCTTAAAGTGTGAGTGGTTCCACTCAAGGAACGAGATGGCGCTAGACAACTTGTATTGTTATGTCTCTTTCCCACAGCCGGGCGTAGTCGAAGTGGGTATCGTGGCCACTGCGTCGGGAGGGGTGGGGGGCCGGTGAAATGTGCGTGTGTCGCGGTCTCGCGGGCGGCCCAATAATTTAAATTTTAAACCTGGACAAATGCAAATGAAGACCCCCCGGACGCTCTTTGGATGCCATCTAAACTAGAACAAATCGGGGGAAACCCAGGCGGATGGCAACCCTAAACTAAAGTCTGTTTTTTATAAAAATAATAAGTATGCATTTTATTTCAGAAATCTCAAATCCTTAAATTGTTATTAAAAATTATCTTAAAAACTGAGTTAAAAACTATGTTAGTAACACATGCAAATTAGATAGTAGAGAATGAATAAACGGGAAATCAAATTTCCCCGCAATGATATTCAGGAGACTGTTTAGGCCTGGACCGCCTGGATAAATAGTCGTTACTAAGCCAAAGTCAGTGCTTGGGCTACGTCAAATGTCAGTCCATGAAAATTGTATTATTGACATTTGACGTCCCCATACACTGAGTTAGGCTTGGCTTAGTAACGACTATTTATTTGGGCCTCAGAGCTGCCCCGGACTTCTGCAGTAGCGACACGGCACGCTTACGCCGAATAACTACGAAATCACCAATATGCACATAATATGAGAACATCCCAGACGCACTGCAGAAGCGTGGCAGCCCTAACAACGTCCATTGTCAGCTGTTGTAAATGTCCTTTTCCCCATTACTATACGATTTGATTTATTATTATAATTCGATTTATTGTAATTGATTAAACCAAAATGTTAACAAACAAGCAAAGAAATTCACTGAAACTTTATACTCAACCAAAGAGATTTATAAGAACCTAATATAGGAAACCAACTGGGAAAATTGACATACAAAATTGTTGATTGTTGCCGTGCGTCAGTAGTGCTATCTTAGCGTTGCTATGCAACGCGACTACTAGACTGAGGGACTTTTTACCTAGTGGTAAAAAGTTTTGGATCACAACTTTCTTCGTGATGTGCCGTCTATTGCTCGTATTTACATAGCTTTTATGTCTTTGTACTCAACACACGTTCCCGACACTAAGGCCCTTCGTACACAAGGCGACGCAAGTCTCCGATACCTTACGATTTCGGTATCCAGGCGACTGTCGCAATACAAATCCATAGAGGTTTGAACACAGGCGCGCGTCAAAGGATGTCAAAGTCGTAAGGTTAAGGAGACTTGCGTCGCCTAGTGTACGAAGGGGCTTAGGGTCAGCGCAGACAGAACGGAGCGCAGCGGAGAGGATTTTATTAACGCACTAGAAAACAAAAATTTAAAATAACTACATTTCAACGAACTTCGGAATTATAATATTCTGTTTTGTTTTTTCAGCTTGTATTTGAAGGATACAAGTAGCCATTATGATAAAATCTAAATTTTCTGCTTTTGCTTCAATGGTTACGTTAATTATTTGAAATCTCTTTGATTATATCCCAAAAGTGTTCTGCACTACTTTTCTAACTACAACATAAACGGTAGTCAAAGTTGCGTTTTTCATAATTTAAATTTTTTTATTTATTTTATTTATTTATTTATCAAATAACTTATTTTATCATAACAGGTTTTCCCTAATGCGATAAATAAGACCTTAAACAAAAATTAAACTAATACAAACAATACAATTAAAATATGGTACAATATCATTATATACAGAAGTACTTACATAAATAATAGTACATCTTAACTAATAGGTACACTATAATAACATATTAATATATACACATCACAATTATAAATTATTTTGCTTATAGCATAAAATAAATAATAATAGCCTTGCGAATTCACCCAAAGAACACGTAAACACATCGATCTGTGTTTGCAGGCTGTTGATATTACGGATAGCTCTGGTAAGAGGTGCCTTGGCAAGTAAGTTAGTTCTGGCTGTAGGTACCAGTAGCAGTGGCGGGCTGCGCCGCCTCCACACGTAGCGGTCCGGTACATACATACTCAAGCACTTCAACACGCCCGGGTTACTCTCCACTCCACGAAGCACCTTCACCAAGTAGGCGACCAGCGCAAACTCCCGTCGGACATGCAGTTGGTTATAGCCAACCATGCCCAGGACAAACAAAGTGGGATACATCAGTGGGTAAAAAGGATATACCCCATATAATTTCTTGTACAAATGGCGCGTGAATTTGTTCTGAACGCGCTCCAACATTACAGAGTACTTAGCTTCATGCGGATCCCATATGACCGCACTATGTTCCAGATGACTCCTGACTAGTGCGTCATACAGGACCCTCACTGCTGTGATGTTTGTGAAGCTGTGTGTCTGTCTCAGAACAAATCCTAAATTTCTGTACGCCTTCTTACAGATCTTGGTTACATGTTCACGGAATGATAGATCGGGAGTCATGGAAACACCTAAGTCTCGCACCTCCGTGACTCGTTGCATTGGTGCCGCGTCCACCACGTACTCATAGAGTACAGGTGTACGAGCACGGGTAAAGCTCATCAACGAGCACTTGCACACGTTGAAGTATAGTTTGTTTTCATGACTCCATTGTACTATTCGATCTATATCTTCCTGCAGGCGTCTGCAGTCGGACTCAGACTTAATCTCAAGCAGCAACTTGAGGTCGTCTGCAAATAATAAACAAGAGCCATATCTTACGACTTCCGGTAAATTGTTTATCATTATTATGAATTCTAGAGGCCCCAAATTGCTGCCCTGACTTACACCAGACCAAGTGGTATGGTCTCATTAAATAACTTTTTTAAGGGGAAAGCTTTGTCTTCCACTATAACGAACGGAGTTTTAATTTTTGTGGCAGGTCCATTACTTGGAATCGACAGAGTTTGTCTTTCCAACGATTTTTCAAAGGTTAGAATTACGGAACTTTCCACCATCGCTATTTTTTCCAAAGGCTCCATCATTAAGAACAGTGAAATTATAGCTGCCATCAACAATAGCTAATAGCACAATTGAAAAAGTTTTCTTATAATTAAATTGTTAAGAAATTGGATTGTGACATGTTTTTCATCGATGCTTGGATTGTGACATGTGTTATTATTATTATTATATCTTCCGCAATATCTTTGCATGGTCGCCGTTTTCGGTAACATTTTTCCATATCGGTTATTACTTTACAAGTATCAGTAACTATTTTTTGTACTGTACAATGTACGAAACTGTTTTTTAGGGATTCTCCAGCTGTACCTGTAACAACAATAAATACAATTATTAATTTACTCATGTTTGGTTTTTCAGGTGAAACTTGCAAAACCCGTTGGACGAACATGAGAGACACTTATAGAAAGTCTTTAAAGAAATCGTCAGCGAGTGGACAGAGTGCCAAAAAGGTAATGGTTTATAAGTACCACGACCAATTACAATTTTTGATACCATTTCTAACTGAAAGACCAACTACGAAAAATAACGAAAGTGACGTCTCTGAAGAATGTGACAACGAAATAGGTAATCAAGAATCATCGGAAATCGTGGAACCAGCAGCAACAGTCAAACAAGAGCAAGAAGAGACTATGCCAACGCCACTAACATCACCAGAATCTTCTCAATCGACATCATCTGTGTACTTACGACCACCAAAAAGGGCGCGCAGAATTATCTCTAAGTCATGTTCTCAGCCGACAGCTGTGGCAGTTGGCACGAAACAAGTAACTAAGCCACACAACACAACTGAAGACCCTGTTGACGCATTTTTGTTGGGTGCTATAGCTCCAATTTTAAAATCTTTACCACGATATGAGCAGGCGCTGGCAAAAAGTGAGCTTTTTTCTGTAGCACAAAAGTATGAATTTCAAAGCATTACCGGCGACACAGTACGTACATCTGCAGATAGCCGTTCATCCACTAATAGTGTCATCTTTGGTAATGCTCCATTTGATTGATAGTTAGTCGTTACAGTGTACAGACGTACAAACAACTTTTAATTAATACTTTTGTAATTGTGACCTACTTGCGTAATACATGTCAAGTCACCAGTATTGCATAGTGTGTAGTTAAGGGTGGGTTCATATCTGACGGAATATCCGTCGCGTATATCGGTCGCGGAACGCCAGAACAGACAAATGTATAGAAAAACAATTGACCGTTCACACTCAACGGATGATCCGTTAGTGCTTCAAAGAACATTCGATGATCCGCTCGACGGATGTTCCGTCAAATATGAACGTACCATTAGCTGTTGTTTGTTGTTTTGGACACGAAATAGTTAACTTTTAAGTAAACAAAATGGATAACAAACAGAATTTAATACACAAATTCAAAATATTTTAAATTTTTTAACAACTTCACGCGTTCATTCAAGTAGTGCCGTAAGTTTATATACCTTCGATGTCATTTTGTGCGTTACTTTAGTTTTTTTTTTTTAATTTTATTTATTAGGTTAGTCAACAATTGTTTACACACATCTTCAACAATATCATTATACTTGCATGTATAAGTTTGATTTTGTGATAAATATTTTTATAAAAATTCGAATAAAAATTGTTTTACTTCCCCTTATCAAACAACCGGAATAATAGCTTTTCTCCAATGAGTAGATCTCCTCTTTTTTCAGAAACATTTCTAACTGTGCAAGTAAAAAGTTAAAAGTGTTCTCAGACATTGTAAAATTTTCAAAAAAAAATTGCCATCAAACCAAATCAAATCATTTACCTATTTCAATTAAGCCATCAAAGAGGCACTTTTAAACGTCGAATAATAAAATTGGTTTGGAAAATGGGATGGGATTGATTCTACACCCATTCGCAAGGATAGGTTTGAAAAAAAAAATTTGCTTATAAATATGTAAAACATATTTATAAGAGTACGTAAGTACTCTTATAAATATGTTTTACAACAAGGCGTGCGTTAAAAAAACGCTCGTGAGAATCGGGTCTTAGGGTTTTAAACGCCCTTTTGAACTTTAGATTCGAGAGGACCCTTAATTAAGCATTTTAAATTGACTCTACATTATCTTCACCATAACATTTTCATTATTTCAAAATAAAAATAAAGTCCTTAGGAAATATATAATAACATAATTATGTAAGAAAAAATTAGATTTAGAACAATTTTAAAAGGCGCTCCTTTTGCGAAGTGCACCAATTGAGAAGTTCACCAGTTGCGAAGTGCACCAAATGAGAAGTTCACCAGTTGCGAAGTGCACCAAATGCGTCAAACCCTCTTTAGTAAGCCGATGTTGTGAAGTTATACTGATCTTCTGCAGAGGTTATTTCTATAATTTATTATATATTAACGAAAGCTGTTATTTACACTATCAATCATAATCGCGGATCGATGCCGCTTTTATCAATACAGAAGCAATAACTTTCAAAAAACTGGCCATGAATATGATTCCCACTAATAAATTTTGAATTATTGCTATTATTTCCCGAGTACGGATGTGATAACGGATTTCATAAAGTACTTTTTAAAGGGTGTGCACATTTGCGTTTTACGGTTTTGCAATAAGTCTTCGTGGTACATGCCTAATGTTTTTCGTTTTGTTCTGATGATAGATATGATAGGTATTTTATTAATTTATTTAATGTTCGCAAAGCTTACAGACTAATACATAAATTATTGACAACAATTGCACTGACATTTGCCATTTACAAGCTTACACAAGTAAAAAGATATTTCTGCAAGATATTTCTGTGGTTTTGATTATTTCGTAATAGTACTTACTTTTTTAACCTTAGGGACGGAAGAAGGAAACTAAACATCTAATATTACAAATTAAAATTATTTACATTTCACAAAAAACTAATTAAAAACAAACAGAGTCAAATAATTCATTGTTTAAATGTGTAATTCACTATTTGATCCGCGGCTTCGCTCGCGTACAAGATTTTGTCAAAAAAAAAAATCATAAAGAATAGGTAGGATATGTTTGTGATCCAGACTTTCATAAAGCGATCCATTGTATCACTCTTTTTTATGATAGGCTACCGTTCGACCCCTCTCGTCTGTTGATAAGCAATGATGTGGTCGACGATGAAGCTCGCTTGCCTAAAACACTAAGTATTCATTAACACAACAACAACAAGCGTACGGATCTACGGATCTAATCTCAAATCCTCATCAAATTACACTCCAAGTCTCCACTATCCAGAATTCCATTATCATCTCCTCTACAGATGAACATAAACGCGATTAAACAACAATTGTGATCCAAACTCGTAGTGCACCGGATGACCCGCATCCAACTAGGTTCACAGACCGTTACGGCACAGTTGAAGCTAAGTGTAGATTATCGGACTGTCGGATGGTAACCGGACAATCGTGATGTGACCACAAACTCTTGCAATGCGACTTCGGTTGAGTCAATCGTCTCTTGCGTGTATGGTTCTCAGTTTTTTTTTATTTAGCAATAGCAATAGTTAATACCCATTTTTTTTATAAATGCTTGTCTAAACCGATTTGAATGTGGTTTTCAAAAAAAATGTTCGCTATGCTAAGTTTTGGGTACCGATATCACTAAGGACTGATTTTTCAATAGGTAGTTAGAAAACTTTTATCTGAGGAATAAAAATAACGATTGACATATTTTCTATAGATAAGTTTATTTATTTATAACTGTAATCAGATATTTTATGTACTATCTAGCCTGAGACACAGGTTTAACCTAGTTCAGGCAAATGTGCAAACAGTGATCTATTTTATATGTTAAGATAATTTTATTGTAAACATGTCCTTTTTAAAAAAGTAAACAATTATTATTATTATAAGCTGTCAAACCGCCATTTTATACCTCAGATAAAAGTTATTTGACTATTGAAAAATCAGCCCTAAGTATCCTCACAGTGACTGAGTTCCTTCATAGTGCCTTGCTTCAGGTAAATTAATTCAGTCGCCGTCGCATCATCGCGTAGTTCGTGGTCAAGGGGTATTAAACCGGACATTTGGACGAAGTGTCATTGCAGCGCAACACTAGCGTCCAAATAACCGGCACATTAGTACGTTCCAAATTCAAATGCGTTGTTGAATTTTAAGATGCTTTAAATAGGATGAATGTTTGAGTTTCCGTTGATTGTGTTTAGAAGTGGTTGACTGTGAAACTAATTGCGCTAGTTTCGCTAGTTCTAAGTCCTCATTAACGTTGTTGATTGAAAATCTGCTTATCTTTTTTAAAAACTTGAAAAAAACGTAAGCGATATCAAAGTAACACTCTTAAAAGTGTAATAACTTTTCTATCTTTAAACCCAGAAAAATCGATTGAATCACCTGGATTTTATATAAAATAAGCATGTAAGTACGCTATATCACAACTATTTAAACTCCGAAGCTTTGGAAATAATTAATTTAAAAACCACAAATCCTTTTGCGGCTCTCAAAGCGCCTGAAACTTTAAATCACACACAAAATTACTGGTAAACAACGTAATATGAATGTGATCGCAACTTAATGGTACAATTTAAGCCTATAATTACGAACAATGTCCACTGTAGCGTATCAAAGTGGACATGAGAGGCAATTCGGAGCAGACACGGTCATGTAACTTTAAATTATGTCACGCGGCTGTCAAAAACAATGGCGGGTTGTCTTTGACAGTTATATTGCACACTTGGTTTGGTGCATTGCTGTGTTGATATTTTGCTGGGGACTGATCAACGACGATATATTACTAGACTGCTAATAACAGGCGACCGATGTCTGTTAACACATTAGGCAAAAAAGTCTTATATCCATCTTATTTCGACCACTCCTTGATACAGTAATATATCGTCGTTGGGACTGATAGATCATTATTATTGCTGGCTTTTGACTTAATAAATATGGCGACTAGGTTTTGCCAGCGGTTTCGCCTGCCCCATTTAACAAGGTAAAACCCCTCTTTTTGGCTTTAATTCTCAATTGTTGGAAGTAAATATAATCTATTCCAAGAGATGGCGCCACTTTACCGTAAAACGTTCAAAAGAGGAAAAAGATTCAGCTTCTTCGAGTTTGAGTTGCGGTAGTCTAATTGATAAGGCGTCTGGAGTAGTTATCCAGAAGACCCGGGTTCAAATCCCAGTCGCAGGTGAATATTTCTTTCCTCGAAAATCATCATGCGCGTCGCATACGACAATGCGTTTAAAAAATAATTAACAAGAACACACACATTTAATTATTTAAACCTTACAAGAACAATAAGGTTCTTACGTCTCTAGTGAGAATGTATATCTATATATAACGAGATACGTTACGAGGGCAAACCCTATAAAACAGGGTTGGCCAACCTGATTAGACATAAGATCTACTGTTTACTAATGAAACCTTGTGCGATCTACCAACCGAAAAATAAATAAATAAATATTTCACAACTATCACACAACGCCATCTAGTCCCAAGCTAAGCAGAGCTTGTGTTAAGGGTACTAAACAACTGATAAACATACTTATATATTTCTAAATACATACATATTATACATTAATTACACCCAACACAGAACAAATGATCATGCTCATCACACAAAATTTGTCCTGGGTGGGAATCGAACCCACGACCCCCGGCATAGTAGTCAGGGTCACTAACCACTAGACCAACTGGCCCGGCCAGTTTTGAACGTTTAATTTAAATGATACAAGATGATGCTGCAGTAGTTATTAATTAGCGCAGTCTGGTCTACTTATTTATATTTTTGCCTTGCCACGATCGACTGTACTAATAGTCGCGATCGATCGTCTGGCCACCTCTGCTATATAAGTTGCTTAGTTGTTCAACAATCGGCCATCACATTCAAGTGCCCTAACCAATTGCCAACCGATGGGGAAGAAAGGTTCTCGAGTGGCGACCACGGACCGGAAAACGCAGCGTAGGTAGGCCTTCCACTAGGTGGACCGACGACATCGTGAGAGTCGCGGGCAGCCGATGGATGCGTGTGGCGAATTGTCGTTCGGCGTGGCGGTCTAAGGGGGAGGCCTATGTTCAGCAGTGGTCGTCTTCCGGCTGATGATGATGATGATGATGAACCAATTGCCAATAATATCATATCAGTAAACACAGCACACACAAGCTATAGCACAGCTAAGGAGTGGAATTCCCTGCCGCCATCTGTATTTCTCGACAGTTACCTATAAACTTGGGGTCTTCAAGTCAAGAGTGAACAGGTTACTTTTAGGCAAGCGTGCTTCACAATCGACCACATCTTCGTTTACCATCAGGCGAGATAGTGGTCAACCGCGAACCTATCTATAATAAAAAAAAAAACATTTGTAAAATATAAATATTAAGCAAAGATATTTTATTCAAGGAACGAAAAATTGAAATGCGAGCAGGATTCGAACCTGCGTCTTCTGGATAGGTACTCCAGACGCCTTAACCAACTAGGCCATCGCAACCACTTACACTCGTAGCTGAATTTCTCGTTCGCTTGTTTTTCTAAACGCTGCATACACGTTGCGCCATCTATTGGTAACGTTTCAAACTACTACCAACCAACAAGTCTGATATTGCAATCAAATCAATGTTGTATTAGATAACGACTTCTAAACTAATGTTATATTTTTTTATACGCAATAACGCCTGCGTCGCGTCTTCGCAAAGATAAAAAAAAAAAAAAAATATAACATAAATATTAAGCTCAAAACATCACAAACCTATCGTCTATTTAAGTAGATAAGTTAATTAAATACCCCAGTCTGTAAAACTCCAAGCGGCGCAAATATATTGGCTTAGCTAGTAGCTATGTATTTGAGCCGTTTGGGGTTGAATGCATGGGGTCCGAGTGCCCACAGCGTTTTTAAAGATATCGCCAGGCGTTTAGTCGACACTTCAGGTGACCAGAGGGCTGGCCTATTCCTTGGCCAACGAATTAGCATTGCCATACAACGTGGCAATGCTGCCAGCGTTCTGTTCCCGTTGACAGCGATGTGGACGTATTCTTCGAAAGCCTATGAATGTTTTTCTTTTTTTATTTATTTATTATTATTTTTCCTTGTAAATATTATTAGTAGGTTTTTATTTATAGTTTGTTAATTAAATTGTATAGCAATTCCTTTATTAAAATATTACCCCAGTCTATCCACCCTTTCAGGAACAATATGAAAATGATATCCTAACAATGAAATTGCCCTGAAACTCACAATGATAACTTAATCAATCTTACTCTCATACATTCAGAGTGTTTTTTACATATTTTTTATACGAAAACTAATCTATCTGAGGGCTTGCATGAAGCATGAAAAGCACCTGTGGATTTATTATCCTGAAAAACCTCTACCATGGAAAAATAGACCGTAGTTCTTTAAACTTAGGGTTGAAATTAGTCTGGAATGTATTTTTAGGTTTCGGCAGCCATTTTGTCCGTTAAAATAATCCGTCTTTATCAGATGTCGACAGTTTTGTTCATGTTGACGAGATGCATCGCTCAAAGGGTTTTTATTTTTTTATGAAATAGATGGAACGTATAAAAGTGTGGGTTGGAACACTATTTTTATAACATTTTCTAAAATAACAAGAACTTTTTTTATCGTGGTAAAATCATCAAATGAGTCCTCCCACACAGGGCGGGACGGGAGGGACTGTCACACCTAAAATCTACGGTTATCCTTCAATAGCACTTTACGTTCCAGGGTCACGGTTACCTGATGAGACAATCTCGCGACCTTTGTAACATTAGCTAGGCTATTAGCTATTTTAAATTATTACCCATATGTAATGATACCCGTATTTCATGAAATACAGTAGATAATATTATTGCTAACTTTGTTAAACAAATTTTGTTACCTTTTAACGCCCACACTCCTGAACCGATCATCCTGAAATTTTGCTTATTAATACATTTTCAGTCAGTCCTCGAGAAAAACAACAATAACATTTATGTTGTTTGCTTCAGCGGGTTGAAAAATTCTAAATTAAGGCGAGTGAAGTCGCGGGGCAGCTCGTAGTACTTATAAGAATAAGACCTATTTCATAATAGTTAGACTTCCGAAGTAATAACTAAAGGACCGTATTTTTGGATGGAAAATCATCAAACAAGTTCTGAATGTAATGCTTTGAATGGAAGCCTTTTTTTTTTTTTACCTGGTTATAATCATCAAATGAGACCTCCCCGGGCAGGGCGAGAGGTACTGTCAGACTTCTACTGACTAAAATCCACGGTGTTCTTCATTAGCCCTTTATGTTCCGGGGTCACGGTAAGGAAATAAATCCCGCGACCCCGGCAGGCTTTGGCCCTCTGTGAGGGGGCCCCGTCATTTGCTGACAGCTCTTTGAGGCGCGCGTGGAACACGACGCGCCGTCGACCCGGGCATGGTCCATGGTCGGACAGCGAGTTATCCTTTACTCGCTGTCCGCATGCCCGCACCTACGGTGGCCGGAGATCGTCTCGATCTTGGGATGTCCGACGCCGTGGGCGTACACCACTGCGGTAGAATGGAGGCCTTAACACAAGATTTCTGTATTCAATTACATAGTACTTGACAGACCAGACACATCATCAGCGACCTAAGAAGACGGTGGTGGCGTTAAGCCAGTCAAGTCTGCATGTTCCGTGGCCCTAGGGCGCTAGTTTTGGTCGCGGGACTTATTTCATTACCGTGACCCGGAACATAAAAGGCTATTGAAGGACACCGTGGATTTTAGTCAGTACAAGTCTGACAGTCTCTCCCGCCCTGCCTATTTGATGATTTTAACACGTAAAAAAAGGGCCCTAGTTTTAACGTTTTTGTGACGTCAAGTAAGCTGAAACTTTGACGATAAGATGGAAAACAATAGTTTTTCGCGTTCGATTAAAAAATGTTATCACACTAGAGGCGCTTTTTTAATTTTCCATACAATAAACGCAGTAAATACTTAAATATAAATAAAATACAGAAATCTTGTGATGAGGCCATTACAAAAATCTCTATAAATTATCAAAATATCTCGGCCAGCATGATAAGCACAACAATTTAACATAACACGCGCTAACAAGTAAGTTTCGCTTCGTCACGTATCGTCATATAACGTGCCCTGCCACAATGGCGGACCCTAGCATTGTGTAGGGTAACTTAACTGCCCTATATTAGTATCGATGTTATAATGGATGTTTTTATCAAGATTTGCTTGTATCATGCTTGGTAAAGTATTGCTGGTATATTTTTTATGTTTTGGAAAGAACCATCCAGAGCAAGTTACATGTGGCCAGTAGGAGGTAGATTAAGGGATGGTTCATATCTGACGGAACATCGGTCGCGTAACGCCAGAACAGACAAATGTATAGAAAAACAATTGACCGTTCACACTCAACCGATGATACGTTAGTGCGTCAAAGAACATTCGATGAGACGCTCGTGTGGAGTGTAGTGATGATCGTAGTGGAGTGATGAAATTTTGAAAGGAATAAGTTAATCATTTCAAAAAAATAAAAAAGTCTATAAATAACATAACTTATGTAGTCTAAAAGTGCATTCACTTTTAATGAGCATTCTTGCGAATTTTAAATTGTATAAAGACGAACGTGTGCTTTTTAGCGAGCATTCTAACGAACTTTTTGTCGAGCCGACAATCAAGCC
Source organism: Agrotis ipsilon (assembly GCA_028554685.1). Taxonomy (NCBI): domain Eukaryota; kingdom Metazoa; phylum Arthropoda; class Insecta; order Lepidoptera; family Noctuidae; genus Agrotis; species Agrotis ipsilon. The sequence goes on from CM052972.1 coordinate 14,010,717, forward strand.
CCTTCATGTAGAAAAAATTTCGACTATCGACTAAAGCGTTCGCTACAAAGATCGTGAAAATGTTCGTAGCGATGTTTGGCTCTATAATAATATAATATAATAATCATTTTTATTCAAGTAACACAGACTCATTATGTTAGTAACAATATATACTTATAAACTATGTTAGTAAGACAATTACAGGGACAAACAAGTTAAGACATCACTGCTGCAAGGTTACAGGCTCAGCCGAAATCTTGAAGCAGTTATTTATAAACACACAATCCAGCCTACTTGCTATCATAGACATGCTATGCTTGGCTCTGTTCAACAAAATTAAAAACGGTAAATGCTCGATATGTTGTACAAGTGAATGCTCAAGACTTTCAGTATCTTAGTAGTTTGCTTGCTCAAAAACTAAGAATTCCAAACAAAATCAGGCGCAACCAAACTTTACCGGAGTAGAAAATTAACTTGGAAAAGAAAACTGAAACGGAATGAAAACTTCAGGAAATCGAGGCTCTGCCACCTTCCCTCGCTACACGACTGAAAACAGCAATGTTTTCGATTGCGAAGTAAAACGCCCCGGTGAATTGCCTCAACCACCGGTCGGCAATTTCTTCGAGAAACTATAGAAAAAGCTTGGTTGACATGACAACCAAATGTAGATCCAAGTTCACGGTTATTTAAAAGAAAATTAATAAGATCAAACTACCTACTTATAACTCGTAGCTTGATTACAGGTTTGTTCAAATTTCAAACAATTTGACCTTCAAAAAGTGCTGATAAATCAGCCTAATTTGAATGAATGACTTTTGATTTTTTTGATTTTGAATGGAAACGCGCCTTAAATGAACCACAAAGCATAACTTGCGAAAGACCAAAAAGATTATAGCATCTAGGTACATAAACCAAAATTATGATAACAAAACTAAAACAATGCATGATAGCAAATTGGAAATGCAATCGCCTAAACAGTAATTCCCACCAAAAACGCTCAACATTGAGCCGATCGTCTATCCCAACCTTATCCCACCATAATCTGTCAAACGTATTGGGTACTACCCCTTAATTCTAACAACTGGAACAATTTATTTGACTGATACGCGATTAGAAACCTTATAACCAAAGTGTATGGTAGAAAATTGAATGGAGGAGGTATTTCTTTAAGGATAAGGCTTGGGAACTGATCATTAAAAGAGGATATAGGGCAGCATGATGTATCAGTGGTCGGTTTTAGGAGCTGCCCTTTGTACTTAAGAGAATGTACGAGAATAGACGATTTGATTATGGATGGGCTGATTTGATTTGCGTTTTTCCCTTTCCAGTAGAGTGGCGACTATTTATTTCAACTAAAACCAATTACAAGCCATTTTTCTCCATAACTGGGTTATAACCAGGATATACGACACCTTTTGCTTAAACCGTATTTCAAACATTCGATCTTCTGACTAATAGTATAGTACTTATAGACTGACAAAGATCTAGAAATGACAGCCGGGATAGGGAGATCCTTTCTAAGACACGGACGAATCTTGCTATGTCATTGGTCACTCATCCACAGACCAATCTAGGCAAGTGTGGCTTAACCTTGGAAATCCACCCATTGTTAACTTTTTTATCGTGTTAAATTCAACAAATGAGTCATGCAGCCCAGAGTGGGATGGAAGGGACTATAAGACTCGTACTGACTAAAATCCACGTCGTTCCTTCAATAGCCCTTTACGTTCCAAGGTCCCAGTTACCCGATAAGACAGTCCCACAAACCCGGCAGGGTTTGGACCTCCTATTCACTTAATTCCCAGTATTATCCCCGTACCAGTGACCACATGGCGTTATAATTAGTGCCCAGGTGTGTTCTGGGGCCAATCTATTGATATTAATCCCCTGTGAGCCATAATCACTCCCCAGAGTCAAGGGTAGTTCGCCGCAGTCTAAACTGTGGTTGTGGTCTTGTGATAATTGGGCTTGTAAGGACCACAAAGTACTTATTGTACACACATCCATGTGTTAGATGTTAATTGTATCAGATAGCAATCAATTTGATATGAAGTTATACAAAATGTTACTTTGAAGAGTATATTCGGTTGATCACGCTAATCTCAGGAACTACTGGTTCCAATAGAAATATTTTGTGATAATAGTCCATATGCTGACAACCCCTAGACCTGCTGGTGTAGTGGCTAGTGACTCTGCTTGCTTTGCCGGAGGTCGTGGGTTCGATTCCCACCCAGGACAAATGCTTGTGTGATGAGCACGATCATTTGCTCTGTGTCTGGATGGAATTTATAGTATAATATGTATGTATTTAGAAATATATAAGTATGTTTATCAGTTGTCTAGTACCCATAACACAAGCTCTGCTTAGCTTGGGACTAGATGGCGTTGTGTGATAGTTGTGGAATATTGTATTATTATTTATCGAAGTAAGCTATAGGTTATATAAAACATCACGCTAAGATCAATAGGAGCAGACCAGAGGGACTGAAACCACAGGGAACATCTAGTGTAGACATAAAGAATATTAAAGCGATGAAACTGATTTAATTAGGATCGTTTTATTTTAAAATCAGAGGCTTGTCGAATCGACACTATTTTATTAGCAAGACACGCAATTACGACTGGGGGGGGGGGTCACGTTTTTGTATTTAGAGGCGCATTTTTCATTTTCCATACATCTTGCGTCGGAAATTGCTTCAAACGATATACGGTTTACTTCGTAGAATTCATGCTAGTGTATCTTGAAAATCTCATGTTAGGTCAACAAAGGTGAATTTTTATGTTGACTGAAAAGTGATGATATTTATTAATCTCTCTCTCTCTCTTCAGTGTTGTGTAACTTTATATAGTTTTTTTTTCTTTTCTTTTTTTTTAAACGAATATCAAAGCAATAAGGCAGTTTTTATTTAATTGTGCACACACAATTACAATTGTTTTTTGTTTAGTATTTTTTACGTCTCGGGCAGATCCGGAACCCTCCTTATCTTTTCTTGATAAAACCTGTTGACGCCATATAATCCAAGCTCAGAACATTGGATTGTACCAACGCCGTTTACACAGAGCCTTCCTATCTCAAAGAGGAAATAACAAATTGTTTCATCGTATTGAAAATGTCGCCAAATATTGTGTACCTTTTGACCGAAATTTTGTGGAAATTGTTCATCATTATCTGCCTAGCCTTTTCCCAAGGATTCGACTTTCAGTTGAATCAAATGCAGCTGAATATCAGTACATATTTTACATGAAGCGACTGCCTATCTGTACCCTTAGCACGAGTTTTCAGTATTTGAGACGTAAAGTAAACTGGAACTTTGACAATTTCAAATTGTCAATTTTCAAGGAAAAAATTAGTTCCAAAGTGAAAGCTGTGTCAAAGTTTTGATAAAAAAAAAACTTTGCTTTGACTTTATTTGGTCTCGCTAACAAAACCAACCTAAAGGATTTTACTATTCAAAAACTCCCAAACGCAATTTACAGCATCTTTAAATATTAAACACATAACAATTCACAACTACCCCCATCGTCAGTAACAACTGTCCAGACCTACCCGCAATTTCACCCTCTAAAATATAAATAAAATTGGCAATAAGGGGTGCACGGGTAGGCACAGGGGAAATGCAGGTAATGCACTCTAGTGGAGGGGTGTAGAGGGACGCAAGGGGATGCACAAATTTATTGCGTCGTAAACGTCCGATGTAATCCCCTTAAATTGCACGGAGGTGTAGCGTGTGAGCTGATTTGTTTTGTATCGCAATAATTAGTTTATGTGAGGGTATTATTATTTTTAGAATTTTTAGTATTATCCGGGTCGAAGGACCAGGGATAGTTTATTTAGGAACAATTTCTGGTCCTTCGAGATACCACCGGAAAACTGAGGGTGTAAATCTGAATTAGTATTCTCAAGGTCAGAATTGGCCTCTAATACAAAAAAATACGTGTGTAATTATTACGCATTTTATTATTATAGACGCATATTATAGAGTCATTGTAAACGCACGCGTGAAAATGAAATCCCTCTGAATATGAAATTGTAGTGTTGGTTTATCGTTATTATTTTGTGAGGCAACATATGATTTGTTAATGTTAAATTGTCAGTAATGTGTCACCGCTTTCAATTGTCGGCCATTACATGAGTTTATATGATTTGCTGTGTTTTAATTAGATTCATACCTAAATACACAAAATTTGGCGATAGCATTTTTATTCCTGCAAAGTTCAACAAATTACATACAACAACCAGTTTCTTAAATAAGCCTCTGAAACAACATTCAGGACCAAACTAACACAACTTTAAGTACCAAACCAAACACCAAAAGTCGGCCACTACCCTACACCTGGACACGTAAAGTTGTTCGACTTAAAACAAGTTGTCGCAAGTTACAACTTACAACATAACTTAGCCCCAAGCGATGGCTCTTGTGTAACTTAAAGTTACTTCAAGTTTGGTTATTTTGCTGTTGAGATGTGCATCTTGAAATCCATATTTTGTATGTGAAACGTACTTACGTTGACTTCGTTCCTAATTGGTACATTTTTAACAGTTATACGACAACTATATGAATAACAATGAAAACCTGAACCAAATGTAATATTTCTAAAATAATTAATTTGTTTCTTGTCTTAAAAAAAGCACTAGAAGTTTCTCCTGTGTCGTGGGTGCATTTACAACGATAGAAACTTACATACATAAACACATAGACTTGGAACAACTACTTGTAGGTCTTGCAAAGACATATTTGTTCCGTGCGGGAATCGAACCCGCGATACTGCACAGCAGACCGCTCCGCACTACTAACAGTGTCGTCAAACTACATCAGAAACTCTGATTACAATCATTCGTTGTATAGTAACTAAAATAATGTTAAAGACAAAACGCATTTTGAAGTGTTAAATTGAATCATACCCACATATTTCATCGGATCGAACTTAACACCCATTTTGCACGGTTGTCAGATTGTAACCCATATATTCCCAAAACTACTTTCACAATAGCTTTAAAACTGATTTGCATGCAATACCCGAATCCACACGTCAATTCGCAAAACTGTGGCCTAAAAAATGGCTCAATTCTCTACTGGCGCCCAGCGTGGGACACAGATTAGTAACATACGGTGTCGTAGATTTATCCAAGTCAACATTTGATAGATCGTGTTAACCATTCGCTAACTTTACTCTGGAAGAAAATAAACCTTATGCCAACGTAATACGAACTATGAAACTACATGACCCAGCTGGGCGCCAATAAATCTTGTGTTCGTCTTTTCATTTGAAATCGAATCCAGTGGAATTCGGGCGAACTAATAATATTTGATGTGTCTATTTTTGTCACAAGATATTATTGAAAAAAATGAGGTAACGGTTTCTTTCACGGAAATTTTATTTATAGACCTTTGTTGTATTCGATTTCTCTGTAGCATAACTTATGAGATTAAACGTAACAGCCAAAATGTGGTTTTAATGTGGGAACACTTTAAACCTTAAGGGAATCCGGTTGTTATGTTGAGATAAGTCAAAATCTATCCAACTGCCGTTCCTTCCTATTGCTTGACCTTCCTGATATAAAAATACTAGGTTAAAGGACTTTGCTTATGGCACGATGCGACGCGATACACACGAATTCCAATTACAAGTGAAAATCAACCTTACCACTATGATGACATAAAACACACTGTTATCTATGGGCAAAATCAAAATCAAAACGTTTATTTCAACTAGGCCTTAACCGGCACTTTTGAACTGTCAAAAGACAAAATAAAACTAGTACAAAATATTTATGGTGCTACAGTCCCAGTCACAAGACATAAAAACTGTGAAAGTACCGTAGGTGCTCATTCCAAGGTGTAGATCTCTATGGAGAAGAACGAGCAAGAAACTCCATGGACACTCTTTTTCAATCGCCAAAATTATTACAGATCTTTGGTTACATCATTCATCATCAGATGGTAGGTACATTATGTGAGAACGATGTGGCAAGTTATTAGTGTCCATAGTAAGTATAAAAAAGACAATTCAAAAATAAAGTTAAGTATTAATTATTAAAATAGACCATGGCAGCTAAGAGATGCAGGGCAGATGAAAAACAAAACACGATGGCTATGACGACGTCAAGTCAATCCAATTGCATCATTATTTATTTGTAGCAAGGTTCATTTTCACTTGGAATTCGTTCAAATCGTGTTGCATTGCGTCGAATCGCGCCATGAGTAGTCCCTACGAGGAAAAACAGTTCGTGTCAGCATTTTCCTTTGGCTTCAAACAAGATAGGTAGCAAGTCAACGGCAATCAATTGTCAATTTATCACCGCTGAGTAAGACAATATGTTTATTTCTCCATTTGTCCGCAATATGGCGGATCATAAAACTATTATCATGCTCTTACTCTTTGCTAAGTCTTCAGAAAGTTTCATGGGATCGTAGGTAAAAAATATTAGATGGTGAGTCATTGCGAGTTTATGTTTTTTTTCTATGTAAAGATGGTATGGGCGTGGGCGACTCGCTGTCCGACCATGGACCATGCCCGGGTCGACGGTGCGTTGTGTTCCACACGCGCCTCAAAGAGTGTCAGCATGATGACGGGGGCTCTTTAGAGGGCCAAAGCCTGCCGGGGTCGCGTGACTTATCAAATCACCGTGACCCTAGAACGTAAAGGGCTATTGAAGGACACCGTGGTTTCAGTTAGTACACTGACAGTCCCTCCCGCCTTGCCCTTGTTGGGGGACTCTTTGGGATTTTACCATATTAAAAAAAAAATAGTATTGGCAAGAGCATTTATTTCAAAACGAGTTTTGGCACGGAAGTATGAGAGGGTCGATGGTTGTTTGTATTATTCTCTCGGAACATGGATGAAATTCGGCAAATATGTAGATAGTTTATGGCCTAAATAAACATGAAGTTGCATGTATAACTTTCATAGGTTTCATAGAAAAACTTGCTTATAACCATAAGTTTTGTTTTGTAAGTTAATAACCATAAGTTTTTTCAGTTTATTAAAGATTGTGAATCTTTTTCAATTAATCCTGTATATTGTCGGTAGTAGGTAAACACTTATGTACGTAGATTCACCTCGCGATTAGTATAAAATATTGTTGAATTGTACAACGTTGCGTTCCTGAACAATCATCAACAAAAACTTTCAACACTCGAAACATATAACCTTTTTAAACAAACCTGATTAAACCCAGCATAAATTAACGAAGTTATCGTAAGTAATATCACCTGGCAGCCTGCCAGTACTCGTGCTAAATTAACAGAGCACCTGCATAGCGGAGCTTATTGTTTTCAGACACGACCTGCTCTGGCATAGACTGCTAGACGGCCAGAATGCCAGAATGTCAGGTGCCAGATTGTAAATGCTAATTTAGAGGCTTGGGTTGAAATTGGACACAACATGCCACACATATTAAAGGATGATGCCAGTGTTTGTATGGAAGCTGTTGCCAGCCTTCAATAGCTATTGTTGGATAGGTATTTCAAAGTTGAACAATAGTCAGGGCCGCGCCGACCCCTTGCAGCGCCTGTGTGCAAAACCTATGAAGCGCCTTTTGTGTAGTCGTCTTTCAAATCTCTTTCAAAAAAACATTTTTCATCAGTTTTATCAGTTTCTCGCCATTTACTTATCGATACTCTAATATTAAAGTGTTGTAATGTGACAAAAGTAATTTCAACATTGGCACTATGGTCACCCGGTGCCTCTATTGCCCTGGCGCCTGTGTGCGCCGCACTCTTCGCACATAGGGGCGGCGCAGCCCTGACAATAGTTACTATGGAGCCAGTTCCAAATCTAAGGCCCACGATACAGGCCGGTAACTTGTATAAAAGTATGCAAGTAGCTTGCATGCCATTACGCTTTACGACTTCTGATTGGCGAATGATATAGTGGGATGCCAGTTACTTGCATACTTTTATGCAAGTTATAGGTAACGTAAGGTAAAGTTAAGTTAAAGGTAGGTAAGTTACGTCGACGTTTATTTATGGGATAGTCAGTACGGAGTTATCCAATAACTAAACAATAATACAATAGCTAGAAAATAATAATTTCATTCCACTTATTATAAAGCACTTTTGGAATTAGCCACAGAATAATCTGTTATAGTTTGTATCTTCAGTAAGTTCTTAACTACAGATATCATCAGAGTCGTCAGGGATTTTATACCCCCTCCTTTCCAAAATCAACAAAAAGAGTTCACTCAGTGTGGGGCGGAAGGCACTGCCAGACACGTACTGACTAAAATCGATTGGATTTATTGATGTTCATTAAGATGAATATTTATTAACATAGATGCGATGAAAGAAGTCTCATCGCATTTATGTTAATCAGTACCGTCAGCACGAGTTTTCAGTATTTGAGACGTAATGTAAACTGGAACTTTGACGACTTCAAATTGACAATTTTCAAGGAAAAAATTGGTTCCTTCTTCGCACACCAGAGGCGCTGTTCCATATTTTCATACAATAATAAATAATACTGAAAAAACTCTGTAAAGTAAAATAGCGAAAACTAGTGCTAGGGGTACAGAGCCCTTTTTATCGTGCTAAAATCATCAAATGAGTCCTCTCAACCCGCTGTCAGACTTGAACTGACTAAAATCCACGATGATCCTTCAATAGCCCTTTACGTTCCAGGGTCACTGTTACCTGATGAGAGTCCTGTGACCACGGCAAAGCTGGCTTCTCTTTGAGAAAGAAATTTTGACTTTTTTTTTCTCGTTCGTACTCTAGAGGCGTTTCGATACAATAGACGCGGTATATACTTCAAGTACATTGTATACATATTTTTTTTCTCTTCTTCTCTTACTATTATTATATTGAGTGAAATTAGGATAGATGTAGGTATGTTTTGATGGATGTTGTAGAAATTGCTGAACGGATTTAAATGAAATGTGGTACTAAGGTATTTTTTTGGATTAACACATAAGATACTTTTGTTCCGTCACGAAGTTGCCGAAGGCTCATTTTTATTATTTTTGACTTTTTTTTAGGCTTGAACTCAGAATCTCGGTCATGAAGCTCATAGTGCAACCTCTGGTCCATTATAATTGTTAAGTTAGTCTGTTTAATATAAATTTAATATTCAATTTCTGACCCAGTAACAACGACTATTATAAAGCATGTTACAGGATGTTATGGCTACCAAATATCCCTCTAATATTAAAATAATAAACATAAAATATTGTTTACAAAACGTTTTCGTCATCCATTCGTTACTGATATAAGGGTTAGGTGCCACCGATTGCAACATTGATCGATTCTTGGTAATCGATGAGTACCTTTGATTCTACTTTCCTGGGAGAAATGAAGAAAGAATTTAATTTAATATTTTATTTTATACGCCTGCGTCTTTTCTTGTGGAAAGAAAACATACAACATTTATTTGTTTGTAAAGCCAACAATGTCAACACATTGGCATTGTGGTAGTTTGACATTTCTACAACAAAGACACCGAATTCCGAAAGATAAGTCATTTTACACTCTACAGTCTATCTATGCACATATCATTTTTAGATTTCATTTAAAAATAAATTTTAGTTGTCAATGCGCTTCTAAACTGTATCTTGGTTAAGTTTGTAAGCCTGCAAAGACCAGAAGATCTACATAATTAAGAATGTAGCATTACAAAGTATGCTCTTATAGCTAAGAAATCGCTCACTAACATCCCCGCTACTCGCTAACAAACGGACCAGCAACAAAAGCCGCAAAAATACATATTTTCTGTTCAATTATTCGCCCGGGGTCGTCACGCACAATCATTAATTCAAGAGTAGGGGATGTTGAAAAATTTGTCAAATGTAAATCGACCTCTTAACGACTTGGCGGGTAAACCGACGCCTCTGTGTTTATACTAGGGCGTTTATAAATTGTTTATCTTTAATCTTTTGCATTTAAAATAATGGAGAGGGCTATGCTCGGTGTTTCTCTGCGTGATCGAATCCGAAATGACGAGACCCGTAGACGAACTAAAGTCACCGATATAGCCCACCGGATTAGCAAGCTGAAGTGGCAATGGGCATGCCATATTGCTCGCAGAGCAGATGGCCGATGTGGTCGAAAAGTGCTAGAGTGGAGACCACGGACTAGCAAGCGCAGCGTAGGACGTCCACCAGCAAGGTGGACAGACGACCTTATGAAGGTCGCCGGAAGACGCTGGATGCAGGTCGCTTCCAACCGGTACATGTGGAGATCAAAAGGCGAGGCCTATGTTCAGCAGTGGACGTCCTATGGCTGATTTAAAATAAACAGGAATTAAGTAGGCTTACCACTTCTGCCAAAGAATTAGGAAGTTTCTAAGCCGGGACAAAATAAAGGGGGGATAATGGTGAAGCATGGTTTGCATTTTGCATTGAATACGCCTTAAGTCTGGAGTTTAATATAATGAGGATTATTGCTTGAGCGTGAATTAATGATACAGTGTTAAATGTAGGCCAATGGTTTTAAAAGGGTTTCAAAATATATATTTTTTTAACATTGCCCCACATTAGGAATTTCTCCTGGGTCTTGGGTGCGTTTACAGACACCCAGACCAGGGAACAACTATTAGTAGGTCATAGAAATATTTGCAGCGAGTAAAGGGCAACTCGCTGTACGACGATGATGGACCATGCCCGGGTCGACGGCGCGCTTCAAAGAGCGTCAGCACGATGACGGGGCCCCCGTCCAGAGAGCCAAAGCCTTAAAGTTTTAGTGATGTAAAGTAAGCGGGAATATTGATGTTAATTCGATGGAAAAAAATAGTTCCTCTTTCGTACAATTCCGAGGTATTGCACGAAGGGAACCTAGCACCTGCGAAATATTTTGACAGGAGCCTTATGACGAATAGATAATGAAATCAAAATAAAATCAAAGCATTTATTTCAAGTAGGACAGTTATAGCACTTTTGAAATGTCAAAAGACAAAAAAAGTTCAAAAATAGTTACGTTAAATAAATAAAAATAGTTCAAAAATAGTTAGATATGTTGCTACAGTCCCAGTCACACGACATAAAAACTGTAAAGTAGCGTAGATGCCCGTTCCAAGACAAGGTGCTGTAGCTCAGGTGCCATAGTCAGCGTGCCCTTCGTGGAATACCTCAAAATTCTGAATAAACGCTGCAAATACTTCAAGTGCACTGTGAAATAAAATACAAAAATCCTGTGCCTCCAGTACTGAATAAAACCGACTAAAGGTTTCTGTAAAATTTTACAGAAACCTTTAGTCGACGAAAGAGGTTGTTCATACTCGGGCAGATCAAAATTTTCCTTTTCTTTTCTTGGTAAAATCTTTTGACGCCATATAATCCAAGCTCATTACCGTCAGCACGAGTTTTCAGTATTTGAGACGTAAAGTAAACTGGAACTTTGACGACTTCAAATTGTCAATTTTCAAGGAAAAAATTGGTTCCTTCTTCGCACACCAGAGGCTCTGTTCCATATTTTCATACAAGAAACGCTGTAAATACTGGAAAAACTCTGTAAAGTAAAATAGTGAAAACTCGTGCTGGATTGCACCAACATTAATTACACAGAGCCTTGTTAATCCAATCTAAATAAAATACAGAAAGATGTAAATTTAATATACTCTGGACAGTATTGATCAATAAAAGCGAAATGAAAGAGTACCTTTTGTTACCTAACTTTAGTCTGTCATTTTTCCTTAAAACATTTTCAGATATTCCAGGTAAATCGCCATCGTAAAAATATATCGTATCTACCACTAGCTTCGAACGACACCTGTTTCGAATCTTTTAATTGATATCGTCCAGTTAGGTTAGGTAAGGGAAATTTTTGATGCTCGAAATCACCTTGTTGGTGCTCGAATTCGACTTAGCTGCCATAATAAGAAATGCATAACATTCTCAAATCATTTGGCGTAGGTTGCATCGCTGTTGAGCGATGGTCCAGCCTCCATATACATATTTTTGCCCGAGGTCCTTTAAGCAGACTATAAAATTCATTATTCTTTTGAAGTATATATTTACGCGAGTACATTTTCGAGAGTAATCTAAAAGCAGAAAAAAAAATACAAACAAAACCTCAGGTTCTTAATCCGGAACAACAAACAGTTACTCCATATACGCCGCATTCTTTTAATTACATTCACACCACATCAAAAGGTACCACTATGATATTATGTTAGCATCAAATAAGACTACATATTGCTGGTCTGCTCAACGTCGTTATGATCAAAGAATCGCTTCTGTGTTTATTGCTCTTCTAACTTTGAGTGCTCTGTGATCAAATGTTGAGCAAAGATTAAGTATGTTACAGACGCGACTGGTCACTCCATGACCAGAGGGGCTAGTATGAATTTCCAAGATTTTTTGGGATAGGAACTTTGACTTTAATTTGATTGACTAATTGATTCCTTGTTCGTACGCTAGTGGAAGTTAGTTAAACACTAATCCAAGAGATGGCGCCACGCTACCGCAAAGCGTTTCAAACGAGGAATAGAGAATTTCGGCTTGCAAGTGTGGATTGCAATGACCTAGTTAGTTAAGGCGTCTTCTGGAGTACCTATCCAGAAGACGCGGGTTCGAATCCCACTTGCAATCGGAAATTTTTCTTTCCTCAATTATCATCTTTACTAGCGGAGCTGTTCCAATTTCAATTACTGTTTAATTAATATCCAGGTATCCTGCGTTAAGGTCTCAGAACCACAAGTCTGCTTTTACGGGATTACCCACGTAGGTAGTAGTACTTTGTAAAGTTGTTGGTTCGATTTTATTAAGTAGGTATACCTAACTCGTTGTGTGGATAATTCAGTTGTACGATGTTTTATTTTATCGATGCTTTATTGATGCGATGTAACGATTGTGCAAAAAATCTAGTTGCGTAAAACTCCACAGCGATTTCACATTAGTTCGCTTATTTATTTTTGTTCGATGATATGGCGGTTAGAAATGTCAAAATTTTATTAATAATCTTTTTTGCATTATAGATGTTGAGGAAATACATCAATATAATATATCATCAATATATACAAAAAACATCAATATCTTCACGTACATTTTCTTATAGAAAGGTTAGAAGAATACCTTCTTTTTCTAATCTTTGCCCCAAAACATAAAATCCGAAAATACCTTCTACATCGGTGCATTAACCAAACAGATCATTTACACTAGCCGAATTAAATTCAAAAGCAGGCATACCCGCACATAGCATTAAAAATAACTAAGCTATTTTGAGGGTTCCGTACGCAAATGATAAAACGGGACGTCGCTGTTCGTCTGTCATCGTCACCAGGCCGTATCTCATGAAACCTGATAGTTAGACAATTGAAATTTTCACAAATGACCCCACTGTTGAAAACCGCATGCGAGTTATGGGTGACTCACCGTCCGATCATGGACCATGCCCGGATCGATTGTGCGTTATGTTCCACGCGCGCCTCAAGGATCTGTCAGCAATCTGATGGGGGGGGCCCTAAAAGGGCCAAAGCCTGCCGGGGTCACGGGACTTTCTCACATGGTTATCGTGACCCCGAAACATAAAGGGCTATTGAAGGACACCGTGAATTTTAGTCAGTACAAGTCTGATAGTCCCTCCCGTCCTTCCCTAGGCAGGAGGACTCAATTGATGATTTTACCACGCAAAAAACAAAAAAGGCACCCATTTTGCTGTACTGAGCCTATTTGGCACAGCCGTGAGGCACACGGTTCTTACATTGATTGTATTCTTGTAATTTTGAATTGTAATTGTGTGCATAAGGCTTGCCAAATAAAATTATTTTCTTTCTTTACCTATGTACCTATTTCTGTTGCCGAAACAACAAAAAGACAGAATAAAATAAACATTTTTCGGGGCTCCCGTACAATGTGTAACAAACGTGTTATTGTTTGTTTTCATTTCTGCTCCATATTGATAAAGAAAGAAAGAAAGAAAAAATATTTTATTCGACACAGAGGTGCACATACATACATTCAACATGGATTGGAGCATTCAACATTCAACATGGATTTTAGTCAGTACGAGTCTGACACTGATTCATTTGATGATTTCATCACGATAAAAAATGGGTCTCCAATATAACTAACGTATTTGTTTAGCTGTTTTTACAGATAATGATACGGAACCCAGCGTGCTAGTGTGACTCGCACTTGACCGGTTTCTCTACCCTTCCGCGCTTGAAATAGACATGCGGAAGAAAACGTAATGTTTAAACTGTATTTGTTATTGATGTAAGTAGCTTTAATGTAGTGGAAGGAAAATAAATGTTTAGGTTTGTAATGTATGGAGATTATAATGTAAAATAACGCCGGATTTCAATAAATAAACAAAAAACCGACCAAGTGCGAGTCGAACTCGCGCACCAATGTTCCGTACCATTATATAAACGGGCATGCGGACAGCGAGTAAAGGGCAACTCTCTGTCCATGGACCATGCCCGGGTCGACGGCGCGTCTTGTTCCACGCGCGCCTTAAAGAGCTGTCAGCAAAATGACGGGGCCCCCTCTCAGAGGGCCAAAGCCTGCCGGGGTCGCGGGACTTATTTCTATTACCGTGACCCCGGAACATAAAGGGCTACTGAAGGACACCGTGGATTTTAGTCAGTAGAAGTCTGACAGTACCTCCCGCCCTGCCCGGGGTTGGAGGTCTCATTTGATGATTTTACCACGCTAAAAAAAAAAAAAAACCATTATATAAAAAAAAAACATGGCAAATCATGTCTGTTGTAAAGGGAACCCCCCTTTTTTACTTGTTAATATTATCCAATGAGTACTAAGCCCATGGCGGAACGGGAGGGACTGTCGAACTCGTACTGACTAAAATCCACGATGTTGTCACAGACAGACGGTCCCACGATCCTGACAGGCTTTGACCCTCTATGGGGGCCGGTCATTATCATATATTCAGATTTCTGACAGCGCTTTGAAGCGCGTGTGGAGACGGTGCACCGTGATCACGACGAGACGTCTATAGGAGCCCCCCTAAGAGGAAACACCAAGGCCGTTTTTCCATACAAACGTAGTCCCCTGTATGCTCGCTGGATTATGCCAGTAGAGCAATATATTTTTTACAAAAAATCTATGGCCACTATTGGCATGTCTCTACGTTTTCCTTTTTTGGATAAATTAATTATTAAAAGAGATATGAACATTCAAAATCTTAAAAAATTGGCCAGAATTTCCGCTGTGTTCAAAAATCCGGAAAACAAATTTGATGAGATTATATAAAAAAAGGAAAACATAGGAACACGGCCAAAGCCTTCCTTTACTTAAAAAAAAAGTAATTAAATCGTGTAAGTTTTGAAGTAGTAATTAGGGGACTAGGAATCGTTGATTTTGTACTTATTTAATAAGTATTTTCGGTCCAAGCTGCAGTTGTCTCTATCGCGCTCTGTAATTATGTTGTTCTGCACTGAGCGACAGCAATAGATTTTACAAATACCTATTCTTCAATTCTCTAGCCCCTTTTTTTTTTTTTTTAGCGTGGTAAATTCATCAAATGAGACCTCCAACCCCGGGCAGGGCGGGAGGTACTGTCAGACTTGTACTGACTAAAATCCACGGTGTCCTTCAGTAGCCCTTTATGTTCCGGGGTCACGGTAATAGAAGTAAGTCCCGCGACCCCGGCAGGCTTTGGCCCTCTGAGAGGGGGCCCCGTCAATTCTCTAGCCCTTGGTGTTTCCTCTTAAATACCTATTTTGTTTTGTGATTAGTATTTGTTGTTAAAGCGGCAACAGAACTTTACACTGTAAAAATTTCAACTGTTTAACGATCACAGTTCATGAGATACAGATGACAGAAGGACAGCGGAGTTTTAGTAATAGAGTACCGTGCTACCCTTTGTCGTACCCCAAAAATTCAGAAAAACAAAATGAACGTTTCACATCAACTCCCACACCATGAGACAAAGACAGACAATCTACAGTTCGAACAGCCGGACTTCAAATTAACTGGGTGTTGACAACTAATTAGTTAAACAGCTAACAATTAGTGTGACGGAGTTGTGAACGTGTGCGGAATACGATAGACATTGACAATGACGCTTAATAAGCTGAACATTTTGTTGTTTCCATAGCTGTTCTGTAGGACTTTAGGGTCAGTCCACACCGAGGTGCAACGCGACGCTACCTGAGACGAGACGACACCGACAAAGGAATATTGAATATGTGTATCTTTTTGTGTATTAAGTAAAGTTAGATTTTGAGTCGCTAAAAAGTTGCGCGTAGCGTCGCGTTTCGGTGTGAATTGACTTTTATTTTTCCATACTTCACCGGCTATACATATATTATACATGTTTCTTTTAGTTGAAGAGATTTATTTTTAACCCCCGACGGAAAAAGAGGGGTGTTATAAGTTTGACGTGTCTGTCTGTCCGTCTGTCTGTCTGTCTGTGGCATCATAGAGCCCGAACGGATGAATCGATTTCAATTTAGTTTTTTTTTGTATGAAAGGTGACCTACCTGCGAGTGTTCTTAGACATGTTTGATGAAAATCGGTGGAGCCGTTTAGAAGTTGTGGGGGTGAAAGTGAGAAAAGGTAACCGAGGGTCTGCAAATATACTCGAGTTGGGTATCAAATGAAAATGTACTGAAAGGGAATATTGATGACTTAATCGGGAGTACTCTTAGCAACAAAAAAATTATAAAAGTATAAAAAATAAATGCTATGCTCGGAGTTTCTTTGCGGGATAAAATCCGGAACAGGGATATTCGGCGAAGAACCAGAGTCACCGACATAGCTCGTAAAATTTGCAAGTTGAAGTGGCAATGGGCAGGCCACATCGCTCGTAGAACTGACAACCGATGGGGAAGAAAGGTTCTCGAGTGGCGACCACGGCCCGGAAAACGCAGCGTAGGTAGGCCTCCCACTAGGTGGACCGACGACATCGTGAGAGTCGCGGGCAACCGATGGATGCGTGTGGCGAATTGTCGTTCGGCGTGGCGGTCTAAGGGGGAGGCCTATTTTCAGCAGTGGACGTCTTCCGGCTGATGATGATGATGATGAAAAAATAAATTAAAAATTTAAAAAACCCCCGACACAAAAACATTTTAAAGGGAACTTGGTTTTTGTGTCGGGGGTTTTTTAAATTTTAAATTTATTTTTATACAGTATCATTCGTTGCCCACTTGCCCCACACATGAGAAATGTGTGGGGCAAGTGGGTGACTTTAATAACGCAGCAGTTGATCCCTCAAGCACTGCATCAACTCTAGTACCTACCTAATTACTTCTGTGTCGTGGTTGCGTGTACCCAACCATTTAGAGGTTCTTATTTTCATTCGTTTTTACTGTAATCTATAGGCAAAGAACATTCTTCCAGTCCATTACCATGTGCAATTGAGCACGGGATCCAGATACTGTGCAGACGCAGTAGATGTTTCCACAGTCTTCATACGTGTGTAAGCAGGATATGTGTATGTCACATGCTGTATGCACCCACTGGTCCATCAGCCAAGGTCGCCACAAAAGAGAAACTAGCCAAAATTATAATTCAAGTATATTATACATCACTTGAAAAGGTCATTATTAATAGGGATGTCACCGCCCGGCGGGACGCCAAAAAACCGCAGCCACCACAACGAGAGGCACGACACGCGAGGATCCAGCACAAAAAGGGAGTGAACCAGAACTGATCCGCCGCATGCTCAGCTCCGACTCCGTATCGTGTATGGTGGCGTTCAGTAATGGCACGTAAGAATAAAGTGACGTGAACACGCTGGTAGCGCCCTCCGAGAAGTTATCAGGTCCCACAGCACAGTCCACCGGGCCCATGGAAGTGACGGCCACCTGTGCGCCACGGTACACCACGGGACCGCCAGAATCTCCTGAGCAAACACCTCGCGCGCCTGGTCCTGATAGCGCCTCACCCACGCCGCAGACGCAGCGTTCCCAAGTCGGTCGTTCGCAGGGCACCAGCTTCAGCTTCACCTCGAACAGTTGCTCGCCCAGTGCCGACTGCTCCGTACGCCCGAAGCCCAGCACCTGCCGACACACTCACTGTTGCCTGCCGCCAGTCGACACGGAAGTGTCTCCGAGCCCCGAGCTGCCAGAGCCTGTGAGTCGACAGCGACAAAGCTTCGGAACACTTCCAAGTTGTTTAAATACGCGCAAAACACATTTTAGCGCACATGATTATATGCGCGTAGGTGTGGTCTTTCTCTATCTTTTCTAACGTAGTCAGATTAGACACGACCTGTTCTCAGGACCAACGTATTATCCTCAATTTCTAATTGAAAAATCCAATCAAACAAACAACTAATTTAAAAACCCTTTTTGCCCAAGTAATCAGTCTCGGATCTCGAACGCAAGGAACACGAGACCGCCAGCGGTACCTATTGAGAAGTTCAATAAAGCCAGTGAGTGTTACCTGAACTTTTTCGTCTCGGAGGGCCTCGAGGTCGTAGAGATGCATTGCGATGACAGGTTGCAATGCGGGTGGCGTACGCAGGCTCATGACGGCGCGCGTACGTACCAGCCCCACATCGTGGTGCAGCTCTGCTACGTCCATGCCGCGACCCTCGTCCCGCTCCACCACCTTGTAGCTACACAAACACAAGGCTGTCAGAGAGCGTTAGCTATGGGCCTTTGATTCCTCGCCGTAGTACTTACCCAGGATGCGCGTACATGTATACGACAGCAGCGACGAGCCCGTTGGATGAGGACGGGTGGCGCGTATTGTACTTTACGTACGCCACCTTGGATGTTACGCAGTGCGCGGCTGTCACCGCCCAGTTTGGCGCTACCACGGCGGCTGAGCAGCGCGCTCCCCAGTAGCGATCCAGCAGGATACACGTCGCAGGGAATGCGTTCAGTGCTACTGCCTCGCCGCCGAACACGCGCCGCGAGTCACCCATGCGCCGTGTGCCCGCCGCCAGCCACATCTTGCGGTAGAAGGCGTACCGGGTGCCATCCGCGTGCGCGCCCGCTAGCATCAGTAGAACCAGCACCACCGTGTGAAACATCTCGGCACACCAGACGGCCACTGACACTGACAGCTGTGACACTGTCTGACGTGAGTCGCTCCTATCGACGAAATATTCTGTGCATGGAACTAACTATTCCTAAGTAACACTGTGTTAGGCTATCACGGTTTGTTTCACAATTGCTATCTACACACCGAAGACAATGCAAAATCGTCAATCGGGCCGCCCGAACCTGTGTCGGTTTTCGATATTCGGTGTGTAGCTAGCATTACGGGATATCTTCCGTGATTATTCATTATTTTGAGTTATTTTATTTATTACCGATATTTCGACGCTGGCAACACAAGCGCAAAGATCGCGGGTTGACTGGAGAATGCGGGTGGATGGAAAAAAAATGTTAGGAGCAGACAAATCTGTCAACCCTCTTTCTGTCTCATGCTACGCGCATTATTGGAACTCGACACTAAGTCACGGCAAAACACACTCACAGTATCACCAAGTTCTGTGGAGTCTTCATTATGGGTAAGTAGTACTTATTTATCATTTCTCCTTTAGAGGGTCTGCTGGCAGAATTTTCTAAAGAAATAAGCAGTACCTTTGTACTTTAGTTTTAATTATTTTGTAATGTCCTGTAAATTTATTGTGTGTACATAAATAGTTAAATAAATAAATACAGCTTCCATATACATTACAAACTCGTGTTAAAAGATAAACCCAATAATTTTTGTTATTTGTTTTGAGTTTCCGATATTTCATCAAACTTCAACCGTGCAAGTTGCAACCATGTGGTCCAATTATGCCAAAACCGAACAAACGCGGTAACTATAGTTCGCGAGCGCATACAGTGAGTTTTGTGTGTCGGGAACAAAATCGTGTTGTGTACGACGGGTGACAATAGTAGTGGTGTCGAAAGCAAAATACGAACGAGAAGGAGGGTAGACTGATTTGTCTGCTCATAAACATCCACCCGCAATAACTTCAGTTCAAACGCGATCATGGCGCTTGCAACAGTGCCGAAATATCGGAAACTCAAAACAAATAATAAACATGGTTAATATCCCGTTTTGAACCTTAATAAAATAGCATTAGTGACCATGTCAGTGTAAAAACTTATATCATTACCATCATCAGCTGGAAGACGTCCACTGCTGAACATAGACCGCCACACCGAACGACAATTCACCACTTGCATCCATCGGTTGCTCGCAACTCTCACCATGTCGTCGGTCCACGTTGATGTGAGTAAAAGAGACTTGAGTATTTAATATTAGTTTCAGCTTGACACCTTCACGCATTCCTGAGAAAACAACAAATTGATTAATATAATAATAATATAATATTCCACAACTATCACACAACGCCATCTAGTCCCAAGCTAAGCAGAGCTTGTGTTATGGGTAATAGACAACTGATAAACATACTTATATATTTCTAAATACATACATAAGTATAGATAAATTACACCCAGACACAGAACAAGTGATCATGCTCATCATAAAAACATTTGTCCTGGGTGGGAATCGAACCCACGACCTCCAGCATAGCGGTCAGGGTCACTAACCACTGGACCAACAGGCCAGTCAAAAGAAAAAGATTCTATAAGGATCGCCTTTTTTATCGTGGTAAAATTATCAAATGTATCCTCCCACGCAGGGCGAGAGTAACTGTCAGACTTGTATTGGCTAAAATCCACGGTGATCCTTCAATAGCCCTTTACGTTCCAGGGTCACGGTTATCTGATGACAGAATCCCGCGACCCAGGAGGTACGAAACCCTAAACGTTTGGCCTTTTTGGCGCAGCCGTGGGACACAAAAATTATTCTTTTACTTTTTCTTGTGTTAGTTATGTATAGGTTTTTTTTTTTCTGTTTGTTTTTTATTTTGAATGTGTGTGTCTATCGTGGTCACTTTGCGCCAAATAAATGTTTTTTCTTTCTTTCTTTCTAAAGAATATAATTTATGAAAATCGAACTGGCAGGAATAACATTTTGATTGCTCGTTTCATAATGGGTTTACCAAAATTGATATCGAAGGTTGTTATCCAGACTTTCAGGATACAGGGTACCTGAAACCTGAAACTATCTTAAATATAGTCCTCTGGGAACCCTACCTTTGTCTAAGTTGAACCACTTCCCTACATAAAGTTATACCCAGACTATATTATACTGGTCCGGACTTAATCCTGAATATTCACTATTCAGCCAAGTTGGTCTGAAACTTGTAAAACAATGTCTGAAAATGAAAAGTTATCAATATTACTTCATTCTGTGTCGTAGTAAAGTGAGAATAGAAAATCAAGCGTATATTCGATTCCCGGAAATAATTTGTAATGGCTTACAAATAATTGTTTACGGTTTTTGATTTTGTATGAGTTTTTATTTTACGTGGTAAAATCACCAAATGATTCCTCCCGCCCTGTCCGGGGACAGTCAGTCTTGTACTGACTAAAATCCACGGTGTCCTTCAATATCCCTTTATGATCCGGGGTCACGGTGATGGTATAAGTCCCGCGACCATGATTTTAAATGTTCGTAAACGCATCCACGACGAATGAGAAATTCCTATTTTTGCAAACAAATGAAACCGTATTTTTTTAAATAAATAAAAAAGTAAATTCACTTTTCGGTAATAAAGCTAATGAGACAGCAGTGTTTTTGCTGCAATCTGCACATCTAGTACCGTACACTTATTTTGAGAAATTTGGCCTGAAAGACAAGGGTAGCTCCAACAAAAAATGAATATTTGAACTTTACAGCCATTTATTTCCCAAGGTTTGAGGAATTTATCAAATAAACTTGTTTCAATAGAATGTGTCGTTCGTAAGCTATCGAAAAAGTATCACTTTAGCGTCCTAAACATCGTAGAATTCTTACTTTAACCAGTTTATGATGCAGAGGTGGAATATTTTTGCAAAAAATCAAAAGTCTAATAACTCAAAAACGGTATGGATTAGGATAGGGGTTCTCATAGTAAAATCAGTCAAGAATGAGGTCTACTTTAACCCCTTAAAGGGACTAGGTCGACTTAACCAGTAACCCTGTATACGTGCAGGAAACTAACTACTAATGTTATCCTTGTCCAGTTTTACAGGTAAGTAAAATTCGTCAATAATAAAAGAAGGTTACCCACAGTTCAATCTCAATCTAACCTATTTTTATCGATCAATTGGCAATATGCGAGCACAATATACGACAAATTGACGTTTATCGATTGTCGATAAATTTCATCGATAGATACCAATCGAGTGGGTGTAATAATACCCAGTTTAGTATCGACATGACTTACATCAAAGCTCTTTTTTGCGACAGAATAAAGCCCCGCTCATGATCTTTTTTTATCGTGGTAAAGTCATTAAATGATCCCTCCAAGCCTCCAACCAAGGCATCAGGGCAGTCGGGACTGTCAAACTTGTATTCACTTAAATCCACGGTGCCCTTGAATAGCCCTTTACGTTCCTTGGCCATGGTTACCCGATGAGACAGTCCCGCGACCCCGGCCGCCTTGGCTCTCTAAGAGCGCCCGTCACTGACAGGTCTTGGAGGCGCGCGGGGAACACGACGCACCATCGACCCGGTTATGGGCCATGACCGGACGGCGAGTCACCCATTAGGTAAGATTCAGACCAACCGGCCATAACTTTGCCATGCAAATATGAACTGTAATTACTGTTGAAACATTTCAATGTTCTTTACCGCATTGTAAAATGCCAGCCGGCCCGGCCGGTTAGTCTTAATCGTACCTTAATCACCGTCCGTATGCCCGCGCCTACGGTGGCCGGAAATCGTCTCGCGACGACCTTACCTTGCAGTGAGTAAAATCAAATGTTTGTCATACGTTACGAGGTACCGCCTGTGGCGAATTCGCATACTTACTTGCGTTGCTCCGCTTACCGCTTAGACCAAGATCGTGAAAGTGTTGTAAAAGAGGTTATGATCCACCTTACCACATACAACTAATAAAATCATGTCAAATTGAAAGTCTTTCTTTATTACGCAATTTTATCGAAGAACGTCATCCCTAAACTGGAATACGTTAATATCGTAAATTTTTACGCGGGTACTAAACTCTAGATGCTTTTTTTTATAGACTAGTAACCCGACCTTAGTTTACACGGTTTTTTAAGCCTTGAGAAAAGGTAAAGATTTCTTCTGGGTAAAACTGAAATAGTAATTTTCTAATCTATGTAATGTTAAAGACGAAATGGGCACCTACAGTACTAGTCACCAACGACGATATATTACTAGACTCTGCATGCACGATCTAAGGAACGAAAACTATTCTGTCAACTCGCTGAGGTACAACGTAAACGAGGAGTACTGCATTGTGATTGGCTAACTCAAGGTTTGTTCTATCTCAAGTTATGTTTACGGCTCACAGGAGTGGTCGAAATAAGACTTTTGCCTAATGTGTTGACAGATACATACATATATCGTCGTTGACTTTCACAGTTTTTATGTCTTGTGACTGGGACTGTAGCACCGTAATTATTTTTGAACTATTTTATTTTACTTTGTCTTTTGACAATTCAAATGTACCTGTACCTGGCCTACTTGAAATAAATGATTTAATTTGAAAGTTTGTGAGGATGGATGTATGATATCTGTCTGTTAGTCTTTTACACAAAAGCTCCTGAATGGATTTGGATATACCTAACTTAGTTCACACTACACAGATAGCTTATAACCTGGATTAAGACAATCTCTGGAAAAGTCAACATGCACTTATCTTTTGGAAATAAAATCTTTAGATGACTCTGTAAACTGCATCAAAATCGATGGCATAGTTTCGAAGAACATCACAGTCATACGGACAGACAAAAACGCGACTTATTTAACATGTAACATGTTTCGATATGTCGTTATGTATCTCAAAATTTTAAGAACACTTACTTTGAGGTATGTGATAAATCTAAATTAGTTTTTTTTGTGATTACATTTTGCTATTAAAAAGTAAGTACGGAGGATTTTTATGAACTTAGGAGTATGTTGAAAGTCATACAAGTGACATTATACTCGGAATTACGACTGTCAGACACATTACTAGTGTAGCGGAATATCCCCAGCACAGATATAAATTCATCATGTAGGGTATAGTGACAATTTTGTGTTCGCAATAACTTTACATATGTACCCACTATGTATCAATTTTTTCTAATATTTTTATATAAAAGGAACCAACATTTCGAAAATATATTCATACCATTTTTGCTTGCACCTGAGTCTCATTTATATACACCACGTATCTAACAGTGGTGACCCCGACGTGATCATTATCGTACCACCGACGTTATAAACTTCAAGAAGCGAAAATAAATCCGAGTACTTCTAAAGTCAACGATGGAAGCGAAATATCATCACCGCAAAAAGATTCGCACGAACTGTCAGCCGTTTCGTACAACCAACGGATACCGCCTCTATGGAGAAACAGAATCAAGCTTTGGTTCCTGCAATTTGAAGCGATCGTGTCTGCTGGAAAACTAAACGACAAGGAACTATCAGAGCTGCTTATCCGCCAACTCGACCTACAAGACCTAGACGAAATTCAAGACATCATGTTCGACACAAAAAACGCTACGGATAACAATAGATACGTCACTATGAAGATGAGACTCATACAAACCTATGATGAGAGCGACCACACTAAACTCGAACGCCTACTGTCCAACGTAGAACTAGGAGATTTGAAGCCTTCACAACTTCTTCGCCGCATGCAAAATTTAGCCGGAAATAACATCGCTGAGAACACCCTGCGTGTTATATGGACGAAACACCTACCGCCGTCTGTTCGCGCCATTCTAGCTGTGAGTGAAACTATAGCGAAGAAAACCGAGTTAAATGAGTTAGCGATAATGGCCGACAAAATGCTTGAACAACTTCACAACCAAATATCGGCAGTACACAGCACTACATTACCGCCAGCACCATCCACTCCACCTGTTGCTACAAATCATGAAAATGCATCACTTCACGCGAAGATCGATATGTTGACGAAAGAGATTGCGGAATTAAAAACAAACCACAGCCGCTACGGAAGGCAACGCGGGCGCAACTGGCGAGGAGCGCGTCATCGATCACGCAGTACATACCGATCGCCGCATGGTAACCGCCGGTCGGATTCAAATCAACAAAACAGGAACGAGTACGACAATTCCGTTTGTTATTTTCATCGAAAGTTCGGCGGGCAAGCCCGAAAATGTACTAGACCGTGTACTTATGAAGATAAGCACCCTTCAAGCTCGGGAAACTAAAGCAGGTGTTAGCAGAGACGGAACCTGGCGCCTGGGAAAAATCACACCGTCTATTTTTGAAAGATAAGAAGACAAATCTAAGCTTTCTCATCGACACTGGTGCAAACATATCCGTCATCCCGGGAAAACGTTGTGAAATCCTAAAACCAACCGTCTACAAACTTTATGCAGCAAACAACACAGAAATAGCTACCTTCGGTGAAAAAACATTGGACTTAGATTTCAACCTGAGACGACCGTTCAAATGGAAGTTTATCGTAGCAGCTGTCAGCAAGCCAATCATCGGCGCTGATTTTTTAAAGCACCATAACCTCTTAGTCGACCTCGTGGGAAAATGTTTAATCGACAAGATAACTAACTTGTCAGTGAGGACATCCATGTGTAAATCAGCGGCACCAACCATCAGAACCATAGACCTGGAACGAAAATATCACGACATATTCGCGGAATTTCCTGATATTACAAGACTATCCACAATGAAAAACACACCGAAACACAATGTCGAGCACCATATTGAAACAACAGGGCCGCCATTATATTGCAAAGCTCGTCCACTGCCACCACACCGTTACGAAGCTGCGAAGAAAGAATTTCAAACTATGATGGATCAGAGATTATGCCGACCAAGCAAGAGCCCCTGGGCCAGTCCACTCCATGTGGTACCCAAACCAAACGGAGACTTACGTGTATGTGGAGACTACAGAAGATTAAATGCCATAACCAAGCCAGACAGATATCCCGTTCCACGCTTGAAGGATTTTACTTACCAGTTGCACGGGAAGAATATATTCTCAACTATTGACCTAAATAGGGCATACCAACAATTGCCTGTCCTGGAAAAACACATCGAAAAAACAGCCATCATCACACCGTTTGGGCTTTTCGAATTTCCCAGGATGTGCCCAGGACTCAAAAATGCTGGACAGACTTTTCAGCGCTTTATCCATGAAGTACTCCGCGGACTCGACTTTGCCTACCCGTTTGTTGATGACGTCATCATAAGTTCAAGTACAGAAGAGGAACACAGAAAACATTTACGAGCCGTCCTACAACGATTGAATCAATACGGTATCATTATAAATCCATCGAAATGCGTACTAGGCAAGGAAGTCATCAAGTTCCTTGGACACACTGTCTCACGACATGGCATCAAACCTCCAGCAGAAAAAGTAGAAGCAATCACCAAATTTCCGCTACCCACAACCGTGGAACAATTAAGAAGATTCCTTGGTACCGTCAATTTCTACAGAGATTGCATTTCGAAGGCAGCCGAAATACAAGCACCTCTAAATGCATTTTTACATAATAGCAAAAAACGTGACAAAACAAAGATTGTTTGGAACGACGAAGCCAAGAAGGCATTTGAGCTATGTAAAGCTGGCTTACAAAATGCAGCATTACTAGCTCACCCCTCACATAACGCACCGATCGCACTCATGACCGATGCCTCTGACAAATGCGCCGGTGCTGTACTGCAGCAATATGTCCACAATAAATGGCAGCCGCTGGGATATTCCTCCAAAGCATTATCAAGCGCGCAAGTTAAATATAGCACATTCGACAGAGAGTTATTAGCTACATACATGGCCGTAAAACATTTTAGAAAAATGTTTGAAGGTAGACATCTGATAATATTCACCGACCACAAGCCGCTAACCTACGCAATTAATAAAACATCGTCTGACAGCGAGACACCGCGCCGAACTCGACAACTTATGTATATAAGTGAATTTACAAACGACATTCGTCACATCAGCGGGCAAGATAACATAGTCGCCGATTCATTATCACGAATCAACACAGAAACCATCACCTGTCCTGCAATAATAGACTACAAGCAACTAGCTACAGCGCAAGAAAGAGATAGCACTATACATGACTTAATGAAGCAAAGTAACTTACAAATGAAGCGCATAGTCCTACCAAACACAAATTGCAAAATACTATGCGAAACGTCAACACAACATATTCGGCCATACCTACCAGAAACATTTCGCCGTGCCGCATACGACAGTGTACATAGTCTCAGTCATCCCGGCATGCGCACAACACGAAAAATACTGAGTGAAAAATATTTCTGGCCTTCTATGAACGCTGACGCGGGAAAATGGACAAAAGCTTGTGAAGCCTGTCAGAAGTCTAAAGTCAATCGCCATACAACGAGTCAAATCGCAACATTTCCACCATCAGAAAGATTTCAACACATTCATGTTGACATTGTTGGGCCCCTACCACCATCACAATACGGACACAAGTACCTGCTCACTATTATCGACCGGTACACGCGATGGCCCGAAGCATTCCCTCTTCACGACATTACTGCAGAAACAATTGTAAAAACAATATATGAAGGTTGGATATCAAGATTTGGTTGTCCAAACACGATAACGAGTGATCAAGGTCGTCAATTCGAGAGTCAACTTTTCTCCGAATTAATGAAGCTATTGGGAATAAACAGAACAAGAACAACCGCATATCACCCACAGTCAAATGGAATCATCGAACGCTGGCACCGCACGTTGAAAGCCGCACTTACCGCGCGCTGCACTACTAGCGCGCACGTAAAGTGGTTTGACGAGTTACCGACCGTACTACTTGGTTTACGCGCAGCTACTCGCAGTGACACAGGGATTAGTCCTGCACAGTACACCTACGGGACATCATTACGATTACCCGGAGATTTTTTTGTCAAAACAAAAGAAAATCATAACCGGATGAGTCACGACTTTGTCGAACACCTGCGACTCACTATCGCCGCATACCGACCCGCCGAGACCTCGCATAGCAACAACATGTTTGTTCACTCCGACCTACGAACCTGTGATAATGTGTACCTAAGAAGAGATTGTTCGAAAAAACCACTGCAACCGACGTATGAAGGACCGTATCCTGTATTGGAAAGATGTGAGAAATATTACAAGCTCCAACTACCAGGAAGAGTAGCCAACGTCTCGATCGACCGACTGAAGCCTGCCTATACTTTGAATGAGCAAGGAAATGATGATATACAGGGAACAGTGACGCGGTCAGGAAGAATAGTTAAACCAGTCGTACGCTTCGCTTGAGGGGGTGTACTGTAGCGGAATATCCCCAGCACAGATATAAATTCATCATGTAGGGTATAGTGACAATTTTGTGTTCGCAATAACTTTACATATGTACCCACTATGTATCAATTTTTTCGAATATTTTTATATAAAAGGAACCAACATTTCGAAAATATATTCATACCATTTTTGCTTGCACCTGAGTCTCATTTATATACCCCACGTATCTAACACTAGAATGTAAACTTATATAATCGATGTAAAATATCAAGTTAATCAAAATTAAGTACTTACACAGCACGCCCACACAGTATACTAAAGGTTATTCAGGTATTTTCTGTACCCTAAGCACGAGTTTTCAGTATTTGAGAGGTAAAGTAAACTGGAACTTTGACAATTTCAAATAGACAATTTTCAAGGAAAAAAATAGTTCCTTCTTCGCACACCAGAGGCGCTGTTCCATTTTTCCATACAAGAAACGCTGTAAATACTGGAAAGACGCTGTAAAGTAAAAGAGTGAAAACTCGTGCTAAGGGTACAGAGGAATTTTATAATAGACTGGTTGGAACAGAAAAAGCGGACGAGCATTACAGTAGTCGCATAGATGAAAAGTAACATCTGACATACCTTGGTAATAAGCAACACGACTACAATTTTGACAGTTTTTTTTTTAATGTAAGATGCAGGATATGCTCATAACCTTATTCTATGCCAGGGCTGATAGAGGCTTGCCTTGGTCACGGGACTGACTTACCAGGTATCCGTGACTCCAGAAAGTATTGCGAAACTGAAGGACACCGTGGATTTTAGTCAGTAGTCATTAGTCTGACAGCCCCTTCCATCCCGCCCTAGCTGAGAGGACTATTCTAATAATTTTACCAATGAGATTAAAGTGGTGATCGAGTTTATCCAGAAGAAGTCAGTTCCCTTGGGTTTGTATCATCATCTGCCCAGCCTTTTCCCAACAATATTGGGGTCGGCTTCCAGTCGAACCAGATTCAGCTGGATATCAGTATTTTACATGGAGCGACTGCCTGTCGGACCTCCACAACCCAGTAACTGGGCAATACTATACCCCATGGTAAGACTGGTTGTCAGACTTTAGAGCTTTTGACTAACAGTAACAACTGTCAAAGATTTACAAATGACAGCCGGGACCAACGGCTTTACGTGCTTTCCGAGGCACGGAGGAAACTCGCTATGACAGATGGTCACCCATCCACAGACCAACCTCGGCATCGTGGCTTAACCCGGTAGATCGGCCTGTGCGGCTGTAATTATTTAGCCTCGAGCTCCTCCCTTGGGTTTATATGCGTTCAGAAATACAGACGCACGCAAAGTGTTTCCCTTCTTCGCTGAGCGCATTATAAAAGGCGTTTGGAAAGGCTT
The DNA here is from genome assembly GCA_028554685.1 of Agrotis ipsilon. Classification (NCBI taxonomy): domain Eukaryota; kingdom Metazoa; phylum Arthropoda; class Insecta; order Lepidoptera; family Noctuidae; genus Agrotis; species Agrotis ipsilon. Next base: position 14,040,218 of record CM052972.1, read on the forward strand.
TTTTTTTTTTACGTGGTGAAATCATCAAATGAGACCTCCCACCCCGGGCAGGGCGAGAGGTACTGTCAGACTTGTACTGACTAAAATCCACGGTGTCCCTCAATAGCCTTTTAAGTTCCGGGGTCACGGTGATGGTATAAGACCTGCGACCCCGGCAGGCGTTTGGAAAGGCTTAGTGCGAATTAGTTGAATAGCAACAAGGCAAGGATGATAATTTTCTGTAGTTAGATGTGCGATGATAGAAGGGGGCTGGTGGGATGAGGTCGTGGAGTTCTTAGGCATATTCACCTACAATTTATAGAAAACTGTCAAGTTTGATATTTTAATTGCATTGTCTTTTTTTATATTTCTTGTAGACACTTTTTGCTTGCTAAATTGTTCTCACATAATGTACTATTTCAGAATAAATGATGTTTCAAAAGTTCTGTAATAGTTTTGGCAATTGAAAAAGAGTGTCCATAGAGTTTCTTGCCCGTTCTTCTTCATAGAGTTCTACGCTTTGGAATGGACAGCTAAAGTACTTTCATTTCACAGTTATTATGTCTTTTGACTAGATGCCCCATCAAAAGACAGACCTTGGCAAGTGTTGCTAACATCTGACGATTATACAGCAACTCAATTGCCAATCATAGTATTTTGTTTTGTATACATACATAAACATATATGTACTGTGCAAATTGCAGGGCACTCGGCTCGGACTGTGGTGCCAGCTACTAATTTACTGCGGTAGTGGGCTGCAACCCTTATAATAGGGCTAGGAAACCAGCGGGTTTGATTTAGAATTAGTTATTTATGTTAGTTAATGTTGATTAGTCGTTGGTCCCTGCTGTCATTTGTAGATCTTTGACAGTCGTTACTGTTAGCTCTAAACTCTGACAACCAGTCTTACCACGGGTTATGGTACCTAGTTAGGTACTAGGTTGTGGAGGTCCGATAGGCAATCGCTCCAAGTAAAATACTGATATCCAGCTGTATCTGGTTTGACTGGAAGCCGACCCCAATATAGTTGAGAAAAGGCATGATGATGTTAAATGATGTTAATAAACTGTGAGCTGTTAAACGGAAAATATTGCTTGTAAGGTAAACTTCAAAGAAATATACATCACCAGCTTTGTTAGTAACATTACTACCAAAGAGGTTTAGATTTATCTGAAGCTGACTGTACCAACAAATTTTTGATTTGCGTTCCGTTCCGTCAGTTCCGTTCAGTAAGTTTTTCTTAACCTTTGTTTTCCCACTGCTGGGCAAAGGTCTCCCTCATAACCTTCCAATCTTTCATATCTGTCATGAAGGTGTTCAAGTCGTCACGCCAGCGTTTCCTAGGCCTCCCAGTAAAATTAACAAAAATGTTTCACCCGTATATTTTTCTTGTTCCGACCCGTGTATTTAAAATTCACAATCCATCGCTTTTGGATATATATTTTTTTTTTTAACCTATATTGTCCCACTGCTGGGCAAAGGTCTCCCCCATAACCTTCCACTCTTCCCTTTGTGCGGCTTTCTCCGGCCAACTGCGTAACGACTCTAGCCCAGCGATGCCTATGCATCCTGCACACATGACCCGCCCAATCCCATTTCAACCTGGCAGTCTTGGTGCCCACATCAGTGATTCCAGTTTTGGAGCGTATTGCGGTATTTTGTATTCGATCGCTGAGGTTAATACCCAATACGCTCCGCTCGATCGCTCTTTGGCAAACCTTGAGCTTGGACTTTTGTGACTCAGTTAGGGACCAGGTTTGAGCACCGTAGGTAAGAATGGGAAGAATGCACATGTCGATGAGTTTGCGCTTTTGGATATATATATTTTTTAATATAAATTAACGCCTTTGTCTCGAATCTTAAAGATTTGGCCAACTCTCTACCTAGTTGACCTGCATGGTACACGCCTTTTCTGTCTTTTTTATCGTGGTAAAATCATTAAAATGAATCCCAGTCATGGCAAGGCGGAAGGGACTGTCAAACTAATAGCTTTTAACTTTCAGGGGTCACGGTAATTCATAAGGCCCGCGACCCCGGCAGGATTTGGCCCTCTAAAGGGGGGGCCGTCGTTATGCTGACACTCTTTGTGTCGCGTGGAACACAACGCGCCGTCGACCCGGGCATGGTCCAGCGAGTCACCCATTACTCGCCGCCCGATGCCCGCGGGCACGCCTTTTCTGTCTAAGATCGCGTTTCTAAAAGCTCCAAATCACAAAGGCCATGAATTTAATTGTTTAGGAAGGTAAAGTGTTGAATTTTGTACAAAATTACGTCCTCGCACGGCACCCCGCATGTTTGTCATTATATTTAAATTAAGGAATGCAATCCGTGTTACATTTGCGCCTCTAAGGGTCAGTTCAGACAGAGAGGTCACGGCACGCGACTTCACGCTACAATAATTGGTACTGTAAGGAGGTTTTTGTGTAGGAAATAAAGTTAGATTTTGAGTCTCAATGTGAATTGACCCTAAATAACGATGGGGAATTTTCATGTTTAACATTTGTCGAACAAAATTCTTATTTAGTACTGCTCCTTTACTCTCATAAAACAGATGGGACGGCAATCCGTAACGACCGGAGAGAGATCAGGCGCACGAGTCTAGTCTCTAACCGCGAAACTCGTGGTTTCAGCCTTAGTTGCGGGCGTTTTGTCAACGAGCCTGGACTAAGAATGAATGATATTACGATTAAACAATTAGCTCCTTATAGTCTGCACTCATGAGTTGCGGAAAATCATGGTACACATGGATAGACATCAAGCTATGCAAAACCAGTAATAGCTGACCGTTCATTGGGTGTAAATATTGTATGAAGCGAGACCAAGACAAACTGGGTTTGTACCTATAGGTCGATGTGTTGCCGTGTGGACTATTTTTTTTTAATATCCCTCGGCTTATTTAATTTTGATATTAGCTACGTTCGTATATATATTCGTATCCATACTCGTGTCATCGTTAATGGACTAAGAAAGCGGACCGATGACACGTGCTCTTCGACCACGGGGCAATGCCATTAATATCCGTAGTTAACTAGACAATGCTAAACCTAGCAAATCAAAGGTAAACTACAATAGAAAACTTAAGACGGCGCCAGACAATCGTAAAACCAGACCTCAAGCTATGCACTCACTTATAATTCAGTCTAGGACACCCACGTTCAGCCTAGCTCAACATATAGAACACTACGGTCATCAGAGGCGCTTGCACAAGTGTGCGGTGCAAACGCAATTTACACACGCACCATTTACAAACAAAAAATATGTTGTTGAGGGTCTTTTTTTTCATGGTAAAATCATCAAATGCGTCCGTCAAACTCTTTAGCTTTATATTATTATGGATAATGAAAGGAAACAAAAGGCCAAAGAAATGTTATATGGATGATCCGAACTAGAAAGGCATGGATAGGAAGATATAGCATACCAGAAATTATAAATTATGTAGGGGATAAGTAATCTTCGGAAGGACCTAATAATCGAATCCTTTTTGTCTTAGCTTAGCTACATTTTTCTAGAGAGCAAATAAATCATATTTTTTTTTAGTACCTAAGTCGGAAAAAGTAATAACGCGGGTGAACGGATACGATGTTTAGGTAAAAACTACACGCGAACAAAGTCGCAGGTATAAATGTTTTTCAAGAAACGAAAAATTGAGCTGCGAGCAGGATTCGAACCTGCCTCCAGATAGTAGTTTGAAACATTACCAATAGATGGCGCAACGTGTAAACAGCGTTTAGAAAAAACAAGCGAACGAGAAGTGGTTGCGATGGCCTAGTTGGTTAAGGCGTCTGGAGTACCTATCCAGAAGACGCAGGTTCGAATCCTGCTCGCAGCTCAATTTTTCGTTCCTTGAAAAATATCTTTGCGAAGAAGCGACGCAGGCGTTATTGCGTATAAAAATATAACATATAAAAGTTTTGTTATCAGATTGAAGTCCAACCAAGTAGCTCACAAGCAACGTCCTCTAGGTTGAATTGCGCGATGGCATTCACAAAAAAAAAATCATATTAAAATTATTCATATACGAACCGCATGTTCGTGCTAGGCCCACACATAGTCAGGTCTGGTCTAGAATAGCAAAATAAGGCTAAATCAATAACGGTATGCTATTGTCTTGCCAATAAGGAGATGGTTATGCCCTAACGGATTTGCCTTAAGAAGAGTCGAGGTCTGATATTTGCATATGATTGAATAATTATGTAGAACTAAGTTTCTATGTACTGTTTGTGCATGGTTTTTAATTAAAAACGATTATTATGTACCTATATTTCAACAAACTTATACAATAACGTCGGAATTTTCTTTAGTATACAAAATGTACGGGAGGACCGCGTTTTGACAGGTCATAAAAAAGTATTGGTCGTTCAAATACCTAACTGGACGTACGCCTACTTCAAAAATTTTGATTAGAATGTACTTATTTAAGAAAGTCTTTCTTTCTTCGCTGCGTTCGTGAAATTTAATGAAATAAATCGTATTTCTACTTATTATGGTACTTCAGAGGTTCCTCTCTCTGGAGTCCTGACCACCAGCAGTTTGGACCAGATTCCCAATGCGCTACTATGTTTTTTTATTTATTTAAATAATTATATTCAAAAATGAATAAAAGAGAATAACTCTTCTTTGAATATATTTAAAAACTTATCCAAAACTCTACTCAGTCTCCAAAGAACACACGGGTTGAAGATAACTAAGTCATCAAACAAAATTCATATCGTATAAAGTCACAATTTATAACATAAATAGTAAAATAAATAAATTGTTCCACTCCATATACCTTGTAATTTAATAGTGTCATTAATAATGATAACACAATAATTTAATTGCAATCACTGATTAATTATGCAAATTGTAATTTGATATCTATAAATAACAAATATACGTTAACAATGTGTTTATTGCGAACGTATGATAATTATGTAAAATTAATAATCTAGGCACAAGGATCTTGTGGCGCGTGGCCAAATTAGGAACTTAGACCGCTTTTTGCTACGTACTGTTTTTAACCGACTTCAAAAAAAGGAGGAGGTTCTCAATTCGGTCGGTACTTTTTTTTTTAGGTAAGTACAAGGATCTTTTGGCGCGTGGCCAAATTTGGAACTAACGTCGCCGGTTTTTTTTCTTTTTCGCATACAAATCATGCAAATACTTACCAAAATTCATTCACGCCCATATTCCATTCACGTGTGTAAAAAAAGTTTTTCTAAAGAGTTTGTCATCTGAACAGGCCTGAATTTTAGTATTTTCAGGAATTACAGGATAGATCGCTTCACCGAGACCGCCCACAAAGTAGGCGAGCAGTCCCCGGGACGACCTATACCATCCAAAAATAAGTTCGCCCTTATTAGGACATTGCCAAGAGTTACCAAGGCCCAATAATTTCCTTACTCAATAGATTGAGGCACGAAGGTGACGTCACTCGCTCGCGACCATGTACTCTCCGTGTGAACGAAACCATAGCGCGATTCAGAAACAGGTCATGAAAGAACAACGCCATCTATCGAGCAAGGGGTAAACTTTCATGTTTAAAATTAGAACCTTTTTTATGTATTAAAAAGCTGACGTTTGCGTTTTATGTCATGAACTTATGAACTAGTCAATTTTTATTTTTTAAATATAATGTAATGTGTTGTTGATGATGCCAGCGCCAGCGTTCTGGGCACTGTTCCCGTTGACAGCGATGTGGACGTATTCTTCGACGACCTATGAATGTTTTTTCTTTTTATTATTATTTTTCCTTGTAAATATTACTAGTAGGTTTTTATTTATAGTTTGTAAATTAAATTGTATAGCAATTCCTTTAATAAACAATGTGAATGTGATGTCGTATTTTTTTTTATTATTACAGTTGAAAAAGCACATAAAATCAAGTTTTAATCGTTACATGTTACCAAAAACATCAATTTTCGTCAATAATCTTCTTGAACATAATGAAATAAAACATACCGTAATCAGAGCCGGGTTATGCCTGTCGGGGCCCCTAGGCAATGTTCATCCAGGGGCCCCCTACCCTCTTCTAATTTTTTCGTTAACACGTAACAAAATTCAAAACTGTTTTTTACTAACCTGGGTATGCGTTCCGAAATGAAAACATTTTAATTTGAAAATTTACATTTACTTAATTTTAAAATTTTACTGTTTAAGAAACATTGCCCATTCTTTTCCCAGTAGCACAGGGGCCCCTAAACGTGGCGGGGCCCCTAGGCAGGTGCCTATAGTGCCTAATGGATAAAACGGCCCTGACCGTAATCAGTTTCAATAAATAGCGAATTAACCTCCAATTAAAAGTCAGTATTTTAATAAATGCTAAAACCAAGTGCAACGCAAGCAAGTCAGATGATAAATTACGCATTTACAATATAAAATATCATCTCACACCACCACAACGGCCTCTGATGCCTTTTCAGATCTACATTTAAACTATGAATACAATTTGTGTGAAGTGGAATTGCCTCAGACATAACTGAAAATCAATTTTCAACAAGTATTTTATTTCTAAACGTAAATTTGAAGTAATTTTTGACAGTTGGCGTGTTCGCATAGTAACTACCTATCTACAGTAAGCAAGTTAAACAACGGTTAAGTAAAAATCGATAAGTTAAACTTAGGAAAGGGATTCTTGTCAGGTTAATCTGAGATTAGCCAAGGATTAAAATTCAAGTTGTTTACTGTTTAAGACAGGTGTTACTTAAACTTAGTAGAATAGCGTTTATACAACGAATAAATTAAAACAAGAGTTATCAATGGATACTAAAATCAATGCCACTTTTCGTTGTTATTTTATATATCAAGAACGGGATCACCTATCCAAACCAAATGTTTAGGTTTTGTTCAGAATATTTAGTAGATGGTTTATGTGAAGTTTGCACGAAATCGGTCGAGCTGTTCATCATTTATCACATTTTTCACCGGACAGCTAGTGTAATATAAGAAAAAGAGAGCATTACAAACTTAGTAGTTCAAGCATCGTGGGTCGAACCCAATCTTCCATTTCTTTGTGTAATTTATTTCATCACCACTGCTTTAAAAAAACGGTGAGTAAAAACATCATCGTGAGGAAACCGAAAAGTCCAAGAATCAAAATCGTCCGTTCCGTCGGGAGGAGTCGGGGGACGGACGGTGAAGTGTGTGTGTGTCGCGGACGGCCCAAGTTTTTTTTTTTTTACCACGGCTACAAATGAAGTCATCCCCCCTCGAATGCCCTCTAAACCAGTACAAATCCGGGGAAACCCGGACGGATGGCAACCTTACAACCTGCACTCACAAACCAAGAGAAATTCCTAATGTTAGGCATCACTTACTTTTAAAAGTCCCTGAAATTATAGAACTTGTTACCTTTGTTACCTTTTACAACGCACCCGGGAAAATATGATGGCCTAGTTTTATAAAATTAACGGAATTTTATGAAAGTCTGACATGTAGACACTACAAAGTTTTTACTTTTTTCTAAATTCCTGCGTAACATTCAACGTGTCTATATTTTTAACCTTTAAGTACTAAGAATAAATCATATTAATATTATAAATGCGAAAGTTTGTGAGGATGTACGAGTATGTATGTGTATGTAGGTATGTTTGTTACTCTTTCACGCAAAAACCACTGACCGGATTTGGCTAACATTTGGTACACAGATAGGTTATAAACTGGATTAATTAGCACATAGGATAGTTTTTATCCCGATTGTATGTTCCCGTGGGATAATATTCGAGTTGTAGCAGGTGAAGCCGCTGGCTACAGCTAGTTATTACATAAAGTGTGGCAGTTCATCGTGTACAAAAGCCGATATATTATATCCGCTTCTGTACATCCACGATGACAGCCACACTATTAGTAAAAAAAACAGAAAGATCTTAATTTGTTTATCAACGCGAGTCGCAGCGTAGGATATTAAGAAATAGAAATTACTCAGCCATTTCATCAACCCGTGCTGTTTAACCGGAATGTCATAATCATCATGAAATTTACTGTATTTTTACCTTATTTTTTTGTTGACATGCTATTCCTATCTATACTTCTTTTATTAAATTGAAAGATTTTGTGTTATGTATTGATCTGAAAATTGATATAATTTGTTATTTTGGAACTTAAATAATAATATTTGTACGCCTCTGGGCAAAACATGGAGGATCTAACTATTTATAACATCTCACACTAATAATGTAACCATACCTATGTTCACAAATAAGGATTTTTGATTCTGATCAGCCTATAAAAGTTCCCTCTGTTGGGACGCAGGCCTCCTTTCTATGTAAGGGCTATAACAAGGCACACACGGGCCCAGTGCGGGTTGGTAGATGTCACATGTCTTCGAATTTTTAATTCTAGGCCATGCCGGTTTCCTTACGATGTTTTTTTTACCAGCTTGAAAGCAGTGTTGATGAAATAAATTAAACAAAGTAATGCGCCTGGCTGGGTTCGAACCCACAAGTCGAGGCCGATGCCATCGGGCCACCACACACTGCTTTCCAGAATGTCATGGTGACCTTTAATTTTTCTTCACTACACACGTCTAAACGAGAGTCAATTTTAGGATTCGCAAGAGCTCCTCTACACTCCCCTCTGTCTCTAGTGTGTCTGAGAGGTACTCATCGAGAGCAGTCAAAGAGTGAAATTACAAATTCTGTTGAATGTACAATCAAATAAATTATATGTTCTCGTATATACTAAACGTTAACGAGAAAAGGGAAAAATACGCTGGGTGGAGCAGACGGTGATCCTTCAATAGCCCTTTACCTTTCAGGGTCTTGGTAACATGATAAGACAATCCTGACGTCACATATTGTGTCTGGGCGACGCCGAAGGTAAGACCCCTCGTTGTGCTAAAACACATTGCGAGCCTAAGGCTGTGGCGGCGGCGGTGCGGAAATTTCAAATAATATGAAACCACCGCTCGTGGCCACACTGAGGAAAGGTGGCTGACTTAAGGTGGGAGCTTAGCGCGGTGGATATAAGTGAGATCGGGAGAGGTTAGAGGGCGAAGACGATGGCAAAAGTTAGTTCATTTAATATAAAATAAATAAAACTCAAAACTTTTTTACAAGTTTCAAAATTATAAGTTCACTAAAAAACGAGCAAAACTAGATCACTGTGTATTTTATTTTTTTAGGTAAGTATTTTCTCTTAAACTTTATATTTTACTAAATGATACCTAAATATAAAACGAGATCTTTTAGACATAAACTAGCTTCAAATAGAAAAAAACAGGAGCTTGTATTTTTTAAACTTTCAGGACTTTCGTAATTTATGTCTAGTTCTTTATTATTCGTGTCACATAGAAATAAAAATTATAATTGCGTTATTTTATAAAAACAACTCTAAATGTAATTTTTAATGGGCTACCACACTCAGTTCGCTCAGTCAATACATCATATTTTGTCGGCAAACTCTCCACAAACAAAACTAAATAATCACTAACTTTTAAAGTAACCATTTAACTAATGATCCTCTTGCCCTAATAACCGTTAGTGATTTAAACCAACAAACTCATTCCACGGTTAAATTTCACCTCACTAATTAACACGCGTTAGCTGGAGATAAACCGAACGATACGTTTAATTAGTTGCCGACAAACATGTGCCATACGTAACATTACACTGTTTTATTTTACCTGGTGACCCACCATGAGGAGATTCGTAGACGAACAAAAGTAACCGACATAGCCCAACGAATTAGCAAGTTGAAATGGCAGTGGACAGGCCATATAGCACGCAGGACGATGGGGCCGTAAGGTTCTCGAATGGAGACCACGCACCGCCAAGCGTAGCGTAGGACGTCCACCCACTAGGTGGGCAGACGATCTTATGAAGGCCACAGGATCACGCTGGATGCAGGCCGCTTACAACCGGTCCTACTAGAAGTCTAAAGGGGAGGCCTATGTTCAGCATTTGACGTTCTACGGCTGATATGATGATGATGATGATGATGGTGACCCACCCAACGCCATAACCCTGTATTTCACTTCCATATTCCATAATAGTCCAAATCCAACCGGGGGTCGTCCTTGGGTATACTGGCATAGTGCATACAGGGATAATCGCCGGTTAGGGCCTCATTTCATTTAAGTTGCGTAATGGCCTCTGCAAGATGGCTTCGGCTCCTGGCATGCCCCTTAAAGTCAGGCAAGGCATCCCATGATCGTGAGATCTTAAAAGATATAGAAAATGAACAAATGGCCCAAATACCAATTTAGATTGTCAAAAAAATGTCAAAAAAAATTTCTTCTTGTCGTGTCGCTACACGTGGTATAATCATCAAAATATTTTTTTATTCTGTTTTAGTCCTCCCGCCTAGGGTGGACGGGTCCACCGTCGCACACATCTAGTCCCTGTCAGACTCGTACTGACTGAAATCCACGGTGTTCCTTCAATAGCCCTTTACGTACCAGTTTCACGGTTACCTGATAAGATAGTCCCGCGACCCTGGCAGTCTTTGGCCCACAAAGGGAGCCGTCATATAGACCGTCGATACTGGCCAAAGGCCTATTTTCCTATCTCCACTTTTTTCACCTACCTCTGTTCGCGATACATTTATAAAACACATACCTACAATAATCCTTAATAACGAATTTGAAGAATTTATCATTTAATGAAATTATTTATTCAGAATTAAAATTATACCAGTAAAATTTTAAGTACTTTGATTATTAATATTAATTACAACGAACGTTAACATTCATCATACATTTCACGGTAAATTTTAAACTTAAATTTTCGACAAACGTAGTGGATTACCCGAAAAATTTTGTACATACAAAACTTTTGATGATTTAACAAACACAACAAAATAAATAATTATCCAAATTCGTCCTCTGTTGGACATTATTCAAAATAATTATGTAATATGTAAGTTTAATTTTAGCAATTAGCCTACTAGAAAATTATATTGTGTAGGTCCATAACCATGGCAGAATAGTTTCATAAAAGCATACTACCAGCTCGATGACAGTTGGTAAATATGATGTACCCAGAGTTTGTAATGAGAAGTTTTCTTTTTCGAGTATTTAAAAAGAAGTAGTTTCCAAGAACTCTGTAGATGGCGCTGACTACGTTACAAGATTTATGCCTTCATTTTTACACAAATCCACGAGGAACAGACTCCTCTTCTTTTTCTCTTGGGACATTTTCTTTACGGCGTGGAAAACTCATAAATTAAAAAGACTGGTCAATGAATATTTTTTTCTTTTTCCTTGTTGTTATTTATTTCCAAATGCCAATGGTGTGATGTGATGTGACTGACAATGACATGACATGTACGTTATGTATTAAGATCTTAAAATTACAATCAAGTGAAAAAAATCAAAAAATGAACCTAAATGTTCCGTTCATTGCAGTAACATACCAAGTTCAGCGCCATCTATCCATCGACTAGGGAAACAATCAAAAGAAAATCCCTCATTACCATGGCGACAGTACCTTATTAAAACGTGTTCCCGATTTATTGAACACTTTGCAGGATCATCCGTTGCCGTTGACTGGCCTGTTGGTCTAGTGGTTAGTGACCCTGACTGCTATGCCGGGGGTCGTGTGTTCGATTCCCACCTTGGACTAATGTTTGTGTGATGAGCATGATCATTTGTTGTGTGTCTAGGTCACAGTATAATAATAATATTACCGTGTCTAGGTGTAATTTATCTCTAATATGTATGTATTTAGAAATACGTAAGTATGTTTATCAGTTGTCTAGTACCCATACCACAAGCTCTGCTTAGCTTGGCACTAGATGGCGTTATGGGATAGTTGTGACAGCAATTTGAAGCGCGTTGAACACGTCCCACCACATCGGCTCAGGCATGGTCCACGATGGGACAGCGAGTCCCATTGCTCGCCGTCCATATTTCGGCAAGACCGGATGTTAAGTTACATGACTCAATGCTATTACCCAATACTCAACACTTTCTAGTAGCCTCTACATTTTTTAGTTATTAGGCCTATTGTAGCAATTACTCATTGTTTGGACATTACATACCTCTAACTAGGAATATTGGGTCACGGTAATTATTTAACAGGCTTACATGCAGTTGCGAGCATTGTACGGCAATGTGGGCTAGGATTCTATGTGTTCAAATAGCAGTAGTGGATATATAGATTTTTATATAATGTACTTCATTGCACACCATGAAATCCATAGAACTATTTCGCTGATAGAGTCTGTCGAACAAAGTTCTATTTTTTCTCCTGATACAATAACATATTATTATAAAAAATATTTTTAGATTAAAACAAAATATACATAGAAACATGATATAAACTTTACATGAAACAGGGTCGAACGACATTAAAATAAAGAAGAATGGACAAAACGTCCCATCCCTTGTAACACTTCCATCTATATATCAAATGAAAGCACTTGAAAAGTGTATCATTTCATTGTACTGCAGCAAACCTGTAAACCATGGGAGAAAAAAGTTATTGAGACTTTCATGTCAAAAGATGAATTTCGATTTTTAGAAGAAAACATTGCTCTTAGCTTTTTCTCAATGTAATATGTGTACAGATCATGAGAAAGAGTAACATTGTTGACATAAGCGGACCTCAACCGGCACCCACTTCTGACTCTTTAAAAGAAAATCATAATACTAAATGAAATGATACACTTTTCACGTACTTTCATTTGATATATGGATGGGAGTGTTACAAGGAAAGGGACGGGGTCCATACATTTCTGCCCATTCTTCTTTAGCGTATTTCCCACCAAGAAAATAAGAAATGACAAAATTATTAAAAAAAACGAGCTAGTCTCCAAAAGTTTTTCCGTATCTCATATGAATTCGGATTTCCCACTGTTGACCAACTAATTATCTTTTTTATTCTTTAAATTGGAGATCACAATTCTTAAATTATTAAACTTAATTTAAAATTTTATTAACTGTACCGGTAATCCTAATCATAAAAACCCTTTGGAACTTCAGCACAAGATATTTTAATCAAATAAAAATTTTTCTAGACTTTTATCGTCTTAATTAAATATTTAAAAAAAAAATACTGAATGCTAATAAATAATAAAAATGACAAACCAATTTATTAAAGCCTGATTTGATTTTGCCCAGCATTTTTCTCTTCTGGCAACCCGTTTATCAAAGCCTGATTTCGCTTCATCGATTTTGCCCAGCATTTTTCTCTTCTGGCAATCACAAACAAAAAAAAAACTCCAACTGGCTTTGAAAACCCCGGCTGTTTAACAAAAAACGGCCATGAATATAGACAGTACCGCGTTAAATAAAAGTGCCGCACTGATTTACCGTGTGAATAAAAGTGATTTAACATTTAATTATGCCCGCGCCATGATTTATGGGCAAACTCCTTATTAACGGCATCGTTTCATACGTGACATACGGACGGACAGGTTGATGAGCTTAACGAGCTTTTGAATGTAGTTTTGAAGATTTAAATTGTAGTTGTTTGTATATCTGACCCCAATGTTTAACTAGCGTTTACTTTCCAAAGGAGTGTCTAGTGAAATAAATAAAGTGACTTGTTTTTTTTGGTAGAATTTTTAGTTACATTTTGGCTACTTGATCACAAAGAAAGCTTTCATAAATCATACATAAAACAAATTTATATATACATGTCGAATTGAGAACCTCCTCCTTTTTTTCGTCGGTTTACAAATCAATACCCTTAGGGAGGATTCATGTCTGACGGAACATCCGTCAAGTGTATCATCAAATTTTCTCTGACGCACTAACCGATCATCGGTTGAGTCGCAACGGTCAATTTTTTTATACATCTGTCTGCTCTGGCGTTCCGCGACCGATAATACGCGACGGATGTTCCGTAAGATATGAATCCTCCCTTATACTCAGTCTCACTTTACCCTTAATAATAAACGGGACTTATCCCATCACCGTGACCCCGGAACATAAAGGGCTATTGAAAGACACCGCGGATTTTAGTCAGTACAAGTCGGGCAGTCCCATCCCGGGCAGGGCGGGAAGACACATTCGATGATTTTACCACGAAAAAAAAAACGATGCTTTGCTCCCGTCACGATAAATAGCGTTAATTTTTGGGTTCCCCATTCCGCACCCCTGTGTGTCACAGATAGGCATTACATATTATTATAAGTTATTATGTCACAACATCGTAGATTTATGACCAACAAAATTAAATATTTACAATTTGTTGAAGAATTAATCTTATTTGTATAACGTTAATCTAATATTGTAATGAGTTATACCTTTTTGGGGGTGAGATTAGAATTTTGCCAAGTCGTCGGGGAATATATTTTCACCTCGAATAAAAATAAAAAGTCATTTCGACCGTGTATTTTTTTTTGACTGTAAACTCTTGGTTAAACTCCAAATCAAAATATAGGTAAACAATAATTTATTAGATTGTACAGGGATTTTTTTTAAAGGCAAATGTTCCTAGTTACCTTATTTTATTGATTTTCAAACAGCATATTTCTCTGTATTACTGAATAATATCTTATTAAAATAAATGGTATAAATATAATAAAGTCCTGTCCCATTTTTCAGGCATTCTTTTTACATCTTTCGCATAGTAGTCAACACTATTTTAAAATATGTACGAAATTGATGAATTTTAAAATAGCCACTGTTATACAATCATTTATCAAAAATCCGAACCGTCTCTCGTCGCGTCGAACTTGGCCGACACTGCCATGCACCCGAACAGATGCTACGTTAAATATAGCGAAGGGACTCTTTTTATAGCCATTGGTATTGCTATTTGTAATAAAACATTTTATAATCAGAATTTATATGTTTTTAAATTTAAATTGATGATTCAAACAGCTATTTTTAAAATCTATATTTTATGGATTTTTAACAGACTTGGAAATAAAGTGGAAGCATTTTTTTATAAATATTTTTTTAATTAATTACCTCGTCTGTCTAGGGGTAGTAAGTACTACTGCTGAATATTCCAAGTTCGTTTAAAGCTTTGAAATGTTGTCCATCGCTCAGTCAATGCGCCAATAACCAAGAGTTCGACAAGTGTCCAATTGGACCATAGGCTAGCATTTCATGGAAGTTAATATCTATTTTGTTACCCTATCGCATATCATAACAACTTAAATTGCCTGCCGCGTGACTGTCTTATCAGGTGACCCTGGAACGTAAAGGGCTATTGAAGTATCACGGTGTATTTTAGTCAGTACGAATCTGACAGCGGGAGACTGTCCCTTGGTGCTCTCACCAAGGGACAGTCTCCGCTGTCAGATTCGTACTCATTTGATGATTTTACCACGATAAAAAACGCATGACCTCATCTAGGTCATAGAATGCTTAAGAGTTTTTTTTTTCAAATAGGTATTATTTGAAAAAAAAGAACTTAAGTATTTTGCACTTCCGTTATAGGATCCTGGTGAATTATTTCCGAAATCCCCATTCAGCAAAAAGTATGTATGATGCAAGGTACAAAGTTCTTCCCCATGAATGTATGCTACACAGTACAAAAGTATGATTATCTCACTAGCTCCTGGTCTAAGATGCTCAGTCACAACAAAGCTGCTTTGTTCAGCTGTAGTCATCGAGTTTACACACATAATAAATATTCAGTCGAGTACGGTCACACACAGAGAGGTTTGTTCTTTGAAATTATACATAATTTTATATACAGGTTGAATTTTCCGACTGGGCGTGGATGGCTACATCCGAAACTATGAGAAATATCAAAAAATACTGAAGAGAGTGTCGAGGCTAATTTTGGCGAGAACTCCAATCTAAATGATAAAATCCTGGAAATTATTAAATACGTTGGAGATAAGTTTAACTTATGTTAAATTATAAAAATAAATAGGTATATAAAAATAATACAACATTTTTAATTAAAGTCATGCCAGATGGAGTCGATGTTCAGGGAATTCATTTTTATAAACGTATAATATATGCCGAGCAGATTTGAAAATAAAAAAATAAGGTAACTTAGTAACTTGTACCCTCGAAAAAAACCATGTACAATCCTGAACAGATTAACGGATTAACAGCCCAGTATCGGTGAGTCCAACAATTTATTATGCAAATCGATCCGGCAGACCGCAAGCCTCAAACATTGATCTGTGTAAAAAAACGTTACCCGACACCGCGCTGGTCCTGGCTTTAAAAATCGTGGCCTCGATTTTGGCATTTTTTAGGAAAACCAATGGTGGTAGTTTTATATTTCGTACTACTTTTGGTTTTTGAAAAAATATTGCGTTACTCTAATTTCTCGTGAATTGTGTGTTGTGGGTACGATTTCTTTTGAACTCACACAAACAGTTGGCATGGCGTGTCTTTCTTTATAATATCATTGACTAGCTGTTGCCAGCGGCTTCACCCGCTACAACTCCAAAATTAACCCACGGGCACATAAACTCGGGATAAAAACTATCCTATGTGTTAATCCAGGTTATAAACTATCTGTGTACCAAATTTCAGCCAAATCCGTTCAGTAGTTTTTGCGTGAAAGTGTAACAAACATCCATACATACAAACTTTCACGTTTATAAATTAGTGTGTGTACCAAATTTCAGCCAAATCCGTTCAGTAGTTTTTGCGTGAAAGAGTAACAAACATCCATACATACAAACTTTCACGTTTATAATATTAGTGTATATGTGTTAATCCAGGTTATAAACTATCTGTGTACCAAATTTCAGCCAAATCCGTTCAGTAGTTTTTGCGTGAAAGAGTAACAAACATCCATACATCCATACATACAAACTTTCACGTTTATAATATTAGTAGGATATGTCACATCGTCTCTTCAGGATGCCTCTTAACTGTACAGGTGGTACTTGCGTAGGTAAAACTTTTATTTACTTAATTCAATGATATGTTCGCGTTTGATCACTATCTACCCTGATGATAAGCGATGATGTGGTCGACGGTGAAGTACGCTTGCCTAGAAGTAACTTGTTCATTCTTAACTTGGTTAAGAATGAACAACTAAGGTTAAAGCTATCAGGAAAGACAATTCCAGGCAAGGAAAGCCACTCCATAACTGTGCGCACAGTAAAAAAATTCACATGGTTTCATTTTTGGTTAACTTTACCCCCGCAATTTTTACTTCAAAATTCCTGATATCATTAGATCTGCACCTATTACTGTAAAATTACTGTCACTTCAACTTGTAGTTCGTGGCCAAGGGTTTTGGCCTCTGATAAATAATTAATAGGACAATACCAAAGGGTGTTAGTAATTCTACGGTTTCCCAGACTAAACATAGAATCGTAGGAACAAAGCCTTTGATACTGAAAATAGAGTTGGTATTATTGTTGTCTGTCTACTATTTTGGTAACAAACTTTGAATAACCTAACTTACTAGTAAATCCTTTTGACTTCTGGAAAGCAACCTAAAGGACTTTAGTGCTTAAGCGCTGCCTTTGGCATAGCTGTTTTAGAAAAGTGCTTGACGCAAGATGAAATAAAACAGACATATCTGTGACTTTATATTACCTAGTATTTTATCGTATCACTTTTTTTTAGAGTGGTAAAATCATCAAATGAAGCCTGGAACTCAGGGCAAGGTGTTGTAGTTCATCAACCCTTTACGTTCCAGGGTCACGGTGATGAGATAAGCCCCCGTCATCTTGCTGATGTTCTTTGAGGCGCGCGTGAAACACGACGCGCCGTTGACCCGGGCATGGTCCATGGTCGGGTGACGAGTTGCCCGCCGCCCGCATGCCTCTGTCATGTCACTAGATACTTTTAGTTAGAAGACGTAATAAACAAGAGTATTCCACATCTTCCTGGTTTTCGTGATATCCCTAGGGATTTCGTGAAACCCCTGATATTCTCATTTGCCTGCGACATATAGATGATAGCAGTAGTAATGATCATTGAATTTAGAGCAAGAGCGTACCTTATTAAAGATAACGATTTAAGTGCATTTTCAAAGTTATAGCCAGCTCTTGGCACGGTCTCTTGCCAAGAATTGATGTTAAGAAAATTCTTCAGCAAGTAAATTAAAATTGAACAAGTGAATAAAATTTTCTTTATTACATTTTTAACGATGAAAAGAAACGTGGAAATACCTTATGTTGTACTTAGTATAAGAGGGACCGAATACAGTTTTCAGCAAACTTATACCTTGTCTCATTTAGGCGCTGCGGTGTTTTTTCAGGTTTTCATAAAACCGCGATAACTTGAAAACTATAAATATTTTCTGAAATCTAATTGGGGGCACATAGGAGCACACATTAAGAGCTACTAGTGTATGTTTATAAACATACACTAGTAGCTCTTCTAGTATTCTACAGGGGCACATACAATGGATTTAGAGATATACGAAATCTGAAGGGGCACAGATTTTATTTTTGAGGGCACATTGTGGCACACATATAAGCTCTCTGGCCATGCACAATTTTTCACTCTCCGATCACTCGTTTAGAATTTTCTTGCTAGAAAAACGTTACCCCAGCAAGAATCGTTTTTCCGTTTTTTTTTTTTCAAAACGGCAGGGGCACACATTTTTTTATGAGGGGGCACACTTACAGCAGATAAGGCACCAACTATACGTTCTACTCTTATAACTCTAGGAGATACTTTCTTGTTGGAGTAACGTACACCATAAAATCTATCAATTCTCCAAATGTGTCGACACCCTTGCGTCATCCCATCTTCTTCCGCATGTGCTAAAAACTCCAAGCGGCGCAAAAACATTGGCTTAGCTAGTAGCTATGTGTTTGAGCTGTTTGGGGTTGAAACTCTAGGGCCATGGAGCCCGAGTGCCAACAACGTTTTTAAGGATATCGCCAGGCGTTTAGTCGACTCTTCAGGTTGACCAGAAAGTTGGCCTATTCCAACGACGATATATATTACTAGACTCCTAATAATAGGCGACCGATGTCTGTCAATACATTAGGCAAAACAGTCTTATATCCGTCTTATTTCGACCACTCCTGTGAGCCGTAAACATACCTTGAGACAGAACAGACCTTGGGTTAGCCAATCACAACACAGTACCCCGTCCCCCTCGCTTACGTAGTACCTCAGCGAGTTTACAGTAGTTTTTGTTCCTTATATCGTGCATGCGGAGTCTATTAATATATCGTATAATTATATCGATGACAGCGATGTGGACGTATTCTTTGACGCCCTTGATTTTTTTTTCGTTTTTTTTTTATTCTTTTGTACATATTATTACTAATAAGTTTCCATTTATAGTTTGTATTTAATTTTAGTATTATAAAGTTACCTAAATAAAATTAGACAAAATCAGAACTTCAATTCTCTAATTTTGTTCCTACCTACTGACGATGTTCTTTTTTTCATATAATCATCATCAGCCATATCATATCATTATTATATAATGTTCCCACAGACGGGACTCATACCTCTGCTCTATGAGAGGAAGTGGACCATAAATTCAGAAAATACAGGCCCTGTACGAGTTGGCAGATGTAGCATGTCTTCGGATTTTGGTTCTAGGACATTAATTACACAAAGTTATGCACCTAGGGTTCACCACTACCTTGGACTTTGGCAAAGTCCTCCATTAACAATGTTGAAAGAAAACTGCCCTTCTGCTTATTGAAGCAACAATTTTCTTTCGCAATCGAAGTCTCTACAAGATGTATCGTAGCACAAA
Source organism: Agrotis ipsilon (assembly GCA_028554685.1). Lineage (NCBI taxonomy): Eukaryota > Metazoa > Arthropoda > Insecta > Lepidoptera > Noctuidae > Agrotis > Agrotis ipsilon. The sequence goes on from CM052972.1 coordinate 14,059,723, forward strand.
GCCTAGATAGTTCCAGATTGCTCCAGAATGTTCCTTTGTTCCTATAAACATTAGTCTATTACCTGAATGCTTGAAAAGAAATCGTCGCAGTGCAGTCAAGGGGATAATAGTGATGCTTGATATCGATAAAAGAAACTACTGACGCTTTGTGTTGTGTTTAGCCTTAAAGACGCTGCCTCACCGGGAGCTTTCGCGTGTATTGTAACATTATACATTCGATTTTGAGCATAACATTACAGTATTACCTCCCTGACTGACGAGCATTCGCGTACATTTAGTTTAGATTTGATACAAGGTGCGCATTGTGATGCTCGATTGTTCTCCCTCGCCGATGAACTGCTCGAATCTGTAACGTTACATTACAGGTGAATGCTCGGAGTGAGGGAGCGCCTTTACGGCTTTTTCACGAATTTGATCTAAGCAATGATCAATGCGACGGGTGGAGCGAAGAAGACATTAATTACTTTGTAAGTACGCAACTCCGCCACTAGCGGCGCCCCGTGGCGTGTTAAACATTTAAATACATTGTATCTTACCGCTCGTCGCTTCGTGCTATGTCACCGCTCAGAGCGGCATGGGCTTGGTCGTGGATTTTTCTTAGTTATTGTACCTCGACTAACTGTTACCACCAGCGTCGCCCGTGTTTATCTCGAAAATTATCCTATGGATACGCAATACACTGGGGTAGACAGTATCAAATGGGTTCCAAGGATACAGCCTCGGAATTTCTCGTCAATTCTTCATCCTATTGATCTACGATTTGGAATGCTAAACAACGGAGCATTTACAAGTTATTATGCCTTCTGACTGTATTATGTGTTTCTTTTTTACAAAAGTGCCTGTAATGGTCAAATATAAATAAGTATTTGGAAACGCATCTACGATGCAGGCGAAACACTTAGAGGGAGGTAAAATAAAAATAATGGTCTATTAATAATCTACTGATATCATCGATACATTTCATCGATATCATCCCATCACTATTATCGCACAGTTCGATAGCGATGCACCGGGCGCTCCCAGGAGAAATACACGTGTATTAGACCTCTGTGCAAGCTATTTACACAATTGTTTTGCTGATTTCGGACCTCAGGGTCAGAAAAAAAACATTAGGTACAAACAATGGGAGAAACGAAATTGATTGGCCTTAATTCCAGTTTGTTACCGTTCTTTATTTGAACCAAATTGGATTACCAGTCGAAAATATTTATCTATTTCTTTGTAAGATCTTTCGTTTTGATGTACCCCGCAAAGCATATTTCAAAGTTTATTATTATGATTTTATTATACATATTACTTTGTTTTATTAAAGTTTTCAACAAAATAAACAGAATAGCTGTTTATTATTATGCATTGTTTATGAAATTACACAACATAATATAATATTATAAATTATTATGTATTTCTTAAAACAGTACAATAAGTGTAAAAATAACTACTTTTTGTAAGTCGGTGCCGAAAAAGGCAACGAAATAAGAAACAAAGTCACCGACTTCCGAAGGAAAAGTTCTTTTACATTTTTTTTTGTGTTTTTGTAAAGAAGTCGGATTTTGTGTAAAGTTTATTTCGCAGCAATTCTACATGTAAAATGCTTAAAGCGTCTAAGCCCGCGTCTACATTCAACATCTCCGTCTTACAACGTTCTAAGCCTAAGGCATTCTATTTCACGCTCTGCATCAGACAGGGTTTTCGGCTCAGAATAATCCCAGACTAGAGAAATCTAGATTTTCTGTACCCTTGTACTTGAAAGGATGAATGTTTAAAATATTCGCGTATGCATTATTTACACGGGCCTTTTGGGTGGAGCCTTTTATTTTGTTTTATTTTTGATCTAGCTAGTGTATACTGGGGTTTATTTATTCAAAGGTGATCGCCTGCTTACATAGTATGTGATTTATTTTGATTCGTCTTTGTTTTCGGGATTGAAATGTTGTTCTGTAAGGTATTTTAGTTTCTTTTTTTTGTATTTTGTAGCTGTCTGGAAAGTATTAGTAATTTAAATAAAATCACATTTTAGCAATCTCAGTGGGTAGAAGTTTAGCAAAACTTATAATTTTTATCCTCTACTTTATTATTCTAATAAAACTAAAAAATAACACCGAAGTTCAGAACGAAAACATTTATAAAAAAATCTAATTATGTGAACTAATTTAAAAACTCAATTATATTAGGAGCTTAAGGCCAAAACACACAGAACATTCAATAATGGAAACTTCCAAACAAGTAAAAACAAAAATATTTTTTCGCCCGATCTGGGCCTAAGGGCGTAGTTCCATTGTTGCAAATGCCAGCCCACGGATAAGCCACGCTGTTCTTTCAAGAAAATATAATTAATTGTTAACATTCTTATTCTGAATGTTTCCGTCGCTGTCGCTTGTTGGTTCGCTTATTGCTTAGCTTCACTTTGTATGAAGAAAAAGGCCTCAAAGAAAAACCCTTCTGCTCCATCTAAAAAAAATGAAGAGCAGGAGGACTCATTTGAAGATTTTTTACTAAAACTTTGATTTTCAAATTGCCTTTGAGTTAAAAAAAAAAGAAAAGAAATCATGCATATTCAGAAACAGACGATAACTGTTTTAATTGCATTTATTATAAACTAATATAATAATAATATTCCACAACTATCACACAACGCCATCTAGTCCCAAGCTAAGCAGAGCTTGTGTTATGGGTACTAGACAACTGATAAACATACTTATATATTTCTAAATAAATACATATTATAGATAAATTACACCCAGACACAGAACAAATGATCGTGCTCATCACACAAACATTTGTCCTGGGTGGGAATGGAACCCACGACCGGGGCATAGCAGTGACCCTGGTCACTAACCACTAAACCAACAGGCCAGCGAGCTTAATATGAAAAACGTAAAAAAAAAACTCACATAGCTAACATGCGTCACCTCTCAACAATGAACAACAACAAACATGTAACATGCGTAACATTAACTCTCGCACATCCTACGCAGCAGTGGAACGAAGCCCTAACTCACCGTCGTCGTAACTTTTTCATAATTAAGTTTTAATTTCTAGTTAGAAACTAGGAACTAATTTATTGGAATGTCGAAAAGTTTTTCTTTTTTATTTTTGACCGGAGGGGAATTGCTTTACGGCGGTGGTGAAGAGAAATGGTGTCTTTAACTGTAACAGAATTATTGTAGATGATAATTTGTTGAAAGTTAACGTAACGAGTTTTTCGAGAAAGTTTTCGTAAAACTCGAAATTATTTTGTAAATGTTTCATTTGGGATGGGGTCGCGAGACTGTCTTACTAGGTAAGTGTGGGCAGGGACATGGTTACGTACCAGATACGTAAAGGGCTATTGAAGGACCACAGTAGATTTTAGTCTGTACAAGTCTGACAGTCCCTCCCATCGCACCCTGGGCTCAGGACTCATTTGATGATTTTATCACGATAAAAAAAAATATTATTGAGATAAGAAATTAATCTTTTTTTGTATCATCCGTTTTAATAGGTTTTAAAATCGTCAAATGTGTCCTCCCGTCCTGGAGGGGAAGGGCATGTCAAACTCGTAAAATCCACCGTGTTCTTTCATTTGCCCTTTACGTTCCAGGGTCAAGGTAGACTATTTAGAGAGCAGCCCATATTTTCTTGGCGAGGAACGAGCATTCTATTTTGTAAATATACAAAAGTGATGTTTGACGTATTCTTTTTTTATGCTTTCAGCCTGAAATTGAAAAACAAACTAATTTCCGTCATCTATTTTTATCCTCGGCATGTATCAATCATCTATTTTTTATGTGTTTTCTATCAAAGCTTTTTTTATATTGAAAATAAGTAAAGTGTAAGTAAATAGGGTAAAATTTCTCACGCTTTTACTTTCTAAAGTTAACTTGAATATTCACTTATAATGAGCACTCTTGCGAATGTTGCTTTACATAAAAACAAGTACGTTTTATAAGTTGGTCGACCGTTACTCGTAAACTTGTAAAGCCTACTTAGTCTAGATAATTTTCCTTTAAACTACGTTATACATACTACTATTGTGAATTTTTTCACACCTCCAAACATAACCGCTTAGCTGATAGAGGGGGGTCACTCGAGTCGAGCAAAATTTGCACTTTAAAGCTTAATATGTCACAAAAAAATCTTTTTATCAAAAAATTGTTAATGGAAACGATCAATATTTTTAAAGACCTTTTCAATGATTCAATAATACCTCACACTAAGGGGTACGCGAGAAAAAAAAACATCCCCACTTTACGTGTATAGGAGGTACCCTAAAAAAAATATTTTACGAGATTTCATTTTACCACTTTTTCGGCACAACGAATCCGTATATTTACACCAAATTACAGCTTTCTAGTACTGGGCGTCTCTGAGCTAAGCTGCGGACAGACGGACGGACATGGCGAAACTTTAAGGGTTCCTTGTTGACTACGGAACCCTAAAAAACGATCGTACGAGCGCTGGCGAACTTTTTACCGAATTGACTTAACTGTCAATTCTTTCACCTCCACGAAAAATATTTTTTTGACGTCCACCAATAAGAGAGTTCATTAAACATCGTGAAAATGTTCGTATCGATGTTTGGCTCTATGTTTCACTCCATTCGTATTCGTTATCGGTCATTTATTTGTAACCGAAACTATAACCTAGCTGTGTACACCAAGCTGTACAAAACGAGTGTGTCTTGGTCTCGCTTCGTACGATTTTTACACACAATGGAAGGTCAGCTAATACTGGTTTTATAGCTTGATGTGTAGCCGTTTGTCTTACATCGTTTACATTTCAAGTCTTGTAATTCCATGCGTGTTATCAGCCAGGCTTAAAATCGAGACTCCCTGGCTACTACTACCATCCGACTTAACCTATAAAAGGCGATTTTTATACATCCTGGGTTCAAAGTAATCCTAACGTGATAAATAGGCCATTTTAAAAGACCCTGCTGTTCCCAAATGGCTTTCTCGTTTGCCGTGCCAACATGGAGTCGATAGTAAATGGATCAACTTCATTACATAGTCTGCTTATGACGTTCTTAAAACTGGGAAAAAGTTCACTCTTTGACATGGTGTCAATTGGCCATTAACCGCCACTCTGGCTTAATGCAGATTTTGGAGTCAACCAATGTGTAGTACCTGTCAAAGGATTTAAATTTTCGTGTCCAAACCTATTATCTGCAATTTATGCTCGGTGCGGGGTCGCGAGACTGTCTAAACAGGTAACCATGAACCTGGAACTATTGGAAAAATACACAGTGTTCCTGCAATAGCCCTGTACGAAATGAAACGGTGTTCCTTTAACAGCCCCTGACTAAAAAGTTAGTACGAGTCGGACAGTTCCGCCCAGGACGGGATTCAATTGATGATTTGACCACGACAGAAAATGCGCATGTATTTTACGAATAACTTTGTCAAGCTAAAATGAGTTTTCCCGCCCAGGGTGGGACGGGAGGGACTATCAGACTCGTAGTTACTAAAATCCACGGTGATCCTTCAATAGCCCTTTAGGTTCCAGAGCCGCGGTTACCTGATGAGACTATCCCGCGACCAGGTTATACCTAGTTAAGCCTCGTATATTTGATGTATCACTCCATGTCCTACTTATTCCGTGTCTCAAAAGGTGGCAAACACTTCTCTTGACACCCCACGGGAAACGAGGACGTTTAGAAACCTTCACGACGAACCCATGGGGATCGGCAGCGACACATGAATATCAATCAATAGCTCACTGTTTGTTAGCATTCAATCAAATGAGCTGTTTTATTGTGCCACTCATTGTATTTAAGTAAAGTATTTTAACGATTTTTTTTTCACTTTTTTTTTTCATCATCCTCATATAAGTCGTCCCGCCTTGTGTGAAGTGGAAGAGACTGTCTGGCTTACTGATTAACCAAACCACTGTGAAACCTTTTTCCTTCGGCTGCCCTTTGCGTTCCAACACCGCAGTAGCCTGCTAAGACAGTCCCACGATCAGTCTTCTTACTCACCTTATCTCTCCAAATTGAAGCTTAAACCTATAAGTACCAGCCGCCGCAGGAGACGTCCACGGCAACGGACGTAACCATGCAATTTCCTTCCACCGTAGGCGCGGGCATGCGGAAGGGGAGTAATGGATGACACGCAGGCGATCATGAACCATGCCCAGGTCGTCGGCGCGTCGTGTTCCACGCGCTCAAAAAGGCTGTCAGCAATCCTACAGGCTTTGGCCCTCTAAGACCCGGGGCCTAGGGCCAAAGCCTGCCGAGGTCACGGAACGGTCTCATCAGGTAACATAAAGGGCCATTGAAGGATCACCGTGCATTTTAGTCAGTACAAGTCTGACAGTCCCTCCCGCCCTGGGAGGGAGGACTCATTTGATTATGTGTCAGTGCACAGACAGTGATGACACTGTCTGTGCACTGACACAAGTATTGGAAGTAGAGGGAGAAGGGAGTATGTTAGCATTTTAGCAGTAGGTGACATTCTGTAGTTTGTACTAACATGCATGAGAAAAAGACGTCTGTGTGTATGTAGAACGCACACCATCATAGCCAAAGCCACCGTCAATCGCTCCTCACCTACAAATCTTATCAACAGAGTCGATATTTTATGGCGTCAATAAAAACAGTTGATATGAAGTAAGTTGTTCATTTTATGTTGATGCCAGAAAGAAAACAGGATATGTTTGTTCTCTATCTACCCCACAATCTCGGATAAACCTATGAATATGCTGATAAGGCTTAATAAAGAGGCATCCATGAGTAAATGATAGGTACTCTGATTCTACTAATTGCAAAACGTTTCAGCGGTCTTTGACGGAATAATAACGTATTAATAAATTGCAAATATTTAAAAAGTTTGGAAAAACAATGGATACGTAACTTTTCTTTTGTTGAATTATATAGAAAGATGCACTTGCTTGTGACGTTTTGCCAATTTTAAAAGTGTCGTGTCTTCATCAATTTTGTTTTAAAATGGAAATAAGTCCCGCGACCCCGGCAGGCTTTGGCCCTCTGTGAGGGGGCCCCGTCATTTGCTGACAGCTCTTTGAGGCGCGCGTAGAACACGACGTGCCGTCGACCCGGGCATGGTCCATGGTCGGACAGCGAGTTGCCCTTTACTCGCTGTCCGCATGCCCGCGCCTACGCTGGCCGGAGATCGTCTGCCGACGTCCGACGCCGTGCGCGTGTACCACTGCGGTTAGGGCGGAGGGAGGACGCTGTCCTCTCTCCGGCCCGCCATCTTCTTCACGAGCAAAGTGGCGGACTAAATATATTTATTCAGTCGAATATCCTATTCCCAGGTACATACCTGGGTAGGTACTTACGAAATTGAAAAACTTTGACACTTACACTGATATAATCCACCTTTCAAATTAAAATAAATAACAAGTATGCCGTAGGTATATGATTAAAGAATTTGATCCTTATTAGCGACACTATCGAATGTTGTACCTAATAATAGGTACAGGGCATGATTTTTTTTTTCAAAAATCCGGCGTTTTCGTCAAAATCGGTTATTCGATATTATTCATAGTTTCGGATATAACCATCCAAGCCCAGTTGAAAAATTCACCCTATATTTATGTACCAATTTTTTCTATAGTCCACATCGCCCCGCTGCCTCAGAGATCAAACTCACCGTCAAACTCGTATAAAGCAGGCTAAGGCTACTATAAATATTTTATTTTAAGATACCATATCGCTCGCCATATAACTCAATGGTCATCACACGCGACGAAGATAATATAATTTTCACATTTTCGTATTTTAAGATAGGGAGCGATATTCGTAAAATATATAAGATAACATCTTAAGCTAAAATATTATAGTATCTTAGCCGTGTGTGACGCCATTCACAATTTCTTTATTTAAAGCTTCTAGAAGCCAAATAATCCAAACTACACCAAAGCCCCATTGCTAAGGGTGAGAATTTAACCATATAATAACATCAGAAGCTCTGAGCTTCAAAAACAATTAGTTTCTGTATATCATTGAAACATTTCCAGCCTGTTTCCTATTTCAATTGTATAGCGCCACAATGCATTGGATTAATACTAAATCGTTTGCCGCGAAACTAATAGAAATGTTCCAAACAGAATAGCAATCAGTATAAATGTTTGCTTTTATATAAATAGACGGCGGACGTGACTTTTCTGTTTCGATTTAGCTGTATCTGTATTTTATTTAAAGAATAAGTCAATATCATTTAATCCAAGAGGATATTAATGTTATGTGGGTTGGAAAGAGAGTAAAAACATCAGACGCCGCACATACGTCATAACCTTCACTTCCGAATTTCGAAACGTTTTATCTTTGTCAATATTAATTCATCTGCCTAGCCGTTTCCCAACTATATTGGGGTCGGCTTCCAGTCAAACCAGATTCAGTTGGATATCAGTATTTTACATGGACCGACTGCCTGTCGGATCTCCACAACCCAGTAACTGGGTAATACCATACCCCATTGTAAGACTGGTTGTAAGACTTTAGAGCCTCTGACTAACAGTAACAATACCTCTGAATAACAGTGACTGTCAAAGATCTACAAATGACAGCCGGTATCAACAGCTTTACATGCTTTCCAAGGCACGGAGTAAATTCGCTATGACAGATGGTCATTCATCCATAGAGCAACCTCGGCAAGCGCGGCTTAAACCGGAAGATCGGCCTGTCCGTCTGTAATTGTTTAGCCACGAGCTCCTCATCAATATTAATTGATTTTATAAAAACGAAAAATACGTGTTCATTCTTTTTCAATACTCTAACTAAAGGACTATACAGATATTTAATTTATTTATCCAATAAACTACTCTATTAATAGACCGATCCAAAAACACTTAGCCCCAAATTACCCCAATAACTAACCCTAAGACTGATGCACACATTAGGCTTTCGTTTCCCCGGTCTTAACCCTGGATAGGTTCGATTTTTCAGCACTAGGTCCGCCATTTTAACTAGGAGGGATCAGCCGGATAGCGAGCGGTGTCCTCTCGTCCCAGTGCGATGTTAAATCTTTCGTGATTTCGATCCGGTAACTGATTTCTGCAAATAAAATAGAATGGTCTAGGTTTTTGGTACACTATTTAGCTTTTTTGGAGATCTAGAATTAATTTAAGTGTATTTTTTTATTTGAAAACTTAAAAAAAAGCTTCGTATAAGTTACGTTGCCAGCACTTTCACCTACATTTAAAAATGATCCCATGAAAATGTAAATTCTATTGTGGATTCACCCTGACTTTGCGCCTCCATACGCCACTTGTAGAAGCACTGAAGGGATTCGCCTCCAGATCCCATAGCTATGTACAGTAGGCTTCATGAATTAGTTATGTAATGAACGTTAGTCCTCCCAGGGCGCTTTTTGGGCTTCCTTTACCACATAGTAGCGCAGACTGTACAAAATTCTCTGTTGACAACTAAGTCCAATTACATGTAGCATTCATTTATTTGTATTTAAGTACCCTTACCGACATAGTCTCAAGTATCGAACGGTCATATACAGTGCCGTTCAAACACTTATTAAGTGCATTCATAGATTTCATTTCAGATTATTTTTGAGTAATTTAAGTGTTGGCCCTTCACTACTAACAAGCGGGTGATAGCTAGTACGTAGTAGCTTATGAACCGTAACTATATTATATTTTCCCTTCTAGTAATACTACCCACAAGCTGAAGTCTATTTACATAGGAAAATCATCAAATTGCTCGTATTTTTTTCATTTTCCAAAAAAATACGATAGTGATCAATTATTGTTATATGTTATTTTGAAATAGTTTTATTTGTCACACGCTAGTGACACGTAATACTAATTTTCCCGAATGCGCATATGATTTACTGATGTTGCCGAGGTTTCCGAACTATTTTCAAAGGACACCACAGCTTCGGAATGCAAAGTTTAACTGAAAAACAGGTTGTTTATTGAACCAGAACGAAAAAGTTATCTAGAGAAATGTGTTCTATAAGTGAAATTGAACCACAGGAAAAAATATCCACAGTTGAAAAATAAAAAATAAACGCTGTAAATGCATGCCTCACTTCTCAAATCGATCAAAATTGTGAGTTAACTATTATTTTTTCCATTTCCAACGCAATCTAAAAACAAACATGGTTGATGAACGTCTGCAAAACCCATCAGCGTAAAAATCCGTGCCATGTTTCAAGTTTCATCCGCACATCAAAATTTTCACCTGCAAATTTTCACCCCCTATGGGGTTGAATGCTTTATCGTTCCATACCCATAGTGATGTGAAGCCGGTAGCCATTACATGAGCGACACTTGACGGGTAACGAAACATCGAATATTATTGTTGTTCGTCAAGTTTATACGCTAGCTTTTGCCGAATGAAGAAATCTAATTATGCCGTCAGTTGGATAAGAAAAAATATTACACATAAGTTTTCTTTTGTTAGGAAAACAAAGATACGACACATTTAAAATTGGCAAAACGTTAGCAAGTGCAGTTTTAACTTGCAAGTGACGTCACGAAACCCCACTCTTGAGCGTACACCATAAAACATACTGAAAACAGCGGATTTTTATATTTAAAAAGATGTATGTACCGATAGATAGATATATTTTATGTAGACAATAGAGGAAGAAAACAGATTTTATTTATAATGTAGGTACGACTATTTTATAACACGAAGCAACAACAATCTTTATAACAAATGAACTGACAAAAGGACCGTAGATATTGAAACTCATAACTACAAAAACAAATTACGCTAAAAGACTGAGTAGCATACCGTTGTACTTACAACCTGTTTAGGGATGTAAGCAACGCGGAATGTCCCCGTCAGTCAACGGAAATGTAAAATGGTGCATTTCCGAACTGCAAGTGATTTCGCCTCAGGACCTCGCAGCGAGAAAATCCCATTATGTGGTGAAATATTTGCTCGATTTTTAGTTTTGCACTCGAATTGAGCAGAGAATATTTTTATTACTTATTTATGCATACTGGAACTGTCATATGGGTGTATTTTTCTCTCATTGAATTACTTATTCATAAGCACAGCCCGAAGTAGTATCTGATTTCCGAACGAAATCAGTTGATAGTCAAATATTTTATCGAATTTGATAAAGGTTCTTAATAAATAATAACTTAATTTGTAAACGATGTAAACAAGTTTTAAAAAGGTTCTACTACATAAGATTTGTTTATTATTGCTTATTTCATTAGTTATTTAGCTAAAATGTATGGCAATCCGTGATTGGTTAATAATGGCGGTAATATTTGTTGGAAGTGGTACAATTCTAAGTTTATAAAAACAGATGTACCCTCATTGGTGGTCATTATTATTCAATTGTTATATAAGATAAGCTGTGTTTTATGTGGTGTTCTGTGTAATTAATGTGATACAATAATAGAGAATCCAAGGTGTGGTGCCGAAAGTTATAATTTGTGTTCCAATTTTCTGCAATGAAAATGTAAGTTAACCGATACTTATTATGATCTGAATATTACTGATATTGCATATCATATAAATGTGTGTACTGATAAAATATGTTGCCGTGGAGTTTCTTTCTCTGTTCTTCTCTACGAAGACCTAGGATTCCTAACCTAGCTTGGTAATAAATACCGCGTCGTCGTATCTATCTATAGCACTCAAGAATAACGTGGTTTCAAAATAGTGTAATTAGTCTATTGTATTTCGTGGCTTAAAGTGGATATCTCGCAATCTTCGTTCTATTTTATGTATAAATATTTCTAAATACAACGTGTTACGTTAATAGCTCACAACCTCTCGTGGGGTAACTCAGCCCATGTTACTGAACAATGTTTGTTTTAAGACTTTTGGAAATTCGCAAAAAAAAAAGATCTTTCATACTGATAGGCCCGATCAATTTCTCTTTTTGTATGAAAAGGAAAATATTTTTTTTTGCGAATTTCCAAAAGTCTTAGAACAAACATTGTTCAGTAACATGGGCTGAGTAACCCCACGAGATGTGGTGCGATATTAACGTTACACGTTGTATAGATAGTCGTAGAATTCCTTTCATCATTTCCCTAAACCCTCTAATGCCACTTCGTATTTCAACCCAAAAATCTCAATGAAACCAGTTGTCTCATCAATCACGGACTCAACCACTCAGCCGCTCATTTGTTTGTTATTATAGAATCGAACAAAACCCGCCGTCAGTAATAATGATAATGGTATCCGTGATTATCATTAATTTGTTATTATTACTAAAGCTTTTTTGATTTTCGAGATTTAGTTGATCCTGAACGGGGTTGAAAAGTGTTGTTTATTGATATGATAACATTGTGTGTTACTTTTTCACGCGCACACTGATCGGTATCAGTACAAGTCTGACAGTCACTCCTGTCCTGCCTTAGGTTGGCGGGCTCATTTAAGAAAATTATTATCTATTCTCAGAAAATTTCAAATTATTTTCTTTTTGTTTTTTTTTTAAATCAAGTTACCCCCCCCCCCCCATGCTAGGAACTTCTCCTGTGTCGTACAAACATAAAACTCTCATACACAAACGCCCAGGCCCGAAATAACAACTTGTAGATCATACGAATAGTTGCTCCGTGCGGGAATCGAACTCGCGACACTCGTGAGCAGAGACAGAGGAGCTCGTGATTAATCTACCGGGTTAAGCCGCGCTTGCCGAGGTTGGTCTGTGTATGGGTGACCATCTGTCATAGCGAGTTTCCTCCGTGCCTCGGAAAGCACGTAAAGCCATTGGTCCCGGCTGTCATTTGTAAATCTTTGACAGTCGTTACTATTAGTCAGAAGCTCTAAAGTCTGACAACCAGTCTTACCATGGGCTATGGTATTGCCCAGTTACTGGGTTGTGGAGGTCCGACAGGCAGTCGCTTCATGTAAATACCATGTAATCCAGCTGAATCTGGTTTGACTGGAAGCCGACCCCAATATAGTTGGGAAAAGGCTAGGCAAATGATGAAATTTTTCAGCAAGGCTATCCTTAGATCTTTGTTATTTCATATTCAAATCAAATCTGTCTATTTCAATCAGGCATTTCTCACAAAGGCGTACCCCGGTAATGTAATATAATGATAACATTTTGATTAATATCGAAACACAAATTGTAATTGTTTGCGCTCCAGTTGGCAACTGTTTGATAAACTTCAATAGTTAACTTAGAGTACCAAGTTACTTTGTTACTTAGACAATACTAACTTACATTGAAGGTAGAGACATACATAATTATGAAGATAGTACTCTGAAAGGTACTCCGTAGTTGTTCTAGAGTTCATTGGCATAATTCCTGACGTTCTACCTTCGAATACCAAGCCAGCCTAGTACTTGAATGAAATAGTACGACCTAGACCGTCTTACTAAGATAATGTTAAACATCTGTTGAACACTTGTCTAAAAATAACTGTCAACCACAAAAGCAGACAAACGACATTGACTCTCATAACGACATTGACAACTCGTAATAAATTCTCGATAACAATCTATAATTATCTTGGCCTATCAAAGCTAAAAGCTCGCGCTCAGAAACTCTTGCGCACCGACACGGCACACAGCAAAAAACTATTTTAGCAGTGCCACTAGGCAGGCGTAGTGGGGCCTGCCATCGTTGTCAATGGGATCACTTAGACGTTACCGTCCAGCATGGACAGCTATGAGATGGATCCGACGCCTCCCAAAATCCGCTATTTGTGAAAATAGAGTACCTATTCTCGTGTAGTCGCGGGGTTTCCTCGTCAGGTAAACGTGACCTTTGAACGTAAAGTGCTATTGAAGGATCACTGTGGATTTTAGTCGGTACAAGTTTGACGATTCCTCCCGCCCCGCCTTGGGTGGGACTTATTTGATGATTTTACCACCATAAATTATTCGTATTCTTGGGTTATGCAAAGTAACATTATTTTTAGCACCCATTAGTGTCGAAGACAATTCAACAGTCGTTTCCCTTTGTAAAGAACCCTAAAAGTCACAGTTAAATATGATCGTAACCCCGATTCGATTCATTTTTATGATTTTGACCTTCTGACAGTTTTGGAACGAAAACAAAGCCTGAATTATTAAGCGAAGGAACTTCAAAAATAACCGACTCGAGTTTCTTTTTAGCCTTTTGTTATTTTATTAGTCGAAGCTCCACGTTCAGAAATAAAAGTTCTTTAGTTTTTATTGAGTATAGTACGCTCGAACAATAGCCATTATTTGAGAGAGAATATTTCAAAAAGGCGGGCCCAATTTTTTCAACATGGCGGCTTATATTTTAGTAGCTGTGTGTAAAAATATTGCCTGTCTGTCGTTTGATGTTGTAAATTGGAAATTGAATAGCAATATGTTACGGTATTTTTTCGTAGCAGGTTTTTTATTAATTACTGATAGCACTTTTTTTAATCTACGTAAACAGAAGGCCTTGATAGTCTGTATTTATTCTGAAAAAGTGAAAACTTAGCTACCTTCTATATTTACAGAAGCGTTGCTGTGTACATCTTTTTAATTGCTGGATGCTGGTGATCTCGAATTCTTGATACCCTGTTTTGATTCCGTAATAGTTACATATTTATCTTTGCAGTTTCATTCGCCCTTCCAGTAGCTTATGCGTGAAATAGTAAAAAAAACATCCATCTATCCATCCTGATAAACTTTCACGTTTATAACATTGATAGTAACTTTTTTTTGCGTTGCGGTAAAATCATCAAATGAGTCCTGGACCCAGGGCAGAGGAGCGGGAGGAACTGTCAGATTCGTACTGACTAAAATCCACTCCTTCAATAGCCCTTTACGTTCCAGGGTCGCGGTTATTCGTTAGTTTCGCGACCCGACCTGACTTTGGGACTCTGTAGAGGGGCCCCGTCATAATGCTGAAACTCTTGGAGGCGCGCGTGGAACACAACGCAGAGTCAACCCGGGCATGGTCCGTGGTCAGACAGCGAGTCGCCCATTACTCGCCACCCGCCCACAATGTTAGTAAAATAATACATTTTTGGCATAGCAAAACGACAGACCCATTGAAAAGACAGTGAAAGTTGGAAATCTGTTAAACTGTTGTTACTTTAAAATAAGTCTTTATTCAACTAAGTTTAAGTCCCGGTTTACGTCTTGCTGCCTGGCTCCGCTTATGTTTTGCTCAGTAGGATATAATTGGATTTCCGTCTCTGTCTGCTAGACAGTTAACTTCGCTCATAACTCCGATTTAAAATAGGATTGAATACTTTAGGAGTTTAATATTTGTCGTGTCTCAGTGAGAACAAATTATTTAGTGAACATCTTTCGTTTTAATAACCAGCTTTTCAACCTAGCTAGCGACTTAGCTTTCAGAAACTAGCTACCTAGCTAATATAGGTATTCATTTATTTATATATAATGTTTTATTTATGTATGTATTTTATGTGCAAATGGTACACCAATACCTACAGTATTGTTTCATAAAATCCATCCAATGACGGTATTATCGCTAAAAGCGATCTTTTCACCATATGTATAAGATATTCTATGTACTTGTGATTTGTATGGTATTCATAATAAAGTGTTGGTATTCTATCTATGTATCTATCTTCACTCAGTCGAATCTTATCCCAGAAAAACGTAATACAGTGACAAAAGCTGTCTTATGTATCCAGGTAATAATTTATCTTTTTTCAGTTTAGAAAATATCTTATGACTTTACCGCTGCCCTAGAACGTACAGAGCAACTGAAGGAACAGTCTGACAGCCCATTTCGCCCCACAGCTCATTTTAGATGATTTTCCACCCCTAAAGTATTCGTTTCAAATCATTTCAGCTGCTTTTGACAATGCACAAACACGCCTGTAATTCCTGAAGAGTTAGTAGGTACTATACTAGCGAGCAAAAGTATGGAATCGCCTAGGTATTTCGATTTCGAGAGATCTTGTGTACCTACTTGATAACTAGTTAAGATTTAAAAAAATATTTAAAGGTTTAATTGTAAACTTTAAACTGATACGAAATTCTATTAAAATCACGCCTTTATTAAAGGTGCATTCACACACATCAGTCGCGTCACGTCACCGTCGCGTCACCGGCGCGTCACCGTCGCGTCACCGAATGAAACTTTTAAGGAAATATTATTTGTCTTGCCTGACCGGTGACGTGACTAGATCACGTACCGGCCACGGCCGGAAACCGGTCACCGTACTGACGTGGAACAAAGTCTTACTAGGAGTGTAGAAACATTTTGTTTTTTAACCCTTTTCTTGGCAATCGGGCCGGTGACGTGACGAGATGGTGACTGATGAGTGTGAATGCACCTTTAAGGAGCTATCCCGGACCAATTCCAAGTAAGTGGTTCTATACTTTTGCTTGGTAGTTTATATCAGTATCGCTACTTACGAAGATAAGAAATGAAGTCGTAATGTGACAAAGACTGTAGGACCTAAGGTTCAAAATGAAACAAAAAATTATGAAATATAGCTTTAATCACTTTTAATAATGTATCTATTTACATTGGACTTAAAAACTATAAAAAACTGGATTTCTACAGTAAACATCGTAAAAATATCGTACGCAGTACAATTTACAGTAGTTTAGTGGAATAGGGCAACACTGATTCAAACGTAACGGTTATAAAAAACGAAACGTTATTTTAAACGAGGCGTTTTTTCTACGATCCGATATTTCGAAGACAAGAAAATTTGTGAAACATTTCATTTGTACAAAAGGGCGCTTATTATATGGATTTTCATAGTTGATTATGGTTTATTTTTATTTTTACAAGCAAACCGATTCAAATACATTAATTACAGTACATAATCTTTTCACTTTTCGTACACGCCCGTTTTCTTTAAAAACTAAAGGAATACAACATCTCATGTAACTACAACTTTGTCATGTACTTGTTCAACTTAATTAAAATGAGTCTCTCACTTGAAAAATGTTTGAAAAAAATAAAACTATGATTTCATAATGACACATTAATTTAAAATGCATAATTAGTTATATCAGTACCATTTTGGCTTCGAAAAATAATAACTTGCTTGTCAGTTTTTCTGTGTATAAACAGTGTAACTCGTAAACCAAAAAATTATTGATTACATTTACACAGAAAAGTACCTGATTTAAATAGATAAAAATGCTACTTAACGCCACTAACAGTCAACATTTTCAAGTGAGAAACATAATAAGTATACAATTAAAAAAATAAAATAAATAGACACATAATAAAATGTTTACAAAAATATGCACCAAAACGTAAGCGAATCTTAAAATGATAACATGA
Organism: Agrotis ipsilon; assembly: GCA_028554685.1. NCBI lineage: Eukaryota > Metazoa > Arthropoda > Insecta > Lepidoptera > Noctuidae > Agrotis > Agrotis ipsilon. Next base: position 14,076,840 of record CM052972.1, read on the forward strand.
TAAAAATTATAGCTACCAAAATAAGCTAACACATGGTTTTAAAAGTTTTAGGAACTATTTCTCGATAAAAACGGGTACTTGGTTTGAAATGTCAAATTGTAGAAATGTCATGGCAGAGCAATACAGAAAAAAAAATTGCGTAAGTGACATCTGTCAGCAAAAAAAAGAAATGTCAAAAATTGGAATTGACGTGACAAATCAATTAAGTATATTTAAAATCGTTGTAGTATATTATCATGTAAACGTTTAGGATTTTGATTTGTTTTTTGTTCCGTCTTTATGACATGATCTTATTTTGTTCGTTTGGTGACGACACATCGAGAACGCCCTTTTAAATTAGTGGACGCACCCATTGAATAGCAATGTCGAAGCAATATCTAAAATAGTTAATTAAAAAAAAAATCGAATGATTTAAACGAAAGATACAGCTCTTAAATAAGCATTTAGAATCTGTTACATCAGTCATCACAAATCAATTAAAAATCTGTAGAACAGTATTTCTGATATTCTTAATCTGCTTTCTGCCCCAAAAAAAACTTAAACATTAGTTTTAGTACCCTCTTGTAAATTATTGTGACACAATTTTGTGTAATTGACAGCTTAAATGTTCGAAACGGAGGGTAGTCGTAAGTTTACAATCTAGTCTTTTACTTGAAAGCTACCGTCAATGAATAAAACCTCATTCTACAATTTGACATTAGACGTTTTAACGACAATGTGTTTCAAAGTCAAACGGTAGAAAAACGTAAAGACTAAGAAATAAAACAATTGACGTACTAGTATAATTGTAGTCTACCGAATTACCGGGAAAATTCATTGAATACCAGTAAAATATTTTGGTAAATATTTCGCAGAAATAGCAGGTTCGTTTTTTACTAAAAACATCAATCAAAAGATCTGTCTGACATTTGATAGATACACGAAAATAAATGTTAGCAAAAACAGCCTCGAACTAAAAACTAAAATGTTGTTAACTTAGAAATACACGAAGTTAAATATTTTAGTACAGGGTGACCGGTGTTTGAAATATGTTGCACATTTTTTACAAAAAGAAAAAATTAGAAACATAAGCAAACCTCTATTTTGTGACCTCGTTGGTATATTTTTATTTCTGTACCATTCATGCTGGAGTGCATACAAACGGTCCAATTTCTAAATGAACTAGAAAACTAGAATAGAAAATTTGTTTAAGTTGGGACAAAACTTTACTGTGTCATTTTAGGGTTACCTCGCCTTGGTACAGAAATTGACAAAACGTTCCTGGATCCGTATGAAATTGGACTGTTTGTAGCACCTTTGGTTGTCCAAGATGTTAAAACTTAACTTTCCAATAGTTGAAGGTTAATTAACAAATGTGCAACATAAAATCGCGAAACAAAAGACCTTTACAAACATATAACGCTTATTACACAAAACTATTGACCTGATCAATAGAGGAAAAGCGAATTATTTGCCTCAGTCTTCCATAATAATCTATGTGAAAATCATTAAAGCAATGTGCTGATGCTACAAAGAATGCTTCAAGGAATGTCAAATAAAATGGAGTATATGAACAGTTCTAAACAGATGGGAATAATACGATTTTGGAATGATATAAGTCAAGAGTTCTCATGTCTAGCTTGTGTTTAAGATACTTAAAAATTCAATTACACTAATCTTTTCTTCTCTCTCGTATTAGATATACGGCAGTGTAGCACTGGAAACTTCGAGCAGTGACTTTCGAGCAAAACAAAGCTACAAAAGATAAATCTTGAAATTCAGTCAGAATATAATGAAAGCAAAAATAAATCTGCTTGAAACCGTTCACACACCACAAAAGCGTGTCAATTTAGAGTAATCAGTCTTGGAAATTGATGAAACAATCGTCGCTACAAAAAAAAACATCATTTATTTATCATCCATGTCTTAACCAAGGAGTACCACAAATAATAAATACTTAAAATCAACAGTGAACGCGACGTCCATTTGCGTTACAATGATTATATTAAAAATGGTCCATAAAATTTACGCATCAAGTAAAAAATCTAGCACAAATGTCTATTTACAGGAGCACCGCGGAAAAAAAATCGTAAAAACACGTCTTTTTCACTGATATCGTGACGTAGGTCTCTCCTCTCACTAAAAGCTCATTGGCACTTTGGTAAACCTTTAGTCTAAACTATTACACTTCCGTACCATCCTCTCCTTCGTCTTCAAACAGTGGTTCGTTGGGGTTCACTTCTGTACTCGGCTTTTTCTTCGGCTTCGGGGGTGGTCGTGGAGGGATCTTTCCACTCCTGCCTAAAGTCCCCGTCCCTGATTGGTTCAATACACTCTCGTTCTTTTTCCCGTCGTCTTTAGATGGCGAAGTCGGCTCTTCTTTGCTGTCTACTCTTGGAATTCTTCTTAAGGAACCAGTTTCTGGCTTTCCTCTTCGACTAAGAGTACTACTGTCTGATATCTGGGATTGCGCATCGCTTTTGTCACTAAACAGAACTTTTCTCGGTTCGGGTTGTGGAGTGGAAGTGTTCTTAGCTGTCCAGCTCATTCGTGGGTTCACTGGTTCCTGAGGGCCCGGAGTGGATAGCTGGTGAGATAACTGAGAGCTGATACTGTTCCTATTCATTTGTTGTGGGACAGGTGAAGGTGCTGGCTCTTGTTCCTCAATAGGCGCGTAGAAAACTGGATGTTGGTTGGGATAGACAGTCGGTGTAGCTGGTAAGGGCCTGTTTCTCATTGGCGAGAATTGGGGTTCTGGGCCTAGGCCCGTTTTATTTAACGATAGCACTGAACTGCCGTCCGCTGTGGTCCTCAGCCCAAGATTATCGTACAAGGGTTCCTGCGCTTCCGAGCTTGGTAGGATTTGCGTGCTTGCAGTACTAGACCAGCTAGGCACTCTGGGCCTTCTCGGTATAGTCACGTACCCTTGCCTAGGAGTGACAACAGGAGGTGTAATAGGCGCTGTGAACGGAGACTGAGAACGAGAGTATGGCAGTGTTCTGAAGAGATTTTGGTTTGTCATGCCATATATCGGAGAGTGTATTGGGCTGATCGGATTGAGCTGTGGTGGCAACCTAGTGGTATCAGGCACGGTGGAAGCGTTGCTAGCTGCTGGAGATATCTGGGCAGCTCTGGGAGGGAACGAGAGGAGATCGGGAGGGTAAGCCCGACCATCGGTGCGGCCATATTCCACGTTGAGGGCGTCTTGTGAACGTTTTGATGGTTGATCGAAATCTAGCGAGCGCTTCTCGTCTTCGTTGTGTGCTGAAACAAAACGAAATTATTTATAAATTTGTAAAGTAAACGATACGATATGCACTGTTGATCGGTCGTTACCATTTCACCGAAGCGAGTAATCGTTTCTTATCAAACATACGATAACTATTCCCTATCAGTCAAAGCTAACAGTAAAGCTCTACTAACTTCATCGTATCTTGTCAGAAGTACTGATAGCGACTGAGGGTATGACTTATTGGATCCAAAGCTTATCTTCTAATACATTATTAAAACTATCTATCGGCTAAGTGATTGAACTTTTTACTTTGAACGTATATTTTTGCGGTTGTGTTAGCAATACAACAATAGATTTTTGGAAAGAATTTGCAACCTTATTCTATGATTTGACTTGATATTTCGATATTAGACTTGGTGACTAGAGTCATGACTGTGATAATCTGGTCTGATGCAATATGCTCAGATCATCTAGTTTTTTAAGACTTATTATGAATTATAGAGAACACAAAAAAATTACACTTACCAAAAACAGAATCATTGTCCAGCAATGTTTTGTTCAATTCAGACATTTCCGTCGCTCCGCTGGTAATGGATGGAGGGGCATCATATCTTCTTGGTGGCTTAGTAACTGGGTTCACAGCAGTTATCAAGCTCTTCTCCATTTCAGGTATCACTGAACCTTCGATCAACGCTTCCCCATTTGAGTTGTCAGACTTCTTCTTGTCAGAACCGCGCCGTTTGCAGCAGCAGTAGCAGAGGATCACCAAGATTATTAATAAGATGGCCGCGGTACAGGAAACGCCTATTAATACTGGTAACATGTTATTGTCCATCCCTTGGGGGACGACCCCGCTCTCAGGGGGATAATGTGCCACTGCTAAGGTCAAACTCCTTTCTTCAACACCACCATTGTTTTTGGCAACGCATAGGTACTCCCCATTATCTGTACTCCCCAAGTCCACTATAGTTAGGTTGACCCATTTTGTATTGTCATGGTTACTCTGTGTGATGTAGTATTTGAGATCTCCTTGGTATCTGTAAGCACCGTCTATGATTTGTGCGTTCATCACCCAGTTCACTTCTGGTAAAGGATTGCCATTAACCTGACAAGATAGTGTGACATTGTTGTCAGATGTCCGCAAGGTTGTGCTGACGGATGGGTATACGATACTGGGTTTGCAGGCGAAGTCAATGGAGTCCAGCTCTTTCCAAAGTTTGCCGTGAACTTTTGGAGGCTCTACACAAGAAATGGGGGAAGTGTAAAAGTTTTTGCTGATCACCCAGTTTCTGAAAGGTTGCAGGTAACAGTCGCAACGCCAGGGGTTGTCGTGGACGTCTAGGTTTGATAGTGATGTCAGTGCGCTTAATGTGTCAAGTTTTAGATACTCCAATTTGTTCCCGTCGAGTCTAAGAATGGTCAGTTTGGGCACGTTCATAAACGTCTTCATACCCACTGTTAGAATTCTATTGTTGCTTAACTCTACTTTTTGTAGGAATGGCAAATTATTGAAGAGACCGTCTTCTAGCTTTTCTATTTTATTATCATTCAGCAGGATCCACCTGATCTTTGCAGTCTCTCTGAATGTGTCGGCATACAACATCTTTATGTCATTCTTCGACAGATCTAATTCTATCATAATAGCGAGTCCACTTAGGCCGTTTCTCTGGATCGTAATGATCTTACATTCTTTTAGGATGAGTTTCTTTAAGTTGATTAGGTCGACATCTTGGAATGCATGTCTCGTGACTTCGTACAGGTCATTTCCTGTGAGGTCGAGGTTTTGAATCTCTGAGCTTAAGTTTTTCGGTATGTCTTGTAGATGTGAATGTGAGCAGTCTGCTTGTTTATTCCCGCTCGACCAGAAGCATTTGCACTCTTGTGGGCAGTTCGCCGTGAAGTCGGCGACTGCTGTGGCGAGGAAGAAGCTCAGGAGCAACCAAACTTGCTTCTCCATTTTGAGATCATATGTTTTGAACCTATAACAAAAAGAAACATATATTAGCATTTGGTTCCCTTAAACAGAAATGGAAGGCGTTGGAACACGCACGACAATTTAATGGGTACATAAGAAATGCAGCCAACATGGTTTTATGTATCAGGGCTTTGTAGGTTCTGTACTTGGCTTTGTTTGAACCCTTTGGAATAGGATTAGGGCTTTCTGAATTATTAAGTAGGAACACATCAAACGTTTGTAACAGCTATTATAATCTAAGATACGTCACGGTATCGGATACGTGTGTTTGTACTAAGGATTTTATTTGACAAAGGTATAATGAGATAGTAACAAAAGTGTATCCATAGTAACACGTAATGTCGATAATTCTTGTTGAATTCACTGTCGAGACGTAATTTAACGTTTCAGCATTTTAGCTTAAATTCAACGTACTGTTATGTGAGGTATATATATATGTAATAAATAAATAAATTTTATTCAAAATTATACCTACAAAATTACATGATATCACACATAATATGTTTTTTTTTCTGCTATTTATTTTTAATGATGTAATGTAGAGGCTTCGTTTTATATTTCACGTAATTCTTCGTAACCATTCAAGCTTTGCTGTCTCGCCGTACGGTAGGTAGGTTGTAAAGCCATAGGCAGACGTTACTATTTGCGATACTGAAATCACCATTTTAAACTGTTCGGGATCCGTCCCGAACAATCAAAATGAATGCTGATGGTAGATATGTAAAGTGAATTTATTATATTACAAAACTTGTAAATCACTTGAGAAGTGGGAACATCTAGAAACAAGAACTTCCATTATAAGTTTGGGTCGACTTAAAAAATGCTGTCCTACCATCAGAAAAAAATACGTAGTATATATTTTGATTCAGCATTTCCAGAGAATATTTTTTTTAGTTCGGACTCGAAATAAACGAATAACCACAATGTTCCACCTTATTAAATTCCATATAAATGTGCCAACCATTATCAAATAAGTGGAAACTAATGGACTGCAAAATATAGAGAGAAAACGAAATATTTTTTCTGGAAAATGAAGATTTATATCTCAATAAGACTCCTGAAGATTTATTGAAGTCGGTCCTCGTTAGTGCGACAATTTGAACTGAGTTCGTGATAATTACAGTCAGTGAGAGTAAGGGAGCGCATAAACCGCGAGCAATTTGGTCGTAAGTGCGTTCCACAGTGTGATCTGTGCCTTATGTTTGTATTTTACGTGTGGTGTAAGTCGTTAGCGAGAGCGGGTGAGCAACTGTAGAAGATATTTGAAAAATAACGCCTAACTTGTACTTACAAATAGTAGATTTTTCAAAAAAAGAATTTATCTGTTCTAATAGATCGTTTGTTTAGATATTTCATGGCGAATCAGATATTTGATTTAAACTGTTAGAGAAATCGAGGCCCCTGTTGTCTCAGGTTTGGACCCAGTCAGATGCATTCCTTTTTGTAATTTATTTCATCCTTATTAAGAAACACATCGCGAAAACCAAAAAATCATAGGTGGATTAGTCCACTCTATCTCTTAACCAGAAGGTCTGTGCCACATCAGTAGGAACATTATAGGCCAATTTATTATGCTAAACTGATTTGAGCAAACAAATCATAATTTCGTAATAAGATATTGATGTCTATAACCCAAAAATACGTCGTATTTCATCCGCTACCCAAATCTCTCCCCTCTTATAACTTGGACCGTTAAAATAATGTCTTACAGTAACGCTCCTGAATGTTCGAAGCGCCGTGAAACTGGCATCTCTTTCTTATGTCTCGTGTTATTATACCCCCGTCTTTCTGACGATCACCCTGCGATTTATACGCGTGAAGACATGGTATGTTCGACGGGATATGTATGGTACCAAAACTTTCGAGTTTTAACTTCACTTTATTATCTTTGAACAAAAACATAATATATCTCGCTTGTTTTTAGGTGAAGGTCTAATGTTCATAACATTAGTCTTTTTTTAATGTTATACATAATGTAGCTTTTTGTACTTGAGTGAGAATCGATCTCGGAGTCATTTGAAGTCAGGGCCCTATAGAGGGCCATAGCCTTGCCGTGGTCGCGGGACATACGTATACCGCGACTCCGGTACTCAAAGGGCTACCAAAGAACACCGTGGATTTTAGTCAGTACAAGTCTGGCAGTGGATGGGAGGACTCATTTGATGATCCTACCACGATAAAAAAAAAATTACGTGTGGTAGGCAAATAGACCTGACCGCACGGGAGGACTCATTTGATGATTGAGAAATAAAGAAAAATACATAAGATTCACTTGAAAACATTAGTTTTGTTTCTAGTCTGTCCCAATTAGGTACCATTAGAATGTACGAAGCTTTCTACGAGCTTTTCTCATTTCGTTTTTTTTTTTTTTTCTGAGAAAAAGGAGATAGGCATATTAGGCATGTCTGACTGTTTCAATTAACATCAATTTAAATCCAGACAGACTACATTAATCTTATTCATGTTACATGAACTTTCAGAGTGGCATAGTGTCTTATTTTTCTTTATAATCTACGACTAGCTTCTATGCCGATAACCGCGTATTTTTTATCTTTTTTTTACGTGGTATAATCATCCAACGAGTCGTCACCTAGGACAGAGCGGGAGGGGCTGTCAGACTTGTACTGACTGAAATTCACTCCCCTGCACGCGTAGCATGGCGATTCTTTCTCTATTCTACCAAGTAAAGACAAAGTTATTTCATCGTTATTTCTATACAAATCGACTGTTTTTTTGCACAAATATGACACGATTCTTACACCAATAAACAATAGAATCATATCTTTTCTATATTTTAAACATTTCTATGTTTAAATCGATAAAAATCTTTTACGTTCTGTCGTTTTGTCTATTCTCCCGTCGACAAAACCCGTTTCTACAGCGCCATGCTACGCGTGCAGTAAAGGCCTCTCCCCAGTTCCCATGACTTCCGATATTCACGTTCCATGGCCGAGTGGAATACTAAGCTAATCGTTGGTTTTGTCCAGCTCATCCCGCCGTCTTCTACGAGGTCTGCCGCGACGCCTTTTGGCTGTGTCAGGGCTCCACAAAATGCTTAGTTTGGCCCACAGCTCATTGGGCATGCGGCAGCCGTCGCCGGCCAACATTGAGCTATTATCACTACGTATAGAGACGACACCACGTATCACCACTATGTCCCATCCAGGATGAGTGCGCTCGCCTATGTTCATTCAATTATTTGACAGCTCTGTGGCGTGCTCTAGGGGCGCGCACTCATCCTGGATGGGACATTGCCGGCCAAGCCCAATTTAGTGTAGCGGTATTTTGACCAACGTCAGCAATTTGTGTTTTTGAGCGCAATGTGTTGTTGCATACACGGTCTTTTAGTTTGACTATAATGATTTACAAATATTCACAAAAATATAAAAGGTTTTTTTCAATCGGCATGCATACGCATGTCAAAGCAAAGATTCAAAATGGCGGACGGTATGCTTTTTGCATTCCTTTTGAACGGCCGAATTTAAATTTCGAAGTCGGTTTGTCTGCGTTTGACGCGGAAATCAAAGGAATAAAATAAAGCATGGCTGCATTTTAGAGGTGGATAAAAATACAAGTTTTTTAATAGTATTCATTTCCGCACGTGGAATATGGTAACTATGAATAAAATTAATCTAAGTTATAAACCTGTGTGCTTAATGCTGTATAGGTGGTTATTTTGTGTGAAAGGGTAATGTAAGTCCAACCATCCATCCTCACTGCCTACTTGGCAATACAATAACACCGACTTGTGAAAAAGAAAAAAACGCTTTTGTCAAAAAAAATATTGTTATTATCTGTCTCACAAAGGGTCAAAAGTGGTTTGATATTTTTATATCTTTTTTTACTAGCCTTCTCTGTCCTATTTCTGAGTAAAGGCCATTCCTTTCAGTTCTCTCGATGGTGTGCCTCTTTACGCCAATTTAAAAGGAAGCCATCCAACAGGTCGATGCGCGACGGCGCGTTTTGTTCCACGCGAGCCTCAAAGAGTGTGCCCATAATGACGGGGACCGGGATTTTTAGAGGACCAAATGAAAAGATAAATATCAATTAATTATATTAATGTTATTTACCCTGGCTTGTGTACAAAACAGATTATTCCAGATCAAACCAATAAATTCACATTTTAATAACCCCAATCATATAAATTCGCTGTACAATTTATAGTCATAAACTTTAATATGGTGGTCATAAGTACCAATATATGGGCGGTCCACAATGGGCCAGTGATAACCCTACAATGCACAGTGCCGTCAATGAGGGCCTGTTGTACCGGGGTTACGCTTTTATTGACCCACACGAGTTGTTTACGGTTAGGTGCGGACGTTGGAATTGTGTGGATGCGTAGTACGTTTAAAAATTTGTATAGTAAGTTAAAAAGTTGTTTTAGAGTGAGTTTGATAAGCCTCGGTGTCTTTGGCGAAGGTTTTTGAGTATCAGAAAAGGAATGATACGATTTTCTTTATGCATGCATACCTAAATTATTAAACATTTAATGGTAACTTATCTATCGCTTATTATTTTCCTTATTTTAAAAACCTTTCTTATACATAGTTATGAAGTAATGTGTTATTAATTGTGCACTAGTTTTGATACTGTAATGTAATATTTTGCATTTTTTTTCATAGAGATGTCACTATCTTGTAATTATAATATTTTAAAATAAATTACAACAAGTTTTTATAACACACGTGAGTTATGCAAAAATAAAGGCCAAAAATATGAATTCAATTTTTTACAAAACTGTACAGAAGTGCATGCAACAAATCATCATTTCTTAATAGCGCACGCAGGGGGCCTATCGTGAAGTCTTAAATTGATAGTAGTTCCACTGTAGAATCGAAATGGTGCTAGGGAACTTGTATAGCTCTGTATCTTTACCACCAGGGGGGGTATTACAACGTCATAAAACCAGGCTTGTTTCAGTGAGTGAACGAGACGGTGCTAGACGACTCGTATTGCTCTGTCACTTTCACTCGCCGGAATAAGCCTGGTTTTAAGACGTTGTAATACCCGCCGCAGGTCGCCGCATCCACACTAATCTCGCGTATGTCTGCCCCCAGTATTAAGCGAGCGCATATGTTAAATGAATCAATTCTAACTCGTTAGACTTCAGACATTCCATGCCAGCGCATCACTCGTTCATTGTGCGTCTTTTAAATATCAAAGTCATTACAATGAAAAGGTTAGAAAGTGAAAATGTGATAGATAAGAATGAAGAAACTTTGTTCATATGACTAAGGTTAAAGCTACACTAGGCCGCGACGAGATCTGCGACACATGAGCGATTACAACCAATGCTTACGTATTTGGCAACACCGTACATCAGCGATACCACGTGGATCCTGTATTGCTCATCCAGTCGCATCGCAAATAAAGAAAATTGAATAAAGTTTTTGCATGATATGCAAATAGTTCTGGGTTTGCGTGTTTGTGTATGTGAGTTTCTATGTTTGTAAACGAACCCGCAACACATGGAAAAATCCCAGTGTGGAGCTGTGTCTTAAAAGAAAAAAAAAAGTTTGATGCTCATAGCATAGCCAACCTATAGGAACATTTCCTATTGCTGGAACACATAGGTAATTAGGTATGTGTCCCAGCGTTTTGTTCAGTTTTTTCATTTCCAAAGGAGGTCCTTTCGATGAGGGGGGGAAATGAATGAAAAAAAAACTAGAATGAAGGAAAAAAACTCCTCGGATTATTTCAACAATTTATGAAGCCCTATGTACAACCACGAAAAGTTTCAGCCTTAATATGTGACATTGTAAATACAGACTTATATTGCTGACTGTACCCATGCACTCTCGACATTCAGCCGACTCGAGAAAAAAATTTACAAAAAAGATCTTTGGCTATGTTTTTTTTCGAAATATCAGCATTATTTCTTCGTGAACATATGGTTTCGTCCTAGCAATGTCGTTGTAGAACATTACTTAAGGGTACCCTAGTCGGTCATTCTTCCATACAAACGTAGTTTCGCGATTATTCCAATATTTGACGGTTTAAATTCTCATTAAACAATGATCTACATTCATCTCATCATTGTCTAGTCCTGTATGGAATCAAAAAAGTAAAAAAAAACATCTATTATTAGTTATGGGTGTTGAAACTTCCTTATTTTAAGCCTAATTTTAACGAATCTTTGGGGGGAAATAAATAACAAAAAAAGACAGTAAATTGTAAAATAATTTCCATACAGAAATAGATAATTTGTTCAAAATTCTAGATAACTTTAATTTGAACAGATACATTCAGTAGTTTTTTCATAATATCCAAATTCCCGAAGGTCTTTTGAAAAGTTGCAGTAGTTCATTATTCAAAGTAATCACGCATTCATGAGTCAGTCGAAGGGTGGAGTATGTCTGCATAAGTGCCCTAGCTACTTACTGCTCATCCATCCTATCGATACGTGATGTTGGATGAAGTAACAAGCATTTTAATCCCGCCCGCCAACAAGTTCGTCCCGCCGACTAGCGCATCCTTAAATCTTTTAGAGGGCGGGTATGTTCAGAGTGCCAACAAGAAACTGCCCTCACTTAATTTTAAGAATAAAATTCTTGCGGGTATTTGGAATTTTGTGTGTATTTTTACTATTTATAAGTTGATTACTGTTGTCGTTTATAAAACTACAAGTTAAACATTTATTGCTAACTTTTATTGCTATTCTAAAATAAGTAATTTAATTAATTTTTCATGCAACCATAATTGGCTAATATTTATAGCGTCCGGTTAATAGGTAATATACAAGCTTGAATAAAAGTAAAAAAGTAGATTGGCTATCCCTACCCAAAATACTGAGTGAATACGTTAGAAACAACTAACCTTAGATATCTATTTTTTGACTAACTTTCTGGGTTTATATTACCAACATACTTTAGCAAAGTTGACTAGTATAATTTTAGCAACAAACATTGCAGGCTCCCTCCGAAGCAAGTTACGTGGTTGTAAATAGCAGCAACTTGTTTACTTATAGCCGTTATGTTTTTTTCAGTGTAGGCATGACGTAAATTAAAAAAAATGTATCAATAAATATAAGCTAAAGATACAAATAATGCACAAAGATTACAAAAATAAAATTAAAACACAAAACATCATTAATTAGATGTAAACTATTAAAAAATAAACAGATACATTAGTACTTATATATGTAGCTACCTCTAACCTTCAAAATAAAATTAAAATAAAACAAGGAAAAGTAAAGTACACTAAGCGTGCGAATGCAGAGCTTAGGAATGCGGTAGTGCTTTTGACAAGGATGGCAAAGTACTACACTGCAGGCGCGTGAGGTGGGGCGTGCGGGTAACGGGGGGGGGGGGGGGGGGGGGGGCTCTTCACCTCAGACCCCGACTGCATTCAACTCGCGCGCTATCTGTAGGTAACTCATTCTTAGAAGCTTCGATTCCCTCGATAGGTCTGTTAAATTGCAACACCAAATAAATAATTAACTGTGCCAATGTTCTTTATTGGAAGCTCTCGACTTCTTGGATTGCCAAGCTATTTCAATGATAAAACTTTATTTCAAGAATACCATTCCCGGTTTAATTTAAATTCAATCGAGAACGGTAATTATTGATTTATGAGGAAAAGCTCCTTATAGCGTATTATGAATTTTCGTGAAAAACAGACGTGTTGCTTTAACTTGTAGCGGGAATCGAACCCACACTAGCTAGTCTAATAAAACATTAATTAACGCTGTTATCTGACTGGACTAGTTATCTAGCTTACAATTTAAAGTATAAATAAGGTTAAGATCTAATACAAGCTCGTTAAGGATGGCTATGCGCAAATTGTTTGCAGAAGAACCACTTATCAATGACCAAAAATCTAGAAACAGTATGACGTATACATTGCATTGACATATTTATAAGCAGGTTCTCTTCGAAATCTACCCAAATATTGCTTACAAAATGGTATGGTCAGATAGGGTGGGTTAATATCTAAATAATCATCAATCAAATTTTAGGTGGTAAAATTATCAAATGAGTCCTGGACGCCCTGAGTTGAGCGGTAGGGACTATCTGAGTCGTCCTGATTAAAATCCACCATCCACACACCACTTTTCAATTGCACTTTACGTTCGAAGCAGCTCAGAGGTCTTACAAATGTAGCAGTGACCCTGGAAGTAAAAGGGTTATTCAAGGAACACCGTGGATATTAGTCAGTACAAGTCTGACAATCCCTCCCACTCCACACAGGGCTTAGAGGACTCATTTGGAGATTATACCCTTAAAAAAAAAGGTCTTTTAAGGCTTAACCTAATCTCGGACAATGTTCATCATCATCTTCCTAGCGTTTTCTTAACTTTATTGGAGTTGGCTTCCAGTCAAACCAGATTCAGCTGGATATCAGTATATTACATGGACCGACTGCCTGTTGGACCTCCACAACCCAGTAACTGGGTAATACCATACCCCATGGTAAGACTGATTGTCAGAGCTTCTGACTAAGAGTAACGACTGTTAAAGATCTAAAAATGACAGCCGGGACCAACGGCTTTACGTGCTTTTCGAGGCATGGAGGAAAGATTTTGATTTTTGACGCTTAATAGTTGTTCTTCTGAAATTTCTTTTTCCAGTGCTTCGCAATATAAAGGCTAATGGACCATTGAAACATTAACAGTTTCCGATCTAGTGGCCTGTTGTGTTCTTATCATTAAATATAAGTACCAATGAACACTCGTTAGGAGTGTTCGATATTGTAAATGATAATTTTATCGGACTTCGATACTGGTCATTTGCTAAATGACGTCAAGTTTTATTAAAACTTAGGTCAGATATGGAGCTAGAGTGGTTAAATTGTTAACCAGGTCGATTTGTAACGATTATGTAGTTGCTTTTTGCAAGGTTGACTCGTGGACTCCAGATATCTAGAAAATCTTCTTTATTTTAAATGATTTATTGTTATTGGACATTGTTGTAAAAAAAAATATTTTACAGTCGGGACATGTATAATTTCTTAATTGATTTTATGTGAACTGGTCTTATTGTTGACTTTTGATTATTATGGAAAGACATTTTTATTTTTATTCGAATTATTGATAAGATTCTCTTTTTAATGTAATTTAATTGTTTCTTCGTGTATTGTTAATTTTATTTTTTGTAACATTTTCAAACACAACGTAAATTGTTTTATGAATAATGAAATGAAATGATATATCCTTCTACGCTCTGCCCGCAGAAAAGCTCTCAGCAGGCCAACAACTGCCATGGCCATTTTGGAAGACCATAAATCGATTGCGGAGCCTGGGGCAGGTTCCTCGCTGCAATGAAGAAGGATGCAACTGCGGAACGTCATCACAAAGGATGGCCCACCTCCTCACTGGTACTTTGTGCAATATGAGGTGGACTGGGACTTGTCCTGCCACCACCAACGCCATGAATGTGGCAGAGTTTGTATCAAAACTTTCTTATCTCCTTCTATAAAAAAATCAATTGCTGTTCGTTTGTCTCGCTGAAAGTCGAGAACGGCTGGACCGATTTGGCTAATTTTGGTTTTCAATTGTTTTTGGAAGTCCAGGGAAGTTTTAAAAGGTGAAAAAAAGAGACGGTAAGAAGTTTGCCGGGTCAGCTAGTTTATAATATTTGTTATATAGACGATGGTCACCTTCTTCCCATCTCTTAAAACCCGCTCACGACTATGTTTTAAGCATTAGACATTAATTATTTTGTAAGCACGCGAATTCCCCACTGGCAGCGCCTCGTGGCATGTTTCAAATATTCCTATACATAGCTGTCGTAGGGAAGTGGACGTTTCGGGAAGTGGACATTTTGGGAAATGGTCATTTTGGGAAGTGGATATTCTGGGAAATGGACATTTTGGGAAATGGACGTTTTGCAACCGGTGGACATTTTGGTAAGTAGACATTCTGAGCCTGAGCGATTTGATCTTACCGCTCGCCGCCCCGCGCTAAGTCACCGCTCACATTGCAGTAGCTGCACACACTACACAGTTGGTAGTTAACAATCAGCATCGTAATTCACCCCGTAGTCACAGCGCATGTGTTGCGGTGACGTAAATACTTGACTGTCGAGCGTAACTGACTGACATCCGATTAAGTCCCTATTTATCCTAAGAGGAACAGCGAAAAGCAATCGGAATAATTGCATATGGTGACATTAGGGTGTTCATTCAAGGAGCTTCTCTATTTTGTACGCTTTCGAAAAATATTGATTTTTTAGAGCATTGAGAGAGCCAACATTATATTGCAGAAAATCAGAACTGAATTCAGGCCGTATGAAGTAATCGTGACCTTTTGTTTCATTTACAAACTATTGGCTAGTACCTACACAAAACTATGTACCGCAATAGTTCGATTTTTTCAGTCCTTCGAACCGGATCAAGTAAAAAAGTGAATTTAAAAAAAAGGTTCTATATTCATAGAAAATACATCTTGAAATCGTCTCATATCTCGATTTCAACTTACTTCAATTACAGTATGCTAAATGCATTATCCGATAGCTAAGTTAATAAATATAAATAATAACTAGGTAACTATTATATAAATATAACTAACCTAACCTATCTTATTTCAATAGCTTTTTAAAATTCAGGAAAATAAAGTGCAGAATAAAACAATATATTTTATAAGAAAAGCTTTGACTTTGTATAGAAATTAAAGACAATACTGAACAAGGAGTTTTCATTAACAAAAGAATTATTGGAAGGCAATTTCGACGAAGTAAGTATCCTTTGTTTAAAAATCTTACAATATTTTACTAGAACTAACATTATTGAAAACGAATTATTTAAGGATACAGATAATGAGATGAGAATTCTAGATAATTAGGAGATTCCTTAATTAATGAATTTACTAGTATTGGTAGGAGTCTTAATATAAAATGCCTGGAGCTTTTTGAATTTATTTACGTCTCTTTTCTATTTATTGTTTTCTTTTTGTTCTTTGTAAAAGAGAGTCTTTTTGAAAGATTTTTAATAATAAATAAATATTCCACAACTATCACACAACACCATCTAGTCCCAAGCTAGGCAGAGCTTGTGTTATGGGTACTAGACAACTGATAAACATACTTTAATATTTCTAAATACATACATATTAAAGATATCTTACACCCAGACACAGAACAAATGATCATGCTCATCACACAAACATTTGTCCTGGGTGGGAATCGAACCCACGACCCCCGGCATAGCAGTCAGGGTCACTAACCACTAGACCAACAGGCCAGTCAATTGATAACTGTGAACTGCTAAGGGAAGAACAACAGTTTTTATTAATTCTCAACCGAAAATATATGTGCACATGCCAAAAGACAATCTCGCAAAGAAATTGAAAACAAGTTTCAACAGGATAGTTCTTAGGCCCTTCTTACACAAGGCAACGCATGTTTCCGATACCTTACGATTTCGATATCCAGGCGACTATCGCAATACAATCCATAGAGTTTCGTAAACACGCACGCGTCAATGGATGTCAAAGTCATAAGGTATCGGAGACTTGCGTCGCCTAGTGTACGAAGGGGCTTAAACTTTCGAAAAAAAGTGGCTGCGACATACGGACGGACGGACAGACAGACATGACGAATCTAAGCCCCTTCGTACACTAGGCGACGCAAGTCTCCGATACCTTACGACTTCGGTATCCAAGCGACTAGCGCAATACAATTCCATAGAGATTCGTTCCCAGGCACGCGTCAATGGATGCTAAAGTCGTAAGGTATCGGAATCTTGAGTCGCCTTACGTACGAAGGTCCTAAGGGTTCCGTTTTTTGCCATTTGCCTACGGAACACTAACCCCGCGTTTACACCAAGAAACAAGTTAAATACTTGTTTCATACAAATCTTGTAGAACACTTGTCAAAACATAATTTGTTTGTTTTATACATGTATTGAGAGTGTCTCAAACCATAATCTCAAACATTCTTTTGTTCACACTGTGTAGCCAAAAAGTGTTTATACAGGTATAAAGCACATTTGCGTTTGCACTGATGAGATGTCAAAACTTGTCAAATACATGTATATATTATACCTTGGTGTAAACGAGGGGTAAAAAGGTAAGGTAAAAAATGGAAAACAGGCAATACCGACTTCCTTTTCCGCAGGTCCAAATTGAAATGGACATTTGATATGTTCGGCAAAGAGATAGAAATCAATTTCGTCTGCGTAACGTGAAAAAGAATGTTTTTTTCCTACAGTCTCCCAATTTTGAATACTTTGTGTTCAAATTTTATTAAAAAACGGGCCTGCGGTCACATCTGCGTGTAACAGTTATGAAAGGTTTCAATTTCCTGGAATTTCCTGGGTAGAATTGTTTTTGAAGTAAGAGGTTTTTATAGCGATTTTTTATTATTTCTACTGGAACTGGATTTATCAAAAATGTATTTTTAAAAGCTGGTAGCGTACTGAGAGTCTTATTTATTTATTCATTTATGCACACAGAACACAAAGGTACTGCTTATTTCAATGAGAAATCTCTTCCAGCAGACCAGCGACGTCGCGGGACTTATTTCTATTACCGTGACCCCGGATCATAAAGGGCTACTGAAGGACACCGTGGATTTTAGTCAGTACAAGTCTGACAGTACCTCCCGCCCTGTCCGGGGTTGGAGGTCTCATTTGATGATTTTACCACGCCAAAAAAAAGTATGGCGTCTCAAAAGGCTAGACTCATCCTCAATACAAAAGGATGGAAAATCGACTTCAATAAAGTAATATTAAATACAAAATTCTACGAATATTCATAATAATCAATCTTTATCCTTCTATGATTCTCATAATACTCTCATATGAAAATAACTACACGTGCCATCTATTAAACCCACTGGAATTCTTTATAAACACGACCTTTTTATTAAAGATATTTTATATATAATTTCAAACCACCACTTATTATTATAATCTTACTAAATGGGTATGGAATATATATTTAGGTACGTTGTCCGACAGAAGTAAGCTCTTTCGTACACTAGGCGACGCAAGTCTCCGTTACTTGCGACTTTTGTATCCATTGACTCATGCCTGTGTAAGAAACCCTATGGAAATGTATTGCGATAGTCACCTGCATACCAAAGTCGTGAGGTATCGGAGACTTGTGTGTACGAAGGGCTTTACACTTCGGCGCACAGTAGCCGCCCATTTTGGTTCCGTATTTACACGAAGGTTTCCGACAATTGCCGAGACTGAACGAACTCATCATCTTTCTGCCCTTATCCCATTTTACTTGGGGTCGGCGCAACACGTTTTTTTCTTCTATTCTCCCCTATCACAAGTCATAGTATCATTTACTCCTTTTTCTTTCATATCCTTTCTTATACAATCCATCCATCTTTTCCTTGGCCTTCCTCTTCTTCTCCTTCCATCAACATTCCGAGACTAAAAGAATTGTTAACAAGTAATATACGTGTGGGTTAAGTGCGTGGGCATGGATCACAGCACAGGTATCACGGAATTATTTTTTATAAGTGACGAGCTATTTTACATATTATAAGGTTTTCAGACTTCCTCACTATTTATAATGCCTGACAAATGACAGCCGGAACTATTGTATTGTATAACGGGTTGGTGTCCGCAACTCCCAGTCAGAGAATCTCGAAGCCTGGGTTGCGGGACTATCGGGTAACCGTGGCTCCGGAATGTAAAGGGCTATTGAAGTACACCGTGGATTTTAGTCAGTACAAGTCTGAGGGCAGGCTCCTTGGTGGGAGGACTCATTTGATGACTTTACCACGTAAAAAAATTTAGATTATCTGCGATGGCTTTAAAACAAATGAATAGCTTGGGTGAAGTCTGTGCCAAAAATGTTTAAAATCGATTCATTGATTCGTGAAAGCATTACAATCAAACTCATCATCATCAACACCTTATAATGTTCCCACTGCTGGGACACAGGCCTCCTCTCTGAGTGTGGGAATGGGCACATCCACCACGCGGGCCCAGTGCGGACAGGTAGATGTCACATATCTTCGAATTGGTTCTAGGATATACCACTTTCCTCACGATGTTTTCCTTTACCGTTTTGAGAGCAGTAGTGATGAAATAAATTACACAAAGTTATGCACCTGGCGGGGTTCTAACCCACGACCTACAACTCGTAAGTCAGGACCGTTACCACTGGGCTATCACTGCTCTTCAAACTCATGCATTCATAAATTAGAATTGACGAGAGGAGGTCGAAAATTGTCCCAGTTTTCGGAGACTAGCGTCGCGTTGTGTACGAAGAGGTTTACTAGTTTCAACCTTCCAGTCGCATCGCAAATCGCTGCTTAATGTAGCCTCAGCCTAAGTGCCTTTCCATCAATTAAGGGAAGTGTGAAGAGAATCGGAGCGTGATGGGTATGTAATCGAACCAATGGGTTGGCGGTAATGTTGATTGTAACTGTTACTATGTTGGTTTTTCTAACGCTATGTTTCTACTGCTTTAGGGAAGTTTTGTTAAGACACGCTCCTGCCCATGAACTTGTGTTACTTGTGAAGTTTTGTCATAAAGATATCACATAATATCATCATCTGCCTAGCCTTTTCCCAACTATGTTGGGGTTGGCTTCCAGTCAAACCGGATGCATCTGAATATCAGTATTTTACATGGAGTGACTGACTATCGGATCTTCACAACCCAGTGACTGGGTAATACGATACCGCGTGGTAAGACTGGTTGTCAGACTTTAGACCTTCTGACTAACAAAGACAAAGTAACGACTGTCAAAGATCTACAAATGATAGCCGGGACCAACGGTTTTACGTGCTTCCCGAGGCACGGAGGAAACTCACTATGACAGATGGTGACCCATCCACAGACCAACCTCGGCAAGCCCGGCTTAACCCGGTAGGCCGATGCCTATGCGGCTGTAATTACTTAGCTCCTCTAAATAAACAAATCCTAATTACTTTTATTTTACCGGAGCAGTGGTGGCATAGGTCCCGACTTACGAGTTGTAGGTCGTGGTTTCGAACCCCACCAGGCCAATTACTTTGTGTAATTTATTTCATCACCACTGCTCTGAAAACGGTGTAGGAAAACATCGTGAGGGAACCGTCATATCCTAGAACCAAAAATTCGATGATTTGTGACAGCCACCAATCCGCACTGGGCCTGGGTGGTTGATTATAGCCGACACCCTCTCTCAGAGAGGAGGCCTGTGTCCCAGCAGTGGGAAAATTATAGGCTTGATGATGATGATGATGATGATGAAAGCCCTGAAATGCAAAAAGCAAGACTCACAGGATGTTATCGATGCGCTTTGTGCTGCCTGGTCCGAACTAGCGGTCGAAAAGACATGGGGCCAATCTTTGCCCGCATTTGTGACTGGCGTGTTGGTCTAGTGGTTAGTGACCCTGACTGCTATGTCGGGGGTCGTGGGTTCGATTCCCACCAAGGACAAATGTTTGTGAGATGAGCATGATCATTTGTTCTGTGTCTGGGTGTAATTTATCTATAATATGTATGTATTTAGAAATATATAAATAAGTATGTTAATCAGTTGTCTAGTACCCATTACACAAGCTCTGCTTAGCTTGGGACTAGATGGCGTTGTGTGATAGTAGTGGTATATTATTATTATTTGTTCGCCTTTGCCCAACAAAGGGACTTCCACGGTTACTAAGAAGAATTGCACTTTGACAAACCCGCAAATAAAGGGACAGTGGTTAGCTATCCGAAATAGCATTCAATCATCTGATTTCTGGAAATCTGTTCAATAATAATCCAAATCCTGATTAGTTTCAACCATCGAATTCCATTAAACAGACAGCAGTGATGAACACAAAGGCAAAACAGCCTTTCAAATAACTGGACATGAGCGCAATAATCATTTTATCAGTTAAATTGAAAATTTCAGGACAGCTAGCATCAATTTATGGAATTCAATTGTTATGTCAGTAAAACTAAATGTCTTTGATAAAATGTTTTCCTGTCTTTTATTTCTGTAACTAGTGACTAGCCACGGCTCCGCAATCTCTACTATATCATGTACGTTACATACATACAAACCTTCCTCCTGATCCATCCGATATATAAAAAAAACCGCATCTAAATTCGTTGCGTAGTTTTAAAGATCTAAGCATACATAGGGACAGACAGACAGCGGGAAGGGACTTCGATTTATACTATGTAGTGATTGACCCACTATAATGATGCGTTGTAAATAATTGCGCTGATAACACTAATTTTGTTGTTTAAATCAAAATGTTTTGTAAGCCCACCTACCTAATATTCTCATTTTTCACCGGCTTTATAAGGAGGAGGAAATTCTCAATTCGACGGAATCTTTTTTTATGTATGATCCCTGATTTCTCGGCCATGCCTGAACCGATTTGGAAACTTCTTCTTTTGTTTGAAAAGGTACACGATTTATACACACTATAAACGGTCAGCTAATACTGGTTTTGTATAGCTCGATATGTATCTGAATGTACTACGTAGGTTTAATTTTCTTCAAAATGTTTTATTTTCTGCCTCTCCCACCCTTATCATACCTACGATATATCAGATCTACGATATATAATATAGTACGATATCGGCCATATATTCATCTGTCATGGAAACAGCTTCAATTTCCCTAACCATCAGATCGTGTTGGGGTTAATCCGACACGATGGACGCAATATCGATACGTTATCGAATTATCGGATGCGTTTGAATGCACAGGTGCATCTGTTTTGACGATTATATGCGAATATGTTATAAGTTGAATATAATAATGTTCCACAACTATCACACAACGCCCCATCTAGTCCCAAGCTACGCAGAGCTTGTGTTATGGGTACTAGACAATAGATAAACGTACTTATATATTTCTAAATACATACATATTATACATAAATTACACCCAGACACAGAACAAATGATCATGCTCATCACACAAACATTTGTCCTGGGTGGGAATCAAACCCACGACCCCCGGGCATAGCAGTCAGGGTCACGAACCACTAGACCGACAGGCCAGTCAATACATACATGCCGTAGACCGATCGTTGAATTGGCAGAACTGAAGACGACTGGGGATCAAACTCGCAACAAGCTGTGCAGCAGTCGATGCATCAGCAACTGCACCAACTCTGCCGTCAAATATTTTATGGATGGGACAAACAGTTGGTGGACAAACATTTGAAGGCACGTTTAGCGCGCCTGCCGGGGTCGCGGGACTTATTACACCACCGTGACCCCGGCACATAAAGGGCTATTGAAGGACACCCTGGATTTTAGTCAGTACAAGTCTGACAGTGCCTCGCCCTCCCGCCCTACTCGGGGTGCGAGGATTTATTTGATGGTTTACCACGCTAAAAAGAAAAAGGCACGTTTAGCGCAGTGGTTGGCCGATTGGACTGCTGAGCTGCGTGTCGCGGGTTCGATTCTCGCACGGAGTTAATATTTGCATGATCTACAAGTAGTTTTTTCGGGTCTGGACGTTTGTGTATGTGAGTTTATATGTTTGTAAACGCACCCACGACACAGGAGAAATCCCTAGTGTGGAGCAAAGATTTAAAAAAGTGTGGGGGCGAGGGGGCAAACGACGCTCGCAGCAAAAACTAGTTTCTAAAGAACACAATACAGCCACTAACTACGAAAAACAATAACAAGCATAACATACTCAGGTAAACCATGAGAAAAATATTTTATCCCCCACAAAATTATTGCCCCATTATCGTAGTTTGTTTTGCGACCCCTAGCCCTATTACCATAAAATAAACAAGCCCTATCTGGAGGGTCGCTGGCAGCAAGAGATTACAGAAACTGTCATGGTGGAAATTTTATTTTCCACATTTCTTAATCTTTTCGGAAACCACGCGACAAAGTTTTGTTTTACTTAGTAAATTCATCAAATCGTCGTTGTACCTAGGGCGGGACGAGAGAGACTGGCAGACTCGTACTGATTAAAATTCACGTCATCATCATCATCCACAGCCAGTCTTCACCCACTGCTCGGTTTAGGCCTCTCTTTATTCGTGCCAAGCTCCACGGTCTTGCGCTAGCCTCATCCAGGACATTCCCGCAATGGCAACAATGTCGTCTGCCCATCTAGCCGCCGGACGACCAACACTTCTTTGTCCATTCCTTGGACGCCACTCTGTCACAGCTTTACTCCATCTGCTGTGCTTTTTCTGTTGAACACTTGTTGAAGAAAGTGTAACTGCAAAACGTGAAATGTCGTTTTGATTGTCAAGTGTTCAACAGATAACAATCTACATTAAAGTACGATTATTAATTGTAGTCAGTAAAATGACATTTGTTCACTATAGAAATGTACTTCCTTGTATCAGTGCCAGTTGCACTTGTCATTTTACTGACTACAATTAAAAATCTTACTTTAAGTGCAACAATATCATAGAACGGTCACTTTCACCGTTCTAAATTTGTGTTTTTTTTTTCTCATAACACACTCCCTGCTTGTCCAGTTCACCTTAGTCATTGGCATATGGCCGACCCAGGCCATGGTTGCCATAATAAAAATAGAATAGAATAGAACTGATAATAATGTTTTTGTAGACGGTTAGGATCTATCAAAGACCCGCACAGCCATCTTGTACTCCCAAGGGAAAACTTTGCATTTACATCGCCAGTTTCGTCACGAGCTCCGTGATCTTTAGTAAAATGGGTTCTCAGTACAAGATTAGAGAAAGGCCTTCCCAAATAGATAAACATAGGGTTTTAACGCGGATTCCTTCGCTCTATTGAGTCGGGTGAAGGTTCTGGGGCGGTTCCTTGTCCATCAAACACTTTGCTTACGGTATAGGATGTTGAGAAAAAGGAAAAATGTGGTAATGAAACGTGTGTTTGATATGTATATGTGTATCTGAACTGAGTATGGAAGAATATCTATATTGTTTGTTAGTGATGTTGTATAATATGGTATACTAATACTATTTTCACATACTATTTTTATGGGTACGTATCAAAATCCCGAAACTTCATAATACCTATGTTTGAAATACCGACGTCCGAAACACCGAAATTCAAAATACCGAAAGTTCATAATACCTATGTTTGAAATACCGACGTCCAAAACACCGAAGTTCAAAATACCGAAAGTTTTAAATGCCGATAGTCGTTATGTTTTTAACAACAGATGATATTAAAATAACAACACGATTTTATCATTTTCCTAAACAAATCTAGTGTTTTGATCAGATCCCTAAAATGGTTCAGTGAAATGACAAAAATTTCAGAAAAAGTCAGATCTTCTATCTTCAGTTAGAACTAGGTTTAGCCGGTTAGAACTAGGTCTAACCTCGGGACTTGCTGGCACCCCGACTCGGACAATTTAGGTTGGAAGAGGATGGCGGGGTCTGAAAGACCCCGCCATCCTCTTCGTGGTTATTTTTTTTTTAACCACGCAGAAGTAGGAGCCCCGCTCCGCGGGGCTTCGTCGACTTGCTCCTGTGAAGGAAATTTACGGCATTATAAACTCCAGGTTTTTAAATTTCAAGTTTTTAAACTTCGGGATTTTAAACTTTCGGGCAAATGAACTTTCGAAATTTAAAACTTTCGACCAAAGAACCATTCGGCGTTTCAATTTTCGGGATTCCGTCCATCGGTATTTTAAAATTCGGTCTTTTAAATTTCGGTATTTTAATACGTACCCATTTTTATTAGCTAAAAGAGGACCTCGTGGTTAAATAAGTACAGCCACACAGGCTAATCTTCTGGGTTAAGTTGCGCTTGCCGAGGTTGGTCTGTTTATGGGTGACCATGTGTCATAGCGAGTTTCCTCCGTGCTTCGGAAAGTACGAAAAGCCGTTGGTCCCGGCTGTCATTTATAGAACCCAGTTACTGGGTTGTGGAGGTTCAACAAGCAGTCGCTCCATGTATAATACTGATATCCAGCTGAATCTGGTTTGACTGGAAGCCGACTCCAATATAGTTGGGAAAAGGCTAGGCAGATGATGATATTTTAGCTAAAATTTCCACGCCTTGCAAATAAAAACAATAAAGCTTTTATGCCTTATGAAATAAGGACTTTACTCAAGGATCTGTCTCTCATTTAAATCGGTTTTAGTTATTATCAAAAGCCACTTTTATAATAATATCCAAGTTTCAATATTCCTTATTGAGTGGCACTTCAAAAACCTATTCTTCCTTCTTTGTGCTTAGGTTTATTTGGTTTCTGAACGTAATATCAAATAACATCGATAAACATTATCAAGTTATTATTCTGGAAGATCGTCCCACATCTCTGTTTGAAGGTTTCTGAGAAATATGCCTACGTTTGCTTTTGGGAAACTTTTTGGAAAAATTCCGCTGTCTTAATACCACCTACATAGAATGTACTCGTGTCATAAATATTACAGCCAATATTTAAGGTTAAGCCGTGTTTGCCTGACCTAAGCAATCGCTTCGAATCCAAAGACGGGTAAAAATCCATGTCAAAAGTCAAAAGTAAGTACATAAAGCCGTTGGTTCTGGCTGTCATTTGTAGATCTTTGACAGTTGTTACGAAAAATCAGAAATCCAAAAATCTGAAACTGAGTCTTACCAAGAGTACTGTATCTAAGCGGACAGCAGTGCGCAGGACAAGTTCCAGCAAAAGACCGCGCGCATGCCGTGCACTTTTTACACGAACCGTTTCGACCCAATTTTGACCCCATTATTGCTCAGTGCCTTTTGCAAGTACAGTACCGTCAGCACGAGTTTTCAGTATTTGAGACGTAAAGTAAACTGGAACTTTGACGACTTCAAATTGACAATTTGCAAGGAAAAAATTAGTTCCTTCTTCGCACACCAGAGGCGCTGTTCCATATCTTCATACAAGAAACGCTGTAAATACTGGAAAAACTCTGTAAAGTAAAATGGTGAAAACTCGTGCTAGGGGTACAGATATAAAATTGTACCTACGTAAATACAAAAAATACTGAAATTTTGTGATAAGGCTGTACCTCCAAATATAACGAGTATTCTGCTGAAGCCGACTCCAAAAGAGAGTAGAAATAGAATTTCACCACCAATACAACAATGAAAGTGACTACAAAAACCTATTTCAGTGTAGGACCAATGGAATGTGTAGTTATTTTCTACTTGATCGCCCTCGTACTATTGTGTTTACAATATATGGTAAAAGACGGAAGCTCACAGCGATTTGTTTCGATAAAGGCTACATTTTTGCGTTTTTCTCGCAGCTCCGGTCGTCCGCGCGGCCTTGCGGAGTTGGTCAAACTGCTGTACATACAGTGTACCACGCGGAGAGGGGGAGACCGTCATTTCTTTAACGGATTCATTTTCGCTTTTGAACTTGAGATGGGGATTGAACCTTTCAATCTACGTCGCGGTACCTATTGTTTCTTCTCTACGCTTTATACTTACTTATTTTTATCTGTCTCTGAGCTCTTTCATATCTTTCTACTTTTAGAAGTTTTCTGTAATGGATAGGTAGTTTATCCAAAGGCGGTTTAATTAGCTTTACTCGTAATACTAGAAAGTGACCACATGCTCACACAAAAATAAAGAAAACATTCTCATGCTTTGAATCGTAATTTTGCCAAGTTTTATGCAAGCAAGTCAAGGTTTTCGTTTGGCAGCGTCGACAACAATTTCCAACTTTACTGTATCTGTTGAGATCCGACAATCTACTATTCTATATCCACTTCCTAATGGTGCACCCCAAGCAACAGCACCACTGCTAGACTCCACGAGACAGCCTGGCTCGCGACCATTGTCCTGTCAGAATCCAGTGCCAAATACTTTTCACGAGCATCATCATCATCATCAGCCTATAATGTTCCCACTGCTGGGACACAGGCCTCCTCTCTGAGAGAGGGAGTGGGCCATAATCCACCACGCGGGCCCAGTGCGGATTGGTAGACCACGAGCATACTCCTTGTATATATTAAAAAAGAACATCTGCTTATGACTTCTACCACTCTTTCATGGTCTGCCTCCAACCTTTGCGAAAATGGCCTCATTGTCTACCACAGCATCTTGAACGCTTTCAGAGCCTCTACCGACCATAAAACAATTTAATGTACGTTACAAATTACTCTTCGTAATTAGTTTCAGCACTAACTTATATGAAATGGATAATTATTGATTGTGGCTCAGGGTACCGGTTCCAGTCAATTATTTGGGCGAAACATTTTTTTTTTCGTAAAATCATTTTAAAGCCCTATCTTTATAGGAGAAACGAAACTAATATTAGAAGCTGAATCATCTAAGTATCTAATATTTTAGATGAGAAAGTTTGATTGGATGTATTTCACTTAACCCTTTCAGCGCCAGAATATTTTGGTATCTTTATACTGTATGCCGTCATACATATAAGCAGCTACGAGATAATTCGTACTTGTCATAGTAGAACATAAATCCATTAGACTATTCCGACTATGAGTATATTCACATTGTGTTTAAAAACTCCAGCTTTATGTGTAGTTGATTGTTTCAAAGCTTATCAACTAAATATTCTATTTCTAATGTTGAAAAAACGGAATTATGTCTTCTTTTGTTTTTTTATACTACTAGTACCTTATGTTTGTCATATCATAACTTTTTCCCATTAAAAGTTTGAAGTTTGAAATTACCATGCATTTTCTTTGCTAATGCCAATCTTTCAAAATCCGACCTTACCTGTAGTGCCAATAATTTTTTTTTTGTGTAGAAGAACCTACAAAATCTACGAATATATTCGTAGTCGGCACCATGGTGAAATCCCGCACCACGAGTTATCTCTTAGCTGGCACGCAAAGGGTTAACACGTCACATCGGCTGAACGGATTTTGATAAAGCTTCAAACATAAAGCAATGATACTTTTAGAGTGCGTTTATTGGTTCAATGGCAACATCTAATATGGCATTTTTTTAAGGAACAATCTATTGCAAAGATAATGTACCATCTCAAAATTAATGATGTTACAAAGGTTCTGTAAAAAATTTACCGATCTGAAAAGAGAGTATATGGAGTTTCTTGCCAGTTCCTCTCCATTGATCTACTCCTTGGAGTGGGCATCTACAGTACTTTCACAGTTTATTATAATAAGACAAAACAAAACATAATTATGTTGGTACTGGGACTGTAGCAACATAATTTTGTAGTGTTTAATCTTATTTTTTTTGTTTTCGTCATATCAAAAGTGCCTGAATCTCGCCTAGTTGGAAAAAATGCTTTGATTTTGGTTAACTATACCAGGGAATAAGTCAAAATGAGTCGTAGATATGAGCAACGCTTTTAAAGCAACACGTGTCTATAACCTTAAATCCCCAAAGGAATGTAACTCGCAATGGCAATACAAAATACTTTTCAACTGTTTAGTTAGTTCAAAATATATGCCACTAAAACCTTTTTCCTTATTATCAGGCCACTTGAGAGTTTCCCTTAACAATATCAGAAACAATTTAAAGACTAGCATAAAACGTAAGTAGCGACAAGTACTTGGAAGTGTGCCTAATGATACCGCAATACCGGAATTAGTGGTACACACGAGAGTAGAATGAGCTCATGTATTTTTCCCATGGAACTACTCAACGACATCTGCTACGAGGCTACGACCCTTAAATAAATGAGGTTCTTTGGTTACAACGTCATCTGCGGGCTTTTGCCCTTAAGCAAAATACTTTTTATAATATTTATTGAAAAAATAATAATAATTTGTTTTGGATTCATTTGACAATATACTTTGCAACGACAATATATTAGAGACTCCGCATGGACGTTCTAGGAACAAAAACTATTCTGTCAACTCGCTGATGTACTGCGTAAGCGAGGGGGGCAGGGTACTGCGTTGTGATTGGCTAACTCAAGGTCTATTCTGTCTCAAGGTATGTTCACGGCTCACAGGAGTGGTCGAAATAAGACGGATATAAAACTTTTTTGCCTTATGTGTTGACAGACATCGGTCGCCTGTTATTAGGAGTCTAGTAATATATCGTCGTTGATACTTTGGTTTGTAATGACGGTTAAATTCATTCTCCGGGACACGTAGAGCTTCATTGTCGCGATGCTTTTCTGGTGCGCTACTGTTGATTCTGGCTTTCAAGAATTGTAGTGGTTTGTGAAGTGCTGTGTGATTGTTACTGTTTAGTCTATCTATATACTAAAACCGTAACATTTTCAGAGATCAACGTGACCGAATAAATCGAAACTGGCAAAGATCCCAAGAGAAATCTTACAGCCTTCAGAAAGTAATGACGTTGGTCATTTTTCATGTTTTTTATTTGTACAACTTCATAATGTTTTTGGATGTTGCCTAGTTCTTGAGGAGCTCGTGGCTAAATATATAGGGACAGGCCGACCTTCCGGGTTAAGCCGCACTTGCCGAGGTTGATCTGGCTGGGTGACCATCTATCATAGTGAGTTTCCTCTATGCCTCGGAAAGCACGTAAAGCCTTTGGTCCCGGCTGTCATTTATAAATCTTATAGAGTTGTTACTGTTAGCCAGAGGCTCATAAGTCTGACAATCAGTCTTACCATGGGTTATCGTATTACTCAAATACTGGGTTGTGGAGGTTCGGTAGGCAGTCGCTCCATGTAAAATACTGATATTCAGCTGCATTGTGCAAAATGATGTGAAATAATAAATCCTTGTCGGCCGAGATTGGATCAGATGGAGCAGATATTTTGTTTGAGTAGAGACCACGTAAAGGCAGACGTTGTATGATGGATGAATCGAAGGGTGGCTGGGATCGGATCGTTGCGGATTGTCCAAGACTATGATGATTGGCGTTCTTTAAATCGCCTTTCGTTCAGGAGTCGACCGCAATTGGCATTCACTTGCATAAGCTGATTAAAAATTAACTTTAAAAAGGATAATTCTTTTTGTGTGATTTCTTTATGCCCGTGCCACACATGTGATCAAATAAGTGTGCACATGCCTGCCGCCGGCCTAATACACAGCAGTGCGAATTGCGAGCTATCGAAATGCCCCTGCCACACATGTGATTACTTATGTGATCAAATAAGTGTGCACATGCCTGCCGCCGGCCTAATACACAGCAGTGCGAATTGCGAGCTATCGAAATGCCCCTGCCACACATGTGATTACTTATGTGATCAAATAAGTGTGCACATGCCTGCCGCCGGCCTAATACACAGCAGTGCGAATTGCGGTGTCCCACTCCGCCGCGGAGCCACCATGTTAAAAACCGATCAATTATATCTTAAAATGATGTTCGTCAAACGTACATGATGTACGTAAACTGTTATTGATGTACCTGTATCAGGTATTGCGAAAATTATGCGTTAATAGTGGCTCTGCTGGGAAGCATACTCTCTAGCAGAGCCACCTAGAATACATACTCAGGAATGTTAAACAGAAATGAGCTATCGAAATGCCCGTGCCACACATGTGATCAAATAAGTGTGCACATGTCTAGCGGCCTTAGATAAATACTTTATTGTTACGGTTATAATAATAGTATTTTTATTATTATAGTAACAAAAAAGATTTCCATTTATCAAAAAGATCGCAATCTTTCTTTAATGTGTGTATGATGAAAGCCTTGTTATTTTAAGACAAAAAATATTTCAGAACACACTTTATGTTGAATTTCGTGGAAAACGATACCTATGTATCTTTATGAAAAGGTTGTTTCTCTGCCAAAAAAAGAATCTCCAAATAAGCCATATCTATTTTTAACCATATTTATTTCTTTATTAGAAACATTTACTGGTAAATTATCGTGTTTTCGGTTCGCTAAGTGTCGGATGCTTACGAAAGTGCCTAATGCCGGATATTGGAAAGTCGTCAGGGTGGGCCGCAGCCATTAATTGGCGAAGCCTGATATCGGCCTGTTAATGACTTAGTACGTGATTGTAAGAGTAGGGATAATAACTCATATTTTCGGTAATGGAAAAAGATACTGTAATATTATTATTTTTTTCTTGCCAGACAGATGAAACAGCGACTCGAAATCTTTAAGAAACAACTATTTGATTTCAAACAAACTATACCCATATATATTTATTCGTTTGTTTATAGGATACAAAATTATTTGTTCCTTCCTGGAATATAACCAGCGATACGCAGCACAAAAGCCAATAGCTCAACCACTGCGACAACTATTTCTCCAATGGACGCAATGAACGCACAATGATGAATCCCTTACAAGTGCATACCTTCAAATTATTCATTTCAAGTAGGCCAGTTACACTGTACAAAGATTATAAATAAGATAGTAAAAAATTAGTTCTAGTGCTACAGTAGTCACAAGACATAATAACTGTAGCAGTAGTGTAGGTATCATTCTAAAACGTAGATATCTATTGAGAAGACTGGGCAAAAAACTCCATGGACACCCAATACCCAATTTTTTTTCGCTTTTCCCCGCACGAGGAATTTCTCCTGTATCGTGGGTACGTTTACAAACATGGAAACTCACTTACACAAACAACCAGACCCGGAACAACTACTTGTAGTTCATACAAATGTTTGATCCATGCACAGTAGGGTGGGTCGCTTTTGTATGGAAAAAAATAAAATTGTCCAATACGTTTTGTAATAGTAAAAAAAAACGTGACCCACATCCATTTATGAAAAAACAACGAAAAAATAATTTTCTAGTTTAACCCCTTCTACCCGCGCATTGAGTTTGAAAAACTGAATTTTTTGATTTTTTTGTGAATTATTTGAAAGTCTATTTCTCGTGGCTTATAGGAAAAACAACCACATAAACTTATAGAATTAACTGATTTTGGACTACATTTTATTATTAAGAAAGAAAAATAAACAAATAATAAGACTAAATCAGAATAAAACATATTCAAATCACGTTAAAATCTTTCTATTTTTCGAACTTAGGCATAAGCTTTCGTGAAATATTTTTTTATTCTTAATTAAAGCTTCTCTTGCTGTTTTTGGGCAAAGCTGCATAGATGCCTCTGTAACTGTTTTTACAGTCCACTCCACAGCTTGAGTATGACACATGGTAGCCTCAGAAAAAGGACTTCATCATCACCACCTGACTCAAACAGGGAATGAAGAGTCTCATCCGGAACATTGGTCAATATAGGTGGTAGGGAGTAAGATTGCTGCCAGTCTATCAAAACGATGGAAGATGAAGCATTTAATTTTATCTTAAGCACTTCAAATACTCGAAGCTGAAGGGATTCAGATGGTTTCCTTGCCTTTAAAATGCGTCTAGCGGCAAGTTCTCTCACATGTTTTGTTAGTTAGATAACATAGACAAGAACATGTTCTCTGGGTGCGCAAAAAAGCATTTCGCTTTATTACAGGATCAACAACACTCTTCAATTCCTATGGGAGATATCAAGAATTAAATATCAACTTCCAAAAGTGCCTTGCTCCATCTTTACATGTCGGATTTAATTTTATTTCGAACCAAATAGGAGCATATACTTTTACCACAAAAGTAGCGAGTTTTTTCAGTTCGTTTGTGTTTTTTTGTTTCTCAGTAGACACATAAAAGCTCATAATCCTGTTGGCCTTTGTTAGCCACCTGGCAAGCGACATTTTTCCGGGAGAGCTATTAGACAAATCAAGAGAGCACATACCACTTATGACGGCAGAATTATGTGATATCATATCGGTAACGTTGGTCACAACTGTGGTCTTTTACATTTGAAATGTTTGTTAACATACTTTCTATCTTTTCAAACTCGACAATAGACCGCTTCTCACAATCATCGAATAACTTTCCGATAGCACCTGAATAAGTATTAGGTCCTGTTGTGGTGTCATCAATTTTTGCAAATAAATGTCTTAAGGGCAGTTCATTTAAGTTTAAAAGGCATAATCTATTAAAATGGTCGGTGTCAACGCTTTTCTGAAAGTAACAAGAATTACTTAAAATAACAAAAAATTAGATAAATGCGCCCGACCTTTCAGCCAGAACTATTTAGGCGCACTGAGACAATGACGCGTGATCGACAGATTTCGCCCTTTTTCCCGACTCCTTCCCCGACACTGTACGCACGATTATTCTAATATTTTGGTTTGATTATTATTTGTATTACATTTATCTCTGAATCCAAGAATATAATTTCATTTTACGGCGTGTAGTTTATACCATAAACTCTGATAAAATTAATCCAATTTTAGCAATTTTTCGAATTTTCAAACGTAATGCGCGG
This sequence comes from Agrotis ipsilon, assembly GCA_028554685.1. Classification (NCBI taxonomy): domain Eukaryota; kingdom Metazoa; phylum Arthropoda; class Insecta; order Lepidoptera; family Noctuidae; genus Agrotis; species Agrotis ipsilon. Next base: position 14,109,988 of record CM052972.1, read on the forward strand.
GTAATTAACGTTAATATTAATAAAAAATAAAAATACATATCTTTAAGTCTCTACCCAGGTCATGTTTTCCGCACTATTACAAATCGAAATTCGGTAAAAAATATTTTCGACCCACCCTAATGCACAGCAATCCAATCGCTCAGCCACTGCGCTAATTTTGCCATCAAAAATTGTAACAGCGGGTCTAAAACGGCCTATTAGCAACGTTACTAACGATTCACTTCATAAATGAATAACAGAAGAATAACGAATGACGTTGCTAGAAATAATAATAATAATATTCCACAACAATCACACAACGCCATCTAGTCTAGTCCCAAGCTAAGCAGAGCTTGTGTTATGGGTATTGTTACTAGACAATTGAAAAACATACTTATGCATTTCTAAATACATATAATAGATAAATTACACCCAGACACAGAACAAATGGTCGTGCTCATCACACAAACATTTGTCCTGGGTGTGAATCGAACCCACTACCTCCGGCATAGCAGTCAGGTTCACTAACCACTAGACCAACAGGCCAGTCAAAAACATCAATCATGTTAAAATAGTACATTTGTATACTGTACTTTATAAATCAAACAACAATTTCTTTTCAACATGGAAATAGTAGTGTATCCGAACAACGTTTTATTCCCTAGACGCTCTATTTTTCTTGCAAAACATGGCGCCGGGGGCTTACCTGTCAGATGAACCTAGATATGTTATATTATCCAAAGGGGAAAAAGAATAATAGATGTTCCTGCCATGACAATAGTGACACAAAACATTTGTACCTATGTACTGATAGTTAAGCCCTATTGTGTTTGAATAGGTTTTACTATTGTGTATTACTAGTTTATTTCTGTTTCTATTTGTTTGTTTTTTCTCCACACGGGATCGTATGATCGGTATAAATAGTATCAGATTAGTATAATCAGCAATGTCTTGTGCTGGGACTGAGCCCTCTATTTTAAGAGTGATAGGAAAACTATAATCCACCACGCGAGCCCAGTGTGGGTTGGTAGATGTCACATGTCTTCGAATTTTTAATGTACGGACAAGCCGGTTTCTTCACGATGTTTTCATTCACCATTTTGCGAGTAATAGTAATGGTAATGATAATACTACATTACTTTGTTTAATTTACCCAAAGTAATACGCTGATTACGGACTCATGACCTAAATTAAGTCGGGGCCGTTACCACTAGGCCATCACCGCTCATGTATCCTTATTATTATGTTTTAATCGAAGCTTTGATTTTCAAAGATATTTGGAGGAACGAAAAATTCAGCTGCGAGCAGGGTTCGAACCTGCGTCTTCTGGATAAGTACTCCAGACGCGTTACCAATTAGGCCATCGCAACCACTAATCTCGAAGCTGAGCTTTATTGCATATAAATATATAAGTTTTGATTTTCAAAGCTTAACTCTAGAACATTTTTTTCACTACAAAATATCGACCAACAATCTTATGAAAAACTTGTAAACGTAATACTTATATCCTATAATTGTTTCCCGCTGTTTTACCCGCTGCTAGGCCCCTATTGGTCGTAACGCAATGTTATGTAGCCAATAGCCTTCATCGATAAATAGAGTATTCAACACAAAAATACTTTTTCAATTTGAACGTTGAACCAGTATTTCCTGAGAAAAGCGCGCTCAGCCAAACAAACTCTTCAGCTGTATCAGTAATTTAATTTCTAATCTTCCAGAAAAAAAACACTCAATAACATTACCTCTCTTAAGGAAAGTCGGATAAAAAATAGGTTACACGACGACGTTCAAGCGTAATTTCATTTATACCACTTGAGAATGTTACTCAACGTGTATATTGTATAATTTACGGGAAAATCCCCAAAAATAACAAACAGCTGCCTTAAGGTGAGTGTAACTGAAAATACGCGTCATTTTTACTTTCACACGGAAGATAAAGGGCGGTTTGTCGCCCGGAAGATATGAGTTATAAACATGTTCAATTTTCCCTTAAAAAATACAATTCATAGTGATATACAAGGGTTAAACTGATGATGGAGGGTGTGATTGTGATGCCTCATCACAAATGATGGCCAACCTAACACAATCCCGGGTCGACGGCGCGTCGTGTTCCACGCGCGCCTCAAAGAGCTGTCAGCAAAATGACGGGGCCCCCTCTCAGAGGCCCAAACCCTGCCGGGGTCGCGGGACTTGTTTCTATTACCGTGACCCCGGAACATAAAGGGCTACTGAAGGACACCGTGGATTTTAGTCAGTACAAGTCTGACAGTACCTCACGCCCTGCCCGGGGTGGGAGGTCTCATTTGATGATGTTAACACGTAAAAAAAAAACCTTCCTACAATAAAAATTTGTATGATCTACTAGTAGTTGTTCCGGGTCTGGGTGTTTTTCTATGTGCGTTTCTATTATTGTTTCACACCCACGATACAGGAAAAAAATCTTAGTGTGGGGCAACGGTTAAAAAAAGAACCGTTTGCACTTTAACGGACCTCTCCCACGCCACCACAAAACTCGTAAATGTGGCAAAGTTTTGATCGAAGCTCGTATAATTAAAACGAATCATCGAAACGACGAAGAAGAAGATTGTTAAATATTTGTCTCACAATAGATGGGCTGGCAATAGAGACACATTTATTTTATTTAAACTATTACAGACGCTATTAAACATAAACAAAAAAAGATTAAGTTTAAATCCCATTCGGAAGGTTGAGTTCGTTTGTCACGCTTTTTGCCTATTAAACTGCTGGACTATTTTTGATAAGTTAAGGAACAGAGGTAGCTGGGACGGTTATAGACATCGGGGGGAACGAAGTCTGGCATTGGTTGCAAATTGCAGTCCATTGCGCCACATAGTTGCGGGTCTGAAATGTGGGCATGTTAAAAACCCGATCTTAGACTTACAATGCTCATTTAGGGAAAATATTTTCCATACTTGAATGTGTTGGTAAATTGACCAGTCGTCTGTCAGTAAGTCTGTGGAAACAGGCTTTAGCGCCAGCCCTAATGTCCTGAGATGTTGGTAAAAACATCCTTTGTATTAGATTTTAATAAAGAAAAATCTGTAAGTAAGAGGTTGGCGTGTGGAGCAAGTTAAAGGCTGACGCGAATATAAAACCACGGTTATGCGACACGAGTTTGTGTTATGTCACCCGTAATACAAGAACATGCCGTGAGTGTGTGCACATTTTATATTTAAAATAAAAGTAAAGTAAAATTAACTCGTTTTTTTTGTCGATTAATCGACTGCTGCGTTGTTGATACGGACCACATCACCACACATAAGCTGCCGCGAAGTGATACGCGAACTAGCGGCCAACCACATCGCAAGAATTACAACAATCACATCTTCATTTTGTTTGTACCACAACGCAACTGTAAAAAGCTGCATTGATTAGCACGTAGCCACTGCTCAAACACTTTTAGCCTCTGAGGTTTGGTTTGGGCAAGTGCGCATAGACGCTTAGTTAAGTACACTGTAGCCCTATCGATTTAATGTTTTATTATGTGTCTATAAATTCAACTTTATTCCAATGTTAGAGAAAAGTTTTAACATTTCAAAATACGTATGTTTTAATTTTTCAAATACAAAACATAATCAATTCGTTTTTTCTTGATCAAAACAACTGTTATAATGTTGTGAACAAACTAATTTCAAGTTCTTAAAACGAGTTTACTAAAATAAAATACTTAAATATTGATTGAAATCTACTAAGGTCTGTGTTGTCTTGAATAAATAACGAGCGACCCACCCCTTCACAAGGGTGCAATATTTTTTATTGTAATTTAAATATTAAAATACCATCAACATAATATCCAACGTTTTCTTGTGACTTTTAAAAAGCGAAACATAAATATACCTTTAACTTTTATTGCCATGACAATAATTAATTAATAATGACGTGTTTTCTCTTTTTTATTTATTTTATAATATTTTTTTCTGTCAAATTATAGCAGTAAATTAAATAGCGCAGTAAATTTTTATTTATAGTTTGTACATAATTTTATTATAATGAATAAATCTATAATAAAAAACAATAATAAAGATTACAACAAAAAAAAAACGACTATAAAACCTTTTTTTTATTTTCGATGTAATTTTGAAAATATTTTAAACTGTCGTTTTATTTTTTCCTGGCAATTATGATTACAGTTTGAAAAATTTATCTCTCAAAAATAATTTTAAACAAATGTAAAAAAAACAGCCAAATTGATTAAGCCGCGAGTGATGTGGCAATGGATTATTATTTATTATAGAAGTCTAGAATCTACAAACATAATGGCTATGCAAATGTGTAGTCTCAGCAATTTGCATGCTCATTAGTAGTGTAATAACATATTCCTTTAGCTCGAAGCACATTACGATATTACTTGTTGCCGTATGTGTTTGAATTTACATAAAAAGATTACGTAAGTAATTGTTCTAGTGTGGATAGAATTTGTATCACAGATTCTATAAAATAATGATTGCATCATCATCATCATCAACCTGTATTCGTCCACTGCTGGACATAGGTCTCTCCCAATATGCGCCACTGAGCCCAAAGAAAGAAATAAAGAATGATTGCCTAATAGATTGAGTAGTAAATAAATGTTTTTTTTTTTATTGTGGTAAAGTCATCAAATGAGTCCTCTCACGGCTGTCAGATTTGAACTGACTAAAATCCACGGTGATCCTTCAATAGCACTTTACGTTCCAGGGTCACAGTTACCTGATGAGACAGTACCGCGACCCCGGAAATCTCTGACCCTCTAAAGCATTCTTTCGCCAGATTGTTGACAGGTCTTTGCGGTGCGCGAGGACCAAGAGTTTACAGAAATATATGATGGATTCTAAAAAGCATGGGAATCAGGTTACCCATATATTCGTGCCTGATCTCTCTTTGGTAGTATGTTTAACAGCTCAATTGTTGCATTCTGGATCACATTTGCGGGTAAACTATCCCACAGCCCTTGGGTAAAGACAAAGTCATGTTTTACAACATGATTAATTTATGTTTCTCATAGCATAGGCTTTACTTGCCTTAAATCATTGTCAATTATAAAAATTGATATCAAAATTAAATTAATGGTTTATGTGTTTTTTGTGTATGTCATTTTTTTACTAGTTCTGCAGCGTATAATTAAATGGACTTACTAAGTGATATCTTCTTAAATCACGTAATTTACCTGTAAAAAAAAAAGAAATTGTTAGTAAAATTCCAACAGTAAAATGCAATGATATTTCTGCCATTTGCTTATATATATTCATTATAAAGTCTTTAATCGCTACCGCTGCCTCTCGTAACTTTCACCAAGCAAGAGACCGGGCGTAATTCGTTTCCAATTTACTTAGTGAGAACAAATCTCTAGAGTAACTTATACGGACAATACTTCCACGCGAAGCCGCCACAGCTATTAATTACTGTAATACCATCAGTATTAATAAAATATTAAAAATAATCTGCTTTTCCATACTGTTTAACAAATTGCAGTTTTTTAGAAAGTTACATTTTTTCTTAAATAACCTCTAATTGTTGAAACTATTCCAATCATTATGAAGAATTTTGACGGCACGGGCTGCTACGCAGCGTGTTGCAAATTCGATCCCTCACGGAACAAATATTTATATGGTCTGCAAGCAATTGTTCCAGGCGTTTGTGTATGTGAGTTTCTATGTTTGTAAACGCACCCACGATACAGGAGAAATTTCTGGGACCCGGTAAAGTTGAAAAAAAAAAGAATGCGTGTAGTTTATGCATTGGTGTCCGTTCCGTCCAAAAAATCTATTATAACCGCTTCCCGCTTCCGCTTATAACTTGCACCATACAGAAATCCCAGCGCAATTTGTCTCCAATTTACTTAGATAAGAACAAATCTCCAGAGTAACTCATGGTAGCAATCCTTCCACACGACGCTACCACTACAACTATAATTAAGTCAAGGGAAATTAATAGCCTCCGTATATCAGTGAACCTATTTGTCTGGCTAGAATTTTCTATTTGTATACCTGGGCGTAGCATCACACAGTAGAAACGGGTTTCGTCTACACAAGAATAGAAAAATTACAGAGGGGTGAATTTCAACAAACGTAATTTTTATCATATCGGTGTACTTTTTCTATTATATTTTTTTTGTAATTTTTTCAGGTTTTATGAAGTTGTAACAAAAAAAATAATTGAAAAAGTAGACCGATATGATAAAAAACGGCGTTTGTTAAAATTCACCCAGAAGCTAGAGGGTAGAAAGATTGCCAAACGCGAGATAATCGCGGACAAACATACATACATTCATACATACAGGTCGAACTGAGAACCTACTTTTTTTTGAAGTCGGTTAAAAGGTAGAAAATTTTTTTTTCCTTTCCTTCAGTCGATAACGTAGCATGTCATATTCAACCATAAAAATGTCGAACTAAAAATACATGACTTTGCCTAATATTGAAGGATAAAAATTAGAATTGGTATAATAATAATTTCTCCCGACGTATATCGTGGGTGCAGTTATAAACAATTAAAAAAAAACACAAACAACCAGGAACAACTACCTACAATTTGTTCCTAGCCAGAATACAACACGCGACACGTATGACAGAAATCAATCGCTCACTCACTGCGCCAACAGCGTCGTCAATCGTCGATTGTTTAATACGACCCTATTTTAAGAAAATCCATTAATTTCACACGATGAAGCTAAGATTATACCGATACCGGCTCCCGATCGTTAGCCGCATAAACATGTCTGAAATAGCGCCAGTTTTGACAGCTGTCAAGCGTTTGACGTTTCATAAATAGGCTTCTAGTGTACTGTACGAGATTTTCTCGTTAGTTGAAGTTGGTGTAAATTCAGGCAAAATTTCAAGAGTGGTGTTGACTTTAAGATCTAGTATTTTATTAGTTTTAAAATCTTACTGGGTCGCACGTAGTATCCCGTCAGCATAAAAAAAAAAACGTAAATGGTCAAATCATTTATTTCAAGTAGGCAACCAGGAACTTTCGAATTGTCAAAGATAAAAAAAAACTACAAAATCACGGTGCTACAGTCCCAGTCACAAGACATAGTAACTGTTACACAAGGTTCAGTCGTCTACGGGTCGACCTATGTTCAGGCAAAATAGTGCCGAATTGTAAAGAAAAAAAAGTTCATTCGTGGTAGAATACTGATCATGCTTCTTGTGATGCGATTGGCCTGTAAAAATCCAACAAAATGTAGGGAAGAGGCAATTGTGGGAATCGAACAAGCGATATGTAGTGCAGCAGCGAATTATTCAACTACTGTTTCAACCGCGTGCCTTCAAAACATTGTTTACATTTTCTACGATATTTTTTTAACGATAGATTCGCTTTTGACCACTATCTCGCCGAATGGTAATCGTTGAAGACCCCAAGGCTATAAGGTGTAAGGGCATTTGACATGGGATCCAAGTCTCAATTACTTTTCTTTAATTTTTCGGTTTTCTTACAATCTTACAATAAATGCAATAGTTTCTGTGAATATATGGCTATAAGTTTGTTAATCTTTCACACAAACACTACCCAAAAGATTCAGATAAACATTCTCACACAGATCGTTTATTAACCATATTAAGACTACTAAATCAACATACTTCCGTGGGTTAGTTACCAAACTTCACTTTAATAACTCCTTAATATTATTATTATAGTGATGTTTAGTTCATACTACAATCCATATAGGTAACAGCCCTGTTTATGAAAAACAGCGGTCCATACGTGATGTTCCACAAAACTTTGCGGTCTATTTTTGTATCCCAAAGTCCTTTGTTTCAGTTTCCGAACTAGACTGGTGGAATGTTTTGCTTGAATGTGTGACTGTGTAGTTGTTCGTGCCCTTTTTAGTCCGGGAGTCGAGTTTTTGTTGAATATAACGGGTTAGCGTTGTTTCAAAGGGAAGTAGCGTTGATTTTGCAAGAATACTCTGTTTCAGAGTGGTTCAGAATTTTAGTTTTTTTTTTGGTAGGTACTTTTGCACCACACTAGAAATTTTTCCTCGGCTGTGGCTGCGTTTATACCGAGGCGACATACAAGAGAAATAAATTCGGATATACAAACAACCCGTACAACATAATAACTTGCTGACTAATACATAATAACTTATGTATTAGTTTGTACGCTAACCCAATAAAAAAAAATGTTCTATACACTACTATAAGTCCATTTATAACAACAGATGTACTATAAACTCAAAACGCACTCCGTGTAACCTGTTATAAGCTGGGAGTGAAACCTGGAACCAGTAAGAGAGAGTGATACTAGTTCTGTGAGCCTATAAGCTGTGCGCTATAGGAGAACTTTGTTGTTACTTGGGTTGAATTTTCAGAAATACGTTGAGGCTGGTCTCGAGTCTTATTGCTGTAGCTGAAATTCAGTATTTCATATGAAGCGACTGCCTATCTGACCTGAACCAGGTAATACTGACTTATACCGAGAGAAAGATACTATGTTGTTTCCTGTAAAACAGTTTTTTCAGATCCGTACAGTACCCTCAGCACGAGTTTTCAGTATTTGAGACGTAAAGTAAACTGGAACTTTGACGACTTCAAATTGACAATTTTCAAGGAAAAAAATAGTTCCTTCTTCGCACACCAGAGGCGCTGTTCCATTTTTTCATACAATAAACGCTGTAAATACTGGAAAGATCCTGTAAAGTAAAAGAGTGAAAACTCGGTACTGTATCCTTAGCACGAGTTTTCAGTATTTGAGACGTAAAGTAAACTGGAAATTTGACAATTTCAAATTGACAATTTTCAAGGAAAAAATAGTTCCTTCTTCGCACACCAGAGGCGCTGTTCCATTTTTTCATACAATAAACGCTGTAAATACTGGAAAGATCCTGTAAAGTAAAAGACAAAGTGAAAACTCGGTACTGATTTTAATCATTTTACTTGAACAGCAAACACTTTATTTGAACAGCAAATTTTTGCAGAGCTAAAACGAGCAAATACGACTAAAATAAAATTAAAAATGGCAGAAATAATATTCGTGTACCTTTAATTACATCATGCCTTAATTATACCCGAGAGGCATTATAAATAACTTTTATTTTTAATCAAGATATCTTCCTTTCACGGTATCTGTGTATGATAGAGGCATCAAAAAATAAAGAATTTCTTAACGAAAGCGAACATTAAGACGCTCCCTCATCGGGAGCATTCGCGTGTGATGTAACATGAGAGATTCGACTTTGAGCATTACATTCCTGACTGACGAGCGTGCGCGTACATTCAGTACCCCTAGCACGAGTTTCCACTCTTTTACTTTACAGCGTTTTTCCAGTATTTACAGCGTTTCTTGTATGGAAAATGGAACAGCGTCTCTGGTGTGCGAAGAAGGAACTATTTTTTCCTTGAAAATTGACAGATTTGATACAAGATGCGTATAGTGATTGTCGATTGTCTTTCGTACCTGTGTACACCTAGCACGAGTTTTCACTATTTTCCTTTACAGTCTTTCCAGTATTTACAGCGTATCTCGTATGAAAAAATGAAACAGCGCCTCTGGTGTGCGAAGAAGGAACTAATTTTTTCCTTGAAAATTGTCAATTTGAAATTGTCACAGTTCCAGTTCACTTTACGTCACAAATACTGAAAACTCGTGCTAAGGGTATTAATGAAATGTTCGAATCTGTAACGTTACATTACAGGTGAATGCTCGCGGTGAGGGAGCGCCTTTAGGTGCGACAGCCCACTCTCCCCCAATTTGCAGGAAAAAATCCCGAAAACACGGCTTGAAACAGGAAGAACTTTTTTTTTGTTTTTTTGCGGCGACATTTTCTTAATCGGTTTAATAATACTCGTATCTTTGTGGGATCATAAGGAAACAAAAAGGAGCAGAAGTAAAAACAACTTTATTTCTGGATTTTTGTGTCCATTAATTCTTAAGTCGCTCTTACAGTGTAGGCGTGGTGTAGGTATTGTATTTTATGTGTTTTTGTTGAAAAAATATGTATTTACTATGATTGACAAATCATCTGATTTAGTCTTAGTCGTAAGAAGGTTTCAACTTGTTTTTTTAAGTTCTTGTGAGATAATTTTTGAAATTATAACTAATTATTATTCAAGTATTAATTTTGAACAATAATTAGTTAAAACTAAACCACATATTTTATGCAACAACAGCAAAATAATAAATAAACTTTATGATATATAATAATAAATTTATTACTTATCAGTAAATATTATAATCACGCGCAAATAATTTTAATCTATGGACGTAATGGTAAGTATCAGCGTAAATAAGCCACTTATTGCGGTTTTTTGGTCGGTTTCAAATCCCAAATGTTTTAATACATAATTATTTAAACACAATTATTATTAAAATTTAAACACAATTAACAGTTATTATTCATGTCCTGTTTTAATGAAAACTCATACATATTTTAGCAACTGTTATTCTGTCTTATAAGGTATTTACTTTCATTGATTTACTTAAAACAATATCAGAAAATTGGTTCCAATAAAAAGTAACTATTTAGTACATTTTTATAGGAATATATTTTCTAATAATATTTTATTTTTCGTCTACTACAATTCGACAAATTAATCTATCTATCTATCTATACATATAATAAAACTGTAGAAAAGTTATTTTTGTACATTAAAAGAAAACTCAAAAAATATAGCCAGGGTATTAAAGGACAACCAATAGAACCCATTTCTAGCATTTTTAGAATTTTTGTCTGTTTGTCTGTTTATCTGTTTGTCTGTGTATTTGTCCAGGTATCACGTAAAATATACGAAATTAATGTAGATAACTTTTACACACAACGATTAAGCGTAACTTGGAGAGGAATTTAGTTTTTGTTTCATTGGAATCGGTTCAGTCTATCAAAAGATATTTGAATTTAAAGTGTTTTAGAAGTAAAATTACGGGTGCACTTTGGTCTCACAATTTCATTTCGTACGTCAGTCGCGCGATCTAACTTCGAATTCGAATAGCAAAACTACAGTGGAGTGGTGTGGTGTGGTGTGGTGAGGTGAGGTGGTGTGGTGTGGTGTGGTGCGGTGTGGTGCGGTGCGGTGCGGTGCGGTGCGGTGCGGTGCGGTGCGGTGCGGTGCGGTGCGGTGCGGTGCGGTGCGGTGCGGTGCGGTGCGGTGCGGTGCGGTGCGGTGCGGTGCGGTGCGGTGCGGTGCGGTGCGGTGCGGTGCGGTGCGGTGCGGTGCGGTGCGGTGCGGTGCGGTGCGGTGCGGTGCGGTGCGGTGCGGTGCGGTGCGGTGTGGTGTGGTGTGGTGTGGTGGAGAGGGCATTAGGAAAATAGTCCTACATAAACCTGGAATACAAGTGTCAAATATTTTTGATTAATCTAAAAAAAATCTAAATACACGGTTTATATGAAAAACGTGGCCTGAATTAAGCGCTTGCAACTAAAAAATACATTGTTAAATTCCGACATCCACGCGAACGAAGTTGCGGGCACAGCTAGTACCTACTATAAGTGTTTTTTTTTTGTTCTACACCCAAGTTCTGCAAGTGTCATAACTGGCACATTATTATATTTTAATTACCATTAAAGAAAACATGCCTAAATATGTTATATCAGAAGGTTTTAGGAAAAAAATAGCCATAATATGCAATTGTATATGAAAACAAGCATTTAAATATAAACGGGTCTCCAATTATATGTGTAGAAGATTTTTTATTCTGAGACTATGGACATGTGGGGAAATTACAGAGGTAAACGCGGACAAAGCCGTAGACATAAACTAGTGTCTTCATAAATGAGAAGATATATTTAAAATAACAGGAAAAAAGTAAATATTTTCGAGGTTTCCTCCCATTCATTACATGAATTTGAAACAGTTTAAAAATAACTTGATTCTTCAACACGTGTACCGAGTTAGAAGTTGCTATATATCTAAGATATCTTCTGGTATAACGAATCTGAAGGAATTTACTCAACAAAATACATAATAATGAATGTGGAAGGAAGTCTTCAAAGTAAATACATAAGACGTATTTATGAACTAGCTGTGCCCGCAACTTCGTTCGCGTGGATGTCGGAATTTAACAATGTATTTTTTAGTTGCAAGCGCTTAATTCAGGCCACGTTTTTCATATAAACCGTGTATTTAGATTTTTTTAGATTAATCAAAAATATTTGACACTTGTATTCCAGGTTTATGTAGGACTATTTTCCTAATGCCCTCTCCACCAAACCACACCACACCACACCACACCGCACCGCACCGCACCGCACCACACCACACCACACCACACCACACCACACCACACCACACCACACCACACCACACCACACCACACCACCTTACCCCACACTACCCCACACCACACCACAGTACCCCACACCACACCACCCCACACCACACCACACCACACCACATCACACCACACCACACCACCTCACCACACCACACCACCTCACCACACCACACCACACCACACCACAACACACCACACCACACCGCACCACACCACTCCACTGTAGTTTTGCTATTCGAATTCGAAGTTACATCGCGCGACTGACGTACGAAATCAAATCATGAGACCAAAGTGCACCCGTAATTTTACTTCTAAAACACTTTAAATTCAAATATCTTTTGATAGACTGAACCGATTCCAATGAAACAAAAACTAAATTCCTCTCCAAGTTACGCTTAATCGTTGTGTATAAAAGTTATATCTACATTAATTTCGTACATTTTACGTGATACCTGGACAAATACACAGACAAACAGATAAACAGACAAACAGACAAAAATTCTAAAAATGCTAGAAATGGGTTCTATTGGTTGTCCTTTAATACCCTGGCTATATTTTTTGAGTTTTCTTTTAATGTACAAAAATAACTTTTCTACAGTTTTATTATATGTATAGATATACAGGGTTACTGGTTAAGTAGACCTATTCCCTTTGAGAGGTAAAAGTAGACGTCATTCTTGACTGATTTTACTATGGGAACCCCTATCCTAATCCTTACTGTTTTTGAGTTATTATACTTTTGATTTTTTTCAAAAATATTCCACCTTTGCGTCATAAACTGGCTAAAGTAAGAATTCTACGACGTTTAGGAAGCTAAAGTGATACTTTTTCGATAGCTTACAAACGACACATTCTATTGAATCTAGTTTATTTGATAAATTACTCAAACCTTGGGAAATAAATGGCTGTAAAGTTCAAATATTGATTTTTTTTTGGAGCTACCCTTGTCTTTCAAGCCAAATTTCTCAAAATAAGTGTACGGTACTAGATGTGCAGATTGCAGCAAAAACACTGCTGTCTCATTAGCTTTTTAAAATGGTACCACAATATCCACTTTTAGTAAGAATATGGCAAAAAAATAAGGGTTGATACTGAAAAGGTGGTTTTTTAACCAAACTCATCAATACACTTTTCACCGATTTCATTAGTAGAAGGAGGTTCTAATTCGAATTTACATTTCTATTTGTCAATCGACTTCCTCCACTTGCAGTTCGATTTTTCTTACTTACTCTGTTTCGGATTTTTTTGTTACCTATCGCTATTTTATTCTTGTTTCTTCTTTCGCTCTATAAGTACATGACTCTACCTAATTCCGACCCATGGTTGTGACAAAACACAACGAATTCGCCTGATTCCATTGACCATGCGATTTATTGAGTCAAAAAGCTAAGACCACATAATGATATCAACAAAAAAACGTAACAAAGAAGATACAGCAAATAAAAAAAAAAACAGTCTACAATCAGTGGAGAAGATCATCCACATTAAAATAAAACGGTCGAATTTAGAATATGCTCCTTTCTTTTGAAATTCATCAATAACTGATGAAACGAAAACTTGTTCGTACAGAACAAATTTTGTTAAAATACTTACCACCTTGTCAGTATCAACCCTTATGTTTTGGCCATATTCTTACTGAAAGTGGATATTGTGGTACCATTTTAGAAACCTAATGAGACAGCAGTGTTTTTGCTGCAATCTGCACATCTAGTACCGTACACTTATTTTGAGAAATTTGGCCTGAAAGGAAAGGTTGCTCCAAAAAAAAATCAATATTTGAACTTTACAGCCATTTATTTCCCAAGGTTTGAGTAATTTATCAAATAAACTAGTTTCAATAGAATGTGTCGTTCGTAAGCTATCGAAAAAGTATCACTTTAGCGTCCTAAACGTCGTAAAATTCTTACTTTAGCCAGTTTATGACGCAAAGGTGGAATATTTTTGAAAAAAATCAAAAGTCTAATAACTCAAAAACGGTAAGGATTAGGATAGGGGTTCCCATAGTAAAATCAGTCAAGAATGACGTCTACTTTAACCCCTCAAAGGGACTAGGTCGACTTAACCAGTAACCCTGTAGATAGATAGATATAGATATAGAAGATAGATAGATAATTTGTTGTGAAGATACGTTTTGTTAAATGCCATGAGCCCATGACACTTTTTTTTAAGTACCGGGTTCAACCGGGTAATACATATAATTACAGAAAAGAGAAACGGTTTTATTTATATCTTTGTCTAGATTTTCCCATGGGATATACACCATATAACGGTTGAAATTTGTAATCGGCCTTTTAAAAAGAGGTTTAAGTGGGCCAAAGCCTGCCGGGGTCGCGGGACTGTCTCATCAGGTAGGTAGGCGGACTCCCGCCGGGGTCGCGGGACTTATACCATCACCGTGACTCCGGAACATAAAGGGCTATTGAAGGACACCGTGGATTTTAGTCAATACAAGTCTGACAGTCCCTCCCGCCCTGCCAGGGGTGGGAGGACTCATTTGATGATTTTACCACGTAAAAAAAAAAGGGTAGGCGGACTAATTTGATTACAACGACGATGTAAAAAAATAAAAGCCACTTAAAACTAAATTAACTTGATGGAAAATAAAAGGTTATCCATCCATCTTTTTAAGTAATAAAAAGTGCAAGTATTAGCAAATCTGTAGGTCATTGCCTTATGACATAATTGCTCATATCGCTGTATCTTAGCTGTAACGAGACACCGGGGTCGCCATATATGGTGATAACCGACCCACATCGTGACGTTGGACATATATGGAATGTTACTAAATTAGTCGTGTCATTACTGCTTGTAAGGACTGGCTTACCTTTGGTCCGCTGTGACCAGTCATGTGTAATTTGAGGACATAAATGGGATGGAGCGTGATCTGTTTATGAAGAGTATACCATGTACTGATCGAAGTTATTTAATTACAAATATATATTTTTAATGACATCATATAAGCAGGGGTTGCGGGACTGTCTTATATCACGTAACCGTGACCCTTGAACACATAGGGGCTTTAAGCGGTACACTTTGATTTATAGTCAGTACGAATCTGACAGTGCCTTTCGCTCCACCCTGGGCTCAGGACTCAATTGACGATTTTACCACGAAAATAAAGGGCACCAGATAAAGATACAATTAGTGAGTTGTGAGGTCCTGGGTTTGATTCCTACGTTGATCAAATGTTAGTTTTGTTGCGTCTCCCCGATAGGCATGTTAATGCACAACATATCTGAGGAAATCTAGGCATACCTCTCCCTAGCTCTTCATAAAACACAGGTGTTATGTTACATAGAACAAACAGCACACGGAAAATTGGTTATTTTCTCCTTTTTAGTACTACATGCAATGTCAAAGATACGTCGTTGACTGAGGACACAGTCGATGTGACAATTCCAATCGTGACACGAAACTACAGGATGGGTCCCAAAGTGATGTCCATAAAAAAATCCTGTAGCTATTTTGTTTTCTCCTTATATTTTTGTTCTTTTTGCCTCGTTGGTCGCTAGTGCGTCTGCTGAGCATGAGATCCCGTGTCTACGGGATGGGCAAAAAGTTACTGGATATTTTCATTATAAATTACTCAGTAACTGACACGTCTTTATCGTGGTAAAATGATCGAATGAGTCCTCCCACCCAGGGCAAGAGCGACTGTCTAAAATCCACGGTGATCCTTCAGCAGCCATTTACGTTTCAGGGTTACGATTTCCTGACGAGACAGTCCCGCGACCCCGGCGGGCAGCCGCGGACTCTGGGTTTGTTGAGGGCAATAGTCTCGCCTCCCCTTAAATTAAACTTCAAATGACTGGCGAATTGTGATTCTACTAATATGGCCCGTTCACGACCTTGCCGCTGTGAGCGGTAACTTAGTGCAGGGCGGCGAGTGGAAAGATCAAATGTATGAAAATATTTGAAGCACGCCACGAGACGCCACCAGTGGCTAATTCGCATAAATACAAGCAGGTAATTAATGTCTTATTTGCGTCACCCGCCGCTCCGCTCACCACTTAGACCAGAGTCGTGAACGAGCCGTGATGTTATGTTTTTTTTTTGTTTCATTACTTCCTCTACAAAAAATCTACAGTTAATTTGCTTTCTTTCAATAGAAAGGTAGATTTATGGTGAATAGCGGTTCACCATAATATCTATACTAAACTGTTTTCATAATGATTCTGCGAATTCGCCTGATATTGATTGATTATACTTCAAAACCATCTGTGGAAGCGTTTTTGCCCGAAATTGAATGCGCGGGCAAAATTAAATATCTGGATATTTAGTCTAGGTATCTGCCGATGAAAGATGGAAATCTGTTAAAAGCGTTCGCCTCTTTTTTCATAAATTCTGTGGTGTGTTTTTTTTTTAATAATTGATAGTGAGTGGGTAATTTTAAAATGTACGTTTTATTAAGAATTCGGGTTATCGGTTTTAGGCATTGAAGTGGATTTAAAAGTAATTGGGCTCATAAATGCATGAGTGCTATTACAACATTTTTTATGGTAAAAAAGGTTTATTTTTAATATCTTGGAATTAAAAAAAATGAGAATTTATGTAGTCGAAGTATACAAATATGGTAAAGTCAACTCTTGAATTTTTAACAAAAAAAAACAAGAAACTATCACAAACTCTTCCTTGACAGTCGTGTTTTGACGTCTAAACCATGTCAATAAATTGAGGTCAGTTATTAGATCAGTAGTTACGTAAGTAAACTATAATTTATGAGCTATTTAATTTTTTCAAAGAATGATCTAAAATTTATAGGATTTTATCTAGGTGATAGTTTAGTTAACTATGTATACTAATCAAACAACTGACCGAAATCGTAAAGAACATTAAAGAGCGACAATACCAAACACATTTAAAGAGATATAATATTATTACTATTTCAGAGAATACATTGACCCATGAAAACGAATCTCCTTCACAATGGCACCAAAATAATTCACCGATTTTAATAAACTCACATCTATAAAATAAGAATACAACAGATGTGTGATCCGAAGATCCGGACTGAGCCTCAACTATATGTTATTCTGTTTGTCCCGCGTCGGCAACATCCCGGTGCCCCGGGATTCCGGCAATCCCGGGATTTGGAACGTCACATTTACATATTAGCACCTTGGAGTGCCGATAAGTTCGCCTGATTTGTGAAGGTGACATCAGATTATGGGGTGTCTTGGTGGCAGATTTCGAAGGGTTAATTCGGATGACTGTGCATCTTTTTGGTTTAATATTGGTGGCAACAGGTTTATAAAATACGGTGGGCATGATTATTTTTTTTGCCCGACTGCGTCATCTGCTTAAATTTTTATTTGATTTATAAATAATTGTAAAAATTGTGAGCATTGTGAGCATGGATAAATTATTTTTTGTTAAACTTTCTTACAAAAACTACTTATCAGATTTGGATGAAACTTGGTACACAAATAGTTTATAACCATTCCATGTTAAGGGTTAATCCCAAAAATATAAACTTTGATATATTGGGAGGCCTAAAACTAAACAAAAAACAACATACTAAAACGTATTGATTTCTTCGCCTTTACATTTGAGCACACCCTTGACAAACCCTTTAAAGATTATAGCGGTAATATTACATACCATGTGCCATAATTATTTTTCAATATTCCGACCAACGGAAAGATCCTTATACTCTTAAGGGTCAGCTATAATAGACCCTGACATAAAACATAAACATTTGTTACCCGTACCCACTAAAATGTGCTGATAACTCTTGGAACGGCTCCAAACATTATGTTTCATAGAGATACTACCAGATTTAGGTTATATTCACTTTAGACCAAATAATATAGAGGCTTCTAGTACGTCACTAAGGGCTATAATAGCCTGTTTAGCAGGCTTTTGGGTTTTATCAGTTATGATATTTTGTTTCATAAAAAAGGACTGTCGGCAGACGGTGGCGATAATAGGCAACTCGCTGTCTGACCATGGACTATGCCCGGTTCGACGGCGCGTTGTGTTCCACGCGCCCTTCAAAAAGTGTCAGCATGATGACGGGCCCCCCCTCTAGAGGGCCAAAGCCTGCCTTAATCCGGAATCGCGGGACTCATCTCATTACCGTGACCCTAGAACGTAAAGGGCTATTGAAGGACAACGTGGATTTTAGTCAGTACGAGTCTGACAGTCCCTCTCGCCCTGCCCTGGGTGGGAGGACTCATTTGATTATTATACCTCGATTAAAAAAAAGTTGTATGATTGTGCCTTCTGTTCATAATGAAGTGTATGAATGCTCTCTAATAGTGCATAACGTAGTAAGTACGCTCCTTTAGAATATAAGTATAACTTTAAGCTGAATAAGCACTTTACTTTAATGCGCATTATAAAATATGTTCCCTATTAGCATTGATTAAAGTACATTCGATCGAGTTATTTGTCTGATTTAAAAGACCCTAGGAACCCCAACATTTCAATAATACGTAACCCACTTTTACACGATTAAATCGATAAAACGATTTTGATGAATTTGGTAATTTACACAGATAGATGGAACCCTGGAGTTGGTAACAGGTCATTTCTTTTTATGTAAAACTTAGGGGGTAAAAAGGGAACAGGCGAAGCCGCGAGCAAAACTAAGCTTATCAATAAAACACTTCCAAAGTAAGTTCACTCAATTTCGCTTTCGTTCTCAACAAAATCAGATCACGATACTCATTTCTCCGAAACTTCACTCATACATTTATTCATGAGTAATGCCCAGATGACGGCTCATTCACCTCTCATACATACACATAATATATATCATACAATCAAGTCTAGAGCCGACACCTGAACGGAAACACCTGGTGTAATCCGACGCCAGTACAGTCGCGACCAAAGTTCATTCATCAAATTGATGATACTAATACAAAATGACTGAAGACATGCTTCGTCGGGTATGCGGTTTTATTAAAATAAATCCCACAGACGATTTCCAACCTTCACTGTTGCTTTCAAGATTTAAATTCAGTTGATATTGGATTTCGGAGAGGTAACCGAGTCGTCCATTTTCAGAACTGATTATTTCTAGTATTAGAAATAAGAAATTCAGATCAGGATTCTTATTTCAAAGGAAATTGGATTAAAAAGCGATGAGCTAGTAGCCTACTTAAATAACTTGAAAACGAGAGTAATAGAAGTAATGTACTTTTAAAAGAACACTTACATAAAATTCACAGTACATTTATTGGAGAAACTGAAGTTATGGCCGTTCTAGAATTCAATTTTGGATGGAATTCAACGAAATATCGAGCTTAGTACCGAATTTATTGCACCTACCATAGGAGTACTTTAAAAGTTCTTCGCTTCGAGTGTGTTGAATATTTTTCAACCTTGCAGATGTACATTTCTGCTGCATTACCTCTTGTGATCGCATAGGCCACAACTGAAAGTGTATCCTAGCCTATCCTCCCTTTATTTTTAGCCTGGTACAATCATCAAATAAGTACTCCCACCCAGGGCAGGGCAAGAGGGACTGTCAGACTTGAATTGATTAAAAGCCACGATGTCCTTCAATAGTCCATTACGTTTCGGGGTCACAGTATTTGTTGGTCCCGCGGCCTATTTCAAGGGCGGCCCTTTAGTTAGTACAGTAATTTTGACATAATATGACACAACTTCCGAAGATCTGCACCAAAACAGTTGTTTCTTGTTGCGTCATTTCTTGTCAGAAAAAATCGGGTAATCCGACAGGGCGGGTCGCGAGTAAATAAACGTAAATGGTTATAGAAACGCACATATTTAGGAGTAACCACATCATAAAATCACAAAAGGTCTATTGATGTCTTAGGTCTCCTCTCTATGACGTTTAGTGCCCTATCAAGTACGGTTTTGTAAACATGAAATGTATCCCTTCAACGTTAAGAAAAACGAAATGATATATTATATATGATACGATGTCACCGTATATCTTTACAAAACATACTTAATAGAGACCCCACATTTTTCCACTATATCTCGTGACTCGAATCATAACAACTCCAAATGGAACCGATATAAGAATAATATATATTTTTCTTATTCGTTGAACAAAGGATAACATGCAGTGAGGGAAATAATTTATCAATTCAATATCATTCGACATATTTTTGTTTTTCTATTGAGTGGATCAGTTACGGTAGGCAACAAGCCAGCCGTTAGCTAAGGAAATACGATATACTTGTTTGGAATAGTTTTTCCCAACGACGATATATTACTAGACTCCTAATATCAGGCGACCGATGTCTGTCAACACATAAGGCAAAAAAGTCTTATATCCGTCTTATTTCGACCACTCCTGTGAGCCGTAAACATACCTTGAGACAGAACAGACCTGGAGTTAGCCAATCACAACGCAGTACCCCGTCCCCCTCGCTTACGTAGTACCTCACAGAGTTGACAGAATAGTTTTTGATCCTTAGATCTTGCATGCGGAGTCTAGTAATATAACGTCGTTGGTTTTTCCTTTCATAAGTACCCTTAAACTTTGGCAAGCAGGCCCTGCTTGCCAAAGTTTTAAGACATAACAAAGAGATTTCTTCAAAATAATTATGTAAGATTCGTGTTGTAAATTGCCAACGAAATAAGTTTTGCTTAATATGATGTTAAATCGAAGGTATAATTTTCGAGCTTCTGTTGGATGACAGCTGTCAAACATGTACAAATCTCAGCTGAGACGGCTTTGCGTGCCGAGTTTCCTTCATACCTTAGAAATATGAAGGAAACTCGGTATAATAAACAATCACTCATCCACAGACCAATCCCAAGTTGGAGGATCCCATTGGTAAGCGTGGTTTAAAATATAAAAAAAATATATAATATCATAGTAATATAATATTCCACATCTATCACACAACGCCATCTAGTCCCAAGCTAAGCAGAGCTTGTGTTATGGGTACTAGACAACTGATAAACATACTTATATATTTCTAAATACAAACATATTATAAATAAATTACACCCAGACACAGAACAAATGATCATGCTCATCACACAAACATTTTTCCTGGTTGGGAATCGAACCCACGGCCCCCGGCATCGGCATAGCAGTCAGGGTCACTAACCACTAGACCAACAGGCCGGTCAATGAAACTATGACAAATGGAACTATTCGACTGTTAACTTTTCACTATCAGTCAACGTATTTTTTTATCGTTTCTCAACACTTTTGTGGGCAAGTGTACGAGAGATGTACAACATTTCTTTTTCTCTTAAGAATTATTTCAATCTTAATGTCAGGGATTGCGCTCGCCAGCTGATGTCTGCAACGTTTTGTTATTTTAAAGCCACCCATCCAACTTCTGGCCTTTTTAAATGGTGTCACGTTAAAAGCGCAAAACCTCTCGTGGGGAAACTCAGCACATGTTACTGAACAATTTTTGTTCTAAGACTTTCGGAAATTCGCAAAAAAAATGGTTTTCCATACAAAATGAGAAATTGATCGGGGCCCATCAGTATGAAAAATCATTTTTTTTTTTGCGAATTTCCAAAAGTGTTACAACAAACATTGTTCAGTAACATGGGCTGAGTTACCCCACGAGAGGTTTTAACGTTACACGTTGTATATAGATGAGTAGGGCTATTCTGTGACGTTCCCGAGTAAATCATCTCGATTTCTAAACGAGCCTTCGTTCGAATTTCGAATGTAGTGATAGCCCTTTCGTACACAACGTGGCGCAAGTCTCCGATACCTTACGACTTCTGTATCTATTAACGCGTGCCTGTGTACGAAACTCTATGGATTTTTATTGCGATAGTCACCTGGATACTCGTACCAAAGTCGTAAGGTATCGAAGACTTCCGTCGCCTAGTGTATGACCGTTGATGACTTTGCCGCTATGAGCGCTGACTTAGCACGGGAAGGCGAGCGGTAAGACAAAATGAAGAGAGAGTTTGAAACAAAGCACGAGGCGCCACCAGCTGCGAATTCACGTAAGGACATGGAGCGGAGGCGAAAAATTATGACCGTTGTTGTAACACAAGTACTGGTGTATCGGCGAGCCAAATAAATGAGGAATCCACTAATATCTGGGATCAGGGGAACTAAAAACGCCACTTTATCAATATCGCTAATAGAATTGCTGCAAAATTGTTCTTAGTTTCCACTCATGAGGTTTTATAACAGAGACGAAATTAATTTCGTTTCTGAATAATTTTCTACATAAACCTGGAACGTTCAAGCCCAACTCATACAATATTCAGATGATAGAAGTTATCGTTCCCAGCGGTGGGTTGTCATGGCATATCGCAATTAGTGCCCCAAGCGACTTCAATTACAGCGACAATTTTAATTGCAAGCCATCGTAATACCCGCTAAAGATATTTTTGCAAAGATTCGCCACACAGTTGCGATTATTGAATTGCGTCAAGTGTGAGGGGCAAACTTTTAGTCCTTATGTAGAGTAGTAACTGAACCATTTTTTTTAAACATCATACACATAAACAGAGTAAAATTTATTTAAGCACTTACGTTGTAATACGATGTTTTTGCATTTGTTTACCTCGCCTTTGAATGAAACTGTTATATTTACCTGGAAACAAAAGATAAGGCACGTTAGTGATATTATAGACACATATTTCTGTAAATTGAAGAAGCGAACAATTTTACCCGACTACGGCGAAACCAATTGAAGTGTAGTTTTAACCAGTTTGTCAAAAATCTATCCGCCCCGACTAAGTTAGAAAAAGGCTAAGCACATCATGACAAACAAATATAATTCATTTTTAATTTTATGTTGGATCTCAAATGCATTGGAAATATAGAACAAGAGAAAGAGGCAATGTGAACGACGCGATGGGAAGTACTTTCGGCTTCATTAGATCCGTTTGAATCGTGCGTCTAGAAAAAATCGCAATCGATAATGTGCGGCGTGCCTTACCGTTGGATTCCGTTGAGTCTGTAAATGACCCAGTTTCATTGCGCTCATGTTTTGTTTTTTGTATGAGAACGTACACTTTACTACTTCGAATGGATACGTTTCCATTTAAATAAATAGTAAAATGAATGAGGAATAAATTAAATTGCATTTCTGGTGTGGCTGGAGCGAAAATATCGATAATTGTGTAGTGTGTGCAATATGGTAATATATTGCATACATAAAATGAAAATCTGTTTAAAATTTCTGTCCGTAAAAGTATTGAAAAATAATGGACTGGTTTTTTTTTAACGCTTCCAAATTCGGGAACCACGAATTCCAATGAATGCCAATGTCGTAAGGATCGGAGACTTGCGTCGCGTTGTGTACGAAAGGGCTTATTTTAAAATAAACGAGTTAGATAGATCGTTCACTTGGGTGAAATGAGCTCGTGACTGATGAAGAACACTATTAATAAAAAAAAAATGTTTCCTTTGTAAGTTAGTCATCTATGGGTTATAAAAAGTTGCTAACGGATGTATCAGAAGATTCCATAGCTGCGAGTATATTACCACCTGCAACTATTCTAAAAAGTATGTAGTTATTATACTAATATACTATAATTCTCTTATAATTAAAAATACTTCATTATAAGTATCATATCGTACATAGTCTAATAGTAAGTATAGTTTTATATTTCCAAGCAACTTTAGTAGAGATCCCTCACCCCGATTGTATAAAATTAAATTAAATACGAGTACATTAAGGATAATCTGATGTAATTTTATATAATGTATAAAATTAAATTAAGTGAAAAGTAATTAATGGATCATTGTATTCATTAAAATGCTTGTTTTAATTAATATGCAACTAGCTTTATGTTTAAGGCTTCGCTTGAGTATAAATTATTAATATTTTAGAGACGCATTATAGGGATAAAAAAATACATACCGATGCCAGTATCATAACCTAGTACGGCCTACCAGAGTCGCGGAACTATCAGGTAACCCGGAACGTAAAGGGCTATTGAAGGACGCCGTGTATTTTAGTCAGTACAAGTGTGATAGTCCTTCCCGTCCTGCCTTGTGGGAGAGGACTCGTTTGATGAATTTATCACTTTAAGAAAAAAGTTTTAAGAGGAGACACAAGGGCCGTTTTTTCATACAAACGTAGTCCCCTGTTTGCTTCCTGGATAATGCCAGAGCAATATTTTTTTTATATAAAATCTATTGCCACTATTGGCATGTCTCTATGTTGTTTCTTTTTTCCATAAATTAATTATTAAAAGAGATATGAACATTCAAAATCCTAAAAAATTTACCAGATTTTTCTCTGTGTTCAAATATCCAGAAAACTCTGACATGATTATACAAAAAAGGAAAACATAGGGAATCTTTCTACTTTCGAAAATAGATGTAGCAAAGATACTCAGCACGCTAGATAATGCTTATTCGTCTAGAAAACTATCACCCGAGCTAATTTCAGACAACAATAGTCCACATTTCAAGGTTAGTGAGAGTGAATGCACCATATTTTACCGAATGCACTTAGAAAGTTAGATTTCACAGTCACCAGGCTGATTTCACGCGCCGCTTCAATGAACCGACTTTCATCAACCTTTCATCTATTTATTGCAACGACGATATATTACTAGACTCCGCATGCACGATCTAAGGAACAAACACTATTCTGTCAACTCGCTGAGGTACTACGTAAGCGAGGGGGACAGGGTACTGCGTTGTGATTGGCTAACTCAAGTTCTGTTCTGTCTCAAGGTATGTTTACGGCTCACAGGAGTGGTCGAAATAAGACGGATATAAGACTTTTTTGCCTAATGTGTTGACAGACATCGGTCGCCTGTTAGGAGTCTAGTAATATATCGTCTTTGATTTTTTGCTATGACTGAGTCCTACCATAAGGTCTAGTAGTTAGTGACTCTGACTACTATGCCGGAGGTCGTGGGTTCGATTCACAGGACAAATGTTTGTGTAATGAGCATGATCATTTGTTCTGTGTCTGGATGTAATTTATCTATACTTCTATACTAATATTATAAAGAGGAAAACTTTGTTTGTTTGTTTGTTTGGTTGTAATGAAAAGGCTCAAAAACTACTGGACCGATTTCAAAAATTCTTTCACTATTCGAAAGCTACATTATCCACGAGTAACATAGACTAAATTTTATTTTGGAAATAAATAGGGTTCCGTAATATATTTGGGTTTTTCGGACACAAGGTGTAAAAAATCAACCAGAAAAGTTACTTATTTTGCGTACGCTGCCTAAACTATAAAAGATAGAACTATGTAATGTTCTAATTAGTTGTAGATCTTATAAATATCTACAAAAAACTCCGCGACACACTATACCTATCTATGTCGAGTGAGGCACAACAACCATTTTTTAAATCAAAAATCTTGAATTTTTTTTGACTACTTTTAAACGCATTTATTTTACTCATTCTATTAATCCTTATCAAAATAATTTATTTCATCATTAAGTACAGTTAATGTAGATGATATTTGGTCTTTGAATGATTAAAATTGGATGTTTAGTTTCGAAGTTATGGCGAAATTAAAATATCACGATTTCTGCTGCACGGCCCGTTGCGAAGTGAGCGTCACCAAGGCGGGGGTGCGCGTGCGGGAAGGGAGTTTAGATCTATGAGTAAGGTACCCGCGCGGCTCAGCCGCGTGGTCGGCTCCCTACGCAGCGGTCGTGCGCGAAGTCTAATAATTTTCCTGCGATTTTTTTTAGATTTCGTTCTTAAAACTACACTTGCGCAAAAGTTCTTCTCAGAGCTAAACAACAGTTCTTCTCAGAGCTAATCAACAGTTCTTTTCAGGGCTAACCAACAGTTCTTTTTAGGGGTAACCAACAGTTCTTTTCAGGGCTAATCAACAGTTCTTTTCAGGGCTAAACAACAGTTCTTTTCAGGGCTAAACAACAGTTTTTTTCAGAGCTAGAATATTAATAACTATTAACATTTTCTTAAACATTTGAAAATGCCTAAGAGAGCCAGGTCTCAACTTTCTAAACATAGTTCTCAAGCACGGGCAGCAAGAATACGTCGTATGGGAGAATGTTCACCTGAACGTTCACAACGCCTTGCTGAACAAAATCAGAGAAACTCTCAGGTAGGCGCACGAGAGTCAAGTGTCGAACGTTCGCAACGGCTTGCACAACAAGATCTGAGAACCTCTGAGTTACGTGCACGAGAGTCGAGGCTGGAGCGTTCCCAACGTCTTCATGAACAAAATGTAAGGACCTCTGACTTACGCGAACGAGAGTCAAGTGTCGAACGTTCGCAACGGCTTGCACAACAAGATCTGAGAACCTCCGAGTTACGTGCACGAGAGTCAAGGCTGGAGCGTTCCCAACGTCTTCATGAACAAAATGTAAGGACCTCTGACTTACGCGAACGAGAGTCAAGTGTCGAGCGTTCGCAACGCCTTGCACAACAAAGTCTGAGAACCTCCGAGTTACGCGCTCAAGAGTCGAGGCTGGAGCGTTCTCAACGTCTTCATGAACAAAATATAAGGACCACTCAGTTGCGCGAAAGAGAGTCGAGTGTCGATCGTGTGCAGCGACTTAGAGCTCAAGCAGACAGACAGCAGTTGTCCACAAATAGAGTTCGCAATCAAATTTTAGCTAACAGCAACAGACTGGCTTTCAGATATGATCCGCAGATTGATTATGCACAACAAGCGTCCGTCCAAATTGGAGTCATGAATAAGATCTGCTCTAACTGCTCTGCCAAGAAATGGGTGGACGAACCTAATGGTATGTGCTGTGCTTCAGGTAAAGTCTGTCTTACTAACCTTCAGGAGCCGCCACAACCAATAAAAAATCTTTTAACTAATAACCATCCATTATCTGGTAATTTTTTTACAAATATACGTAAATACAATAGTCTTTTTCAAATGACTTCTTTTGGCGCAAAAGAAATCAGGGAAGGTAATTTTATGGAAGGTATGTATCATCTCATTGGTAGCCTTTTACCACCATCAGGCCAAAACCCAAAGTTCTTGCAAATATATTTTATTTCGGATGCAGACCAGTTATCGTTGCGATCAAGCATCGCACAAACCTTAAAAATGGATTTAATTCGCGAATTACAGACCGCTCTGAATAATCATAATGTGTATATACGGAGTTTTAAACAAAACTTAGAACTCAACTCCTCAGATAATTTAAAGTTAATTATTCATTCAGATCGCACTCCACAGACAGCACACAGAGGCAGATATAATGCTCCTACTGTAAACGAGGTAGCCGTTCTCTTGGTCGATGAAGACAAAGGTCCCAGGGATATAGTCTTACACGGTAGAGACGGACAGCTCAAAAGAGTTTCTGAGCTACATCGGTCCTATGATCCACTACAGTATCCTATAATATTTATGACAGGAGAATACGGTTATTATACAAAAATTTAAGTGATTTTGGGTTACCTCCTCCCGTTCGTACCCAGAATAATACTATTGACACAATGGTACAACAGTATAACAGAAATGATCTTACAGCGTTTGTAAATGACAATGTGCCAAAATTAGTACCAGATCAAAGACATGCTTATGAGACTATTGTGGATAGTGTGAACAATAACATGGGGAGATTATTTTTTTTGGACGCACCAGGAGGCACCGGAAAGACTTTTCTCGCAAATTTGATACTTGCTAAGATACGGCAATCAGGGAAGATAGCGATTGCAGTTGCTTCGTCAGGAATTGCAACTCAAACGTCAAAAACTGCTCACTCTACGTTTAAACTTCCACTATCTGTATCTTTATATCAACGGTCTACGTGCTCTATTCGGAAAAATGGGCCTCTTGGTAAGTTACTGCAAGACGCGTCGTTGGTAATATGGGATGAATGCACCATGAGTCATAGAGCGCATGTGGAGGCCGTGGACCGTACTTTAAAAGACCTCCGAAGCTCTGCTAATGTCATGGGTGGTATCACTTTTGTATTTGCTGGAGATTTCCGACAAACGCTTCCAGTCGTCAACAGAGG
Organism: Agrotis ipsilon; assembly: GCA_028554685.1. Lineage (NCBI taxonomy): Eukaryota > Metazoa > Arthropoda > Insecta > Lepidoptera > Noctuidae > Agrotis > Agrotis ipsilon. The sequence continues at coordinate 14,138,020 of CM052972.1, forward strand.
TACGCGAGCAGATATTATGAAGGCATGTTTAAAATCGTCTCAACTTTGGACATCTGTGCAACATTTGAATTTGCGCACCAATATGAGAGCTCATCTATATGGAAATACTCATAGCAATTTTCCACAACAGCTGCTGAAACTTGGAGAAGGAATTTTTCCATCTTTAAATTTGGGCACCGATTATGCAGTTACTTTGGATGAGTCTCTAGGCCAAATAGTCCATAATTTAGATAATCTAATAGATGCTATATATCCTGACATCGAAAACTTACATCAAAATGATTTTCGTTGGCTGTGTTGTAGAGCAATAGTTTCTCCCAGAAATGAAACAGTCAACGAAATAAACAATTTAATTATGCAGAAAGTACCGGGTGAATTTAAGTGCTATAAATCCATAGACACCGTCACTAACATTGAGGACGCAGTGCACTACCCTCTGGAATTTTTAAATTCCCTGAACCCCGCTGGGCTACCACCTCATGAACTGTCGTTAAAAGTTGGCACGCCGATAATGCTTCTCAGAAACTTAAGCCCCCTCAACATGTGTAATGGCACGAGACTTCTTATAAACGAGCTAAAAGATAATTTAATAGTAGCGAAGATTATCACCGGCCCTGCAGCTGGTGAATTAGCTCATATACCAAGGATACCCATGATTCCTACTGATTTCTTTCTAAGGTAGGGGTAGGGTAGGGGTAGGGTAGGGTAGGGGTAGGGATGTAATTTACAGAATTATACCTGGACGAAGTCAGGGCGGGCCGCTAGTCTTTAATATGTAAGTAAGTATTTAGAAATATGCAAGTATGTTTATCAGTTGTCTAGTACCTATAACATAAGCTAGGCTTAGCTTGGGACTAGATGGCGTTGTGTGATAGTTGTGGAATATTTTTATTACTGTAGGGCTCGTGTTTGACCACACTAGCCTGGTTATAAGCGATGTGGTCGACGATGAAGCACGTTTGCCTCGAAGTAAACAATTCACTCTAGACTTGAAGAAACGTTTTTACTACCAGAAAACAAACAAGACTTTAGGAAATTCTACTAATTAGCTGTGCGCAAAAGAATTTATATTTGCAAAACGCTTTGCAGGTAAATAACAACCTAATTAAAAGCGCTGTAGAATATCCAATGCCGCGTTGAGCGCAAAGTTGAAAAATCCAATAAGTGTTTTAGATGCCCGACATCAAAGAAAGTTGCACTTAATCTTTTTTTTTCGTCTCGTTGAAATGAAAATGTTTTCGAGTATTTTTTAGTATTAGTCATCTTGACCGTTTTCAGTCATGGTCGCCAATCTTAGCGAATAATCTCAATGGTGCATCGTGGTAAAATCAACAAATGAGGCCTCCCACCCCGGGCAGGGCGGGAGGGACTGTCAGACTCGTACTGACTAAAATTCACGGCGTCGTTCTATAGTCCCGTGCGTTCCGGGTTCACGGTAATTCGATAAGTCCCGCGACCTCGGCAGGCTTTGGCCCTCTAGAGGGGGGCCCCGTCTTTATGCTGACCCTCATTGAGACGCGCGTGAAACACAACGCGCTCTCGACCGAGGCATGGTCCATGGTCGGACTGCGAGTCGTTGATTGAATAAAAATCTGAAACGACCAGAATGGCAATAAAAATAGCCATAGCATCTATTCCGAAACACGGCAAACGTATAGCCTATATGTATATAAGATCCTTTCTTTACATCAAAATTAAAGAACATCAAATTTCAAATAAGAAAAATACTTCAAGGCTGAAAGTTAAGTTACGATAAGCAAGCAAAAAAATAATAAAGATACGTTCAATTTCAAGCGAGCTGTTCCAATTTCGGAATAAGCTTTTTTTGCAAGTCATGCAAAATAATGCCAGACAGAAACAGTTTTGAACAAGCAATAATATGCGGAACGAACCTTAATTTTTAAGTACATTTTTTCAACTAAAAATAAACATAATTTTCATTTTCTTTACGTTAAAACATCTTTGTTTTATCTCTCTGTCTCTTTTTCTCTCTGTTCATCTCTTGATGAACAGAGAGAAAAAAGAGAGAAGAGAGATAAATAGAGAGCCAATTAGAAGAGATGTCACTGCTAAAAATGTAATGTATTTATTGTTTAAAATGAAATAGGAATAAAATTAAAATAATATATTTGCCAACCGCTGCCTGTCAGTGTTCTTATCTATTTTAGTAAAATACACTTTAAAAATGTCTTTGAAATTTTACTTCTAAAACCTCCACATGGAGTTCTCCACCATCATTTTCAGAGCAATGATGATGAAATGTTCTCAAAGTAAGCTTGGTCAAATCCGGATCCAAGACCTCGTCAACTGGGCCATCACAACTCTACCATGACAGTCACTCATAAAAAAAATCAGAGTCAAATAAAATTCTTATCAATCGCTCAATGTTTTTTTTTTGTCCTGTAATGTTACAAGAACGACGCGCCTCGTAGGCATACCTACCTATCTGTCTCCCTTCAAATCAATAAGATGCTGGCTACAGATCCTGTTAGCTGAGATATTGATCTTGGTCTAATGGCTCTTTTATTGGGATATCATAAATGGCGTATTAAACCCGTCAAGTTGAAAACACACTTAGGTTACGCTGAGTTATGTGACGTGATGTTGAAATTACAGAAATGTAAAAGAAAACATGTTTACGCAAGGTTATAGAAATGGCTTGTAAACCGAAAGTAATCAGCTATTTAAATGAAACCAAAGGATGTAATAAAAACGGTTCATAAATATTTATCTAGTCGTAGTACACACGACTACATATCAAGCTTTGCAAAACCAATTAATCTTGGCCTCGCAATACTGAAACTTTTCGAACAGTTTACGATCAGATTATACTGGTTTTGTATAGCTTGATGTGTACCTTGTGCCAAACGTTCGAAGAATCATATCATGTGGTTTTTTGTCATTTCTGTTTACCCTCAAGAGAAGAAGATGTGATTTATAAATTTATGTTTTTCTACTTATTACTAAAATTACTACTATTAAATTTTAATTTAGATATTTACCTGAATTGAATGACTTATTTTTTATAAATGCAAATAGTCCAAGGTAAAAGTCTTGGGAGCTTTCTGGACATGAGCAAAATAAAGCTGATCAAAATTAGGGGATGAATATTATGAAACAGAGAAAAACTTTTTTATTACAATGATGTTGTCACGTTCAATCAAAACTTTACAGCTAAAATTCCGTCCAGTGACGTAACGTAACAGTGTTTCTCATCATAACGCAATATAAAGCCACACACAGACAGAAACACCTGCGGAAGCGTTACGACTCATCTTTACGACTATCAGTTAATATGGTGATAACATTATAGCCATTAAAAGTTATGTAAGAACCGTTTTATCATTAGTATCTCATGAAGACGGATGCAGTTTTATTTAATAATTTGAACTATGGTTTTTGATGTTAATTTTGGTTTTGTGACGAGTTAACTAGCTAATAGCCTATATATATGGTCTCACGTGTGATGTATGTATAAGTCCCTTCGTACACTAGGCGACACAAGTCTCCGATACCTTACGACTTTGGTATCCTTTGACGTGTGCCTGTGTACGAACCTCTATGGATTTGTATTGCGATAGTCATCTGGACACCAAAGTCGTATGGTATCGGAGACTTACGTCGAGTTGTGTACGAAGGGGTTTAATATTATATAAACTATATAAACTCACGTCACGTAAGTGACGTGATGTTTTAACAGAATTCATTGTCTCGTTAAGAATCTGCGTTTTTTTGTTACTTTAAAACAAAATAAGTTTGATATTTTGTTGATTACGGCCTACTCTCAGAGAGGAAGCCTGTATCCCAGCAGTGGGAACATTATTGGCTGATGATGACGATGATGTGCGCTCATTTCGGTGAGGTGAGCTCGTGAACATGAAAAATACCACCGTGCTAAGCCCACGACATCTTTTGCTTTTCTTTCCAATATATTCAGTAGTTTTTACGTGAATTAGAGTAACAGTCTCAGTCCATTCTGTAACACGGTAGGTAATACTACGAGCTACAGAAGCATTTATACAAAAGAAAAACAACATTACCCGTTATCTCCTGAAATATCGGTTGTTGGTTGTGAAAACAATTCAAAATTTAATACAGCTGTTTGCGATACGGATAAACGAAAAATAACACATATTTTTTACTTTCCATAAGGGAATTAAATGGGAACGCGGAGGACATATTTGTAGTGCCAGATATGGCCAGCGAAAGTCAGGATCGGTGACTTGAAACAGCAACATAAGCCTTGGCAGTCTATGAAGGAGATAGCGGGCTGGATGTCTTCCTTGAGAATTGGAAGCTAGTAGTAGACATTTGTGACCGTTTCGAAGTAATGGAAGACTTTGCCCAGCAATGGGACAGTACAGACTAGCAATTATTATAAATAGGGATGCATATGGATTCAGCGATCATTGTGCTTGTATAAGTGTCATATTTACTATTATTGGCTATATACCTATATTATTAGCTTTATTGCCGAGAGCCTTGATCAATACCTCAAGAGGTTTTCGTTAGGCAGTTGGTCAAGGGCCTGGGGGTATACTGTCTTAGTCTATTAACAAAGACACGGGAACGGATACGGATGTAGAAGCATGACTAGCTTCAAAATGCACCACGATGCACCACTACTGAAGTCTTTTTGACGCGGCGCTAGTGACGCTAGTTTATCTATGTCATTACATTATGAATTAGTAAAGTAGTCCTACGAACATTCCGCAGTTCTTGAACTATCTGTAAAATCGTAATATCATTCATTCTTAGTTCGGGCCCGTTGTCAAAACGCTTCAACACCCGTCACTAAGGCCGAAAAATTGAGAAAATATTAGGAAATATTTATAACTGTGAATGTGATGTTTCAATTAGTTAAAAAAAACTAATTGAAACATCACATTCACAGTTATATGAACCGACTTTATCCGGTGACAAAATGTTCCGCGAATTTCAACTAATGTATGGTTTGTAGTGTGATTTGAGACTTTAAATAAGTACCTAATGATCAAATGCTGACCTGTACGTGGTTCCTCTAAAACATTCGGAAATACAGTGCTTAATTGGTAATTTGATTTCAGGTACAGTAATTAGTAGTTTGATAGCTACAAATGTATGGTGAACCTAGCTTTAGGATTGTTTATAGACATTCTAGTATTAGCTTTTACGTTCGTATATTATTAACTTATATAAGAGAAGCTCGTGGTAATTACAGCCGCACAGGCTAATCAACCGGGTAAAGCCGCGCTTGTCGAGGTTGGTCTGTGGATGACTGACCATCTGTCGTAGCGAGTTTCCTCCGTGCCTCAGAAAGCACGTAAAGCCGTTGGTCCCGGCTGACAATTGTAGATCTGACAATCGTTACTGTTACTCAGAAGCTCTTAAAGCCTGACAACCAGACTTACCGTTGGGTATGGTATTACCCAGTTACTGGATTGTAGAGGCCTGACAGGCAGTCGCTCTATGTAAAATACTGATAATCAGCTGCATCTGGTTTGACTGGAAGCCGACACCAATATAGTTGGGAAAAGGCAGGCAGATGATGATACTATTACCGTATAAAAATATTCAAAACGTTTAACATTTTAGGTTCATTTTTCCATGGCACATTCAGGTTTATAACGGTCATTGTTACGAGCAGCCTATACAAAGTCCATAGTCCGTAAATTTAGTTTTATTACCTCTATCTAAAAAGCCAGCAGTTTAAATATTTAGGATATTGTGAATTCGATGACGTAGCTGAAAAATCTAGGTTAATGAACTTTTATTAAAATGGCGCTTGCTAGTCTTGAAAACTGAGTATTTTGCTTCATCATCATCATCAGTCTATAATGTTCCCACTGCTGGGACACAGGCCTGCTCTCTGTGAGAGGGAGTAGGCCATAATCCACCACGCGGGTCCAGTGCGGATTGGACATGCCGATTTCCTCACGATGTTTTCCTTCACCGTTTTGAGAGCAGTGGTGATGAAATAAATTACACAAAGTAATGCGCCTGGCGGGGTTCGAACACTTCGAACCCACGACCAACAACTAGTAGGTCGAGACCAATACCACTGGCCCACCGCTGCTCGAATTCCGAATATTTTGATCGCCATTCAAATTCAATGAGAATTCATTAAGCATTTCTAAATTTTCACGCATATTCTTAATCTATACATATAATAAAATAGTAGGAAAGTTAAAACTGTACATTGAATATTTTTTTAAAAGAATACTTGGGATGTGATCTACAATCGATACCGAAGCCAAAAATATAGTTTTTAGAATTTTTGTCTGTTTGTCTGTTTGTCTGTTTGTCTGTATGTATGTCCGGGATAAACTCAAAAAGTACTCGACGGATTTGAATGATTCTTTTTTTGTTGTATCGATATTAAGTCTGGCCAACACATAGGCTACAATTTATCTTGAAAACTTGAACACCTGGCGCAGAACCGCAACAGACCAACTAAACTATAAGAGATACAAAAATGGTGCGATAGCAAAAATTGTTCCACGTGATGAGCATTTTCTGCTGAGAGAATAAATCTGAAGATCTGGAACACCTGATGTGAAACTCCAAGAGCCCAGCTATACTATAACACATGTAGGATGGACGTCTTAGCAAGAGTTGTTCGGCCTGATGAGTACTCTCTGTTGACGTATAAAAATTGAAGATCTGGAACACCTAATGTGGAACTTCAAGAGCCCAGCTACACTATAACATATAGGAATGACGTCTTAGCAAAAGTTGTTCAGCCTGATGAGCACTCTCTGTTGACGTATAAAAATTGAAGATCTCGAACACCTGATGTGAAACTCCAAGAGTCCAGCTACAATATAACATATACATAAATGACGACTAAGGTGGCGGTTCGCGCTAGAGACGGCGACAGGAGACAGCGACAGGAGACCGCGAAACTACTTGACATTAGGCAATGTATGAGTACCAGTTCGCGAGCGAGACAGCGACAGGAGACAGATACGGTAGCAATCGTCCGTCGCGGACTCCGGTCGCGGTCTTGTGCGGCAACCGGCACCTCTGGCAAGAGTTGTTTAGCCTAATGAGCACTCTCTGTTGACGTATAAAATTAAAGATCTTACGTCATAAATCGTAAACCGTAGTTTACCTTTCAAAGTTACAACCAACTACAAGAACGTTTATATTATGTTACTTGCTGCTACAGAACCCTTTATGGGCGAGTCCAACTCGCACTTATTTTTTTTTACTAACACACAGCCTTATGGTTCATGTTAAAATCGTTTTAAGTCATAACTTAGATGTGTTATAATTTTTCACCATATAAAAAAGTTCCTCCTAGCTAACTAGATGGCGTTGGCGTCGAATTAGATCGCGCTATGGTTTCGTTCACAAAAAGTGATGTTATGAGTACAGATGTCGTCGCCTCAACCTATAGAAACTGGGGTTACCTGAATACCTGTGTTGCTATAATTTATCGTGTGCTCAAACCACAGAGTACTTGCTTGGACGAACTTAACGTGAAAATATTTATTTCAATCGGACTACTGCTTAAAACTATCATTATCTGTGTGTAAATTATTTTTTGTTTTCTTTCAAACTTAAAATAATCAAAATGCCTAGAAAACGGTCTAATCTATCCCAATCCTCAAGCGATTCTCGAAGGAAAAGGTTAGCTCGATCTCTTGAAACCGCCGTTGAGCGTGAGACAAGGTTGGTTACTCTTCGAGAACAAAATGCGGAAACTCGACGTGTAGAAAGTAGTACGTCGCGCCAGTCCCGATTAGATACTATGCGCACTCAAAATGCATCGTCGCGGTCTCTGGAAAATATAGAAGCATACGAAATGCGGCTATTAAATGATCGGGAGCGCCACGCTGAGTCTCGCGCGTCAGAAACGTACACGCAGCGAGAGACGAGGTTGAGTTCCCAGCGCTCTCGCACAGATGCCGCTCGATCATGCGAGAGTGCTGAAGGACGAGAAGCTCGACTGGAAAATGACCGGGAGCGCCACGCTGAGTCTCGCGCGTCAGAGACGTACACGCAGCGAGAGACGAGGTTGAATTCCCAGCGCTCTCGCTCTGATGCCGCTCGATCATGCGAGAGTGCTGAAGGACGAGAAGCTCGACTGGAAAGTGACCGGGAGCGCCACGCTGAGTCTCGCGCGTCAGAGACGTACACGCAGCGAGAGACGAGGTTGAGTAAGCAGCGGAGTTGCACTTCCTTTTCTCGATCAATCGAAGATTATGAAGAGCGTGAGACCCGGTTAAGAAGAGATCGCTCTCAACATGCCCTTTCACGGTCGTTGGAGACTGATGAGCAGCGTGAAGAACGTCATGCAGCTGCTCGGCAGCGGTACCACGACATGCGTGGCGATACGTCTGCTCATCTATCGCAAGAACGGGACAGAATTCAAGAGTTTCGGGGATCTTGGTCGGGCGAACAGCGTGCGGCACAACTAGAACAAGATCGTCTGCGGCGTATCATAAACCAACTTTCAACATCTGACGATGAATCCACGGTTTACGATATCGAAGAGCAACCGTGGCTAAATAAAAAGGGAAGTGGATTCATGTACAATGTTGTGATTAACTACGCCGCACACGGAGATATTGGCACCTTAGAAGAAGTGTGTGCCCACTGCCAAGCTCGCAAATGGAAAGGGGAGACCAATGGGATGTGTTGTGCATCTGGTAAGGTACGCTTGGAGTCTATGCAAGACCCGCCAGATCTGGTAAGAGTTCTACTAAATGGCGAGCATCCGAAATCCAGCCATTTTCTGAAAAACATCCGAGCATATAACAGCGCCTTCCAGATGACTTCGTTTGGTGCAAACCAAATTGTTGAAGCAGGATTCATGCCGACATTCAAGGTGCAGGGGCAAGTTTACCATCAAATCGGATCGCTGCTTCCTACAGACACTCCAAAATTTTTGCAAATCTATTTTGTGAGTGATCTTGAAGAACAGGCAAACCTGCGAAGTAGACACATCCCCAATTTGGACCCTGGTCTGGTCAGAGGTTTGCAAAATATGTTGCATAACGTAAATCCGCACATTGGCAACTTCAAAGCCGCCCTGGCGTCGGTGACTGAGAACGAGCGCCACCGCTTTAAATTTGTCATCAGCGCAGATAGGAGGCCGATTGCAGCCCATCCGGGGCGATATAATGCGCCAACGACGAATGAGGTAGCCGTTCTCTTAGTCGATCAGGAGTGTGATAAAAGAGACATCGTTTTGCGCACGCATGATGACCGACTGCAAAGGATCAGTGAATCTCATCGCGCGTACGATTCTCTTCAGTATCCTCTTATTTTCTGTCGCGGAGAGGACGGCTACCATTTCGCGCACTATAATGTAGACCCCCAGACAGGTTCCCCAAATTATAATAAAAAAACATCCGCCATGCAGTACTACAGCTTCTTGATCCAGCTGAGGGTAAACAATGGCTCTTATCTCCATCATTACCGTACGCTCTTTAGTCAGTTTCTGGTGGACATGTACGCCAAAATTGAGACAGAGCGTTTGGTATTTATAAGGTCCAACCAAAAAAAGCTGAGAGCTGAGAACTACGTCCATCTCAGAGATGCCATGCAGAATGATGCAAATGCTCAGGATATAGGAAGGATGGTCATTCTCCCCTCCACCTTCACAGGAGGTCCGCGGTACATGCACGAGAGGACCCAAGATGCATTTTGTTACGTGCGTAAGTTTGGTCGGCCGGACCTCTTCATAACCATCACTACCAACCCAAAGTGGCCTGAAATAACAGCTCAACTTCTTGCAGGACAGGCTTCGTACGACAGGCACGACTTGATCTCTCGCGTATTCCACCTGAAGTTGAAGTGCCTTATGGATCTTCTAACAAAGGCAAAAGTGTTTGGTGCAGTTCGATGTCACATGTACTCCGTGGAATGGCAAAAACGCGGCTTGCCACACGCGCACCTGCTTTTGTGGTTGGAAGAGAAGATCAGGCCCAACCAGATTGATCAAGTCATAAGTGCTGAGCTTCCCGACCCTGACATAGATCCTGTTCTGCATCAGATTGTGAAAAGTCACATGGTTCATGGCCCCTGTGGCATGTTAAATCCAAGTTCCCCATGCATGAAAGACGGAGGATGTACGAAAAGATTCCCGAAAAAATTTACTAACGAAACCATTACTGGTGAGGATGGATATCCTTCATACCGGCGCCGATCAACAGCAGAGGGCGGCCATTCCACTGAGCTGAGTGTGCGTGGCCAGGCGCAACCGGTCGATAACAGATGGATTGTTCCTTACTCACCAGTACTGTCCAGGACCTTCCAGACGCATATCAACGTCGAGTCGTGCACCAGCGTCGAGTCGATCAAATATATCTGCAAATACGTCAACAAAGGGAGCGATCAGGCGACGTTTGCTTTGCAGAGCACTGATAGAGACGAAGTGACCAAGTACCAGTCTGGTCGCTACATCAGCACGTCTGAGGCAGTTTGGCGGATACTGGCGTTCTCTATACATGACAGGCATCCTACCGTCATGCATTTAGACATCCACCTAGAGAACGGCCAGCGCATATATTTTGATCCCGACAACATTGCTGAGCGCTTGGAAAATCCGCGCCAAACAACTCTCTTGGCATTTTTCAGGCTCTGTGAAGTCGACCAGTTTGCGAGGTCCCTTATGTATGACGAGGTGCCTGCATATTACACGTACGACAAGCAAAGGGGTGTATTTAACCGACGTCGACGAGGAGGTGCTGTGGAAGGTTTTCCGGGAATTTACAAGGACACCGCATTGGGTAGAGTTTATACCGTGCACCCGAATAATGGCGAATGCTATTTTCTGCGGTTGTTACTTCATACGGTCCGAGGCCCAACGTCTTTCGCCTTTCTGAGGACACTTGATGGCGCAGAGTATCCCACTTACCGCGCAGCCTGCGTAGCCCGTCACCTTCTCGACGGTGACCAAAACTGGGATGACACCCTCGCGGAGGCGAGCGTCAGTGACAGTCCCAGCCGCATGCGTCATCTGTTTGCCGTCATATTAGTGTTTTGTGGAGTCGCGAACCCGGTAGCTTTATGGGAGAAGTATCGCCATCATCTGTCTGAAGATTTTCTACGAGCTTTGAGGCATACTACTGGAGACGTAGTCGAAATAACTGATGAACGCGTGATGAACACCTGTCTCAGTTCACTTCAAGACGTGGTCATTTCTATCGGAGGGAATCCACTGGTCGAATATGGGTTACCAGCTCCCCAATTATCACCGCATCAAGACCGTGGAAATCGGGAGTATAACGCTGAGACAAATTACGATCCTGGCGAAATGATCACCATACGAAATGACCATATCGCTTTGTTCTCTTCAGAGCAAAAACAAATTTATGACACCGTCCTTGAAAGCGTTGGGAAAAACCAGGGTAAAATGTTTTTCTTAGATGCTCCTGGTGGAACAGGAAAAACATTTGTTACCACTGGCATACTTGCAGAGGTAAGGAGGCAAGGCAAAATTGCCATTGCTGTAGCGTCGTCGGGAATCGCTGCCACACTACTTCCGGGTGGCAAGACAGCACATGCCATGTTTAAAATTCCCATCAATTTAGAGAACGCCGAAACGCCTGTTTGTGGTGTGTCACGTAACAGTGATAAGGGACACGTGCTCAAGGATTGCTCTCTGATCGTATGGGATGAGTGCACGATGGCCAATAGGAAGGCAGTTGAGGCCGTGGATAGAACCCTGCAGGACATCCGCAGGAATGAACATTTGATGGGTGGTGTCACATTTCTATTCAGTGGCGATTTCCGACAAACGCTTCCCGTGGTGACGCGGGGATCGAGGGCTGACGAGGTGAATGCGTCGTTGAAACGATCTTCGTTGTGGTCACGTGTTCAAACGCTGCGCTTGACCGTTAATATGAGAGCTCGGCTCGGCGGAAATGCACGTGCTCAAGAATTCTCCGATGTCCTTCTAAGTCTTGGCGAAGGCACTCTACCAGAGGAGACAGGTGGACAGGTGGTGCTTCCAGAGTCTCTCGGTAGAGTTGTATCCAGCTTAGAAGAACTCATTCGCTGTGTATACGGAAACATTAGTCGTATACCGGAACAGCAGAATTCTTGGGTGTGTGAGCGGGCCATTTTGACGCCTAAAAATGACCAGGCTGCAGCAATTAACGAATGCATTCTCTCGGAAATTGAGGGTAATGAAGTGGTCTACACCTCTATAAACACTGTCGTCGAGCAAGATGACGCCACACATTATCCCGTGGAATTTCTGAACTCCCTGTCAGCAAGTGGACTTCCAGCGCATACCATCAAGCTGAAGGTAGGTGTCCCGATTATGCTTCTTCGGAACTTATCTCCTCCGAAATTGTGTAACGGGACCCGCCTTAAAGTTATCTCGCTCCATAGACATACCATTGAGGCGGAAATTCTTACGGGCTGTGGCGTCGGCGAGGCAGTATTTATACCACGCATTCCCCTAATACCTCATAACTTCCCGTTCCAGTTCAAGCGCGTACAGTTCCCCGTGAGTGTTTGCTTCGCGATGACCATCAATAAGTCTCAGGGACAGACACTAAGGGCAGCGGGTGTCGATCTCAGGACGAGCTGCTTCTCACACGGGCAGTTGTACGTCGCTTGCTCCCGCGTCACCAGTCCTGACTCTCTCTACATTTTGGCTGCGGAGAGCCAAACTATTAATGTTGTTTATCGAGAAGTTCTATAATCTATACACATAATAAAATGGTACGACGTTGACGACTCCGTTGTCGTTGGCATAAGCAACAGGATCCGCGTACGAAGTCGCGGGCAGAAGCTAGTATTCTATGTTTTTCAATTTCAGAATTCATTATTAGGTAAATTTCAATATCTAGTGAAGATACTATCAAGAATCAAAAGTTTTCTTGTTTTTAATATTAAACCAATAAATATTTCATTTATATACAATCGGAGACTTTATTAAAAATAAATGATATACATTTTTATGATTGTCTCGTTACGTCGTGTCGCGTTGCGTCTCTGTAAACAGACCCTATACAATGTATAGGGTCGATGACGAATGTATAGAATCGATTGATGTATAGTATACATCAATCGGTTGTAGTATGATAGATATCAAGAACTTCCCAAGAATAATAAACTTCTAAAAATACCAAGAAATAACAATGAATGTAATTTAAACTTTAATTCCACGAAATAGCTTTCAAATTAAATTACCATCATCATCCAAAGTAATTCCAATAATTCCCTCCAACCTCATTTCTTTTAACCCTCCGATGCGTTTCAAGAAATTGATCAATCAAATAATGCTTAACCCTAAAACGCTGGGGTCTGATTGATGACATACGGACATTACGTGATTACTCAATAAAGGTTAATATTAGGGTTGAATGTAAATTATTATGTATTAGCTATGTCGTTCATTATATTTGTATTTACCAAATAATTTGTATAATTTTTCGAACTTCGGTTTTCCTAAATAAATTGCAATGAAAATTTTAAAAAGGTGACTAGGACACAACGACGATATATTACTAGAACCGCATGCACGATCAAACGAACAAAAAATATTCTGTCAACTCGCTGATGTACTACGTAAGCGAGGGGGACGGGATTCTGCGTTGTGATTGGCTAACTCAAGGTCTGTTCTGTCTCAAGGTATGTTTACGGCTCACAGGAGTGGTCGAAATAAGACGGATATAAGACTTTTTTGCCTAACGTTTTGACAGACATCGGTCGCCTGTTATTAGGAGGCTAGTAATATATCGTCGTTGCTAGGACAGAATGCAGATGTTGGAGGCTAACAATATTCGTGCGACTGTCTCAGTAAGTTATCGCTACCCTGGAACATAAAGGACTATTGAAGGAACACGGTGATTTTAGTCAGTACAAGTCTGTCAGTCTCTTTAGCTCCACACCGCCACCGTAGAGAAAGACTAATTTGATGATATTAACACAGAAAAAAAGGCTCATATTTATCAAAATGTTTTAGGTACAACATTAGTTATTTAAGGCTTTATACAATTTATTACAGTCAAGCTATGGCATTACGTTAGATCTAATTGTATTAAAAGACAAAATACTCAGTGTTTGCCAAAATAGCTTGCCAAATAGGTTAGGTTCAGCATAATTCTAGATGAATACAGTTTGGCGCTGATTTTCAATTTGTATCTCGCGTATTGTGCACACAAAATAGAGAATATTTACTCTCAGTATAATAATAATAATATTCCACAACTATCACACAACGCCATCTAGTCCCAAGCTAAGTAGAGCTTGTGGTATGGGTACTAGACAACTGATAAACATTCTTATATATTTCTAAATACTTACATACATATTATAGATAAATTACACCCAGACACAGAACAAATGACCATGCTCATCACACAAACATTTGTCCTGGGTGGGAATCGAACTCACGACCCCCGGCATAGCAGTCAGGGTCACTAACCACTAGACCAACAGGCCAGTGAAATAATGTGTGTGTCTCATAAGTAAGGCAAACATAAATACTACAAAGTGTTAGGTAAGGTTCATATCTGACGGAAGATGCGTCGCGTATGGTCGCGGAAAGCCAGAGCAGACAAATGTATAGAAAAACACCTTCCTTCCACTTGACACCACCAAAACGACACCACCGGTGTGTCGTATGGAATCTCTAGTCCACACCACCGATTATTAGTGAGGTGACATACAAAGTTGTTGACATGAAAACTCCAATTAAGTTCAAGCAGTTTGAGGTATGTCATTTGACAAAGTTTATATTTATCTGTCACTTAAATGGTCATCTTCAAATTGTTCATTGCAATTTGCATATTATTGGGAGCTGTTTGTCAAAAACACGCGTTTCTGGACTTCACGAGGGTGGTGTCATATTTAAACATCTTTTGAACACTTAAAGTGAAAAAATGTAATAGAAAACGACACTTGACATCAACATCAAATGCCATTTTACAGTTATTTTAGACAAATGTTCAACCGGTGTCCAACTCTTTTTAGTAAGAGCTGATTTTCCAATAGTCAGATAACTTTTATCTGCGGAATAAAAAAAAAAGCGTTTTGACATATTTTCTATAGATTACGAACTGACTGTCGAACCGACATTTTTATTCCTCAGATAAAAGTTATCTGACTGGTGAAAAATCAGCCCTAAGACGGATAAATGTTTACTGCCAAAGCGAGAACAAAAGTCTATAATGAAGCACACTAGACTCGAATATATTCTAGCCAGATTAATAAAATGTTTGGACATGCAACCGTCCCGAGTATATTTCAAATTAGTGTCATGAAAACATTAAAAATACTAACTGTGAATGTCGCAAAAGTTCACTGGTCTTAATTAGCGTTCATTCAGTCTGTACTGCATTGCGATGAGTTTGGATGAAAAGTTAACTTAATTGCACATTCTTTTCAAAAATGAGCTATTTTACAAGTCCTGAATTAAAAGGCATTGTTCGGTCTCATTTACTACAGACTGGACTTAAAGTTGAGATAAGTTTTGGTTTTTATTCTATAGAATACCTTTTCGACAAAACTTAACCTATTTACTGCCATTTTCTTTCTTGCAAATATTCTTACACCTCCTTATACAATAAAAAAAATATAATATAGAAGGTACGTAATACGCTATGTGCGAAGTCAGTGGTGGGGATTATGGAATCGATCGCAGCGCGCGATGTGACAGAATAGGTTTGATATTTAGACAAGGGCCTTAGTCAAAAAGCAGAAGACAGCAGACGACAATCGTTATCGCTCATCAGCCACCAATACAATTTCAAGTTTATATTCCAGAGCGTAAAGTTCAAAATCTTTTAAAGACTGCTAAGCGATAACAAACGAAACAAACGAAAACGATCTGTAAACTTCAATAGATTTTCAACTTTACACGTAAGGGTATAAAGTTGAAAGTGTATTGGTGACTGCTGAGCGATAGCGATTGTCGTCTGCTGTCTTCTGCTTTTTGGCTAAGGCCCCGGGTCTCCAGATACAGTGGCGCTGCCTAAGCAGACATTTTTGGAACTGCTCAGATTAGTCCTCATTTTGAACCAATGGTGGCACTCATCGGAGTGAAGTAGGTACGTGTACATGTCAAGTTAAACATGCACAACAACCTTTTAAATATTATGTACGTAGTTGGCAAGGATTGGCATATCTTATGATCCCTAATAATGTGGCCATTAAGAGACGATGTCATTGTGCACTAAGCGTATATCAGAAAGATTTACTCCATGCTATCTATTTCGTAATGGCTAAAAAAAATATCAACTGTACCGTACAATTTCAATAACTCTATCCAAGAGTGGGATAAAAAAGCCCAGGCGATGATAGTTATCACATCCAATAAACATTCACTATAGGACACGACTCACGACGCTGCCAATGTTAATTGCAATTTCTTTGCCAAATTGCTATGTCTGGCAGACTGATTGAATGTAATCCGCCTTCTGTATGTCGAAAAATGGAGGATTTATTATTTTAATCCAAAACTTGAAACATATATGAATAGAATAAAAAATAAAGCTTGTGAAAAATAAATCTTGATTATTCTCTCTCTACATTGGCAAAAATAGAAAAAAAACTTTCACTAAAATCTCTACAAAATAAATTGTGCAAAAATACAATCAAAACAGAATCATTGAAGGATAACACGCCAAGGGAATTCGTAGAAACGCCTACAAAATCAAACGGTCACATAACCTCGGCTTTATGGACAAATACGAATATAGGCAATGTCAACATCGAACGGACCGATTGAACGAGGAACGAGAACGAAAAGAATGAACGAAGAATTTAAGGTCTGAGTGAATGGTATTACTCGCAATCCACTTTGACAGAACATAGAAGCGAACGATAAAAAGTAATTGCGTTGCTCTTACATAAAAAATGAGTTTTTTTACTACAAAGTAAACTTGCGCGGGAAGAAATTAATAATCGCCGGAGAAAAACTCATCTAGGGAGCTTCTTTTGTACAAACTTAATTGCTCTTATGAATTTTTAATTTATTAATTTAATTTGCTAGTAAGACTTTGCAAATACGGATAGGAAAAGACAAATGTGTGAGATAAAATATCTTCATCGTGGCAAAAAAGACCACGTGTTAAAAATATGCTAGCAATTTCTACTTCATAAAGGTAAAAATATTGCTTACGACGGGCACTTCTTTGTTATTTATTTTTTTATACTTCGAGGTTTATGAGTAAATAAAAAAACAAGCTTACTTACCTCCAAACATGCACCATTTCATAAACACTTCAAAACACTCATCAGACATCTGACGAAAAACACAAATGACAATCAAAAGTCACACAAAACTTGCTCACACACATAAATTCTTCACAAGCACTTGTTTTCTGTACCAAAACACAACACGAAACAAGCCCCGGAACTCATAACTACCTCAAAGGACAATTTGTAAGTCCGCTTCCATCGAAAAAGTCGCAATAAACTCACATTTACGCTACTCAAACTTTCCGGATGGGCCAATTCCTGGCCGTCCATTGAACAAACAAGCGACCTTAATTACGCGGGCCGTTGTAATCAATCAGCTGGGCCCGGTTTGTTGACAGTGGTCATATTTACCCCCGCGCGCGAGCGACGGGTTAGATCTGATTTTACAAGCGTTCGGTCAACTTCGTGCGTTTTCGGCGTGTTTCGGGAGCTGTTTGGTATTTGATAGCGCGTTAGTGCTTAGTGTGTGTGCTGTGGATGGGTGACCATTAATTACGACCGCGAACTAAGGGAGTCTGCTCATGACGCGATTAATGTGATTTGCAATTTTTACTTACTAAAAATGAAAGTCATCCTTGCTAACTACGATATAATGACGCAATTCGACTGACTTACGTTACGTCGCGCGTCGTCGTGGCGAGCGTGTTTTGTTTTCATCTACCCGTGGACAACCGCGCATTTTATGTCATATGTTTGACAGTCATTACAGGTAGTCAGTAACTCGAAAGTCTTACCCAAGGGCCCAGAAACTAGCTAACTACTACTACTAATGATGATATCTGACCGATCACAATATTCAATCTATCTGTGATTTTGCCTTACAGAGAATGAGATAGAAATAGTTTTTTCTTTCTTCCTTTAAGAGCTATACAGATTGAATATTGGAAATTAGAGTTAGGGATTTTAGATATGTACTTAGGCTGACTATTTTGTTAAATTCCTATACATTTTTTACTAGAAAAATTAAAAGATTTTAATGTAAAGCTAACTGACTAACGATCAAACCACTAGGGGTTAGTGTATGATTTAAATTATTATAGTTTTAGGGTTAAATGTGGACAGTGGATTGTTTAGTCAGTTGATTAGTATAATTAGACTCGTTGTTAAATAAATAATTAATAGATAAACAGTTTTATTATGTTATTTTGTTTAGTATTCACTGGTCACCGAATTATTGAGGTTTTGGTTGGCTCCAATAGTAGTATAGAGCAGTAGTGGCCCAGTGGTAGGTATATGCCCTGACTTACGAGTTGTAGGTTGCAGATTCGGACCCAGCCAAGCGCACTACTTAGTGCAATTTATTTAATCACCACTTCTCTCAAAATTGTGAAGGAAAAACTCATGTACAAGAACTAAAAAAATCCTGTCCTGTGACATCTATTATCTCGCATCATTGGCTTACGGTATGGATTATGGCCCACTCCCACTCAGGGAGAGGAGACCAGAGTCCCAGCAGTTGGAATATTTATAGGCGCACATTGTACACACGGCTACACATCAAGCCATACAAAACCAGTTTGTCATGGTCTCGCTTCGTACGATTTTTACACACAATAAACAATCAGCTAATACTGGTTTTGCATAGCTTGATGTGTAGCCGTGTGTACATTCCTAACAGGGTTCATCATCATTCGTCATCAGTTCATGTTACAAAATTACTTAGTTTCTTCAGACTTAGGGCCGATACACACCGAGACGTGGAGCTGCCGCGCTGCGCGCAAATTTCAATAGAGCGACTCATAATCTAGCATTATTAACTACACGAAAAAATATACATTTCACCGATGACGCGATGCAGCGCGACGCCTCACGACTATTATAATAGCGACTAGAAATATAACTTTATTTACTACACTAAGATACTGATTTTGAGATTTCCAGTATTGTCGGCATCTGCAACGTCGCGTCGCGTCGCGTCTCGGTATGAACAGACTTTAGTTGGAAGTTTGCAACATTGAAAAGATTTCTACATTATAATTCTAAACATTTTTAAACTTCATAATATTATCTTCATAAAAGCTCATAAACCGGCTTAACGTGTTTAGAAGTATACACGATAATCTATTATAATATTTTTATGGCCCCACAAACCATAAAAAGTTACTATGTAAGAAGAAAATAATGTTATATCCATATAGTACATTATATAAATCTGTTATCTCCACATTATGGTATACTAGCTATCCGCCCGATTTCGCACGGGAGTATACATATAAAAAGGATGGATCGATGGATGGAGACAATTGTACATGAAAGTTTAAATAAAAAAATATCTAAAAGTAGGTAATTTTTTTATATCGTGGTAAAATCATCAAACGAGTCCTCCTTAGACAGGGCGGGACGGGAGGGACTGTCAGTCTCGTACTGACTAAAATCCAAGGTAGTCCCTCGACCCCAGCAGGCTTTTGCCCTCTAAGGGGGCCTCGTCATAATGTTGACAGCTCTTTGAGGCGCGCGTGGAACACGACGTTCATCGACCATGTGTCGTCGTCGGGCGTGATTTGTCCATGTTCGAACGGCGAGTCATCCATAACTCGCGGTCCGCGCCTATGGTGGCCGGAAATCGCATCGTAACGTCGGATGCCGTGGACGTCTTCAATTTTTATTCCTATGGTGGTTCAAATTTTAACAAAAATATACAACTATACACTATAAGTATAGCTGTACAGCTCTGCCTGTCACTTAGGGGAAAACAGAAGCGTAATGATATAAACAACTGTATTCAAGTCTAACTCGGTCAATATCCTGAATGACGAACAGTTTAATTTGAACGCGCCCCTATAATGGCGATACGTTAAGTCCTAATGGCTATTGTTTTGTATGAGTAAGCGCATTATTTGTTCATAAGTCAATTTAAACATGCCGTCCGTATTAACTTGATCGTTTTGATTACCAAGCCGAAACGTTACTAATAGTAATCATCATCATCAGCCTATAGCGGTCCACAGCTGGACATAAGCCTCTCCAATCGCATTCCATTTCACTTGATCACCAGCTATTCTCATCCAGCTATTACTGGCCACGTGAAGAATTGGCAACTGTAGCCAATTCTTCACTTGAGAACACGTTTACCACAACGGTTATCGTTTCTACGACTAATATGGCCTGCCAATTGCCACTTAGGCCCTTCGTACACAAGGCGACTTGGGTATCCGATACTCCAGTCGAATACCTAAGTCGCGCGACTCTAGTAGCGCATGATCCGTACACAGCAGCGACTCGAGTCGTAAGACTCAAATCGTCTATTCGGCCACCATTCTATATTCAACCTTAATAATACATTGTACAAAACACAAAATGTACATCTCGTTGCATAAATTAAAATGCTGTTAATTTTAAAAATGGCGGGCGCATTCCAATTTCAATTTTTTGGAATTAAAAATTGGCGCGTATACCTACGGGAGAAAAACGTATTTTCACGCAAAAATATTGAGAAAGAATATGGTTCATAATTTCGCCGCGCGATTCTGCTACAAGGTAGCTCGATTTGTTTATGCTTTGACTTTCATGGTGGTGACCATGGGTTCAATCCCCAGGTAAACATAGAATCTCTTTTCGTGTTTCACGTGTTTTTAGAGTTTTATTCCATTTTTTTTCTAGGTTTTTTTTATAATTTTACTGCAATGCTGATGACCGTGGACAATTTCAGATTTGAATAGGATTTTTTTTAATGTTTTCGTTTTTCTAATTACTTTATTTTTGTCGTATGTGCAAGTACATGACGAAGCTGGGTTAAAGTAGTAATGTTTGTAACGAAACCATAATAATTTATAAAAGTGTAAACAGTTTGACACCATGCTCGATAGATGGCGTTGTCGTCGAGTTAGATCGCGCTATTGTTTGGTTACATCGATTTAGTAAAAGCAACTGTGGTTTTATTTTGAACCTCATAAGTGTTCACATTAAGATCAATATAAATAATTTAACATTAGAACTAAGTGTAATTTATTTTTATTCGTGTTACTTTTTTTAAACTTCTATGTAATTTTTTAATTCCTTCATTTTTTTCTATTTGTTTTGTATAAAATGTACAAAAAAAAGAATTTAAATTGTCTGTTAAAGTAAGTAGGTAGGTACTAGGTATTATTTATTATTTTGTTGTCAGTGAAGTTTACAGTCTCATTTATTTTTATCTTATACCTAATCTCGAGGCTAAATAATTACAGCCGCACAGGCCGATCTTCCGGGTTAAGCCGCGCTTGCCGAGGTCGGTCTGTGGATGGGTGACCATCTTTCATTGCGAGTTTCCTCCGTGCCTCGGAAAACACGTAAAGCCGTTTGTCCCGGCTGTTATTTGTAGATCTTTGACAGTTGTTACTGTTAGTCAGAAGCTCTAAAGTCTGACAACCAGTCTTACCATGGGGTATGGTACTACCCAGTTACTGGGTTGTGGAGGTCCGACAGGCAGTCGCTCCACGTAAAATACTGATATCCAGCTGAATCTGGTTCGACTGGCAGCCGACCCCAATATAGTTGGGTTCTCCCAACTATATTGGGGTCGGCTTCCAGTCGAACCGAGTGTCATCATCTGCCTAGCCTTCTGGCTAGGCAGATGATGACACTTTTAATTTTCTATGTATTTTTCCCGAGCTAAGCTCGATCGACCAGGTACCTACTATTATGTAAATCACTTGTTATATTAATCATGACAAAAATAAATACCGGCCTGTTAAATCAACGGCCATTCCTATTACCGCCCAAGCTTAGGTATTCCATAGTAATGACGGGGCCCCCCTCTAGAGAGCCAAAGCCTGCCGGGGTCGCGGGACTTATCTCATTACAGTGATCCCGGAACATAAAGGGCTATGAAAGATACCGTGGATTTTGGTCACTACGAGTCTGACAGTAACGGGGTGGGAGGACTCATTTGATGATTTTACCACGTAAAAAAAAACTTAAGTATTCCATAATTTAATTAGAATATTCTTTTGAATTTGACAAGCCTGTTAGTCTAGTGGTTAGTGGCCCTGACTGCTATGCCTGAGGTCGTGGGTTCGATTCCCACCCAGGAAATTTAATGTTTGTGTGATGAGCACTATCATTTTTGTTCTGTGTCTGAGAGTAATTTATCTATAATATTTATGTATTTAGAAAATAAAGTATGTTTTTCAGTTGTCTAGTACCCATAACACAAGCTCTGTTTAACTTGGGACTAGATGACGTTGTGTGATAGTCATGGAATTATTATTATTAATTGTAATGATACAAACCAGGATATTTTTCTACTTCAGATACAAAGATGTTTAATAACAAAGTTTAAAATAATAGATACTTTTCGTCAGTTAAAAATCGCGCAGACTTGGGTATCGGCGATCTTGTTATATGAGGTCGCGCGCGGATAGAGTCGGCGACGCATCACGAAGATAAGCCTCTAAGGATTTGTATTGCGATAGTCTCCTGGAAACCAAAATTATAAGGTATCGGAAACTTGCATAGCGTTGTGTACGAACCTTCGTACACAACGCGACGCAAGTTGCCGATACTATAGTTTCCTCACTACTCATGACCTGCGGAAAATTATAGGTACTAATTTTTTTTATGCAATTTGATGTAACGACATAGACGCTAGCGCCGCGTCAAAGGGTCATGATGGGTGGTCACGATTATGAATTTATAAAATGTCTGACACATGACTGTGACGTCAAAATATATTTTTTAGGGATCCGTAGGTTCGAAAGAAAAAACGGACCTTTATAATATCAGTCGTGTGACCGTCGCCCTTCACAGTTAATTTTCTGTGAACTTTTTTGACCGATTAAGTTGTAAACAATTATCTATTGAATACATTTAGAACAGTTAAGTAGATAGGTATGCCATTTCCAAACATATCGGTTCCTATTCCTCAAGTGTGTTTTCTGTATTATCTCTTATCTCAAAATACTGAGTAGGTATATTTGTAATTATGAAAAAGATACAAATAATAGAAGTTCTTGTATATAGATTACAAGAAAATTCACAGTAGTCCTACGATCTTAAAACAACATAGACATCGGAGGGACAACAATGAAAAAGATTGTAAACTGCATCATCTGACATTAAATGAAAATGCTTATTGTGAGGATTGTAAATATAATACTTTATTCGTAATAAATTTTATTCAATGAAATAGAAAAAGACCCCTCTCTCCCAATTTTTTTATTAAACTGCATACCAAATTAAGATTTATTACGAGGATTGAATATTGAGTGAATATTTTTTTAACATTTTAAAATAATTACTTTCCAAAAGTGATTCAAGAATATGCTACGGAACCATTTATTGTGTGAATATAATTAATAATGGTAGATAAATTGTTCCGCCATCTTGAAAGTCGCAGAAACTCAAGTAGCGGCGATGTCAACAGATAGGTAGCGCGCGATTTGCGTCGCGCGTCGCGAGCATGTGTACGAACGTATATGGATTTCTATTGCGAGAGTCGCCTGGATACTGAAGTCGTAAGGTATCGGATACTTGAGTCGCCTAGTGTACGAAGGGCCTTAAGCTCGCTTATTCTGTGAGCATATTGATCACATTCGTTCTCTGCCGGATCATCTCATTCAACAGTACAAACCATTTTTTTTTATGTTAAAGCCCAAAAATCAAGCAAGTCAAGTTTTGTGATTTTATTGATTACCTACTAACTTTTGTATCTTCCATATATAGATTTTTTTATAAACTTTGCCCCACACTAGGAATTTCTCCAATATCGTGGGTGCGTTTAGAACGATAGAAACTCACATACACAAACACCCAGACCTAGAACAACTTGCAAATCATACAAATATTTGTTCCTACTAGGATCGAAATCAAAATTGTACTTGATACCCGACCAAAACTACGCTTCAAAGCATGCGAGTTAGAGAATGTAAAAGTTACCAAGCATAAATCTATTTAAAAAGTACCTATTAGTAAAACATTAGTAAAAATAGATTACATGTACAGAGCAACTGTGATACAATTTCAAAGGCAACTCGATACGAGGCAATGACCTACAGACTCAGTACAAAAAACACACCATGACCTGAGCTATACTGGAAGTGGCTTCTGTTTTTAATTACGTTCTAAATATAGAACGAATTAAAGTATTTTTCATGGCCGATAATATAATAGCCATGTGTTTTTTGGTTTATAATAACTTATCGAAGTGAAGAGATATCAATTTTTCTCCGATTGTATCATTGCGCACAAAAATAGCCCATGGTAAAAGTTTTACGGTATATACAGTCTAAGCTTTGAGTTTTGACATTGTGTAGATGTTTCATACAATTATAGACATTAATAGTAAAAGGTTATAGTTCCTTTTAACTCACAGCCAAAAGAATATTACCCGCTAAATTTAATAAGGTTCATTTTAGTGTGTTTTAAGTACAATTTTAGCCTTTATCGACACACGTTGCTGCGTCTGCTATCGAACTTATATCGGCTGCTAAGAGCGTGGCAGCTATCATTTAATCAAAGCACCCCATAGTAATCAGTTAATTTGAGATTGAACAGGGGAAAACCTTTTTTACCCTCTCCTATGGTGCATTTATGATCGTAACTACATCATTATGATAACGCTATGATCCGTTTTCAAAGCATCCATTATAGAGGGGATCTAAAGTCAATTTATTTCCTGGCAAACTGAGCTTGACGCAATCACGAGTAAAGTTTCTATGATATAAAATATCCTGGTATTTACCCGTGAAACAAGTGTGATTGAAAATCAGATAAGTTCGTGAAAGCATAACAGACATAATCGCTTTAGTTTCAATTTCAGTCAAAATAAATACGTAACAAAAGCTGGGCATTATTTCTGTATACAATTCTTTCTTAGTTATATTTATTTAGGAAAAAGTACCGATTACTTTAACAAGGTTTTTTTAGGTAATAAAAATAACAAGTAATAACTGAATTCGATTTCTAACAAAATTCTATTTCATCTCACACATAATAAAGTTGTAAATTGAATAACAAATATAAACATTGCGATATCAATCATTGTGTCTTGACGTCATAGCAATGTGTAGTGACGTCAACTCACGTTGACATTTCCATAAGTTGTACATCTGTGTGAAAGTTTTTGAATCTTTTTATTGCTTTTCCTTCCTCTGAAACATGATTTGAGAGAGAGTAACAAGTTTATTTCTTTTGTAGTAATAGATCGTTAATTCATTTGCGAAAAGTGATCGAAGTTTGTCAGTAAATTTGCTCTAGTTCTAACAGTTTTTAATCATGACTGGCCTGTTGGTCTAGTGGTTAGTGGCCCTGACTGCTATGCCGGGGGTCGTGGGTTCGATTCCCACCCAGGACAAATGTTTGTGTGATGAGCATGATCATTTGTTCTGTGTCTGGGTGTAATTTATCTATGATATGTACGTATTTAGAAATATATAAGTATGTTTATCAGTTATTTAGTTCCCATAACACAAGCTCTGCTTAGCTTGGGACTAGATGGCGTTGTGTGATAGTTGTGGAATATAAAAAAAAATACAAAAATTTTTGGTACCAACTCCATTTATTTGTGTAAACTACTCATCAGTGTTGAAGATGTGTATTCGAAATAATGACGAGTTCGTTACTATTTATGTGTATCTTAGCATCTACCAGCCCCAAATTAACGTCTTTGGTGCATCGGAAATCCGTCGTGCAAATATCTTATTTACTTTGACTGTATGTCCAAAAATACTTTTGTATATAATATTGAGATTACCAGTCAGTTTCCGCCTATCGGAGTTGCTTTACGTAGAGAAAATGTCACGTTACTTCTAATTAGAAATTGTACTTACATGACGTACTTTAATAATATTATAGTTTCGTCTCCCAAACAATTTGTCATTTACTCAATGTTTTTTTTTTATATGTGTTTGAGCAATACTGATTGTTCTTGTCGTCAAAAATTGGATTTCGGACTAAAGGATTTTTTAATTTTTGTTTTTATTTCTCACGGTGTACTCGTATGTATTTTACATTTACACGACTCACAAATACTAATGCCTCTCGAGTTTAATTGGTATTTTACACATAACAAGACCTTTTTTTTTGAGAGAAGAACTCAGAAATTATTTAGAATGATATTCATCCTGAGAACCAAAAATCCTTGAACACCGGATGTCCACAAACACAATACCATTACGTCAACCGTTTTTCTTTATACATCTGTGTTAAGTTTTTTAAAGTGTTTTATTGGTTCTCCTTCCGGTTAAGTTGGTAGGATTGTTTTAATGACGACGAGTAATAAAGGAGCACCCTGTATATGGGGAAGTTTCTTTGTTTTCTTTTTAATTCTGTACTCCTTTATGTGGATGGGGACTGAGAGTTGGTTTTAATTAAGTATTGGCTACTGTGTTTTAATTAGATGCATACTGCTTTGATGGGATGTTTTTGTCTAGTTAACACAGTAACTTATCTCGTACTTATTTGAAAATTAGTTTTTTTTATGATTACAAAAATTTATGAGAAAATTAGGCCTTTGCCCCGTGATGGAATAAGAGTTAGATGAATGGTTAGTTGGCAGGTTTGGGAAACAAACAAAAATACAGATATAATCATCATCTTCCTGCCCTTATGCTATTTGACTTGAATAAAAAAATTGGTATTTTTTTTGGTCATACAATTTGTATGAAAAAATATTTTGCTAAATTTGACCAACTTCCGCCGTCCCGATTTTTTTCTTCCGATACAATAAAATGATCCTTGCATGAAACAGAGTCGAACGGCATTAAAAAAAAAATTGGTCAATTTCACTCATTTCTGTGGACAGCTCACACTTGACCAAAAAAATAAAAACGCCAAAAGTATCAGTATCAATAAAGAGCTAAAGGTTCCTAAGAAAGTTTTCCCGTATCTCTTATGGATGCAGATTTCTCCCTTTTGGCCAATTTAAAAGAAACACCCTGTATACATTAAAAAATCTAAACATGTACAGAACAAAAACACAGGAGACACCTATTATATACAAAAATGTACAAAAAACAGTAAAATACATAACTAGGGTATCAATAAAGGGTTTCGGAACCGAGTGACGAATGTAACCCAATTACATGTAAATGTGACATCCGGCGTCCTTTATGTAACGTGTGACGAGTCACAATGTGACGCTGTTTACGTTCGTATCATACCGCCATCGTTCACGCATTGTGGTTTGGTACAAGTGAGAAGTTGTAGCGAGGGTCAGAAGCATTTTCACAAGATGTCTGTATTTTACTTAAATTCTGTAATTTAATAAAAAATTGTTATTACTCATTGAATGATTTTTTAACGATGACAACATAAGGGATTGACTTTTACTTCTTTATATTTATTTAATTTTGTTTTATTTTTAGTTGATTGACATTCCAAACTTGAATATTATTTATTTAAAAAAATGTAATTATTATTTTACTGACAATTATTGATGTATTATTTAATTATTTTATTGTTTTATTATTATGTAAATGACACGTAATTGACGTAATTTTGTTCTTTGTGACTTATTAATTTCAAATCTTTTTTTGCCTGTGACATTATCGTGTTATTTAAATTGATTAATTATTATTGATTATTAATTATTTATTGATTATTCTAATGCTACTACTGACATTTTATTGAATTGTTGTGCCCGACAGGGTCCATGTGTTCTGACTTTAATTTTTAGAACTTTTAATGTGAATGCAATAAAGAATTGAATTGAATTAAAGCATACTTGAAGTATTCACCACGTTTATTGCACGGAAAAATGAAGAAGCTTCAAGTAAATGTTGACAATCATTTGAAGCTTCTTCATTTTTCCGTTCGTTTCGTCCATTCTTCAGTTCGTCCGTTCTTCAGTTTCAGTTTATAAAGGACTTCTGGCCATATAATTCAAGGCATGCCTACTTATTGAGTATTTATTGATCGCACGATTGACGTAGTGACTGAATTATCGACTGCTGTGCTGCTCGCTTTGTACGATTTTCCTCACATTCAACTGTCTGTTTATTCTGGTTTTGCATAGCTTCAAAGGAGCCACGACACTCACAACAAAAAAAAATGTGATCACTTTGAAAAATCGTTATCTTTTCCTTACGGTTGATTATACTAGAATTGTGATCTCTCTTCTTGTCAGATTCTTTGACTAAAATAACAGATTTAGAATATAAAACAATAAAAGAGGTCAATTATTTTTCCATAAATAAAATTATATTAGCATGCAAGTGATGTATCAGTGTACTGCAAACCACAATATTCGTTACTTGCATATTCTAAAAACCGCTATCTCCTTTGTCCTGTGCCACACGCTCGCTAACTCCCAATTTTTTGTCCACCAGATATTCATCACGGCTCACGTATCGACATAGTTGGCTTATTTATGTGAAACCCCGCGGATTTATAGAACTCGTACATAAAACATAGATAGATATTGACAAATTACATCGGTCAACAGCGTGGTTGAAAGGTTATGAATTACAGCTTTCAGTATTTATTTATTCAGGTTAACCAACAACTGTCGTATTATTATAATAGGATACAAATACGGATGAAATACTTAATTATAGGTTAATATTGTTTTATTTTTCGTGGTAAAATCATCAAATGAGTCCTCCCAACCCCAAATCCACGGTGTTCTTCGGTAGCCCTTGGAGTACCTGAGTCGCGGTATACGTATGTTCTACAACCCCGGCAGGTTAATACTGCTAGCACAAAAAAACAGTGTTAAAGCCATTAATTATACATACCGGTAATCAAAGACTCGCAACAAAATTAAGTAAAAGTATTTCATCAACAAAAAATCTTTAGGAAAAAATATTACGGAAATGGAATTATGCAACAGCGTTCCAGGATCGTGGTACCCTATTGAGACATTACTGTGAAGGTGAACATTTAATTTTTAGTAACGAGACCAGAGATTGTTCCATTGCAGTTATGGCGGGCATATGACGTCTACCAACTCGCACTGGGCCCGCGTGGTGAATTATAGCCGACTACCTCTCACAGAGAGGAGGCCTGTGTCCCAGCAGTGGGATCATTGTAACCTAATGACGATGGTTTAGTAAGCTACTTTTGACAAAAAAAAATCATCAAATAGCATTTGCTGAAATTTTTTTTTGCAGTGTTCTCGCAAGCACTTAAACTGGCCATATTTAAATAATTTATATGATCGAGGCTATTAATTACTTCTCATTTAAGAAACCTCTGCCTCCCAATTTAAACCTCTAATAGCTTTTACATCTCACAGAGTAATGGTCTAATTGTTCAGCTTGAAACTAAAGCTAAGCCAATTTGTACTGGAATTGGACTAATGACCACCAGGTTCTGTTTGATTTAGTATCGACTTTTAGAATGGAATTAAGATTTGAAGAAGCTATGTCTAATATGTATTTAGTTTTAAGAAGTAAATGTATTGGAAATAGAACTCCTAATACTCACTCAACAGCTGGACAATACTGAACATACCTGAAAGAAGAAAAAAATCAAAATTCATTAATTAGTCATATCTGCAAACTAAACCTATTATAAACCGACTGGCCTGTTGGTCTAGTGGTTAGTGACCCTGACTGCTATGCCGGGGGTCGTGGGTTCGATTCCCATGCAGGACAAATGTTTGTGTGATGAGCATGATCATTTGTTCTGTGTCTGGGTGTAATATATCTATAATATGTATGTATTTAGAAATATATAAGTATGTTTATCAGTTGTCTAGTACCCATAACACAAGCTCTGCTTAGCTTGGGACTAGATGGCGTTGTGTGATAGTTGTGGAATATTTATTTATTTATTATGAGCAAAAAAAAATTACAACTCACAGTCCCATGACACGCCCGCCCTGTATGCACCAACTTTTTTTTAGCGTGTAATCATCAAATGAGTCCTCCCCCCCATTACTGTCAGATTTGTACTGACTAAAATCCACGGTGTCCTTCAACAGCCTTTCATAACTTACGTTCCAGGATCATTCGTTAGCCCCGCGACTCAGCCAACCAACAAAAAACAAAGGCATTTTTTTTTCTCCTTAAAAATAATATTTCTCTACGAATAAAACTTTCTTGGAGAATTACAAAGGTCTACCGGAGAACAGTGTGTTGTTCTTTTAAAATCGCTTCAGTGTTAACAGTTGAAAAACATTTACTTAAGACGTAGTTTCTACACGGTCTTAAGCAGAGTTGAGGGAGTAGGAGTAAGTCTGTTGATTGTTCTAACATGTGATGGTTCACACGATGCATTATTATATTAAGAAGATTCTCGTGCAACATCGCTGAGCTGTCGTATTTCCAATTTCATCTCTATTCTACCGGGAATAGACAAAATTATTTCCATTCTATTTTGATATACACGAGCCACGACGTAGGCGACTGAGGAATAGAAATATTTATTTTTCTACGTTTTAATTAACTGCGCTCTCATTCTGTAACTTTTCTATTCTTTCGTCGAAAAATTCGTTTCTATGGGGTGTCAATTTTACAGAAGTTTAAAGTCGGATTATGTAGTTTTTGAATACAGTAAAGTTATTACCAATTAACCATGAAAGTTAACGAACAAGACCCGATTTCTTTAATAAAAAAATATATTTAATAAATCCTGGAATTAAAAACGAAACAAATTACCTAATTATTAGGCAGATACCGTTACCATTTTCCTGAATTAAAAAAAAAAATCGAAGGACCCCAAATAAAAGGTTTGTAAGGTAGGAAACGAATTATACGACTGAAAAGAGGGTAGGCGTGAAATTTCTCCGACAGGAATTAATTAGAAGAGATTGGCAGGAAATGGAGGAATTAAAAAAGTGGCCTTAAATGTATTAATAAGGATTTAAATTTTTTATATCAAATTCTCTTAGGACTATATTTCTATTGAATAAAATTCGTATTACGCGGTTAACCGTCGCGCGTCGTACGCAACGGCGATTCTTTTATAAGACGATTTTTATAGAGAATTGGTTTTCAGCACATTTTTTATTTGTTTTTTTCTTTTAAGTTTGCTTTTTTGCTAGGGCCTATCGGGTGACGTAAATTTGCTAACAGCTCTCCAAGGTACGCGTCGAAATTGACGCACCATCGACTCCAGTTTTGAGCAGACGGCAAATTAACCGTTACTTGCAGTCCGCATGTCCGTGTACAGTAAAACGGGGTGAATAGGGACGCAGGGATGAATCGGGACAAAACTTTAACAGGGATTTAAATGTTGAATTAATGTGGTAGGTTACCAACAACTACTCAATTTTATTTATTGATTAATACCACATTAATTTGAAACCTTGCTGGCAACATACCATCATAATTTTTCGTTAAAATCCACTTCAAAGTTTTGTCCCGATTCACCCCTGCGTCCCTATTCACCCCGTTTGACCGTTACTTGGCATGAGCATTGAGAATGCATTAGATCGCATAAAAGTGCGTCAGAAAAGAACACTGTAGTGTTAAATGGAAAACTACATTACTGAATCTACAATTTTATTCAATAAAATACAACTATCATCTTGCAACTTGAATTAGCCGGTCATATCAAATTAAATCACACCACACTGACCTACGTCACCCTCACTTGTCTCTGCTCGCTCCATTAAAGATGTACCACGATGTGTAAGGTTGGGATTCCAGTTACCGATTTACGTTATCACGAACCCGATTACACCCGTTTTTATCACATGGCAGTTTCACTAAGCATTTGTTTTAGCCGTTTCAGCAATGAGACATTAAATTTTTACCGCGAAATTTCTCGCAAGATATCGCCATCTGAATCAATCAAGTTTACGTGTAAAATCATAAAAAAAAACCTTTTGAAAACGAAAAAGGTATTTGCTACTTGTTAAGACCCTTATCCTTATAATTCTTACAACTATTATAATAATTAATTACATCTATTACGAGAACATGAGCAACAAAGTGTCCCATCAAAACCACCCATTTATTTAATGAATTTCAAGAAAATATCAAGAAAGATAAGAGCTTTGATGTTAGTCTTTGTTTTTTTACTTTCTTTAAGTTTAGAAAAAGAAAAAAAAACGTTAAAGAAACTATAAAAACAAAGGTTAAGGCTTCGTACAGACACACGCGATTAAACGCGCGAGGAAAACATAACGCCCTCAAATGATTTAAGACATCAGCGCTGCGCCCGTTTCCAAGCTAACTACCGAAGTCACGGGACTGTGTTAGTAGATTACCGTGACCCTGGAACTCGGCATTTGATGGAACGTGGTACGCGGTGGATTTTAGACGAGTCTGACAGTCCCTTCGATTCCACCCAAGGGGAAACTGGTCTCATTTGGAAATATTACCATAAAAAAAAAGTACCAAAGCTTATTTCCAGTCTAAAGTGCCACCGCCAATGTATTTATCTCTTGTTGCACCGGTTTTCCGCTCGTGTTTGTCCTCTGCGGCGCTGCAAAAAAAGACGCCGCGCGCGTTCTATTTCTATCGCGTGTCTCTGCCCGAGCCTTAAAAGACAGGTATAAAAGCCAACAAATAAATCTATCAGTAAGGTCCTAAAAATCATGTCAAACAACGTTATTCTTTCCCTGAAAACGCCTGAAAGACTTCCTTTGAAGTAAAGGAAGCTTTAAGGACACAAAAGGCTTTGTTGCTTAACACAAAAGTTAAGCCAACCTCACCGAAAAATGACAAAATGCCTTTTATAGCGACGCCATTGTCAATATACTATGCTGTAATTAACATCGTTATACGTATTTATGAGACACTGTATAGTTGGAAGGTAGAAAGTCAACTCATCACCACAGTCATCTATCTCTTTTCCCAATTACGTTGTGGTCGGCTTCCAGTCAAACCAGATAATAATAATGTTCCACAACTATCACACAATGCCATTTAGTCCCAAGCTAAGCAGAGCTTGTGTACGCAACGCACTACGCAGTATTTACCCCGTCCCTCTCGCTTACGTAGTACCCAACGACGATATATCTTACATCGTGCATGCGGAGTCTAGTAATATATCGTCGTTGGTAGTACCTCAGCGAGTTGACAGAATAGTTTTTGTTCCTTAGATCGTGCATGCGGAGTCTAGTAATATATCGTCGTTGTGGTCACCCATCCATAGACCAAAGAAAAGTTAATAAGGCGTATGCAGCCTGTGGTGATCGCAAGGAGGTGGACCATTTTTGCAAGAACACGAATGTTATACAGAATTGACTTTCTTTACCTCAATTTTATAGCGGACAGCTTTTATTAACAGTAGCGCTATAGTGGAGGAAGATTACAATTATTAATTAATTTAGTAATTACTGTGAAAGGGAGTAACGATATTGCTGTACTCTGTATTTTTGTTATGTTAATATTATAATTTCTGTCTAGATTTATTATACAGGCTGTGTTCTACTCTTGAGTTTCAACTGGGTATAATGTAACGAAAACAATGATGCTATTTTAAGAATATATTTTTTGTTGTCTTATTTGATTATTTTAATAAATTTTCTTAAATAATTTCTTTGTTTTTTTTTATAAAATGTAATAATAACAAAAAAATCTTTTAAAAAATCTGTTCCTCAAAAATTTCCAATTCTTTAATGGCTTATAAAAAAAGTAAATAAGCTTCATATAAAAAAAAAAATGATGTACATTAATTCACGTCATATAGTACTACTTTTAATCCAAATATGAACAAAATCTTAGATCTGACCTTATTTTCGCTGCCCGCTTGACGTGAAATGCCCCTTATCATGGATTAAAGTTGAAACCCGACAAAGATAAACAGATATATAATTAAATAGGAAAATAATTATAGGATATGATGAGTAGGTACACCGAAAAAAATGTAGACGTATTGAGTGATCAAAAAAATTTTTATCGGTGTACCTACTTCTTATGGAAAACTAATGATACCATTAAATTCTATAATGATTTACCTTTTTAATGATAATGTATAGTTCATTTTTGATGGGTTGGCCGAGGCAAGCGAAACTTGGCAATATCTTTTAACGTGCAAGATTTGAATAAAGGCTTGTAAAAGTAACTTTTCTTTCAATATAAAATACTAGCTGCTGCCAGCGGTTTCATCCGCTACAACTCGAAAATTATCCCACGGGAACATAAAATCGGGATAAAAACTATCCTATGTGTTAATCCAGGTTATAAACTATCTGTGTACCAAATTTCAGCCAAATCCGTTCAGTAGTTTTTGCGTGAAAGAGTAACAAACATCCATACATACAAACTTTATTAGTAGGATTATACGTATCGTTATTTTACCAGGAATTCAAATAAAAAAACGAAATCTGTTCTTTTTTCTACGGTTTTCTTGGAAAATTTTGAGCCTGTTGAGTTTATTCACATAAAAAATATAATGGGAATATTTCTATTGATATAGGTACCTACCTACCTTTCTTGCTACCTTAGATACGAATTCAAATTCGCAATTTGATGGTTTTTTTTATTAAAAATATCTAAAGTTATTCTTACATTACATACCTCTCAGATGTTACTCAATTGTTAGGCACGTCTTGAAAATCATAGTTTCTTAAATGTACAGACGCAAGCACATGAATCTACCCGAATCTTTCTATTACACAATAGGTTTTAGTTTTTGGGAAAATTTATGAGATTGATGAAGATTGATGTGTTGTCTAAACATCAAAAATCAATTTATGGAAAACGAACCTCTTTCACAATTAATAGAGGAATGACACAGATACACACGGTAGTAGGTACCCAGGTTAGCAACGTTAAATGTTAATAAAAATCTTAAAATGTTAAAGTAAAGTACCAATTTAAAAAAAAAATGGTATTTAAAATTAACCCTTCGCTAATCACCTTTTTTTAGGGTTTTAAAATCATCAAATGAGTCCGACCCAGGACAGGGCGGAAGGAACTGTTAGACTGTGCTGTACCGACTCACCCAGGGAAAAACTGTCATCGAATGACAATACATTCTATCATAATATTATAATGCCTTATGTGAGAAGCTTCGGGAGGTGGGTGTCCTTTCTTCATTAGTGTCTATACTATCGTTTTGGTATGATAGTAAAAACTATTACGAAAAAGACCTCCTAAATCAAAAGTGACCTTTTTAAATGCTCTGCGCAACTCATTTCAAATTCTATTAACGAAGCCAACCTCAAAACCAGTCTCGTCTCTAATATACACATACCAAAACTCCCTCGAACTTCGCTATGTGGTAAAACACAACTACCCACGCGATTAAAACATAATATTTTTACTACCCACTTTCAGAAATAACAACACAATCCACGATAAGGGCCGGAACGTTCATAAATAAAGATAGAAAAGGGAAAAACAGAGATATGCATATTAGGGTGAATACAAATCAGTTTGGGATTGTCCGACATCGCTGGCTTATGGTGACATACGTGTAGTGTGGGAAAACCAGGACAAAAGGAGCGATAAGGGGTACTAGGCTTGATTTGATCTTCTGTTGTAATCGACTCTAATATTATAGAGATAAAAATTGTGAGTTTGTTTGTAGGAAGTAATCTCTAATCTAAGGTATGGTTATGTTTTTAATAAACTCTCATGGGAACCTATACGTAAATATCGCACGTCAGTTGTTGTTTTTATTTTTATTTGGTTACCTTTTAAAAGGCTTTTATAAGTTTTCATCAAAGAATGGAATAAGCGCTGAGTTTAAAAAGTTGAGGTCTCAAACAACTTATTTTTAAAAGGTCAACAAAAATCACTTTTAAATTATTTTGTGGAAAGTCTTCTCGTACTTTTAGCAACTCAGCAAAAATATAAACTATGCCACGGGGTGTAACATCAGGTGTTCCATACCTTCAAATTTATTTTCTTAGAAGAAAATGCTCATCAAGCGGAACAATTTTTGCTATGGCGCTATTTTTGTATTTCTTATTGTTTAGCTGATCTATTGCAGTTCTGCATCAGGTGTTCAAGTTTCCAAGATAAATTATAGCCTATATGTTGCCCAGACTTAATAGCTATACAACTAAAAAAAAAAAAACAATCAAATTCGTCCAGTAGTTCCGAAGATTAGCGTGTATGGAGTAACTTCTCCCGTTTTCCTAACATTTGCCTTTACTGTTCTGCTCCTATTGATTGTAGCGTGATGAAAAGTATCCTATACTTTTCATCACGCTACAATCAATACTCCTGAGGTGGTCTCACACTCTACAGATTTATTATATGTATAGATAAATTACACCCAGACACAGAAAAAATGATCGTAATCATCACACAAATATTTTTCCTGGGTGGGAATCGAACCCACGACCTCCGGCATAGCAGTCAGGGTCACTAACCACTAGACCAACAGGCCTGTCAATTGAATATCAAATTCTATAAGTTAAGCAATAGAGTTGATGATGAAAATACACGTATTGCCTTTTTAATCCCCTGCATATCAAACGAGTGTTAAATTATAGTTGCGAAGTTCAATCGCGATGTACAGTCAACAAAAGAGATAAGTATACAGACACGTTACTGCGAAAGTTTATTACCAAAGTTTTCATTGTTGCGAAAGTTCATAACTTGCGATGTACGTTTTCGAGAACTTTAACAAATACATTTTAACATAAAAATATTGCTCGTTTACTACTTTCAGAATAAAATAAGAAAATTAATTAATATTTGTGTTTAATTAAACTACTTTGACAAATATTAAATTATAATAGGAATTTGTACGTGATATCTCAATTTCTAGATTAAATTAACAAACTATACGGATTTACTTAACAAAGCAAACTATAGCTAGGTACTCGATATTAATCAAAGTCTATTTATTATCTGTTACTAATAAATATGTACAGTACATAGTAGACTCGTTATGCGTCAAGTATTGGTAGACAATGATACATACCTAATTAGTTCATTAATGTTGAGAAAGTTGAATGGGTGAAACATTTACGGCTAGACAAAACATTTGTTTTAATTAGGCAAAAATAAATAAATCTATTCTGAACCAGTACCTCCAGCACGAGTTTTCACTATTTTACTTTACAGAGTTTTTCCAGTATTTCTGAATCTAATCATAGAGACCAACCTAATGATCGAATCAAGCCTGGCATGTTCGTTCAACCGGTCGCGCGACTATGTTATCATGTAACCGTGACCATGGAACGTAAAGGGCAATTAAACCACGGATTTCAGTCAGTGCGAGTCTGACAATCTCTCCCGTCCTGCCAGAGGTGGCAAGACTCATTTGATGATTTTACCACGTAAAAACAGACATGCTCAACCTCAGAGTTGTAACAGATACTTACTGACTTTACCTTTTGTTCTTACTTCACTTGTATAACCAGAATCATTTCCATAATGACTTACAAACAAAATTGAACACCCGAAAATATTCCGCTAGAGCTAATAAACATAATTAACGGATACTTAATCAACATAGGTTGGAAGTAGTAGAGACTGGCCTGTTGGTCTAGTAGTTAGTGACCCTGACTGCTATACCGGGGGTCGTGGGTTCGATTCCCACCCAGGACAAATGTTTGTGTGGTGAGCATGATCATTTGTTCTGTGTCTGGGTGTAATTTATCTATAATATGTATGTATTTAGAAATATATAAGTATGTTTATCAGTTGTCTAGTACTCATAACACAAGCTCTGCTTAGCTTGGGACTAAATGGCGTTGTGTGATAGTTGTGGAATTATTATTATTATTTCGTTTATTCATTCTTTTTACATATCTTTACATTTTTAAATATTTTATAAAACAAAAAAAAAACATTTAAAAATATAAAAATAGTTATCCGCCGGCGTGGGAGCAGGGTCCAAGCTACCGGTGGTTAGGGTTCCAGAGACAGGAACCTCCTCACAATACGAGCCGTATCAAGGAGTACTGCCTTCTGAATCTGGCCCTTGATCCAACTACCCAACGAGAGCCTCGACAGATGTTCGTCGAGGCTCTTGGCCATCAGGCCATTGGCCGTAACAACAATCGGCACAATGATAGCCGAGCTCACATTCCACATGTCAACAACCTCGCGCGCCAAGTCAAGATATTTTATTTGTTTATCTTTCTCGGCTTTCACGAGGTTCTCGTCATGTGGGATGGTAACATCGATTATCATTGTGCGGCGCGCTGATCTGTCTATCACTACTATGTCAGGCTTATTGGCGACAATAGTCCTGTCAGTAATGATAGGCAGATCCCAGTACATCGTGACATGGTGTTTTTCGAGAACTGGGTCGGGCACATACCTGTAATACGGCACCTCAGAATCCACAAGACTGTATTTCAAAGCAAGTTGCTGGTGGATAATTCTGGCTACTAGGTTGTGCCTGTGCAAGTACTCGCCGTTAGCAAGACGAGAACAACCAGAGACAATATGTCTAATGGATTCACCTGGACGACGGCATGCCCGACACACGTCAATCGTCCCATCCTTTATTATATGTCTCCGGTAGTTGTTCGTCAAGATAACTTCGTCCATAATCGCACAGACAAAACCTTCAGTTTCTCCGAAGAGGTCACCGAATCGTAGCCAGGACACGGACGCTAGAAAATCTACATCGGGCCCATGAAGGGCCCGGTAGAAGCGTCCGTGAAGCTCCTTGCCTTGCCATACCTCATTGCGGTCTTCGGTACTGAGTACCACAGGTTTGCGCCAGTTCTCTTTAGCCATGGATAGCGGGGTGAGTCCGTTGTCCACTGCGACCACATCTCGGTGCATACCCACTTCCATCTTTAAAAAATATTCTCTGAGACTGCACAACTCGCGGTTGTGAAGGGTCTTGGCATTTAAAAAACCTCGACCCCCGCACTTCCGCGGGATGTACAGCCTCATCACCGATGATCGTGGGTGATGCATCCGATTTGCGGTCAACAGCGTACGAACTCGTCTATCCAAGGCGTCGAGTTCAGTTTGAGTCCATTTGAGTATGCCGAAAGAGTACATCAGGACCGGCATGACCCAACCGTTGAAGGCGCGCACCTTGTTTCCGCCCGAAAGGAGGCTATTTAAAACCTTTTTCAGGCGTCCAAAGAAGCGCTCCCTCAACGATTGTTTCACGGCCGGTACATCAATGCCTAACGCTTCCGACATACCCAAATACTTGTAGGTTTCGGATGAGGAGAGTGATCTAAGGTGTATAGAATCTGAAAGCTGAATCCCTTCAGATTCCATAATCTCCCCTCGCTTTACATGCATGACTGCACATTTGTCAACACCAAATTCCATCCTGATGGCACTACTGAAAGTTTCAGTAACCTTCAGTAGCTCCATCAGTGGCAATTTGTTGGGGGCATAGAGTTTCAGATCATCCATGTATAAGAGGTGAGATATGACCTGACCACCTCTCCTCAACCGATAGCCTAGACCTGAATCCTCCAACAATGTGCTTAGAGGATTCAGGGCCAAGCAGAACCAAAGTGGACTCAAACTGTCGCCCTGGAAAATTCCCCGCTTGATCCATACAGGTTCATCGTTCGCCTGGATCTGTCGACACCCTGGATAGCGAAGGACCGTTCTCCATTGCCCCATACACGACCCAAGGAAGGTGCGTAGAGTTGCATCTATCTTGTACAACTCCAGCACCCTCATGAGCCATGTATGTGGCACCGAGTCGTAGGCCTTCTTATAATCTATCCAGCATGTGGACATATCCTTGCGAGATCGACGAACCTGTTGGCTAATGTCCATGTCAATGAGGAGTAGCTCCTTAGTACCACGGGACCCGTTCCTACATCCATTTTGAGAGGCAGACATAATTGAGTTAGTTTCAATATGTGTGTTAATTTTCACTCTCAAAATGGATGTAAGAAGTTTATAGACCGTCGACAAACAAGTGATCGGTCTATAGTTCTTGGGTTCCGTGGTACTACCTGATTTATGGAGCAGGTGGGTAACACCAGATGTAAGAAACTGTGGTAGCGACACAGACTCTAAGGAGGACTGGAATTGAGATGCCAGACAAGTGTGTGAACTACTCAACCATTTGAGCCAAAAGTTGTGCAGTCCGTCCGGTCCTGGAGATTTCCAGTTCGGTAACGGACGGACTGCTCTTGCCACATCTGATGGTGAAATGGAAATTGGTTCCATTTCAGGAATATTTTCACACACTCGTTCGACATCACGCATCCAGTCATCCTCAGCATGACCGACCGGTACCGACCAGATACTGCGCCAGAATGAACTCGTGGCGTTGTCATCCGGGCGGCACAGGTCAGTCATGTTTTGTTCAGGTCGCTCCCAAGCTCTATATACCCACCTCTCATCGCTCTGGAACATGCGATTCTGCGAGTACCGCTCAACCCGTCGCTTATACCGCCGAATACGGCTTGCCCACGCACAAACTTTTTGCTTCAGGAAGTCGATGCGCTCTGTGACACGGGACATGTATTCTTGAGGACCGATACCAGTCCCCGAGAATGCCCGCGTCACAAAGCGCATCACACGTGGTCGTGTATTTCCCTCCCTGAAGCAGTATAGTTTGCCGATGAGTACCCTGGCCTCGCCGATACGACGCTCAATCCTGCATTGCCAGGCTGGTACAGCTGGTTTTGGTCGATTGGCTCCGTCACTGTCCGGAAACTTGACATTAGCCAATCGACATGCCGCAACAGCCCCGCAAAACAGGATCGAATGTGTATCGACAAGATCCTCGCTGCTCTCGAAAAGATTCTTAAGCAGCGAGTTCAAGGCACACACCAGCGCTCTATTTTTTTTTGTGCATGGGTAACCGTGGTAATCGGGGTCTAAGCGCAATGGGAGTTGAGCGATACTCACGAAGCGCATCCTCCAGTGCACTCCTCACTCGTTCGTTGCACTGGCTACTTACCGTGACAACCGCATCATCCTCCTCCACAACAGTAGAAATAACAGACCGCGCCGGAACTCTGTTTACAGACACGGGCGCCGTTGGTTGTGGTGGAGATAAGATGGTACGGTTGCTTAGTACCTCTGAGCGCAGCCTATCAAGTACAGTGTCGTCCAACATGTGATTACGTTGGATGACCCGCACCTGATCCGACAGTCGTTGGGCCGAGACGTTTAGGGTTGGTTCAAGTACCTGAAACAGAGACAGCATCCTAACACGGTACGCAGTGAGGCTAGTTCCCCCCTCTGTAGACCCATAGTATGCGCGCATGACATTCTCATTTATGGACTGAGTCCATCGCATGCGCTGCACACAACCACCGGCAGCGGGGACCCGGCTCGGGGCCGGTTGGCCCCTAAGTCCCAGGCTCCTCGGTGGCCGGCCTCTCCCCTGCCGACGTACAGGTGGTGGCGACGTCGGCGGGGAGAAATATTCGTCGCTCGAGCTCGACGCAACTGCCGCTGCCGGTGATGCAGGTAATCCGGTGTCCGGCGGCGGCGAGGCGGAACTGAGCGACGACTCCGGGGGTGGTAAGCGTGCGCGTCGTGAAGCTGCTCTCGTTAACATCTAGTTTCATCAGATTTCATTTCATTTTCTGATTTTTCTTGTCCTGACATCTGTCATAAGTCGTTTTTACTTTCTGTTTCGAATATTTAGTGGTTTTTGATTTTCATTATTACGAGTTTTTATATAATTTAGAAAACTCTATTCCGCAGAATGGTACAGAGCTATTTACTGCTTTTAAATTTAATTTTATTGAAAAAAATATTCGGAGATTTTCTTAACTTGACTTTTGTTAACGAGTGTTGCCAGTTTATTATTATTTCGTTTATTCATCTTTTTACATACATTTACATTTTTAAATATTTTATAAAACAAAAAAATTAAAAAACATTTAAAAATATAAAAATAGTTGTCCGCCGGTGTGGGAGCAGGGTCCAAGCTACCGGTGGTTAGGGTTCCAGAGACAGGAACCTCCTCACAATACGAGCCGTATCAAGGAGTACTGCCTTCTGAATCTGGTTCCCGATCCAACTACCCAACGAGAGCCTCGACAGATGTTCGTCGAGGCTCTTGGCCATCAAGCCATTGGCCGTTACAACAATCGGCACAATGATAGCCGAGCTCACATTCCACATGTCGACAACCTCGCGCGCCAAGTCAAGATATTTTATTTGTTTATCTTTCTCGGCTTTCACGAGGTTCTCGTCATGCGGGATGGTAACATCGATTATCATTGCGCGGCGCGCTGATCTGTCTATCACTACTATGTCAGGCTTATTGGCGACAATAGTCCTGTCAGTAATGATAGGCAGATCCCAGTACAGCGTGACATGGTCTTTTTCGAGAACTGGGTCGGGCACATACCTGTAATACGGCACCTCAGAATCCACAAGATTGTATTTCAAAGCAAGTTGCTGGTGGATAATTCTGGCTACTAGGTTGTGCCTGTGCAAGTACTCGCCGTTAGCAAGACGAGAACAACCAGAGATAATATGTCTTATGGATTCTCCTGGACGATGACATGCCCGACACACGTCAATCGTCCCATCCTTTATAATATGTCTCCGGTAGTTGTTCGTCAAGATAACTTCGTCCATAATCGCACAGACAAAACCTTCAGTTTCCCCGAAGAGGTCACCGAAACGTAGCCAGGACACGGACGCTAGAAAATCTACATCGGGCCCATGAAGAGCCCGGTAGAAGCGTCCGTGAAGCTCCTTGCCTTGCCATACCTCATTGCGGTCCTCGGTACTGAGTACCACAGGTTTGCGCCAGTTCTCTTTAGCCATGGATAGCGGGGTGAATCCGTTGTCCACCGTGACCACATCTCGGTGCATACCCACTTCCATCTTCAAAAAATATTCTCTGAGACTGCACACCTCGCGGTTGTGAAGGGTCTTGGCATTTAAAAACCCTCGACCCCCGCATTTCCGCGGGATGTACAGTCTCATCACCGATGAACGTGGGTGATGCATCCGATTTGCGGTCAATAGAGTACGGACTCGTCTATCCAAGGCGTCGAGTTCAGTTTGAGTCCATTTGAGTATGCCGGAAGAGTACATCAGGACCGGCATGACCCAACCGTTAAAGGCGCGCACCTTGTTTCCGCCTGAAAGAAGGCTATTTAAAACCTTTTTCAGGCGTCCAAAGAAGCGCTCCCTCAACGATTGTTTCATGTCCAGTACATCAATGCCTAACGCTTCCGACATACCCAAATACTTGTAGGTTTCGGATGAGGAGAGTGATCTAAGGTGTATGGAATCTGAAAGCTGCATCCCTTCAGATTCCATAATCTCCCCTCGCTTTACATGCATGACTGCACATTTGTCCACACCAAATTCCATCCTGATGGCGCTACTAAAAGTTTCAGTTACCTTCAGTAGCTCCATCAGTCGCAACTTGTTGGGGGCAAAGAGTTTCAGATCATCCATGTATAAGAGGTGAGATATGACCTGACCACCTCTCCTCAACCGATAGCCCAGACCTGAATCCTCCAGCAATGTGCTTAGAGGATTCAGGGCTAAGCAGAACCAAAGTGGACTCAAACTGTCGCCCTGGAATATTCCCCGCTTGATCCATACAGGTTCATCGTTCGCCTGGATCTGTCGACACCCTGGATAGCGAAGGACCGTTCTCCATTGCCCCATACATGACTCAAGGAAGGCGCGTAGAGTTGCATCTATCTTGTACAACTCCAGCACCCTCATGAGCCATGAATGTGGCACCGAGTCGTAGGCCTTCTTATAATCTATCCAGCATGTAGACAGATCCCTACGAGATCGACGAACCTGTTGGCTAATGGCCATGTCAATGAGGATAGTTATTAATTTACTTACACTGATTTCATACAGCGAAAGAATAAAGTGGACATGTCCCAAATTGAAGAATTATTTTTAAAGAGCAAAAATATCCCGTGATTTATAATATCAAAAAGTTATTTACACAATTTATTTGTTTAATCGATCTCAGATGTTTTTATACTAATTATTTATTAGTAATACTGTTTTCCACACAAAATTGTCTATTAAAAATCTCGGAAGATCCATATTAATATCAACATTTCGATGCTGCTGAACATGCGCTGTCAGTTGGGACTCTTGACTCTGGTCATCTCTTAGCTGCTATGGTCTATTTTAATAATTAATAACTTTATATTTGAATTGCTTTTTTATATTTGCTATGGACACTAATAACTTGCCACATCGTTCTCACATAATGTACCTACCATCTG
This sequence comes from Agrotis ipsilon, assembly GCA_028554685.1. Classification (NCBI taxonomy): domain Eukaryota; kingdom Metazoa; phylum Arthropoda; class Insecta; order Lepidoptera; family Noctuidae; genus Agrotis; species Agrotis ipsilon. The sequence goes on from CM052972.1 coordinate 14,182,067, forward strand.
ATGATGAATGATGTAACAAAAGATCTATAATAATTTCAAAACTGCCGGTTACGGCCTAGTTCAAATAAACGATTTGATTTGATGATTGATTTGATTGATGAAAGTATTAAAATAACTCTTCTTAATTCCGACCACTGCTAATCAAATATGCGTATCATCACTACGTGTAACGATACGCGGATACGCCAATACGCCTTATCAGTAAACGTATGTGAAAATAACCGCCTCGGGATGAATATGTACCCCACGTATTGATCGAACGGAGAATAATATACAAGATATATTTGGAGATATTATACAAACATTTCTGTTGTTACAAGAGCAGAAAACAGAGAAGTATGGTACAGGAAAAACATTTAGAGTAACCTTGAGATGATGATGTCTTTTTTTATCATGGTAAAATCATCAAGTGAGTCCTCCCACCCCGGGCAGGGCGGGAGAGACTGCCAGTCTTGTACTGACTAAAATCCACGGTGTCCTTCAATAGCCCTTTACCGGGGTCACGGTAATGAGATAAGTCCCGCGACCAAGGTAGACTTTGGCCCTCTGAGAGGGGGGCCCGTCATTTTGCTGACTCTCTTTGAGGTGCCCGTGGAAGGCCCTTCGTACACAAGGCGACGCAAGTTACAGGGTGAAACGAGTGAAACTGATGTTTGTGATTGGAACTAAAATCTCTTTATTTATCCTTTCCTTTTAGCTTGTAAGGCTCCGGGGTTACGGGACTCTCTAAACAGGTAATCATGAAACGTTTGTGTTTTTGTTACTAATATAGTTTTAAGTTTTACTAATATATTGAGTCCACCTTACGATTTCGGTATCCAGGCCACTATCGCAATACAATCCATAGAGGTTCGTAAACACGCACTCATCAATGGATGTCAAAGTCGTAAGGTATCGGAGACTTGCGTCGCCTAGTGTACGAAGGGGCGAACACGACGCGCCGACGACCTGGCATGGTCCATGGTCGGACAGCGAGTTGCCATTTACTCGTTGCCCGCATGCCAGAGATGATGATGTTTAGAGATTCATTTGGCATCTGCCTATGTTCAACTCTTGTCGAAGATGTACTAATGACAGTTCATTAGCAACTTGGCGATGGTCAGTGGCAAACCTGATTCAAGCCATGTTACAGAACGTATGGGAAGCAGTCACCACTGAAGCAGTAAAGCTAGCATGATTTCCAGCCACCGTAGGCGAAGGCTTGCGGACGGCGAGAAATGAGTAGCTCGCCGTCTGGTCAAGGACCAAGCCCGAATCGCAAAGAGCTTTCAATCTGTTTGGTTACAAAAACAATTACATCTTAGCATTATGATTCAATACTCGATAGCATCTAAAACATTTGCTTTTCGTTTAACAAATGTTTCAAATGCTGGCGACATTTGAAATATTTGTTAAACGAGATATTTCATCGTTAAATAATTCAGTTACTATCCTCATTGACTGAAACATAAATCCGATCCTAGCAATAAAGACAAAGAAAAACATAACGGTAAATAATATCCCCAAATCAATACACAATTTTCATGGGCCGTCACAGCGAACCGAAATCCCATTATTTATATCCTTACCCATCGTAATTTGTCACTTTCAGATATCTTCTATGAAATCCCCATGGAATCGGAGTTAGGGGCAGCAATGTCGCTTCATAATATCAATTCGATATCCGAAAATGGCAGGCTGAAAAATTTGGGATCATTTTCGTTTAAGAATTCATAAGGGGATTTTTTTTTATTTATATTAGCCGTTTATGTCCCACTTCTGGGCAAAGGCCTCTCCCATATCTTTCCAAGTGCTCTTTTCCAGTGCCACTTCGGACCAGCCATCAAGGTACGCATCGAGATCGTCCTGCCACCTCATTTTTGCCTCGGCGGCGTCGTGCATTCTCAGGCACCCATTGAAAGAGGAATATTATAGAAGTTTTATTAAATTTTATAGAGCCTATTCCTATAAATGAATCCTATAGAAAAGAAAGGTACATTTTTATTAAATGGAAATCAAATAATTATTGAATCTTTTATGAAATAAAAATATTTTAAAAAGAGATTGCCAATCCCGAGGCACTCTGATTTATCTACTACACTATACTAAACGGATTTGGATACGGTAACCAGATAATTTACAACGTAGATCGACACATGAGATACTTTTGTCCCAGTAATCCTACGGAAAAGGGGTTTGAAGGTTTGGCTCTAAAGATCACCCGCATTTTTTTTTAAACAAACTATATTGCTAACATAGTCCCTAAAGCATCAGGTTTCGGAGTTATTCGCTGAAACGTAAGTCGAAAACAATAACCGGAAGAAACAAGTTTGTTTTTCTAAAACAAACTGTATGTTTATTCGTCTAAATGTACCCTATCTAAACATATTATAACTTTCCTTGTGCACCTCACCTCAAAAAAACTGGCGGGCGAACGTAAGGGCCAAAATACACTCATTTTCAAACCCCTTTGTCGATCTCTAAGAAGCCTCACGCTTTTTTTTAACATGGTAAAATCCCAGGGCTGGGCAGGAGGGACTGTCAGACTTGTACAGACTAAAATCCACGGAGTCCTTCAATAGACCTAGTCCTTTACATTCTGGGGTCAAAGTATTCGGTTTTCTAAGGAGGTGTCTGAAAGGAAACCTCAGGTTTGGGCCAGCTAATATAATCTAAGACTTTATCTCTCCTCTGAACCGTTTCAATCTCTTTTCTATAACTTTCTGAATAAGAAACAGTAACAATAAGAGTTTAGAACCTAGAAATAACTGGAACACAATAGAACTCATTCCAATAACTATCACTTCCATTTCTGAAAGCCCAACTGTAATAATAAAACTTATCAAGGGCGAGCTGTGCGGTGAACTAACGGTTCCGTACAAAGATAAAGCTGGGGGTCTAAAAGACATAGCAATATTGAATCGTCCTGTCGGCGAATAGTCCTTAGGTGAAAAGTTCTATCAACCGGGCGGGCATAAATGAATTGTCGTATCGGCGAAAAGTCCAAAGGTGAAAGAGTCTATCGGGGAAACGGCCACAAGTGAATAGTACTGTCGACGAAACGTCCAATGATGAACCGGTCGTCGGTGAATCGTTGCAGAATCGAATCGGCACGGTTGGCATTATGGCTGAGCGATCGTTTGCGAATAAATATATATATTTATGTGGCTTTCAAGTAGTTGTTCCAGGTCTTGACATTTGTGTGTTTAAATGTTTGTAAACACACCCACGACACGGGAGTAATTCTTAGTGTGGGGACTATGTTTTATTAAAATATAAAAAGGGATAAAATCATAGTTCATAGTTTATATTGTTCAATCAACAGAATAACCTTGCCGGCGTTGCGGGACATACGTATACCTCGACTCCGGTACAAAAAGGGCTACCGAAGGACACCGTGGATTTTAAACAGTCAAGTCTTACAGTAGGTAGGAGGACTCATTTGATGATTTTACCAAGTAAAAAAAAACAACAGAATAAGGAATAGATATGGTATGATAAGTTTTCCATGTGGTATTAAACCTGTATTGCCCCACTGCTGGGCAAGGGTCTTCCCAATAACCTTCCAATTTTTACCCTGTGCTGATTTCTCCGGCCAATCTCACATAGACGCATCTAAGTTATCACGCCAGGGTTTAATAATCCTCGCAGGGTAATTACCTCCATTTTCTTTGCACCCACTGCTTTACGACTCTGGCCTAAAGATTGAAGCATTCTATAGACATAGTTCGCCAAATCCCTCGTCAAACAAGCAATATTATTGTGGGGAACCCTAAAAAGCGTAAATATAAACTACTTTCAGTTTGTAAACTACAAATCGGTCTTTATTCCTGAGTGTACATTGATAGAAAAACTTTTTTATTATGATCACCCCAAACAAAGGCCGTTACCGTTTACGAGGGTGCAAATAATACTGGTCGAGTTTAGGGGTTTATTTCTATGAAACTGGAGGGTATTTTTATTCATGAGATATATTTTTTTTTTGAAAATTATGTTTTACAGCTTTGTTCGTATCATTATCAGCCTGCAATCTTCTACACTTGGACATAGCCCGGTCTTGAGCTATCCTCATTTAGTATCTGCCAGCTACATTTTTCGGGTTGTCGTTCCAATGACTTGAGGTTGAGACCAATCGTTCTCCAATGTTTTTAATCGTCGTCAAGAATAGAATTATGTTTACACAACTCAATTTGGCATGAAAACTGGCAAAAACTCGGAGATACATCTCAGAATCAGAATCAGAATCAGATTTGATTGGACCAGGGGGCCAATTCTCGATTTTCAACATTTATCTCGAGTTCGTAAGTGTATCTCTTAGACTATCAAAAATATCTCTATCTCTACCAAAAACTGAAAAACGCTTTTTCGGATATTTTGTTGTCCAGATACTCATGCAAAAATATCTATGAACGAAGGACTACTTTATTCGCGGGACTGTCTGTCTTATCAGGTGGGAGTGGAGAGTGGGAGGGAGGCTGTAATGTCCTACAAGGGCACAGTGTGTGTTGGTAGACTTCTTCGAACTTTTGGTTCTAAGAAATCCCGTTTTCAGCAGATATTATGTTATAATTATAACAAAGCCTGAGGCTGATCAAACGAATGGAGAAATTCCTTGTCTTACATTTGATACCTACAAGTTTCCTCGTTGGCAACATTATTGGTAGGTATCGAGATTTCCTCGTAGAGGAAACCCACAAGTCTGTTGAGAACACGAATGTATTTGATGTATATTTTGTCCTTGAGTATCCGAAATACTGGCTTGTACTACTTTCTGATATAATATTTTTAAGAAAAAATACCTCGAGAGCCCTTCGAGTTTTTCTATAATTTTAACTGAGAGCAAATTCATTATATGTCTAGTTAGACTATAGTCGGCTTCCAGACTACCCGGATACAGCTGAACACCAACCATTTTACATCCAGACCAAAGTGAGGGATTCTACAGTAGAATCCTGAACATAGCGAGGGATTCAACGTACTCATTACAGCCCACTAAAAGTTTTCTGTAGAAGACAGTACTTTTGAGCGCACTTAAAGGCGAACCAGGTCGCCCTTTTCGAATAGATGGGATAAAAAGTAAATTGTCTTAATGACGGATATTTTTATGATCGCCGAAGTCTCCCAAACTGACACGACCTTAGACGATGCGGTGTGTCAGGAATTTTCGTTAGGTTTTGAGAATTTCTTGATTTGGTCGCCGCGCCGCGCTTAGAGCCCGCGATAAAAGCTATGCTTAAAAAAATAGATAGTTCTTTTACAGACCCGATAAAATCATCCTTAAAACTCACAAAATTGCCGGAAAATACATAGTGAAAATAACTTGGTAAAACGTCGACGACCACGGCATAAAATATTAACGTCCCAGAGTAAACAATCAGAGTATGGCAACTGGCCTTTTGACGTGGACAGTAACGTTAAATTAGGTTTAAAATTTCAAGTGTGTTACTACAGTTGGTCGCTGTTTTAGTTCGCAAAGGTACCTTTGGTTATTTTGTTATAAAATTAGGCTTCTAGATTGGATGTTCTTTAGGAACATTTTTGTATTTTAAGGTGTATTATGTTGGGATAAGTCACTTTATGATGGCAGGGCCATAGAGGGTTATAGCCCATAGAGTGCCATAGCCTATAGAGGGCCATAGCCTTGCCAGGGTTGCGGGACATACGTACACCGCGACTCCGGTATACAAAAGGCTACTGAAGGACATCGTGGATTTTAGTCAGGCAAGTTTGACAGTCCCTCCCGGAGGACTTATTTGAAGACTTTACCACGTAAAAAAAAAATATGACAGGGACGGCTAAAAGCCTCAAGTGAAATTGGGTACCTCATCTGGCTAGACGTGGAGATGGCATATGGAGTGAGGCTTAGACCGAAGCTGGCCAAAGAAACCAGGGCCGACTGAAAGCGCGTAGAGTTAACGGAGAAGAGACGGATGAGGAACGCACAGAACGAGAAGTATGGCAGAAAAAGCGAGAAGACTATATCCAGTAGTCAATGACACCCAGGCTGACTGATATGATGATGAAGAGTAAGAGAAAATGGGCTGTTACCCAATATATTGTCTCAGTTTAAGTTCATAAATATCACATCATCATCATCAGCCGGAAGACGTCCACTGCTGAACATAGGCCTCCCCCTTAGACCGCCACGCCGAACGACAATTCGCCACTTGCACCCATCGGTTGCCCGCGACTCTCACGATGTCGTCGGTCCACCTAGTGGGAGGCCTACCCACGCTGCGTCTTCCGGTCCGCGGTCGCCACTCGAGAACCTTTCTTCCCCATCGGTTGTCAGTTCTACGACCGATGTGGCCTGCCCATTGCCACTTCAACTTGCAAATTTTACGAGCTATGTCGGTGACTCTGGTTCTTCGCCGAATATCCGTGTTCCGGATTTTATCCCGCAAAGAAACTCCGAGCATAGCATAAATATCACATGTTTTCGATTTCATGGTCTACAAATGACTCACACCACCTAACCACAAAAAGATAAGCATCTGTTGAACGCTTGTCTAAAAAAAGTGTTACTGCAAAACGACCCTTATAAGAACGTCAAATGTCATTTTGACGTTGACAGTTTTTTTTGAACAAGCGTTCAACAGATGTTTATATTTCTTGTGATAAGACGGATGTTTAACCTTAACTGTTTTGAAAGCAGTAATTAAATAAAACACTAAGACCACGCCATTCGATTTTCAACTCTAACTTCCAAAACAGAATGAATTATTTCACTCTTACTTGCTTTAGAACTTCCTTACGATCATTCTTCCTTCACAAACAAATCCGAGTCCCAGAAACTATCAGAGAGTCATATATTAGTACTATAGGGGGTATAAATCAAAATATACGTCGGTATTCGTTCGCTTGGGGATTGCCAACCGCCCCAGTTCTGTGCTGATACATCAATGTCGTGGCGTAATGTTTACAGACCATGGGTAAGGCTGGCTTGGCAGAATTCTTAATGGGGGATATTATTTTAATGTGATGGCGTAATTTATAAGGGACTATGAGATTTTGGGGTGTCAAGGCAGAACAGTTAGTTCTTTGGTAAATCTTGATGGTTACTGTCTGAAAACATATAATTAATCCGTCACTTTATTCCTCAATTTTTTTAACATATTTTTCTTTTTGTTGTTTACGTAATCCAATATTAACGTGACGACAAGCAAGTACAGTTTTTTGAACCACGAACCCCACTGGTATTATTTATTTGATCCTAATCTTTAAAATAATTATGTATTTTTCAAACTCTAACTGCTTGCTATTTATTGATATTGCCAACATGACTATTATGACAAAATATATTAAGCCAAAGTATATACCAGATTCATTCTTGACTTAATACTTTTTATGCCGGTCGGTAGTACGATTCCACACAACACGTTTTTTCTTTCCATTTAATCTGTGAAACATTACTGTATCCTCATTCCTGTTTTTGCCTACTCATTTGTATTTCAATCTATATTCTAAATTATTTTAAGCCAAAGCCAGTTTGTTTTCAAATTCAAATAACAAGATGTAACTAACTACAACAGTGCCCTTAGCACGACTTTTCACTTTTTTCCAGTATTTACAGCGTTTCTTGTATGAAAAAATTTAACAGCGCCTCTGGTGTGCGAAAAAGGAACTAATTTTTTCCTTGAAAATTGTCAATTTGAAATTGTCAAAGTTCCAGTTTACTTTACGTCTCAAATACTGAAAACTCGTGCTGACGGTACTGTTCACTTTTGGAATGTCGAATCGTAAAACTGCACATACCTAAAACTTCTAATATAATGTGCGAACACAGTATTTCAGAAAATGTTTATTGCAACATTTCCTTAGAAAACGAACTGCCACAAGTTTGGCAATTAACAATTCAGTAAAATTGATTTAGCAACACGTTTCTAGAAAGCCCGACCACCTGAGTGGTCGCACCTGGCCAGGTGTTCTTAGAAACTGTTAATTTACTTTATTATTGTTTACTCTTCATTTGTATCTGTGTTTTAGAACACTTACGAGTATTATGTAGTCTGCCGTATGATCTTAATTACTATATCGATTTTTTAACGTGGTAAAATTATCACATGAGTCCTGAATCCAGGGCAGGGCAGGATGGACTGTCAACTGTCAGACTTATACTGACTAAAATCCACGATGTCCTTCAATACGAGCCTTTTGGCCTCGCAAAGAACTAAGTATTTTATGTTATTTTTGATACGCTTGTTATCTTTTGTAATAATTTTAAAGTAATTTTATCCCGGTATGATGTTCCCGTTACAAAATTACCGAGTTTGGGGCAGGCAACGCCGCGGGCAAGAGCTATCATATATTTTTCAAGCAAGAAGTACATAAATACATCTGTAGGTACTTATATTTTAAACCTGAAGCGTTAGTTTGCTTGAACGAGCTAAACTTTCATTCTTCGATCGATAATGAAAGTTTAGCTCGTTCAAGCAAACTAACTTATTTAGCTCGTAGGAGGAACTACGGATTCAAATTGAAAGATGTAATATTTGTGTTGGATAGCCTAATTAATTAACATCACGCTACGACTAATAGGAACCGAGCAGTAATGTGAAACCACGGTAAACAACTAGTATTTTATACGCGAATCTTAGTCTTTTAGTGGAAAGAAAAATTAGAATCGCGAGCAGGACTTGAACATCTGATTCAGTACACCTGACGCCTTACCAACAAGAGCATCACAGTCATACTCGACGAGATCAAATATTTCATTATATGTATTTGACGTTTTAGATTTACTAAGGTCTTACTTTTTTTTTTTTTAGCGTGGTAAAATCATCAAATGAGACCTCCAACCCCGGGCAGGGCGGGAGGTACTGTCAGACTTGTACTGACTAAAATCCACGGTGTCCTTCAGTAGCCCTTTATGTTCCGGGGTCACGGTAATAGAAATAAGTCCCGCGACCACTAAGGTCTTACTTAGAGTTATCATCATCAGCCTGTATTCGTCCACTGCTGGACATAGGCATCTCCCACTGAGCCTTGTCTAAGCTTTTCTCATTCAGTCTCTGCCGACTGCCTTTCGCAGGTGGCTCCCGGGAGGTTAAACACCCTTTTTTTTCATTTGGTAAAATCATCAAATAAGTCCCCCACCCCGGGCAGGGCAGGAGGGACTATCAGACTTGTACTGACTAAAATCCACGGTGTCCTTTAATAGCCCTTTATGATCCGGGGTCACGGTGATGGAAATAAGTTCCGCGACCCCTACAGGCTTTGGGCCTCCGAGTCCCCGTCATTTCGCTCTTTGAGGCGCGCGTGGAACACGACGCGCCGTCGACCCGGCATGGTCCACGGTCGGACGGCGAGTTGCCCTTTACTCGCTGTCCGCATACCAAGCTAGGGCACGCGTGCTTAGAGTATAACTATCTGAATACCAGTATTCAACTTAGAGACTGTTCATCTGAATCCGACAACCCAGTAACTGGGTAAAACGAAAACTTTGTTACGACTAATTGGCCTCTTTTAATATATAATTGAATAGACCAGGCTATTCTTGCAAGCTATCCATCACAGACCGTATTAGAATCAATTTAAATGTTAGCTAACTGTAGGACAAACCGTTTGTGTAGCCTTAGATAATTCATCTGACAAACAAGATAAGTTTGAACCCGGCTAAACAGAGACGTTTGGTAAACAAAAGAGCTAGCGGGGCCCAAGACACGAGAAGGAGCGAATGTATAAAGTAAAAAAAAAAAAGTTTTGCTGAGATAACCGATTTTTTTCTGCTATTTTTTGGAAATATTTTCAGTGATAAAGTCGTATTGGTTCACGAAATCAATCAAGTTATGGGAGTTTTTGTTTGGGGGAGCACGTTGTTGTTGCGACTGGCCTGTTGGTCTAGTGGTTGGTGACCCTGACTGCTATGCTGGGGGTCGTGGGTTCGATTCCCACCCAGGACAAATGTTTGTGTGATGAGCACGATCATTTGTTCTGTGTTTGGGTGTAATTTATCTATAATATGTATGTATTTACAAATATATAAGTATGTTTATCAGTTGTCTAGTACCCATAACACAAGGTCTGCTTAGCTTGGGACTAGAAGGCGTTGTGTGATAGTTGTGGAATATTATTATTATTATATTTTTGTAAGTATTCCTACTAACTAATATAAATAGCTACTTGTTTGTTTGTAATTATGGAGTAATCTCTGGAATTAATCAAGTTTAAAAGGGGGCAAAACTTCTCGGGAACGAAGTCGCGCACAGAAGATAGTCTATAATATATACTTACAAGTATTGGTTCACAAAAACCTTTTAAGTGAAGAGCGATCTTTTAATTCAAGACCCTTTTTGAAGCAAAAAATAGGTGTCAAGTGGGCATTTTTGTGGCAAAAAAAAAAGTGTGAAGTAGTTTCAAAACAGTTGGTTACTATTGCGGTCTCTGCCGTGCATGGGGGTTTGGTGATAATCCCCTAGTAACGTTATTAAGTTTAAACTGGCAAAATGTAATTCACCTCTGGGTAAATTTTGGTGTAATTGATACAGGTGACGAGGAATCAAAGTTTAATTAGTATAACATCAATTACAAAGGACTTAAATATAACTGACTAAGGATTACAGAACTTACGTTATATTATGTAGGTACAAACAAAGTACAGATAGCGCGCGAGTTGAATGCAGAGCTTAGGAATGCGGTAGTACTGTTGACAAGGATGGCAAAGTACTACACTGCAGGCGCGTGAGGTGGGGCGTGCGGGTAGCGGGGAGCTCTTCAGTCTTCACCTCAGACCCCGACTGCATTCAACTCGCGCGCTATCTACATGGGCCTTATCAAAATTTGTCTCTTAGAACTATTGATGTCTTTTTTTAAGCGTGGTCAAATGAGTTCCCCACCGAGGGCAGAACGAGAGGGACTGTCCGACTTGTACTGACTAAAATCCACGGTGTCCTTCAACAGCCCTTTACGTTCCAGGGTCGCGGTAATTTGACATGTCTCGCGACCAGAACCATTGATGTTGTATAAAAAAACATTTGGTTTAAGCCCCGTTATGATTAAAAACGAGACGTTTCAATAATGATTTAACATGTTTTAATTGAGCTAGAAACATGTGTAATTTCAGAGGTACAGATAGCGCGCGAGTTGAATGCAGTCGGGGTGTGAGGTGAAGAGCCCCGCGCTACCCGCACGCCCCACCTCACGCGCCTGCAGTGTAGTACTTTGCCATCCTTTTCAACGGCACTACCGCATTCCTAAGCTCTGCATTCAACTCGCGCGCTTAGTGTAGGTATTGTCTTCTTAAATTATGAAAAAATAATTGAATAATTTCTTGTGTCATCCCGATCCATTAAAACTATAGAATTATCCAGAAGGAACAGAATTTCATATTTCTTTAGCCTATTTAATTATCGCTTAATTTTTACATTAACACACGGAATCAACGAATGTCACGAAAACATGATTAACAAAAAAAAATACCTTGTGCAATTTTCTAAAATATGTTTTTTCTTTTCTTGTTAATGTTAATTTCGAATGACAATTGTTTAATTAAGTTGTACAAGGTTTTTTTTTCGTGGTAAAATCATCGAATGAGTCCTTCCACCCAGATCAGGGCAGGAGCTATCAGACTTGTACTGACTAAAATCCACGGTTTCCCTACCCATTTACGTTCCGGGGCCACTGTTACTCGTTAGTCCCGCGACCAACGTGGCATGGTAAGAAAAGCGTGCATAACGTCACAATATGGCGCATAGTACTAACATAAGTTTATGAAAACGCTCACGCTTATGACTTACGCTTGTTAAACCTCAAGACATCCATCAAGAGCAGACCTAAGACTAATTACACAGAATGATTTACTAACTGCATTCTAAATGTGGATTTGCTCGTTTTAAAACAAAGTTTCAAGCCGGTTTGGTTGAGAATAAACACGTGCGAAACATGTGGGACGTGGGGATGCTAGCATTGCACGTGTCGGATGGTGTTAAGACAAATATTTATGGGTATATGGTGCATTTTTGCTGTTTTTGGTGTTAAAAACGCAGTTTAAAAAGCTAAGTAATTGTTCGTTAGATTTTTTTTTATGAGTTCTCCCGCCCTCTGTATAGGAGACAGAATTGTCGTGTTTGCCTTATTAGCTAAAAGTCCACCAGGTTGCCCTTTTCGTTCCAGACCGACCTTGTCCTTTCGAGATGATCACTCGAGCCCGGCAGGATTAATTAAACCCATCATTTGGCTTATTGACTACTGCCGACTGAGCACCATCAGGCGCGCCTGAAACACAATACGCCGCCGTGACTCGGGATACCTTGATCGGCCGGAGAGCTACTGATTACTCGCCGTCCACAATCCCGCATGTAATACGGGGGACGGAAATAGTGCCGGCGACGGGAGTTTAAGGTGAAGGATGTCCTCTCCCTCGAGTATTTTGCTTCCTCCTTCGCAAGAAGGTGAATAAATAAAATTATTCTTACATCGTTGCTAACTCACAAACATAGACGAAATATTATTAAAATCAATATCTACTATGTATCTTTACATGCCTTTGAAAAGTTTTTTCTACAAAGAAGCGAAAATATTTCGAAACCATTTAGAAAAAACTATTCAAAAGAAAATATAAATATTCAGTCAGGTAGATCGTAGATAAATGGTTTTCGTTTATCTTTGAGACTAGTACAAGTTTTAAGATAACACACTTTTACGTAAAACTGGATTCTATAACCTTTTTCATAGTTAAAGAAACCTTAAAATATAGATCTTGGATAAAAGAATATCTGGGCGGTCGGCAACAGTGGCCTCATCACAAGATTACTGTATTTTACTTCATCATCATCATCATCATCAGCCTATAATGTTCCCACTGCTGGGACACAGACCTCCTCTCTGAGAGAGGGAGTAGGCCATAATCCACCACGCGGGCCCAGTGCGGATTGGTAGATGTCACATATCTTCGAATTTTTGGTTCTAGGATATGCCGGTTTCCTCACGAATTTATTTCATCACCACTCCTCTCAAAACGGTGAAGGAAAACCCTTCACCGTTTTGAGAGGAGTGGTGATGAAATAAATTCGTAACTCGTAAGTCGGGACCGATACCACTGGGCCACCACTGCCCTCCTGTATTTTACTTACAACGTGCAAATTCAGTGACTATTTTTTGGAAAGTGAAAAAGCTCCTCTAGTATACGAACGAAGAACTATTTTTTTTCCATCAAATAAACTTCAAAGTTCCCGTTTATTTTACGTCATAAAAACGTGGCAAACGAATGGCATTACCATAATCGTTTCGATATCAATGGTAATGGTTGATTTTGTATTTCGAAGAAAATGGCTAGTGACTGAAGGACAATATCGAAGACATTTGACATCCACAGACGCGGACTAGGTCTATCGTCTTTTAAGTAAAAAGTAGGTCCCCTAAAAAAATAAAATAGCGCCCAGCGAATTGAGCACGGGTCAAACTAGTATGTTTCATAATGACAGCATACCAACACTATTAACCCACAAAATAACCTCAACACACTTCAATAAGGAATCTTTCCAACACAATCTAGTCCTCCAGCGGTCTGCACCCCCCAGAAACATCCGCCAATAGTTATTACTGTCATTTTCCACCTTCCAGCGAGCCACCTTCGCGTAAGATTTTACGAGGCGTATCCTCTAATGCAGTGGTTCTCAAACTGTGTGCCACGGTACCCTGGGGCGCTGTAGAGGGTAGAAAGGGCTTATTATGACGTCTTAAAATGAAAGTTTCACTTTGGGAAAGAGACAGAGCTATTCAAGTCGTCTAGTGCCATCTCGTTTCGACATTGAAACTAGTTTAAGACGTATAATGGGCCACCAGGGAGGCGAGGCGCCGACTGACTTTGACTATGATGACATGGAACTGATCTGATGATGGAGCTGGAAGGTGGTCAGAGGAACTCTGTAATGAAACGCCGCAAACCCATCGAATTTATACTCGCTTGATTCGTCTTGACGAGTACTTTGTCAATCGTAAGTATTTTTTTAACAATGAAAGTTTGTTTTTAGAAAAAACACAGGTTTTTTAATGAGTAACTTGTTATTATTCACCTAGTATATATGTCGCAGGGATATGATAAAAACAGAGATTTGATCAAATCCCTTAGGGCGCCGACAACAAAAATGCTAAATCTGTAAGTGTGCCGCGAATTGAAAAAGTTTGGGCACCACTGCTCTAATGTGTCTCTTTCAACTTATGATGGTAAGTGCTTTTGGTGACGTAATTGGCATTGAGGGTTATCTTTTTAGATGAATTTTGGCTAAAATGATATAACAAAGTTGCTAGCATGAGTGTGACGTAAAGGGAAAGTAAATAGGCAAAATTTTTTAATCGAAAATACAACTAGTGCAAGTTTTTTTTAGGTTCAGTTTTTGGAAACTTATTCAGTTTAATATAAATATATTCATATAATGTTGTGGGAACATTATGTGATGATGATGATGATGGATAATGTATTTATATTTATAGCTGGGACACAGACTTCCTCTCCATGAGAAGGAGTGGGACATAATCCACCCCCTACGGGCTTACCTAGTGTGTTTTGATACGATAGATTTTGGACATGCCGTTATCGGTTGCTTAGTGCAAAGTGGAAGCCTAAGTAAAGGCCGTCTAAAGCCATTATCGCTTTTAATAAATGCTTTATATCACCTACTTTCGTTTAGCAAGGTCTTTACTTGATGAATAATGCAAATAGGCTATCCGGTATAATCCCTTTAGATTCAAAATCGATATTTTAAGCTTTTCTTCGCGCCCTAAGATGAGCCTTGGATGATATAGAAGTGTCTGGGTAGAATAATTTTGATTATAATATTTCTTACCGAATCGGGGCCACTAGGTTGAAATATCGAAAATGGATAAGATGACTGAAAAACTGTAGGTGCCTAATGAATCCGTAAATTAGATTATCAAAAATGAGCCGTATTTTGTCGTTGGTAACTTTTTTTTTTTTAAAGTCGCCACAGTGTTACCAAACCACTGCAACTCCTGAAAGCCAGAATCAACAGTGCCAAACCAGAAAAGCGCCGAGACAATGAAGCTCGACGTGTCCCGGAGAATGAATTTACCTGTCTTGGATCCTGCAACGAAATTAATCACAAAAGAATAGTGGAGGAGTTGGAAAAATATGTTTCCATTTCCCTCTCTCTGTCACTCTCAGGTATAATTCTTACTAATTATGACGTCACGTGCAGTTTCTCTAATTTTGATGCGTTTTATCTTTATTTTTAAACGCATTAACGCATGCGACGCGCATGATCTACTCAACTCACAATCTAGCCTAAACCACAGGCTGACGTAAACTAGTCTAAAGTTTAAAACCCAGCACAAAATGCAATGCGGACTAATGGATTAAAAAACGTAACCACACAGCCACTCAAAGTAACAACCCTGTCAGAGATAAAAAACATTAGATGTACGGAGACACTTACAAAGCTGTAAAAATGTTATCCATCCCTGCGTATGGATGTTGAGTATGTCGTAAGTCAAATTGTCACCGTATTTCTGTATAAATGTCGTATGTTTCTTTCATTTTCAAATGTATGACGTATGTTGTATGACTAGCTTTTGTCATCGGCTTCGCCCGTTACAGCTCGAAATTTACTTCAACATGAAACCGCGGCGTCGGACGTCGCAAGACGATCTCCGGCCACCGTAGGCGCGGGCATGCGGGCAGCGAGTAAAGGGCAACTCGCTGTCCGACTATGGACCATGCCCGGGTCGACGGCACGTCGTGTTCCACGCGCGCCTCAAAGAGCGTCAGCATAATGACGGGGCCTCCTTTTTAGAGGGCCAAAGCGTGCCGGGGTCGCGGGACGTATTCTATCACCGTGACCCAGGCACATAAAGGGCTATTGAAGTACACCGTGGATTTTAGTCAGTACAAGTCTGACAGTCCCTCCCGCCCTGCCCTAGGTTGGAGGACTCATTTGATGATTTTACCACGCTTAAGGGGACATGAAATCGAGATAAAAACTATCCTATGTGTTGGTCTAGGTTATAAACTATCTGTATAGTAAATTTCATTCAAATCCGTTCAGTAGTTTTTGCGTAAAAGAGCAACAAACATACATACATACATTTATCCATCCCCACAATCTTCCACATTCTTTTATAGGTCATATTAGTAAGATAAATGAGAGTGAAGATAATCGCATGTAACTAATATCACCGATTTTCGCGTTTTCTTGTAATGTTACGAAACTTGACTCGTTCTCGATAGACGACATGTCGTACCAAATTGGTTGCGTGCATCGCGTATACTGTAAACCTTCGCTTATTAATTTATTATTACAGTTCCAGTGAGGGAAAGAGATGGCGCTAGACGACGTGTATAGCTCTGTCTCTTTCCGGCACTGGAACTACTCTGGCTTAAAGACGTCATAGTAAGCCACCTGATCCGAGCATAACCTCCTTTTTTAGAATTCGGTTAAAAACCTGTGTTTACCTGTGATTTACTAACGCTATTTAAAATCAGTTACTTTCATTAAGAACCAAAAAAGCTTACCTTAGTTTTTTTTTAAGATGATATTTTTCCGTCACGAAAGCAGTTCACATCTGTAACAAAAAGAAAGAAACCGTTAAAACTATGTCCAAAAAGATATCATAGAAGTGTCTCAAAATATTTTTCTTTTGCGTTACAGGTCTGCGCTAACCTTTACAAAACAGTTGCTAAAGTAAATAAGTACTTTGATCCAATCTGACGGGGCCACCAAACGCAAAAAGGTAACCGTGAACCCGGAACGTAAAGGAGTATTGAAGGAACAACGTGGATTTTAGTCAGTACGAATCTGACAGACAGATACAAATACAATGGCTTGACTAGTAGCTATGTGTTTGAGCCGCTTGGGGTTGAAACACTAGGGCCATGGGGTCCGAGCGCCCACCAACTTTTCAAAGACATCGCCAAGCGTATAGTCGACGCCTCGCGTGACCAGAGGGCTGGCCTATATCTTGGGCAAAGGATCAGCATTGCGATCCAACGAGGCAATGCCGCCAGCGTTCTGGGCACTTTCCCTATTGACAACAATGTGGATGAATTTTTCGACGCCCTGTAATCTTTAGTTTTATTTCGATCATTTTTGTAAATATTTTACTTTTATTTTTAAATACCTTTATATTTAATAAAATCAACAATTGAAAAAAAAACAAATAATTAACATGGTATTTAATCATTGAACTATTATGACTACGTACAGAGACGACACCACATATCACTACTGTGTCCCATCTAGGATGAGTGCGCGCGCTTAGAGCACGTCACAGAGCTGTCAAACAATTGAATGAACTTGTGCGCGCGCACTCATCCTGGATGGGACACAGCGGTGATACGTGGTGTCGTCTCTATACATAGTAATAATAGCTCAATGGTATTTATAGGATTTCTTATTGCTGCTTATGTTGTTTGTACATAATTACCATGCGAGCTATGTCATATGTTGAAACGGAATATTTCCGCTTTTAACATAAGTAGCTCTGATGTGACTAACAAGCTCAACAACTTTAGCCGTTGATAACTTTGTCAATTTAACTAAGCAGTCCGATTTGGGGAAATTCCATCGAGGTGAAAATTAATAACAAATAAATGAGTTTTAGATTGAAAGGTAAAGTCAATATATCAATTTTGGCGTACTTAGTATAGGGCCTGAAAATAGTTAAGAAGTCGATGGGATTAACTAAATCAAGTTTGAGATGTTTAAGTACTACATTTATCTTTTAATCTAACCAATCTTTGACTTCCCGGGCAACGGCATCACATGCTACCAATTACTTGCGGTGTCGGCTGACCTACCCCATTGCCTGTGCATCATCAGGGCTGCCTGCCTCGCGACCTGCGATCACCATCCCGTCGTAGTCCGATGCCAAACAGTTTTTATTGTGTTTCTTTGGTGCACGGTGTAAGGACTCATCGGTTGATTTTACAATATAAAAAAGAGGTCCAGCTCTTTCTAAGTGAGCTCATATTTTCGTCAATCTCCATATAAATGTGTTAATCACTATTACATTTTAAATACGGCCGGGTCTTCCAAAAAACAAATTACGACCTATTCAAGATGCATCAAAATAATAAATGCGCCAACATGTCTCGCTATAATCATGCGCATACAACTCTACGGTTTATTAGGAACCAGTCAAAGGCTTGATTTATGACCCTAAGCATTAATAGGAGGAAATGGAGTAGCTGTTTTGAAAATTGATTGCTATGTCCTTTTATATGCTCGTAACTGTCAACTGCTGGAGATAGGGCGATGCCTTGGCGATCTAAGGCATCGTCCTATCGTTAAACCGATGTTTAACGATGTGGAGGCAATATGCGCGTTGGTTGGTTATTCAAATGAATGTCTTGCAAGAAGATATCGGTGTCTGAGAGTATGATATACACTATTAGCTTCTGCCAGTGCCTTTGCGCGTAATTGATTGCTGGGAAAAACCTTTTTTGAGAGCTTGGAATGGCGGGACGGTGGCGTGGCGTGTCCTCGACGTGTTTTCTAACTATGAAAAAATATGTACTCTTAAGTCGTCATACAAAATACGCCACGCTTCCGCCGACGTTTAGGCTAGGCGTATGCTGAGACGCAGGTTACGCAGGTCCACACAGCGCAGAGCAGAGTAGATTTTGTAAAGCATGGAACGTCATTGAACTACGTACGCTGCGGCGCAGGACATGTCACGCAGACATGTGTCTGTCCTGCTCTGCGTCTCGTTGCAGTGCCGGCACAGAATCCTGCGCGACGCGTGTGTTGTGTATGCTGGATACATTCGTTGCTAGGTAACTTTGTTTATGATGCGAATGTCAGTTGCGTCGCAGCATGCGGAGGGGCATATGTCTGCCTCAACTGCCCTGCCCTGCACTGTGCTGTACTGTGCTGTGCTGCATTGCCTGCGTCTCAGCATACGCTTAGCCTTAGAGGGACGATGCACGACAAGAACACGTCACGCTATCGCCGCGTCAAGCTGAGCTCTCTATTTGGCGAAACTTTAACAGCCTTACCATAAAAATTATTTTTTTGTAGCGTGGTTATATCATCAAATGAGTGCTGGGTGGCAACACTCATTTAGGCAGGGCGGGGGGGACTGTCAGACTTGTACTGACTACGGTGTCCTTCAATAGACATTTCGCGTTCCGAGGTCACGGTAATTCGTTAGTCTCTCGATCTGTTTAACACTTGTTTAAAAACTGTAAACTTCGAAAAGAAACACATTGATATAAAGGTGGTTAGGATAGAAGGTTTTGCAGTTACACCTTTTTAAGAAAAGTGTTCATATTCATCTTTTGGTGGTAAGGCGTTTTATCAGTATCATGAAAGATATTTTGAAACCCTTTTGCATAGGTTATTCAAAATAAATAAATAAATAAATAAATACTCCACAACTATCACACAACGCCATCTAGTCCCAAGCTAAGCAGAGCTTGTGTTATGGGTACTAGACAACTGATAAACATACTTATATATTTCTAAATACATACATATTATAGATAAATTAAAAATTTAAAAAACCCCCGACACAAAAACCAAGTTCCCTTTAAAAAGTAAAAATAATAAAAATACGTCGCGTTGGGGGACTGCTCCAAATTATTCATCATCTCCTGTTTATTTGCAGTCCCCCAACGCGACGTATTTTTATTATTTTTACTTTTTAAAGGGAACTTGGTTTTTGTGTCGGGGGTTTTTTAAATTTTTAATTTATTTTTTATTTTATACTTTTTATAGGTACATACTTATATAATTTTTTTGTTGCTAAGAGTACTCCCGATTAAGTCATCAATATTCCCTTTCAGTACGCTTTCATTTGATACCCAACTCGAGTATATTTGCAGACCCTCGGTTACCTTTCCCCACTTTCACGCCCATAACTTCTAAACGGCTCAACCGATTTTCATCAAACATGTCTAAGAACACTCGCAGGTAAGTCACCTTTCATACAAAAAAAAACTAAATTGAAATCGCTTCATCCGTTCGGGCTCTATGATGCCACAGACAGACAGACAGACAGACAGACAGACACACAGACAGACCGACAGACAGACAGACAGACACGTCAAACTTATAACACCCCTCTTTTTCCGTCGGGGGTTAATAAGTTACACCCAGACACAGAACAAATGATCGTGCTCATCACACAAACATTTGTCCTGGGTGGGAATCGAACCCACGAACCCCGTCATAGCAGTCAGGGTCACTAACTACTAGACCAACAGGCCAGTCAAAATCGAACTTCGCTCATCATAAGTGATAAAAAAAACGTATACAGAGTGTTTCTTTTAAATGGGCCAAAAGGGAGAGATCCTTATCCATAAGAGATACGGGAAAACTTTCTTAGGAACCTTTAGCTCTTTTTTGATGTTGACAATTTTGGCGTTTTTACTTTTTTGGTCAAGTGTGAGTTGTCCCCAAAAATGAGTAAAATTGACCAAATTTTTTTTAATGCCTATCGACTCTGTTTCATGTAAGGATCATTTCATTGTATCGGAAGAAAAAAATCGGGACGGCGGAAGTTGGTCAAATTTAGCAAAATATTTTTTCATACAAATTGTATGAAGGAAAATATTACCAATTTTTTTTAAGATGTTTTTTGATTTAGTGTCTTGTAACTATCATTTCATTGTATGGGAAGAAAAATGTCTGGATAATGGAAGTTAGTCAAAAATACAGTAATGTTTTGTTCTTACAGCATAAACACGTAGTAGTAGTACTCAGATTTGACCCACTTCTGTTGCTCATACATTTTCCTTCCCATACAATGAAATGATCGTTACAAGACACTAAATCAAAAAACATCTTAAAAAAAATTGGTAATTTTTTCCTTCATACAATTTGTATGAAAAAATATTTTGCTAAATTTGACCAACTTCCGCCGTCCCGATTTTTTTCTTCCGATACAATGAAATGATCCTTACATGAAACAGAGTCGATAGGCATTAAAAAAAAATTTGGTCAATTTTACTCATTTTTGGGGACAACTCACACTTGACCAAAAAAGTAAAAACGTCAAAATTGTCAACATCAAAAAAGACCTAAAGGTTCCTAAGGAAGTTTTCCCGTATCTCTTATGGATAAGGATTTCTCCCTATTGGCCCATTTAAAAGAAACACCCTGTATACAGGGTGAATTTTTCAACTGGGCGTGGATGGCTACTTTCGAAACTATGAGGAATATCGAAAAACGTTGAAAGGAGTCTCGAGGCCGATTTTGACGAAAACTAAAACTGCGTCATTGGATTTTAGAAAAATCTAAAATCCTGGTCAGGAATCGAACCCGCTGATTTTGGAAAAAAATCACACCCTGTATTATTAAACCGTTCGATAGTGTTGCTTATAAGGATAAAATTCTGGGAAGTAATCATATACGGCAAACTTAAGGAAAACGTATAATTACAAAAAAACTGATTAATCTTCAAGGCAAAGACTGTATTTGAAACATACCGTTACCGTTTCTTCTTTAAAATAATGCTATTTTTAGTTCAACTCAATAATGTCGTATTGCTAAGTACAGTGGGATTGTTGAAACGTCAAATCCAGTGAGACATTGAAAACAATGAAATTTTATAATTTGGAATAAATTATGGCTCAGTAGATGTAAAGTAACATGGAAAAGTATCAATTTCGTAAAAATCAGCCATTTCCTTAAGTTTGCCGTATATGATTACTTCCCAGAATTTGATCCTTATTAGTAACATTATCGAACGGTGTAATAATACAGGGTGTGATTTTTTTTCCAAAATCAGCGGGTTCGATTCCTGGCCAGGATTTTTGATTTTTCGAAAATCCAATGATGCAGTTTTAGTTTTAGTCAAAATCGGCCTCGAGACTTCTTTTAACGTTTTTCGATATACCTCATAGTTTCGAAAGTAGCCATCCACGCCCAGTTGAAAAATTCACCCTGTATAAATATGTGATAAATATACGGCAAATGAAAAGAGCTGAAACTCAGCATACAGCCATGCTACATACATTTTAACATTCAAAAGAGCAGTTCCCTCGTTAGTGTTCCTTTGTGAAGCAATTATTTCTTCTTTCTTTCTTTATTATTCAGATCAATTTTAAATTCCACATGTATAGATATCGAAGAACATTCAATTTTAAACTAATACCCAATTTCACAGTCTACTCTGAAGTTTGATGTATACTTTGTTCAAAGAGGCTTAAAATGTACATTTTAAGCCTCTTGTAAGTGCCTCTTGTAAGTCTACGTTGGAATTTTGTATTTTTAGCAACGCTACCTTTTGGTAAACTTTTTTAGGTGTCTTTTTTGTGTGTTTAATGTCTGTGGGAATTCAGATCAGACAACTTTCCCTCTTTTTTTTTAGATGGTAAAGTCATCAAATGAGTCCTCCCGTTCAGAGTGGAGCGAAAGAAAGAAAGAACTGCTAATTCTAAAAGAGGACTCCTGTAACTAAATAGTAGTAGGTAGTAGGTACAATTATCTACCACATATGTGTGATCAACGACGATATATTACTAGACTCCTGTGAGCCGTCAACAAACCATGAGGCAGAACAGACCTTGAGTTAGCCAATCATAACGCAGTACCCCAACCCCCTCGCTTACGTAGGACCTCAGCGAGTTGACAGTTAATAGTTTTTGTCCCTTAGATCGTACATGCGGAGTCTAGTGATATAATATATCGTCGTTGTATGTGATACTACTGAGCTCCGACTTTTAATTTTCTTTCTTGAATTGCACCCGTACAAATCCAGGGTCGCTCGCTAGTTTAAATTAATAAAACCGCTGACCTTTTACCAAGCCAATTTAATAGAAACTAAAATCCGAGCCGCTTGTTATCAGAGGTCATCGCCCCTTGTTATCTTTACCTAAGACCCGATGTTAAAGGCGATATGAATTTAACATTTGATGTGCCCCAGGCGCTACTTTTATGGTTATTGAGGGTAGATCGATACTATATGTATACATAATGTATTGGAGTTTACTGAATGTCATATGAAGACGTTTTCGTAAATTACGTGTCTTGATGCACATGTAGATTTGTTAAGACTTTAAAAGGTAAAAAGAACATACCTACATAATTATATACCATGTTAATTACCAATTAGGTTTTAGTAAACGGGGTATACTATCTTAGCACGAAACCCGTAGCTTCGGCCGAGCTTTATTATGAAGTTAGTTCGTGAAATGAACTAAAAATTGATTACAACATCTCGACTCCCAATGTTTTTGCAGAACTAAAAGAGGGAAGGGTTTACTCGAAGATTTCGAGTACGGCCCCTATAGAGTGAACCCATTGTTACAATTATCATGGACAAGGTCCGGTATCAATTCATCATCATCATCTCAGCCATGGGACGTCCACTACTGTATACATATAGGCCCCCCTTTTTAATCTCCCCATATAGCGGTTGGAAGCGACCTGCACCCAGCGTCTTCAGGCGACCTTCATAAGGTTGTCTGTCCACCTTGTTGGTGGTGGTCTCCATTCTAGCACTTTTTGACTCCATCGGTCATCTGTTCTACGAGCAATATGGCCAGCCCATTGCCACTTCAGCTTGCCAATGCGGTGAGCTATGTCGATGGCTTTATTTCGTCTACGGATATCTTCATTTCGGATTCGATCACGCAGAGACACACCAAGCATAGCCCTCTCCATACATAGCTCGTTGAGCGACTCTGAGCTTTGAGATGAGGCCGATAGTGAAAGACCACGTACCTGGTATCAACTGCCGCAATTTAATCGCAACTGCCAAAAAAACGGCATCATAATTAAAAACTGTCCACCATAACAAAATTTTATGTCCCAACACAACACAAAACTCAATTTTACATGGGCTTGCGGAAATAACGCACGCTACGTGCCCTTCACACTTCGCTCTCACATTTTCCACATTCATTCATCTTTTCATGCTTGCGTGCCTGTGAACGGCGCTGACCGCTTTGAAAGTGTCCGCAATCATAGCAAAGGTATGTTTTTGATGGAATTTTGATGGTATAAACATCATGTTAGCGTAGTGTATTCGTTTGCGTTATTTTAGAATAGGACCATCAATGGCATTTGACTGAACAATCTAATAGGTGCGTCCGTTAGATTATCAAAAACTATTTGAAATGCATTATTTCTTTTGTTAAGCAAACCAAAATTGACGAAGATACGAAACTTTTAAGATTGACAAAACGTCACAAGCAACAGCAGTTTTTCTAGTTGCTAGTGAGGTAACGAGCTCTAGAATTTTGATGTGTTATATCTTTGTAAATATGCATTGGTTTAAACACAGAAAAAATACACGTCCATTATTTTTCAAAACTCTAGCCAATGAACTGATTGTATTTTATTTATACTATCAAAATTCCTATTCATTGACACGTTATCTGCGACAACTTGTTTTTATCGGGAAGAGTACTTTTGTAGGGACAAAAGATGACCTATCCTGGATGGAACTTCGTTTCTGTACACTTGACAACGTATGTATACAAAAAACAGGACATTCGCTTGTGGTTAAGGCGTAAAAAGGTAACAAACTTACTTATTACCCCGGGAAAAAGACAAGTATATGAGTTAATCAACTCGGTTTCCCCAAGGACAAACAAGGCAGAAATACTTAACACAAGAAAAGAAAACCAAAGAGCACTATTATTTATGAAACACTTCAGAACAATAACAAGCATCTGGGAACAATCGCTCATTCCGTTCTTACAGTTACTGAACAACCTTGATTGTAATTTGCTTCAGATGTCGAATGAATTAACCTCCAATTTATTTGCTGAGCAGAAAACAATCAAACATTCTCTGATATAATTTATTACTAGTATTTTGCAAGTTATTAATACTGTTGAAGAAGGTAATTTACGGCAAACCGAGGTCTACTTTCAGTCAGTCAACGAAAATACGGAAAGAAATTCGAAACTTTTGAGTGAATCCTACCCATTCGTTCTTAAATCAAAGCTTCGGGAGGCAGAACAAATGTTTGCCACCAATTTTTAGTTCGCACCAGTAACTAATCTATGTCCGTAAGACCGTAATTGATAAAGAGTAGGGAAGGCCCGAAAATTCAGCCGGAGCTACCGATTTCGTGGTTAGTTAGTAATACAGTATCCCTGGCTACGGACAAAGACTTGCTCTCAATATTATGGCAATTAATTTTCTTAGTGAATAGGAGTGGAGGGCCTCTTGTCTTAAATAATAATTTTCGGGTCAATTTTCAACGCTTGCCGAGGTAGGTTCGATGATTGGTAACCTTAATACCTTGGTTTTGAATAGCACGTTAAGGAGTGGTCTATATAGTGAGCTATATGGAGGGGGCGTTATGGAGGGGCAATCGTGGCTTCACCGGTTTTCTATACATTTTGATCTTCACGCCATATCTCCTTCTTTATTATATCTATGAATGACATAGATCAGACCAGCGCCGCTAAAATGAGGTATTCCACGAAGGGCACCCGCTGACAATGGCACCTGAGGTACTGGAACCTTATCTATTCCACATAAGGCTCTTGTCAAAATTTTTCGCAGGTAACCCTATGTGAAATACCTCGATTAGACTTCAGTCGTGCTGTTAGTACCGGTCCTCAAATTTGATATTGACGTTAGTTGAATGTGTACATCCGTATCCGTACCCGTGTCTTCGTTTATGGACTAAGAAAGTAGACCCCCTTGACACGATAAAGAATGAGTATAAGTATAATCCATCCCTAAATCGGTGATCCTAGTTGTCACTCTTTTGTTTTGTTGTTTGTGTTATGTTGATTCTGTTCATCGACTTTTGGTGCTGACTGTACATCAATGACAGCTGTTATGGGTAGGCATTAAGGTCGCTTAATTATGTATAACGCCGTTACCACCCGCACTGGGCCCGCGTGGTGGATTATGGCCCACTCCCTCTTGCAGAGAAGAGGCCTGTATAACGCCCTTGCCCTTGACCCAAAGGCGTATTGATTTTTTGAGTGTCAGAAGAGTTGAAAAGAAATACTAAAGGCAATAAGTGGCAAAAATTTCACCAAAGTCCCTTCAATATTGTATTATTCAATAAGCAGAAACGTAAAACTTTTCTTGTGTTGTGTTAGACTATGAGAAAAAAGGTTACAACCAATATAAAAGAAAGAGTTTTTGGTTTATTGTATTATCGATTTTAAAATACCTTTAAAGGCTTCTGTAGTTAAAAGAAAAAAGAGGAACCATGGTTATTTTGTCTGATGCTTTACAAAATGTAGAAAAAAAAGTAGGTTATTCCAATATACATTCAAACTTTCACATTTTTAATAATAAGTAAGAATAATGTAACTGGTAAAAATAGATTGTAAACGAAAAAAAAAAGCCGGAAAATAGGCTGAAGCAAAGTTTTAGTTCACCAGGAAAAGGTGATTCTTCGAAAAGTGAAACGAACGTATAAAAATCAGAACAGGTATATACCTAAGGCCGAATTCCGAAGAGGTTTCGCGATGTTACTTGGAAAGTTGGAACCAAAGAGATATCAATTTATGGCTCGGCGTTTTTATAGCGATAGTAAAAAGAACTTTTGGTTCATTTCCGAGTATTTTCTTCGAAGTTCAGGCATTCTCAGGAACCCATCTCGGTGTGTTAAGCCTTAGAAACATAGTTTTCGAGTTGTGTTGAGCTCGTGGCTAAATTATAACAGCAACAACGATTGATCTTTAAGATTAAGCTGCGCTTGCCGAGGTTGGTCTTGGGATGGGTCACCACCATCTATGTTAGTGGGATTCCTCCGAGTCTCGGAATACATGTGGAGCCGTTGGTCATTAGTCCGGCTGACCCAGGAAACATTATAATGAAAAGGCAGATTGATTCAAACTTGACAGATGACAGATCTCAATGTACTCTGTAACAGAGCCTACATTATTTCCACTTTTTGTCATCATGAGCGCTGCAAACGATTATGATACGCCTAGTACTTCGCACCCAGCGAATATTACCCTAGTATACTTACTGGGGTAGTTTCGAAATAGCAAGCGTAGTTAAGATCCTACCTCGTCGTTCACTAGCCTAATACTCGTGGGTTCAAATCTGAACCAGGCGCAAGAACTCTTAGTCGCGGGACTTATCGAATTACCGGAACGTAAAGAGCTATTGAAGGAGTCCGTGGATTTTAGTCAGTACGAGTCTGACAATCCCTCCTACCCTGCCCTGCGTGGGAGAACTCATTTGATGATTTTCAACGAAAAAAAGAAAGTATTCTTACTGGTTTTTACTCACTCATGTTAATAACCTTACGTATCGAACTTACCATACTGTCAAATTATGCAAATATTATATAAGCAATTCCAGAAATCATAACCTTTATATCGGCACTAAGTACCAAAAATAACCTCAAAATTTCACAGACGCTTGTAACCCTAAATCTGTATCTCGTCGTTTATGTAAACTTTAACCAAAATATTATGAGCATACTAGTCTCGCTCATTTTAATCACCCCCGAAAGGCTTCCATGTAGGGTTGGCAACCGTACTATATTGTATGTATCTTGAAAAATTATATAGCACGATACGTACATATAACATTAGATATATTTTTGTCGTTAAAACGGTTTCCATCTAGGGTTGCCGCTCGTACTATATTTTATTATTGGTAGATATCGTAATTAAGTGAAATCTATGTAATTTCTTATTGGAATATAAATCTCTTTAACAAAAATAAATTTTAGTCAATTGTAGATAGGTACTTTTACTAAAGAAAAATAAAATAGTACAAAAACTACTATTTTTTACTAATTCAAGGTTTTTGTAACATACTATAACTGAAATTG
Organism: Agrotis ipsilon; assembly: GCA_028554685.1. Lineage (NCBI taxonomy): Eukaryota > Metazoa > Arthropoda > Insecta > Lepidoptera > Noctuidae > Agrotis > Agrotis ipsilon. Next base: position 14,209,715 of record CM052972.1, read on the forward strand.
ACGGCACGGTTAGCGCAGTGGCTGAGCTATTGGACTGCTGCGCTGTGTGGTTCGATTCCCGCACTGAGCAAATATTTCTATGATCTACAAATAGTTGTTTCGGGTTTGGACGTTTGTGTATGTGAGTTTATATGTTTGTAAACGCACCCACGACACAAGAGAAGTTCCTAGTGTGGGACAACGATTTTTAGAAGAAAAAACATTCAACCTTAGCGGAAAATTATAGGTAATTTTACGTTTACACGCGAACCTAACACTTATGTACTTTGTCTTGATAGTACACATTTTTATATTCCTTTTATTCTCATAAAATTGCTGCCAGCACTATATATTTTTTTCCAATATTGGGAAAAATACTATATTCCTCCAAAACAAAGGTGACAACCCTGTCCTAAACAAAGGAAGTCCGTAAAATATCAGTACAAATAAAATTGTAGCTCCATTGGTCTCAAAGGCCCGAAGATATTGCACTTAAGATGGTACCAAGTGTCGTTATTTCATTACGATTTTATTTATTGTGTTCAGAAGAAGTGTCGTCGACTTTTATTTGATTTTCTTCCCGACACTAAGTTTTATTGGTCTGCCACTATGCAGGAGTGCTTCGGAGCTGACTTCGGCTCTTGTAATGACTTGGAGTTAACTTTTAGAAGTCACTTCTTAGCTAGTTTGTCTTGTATCTTGAGTTGGCGCTAAGAAAAACAGACTTCTGATTGCTTGACTTTTTCAAGTTGGCCCAAAGTGGTATCTAATTGATGGAGACAAGTTACTTGATAGTTTGACGGTCAATCACTTCTTACAGAAGCCCTAGCACGACTTTTCACGTTTTTATGATGTGAAGTAAACGGGAGAAGGTGGAAAAAAATAGTTCCTCGTTCGCACACTAATAGCGTTTCTTTAATCTCGGCTTTAATATTATTTCAAATACGCTGTTAGTAAAACAGAAATCTTGTGATTAAGCCTGTGTTTAAGATCTCATGAATATTAATATGGCCGAAAATAGAGGATAAAATAGAGCAAATGTAAAGAGTAATCAACATTTTTATTTACATAACAGGAAAATAAACACAATATTTCACTTGTGAAAACACTTTCCCGAAATAATTACGTTTGCAAGCACGTGCCACTTTGTTTGAGTAAAAGCCTTGTATCATATGTCAGCTATCTATACTCAGGTAGGTACGTATTTATTGGATAAATACGCGAAATTAACATGGAAATGATCTGAAAAAAATATCATCAGTTTTTTTTTCTCGATTTGGATCTATCCACATTGTCCGTATTTCCATCTACCTTTCGCGTACAAAGAAAAAATAAATAAAGCAATTAATGTCTTAAGGCTCTCCTTCACCGCGAGCATTCACCTGTAATGTAACATAAAGTGCGCAATTTGATGCTCTATTGTCTTCAAATGTTCGAATCTGTAACGTTACATTACAGGTGAATGCTTGCGGTGAGGGAGGGCCCTTATTCGCACCGCCCGTCGCTACGCTCATCGCTTAGACCAAACTCGTGAACGAGTCGTGGTAACCTCACGTAGCGGCTATGAAACAACAAAGATATTAAGCCTATAATAAGTTTTGTTGATCGCGTTACTATGGCAACTAGAAGGGATATCGCTGTTATTATAACCTCTCCTTCTACGTTTTATGAGTCACTCATCAATCGTGCGAATCAGGGGTGTAGAGGTTCCGGTTCATACGATTTTACGACTTGACAAAAGTTTGTAATTTCTTTATTATACATAGGTATCTTTAATCACTGTTATAGGGTACTTACAGGATTTTTTTGGGAATAAGATATTATTATGTGAAACAAAATCAAATTCATTAATCACGTCCACGAAATTCGAAAGTTTTCGCCCAATGTGTGATGACGTATGTACGTATTATTTCAAACAATTTTTATTTTGATTAGCAAGTTGAAATGGCAGTTGGCAGTCCATATAAAACGCAGAACTGATGGGGCCGTAAGGGTCTCGAAAGGAGACCATGCACCCGGAAGCGCAGCGTAGGACGTCCACCAACAAGGCGCAAGGTGGGCAGATGATCTCATGAAGACCACAGGATCACGCTGGATGCAAGCCGCTTCCAACCGGTCCTACTGGAAGTCTAAAGGGGAGGCCTGTGTTCAACAGTGGACGGCTTACCGCTGATATGATGATGATGATGATGTCAACAAAATACAGGATCTTTATTACCAGTGTGCATAGTATGAATATTCGAATGCGTTATTGAAACAAGTTATTGAACTTATTTTTAAATCTATTTCAATCACATGAAACACATAATTTATAAATTACATCACCCACGCATTATATTTCTTTCTATACTGAAGTTTTTCAATTTGGGACAAATTCATAAGTTTTTCAAGTCAGTGGGCTAACTTATAGCTTATCATTATAACTTAGAACGCAGACTTAAAACTTTAGATACCCATTGTGAATTTCATGAGATTTAGGTACCTTTATTATTCTAAATTTCCGATACGTGCGACTGTTTAAACAGTGGTGCTATTCTCAATCAACACGGCACGGTTAGCGCAGTGGCTGAGCGATTGGACTGCTGCGCTGTGTTTCGCGGGTTCGATTCCCGCACGGAACAAATATTTGTATGATCTACAAGTAGTTTTTCCGGGTCTGGGCGTTAGTGTTTGTGAGTATATAGTTAGTAAACGCACCCACGAGACATGAAAAATTCTTAGTGTGGGGCAACTTTTTCTAAATAAATAAAAAACCACAGCCTTCCTTGTGATCGCGCGGCCGCAGCGCTCACGCAAACGTCCTAACCGGCGGCAAACGGTGAGCGCTCGCGCTTCACGATTGGTCGATCTCAAAAAAGACTCCAGTCCAGTGAAGTAGTTTCTTATTGAGAATAAGCTGACCTGGCGAATTTCGCACCTCCTAACAGTCGTTTCTTTATTTTAATTTTTAAAATTTACTCTCTGTAAGAACCACCCTCTTATTCCAAGGAATATTACAAAAAAAGAATTAGCGAAATCGGTTTAACTGCTCTCGAGATTTGCGCTTAGCGATTCATTTTTATAGTATAGAATTGTTATTTATTTATTTAATTTTCGGAAAGCTTACAGACTAATACATAAATTATTCACAAAAATTGCACTGACATTTGCCATTTACAAGCTTTCACAAGTAAAGACTATACAGGGTGAATTTTTCAACTGGGCGTGGATGGCTAATTTCGAAACTATGAAGAATATCGAAAAACGTTGAAAGGAGTCTCGAGACCGATTTTGACGAAAACTAAAACTGCATCATTGGATTTTAGAAAAATTAATAATCCTGGCCAGGAATCGAACTCGCTGATTTTGGAAAAAAAATCACACCCTGTATTATTACACCGTTCGATAGTGTTGCTAATAAGGATAAAATTCTGGGAAGTAATCATATACGGCAAACTTAAGGAAAACTTAAAATTACAATTTAAATGATAAAATCTTCAAGGCAAAGACTGTATTTGAAACATCAGATACCGTTTCTTCTTTAAAATAATGCTATTTTTAGTTCAACTCGACAATTTCGTATTGATAAGTACAGTGGGATTGTTGAAACGTCAAATTCAGTGAAACATTAAATACAATGAAATTTTATAATGTCGATTAAATTATGGCTCAGTAGAAGTAAAGTATACATGGAAAAATTACAATTTCATAAAAATAAAGCATTTCCTTAAGTTTTCCGTATATGATTACTTCCCAGAATTTGAACCTTATTAGCAACACTATCGAACGGTGTAATAATACAGGGTGTGATTTTTTTTCCAAAATCAGCGGGTTCGATTCCTGGCCAGGAGTATTGATTTTTCTAAAATCCAATGATGCAGTTTTAGTTTTCGTCAAAATCGGCCTCGAGACTCCTTTGAACGTTTTTCGATATTCCTCATAGTTTCGAAAGTAGCCATCCACGCCCAGTTGAAAAATTCACCCTGTATACCTTAAATCTAAAATTAAAACAATAACAGGTTCTTATGTGGTTATGTAGCGCATTGTTAAGAAATAACGAACTTACCTGTCTATATTCAGTTGAATAGAGATAAAAGAGATAAGCACCATCCATATATATACACCCATTGAGTGGACAATTTCCTTCATTAATTCAACAAAAGCGTACGGGAAAACTTTGAAACGTAATAAAGTACGAAAATCACGTAGTTATAATGAAAAACACTGTGTTCCATTCAAATAGTTTGGAAGTGACGTTCAACATAATATACTGAGTAACTTTCTACAGTTATTCGTTAACTTTTCTGTAAACTCAAGTCAAACTTATGCATTCATGGTGCAAATGGAGCTCATAAATTGTGTATGTTTCATTAAGGCGCTGTGTATTTCCTTGTGAAGAAATTACCCAGATTAAATGAAATTCCGGGGTGAATAAATATTTGCATACATATAATAATCATCATAAAATTATATATAATATCATCGTAAGATTTGCAAGTTGAAGTAGCAGTGGGCAGGCCACATCGCTCGTAGAACTGATAACCGATGGGGAAGAAAAGTTCTAGATTGGCGACCACGAACGGCAGTATAGGCAGGCCTGCCACTAGGTGGACCGACGACATCGTGAGAGTCGCGGGCAACCGATGGATACAAGTGGCGAATTGTCGTTCGGCGTGGCGGTCTAAGTGGCCTTTGTTCAGCAGTGGACGTATTCCGGCTGATGATAGATATAATCTAACCGTAGTTACAATAGCGACACACAAGAGGTATTCCGATACCTCTTGTGTGTGACGTCACGGCCACAGTGCCCTTATGATCCGTCATAAGGGCACTGTGGCCGTGAAACGCAAATGGCAACTGAAAGCACAGGTTGGTTTACAGTCAGTCATAACAGTCTTTTCTGATCCACCCGGGAGGACTCGTTTTATGATTTTACCACGCAAAAAAACAGTGATATAAAAAAATTACACACCCAGGGCAAAGCAAGAGGAACTGTCAAACTTGTACTAACTAAAATCCACGGTGTCCTTCAATAGCCCTTAACATTACAGGGTCACGGTAGTTTGTTAGTCCCGCGACCCCGGCAAGCTTTGACCCTCTAAGGGGAGGCCGTCACACACGTTTGTCTGATGAAAACTTTTGCTTCACCCACGTTCAAACATTGACCGGATGGTACAAAGTACGACACTGACCTTTCGAAAGAACATCACTAAATATAATTTTATAAAGTTACTGATATGATAGAAATAAAATAGATCAGAAGAGATTAGAAATAAGTTACAGATACATCCAGCGGCAAATATTATATAACTAGCGGCCCGTCCCGGCTTCGCACGGGTGGAGGACCCGGTCTAAAACCCGGTCCCGATGGTTACAAACACAACAAAAAAATAATTATCCGAATCGGTCAAGCCGTTTTCATGTTATGTCGTGACAACGAAAAACGGGTTTCATTTTTATATATATAGATAGATGAATATTTGAAGACAATTTAGTCCGGGAACTTTGATCGTGATAAGTAGGTACTTACATTAGGCGTTATTATTACATAAGGTCACCCGGGGCGAAAGCAACTAAACAAAATAATTTTGAAAGTTTTCTTCCCTCTACCATAAGCTACTTAAATAATAGGGATATTCTAGTAAACGTACTTCATTGCATAGTTTTCGATGAACAGTTTCGACATAAATTAACTTACAAACAAGCTTTAGTTTTTCATTAATTTGCATTATTGTTGAATATGACCAGTAAAAGTTACATTCACCCCACTTTGGGGTAAATGTGACTATTCGTTATAACTCTGTTGTAATCTATTTCTAAATGTTGAGGTCAAGAGTACATGTAGATGCACACAGAATTATCTGTAAAAGCTATCTACAGTTGCTGAGAAAGAGTTCAGTTTCAAGTAAATTTAGTTTTATTTTTTTATGGGGCGAATGCGACTGTCTTCCATACTGACTAGTGTTGAGAATTTGAGATGTAGTACCTACTACTTATCGATAAATATAAATATGCAAAGATTCGATAATTAACAATAATGAATGGTTTTAAATTTAATGTAAAAGTACAGTTTTTTGGCGCGTAGCGTATGAATGTGACATTATTGCTGAACGAGGAATATTGAAGCGTTCCGCAGCTGCATAACTGATTTTGCTTTACTAGTCGTACAGCTTCCAGAAGTGTTTCACAGCAATAAGCGTTCTCGTTTTTTCTTTTATAATTTCTGATACCTAACAAAATTTGGATTTTGTATTAACTTGGTACATTTTTTATTTAAGCTTTCTGTTTTATTATATAATTGCAGATGAACATTTATCAAAATATCGACACGGAACGTCACTAGTAATTTGCAGTTTCCATACAAAAAGCATGGGGCAATTGTAACTGCCAAAATAGTCGCAATAACCCACTTGCATGAAAAGTTGGGGTTAATGTAACTATATCAATAAAATATTAATTACAACACCTAGAGTTTAACCAAATATACCAAAAACACTGACGTTTTATCTTATTTTTAGGATGCACTTATAATTTTCCTTGCGACGACTTGAAATATTTTTAATGACTTAAAACATAACACAGGCCGCAGCAACACTTTGCTCCAAAATGACGGCTGACAGAAAATGGTCTGTCAGTACTACAGTCGGTGAACTGGCGATGCCATCTGTACTTTATTTGAAAAAACTATGATTCCTCTTTACTCCAATAGATAGATCTATCTACAAAAACGATTAGATAGAGAGAAAATTGAATTAGTTGCTTTAGCCCCATAGTTGCTTTCGCCCCGGGTGACCTTACATTAATATACCGCCCACACTTTTAAGAGACCAAAAGGTCACTAATTATTGCTGAAATAATATATAAAGGCGGTTCTCATAATCGGGCGGTGTTCAAAAATTTTCATACGACACTTCTAATTTATGACTTTTTTTTATTACGTAAATTGGTAAATTCTTTATCAGTGATTTCATTAAAATAGTATATGGTAGTCTTATCGAAAAATAACTAGGAGTTCGTATAAAATCATGTTCAGCATTATCTCGTAAAACAGGATAATTTTTATGTAAGGAAGAAATAACGAATAGGGTTTTATTAGAATCATACAGGATAGAACAATAACATAAAACTAAAGAAAACAAAATTGTGTTAGAAAAACAAAAGAAATAATAAAACTAAATAACAAAGGTCCTGTTTTAGGTCAAAAGGATATGCTGTGACTCCTGAATAAGAAAAAATCATAGCGCTGGTTTTCAGATGCAGTCCAAAGTTATGGCACGGTCAAGATACATTAATATAGAAAAAAAACACTGTATTATGCAACCAGGAGCATTTCTTTTTTATCGTGGTAAAAAAGGAAACATTTGATAATGGGTCCCCCCACCCATGGAAGAGCGGGAGGGACTATCAGACCAGTACTGACTAAAATCCACGGTGTTCTTCAATAGCCCTTAACGTTCCGGTGTCACGGTAATTAGTTAGTCCCGCGACACCCGCAGGCTTTGGCCCCGTCATAAATGCAACCAAGGGCATAAGCTAATATTGAATACAGAGCACTACAGTATATTTCTCTGTTACAAATATGGCCGGCTTATCATACAAAACTGAAGATTACGCACCAATAGCCAGAGGTTATTTGGCTCAGCCCCGATATTGCCAATATCCTATTCGGTAGTCTACGATTGAAGGATTGAATCCAACCGAGGATTAAAGATCCATATGCTGGCTAACAGGCTTGCAACGCAGGAGACTAAACTAGGATACATTTGTAGCCAATTTGTAGACTAGGAGCTCTAAATATGGTTGGGATACTTAACTTACAAAATAAAAACATCAACAATCAAAATATTAACACCACATAAATTAACAGTTTAGTTTTTTCAATGAATCAGAATGTATTAGCTTAAATTAAACTTAGGATACATTTGTAGCCAATTTGTAGACTAGAAGCTCAAAATATGGTTGGGATACTTAACTTACAAAATAAAAACATCAACAATCAAAATATTAACACCACATAATCAACAGTTTATTTTTTCAATGAATCGGAATAACATTAGTTTAAAACATAAATAGGTCAAAATGCCAATGAAGTTACCCTAAAATATGTCAATTTTTTTATGTTGGGCGGATATTTTAAGTATGTTATTGCTTGACGAAAATTATTCAACACGTATTTTATATTTAATGTTGATTTATATAATGATCAATCAAAGCTGATTTTTGGCTGGAGGAGCTCGTGGGGAATAATTACAGCCGTACAGGTCGATCTTCTGGGTTAAGCCGCGCTTGCCGAGGTTGGTCTGTGGATGGGTGACCATCTGTTACAGCGAGTTTTCCCCGTGTCAGAGATTCGTTATTTCTACACAAGTCGACTGTTATTTTGCAAAAATATTGCAGCATTTGTACACTATTGAAGAAAAGAACGTTTATTTTCCATATTTTTTACACTACCATGCTTAAAACAATTAAAATATTTCTACGTTCTGTCATTTTGTCTATTCTTCCGTCGACAAAACCCCTTTCTACGGCGCCATGCTACGCCTGCTGATCGCATCGACAAATTGGATCGCCGGAACGGATTGCGCTGTCTCGGTAAAGGTCTTACAGTACTTATTTCATAAACAATTATCATTATTATTAGCTACCCTCAGAATTTAATCTCCAAAGCCCAGAAGACGTTCATAAATTTTAATGGACTATTAACAAACAATTTTAGGTTTGGGTTATAATTAAGTCTGCTTATAAGCTGTTCCTGCGATTTCGTTTGCAATATACTAAACAATAGTAAACCTTTACACGCAGAGATAAACATTTTCTTGTAACTTTACACACAGGTTAACGCTGCCCTGGAACGCAAAGCGCAACTAAATGAACAGTGCTGACTCCCTTCCTTTTCACTTTTGCGCTAGTATTCTGGTTAATGATATAAAAAATAAACGTAAACGTCTAAAGGTACGTTTTATACTTGTATTATACCAATAATACGTTATCCGTGATAAACTAAAGACACATAAATCTCGTTTTTTCCTCTGGGATAGAAAGAACTTTTTCAATTAATGTTAGCTAAGATCAATTAGATTAAAATACGGTTGGCAAAAATCTTATATAACAACGAATGGTAAACTGTTATTTTTCTAAATCAGAAAATCGAAAGATTTTAAAGTTGAACCAGAGTACAGCGAGCTATTGAAAGTACGTTAGCTTAATTTTTATAGCCTAGTAGCGGCCCGTCCAGGCTTCGCACGGGTGGAAGTCCACTAAAACCCCGTCCCGATGCTTACAAAGACAGCAAAAAAAGAATTATCCTTATCGGGCCAGCCGTCTCGAGTTATGAGCTTAGCAACACATTTTGCGATCCATTTTTATATTATAGATAGAAGAAGAAGATTCTGTCCCACTGCTGGGCAAAGGCCTCCTCTTTCTTCTTCCCAACCTCTCTATTTTGGTCAATTTCTGGCTATGTCTGCCCTGCGAACATGATCAGATCGTCACACCACCTCCGCCGCGGTACGATGTCCTCCCTCAGGCATCCAGTGAGTGACGACCTTGCCCACCTCTCGGGATGTATATTGTATACGTTCGACGCTTGAAATAAAATATTCTACAATCACTATTTTGGAATGATCAGTGCGATGATCTTCACAAAGTCGGTAACAGCAGGATGAGAGTAGCCGGTTATCGAGTGAAATAATTATGCTATTTTACTCAAAAAAAATTATTAGTCCGAAATATAGATAAAATATTTTTCTATTGTTACGTAAACCAAAGTTGACGACGATACAACGCTTCTAAAAATCACAAAACGTCACTCGGTCGTTACAATTTTACAAGCGTAATGACGTCACAAACCGACTCCCGAATTTGGAAGCGTTTTATCTTTGTAAATATTCATTGATTTAAAAAAAAAAGCAAAAAACATGTCCATTATCACTATTATTACTGATGGACTAAATAGATTTTCAATTTATTTATGCAGTAAAATACCCTACAGCGTGCGATTGGAGAGACCTATGTCCAGCAGTAGACTTCTATGATGACAAGGAAGATATTCCTATTCTTTTATCAACGAATGAAGGAGAAAGTAAAAATATATAAAACGTAGATTACTTGACAAAACAATATTTATCACTTCATTAACTTGGCCTCCATTCATTCTATTATTTGTCGGTCTTCGACGAAAATAAACAGATCGATTTTTGTTGGTTATTAAGTTTGCACTAAATAATGTTAACAGAGGTGATATTTGTCACCTATTTTTTATACCGCTGAGCGATCGACTGGTTCGATGCGCGCGGGTTTGATTCCCGAAAGAAAAGATATTACTATGATGTACAAGTAGTTTTTTCAATCTATTAAAAACTGCTAATCGATAACGAACAAAACAAACGAAAACAATCTGCGAACTTCAATAGATTTTCAAGTTTATCCGCTGGGGTATAAAGTTGAAAATGTATTGGTGACTGATGAACGATAACGATTGTCGTTTACTGTCGTATGCTGTTTGACTAAGACCCCTGTTCCATTTCCGTTTTACATAAAGAAACTGCTAAAAGATAAAAAAAAAATCGTCGAACCCTAAAGCTACTTGGCTGTAAAATTTTCCGAAGCAATGATGTCTGTTTCGGATCGGTGTACATAGCTACTTATTATAATATATTGAGGGGGAAATCATCAGAAGTTTGGGGAGTGTAAGTGACGTTTCCACTAAGTAAGGAAAACGCTACGGGGGTTTTATTTTCTTCGTAGGACGCCACGGATTTTTCGATAGGCAGCACCGTTAATATTGTTTCTATGACGCACGTTAACATCATGTTTTTAACAGACTTCAAAAAAAAAGAAGGTTCTCAGTTCGACCTGTATGTATGTACATGTTTGTCCGCGATTATCTCGCGTTTGGCTGAACGGATTTTGATGAGGTTTTCAGGATAGTGTTCATTATGTTCCAGAGAAGGTTTTAGTATAATAACACAAATAGATATCCCGTGACGTACGACGACGATTACATGTTTGTCCGCGATTATCTCCCGTTTGGCAGAACCGATTTGGATGCGGTTTTCTGGATAGTATTCATTATGTTCCGGAGAAGTTTTTAGTATATAACAATAATGGATACCTCGTGAAGTTGCCCACATAGATCCGTTTTTGTTGCTTACTAGGATTGTAGATTTTCAAAGACGCCGATTATATTATGAAGATTTTTGTTGAATATCAAAAATAAAAAAAGTTTTAAGAATATGAACTTGTTTTGTACTGTACCCGTACCGTGAGTTGTCATTACGATACTTGATCATCGATATCGACCGCGTTTGTCGCTCTCATTGGCCCGCTCCAAGGTTGTTTGACCTCTCAACCAATGAGAGCGCCAAACACGGTCGATCCGTATGATCGAGTATCGTAATGAAAACTCGTGGTAGAGGCTCAGGTTTTCCAATTGACAATGGGACCCATGGCTCGCCAGGCGTCGCGCCCGACTCCGCTTGTCAAATCAAATCAAAAGCATTTCTTTCAAGGCAACAAGCACTTTTGAATTGTGAAAGATATAAAAATATATTTACCCAAGACCTCTTTTTCAGCAATTGCTAGACCAACTAGGCGGTAAAATTTAAAAAAGGAGATAAAAAACTTAAGCTGTCAATTTTCTTCCAAGAAAACCAAAATACCTGTATAATATTTTCCCTAGATAATGTAAGTAAGTCTCCTCAGTTATGCAAATCAGACATCAAAGTAGCATTAAATTCAGCCCACGTTCCTGCCTATTTTCACGTACCAGATTCTGAGATACAGCCTAGGCCAGGGATTCCCAAATTGTGAAAGTAAAAAAATAAAGAAAAATTGTTTTAATTGTCACAAAAAAAAAGCATTTCAGACAAGGACGATATATTACTAGACTCCGCATGCACGATCTAAGGAACAAAAACTATTCTGTCCACTCGCTGAGGTACTACGTAAGCGAGGGGGGCGGGGTACTGCGTTGTGATTGGCTAACTCAAAGTCTGTTCTGTCTCAAGGTGTGTTTACGGCTCACAGGAGTGGTCGAAATAAGATGGATATAAGACTTTTTGCCTAAAGTGTTGACAGACATCGGTCGCCTGTTATTAGGAGTCTAGTAATATATCGTCTTTGATTTCAGATCAAAGAAACTAACATACACAAACACCCAGACTCGGAATAACTACTTGTATATCGTACAAATATTTGTTCCGTGAGAGGATCGAACCTGCGACACGCTGCACAGCAGTCGATTGCTCAGCGACTGCGCCAACCGAGTCGTCCCGATTCAAATTGATTCTATTTCCTCGTTCGTTCACTGAAGAACGAATTTTATTTCCTCGTTCGTTCACTGAAGAGAGGAGCTCGTGGCTAAATAATTACAGCCGCACAGGTCGATCTTCCGGGTTAAGCCGCGCTTGCCGAGGTTGGTTCGTGGATGGGTGACCATCTGTCATAGCGAGTTTCCTTCGTGCCTCGGAAAGCACGTAAAGCTGTTGGTCCCGGCTGTCATTTCTAGATCTTTGACAGTCGTTACTGTTAGTCAGAAGCTCTAAAGTCTGACAACCAGTCTTAACATGGGGTATGGTATTGCCCCGTTACTGGGTTGTGGAGGTCCGACAGGCAGTCGCTCCATGTAAAATACTGATATCCAGCTGAATCTGGTTTGACTGGAAGCCGACCCCAATATAGTTGGGAAAAGGCTAGGCAGATGATGTTCGTTCACTGAAGAGGTTCTTTTTATTTGCCAAAAGTACGCTGTAAATACTACAAGTAAAAATCTTGTTGTTTGACCTCTGTTAGTACACCATCATCATCATCATCAGCCGGAAGACGTCCACTGCTGAACATAGGCCTCCCCCTTAGACCGCCACGCCGAACGACAATTCGCCACTTGCATCCATCGGTTGCCCGCGACTCTCACGATGTCTTCGGTCCACCTAGTGGGAGGCCTACCTACGCTGCGTTTTCCGGTCCGTGGTCGCCACTCGAGAACCTTTCTTCCCCATCGGTTGTCAGTTCTACGAGCGATGTGGCCTGCCCATTGCCACTTCAACTTGCAAATTTTACGAGCTATGTCGGTGACTCTGGTTCTTCGCCGAATATCCGTGTTCCGGATTTTATCCCGCAAAGAAACTCCGAGCATAGCTCTTTCCATTGCTCGTTGAGTGACTCTTAGTTTCTCTAAAAGGCCAGCAGTCAAAGACCACGTTTCAGAGCCATATGTAATCACTGGCAACACACACTGGTTAAACACCCTTGTTTTGAGACACTGCGGGATTTTCGATGAGAAGATATCACGTAGCTTCCCAAACGCTGCCCATCCTAGTTGGATTCTTCGGGCGACCACTTTCTCGAAGTTGGACCTACCTAACTGAACAATCTGTCCAAGGTAAGTATAATGGTCTACAACTTCGAGAGTATCATTCCCAACAACAACCGGTACGGGCGCCACATGGACATTCGACATGACTTTCGTCTTGTCCATGTTCATTTTAAGGCCGACCCGTTGGGAAACGATACTGAGGTCGCTGAGCATAGCATTGAGGTGCTCCAACGATCCTGCCATGATGACTATATCATCGGCAAAACGAAGGTGAGTGATGTATTCGCCATTGATGTTGATGCCGAGTCCGTCCCATTCCAAGAGCTTGAAAACGTCCTCCAACGCGTTCGTGAACAGTTTCGGAGAAATAACGTCTCCCTGTCTCACGCCTTTCTGCAATTGGATTAGTTTCGTGCTCTCTTCCTGAAGTCGGATGGACATGGTGGCGTTACTATACAAACACTTCAATACTTCGATATACCTATAGTCGATATGACATCGTTGGAGGGACTGCAATACTGCCCAGGTTTCGATTGAATCGAAGGCTTTTTCATAGTCCACAAACGCTAAACATAATGGCCGATTATACTCCTCTGTCTTCTGTATAATCTGGCGGAGCGTGTGTATGTGGTCTATGGTGCTAAAACCTTTTCGGAAACCGGCTTGTTCGGGAGGCTGGAAGTCATCAAACCTGCGTTCGAGACGGTTCGTAATGACTCTTGAGAACAGCTTGTAAACATGGCTCAGAAGTGAGATTGGCCTGTAGTTCTTCAACAAGGTGTTGTCACCCTTTTTGAAGAAAAGAACAACCACACTCCTGTGCCATGCTTCTGGCGTAGTGCCTTCGAGTATGACGGAATTAAATAACTTCTGGAGGACTAGAAGTACCGGTTTTCCACCCGCTCTCAGAAGTTCTGTTGTGATTCCGTTGTTGTTTTGTTAGTACATCGCAAAGTGAAAATTTTTGACAACCCCTGATCTAGGCCAAGAATAATTCTGACATGTAAGGCAATTTGCCCAGTGAATTTTAATATGTGGATTAAAATTATGGTCAATGTCATTCTTTGACGCCCTTAATGTTTTTATTTATAAATAAACTTATTTATTTTTTCAATTAACGAATTTGGGATGAAATTTTAGTAAACAGATAGTTTATAACTTGGATTGTAGTCAACTGGGCGAAGACCGTTTGGCAGGTAGATCAATTTCTCATTTTGTATTAAAAATCATTTTTTTTTGCGAATTTCCAAAAGTTTTATAACAAACATTGTTCAGTAACATGTGCTGAGTTACCCCACGAGAGGTTTTGCGCTTTTAACGTTACACGTTGTATATATTTATTATATTACTAGCTGTGCCCGCGACTTCGTTCGCGTGGATGTCGGAACTTACCAATGTTTTATTTTGTGCGAAGCGCTGTTGAATCCTCCAACCGACACAAAAATATCATATTATTATTTTATCAGGTACTTTATATGAGCTAGTTCTTCTTTATTAACAACATTTGCTGTGAACCATCATTCTGGAACGTACATAAATATGCGTAGGTACGTAAATCACCACGCAAGTTTTTCTAAACCCTGTATTTAGAATTTCAGTAGAATATTTTGACGTAATTGTTATAAACGCCCTCTGTTGTTCATAAGCAAAACCATTCAATTGCTACTGGATTAGAGAGTAGTTTGTTTATCGGTTTGCATAATCGGTATTGTTTAATCTAATAAATGAAGTTTTGTATGGAAAAACAAATCATGTGCCTAATTGATAAAAAAATATCGATAATTGAATTTCAAGCTTCCATTATTTTTTTTCGCGTGTACGTAGACATGTTCTAAAATACGAAAACAAAATCATAACCCTCCTTTTGGCTTTGCCGTAATCGGGTAAAAAGAGTTAGAACTCCAAAACAAATAAAATAGATTTACCTATTTGTAAGATTAAGAGTGAATAAATGATTCTATACTATTCACTACCACCGTATCCCACCGTAACCCATCGTATCCTATCGTATCATGGGATACGATAGGATACGATGGGTTACGTGTCCCATCGTATCCTATTCTGTCCCATCATGTCCCATCCTGCCCCATCCTTTCCCATCCTGTCCCATCCTATCCCATCCTGTGCCATCCTGTCCCATCCTGTCCCATCCCATCATCATTAGATGAATTATTTGAATATGTAGTTTTTCTATTCGAATCTAGATCGCGCTACTGAACTACGCGTCTTGGTGTGAACTGACCGTAATTTTACTTCTGAAACACTTTAAATTCGAATAACTTTTGATAGACTGAACCGATTGCAATGTAACAAAAACTAAATGTTACCTCAAGTTACGCTTAATCGTTGTGTATATAAGTTATTTACATTGATTTCGTACATTTTACGTGATGCCCGGGCATATAAACATACAAACAGACAAACCGACAAACAGACAAAAATTCTAAAAATGCTAGAAATGGGTCCTATTGGTTGTCCTTTAACACCCTAGCTATTTTTTTTGGATTTTATTTTGATGTACAAAAACGATTTTTCTACAGTTTTATTATATGTATAGAATAGATATAGATATAGACTAGCGGCCCGTCCCGGCTTGGCACGGGTGGAGGCCGGTCTAAAATTTGAGATTTAAACTATCCTATCTCTCAAGTTGGATCGAACTGCACATGGTGTGCAAATTTTATTATAATCGGTTAAGTGGTTTAGGAGTCCATTGAGGACAAACATTGTGACACGAGATTTATATATATTAAGATTGTTAATCTATTTTTTCTATTATTTTTTTTAGTTATTGTTGTCATTGCTGTGGTTATTCAGTATTTGTTGTATTGCTTATTGTACCCTAACATATAAGTAAGATAGTTTTTATCACTGTTTTATGTTCTCGGGGTATAATTTTCAAGTTTTAGCGGGCAAAGTCAGAAACTAGTCAGCAATAAACATCGTAATAACATCGCAATATTTCAATCCTCACGACAAAAGGTCAACGTCCCTCTATCTAGTAATAGATCAAGAGAAGAAATACTTTGATAGCGATTCGTTCCGATCAACCGGTTTAGCAACCAACAGGTTCCGTCATTGTTATCGGTCTTTGACGAGAACAGGTTTTTTTATACGTCCAGAATTTTTTTCAAGGCCCTTCGTACACAAGGCGACTCCAGTATCCGATACCTTGCGACTTCGGTATCCAAGCGACTATCGGAATACAAATCCATAGAGGTTCGGACACAGGCACGCGTCAATGTATACCAATATCGTAGAGTATCGGAGACTTGCGTCGCCAAGTGCACGAAGGGGCTAAAACTTCAGTCTGACAGTCCCTTCCGCCCTGCCTTGGTTTCCCAGCCACTCATTTAACGAAGTCACCAATTTAAAAAGAAAGTGATAAGTGTAAATGCTCTAATAAAACTGATCTAATTGAAAACCTCCTCCTTTTTTAAGTCGGTAAAATAACGTTTATAGTAAGTACCATGGGCAAATTAAATTTCCCGTCGTACTACAAGATCGTCTGGCTTAGGTAGTACCACTTGAAATTTTGTTACACGTGGTACTACTGTAGTACAACGGGTAGTACCACGGTTAAGCCGCGCTTGCCAAGATTAGACTGTCGAGGGGTGTCCATCAATACTGTGATCCTGGTAAGGTAGAGCAGACATGTACCTGTGTAGTCAACATTATAATAGTGGTACATATCTGTCATCAATTTTTGTTTGTATAAACAAAACACAATTTCCAAATAATACAAGCATGTTTCCATAAAAAAGAAAATTTCCAGAAAAAACTGTTGTTAACAGGAAGACGGATCACAAATATTTATTTATCGACATATGTATCTAAAGGCAACATTCACTCGCAGAAAGATCTCTATTTTATTTGCAATACATTTGTCAAGTGTTACTAGGGACTGAGCAATAAACATTGATCATGTCAGGAAGCCAGGACAACAACAAATAGTCCAAATAAATTCCCATTATTAGTATAAAAGCTGTTGCCAGCGGTTTTGTCTGGACTAGGAATTTGTACTGTGTCATGCGTTTACAAAATAGAAATTAGAAATAAAGAACAAACGTATACTGGTACATGCCACGAGCGCAAAAATTCATGAGAAAAAAAAAGTGACAGTCGTGCCAGAATTAGTTATACATTTGTTGAACAGTTTTGATTTTTTTGATTGACTGGCCCTGATTGCTATACCAGCGGTCGTGGGTTCGATTCCCACCCAGGACAAATGTTTGTGTGATGAGCATGATCATTTGTTCTGTGTCTGGGTGTAATTTATCTATAATATGTATGTATTTAGACATATACAGGGTGAATTTTTCAACTGGGCGTGGATGGCTACTTTCGAAACTAAGAGGAATATCGAAAAACGTTGAAAAGAGTCTCGAGACCGATTTTGACGAAAACTAAAACTGCTACATAGGATTTAAAAAAAATGAAAAATCCTGGCCAGGAATCGAACCCGCTGATTTTGGAAAAAAATTCACAGCCTGTATTATTACACCGTTCGATAGTGTTGCTAATAAGGATCAAATTCTGGGAAGTAATCATATACGGCAAACTTAAGAAAATGGCTTATTTTTATGAAATTGCTATTTTTCCATGTTACTTTACATCTGCTGAGCCATAATTTATTCGAAATTATAAAATTTCATTGTTTTCAATGTCTCACTGGATTTGACGTTTCAACAATCCCACTGTATTTTGCAACACTACATTAATGAGTTTAACTAAAAATAGCATTATTTTAAAGAAGAAACAGTAACTTATGTTTCAAATACTGTCTTTGCCTTGAAGATTAATCAGTTTTTTTGTAATTATACGTTTTCCTTAAGTTTGCCGTATATGATTACTTCCCAGAATTTGATCCTTATTAGCAACACTATCGAACGGTATAATAATACAGGGTGTGATTTTTTTTCCAAAATCAGCGGGTTCAATTCCTGACCAGGATTTTTGATTTTTCTAAAATCCAATGATGCAGTTTTAGTTTTCATCAAAATCGGCCTCGAGACTCCTTTCAACGTTTTTCGATATTTCTCATAGTTTCGAAAGTAGCCATCCACGCCCAGTTGAAAAATTCACCCTGTATAATTATGTTTATCAGTTGTCTAGTACCCATAACACAAGCTCTGCTTAGCTTGGGACTAGATGGCGTTGTGTGATAGTAGTGGAATATTATGAAAAAAAAAAAGTTTTCTATAAAAGTGTAACTGCAAAACGACCCTTATATCAACGTCAAATGTCGTTTTACAGTTTTTTAGACAAGTGTTCAACTGATGTTTAACTTATCTAAAAAAAACTAACAAACACATGGACCAGGAACAACTACTGTTAGATTATACAAATATTTGTTCCCTTCGGGGATGGAACCCGCAGGACGCTCCATAGCAGTCGATCACTAAAGCACTGCGTTAACGGTGCCTTCAAAAGTTGGTATGTTCCTATGATGATGATGGAGAATAACAAAGTACATTGTTTTAGGCTATCGCGGTTTATTTCACAATTTAGAATCATCATCATCATCAGCCGGAAGACGTCCACTGCTGATCATAGGCCTCCCCCTTAGACCGCCACGCCGAACGACAATTCGCCACATGCATCCATCGGTTGCCCGCGACTCTCACGATGTCGTCGGTCCACCTAGTGGGAGGCCTACCTACGCTGCGTTTTCCGGTCCGTGGTCGCCACTCGAGAACCTTTCTTCCCCATCGGTTGTCAGTTCTACGAGCGATGTGGCCCGCCCATTGCCACTTCAACTTGCAAATTTTACGAGCTATGTCGGTGACTCTGGTTCTTCGCCGAATATCCGTGTTCCGGATTTTATCCCGCAAAGAAACTCCGAGCATAGCTCTTTCCATTGCTCGTTATTTAGAATGTCACTTACAATTAATAATCACGGAAGATATCCCGTAAGTGACATTTAAATTGTGAAATTTTGAACAAAGTAGGTTCATATTTCAAAAACCAGGAGTACAGCAATAGCCATCTATTTGACGTATTCTATACTATATTATTATAAAACTGAAGAGTTTGTTTAGTTGAACGAGCTAATCTCGAGAACTGCTACTTCGAATTGAAAAAATATTTTTGTGTTGGATAGTCCATTTATCGCGGAAGGCTAAAGGCTATAAAACATCACGCTGAGGTCACTAACACTGTTGTTAGAACTGATGTTCGGGCGTATTCGGCGATCATCGGCTGCGCTGACTCCAGCTGCGGTGCGCGGGACGACGAGCCAACACTCCTCCACCGACAGCACGCGCGCGCACTCCTTAGTTTCCAACATTGTAAACCTATAAACCTATTTGGAATATAATTATTATAACTACAGTCCACTGCTTTACTTTAAGTCCTAGATAGGTCCCTTACTACTGATAAACAGTGAATTTACACGTTACACGTCAGTTCATCCGTGATCCTGGCACTTGCAATAGTGACCAAATATCGAAACAAATAAAAAAATATACTTAATATCCCGTTTAAAGTTCTAAAACAGTAATCATATTAATTAAACAAAACTATAATAGTAATAAATTAAAACCCATTATAACAAAGGCCCCCTTTTTCCTTCCGTTCCCCCAAAACAACAAAGAAAAAGTTGAAAGTAAAAACAATTAAGGCGCCATTAATAATTTTTTATTCCTTGGGCAGACTTGTAAAGCACTTGTTTACAAAGCACATTTTTAATACGAGTTATGTAACTCGCAACGTTCGGAAACGTTGAGTGGACTTATAGTGAAGTTAGTAAATGTTAAGGCTGGCTTTCCACCTACCCGCGAGCGTAGTGAACTTTTATAGCTAAGACAAGACTTAAAAGCCTAAGTTTTATTTAACTTAGTTTCTAAACTAAGTTCAGAAGAACTAGTTATTGTGATATTTGATTCGATGATGGAAAAGTATAAAATGTATAAAACTGACGTAAGATCTTAAAAGTATGTCAGATGCAAGATTGGTATAGGTCACCCGCTAATTCCAAGTAATATCATCATCATCATCAGCTGAAAGACGTCCACTGCTGAACATAGGCCTCCCCCTTAGACCGCCACGCTGAACGACAATTCGCCACTTGCATCCATCGGTTGCCCGCGACTCTCACGATGTCGTCGGTCCAAGTAATATGCACAGTAGATACCAAGTCTCTGAGCTAAGCTGCGAACAGACGGACGTGAAGAAACTTGTTGACTACGGAACCGTCAAAAGGCTTATGTCAAATAAGTCTTCATCTTTCGACTTCGAATTTCTGCTACCCGCTCAATCCGGTTGCAGAATGTTCTTAACGACCTTCTAGCTGTTAGATAGCATGACTATGTTAAGTGTTTCGCCTTAATTAAACTAGCAATGTGTCAGCTTGGACTTAAAAAGAAAAGCATAAAATGCACTCAATTTTCTGGAATACCAGTCTATCTGTGACTTAGAATGGTCACCCGTTATCCACGACGCTAGAAGCCCAAAACAAATGTTAGATAGATTTCATGCTTTGCTGTGTCTTTGATCTGTGTTGCTTGCACCTCAACTGCTGATACTAATACTGCTACCCTACATCTTCCCACTGCTGGGCAAAGGCCTCTCCCCATGATCTCCAGCTTTCACGTTTCCAGGGCCAAAGTGGACCAATGATCATTGAATTTGTGAAGCACGTCCCGCCATATTCTATGAGGTCTGCGCGACGTCTTCTGGCCTTCTGGCAC